>OW618037.2:1505417-4005417 GCA_939531255.2 Thera britannica
TTGAACTATTCAAAGATGTATTTATTCAGTATTATTACAAGGATCAATTTGAATTATTATTGCCATCTCTTACCACTGGGTAATGACAAACAGTGACAGGGCTAATATTAAGCAATTATTACATTTAAATTTGTTAAATTGGTTGTAAGTTTTTACCGTATTATTCTTCCGTAAATATAAATATATTTATAGACACTGAGGGTGCAAACTCGATCGAACCAGTCCACGAACTATAATCATGACATCCGCTTGATAACGTTATAATTCTACAAAATTACAGTGATTGAAACAAACGATAGAGAGAGATGAAATGAGGGTTAGAAAGAGATAGGGAATAGAAAGTATGCAGTGATATCAATAATAAGGAATAGATTATTTGTTTTTAGAACTAGAAAATTGGACTATTGTTTTTGAAACACGTGATTAAAATTATGAAATGATATCGTTATCGGTTTGTTGATAGACGCATCAGTGCATCGTAGGGCACGTTCGTAATATACGTGACCTGTGTGGTAATGCTTTCTTGTTTGTGTTGTTAGAATGATACTAATTAATTATTAAATTTATTTAAAATAATATTATCGCTAATAATTTAATATTGTTCAGTTACTAAAGTAGCGTATAATATTAAAATCTTATTTTTTAATACATTTATCTACACGAATAAACTTACAAATAAACAAATATTTACAAAAGTACAAAAAACACAAGAAACAGTTGAGCTATCTGCAGACCGTTACAAACGATCTAGAGATCAAAAATCGGTAGATTGCTTTTTATTAATTAGTGAAAGTTCCCATAAATTAACGAAGAAGATGAAATCTCTATAAAATTATATTAATACCTTCTACACTACAAAGTATAGGAAAGCCAGAGGTGTCAAAATTGTCACTATGCTGTAAAATAAAAATATGGTACCCAAAGTGTGATCTTGCGATCTTAACAGTACTATAAATCGTGACTGTATCCCCACCAGTCTCTGTCTACTATAGAAAACAGTACCGTTCGTGGCAAAAGTAGATAATGTAAATAAATATGCACAATATTAAATAACACTTATCCCTAAAAGCAGAGCTTGTACTATGGGAACTTATACTCAAATCAAATCAAATCAAAAGTGTATTTATTCAGTAGGATTGCAGAATCACTTTGAAGCGTCTTAAAGCTAGGTGAGTCTAGGTGCCTAGAAGAAGCCTAGAAAAACAGAAGACAGAAGAAGAAGAGATTAGTTTCTTTGTAAATAAATACTTATACAATAAGTCAGCGTTTAATCGTCTAGTTTATGAGAATTTCCTGAAGCAAATCTCATCGGACGTTAACTAATAAATAGGCATATGTTATTTATTTAAATACCTAAGTTTTCCCTTTTATGTTAGCTAAGGTAATTCTCTACCCCCAAGGTAAAAATAAATAAAAAAAGGTAAATGGCATAAAATGCTTATAGCATTAATTGATTGGTTCCCGGTAGGGGTACAGAGCTACTACCAACTATGAGCTAATGGGGTAGTCAAAATCCAATGATACAATGATAAAACGACTTGAATTCCTCAATAGTAAACAATTCCTGCTGATGACTGTACCAGCGCTTGGATAGAAGCTGACCGTTACAAAAACAATATCACTTTTTATTTACCCGTAGTTTACAACTGTTTTATTTAAAAGCCGTCCGTTGAAGAATGAAACTATAGGATCGAGACAATAGTCTTAGGCACGGTCGACATCTCCTCACATTGATAGTTGGTCTCTCAGCTCAGTTGGTAATAGCTCTGCCTTCTGCGTCGTAGGTCGTGGGTTCGATCCCACCGAGAACAAATATTTGTATGGTGAACACAGACGTTTGTTCTCTGTCTGAGTGTTTGGGTGTTTTTGTGTTCTAAGTATAAATATACAAAGAAAAATTATGTATATCAGCTATCTAGTTCTCATAGTCAAGTTCTGCTTAGTTTGGGGCTAGTTAGTGTCGAGTGGATGGCTAAAATAATTATTTATTATTACAAACCACTTCCTTATTATATTGTGTCACTATTTCTTTCAAACCTTTTGGTGAAAGGTTAAAGAACCTTTCAGCTTGTGTGCCTGACTTAAGCGCATCTAATGAGGGCGTTCAGCCTTCTTGATGACTGGTGATGTTGGCAACCACTCATCCTAACATGACTTTTCCATCAAGCACACTGGTGGTCTGTTGTTCACGGTCCTTGTTACCTCTAAGTACATTGCCGACAAGGAAACGTGTGTGGGAACATTTGACAAAGGCGTATTGTTCAAATCGAACTACTTGTGGCATATAACCTCATTTACAACGTAAGTAGTGGAAGAAAGAAAAGTCAGGGAGGACTGAGGATGTAGAATTCAAACCACTTATAACCTTTTCTTCAGTTTCAATAACAACTTGAGTACTTTAAGAATCTAGATAGCAAGACTTTTATAGTCCGTCTAAGCTAACTCTACCAATTAATTTCACTGGTATCCCCGATTCGTACATGCATGGTATTATTTTTTACGTCACTTTGATGGTATGTGAACTTTAGACTGATTGGGCTGCGGATATTTTTCTTAACATCTTGATTGATAAACCAAAAAAAAGTGAAGTGTGAGACCTATTAACTATATAATAATGCTTAATAAAATATAAGATGTAAAGTAACAAAACGAGGTTGTCCTAAAACAAATACGACAGTGTTTACGAGAAATCGAAGAGTTGACAGAAGCTCACGAGTAAGACGATCAAATGATTTTGATACTATGCCTTCTGATTTTATTGATTTATTTAAACATTGTTAGAAATTTTTTAAGAACCGATTCTTATAAAATTACTTTGGGATCAATTTGAAAGTACCTTTCAGATCAAAAAATAATATTTCAAATCAATTCATGACGACGGTGATTCGATGACGAAATTATGCGAAAACAAACATTTAAAAAATACAACCTCTTTTGTCTTATCTGAGCAAAAACAAAAGCAGTTTAATATGCTTTTTGAATTTAGATCTAACCTGCTTTCGGTGTGACTGCATCCTGTAACCGTCTGGCTTTTAATATAAGGTCGCGATACCCCCTTTGTTTCCCTGTGACATTAATCTTGAACCAGACTTATGGTGGGAGGTCTTACCGTCCTTGTGTGATATGCTAATAGGATTCCAATAGTACATTGTTACCCGAGTGTTGAAAGTCACGTTTTTTGAGTCCCGAGACGGGTTTGGCGCCAGAGCGTAGCGAGGGCGCCAATGGAGCTTGAGGGACTTAAAAGACTTTCATCCGAGGTAAACACTGTGCTTTTCATTACGAATACAAGGAAAGTAAAATTATAAACATGAAAGAAAAATTTGTGAAAATGAAGATTGAATTGCCGCCTTCCCAGTTTTTTTTTTATTTTTCTCTGGCGGGCCTTCGGCTTCGGTTCGCCAGCATTATTCAGCCAAAATTTTCATTTTCATAATTTAAAAAATGGTAAATTGTTTGCTCAAATCTATGTTATTTTAAAGAAATAGTTGAACGTACGAGTACGAATATAATAATTAAGCCGTTTAAGGGATCAACACACGAGGATAGTAGGCAGTTCTAATTTTTATCATATTTTTTATAAATATTGTTGACATGGATGATATATTAATAAAGTAATTTAGAAGATATATTATTTATTTAATACTATCTTTATGTTATTTTTTAATTTAAATTTTACATTGCGCTCTAATTAGACTTTTTAAACTTCATACCGTTGTAATGGGTTTCCAACCTACTTGCTGAATAAAAAGTTGGAATTTGGTTGAACAACCTCCTTGTAGTTAGAAAGACTTTAGAAAGTTGGAACATGGTTGAATAAAATAGAACTTGTTTTTTTTTATAATTTGACAGCTGTCAGTAGAAAGCGATTCTCCCTAGGGCTGAAAGTTTTACTTTCAATTAGGCCCCTCAGGCAACTTCAGACCTACTTTCAGAGTATGAGCAATGAAAAGACATTTAAACACTTCACGCGCTGTTAGGTGTAGGCCTCTCTTGGTTTTGCTCTTCTTTGCGTGCTAGTCTCATCCAGGTTATGCCTATACCAGCGATGAACCTCAATACCTTGTAAACTTATTACTTCATCATCACCACAAGCCACAAGAAGTCCTCTCAGTAAAATGATTAGAAAGTGTTCATGAATGACCGTTGCGTTGAAGACGAACAAAGAACTTGCTTTCTTCCGATGATCAAGCGATTTTAAGATGAGTGAGAATGTTGTGAGTACCTAGTAGCACTCTCACCAAGACTTCATAAGCCCATAAATTAATTTCAACATGAATGAATTAGACTTTATTGAACACTAGCGGACGCCCGCGGCCTCGCTCGCCCCTTTGCCGTTACGCCCCGTTGAATTTTCTTTTAAAAGTTTTTCCTCTTTTTCTCCGCTTAGGTAAATTGTTTTCCAATATCCTTTCTTAGTGCACCCCTATGCTATAAAAGAAACATACCCTCCAAGAAACATATCCTCCTTTCATGCTTCTAGCTTTTCTTTCTTCTCTTTTATGGTTTAAGCTGTGCGTTGATTGTCAGTCAGTCAGTCAGTAACGTAAGAGTTTTATATATTTAGATAGGGCTCTAACGTCAGACTGCAAACTGGATATTTAAGAAATTGTCTCAGATTTCTTGACTCTTACTCAGGATCTTCTAAGCATTAAGTTAATTTAATTTCTAGTTAAAAATAATTTTAATAAAATTTAAAAGTCTTGAGAACGCTTCCGTCTGGTACTTATTTGGATCAGTTGAGCTATCTCTAGATTGTTTGTAACGGTCTTCGGCTCCAGTAGCGGAGAAAATGAGAAGTAATCGGCTAGCGTGGTATGGACATGTTATGAGGAGAGAAGTATGTCATGTAACGAAAAGAGAGGCACGAATGTAGACATAACGGTAGAGGTAGGCCTAAGAAAAGATGGATGGATTGTGTAAGAGATGTTAATGTCCAAGAAAGGAGTGAGTACTGAGATGACGAATGATAGAGGAGAATGGAAAAAAATACAGGTTGTGCCGTTCCCATCTAGTGGGAAGGGATGGGAAGTTCCCATCAATAAGGGCAGGAAGAAGAAGAAGAAAAAGATTGGAACATAATTCTCTTCCATTTGTATTTATTGTTTTACTTCAATTATAACGGTTAACACCAATTACAATAATTAAAGACATAATAGACAGACAGAAAAATGAAAATAAATAAAATATAAGTAAACAGTTTTGGTCAAATTTAAATACAATGTCAATAGTAAAATTAGTAAAAAAAATATATAAAAGAAAATGTCAGGACAATAATATACAACACTATACATTGGAAATTCGCACACAGCTATACATCACGCTCACAGAATCTCAAACATTCAGACATTATTTTCATCCAGCCATCCTCAAACAGATCACACCCAGGACTAGCATCAAGGAGAGCATTGAGTGCGGCGAGAATGCGCGGAATTGGTGACGAGGCCCGGGCCACAGTCCATAGAGCACTATCGGTTACGAAAAGCCATTGGATATAATATGCTACTTTCCATCGATAATTATGATGTCGCCAGCACCGTGACGGACTAACCACATCTTTAGTACTTCAAGCATGCTCGCTGACATAAACAGCGAAAGTTCAGGCTTCTACTCATTAAGTACCTACCTAATAAACAGTTTCTAGTTATGACACTTATTATAATTTGCTCGCAGTTGCACTTTTTGTTTCAATTTGTTGATCAATCACCTACCAGCAGGGCTACCACGAACTCCATATGGTTATGACTATGGCTGTCAAATTGTGTAAGTATAGATAGGCTGACCCACACATTCATTTTCTTCTTGGGTTTGAATGTGTTGACACTGTTGACACAATTTTGACAGCCATAACCATAACCATATGAAGCTCATGGTAGGCCAACTGATGTTTAGTGGTGAGGTGACTTAAACGAAAAATTCACTTATCTGTAAACGGGAATATAGAAATGCGAGCAGCGTTAATAAAGAAGGAGGAAGTTCTTATTTAGGTTGCATTTTTTAAATCTTTCTTACCGCATAACTTCGTCATTTATGAATCAATTTGAAAAATATATATCTGATAGGTAATACTTTTAGATTGGTTACATAGACATTTTATAAAAATCGGTTCAGTAGTTTTGTCATAAAGTCGGTTTCTCAAGTTTTTATAACGCTTTTATTAGTTTCACCTGTATGTATGTATGTATGTATGTATGTATGTATGTAACCGACCCCTTTGAGCTCGATTTTGTCCTACTTTGAACGATCAGATTTGATTCAAACTTTGCACACCTGTCAAAGGTCGATGACAATGCAATAATATGAAAAAAAATATAAAAAAAAATGAAAAGAAATAAAAAAAAACCTACTTTGAACGATCAGATTTGATTCAAACTTTGCACACCTGTCAAAGGTCGATGACAATGCAATAATATAAAAAAAAAAAACAAAAAAATGAAAAGAAAAAAAAAAACCTACTTTGAACGATCAGATTTGATTTAAACTTTGCACACCTGTCAAAGGTCGATGACAATGCAATAATATGAAAAAAAAAATATGAAAAAAAAAAAAAAAACTAAAAAGTAAAAAATAAGTTATAGTTTAAAAAACTAAAAAAACGCTTTTATAACAAATTGAACTAAAAATTTAAAAATAAAACTGTAATAATCAATTGAAAATTTATATTATTGTACAAAAAGCGTGGGGGGCTTGATTTTGATTGTTGTAAATATTTTATCAATAGTTTATTATATCTGAAGTTATTATAAAAAGCACCCCACGCTTTTTGTACAATAATATAAATTTTCAATTGATTATTACAGTTTTATTTTTAAATTTTTAGTTCAATTAGTTATAAAAGCGTTTTTTTAGTTTTTTAAACTATAACTTATTTAAACTTCACTCGTCGGTAAAGCCTTACGCACATCTTAGCGTTCTGCGGTGGCGATCAGTGAAGCGTTGTCAAATCACTGTCATTGTATTTTGATAGTGTTACCCTGATGGCCACCGCAGACCTCAGACTTGCGCAAGGCATTAGTAAGATGGTGGTAATTAACCGGACAAAAAGTTCTACTAATTAGTCATCCACTAATTAGGTTGACAGCTAAGTTAATCAGGTGCTTAAATTAAACTAATTTTGTTAATTTTGCGGTTAATTTCAATGCTTCATTTCACAATACCATGCTTTATTAAAAGAGCCATCTTTATAAGAACTTAATTCCATAAAATAAACAATAAAAAGAAAGTAAAAAGGCATTTGCATCTATTCTAGATTATTAATATAGTCAGGGGCAACTGGTGTTTACTCATATGCCCCTACTTACGGGACGCTATAGTACCCGGGACAGGACTTTAGATGGAAACCGATTTTGTTCACAAGTGTAGTAAGAAAACTTAAGAAACCGACTTCATAGCCAAAGTTGCCCAACCGATTTTGGTGAAATTCCTATAACCAATCTGAAATCTGGAATAGAAATTACAAAATAGAAAAAAACCAAACAACCAAATTGAGGACCTAGAAATTACAAAATAGATGAAGAAAAAAACCAAATTGAGAACCTCCTTTTTATTTGAAGTCGGTTAAAAAGTGAATGTACTCGTTATTTCCCATAGGTACTTACAGAGTACGTTACAGTCATGGTGTGTGTTTTCTTCACGCTGGCTGCACATACTCACTACTACAGGGCAACGATTCTTTAATCGATTTCTTTATTTACACCTACTACACATACATTAGTGACTCTTGACTTGCGTCCATCAACTTGAGGCATACAGATGTTCAGCCTCACGTGCCAGTAATTTCACCACACCCTTTAAACTGAAACACAGCAATGCAGTTTCACGGCAGGAATAGGCATGGTGGTAGTACTTCCCCGGACGAGCCACACACAAAGAGGTACTACTAAGTACATACTAACATTACCCACTTTAAAAAAATCCCTACCTTATTTGTTAACTGGTCCGTCACAATTGCAGCCGTATTCACAATTAATTATTGTACAAGTTATCAATGCTGTTGTTTATTAGTATGGCTGCTGTCTCAATGTCTTGTCGAGGTATATGGCGACAGAATTGGCCAACCGAACCGCTACGATTTCACCGAATGATCAAATTACTCGGAACAGAGTTAGTATAATTCATTTTCCAGAACAATGGAAGTGTCAATTTGAGAACCTACTTGGAAGGTTTATGATGTTTGTTAGTGACGTATGCTCTTACTAACAAAAATAAGTGTTCCTTCAAAAACTCTTTACCGAAACATGTTACGTTAGAAGTTTGGTGGTCTTTATTTTGGCCTAAAGAAGTTCACTGCTGGACATACCTTCCCTATATTTTTGGATTGTTGTAGGCCACCACAATTGACTGGCGGATTGGTGATCGTAATGTCAGTAGGTACTCAGTAAATACTGCCTTCAATCTCCTTGTGTTTTCACTCAGTCATCTCCCTCGCCTGTCTGCCGCCTTTGTGTGTGTGTACCTACCATCAGAATCAATTTGCTCTTGTTCTTTTTGACGTGACAAAGTCTTATAATTCGATGGAGCCGGCTGCACGCACGTAAAAACATGACGTCATGCGGCGTTACCTCGCTCTGAGGCGTCTTAAGGCTTGAAGTGCAAGCGAGAGCGTGGAACGAGCGTCAAATAGGCACAACCGGCCTCCGCGTTCGGCAGCGTTCGACATCTGTCTCTCTCCTACTTGAATGAGCGATCTGTCCGCGTGGACAGCTGTATAACTTTGGCACGTTCAACTATCGTCAGTAAACCGACTTTACAGACAACAGATTTCTTACAGCCTGAACAAAAACCTCTAACCCTCTCTCGGATGTCGTAAGAGGCAACTTAAGGATTGCTTTTTTCCTCACATCTAATAGAACTTACTAAAGTTAGAAACGCGCTGACGAAATCTTATGGCGTTTCTATCATGTAGTCATTGTTGAGTTATACCTCGATCTCCAGTATCAACTTCGGTCTTAGATAATCATATTAAAAGAGTTTTAGTCCCCAAACTTGAGTCCCATCGAGCTACTTATACACTGATGGTGATAAAGGTGACCACCGAGGCAATGTCTTGAATGCCCATGTTTTGACTGCGCTCAAGATCCCTGAACCCATTACTCAGTTCGTTCATTATGTGAACAATAGCGTCAGGAAGTGTCGTTTAGTGTGAACTACACAATGGCCGCACAAACAATGCGATATTCCACTTGAAGGGTAATGCAATACCTGAGTAATTGTGGAGATATAGTGCAAAGAAAGTATCCGGGTATGCAAAAAAGTACCTGTCAGAATTAGACGCCTAAATGAAGATGGAGAGGTTATTTAATAAGATCAGGTATACTAAATGAAATCAGACAGGCTCAAGTTGAAACCGATAACCGCGGGGATAAACGAGTTCTGGAGTGGAGACCACGTTTACGCAAACGTAGTGTAGGACACCCTCAGACTAGATGGAGCGACGACTTGCGCAGGGTGGCAGCAACAGGATTGGAAGATCCAAAGACCGGGCTCAATGGCGCGCCATGGGAGAGACCTAAGTCCACCAGTGGACTGCAATAGGTTGATGATGATGATGAAGCTGAATAAATAAATATTGTAGACAACTCACACAACACTATCTAGCCCCAAACCAAGCAGAGCTTGTGCGATGGGAACCAGATAGCTGATACAATACATGCGATAACAAATATCACCCAGACAGAGAACAAACATCTGCGTTCACCACACAAACTATTGTTCTCTGTGGGGACCGATACCACGCCAGAAGGCAGAGCTACTACCAGCTAAGCCTGTCAAATCCGAACATAAATAATGCTGAATCTGGTAGCAGCATTTTTTAAGTAAAATGACGTAGACAGACACTGCTGAAACTTTATGTATACCACAAGCTCTGTCTCTGACACAGACACAGACTCAAAATCTGAGCCAGAGACAAAGCCAGACAGAGCTTGTGGTAGGCCTACTGATAGATATTTACCCTGAAAATTGTAAAAAATGGATAAAGCAACTGAAAACAGTCTAGCCTTTATTTTTGCATGACCTTAGGTTTTGCAGTCAGCCCAGTTATAGCTCCGTTCATGACCACGACTAAAGGAATGATAAAGGTATAAACCTAGATGACAACAATAAAAACATGAAAGTTCTAAGAGTCTGATATTATACAAGGTCTACAAGTAAAGCAAGCCGGTAGTTTAAAAGTAATTACTCACCTGATGTAACAAAATAATGAACATTACATAGCACCAACTCTACTCCCAGAGCTATAAACAAAATTCGGAGCAAAAATGATTCAGAGATCTCTGATAGTAGATTATTCACTTCCCACATTTAAAAACTAACTGGATACCAAATACCGTTGCATGTGAGTGCTATTTAGAAGAAATCAGAGCAATATTGAGAAACCTGTTTGGAAGCATGAGTTGCTTTGTTGATTGGGAGTGAATAGATGTAATAAATAACTACATATTTGATCACGTGCTAATATAAGACGCTATAATGATTTGGTAACACGCTTGTCAAACAAGATTGGGGATTGAAGACAAGATTTGGTTTTGTACAGCTACATTTTAGTTTTGTACAGCTACATCTACATCAATTAATATCTATAAAAGAAAGTCGTGTTCATTTCACTATTTATAACTCAAGAATGACTGAAAATTGATGGGGAGGTAGCTAAAAACCAGACTTTAATACGAATATACTTTTTATCCTGCAAAAGTAACGGGAACGGGGCGACCGAAGGCGCGGGCGGCCACTTTTGACGTGACAACGTCTTATAATTCGATGGAGCCGGCTGCACGCACGAAAAAACATGACTCATGCGGCGTTACCTTGCTCTGAGGCGTTCCATTTAAGGCTTGAAGTGCAAGCAAGAGCGCGGAACGCGCGACAAAGAGGCACAATCGGCCTCCGCGTTCGGCAGCGTTCGACATCTGTCTCTCTCCTCAGACGATTTTTTTTAATATAAAACAATGGTTTATACTAATATGACAATTGATTCTATGAAGGTTATATTAGGGTTCCTTATGAGATCATTACAACAATGTAATAATGCCTAATGTCCACTCACCAGATGGACCGACGACATTGTTAATATGACAGGAAGTCGGTGGATGAAAAGCTCAGAATCGTTCTTCCTGTAAATGTGTAGGCCTCGGTCCACTTTAGTATTTGAGGTTGCAACCCGCTTTCAAGATAGGCCGATTTAATATTTAAAAAAAATGTGCATGCCCCACACTATCTAGGCGCAAATTGAGCAGATCTTGTACTATGGGAGCAAGATAGCATAAAACTTTTTTTTTGCAAATTCATACCGTTACAAAAGATTAGTTTTTGGTGAAAATGGGATCCACGTCCTCTTTTGAAGACAGTGTTTTTAAATAAACATCATCAATTTAATGTAACAAAAAGTCATTAAATTTAAAAAATCGCTTTCATGCAGGTACTTTTAAAACTTCCCAAGTTCTCCAAAAATAATAATAAACTGGCAATAAATTTGGATAAGCTTCTGCAACAGCGAAAAATTCAAAGCATAAATCAGGATGGTAATATGCAAAACCGACACACACAGTACAGTAATGTAACTGTACGCGACATAATCTGAGCTTACTGTGATGTACGCATACCACTTGCAATTTCTTGTATTTGATGTTTACTAGACATTGTAGGTTAATCTTTGTTTACTGGGAAAAAATAAAAGTCTTCCGAACCTATTTTATTTATTACCTATGTTCTTCAACTATGTAGTTTCAAGCGAATGACCGCCCAAACATTTGATTAATTTGTGTAAAATTATTGTAAAATAATTTTGTATGACCTTTTTCCTCTTCCTGCCCTTATTCCACTTCATGTGGAGTCAGCACAACATGTCTTCCTCTCCCTTCATGATCACAGAATAAAATAAGATGGGCATGAGAATAACATTGCAAAAACTTATCTGTTCAGTCGACAGTCGATAAAGGAACTAATATCATTTCATTTTGCCAGTTCCCAATCTTTTTTTCTTTCAAAATTATTAAGAGTTGTGCTCTTTGTCAACTGAAAAATTAATCTCACTGTTAAAAATGTGTAACTGTAACAAAATAGAGGCAAAGAAAAAAGTAACTTACCAATAAAAAGAAACCATAAACAAAACTAGATCTTTATTATCGTTTACCGCGAACCAAGAGCCACTGACACTGACATTGACACTTGACACTCATTCATAATGACAGCTCGTTCGCTCGTGGCTTAGTGGTGGTTTTTGTCATCGATAACTATTAGCCCAGATTGAAGAAAAGCACTTATTAAGTACAACTTGCGGCTTTCAACTATTTACTTGTAACTTGAGAGCAGTGGTGGTCTATTGACCTTGCCTTTTCCTGTAAAGTTGTGGTTTCAAATGGAGTAAATTTATGCATTTTAAACAAAGTCCAAATAACCAAATATCTTCGTTATTTGAACGTAATAATTAAGATCTCGCATCATTATTATTCATTAATTTCTTGATTAAAAAAGTACGTAATAAGTTTTTGACTAGGCTTGGCAAATAAATTTACCTAGCTTTAAGACGGTTTAAAGTGGTCCTTGTGATACAACTGACGTAGTTCACACGCGTCAGGAACGTGCCCTACGATGCACTACCCTGCGTCTGTCAACTTGAGGCATACAAATGAAAAGTTCCACGTGCCAGTAATTTCACCGGCACCCACACCTTTCAAACCGAAACACAGCAATGCTGCTTCACGGCAGAAATAGGGATGGTGGTAGTACTTTCCCGGATGACTCTTCTGAAAAGAACTACTATTTTTGAGACTTTTATTCATATGATTGTGGATCAGTATCTTAGAGTAGTTTTCAACAGATATGCAAATCTATCTTTCATTCCTTCCTCGCCTTGTGATCGATAACTCGCCAATACGAACATGTCAGCACAAATAGGACATAACATAGTATAGCTCAGACCAGCAGCAGAGCTTCGAAAATTTTACAGCCGCATGTAGAGCAGACATTGTTGTTCTCTAAAGTAACTTCAAAAAAAAATTATTAATAAATAACAGCATAAAAATATTAAAAAAATGTATAAAAAAAATAACAGGTAAGACAAATAAAGGGTTGGGAACTCTTGTTGGCTATGATAAAATTCGGTGGCAGTTGGTACTAAAATAGTATCATCTGCCCTCATTTCTGAGTCGTGGGGGTGAATGGACATATGTAGTTTCATCTGCCGCCACTTTTCGCCCCCGAATTTGAAAAGTGGCGGCAGATGACACTACCTATGTCCATTCACCCCAATTCCTTCTTTTAAGTTGTTAAACCTGTATTAGAAGAGATCCCCTTTTTTCTGTGGCTCAACATAGCCTAGTAATTAAATAGCCATTACACCATTGACTTAAGCATTGTGAAAGAAAATAAATCCTTTTTTACTTACTTTACTTTACTTAAGTAATTAACTTGACCCATTCTTGCAGAAAATACTCTCATTTAAACGGATAATCAAAAACATTATAGCAAACTAGTGAGTAATTTTAATACATTTAAATAAATTAAAACACGTTTTCTTCAAAAAAATGGTTGTAAGTAAGAACAAATTCAAAACAAAACAAAGCAAAGCGCTGATAAATTAATTCAAACACATATTCCAACCAAAAAAATGTTTTTAAATAAGACCAAGTTCAAAACAAAACTAAGCAAAGCGCTAATAAATTATAAGATTTGACAATTACAACCAGTCTCAGCTCTAATTCTGTGCAACATACAGGCAACACATAGTAGGCAACAAATATTGCATATCGGCTAATTTCAGCTTCATACAGCGTAGTGT
Organism: Thera britannica; assembly: GCA_939531255.2. Taxonomy (NCBI): domain Eukaryota; kingdom Metazoa; phylum Arthropoda; class Insecta; order Lepidoptera; family Geometridae; genus Thera; species Thera britannica. The sequence goes on from OW618037.2 coordinate 1,519,195, forward strand.
GCGTCAGAAAGAGATAGCGCTCTACGAGAGCAGAAAAGCGAATGTGCAATATTTATTGCATACAACCCTACATATTGTAGTTTTAAGCCTACCCTAATGTTTGATGTTGATATTGATTTCAATACGAAGCTTCGTCTACAGTATTTTGCAGAAAAACCTCTGTCAAAGAAACACAGACACAACTTGCGATACTGTCTCTATTATACTCTGCACAGTGTCTCAAGTCCAGCGTAACAAATGAGCTTGCGACGCGTAGATTCATCTCACTTTGTGAGGTGAGCTAACGGGACTGACTGTGTATAATGTGATCGCTTATCGCTCGCGTCAACATTCGAACCGTTTTTTCAAGCTCATCGTGGGCTCAAATCTGATTGTTGTCTGATATATATACTCGTAGTTCTGTAGGCCTACCACAAGCTCTGTCTGGTTCTGGCGAGTGCTCACCAGTGTATTATACTGTGTGTGTGTGTGACGTTTCGACGGAGGGTTTAATTAGTCAACACTCACACAGACTCAAAACCAGAGCCAGAGACAGAGCCATACAGAGCTTGTGGTAGGCCTACTGTTCTAAAAGTTATGTGAATGAAAAAAATAATAATGTGGACAATCCATACAACACTACCTAGCTACTATGTATGCTATGGGAATCCGATAGCTGAAAAATACTTGCATACATTTTTGTTTGGTAAGTACATATTTAGAATACAATATAATACCCAGACAGAGAACAAACATCTGTGTTTACCACACTTATATTTATTCTCGATGAGGATTGAAACCACTGCACCTACGGTGCAGAAGGCAGGGCTACTTACTACCAACTGAGCCGTTACGCCTGTAACGGCTCAGTTTAGACGTATGCAAACGATAAAGAAAAACATCGTGAGGAAACCAGCATGTCGTAGAACCTAAATAAGTTCAAAAACATTGGGTCTGAAATGTAGTGTTTTATAAAATGTCGGTATATAAAATTGCCTATCTGCAAAAGCCTTCAGGCGTAATCCTTGTACATAAACTGCAATCAAAAAGCTAGATATAAAACACGATGCAGTCGCAAGCATCCCCTACAATTAGAGACTGACACCTCGAGATCAAAATAAAATGAGAACTCGTCTATCCAGGGCCCTATTCGATGAATTCCTACATTTTACAAACTTTTCGATTTAGTTTAAAAAAAACTCGGTTGTCTGTAAAGTCGGTTTACTGACGATAGTTGAACGTGCCAACGTCATACAGCTGTCCACGCGGACGCATCGTTCACTCAAGTAGGAGAGAGACAGTTGTCGAAAGCTGCCGAACGCGGAGGCCGATTGTGCCTCTTTGTCGCTCGTTCCGCGCTCTCGCTTGCACTTCAAGCCTTAAATGGAACGCCTCAGAGCGAGGTAACGCCACATGACGACGTGTTTTTTCGTGCGTGCAGCCGGCTCCATCGAATTATAAGACGTTGTCACGTCAATAAAGAACAGTAGACTTTTTAACCAAAGCACCGTATCGATTTTGCTACCAATCTAACAGTCGGTTTCCTCACAATATTTTCCTGTACCGTTTCAGAGTACTGGCATAGTGCATATAATTTTTTTTGACATAAAAACTCATTGGTACACGACTGGATTTGAACCCACCTTAATCTAAAGAAGGGGATCGCTGCACCTACGTCCACAGTGCTCTCGATCGTGCACCTAATTTGCACCACATTACTTAAGCAATGAAAAACAGAAAACATTGCACAGAATGTAATGTAATAAATGTAATTTAAAGTTATGGATTTGTTCTTCGAAACGGGCCTATAACTAAGTATAGCTAAATACAATCTTACGTTTCAATGTGAAATGAATCAAAACAGAAGTCCGATACGATAAATCGAGGGAATGTTTCCAATGTCGCTCGGGATTCGAACGACAACGCTGTCAAATGATTACGATTTGGCAAAATTGTCAAGGGCGTCATCGTGAGCCTGACAGCAGCTGTCAAAGAATGACTGGTAAGATTATTAAGTTTATATGAACTAAAAACCAATCCTGATAATGATGATACAGTTTTTAGGCTGCTTTTAGTCCTTCGACTTGGCTTAACTACTGCTAGAGGCAACAACAAGCCAAATTTCGTGCTGTTTGTAAAACCAATACTTGCTGAACTGAAGTCCTCCTTGCTAGGCACGATAGACATCCCCATCAGGTCTTTTGATAATGATGTTTGGGAAAACTAACATAACATTACAATACTAAACACAGTTGTGTACTTATTTTTTTGTTCGCCAAGTTTTTAATCACTTGTAGGCCAAGCTCTGTTGGTTCTGTCTCTGGCTCTGGTTTTGAGTCTGTGTGAGGGCTCACCAGTGTATTAAACTGCCTGTGTGACGTTTTGTCGTAGGATTTATTTAGATATCACTCACACAGACTCAAAACCAGAGCTAGAGACAAAGCCAGACAGATATTGTGGCCTAACAGGTCTGTATACTTAAGTAAAATGCAAATAACTTGCGTTCTATAGAAAAAGACAAGTGCTTCAAATCCAGTTGTGTTTCTAGTAATAGAGATCTTATCTAAAGCCGTTAAAAAATAAACAAATTCGGATGAAACTCTGCAACTTTGATAGTAATTACGATTATGAATCCAGTTTAGCCAGTTCTATAGTTTTATGATTAGAATCTAAAAAGTGTGGAAGATTAAGTGGAACTTGTGCAGATGTAACCATTACCTTACTAAGAGTACGTGATCAACTCTTGAGGACTAGTTTTTAGGCTCCCTAGTACCTAAACAAGAAAGACGCTTCTTTGGTTCTATAGATGGTAGTTGATTACAGGACCACTACTTTTACGATGAGTTTTCGCAAATTTCGCAAAATTTGTTATAAATTGGTCGGACTATAATGTAGAAAGAGCTTTATTTCATTATGATCTGTTGATGACTCTTACAGACAACAGAATTTCATTTCATTCAATAGCTTTTTATCTGCAAGAAATCACTAAGTGACTTTAGTGAGCAGTGCAACCCCAAGACTTGAAGAATATTGTAAGTAAAGTGATTGAATTAAACTACGTAAGATCCCTTAGATGATTTTTGTAGACAGATTTTTGCCTCTACGGGTAGTTATGCACTTCTGACATTCTTGTATTATCTATAATTTTAGTAAAATCGACTCTTTTACATTCTGAGAAGGTACATAATGGGTTTCAAAACACTTTGGCGTCAATAACTCATTTTGGCAAAAAATGTCACTTAGTGACTTCTCGCACCACAACGACGATATATGATACTTATTTTCCAGAAAAATGGGAACGGAAATAGGGTGAGCAAAGCCGCGGGCGGCCGTTAGTATTTATTTTAAAATGCCGCAGTCTATGGTCAAATGGAGACAGAACCAGCTCACTTCATTTATAATCAGATTGTGGCACCCTGGGGGAAGATAGCAGCGCATGATACATTCCTTAAGCTTGTACATTCAAGACGTGCTTATAATTTAAATTAGTTTTGAAGGAGCAGTTTTTTTTATTTAACCCTAGCTACCTTTGATTTTTAGAGTTCCATACCTCAAGAAAAAAACGGGTAATTTTCTTGTCCGTGTGTCTGTCGGTTCGTCTGACGTCTGTCAATCTTTCAGGAATCGTCAATCTTGAGGCTCGACTCAGACTCAAGCATCAATTTTTAAACAGTTCTTCACAAAAAGCGTTGAAAATCTATGCTTGAGACTTGACTTAGACTCAAGCAGTCTGAGTCAAGCCTCAAGCATAGATTTTGAGGTAAGCCTCAAGATTGACGATTCCCGAAGATTGACAGGTTGACAGACGAACAGGATGAGACGAACTGTTTTTGCATACGGCTCTTATACAAGATCATAGTATTTTATATTTTTCCCATTCCCCGTGGTCGACAACCCTAGAAGTTGACAGCGGAAACGTGTGTGTCGTTTGTCCCAACCGGTTGGGAACAAGGAACCTATTATACATTTTATTCCCTCGCGTCCTGTCGTCTATATAAGGCATTCTATTTGCTGCGGTTTCCGATGCAAGATAGATAGATATTCTATTTCTTTGCATCTATTCAATGAAAAGTTATGCATTTTTTTTATAAATCTCATGACATAATATGACATATACTATATTCATAACATATGAGTATAATTAAAAAATAGGCATAAGCAAGAGTTAAACCTCCTAGGTTTGTTATGGTATGCGCCGTGTTCGAAAGAAGGCGATAAAGACAGTTCTAATTGTTTTTTTTTTTTTTTAATTCAGCCCGGTCTGTCCCACTGCTGGGCAAAGGCCTCTCTCCGTTCCTTACTATTTCGTATTCCCTTGTTTTTTCACCCAATACTGGATCGATTTTGATTTTGACCTTTCAAAATATTTTTAAGCTATGCCTGTATATTTTTCTTTTATTGTTTATGTTTGTTAATTTGTTTTAATGGACGTTTGAAAAGGGCGGTAAAATTGGTCAATTTTCAAAGATTCCTAGCTCCTATAATAATATTTTTTTGCTAGAAAAACGCAACATAGGGGCATAGAGAGGTAACTAAAGATTGTTTGGTAAAAAAGTATTTTCTCTAGTATTATCCAGACTGGAAATAAAGGACTACGACTGTAAAGACTCAACGCATACCGCATTTCCCCTTAAGTGCACATTTGATGCTTATTAAGCGACAAAGTTATCAGCTGCGCCTTATCGGAATCTATAGAATAGACTAGGAGCCAGCTGCCGTTTTCATACAATATTAAACAATGTCGCATAAAATGTGCATCGTAAACCGGTCTAGAACTGAGGCTCTCAAAGTTTTGATTATAAAATTACTTTCCGTTACTCTTTCTAGTCTATTCACAGTCGCGATTTGTAGCTGCAATCGGCTACGATTCATCATTATCATCACCTATTTACATCTGTAAGACATCTGCATAAAAAGCCTTGCCTCTTTATTTGACAGAGATACCGGTTAGCCAGAAATATTGCTTCAGTAATGTCAATGATTTTCCGTACCAAATGTTTTTGTTGAATTTTGTTTATATGTATTTTGAATTTAGAATTACACTCAGTATTCATAGTTATTTGTTATACCTACAAGAGTGCATGACCTAGCAAGTGAAGGATTCTTAAAGGTTAGAATCCTAAGCGTTGGCGAAGGAATCAAAAGAGCACAAGGTGAAAAATCTTTGCACTCGAGTGCAACACGTAACTTTTCATCCCACCTCAGCGAGGAAATGACTAAATGCAAAAAAGAACACGGCGCGACTAAAAGTAACACACCAAGAAGGTTCTGAGTAGGTATGAGTTTTTAACCAATTTAAAAAGGTTGCATGATAAATACGGCACCATGGAGGTAGAAGTAAATAGGTTGTGTATTCACAAACTTGTGAACACGATATTCTAAATTCAAATTTACTTTATCCTCTAGCGGCTGGTGGAGCTGGCTGTATGAGAAAAATAAAAACAATAAATATTGTGGACTGTCAACTAATCATTATCTAGCTGTTAACCAGATACCTGATAACAATGATTAAAATATTGTTTTTTATATTTTTTGCTTTGACTTATTTTATAGTAATAAATATGTATTCCTACGGTAATATTACACTTGTCTTACAGTCTCTATTTAAGACAACACTTTGCGCTTTTACGACATGCTTGTTTCCCCACGATGTTTTCCTTCACCGTTTGAGTGTACTGGCAACAATGTGTTCTACATAATGTTGAGAGCCTCTGTTAGATACATCCGCTAGATATTGCCTCATTCATATGTCTGTTACTAATGTATGGGAAAAATGCACTTTACACCTTTAGCTTAGTTATATTTATAGCGTCGCTAATTTATTTATGGATTAGATACTACATAACTGCTTCGACGTACGGCCTACCACAAGCTCTGTCCGGCTCCGTCTCTGGCTCTGGTTTTGAGTCTGTGTGAGTGCTCACCAGTGTATTATACTGTGTGTGTTACATTTCGACGTAGGATTTATTTAGTTAACACTCACACAGACTCAAAACCAGAGCCAGAGACAGAGCCAGACAGAGCTTGTGGTTGGCCGGCAGTCTGACCGCTATGTCTGACAGCGCCCAGACAATATGACACCCAGACAGAGAGCAAACATCTGTGTTCACCACACAAATATTTTTTCTCGGTGGGGATCGAACCCACGACCTACTACTACTACTAACTACAAAAAAACTGAATAGGTAAGACTAAGTAGTTAGCGTAATAGAGAGAGTAACAAAGTGAAGGAAAACATCGTGAGGAAACCCGCGGCTTAGTCAGCTCCGCACGTTTTGACCATGTCTTTCCTGTGGATAAGGCCGACTAAGCTGTCAGGATGGTATAGGTGCTGGGCAAGCCTATTCCATCTAAAGTCCTGTCCCAGGCACTATAGCGTCCCGTAAGTAGGGGCATGAGTAATCACCAATTGCCCCTGACGCTATATAAATCATCTACAATAGATGCAAAAACCTGTTTACTTTTTTTTTTAGAGAGAGTAATAAGCACCGTCATTCACAAATTAGACATTAAACATACCATATTATGATCTTTTTATAGGAAGTATTTGATATTTTCACTTGTTAAACTAGTTATTTGATCCTGTTTTTGTTGTTGTAAGCTTAACGAAAGTTGGAAGAAAGTTAGTAAATATTAAACTAGCGATCATAAAGAACCAGCAGTTTTGAATTTCGAACGAGTTCTTTATAGCGTTGACAACCACGTTAATCTCTCATAAATGACTCAACATCTCAAAACAGCTATGCATTGTTTTGATTTGGTAAAAAAAATTGAAGAGTTGCATGATAATCTATGAAAAAAAATGGTTAAATAAAATATTTGTGAACCAATCATGCCTACCATGAGCTCTGTCTGGCTCTGTCTCTGGTTCTGGTTTTGAGTCTGAGTGAGTGTTGACTAAATAAATCCTACGTCAAAACGTCACACACACAGTATAATGCACTGGTGAGCGCTCACACAGACTCAAAAACTAGAACCAGAGACAGAGCCAGACAGAGCTCATGGTCTACAGATAGCATTTGTACTTACAATTGTGTATGATTTTATTTAATACTGGGGCATAGATTTTTTTTATTTGTTTTTTTTGCGTACTCGTATGTCAAATGTGTTTTACAAGTCTTTCTCATCTGTTTTTTTAAATAAAAATTATTTAAGATATTAATTTGTGAAAGAATGCCACCTGCACCTGCATGCAACCTGCATCTATAGTGAGTCCTTTGTTTTTCTTCCTCGCTGACCATAGATCACGACCATAAACAGTTTTATTCCACGCACAAGCCAGAGACAATAGACCCGCATCATTTCTGCGAAATAGCACAGACAATAAACAATTTATTGGTTACGGTACTTCGGTATAGGAATCCAATTTAATTCGTTCTCTCTTGGTCACTTAGGTTCGGTGACCTGGCAATAGCTTGTTAGTCACTGGTGTCAAATTTATAGATCCTTGAAGCATCAAATTAGCATGGAAACTTTTCATAATTTATGGAAACTACAAAAACCCCCAAAATTCCAAGAACAAAATTAGCCGGCTGTACGTACGAAAAAACATGACTCATGCGGCGTTACCTCGCTCTGCGTTCCATTTAAGTTGAAGTGCAAGCGAGAGCGCGGAACGAGCGACAAAGAGGCACAATCTGCCTCCGCGTTCGGCAGCGTTCGACATCTGTATCTCTCCTACTTAAGTGAGCGATGCGTCCGTGCGACAGCTGTATGACGTTGTCACGTTCAACTATCGTCAGTAAACCGACTTTATAGACAACCGATTTTTTCAAACAGGTAGTAGTAGGTACCTACTTAATTTGCTAAATATAAAATTATGCAGAAATCGATTGAACTGCTAATAGTATAGGATCCCGCTATAGAAGGACCTTCACCGAGCTGGTTATTTAATGAAACGTATTTTATATTTAATTAAACATGCCAATAAATATATTCTATATGGGTTGCCTATCAAATTTCGCCGGTTTGTTTATTAGACAAATTCTATACCAATCGCAAGTATAGACCCCATAGAATATGCAAACGTTAGGTTGCCTATTTTTTTACGGTCACAACTCTCGGGTAGCCAGGTATAAACAGGTAAATCGATACTAGCATTTTGCACCGGTATGTTTATTGAATAAAAATACTGGGGTCTATACTTTCGATTGGTATAGAGTTTGTTTAATAAACAAACCGGTGGAAAGTTTTTTTTTTTTTTAATTATTAATTAATCATAATTATCCTGGACTGAAATTTGATAGGCAACCCATAAAGAATATATTTATTGGCATATTTAATTATATATAAAATACGTTTCATTAAATAACCAGCTCGGTGAAGGTCCTTCTATAGCGGGATCTTAGACTATAAGCAGCATCGCATACGGTATGGATTACTTATCTCAAATTAAAATCCTTCTGCTAAAATTAAACTTATCGTAATTAAATCTTTGACCCCAAAGTCATCCTAGGTAACCTATAAGGTAAATACCATACCATTAAAATACTAGTCTAGCCATTAAGCAGTGTACTATAAAATACTTAGCCAGAGTAAAATCGTTTTATAGTCACCAGAAGTAGCTTGACACCTCATGGCACCAAAAGTTGCAGCTATTTCAGAACCAAACTCTACCAAAGCAAACTGTTTTTCTTTTTTGTATATAACTGTCGAAAAATATTCATAAAAAGCAGTTTCTCATTTATTCTTGAGCATTGCCTTATTTTGAATAAAAAAACTCGAAAAGTGGCAATATAGGCCAAATCTTTACAAATGAATATGGTTGCTTGGCTCTTTTGTACACAAGGCGCGTTCATATCTTTTGTATGGAGATTTACTAAATTGTCCATTATGAGATGATTTGACTTTGCATAAAGAAGAATTACTTTCAAATAACTAGACATACCTAAATGAAAATTGTAGATATGTCTCACAGTCCTATAAAGCCCCAAACTAAGCAAAGTTTATACTTTGAAAACTATGTTCAGCCTGTTAAGGTCCACTGCTGGATACAGTCACACATTTCCTAAAATAACAATTAAGACCACTGACTTTCCGCAATCTTTTCAATATCCCCCGTTCCAGCGAGTGGAGACAATACCCGCCGGCTAGGCTGTAAGATATCAAAATTACCTGAACACCCATGATGTAAAGGTACTTCTGCACGTACCTTCAAACACCAAATAGCACCTAGCCATAGATTAGATGGCAATGCTAGCCCGTAAATAGTTTATTTGCCTTATTAAATAACCGGGAACATATTGTGAGGCGGGTACCGTTGCGACTTGACCTACCGCAAACGGTCGCGCGACGATTTATTGTGGCATACAAGGTGGGAAAAATGAACTACCGAAAATCTAAACAGAACCCTCATATTTATTGTTGAGTGCCCCCATAGATTCCAATACTGTTTAAAGCTTTGCGCACATCTAAGCATTATGTGGTGACGATCAGTAAAACACTGTCAAATATCACATAGGTCATCACCAAGACATTCTAATATAATATAAGACATTCTAATACGATATATTATTGTTCTTGAATAAATAAATTGAAATTGAAAAACCAGTTGGCCTTTCGGGAGCTCCCTATGGTTATGGTTATGTCTGTCAAAACTGACGCACACTGACGACACATGAATGTTTGAGTCAGCCGATCTGTACACGATGAACTAAAGTTATAGGTTCGCACAGGGTGATTGGGGAGAGATGGCTGGCGACGCGATGCCAAAATTATACGCGACAGCCCGATTCCTGTGGCTAAATGTAAATACCTAGCCGCCACAAATTGTTTTTCAGTGCCGTCTTTTACACCTTGTACAAACGTATTTTTGTCCCAGAGCCAGGGACGGATTTAAATAATTATTACAGCTCATTCTTATGTCAATAATATACGAGGAGACCCATTCAACTCTAAAAAAAATATGATCTGTCACTTTTGACAGTTTAGTGAGAGAAAGTCACATTTACAACGCATAGACAGTACCTAAACCTATGTAGTTATTGTAAAAATGTCCGTTATTATTTACGTAGCAGCTATTACAACGCACTTCAAATCAAATCAAATGTTATATATTTTATGCCACATATTAAGAGTAGTATTAAACAAGAAATGTAATATAATACCAGATGATGTACCAGATGGACCGACGACATTTTTAAGGTCGCGGGAAGTCGGTGGACAGAAAGAGCTCAGAATCGTTTTTCCTGGAAATGTGTAGTGTAGGCTTATGACCAGCAGTGGAATTCTTCAGGCTGATGGTGGATGATGATGGTAAAAAAACAAAAGCATTGCCTCGTACGCACGTTCGGTCACGCACGTCTGCACTGCCCTGCGCCTATCAACTTATTTTTTTATTCTTTTTTAACCTGCACTGTCCCACTGCTGGGCAAAGGTCTCCCCCAAAATCTTCGAACTATCACGTTCTTTTGCGACTTCCCACCAATCCTTTTCCAGAGCTTCCAGATCGTCTCGCCATCGTCTTTTTCAACTTAAATCAGAAAAATAAAAATAAACATACATACTCTATTAATTCCCAGATCGTCTCATTTTACAACTTGTAATATTTAAAATATCCGGCCTGAATACGCCCCTGAGTTGACTTTGGGCACGTTCTCGAGTCGTGAGTCGGCGTAAGAAGTTATTTTAAAACTAGTGGAATACGCCTGACTTTGTTCACTGCAGTTTATTTAAGGAAATAAGAGGAGTTGTAGGGGTTTGCCTTAAGGGCAAACCCCTAAACTTTGTAAGGACAAACAGTTTTAGGGGTTTGCCCTTAAGGTAAAGACCTCAGACCTTAAAGTACAGTAAATAAAACAAAACAAAATACCTTAAAAACAATTCTACCAACTAAATAAATAAAAATTACAACAGAGTGATAAAGGGTAACAAAGTAAGTTATATATAAATAGCATTCTAACCCAGAATAAGGAGCTGTAAATTGAAACATCATCATCATCGGCCCGTCCTAACCCACTGCTAGGCGTACGTCTCTTTCTACTCATGTAATTCCACACGAAAGATCGTGACCAAGAGGTCTACCCTCATTCATTTACGATATACAAGTCGTACTATACTGACTTTATATATGTCAATCAATTTCACATTTTGTAGAAAAGTAAAGTTATGAGTAATGAGTATGAATGTCGATGGACATTTGGGTAGAGTTAGGCCAAAACAATATGGTTATACAGAGTGAAGGATGACATGGATAAGAAAAAAGTGAATACAGAGATGACAGCTGATAGAGGAGAATGGAAGAGGAGAACATGTTGTGCCGACCCCACATAAAGTGGGATAAGGGCAGGAAGAAGCAGAAAATTAAAGTTAATCTAATCACTCGACGCAACGACTCGATTGAAAAACTAAACAAAAAATTAGCAGCAATATTTCACCTTGTCCTTCTTCGTTTGGTTTGGTCTTTGTTGTTATGGCGTTGTCTGACTGACACTGAACTAGTTACTGTAAAAACTATAAATATTGTGGACAATTCACACAACACTACCCAGCCCCAAACTAAGCAGAGCTTGTAATATGGGAACCGGATAGCTGATATAATACTTGAATACATTTTTTTTTTTGTAAATACATACTTAGAATACAATATAACACCCAGACAGAGAACAAACATTTATGTTAACCACACAAATATTTGTTCTCGGTGAGGATCGAACCTACGACCTACGGCGCAGAAGGCAGAGCTTCTACCAACTGAGCTAGAGGCCAGTCAAAAAACAGTCAGTCAGTCCGACACACAGTTTTTATATATTTAGATGTGCAAGGGAAATATAATAGAAAATTGTTCGCTGCCGTTGCAAGCAATTCTTATCGATGAGTCAATTTTGCTCGCTGATAGAGCCAGTTGGTATGTGGAATTGAATATTATAAGTAATTTCTATAGGTACCTAAGAACTCATATTTGTGATGATCCGGTATTTGGCATTCAAAATCAAAAGTATATTTTATTTAGAAACGTTTTACACTTTGAAACGTCTTAAATTCGTGGTTTCGATCCCCACTGAGAATTGGGGGTGAACGCTAAGATGTGCTTAAGGCCGATAAAAATCAATTTAGTTAATAACTAATTGGTTTATGAACCTAGATGAGAAATAATAGAAGTGTTACAATTTCGTGACAATGCTGTGCACGGTTATCACCAATTATTAAAATTTAAAGGTAATTTTATTAATCTTTTGGTAATTTCAAGGCCGTGGGAAAATTATTGTGTTTCATTTTCACTTTCTTCTCTAAATATGAGTATTTTAAAAAACCACCCCAAATCATGTACAATATAGATGCAAAGACTCTTCTACTCTTGAAATCACCACTCAATTTTGAGATCAATAAATTTATAGACAACTTCTTACTAACACTGTGTCCAGGCTAACATAACAAATGTCATATTTTAGAATTGGATATTGAATAGAAACATGGCGTCGATTTCAGTTCCAAAGATATAATACTATCGCTTGGAGCTGTAACGGTGTACTATCAAAGCACCGTATTCTGGTGTTCTCGAATAAATAGCACCTTACAGTCACAAACCTACATTTTCTAGAATGTGTAAAGCTGTACTAAACTTTTAAGTAAGTACACTATTGTGGGTTCATTTTTCGAATGGGGTTTGTACGGAGAAGTTCCCAATACAATAATTATTTATTTATTTATTTAAATAACTAGGTAAATAGGTTCCAGAAAGTGTGATACAATCAAGTTCAGTAGCTTTATTGAACAAGAAATTAAACTTTAGCTTCCGTCTGGTACTGATTTGGATCAGTTGAGCTATCTCTAGATCGCTTTTAACGGTCTGTAGATAGCTCAACTATTTGTTGTGTGTACATTTTGTAAATATTTGTTTAATTGTTAGTTTCTTTGTGTAAATAAATATTGTATTTCAGCTTCTCAAAATTCTTAGAATGATTCAGATTTTACGCATAGTTTTTTTTTTGTCTCGTCATCAGTGAAAAGTTATCATATTTATCTACCAGTAATAACCACACTATGACAAATTCTCACCTAATCCAATATCATACATTGCACTCGATAGGCTTACATAATCGACGACTAATCGATCAACGCTCGAAAATCGGAAGTAGCACTTCGAAATGAATCGTTTTGACCTGAGTTTTCTAGGAAATGAAATGCCCCACTGCTGCGCTGATCAGGGGGCTAATTCTCGGGCCGATCTCGATCATTTTGTAATATTTTTTTATTGCTTCTTTTTGAAGGGGGAATGGATTGGATAATTTCCTTGAGGTATTCATAAACGACCTCTTCGTAAAAGCCTCGACAGCTACAATACACGGAAAATGTACAAAAAGTGCGGGGTTGTGAAAAGAAGCAATAAAATAAAATTTCAAAATGATCGAGATCGGCCCGAGAATTAGCCCCCAGGTCCGGGTTATCACGGGTCGAATATATTTCAATAAAGCCATCTTATTTTTCTTATGAGGTATTTTTACGTAATCGCTTATCAGAAACATGAATAGATTTCAATATTTCATTATAAAAGTATAAATAATGTCTTTTTCTAGATCTACATTTGAACTTGTTTTTTTTTCTCAGACGCATTTTTTTTATAGATTCCATTAGTTAATGTTTGTCTTACAAAAACATGAACTTAGGTTGTGCATACCAAGTAATTCTTTTTTTGAATTGTGTTTCGAACATGGTTTGAAATTTCGAAGCTATTGTGTTCGAGATTCAAAATCAAGGCCAAATATTTTCTAATCCTGATCCAGTGACAGTCCACTAATATTTGTTATTACCTCCATTGTCGATAGGCGAGTTTAACCTACTTTCGACACAGCACAGCCATTAGACGGATCGCCCGCGGAAAACTTGAGTTTCTATTATTTGAGGAAACTGATGGTTGATCGGTTATCTTCCGATGAAGCAAGAATATCTAAATAATGACAGGATTGCTTCGCAAAATATTTGTTATTTTGAAATAGGTAATTACGCAAGCATTCCATCCAACCTTCATGGAAGAGTCGTATCTTTGATGACAACTTTTTGCTGTTTAAAATTCGAATTCCGAAATTGTTTCCGTTTTTAAAAAAAGCGTGTTCCTATTTATCAATCACTGAATCTAGAACGAAATAAAAACTATTTTCCATTGTTGCAGTGAGCTGACACTGCTGGAAGGCATGGCAGGCTGCGGAGGATGGAGTGAGGAGCCGGTCTCCAAGGTATGTAGATCACCAGCTCAAACTAACGCAATTCCTGAAAAGCACCAATTGCTCCTACCAGCAATCGCAGCACGAGCGCCCTAGGCAACATTTTTTTCTACACAAACCACAAATCATACTTCTGTTACCGATACTTTAGTTTAGAAAAAGTGACAAAAATAATTTTAATTTACACTTTTGTAGACTCTATTATCACTGTAGAAATCAATATAATATAATAATAATAACATCGTTTATTTCAGACAACATAAATGCAAAAATGAAACACTTTGGGTCCATAGTAATAAATACCTTAGAGACTAACATACATAAAATAAAATAAAATTACTAATCAAATCTAGAATTACTAATCAAATCTAGTAGAAATCAATAATTAGGGCGTTTAAGCTAAGCCAACAGAGTTTTTTATGAAAAATGCCTCAAACTCTTAAGCCTTGGGCACATCTAGCACGATGGCGATGGCGATCAGTGGACACTGTCAAATATGACAGTGATATTTGACAGCGTTTTACTGATTGCCAACCCCATTGCACTAGATATGCGCAAAGTAGAAAAACTCACTAGAGTTTTTAGGGAACTATCTCAAACGGCATACTGAAGCAAGTTCGATTGAATTTTGCTTCTAAAAGTCCCAAAATCCAAATTGATTACGATTGAAGCTTCTGAAAAATTAATGGTCATTAATTTAAAACGTTACCGAGCTAGACAAACGCTGTGGGATAATCTCAAAAGATACATTCAATATCTTTTTGCAAAGTATTCTACCCAATTGTAATCCACACCATTTATTTTCTCATCATCAATTATTTATTCACGGTAGTTCACAGCCATTAATTGTATTCGTACTTCGAATCTAATAGACAGGTCGTGTGTTAAAAACACAGAGTAAAACTTAGCAAGCTATAGAATAGCCGAGCTCTTTATATCTGTTCGAATTTTTAAACGACTGACACTGATCATGATCATACTCGTTCGTACTTACCCACCATTATGCAACAAAGACTTTATGGGATGATTCTAGCTAAACACACATACATTATGGTGTTCCTTTATTTTTTTTTTCAATCTAATTTTCTCTCTTCTTAAATTTAAGAGCTTAGCTCTTGTTTTGATGCAGTTTTCTCCAATTACGTCTTTTGGATGCGGCCTCCTTGACTTCTATAAACGACATGACAGCAACCTTTTCTTTTATCCGGCATCTTCTCAGCCTTCCTCTTCCCCGTTTTTCTTCAACCTGAATGATCAATGATGTTCTTTGTGTAGCTGTCTATGAATCTAATTTTGCTTAAAAATGGAATGTTTAAATTCATATTCAGCGATGTACTTTGTTAAGCTTTCACCTCCTTACTGATGCGCAATAAACCAAGTAGGTCCGTTACGCGATGTCAGTGTACTCTCAAATTCCAAATTAGAAATATAACAATGAAACCTGAAACCTGCTGCTGTAACTAGACGCACTAGACTTCCGTGGTTCGGAGGACGCATTAAACTGTCAGTCTTGGTTGTCGTTAAACCGTGATCGAGACCTTGGGGCTGTCGTAAAACTTCCATGTCACAGGCCTTTCAGACGAACTTACTACATCATCATCATCGTTTTTTTTTAAAGTATCATACAAAAAAATGGTAGAAACCGAGCCGTAGTTTGTTGCCTGTTCTTATAGGCTTGGTCGCGTGGAACTGGCACCTAGACTCACCTAGCTTTAGGACGTTTCAAAGTAATCCTTGTGATACTACTTAATAAATAGTGTAATACCTAAAAGGTTCGAAAGCATGTGTCAGTGGGCAAGAAAGCCTCTTTTCTAAGAGGTTTTTTTTCTTGCCATGCTACCATGAGGCATGAGGACCATGCTAATCCGATAAAAACAGTGACTCGATAACAAGAAAAACATCATCATCAGAAGAAGTTCAAACATAGGTCTCCCATATAAATTTCCAGAAAGAACGATTCTAAACCCTTTCCATCCACCGACCACACCAAATTTGCCAGACCAGGTGGGTGGGCATCGTACGTCTGTCCGGTTCGTGGTGGCCATTCGAGAACCTTTATTCCCCAATGGTGTTTCAAGCTTCAACAAAGTAAATTATGATTGTATTGCTATTACTCTGAGCTTTAATTCAAAGAAAAAGTAAAGAAAACGAGAGCGTGTGACCGATGTGCTAGGTTTAATTGTGGCAATGGCGGAATTTCGTGCAAGTGCCGTTGTGCAACAAATAATTATGATTGAATGAGGTTGATCGATCTGAAGCCGTGTTTCTTTGGCTGCCCTATACGCAAATTTCTCTACCGTGTAAGCTTTTGACAGAATATCGTGTTCAGTTATTAAACTCTAACTAAATACACTATACTATTATTCATAGTAAAAAACAAAATATATTTATTTACACAAAGAAACTTACAAATTAAACAAAATATATTTATAAAAACAAAATTATGATCAATGATGTTTTTTTGTTGTTATGTGTAGGTAAGAAACCTATTTTAGTTTACGAGTTGAAAATAAATGGTTTGATTTGATTTGATTTTGATTTGAATAAGCAAAGTTTGGGCGGCCTATACACAAAAGGCTCAAAAACGAACAAACCTTAGCATCTATTGTACATGATAGTACCAGGGGCAACTGGTTTTTACTCATGCCCCTACTTGTGAGACGCTATAGTGCCGCGGACAGGATTTTAGATGGAGTAGGCTTGCCCAGCACCTATACCATCCTGACTTAGTCAGCCTGTTTTTTTTTGGTTTGGGTAGTTGTACAATCTTTTTTGCGTTTTATGACCTTCTATATAATTTTTTTTAGTACGGTAATAGGTATCTATTTTCTAGTCTAGTCTATAAATAAATATTATAAACAATCAACACAGCACTATCTAGCCCCAAACTAAGCAGAGCTTGTACTATTACCATCACCTAGATATAATTCCATCAACTAGCAAAAAACCTTTTTTACTTTGACTAGCATGTGCTAACTATAATTTATTCGGTTGTATGGGGTTTTATCTAAGTAGGTATCATATCATGTTAGGTATGGGATGTCTCATCAATCACTCCAAATCTAATTAACCAAAACCAAAAATATGTAATCAAACAGATAGCAATCACCTTTCTCTTGCACACAATCAACGTTCTCGTTCTAACTGCTGTTATTATTAGACACAATTATCCGTCTCATGTTTCCGGCTTGAAAATTGTTGCATTTGAACATAGATAACAATTGTTAAATTAAAGATGTTTTCGTAATAAAACCAAATTAACTAACACTCGTATTTTTAAGTCTTCTTCGAGGAAATTTCGAGCTCACTCATGAGATGAAGAGGCTCCTGGGTTTCACAGACAAGAAATGCATAATTTTTATCTGCCTTGAGCTTAGATATGCTAGGTAGTCTGCGCGCCGTGGTTACGTTTGGACCATCGATAAATGATACGAGTAAATGGATAGACAAACTTATCCTCTCAGTTTTATTTTAATTTTGTTTTTATATAATTTATGCCAGATGAGCTGTGGGCAAAGATAGCCACCGATTGGCATCCTGACCCAGCGAGAAGGCGACGCGGCAGACCAAAACGGAGATGGCGAGACGAGCTTGATGGTTTCCTGACGGATTGGGCAGGCATAGCCCAGGATCGCGATGTCTCGAAGGAATGGGGGGAGGCCTTTGCCCAGCAGTGGGACCCGGAGGGCACATAATAATAATAATAATAACTATAAGCCTATAATTATTATGCTGAACTGTAAAATGTAAATAAAACTGAACCGCATCAATGCTAAATGTTGCAAAAATCTATGTCTATCCTTTTTTTACCCGTAGGGACTGTTCTATGTCCATCCTTTTCTATCTAGTGAGGACTTTTCTATAAATTCAAGATTTTGACAAAAGTTTATAGAATAGAATGCTTCTAAACGTTCTAGAATATTTTTTAACATTCTGAAATGCCTGGGCAACGTCGGACTAACTAGTTATTGTATAATAGTCGTTATAAATCCAGCGACCGGCTAAAAACCTCCCCTCATTATATCCATACATAGCCATTCACACATCAATACATTAAAAAAAATGGTCATTGACCAGCTCATCCCACCATCTCCGTTTTGGTCTGCCGCGTCACCTTTCTTGGGGTTAGGGTGCCATCGGTGACTGCTTTAGGCCACTACTCATTGCAAACGGGGTGGCGGCACGACATACATTATTTTTTGTTAGTATCAAACTTGATTGCATCAGAATTATTCAATCCCCCGGCATTTATCACTTTTCGAAGGTTCGAAGACCTGTGTCTGTGAATCGGTGAGCGTAGTTCTGTGTTGTAAGTTCTATTCTATTTACATACGGGGTGTTTAAGACTATACTACTATTACTAATAAAACTTCGGGAGGTTAACGCACCCATCAATATGAACCACTTTTCCTAAGGAATCAATACAGTGAACACAAATAAACAGCTGTTCCGTACATAAGTTCGATTATTAAATGATTCCGTAAAGAAGTAGGTATCTATATCGCTAAGAATTAAGCAACATATATTTTAAAATTACATGTGCATAAGTAGTACTTTTCGCCAAACGACGTACCAACCTACCACCTAACAAGCCATTAGAATGCAAATCATCGTTCCGTTCGTCAACCTCGAAAATAGCCCTAACTTTCATCTGCTCTGCAATTAATCTGGTGATTCGTAGTTTACGTAACTCTAATTGCGAATAAAAATTATGTATTTACTACACGCTATTATTTTTACTGTGACTCACTTACATACTTTGTACATTATATTCTGTGACACGGCTCGCGAGTTTTTACTTTTTTTTATGTAATATAATGACGGCTAATGATTGTCGGTGCATTTTTCTGTACGTAATTAGCAGAGTGCTCTACTGAGCAGGGGTCGTAAACATTTGAAAAATATTTTTACGAGCTATTCAACCATAAATTATTCAACTTTAACAATGCTGTCTATGCTGTTTACATTGTAATTATGGGAACAATTTCGCAGAAATAAAAGTTATTTTAAATTAACTCGGTTTATTTTGAGAGCTGAGAGTTTAATTAACTAACAGACTACTATTGCTTTGATTAACTCAACTGATAACACAAAAAATGTACTCTTACCTAACTAGTTAGGTTTATGTATGAATAGCCCCGAATTGTACAAAGTCATTCTCGAATCTTGCATGAAGCCATTCAACTTCTAATTAGGGTAAAATTTTTCAAAAATCTTTCTTTAATAGACTATCATACACCCCTCAAAAAATTATGTGACAAAAGACCCTGTAAATTCGAAAGTATGGTGATTAATGTAATGTAGGTAAGTGGACTCCTGATTCTAAAACATTGACGGTTAGTGAGTTTCTGTATTAAAATAATTGTAAGGTGATTCAACTTTATTGACCTCACAGACAGGGCAATACAGGGGAGTGCGTTGATGCGTTGCTGACCTATTATTCACGGTGGGACTCCTTGGAAGTTGGAAGAAACAAAAAAGGTTGATTACTTCTTTTTGTTCGGATGTGCTCGAAATTTAAATCTATAGGCATCTTTTTTAGGTGTTTCTCTTTGTGGTTCTGATTGATTTGTGTTCTATTTTTAAACCGACGACAACAGTTGTGTTTGTAATGTAAAATTTGATGACAAAAGAAAGTCAGTTTCCAAAGTGATCATATTTTTAGGGTTCCGTAGCCAAATGGCAAAAACGGAACCCTTATAGATTCGTCATGTCTGTCTGTCTGTCTGTCTGTCTGTCTGTCTGTCTGTCTGTCTGTCTGTCCGACCGTGTCACAGCCATTTTTCTCCGAAACCATAAGAGCTACACTGATGAAACTTGGCGAGTAGATGTATTCTGTAAACCGCATTAAGATTTTTACACAAAAATAGAAAAAAAACTATAAATTTTGGGGGTCCCCATACTTCAAACTGCAACTCAAAAAAATTTTTTTCTTAGAACCCATATGTGTGGGGTATCTATGAATAGGTCTTCAGAAATGATGTTGAGGTTTCTAATATCGTTTTTTTCTAAACTGAATAGTTTGCGCGAGAGACACTTCCAAAGTTGAAAAAAGTTGGTCCCCCCCCTCTAACTTCTAAAATAAGGGAATGATAAAACTAAAAAAAATATGTGTTGTACATTACTATGCAAACTTTCAACGATATTTGGTTTGAACGAGATCTAGCCAGTAGTTTTTTTTTTATACGTCATAAATCGTAAACTGCAATTTACCTTTCGACGAACTACAAGAACCTGTTTCCTGTTTATTTTCTGTATTATTATGTTACTTGATGCTACGGAACCCTTCATGGGCGAGTCCGACTCGCACTTGGCTGCTTTTTTTATTTTGTGGTAAGCTTAGGTAGTGCTTTAATGTGTTTTTTTTTAACTGCTAGTTTGTTTGTGAGAAGTGAAACTAAGTAATTCACGTTGAAATTGTTATTCTAGTTATTCTACCAATAGTATAAAAACTTATTTCTCCCGCGTGAAACTATGAAATTTAAACAAGCATTGTGTTTGCTTTCTAAAAACGTATGTTTTGAATTGTCATAATGAAGCTATTGTTGTGAACATGACTGATGGCCGCGGGATTACGTTCTCAGGGGGTGGCGCATCAGTGTGAGCGATTTGTCGTTTTCAGGTATTTTTATTCTGTCTCGTATTTTAGTTCATGCTCCCAACCTGACGAAAACTAGTCTGCTTGCTAGACTGCATGGCCTCTCAGCTCAGTTGGTAGTAGCTCTATATTCCGCGCCGTTGGTTGTGGGTTAGACCCAAACTAAGCAGAGCTTGTACTATGGGAACCAGATAGCTGATATATTACTTTTTTTGTAAATACATACATAGAATACAATAATGATACCCAGGACAGAGAACAAAGTTCTATGTTCACCACACAAATATTTGTTCTCGGTGGGGATCGAACCTACGGCGTAGACGGCAGAGCTACTGCCAACTGAGCTGAGACTGAGAGGCCATACTGTTCTTTTGTTGTTATTATTATTTACTTTATTACGATTAAAATTTGTTGTTGTTTTGGTAGTAATGTGTTGCAAATAAAAACCTTTTCATTTCATTTCAACTGATTCTTTTTGAGTGGGTGGCCAGATTTTGTTGAGGTATTCCTGATGAGTAGGTTTGATTTTAGGGGATAATTTATTGAATTAGCTTAATACAACTCCTACTATAGGGTGATTTTTTAATCTACGTAACAATATGGTTCGATATCCAGCGAATATCTTAATTGCCCTTAGATGTTAGATGATGGTGGGTTAAATGAGATTTGTAGATCGCTAATTGATGTCATCTTGTCATTGTAGTGGTGATGGGAATGGTTTTTATTGTCTTATAATTGATGTGTAGCCCATATTGTTTTTCCAACACTTAGGCCTGTACTCAGAATCAGTGCTTGAGTTTGAGTCTTAAGCTAAGATATTTTAACAGTTTGCTATTGAAGTGTGTCAAAAATCTATGCTTGAGTCTCGCCTCAGACTCAAGCATTGTTTCTGTATACGGTCCTTTTTGGTTGATCATGAGCATCAAAGGTCAAACTAACGCGTGCAGCCAGCGTCAGAAAGACAGAAAATAACGAAATTGACCCAATGACGATAAAAGATAAGATAAAGATTGTCATTCCGGTCTTTTGCACTTCTAATCATGATTAGGAGTGCCGACCCCAAATAAGAATGGGACAAGGCCTGAAGAAGAAGAAGTACAACTTTTAGACAGTAAATTATACCAACGTTTTTCGTCATCACACATAATGCTATTGGTATGAATCGTGCCACCAACCCAAAGGACAGAAGGCAGATCTTTCACCAACTGACCTATGACCAAGCAGGTATTTGTGCTTATAAATTACCCTTCTTCTAGGCAATCGGGTAAACATACTTTGTCTTCTTTCCAGGAAAAGCAGCGGCCTCCGATCTACAACCCTGAAGACTACGCCACGTCTCTCAAGAAATGGGGCAAAAAGACGGGCGCAGCCAGTCTGTACGAGCTGGATCCAGGACAGGACGCGGGGAAGGCCCGGACTCTGCCGAGCCAGGGGAGCAAGGACTTCAGGTATGGTTTTCAAATGGGGCAAGATGACGGAATCTGTCAGTCTGTATGAGATAGAGCCGGGACAAGACGCGGGGAAGGCCCGGACTCTACCCAGTCAGGGGAGCAAAGACTTCAGGTATGGTCTTCAAATGGGGCAAGAAAACGGGACCCCCTAACCTGAATAAGCTGAATCCGGGACAAGACGTGGATAAGGCCTGGTCTCTGCCCAGCCAAGGGAGCAAGGGCTTCAGGTATGGTCTTCAAATGGGGCAAGAAAACGGGACCCGCTAACCTGTACGAGCTGGAACCGGGACAGGACTTCAGGTATGTTCTTCTATTGAAACTTATGACTTCGTTGATTTGGGTGCTAATAGGATAGCCACTGACCATCTATACATAAACCTCTTGCTGATGAAACAAGCAGATAATCCACCTGGTGCTAAGACTGGAAAGAGCTGGAAAAGAAGGTTGCTCTGGAATATTAAGGAGGTACTATGGAAAAGACTTTTTGGGGTTATCACGTTCGTAGGAAAAGTAAGAGTATTTTGAGTGGTTATACGTGTTTCGCAAACAAACCAGTGGATACGTGAAATAAGGTTCCTAGCAGCCCTGAATCAAAGCGGTCTATGCAGTAGAATTACTATGATCATTTTAAATCTCAAAGCATTTCAATTAACTGACCCTTCATTCCAGGAATCCCTGCCTGAACGTGGGGGAAGAGATGAGCCTGCGTCAGTTCGGAACACCTAGTGAACTGCTGACGAAACTAAGAGCTGATCTCCGACTCTCGTTCCCAAGGTAAGAACCTATTACAAGGTTTAAGTACTTTTTTGTTCAATAGAAATGCCATGAGGCCACTTACTTGACCACGTAGTGAATACTTTTTTTTAGTTTCTGAAAAAATATGAATTTTATTTTATCTGCAACCTAAACTATTTTAACTGACACTTCCAGATTTTTTAATGGATTCCTTTTCGCGTAAATACAGATATTTTAATAAACTTTATTCCTGCACTTATTGGTTAATTAAATTTTAGTATCGGTTTAATCTTTAAAATTCTCAAAAACGATTTTTCCCTTTGCAATTTACAATCTTTTTTCAAGTGAAATTGTGTTGAACAGAGTCAAATTCTAAACTATTCGTCTAAAAACAAAGACTTAAGTCATTTAGGTTTCACAGATTGCTAATCGACCAATTAAATATTTGACAATTATTGTTCAAAGCTGAGGAAAATTTGATTACCTGTCAAATATTTAATTTTTCAATTAGCAAGCTCTGAAATAAGCCCTAACTCATTCAACTTATAAACTATGAATCATCTTATAAAATTGAGTTAAAGCACCATTTTAAGCCTAAAAGCTTAGCAAGACACTACCTTTGCTAACTAATTGACTACATTGTTATCTAGAATACATAACCAACAAAGTAAACATTATCCAAAACGAAGTCACAAATAGCTTATTTACCCACAGCTAGTCTAATCTAGGTGTTAATTAAATTTTATCAGCTCGTTAAGCTCTAATGGGTTAAAACGATCATCGGAGCTTTGTTATCTTATTAGCGAAGTTGCGAACATTGTGGTAAGACTGGAAATTATCTTTAGTGCATAGGAACAAAAAAGATCTGCCTACTTAAGGGCTCAGGTTAGGCCAGAACCTTTCTATTTCAAATTAAACTTTGATGAAGTGGAAATAAAGTTCAAAATAGCAAGCGTTTTATCACATGCCATGGCGCTTACGACCATAAGCAGTTTTTAATGGTTTTATGCGTGTAAGCGCAGTAAATACCAAAATGTTGATCTACAAAACGCAAATTATATCGTTTTAAGCATTTAAGATCGAAAACAGCTTTTAATAGGATATTTTATTGACATTCTTAACAAAAAATCCACTTATACCTTGCTCAAGCAAGAATTTTTTGCCTGAGAGTAAAAACCGGCCTTTGCATATATTGTAGATGATCTATATGGCGTCAGAGGTAACTTGTGATTACACAAGCTCTAATCACGGGACGCTATAGTGCCTGGGACCAAATTTTAGATGGAATAGGCTTGCCCAGCACCTATACCATCCTGACAGCTTAGTCGGCCTAATCCACAAGAAAAACATGTTCAATACGTGCGGAGCTGACCTAAGCCGCGGGTTTCCTTACGATGTTTTCCTTCACTGTTTGATAACTGGTATATTCAAAGGAATTTATTTTCTCACAGATAACCGACAGTTTTATTAATTATCTGTTACAATTCTACTAACAACCCTAATTTATTTTCATTTCAAAATTAAATGTATGAGTTCATTTAAATTATTTTTAGTTCAGGATTTCAAGATGCAGGAAAACCATGATATTCTTGATTAACAATATTGAACTGAAAAGCATTGCAATAAGGTTGATATTCCCCAGCACGCTGTACAAAAGTGTCACATGGCTGTAGACCTACAGTGATTATTATAGTCCGTACTATGCAGTTAGGGAATGCATAATGGCATGGGACATCTCTACGCCATTGAATTGCAGTTAGGCTATGGTCATGAGCAGTAGCGGCCGAATGGTCTTGGCTTGGCCAATGCAATCGGTGCAAACCACCGAAATTCGGTGATCATACAACAAAACAAAATTTGCAACAAAATTTGCATCCCAGCTATGGGGAATGAGTGACACTTATTTATTATTTTTAAGATCTTTCATGTATACACTTCATTGAGGCAAATAAATGATTATGATTATGAAAAAAAACGGTATAGGAACCAAGTCGTAGTTTGTTGGCTGTTCTGATAAGCTTGGTCATCTGAAACTGGCACCTTGTGTCTGTTCTTGTTAGTTTACCGAGATAATTGAGTCATAAATAGTGTAACTAACACGACTTTTTTTTATTTATAAAGATTAGTCACACTTTTTCCCCATGTAACCAGCAGGGATAAAAGTATGTAGGTTTGTAAAATTAAAATTTGGGCAGCTTTATAGAACAACACAGCAAAATTTCCTATTTCTATGCAATTATATTGAATTGTGAGTACTGATTAAAAGATTTAGCAATCTGCCACAAAATAGGTTAAAAGTCAAATTATTTTTAACCAAGTATTTTTTTGCCTGTTCTTCTAGATTGTGAGACTTGGAGCTTCAAGACATCCCAAAAAATTCTTGTGATTGAAAATAATAAAAATCTTCTTTCTGACATCGTCTTTAGCTTATCTCGTCGCTTACGCTATAGCCACAAATAAATCCTTTAGCCATCCTAACCCATGGTTTCCAGAATCCTACTGTAATTACGAAAGTAATTTTATTTATGTCATCAAATAACGTGGTAAGGTTTATTGCAAGTCTTGTCCCGTCTAATTGAGGATGTTTTATTTATTTACTCCTAAATACCAACAATTGCGTAATTTTCTTTATAATAATGGACGTAAAAGGGGGGAATTACGAGTAATATAAGTAAAAGCATTTTGATGGCATCGCCATTTCGCCATGTTATATTGACAGGCCTCTCAGCTCAGTTGGTAGTAGCTCTGCCTTCTGCGCCGTAGGACGTGGGTTCGATCCCCACCGAGAACAAATATTTATGTAGTAAACACAGAGGTTTGTTCTCTGCCTGGGTGTATTTTAGGTATGTATTTAAAAATTAAGTATATTAAGTATTATATCAACTATCTGGTTCCTATAGTACAAGCTCTGCTTAATTTGGGTCAAGATAGTGTTTTGTGGCTGGTCCACAATTTTTTTTATGTAACCTGCTGATGGAACCATCATTTAGCCCACCTGATGTTAAGCGGTAACCACCGCCTATAACAAAGCATTGCCTCGTTGGTCACGCACGTCAGGAACTTGCCCTGCGATGCGCCTCCCTGTGTCCGTCAACTTGAGGCATACAGATGTTTTGCCACACGTGCCAGTAATTTCACCGGCACCCACTCTTCAAATCGAAATACAGCAATGCTGCTTCACGGCAGAAAAAGGCATGGAAAATTATGTGAGCACAAATTAATTGTAATTTTCAGTTTCGTCCAAGAGTTCGCGTGCGAGCCGCTAGATGGCGTTACTCTGCTACTGGAACTTCTGCGCAACGTACAACTCAGCCAATCCGGGGACGGAGCCCGAGGGCCCCCCACTGTGAGGAGAAGACCTCTGCTCGATGAACTCGCTTGCTTGTAAGTTTTACTGGCCTATCAGCTCAGTTGGTAGTAACTCGGCCTTCTGTGCCGTAGGTCGTGGGTTTGAATTCCACCGAGAGCTAATATTTCTGTGGTGAACATAGATGTTTGTTTTCTGTCTGTAGGTATGTGTTAACCTACAAAGATATATAAGTATGATATCAGCTCTCTGTTCCCATAGTACAAGCTCTGCTTAATTCGGGGCTAATCCACACTATATTTTTTTCATATATCATCTTAGTTGCAGCTGCTGTGCTGAAAGTTTCAGTTCAGGAAAACTTGGAAGAAGCTGCGTTTCTCTTAATTATTTGAAGGGGTGGTACAAAAGCTCTCGAACAGGCGAGGCTTACAATTTCTTCATTTGGCTGACATTTTACCAGCACATACTTCAAACTGAAACACAGCAACACTGCTTGGATTCATAAAATAGTCATGGTGGTATTCCCAGACCAAGACCACCACAAAGAGAGATATTATTAGTAGAACCAGTTAGCAAAAGATTCATCATTTATTAAATAAATAAATAATAAATAAATATTGTGGACAATTCACACAACACTATCCAGCCCCAAACTAAGCAGAGCTTGTAATATGGGAACCAGATAGCTGATATAATACTTGAATACATTTTTTTTTTGTAAATACATACTTAGAATACAATACAACACCCAGACAGAGAACAAACATTTATGTTCACCACACAAATATTTGTTCTCGATGGGGATCGAACCCACGACCTACGGCGCAGAAGGCAGAGCTACTACCAACTGAGCTAGAGGCCAGTCGTTATTATTTTGGTAGAAGCAGTAGAGTGTCTACTGCTTCTACTAAATAATACTGAACTGGTGACAATAAAACCATTCTTATCTTACAGACAATGCCTCTGGAGTTGCTGCAGCAGGTACCCAGACTGCGTGAGGCGGCTTGTGTCAGGCTCCAACGGAGTCTATACTCTGACGGTTTGCATCATGTCTACTGTCAACAAATCCAGGGTTCTAGCTCTACAGGTAAGATTTGAACAAGCGTGTGTAAACTCATCTTCTTTCTGCCCTAATCTCACTTTATATGGGGTTGGCACAACTTTTATCCTCTTCCATTCCCCTCTGTCATCCTTCATCTCTTGTATTTACTCTTTTTTTTACAGCACTATGTACTCGTTCATTTAAGTTTGAGTCATAAAATATCTATATATCTTTATATCTATCTACCTTCTTCTCCTGCACAGAGGTCACGACCCTCAATAGTGAGGATGCCGATGCCAGGAAGAGGATCTACCTACCTATCTTTGTTCATGTAATCATTCAGACAGTGCATTCATATTGTTTTTGGCTTTGTTATAAGTTCAAGTCTTCCACAAAGATTTTTATAATGTCCCAAAAGTTAAGAGCCGAGCGGGATTTGAGCCCGCGACCTTCCCCTTGGTACGGGACTGCGCTGAACGTTACGCCATTGGATCCTAATCACTTCTTCTTATTTAAGAGCAACGCTCTTGTCGGCGTAATGTATGCATTTTTCTCCAGGTATTTCTTTTGAGGGCAACCTCCTTGACCTCCTTATACGACATGACGGCGATCTTTGCTTTTATTTGGCTCATGTAGCTTATCCTTGGTCTTCCTCTTCCTCTCTTTCCTTCTACCTTTCCTTCGATAATATTTCTGTCATAAATCCTAATCACACTCGACGAATAACTTTTAGGGACTGTTAATAAGGCACTAACCCGACCGTAGCTCCATCTCCAGGTTTGACATTACTGTCAACTACTACCTTTATGTCTTCCATACCAAAACTATTTTGTTTTCAATTACAGCTCCTCACAAAAGCCTGTTACCCGCCAGCTAGCGGCCACAACCAAGTCTCTGAAGCGTTATCCACATTACGCCTGCGATATGGTGAACCGGTCCGTTTCCGATTCCTCGTCGGAATGCTGCAGAGTTCAGGAGGATCCGGAGACCTTCAGGCAGCTGGACTGGCGTTTATAAACGCGCTGCTGATCAGCGCACCCACTCCACAGAGAAAGCTGTATATACAGGCTGAGTTGGAACAAGCTGCTATAGATATCACTACTTTGAAGAAGGTAAGCTGGTTGGTCTTGCTTGGTTTAAACGAAGCAAAACATAGTAAGCATGAAAACCAGATAAGGAATTATGAGAAAATCAGGGAACAAAGGTATTCAAATGGTGGCCACAAAGGTCGAAAGACGAAACTTAGAACACTCCACACGATGGACATTGTTAAAACTGTAGCAAGTTAATGGATAGAGTGAACTAGAAGCTGTTCTTTTTCCAAAAATTAGGGAAGCTTATGACTATCTGTGGGCTTCTTCTAGCTGATGATGATGATAAGCCTCCGAATCTAGTTTTAAAATTCCCTATTTAGTAAATACTCATTGCCACCGTTACATTTTAGATGGTAGCCAAGCTGCCAGCACCAAACACGCATGTGATGAAGGAGATAGAAAACTACGAAAAGCAGCTGATTGATATCGACACACTGAGCGAGACAGCAACAGAAGCTTTGAAGCAGAAGGATGATATGCGGAACAAGCTCAATCTACTTGAGAAGAGAGTGAAGGTAAAATACAAATTTAATAATAAATACTCAAAGTAATTTAAAAACAGTCTTCATCGTTGACTACTTAGAACTCCAATCCCAATAAAAAAGTAAAGAAAAACAATAATACAGTTTTTTTAACCTTAAAAAAATTTTATGTAACCTAACAGAATTGCACACCGTCAATGAGGTCCCTGTCTGATTGGCGATTTGTCGCAACAATTAAATTAATTAATTAATATTCTGGACAATCCACACAACACTAACAAAGAACCAAAAAGCCTTCGATTTTAAACATAGTGTACGAAAAATTTATGAAATTATAGGACATGAATAAGAAATTTGTTTATTGCAGATACTCCAAGAAGAGAAGGGAATTTTACTGTCACTAGAGAAATGTTTGAAAGAGAAATGTTGTGAACTGCAAGAAGAAGTTTCGACGTTACGGTCCGAGAATGGCAGCACCAACAGAAAGAAGAACTTAGTGAAGAAAAAAAACTTGGTGCATAAAAATAGAGGTAAGAAAAAAATTATATCCACAGTTTTCTGCGTTTAGTTCCATTCTTACAACATCGACGAACGTGTACAAGCACAACCTGATTTTTTACTCAAGATAATACGTGTCGGTTGGCAATGTGGATTGGTAGATCACAGATACTTGTAGAAATATATCATACTTAACCGTTGTTTTTTTTCAGACGAGTCATCACCGCCAGAAGACGAAGGCATAAGTTCATCTGAGAGATCTTTGAGCCCAGAAGGTGACCCCCAAAGAGATTCAATGGTCTACGAAGTGTTTAACGTGAAGAATGAAACTTACGATCTCATGCGAAACAAGCGCATTCACAAAAAAATAGAACCCAAAAACGATAAGAAATCATCAGATGAAGAAGAAGAAACTACGATAGATGAAGTAATACAAGAACTTAGGAATATCGTCAATCATGCGGAATCAGAGCAATATAAAGAAAACTATGATGGTAGATCTTCAAGATGCAACCAGACATCTGAAATAAACGTATCCATCAACGCGTTGGAATGTCAAAAACATCACGATACAGAGAAAGAAGACTCAATAACAAGCACAAGACATAGCATTCAAATTAAAAGCAACGGTAACTATCCGGACGATAGTATGGAAGATGAAGAAGAAGCAGAAATCATTCCATGCAAAATCCTCCCACATCCACCACGAAAAGCTAAGAGTCTAGTACATTTATTCGTTCCACCGGTTGACCAAGGAATATACAATAAGCCTCCAGACATATATGACGATAATTTTTACTCCAGCGATGAAGGATCAGACTCTTTGCTAAGTGCATCACGTTGTATGAACAACCAAGTTACTAAAAAAGCATCCGTAACCAGCTTTGATTTCAACGAAGCTAGAGCTGTTTTCAACTCAGAAGAGAAAGAAGAAAGAAAAAGATCTAAGACAAGGTCTAGAGAGGAAAGTAGAAAGTCGTCTATAAAACGAAGCGAGTCATTCGCAACTTCAGAAAAAGGTTCTCGCCAAAGAGAGTACATAGAAAGCATGTTTTACACAGAGTCTCAAATGTCGTCAATGCAAAGATCCAACTCAAAATGCAGTCGAGTTGACGAAATCGTCAATCTGATCGAATCTAAAAAGTTGACGAAAAGTTTAGATCGAATCGACGAAGGTCTGAATTCTATGATCGATATTGTTGTACTTTCTGAGCCTAAAAAGCCGATCTGGCCGTACGAAAAACGACAACGGTCTTGCTCTAGAACCAATAGCGACGCTGGAAATGAATCTCCACTTATCCCAACAACTAGAACTAAACCGAAAAACGAAAGATCTACCAAAGAGGAGTCTCCCATCAAATGTGATCAGCCGAAATTTTTCATAGCCAACTCTAAGCTGGGGTCTGCTTTTGAGAACTCTTCGGGGTTTAATAGTTCCACGTTTTTGGTCAAAAGGGGGCATAGCAATGCAGGGTTTTATTCAGGGTCTATGTTGAGAGATGCTCCGGCTAGTATGACAAGTTTGGTGATGACTGGAACACATTCTCATGCGGATTTGAAGAGAACTCTTTCACCAATGGGCACTTCTAGTAGTTTTGGTGTTCATAAAGTGACAGATATGCCTTCTGGACTGTATTGATAGGTGCTTCTGTCTACGTTTTTGTACAAGACAGAATTCTAAGCATACAATCGGTTTTATTATGAGTATGCCACTCAAGGAAAATAATTAAGATTCAAGAATTGCTGAGATGCTTTATATTGGATCTCAAAAGAGCTTTAGAGTAGAAAATTCATGTCGTGTACAAAAACGAATAGCATATTCATGACCAACGACTAATTTAAGTGTTTTGTAACTAAGATAAGACTAGTGCAATATAGCCTTTTAGGACTTCTTGAATTTAAACTAATACTGGGAAAAAATCGGAATGCCTATTTCCAGTTTCTTTTTATTTCAATAGTAAGTTATAATTATGTATATCTCAATAAGGCTCATTATTTAATAGCAGTTCTTTTTAAAATTATTGAACTGTCCCAGAAACAGTCATTGAGTTCCTCTTAATTTGCTCAACGACCAGCGATATCTTGGTAATTTTGCTGACATGCAAAATTGTACTTTAAGATAACATTATCATTCCGATTTTCAACTCTATTTATTGTATGCTAAGGTCTACTTTGAGATTACAACGTTCTTTTGCATGCGTAAAGTTGATCTATGAAATACTTTTTTGTTTAACTTTTTATTATTTTCTATAAGTTTCATTCACCTAGTATGTTTATTTAAATACAGTATATTTTACTATTTATTAATTCATTTTTATTTCACTCCCTAAATCTGAATATACACACGCAGCGTTTCTTAGGGTCTCTTTTTGGTCCATTGGTGTTCCCTTGGTATGTTTTTACAGTGATGACACAATTTTTTGTAAATTGTGTGAGAGAGAAGACTATTACTCATTTGAGGTGCCCAGAAAAAACACTTTGTTCTACGAATTTGGTTTTGAATACGATAAAAACAAGATGATAAAATAACTAAAATTTATTTATTAAGTATATTGTGCCTACAAGTCTACGGTGATGTTACCAATTTGAACCTAAAAAGGTATAAAAATCTGATCCTGATTTTAGCCCTAAAACAGGCCTATAAAACCAGTTTCACAAGACCGACTTATAACAATAATAAAGAAACTTTGAATTAGAACTCTAATATAATCTCCGTTCTGCATCTTTCATATCGGCTAATACATAATTATACATCATTTCCTTGACGTCCACCGCCCAGAGAAAATCAAAATGATTGAAGGTGTCTCTCGCAGCTTTGTTTACTGACACCACATTTGGGAGGGTGTAGGCCAATTTAAGAAGATCTCTGTAATCGACCTCATTGTCGTTCAGCCCGTAGTGAAGGTAAGTAGGTACGGTGACACGGGAGAGATCGTATGCTGGTGGGGTCAGAGAACCGTATTCTCGAAGGTTGGTGAGAGAGTTGAAGTTGTAGCGTTGGAAGGTCTTGAAGCGAATGCTCTGTCCATAGTGGGCTACTTGACGGATGGCAGCACCGGCTGGGGTGTGACCAACGATCACAGGCAGCATCGTCTGTCGACGAAGAATACTTTTAGATAAGCTCACTCGTTATTAAAGAATAGAACTTGCAGATATTTGATTCTGTCAACTAAAATAATTATTTTCTTCAATAAATGATAACTTGATAAGACGAAGACGCAAAATTAGTATTAAAAGTGATAAAGATTAGTATAAGTTAAATTCTATCTACTGCCATATCTGAATTTACAATCATGGTTTTTACCGTGATTGTAAAGGGTTTCCGCCAAAATTGCCCCAGTCCCGGCGTAAAAGAATTGTATCTCAGATTTTAGATAATCATTAGTAGAAACAATATTAGTTGTCGCTATTTCCTGATTTCGTGGCTAACATGTGTTTTTTACCCAGAGAAGTTTCATAGGCGCTACATGCAAAGATGACACTTTTTAGGAAAAACTTCATGTTACTTTGCTAATTGACATTGAATTGGCAAAAAATGAATAAAACACATAATATAAACACATTATCACATATGTAATATAATGTACCTATACCTATTATGCCAATTTTTTGAAAAACTTCATTTTACTGTACTAATTCACTCGTTAACAACATAAACAAGTGGATAATTGCAAAAAATGAATATAATAGGTACATATGCGTACACACTGATATGTATAGCCTGCATCATACTTATATGTACATTTTGTAGTTATCTTTATTTTATAAGAAAAAGAATACTGCCTTTAGTAATCGGGGTTTAACTTTTCTCTGTTATATTATTAATATTACAATAGGTTTTAATTATCGTTTCTCAGAATTCAATAAGGGCTTGTGACGTGAGTGAGCGCGCTCTCGCTCCCACTCAATTTGTTAAAGGGAGAAACATAGCCACCCCGATTACTAAAGGCAGCTTTTAAAGGCGATTATTTTCCATATAAAATAAATATAACTACAAAATGTATATAAGTATGATGCAGGCTATACATATCAGTGCGTACGCATTTTTTTTTATTTTTTTTTTATAATACGGACAATACATATCTACCTATTATATTCATTTTTTGCAATTATCCACACGTGTGTGTCGTAAATGAGTGAATTAATCAGTAATATAAAGTTTTTCAAAAAATTAAATAATAGGTATAGGTACATTATATTACATAAGTGATAATGTGTTTATATTATGTGTTTTATTAATTTTTTGCCAATTCAATGTCAACTAGCACAGTTACACGAAGTTTTTCCTAAAAAGTGTCATTTTTGCATGTAGCGTCTATGAAACTTCTCTGGGTAAAAAAACATGTTAGTCACGAAATCAGGAAATAGCGACACCTGATATTGTTTCTACTAATAATTATCTAAAATCTGAGATACAATTCTTTTGCGCCGGGACTGGGGTTTTTTTCTATGGGATTTGGCGGAAACCCTTTATCAAATAAACATCGGATTGCTATAATACAATATCGGATCGGCTATGATACAATAAAAATTGATTCTGATACCGATAATATGTTCCATAGCAGTCTGATCTTGATAACAATTCACAAAGAACTAAACACCTGTAGGTAATGAAAAAAAGACAACAATAAAAAAAAAGGCAAAATGAAGAGGATGTACTGAAAAAGGAATCAAAGGTCCTACTTACAGAGTTGTAATACTGTCTACTGAACAAATCAGTGATGGCGTTCTGGCAGATGTCGTTAAAGATGGATCCTTCGACGCAAAATCTGTTCATGAACTCCTGGTTGCCGAAGATCTCTTGGGCGTTCATTGCGAAGGCTAAGCTCTGAAACAAGAATGTCATGTTTGATTTGTTTGAATACTTTTGAAATTGGGTCGCTCACTTCATTCAATACCTATGTACTTCCTGAGATGCTTTCGGTTCTTGGTAGCAGCAACCCATTGCTCTATGTATCCTTTAAAGATTCTTTACATCAAATTGAAATGATTTTATTAGATGACAGCTTGGAGTTTTCACTATTAACTCCTGTTTGGATTTAGGGAAGAATAATTTTAACTGTAGCAAAATGGCAGTTGTCAAAACCATGCATCAAATGCTTATAAATGAGAAACATTTGGACACAAACGTTATTTAACTTACCTCGATAACGCTTTCATATTCAGCCAGAGTATTGAACATAGCATTCTCATTGTTATCAAAAAAGCAAGCTGGAGCCAGTCCTTGGAAGGAGATGAATTTGTCATTGTACTCTGGTCTCAGCGAGTTCAATACTAGAAACGACGTCCCTCCTTGTGAATGTCCAATGTAGTGGACCCTCTTCTGATTGGTGTTGATAAGGATATGATCGATAAGAGCGGGAAGATCAAAGTTCCCGATCTGATCCCAGCTGAACCGCCAGAAGTCCTTGTTGAGGATGCTGTCAGGGTTGAGCGTCTGGTGGTGGCGGGAGTAGTAGTTGCCGCGGGCGTTGCCGAGCCAGACGTCGTAGCCGGCGTCAGCGAGGATATAGCCTGGAAGAGAATACTCTTGTCAATAAACATTTTGAGATTTGACATTCAATTACTTTATTTTTAAAGTACATAATAACAGAATGGATGCAGGAACAAGAGGACAGAAACATATAATATTCATTATATTATTATTATTACCGTTTGGGAATATTGAATTTTAAATGGTAAACACGAAATGAAACGTCTGATTGTTGGATCACACTGATGAAAAACAATGAAAATCAATAGGTAGAGAAGATGGTCAATGTCTAGCAGTAGATAAGGCTTGCGTTGATGCTGTCTGATGTATCTTAGTAGCTACATTACCTAAAGCACTCCCAGGGCCCATGGTCAGGTAGTCAGCAGACGAAGAAAGCAGTCCATGCAACAGGAACACAGAGAGCCTGTTGCCACCATTGGGACCGTCTCGGCCGAATGGAATGCGGTGCATCTCCAAGATGTACCCATCTTCTGTCACCACGGTGTGTGTCTCGATTGGGTAACCGTATTTTGCAACAAGACCGGGCTGAAATAAATAGATGGTGAAGATGGTGATACAGCTAAGACGCTTAGGCATGGAACATATTCTGAGGTCCCTTCCATGTATACAAAACTGTTGCAAGTGTAAACAAAAGCTGAAAACCCACTGCATTTACGTATAGAGTACCTATTAGTTATTATTTTCAAAAATTAAGAATTTTAGCATTTTTTTAACAGTTTTTTAAGGGAAATCCTGTTTTTTATATTATTGAGACAGTATTGTGCCGCAATAACACAACTTCATCTATATTATCAAACACGAATTGCTGAAAACTGCGCAGGATTGTTTGTCTGTCTTATCAATCAAAGTAGGTTCACAGTTAAAATATCAAGGTAGGTTCACAGTTACACACATAGCTTGTCTGAGTAGATTCAACATTTTCAGAGAATTTGTACTTTTCAGCAACCAGTACAGATACCACCAGTAGTTTTCTTACTCTCAAACGGTGAAGGAAAACATTATGAGAAAACCTGCATATCGTGGAATCTATAAAGTTCGAAAAACCATGCCAAGGGCACGAAATGAGCTCTTTGAAGTGCACTTAAAATCCTTTAGTGACACGATAAGAAGAAAAAACTCCAAAGAAAATTCAATTTTCCGCTATATTATTTTGCCCTTGAAGAATCGAACAAATTGGTTCGTCGTACTTTATCAAATGATGGCTTCCGTGCATCATTATCGATTGGTGTTACCTACTTGCTTACTATTTGAAATATTCAACTAAATAATTGTCCTACGCATGTAGTGAATCAACGATACAATCTAAACTACGATATTATTATTATTATTATTATTATTATTATTATTATAAGCCTTTAATGTCCCACTGCTGGGCAAAGGCCTCCCCCAATCCCTTCCACTCTGTGCGGTCCTGTGCTAAGATGTTCCATTGTGGCCTGTATTTGTCGAGCTCGTCTCGCCATCTAGTTCGTGGTCTGCCGCGACGCCTTGGCTCTTGCGGCCACCATTAAACTACGATAATGTCTGAAAAAACTTCCTGAAAATTACTTTGTTTGAATTTATTTTATTTTTTCATCAAACGACCTACAATAATATTATAGTATATGTATAGATTATATTGTATTATACTTATAGATTAATCATAGAAAGGTTTTAAGCCTTTCCCTGGTTATCTGGCTTTTGAATATTTATAGATGACCTTAAAAAATAATTATTAACTATAGAAGAAAAACATAACAAGAGAAGGCCCCATTATTAGCTAGTACGTTATTACGTTAGAAGAAGTTCAGCTCTTTGTGTGTAGCTCGTCCGGGGAAGTACTACCACCATGCCTTTTTCTGCCGTGAAGAAGCATTGCTGTGTTTCGGTTTGAAGGGTGTGGGTGAGAGTGAAATTACTTGCACATGAGGCTAAGCATCGTATGCCTCAAGTTGAACGCAGGGCAGTGCTAAGATGCACTGCCTTTCGTCCAACTTGAACACGTTCCTGACGTGTGTGACCTACTAGGCTATGCCATGCTTAAAGTTGCTCCATCAGTTAGTTGTATAAAAAAAACGCCACTGCCACTCACAATCAACCAATGAGCACTGTCCGTCCATTAACTACAAAAATAACGACTTATTCTCGTTCAAAGGTACGTCTAACCGATTGTTGATAGCACTTACCACATCTAGAAGAGCATCTTCAATGACATTGTCGGAGAACCGAGATCCCTCAGGGGACTTTGCAAGGGTCTCGACATAGTCAGCTCGCGGCGACCGCCTAGCCGCTACCACGACAACCGCGGCCAAAAGTACAACAAAACGAATCATATCGACAATCAGCCGACGATTGACACCTTCTCATAAAAAACGTCCTCTTTTGTAAGCTTCTTTATCTAGGCTTTTGCGCACTGATTTGAATAGTTTGTATATCTGATACCGTTTGGCATTACTTCGAATTAAAGACTGAACCGAACTGTTGAATTTTTCAGTTGGAATGCAATTTACTTTATTTTTGGTAGTAAGGTGCGGTATTATCAAAGTTATCTTTATTTAACACATCCTTAGTCATTTCCTGGTGAGGAAAGTGTATTTTTCGATTTCATCGATTTTCATAAAATTCTACATACTTACACGTAGGTACAAAGGTAGACTAAAGTAATATGACCTACCAATTGGCTATCCGATAGGTCCCTTTTATCACCACCCAGTATGGACGTCGAAAGTAATGCAGTTGGTCGTGCACAGCGGACAAAAAAGCCGGTGTGGCATATCCTGTATGGGGGCCCCGCAATGGCATGGTACTCTGGTCGTGAAGTAATAATGATAGATTTTTACAACATTTTTGCATTGATGCTGTTCTAGACGTAGCGTGATGTTATATATAGCTTATAGTCTTCCTTGATAAATGGACAAAAATAACATACACACACACAAAAATAATTTTCAATTCGGCCACAGTTTCCGAGAGAGAGTTTAACCAAACAAACTCTTCAGCTTTTGAATGTTAATAAGTATAGATTATATGAATTAGTACGTGTGATGTTAGTGAACCATTAGATCCTATTTAGATTAGATAACTGTTGTGTTGTATCAGGAAATGTGTTGTCATGTCCAAACTAAAATCATTGATAAAAGATTAACATAAGCCTGAAGATACCTTCCATAAACTGCAGATTTGCTATCCCCTAAGCCTTGCGCACGTCTAGGCGATCTGCGATAGTGACACTGCCACGAACTTTGATAGTGCAATATACCTACTGATCGCCATCGCAGGCAATACAGATGATGGTACAGGCAGGTGAATTTTAGAGGTACCACCCCAGGTCTTCAAAGTACAAGGAGTTAGTCAGTAGCACGCCCAAGCAATCGATTTGACTGAATGCAGAAATCAGTAGGCATCGACTCACGTTGTAAATTGGCCAAATCGAACTTCCTACTTTATCTGCTAGAAACATTGGCCACATTATAAAATCGTACACACATTTTAAGAATCCTTCTTCCATGGGAGATGTCTATATTAGTCTCAGTAGTGGGTTTCTCGGACTGATGATAATACTGTTTTTTTTTGTACAACAATGTTGGCAAACAAGCATACGGCCCACCTGATGGAAAGCGGTTAGCGCAGCCGATGGACGCTTGTAATGCCAGAGGCATCACTCGCGCGTTGCTGACCCTTTAAATGTTTAAAACGCCTTTCTTGAAGAGCCCCATTCTGTGATCTATAGGGCAAACCTCGGCAGGAAGAGTATTCCACAACATTAGAGTGCGCGGGAGGAAGTTCCTCTGGAACCGGACGGTGCGCGACCATGCCGGCTCCAAGGCATGTGGATGAGCCCTCTCCCTATGGCGAGCCGTTCGATGATAAAATAAAGATGTGGCCATCATTTCGAAAAGTTCAGTGTTGTTCAGTTTGTATCACTTATATCACTGTGTAATAAGTGATACAAACAGACCAAAACATCGACAAACTCCCTCGTTATCTTCCCCGCGGCATTATCAAGCTACACCATCGGTAGTGACGTCAGGGTTTTCTTTCTTTTGCTCCACTGGACCAGTCGTATTATTGAATTTAGGTTAGGTACCTTCTATACATCAAAATGTGCTATTTGTTATTGTTTCGTGTTGATACACCTAGCCATAACAACAAAGTAGAACAATGGGATGATCTATTTGTGTAAGATTTGTTCAGAAGAAAATCCCTTCAGGGAATAATCAGTTGACATTCAGTCTTAGGCGCTAACATAGACAAGGAATTTTTTTAAGGCTTGTAAAATGCTGTTGACAATGTCTGTGTTATTGTTGTGTTTGGCATTTATAAAGTTATCAGCAAATGAACTAGAAGGGATAGCTATCCTAGATCTAACAAATCCTACGAATTGGAAGGCTTTGTCAACGTATTATGGTGCTGTAGAGAAACGCTGGTAAGTTTTTTTTGTCATTAATAATAATTATAAGTTAATTTAAGATCGATTATAGATACTAACATAAAATCACGAATGCCTTTTTTTCAGAAACTTATTGATAAAGAAAATATGACCCTCATTATGATTTATATGAAATATGAATTGGAGGTGATATTTTCTTTATCAATAAGTTTCTGAAAAAAAGGAAAACATACGAGCACGTATATAGCAGATCTGGATTTGCTATATACGTGCAATAAGAGAAAAATGGTTACTCTAGAGGCATTATCCAGGGAGGAAACAGGGGACTACGTTTGTATGGAGAGTCACCTGTGTGATGCCCTCTTAAGCATTTTGATTGCAGAGCTTTTGCCCATAAAAAAATTAAGTTTAGAAATTGGCAGACCTTAAAGATTGTGCATCGACTAACGAGGTGATCAGGATCAATCCTGGAGGTTTGCCTAAGGATATAGTTATGAGGAACAATGTTTTGCAGGAAAATGTGCCTCAACTGTGGCTCCCCTGGCCTCGGTACTGCGATGCACCTCGAGCACGTTGCCTCCGTGGAGTCTATGCATCCAGCTGTCATACCACCGGAGTACTTCCTCACTGAATGTAAGCATAAGCCCGTCCAACTGGTTGGACAGGTTGGTTGGTCGCTTAGTAATAGACGGCAGGCAGGTCGCAGAGGTTTAGGTAGGTATATACGTGCCTTGCG
The DNA here is from genome assembly GCA_939531255.2 of Thera britannica. Taxonomy (NCBI): domain Eukaryota; kingdom Metazoa; phylum Arthropoda; class Insecta; order Lepidoptera; family Geometridae; genus Thera; species Thera britannica. The sequence goes on from OW618037.2 coordinate 1,559,139, forward strand.
TCCACCCCTCATTCTTCAATGATCCAACTGAAACAAAGCAACGCTGCTTGGCAGCAGAAATAGGCAGCTAATATTACTTCCCCGAACACGTCCTTCACGAATAGCTCTACTAGGTATACTCTGCAGTCAGACTAATTGGACACTAGGTAGAACTAGGTAGAACTTAAAATAAGCTTATAGAAGCTTATATGGCTATTCTTATAGACATTTAGGAAAGTTCAGCGAGTATATTATAGCTACCACACTGGAACTTCGCTACTATTTTTATTTTTGTTCTGTAAAAGGATCATTCAAAGAAAGCGTTGAAACCAAGCCGTCCTTAGCTGTCTCTGTTGCTGCCAGGCTGGAACTGAAGTTTCAGAGTGATCCTTGTGATACAACTAGGTAGATAAAGAAATGTTGAATTTGATTTTGGTGTTCTACTTCTTGTTTACTGATCTGTATTATCTGCAATATTTTGATGGAAGGTAACTTGGGAGGTAATATTTCCAGTGGCTATAATAGACGTGAGTGCAATGACAGAACTGCACGACAACTTCGTTCTATCCCTGGAGGTGGCTCTCCAGTGGGAGGTGCTGAAGCGTGACCCTCAGACGCCCACCCTGCTGCTCTTCAAGTTCGGTTGGCACGAACAACCATACCCCGCGAAGGTTCGGAGCTGCGTGTGTAAGATACCAGGTAATTGACTTTGCACGATTTTTTTTAATGAAAAAGTCAGGTTTTTATTCAGAACTGAACTACATTATTATATTATGTATTGATTAAACGTAGGTACTATCATAGAGTGATGTCCGATGACTTTTCACGACATTTTTTTTGTGAAACAGTTAAAACTATATGGGCAATGCACATGGCAAGAAGAGACGACAGGAGATGGACGAAGATGGTCACAGAATGACCAATAAGACTCTGGGTCTTTGAGCATCCCTTGACTATCAGGCAGACACCCGCCTGTTGCCGTTGGTCGAACGACATTGTTTTGAGTGCTGGGAATGAGTGGATGAGACTCGCGAGGGACCGGAAAGAATGGTGCAATAAATAAGAGGCCCACACTCAGCAGTGGGTGCAAACGGGCTGAGATGATGATGATGATGAGACCAAACTATGATTGATAAGTAAAAACTCTTACTGAAATAGTGATATCAATGGCTATCATCAATATCTTCCTGTTCTTATCCCACTGTATGTAGGGCCGGCACAAACTGTTTTTGCATTTTTCTCAATCATAACTTCATAAGTCACGCTTGTTTCTTACCATGTCGTCTTCCATGCAATCCTTGTCTTGACTATGCTTCCACATGGTAACCTAACTAATGTGATGTAATGCTGTCATGAAAATTGTGTTATAGTTATCAACTTCTGACTGTAGGTATACGAGTAGGTATAGGTATGTATCCTAATATGTGGTCTTTTTAACCGACTTCCAATCAAAAAGGAGGAGGTTCTCAATTCGGTTGTATTTTTTTTTTTTTTTTATGTTTGTTACCGCATAACTTCGTCATTTGTGAGCCGATTTGAAAAAATATTTTTTTATCTGAAAGGTACTGCTTCCAGATTGGTCCCATTTTAATTTTATTAAAATCGGTGTTACCATTTTTTTTTAAATAATTTTTTTAATGTTTGTAACTGCATGCCTCCGTCATTTATGAACCGATTTAGAAAATTATTTTATTTATTTGGAAGGTTATGCTTACGTCCAGATTGTCCCAAACAAATTTGATTAAAATCGGTTTAGCCGTTTGACAATGAAGTCGGTTTCTCAAGTTTTTTAAACTTATAATTATTAATGTGTATTTTTCCCAGGCTTGAGCTACGAGTTAGCAGACTGGATATCAGCGAACATGTCTCACGTGGTGGGCGTGGCCACAGACGCACCCACCCTGGAATCGGAGCAGACCAGGGAGTTCTCCACCAGGACCGTATCCACCTTGCTGGGGAAGAGCGGAGTTTATATGATCGAGAACGTCAATGTTAAGAGGACAATGCCAGGTCAGTTTGCGTTACGTAGTAAATCTTAATTTATAAAAATGAATTTCTGTTCGTTAGTCTCGCTAAAACTCGAGAACGGCTGGACCGATTTGGCTGATTTTGGTCTTGAATGATTTGTGGAGGTCCAGAGAAGGTTTAAAAGGTGAATAAATATGTTTTTTTCAACGGGCACTAGTGGTGGCCACTAGTAAATAAATAAAAACTTTATTGCGGACAACTTAGAGCAACTTAAAAACTAGTACCGTAAGATGGGGCTATTTGGAACAAATTTTCGACAAAAGTTACAATAACTTCGATTTAGCTAAGGTGACCACACATTTAGTACTTTTAATGGATAAATCCCGTTTAGACCCACATAATCGTTTACCTAAGATACCTCTATCTTTCATAGACATATTTTTTTCTTATTTTATAACATGCTGTTCCAAATATCGCTTCATTGGGGCTATTTGGAAATTGGTGGTTGCGCCATGCTTTAGCGCTGAATATAATAAGAAGTTTTGAATTGATGGTAACAGATGATAGTTGGAACTGTTACCAGTAAAAATATTCACACTTTTGGCTATTTGAAATTACCAAGTATAATTTTTTTATATTTTTTTAGGATCAAATAAAAATTTCATGATTTTTTTTGTCCAGACTTTTCTTTTATTAATAGAAACTGTTACAAATAATAAACATTTTAATGAAATTATCTTTAAATATCTTAGCTTAGATATTGGGAAATCCCCATTCATTCAAAATATTCATTTGAGCTATAAAAATTTCTTCTTCTTCGGGCGAAAAGATCGTTGGATGACCAGCTTGTGATTGTGACGCATTCAAACCTCTACATTTTCATGACAGCGTACTTCTAATGCTATGCTTCGTCGCAGCTTTGATCCGGCTTTGATTTCGGCGATACCTAGCTTTTTCCAAGCTTTTTTAACTGTAAGAGGTAAGGTTTGTATTGTTTCCCATGTCTATGGTTTCTATGGTCCTCTGGTAAACTCGGACCATGATGGCATTGTCCTGGAAAAGATAAAAAAGCTTGTTACACTAGCAAAAAAGCAAAGCCAAGGCTTTTTTTTCGCAGTTCCAAATAGCCCCATATGCTGTTTCAAATAGCCCCCGTGACAAAAAACGCTAAAACTAGGTTAGAATATCCAGCATTTACGAATCCAGTTTACTCCCTACGCTCCTGACAATATGTATTATTGGATACAAACTTCAGTTTTTCACTTACTTCGTAAACTTGGGAGCTGCACGGAGGTTGGCGACAGCTCTAAAAACCACGTAAAAAACAACTTTTTTTCAAATGTCGTCTGACACGAAACCCCTCTGGTTAGAACCTCAAAAAGAATACCAATGGACGTGACATTGATTACAGGGTTGCCAGATAGAAAAAATAGATTTCTATCATTGCTATAGTGGAAATTATTTCCACTCGAAACACATAATTTCTTTTTTCCAAATAGCCCCAATGATTCCAAATAGCCCCAACTTACGGTACCTACATTATAGAAAAGAATAGATTATACTGCAAAGGGCGGTCTTATCGCTCGAGGCGATTTCCAGACGACCTTTGCTTAAAGCTAACTAAAAGCCTTTCTAAAAGACTTTCTGTAACAGGTGTAAAATTTAAATGGTGCTATGCTCTTGCATATACTTATATTTTTTTTAGAGTTTTGAATGATAAAATTTAAGTGTGCTATAAGTGTGCCTATCGTTACCTACTCTCATAATAAAATGGTAGCTGTACGGGATGGGTATATTCTGACCCCTGAACTAGTTTAGAACTGTGTCTCAGGGATCAGGTTCCACCTTCTGCGTCCAGCTACGACGTCGAATTTACCTACTTTACACGTATAGACAGAGATTACTATGAGTGATAGTAATTATACCACTCAATGTACGGTCGCGGTATGAAAATGTTCGTCACCTTAGAGTCGGTTTTAGCTTGCACCAGTGCCTTGATCATGAACACATTTTGACATAATTTGTGACGTTAACGTATCGGTGTATTCTGTCTATTCAGTTTCAAAAGGTAGTATGTGATCGTGATACGTTGAACAAAATCAAGTTGAAAATCGACGAACATTTTCATACCGCCACTATACATCGTCAGAGTTGGCCGCTAAAAAACTTACATTACAGAACAAGGCTGCATGGCGATAGTATCACCTCTGAAGCTTCTGAGCGCGAACTACGTGCCCACCAGACTAACGGCCTACTGCCCCGCTCCCTTCTCCAAGAGCCACAGCGGCCACGGCCGCGTCGCGCTCACCATCAAGAAGAAACCGGACAGAAAGAACAAGAAGAACAGAATCTATGATATTGAATTGGATGAGATTCTGTACTAAGCTTTTATCAAAATAAATAAATTTCTGATCACGGCGTGGCGTGTGCTTAGGTTTAAGACAGAGTTAGGTACATAGTTACTTTTTGTTTACAAATATTACTTACACGGACAATGCACCTACATTTTATTCTCCGGACAAAAATTATATTTATCAGCAAAATATCTAGTCACGTGCGAAATTTCATACCTACCGTCTGCTAAAAAAGATAGAAGATAGAAAACCTGTCCTTATCTTACAAATTATTTGATTATTGATAGGTAGTAGATCTATGATAGATAAAGAAGATACCTCAATTACATTCCTTTGCTGATATTAGTTAGATAGCCATAAAAAAATCAATGACGATAGTATGCGATGTTTTTGCTAATAACTGCCTAAGTGCTCCCGCACACGGGCCTCCGGCCACAACCACAAAATATAAATAATAAATAAATATTGTGGACAATGCACACAACACTAACTAGCCCAAAAATTAGGCCGAGCTTGTACTACAATGGGAACCAAAGAGCTGTACCCAAAGTCCCAGTGCATTTACAACATTTCGTTATCAAATGTTGTTTTCGTTTCGCCTACGTGTCTCTCTCTTTTGCATGGAAAAATGATGACACAACAACTCTTACTACGTAACGTATTTTTGCTGTCTCATCTTTTCTCCATACAAAAGACAGAGACACGTAGGCAAAACGAAAACAACATTTGTTAACGAAATGTGGTAGCAAAACTCGGACTTCGGGTACTGATATAATATAATTTACATTTTTTTTCGTAAATACATAGGTACTGAGAATACAATACGCCGGTAGCCGGTAGGTGTTCGTCTCTGTCTGGGCCACACCGCCACTGGCATGATTTCCTGTAGTTTTCATACATTGTAGGTATATACCTAGCGACGATTTGTAGCGTGTAGAGGCTACCGGCGCGGCGCGGCGCGGCGTCAACCTTGTGCGGCGAGTCCTAATAACATGTATGAATATTACAGGTTAAATGCCGGTGGCAGCGTTTTGTGGTTGTGGCCGGAGGCCCGTGTGTAGCGACACTTAGTTCCGAACAAATGACGTCAAGAACGAGAATACTTGATTAGATCTAGATACCTACCAATAAATAAATTTGATAAAGGTTGTTTTGCTATGAGGTTGCGTAACAAATGGATTGAATTTGGTAAATAACTAACTCGTATAGAATAAATAAGCTTTATTTTTGGCCAAACTATTACTATTACATTGCATAAAACTTTACAATTCCATAGATGAAAATGTAATTGTATTATTTCATAAAAATTAACGAGCTTACCCCACGATTGACAAAATAAGAAAAAAAGCTAAATACCTACTAAAGTATAGGACAATTATTATTATAGTAGGTTTATCTACGTTTTACATTTTCTCTTATTCATACTAGAAAAATATATCAACTATGTTTGTTATTGCTTAAAAATGGTTGAAACCTGGAGTTAACTATCTTTTTGATGTAATTACTCGCAACCAAGTCAGCATAAACAATGGTTTTAAGACCGCTTTTTACTTACAATCGTTAAAACCCAGATTGACTGCCATTTTAGTAACATAACACCTCATTTATGTCTGTTGATGTAACTTCTCATAACCCAGTTAATATTAAAACCTGGTTCCAACCATGTTTTTTGACCAATTGCTAAACTTGGTTTTTTAACTATGAAAAGGCATCTTCTAAATACATTTATAAAATCTTTACATGACTGACTGAGAAACAACTTAGCAGTCTCAGAGTTCTATTAGTATGAAATTGTATAGGGTACAAAGAAGTCTTATTTCATTAGGGTAAAAAAGTTTTCAGTCATGGATATACATTATTTTTAGTTAACTTGATAGGAGATTGTAAGTAAATACTGGGAGGCGATAATGTACATACTGTTATTGTACACACTGTTATTACGATGCCTGTTAAGCCACATGCACACTGGAGCAATGCAAACATGATCGTTTACTTTTTTGTTCTGGCACTGGATACTTATACCTTGTCCTTGATACTTTATAGAGCGGATCAGACTTGGATAGGTTAGGTTATGTTAGAACACAAAAATTACGCACAAGGCGAGCGAGCAGAGCGAGCGTACCGCGGTAGCGGTACGGCCGTTAACTGGCCGTACATTAACCGGACTCTAAATACTGACCCCTACCAAGTAGGATGAATAGAAGGCTACATTGAACTTCCATCACTGGATGAGCACCAGTGCTGACAGCACCTGTCAAGGGATCTAATATACAGGGTGTCCCACGGATATGCCACATGGAGGGCAAGTACCTTGAATATTGTAGATGGAACAATTTACTAAAAGAAAAGATTATTTGAATTTTAAAATCAATTTAAACTGCATTCATAGATTTTTTTCTCATTTTGAGCATTTGATAAATTATTGTTTTTTTTATACAACTAAGTTCGCAAACAAGCATACGGCCCACCTGATGGAAAACGGTTACCGTAGCCTATGTACGCTTGCAACACCAGAGGCATTACTCGCGCGTTGCTGACCCTTTAAATATTTTAAAACGCCCTTTTTGAAGAACCCCATATTGTAGTCGCTAAGGAAAACCTCAGCAGGAAGATCATTCCACAGCCAAGATTTTTAACATTTTGTATCAAAAATGTTAGAAGAGCTCTACTAGGTATGCTCTGCACTAATTGGACGTAGGTAGAACTTTAAAAAAGCTTAACGAAGCCTATAATAGACTATTCTTATAGATACCTATTTAGGAAATTTCAGCGAGTAGGTACCACACTGGAACTTCGCTACTATTTTTATTTTTGTCCTGTAAAAGGATCATTCAAAGAAAGCGCTGAAACCAAGTCGTCCTTCGCTGCCTCTGTTGCTGCCAGGCTGGAAAGTGAAACTGAAGTTTCAGAGTGAGCCTTGTGGTAAAACTGAATAAAGAAACTTTGAATTTTAATTTGGTTTGTTATTGATCTTGAGGAGATAGGTTGAAGGTTTTGTGTCGTGTGGCCATTATAATTTATACTAATATTATAAAGAGGAAAGATTTGTACCTATTTTTGTATGTTTGTATTGAATAGGCTCAATAAGTACTGGGCCGATTTAAAAAATTCTTTCACCAATAGAATGCTACATTCTTCCAATTTGACATAGGCTACATTTCATTTTGAAAAAAAATAGGGATCCTTGGTAAAATTTGAACAATGTAACCGAAGGTGTAGAAAAATGAGTCTTAGAATGTCTTTCGTCGAATGTGCTGCCGAAACTTTTAGCGATAGAACAAAATAATGTACAATATTGTCTGCCCCGTGCGAAGCCGGGACGAGCTGCTAGTCTGTAATATTTTGATGGGAGGTAATTATATTTCTAGTGGCTATAATAGACGTGAGTGCAATGACAGAACTGCACGACAACTTCGTTCTATCCCTGGAGGTGGCTCTCCAGTGGGAGGTGCTGAAGCGTGACCCTCAGACGCCCACCCTGCTGCTCTTCAAGTTCGGTTGGCACGAACAACCATACCCCGCGAAGGTTCGGAGCTGCGTGTGTAAGATACCAGGTGAGGTTCGATGACTTTGCGCGACATTTTTTTACGAAACAGGCAGGTACAGAACTGAACAAAAAAAAATTAAAAATGTCCGAAAAAAAATGAATGAATGAATGGTGTGAATGTGTGGTGATTAAAAAATGTCCGATGACTTTTCACGACATTTTTTTTTTGTGAAACAGTTAAAACTAGATGGAAGAGGCAGGAGATGGAAGAGGCTAGAAGGCACTTGGCAAGAAGGGACGATGGTGGTTATAGGATAGTGGCCAAGAGATGCTCAAAGACTTAGGATCATTAAAAGATCTGCAACTATTAAGTATAATGTTAATGTAATGCTGTCATGAAAATTGTTAAACTTGTTAAACTTATCAACTTCTGACTGTACCTATACCTACCTATACAAGTGGTATACGAGTATTTTTAGTGAGCATTTCTTCCCAGGCTTAAGCTACGAGCTAGCAGACTGGATATCAGCGAACATGTCTCACGTGGTGGGCGTGGCCACAGACGCACCCACCCTGGAATCGGAACAGACCAGGGAGTTCTCCACCAGGACCGTATCCACCCTGCTGGGGAAGAGCGGGGTTTATATGATCGAGAACGTCAATGTGAAGAGGGAAATGCCAGGTACGTTACGTAGTTAAATAAATAAAAACTTAATTGCGGACAACTTAGAGCAACTTAAAACTATTAGTACCTACATTAAAGAAAAGAATAGATTGTACTGCAAAGGGCGGCCTTATCGTTCGGGGCGATTTCTTCCAGACGACCTTTGATTAAAGCTAAAGACTTTCTGCAACAGGTGTAAAATTTAAATGGTGCTTTGCTCTTGTATTATATTCTAATATGTAAGTGTGCTATAAGTGTGCATATTGTTCTCTCTTATTAAAATCCGTTGTAACTGTAAGGGTTGGGTAGTTGGGTATAGTAGAAGTTGGATACCTATATTCTGACCTAGTTTAGAACTGTGTCTCAGGGATCAGTTTCCACCTTCTGCGTCCAGCCACGGCGTCGAAGTTACCTACTATACACGTATAGACAGAGGTTACTATGAGTGATAGTAATTATACCTACCACTCAAAATTCATCGCCAGAGTTGGCCGCTAATAACTTACATTACAGAACAAGGCTGCATGGCGATAGTATCACCTCTGAAGCTTCTGAGCGCGAACTACGTGCCCACCAGACTAACGGCCTACTGCCCCGCTCCCTTCTCCAAGAGACACAGCGGACACGGCCGCGTCGCGCTCACCATCAAGAAGAAACCGGACAGAAAGAACAAGAAGAACAGAATCTATGATATTGAATTGGATGAGATTCTGTACTAAGCTTTTATCAAAATAAATAAATTTCTGATCACGGCGTGGCGTGTGCTTAGGTTTAAGACAGAGTTAGGTACATAGTTACTTTTTGTTTACAAATACTTACACGGACAATGCACCTACATTTTATTCTCCGGACAAAAATTATATTTATCAGCAAAATATCTAGTCACGTGCGAAATTTCATACCTACCGTCTGCTAAAAAAGATAGAAGATAGAAAACCTGTCCTTATCTTACAAATTATTTGATTATTGATAGGTAGTAGATCTATGATAGATAAAGAAGATACCTCAATTACATTCCTTTGCTGATATTAGTTAGATAGCCATAAAAAAATCAATGACGATAGTATGCGATGTTTTTGCTAATAACTGCCTAAGTGCTCCCGCACACGGGCCTCCGGCCACAACCACAAAATATAAATAATAAATAAATATTGTGGACAATGCACACAACACTAACTAGCCCAAAAATTAGGCCGAGCTTGTACTACAATGGGAACCAAAGAGCTGTACCCAAAGTCCCAGTGCATTTACAACATTTCGTTATCAAATGTTGTTTTCGTTTCGCCTACGTGTCTCTCTCTTTTGCATGGAAAAATGATGACACAACAACTCTTACTACGTAACGTATTTTTGCTGTCTCATCTTTTCTCCATACAAAAGACAGAGACACGTAGGCAAAACGAAAACAACATTTGTTAACGAAATGTGGTAGCAAAACTCGGACTTCGGGTACTGATATAATATAATTTACATTTTTTTTCGTAAATACATAGGTACTGAGAATACAATACGCCGGTAGCCGGTAGGTGTTCGTCTCTGTCTGGGCCACACCGCCACTGGCATGATTTCCTGTAGTTTTCATACATTGTAGGTATATACCTAGCGACGATTTGTAGCGTGTAGAGGCTACCGGCGCGGCGCGGCGCGGCGTCAACCTTGTGCGGCGAGTCCTAATAACATGTATGAATATTACAGGTTAAATGCCGGTGGCAGCGTTTTGTGGTTGTGGCCGGAGGCCCGTGTGTAGCGACACTTAGTTCCGAACAAATGACGTCAAGAACGAGAATACTTGATTAGATCTAGATACCTACCAATAAATAAATTTGATAAAGGTTGTTTTGCTATGAGGTTGCGTAACAAATGGATTGAATTTGGTAAATAACTAACTCGTATAGAATAAATAAGCTTTATTTTTGGCCAAACTATTACTATTACATTGCATAAAACTTTACAATTCCATAGATGAAAATGTAATTGTATTATTTCATAAAAATTAACGAGCTTACCCCACGATTGACAAAATAAGAAAAAAAGCTAAATACCTACTAAAGTATAGGACAATTATTATTATAGTAGGTTTATCTACGTTTTACATTTTCTCTTATTCATACTAGAAAAATATATCAACTATGTTTGTTATTGCTTAAAAATGGTTGAAACCTGGAGTTAACTATCTTTTTGATGTAATTACTCGCAACCAAGTCAGCATAAACAATGGTTTTAAGACCGCTTTTTACTTACAATCGTTAAAACCCAGATTGACTGCCATTTTAGTAACATAACACCTCATTTATGTCTGTTGATGTAACTTCTCATAACCCAGTTAATATTAAAACCTGGTTCCAACCATGTTTTTTGACCAATTGCTAAACTTGGTTTTTTAACTATGAAAAGGCATCTTCTAAATACATTTATAAAATCTTTACATGACTGACTGAGAAACAACTTAGCAGTCTCAGAGTTCTATTAGTATGAAATTGTATAGGGTACAAAGAAGTCTTATTTCATTAGGGTAAAAAAGTTTTCAGTCATGGATATACATTATTTTTAGTTAACTTGATAGGAGATTGTAAGTAAATACTGGGAGGCGATAATGTACATACTGTTATTGTACACACTGTTATTACGATGCCTGTTAAGCCACATGCACACTGGAGCAATGCAAACATGATCGTTTACTTTTTTGTTCTGGCACTGGATACTTATACCTTGTCCTTGATACTTTATAGAGCGGATCAGACTTGGATAGGTTAGGTTATGTTAGAACACAAAAATTACGCACAAGGCGAGCGAGCAGAGCGAGCGTACCGCGGTAGCGGTACGGCCGTTAACTGGCCGTACATTAACCGGACTCTAAATACTGACCCCTACCAAGTAGGATGAATAGAAGGCTACATTGAACTTCCATCACTGGATGAGCACCAGTGCTGACAGCACCTGTCAAGGGATCTAATATACAGGGTGTCCCACGGATATGCCACATGGAGGGCAAGTACCTTGAATATTGTAGATGGAACAATTTACTAAAAGAAAAGATTATTTGAATTTTAAAATCAATTTAAACTGCATTCATAGATTTTTTTCTCATTTTGAGCATTTGATAAATTATTGTTTTTTTTATACAACTAAGTTCGCAAACAAGCATACGGCCCACCTGATGGAAAACGGTTACCGTAGCCTATGTACGCTTGCAACACCAGAGGCATTACTCGCGCGTTGCTGACCCTTTAAATATTTTAAAACGCCCTTTTTGAAGAACCCCATATTGTAGTCGCTAAGGAAAACCTCAGCAGGAAGATCATTCCACAGCCAAGATTTTTAACATTTTGTATCAAAAATGTTAAAATTCATGGTCTTCCTTTTATTTCTGACAATATGTTATTTAGCAAAAAATAATCCTTATGATAAAGCCTTTCGAGCGGTATGATAAAGCTGCAGGTCTCGTGTAACGGGTTCGACTCCCGGTTCAACCACGTAATTATTCGAATATTTATGAATGCAGTTTAATTTTTTTTTAAATTAAAATAATGTCTCCTTTCAGTAAAATGTTCCATGTACAATATTTATGTTACTTTCCCTCCATGTGGCATATCTGTGGGACGCCCTGTACACACTTAGCCGTGTTTGTCGTTCAAATAAAAATAGCACGATATTAAAAATATGCTTTTAGAATTAACGCTTTTTACAATACAGGCGCAAGCTATACTTTCTTGTCAGCCTAACATTTTAAATGCTATACATCTTAAAGGAGTATATAACCATGGATACAAAATGTACTTTGCAAAGGCTTATTCTTAATATTCTAATAGGGTACCACAGCGATACACCGATAATACTTCATTATTGCCATTTTTGAGAGGCTTAATTATTTAAGAAGTAATTTATTGTGTATATTACAAATATTAAAATATATAATTTCTTTGTCTTGGTACATTGTAAGTCCTAAGTTAATACTATTGTGGTACTTACTAAAATTTATTTCAGACAAACTGACCAACAGACTAAATAGACATATTTTTAAAATTATTTATATGTATTAATGTTTATTTAACCGCTCTAAATGGTTTCTAGCGTTCTGAATATTTTTTTTAAGAGTAATGATCAAGAAATGCGACTTCGAATCGAAAAATTGCAAGACTGCATCAACATACAAATATCTATCGCCTGCATAATGTATAGAAAACTTGTAAAATAAAGGTATCTAATAAGCCCTCTGATATAGCTTGGCTCAAAATGCTTTAGGAATGCTTAATAAAGCATAATGTGTCGAAATCAACAGTAGACTGACATTTCTACAAAATTATGACAACTAAATACTTTATTGCGTACAACAACACTGTCTTTTACTTAATAAGTAGGTTTAAAAATACTTATAACAATTTATTATCGAAAAAGAATGTTCAACTACTAATAAAATGTTGAATTACAAAATACTGGAGACATTTAAATTTGTACAATATCGAATAATATCAAACTTACGAAAAGGAAGAACAAGATTGTAAAATACCTACTTAAACTGAATATCAATTGTATCAGTCAGTTACTATGTACGACACATGTCATAAACTGGATTGGACTACACGCTTGCAAGGTCAGATATCCTGTGCGTTAAAAACCAGAATTCACTGTAGAGTCTGTTCAGAAAGAGAGCCGACGTGGCCAAATTGTGAACTAACGTTTCGATTTTTATATGGCAGCACATCCCTTTCAGCATTTTGCATCACAATAATTAAATAAAGGAATAGTACACACAGTTGTGATAGGAACAAAACGCAACAGATGCGCTATTGTATTGCCCACTAAACAAAAAAGGTAATTAAGCACAGCTGCGCCCTCAAATCCCACGACGGCTCTCTTTCCGAACAGACTCTACTCACAAACTGAACGTGGCGATTTTACATATGGCACAATATACAGCCATTTATACAACTTTTAAATATGGCTAGCAAAACGCTAAGAATCTGGCCTTCTGATCAGATTGTCTAAGTAGCTAAATGTCCAATAGATCAAAAGGTCTAATGAGCAGTAAGTCTAATGAGCAGTAAGTCTAATTAGCAAAATGTCTATTAGCAAAATGTACAACTGTCAGATGGTCTGCTTAGCAGAACATCTATTTAGCAAAAAGTCAGATTCTCCAAATGTCTGGATACTCAGGCACAGAATTCAACACACACATTGCATCGGAAGGGAAATGGCCACGACATTAATATCCTAAAAAAATTGAAAGATACCAGCTTACCAGGTTTTTTTTTTATTAAATATTTTTTAATTAACAAATACTTTTATTTTCTATCATGAGTGCATTATGTGAGCATTTTAGGAATGACGTTTTTTAAATAGATGTTCTGCTATGCAGACCATCTGATAATTAGACGTTTTGCTATATGGACATTTTGCTAATTAGACTTAATGCTCATTAGACCTTTTGCTTTGTTGGACATTTAGCTACCTTTGACCTTCTGATCAGGAGGCAAAATCTGTTGGTAATCGCTCGCGTATGTTTTAATAGTCCCTGGATCCACGATAGTTTTCGAACCACGTCCAACCCAGCAGAGTACCAAGCCAAGCAGTTTAATCCTTCCAATCTTTCTTGATCTCAAAGCTCCATTCCCATTGGAGATGGATGTTTTTGTCGTCGTCTGTGAAGAGGCTGTTGACGGTGTAAGACCCTCGGGCCATCAGACCGGAAGGGGCGTCTTCAGGGGGCGTGGTGTACGACTGGATTTCCGTTTTGGGAGGGTAAGATCCAACCATATGAGTCATCTTGTCCACTGAAACGATTAAATGTTGGTGTTTAGTACATTTGTACAAATACCAGTAGCGCTAGTAGTATATAGTTTGTAACATCAACACAGTTAAAATTACTAGTGCTGCCATCTAGTTTGTAGAACTGGAATTGTTTAGGAGTGGGTTGGAACAGGTAAAATAAGAAACCTGTTCCGCCTGTTCCAGTTCCAGTAAAATAACAGTTCCAAAAACCTGTTCCAAAATAACAGCTGGTTGTGTTGCATGCAACATAGTGTTTTCCGAACGCAACACCTGTTCTCTGCTTGTAACAGGCTATCTCGTTCTAACAAAGGTAAGATGCGTAAGCTAGAATAGAGAAGAGCATGTTCCGTGCGTGGCGTCTCCTTCTAACAAAAGTAATCTCCATAAGCTAGAATAAAGAGACGCATGCTTCGGCAGATTCGGGCTGTTGTGGAATGGAACTGGAACTGGAACAGGCAGGGAACAGGCTCTCATTGGTTTAGACAACAGTTCCAAGCTGTTATTTTAAAATACCTGTTATTTTGTTATCTGTTCCGATATATATGCCTCACATGTTCCGTGCGTGGCGTCTCCTTCTAACAAAAGTAATCTCCATAAGCTAGAATAAAGAGACGCATGTTTCGGCAGATTCGGGCTGTTGTGGAATGGAACTGGAACAGGCTCTCATTGGTTTAGACAACAGTACCAAGCTGTTATTTTAAAATACCTGTTATTTTTACCTGTTCCGATATACAGGGTGTCCCATAAGTCAACGTCCAGCCGAAAACGGGTGATGCGCCAAGTCATGACAGTTATCAGAAAAATATTAAAAAAAAAATTTGCTAAGTAACTTTTGAGTTATGAGTATTTTAAAAAAACAGGAAAAACTGACACCCTGTGATGATCTTTTAAGTCCTGTGACTACAAATATTAACTTTTCATTAAACTTTTTTCTGCAACGTAAGCATGAATAACCCTTCTGTAAATTACAATTCAAAATTAAGCCATAACTGCCTCAGTTTTCAATGAAATCGTGGAGTTTCAGCCAACGTTTCATTTCAGATAATTACATCACCCAACTTTAACCGTCTGTACCGCACAAAAAAATGTACTACACTATCATGGCATGTAACTTTAAAAATTGGCGCATTTATCCAGGATTCCAAAATGGTACAATACTTGCTAGAGTACTCCTTAGTTTTGGAAATAAAAAATGTTTTTTGAACTAAACCGGATTTCCAATCAATTTTATTTCATGAGATAAAATGTTTGTACCCTTAAAATTATGGACTTAAATGCCTACGCTGCGTTTTTAAATCGCTCACAATTTACAGGTACAAGTAAATACCATTTCGACAATGCAAGTAAACAGATAGGGCCACCATCTTGTCGAAAGAGACTAGCAAATTACTTGAACACCATGGGTGTTCAAGTAATTTGTTAGTTTTGGGTGAAAGTTTGAAATTAAATTCAATCATAGGATTTCTTCAATCGTGATTTTAATTTAACTACATCAAGGATTTACAGCAAATGTTCAAACTATTAGCCTTCAGCAGTAATGCAAGCTCTACATTTCCTTAAAAAAAATCAGCTGTCTGTAAAGTCAGTTAACTGACGACAGTTGAACGTGACAACGTCATACAGCTGTCCACGGGGAGGTATCGCTCACTCAAGTAGGAGAGAGACCGATGTCGAACGCTGCCGAACGCGGAGGCCGATTGTGCCTCTTTGTCGCTCGTTCCGCGCTCTCACTTGCACTTCAAGTATTAAATGGAACGCCTCAGAGCGAGGTAACGCCGCATGAGTCATGTTTTTTCGTACGAGCAGCCGGCTCCATCGAATTATAAGACGTTATCACGTCAAAAACCATGTAATAAGACCGGCGACGGGCGAAGGCAAACTTTAGATTAAAACCACGATTGAAGTAATCCTATGATTGAATTTTATTTCAAATTTTTACCTAAAACTAACAAATTACTTGAAAACCCATGGTTATTACTCTTTCGACAAGATGGTGGATCTATCTGTTTACTTGCATTGTCGAAATGGTATTTACTTGTACCTGTGAATTGTGAGTCACTTAAAAACACAGCGTAGGCATTTTAAGTCCATCATTTAAAGGGTACAAACATTTTATCTATTGAAATAAAATTGATTGGAAATCCGGTTTAGTTGAAAAAACATTTTTTATTTCCAAAACTAAGGAGTACTCTAGCAAGTATTATACCATTTTGGAATCCTGAATAAATGCGCCAATTTTTAAAGTTACATGCCATGATAGTGTAGTACATTTTTTTGCAGTACAGACGGTTTAAGTTGGGTGATGTAATTATCTGAAATGAAACGTTGGCCAAAACTCCACGATTTCATTAAAAACTGAGGCAGTTATTGCTTAATTTTGAATTGTAATTTACAAAAGGGTTATTCATGCTTACGTTGCAGAAAAAAGTTTCATGAAAAATTAATATTTGTAGTCACAGGACTTGAAAGATCATCACAGGGTGTCAGTTTTTTCTGATTTTTTTAAATACTTATAACTCGAAAGTTACATAACAAATATTTTTTTATATATTTTTCTAATAACTGTCATGACTAGGCGCATCACCCGTTTTCGGTTGGACGTTGACTTATGGGACACCCTGTATATGCCTCACTCCTAGAATTGTTACACTTGTGCGTGTTGAAACGAAATGATTTTTTATTATTGAATTAACACAAACTAAAATTCAAACAATGAAATACAATGAAAAAATATAAAAATGCGCTAGCTTGTAAGCTTTCGGTGCTCCTTTCATTATGTGCACTATGACAGAATCAAATCTACGACCTTCATTTCAAAGCACATTTTCGTGTGTGTATATTTAAACAGTGATTATGATATGATTTGTCACATTATTTATATCTGTATACAAACAACAATAGAGTCTATTTATGTACATAGAATACAATACAACATCAAATAAAAAGGCGTGCATGATATGGCGACCACACTTGAATACTAAGCAGTCAGTACGTACCAGGCACTTCGGGAGCGAGTGGAAATATACAATTTGTTATTAGAATATACTTATTTTCATGATTTACTCTATACATGCATAAAATCACGCCTCATGCCCGTGAAGGTAGGCAGAAATCACGGATTTTCACTAGCTACGATCCTGACATACCTCTTTCGCTTCATTCTTTCTCATAACATGCTTCGTACAATATTGTAGACAATCGGACACAACACTATCTGGCCCCAAACTAAGCAAAGCTTGTACTATGGGAACCAAACAGCTAATTATTATAATACTCGTACTTACACATTTAATTAAATTCATAGGATACAATATAACACCCAGAGAACAAACATCTCCGTTCACCACACAAACATTTGTTCTCGGTGGGGATCGAACCCACGCCCTCTAGCTTCTGTTCAGTATGTTTACCTGACATCCCCAATCTGTAAGTCTTCTGCACGTATTTGAGTCCGTGGACGATCTCGCGCTGCACTATGAAGTCAATCCTAATCTTGTACTGAACACCCTCCTTTATCACAAACACCTGGAAATAATGAAAATATTATATTAGTGGCGTTGCTTCTCTATTGATTGGACACTACAACCCAGTCTAAACAGTGAAGAACATCGTGAAGAAACTTATGGATTAGTCAGCTCTGCATGTATTGACCATGACTTTTCTGAGGTTCGGCCGTTCAGAGAATGCGTTTGACAGTTTGATCAGTTAGTCACGACTAGTGATAAAATTCAATGATTATTGATATAATAATGGTGTTTTAATGCTCATCAATTGTTAAAACGGTAAACCACCAGCAAAAATATTTTTTTCGTAACTGCAAGGCAATTCAAAGTTACGTCGTCAGTTCAATCGCGACGTGTCAACGCATTCTCTGAACGGCCGAACTTTAATGGTATAGGCAAGTCTGTTCCATCTAAACACCTGTCGCAGGCGTATACCGCTGTGGTAACCATTGCCTATAATAAAGCATGACCTCGTAGGTCACGCACGTCAGGAATATGCCCAACGATGCACTGTCCTGCGTCCATCAACTTGAGGCATACGCCAAATAAATATTTGTTCTCGATGGGATCAAACCCACGGCCTACGGCGCAGAAGAGAGGGCTACTACCAACTGAACTGAGAGGCTAGTTTATGAACGCAGTGGAAGAGATTCGCGCTATCCTTTTTACTCCTTTAGATTACGTTTGGTAGAAAGAGAGAAAGCGAATTTATAGTTTTCTACATACGAGCCGGTATGACCGAGCTTCGCTCGGGTTTAAAAAAAATTTGTATTATTATTTGCCAATAGATGTCAGGAAGAGTCGTATCTTTATTGGCTTATTTTTAATTAACAACGCCTTCTAGCTTGCAGTTAGTTGCTCACAATCGCCAATAGATGGCAGGAACAGTCGTATATTGAGTTTATGTTTGATTATTGCAAAACACCAACTTCTCGTCATTTTCTAAAAATGAAGCCTAGCTAGATCGATTTATCGCCCCCGAAAACCCTTGTATAGTAAATTTCGTGAAAATTATTGGCTCAGTTTCCGAGGTCCTAAATATATATATATATATATATATATATATATATATACAAGATTTTCTCGTTTAAAGGTATAAGATAAGCAGTTTGCATTTGGATTTCGGATTCGTTTGGTGGTTTAGATAGATCGTAAGCGTTTGATTCGCCTAGCTTTATGGTACATTTTTGAAATTAGATTTCTATTTTGAGAAATCGATACGAAACGATTTGTGTTTGAAATCGGATTTTAAATTCGTTCGATATATTCGGTCTCATGACTAATATTAATGTGTTCATGACGTAACCGGGATTGGTTTCCCCCGTTACGTTATGTATTGCAAATAGTGTAGTGTGTCGCATACTAGCGAATATTATTTGGAAAGCATGTACTCTTTGGATTTATATTACCGTAGAACTGGCATTGTGTCAAGAAATATACGCTGTAAAGTCAACTGCAATTGACACACTGGGGACTAAGTAAATCAGTGGGTTGCTTGCGTATCTTTTGTTACAATCAAAAACTAGTCGCAATTTAAACAAATTGAAAACAAAACTAATGTTTGACAAGAAACGATTTCAACAATACTGAATGCCGACGTAATAAACATGAGATAGAGAAAAGGTTTTTCGCATTGTAAAACTAGTATGGCAACAGTGGTCCAAAAATTATGGCAACAAAATAATGAGATCTCTGTTCCCTTCTCTCGAAAGCGAGTCTTTTAGAACTAGCTTAAATTAGTTTCGTTTTTTTATTAAACTATAAGCTACACATAATAAACAAGTAATTATTAATGGTTATTTAAAGTTAGACTAACTTTGGGAAACTGAGGGTAGCTTCAAAGGTTGACTAGAGTTTAGAAATTACTATTAGAACGAATTTTGCATCTTTTGACGTAAGCCATTTAGCTATAGAAATGTATATAATTAGGTTTAGTTTGCAAGCACTATAACTTTATTTACCCTGCTCGTTTTTGTTTTTGTACCATTTTATTATGTACTTTTCTGTGTTTTTTCTTTAGTTTGTAAGTATTCTGTAATTACTTTGTCCGTGATGTGACCCGCTCTAGGCCTTGGCAGAATACCAGGGTTGCACTGTGTAGTGTCACGCCATGTGACCTACACGGTGCGACAAATACTGAGCCAGGGACCTAATTGACCATGTGAAACTTTGCGTAAGCACTTATTATTTGTATCTTTTTTTATGGTCAATAAACATATTTTCTTTCTTTTCTTTCTTGCTTCTTAAGAAGCTACCAGTCTTTACATAATTATTGTAGGTCGTATACCCGGCGACATAAAGCATATATAGCGAGAAGTCTTACAGCACGATGCGTTCTAGGTATTATTTTAATGCATATTTTAGTGCCACGTGTTATTTTGAGACCATTGACCCACTTGATTTGTGTACTTTCTTAGTTATTCTGGTGGTGTGGCAAAATATCTAAGAACTATTATTGTCATACCTTCGTAGGTTTTGGCGCTGGGCAAGCTTATTACATCCCTGTCTTAGGTACTACAGCGTCCCGTTTAAAGGGGTGTGAGACCCCTGATGCTTTAAGGCCTGCGCACACCTAGTTCGCTGGCGGTAGCGATCAGTGAAACGCTGTCAAATATCACTGTCAGATTTGAGATTTGACAGCGATATTTGACAGCGTTTCACTGATCGCTACCGCCAGCGAACTAGGTGTGCGCAGGCCTTTATAAATCATCTATATTACAAAGGCATGGTTACTTTTTTATCTACATTAAACAAGCATCTACGTTCTTCAACTTACAGGAACTCAAACCTACAACATACAGCTCTGGAGGCAGAGCTACTAAGCTGCGAAACCAACCATCTCGTTAGTTCGTTAATAGAAAGTTCTAGAATCTGCAACGCCGATCTTAGGTAGTAAATTATTTTAATGGTGGATGCGTACTTCACTGGTGTTTCTTGTTTTCTAAATAAGGCTCACGCTGCAATCAGGTTTTAGCACCATTAGCGAACGGCGGGACAAATATTTGCCTTTCGATGTGTGCAATTCACTCAGTGCCAGTTATGGGGTCAATGACTATCGTATGGTTCTTAGAAAATAATATTGATTTTAGAGTCTTTATCTAAATATATAAAACTCTTACGTTACTGACTGACTGACAATCAACGCTCAGCCTAAACCGTTAGTCTTAGAAGCATGAAACTTGGAGGGTATGTTCCTTTTATAGCATAGGGGTGCACTTAGAAAGGAAATTGGAAAACTATTTCCCTAAGCGGAGAAAAAGAGGAAAAACTTGTATAAGAAAAATCAACGGGGCGTAACGGCAAAGGGGCGAGCGAAGCCGCGGGCGGCCGCTAGTTTCTTATAAAGGTTCTCGAATGGCAACCACGAACCGGAAGACGAAGCGTAGGGCGTCCACCCATCAGATGGACCGACGACATTGTTAAGATCGCAGGAAGTCGATGGATGGAAAGGGCTCAGAATTGTTCATCCTGGAAATGTGTAGGGGAAGCCTATGTCTAGCAGTAGACTTCTTCGGGATGATAATGATTTCTTAAAAAACTTTTACAATAAATCACTTTGGAAGTAGGTAAATCAAAAATGTAGTTATTAGATCCGAATCAAAAGTAGAAGAGCTGCCGAGTTAAAAAGTATTTGATTTTTAATGTATGACATTGAACCTAGGTTAAACCGATACCCGTATCTGAAATGCAAGCTATCTCTACGCCAATGAAATTTGGCGTAGAGATAGCTTGCATTTCAGATACGGGCATAAGATATTTGTCCAAGACTTAATAAACAAAGTCTAAACAAAGTTACTGGCAACGGCAAGAAAAAATTAAATGGATGGAACTATTAGTCTTTGATTTCCCAAATCAAAACATCCTGTATGATCCAGAAATTGGACGAACGCCATGTGCGGTTCAGACTTACAGACTGTGACAGTACCTATGCGAGGAGTTAAGGTGATGTTGTCCTTAGATATAGCATTTTAGAGTTGTGCTAAACTTACACCAGCCGCCTTATCGCCAACTTTGGTGAAGTTCAGCATAGCAAACCCTTGATTTTAACAAATCGGCTGCAAGCCATGAAAAAAGATTTGTCACTAATTGGTTGGAATCAGGATGTCCTTAGATATAGCATTTTAGAGTTGTGCTAAACTTACACCAGCCGCCTTATCGCCAACTTTGGTGAAGTTCAGCATAGCAAACCCTTGATTTTAACAAATCGGCTGCAAGCCATGAAAAAAGATTTGTCACTAATTGGTTGGAATCAGGAGTTATTTATGCTCCGTGGACTTCAACTTTTTGGCGCTAACCCTGCAGGGTTGTCTCTGAAAAGGTTGCGAACCCAACAACGGTGTTAGAATAATAGTCGTTGAAACGGTGCCCGTTTTATCGAAGAGTTTTCCTCAGTGGTAACTTTTTTCTAAAAACTTTTAGTAGTAGTAGCGCTCTTTGTGTGTGGCTCGTCCGGGGAAGTACTACCACAATGCCTATTTCTGCCGTGAAGCAGCATGGCTGTGTTTCGGTCTGAAAGGGGTGGGTGCTTGTAATATTACTGGCACGTGAGGCTGAGCATCTGTATGCCTCAAGTTGATGGGCGCAGGGCAGTGCATCGTGCGGCACGTTCCTGACGTGCGTGACCTACGAGGCAATGCTTTGTCATAGGCGATGGTTACCACTTAACATCAGGTGTGCCATATGCTTGTTCCAACAGCTAGATGTTTATAAAAAAACTTTAAGTAACGATACTAATTGCGCATTTTTCGATTCATCCCAATAAAAGAAACAAAGCCTAGCTGATCAGCCCTCTTGCTCTACATTGTTTTTGTGTTATAGTGTGCGAAAGAGAGGTAATGATTAGAAGCGCCATTTTGTAGTAGTTTATTGGCGCGGGTTATAAGTATTACATGTAGTGAATCAGCACCTTAAATATATGCGTCTTGCACCTGTCGCTCGAGTAATTTGTTTCAAACAGGTGAGGCGCGCCTCGCTTGATGGATGGTTTTATCAGCAATACAGTGACGAACACTGGAATGTTTTTTTTATTGGCAAAATTGAAGAAACTACACCCACAGAAGCAAAAGATAAATTAATTAGAAAAAATTCAGCAGAAACGCAATAGAATCTCGAACAAATACGTTCCATTTCACTGATTATGAACCTTTCTTTTCACTGAAATGTTTTTATTTTATTTTTGAATGCATGATAACTTTTGGAATCCAAGAAATCTCGTTGAAATTGGTCAAATCTTTAGGATTAATAATATTAGTGTAGTAGGCAGGCAAGAAAAAGACAACGTCCTATCTCGTCTGAATCTTGACAAGATACAATCTCAGTTTATGAAACAGGGGTGTTCATAAATCAGTCTAAAATAGTAAATTAGGTCAGTATTGAACAGTTCCAAGAATATGAGATTAGGGTCAGCGCTCACCAACATGTTAGCAAGCCGTTTAACGACTCTGGTGTAACTTGATCAGACGGGTCGAGTAATCAGCCGTTAAGCGATAAATTATATTGTTATTATATTATATTGTATTAGATAGATGGGTGTTATATTGTATTCTAAGTATGTATTTACAAAAAAATATGTAAGTATTATATCAGCTATCTGGTTCCCATAGTACAAGCTCTGCTTAATTTGGGGCTAGATAGTGGTGTGGGGATTGTCCAATTTTTTTTTTATAAAAAAGCCGAGCTATTCTCCGGATCTGCATTACTTGCTTCGTACTCTTCTTATAAAAGTCTGTCTAAAAAATAACCAAGGCATAAACCAATTCCATTGCAATAAATTGGTAGGTATGAGAAGTCTTAAAAAAATGTTTTTCAATCGAAACCTAGATACCGTTGTAAACACCGGAAACTTCGTTCGATTTGATCCAAAACACATAAGACTATAAAATACCTTTCCTGTTTCCTCAATGACCACTGCCTGGTAGAGATTGCTGTTAGCGATAAGGCCACCCATTGTATTACTGCAACTGTTTATTTTTAATCTAAAAACTATCCTACTTACATATTGTGTTATTGTAATCAATAAAGATTTATCTATATATCTATCTATATCGTGATTACCATTATTATTTCCTGACGTTCTAATTCTGAAGACCAAGTGAGGGTAGTTGCAACTGCGACTGCCTACGCTTCTCGACAGTAACTCCAATGAACTCCAGTCCCCCCGCGACCACGGCTGTTGTAACACGGTTGAAACGTCGGGAAATAATGAAGGTAATCGCGATAAACACCCGTTTTTCCATATAATAATGCATAACGATCGCGTTAATTTAAAAAGTGCTATCTATCTACCGCCATCTAGGATGTCCTACGGGAGTAACCCTGGTGTAAACTTCGCTTACTTAGTAATTAAACCAGCCGTTACAATTGGTGAACTACGACCAGAGACGGTTCAACGCAGTTTGCTGTTATTTTTGTCTCGTGCAAGATTTGAATTGTTACGTCAGTTTTCGCGAGATTAGATGCATAATATTTGAGCTTGGATGATACTTTGAGATAAAAAAATATTCTTTAGTCATTTTCTTATCCTTTTCCTACTACATTTGGGGTCGGCAGAACAGGTTTTCGTTCTCCACTCTCCTCTATTAGCCGTCATTTCAGCAGTCACTCCATTCTTACCCATGTCATCCTTCACACAATCCATCCATCTTTTCTTTGGACTACCTCTACTTTTATAACCATCAAACATTTTCCTTCAGTAATTGGGTTAATCTATTTCTTGATTAATACCAGCTCTCATGTCACCTTTCATAATGAAATCGATAACATTGTTATCTCCTGGATATATATGAGACATAGTTGAAGGGGTTAGGCGTATAGTCAACAACACGCTTGGCAAACGCATTGGCTTTCAAATCTGCCTTATGAAAATTACCGAAAGACATGTTTTACAACAAAAAACATCATTGAAATGTCGTAAGAATAAGCTTTTACTTCTTTTCAATGTGTTTAAAAAAACTAGCCGATTATTTAAGCCCCGTTTTATTATCCAGAAAGAATTTGGAATCACTGTCACACATCTCGTAAACCTCCCGCTAAAAGTAAAAGTAGAAAATGGCATAGCTATAAATTGCCAGCAAAATCGTAAATCACTTTAGAGATACACAACTCATAGATCGGACATTTACGAGAATATCTTTCTTTCTACCTATATTTTTTTGTTTTATGAACACACTAGCGAGCTCTCGCCGCTAGCGAAAACCGGGGCTGACGACTGGCGTAGTGATAAAATTAAAAACAAAAATTTTAAAAACAAAAAACTCAAGAGCAGCATATTACACATATTCACATTTTTTTGAAAATTATACTCGGGACGAAGCCGGGGCAAGTCGCTAGCAAATAATGAAACCTATGTTACTCAGAATATAATATGTATGATGCAACTGATTCAGTTTTCAAGAAAACAAGTATCTGGATAACAAGAAAAAAAGAAAATAGCATCATCCTACGTTAAGTACGTTATTAAAAAAGAAAAAACATTTATTCGTAACTGTCAAAAAAAACACGAAACAAGGGAAGAGAAAAAAAAGACAAAAACAGAAACGATGACAATAAAAACATGGGAACAGTAACATGAAAAAGGTAAGTAAGAAGCTAAAAAAATGGTATCTTCCGACATCGTCTAATAAGACCCTCAGATCCCTTAGCACTTATTAGGTAAGGCAATAAACATACCGAATATATAAATTATTCACCCCAAGAGATTTCAAAGAAGATTCAAGTTTGTAAGGAAATGCAAACGAAGTCGCGATCGATCCATTAGTTCAGAGCACAGATGGTACGTTTACGGCACCATAATACTGTGAATGGGATAGGCTAAATATAAAGCCGGAAAACCAATGACTCATTCTCCTCGACAGTATTTATTAGCTTTCTAACCGCAAGGATATAAAAAGGTTTTAGATTTGCAGGAATAGACGTAACTTGCTAAATATGTATAGGATTAAAATTAAAATGAATAAAATATCTTCTTCCTTCTTCTTCTTTCGACCATAGCCATGTGTAATACCTTTTCAGAATCCTTATAAAATGCGCCAAAAATTGTTACAGGGTCACTCTTCGGTGGAGTAATTTTTTTCACAGTGGGGTCCGAAGTAAATAAAGAGTTATGATTTGAGAAAAAAGAAAATCGTAAAACTTAATGTTATCTTCAACACACCCAATAAACAACCATAAATAGCATGTCTAACGCAAGGACTTATCAGTACCAATCTAGTGAAAATAATAAAAAAAATACAGGATGTAGATTTTTTCGAATTTTAATAAGAATTAGTTTAAAAAAGTCAATTTTCTCATAAAAAAAAAAATAAATTATAACTCTGAAGGGGTTGTTTCGAATTTTAATAAGAATTAGTTTAAAAAAGTCAATTTTCTCATAAAACAAAAAATAAATTATAACTCTGAAGGGGTTGACCTTAAGGCCCTCCCGTAGAACAACTTTTTGCAGCTGATGACCCCATCTAACCCCTAGTTGCGTTTGATCCACGACTTTTGGGCCACCCTGTATGTAAGACAGAGAATAGTAGGAAAGAGACAGCAAGATAGCAGGCGACGGGGTGTTTAGTCTGATACCTATCCGTGAGTGTACTATGGAAACGAAAAACCCATAATTCGAAGTTGTTGAATTTATTTCCATGGAAAGCAGTGGAGAATCAACTAAAGGAAAATCTCTTATAAAAATAAATATCATAATATTGTAATGTAGGCACGTAAACAGGAAAAAACTATGAGAAATCCCTAGGCCCCCAGGTGATAAGACTTGTAACAATAGTTATTATTACAGTTTTTACTATTGTAGTTTTCAGCATTCACTTTAATATTTTATTCACATGTTTAAGTATAACTAACCAATAAATAAATAATAAAATAAATAATTATTTGTAATAGACTAGGTATTTGTTATTTGACTTTGGGACGAGCTATGAATGAATATGAATATTTGAAATGAATAAAAAAACTATTGTTTTCGTAAGTATGTAATTTCAGGGAGAATCGAAGGTCACAATTAAATATTGTGGATAATCCAAACAACACTACCTAGCTCCAAATTAAGCAGAGCTTGTACTATGGGAATACACAGCTGGCATAACTTATAATTTCCAGCTGGCATAATACAGAATACATTATAACACCCTGACAGAGAACAAACATCTGTGTTCACCAACTAAATATTTGTTCTCGGTGGGGATTAAGCCCGCGACCTACGGCGCAGAAGGCAGAGCCACTACCATCTGTGCTGAGGCCAGTCAATTATTAATAGTAGGGGTCCGATTAATGTACGTACACCCAGTTAAAGCGAATCCAATTTTTTCCCTCTGTGAAATTGTTATGGCCCATGTACACTGTAGTACATTCGATTATTACTTTTTTTAATCTCTCTCTAAACCATTTATCCCCAACGTGGTCCAGGTGGACCCCAGGGGTCCACAGGAGACTTGACGGGGGACTACGATGGCGTGACAATAAAATGGGGGTTCACAATTTGTAAGCAGGGGTTCCACGAAGTATCTCGTTTCGATAGTGAAGAACTAAAATGTTGGGTTCACCTATCAATTAATGAATTAACCTATCAATTTTTATTTTTTTCGAAAACTCTATATTCGTGGTACGAACTCAGCCGCAGCGCAATTGTCCATAGTTAGATCAGATCTCCATATTTTTTTGTCGACTGCGAATATTGTAAAAATGTTGCTGCAGGGCAGGGGGTCCACCGGAACCAGCTAAATTTTGAAAGTAGTCTATGAGAAAAAAAGGTTGGGAACCCATGTTCTAAGCTAATAAACTTGAGTGTAGAAGATCAACGCACCTGTTTCTTGAGATCAGTGAGGTCCCCAGTGAGGTCCAACTCCAGGTCATCCCGCCCCGCTACACAGAGGGCAAGCTTCTTCACTATCACCTTCCGCGGGTCACCAGCATCTGTACAAGTTATGATGATAAATATACTTTGGATAGACAATCAAAGTAATGAACTCTATAACAGAGAATGGCTTGGCGACCTAGCTTTCCTCGGGTCATTAGATTTTTCCTGTAATTTTTTTGGGATAAAATCTAATAGGTACCTATATAAAATAAAAAAATATTTCGGACAATCTGCACAACAGAGCTAAGCAGAGCTTGTACTATGGGAACCAGATAGCTGATATTATACTTAAATACATATTTTTTTGTAAATACATACATAGAATACAATATAAAACCCAGACAGAGAACAAACATAAATTTTAACCACACAAATTACGAACCCTAGCGTTTCCACACCTGATTTGTTTTGTCGAGTCAAACATCTAACCAAATACCTACCTAACTTACATGCATTTGTATTATTTTTATAATTAAACCCATATTTTTTATAAATCCAGGAAAATAAGTTTCATTAAATATTAGAGATATTTCAATGATTTATTTTCCGTTTCCTTAATCAATACGTCAGAGCTTTAAAATATAATTGTATTTTTAACAAAATATGTTTCAAAGAATTGTGTCCGGTCACACATCCAAATGCACGTTCGTTGCTACTTGTTGATAAACAAGCAAGGCTAGTGCTTCCTATCAGCACAATGTCGTTGCATGTACAATCAAATGTTTATCCTGTCCGTATCATTGCCACCAGTGAGAAGCTATACAAGTTTTTATTCAGTTGGTAGTAGCTCTGCCTTCTGAGCCGTAGGTCGTGGGTTCGATCCCCACCGAAAACAAATATTTGTGTGGTGAACGCAGATATTTGTTCTCTGTCTGGGTGTTATATTGTATTCTAAAGATGTATTTATTAAAAAAAAATGTATATAAGTATTATAATATCAGCTATCTAGTTCCCATAGTACAAGCTCTGCTTAGTTTGGAGCTAGATAGTTTTGTGTGAATTGTCTATAATATTTTTTATTATTATTCACTGAATGGCTTCTGCCGGTAGTCTGTATATTTACAAATAATATAAAATATACAAGATGAAATAAAATAAAGGTTCTCGAATGGCGACCACGAACCGGAAGACGAAGCGTAGGGCGCCCACCCACCAGATCGACCGACGACATTGTTAAGATCGCGGGAAGTCGATGGATGGAAAGGGCTCAGAATCGTTCTTCCTGGAAATGTGTAGGGGAGGCCTATGTCCAGCAGTGGACATCTTCAGGCTGATGATGATGATGATGAAAAGACATAACACAATCTTATACAAGTATCATTTATACTTTTAAACCCTATAGTTTTACAACCATATAATGGGTAAGCCCATTCAACTTCAAGTAATACTTATTAATGGTCATCAAGTAAAACAATAATTCTGACTAAAACAGGCTGACAGACAGACAGACAGACGGAAACGAAGCGAAACTATAAGAGATCCTTGTAGGACTTCACCCGAAAAACAAGGTGAGTAATTCTTGTATTCTGTTTACTAACACTCAGTGATATGATAAGATAATCCATGTGATAGAATGTTATGTTATCAGTCGATAACACGATAAGCTTAAAGTCAACTTCTTGAGAACATGCACAACGTTTCTGTACTTCATAAATTTTAGAATAGACTAGCTGTGCTCGCGACTTCGTTCGCGTGGAATGTCTCTGGGTAGCATTTTTATTTTACAACTTTTAAAAATTATAATGTCATATAACTTTTATTTCAAGATTTTTTCGATTTAAGAACTTTTTGATATAAATAATATATTAAAAAAGTTCTTATATCGAAATAATCTTGAAAAAAAAGTTTCAATATTGTAGCTCTAACTAGATGGACGATACTTCTACTTTCAACGCATCAAAAAATAATGTCTTTTCTCAGGCTCTAGACTTGACTATCTGTGTACCTTTCATTCAAATTGGTACAATAGTTTCGGCGTGCAAGCGGGACAGACAGAGTTAGTTTCGCATTTATAATATTAGTAAGGAAGTAAGGATATGGATAAAACCACGTGAAAAAGTTATTAGGCCGCCCTAAGGTTCCGGCACGGAAGAGTCAAATATAAATGACAATAAATTGACTAAGTTATAAACAATGACCCTAACTAAGCCAAGATAGCTTCGTACTGCATAAACTGATTGTATTGACTCCCTTAGATCCCAATTTAGACTTTAAGGTGGTCCATTATACATGAGGGGTGATCTGGCTAAATTTGGAAGCAGTAAGACCCAAGACAGAAGAGACGTAAGTCACAGATGTCGCTGCCGCGTCTCCCCGCTCAAATTGACTCTTTGTTGTAACTGGCACCTAGACTTGCGTAGCTTTAAGACGTTTCAAAGTGATCCTTATGATGCAACTGAATAAACCATTTTTTACTTCAACAAGGTCACGTGCACATATCGTCTTGAGCCTATCTCCTATTTCGAGTGACCTTGGGCTTCCTTTGATTTGTTTTAGTTAAGTTGCTAATAAGAGATGACTCTACTTTAAGCTATAGGGATTTAGTGGACATCAAACCATGTCTTGTGTCTCAAGAAGCAGACAGTTTTAATAAAATAAATGAAAGTCAACTTCAGTATAGGTCACGGTTTAGTGGAATCAACCTTGAATGTGCAGAACATTTTTATTAGAAACACAAGATTTTTTCTGCGCATTTCTCAACTTTTTTGCTTTTAATGCTTTTAAACTGTGTCACTACTATACAACTAAGCTAGACATCTGTGAAGATGTGGATTACAACCTATTCGCATATTTAAAATCTTTTAACACAGTGGTTTCAAAGAACCAGTCACAAATGACAAACCAGTGGCAAATTTCGGCAATTTTTTATAATCCGCACTTGATGTGCAGGTTGGTTTAACCGCAAGAAGGCCGCTGGCGGGCCTTTATTGTGTGACCCTAGACACGTGTTGGTCGAACTTTTTTAGGTTCTACGACACGACGGTTTCCTCACGATGTTTTCCTTCACCGTTTTGAGAGTACTGGCATAGTGCACATACATTTTTCGACAGAAAAACTCAATGGTACACGACTGGGTTTGAACCCACGACCTTCGGATCGGAAGGCGGGGCCGCTACCACTAGACCACCAGTGACACGTTGAGAAGAAGATTGTGATAACAATACATACCAACAATAACCAGCCCAGTTTGAGCCTGTCCGAGCAATGCTTCCTTGTACTTCCGGAGTGATTCATCCTCCTGGTCTGCCGCTAAGATCTCCTCAATGCTCTTCTCCGGTGGTGGTTTGTATGACGATTTAATTTCTTCTTCCTCAGGGGTTTCGTCAGGGGTGTGTATTTCAGGTTCTCCAGACATTTTCTAAGGAATTATATTGGTGTTTTGCAATTGCAGGAAATGGTGCATTTAAATAATATGAGAGTAAAATCTTACTACATCTATGTAATTACTAGGTGCTAACTATTAAACCACTGATTTTTAAGCTACAGTTGCCATCTGCCAAAAAACTAGATGACAAAAAGGTAAGAACCTAATTCATATCAAAGCTCAGTCAACAACCACAGCACTGTATAAAAACTAAACTTGAATCATGTAACGGTAAGCAAAGATTGTAACAAGATTTCATGATAAAAAAACTGTTGTTTGGGATCCCAGTGCGATGTCAAAATATGACATGAAAGCTAGAGTTACAATTACAATATCCATTGATATATAGGTAGGTTAGAAAGAAACCTGGTATGAAAAATATTTTTTTTTGCTACTGTTGGGCCATGAATTGCGAGGTATGTTTTAGAATAGATGAGTGACTGAGGAGCAACCAAGTGACGCCTTGCGATATTCAGTGCTGCGCTCTTGATTCGTTTTTATGTATGAATCATACAATACATAAATATTCATAACCTATACAATAGTCATAATGTTACCCTTGGGATTCTCAGGGAATCGAATCTTCAGAACGATGTTTCTTAGATTTGAATTAACATTTGAGAAAAGCGTAGGTACCTACTTCCTTTAGAAAAAATAAAAAGATAACGCTATTCATCGATTTTAATATGAGTAACGCTGCTGGATTACTGGTACCGCCCAAAATATGTGTCGTTGTAGGTCAAAAGGACCCACTATTGAAGGTCAAGAAGGCTCCACACTTTGATAGTTATATTAGAAGGCAGAAATTAGCGGCTTCGTCATTGCCGAGCCGTGATTGCAAAATGCTGAGCTGAGGACCATCTCGAAACCGATTTTATTACGCGTATTAAACTTACGTTTTAGATAGTTTCCTTCGGGCGATTAGACACGCTTTTACAAAACTACAAGCGCTAAACAATGTTCATGAAACACAACACTGGAGAATAATTTAAATTTTACAAAAACCTGAAAAAGTCGATCAAAAATGACGGACAAAACGCTTCCAGGCGGTCGTCGAACTTTTTTTTTTTAATCAAAGGCCAAACTTATACAAATGTTTACCATACCATTCTACTCCTACTAGAGTTGCTTGCTTGTCACATTCACATTATTACACTCGACTGACAGTTTTATTTAACTGTCAATGTTAAATTTTTATTAACGTAAATGTCAAAGAGAAACGAAATCGAAACGAAACAAACAAAGCAACGAAACGTAAACAAAAAAATGTGATCGAGGTTTTCCGAGGCTATTTCATATAATTTTTCAGGTTTTTCCTACGTATGTCCGATGGATTACGTAATCTAAATTCAGAATATAAAACAGCTGGTTTAGCTCCAATATAGCTTTATTTTACTAGCGAAATGATTGTAAGTGCTTAACCTATGATCGCATCGTAATGTAATTTTGAAACCAAGCACATACCTACTGAAAATCAATTTCTTTATTTACAGAAATCCAAGATAATGCCGCTTCAAACGATTGTTCGGCAAAGCTACAACCTCCAACACAGGTTCTGTTCTATATCAGATGCGGATAAAACCAACGAAGAGAAAGAAAAGGAACTTGAAAGAATAGCTAGAGAGGTACTTGCTGTTCTTTATCGCGTCGCCTTGCTTTACAAAGACGTCCTACGAGAATTCTAACCAGCTCACTTCTCTACTATCCATAGGATGCTGAAGTCTCCTCTCCAACATTTTCTTTATGCCCTTCAATTAGTATCACAACCCTCTGCAGGGCTTGTCTCTCTGTAGTTATTAGTTGTATTAAAATATCTGATGATAATCCTCTCAATTCCAGGCCTCCATAGACGAGCCCCCCACGGCTTGCTGCCGTTCTGGCTGTGCTAACTGTGTGTTCATAGTTTGGGCAGAAGCTATCACAGCTAAGATGAAAGATGCTGGGCCCGAGGTCAGTGAGAAAATCCTCAAAATGGTAGATGACCCTTCGATGCAAGCATATCTAGAAATGGAGCTAAGGTTTCGGGGTTTAAAGAAGTAATGTAGTATAAGATTTTAATTCTAACTGTTGACTGCATACTGAAAAATTATTAGATAATATATAGGTTCTTCTCTGCAAAAAGATAAACAGTAGTTCCATCTGTGCTGCAATGTCAATGTGGTTATTCAAACCTTCAGTTAACTTTTTGTAATGTAGAACTCTAGGATAGAAGAAGACTAAAAAATTGAGATTTGTCAATAGGTATAGTTCAAATAAAGCTCAGAACTTCGTCAAAGATAGATTTTTATAGTGTATAACTATACTTTAGGAAAATCTGCTCCAATGATGGGTCCCCTAAATAAGAGGAAATCAGCGCATCCCTGTACCATGAGGAAGGTCTAATCCAATTGTTTATTAACTTTTGAGACATATTTATAAACGTCTACATGCCTCAAGTTGACGGATGCAATGCAGTGCATCATAGGACACGTTTCTGACGTGCGTGACCTACGTGTCAATTTTTGTTCTAGGCAATGGTCACCACATCAGGTGGGCTATATGCCTGTTTCATCAGCAAATTGTATAAAATATATACATCAAATATTTCTAAAGATCTTTCTGAGCTTGTAAAGCTGTGATAAATGTTGTACCTAATTTTATAGTTTACTTAGTAAATTAATGTTATATTAGCATGTAGCAGATTTAAGTACATAAATTTATTGCTTCAGTCTTCTTTTAAGAGTTATTATAGATCAACAGAAACAATATGTTATCTATTATTTTTAGTGTTCTGATACAGGTTTTTAAATAGTGGTAAATTTTTTTTATGTATGAATAATGTATATTACCTAAATTGGTACCTATGTTGTATACCTATTAGGTATGGTTTTAAGATAAAAGACAATTTATTTTATAAAACTTTTATTACAACAGACAACAATATGTAAGAACATACATTTATTTTAGACAACAATCTGTATAATATAATGTTGTATACCTAGGTACTTTATTTATTATGTATTTATATAATAATTTATTTTACTTTGCCTTTTATATTATATAGTTTACCATAAATATAAATTGATTAGGTAGTATGACAGAATAAATAAAAAATATTTGAAACAATGGGTTTTTATCTACATACCTATTAAGTTTTTAAATAACATTTTGCATTGATTGAACTAAAGTAAATTATTACAATTATCTTACATAATTATAATAATAATGCCAGGTAACAATCCTAGTATCCACAGACCATGTTTGAATTTAGTAGTGTTGTATTTTTCGACATTGATAAGTAAACTAAATACAAACAATAATTTTGAGTAGGTACATCATTTAGGGAATTTTTGTTATGCCCTCGCTAATAAAGTGTAAAAACGCATATCAGTCGGCAAAATTAGGCCCACATTTTCGTCCCAATCTATTCTTGCAAATACGTAAACTTCTTTAAAAAAATATTAAGTACCAAGCCGGTTGAAGAATTAGAATTGTTTCTGTTCCCGCCATAAACAAGAACCTTGGTATGCATAAGTCCCAATAACCAATTCGTGATGAAGTAGGTTTACATTTAGAACCCCAATACTTAAACAATACTGACATGTATGTATATCTAAGTACATAAATAAGCAACATAAGTATTATGTACAATAAAAAGCATTTACTAACTAGGTACATATAAAAAAAATCTTATATGTAGGTACTTATATTTGACACCAGTGCAAGTTTTAGGCCTTTCTATACAAAGCATACAAAAAGAGTGTACCCACAGTTCCTCTAAAATTCTTAAGACTTATTTCGTATAGTAATTTTAATCTATGGATTGTCCCGATTTTTGCGTAATAGTTTCGATACGGCTAAAATTTGTTTCAATATTTTAGTCTATGGTAAATGACAGAAGGACACTTCCGACTTGCGTTCGTATCTGTGTGTGAGCGTAGCGAAAAGATGTCGCGTCAAAGTTTTGAAATTAAAATAACTAATAAAATCGTTTATACTTCTTTCAATAAAACACCAGTTCCCACAGGTTATGGGACCTACAGCCAGTTCCTATAAAAATCAGCACTATACAGCCTTTGCAATGCCGCCAACCCTCTAGCCCTCTTATCGACATCGTCTTTACATTCGTATACTATTTTAAATTCCTTAAATCTATCTTCTACACATCTAGATGCATTATTAATATCAGTAACTTCTGTATTGACGGATTCGTTCATATCTTTACACGTTTTATTATTTCCGATATTGACACTATCATAGGTTTCTTTGACTAGGCTATTTCGTTTACATTTAGTACATAAATCTTTCTTAATAACTTTAACAGAATTGGCACGATTTTCTAGAACATTTTGTAAAAATATATCACTATTTTGCTCGCTCTTCTCTAATATATCAATGATTTCTTGTCCACTTTTAAGATACATCGTATTAAGTACACCAACAATATTTTCTATATATTCAACTCTTTCTTCACTATCGAAATTGACTTGTTTGTTCTTAGCTTTAGAAAGTCGGTAATCTTCACGTTTTCTGAGCACACTTCTTACTTCTCGCCCTTTGAAGGCTTCTCCTAATTCTTTACCAGCGGAGACTACACGTCTATGCATCGCGTTTTCTTTATCTATGTGTCTTTTACGTCCTATTTCATTTCTTGAGTCACATTTATCTTCACCATTACAAACTAGATTAACATCTTCGTAATTAACTACACTTTTCTCATCAGCACTGTCACTTTTAAACTCCCCATCAACGCCATCTCTGACTATAACAGATTCGTATGTATCTGTTGATTTTGAAGTCAGAATTTCACAAGCTTTGAAACTACTAGCACTTTTACCAGTTTTGTAATTTCCTGTAACGTCAAGGAATGCAGTTCTGACGTTTGCTGGAGGTTAGCGTCAGTCGTCGCAGAACAGCACGACTGGCGCCGAGTGGTGGTCGCGGGGGGGAATGAAGCAGTTGCAGGCGGGGGGCCCGGGGGAGGATAGTGCGGACCCAGGGCCCATGGAGCCCCCGCAGGAGAGCAACGCTCGGTCGCGGATGTTGAGGGTCGAACGCTCTGGGTCCCACCATGGCTCGTCGATCTCTTGGGATTGCGCTGGGTCTATTTCTGCAGAATAAATTATATGTGTAGGGGACAAGGTTTGTTTGTTTGCCCTCCAACAAACCGGGAAGATCTACTACCGGATGGCCTTTAGCTTGGCAGGGGGGTTCAAGTTTACTTTCATTCAAAAACAAAAACACCACCCTTCCGCCTCGTAGTCCCCCACATATCACATCCCCCACTCTTGTAAGCTCACAGAGAGTTGACTTAAAGTATTATTATTATAGTCTCGTTTTGCTTTTTTCTAAATAATCATTAAGGAACATGAAACCTCATGGAAACTAGGTGGTTAATTAATAGCGCAAAAGGCAGCCAGCAAGCCAGTCACCTTTCGATAACCGCGACCTTTATAGACGCTAGACGGTGATTGATTGGATACTACGTAAAAGCCGTATAGGTAATTTAGGAGCTACGTAATTATCAGAAACCGTGTAAAACCGTTGGTTTTTACCTACGCATAAAAGAGATGCTACAATTAGGTATTTGTGGAAAATCGTAACAAAATTTAATACTAGCGATCCGCCCCACGGGCTACGCACGGGTGGAAAAATGCATAGGCAACTTTGTAAATGATTTCGCTGTGAAGCCGGGGCGGGTAGCTAATAAAAAGTATAGCCTTGTTACTCTTATGTGGCTTTCTAATGGTGAAATATTTTTTGAAATTGGTCAAGTAGTTCTTTCATGCAAATATTTCCACTTTATAATATTTGTCTAGATTTACGGGTAAACTTAGTCATAATGGTCATATAGCAGTCATTTACATAAGAGACCTAGTAAGCCATTAAAAAGTGTCCGGCATTATAAAAATAAGGGTTAAGGTATGATCTGTTCTTCATTAAGGGGGTACGATTTCCATACAAACTTAATTTACACAACTATGGGCGAATAAAGTATTAATGTACACTGAAATAGCTATAATAGGCTTTTACAGTGGTCCTTATTACCGGCGGCCAGTTATATAAAAAGCAGCCAAGTGCGAGTCGGACTCGCCCATGAAGGGTTCCGTAGCACGACGAACTACAAAAACCTTTATATTATGTTACTTGATGTAACATAATAAGGTTCTTGTAGTTCGTCGAAAGGTATATTACGGTTTACGGTTTATGACGTATAAAAAAAAAACTACTGACTAGATCTCGTTCAAACCAAAAATCGTTGGAAGTTTACATAGTAATGTACAACATATATTTTTTTTAGTATTATCATTCTCTTACTTTAGAAGTTAGAGGGGGGGGGACCAACTTTTTTCTACTTTGGAAGTGTCTCTCGCGCAAACTATTCAGTTTAGAAAAAAACTATATTAGAAACCTCAACATCATTTTTAAAGACCTATTCATAGATACCCCACACGTATGGGTTCGATGAAAAAAAATTTTTTGAGTTTCAGTTTCAAGTATGGGGACCCCCGAAATTTATAGTTTTATTTTTATTTTTATGTTAAAATCTTAATGCGGTTTACAGAATACATCTACTCGCCAAGTTTCATCAGTCTAGCTCTTACGGTTTCGGAGAAAAATGGCTGTGACATACGGACGGACGGACAGACAGACAGACAGACAGACAGACAGACAGACAGACATGACGAATCTATAAGGGTTCCGTTTTTGCCATTTGGCTACGGAACCCTAAAAATGGAGTGTCAGCCGTTGGTCGTGGCAGTCGGGGCTTCAGAAAAATAACTAACAGACTTTTACGTCTATTTTGAAACAGTGATGTACAAAATTGACTCTATGCTAAAAGCTAGTACCCGTTAGAAAGAATGACGAAAAAATTACTTTTTTGGTTTTTTATTAATATTTCTGTTATCCTACAGTCTTCTCCAACTTTATATAACTGGCCGGCAATAAAGACCACTGTAAAATTCTATTACAGCTATTTCAGTGTACATTTATACTTTGTTTGCCCATAGTTGTGTAAATTCAGTTTGTATCGGAATCGAACAACCTTAAACAATATACCTACGTTGGTAGAACTTACGATATCTGAAGAATGCGTTTTTCCTCCTCTCGTGCTTTTCCCCGACTAGCCACCACGTGCGCATCTCGCCTTTACCCTGGTCAATACAACATCTTATATTACATACACAAATGAATACCTACTTAACTAAGCACTTCTTACTTGTACCTAACTTATAGAAAAAAAAACATGCTTTACTTTTCCAATCATGGGTTCGCCTCCGCCGTGTTGGAACCGCTAACCGCAGCGTTTTGCGTTTAGATCAAGACTATTACTAAATAGGTAGGAGTTTACTCGTACTCAGAAAAGGTAGGAGTTAAAAGTCTTGATCGAAGCGCAAAACGCGGCAGTTAGCGGTTACAACGCGGCGGCGGTGGCGGGGCCCTCGTCGTCACGAACCTTTCAACGCTGACGCCGTAGAACTGGCATCTAGACTCACCTAGATAGAAGAGTTTTAAAGTGATCCTTGTAACTAATGATGTGAAAAACGACTTAAAACTTTTAACAAACTTTATGCTTACGCTTTTTTTAAAACACTACTTTTGTAAGTTGCTATTTCACTTATCTGCTTTTTGTTAATATACAACACAAAATAGTGGAATGTGTCAACCCAGAGTATACTTTTATGAGAGACGACACAATTTTCACTCCCATATCCATACTCTACAGGCACCTATTACTTCGTTACTTCTAATCCAAATCATTAGTCATACACTTTTTATCAAAACATCTAAAATTTAGAAATAAAGTCAATAGTCAGTCTAGTCCTAAGAAAACTCAAGAAACAAAAAGTTTATTTACACACATTTTCTATTTGCACATGATTTACACAAAAGTTTCGAAAAATATCCAAGCCCATAACAAAGATCTAACAAAAAGCAAAGTTTAACATCAGTAAAGCTACTGAATAAATGGTAAACAATAATTAGCTCGACAACCATTTTAATTTTCAACTTACAAAAGTTAAACTTTTTCAAAAGTTAAACTTTTCAACTTTTCTCACTTTTCAAAAGCAAAAACCAAATTATAAGTTGATAATCAAAAGGTTATCAACATTAATTTTCAACATTAGGTATCTTAACTGTCGTCGTTTAATTTGGTTGGGTTATATTTTTCAACTTTTTGATTGTGCAAACAATGGTATCAATTCTGTTGTTTAGAAATCCTAAAATTTAGCTAATTTCGAGCTAAAATTTCGTAAAATTGTTATTCCTATTCTGTTGGCAGCATCGTAAACTTAAATTTAGAGTGACAGCTCTAAAATTAGGATAGTTACTCAATTTAGTCAAAAAACACGTAAATCCGTCATTTTGCTATTCGGTTGTACAATATTTTAGGTAATTTGCGCTTAATTTTAGAAACGTCAATCTAAATTTAGGCGACACGTTACTAGGTGCTGACTAAAGTTTTGTTGTATGGTTGTTGTGAATTTGTGGACGAAACGCAATCAAACTCAAAAAATCATGGAAGCTGGTTGTAGTGGCTGCAAATATAGAAGCCCCGCCATAGTTTGTACCTAAGTAACTATAACGCCTGCCACGTATGAGCAAGAAACATAGAGGACAATCGGCCGGCTGAAGAAGAAATGTCTGCATCGCCATCGTTGTCTGCATTATTAACCAGAGAAGGCAGCCAAAATTATTATCTCGTGCTGCACTCTATATAATTATGTTTATGGAAGAATTAACAGGTGAATCAAATATAAATAGAACTATGCTTTACCTACCTACTATTCCTTCTCTAATAAGATGTATTCTATGATTGCAGATAGGGATGAAGACATAGTGCTTGAACAAGATGATGGAGTCGAGGAAGAGGAGCACGACATAGATTTCCTCCATGAAGCACGTATAATACGACAAAGAATAATAAACTCGCACTTTCATATTTTTTTAATCAATACAGGAGCATTAGGCTGGTGGAAACAAATAGGTCATACATCTAATATTAAATCATAGTAACTAATATAACCAAACAACATGCGTTATACATAGAGTATGACAGACAGCGGTGTGGAATCAGATAAAACAGGACCGTATTTTATATCAAGTAGCCACTGGAGGATTTTCTTATCTTCCTCCGCGAGGTCTGCTCCTGCCGGGCTTCTTACAGTACCATTGAAGCCGGTACCGACCTTCCTGGCCTTACCCTTCACTTTTGCCACCCATATACTCCAAATCTGTGGAAAGAAATATTAGTTTCAATTAGAAGGACAACAAAAGGACAAAAACTGCATAAAAAGTTGGTTTAAAATTAATGGCTTGGTTTAAACGTGGCTTTCTACTGGTAAAAGAATTTTCAAAATCGGTTCAGAACATCCAGAGATAAACACTACAACGCCACAAACTCACAATATTTTTTTACCCCAAGGATTCATATTTTTTTAATAGAATATGGCCTATAGGCAAGTACACACACTGTTACATGCTCTATGAGCATACTTAATCCAAGCTATGGCTATCTACAAACATGCTCGACCCTGCGTCTACACTTTAAAGCTTGCTCGAAGAGTTTAGGTGTGCGTTGAAAACGCACACCTAAACTCTTCGAGCAATGGACAGTGGGGTTACCGCTTGTTTCGGTGTGCAGGTGCCTGACGCCTCACGCCTATCGTATGCCACAATTTTGTATGGAGAAACCAAGCTTTTCAAAGAATTCGCTAGGGGCACTTTTGGTTACCGCGGTAACCCCACAGTTCGTTTATGGGTTTTGTTGGATATCACTTGCTAGATTTACTATCGGAAAACAAACAATCAAATCTTTCCTCTTTATAATATTAGTAGGTAGATGAAATAACTTACATGCTGCCACTCTTCAGCAGTCCGGCTACAGCCAAGAGCATTCAGCTCCCCCGCCAGCATCCCCTAAAATTCATTTATTGCTCTATCAGCTTGGTTACCTGAAAACCGGACACACAACAATCAAATCACTGAAGTGTATAACTAGGTATCTATTTCAGAACCAATAAAACATAAATGGTACGTACCTCGTGCCATCAACTTATTAGACAAAAGCCGTTCCACCAACCAATCTTTTTGACTAGTATTTGTTCTTTTTCGGGATCGGGGGCGGTCAGTAGGCTGCATTTTGTAATTTTTCTTTGAGAAAAGTTGAGTTGTTGAATTTATTTATTTACATGTCGATGATTTGAAGTTTAGCTGTTTGCACCCACAGATACAAAAACCCGTAAAAATAGTGTAAATAGAGCGCCATCTAGCGTCGAGTAGTGGCAAGATGCATGAAATGACAAATGTTTATGTTATCTGTGAACTTAATTTAGAACAAGTTTAGAGGTGTCATAGACACCTTTTAAATTTAGTAAAATGCGATAACAGAATAGCTTATAAGATTTTCCTAACTAAATTAGAAAATTTTAGGCTAGTTTAGCTAGACAGATTGTAAACAACAGAATTGATACCAATATGCTTGCTTATACTGATAAAAATAAGGTTCATTTTCATTACATTATTGAAAAGCATAAAACGAAAAGTGTCTGTTATTGTAAGTTTGTTTATCTGCTTATTCAAAAAAGTCTGCTTTATTATACGCTTTTCGTTTAAACGCCCATCTTTACTTGTAACCGAATAAATACATTTTTAAATTTGAATTTAATGTATATTCTGATCGTGCAATTGAGTATACCTACTTCGCGAGCAAAATCAAAGGAAGTAGATAAGTAGTAGGTATATTAAGAAACATCTCGGTTTCAAACTGAGCAGCATTCTGAAGTAATTAACTACGCCTGCGGGCTTGGAAACAATCGATTACCTACCTTACAACTTTAAATTAGGTGTCATGCCTATGTGTATAATCATGTTTATGCAAATAGTTTGTGCCTGTGTCGTTAGAACTGTAAAATCCGATGTCGGATTCGTTCATGGCTTTGGATAAAAATAAATTAAAATAAAAACGGCTGTTTTCGGATAAACCCTCCGACTGAAGATAGGCTTTCGCAATTTCAGTCTAATTATGTAAATAGTGTGTAATATTCGTAAAAGATAAGTTTTATTTCAATCCGTTTTTAATTGAAATCGAAGCTCAAAACAATCTCAAACTGACAGATGCGACTATGTTCTAATTGCAACCAAAGACTCGCAATCACCCCAGAGACAGAACCGTCTTAAATCGTTAGAACATCTACACTCCCATCCCATCACGCCGGGGCCTCGCATTGACCGCTGTAGCCTGAAGGACTCACCTTGATATTGACGATGCCTCTCTCCTTGAAATGGTATCCGCCGTGCTTCTTCAGCAGCGTGTAAGTGCTGTGGCTGACATGTATCCGCTGCGGCTCTCCGCTCGACTCCATGCGCGCCGCTGTGTTCACAGTGTCTCCAAACAGGCAGTACCGCGGCATCTTCACTCCTACCACGCCGGCGGCGCATTGACCACTGTGAATACCTATTGGGCATAGTCATAGGCTCAATTTACACCGCCGCGGAATGGAACGGAATGGAAGCATCAATTTCACCGCAGGAATTCACCGCACCAGGCTCAG
The DNA here is from genome assembly GCA_939531255.2 of Thera britannica. Classification (NCBI taxonomy): domain Eukaryota; kingdom Metazoa; phylum Arthropoda; class Insecta; order Lepidoptera; family Geometridae; genus Thera; species Thera britannica. The sequence continues at coordinate 1,601,617 of OW618037.2, forward strand.
GAGAATTCTCGAGAATGCGCGAGGATTCCGCTGAAGACGCGCGTCTAATGTTTTGGCTGGTATTTAGTTTTTGTGTTATACAATTGATATAAAGTTCATTGTGCTATAAGTAGAAAGTAAGAAAGTAGCTTCCGTTCCATTCCGCGGCGGTGTAAATTGAGCCATAGCTATAAAAAAATTCCCTATATGCCATTTCATTAGAAAAATGTAGGATACATATGCAAGTACCAAAACTGTGTGTGTTTATGCACCTCGTTTGGAATACTTTTAATATATTTTTCCTTTTTCCCCCTTTGTGCTTATTCCTAATAGTTTGTTGCCTGTTTTTCTAGGCATGGGCGCGTAGAACTGGCACTTATAGGTGCCAGTATTGCAATTGCAATGATTTAGTCAAATGTATTGAGTCTAAAGACTCATGCTAAGATACAATTGACTAAATCATTTTTGGAGATCCAATACTTTTCGGTACATTGTATAATACCAAACACGCGACGCGCAATGCTTTGGGGATGTCGCGTGTTTGGTAAACACGCGACATCCCCAAAGCATTGCTTCGTTACTCTCAAAGCCGCTAAACTTAATTTCGTTGTAAGTACCAAGTAGTTGTAAAAGCACTCGAGATAAATTACTTACGAAATTAATTTCCATGAAGTTCTTATAGGCCTACTTACATAAAGACGACGCGATATTACCACTTACTTAAGTATTTATAACTTTTAGAGTTCTGTATCCTAATTGAAATGAAATTCTCGTCCCTGTAAATAAATCCTCATCAGAATTTTAACATTAGCCAGAAAAAGTCGACTGTTGGACATAGCCCTTTCACACATTTAGAATATTACTACCACATTTCTAGATAGACTCCGGTCTGCTCCAACGCCAAGGAATCTTAGGCACGTATTCAGAAACAAGTGCTTCAATCTGAGTCGCGCCTCAAGCAAAGATTTTTTCATCCCACCATCTCGGAAAGTGTATTTTTACTGGTCAATATCTGAGTGGAAAACCCGTTTTTATCCGCTAGAGGATAAAGTAAATTTGAATTTAGAATATCGTGTTCACTAAGTTTGTGAATACACAACCTATGTACTTCTACCTCCATGGTGCTGAATATATCATCAACCTTTTTTAATTTGGTAAAAACTCGCACTCTTAACCTTCTTGGTGTATTTGTGAATTCAAAACATCATTTAACCTATTTACTTCTACCTGCATGGTGCCGAATTTATCATGCAACATTTTTAAATTTGTTAAAAACTCATACTCGGAACCTTCTTGGTGTGTTTTAGTCGCGCCATGTTCTTTTTTGCATTTGGTCATTTCCTCGCTGAGGTGGGATGAAAAGTTACGTGTTGCACTCGAGTGCAAAGATTTTTCACCTTGTGCTCTTTTGATTCCTTCGCCAACGCTTAGGATTCTAACTTTTAAACCACTCGCTCCGCTCGTGGTTAAATATTAGAATCCTGCGCTTGCTCGGTCATCAAAATTGAGCACGCGGTTAAAAAGCAGCTTTGCACTCTTGTATAACAAATAACTATTTTCATTTTTCAATCTAGAACTGTCAAAAAATCTATGATTGAGAGCTGACGTTTGACTCACACTCAAGCATCCGGACTGCTATTCCTGCAAAACGACTTGTTCGGGTGATCTAGCGATCACCCGAATCCGCGTTCGATTGTCAAATTTTTCAAACAAAAATTGAAACCCCACAGCGAATTCAGCGATCACTTGAGTTATTTGTGTTATTGTGGATTACACACACTTGAAGCTTTATGCTGCCTTCCTACAATGCGTGGTTCTGCAGATCATCTCGCACAGCGCACGACGACGCACGGCAACGCACACAGAAAGGGCTCCTGTGCTACCGCGCACCTCGGCGCACGAGACCGTTCCCACATGGTGTGTCGTGCGAGCTGATCCTCCTCCGTGCGCGATATCACACACCCCGGTGGGAAGGGGCTATAAAAATCGATTTCTTATTTGACTTACCGATCCTGATATTGAGCCTCGCGGTCCGGATCTTCGGCACTGCGTCCAGGACATGGAGCGCTAAGGAGGCCACTTCAGCCGCGTGCCGGGAGCACCGCTCTGGTAGGCCTCCCACCACCATGTATGCATCTCCTATGGTTTCCACCTTGATGGAAATTGGAATGTCACTTATCGTGTCACTGATTCTTTTGATTCAGTGTGGTGAAAGGATTTTGAGTGAGCCTCAAAGAGCAAGTCATTGCCTGTGTCCCCTAAGAAAAAGGGTTTTGTCAAACGGTGAAGGACAACATAGTCAGGCAACCGGCATGTGAACCTAAAAAGTGTGAAAATATGTATCAAGTGCACGAAAGGAGCCTTTTTAAGGCGCACTTAAAATTCTTTCACCGCACTTAATTAGAAAGAACAAGTGATACGATAATAAGAAGAGTTTGCTACACCAAGTATGAATTTTACTTCATTCTTTCTCACAAAAAAGTAATTATTTCGTTTCGGCTAGAACTTTTCATCTGATGGTTTTTCTCTAAAATGATATCCCAGTAACATGACATGGTATATTGAATTATCGAACACGCGTAGGTATTCCAAGTTTTTGTGATATAATCGAATGCGATTTTCAATTTTAAACGTCGAAAATGACCTCCAGACTCGACCATCCATCATTGATCGTGAAAGCTTTAATCATATTTAGGAGAGATACCTATTAATAACTCTGGTCATCACCAAATTGGTTTTTAACGACAGATTTATCTGTTATTCATCTACAACTTTTGCGTTACTGGCTGATTGACCACAATCTGTAACCAAATCTTCTTCCCCTTCTAAATATCTAACACTAACGTTATTTTGACTGACTAACAATCAACGCACAGCCTAAACTAGTGGTCTTATGATTGTGAAATTTGTATGGAAAAAGTTTAAAGCAATAGAAGCCTCGCGAGATTCCACTCCACCAATAAAATTAGTCTATAAGTCACTCGAGACTTCTGCTTCTTCTTGCCCTTATCCCACTTTATGTGGGGTCGGCACAACATTGTCTTCCTCCTCCATTCTCCTCTGTCCGCCGTCATCAATTACTGTGAACCTCAAAGCTAAACCAGCTGGCGTTCTTTGAAAAACGACTGGCGAAATTTCTTATTGGTTTATTCTATTTTATTTGATCTCATTGTTAATTCTGCTCGCTTGTTCCTATTTTTTTACCTTACAGAGACACGAACAAATTAAGCCTGCCTGTATATTTATTTATTTTCTCTGAGATCAGTTTTGAAAAAGAAAATATTCTTGTACTTATTTCCGAGAAATATCTTCAAATGGAATGTTTTTCCGATTCGCTCTAACAAGGAAGTGTCCATTATTCCTCCTGACCCGAGTGCTGACCTACCCTAAAAATAGATTTGTCCTAGATATTTCTTACCTCATGAATTGGTAAAAATGCATTTCAGACTTTCAACTAGGACAAATTGAATGCGATCAATTCAGTTTTCTATTCTATGTCGAGCTTTTATTTAAAATGTCTCTTGTGACGTAAAATAAATAACTTTTAATTGGATTTGATTTCTGTTTGGTAATTTTCTAAAACAATCAACCCTTCTCGTTTAAGTTGTCGTGATTTTACACCGTTGTTTATAATAATGCGAGCCTAGGTATTAGAGCTATTCAATACCGTTCCCGGTATTAAGCGATTCATGATTATATTCGAGAGATCGTGTTTGGTTCCTTAGGCAACAATTCAATAAGCAAGCACAATAACTGAAATATTTGATCAAACTCAACTAGAAATATAATTGTTGTCAATACCAATTTATAGACTAAATAATGACAAAGGAATTTTTCAGACTATTTGTGACTGTGCCTAACAAAGCAGCAGCGTTGAATACCGTAGCATATTTTATTAGCCTTCAGAAGAGACGGAATTGTGAAAATATTTTCCAATTGGAAACTTTAAATCGTTTCAACGTTTGAGACTACAGAATATGCAGTAGTGTCTAGATGACATAAATTCCATGATTGGCATCCGATGGTAATATTATTGTTATGCCTCGACCTGACCCTGTAGCCCTACCACAAGCTCTGTCTGGCTCTGTCTCTGGTTTAGAGTCTGTGTGAGTCTTGAAGGAATTTCTAATTCCTCCAAGGTGTGAGTGCTCACCAGTGTATACTGTGTGTGACATTTCGACGTAGGATTTATTTATTCAATTGTCACACAGACTCAAAACCAGAGCCAGACAGAGCTTGTGGTAGGCCTACTGATGAGATTACAGATCTCCTGACATGACCTGATTCGATGCTTCACACATATAATACGTGACGTAATGTTGTCTCTTTGTGAAAGAGATCGTCCTTGGAAATACTATTAACCTAACGTACTGCTAATGGATATTTAGAAGAAAAGATGGGTAAGTACCTATAGTTGCTGGAAGAGTCTACTTCATCTATTCACAGGATTAATTCCCAAGGCGTCCAAGTTTTATTAGTCATAGTTATTATAAGTGAAAATAATTTAGTTACTGTATGTAACTAATTGTAATTAGCCGCAAGAACATTGTAAAGCCACCATGGGGCTCATGTTCCAGACGTTATTACCCCTAAGACCGCAACACACACGGCAACATAAAGCAATTAATAATGAGTAAATAATTGCAAGACTTAACAGGAGATTTTTTCCCGTTCCTTTAATTTTTTCGGGATAAAAAGTAATCTATAATATGTTAGTGCCCGTTACAATATCTATTTTGCTCCAAATTTCATCCATATTGAGACGTTAAGGTCTGCGCACATCACCTAGGCCACTGGCGTTAGCGATCAGTGAAACGCTGTCAAATTTGACAGCGATATTTGACAGCGGTTCACTGATCGCTACCGCCAGCAAACTAGGTGTGCGCAGGCCTTTATAGAGCACACAACCATCAACATATCTAAATAGCCATCATATCTTTCGCATTGAAGTATTGGTTGCATCCAGTACTGTCAATAAATCTGTCAATGTGTTAACCAAATATCATACATCCATTCATTCTACTTTTTTACAATTTTATTAGGGCTAACGCTTGACCGCAATCTCACCTGCTGTTAAGTGATGATTCGGTCGACGGTGTAACGCTTACCTAGAAGATACCTGTTCACTCTACTCTTAAAAACATCCAAGTTTTATGTGCTCGGAAAAACAGACGCCGGCAAGGAATTCCACTCCTTGAGGCTCCGGCTTTAAGGTATTGAACATACCTTGTATACGTTGTAGTGGGATATGATTGCGTCACAGCATGTATACAGGTCATTCAGTATCTCCACGACCTGTGAAATAAACTTATTGTTAATACGTTGGTTGGTATCAACCGCCAATCGCAACAGATTGATTGATGCCAACATAATATTCAAAATTATGACCGCTCAGCTCAGTTGGTAGTAGCTCTGCCTTAGGTCGTGGGTTCAATCCCCAGCGTGAATAAATATTGTGTGGTGAACACAGATTTTTGTTCTCTGTCTGGGTGTTATATTGTATTCTAAGTACCAAAGTATTTATTTACACAAAGAAACTTACATTTAAACAAAATATTTACAAAATGTACAACATACACAAGAAACAGTTGAGCTATCTGCAGATCGTTACAAACGATCTAGAGATAGCTCAACTGATCCAAATCAGTGCCAGACGGAAGCGTCCGCGTCCCCAAGACGCTGACGGCATTGCCACGCTGAATAGCAATGCTTATACGCTGCGCCAGATACCAATCAGCTCTTGGGTCACGCGTCGCTCCGATCAGTCGCCTAGACAAAATTTTGAAGACCCGCGAGGCCTCGGTTCCCACGGACCCAGAGTCTCAATCAACCCCAAGAGGAGCAAATAAGTAGGCTAAGTACCTACACATATATTTACAAAAAATATTTATAAGTATTATATCAGCTATTAGTTTAATTATAGTATAAGCTCAGCTTAATTCGGGGCTATTAGATAGTGCTGTGGTGTGGATTGTCCATAATTAAAAAAAAAGCCAGCCGTGGGACTTAAGATGTCTCCTGCCTAACTACACACACACGAAAACTGATAAAGGTCAGCTTAATTAAAAAAAAACTCATAATACTGCCTATTCACATAGACATTTAATATACTTTGACCTATTGCGATAATTCCCAACATTTACGCAGGAAATTTAATTAATATTACATCTTTTTTTATATCACTTGAAAGCTAACAAAATTAACTTTGGTGTAAAAATTAGTCTTGAACAGCCCGCCATAAAGCGATTCCAAATTAGAAAGTAGTTTCCATTGTATAGTGGCGGAATGAAAATGTTCGTCGATTTTCAACTTGATTTGTTCAACGTATCATGATCACATACAACCTTTTGAAACTGAATAGATAGAATACACCGATAAGATAACGTCACAAATTATGTCAAAATATGTTCATGATCAAGGCACTGATGCAAGCGAAAACCGACTCTAAGGTGACGAACATTTTCATACCGCGACTGTACAAGCTTTGCTTAGTTAAGGGCTAGAAAGTGTAGTGTGGAAGGTCCTTAAAACTATCATTGTATTACTAGCTGCTATAATGCTATCGAAAAAAAATGCTAGCTATAATGAGCAATATTTTCCTCTAAGGCGACAACCGTCAAGCATTTCATCAAAGGTATTATTAGGTATTTTTATTGAACCTTTGGATTTTTTAAAGGATAAGAAGATTCCAAACAATAATAACCCTTCGTTCCCCAATTACTTGCGACAAAGGGATTTTTTCATTGAACGCTTTATTTTTTACCTTCTAGAATTCTAGATAAAATTCTGTAAGCGTTTTATAGAGGCAAAACTTGTTGAGCACTTAAAAGATCTGAAGAAACCGTTTCTTTGTCTGGGAATTCACCGCAGACATGAATTTTTATATTGCTAGTAAAAAATGAAAACCGATTGTATTTTTTGCGCCTGCGACCAACTGAATTAGTTTTATTCTATTTGAAAAAAGAACAGCAAAAAAAAGCCTAAACATAAAAACAAAGTATGAAAAAAAAGGTCGCAGACATTCGGTGTGATTAATAAACAGTAAAAATCACACACTTAAAATCCTTTCACCACGCTTGGTTTGAAAGAATTAGTGACACGATAAGAAGATGAATAAACAGTAATTATTATGTATTTTAATTTTAACGTATTTATGGTAGGGCCATTTATTTATACTTCGTCTGCTTAGTTTTTTTTATACAACAAAGTAGACAAACAAGCATACGGCCCACCTGATAGGAAGCGGTTACCGTAGCATATGGACGCCTGCAATACCAAAGGCAACACAAGCGCGTTACCGACCCGTTAAAACTTTTAAAACGCCTTTTTTAAGAGCCCCTACTATATATTCCTAGAGAAAATCTTAGCAGGTTTTTCCTGAACTAAAAGTAACCTAAATTATAACAGTTTCATAATCCTTGATTGTTCTATTTCATCATTTTCTTGTCTTTATCCCACTTCATGTGGGGTCGGCACAACAGGTTTTCGTTCTCCACTCTCCTCTATTAGCCGTCATTTCAGCAGCCACTCGTTTCTTACCCTTGATACTACCATCTATTGTGCTACTTGATAGTTAATAGCTATTGTGCTGAATTTCAGTGTACGCATCACCAAACATCGGGTTCAATGTGTCTAGGTACCTACAATATCTAGTATGTAACATATGTTCATAGGCGTAAGCTCGTTATTTCATTGTGTTAAAACTTGTCGTTGTTATAAGTTGGATTGGTACCTAATCTTATTAGACAAGTTTGAATTATAGAAGACCTTTCGTAACATTCTATAGATATCATTATAATGTAATACCAAGTTATATTATTATACTCAATTGTATAATATCGCTCACGGCGCGCGGGCGCGGATCAAAGGTCAAAATAGGTCAGGCGCCAATGATTCCAAAGGATATTCTTTATCGATTTTCTCGGGATTTTCATAACAAAACTTAAAAAAAATAATTCCATAAATATTTTTTATTTTATTTATTGAACCTAATTCCTGAGTATTTGCAGCTAATTATGAATAACCCTGTATAATACCTCGATGAGACCTAGGTAACCAAGACGTAGTTTGTTGCCTGTTCTTTTATGCGTGCGGTTAATGGCACCTAGACTCACGAGGCTTTAAGACGTTTTAAAGTGATCTTTTTGATAAATACAACAGACCAGCTGGGCGATTGTGTAATTCTGCTCCAGTTAAAAGTTTGATACTAACAAATAAATGATACTAACAAGGAACAGCAATCACGTAACTTGATACCATTATTTTCGGAAAAACGAAAAGCATTACTAGCCGACACTCTCCATATTAAAATTTTGTGTACACCACCACAGACCACGCATGTCAAAAATAAGTATAAAAAACTTGAGAAACCTGATCCCTTGAAGAACACACACACAAATCGCCCCATTAATTACGAAGTTAAGCGTTATCAAACATCATAAAAAAAGTACAACCGAATTGAGAACCTTATTTAATAACCTTTTGTTTTTGTATTATTGCATTGCAAACGTCTGACTAAGTGAAGTGGCACCACACTGGAACTTCACTGCTATTATTTGTGATTTGTAAAATGATCATATAAAAAAACGGTAGGCACGGAGCCGTAGTTTGTTGCCTGTTCTTCTAGGCTTGGTCGCGTGGAACTGGCACCTAGACTCACTTAGCTTTAAGACGTTTCAAAGTGATTCTTGAAATTTTGATTTGACCTTATTTATTTGAAGTCGGTTCAATAAGCATACAGTCAACTGCGATAGTACTGGTTACAATAAGCTCACCTGGATCGGCGTGTTGGTGGCCGCGAGCTTCGTGAAGCCGACGATATCGCTGAAGTAGACAGTCACGCAGTCAAAGCTCTCCGCCTGCACCCTTTCCCCTCTCTTCAGGGCTTCAGCAACCGTTCTGTATTGATAATCGACTTTCTAAGTCAGTCCGAGATACAGTTTTTTAAACTAGTTCGGAGTGTATTGCAAATCGGAATCAAACACATACCACCACTTTTGCTTAATGTAAGTTTCGATTCCTATATGAATCGAAACTTACATAGTATTACGTAGTGTAGCTAGTATAATTAGTAAATAAGTTGTTATTAGATTATGTTTTTTAAGTTTTAGTTAAGTTACAAAGTGGTTCTGAAATAATTAAATTGAAATTAAGTTTAGAAAACTTTTTGAAGTGATGAGGAATAAGCTTGCATGCCTGGGGATCAAGTGTATTTTATCTAAATGTTACTTTCCAAGATTTGAATTGATTGAAAAAGGAATTTTTAATACAGTTGCTCAAAAAGTGGCGTATTGCAGGGACGTATAGCGTTCGGGATGTGGGCTATTACACACGCGTGCTTTTTTTTTACCATTCCCGCACTAGTGCTTTTTCTTTCCCAACTGTCAAAATAATGTCTAAAAAGAAAAACCAACCATGAAGTTTTTACTAAAAAAATTCATCGAAGTTTTTATGATTCATGCAAATACGTATTATTTCTAAAAAGAAGCTACTAATTTGTTTCATTAACAGATTTAATGATTTGATTGAATGAGTTATGTTAGGTTTCATTTCATTTCATCTCATTAAATTTCATTTTCAATTCATAACAATAAAAAAAATCTACTGAAGACTTGGCTGTATGGGTATAGTTCCCTTTGCCTTCCAGAATGGGTGAAGAAAAAAAAAAATCCCTGCTTATATTTTACGGTTGGCGCTTGGCGCCATTTTTCAGAAATTTTCTTTGCGAGTTGTTTTGTTTGTTGCACAAAATGAGTAATTTCGACCCTAGTTTTTTTGAATTAACACCACCGGAACTCAGTATAATTGCACAAAATGCTTCGGAGAACATTTTACCGGAAAAGTCAAAAAGTCGCTACATGCATACATACGACGAACTTATTGCGTGGAGAGAAGAGAAAAAAGCAAATGGTATTTTTATTATTTTATTAAATTGCTTAATTTTTTCGCAACTGTATTAAAAATAGTCGTTCAGTACACGTGCGGAACCGTCATTGCAACTTGTTCCGACTGTCAACCCTCGCCTTCGGCTCGGGTAGACATTTGTCGGAACTCTTTGCAATGACAGCCTTCCCGCACTTGTAATGAAATATACTATATTTATTCAGATCTCATTCGGGCGGAAGTTTAACATAAGTATACAACATTTACTATTTGACTGGCTTCTATCAAAGCTTCTATATCAACTGAGTTGAGAACAGTAGACAGAAGCTTCAGAATCAAAATTAAAATTATTTATTGACAAAGATCACTCTAACAATATTCTTCTGCGCCGTAGGTCGTGGGTTCGATCCCTACGAGAACAAATATTTCTGTGGTGAACATAATAGATCATTATGTCTGGGTGTTATATTGTAATCTAAGTATGTACTTATAACAAATAAAAATATATCAGGCATGTTTCTATCCCTCCTGGTATCCTCAAAGGTGGTCTAGTCAGTCTGTTCTCGTGGTCCGAATTTGAAAGACAAACAATATGTGCTTTTAGTGAGCTTTCAGATATTAAAAAAAAACACTAGCAGTTGGTGCCCGAGCTTCGCTCGGTATTTTTTTTTTGGTAAACTGTTGTAAATTATATTTAAATACGAATTACTTACATACTGATTAAATATTAATATTTTTCGATCTTACCGACATAATAATAAACTCCACTACTCGTCAATAGATGGCGTTCTCTGTCCCACTAACTCTTGACTTAATCAACAGATGGCACTAGGAGTTATGATTTTATGATAAAGTTGATTATTTACTTTACGATTAAGGGGACATTTTCTAAAAATGAATCCTAGCTAGATCGTTTTATCGTCCCCGAAAACCCCTGTATACTTAATTTCATGAAAATCGTTGGCTCAGTTTCCGAGATCCTAAAGATAGATTTCAACTAGTCGTGTCGTGACTTACCGTGGCAGCATCCTATTGAGAAGGTCATCAGTCTTGCGCTTCTCCAGTAGTAGCTGGTCCGTTCTGGCAGCCACCAGGGATTCCAGGTTCGAAGCGTACTTCTCCATCATTGCGAGCATGTTGTCGAATATGTTGCTTTTCCTGTTAAATTAACGCTAAGTCTCTTAACGCTAAACTCTTTCCATCCCACAACCCCGGCATGTCGTAGAACCTAATACTTTGAAAGCATGTGACAATTGCACGAAAAGAGCCTCTTTGAGGCGCATTTGAAACCCACTCACCAGACTAGCTCAGAAGAATTAGTCCAGCTTGCTCGCTCCAGCAATCCGTGTCACCAAGCTGCCTTAAGGTGGCCTGAAGATAATCCACTCATATTCTAGCATGCATTATCCTTAAACCTAAACCTGACCAGTCTTAGATCAGGTTGTCTATTAGATCGCTCACTCCAGCAAGAGTTTAGCACGGCCAGCACTGACGGTCACGCCACCAGGCTGCCTAGAAGTGGCCTGAAGAGGATCCCGCCGGTGAAAACCAGAATACTCACATCCCAGCATGCATATCCTTCAGCCTAAGCCTGACAAGTCTTAGATCAGGTCGTCTATCAGGCCGCTCGCTCCAACAAGAGTTGAGTACAGCCAGCACAGACGGTCGTGCCACCAGGCCGCTTAAAGGAGGCCTGAAGAGGATACCACCGATTGGATGTCGAACTCGGCCGATGATTTCTGGAATTGGTTTCCTTATAAATTTTACGATGGGAACTTACAAAACACGTCAAGAATTTAATGCCGAGTACCTTCATAAAACAAACCTTTGTAACACCTGAACTTATTTCATCAGCACGTCTTGTCACTTCACATCAACATTAAATCTTTCAACTTTGAGGAATTAAACTCGTAAGTTCAGGAGTCTATTTTGAAATAAACATGACAGTCATATAATTAAATAAAGATCACGGTCTTTCTTTATACAAATAATTCAGCTGTAGATACATTAAAATTCCAAGCACGAAGCAAGGTTCTCTACATAACACAGAGTATCTGTACATACAAACTTTTTTTTCTCATGTTTTTGAAGCTACCTGGGCTGGAAAATCTACATCTTGGAACTCACCAGTATTAGTCAAATTGGTGTCTCCCCAAGGACCGTTTCGGCCTAGTATCTCATACAATATGATACTAAAGGAGTAAACATCTCCTCGTTGTGATCCTCTCCACAGAGGGTTGGGATCTCGGAGCAGTTCTGGAGCCCGCCACAACATGCGACGTTCCATGCGTAAGGCGTCTTCAGAGTCCGCGCACCCACCTGGTAAAGATTTTTCATCCGGTCATTATGATAGTGAATTTATTCAGGCGGGACTTTGTGGTAGTCCATTGACGGCGAGGTAACATGTCCTGTTGGATTCTTTTTTTGACGAGAAAAAGCGTTAGCTCAAACATAGATTTTATGACGGTTCTTCATTGAAAAAATCTATTCTTATAGCCCCTTCCTACCAGTGTGTGATATCGCGCACGGAAGCGGATCAGCTCGCACGACACACCATGGGAACGGTCTCGTGCGCCGAGGTGCGCGGTAGCACAGGAGCTTTTTCTGTGTGCGTTGCCGTGCGTCGTCGTCGGCTGTGTGTGATGATTTGCAGAACCACGCACCGTAGGAAGGCAGCAATATGGCTCGACTAGTTGACAGATTATTCAGTTGCACTATGGGGACCCGTGTGTAGATCTATGTAGGTACATAGGTATACCTCGTTTTTATGAAGAGAAGTTCTCTAATAGTCGAGTAGGCGCATTTCTTTTTTCCATACCAAAAGGTGACAGACGTGGCGTCAGACAAAACTGCTGCTAAGCCCGATAGTGAAATAGATACCAATACAGAACTGGCGAGACGACGCAATTAGATCTATTGTTCGGGGTTGACGTATGACAACTTGTTTATGTTTTCTTCGTCGTAATATCAATCAAACTGTGTCTGAGGATTATTTTTGTAGTGAGACGGATTTTATTCGAAATTTGAGGATTGTAATGGGCCTATAACATATTTTGCTGGGTTTGATTAGAAAAAATATATTGGCGAGATTCTTAGACATTTGTTTTGTTTCGTCTAGATAAATTTTTAGTGTTCTAATCCTGTTTTGATGTCTAAGGGTGTTATTAATAATCCTGGCGCAACGCTGGAGTAGTTAAATCGTGTTTTGTCACATTTATTCGAGTTGACAATTACATGTCAAAACACGGATCAACTAGTCCAACGCTACGCCAGGATTATTAATAAGACCCTTATGGGTCTTATCATCGCCAGGATTATTAATAATACCCTATCAGTCTATTCTATACTTACTTACGAGTATATCGTTGTGCTAAGAGACCTGACTTGATCTGAGGGTGACCATGCCGTGCCTGAGGATCAAATTAGTGAGGCTGATTCTATTTTTTTCTGTCCAATTATTTTTGTATACCTCTCCCAGCGCAAACCACTCAGAACAGAAAAGTATGCCTTGAACTTTTATTAAAAGGGTGATTGGAACTGTCTAACTCGAAATCAAACGGAACGGACGAACAACAGACCAATCATCAACTTTTTTAGAACTTTTAGAATATATTTTTGAGATTGGTAACGAGATTATATTTGTATTTTTAAACAAGTCGAGAGTTTAGCTACCTCCAGGGGCGTATTTACCCTTAGGCCAAGAGGGCCACGGCCCGGGGCGGCAGGCTGCGAGGGGCGGCGCAAGCCGCCCCTCGCGTTCGCGCGTGAGTTGCGCGGATCCTGTGCCAGTCTAAGCCATTGCCGCCCCGTGACCCTGACTATATCTGACTTTACATCCCTGAAGCAATTTTAAAAAGCCAAAAAACCAAACACTTTCACGCAAAAAGATTTAATTTTGTCCTCGCAATAATAGTTCGTAATTTTGCCACCACCGCTGCTGTCTGAAAAGTCTAACTACCTAATCTAAGTTTTAAACGCGAACATATTTAGGTAGTACGTAATAAAAAAAATTTTTTTTCGAAAATGTATGGGTAGGCATACCTTTTAGACCCGGGGCGCTAAATCTTTAAATACGCCTCTGGCTACCTCCTTCCATTTCAATTCATTATTGGTACCCCTTATGGGCCCTATGTCGTCGTTGATACCAATATCACACAAAGTATTATAATAAACCCAGCCATGTAAGAAAAGCTTTGCATTTCGTATTTCTCTCACGTACGGAAATGCACGATGGATTGATGGAAATATCAAGTAGGTACGATGTAAACAAAAGTACCTCCAAAACCTTGAAGTGCTTCGTGCGTTTATCATTCACTGGGTGTTCAATCCGGGTGTAATATTGGCAGGCGATAATGTACATCCAGTTATTGTACACCCCGTTATTATAATGCCAGTTGAGCCTTATGTACACTGAAGTAATTGATTATTGCTTTTTTGTTCTGGAACTGGATACTTGTACTTGTCCTTGAAACTATTTAAGGTGGATCCAATAGGTTAGGTTATGTTTCGCGGATGCAGCCGCCGTAGTGCCAAAAAAATGTTTTTTTTACAGTAACCAGATACGCCAGATAAAAAAGTAGTAATTAATATATTGAACTGCTATAATCAAATATACAGGGTTATTCATTATTAGCTGCAAATACTCAGGAATTAGGTTCAACAAATAAAATAAAAAAGATTTATGAAATGTTTTTTTTTTTAATTTTGATTTAAATTTTGTATTAAAATTTTATTTTTATTAATTTCTTTACGGTTATTGCATATTGATTGCCATGGAGAACAGGACGATGACCCACCCAGGCGGTGACTGAACGCAGAGTGTCGCTCACGCGGATCAAAGGTCAAAATAGGTCAGGCGCCAATGATTCCAAAGGATATTCTTTATCAATTTTCTCGGAATTTTCATAACAAAACTTAAAAAAATCATTTCATAAATATTTTTTATTTTATTTGTTGAATCTAATTCCTGAGTATTTGCAGCTAATTATGAATAACCCTGTATATACAAGGCCTTAACATTTAAACAATGGAAAAAAGTGGAATAGTTTTTACTGGCCGTACAATAACTGGGCCCGTAATATTGAACCAGTAAATGTGTCAAGGATGAAGGATTGTAAGTGTACTACGCCTCAAAAATCCGGTTGGCATGCCCAAAAAACTGCCGACGATATCTTGGGAGAAGTGCCTACATGTTATAGGTGTTAGGTATAGATATAATCGAAATCATAAACTAATAATGTAACTGAGTCAGACGATTTAACTACTGTATCTAAATTTGATGTAGAATGTTTGTCAACAAAATTAATTAAAAACCACTTTCTTGTCGTTAATATTTTTACAATTTTCGCATCGTTGATTTAACTTTGATTGATTTTACTCAATAACAGAAAGATAATTAGATTTTTTTGTTGTGGTTTGTTTGCAAACATTTTACATCTATCTATATCTATAAAAAATTCCTGTCCTAATTTGGAACGCGATAAACTCCGAAACTACTGAACGGATTTTGATAAAATTTTGTAACCGTCTATAATATGGTCCAACTTAAAAGATAGGATAGTTTATATTCAATATTTAAGTGTTATTAATTTGTAAGGGGCAAAAGTTTCGAAATCTATGTCTATCCCTTTCTATCACGTAGGGACTTATATATGTCTATCCCTTTCTATCGCTTAGGGATTTTTCAGAAAATTCTCGACTTTGACGAGGAAAGAACGCTCTAGAATGTCTTTGAGGTTCTGGAATGATCAAATTTAATTCGAAGACTGAAATTATTCGGCTAGCATCCGGAATGCATCCAAACGTTATTAATCCAGAATTATCTAGAATACTCAAATATACCCATGCAAATGGTTCTGAATTCTAGATTTGGACAAAATGTTCTAGAAATTGTGCTCCTAAACGTTATAGAATGTTTTTTCATCATCATCATCAATTGATATCAGTCCACTGCTGGACGTAGGTTCACCTTGACTAACATAGGCTATATTTATGTGTTTAAAAAATAAATGTCCACCCGTGCGAAGCCGGGACAGGCAGCTAGTATATGTATATTATTCTACGAATTTGGGTAGAGTATTAGGCAATTCCAACTTCGACAAAGAGGTCAACAGATGAATACTTCCGGATAGGCAGCCCGAAACTACCATTAATCACGGCACATACCCTCGTCAGAGATACAGTAAAGCCTCAAGGCGAAAGCCTATAATTATTGCGTGTTGCTAACGAGATGCTATTGTTATTTGGCCTTAGAGACACGGTTTCTATACGAAATTGTTCAAAACTTTTGCGCCTATCAATAAACTGTACTAATTAACGAGCTGGACTCCGCAATGAAGGAAAATCAAGCATCTGCGTTTAAAGTGATTTGAAAATTACCTTATGACTTATACTCTGATTTATTCACAACGTCGTAGAATCAAAAATGAGTGAATCCATGAGTATTTGATAATGATGATGGTGTGTCATTAACATCATCAGTCTGAAGATGTTCACTGCTGGACAAAGACCTTTCCTATTAATTTCAAAGAACGTTTCTGAGCTCATTGGCTGACTTCCCGTGATGTTCACACTGATAGTACCCACTGTACTCACTAATGCATGGAAGTCCAGGTGCAGGTCTCTGTCAGCGAGGACTTTTTTTTATGCAAATGATAGACAGACGGGCCACCTGATGGTAAGCGGTCACCGTCACCCATAGACACCAACAACACCAAGGGTGTTGTCGTTGCGTTGCCTACCCTGAAGGAACTTTTTTACATTTTACTCCGACTTCCCGCGACTTTAAGTTCATGGTATCTCTAGTACTCACTTTTCAAATGATGTAGTCCATAATCAGCGATCTGCAGCACCCATCGGCTGTCCACCAAGCAGTTGCTAGATGTTAGATTCCCGTGTGAGATGAGAGGGGACTCGTGCAGATACGTCAGTCCCCGCAGCAGGTCTGCTACTAGACTGGCCACGAACATGTCGTCTAGATGCAGATCTCTGTCAGCGAGGACCCTGGCGAGGGACCCTCGGGAGCAGTAGGCAGAGACGATGCAAGAAGCTCCGGTTTCAACGCAGACGCCAACGAAGGCTGTCAGATTCTCGTGACGAAGCTCGCGCATCTGCGGAGTAATGTTGACTGTTATTTTTAACCAACTGTAAAATGAGATAATCTGGGATTTTAAGAGCGTTTATTATTCAAAATCAAAATCAAAAGTGTATTAATTCAGTAAGATTACAAGAATCACTTTGAAACGTCTTTTAGCTAGGTGAGTCTAGATGCCAGTTCCACGACTAAGCCTAGAAGTACAGGCAACAAACTACGGCTCGGTTCCTACCGTTTTTTATATGATCTTTTTACAAATCAAAAATAATCTAAAATAATAGCAGTGAAGTTCCAGTGTGGTGCCACTTCACTTAGTGAGACGTATGCAATAATACAAAAGGAAAATATTCTAAGACAGCTCACGGTACGGAGGTAATCAGCCGATGTGGAATATTTGTTGCCTGCAACTATAAGTGACAATGTACCTAAGTACGCTCGGTATGGTGCCGAGTGAAAGAGTTCGGGAGCACCCCTGACATGCTTTTTATGGCGCGTGCATTGGTGTCGCATACGTGTATAGAAACTAATTATCCGATGGTAGTTCGCGGAAAACTTTAATATTTCATTCATTTAATATTTTCAAAACAACATAATTAGGGCGTTTGGTGCGGATCCGTTAAGCCTTGCGCACATCTTAGCATTTCGTGGTGGTGATCAATGAAACGGTGATAAATATGACAGCGATATCTAACCACGTTTCACTAATTGCCACCACAGAATGCTGAAATGTGCGCAAGGCTCTAAGGATTAAGTATACCGTTTAATTCGTGCCAAGCAATTAATGTGTTTACCATTTCCCTTCAAAACCTTTATAACATTTAACGTGGGTTCAAAATGAGCTTACTGTAAACACTTTGATCAATTTCGTTACCTACCACAATAGTAATCGACACAATTTCGTAGAGCTACTACGCCGTAGACAGCTACGAGCCTACGCTAAGCAATAACTATTCATTATTACGTGGGTAACACAATTACATCCAAAGACTACATTTGAGATAAACTTTCATTTCTGTAATAGAATGTACATAATAAGATACATTCTGAGATTCTATTATGAACTCTGAATCTCAAAGTGGATAAATTCTGAAATAATTAAATATGTAATTTAATAGAGAAAAACGGACCATAATACTGTCTAATTTGCTTTATGTATCACAAATCTTGCTCTTACTTCAGTATTCAGTATATTTATTGCCTTATTATGCATGTAAATTTAACAGTCAGATCTTAGAACTAGTTTAGAATCAATACATAATTTACCCTGCAAGAGTGTTGAAATACAGTAGAAGCGGACCGAGTACTTGCGAGCATACAAAACATTTACTTCCAAGAATGTAAGTATTCTGAATCACGAGCGCGTGAAATCGCATTATGTTACGTGTGAAGCCAGCCAAACATCAATAATAAATAATATTATGAAATTATTGACTACCCACAACTTTGCCTGCGTGGGATTGCTTTTAAGAAAAATACAATTTTAGTTGAAAAAAGTTGATTCTACTTCAATTAAAAAAAAATACTTCATCAACACTAATATTATTGTAAATATTATTGTATTGTAAGCTATTTGCTACGTTCGGTTTAGTAATAGACATTTTCTGTTAAAAAAGTATATACATTATTATTGTCTGCAAGGTATATTATAAGATACATTTTATACATTATAGCTGTGCATTTATAGCTGTGCATTTTGTTTATAGATAAAAAAAAAGTTTCTTGACGGCTCTAGTGACTTTGTAAATAAAATAAAATAAAATAAGACTATGTTACCTGTTTTAGTTCCTTCTTGACGGCCCTAGTGACGTCGATGTTCTTCTTCTGCAGGCGCTTGATGGCGACGATGTTACCTCTGAACACGGCGATGGTGGTGTGCGCCCGACGTGGCTCTATCTCTTGAGCTACCGCATTCTGGTAAACAAAGGGCTTTATTTATTATTCATCCCACCAGCTCGGAAAGTGTGTTTTTGCTGTTCAATATCTGACTGCAAAAGCCGTTTTTATCCGCTAGAGGATAAAGTAAATTTGAATTTAGAATATCGTGTTCACTAAGTTTGTGAATACACAACCTATTTACTTCTACCTCCATGGTGCCGAATTTATCATACAACCCTTTTTAATTCGTTAAAAACTCATACTCGGAACCTCTTTGTGTGTTACTTTTGTCGCGCCATGTTCTTTTTTGCATTTAGTTATTTCCTCGCTGAGGTGAGATGAAAAGTTACATGTTGCACTCGAGTGCAAAGATTTTTCACCTTGTGCTCTTTTGATTCCTTCGCCGTCACATAGGATTCTAACTTTTAAACTACTCGCTCCGCTCTTGGTCAAATTTTAGAATCCTTCGCTTGCTCGGTCATCAAAATTAAGCACGCGGTTAAAAAGCAGCTTTGCACTCTTGTACTCTCATAACAAATAACTATTGTTTTCGCATTATTTGTTTGAAGAAAAAGTCTACTGTTGGACATCTGCCCCCATATACAGAACTAGTGGAATCCCGCGAGACTTCGTTCGCGTTAAGGTTTTTCTATACAAACTTCAACCCCCGCTGCAGATCTTTAGGGGTTGAATTTCGGGAATTCCTTTCATAGTACATCCTCACCTTACACCAGGAATCCACCCTCCAAATTTCATACTCCTAAGATCATTAGTTTAGGCTGCGCGTTGATTGTCAGTCAGTCAGTAACGTAAGAGTTTTATATATTTAGAAGAAGAACAGTTGAGCCTCCTTGTGCGTTCATATTTTATTATGATATTGTTATCCCTATTATGACGGCTCCACATTAGTGCCGTGAATTCACGCGCGAATTCTCGCTGTGAATTCACGGCACAAGTCGTGCCCTCCACATTCACGAGATGCTCTCAATCGTTCCTAAAACTTGCCGCAAAATGGACGTAGAAGCTGCTGCTGCAATAACTTTGTTTGCTGTGGCAATATATAACTATTTAGACGTCCAAAACAAGAAACTTTCTAGAAAGCGTTGGACTATTTTGTCGTTGGACCATTGGACTACTAATCCGCTTCCAGGCATCATGATTTTTGTTTTTATCCTTAGAATGCAGGTTTTTTGCATCCCACAGTATTTTTTCCGAATGGTAATGCTCTAATAAGAGCATTTCCGTATCATTGTTCCAAAAGTTTGCGCGCCACTCCATTTCGCGCAGCAACTGCATACGTCCGTTCGCCTTTGTAGACCGGAGTAAACTGGCACGGGGCCGTGAATGTGGATGTGTACGCGTGAACGCCGCGCGAAGGGGGCGCGAACCCTTTGTCGCGGGACAAAATACCGACACTGATCGGGGAACAGGCGTGAATGCGCGTGAACCCCGCGAAAACCGTCCACATTCACGTTCACGCCTGTTCACGGGGCTTCACGGCACTAATGTGGAGCCGCCATTAAACATTCCAAAAACCAACAACTATGCCTGGTCTAAAAAAGCTACAGCGATTCATCATCTTCCTGGGGGGTCAGTGCAATGTTTTTCTCTACCATTACCCTCTTGTCAGCCGTTATTTCTGTATTCATTCTTTTTTTACCCATGTCACCGTTCAAATGCCTACCTCTTCATATTCATAACTCTTACATTCATACTCATATTTTTTTAATATAACTAGCTGATGTAACAAGCATATAGTCCGCCTGATTTGAAGTAAAAACCATTGCATTATTTATTATTTATTGCCTATAAAGGCTGGTTTACACTTTGATTAGTGCGAGTGCAGGTGATTAGTGCAAGTGCTTAGTGACTAGGTGTGGACAGCGACTGATTAGTGCAAGTGATTAGTGGGCTGTGTAGTAAAGTGAATAGAAGCGTGTTCTATTTTTTTGCGAGTGGACTTCGAGTAGCCATCCCGCGCGCCCTCCCTTCCCCCTCACTCGCAGCGTGCCTGCCACTAAACACGTCTGGACAGGAGTGTTTAGGGTTTAGTGTGTAGCGTGCTTCGGACGCTTGTTGTTGTAAAAATTGGTAAAGTGGACCGAAGACACTCGCAGTGAATTGGACACTACTCGCACTACACACTTGTACTCGCACTAATCACCTGCACTCACACTAATCAAAGCGTAAACCAGCCTTAACAAGGCGTTGCCATGAAGGTCTCTCACATGACTTTCATCTTTCCTCATGACATCCACGATTGTTTATTAAATACATATAATTATCTAGAATCAACCCTTGCCTGTCTGTAGGCCTACCACAAGCTGTGTCTGGCTTTATCTCTGGCTCTGGTTTTGAGTCTGTGTGAGTGCTAACGAGTGCATTATAATGTGTGTGGGACGTTTACGTAGGATTTATTTAGTCAACACTCAAAACCAGAGCCAGACAGAGCTTGTGGTAGGCCTACTGTTCTTTATTTGCTGTGTTATTGCTTGTCTGGTATAATAATTGAGCAGTCAATGTAGCCGGGATGAAAACAATATTATTTAGTGAAACTTAATAAAAATGCGAGTACCCAATTTCAATCCATCTGAAGCGTCCCATAATAATATAAAAATATCACGTCCAATTCTCAAGGCATGCAATAATGGTATGACGGTTATAAACGCACCGCTCTTGGCGCCGTTAGATTCTTATTTCTAAAGGTCTAGTATATTTACGCAACCTATACAAACATTTGTGAACTCTAGAGCGAGATGGACGAAGAAGGTAGCTGACGACCTAAGAGACATAAAAAGCGGCCAAGTGCGAGTTGGACTCGCCCATGAAGGGTTCCGTAGCAGTAAGTAATATAATATAGAAGTTCTAGTAGTTCGTCGAAAGGTACATTGCGGTTTACGATTAATGACGTATTAAAAAAAAAACTACAAACTAGGAACACATTTTACCACTTTGGAAGTGTCTCTCGCACAAACTATTCAGTTTAGAAAAAAATAATATTAGAAACCTCAACATCATTTTTGAAGACCTATTCATAGATACACCACACGTATGGGTTGGATGAAAAAAATAATTTTGAGTTTCAGTTTTAAGTATATTTAAATTATTATTATTATTGTTTACCCCCAAAATTTATTGTTTTTATGCTTGTGTACTTACCAAGTTTCATCAGTGTAGCTTTTATAGTTTCGGAGAAAAGTGGCTGTGACATACGGACGGACAGACAGACAGACATGACGAATCTATAAGGGTTTCGTTTTTGCCATTTGGCTACGGAACCCTAAAAAGGGTGTGAATATTTACGTAATCTGTATAGAAAACCAGAGTTACACGTTCATATATGCTACGGCGTAATCCAATCTACACTGAAACCATACACTCGTTAGCACTCAAACCAAAACAGGCAAACGTAAACAGATGTCTATTTCTGTCGTGAAGCAGCATTGCTGTGGTTAGGTTTGAAGGGTGTGGGTGCCAGTGAAATTACTAGCACGTGGGGCTAAACATTTGTGTGCCTCAAATTGATGGACGCAGGGCAGTGCATCGTAGGGCACGTTCCTTACGTGCGTGGCCTGCGAGGCAATCATTTGTTGTAGGTAATGGTTACCATTTCGCATCAGTCATAACCTAAACGGTCATAACCTAAATGAGGTGGATAAAACTAAATTCTTGGGCATAACTATAGACCGGCACTGTAATTGGAAAGCCCATGTAGACGAAGTTTGTAAAAAATTAAATAAATTTGTGTACGTTCTTTATAAGCTACGCAAGACTACAAATAGTAATACGATTATGACTGCGTATCACGGATATGTCGCCTCAGTCTTAAAATACGGACTAGTTCTCTGGGGAAATTCGACAGATTTTAGTAAGGCTTTTATAGCACAAAAAAAATGCGTACGTGCTATTGTCGGCATACCTCCCTGGGAATCGTGTAAGCCTGTATTCCTTAAGCTAAAGATATTAACATTGCCTAGCTTGTACATTTTGGAAGCTGCTAAATTCGCCAAAGATCACTTAGATCAATTTACAAAAGCAAGAGACATCTATACAAGATGTGTAAGAAACCTGACAGAATTGTTCTTTCTAGAGTACCCAGAACTACTTTGTATAAAAAAAATGCTTTCGCTATGTGCGGACAAATATTTAATAAAGTGCCATCTGATATTAAAGAGCTACCAGATAGGTTATTTATGAAAAAGCTGAAGCTTTGGCTAATTGAGAAAAGTTTTTATAATATTAATGATTTTTTAAATACCGACTTTCAAATTTGAACTCAACTTGCTTTGTTTATTTTAATTTTATTTTATATCTTAATTATGGACCACGAATTATAATTATACTTATTGAAATGTTAATTGAATTTAGTATAAGGAAATGTTTTAATTGTAAAAATAAAGTCCCTTAAAATTTGCATGCCAATACTTTGGTGAAATATGTGAAACTGATAAAATAAGCTAACAACTAACTCCTAACCATATTTCAAGCAAATAAACATTTCATTTCATTTCATTTCAGATGGGCCTTATTATGCTGGTTCCAGTTGTATAAAAAAATGACTTTGTTATTATATGTAAGATATGACAATAAAAGCATTTTATACCATACCCCCACTAAAAAGCTGTTTTTATTCACTGCAAACAGTGAATAAAAAGCTCTTTTATGCACGCTGATTAAAACAAGAATAAGAAAAATGGCAGTCCTAGATATTTCTATGATAGACTGTTTTCCTCCACTTTTATTGCGTTTATTTGTAAATTTCCTTATTTATAAAAATAAGCACGATCTCCAAAGCTTAGAGACGTGACTAAAGCTGAGCTGGCTGGGATCATTACGCCCTATAGCTCAGCTGGGATTTGTAATAGCAATACAACGGCCTTAAATCATGCGTGTTTTGTTTACACCCTGAGCCTTACCCACACAATCTAAGAGAGAATAGTGCCACTGAACTTATCCGTCCAGATGGCTAAATCATTGATTCCCAACGTGGTCCAGGTGGACCCCTGGGGGTCCACGGTAGACTCAACGGGGGTCTACGATGCCGTGGCCAAAAAATGGGGGTTCACAATTCATAAGCAGCGGTCCACGAAAATTTATCTGGTTTCGATAGTGAAAAAGTAAAATGTTGGCTTGACTTCACCTATGAACGGAGACAGATTATATTTTAAAAAGCTTAGCGACTGTTACTTGTAATTTTTCTTTTCAAAAACTGTTGATTCATTGTGGGTGCTCAGCCGAATCACAAATGCTCATAGTGTTAACAACCGGTTCTGGGAATAGGACATCCCTAATCGAATCAAACAACGGGACATCTCTAGAGTAAGAGAAGCAGAAGAAGGAAGATGGCGTCTCTGCGGAATTGTATTGTTTGCCGTGTAATTAAAGTAAAACAGAGTTGTAGCTTTAATCAATGTAGAGTTATCGTCTTAACAATAGTTAGATCTCCATAATATTTTTGTCGACTGTATAGTAAAAATAGCCATATAGCTCGTAGAACTGACAACCGTTGGGGAATAAAGGTTCTCGAATGGCGACCACGAACCGGAAGACGAAGCGTAGGGCGCCACCCACCAGATGGACCGACGACATTGTTAAGATCGCGGGAAGTCAAAGGATGAAAAGGGCTCAGAATCGTTCTTCCTGGAAATGTGTAGGGGAGGCCTATGCCCAGCAGTGGACTTCTTCAGGCTGATAATGATGATGATGATGATAGTAAAAATATAGCTGCAGGTCAGGGGGTCCACCGGAACCAGCAAAATTTTGAAAGTGGTATATGAGAAAAAAAGTTTGGGAACCTCTGAACTAAACGAACACACTGTGTGTACTGATCTTCACTTTGTATTTTACTTTTGTTCTTAGACCTATTTTTGGTGATGTTTTTGGTACGCGGTTACCAACACAAACATTTCACTTTATCTATGGGAGTTGGGTAGTAAAAGAAATTTAAAAAAGCGGCCAAGTGCGAGTCGGACTCGCCCATGAAGGGTTCCGTAGCAACAAGTAACACACTATAAAAGTTCTTATAGTTCGTCGCAAGGTAAATTGCGGTTTAGGATTTATGACGTATAAAAAAAACTACTCACTAGATCTCGTTCAAACCAAATATCGTTGGAAGTTTGCATAGTATAATGTACAAGATATATTTTTTTTTGTTTTATCATTCTCTTATTTTAGAAGTTAGAGGGGGGGACCAACTTTTTTCCTCTTTGGAAGTGTCTCTAGCG
This sequence comes from Thera britannica, assembly GCA_939531255.2. Lineage (NCBI taxonomy): Eukaryota > Metazoa > Arthropoda > Insecta > Lepidoptera > Geometridae > Thera > Thera britannica. The sequence goes on from OW618037.2 coordinate 1,626,670, forward strand.
CGAACTATTCAGTTTAGAAAAAAACGATATTAGAAACCTCAACATCATTTTTGAAGACCTATTCATAGATACCCCACACGTATGAGTTTGAAGAAAAAACATTTTTTGAGTTTCGGTTTCAAGTATGACCCCCAAAATTTACAGTTTTTTTTCTTTTTTTGTGTAAAAATCTTAATGCGGTTCACAGAATACTCTACTTGCCAAGTTTCATCAGTCTAGCTCTTACGGTTTCGGAGAAAAATGGCTGTGATATACGGACGGACAGACAGACAGACATGACGAATCTATAAGGGTTCCGTTTTTGCCATTTGGCTACGGAACCCTAAAAAGTATGATGTTCAACTATTTTTTTGCACGAGACTCTACCAAGGGCAGTAATGAACAATTAGTAGGCATCAAGGGTGCATTATCTCGAAGGAAGAGTCGTTATCACTGATCTCGACCTACGAATAACTTCAATACGAACCTTCGTAGAATTGGAAGTTTCGTATTCAAGTTCGAAGATTAAAATAACTGTAATTGGTAAAAATTTCACGTGAATAAAGAACTTGTTAGCTTTAATTTACAAAGCAAAATTGGGTTTGAAAAACAAATTTTCGATTAAATCGACGTTTCGCTATTCAACTGTTTTACTGCTATCATCATGTCTAGACATGTTATTATGACTTCAGTTTCACAAAATGTCTGTAGAAACTAGATAACTGTAGGCCTACCATGAGCTCTGTCTGGCTCTGTCTCTGGCTCTGGTTTTGAGTCTGTGTGAGTGCTGTCTAATTAAATCCTATGTCAATGATTGGTATCTTAGCTTTAAAGTATTGAGTGTTAACTAAATAAATCCTACATCAAAACGTCACACACACAGTTTAAATACACTGGCGAGCACTCACACAGACTCAAAACCAGAGCCAGAGACAGTGCCAGACAGAGCTCATGGTAGGCCTAAAGAGATGCTTCTACAAAAAAATTTACTACACACTAGACGAGTTACGAAAAGAATAACTATAATAATAAATAACCCTTATAACATTTTATACTAAACCTGCTTACAAATCTGCGTGATTATAATAATATCGGCCCCCTTCTCCAGTATTGCAACACCCTTACAGGGTAAATTATGTATTGATTCAAAAACTAGTTCTAAGATCTGACACTGTTATATTTACATACATAATAAGGCAATAAATATACTGAATACTGTATACAAAACAAGCTAATTTCCCACTCTTTGATTAATACGCACAGTAATCATAGGGCACGTCTAATAAGACGTGCCTTAAGGCATTGAACGTTCACCCTTCTGAGACGTAGGTGTTGCCTCAATTGTGTCTCATATTGTATTCTAAGTATGTATGTATTTACAAAAGAAAAGGTATTCAAGTATTATAACAGCTATCTGGTTCCCATAGTACAAGCTCTGCTTAGTTTGGGGCCAGATAGTGTTGTGTGGATTGTTAACAATATTTATTTATTATTTATTTATATGCCTGTAATTGCACCGGCACCTTTAAATCGGTAGGTATACAATAATTATAAGTTTAAAAAACTTGAGAAACCGACTTCATTGTCAAACGGCTAAACCGATTTTAATCAAATTTGTTTGGGACAATCTGGACGTAAGAATAACCTAAATAAAAAAATAATTTTCTAGAGGTATATCGGTTCATAAGTGACGGAGGCATGCAGTTACAAACATTAAAAAATTATTGTTTCCGAAATCCTAAATATTTATATGTATACAACAAATACAAAATACAAAAATATTTATTCGAGAAAACAGTATACAAGAATAGATATACAATGGACCCCGCACTAGGGCTAGCCTGTGTCGCGGGAGACCTAAAAGAGTTTACAAAATGTGTAAAGTGGCGAACAAAAGGACGTGATTTGAAAAGGTAAGGAACAGTAAATAAATAAATCCTAATAATAAAATGTGAACAGTAACCACAATTACTACCAAAAATTAAACAAAATGACATTACATCTTCAAATACGGTACTTATAGTTATAGATTAACAAAATCAAGACAGTTCTACAAAAATTAGGAAGAAACATTTAACATCATAAGAATACAATTCAGTTTAAAAATGGACATACACAGATACAGTACGAGAAGCAGTACGAAGATTTCTGATATCGCCAGGTTCAATAGAGTATGGAAAACACAAGAACTTCGAAGGGTGCGTAAAGTTGTAAGAGTATGCAATTTTGATTGAAAGTTATTACAAAGTGTGTGTGTTTAGGCGTGAGAGGTATAGGGAGCAGTTATGTATGAGAGTGGCAGGGGAAAATACCGTGTGAAGTTGAGAGGAAAGATTAATCTGAAAAATCAAGTGACCACGGCCAGAATATATATGTTTGTTTAAAGGTATAAGATAAGATTAAACTAAATTCATAGTTTTTTGAAGCATGTGATAAATCATTGAATTATTTTGTATTCAAAATATTAGGTGAAATTATCTTGAGGCATACAGATGTTCACTGCAAGCCTCAAGTTTATGGGTACAGGCCGCAGGGCACGTTCTTGACGTGTGTGCCCTACGAGACACTGCTTTGTTATAGGTAATGGTTACCGCTTAGCATCAAGTAGACTCTTTAGATGTTCCATCAGCTTTCCATCGGCTTTAAAAGACAATCAAATAGCTTAAAACCTCCAAAAGATTAATTACCATGAGCTTACAAACGTATATCTCACTTTTCCTTGAACCAATTTGCTGCAAATATCAAGCTAGATCTCCACGCTAAATTAAACTTTACGTCTCACGAAATACAGTAGAAATCGGCAGTTCTGTTTATAAATCTTCAGCAAAAACCCTGTTACGATTAAGGTGTGACATTTTCAAGTATTGAATTACAGAAATAAACACAATTAAGTGAAGCTACGGAAATTGTAATCTCAGTATGACTGGCCTCTCAGCTCAGTTGGTAGTAGCTCTGCCTTCTGCGCCGTAAGCTCTGCCTTCTGCGCTCTGCCCTCGGCTTAATTTGGGGCTAGATAGTGTCGCGTGAATTGTCCAGAATATATATTTACTTCAGTATAAAATCGAATTTATCGTGAGGGATGCGATTGGAAAACATAACATACTTAAGAAAGTGGAAAAACAACCCTCGACAGAAAATAAGGGTGCTATAAGTTAAAGGCTTTATGTGTCCTTCCTTTCGGGTGTTTATTTTAATAATGATTGTGGTCTTAGAGTTCCAAAGCGAAATTTCAAGTATTTTCTTTGCAAGAAATGGGTTATTGTTTTATACGAGTTTTGGTCAAACTCGTAAATTATTAAGTTATTATAAAATATACTAACAATTTACAAAATGTACAAGAAACACAAGAAACAGTTGAGCTATCTGCAAATAGTGTAGTTACAAACGATCTAGAGATAGCTCAACTGAACCAAATCAGTGCCAGACGGAAGCGTCGCGGAAATAGTTATAACTAGAATAGGAATAGCTAGAATAGGTACCTACTTTCTAAATGTGTTTGTATTTTTTTTTCCTCTAATAAGTATTATGTTCGCCATTGTAGCCGTTCTGTGTGTGTTTTGTTAAATATTTAACGTTTTCTTTCTTCTTTCTATTTAATACAAAATCCGTTTTTTTTATACAACGAGCTGAACGAACAAGCATACAGCCCGCTTATGTTAAGTGATAACCATTGCCCGTAACAAAGCATTGCTTCGTAGGCCACGCACGTCAGAAACGTACCCTACGATGCACTTCCCTGCGTCCATCAACTTGAGGCGTACAGATGTTCAGCCTCACGTGCCAGTAATTTCACCGGCACCCACACCCTTCAAACGGAAACACAGCAATGCTGCTTCACGGCAGAAATAGGCATGGTGGTAGTACTTCCCCGGACGAGCCACACACAAAGAGCTCTCCTATTATTTGTTGCGCTTACCTTATCATGGCTCGAGGGTATGAACGTCAAATCTTTAGCTTCAATTCGCCACAGTACCGACGCCAACTTCTGCTCGTATCTGTAGTGACGCAGCAGCAGTGCTGCAGCTAGGATGGCTGCTGCAGCGACCGCTGCTGCTGCTGCCAGCACGCCGGGGTCATGTGGTAGGGAGCACTTGATGCCGTCGAAGCCGCAAGCTGGCTCTGAGACGGGGGGCTGCCCCCCTATCCAGGCTATGTTGTTTGCTCCAACCAACTCCTGGGGAAGGTGGAGCTGTTAGATCCTTTGCAGTAACTTCGATGCTAGAGTTGGTATTCTTAACCAAATCTAGCATCGAAGTTATTAGTAAAATTCGTGGGAAGCCGTTGGGTGGAGAAGGGCTAAGAATCGTTCCTAGAAGTATATTAAATAAATTGCTTATCCGAATGGCGAAAAGAAAGTACTAATATACGAAATAGGATATTTGTAAGAAATTATAATATAGAGTTTGAACCAAGGAAAAAAGAACACATTGAATGTTTGCAATAAAGAAAAGTTACGAGGTTGTTTTTGTGAATGTTTCTAAGTAATTCGCAACTCAATACGTTTGTAATGTAATAGCACAGCTGGCTACGTTGAGATTGCTATTTGGATCTCAATCTCTTCGATATTGCTTGGCGTCAAGTATCAGAGAGCCTCTTACAGAAATTCTGGGATTTTATGCAATTTTCAAAATAGAAATAACTGTCCACACAAAAAAAAAACTATATTATATTCATAAAATTTTGAATAAAATGCACATAAGGCAAAAACGTGGGCTGTTATTATTATTAAAACCACCAGTGGCTTTTCCCTGCTAACTGTCCCTGTAACACGGTTGAAACGTCGGGAAATAATAAAGGCGATAAACACCCGTTTTTTCCATATAATCACCCTAATGTTTTAGATCTAGTTGAGTGTTCTCCTAGAATTGGCAAGAAATTGGTTGTTACGCCTTGGTTCCTAAGCTCCGTACTCACATACGGTTTTGCTCGATCGAGCTATCATGTCGAGTAAAAACAGTGGCATGGGCTTTCGTCCACGCGTTCAGCAAAAATCAATCGAGTGACGTGAAATTACTTTACGAGCTCCACACGTTAATATTTACTCATTTTGGAGTAAAACTATCGAGTAATACCGAATGTGAGTACGGACCTTTACTCTGTTAAAGGTTTAAATCCTTACCGGGAGTAAAACTGAGCTGTTCGCGTATCTGAAGGTAGCTACAGGCTGCGCGCTCCAGCCTCCAAGAGCTGTCTTATCAGCCACCAGCCCGATCACCGTGAAGTTGCCTTCCGCATCACCAGCGATGTCCATGTTCACCTGATGAAGATGAAGATCACTCAAAAACTTGTTGTTCATTGATATTAGGCCCGTAGCCAACTTATTTATATTGTGTGTCTTAATTATATTCTAGCCACGTTTTCAGTTTTTATTTTGGTTATTATACCTCTAAAAAAATATGCAGTATTATTTTGTATGGTATGTAACCACAAAGTTGAATCAACTTATAACGTTTGCTTTTTATTAAGGTTTGCTTTATATGCAACTTGCTGATGTAACAAGCATATTTTTTTTTGTATCCGTGAAAACCTTTAATTGGCTCTCCGTTTCTATACTATGAATGTTATTAATTATTTCTTGCTGTTGGTTTTCCAATAAATAAATAAATAAATAAATAATAGTCCACCTTTAGGCCTAACACAAGCTCAGTCTAGCTCTGATTTCGAGTCTGTGTGAGTGCTCGTCACGAATAAATGCTACGTCGAAACGTCACACACACAGTATAATACATACTGTGTGTGTGACGTTTCGACGTAGGATTTATTAAGTCAGCACTCACACAGACTCAAAACCAGAACCAGAGACAGAGCCAGGCAGAGCTTGTGGTAGGCCTACTGGTTTCAAGTGGTAACCATGTAGCGAGACCTCGTAGGTTACGCACGTCAGGAAAGCGTCCCTATGATGCACTGCCCTACAGTACAATTCATGTTTTAAATATAAAGTTGCTCGATCAACCATAATAAAAACATGAATTTTACTTTTCCTTTAGACCATGAATGGTCTAACACATTCCCACTATCTTTCCACACTTTTCTAACATGACAGGCTACAAGCCAATCGCCAATATTAGTTTTATATCCCCTTCAACACGCTGCGTGAGTGGAGCGCAGGTTCTCCATGAAATTCAATCTAGTCGTTAGTTTCCAAGAAAAAATACCGAGAAAAGACCGTTTTTAACTTTATTAGTATCGAACCATAAGTTGCGAGTCTTTTTTGAACAGGATAATTTACTATACTAGTTGAAAATAAATAAAACAGACGGCTGAAAGCTGTTTACTCAACAACTGTCTACTCACGACTATGTTTTGTCCTTGATTATTATAAATAGTTTTATTTTTAATTTTATTTACGAGCGGGTCGTGTGAAAATTTGAGATGCGTTTTTAAAAAATTCATAACTAAATAACTAAGTGACATTTTAAAAATCGCAAAAGGACTAATTGTAGACTATACATTTAGATAATTGTAGACTATACGCTAATGAAAATCGTATGTCAGCGTTAAATAGAATGTCATGTTAAATAGTATATTTTTTTAACACTCTTAAATTCGAATTAATCTCAAATGTATAGTCTACAATTAGTCCTTTTGCGATTTTTAAAATGTCACTTAGTTATTTATATTAGTTATGAATTTTTAAAAACGCATCTCAAATTTTCGCACGACCCGCTCTTAATGATTTATAAATTTTCATGACATTTCCTTGTAAATCTCAATATTGCATGCCTAGACATAAGCAGAATACATTGTACATTACCTTTTATAATTTAACATCTTTTCGACATGTATTTCAAGCAATAAATATAATCTGAATCTGAATCACGAAGTTTCAGCCTTTTATCAGTAAAAAATCCCTTCAAAATATCCTGTAAATACACAAGGATACGCATCAAACTATACACTGCTAGCCATAAGAATAACATAAGAATGGCGTCATTTTTCTTCGTATTTAGGTAACTGTATCATAATGTACCAATCTTTGTTCAGCCGTAAATTTTTAAGGTTACCACTGGATTAGTATTTTACAACTGAACATAAAAAATATGAAATTGCTCAGGAACAGGTCCGGCGTAACAATATAAATATAGATGTTAACCTAAGTTTGATTGGTACTTACATACAAGTCAAATACTTCCATTGTGCCTCCGAAGCTTTATTGTGAATACATTTTTTTATAGAAAACCTCAAAAAGTAACAAAGATTTAATTAAAATATTGTACCCTAAAACCAACGTATGGTTTGTGTGGGTACTCAGTCACGGCGGAGTATTTACAATATTTTATATACCGGGTGGAATTTTGTAATGCCACCTGGAGGGAAAGTACTCTTAATACTGCAGATAGAAAATTTTACTCAAAGGAAACATTCCTTTATTTCTGAATAGAAAGCAAACTGCATTCAAAGATTTCCCACACCCGGGAATAGAACCGGCTAAAATCTGAAAAAATTATACCCTGTACTTTTATTGCATCGATCTTTAGGGTCAATTATAAGGATGAAATCTTTCTAATAAACATGATAAATTAAATGTGTGTATATTGTTATAACATTTATTATTATTTATTTATGTAACCCGGGGTTGATATTGCAGGAATAAGCTAGGGCGTTCGCATTTGGTTAGCTGCTATTACGCACATGAAATGATGCCATGCTCCATGCTTCAGTCAGCGGCCAATGGATGTGCGGCGCGCGTTTTCAGTCATTAAAACTTTATTTGAAACACATTACTTACAAATGTTAACGCCTGTGTTCGATATTTTGTGCGACTACCCCTTCGGTCCCAATCATAAGAAGCTACTCACCTTAAATTTATTACTATGATGTTGCTTTTCAATAATAATGTTACAGAAATAAACATTGCTCATTAGCCCTGCCACTGTTTGTCAAAGCTCATTACCCATTGGTAAGTGATAACAATAGTCGAAAGACTCATTATTTTTGAACAGATTGGCCGCTTATTTAAATACTACTTCTTTAAGCGTTTTCTGAAGAATTAATTTAATTGGGCCAATCAGGTAAAAGGAAACAAAGGGCAAGCAAACAATCAGTCTCATTAGTCATCTATCTATATTTACGTTTATTTGAGCAAAAAGGGTTATTTCCACGAAAATAATCGAACTTATAATAATTTTGCAAGTCCGATTTGCAGACCACCCACACGGAATATTTCAATAGAGTTAGACGTACACTACGGTCCATATTTTGTAAATTGTTTTATTTACAACTTTTCTATTTACAAATCTACTACCTACGCATCAATTGAGTAGAAGTAGAGTTCTTTGTGTGTAACTCATCCGAGGAAGTACTACCACCATGCATATTTCTGCCGTGAAGCAGCATTGCTATCTTTCGGTTTGAACAGTGTACCAGTGAACCACATTCAAGCAAGGTATTTGGTGCAAGCTCTGCCTAATTTGGGGCTATATAGTATTGTGTCGATCATATTTAAACATTTTTGGGATATGATTTACTACTTAGACACATTATTAGATATACATTGCCAGATTTAAAGTACCGCTGCTTTCACGCTTGCACTAATTTACGACGAAAAGGTCAAAATACCGTTTAAACGAGCGTAGGCGGTTAATGGTCAATCTGACCCACTGTCAGGACAGGTGGAACACTATTCACAATTAGCTTTGAAGTACGTAATACGGTTAACGAATTCAAATTTATTTTATGTAACTTTTCGTTAATATTCGTTTTAATGGAGTTTACTCCCTAAGAATCGGTTTTTTGATATAAGGCGCCCGGTATGAGAAAAATGTGGAGAGTAAAATCTACTGAACGAATGACCTCGTTACGTTTTTGGTGCGCAACCTATCTTGCGCAACTTTCTAATTTGGTGTGAGCAGTGCAGCTAGATCGTGGGTAGTGTGTACCCTTACTTTGCCTTTAAGGAGTAAACTCCAGTCGTGCGTCGGAGCTGACACACACAATTTTTTTTTATTGGCTAACTGTAATCAGTGCAATCAATAGACATCCATTTTGATGCCAGCCTTATTTTCAAGAGAAAAGAGATATTGCCTAAAATAATGCCTATAGTAAATGAAATTGTCATAAGCATACTCGTTTCGTTACCTTCCTCATCAAAATATTTGAAATCAATCACCTTTTTCTTATGCTGTTGATTGAACAAACATATGCCCCACCTAATGTTTAGAGGTACCCTTGAAAGCTCGTAGGTCCTCGTAGGTCACGCACGTCAGGAAAGTGTCCTACAATGCACTGCCCTGCGTTCAACTTGACGCATACAGATAGCCTCACGTTTTAGTAGTAATAGGCTCTTTGTGTGTGGCTCGTCCGGGGAAGTACTACCACCATGCCTATTTCTGCCGTGAAGCTGCATTGCTGTGTTTCGGTTTAAAGGGTGTGGGTGCCGGTGAAATTACTAGTAGTATAAAAAAACAAGTGCCAGTAATTTCACTCTTCAAACCGAAACACAGCAATGCTGCTTCACGGCACTTAAAATTCTTTCACCTTTTGGTTCGAAAGAATCAGTGACACGATAAGAAGAAGAAGAATAAGGCAGGTTTTTTTATAAACTACTTTCAAAACTTACGTCGAACCCCTGCACGGATCGGTAGGTAGTGGGTCTAAGCAGCTTCATCAGAGTGGCGCCATCTGTTGGCGGGAGTCCGGCCCTCATTGCCGCGGTGGCAGCGCGTGCCCACAAGGTCACGGCGTCGTACAGATGAGCTGCTTCTATCGGGACCTGGACACCGAGAGATATTTTGAAGCTCTGCCTTCTGCGCCGTAGGTCGTGGGTTCGATCCCCACCGAGCACAAATATTTGTGTGGTGAACACAGAAGTGACCTTAGTGATACAACTAAATAAAGAAGTTTTGAATTTGATGTTTGTTTTCTGTCAGGGTGTATTTTGTATTCTGAATATGTATTTACAAAGAAAAGTATGTAAGTATTATTTAGGCTATCTGGTTCACATAATACAAGCTCTGCTTAATTTGGGGCTTGATAGTGTTGTGTGAAGGAAAACATCGTGAGGAAACCGTCATGTCGTAAAGTCTACCATCAGGTGTGATATGAGCCAAATGCTTAGCATCTATACAACGTGTATCAAAATATGTGTACTATCCTGAAGGGGGGTGAATTTCCACCCCCCGGGGAACAACTTTTGTTCAACGACTTTTCGAACTTCGATTGGTATCTCTGAAAAAAACTGCAACGAAGTTTCAACATTAACAGCTGACTTTATACAAAGTGACAACCCTAAACTCAGCTACAGAGGTAGTAGGTAGTAGTAGTAGACCTACAGAGGTAGTAGGTCAAGGGGTCAAGGGGTTACAAGGATAGGGTTGTCAATTTATTTAGGCATTATGAAATTAAATATTTTTGTATGGGGAACTGAAAATAGGAATTTTTAATTATCTCCCCTCCACAACTGATCACCATTGTGGTCTGAAACCCCCACCCTTCGCATAGTACACATATTTAGATACACCTTGTATAAACAAAAATGTCTTGAGCTTCTAGGAATCGTTTTTGAATGACGCGTAGCTATCAGCGCGCATGGTGATCAGCGCTGATAGCTACGCGGCCGTACGCGTCGTTAAGTGCACGATAGATCTATGAGCCGCACTTTGAATCCTCTCACCACATTAGTTTGAAACAATCAATAACACGATGAGAAGAAAAAGTAAACTCACCGACGCATCTTCGAATATCTTGTGGTAGTTAGGCACGCAGAATGGCGGCGCCGCTGACAGTGCCCGGATCATCTGACAGAGCACCCTGTAGAAACACACTCATTCAACTCTGTACATATAGCTATAGGTTTATATCTTTGTGCTCAGTGGACTGTATACAATCTCCGGAACTTTGTAAATAAGCCATCAATCATAAACCGAAAAACCACGAAGCGCTATTAAAATAAACTTTGTGTAACGAATTTGAGAAATGTTTAACAAAATACAAATTAAACAGAGCTATTTGCAGACTGATGCAAACGATCTAGAGGTAACTCAAATCTGTTCAACACTTAATATTTATTACATACACACGGCTTAATTCAGGTACATACATAGTTCTTAGGTGAAAGTCAGTATCACATAAACGTTGTATAGGGTAAAGCAACATGGTGGTAGGCCAAGATTTTTAGTTAAATAGTAGGTAGGGATTTAGGTAGTTATAGAAATCTAATTAGGCCGTTTTTATGTACTTGATATCAATACCATTCCAAGCCCCCAAGATATGACTACATTGCCAGGTTGAATAACAAATGTTTCTAACTTCTAAAACACGCCACGATAACAAAGTTGCGGATGCAGTCCATTAGTTCTAAAATAGTTTGTTTTTATAAAAACATTCGGGACGTACGTGAGGGAACAAACTTTCACTATAAAACCCTAAAAACACACCGCGCTCGTAGCAGTGCTACGCACGTAGCCATGCTACGCATTTCTACGATAGTCAGTTCTATTATTGGTTAAATTTAGCTATACCTTATACACTGTAGGTTGCGGGTTCAATCCTTACTAAAGGCAAATTTTGTGATAATAAAATTGGTGGGGAGGTAGCTTAGAACCAAAAGACCGACTTATGGTACTTTTTATCCCGAAAAAAACGGGAACGGGGCGAGTAAAGTCACGGGTGGCCGCTAGTAGTAGTATAAAATAAGGAATTACTATTTTTTAATACACAGTTCTTCAAGCTGAGGGCTGGCTCACGGATTGCTGATCGACCAATTTAATATAAGTTATAAGTTTAACAGTTGCTTAACTCGTATTTTGACATAAAAAGCTGACAAATATTTAATATTTAATACCAGATAGCTGATATAATACATATCAGCTATCTGGTTCCCATAGTACAAGCTCTGCTTAGTTTGGGGCTAGATAGTGTTGTGTCAATCTTGTTTGGGGTTAGATAGATTGTCCGCATTATTTATTATTTTAATTAAATATTTGTCAGATTTTTTTAAATAGTATTTTTTGGAAATACATAGAATACGATATAACACCCAGACAGAGAACAAACAAGTATGTTCACCACACAAATATTTATTCTCGGTGAGGGATCAAACCCACGACCTACGGCGTAGAAGGCAGAGCTACTGCCAACTTAGCTGAGAGTTAGTTTAGCCTAATTGATCGAATAGCAAATCCGTGAAACTAGCCTTTAGGCATATTTTCATAAATCACTTGTTAATTTTTGTTGGTGTACTTACGCATAGTGAGGGTTTGTCGGGAACGATGGTGTAAGCTTCAGAACAGCTCTGAAAGCCAGGATGTCACTGCTAGTGTTCTGTCCAAGATGTTCTGTTAAATCAAGAATTGTGGTTATAAATCTACTAATGAAAAAGTGTAATAAAGTACATAAATACGATAGTTTTTAAACACTTTCTAGAGAGTACTGGTGGTCTTGTGGTAATGGCCCGCCTTCCGATTCGAAGGTCGTGGGTTCAAATCCACTCGTGTACCAATGAGTTTTTCTGTCGAAAAATTTATGTGCACTATGCCAGTACTCTCAAAACGGTGAAGGAGGATATCCGTAGAAGAACCAAGGTCACCGACATAGCTCGTAGAGTTAGTAAGTTGAAGTGGCAATGGGCAGGCCATATAGCTCGAAGAACTGACAACCGTTGGGGAATAAAGGCTCTCGAATGGCGACCACGAACCGGAAGACGAAGCGTAGGGCGCCCACCCACCAGAAGGATCGACGACATTGTTAAGATCGCGGGAAGTCGATGGATGGAAAGGGCTCAGAATCGTTCTTCCTGGAAATGTGTAGGGGAGGCCTATGTCCAGCAGTGGACTTCTAAAGGCTGATGACGCGTGGTAAAACAAATGGTAAGTTGGACACAAATTCTACTCATATTCCCGTGTGACTGACAACTGTAGACTTTTCTATGTTTGTTTATTCCTGTCTTCCTAAACGTTTTTTTGAGTAAATATTCAGTGGAAAATAAAAGTTCTAAAATGTTGATAACAAACAATGGCAAAGTGTAGGACGCCTCGTCCCAATGGACGGATGACTTCGTAAAGATCTCGGGAAGTCGGTCTATAACTATAACGTGTGGTGAACACAAATGTTTGTTCTCTGTATGGGTGTTTAATTTTATTTACAAAATAATAATGTACAAAACAAAACAAAAATTTATTTAAGTACCTGTTGTTATTATATTATCAGCTATGTGGTTAAATCATGTTATACTATGTTTGTTATATTCTGGTCGCATAGCACAAGTTCTGCTTAGTTTGGAGCTAGTTTGTGTGTGTTGTTGTGTCTGACAGCTTTTAACTCTTGCTCTTTCGTATACATTGACTATTCGTCGTGTCACGCTCAAACTAGCATAAAGCCTTATGCTGCTTAGTATGTATTTATTTATTCCTTATCTACGCTCAATAAAAAAAAAGCAGCCAAGTGCGAGTCGGACTCGCCCATGAAGGGTTCCGTAGCATCAAGTAACATAATATAAAGGTTCTTGTAGTTCGTCGAAAGGTAAATTGCGGTGTACGATTTATGACGTATAAAAAAAACTACTCACTAGATCTCGTTCAAACCAAATATCGTTGAAAGTTTGCATAGTAATGTACAACATATATTTTTTTTAGTTTTATCATTCTCTTATTTTTGAAGTTAGAGGGGGGGGACCAACTTTTTTCCACTTTGGAAGTGTCTCTTGCGCAAACTATTCAGTTTAGAAAAAAACGATATTAGAAACCTCAACATCATTTTTGAAGACCTATTCACAGATACCCCACACGTATGGGTACAATGAAAAAAAAATTTTTGGGTTTCAGTTTCAAGTATTACCCCCAAAATTTATATTTTTTTTTCTATTTTTGTGTAAAAATCTTAATGCGGTTTACAGAATACATCTACTCACCAAGTCTCATCAGTCTAGCTCTCACGGTTTCGGAGAAAAATGGCTGTGACATACGGACGGACAGACAGACAGACAGACAGACAGACAGACATGACGAATCTATAAGGGTTCCGTTTTTTCCATTTGGCTACGGAACCCTAAAAAGACCGAAATTGTAAAATACTTCTGAGTATCACTCTGATAATGGTAACTCACCCTTGAGTTTCAAACGTGTTTGATGATAAAACTCATGAATAACAAAAAAATACTTTCAGCTTTCACTAGTCTGCAACGTTTTATATACCAAAGGTAATTTGCTAAAGTGATACAATATTTTTAGTACCTAATTTCCCTAAAATTTCTAAGGCCTTTTCCTCAGCCTCGCTTGATCTTATTACGAGCTACTTAGCGTAATAAATGTAATTAATAAGCTTTTGAAAGTCTATAAAATATTAAAGGAAATGTTCCAGTTTAAGGCTCACCAGACTATTTCAAAATTTTTGTATGCCCTTTAAAAGGCAGAGTTACAATGGACATCAAAATTGTTACCATTACCAACCCTGTACATGTATTGTGATTCTGCTAAATATATATTGATAAAAAGACTTCGATACTAGTTAGATTGTTGAGGGGGTTATTCATTAGACTGACTATTCGTTTGACTGACGCCAACGCTCTAATGTACGCAAGGCTTAATACTATCATATTATCTCCCTACCGATTCTATGGCCTTCTTACTTCAAGTAGGCAATGTACACTTATTAAAGAAAGAAAAACAACTGAAGGTGTGTGCGTACAAGGGTGTGTTATATATAACCGCTCGTCCCTAAGTGTATGTTAGGGACGTGTTGTGTAAGCTTGCATAGCGCATTTGATTTATATGTAATGTTACTACTGGATTGATTAAATTGAATACTTTGGACACGAAACGCTCAAAAATCTAATAATATCGGGGCCAACCAATTTTTTCGGGATCCCTCGTCTCGGGAGGATCTATTTTTGCTTCACAGTTTCAGTCTTGCGTGTATGTTTGTCTGGTGGTGGTGTGTGTTTTGGTGTGTGAAAGTGTGTGTATGAACTAACAATGTCAACATGCCTGCATGAGTGATAGATGAGGAGCTGGGGTCAAAGATCTCATCATCGATGGCCACCACAGCATACTCGCCCTGCGTCAGTAACCCTCGCCGCTGGAGGACCTTCACGAAGTCCACCAGCGCTATGTGCTCTCCCAGGAATACGTAGACTGTGGAGAAAGTTTTTATGTTTGCTTATTTCTATTTTTTTATCCAATTATTTTTTTTCAAATCGGCTCTCAAATGACGAAGTTATGCGGTAACAAACATAAAAAAAAAAAGTATATACAACCGAATTGAGAACCTCCTCCTTTTTGATTAGAAGTCGGTTAAAAATCTAAATAATGTCAAAACTAACAGATACGACTAAGTTTTGATTGCAACAAAAGATACGCAATCACTCCACTGACATACTTCTCGTCTTGTCGAAGGTCTGTTCCACGATGCTCTCCATCTTGGATATGTGCCGCGGTATGTAGTCAGTGAAGCGATGCTCGGTGGTGATGGACATACCATTCTGGCGGGTCAGCTCCTGCGTATATACATTGCTGTTATTATGGCTTAAGTCTGAGTGTTATGCCTTATCAGTTGTCACTGTTTATCCATCCATAAGCTCAGTAATGTTTCTACATGAAGATTTGTTCTAAGATTTAGTTAGATTTAGTATTTATAGATTAGATTGTATCTAATCTAAATACTAAATATGTACATATTTAAATTCGATTTTATCTAATCTAAATACTAAGTCAAAGTCAAAGTCAATAGTTTTTTATTCATTACGATGCAAGAATCACTTTGAAACGTCTTAGGTCCAATTTCACCGTTAAACGCGTTTAACTAAACTCGTTTAAATGTACGTACACAAAAGAAATGCAACGACATTGACAGGTCTTTAAGCGCGTTTAGAGAAAAATGTACCAACTGAATGCTTAAGCGAGTTTAAACGTCAGTAGAACGCGTTCAATTTCAACGGTGAAATTGGACCTTAAAGCTAGGTGAGTCTAGGTGCCAGTTCCACGCGACCAAGCGTAGAAGAACAGGCAACAAACTACGTCTCGGTTCCTACTGTTTTTTAACCGACTTCCAATCAAAAAGGAGGAGGTTCTCAATTCGGTTGTATGTTTTTTTTTATTTTTTTTTTATTTTTTTTTTTATTTTTTTTTTAATGTTTGTTACCGCATAACTTCGTCATTTGTGAGCCGATTTGAAAAATTATTTTTTTATCTGAAAGGTACTGCTTCCAGATTGGTCCCATTTTAATTTTATTAAAATCGGTGTTGCCATTTTTTTTAAATATTTTTTTTTTTGTTTGTAACTGCATGCCTCCGTCATTTATGAACCGATTTAGAAAATTATTTTTTTATTTGGAAGGTTATTCTTACGTCCAGATTGTCCCAAGCAAATTTCATTAAAATCGGTTTAGCCGTTTGGCAATGAAGTCGGTTTCTCAAGTTTTTTAAACTTATAATTATTTATATGATCCTTTTACAAATCAAAAATAGTCTAAAATAATAGCAGTGAAGTTCCAGTGTGGTGCCACTTCACTTAGTCAGACGTATGCAATGCAATAATACAAAAGCAAAAGTTTCAAAGACAGCACACGCTACGCTTGAAAGTTATACTATAGTATCTACACAGCTTATATAATAATTTAAGTTTAAAAAACTTGAGAAACCGACTTCATTGTCAAACGGCTAAACCGATTTTAATCAAATTTGTTTGGGACAATCTGGACGTAAGAATAACCTTCCAAATAAAAAAATAATTTTCTAAATCGGTTCATAAATCACGGAGGCATGCAGTTACAAACATTAAAAAAATTATTAAAAAAAAATGGCAACACCGATTTTAATAAAATTAAAATGGGACCAATCTGGAAGCAGTACCTTTCAGATAAAAAAATAATTTTTCAAATCGGCTCACAAATGACGAAGTTATGCGGTAACAAACATTAAAAAAAAAAAAAAAAAAAACATACAACCGAATTGAGAACCTCCTCCTTTTTGATTGGAAGTTGGTTAAAAATAAGATACGAAATAGTAGGTACAGACAGTGCTCCTTGTACTAAAGAAAGTCGTTAAACCGGTCAAAATCATACACCCTCCTTTTTGTATAAAAATTGTACTTGTTTCATCTCGATCGGTTAAACGAATCATCGTATAAATCAGAATAAAGGCTGGTTTCACATATTTATAATTTACCAATCAAATATTAAACAGTTGTTTATCACGGTTAGTTAGTCGGTTAGCAATAAGTAAAACTAATAAAGGCCTACATGTAGGCGATGGCCTTGATATGCTTAGCGTTTTGGCTGATCGCCATCGCCGCCGCCTAGATGTGCGCAGGCCTTTAGGCTTGTAAAAATAAAACTTCTGTAACATGGAAATTTTCAGATAATGTCAACAGTTGGATCTCTCGAGGGAAATCAAAACCACGCCTTTCCTTTTATCGTTGCAAACATCACAATCAGTTAGGCGTCAAAACATTTTTATAGGGACAAGGTTTCCACACATTTTGGAGCATGAGTAAAAATATTTCCCCAGAAGTGCCCTGAAGTTACAAAGTAGCTCATCAAACCGAGTGTTTGATGAGCACTCGATTAGCACATAAACCTCCCAATCCTCTCACAAAGGAGGCATAATGTCCAGCAGTTCGACACTGAGGGTGTTATTAATAATCCCGGCGCAACGCTGGAGTAGTTAAATCGTGTTTTGTCACATTTGTTCGAGTTGACAATTGCATGTCAATGCAAGAGACAAAACACGGATCAACTAGTCCAACGCTACGACAGGATTATTAATAAGACCCTTGAGTCGTTCTTCCTGGGAATATTCAATAGTTTGTGAAAACATTTTGGTTCGAAAATGTGTCAAATGCACGAAAGGAGCATCTTTGAGACGCATTTAAAATCTTTTCACCACGCTTGGTTTGAAAGAGCCAGTTCGGTAAGAAGAAGAGGAAGACGTCAGATATATATGTCCTTCTCTTATTTACACTTGTCAAAGACAAGGACGGAAAGTGTTCGACGGATAGCGTTACTCTAGAGATGGAAAATATGCCCATAATTAGTTGGACAAAGTTGTATAGGTTATTCATAATATTAATAAGAGGTAATTAAACATCAAAAGCACTTTAATTATTTTACTTAGAAGTTACAAAAATTAATGGAATTGCGCACTAGGGGTGCCAAAATAAAAGCAACGAACGATAAAAGCATCGTTTTTGAAATTTTCTGATGGACTCTCCATTTTCAGGTCATATTTAAATGGTGTGTCGCAGTTAGCTAGTAAAGTCCGCCATTTAAAAAACTGCCTAGCCCTTAAACCATCGATGGTTTAACCACTTGCGTAGTCAAGTTCTTTATATAAAAACAGACACAAAACGTTTTCAAGACAAGATTATGTATCTTCTAGGTAAGCGTGTTACACCGTCGACCGCATCATCACATAACAACATGTGAGATTGCGGTCAAACGAAAGCTTATCTTATACCTTTAAACGAGAAAATCTTGTATATATATCGACGAGAGATCGTCTCTCATCATCATCTCTCGTCGATTCAACTGAATGCAACTTCGGTTATCGAGCAGGTTAGTTGACTGTAACGTCAAACCTGTAGATGGAGCCACGGTCGCGTTAGTGCCGAACAGTCCCTAAGAGTTATTCGTCGAGTGTGATTAGGATCCGATGGCGCAGTGGTCAGCGCAGCCCCGTACCGAGGGGAAGGTCGCGGGTTCAAATCCCGCTCGGCTCTTAACTTTTGGGACATTATAAAAATCTTTGTGATTTCCATAAGTGTAGTAAACACTATAAAATCAATAAAAAATTATGAAAAACGCAAGGTGACATCTCTCGTCGATTCAACTGAATGCAACTTCGGTTATCGAGCAGGTTAGTTGACTGTAACGTCAAACCTGTAGATGGAGCCACGGTCGCGTTAGTGCCGAACAGTCCCTAAGAGTTATTCGTCGAGTGTGATTAGGATCCGATGGCGCAGTGGTCAGCGCAGCCCCGTACCGAGGGGAAGGTCGCGGGTTCAAATCCCGCTCGGCTCTTAACTTTTGGGACATTATAAAAATCTTTGTGATTTCCATAAGTGTAGTAAACACTATAAAATCAATAAAAAAATTATGAAAAACGCAAGGTGACATCTCTCGTCGATTCAACTGAATGCAACTTCGGTTATCGAGCAGGTTAGTTGACTGTAACGTCAAACCTGTAGATGGAGCCACGGTCGCGTTAGTGCCGAACAGTCCCTAAGAGTTATTCGTCGAGTGTGATTAGGATCCGATGGTGCAGTGGTCAGCGCAGCCCCGTACCGAGGGGAAGGTCGCGGGTTCAAATCCCGCTCGGCTCTTAACTTTTGGGACATTATAAAAATCTTTGTGATTTCCATAAGTGTAGTAAACACTATAAAATCAATAAAAAAAAGTATGTAAGTAATTCGTATTTAAATATAATTCACAACAACAGTTTACAAAAAAAAAAATACTGAGCGAAGCTCGGTCACCAACTGCTAGTTAATTATAAAACTAAAAAAAACCTAATGTACAGCCAATTGCCTTACCAACAGGTTTTTTATGGTTTTCGTACCTACGGTATTTGATTTTTACGATCTCCTGTGTCAATATTAAGGCAGTTCATTCTATGACGGATTTTTTTTGTTGACTGTGAATTACCACAAAATCAAAATTGTAAATGTGAATGTAGCTTTTCAATGGTGAAATAATTTTTGAAATCGGCACCGTAGTTTTTGAGTTTATTCATTGCAAACATACACACAATAAAAATTATAAATTTAAAAAACTTGAGAAACCGACTTCATTGCCAAACGGCTAAACCGATTTTAATCAAATTTGTTTGGGACAATCTAGACGTAAGAATAACCTTCCAAATAAAAAAATAATTTTCTAAATCGGTTCATAAATGACGGAGGCATGCAGTTACAAACATAAAATAAATGGCAACACCGATTTTATTAAAATTAAAATGGGACCAATCTGGACCAACCTTTCAGATAAAAAAATAATTTTTCAAATCGGCTCACAAATGACAAAGTATGCGGTAACAAACATTAAAAAAAATAAAAAAATACAACCGAATTGAGAACCTCCTCCTTTTTGATTGGAAGTCGGTTAAAAATACAAAATCTTTCCTCTTTACAATATTGGTATAAATTATTTTAATAGTTTATTTATTATTTTATTTGTTTTTACCTTAATAGCTTCCATCTGCTGCTGGGCCGCAGTATGGTCGTCTCCAGCGACGATGGCGAACTTGGTCCATCCAAAGGCCTTCAGCAACGCCACCACTGACTTGCTGACTTTGTAGGCTGGCGGTAGGGTCCGCGCGAAGGTTCCTCCTAAACCTGATCTGTCGCGCGTGTTGTGAGCGCCCGCACATTTCTGGTGAAACAAGCTTATTTAAACCCGGTACTTATATTATACGAGCATCTGTTAGTAAGTACGGAACGTCGTCCGTGAAGACTTGCGCACATCTAAGGGTACGACCACACCTAGGCAACTTGCGATGGCGATCAGTGAATCGCTGTCAAGTATCGTGATATATGACAGCGATGGACTGATCGCCATCGGTGGCGATCTAGATGTGCGCATGGCTTTAGCGTTTTGTGTTGGCGATCAGTGAACCTACAAAATATAACAAACACGAGAAACAAAATGGCAGCGTTTTACTGATCGACACCGCAGAACGCACATCTTGACGTTCTGCGGTGGTAATCAGCACAGAAAAGCAAAAACGCTTATGTTTAGTAATCAGTGCAAAGCTGTCATATATGCGCAAGGCTTTAGATGGCTTTAAACAATCTGTAGATTTGGGAAGTCTCATAACTTTTTCATTTTAACTGATGTAAGTATAATATATATCTGAACTGAACTGTATAGGCATTTTCACCGCGCCTCTCAATCAATTAGGTACTGTAAATTGATCTTACCACTATGTGCGTACAGTACCAGAGCCAGAGACAGAGACAGAGCCAGACAGAGCTTGTGGTAGGCTTACTGGTGTCCCGTAGTTTAAATTAAAATTCTGAATGTACCTAGAAGTAGGTTTCATATTCACGTTTCAGAGCAGGTATTATTTATTCGGTACAGGAATACTTATATAAAAGTCAAATTAGTCAGACGAAAGCAAATAAAAGGCTCAGAATTATTTGAGGAAACAACAGTTTTATTTGTTTTCGCCATTTGTAAACAGTTCATTTAGAATAATATATTTTTAATATGGTACTCGTACTGAATCAGTGGACCCTTAATAATTGTGACAAAGGATCATTTATAGTGTTCATTTGGTAAATAAAGATACGAAAAATCTGTTCTTTCAACTTTATATTAAAACAGAAATTAAATGAAATTTATTTATGTCACGTCAAACAAGTCAATGTTAGAATGAGTTGTAATTAAAGTCTGTTAAATATTTTTTGTGAAATGGAAAGATTGCTTACATATAACTTTTGATACAAAATTACTTTTTTTGCTATATTAAATATTTTAAAAACAACAAAAGATGTCCATTTATCTTCCAATTATTACACTTAAAACGATTTAACAGACCAATTGAGCTATTTATAGATACCTACTATAAACTAACTCTAAACTACAAAAAGCTCAACTGTTTCTTGTGTTTTTTGAACATTTTGCATATACGTACTTGCTTACTTACTTGAAATGCACTGCACTTTCCTATGTTTAATTAGAAGGCCAACATTTCCATTTGCTACTTCGTATTTACGCGGTACATCATGAATAGCTAATTACTTTGTATAGTATGTTTGCGCCACTCACGAGCAAAGCTGCAAGCACTCTGGTTAATTTGTATTTACCGATGAGGTTTCCTTGCTTTTACAAAGCCCACTTGCTTTAATTGAAGGAAAGTTTTAGTTTCCAGTGGAAAATGCTTGAAGAGATCTTTGCTAGCTAGTTTGTTTAGATTATTACACTATGCCAGTGCTCTCAAACGGTGAAGGAAAACATCGTGAGGAAACCAGCATATAGTAGAGCCTAAAAGGTTCGAAAATATGTGTCAAGTGTACGAAAGGAGCCCCTTTAAGGCGCACTTAAAATCCTTTCACCACACTTGGTTCGAAAGAATCGTTGAGACGATAAGAAGAAGTTTGTTTAGATAGTTAATTTTAGAAATGGCTTATTCTCTTTACTTTTTCTTTACTCGCTGCTACTACTGCACTACTTTTTAACCGACTTCAAATAAAAAAGAAGGAGGTTCTAAATTTTTTTACTCCTGCGGATATCATCGTTTTCAACATTTGTTTCTGTTTTATTTGTAAATAAATCTTATTAAAGAAATGTTTGTTCTTTTATATAAATGTAGGATCTGGGAATGTGAGCATATGAAAGATGATAACGGAACGTAAGTGAGAAGTGTGAAACGGAACGTAGGATGAACGGTTGATTGAGAGTTTATGGAACGAACGGATGAATGTTTTAATTAATAAGATGATGAATGAACATGGTCTCTTTTCCCTGGGAATTCAGACATACGCCACGTACCAAAATTGTATTCTGGATAAAATAAAAAGCAGTCGAAGAAAATATCAGTTTTATTGCTCCGCATCCCACATAGATAATTGTACAATAGGTAAAGAGCACTTGTCGCTTCGAACTTTTTAGGTTCTACGACATGCCCTTCACTGTCTGACAGTACTGACAATGGTACTTACATGCGAGATGAGAGGCAGGTTCCATGCTGATGCCAGTCTTGCTTCAGTGTGGCACGTACCATCGGGTCCGAAGAACGCCACCACGCCGAGATCACGCATCTGAGTCATCACCCTGAAGGAAAGAGTGAGCAAGTATAGCCACGTGGTGCCTTTTCTATTTATAGGTTCGGAAGTGGGATGTTTCGAGAAAAATTTATTATTTGTTTTCTTTAGAGGGGGGCCTTCTCCGAGTGAGTGAATGAATCAAAAAAGTCAAAAGACAGAAACATTAATGTATTTATTCAATACAATACAAAAATATTTATTCGAGCAATCAGTTTTACAAAAATCCAGATACACAATGGACCCCGCACTAGGACTAGACTAATCACGGGAGACCTAAAAGAGTTTACAAAATGTTTTAAGTAGCGAACAAAAATACCTGATTTGAAAGGGTAAGGAACAGTAAACAAATAAACCCTAATAATAAAAATGTGACCAGTAACTACAATGTCTACCAAAAACTAAATAAAATTACATCTTCAAATACAGTACTTATAGATGAACAAAATAAATACAGTTCTACAAAATAAGGAAGAAACATTGAACATCTTAAATACAATCCTTTTATCACAAGGACCACTTTGAAGCGTTATAAAGCTAGGTGGATCTAGGTGCCAAATGTAGCAAATGTGATGTCCTATAGAAGTCAGCCTGTGGGAAGAAAAATGGTTGTTGAACATTTAAAAAAAAAATTAAGAACCCGTACTCAAAGGGTCTTTTTAATAATCCTGGCGTAACGTTGGACTAGTTAATCCGTGTTTTGTCTCTTGCATTGACATGCAATTGTCAACTCGAGCAAATGTGACAAAACACGGATTAACTAGTCCAACGCTACGCCAGGATTATTAATAACACCCAGGGTTTAACGGAACCTTAATACTAAGGCTCTGCAGCCCGTCCGTCTGTCTGTCCGTCTGTCACCAAGCTGTATCTCATGAACAGTGATAGTTAGACCGTTGGAATTTTTACAGTTAATTTAGATATTTCTGTTGCCGCTTTAATAACAAATGAAGAAAAATAGAATAAAATATATATTTACGGGGACTCCCATACAACACAACATTGTGACATGTCATGATTTTGAAATTATTATTATTTTTTTGTACATAACTTATCGTGCACGAGTCTGACTTGGCTAGTTTTCTTTTATTTATTTTTGCTACTGATGCGTGTGCATATCAAAATCCTTTACAAAGTTTATTTATTATACTTACTAATGAAATAGCAACTGTTTATTTTGTGCGACTAGTATGATTTATTTTTCAGACATTCGGGAAACTAATCTTATTTTACCAAATGTAAAGGCGCTTCTAATATACACTCTATATTCTTATGACCAGTAATATACTCATACATAACTCCACCCCGTATCTGCAAATAAACTTGAGTGGCTGCTTAGTTATTCGAAGTGTTATATACCGTGCTGGATTTTTATGTTTTTTCCCATATCATTACTTAATTTTTTTTTTTGTATAATTAGTGTACGCTATGTTTCATAACCTACTCTAATAATATTACAATCTAGCCAAATTCCGGCTAATAAGTAATTTGATTACTTATAATGAGTCTTCACAGAATCTTTTTTATTATACTTGAGTTTTAGCTAAAACAGAAATATCGTTGTAAAATTTTATTGTCTATAGGTTACACCTTTGACGTAACCAAGTGTTCTTAAAGTCTCTATGGTTTTAATAAATGAATTGAATTAAATTAAATTTAATTGATTTTCATACTCCACGACTAATGATTGCAGATATTCTTTACGGGCAGTTTATATGCAGAGTATTTATTACGCTTTTGCAATATTCATCTTTCATTTCTTGAGCGTAACCGTCTATGTGTTTTTTTGAGTGTTAGTTTTTGAGCAATTGACAGCGATCGACCTAAGTAAATATGTGGCCAGTACCAATCAAAAGCTCAGAGGGGTCATGACGTCTGTGTTACTGATGAACTTTGACCCCTATGATGTTACCGGCTAAGTGGAAGTTCGATTCCCACGTCATCGCAACTTTATTTCATTATTTCTAAACAAATTTGATTTCACATTTTATAAGTTAACTAAATTGTTATTAGCAATACATACAGTTTGTAAATACTTGAAAAATAATAAAATTTACTAAAAGAAACTTGGCTTGGTATTATATAGGTACCTACGTCCTACATACGTCAAAAGAAAATGTACTTAAGAAAAAATATTAAGCCCAATAATATTTTGTAAAGAACATACAAGGTATTTCTTTTCTATATAATTCTTTCACTAAAATGATTTCATAAATCTGATTCTTCTGTGACGAATATTTGGCAAAACGAGGTCGGAAATTCGAACTTTTGTATGTAAATGTCATTAAAAGATGAATAATAAGTTTAATTCATGACGATTAGCATTTTCATTTCATTTCATTTCATTTATTGATTGCTCACATGTACATAAAATAAATAGCATTTGTTCTTAAAGTAGCTTAGGTCAGTACATGCACCCTGTTGGGCACTGCAATGTCATAGCAGGTTCATATACAATTAGCGGTTAACAAATATAGATAGGATAGGTCAATCATTCATTATACATTAGTCAAAGGAATGTCAAGACAGTTAGGAATTTTACCAAATTAATAACAAATACCGATCACATGTCAAAGTTAAATAAAAGAACTAAAGTCAATAAAATATAAGGTTAAATGTCAAAATGTTTAAATTTCAAGTCTATGTCATTTATTATCTGATTTGAATTCATCAAATTTTATGATGTGATACAGGCAAGCGCACTCATAGACCAAGGTAAAGCATGGATGAAGACCCTCTAACGGCTACCACCGCTGCCGACGGATACCGTCTCATACAGACGCATACCGACGCATTCCAGCGTATACTAACGTCTTTCTAGGCTTGGTGGCGTAGACTGCCTAACTTTAAGAAGTTGCAAAGTGATCCTTGTGATCATCGTGATCATCAGCCTGAAGTAGTCCACTGCTGGACATAGGCCTCCCCTACACATTTCCAGGAAGACAATTCTGAGCCCTTTACATCCACCGACTTCCTGCGATCTTAACAATGTCGTCAACCCATCTGGTGGGTGGGCGCCCTACTTTTCGTCTTCCGGTTCGTGGTTGCCATTCGAGAACCTTTATTCCCCAACGGTTGTCAGTTCTTCGAGCTATATGACCTGCCCATTGCCACTTCAACTTTCTACCAATTCTATAAGAGCTAGGTCGGTGACTTTGGTTCTTCTATGGATATCCTCATTTCTGATTCTATCACATAGTGAAACTACTATCTTGTGATACTACTACATAAATATGTATTTGATTTTGACTTCCGCTGTGGTTTCCTCCACTAGAGTGCTGCACAATACTGCTGGAAAAAATCCACTACGATGCTTTGAGGTCGATCTCCAAGCATTCCTATTACCCAATTGATTTAAAATTACTCCATCAATATGCTCACAACTGCGATAAAAATAACGCTGGTTTGATACCCAATTTCAATCAATCAAAAAGAGATAAGCGTGATAATAATTATTTTTTCGTCTTGAGAATCCACTTCTAACAAAAATTTATCAAATCCCTCTGGCGGTCCTCCATAATCGATCTTTCGCTCTTTTTCAATATTCTAATCTGTTCAAAGGACACAAAATAGACCCCTAAGGGCTGGAATGCAAAATGTTATAACCAAAATTAAAGATTAGCACTGGTGGTCTAGTAGGAACGACCCCGCCTTCTGATCATAAAGTCATGAGTTCGAATCCGATCGTGCACCAATAAGTTTTCCTATCCAAAAATGTATAATGCACTATGCAAGTACTTTCAAACTACATCGAACTCGATGAATCCGATGAAGAAAAACATCGTGAGGAAACCAGTATGACTTTGATCCTAAAAGCCAAAATCATGTCAGGAAGTTCTTTCACATTGATTCGAAAAACTAATGACATGACTAGAAGAAGCCCGTCAATAGTCGAGATAGGTAGTTGAATCTTGAGTTCACTCACCTCAACGACAAGCTCTCCTTGTCCATCAAGATGGGTAGTCTCGCGGGACCGATGTCTGCAGCCACAAACCTTAACTTCAAGCCGGGGAGGAGGCTTGGCTCGCGGTTCACGGCCGCCACTGCTAAGGGCATAGCACCCAGCACCGTCTGTGAAGGAGACTGGAGATTAAAACCTTACCTTCGTGGTGGCATTTAGAAAGTATGATACGGCCGGCAGATATTGATCTGAAGTTAGCCATTTGGTGAATGATTTCTTCAGTTGTTGCCCAGTTTGGACAGCCATATTGTACGTAGTAATAGAGCTGTTTTTCGTAAAAAAAAATGGTGGTTATTAAAATGTTAATATCATTACTTATTAGTTCTATTTTTTGTGTGTTTCATGTTTTGTGACGTAAAATTAAATGTTTTCTATTTCTATCCTTTTTTTCTTTGTCCATAAGAAGGAGGTGGAGCCCCATAAAGCTTTTTTCTGAAGTCAGTTTTTTAGGGCTCTTTGATTAGTAACTGCTATCGACAGGCTTACGACAAGTCTATGCATGTCTGTGAAATATAACTTACGATATATGTAATTATTTACCTTCTTTTATTTCTTTCTTTGAGGTGACTTTATTCTATTTATTGTATTTAAAGAGGATCCGCCCTATGCATTTTTTTGTGGTCGGGATTAGGTGGGTACATGACAACGGGAACGAAAATATCCCATGAGCATGTAAGACTGACTGACTCATAAGTAGCTATTTTATTTGTAAATATAGGCGGCCAACATAAAAAATAATAAAAGAAGTCGCATGAAGTTCATGCATTTTTAAAGACGCTACAAAACTCATGCAATATTATTATGTTGATGATATTCGTTTGATGTCGCTTTCAACGTTAAATTAAAATTGTGCCTTTTCAACCAGCGGTGTGGGACGTTATGTACCCTCTCCCCCCCCCCCTTTACCTCTCAACCTCCTTTACAATTTCTCAACCCGAGCATGCCCGGGATGACTTTGGATTACTAAACTAAATAAAATGAACCTATTTGTTTTCCTTTCTCTACCATCTTCAAATGGGGTATTATTTTCACTTGATCGATGACATTTCACTGGTTGTAAAATAAATTACGGTTTACGGCTATGCCTTTTTATTTTTAAGTAGCCTGTAACCATTCTACTGAAACTTGGTAAGTGCCGGCAGCCGGAGTGATCGCCACTAGAAGTTCCATTTTCAAAAATAAAAATGTTTTCTTATTATGAAACAGTAAAAAGTCGAGTCTTTATTCATGATTATTCTACTTAGAAGCAAAAACTTTTTTGTTTTTGAAGGGTCGTGGCTAGCAAGGAGTTTCACATTTCCCCATTTCCCTATTGGATAAACAGATAAAAAGGATAGTAAGGTAGAGATAGTTAATATTATGTCCGCTATCCTTTAAATATATTGACGAACTTTTTAAGTATTGGAGTTTACTCCTGAAGAATCAGTTTTTTGATATAAGGCGCCCGGTATAAGAAAAATGTGGAGAGTAAAATCTACTGAACGAATGACCTCGTTACGTTTTTGGTGCGCAACCTATCTTGCGCAACTTTCTAATTTGGTGTGAGCAGTGCAGCTAGATCGTGGGTAGTGTGTACCCTTACTTTGCCTTTAAGGAGTAAACTCCAGTCGTGCGTCGGAGCTGACACACACATATATTTTTTTTTTATTTGGGGCTAAATAATGTTGTGTGGATTGTCCACAATATTTATTCATTATTTTGTAATGTTGGCTGTTGTAACACACGTGTCGTGCAATTCCACGTGGCAAATCACAGTGTAAGTTTACTTTATCACAGTATATTCTGTTAAAAGTAAAAAGCAATTTAAAGTTTATTGTGGCAGCTCTAATTCAGTTGTGCTACCTGCATACAAAATATTGAAATATATTATCTTGCATACAGATGCGACTGATGAGTAAAGCCTTGCGCACATCTAGTGCGAGCGCGATGGCGATCAGTGCAACGCTGTCAAATATGACAGCGTTTCACTGATCGCTATCGCCATTGCCATCGTTAGGACGTTGGCTTTGTAGACTCACTCAGACATCAGGAAATCTCTAAAAATAGAATAGGAAATGTATAAAATTGAAGAATTAATTATAAAACTATCGACACCTCTTTGAGAGATGAGAACCGGAAAAAGAGAACGAGTTTAAACGAGTTTTCAACGCACAGTCGTTGTTAGAAGTTGTATTGGTGTCAAAGTTTGTTTGAAAATGCAAACAAAATCACGCGGGATTCCACTAAAGATATTCATATTTATTTATTCATTGCTTCATGTGCTTTAAAGGTCTTAGAGGGAGATAGATGATAGGCATAGGTGTTATTGTTCAACTAATTCGGCAACATTATAATTTGTCTTCAGTCTATCATCGTTTTAAGTAAACAAAGTATTGAAAGCTCTCAGCTATATTAGAGATATAAAGGAAACACTGACCTGACTACGTCGGTAAGCGCCGAGGAACCCAATAGTGATGGTTTTATTATGCAGCCACTTTTCTCGAAGGTTCGGACAAATCTTCGCGGCGCCGCAATCTCTCCCCACCACTTCATACAAATCCAAACCATCCAGCTCCATACCGCCTATAGACAAGCTCTCTTCAATCAAATTAGTTGTAACACTTGAATATATATTATTCAAGTACACTGAATCTAGCTTCTTGTCAGTGTAGGGAGCTTCCTCAAGAGTAGCGTTCATTTCACATTTGCTCTTGTCTAGTAGTGTGTTCACATCTATGCTTTCATCTTTTTTGGGAGTGTTGTAAAGATAGTCATCTTTGTCTATTTCAAAGGTATCGTTATCCAATTTGCTGTGGGAGAGAGACAGGTAGTCCTCAGTCGGCTTGGATTGTATTTCTCCGATGGAGATGAGAAGAATGAAGAGTAGGTTGGTTCGATACGCCATTTTGGTTCACATTATTGACGTGGATGATGATGAAACCTCATGGAGCAAAGAACCTGCAATAGACAAAGTAAAATTAAGATCTCCATATCAACTTATTACAAATACCTATCATAAAGGCTCCGGAAAGCCAGATGTGTTTGAGCGTCGCGTTCCGCCTAATCGCGTTGTGTTGGTGTGTTTTTCTCAAACATGTTCGGTTTGATCATTATTTTGACAACATTCTTTGAGATAAATCAAAATTGCTGTAATGGCAAAATGCGAGCATTCGAGCAGCGGCTAGCAAAAGTTGTATCATATACCTATGGTCTTACTTATAAAAATATGTCAAAAGATAAACAGTGCTTAAACTATTGCTATCTTTTACCACTGAGCAATGACAAACAGTGACAGGGCTAACTTTAAGCAATGTTTAAATTTAAATTACGTTAATAAGTATGGCGGCTAATGTTTAATTTAAAAATGGAACAATCTTTTATTCCGAAACATAACAACCAAGGAGTTAAAGAGTTTAGAAGGTTTTATTTAAATTTCGAACGGGCTTGCAAAACTAAATTCTGTTTATTGAAAAAATAAAAAAAAGACTTCATTGTGAGAAAAATTGTGTTGTTCGTTGTTTGTCGTTATGACCAAATTATGAGTTCAAGTAGTTCTAGGTACTTAATTTCCTTGCATTATTAGAAAAATAAACAATCTTATTATATTATATAATCTTTGGCCACAACTAGGCATTGATATGGTATGTGGTATGTGCGCATTTACACGTTCATCCATCAATGGTCTCTTTTGCTGCGGCCGCTGCAGAAATGTACTATTTATATAACCTAGAAATATAAATCCCATTCATATCCTGCTCGCAGTGATATCGAATGAAAACTATAAAATGAAACCTATTTCTCGTGCACCAGTGACCTAATTTTGTGTTATACACCCTTTGGTATTGAATACGCCCGCCTACAGTCACCTAGTTGTATTTTTATGTTGGTACTACGTAAGCTTTACGTAAGTGAAATCATGGGCGGACACCAGTGTTTACCTAAGTTAAGGTAAATAAAGGATATTAAGTATAATAATTTGTTATGAAAATGAATGACGTCAAAACATTGGGGGGATACCGAATAACAAAATAAAATAAGCATAATTACTAACAAGAGTGACAAAAATTACATTTCGATCCAAATTAAAATTATATTATTTATGGCATCTGAAACACAGATATTAAACCTGTACCCGAAGTCGGAGTTTTGCTACCACATTTCATTACCAAATGTTGTTTTCGTTTCGCTTATTTGTCTCTCTCTATTGTATGGAGAAAATATGACACAGCAAAAATATTAGTTACAGTTGTTGTCTCATCTTTTCTAAATACAGTAGACAGAGACAAATCGGTGAAACGAAAACAACATTTGGTAAAGAAATGTTGTAAATGCACTGGGATTTGGGGTACCTACTGGTCATTAATATTCAAGCCATCATTTATACCGAGCATCAAAATATTTGGAAATAAAGAGCTCGAAAAGCCTCCAAAATCAGGAATATTTCCATCGTTGTCAGGATCACAATTCCCTTCTAAAAGTCATTAGAGGTTCTTTAAAAAAAAAACGCCAAACCCTAAGGTCAACGTCCTCAGTCTTTTTATTCATTAGAAGTTAATCAATCTTGGAAAAACGAATCGAGTGGAATTCCAAATTCAAATAAACGAAGACTTGGCAAGTGCGAGTCCTGATAAATAGCACTGGGCTTTTCTTTTTTTATTATTAAAGCCACTGCGCACATCTAAAGCCTTGCGCACATCTGAGTGATTTGCGATGGCAATCAGTGAAACACTATCTATATGACAGCTATATTTGACCGTATCATTGATCGCCATCGCCATCGCCTAGATGTACCTAGGCCTTAGGACCACAAAAATATAAAAAAAAATATGATAAAGGGGTTAAAATTCACGAACACAATTTTTCTGTGCGGAACTCCGAGAGTATTGAATGTTGGTTGATGAATAGAGCTGAACTAATTGGTGTCTGGTGTTCTGTGGTTTGTTCAGCCTTGAAAAAGGATGACATCGCACATAACTTTTTGTAAATTTATAAATAAAAATAAAACCGAAACTGGATATTTACATACTTTATAGAATTTAATATTATAGAGGGAATATTATAAAAGAGAGCTCAAAGCTTTTTGTGAAGGGCTCAGGGCGAAAGGTTATTGAATAGAGCTGCACTAATTAGTGTCTGGTGAACTGTGACCTGTAAACCAACGGTATCGTGTGTTCCAATCGTATGGACAGAGGTCGTCAATAAAGGGATTTGATCTGTATTATTTTTTACACAAAGAAAATGGGATCGTATTTTCTAAATGCTGTAAGTACTTAAATCATTTTAGCTTATACCTAAGTCGTAGAAACTTGAAATTGTTAGATAAACTTGCCTATATTTATATTGGTTTATAAAAACTGTCCCATAACTCGTACCGAAACGTTCGAAGGCAGGATAGAACAGAACAGAACAGAATAGAAGCAAATTAACGCACAGGTACAGGTACAGTAGGATACAGCTCAAGCTACCTAAAAACAAAGAAAAATGACGCTTACCGCAAGGACATAAAAGCTAGCAGTGTATAATCTGATGAGTATCCTTCTGTACAACGCTATAAAAAAAATAAGGAAGGTACGAGTACATAAGATTATAGGCAGTAAGTAGAGCAATGTTTCTTAAAAATAAACGGTAAGTCTAAAAATCAGGTCAAATTATCAAAACGAAGACCTTCACTCAGTTGTTATTTTCTCAATTACTTTGTACCTTATTTATTCAGCAATGATTGAACCTCCAACGTAATCCTATTAAAGCAAAAGCAATACTTCTAAATGGTCTGATTCGGCTTCCATTTTTATTAAAGACGCTGAAAGAAACCCGAATAGCTTACCGCTTGCTGGCTTGTTAAGGTTTTTGATCTGTATTATTTGTACTGGCGCCTACCAGAAAAACATTTTCTCGAATCAAAAACTGTATGACGTTATTCCGCACTCCATCACAGGTGGGGGGGCTGCATGCTGTTTTTCTACTTTGTTGTCTATGAAATATGAAGTTCATTTTTTAAATCGATCGCCTCCCTTCAAAGATTCTTTTAAAGCAGTTTAAATTTAACGCTTTCAGATTCTAATTTTGAGACTTGTCAGCACATTTTCTCGCTGTCTCTTTTTTGTGCCGGTTTGAGAAACACGCTGTCGTGTGTGTGTTATGGTGGTGGTATTTTCCGTACACCTTGTACAACAGGATTGGTATTGGATTGGTAATATGCACACAATATCAGATATTCATGAAAGTTTAACCTGCCTCTGTTGAAGAATTGATGCATTTTAATACAAATATTTTACAACAGACATTTCCATGAATAACAAGTATGAAAACAAGTCCAGTAGATTGGTTAAGCCACAAGAGAGAGGCGAGATAAATAATATGCTGATTTTTTTTTCCTCTGGTTTATTTACACTTACAATTAAACAAATATTCACAAAATGTACAAAATTCACTATAAACCGTTGGTTACCTGCAGACCGTTACAAACGATCTAGAGATAGCTCAACTGATCCTAATCAGCACCGAACGGAAGCGTCTCTGGTTTTGGTATTTGAGAAAAAGTTACGGTTGTAAGCAATAAATATTGCGAATCGGCTTTTCTGCTTTCGTAGAGCGCTTTTTCTTTCTGACGAACACTACACTCTATGAAACCGAAATTATCAGCCGTCCGTTTTACCGTCCGGTTCCAGAGGAACTTCCTCCCGCGCACTCTAAGGTTGTGGAATACTCTTCCTCCCGAGGCTTTCCCTATACAGCATGGGGCTTTTCAAGAAGGGCGTTTTAAAATGTTTAAAGGGTCAGCAACGCGCGAGTGATGCCTCTGGTGTTGCAAGCGTCCATAGGCTACGGTAACCGCTTTCCATCAGGTGGGCCGTATGCTTGTTTGCTAACTTTGTAGTATAAAAAAAAAAAAATATTCGACGTGCAATATTTGTTGCCTACTGCTAATATTTTTTTTTTTTTTCTTTTTTTCTTTCTAATAATTTGTTTGACCTGTCCAATTGCTAGTATTTACGTCATGTGTGTTAAGTATTGTATTGTTAGTACTGCAGTACATAACACACCCACTGATATGATGTCAATGTGCGCATCACATTTAAGCGTTCTGCATGCGTGTTTGATTCTGATCGCCAATCAGTGAATTTAAACTATATTTGACAGCGTTTCATTGATCGCCACCGCAGACTCTTAGATGGTGTCACAGTATTGATTTATTGTTTTTTTTATTATTTGAAGTGCGCAAGGCTTAAGTACTTAGGTACGTCTATAATTCTGTAAAAAATATTGTTTTCTTTCGACAGTAATTTATAATCCTCAAGGATTACAAAGATAGCATCCTTATTTTGGAAGTCTTTCCTGTGCGTGGGTCAACAAGCGCTTAGCCGATTCGTGAAATAAACAATGTATTTTTCGATGAAAATTTTTAAGGCGTCACGGATCAGTAGGTAGTAGCTCTGCCTTCTGCGCCGTAGGCCGTGGGTTTGATCCCCACCGAGAACTTTTTATTTGTGTGGTGAACGTAGATGTTTGTTTTCTTTTTTATAATACTTAGATACTTAATTAACAAAAAAAAAGGATTTAAGTATTATATCAGCTATTTGGGTCCCATCATACAAGTCCGCTTAGTTTGGGGCTAGATAGTGTTGTGTTAACTGTCCACAATGGTGTATTTATTTAGTAGGAAAAGTTTACGTATACAAGGAAACAAAGAAACCTACCACAAGCTCTGCCTGGCTCTGTCTCTGGCTCTGGGTTTGAGTCTGTGTGAGTGATCACCAATTTATTATACTGTGTGTGTGACGTTTCGACGTAGGATTTATTTAGGTAGTCAACACTCACACAGACTCAAAACCAGAACCAGAGACAGAGCCAGACAGAGCTCATGGTAGGCCTACAGTAATAAGTAGAGTCTTTATTTATGATTATTATCCTACTTATGACTATAGACGTTTACGATGTTTTTTTGTAAAAATAAACTTTTTCCCTATTCACACAGACACAAAACCAGAGCCAGACATATCTTGTGGTAGGCCTACAGGAACACTTAATAAATTGAAGAAGAAATTCGGAAGTAATCAATCATTTCGGTGACTTCTGAAAACTTCGTTAAAGTTTTCTTTTCAAGTACCTAAGTAACGATGGATCATTAACAGCTCTCACGTTACCTAGACGTGTTTCGGAAAAAGCCCGTTATCCACACAACACTATCTAGCCCCAAATTAAGCAGAGCTCGTACCACTGTGTTGCTTGGAACCAATTTTTGCGTTAAAGTATGTGACAGACGTACGAGCAAGTACGCGTACTTATGGCTCGCCGACCTTTTTCGCTTGTGTGTCACCGTAAGTACGCGTACTTTAAAACCGCCGCGCAAAATCGATGGCGATCCAACCGGTCTGAAATCTTGCTCGTAGCTCGTCATGGCTCGAACGTGTGGCAGCATTGCGAGCCGCGAACCACGATTTTGTTTCGCCAGTTCGTGGATGCGCACGCTTGTCGTGTTAATTTTTGCAATTTATGTTAATTTTAATTCAGAAATTTCAAAATTAGTGATTTCTGAACATATTCGCATATTTTTAAAATGTAATACGATATTATTCCTAAATAACACAAAGCTTCTTCAGTCGACGACATCGCAATACAGAGTGAGTAAGCTTCACGTGTGTCACTAACGTCGAGCCGAGTAAGTTCGCGATCTTTAAAACCGCGTACTTTAAGTTCGTACGTCTATCACCCACATTCGATACATTAGGTCGGCGTGCCATAAGTACGCGTTCTTGCTCGTACGTCTATCACCCACTTTAGACAGACAGAGAACAAACCCACACAAAAAATTGTTCTCGGTGGGGATCGAGCTAAGCTGAGCTGAGGTGAGAGGCCAGTCAACACGTCACTACTATAATAGTTCTAGAGTCCGCGCAGGATAACTCTACGCGTGACAGATGGCGGAAAATGTATGTTGATGAACACAGATGTTTGTTCTCTGTCTGGGTGTATGGTATTCTATAATGTATAAGTATTTACAAAAAAATTTAAGTATTAAATCAGCTATCAACAGGGCTACCACGAGCTCCATATGGATATGGCTATGGCTGTCAAATTGTGTATAGATAGGCTGACCCACACATTCATTTTCTTCTTGGGTTTGAATGTGTTGACACTGTTGACACAATTTTGATAGCCATAACCATAACCCTATGAAGCTCATATAGGCCAGCTGGCCTCTGCTTAATTTGGGTCTAGATATTGTCGTGTGGATAGTCTACAATATTTTTTTTTTTTATCAACCACGGACAAGAAGTGTGTCCAAATGAATGAACGCAATAAAAAAAGGTGGATTACTCGTAGACTTGACTTTATAAAGACCTGCGCACATCTAGGCGATGGCGATGGCGATCAGCTGAAACGCTGCCAAATATCGTTGTCATATTTAAACCAATTTGGCTGAAAATTGGTGGGAAGGTATAGCTTAGAACCAGAATACGATTATAGAATTCTTTTTTTTTTTATCCCAGTTAGTATATTATAAATAAAATAAAATAACTTACTTCTTCAAAAGACCAATGAATCACTTTAAAAGTACTTTCAATGTTTGTTTCTACACTATAAACTTTCACAATATAAACACAATTAGAAATCCCTCACTGATGTTTACATCGACAACATCGCGTTGTGGCGATATAGTTACGCTCGGTACGTGCTATCGCCACGACGGCTCACGATAAACTGAAAAGAGAATGATAAGGTTCTGAATTGAAGTCGAAAATGAAAATGAAACCTTTTTGTTATGCATTGCGTTGGTCGCGCTGCGTAGTTTCGTAGCACGCAGCTACGAAGTTCATTCAGGGATGGTTGTTCTATTCCTAATTCAAAATAAATATTTTAGTTGAAGATTTGTTTTCAGTGATTTCGGGAAGCTTCTTCATTTTAATTATTTTCTGGTGTTATTTTAAGTTTTGTTGTGTAATTTTGGTGGTGTTTTAACCAATATTACTTGAGGTCTTAGCTCAAAGTTTGAGCAATTGCAATGAAAGTGATATCCTGATTTGAACGAAACGTTTCCAATAGTTTAAAAGAAACCACAATTTTCTTCAAAACCAATGGCGTCCGACTTGTCTATTGACTGAATTGACTAAAAACTTTTTTATAAATGTAATATACTCAGAATATAGAATATAATATCCTCACTTGAATATGGCAAAATTAAAAGTATAAATACCGTGACGACTCTTGTTATTACTAAAAGAAAACACAAAACAGAAAGAGCTGAGGAAAAATCAGGAAAAACGCTCTTGTTTTTTCTCTTCTGTGCGAGTAACAGCCAAGAAACTTGAGATTGAAATTAAGTACACCTGCAGCCTTTTTCATGATTTAAATGCAATTCACTAGAGGAGAGATTGCAATTGTGACTGAAATGCGATATTGACTGGTCTTTCAGCTCAGTTAGTTGTAGCTCTGCCCTCTATATACGCCGTAGACGTGGGCCATCGAAAACAAAAATATCTGTGTGGTAAACATTAATGTTTGTTCTCTGTATGGGTGTTTTGTTAATTCACAAGTGTGTATTAACAAAAAATATGCATATAAGTATTATATCAGCTATCTGGTTCCCAACAACGGGCTTGATAGTGTTGTGTGGATTGTATAAAATATTTATTTATTAAAATTATCTTTCCAGAATGTTTAATATTATGATTTAACCTCCAGGCACATTAAATATCTTCTTGCAGATCGGCATGCTACTAGAATATTGCAATGATTTATCCTTTGTAGCTATAGAGCACTGGTGGTATAGTGGTAGCGGCCCCGCCTTCCGATCCGAAGGTCGTGGGTTCAAATGCAGTCGTGTACCAATGAGTTTTTCTGTCGAAAAATGTATGTGCACTATGTCAGTACTCTCAAGACGGTGAAGGAAAACATCGTGAGGAAAGCGGCGTGTCGTAGAACCTAAAAAAGTTCGAGCAACACGTGTCAAGACTCAAAAAGGCAAAAAGGGCCCACCAGCGGCCTACTTGCGGAAAAACCTGCCCGCACATCAAGTGCGGATGAAAAATTTGTAGGTTTTTTCCTTTGTAGGTAGAGCTACTCATTGAAATTAACTTTTTCTGCATAAACCACTATGCTACGCCGTAACAGCGTACAAAGGCTAAATAATTTTCGTACAAAAAAGCTTTTACCACACTTTTACTCGGAATATTTTTTATTATTATTATTATTATTATTATTATGTCATTTATTTCAGATATTAATCCATATTACAGTTACACAGAAATCAGACACACACAGATAAAACAAACCTACAATTGAAAATTACATGAACAAATTTATTACAATTACTTATAGAAGATTATTAAAATAATATAAAATAATTAAAAACTAAATAAATCTACAAGAGCTTAAACTAATCTGCATCCACTTAAACTGGATGGGGCAATCTGCACGAGCTACAATCATCTGTAGGATGGTGTTGCTGCTGCCTCGCACACGCTGGTGCAGGGAAGCTACCTTCTTACGGATGACCGCGTGATAGCCATCCGTGCGCGCCTCCGCGAACATCCCCGACGAGCTGCAAAAGCGAGGCAGCTTCAACAGCATCCCATATAAAAGCATATATCAGCATATAAAAGTGATGAAAGAATCCTTGGTCAAGTTATGACCTTATGTAGAGTAGTTTAAATAATAATCACATCACCTCTTAGGCCACGTTTACTGAGCCTTTTTTTAATGAAATGAGTGTGATTTTGCCTAAAAATAAAAAAATATTCGTCTATTATTTTTTCTGAAGAGTAGGTACTTGTGCATTAAAAAATAAGCCACATAACCTTTAAAATAAAAAGGTTAGATTTCTAAGCAAATAAGGTAAGGAATATTAATGTTTCGCTGAGAAAAACGATCGAGACTTTTTGTCTTTGTTTACAAAATGAGCACCAGTAGCCCTAACATAAGTTCTGTCTGGTTCTGGCTCTGGTTTTAAGTCTATGTGAGTGATGTCTAAATAAATTCTACATCGAAACGTCACTCACACAGATTCAAAACCAGAGCCAGAGACAGAGCCATACAGAGCTTGTGCTAGGCCTGCAGAAAGGCAAGTCTGAGGTTTACTCGATTAGTTTGAACATTTCGTTTCGTCTACGTGTCTCTCTCTCTTTTGTATGGAGAAATGATGAGACAACATCTCGTTTAGATCGTTTCTACGTAAGGTATTGTTAGTGTCTTATGTGTCAGTGTTACAGTCTCTACTATACCTGAAAGTTACTGTTATAAACCTACATGTGATTTCGTTTTCTGTCATTTTGGGAAGTCACATAGCTTATTAATTTTAATTGTTTTTCTGGTGATATTTTGAGTTATGTTGTGTAATTTCGGTGGTATTTTAACCAACATTACTTGAGGTCTTAGCTCAAAGTGTTAGAAGTTAGAAGTTGGAATAAAAGTGTATTATGTGATATACTGATTTTATCAAAAAGGTTTCTGATGGTTTTAAATAAAACCACCATTATTTGTTTTCAAAGCCAGTTAGGGCCGACTTTTTTATTGACTGACTTGACTTGACTAAAAACTATCTTATTTACGTAGGTAATTTATTCTCATTCGACACTTGCAAAATGTATCCAAAATGGACAGATGCCATTAAAGGAGAAGAAGAATGTTTTTTCTAAAGAATTCACCATCTAACTTCTCGTAATAAATAATTTTCACAACTTTCTACTTTCAATCTCATCATAATTCACTTTAGTAGGTGAGTGACTAATGCCTTCACAAAGAAACAACTCTTGGGAAGTTGGGACACAGCTTTTGTTGGTTTTGTTTCACTGCAGCTCAGTCTTTGTCACGAAAGTAAATTGCTTCAATTTTTAAAAGTTATAATAGAAAGAATAGTATATTATGCAACTAGTGAATAAAAGACGGATTTAAATCGAGGACCAAAGATGAATCACGAGCAAGTGCAGGATTCTAACGACTGAATCACGACCGTAGGGAGTGATTTACGATGATTGAATCACGAGCGTAGCGAGTGATTCAAGTGTTAGAATCCTAAACGACGCGAGTGATTCATGGCCCTCGAGATAAATCCGTTTTTATTCAAGAGTTGCATACTATAATTTATACCATAACTTCGAGAAAAAGAAAGATTTAAGCGAGAAAAAATTAAAAACTACTATAATAAAAAAAATATATATAAACAAATAATATAAAATTATTTGTTTATACTATTATGACATAAAACATTTTTTTTTTATTTTGATTTGATTTGTAAAAAATGAAGGATAAATTAATGCAAGTTTTCTACTACATATACCTATTGGCCGACCTCTCTTTCATAAGCTCAACAATTCAAATGAACAACAAACAACTCAGCACATCTTTTTCATTCCTAGAATACATTTTAAATCGATTTACTATTATCAAACTTTGTGTTGCTTAACTTACTAAGTACAGTATTCAAAATAGCGCCAATTTACTAATTTATGGCAATGACAACAAAAAACACAAAAAAGTATTTAATCCAATGGTAAACTTCTTGTCAAAAATTTCGACCAATCAAATCTAGAGTATTTATGGCGCAAGAAGGTTGTAAGGTATTGAGATGGACGTTGACCTTATTCGTGTGTTCCAAATTCAAACACCAAAACAGTGATTAAAAGGGCTTTTTATTCACTGTTTTCAGTGAATAAAATAAACTTTTTAGAGGGGTTATGGTATAAAGTAACTTCTAGAGTCGTGCAGATGTTGAACTCCTTGTGTTCTTTTATTATAACAGTAAATAAAATGTTATTTATTGAACTCATGAAACTTTTATGATATATTTACGCACGATAAAAATAGCTCCAAAAACTATGCTTCTTTAAAACGATGAAGGAAAACATTGTGAAGAAACCGGCAAGTTGAAAAACTTAAATAATATAAGTTTTAAAATTTTGAGAAACCGACTTCATGGGACCAATTTGAAAGTGTTGTGTGTGGGGTGTGTGTTTGTGTAGTGTGTGTGTAGTAACTGAAAACTAAGAAACTCAGAAAAATAAGATTTTTTAAAATTGGCTCATAAAATTAAATGACGAAATAAAGCGATAAAAACATTGTTTTTTTTGTAATTATAACCACATTTTATTAAACCCGTTATAATAGAAACTTTTTTTACTTGAAGTCGGTTAATAAAAATCAATATCTTTGCAGTAAATCTGTTTATTGATGATATCTAGATGATCAAACGAGCTCCATCGCTAGGCTGGCTTACAAAGAACACCGGATTTCCCTTGTACTGCGATAGAATACGTCTTTTTGCGTTTTCCACCTCCGACTTCTCTATCTGGAACGAGAAAACAAGATCAATACTCTCTGGTGTCTAGAGCACTGGTGGTCTAGTGGTCGCGGCCCCGCCTTGCGATCCGAAGGTCGTGGGTTCAAATCCAGTCGTGTACCAATGAGTTTTTCTGTCGAAAAACGTATGTGCACTATGCCAGTACTCTCAAAACGGTGAACCTTAAAAAAGTTCGAGCAACACGTGTCAAGGGTCACGCAAAAAGGGCCTGCCAGCGGCCTACTTGCGGAAAAACCAGCCCGCACATCAAGTGCGGGATGATAAAAATTTGCCGATTTTTTTTTTCTGGCCTCTTGTGGATCAAATTGACACTTTGGATGCTGGTACAGGATTATAGAATAAGTACAACGATCTAATAATACCATCTTAAAAGGCAATATGAATTCTGGAGTAGCTGTGTTGTCTATGAACCAATTCGTAATATGAAACGAGAATAATAATTTGCGTCCAAATTGTAATTATATTGGTATTGATTTACGCAAAGAGTGCTAGATATAAATGGGCATGTGTATAGAAATAGAGGTAGGCCAAAGAAAATATAGATGGATTGAGTGAAGGATGACATGGGTAAGAAAGGAGTGACTGCTGAAATAAGTAGTATTATTTCTGAATAAGCTTGATAGTTATTTTTGCAATCTTTTATATCGGCTATGATTGCGTAGTGCTTCGAAGTTTTCCGTGTCCTTTCAACAAATTTGTCACAGCGGTTTTGACATTACTATCACAGGACGTGACAAACAAAGTTTAGGCTTCACCAAAATCCGCGGAAAGTTCGGCAACTTCGGTCGCTACCACATAAAGTTTACAAAACAAATATTTGGGGCGGTCTCTCACCCATACCATGTAGACACAAAGGACTCTCAAATCAAATTAATTAATCATGAAAGGAGTAAACTGCATTAACCCCACCCGATGGACAAACGACGTTATGAAGACTGGCCTTTCAGCTCAATTGGTAGTAGCTCTGCCTTCTGTGCGGCGTAGGTCGTGGGTTCGATCCCCACCAAGAACAAATATTTGTGTGTTTGTTCTCTGTCTGGGTGTTATATTGTATTCTATGTATTTACAAAAAAAAAAAAAAACAACTGAATTGAGAACCTCTTCCTTTTTGATTGGAAGTCGGTTAAAAATACGTACTAATGATATAACACAGCCTCCGAAACCGCCGCCCGTCATCCGCGCGCCGTAGACCCCAGGCGCGCCGCGGAGTATCTCCACCAACTGGTCCAGCTCAGGACATGACACCTGCATCAGCTTGCTGAGCGAGTCGTGGGATTGGTAGAATAGTTCACCCACCTGTAATCAGTGTTGCCAGTTGCATACAGTCAAATATAACATGAGACAGCTCATGTTATATGATGGATGTTTTCAAGACAAGAGTGAATAGGTATCTTCTAGGTAAGCGTGCTACATCGTCGACCGCATCATCACTTAACAGCAGGTAAGATAGCGGTCAAACGCAAACCTATAAATTGTAAAAAAAAAAAAAAAAAAGTTAGGTTGGTATATTGATATACCACTATTTTGTAATTACCAAAAAAAATGGGGTAATGTAGTAGGGGTAGAACATTATGAATGTGCAATCAGAATTTTTAGTTTCGATAAAATGACAAAGTTATTAAATGTTAAAATTTTCAGAAATCCTGCAAAAAATTATGGACATATTAGTAACGTAGTACTAGAGAGAGAAAAAATTACGCTATTCGGTTCCGGTTTGTATTTAGCGTTTATGAATGAAATTATTTTTGCTTGTTGAATCATTTCTCAATATTTGACAAAAAATTGTGGTTAATTACAAAATAGTGGTGTATTTGACTGTCTGCCTGCAAATCTTTATAATGGGACACAAAAACTAAAATAAGTTTCCTGTCCCATTTGTTAAACTCGTTCGATGCATTCCGTTACACAATATTTTTTGTGTGCTAGAAAATGTTTTTATGAGTCGTGTAACATGGAGGTAACATGAGAGGGTCAAAAGTAACGTAAAATGTTATAGAAGTAAAGTTCTGGCAACGCTGCCTGTAATACGCTGCATTTATAATACACCTTGGAGCACGTCCACTTAATTCGAGTATTCTGCATTTTTTTGTATGTCAGTAGCTGGAACAACCACTATGCCTGAGAGTAGTGGTAGTGGCCTTTCCTTCCAATCTTAAGATCGTTGGTTCAAATGCAGTCATGTACCAATGTGTTTTCCTGTCGCAAAGTTTATATGCACTATGCTAGTCCTCTCAAACGGTGAAAGAAAACATCGTGTGGAAATCAGCGTGTCGTAGAACCTAAAAAATTTGAACAACGTGTCAAGCGTTACAACAATGCGAGGGGTTTAAAATAATCCTCTCCAAAGATTTTTGTAGAACACCGAAATTCTACACACAATCTAGTTTCCTATTGTTCCTTACTCAATATGGAGTCCACCAGTTTCATTTAGAACTCATAAAAAAATTACTTGTACCAAAGACTTGTGAGTAACTTTAGCTTGATAAAGACACTCCAATGTCTCAAAGTGTGCAAAAACCCTCTGCCTATTTATTTTTTGAATTATTCACTACGGTTCAGCCCAATACATTTCATGATTTGCGTCTGGCGTCTTCGTGAAATAAATAATAAATATTTTTGCCTCAAGGCTCTACAATTATTTTGTTTTACCTTACCTCAGACAGATCGCTTGTAAAACCTTTTCTCAGTACTATTTTCTTAACTCTATAAGAAAAATCTACAGACTTTCTAGATTAAGTTAGCGAATAGTCTAAAGGCCTGCGCACATCTAGGCGATGGTATTGGCGATTAGCTAAAACGCTGAGAAATATGCCAGCAATTTGTGACAGCGTTTCAGGTGATCGCCATCGCCATCGCCTATATGTCCGCAGGCCTTTAGGAAAGCCTCGTAGGAATAAAATAAATTATATGTTGTCTTTTTGCAATTAAACATAATATCTTGAAATAACCTCGCGTTCGTGTGTAGCTATTTTAATGAAAACTTCAACCCTGGCTTCAACCCTTGGGGCTATATTTCAGCAATTCTTATCTTACACCTTATGGTTTCTCTAAGGTGCAGTCAGAACTAACTGCCAACATTCACATTGCGTGACGCGGACTAAACATTTTATTGAGCTTGGATGCTCATCTCATCTCACCTCTCTCTCTCTCTCTCTCTCTCTCTCTCTCTCTCTCTCTCTCTCTCTCTCTCTCACACACTCACTCACACTTTTTGTAGAATATTTTTTTGTATCTAATAGTTATCAAAAAACTTTTTGTAATCTAATATTCCAAAACTTTGTTGCTTTCAATTTTTCTGCAGTAATTTTTTTTAATTTTAAAAATATTGAAA
Source organism: Thera britannica (assembly GCA_939531255.2). Taxonomy (NCBI): domain Eukaryota; kingdom Metazoa; phylum Arthropoda; class Insecta; order Lepidoptera; family Geometridae; genus Thera; species Thera britannica. The sequence goes on from OW618037.2 coordinate 1,670,911, forward strand.
TGAGTAGTAGAATAACTTTTTGTGTGTGACTCGTCCGGGGAAGTACTACCACCATGCCTATTTCTGCCGTGAAGCAGCATTGCTGTATCTCGGTTTGAAAGCTGTGGGTGAAATTACTGGCTGAACATCAGTATGCCTTAAGTTGACACGCAGGGCAGTGCATCGTAGGGCACATTCCTGACGTGCGTGATATAAGAGGTAATGTTTTGTTATAGGCGATGGTTACCACTTAACATCAGGAGGGTCTTTTGAGAGGCAAAAATAATGTAAGTTGTCTCACGGTTGTCAGTGTCATAGGGTATGCTCACCTGTTTCAAGTCGTTTTCTTTCAGTCTTTTGGCCACTTCCACGGTTCTGGCGATTTCTTCCACCACGTGTCTGGCCCGCATCAGTACCAGCTTATCAGATGTCAGTTTTGATAATTCTGAAAAAAAAATCCGCACCTCTTGAGCCATGCGCACATCTAGTTAATCTGTGATGGCAATCAGTTTAGGTTTTTGCATAAATCTGCACACACTGCCTCGAACTTTGATATATCAAAGTTTGAAAGTATGCGCAGACATAGAATACATTTTATCCTAAAAACGTAACGAGAATAGGACGAGCGAAGCCGCGGGCAGCTGCTAGTATAAACTATATCGAGGCTTGAATGATGTTTTATTAGTCGGGTGCTCGGGTGGCGGCACAGTCGTGTAAGTGAGATTTGACCTTTAAGAGGGCATCACAAAGGCGACTCTCCATACAAACGTAGTCCCCTATTTCCTCCCTGGATAATGCCTCTAGAGTAATCATTTTGCCTCATAAAATCCAGATCTGCTATATATACGTGCTCGTATGTTTTCCTTTTTTTTCAGAAACTTATTAGTAAAGAAAATATCACCACCAATTCATATTTCATATAAATCATAATGAGGGTCATATTTTCTTTATCAATAAGTTTCCTTGTGAAAAAAAGGAAAACATACGAGCACGTATATAGCAGATCTGGATTTAATGAGGCAAAATGATTACTCTAGAGGCATTATCCAGGGAGGAAATAGGGGACTACGTTTGTATGGAGAGTCGCCTTTGTGATGCCCTCTTAAAGGTCAAATCTCACTTACACGACTGTGCCGCCACCCGAGCACCCGACTAATAAAACATCATTCAAGCCTCGATATAGTTTATACTAGCAGCTGCCCGCGGCTTCGCTCGTCCTATTCTCGTTACGTTTTTAGGATAAAAAGTATTCTATGTCCGTCTTCTAGTTCTAAGCTATCTTCCCACCAATTTTTAACCAAATCGGTTCAGTTGTTCTTGAGTTATAGATAGCGGAACTAACACGACTTTCTTTTGTATTAAGTATATATTCCCGAAAACCATACATTTAACCAGGCTATTCCAGACTATAATCTATCTTTGTGCCAAATTTAATTCAGATCCGTTCAGCCGTTTTGGGTTATTGAGTAACAAACATCCATCCATCCAAACTTTCACATTCATATACAGCCGAGCTATTGCCAGCTTCTCTTGTCAGCCAGCTTCCCACAGACTGCGACGAGCAAAAATAGGCGAAAATAGGTATCTTCTTCTTCTTCTTAATGAATGGCATCTGTCCTTTTTCATCATCATCATCATCCACAGCCCGACTTCACCCACTGCTGGGTATAGGCCTCTCTCTGTATGTGCCACTGTTGTCGGTCTTGTGCCAATCTCATCCAGGTCTTGCCTGCGATGTTAACCACATCGTCTGCCCATCTTGCCGCAGGACGACCAACGCTTCCTGTCTTTTTTGGATCAATGAAAATAGGTATAGTTTGGCCTGCGTAAGTTGACAGATCTGAAGTGAGCTCTCAGAGTATTATATTCCTTGAGTGAGCTGTTTGTGGGAAAATGGCCAACGAATGCCGGAAAAATAGCAAAACGGCTAACTTCGTCTGCCAAGTTACCCTAGCCGTATTTTATATTTTTGAGAAACATCACGTGTTACTTACACGTGACGTTTCTGGAGGCAGAAGTTTAGCTTCTGCTCATATCTGATATAAATAGATATTCCGAAGACACTTTGAACTTGACCGTTTGCGTTCAACATTGAACTTGACGCCGAGGTTAACTGAAAGTCAAACTGCGTATGTAATATTCACAGCCGTCACTTCCCATTTAGGTACTACCGTTATTTTTCGCTCCCCTTCTCGTGGTGTCACTAGTTCAATAAACCAAGTGTGGTGAAAGGATTTTAAGTGCGCCTCGAAGCCAAATTGTTTGATACGGAAATCGATAATGCCTGTAAGAAAACGAAACAGCTGCCGTGAAGCAGCATTGCTGTGATTCAGTTTGAAGGGGGTGGGTGCCGGGGAAATCACTGACACGTGAGGCTCAACATCTGCATACCTCAAGTTATCACTTTAAATCAGTAAGGCCAAATGCTTGTTCCATCGTAGATGCATAAAAAAGCTTCACAACTTTGATCTCCAAGCACGGCAAACATTCCCAGACCTCTTAACCAATAAGAACTAGCAAATCAAATCAAATCAAAAAATTTATCACAAGGATCACTTTGAAACGTCGTAAAGCTGGTGCCATAATTGGTGAGTCATTGGTGAGGTGCCAGTTCTATGCGACCAACTTTTCAGCTTACTTTCTAGGTCTTTTACGGTGGCATCCCTGAGCGATGGTAGATGCAGTGCCTCGGCTGCCAGTTGACACTGCGCGCGCCTCTGAGGGTACTCGCTGCCGGTGAGCTGATGCTTCACGTTGGAGTTCACGACCAGGACCACGGCGTCACCCGTACGCATCGGCACTAGGGTGGCTTCTAGCGATCTGTTTGAAAGAAATTGCTGGGTTAAGGTGAGGACCCACCGTGGTGCACGCTATGCACGGGCACGCGGCGTAGTTTAGCTGCATGTTTTAATTTGTTTGGCAACACTCGTAATATTATGAAGTACTGGAGTATTATGAAGTCTATGTATAGCGTGGCACGGCACAAGGAGAGTCTAAGCACGCGCCACTGCAGCAGACGAACTGCGCTGCGATAAGCGATTTGAACGTAGTCGTGGGTCATATTCGTGTATTCCAGTGGAAGCGTAGACCCACATTGACAGCATGACAATAATCATTGCATTAGTCATACTAGCAGAACGCTGCGCGATTTCAATCGCAGTTCTTGCCCAATCTGTAGGCCTACCATGAGCTCTGTCTGGCTCTGTCTCTGGTTCTGGTTTTGAGTCTGTGTGAGTGTTGACTAAATAAATCCTACGTCAAAACATCACACACACACAGTAAATAAATAAAATAAATAAATATTATAGACAATTCACACAACACTATCTAGCCCCAAACTAAACAGAGCTTGTACTATGGGAACCAGATAGCTGATATAATACGTACATATTTTTTATTTGTATAATGCACTGGTGAACACTCACACAGACTCAAAACTACAGCCAGAGACAGAGCCAGACAGAGCTTATGGTAGGCCTACAGGTACCTAAACAACTGTCGCCTGAAAATCACTCGTCAGGTAAAAAGTAAGAATCTCACCTACAATCAATGAGCAATGCGTGGTCCTTCTTCGCCATGGTGACGATGTACTGGTCCATGATGCCGCAGGGCATGCCTGGGAACTCGTGCTCTGCTTTCTGGCACAGCTTGGCTTTTTCCACGTCACTGTGGGAAAAAATCCTCATGAAATTCAGTCAGGACGGTGATTCCCAAGCACGTTAGACCGGGAACTTTAGGTTGTGGTCGGCTGGAATAATCCTAAAGTTCCCATATCAATATCACAAATCAATCACATTATAACGTTTTAAAGGTATTCTAGGTCAAACGCCCACGCGAACGTTGAACGTTGATTACGGCTGGCTCCCATTTTTCCCCACCGTTTTTTTGTATGATCCATTTTACAAAATAATTAGTGATTAAACGAACTCAGTGAAGTTCTATCATAATTATATGAGTACTTCGTCTGAGATTAGTAACCTGAAAGAGAAATTATTAGCAAGTACATTGTAGTTACGTCTACGTGTCACCACTCTTATACACTATAATTGAGAGTTTTTTTTGTGGGTATATCTGCTTTCCTGTCGCCTGCGCTCGGCCGGTCGCGTCATTAGTTTAGAGCCAGAGCCCTTGGCGCCCTCATTTCCTGAACCTATGCTAAGGGCCGGGCGGGCGGGGGTTACTAATCTCAGACGAAGTACTCATATAATTATGATAGAACTTCACTGAGTTCGTTTAATCACTAATTATATTTCGTACTTCGTCTTTCGATTAGTAACCTGAAAGAGAAATTATTAGCAAGTACATTGTAGACTTTGAGAGTTTGTAGGTTCAGGAAATGTGTAATGCTAACACATTGAATGTGAAAAAATGTATATATTTTTTTATGTCCAAGTGGAGAATGGAGAGCACTAAAAATGTATTAAATGGTTTATTTAATAGTCTTAAACATCGTAACATGATTAGCACTAAAGTTTAGCCTGGATTAATCATCGCAGCAACTAAAGTGGCTTCGTCCGAGCTCAGAATAAAGAAAGAATAAAAGAAAGAAAGAAAAGCATTTTATTGACCTATATACAGAAGAATAGTTCTTTTATAGAATTTGGCAAATGTGTTGTTGGAATTAGAGGTCCAGCCGTGTTTGCGGTAAATGTAAATGCGGTTGTCCGCATGCGGTCGATGTTGACTCCAAGCGTAAGAGCTCGAGACGCAGCCGCGTGTCGCGTGCTGTGCGCACCAAGCGACACATCCATACCGTTGTCTTGCAGCGTACACTTTATCCAACATGTCTAGTACTTACAAACAATACAGCATGTTAATGCCTGAGCAGGGCACGACTAAGAGCTTTCACTGATAAAAGGCATTTGTACTAAGAGTTAGTTTTTTCCAACTTGTGATGTTTTATACAGGATCAAGGATCTTAATCATAATTTTACTCGGAAGAATGTTAACGTCGCACATCTTTGGAAAAGAGTTCCAAAGATAATAGTACAATTCTTTATGGTACAATACTTCTAACCATTCCACTACGCGACTCCTACGTAATGTTATATTAGGGGGTCAGGGGTCTTGTACGAAAAAACCCCTCGAAACATTGAATAGGTAATTAAACTTTCGCTAATTTTAGGTTCTAAAACAGCAGGCAGCTCTACAGCTGTCTGCAGACCTATATTGACTGCTACTGTTAAACATTTGTTTTAGATAAGTCTTTATCGACCCAACAGAGCTAAAAAACATGCAAAAAAAACATTTTTTTTTTTTTTTTTTTTTCTGTAGACTTTGGATCTTTCTTGCTTAAATGAGTTTTGTGATAAAAATGCAATCATTCAATTTTTCGCAGAGTTTTGAATTCTATGGCGAATGGGAAAACATAAATGTTTGACCATCTGATCATGAATGCGTTAAACGCATAAGCATTTGGGTCGCCAGACCACGAAACAAACCCATCGAATTTATTATTAATTATTCGACTTTCAATTAAATCGATCACTGGGACACTAATGTAATAGTTATACATCAAAGGTGGAATCGGAGAGCTCCCATTCCATGTAGGGATGACAGTTTCATGATTCAGTATCAGCCATTATAATTGTATTTTGACTTTGTTTTACAGCTTTTTGACGTTAGAATAGTGACAAGTGTGGAAACTGAATTCTATATAATTATATTCTAATTTCTGTTAACGTAAGAAACGGCAGTGCAGTTATCGAAACGCAGTAGGATTTGGCAATCACTTAGTTCGTTTTTTAAGATTTTAGTGGCAGAGTAAGCCGCAAGCAGTTGATTGCTGATTTATGTGAAGCATGCGCTCGCTTACGGACCAGGGGCTGCTCGCGGTTTCCGAGCCGCACGCGGCGCCGCACCCCGTAGTTGAGGCGTCAGAAAATATTTCTACAGCGTATATCTACATTATATGTATAAGCTGGGTGAAATATTCATAAATTTGTCGAAATTGTTGTCACCTTCGTTTTATTTAAGTCGTTCAAATTCTTTGGCATATGGTGGATCATATTCAATAGCCGGGCGGGCAGAAATTAATAAGCCTATATCTCATCTCTCTCAAACAGTTGAGAAAATTTCTCAATTTGGCGTGATTTTTTGGAAAAACAACTTAATTTCTTTGATTATAATGAAGTTGTATTTGGTTGGCAAGCATATTTGCATATTTTTGCTGTTGATTACAAATTTCAAGTATGTACAAGAAGTAGAGGGAACCAAATTACTCTTTTCATAATTTATTAGAAAAAACCCAATGCTTCGAGTTGTTATACAATGTATTATTTACATTTTCTAGACACTCCTTATATGAGCGTTCCATTAATAAAATGTTATCTAAGTTTATTGTTGATAGGTATCCGGGTGATCCCAACAATTTGTCAACCGGTTTTAGTGAAAACATACGACGAAGTGTATAGGCCAAATTCCTTTTATACAAGTAAATTTACTACTAGTAAAAGTATTTTATAGAATCTAGATTCTACATTAACACTGATTAAAAGATGCGCGTCTTTCAAGTTAATAGTAGCTAAAAACCAATTTTTAGATGTCAGTATAACAGCCATTCATAAATCCTCCAACTTGAAATTATTTGTAGGAATGATTTTTATCCAATTTTTTTTTTTTTTTTTTCCTTTTTTTTTTTTAATATTCATATATATTAGGCATGATAGCATGCTTGCACTGTGCTATTGCTCCAATTTGGAGAAGGTTAGACAAGGTTGTGAAAATCACAATTTATAGCCATCGATCCATTAAAGGATTAACGAATCTGTAGTAATTAAAGACGGAAGAGAGACAGCTGGCCAGCGTATTTTACTGGGTCTACAGGCCGCAGGTCGACCGCGGCGGGGGCCACGACCGTCTCGAATTTTCGATGCGGGCGCGTGCTGAGCGCGCGGGTATAGGCAGGCTCGCGGCTCCTCGGTGGCGGGCCCGGCGCCACCGAGGCGGCGGCTTGCTGTGTTTTTCGAAGCAGGTGCAGCTTTGAAATATAATTGTGTGGCTCAAAAGATTTCTTAAAATCTTCTGTTGGACTTTTAAGTCGTTCCCAGATTTGTTGCCTTTGCTGATTTCAATGTAGCAGACAAATTCTCTCCAAACAAATATTTGTTCCTTCGCGTTTTCCTTGATGGAGAACATGGCAAAATTTCACCTCGATTTAGAATCGGTAAAATGAACATCGCAAAGATGACGGCCTGTGTTCATCAGCTTTTTGAGAAGATCTTGATTGATCTGAGCAGATGAGAGTTCATCGGAGACCGCTGACGCCAAGCACGAGATAGCAGCTGCATTTTTTTTCCTTTTTCGGAGTTCAAAGCTCTTATCTTGATCTACCATGAGCTCAGGAATTGCAGCTTTTATTTTGGCGTTGAGTATCGGCGCCACGATATGAGCTAGTATCTCTTTTGTTTGAGTCGGACCCAGTCCATGGGTAGCGATGTGTTCGAAACGAATCGCTAAGTCCTTATGAAAGTTAGGGCCATATTCAATGGTTGGGACGGTGCAGCCGATACCCCCTCTGACAGTAGCGAGGTGATGGCGTCTTGGCCCTGCGGCAAAACTTCCGTCTAGGGGAGATTCAGATATCACCGTCTAAGTGTGGGTATCAAAAAAACCCAGATTTTAAAAGTTGAAAAATCATTTATCAAGACGTATTTACTGCGTATGATACGATAAGTAAGACATAATTCCCACAGAATTACGCGCAAACTAACCTTATGTACTTTTTGAATCTGCTGATGGTACGATTAGTAAGACATAATTCCCACAGAATTACGCGCAAACTAACCTTATGTACTTTTTGAATCTGCTGATGGTACGATTAGTAGGACATAATTCCCACAGAATTACGCGCAAACCAACCTTATGTACCTTTTAAATCTGCTGATGGTACGATTAGTAAGACATAATTCTCACAGAATTACGCGCAAACCAATCTTATGTACCTACTTTTTGAATCTGCTGATGGTACGATTAGTAAGACATAATTCTCACAGAATTACGCGCAAACCAATCTTATGTACCTACTTTTTGAATCTGCTGATGGTACGATTAGTAAGACATAATTCCCACAGAATTACGCGCAAACCAACCTTATGTACTTTTTGAATCTGCTGATAGTACGATTAGTAAGACATAATTCCCACAGAATTACGCGCAAACCAAACTTATGTACTTTTTGAACCGGTAAGATATAACTCCCACAGAGATATACGCAAACGACTTTAGTGTGTGTTAGAGGATTCCTTCTAGGGGAGACTTCAGATATCACCGTCTTAAAATACGTCGATATGATTATGTTATTTGAGGGTATCAAAAAATCAAGATTTTAAAGTTTAAAAATCTTTTATCTAGGCGTATTTGATGCTGATGGTACGATTAGTAAGACATAATTCCCACAGAATTACGCGCAAACCAATCTTATGTACTTTTTGAATCGGTAAGATATAACTCCTACAGAGATATACGCAAACGATTTCAGTGTGTTATAGGTGAGACAGTCCCACAGACAGCTCGACTCACGTAAATACCTGATGCCTATAAATAGATCCAACAAGCTATAGCCCTCCCATTGAGTTACACGCAAGTGAATTTTTTAGACTAAGTACCGGCATATTTTTAAAAAATATTTCACTTTTGCACTGACTCACATTACTGATGGATGTCCAAAGCCTGACGAGAAGACGAGGGTTCCTTCGACGACGACGGCAATGATGAGGACGAGGAAGATCTCGATACCACGACTTCTTCTTTTACCAGACTCTTTGAGTTCGGACTCAAGCTTCTTTAGTTTTTTCCTAAAGTAATCGAAGTTATCGTCGTACTCGAGCCTTCATTTCGGCATTATTTATGTTTAAAGTTTAGAAAACGTGTAAAGTTTTTCGAAACTTATTCAATCACCGAATTTATTTAGACTAGTGTTGAGCGGCGAAACACTAAAAGACGAATGACGCGACCGGCCGAGCGCAGGCGACAGGAAAGCAGATATACCCACAAAAAAAACTCTCAATTATAGTGTATAAGAGTGGTGACACGTAGACGTAACTACAATGTACTTGCTAATAATTTCTCTTTCAGGTTACTAATCGAAAGACGAAGTACGAAATATAATTTACATTTTAACTAGCTTCTCAAGGGTGTTGTGCCCCTCATAAATATGACACCCTTATTCACCTGGCTGATATTTTATTTTCCCTTACTCAAAATGACGTAATCGTCATCATAATTTATAAATAAGCTGTCTCTAAAAGCTTTAAAAGAAAGCATTTTAATGAGTCAGGCGGTCAGGAACAGAGGCCTTTACTTGAACGAGAAAATAAACATACAGTTATTTTAAGATTTTAAGGAAGATTGTGAGTGAGTAGGTATAATGTTTATTTCTCGTTTTGAGTGTGTCTCGAGACTCGTAGTACGATGTTGTTCATTGATATTTTATTCATAGCATGTAAAAAAACCTAAGGCCAACGTATTTCAACTTTATTGTATCTGTGGAAGCTGCCAAATATTCAAACACATATGTGACCAATATTTTGTATTTTTCGTGGTATCGTATGAAAAGCTCTCGTACGGTCGAACAAACAAACACCTTTTCTTAGTTCAAAGAATTTAATGGTATACCTACTTTAAAATAAAACATAAATAAATATTGTGGACAATCCACACAACACTATCTAGCCCCAAATTAAGCAGAGCTTGTACTATGGGAACCAGATAGCTGATATAACTTTAGTGTAGTTAAGAAAACTGCGCCTATATTATCTAAGGATCAAGAGCGTCTAACTGACAAGCAAGATATAATTAACAGATGGGCGGAACACTTTCGGGATGTTCTTAACCCTGACGCACAGAGAGTGGACTTAGCCTACATGAACTCAATAGAAAGTTTACCACTTTCAGAAGAACTTGCAACTTCCCCAACCTTTGAAGAGTTTGTCATGTCTGTCAAACGGCTCAAGAATGCCAAAACACCTGGCATGGACGGTCTCCCTGCTGAAATTTACAAATATAGTGGGAAATATATACTGAGCTGTCTTTTTGAGTTAATTCTTAAGATATGGGACTTAAAAGCTATCCCATCCGACTGGAGAAATGCATCAATTTGCAAGTTGTATAAAGGTAAAGGAAGCATTTCGGATTGCGGTTCTTATCGCGGAATATCTCTTCTCTCTTCAGCAGGAAAAATTCTGGCACACATTATTAACTCCCGCCTTGGCACCCTTGCTGAGGACTATCTGCCGGAGAGTCAATGCGGTTTTCGGCCATCTTGAGGCACTGTAGATGCTATATCAATTGTGAAGCAAATACAAGAAAAAAGCTTCGAACATCAGGAGCCTCTCTACATGTGCTTCGTTGATTTAGAAAAAGCGTTCGATCGTGTGCCTAGGCAAGCTCTCTGGTGCATTCTGAAAAAAACTGGGTATCCAGATAAACTCATCAATATTATACGTCAATTTCATGATGATATGAACGCCAAAGTACGACACGAAGATGAATTTAGTCAGGAATTCCCAGTGACAAGTGGTGTTAAGCAGGGTTGTGTGATGGCTCCGACATTATTTGCTATTTATTTTGCAGCAGTAATGAAAAATGCTATGGAATCTTGCTCTGGTCAGATCACGCTTAATGTGAGATCGGACAAAAGTGTGTTTGACATTTCGCGCTTCCGAGCTAAATCCAAGGTCAAGAATGTGTCGGTACTGGAAGTTCTATACGCCGACGATGTTTGTCTTATGGCTAACAGCATGTCATCCCTGCAGATGTACATTGATGCTCTACAACAGTCTTGCGTCAGATTCGGCCTTGTCATTAGCATAACAAAAACACAGATTCTCAAACAACCACCCCGAGGTGGTGTTACTGATGAAACCATTGCACATCTCGATGGTAAGCCTCTTGATGAAGTCAAATGCTTCAAGCACCTAGGCAGTTTCATCAGGAACGATAATACCCTGGCGTCGGAGATATCAGCTCGCATTGCAAAAGCAGCAGCTACATTTGGGCGTTTGAATGATCGCCTATGGAGGTCACATGACATCAAGCTACAGACTAAGTTGAGCGTCTATAGAGCCCTCATCTTACCAATTCTTCTGTATGCTGCTGAGTCTTGGTGTCTCTATAAAACTGACGTTAAAAAGCTGGATACATTTCATATGAAATGCATTCGCAATATCTTGGGAATCAAGTGGCAAAAACGGATAACGAATACGGATGTATTGCGCAGATCTAGCATGTTGGGCATGGAGGCTTTGCTTACGAAAACCCAGCTAAGGTGGTGTGGCCATGTGCATCGCATGAGCGATGATAGGCTACCGAAAGCAGTCTTCTACTCGGAGCTGTCAGACGGCAAGCGCAAACCTGGTGGACAATTCCTTCGTTATAAAGACGTCCTTAAACGACATTTAACAGCCTGTGGGATTAATCTAACCAACTGGGAAGAGCTCGCGACAAAACGACCTGAATGGCGCTCTGCCATTCATGAAGGCGTAAAAGTTTTTGAAGAGGCTCGCCTAGCAAACCTTGACGAAAAGCGGCTGTTGAGCAAGGCCCGCCCGAAACGTGTCTATAACTATACATTTAATAGTGCTGGTCAGCTCTACTGTTTGCCTTGCGACAGAGTGTTTAAAACAAAATTCGGTCTAGCAAGCCATATTAGGGCTCATGATAGGGATTAGGTTATGCAAAGGGTTCGCCATAATCGAACACGATTGGGAGGACATTATTATAACTTTAGTGATACTTTACTCAATTTTGGTCCCAGTGAGTCCTTCGAGTAGAGTGAAGATAGCCACCTCCACTGAGGCACTGCTAGACAGCCCGGAGCCCATCGGCACGTCTGACACTATCACAGCATTGAAGCCTTTGACTTCACCTGCAAGGACAATCAATCAATACCTAAACATACAGTCTTACACCCTGCACCCTGACTACTGTATAATTCTAGACTGAAAAACGGCCCTTGAAAAAAAAGCTATTTTTGAAAAACCGTTTTTTGCTAAAATTCTGAGCAAAATACCTAATAATTCTTCAGATAAACATTAGCTTTTCTATTGTCAGCTGTTTTAAGTGCATTTATAATTTTGGACATGGCACGTACAGCCAACCCCATCTACATCGAGATAAAATGGATCTTCATTTCATCTTAGATTGGGTTGGCTACGTGCCCTTTCAGTTTTCGGGAGTGGTTTTTTACACCCGGTATACCGGTAGCCCATAAAAACGTCGTAAACGTTTATAATCATAAGTAGAATAATAATCATGAATAAAGACTCGACTTATTACTGTAGGCCTACCATGAGCTCTGTCTGGCTCTGTCTCTGGTTCTGGTTTTGAGTCTAATGGCCTACCTGTCAACCAAATTATATGAGAGATTATGAACATTATTTAAAAAAAAAATAGAAAATGAAATAATAAATGAAACATACATAAAACCACGAATACACAATAATGGAGCATACGTGAACAAAGCGTCGGGTAAGATGTGAATACAAAAGGTTATTTATAAGTTTGTATGGAACATTAAGTTCCTACTAAGGTTCCTACTACCCGCGTGATAAGCCACACGCAATGTAGGCAATTGAATGGAATAATCACATAGCTCCGTTTAACCTAAGCTTACGCCTTGCGCACACCTGCGCACACCATCCCCGCACTGCCAAAGTTCGCGGCAGTGTGTGCATTGTATTCAAAACCCTATGCTGGAACAGATCCCCTTCGCCATCGCCATCGCAGATCGCCTAGATGTGCGCAAGGCTGCGAGCTTATAGGCTCTATAAACATCTGCAGGAATCCACGCTACGGCGTTGTCATGGCTTTTGTCAATCATAAGACCTTTGGCACAATAGAATTCGCACCATCCATCGGCTAGAAGCTTGTCAAAGGGGACTTACTTACAAAGGGGGTTATCAGAGAGTAACAAATGTAATTCGTCGTTTATCGCTGAAAGTAACGTAAACCGTCGTAAAATCAGCTCACGTTGTACATCTACACGATGTATATCTATCTACACTAATATTATAAAGAGGAAAGATTTGTAATTTTGTGTGTAAGTTTGTAATGAATAAACTCAAAGGGTGTTATTAATAATCCTGGCGTAGCGTTGGACTAGTTGATCCGTGTTTTGTCTCTTGCATTGACATGCAATTGACAACTCGAACAAATGTGACAAAACACGATTTAACTACTCCAGCATTGCGCCAGGATTATTAATAAGACCCTTTGGGTATTATTAATAATCCTGGCGTAGCGTTGGACTAGTTAATCCGTGTTTTGTCACATTTGCTTGAGTTGACAATTGCATGTCAATGCAAGAGACAAAACACGGATTAACTAATCCAACGCTACGCCAGGATTATTAATAACACCCTAAAACTACTGTTTCGATTTCAAAAACTCTTTCACCATTGGAAAGCTACATTCACCTAAATAAATGTCCACCTGTGCGAAGCCGGGACAGACCGCTAGTGTTATTATATAACAATTTCATTCAAACTTCAGAAACCCCTTTCTTGTGATACTTCACTTAGTCCTTTATTTTTTATCCTCTTTTAGACTCGGCATCTCAAAATTCTCTCAGATCTTTATGTGTAGGTGTGCTCGAAATCCTTGGTAATGTCGTAAGTAATACTCTTTTGTTTGGTGCCCGATTTTCCTCTGGAAAATCACTTTCATTTGCAAACTAGAATTTTCCAGTAGCGTTCCTAGTACATACTTATATTCTTTTAAGGTATGTTGGAACTTCACTGCTATTATTTTTGATTTGTAAAAGGATCATATAAAAAAAGGTTGGAACCGAGCCGTAGTTTGTCGCCTGTTCTTCTAGGCTTGGTCGCGTGGAACTGGCACCTAGACTCACCTAGCTTTAAGACGTTTCAAAGTGATTCTTGAAATTCAACTGAATAAAGACTGTTTTGATTTTGATTTTAATTTTGTTGTATTTATTGTATACCCGTTTAAAAAATTGGAAAACACTTTTTTGTTGTAAATAATTGACTGAAAAGCAGTTGCTATGTATACCTCCAATTTTCAACCTTGTTAGAGTCTGTTCAGAAAGAGAGCCGTCGGTCGTCGTGGCCAAATTGTGAACTAACGTTTTGATTTTTATATGACAGCTCATCCCTTTCTTTCTGTCAGCATTTTGCATCATAAAAATTAAATAAAGGAAAAGTACACTAGTTGTGAATTCTGATAGGATCAAAACGCAACTGACGCGTTATTGTATTGCCCACTAAACAAAAAAGGTAGCTAAGCACAGCAGCGCCCTCCAATCCCACGACGACGGTTCTCTTTCTGAACAGACTCTATGTTTCTCTTGAGTAGGTATGCGTTGAAACTTACCAGGAAAGTTAGCCACAACTCCTTTGACATAGTTCGCCCAAGCAGGTTCCCCTGGCTTCAGCGGCACAGACCCTGGCGTGGGAAAGCTGGTCTGCAACTCCTCGCCAGAGGCTAGGATGGATATAACACAGCATTGTTCTGTGTTGTTAGGGGCTCCCACTACTACGGTAAGGAATGGGAGGGCCTGGGAAAACAAAATCCGTAAGTTTTTTGATGTGAAATTGTAAAAATAATATCTTGGTAACGAATCTACTCTACGGAACCCATAGTCTGTTTTTTATAATGTTATTTTTAAATTCGTTCACCTTAATTAATTAACTTTCCTTGTTACAAGGAGGATAAATTGTACAATAACACCAAGCTTTTACCTAATTACACTGTTTTAGAGATTATAAAAGCTAAAACACTTTATAACTCAATTTTAATTGTTTATATACTCCGTATTGCTAGCTTAAAAGTTAACTAATTTGTTTTGTTTCTAAAGACAGCTGCTGAATAGGAAAAATAATTCAGGCATCAATATTAGTTAGCAATTTAGATCTCGTTAAAGTTCAAATTTTCGTCAAATTTAATTATTAGTCCATTAGGAAAACGAATTAGGTAGGTACTGGTTGTTTACGACTTGCTACGAAATAGGTATTAGATACTGCGTCACGCACTGTGACTATAAGACTATTGCTACAATCAATCTTTAAGGCGCCGTTTTGAGTTACACTGCATTCTGCTCGGCTATAAGTCATAAGCATTTATTGGTAAAATTATACAGGTCTTGACATATTAAAAAAATTATAATAATAAGTGTGCATAGATAGTACCTAGGTACAGTGGCGGTATGAAAATGTTCGTCAGTTTTCAACTTGATTCGTTCAACGTATCACGCACGAGCACATAATTATTATCTTTTGAAACTGAATAGACAGAATACAGCGATAAGTAAACGTCACAAATTATGTCAAAATGTGTTCATGATCAAGGCACTGGTGCAAGCGAAAACCGACTCTAAGGTGACGAACATTTTATACCGCAACTGTACATTAATTCATTAATTAGTAATACACTAGTTGGTAACCGAGCTTCGCTCGAATTTTTTTTCGTTAATTTGTATTTTTAAGAAATCATAAGAAGCATATTATTATCTTTACTGGTTTATTCTTACTGAACAACGCCATCTACTGGACATGCTTGCAGTTAGTTGCTCACAATCGTCAATAGATGGCAGGCGCAGTCACATATTCAGTTTATGTTTTTAGTTTTTTTTTAACGAACAGACTCATTTTCTTAAAATCAATCCTACCTAATTCGGGGACGATACAACGATCTATCGTTTTATCGTCCCCGAAAACCCCTGTATACTTAATTTTATGAAAATTGTTGGCTCAGTTTCCGAGATCCTAAATATATATATATATATATATATATACAAGATTTTCTCGTTAAGAGGTATAAGATTAATTAGTTACTCAGCTACTTCTGCAATCCAGTTATCGCTGATCAGCAATGTGAAACTTAGCCTATCGTGTAACATAGTATAACAGGATCGCATACAGACCACAGGCAGCACAAATCCTTCGCAGTAGTCAATATGCTCGCCGATGAGGTTGACTCGGCCTGGTGCAGCCGCCGCGACAGTGGGGGTGCTTCCGAAGCTGGCGGCGAACTTCTCGCGAGCTTGTCGCAGCAGTGTGGCCTCGCCTTTAGGTACAGCTTCGCTCATCTGTTTTTTTACAATTTCATTTTTAACCGACTTCCAATCAAAAAGGAGGAGGTTCTCAATTCGGTTATATATTACCTATATATTTTTTTAGTAAGATGTTATCCGTCTGTCTTCTCATTATACGAGAAAACGGCGCAATCAATCGCTTCTGTTCCGTGAGTAATCTGAGTAAAGGTACCTATCAAGTCCAATACTCTATACAGCTGGATTTAAAGGCTATAATCCAACAGCACTTACCTTTGCTTTGAAATCCGTTTACACCATATAAACAGAAAACAGTGATCAACACGCTCCGACGCACACTGAGATGTGATATCAGCGTTCTACGAGTTTATTCATTGTTAGGCTCGGCACTCACTGTTCAAGTACCTAATACTTAGGCAAAGCAGACTAATTAAAGTTAAAGACCTTACGTAATTTAGGTAATTTACTAATCAGACAATAAGTGTCTTGCATGCTGGCCCTAGCATAATTGGTAGGTACACCCTCATCCCCTCCTGAGGCTGTCGTAAGAGCCGTCTAAAGAAAACCCCAAGGGAAGAGTAGCAAAATCTTCTGGATACCTACATAACAATTACTGCGCTCACCAGTCCGCCTGCCAAGCTTGGTTACTACAAATTCAAAATTCGAATACGACGGACGGCAGTCTCGTGGTCGGCCTAAAAAGCGTTCAGGACGATCTGGACGCCTTAAAAAGGGGATGGTGGGAGGAGGCTCAGAATAGAGAGAACTGGAAGTCTTTGAAGAAGGCCTTTGCCCAGCAGTGGAACGATATAGGCTAGTAAAAAAATGGCGTCACACGAATCACTTTGAAACGTCATACATCTGGTAAGTCTAGGTGCCAGTTCTACGCGACCAAGCCTAGAAGAACAGGCAATAGGATCCTACCGTTTTAACAGTAAACAATATGTGCCAGGCACTATAGCGTCCCGCAAGTAGGGCTTGAGTAATCACCAATTGCCCCTGACGCTATACATATTATTACTTTGTGAAACTTTAATAAATAAACTTTATTATTTATCATTATTATTATATTTAGCTACATAAATCATCTACAATAGATGAAAAGGTCTGAGTACTTTTTTTTACTTAGACTGACAAGGCATTTGTCTCTTACTTCTAGCCCATGCTTCATATAGTGTACACTCTTCCTTACTTTCAGTAGAACACTATCAACATTATTGTTTATTGCCCCTTGACTTCGATAACAGTATTAACTGCTACATCAACTGTGGCATGTTACATACAAACTGCTACACCATCTTTGGCAAGTTTCCATACAAACTGTTGGTTATGCTATGGCAATGTCGAGCGTTGTAGAACTAACAAATGTATGGTAGGAAGGTATAGGTATCAGAGTAGTGACAATTTTATTAGTTTTAACTGTTTATGCGAGTTACTGATAGTGTTATCCGTATTGTGGGGTAAGGCTGTTATATACCAAGTCAAAGTCATTAGTTTTTATTCGATAAAAAATAATCCTTTATTTACACAAAGAAACTTACAATTAAACAAATTTATACAAAATGTACAAAATACACAAGAAACAGTTTAGTTATCTGCAGATCGTTACAAACGATCTAGAAATAGCAAAACTGATCCAAGTCAGTGCCAGACGGAAGCGTCCCCAAGACGCTGGCGGCATTGCCACGCTGAATAGCAATGATTACGCTGCGCCAGATAACCACCAGCTCTTCGATAAAAACGCAGGATATTTTTGGAACGTCTTAAAACTAGGTGAAACTATAGGTAGCCTGGAGCCTGGTATACGAGCCTAATTCTCGGCTCATCTTGGAT
This sequence comes from Thera britannica, assembly GCA_939531255.2. Lineage (NCBI taxonomy): Eukaryota > Metazoa > Arthropoda > Insecta > Lepidoptera > Geometridae > Thera > Thera britannica. Next base: position 1,688,732 of record OW618037.2, read on the forward strand.
GATTTTGCAATTTTATTTTATTGCTTCTTTTCGAAGAGAGAATGGCAGATTTCCTTGAGTAATTCATCAACAACCTCATCGTAAAAGCCTCGACAGCTACGATATAGGGAAAACGTAGAAAAAGTGCGGGGTTGTGCAATGCCAATGTGTATTTATGGGACATTGAAAATCTCGGCCGGTCCGAGAATTAGGCTCCAGTTCCACGCGACCAAACCTAGACGTAGGCTGTATGAGATACTCATCTAAATATCTTTTAGGTAGATCACCAGAGGTCCTTGCCACTCCACTCCATGCGACAAAAGCCTAGGCAAGAAATATTCTCGAGATATAAGTAGGGACCTACCTAAATACGTATACCTCAAAATATGAGGAGGCTTACGTCCAGCTTTAGACCTACTCAGGCTTAGAAAAAGACGCTCAGGCGAGACTTTCTCATAGAAAAGAATATTCAATATCTATTTCCAGCATATTTGATTAAATTCCCGCTATACTTCAGCCAGACAAGTGAGTCTAGGGTAGATTAGATATCTTTTGAATATGGATATTAGTGCATTGGGCCGTAAATCTTCGGTTGCCTTCATTTCATGCATGGCTGCTGGGATAAGGTGTTGTGACAGATTGTGGTGTAAACGACCGACAACTATGTAGAAATAAACATGAAGCTAGCTAGACCTCAGGCAAGATAAGTTTGCGCGTGAGAGATGGCCGAAGTTTGAATAAAATGGACTATAAATACATCTTTCGATCACAAACATGTATGGGGAAATCGAACGTTTAGCGTTTACCTAATCCAAATTCATATTTTGCGATAAGGTGACTTTTTCATTTTCTGCCACGTGCAAAGTTATCTTGCGCGGACTCTAGTATTACGTATGGCAGGCAAAAAGTGGGCGTAAAAAGCAAAGGGAAGAAAATAATGGAAAAGGGTATCTATCCTTAGTCATTTTAGAATTACCTAGATTTAAGGACACTGTTTTAGCAATTTGATTAGTCCTTGCAGACATAACCACCGTAGCACCGTAGCATTATCTGCTACAATATTGCCGTAGCATGTTCGACAGCGTAGCAGTGCTACGAAATTCCGTACCAAGCGCTACGCTTTCACTACGAAATATTGCGCTTTGTCCTCTTTGAAATTAAAGCGATCACAAAACAAAATTGAAATTCGGAAAAAGCCATCAATTTCTGATGCTGACTGTACCACGCCATAATGTCCCTCCTGCCTATCTACCTAAATTACATTTTAGTATGTACGTCAAGAGTACTACGTCGTCATATAGAAGATAAATTAGCTTCTTCAAGGTCGTTGTCGAAAGTTGGTGCTTATTACAAGTGGGTACTTTACCTACTTCGACGACCTCTGTGCGCAGCGCTGGATGAAACGCAAGAGGTGCGGGTTTTATTCCCTACGCTTTGTCTGCCGGCATGTGGTCGCTATTCGAGAACCTTTATTCCCTAAAGGTGATATCAGACGGTTCACTCGAATGATTGTTCACTCGAGTGAATGCTTCATTTTTTTTTCATTCTATGTTCACACGGCTTAGACGAAATGATACAGAAATGAACATTCATTGTTCTTTCTTTTAAATATGTCATCGAATGAAGTCCTGTAGCCGACGGACATCATTTCAACAATGTATTGGAAGCTCCTAATAAATTTCTTCTTGCAATCCAATGTCGCACCCACCACCGTCGACGTTTTCTTTGCTTTTTTCTTGTCAACTCTTTGATTAAATGATCACAAATTAAACTAATTCCAAGACGTACGACTTCATTCGATGACATATTTAAAAGAAAGAACAATGAATGTTCATTTCTGTTTCATTTCGTCTAAGCCGTGTGAACATAGAATGAAAAAAAAATGAAGCATTCACTCGAGTGAACAATCATTCGAGTGAACCGTCTGATATCACCTTATCCAACACTGTTGGATCGGTTCACTAATGAATTCATTCGGCACTCGTGTTTCATTTTTTGTTCAGACATTTCATTTCGAGTGAAATGTACCGAATGAAAGGTGAAAATGAACAAAAAATGAACCGTCTGATATCACCTTAACAGTTTCCGGTTCTCCGAACTATAATGACTGTGTATTATGTACCACTTCGACTCTAAGTTCGCCCTACATATACGTCGTCGAGACGAGATAGACGACGGTATGTCGCCGGTCGGTGACCTTAGTTCGTATTCTTTTATGTATTTCCTCATTTTACCTACACACGTAGTGATATAAAAACGTAAATATTCTACGTCTTTAAGCCTGCGCACATCTAGGCGATGGCGATGGCGATCAGCTGAAACATTGTGAAATATCGCTTTCATATTTGACAGCGTTTCAGCTGATCGCCTACGCCATGGGGCGCAGGCCTATATTCATAGACTTATTAACTCCATTACCAACCTCCTTGGTATTCAAACGTTATTTTCGAATGAAAAACGGAAGTCATCAGAATCATGTCAGTAATGGAAGACGAGGTAGTATGTTTTTATAATTTTAGCCAGGCCAGTACGAGGCAAATTAAAAAAAAACATACCAGTACCGTATTGTCTTGTCATAAAGATGTCACTGGCACTGTCAAATACTAACGTACGTCAAGTCCAAGAAATGTCTAGCTAGTTTGCATTGTTTACTTTTTGTCTGAATTCGTCAGTTTTTCCAAAAATCTTATAATTTTATCCAAATCAATACAATAGTGCAACTCAATGGCTTTTACAACAAAAGATGTGGTGCTCCAAGAAGATAGACCTAGAAGTTTATTACTCCAAAAGCACTCTGACTACCTAGCACACTACAGCATGCTAAACAATGACGACTACGATTATTGTATGACTGAATATATTCGAATGTCCGGTATATACTGGACCTTGACTGCGATGGAGCTGATGGGTCAATCGTCCAGGTAACATATACTTTTTATCTACCAATGAACCAAGACCTGAGAATAGTCTCAAATCGGCAACTTTTCAGTTGAGTCATGTTGCCTTAAAACAGCTGTTTACTAAAAGTATGTTGTAGGTACACATTTCATTATATTTTAGGGTGTTGTAGGCTGCCCGTCTCATTGCTGTTCACACATAAACCAACACTAAATGTACCTAAATGTTATTCTGCATAAATGATAATCTTTCTGCGTTGACTAGCCTCAAGTTCAATTGCTAGTAATTCCGTCTTTGTCAAACATTTGAGTAATAACCATAGAGGTTTGTTATTAGTTATAAGAGCTCTTTGCCAGCTGGTTTAAAATGACCATAGAGGTTTGTTGTATGTAGTTATAACAGCTTTTTACCAGGCATTTTTTGTTGCAACTAAGTTCTCCATTTCAGAATACCTAAAGAAGAAATTATAAATTTCATCACTTCCTGTCAGGATAGTGAAAGTGGGGGTATATCAGCAAGTAAAGGCCACGATCCACACATGCTGTATACATTGAGTGCTGTTCAGGTAGATATTGAAATGCTGATCTTACAATGCTGATGCTGATGATATTAGTTTCTTCATCATAAATTATAAAGCTGAAGAGTTTGTTTGGTTGAACATGCTAATCTCGGGAACTACTGGTCCGAATTAAACATTTATTTTTGTGTTAGATAGTCCATTTATTGAGGAAGGCTATAGATAGGCTATTTATCATCACACTACTACTGGAACAGCATAAATGCAAAATGTTTCAAAAATCTATAACACATAGGGACTTTTCTATTAGGTACCTAAGGATTTTTAAAAAATTTGAAGTTTTGATAAAAATAAAACGTTCTTTAACATTTTGAATTTTTGCTGCTAGTATTATTAATGTATATTCATTTGTTCCCTCATAACTTGTAAACGAACTTATTAGAATTTGACAAATGAGGTATTGATGGATGCGTTTGGATTATACACTGCTTATTTTAAAGGTTGCATGTATTTAGATTGACATAAAAACTAGGTGAACCATACCTTGCAACAAATCCAAATCTAGGCCGAATTAATAAATTAGTTTTGAGTTTTAATAAATAATGCAACTGTGTTTTCTTGTTATAAAAAGGTGCTGGCAATTTGTGACCGCATGGACGCAGTTGATGTTGAAGGAGTGGTGCGGTTTGTGAAGGCAATGCAACAGGAAAATGGCAGCTTTTTTGGTGAGCCGTAACTATGTGTTATTCAGATCTATCAGTAGAATGTCGAAAAATGTCGAAACAGTTTTTTTTTTCTCTTTGTGACATGGTGTATTAAACAATAATTCTCCATCTCTAGTACATATTTAACTTGCTAGCCCATTTGAATTTAGAAACAAAGGTAAATCAGCATGTTCATAAAAAAATATCTCCATCAGAATATCAATATATTCTCTGTTGGTAGTAACTCTGCCTTCTGCGCCGTAGGTCGTGGGTTCGATCCCCACCGAGAACAAATATTTGTGTGGTGAACACAGATGTTTGTTCTCTGTCTGGGTGTTATGTTGTATTCTAAGATAGTATTAACAAAAAAAATTTAAGTATTATATCAGGTATCTGGTTCCCATAATACAAGCTATGCTTAGTTTGGGGCTAGATAGTGTTGAGTAGATTGTCTACAATATTTATTTATATTTTTGTGAAACTTTGACAGGTGACAAATGGGGTGAGGTGGACACACGTTTCTCATTCTGTGCTGTGATGTGTCTCTCACTGCTGAACCGCTTGGACGCCATCGACGTGAACAAGGCCGTGGAGTTTGTACTCAGCTGCATGAACTTTGACGGAGGCTTTGGATCTAAACCCGGCTCCGAGAGTCATGCGGGTAACATTTAAAATGGACTCTAGCAATTCTTCTTCTAGTCAAGGCACTCGTTCCTTCAAACCAGTATGGTGTGGTGAAAGGATTTTTAATTATTTAATTTATTTATTGAACACCAACATAATATCCACACAGCATAACAAGCGGCACATAACTTGAGCGGTGAGCGATACGCGCTGCGCATGCGTCGTAGTGTGCCATGTCGCGCACACTGGATGTGTGGATGTGTGCAGAGTGTCCTATTGGTACAGAGAGCGGAGTGCGAACAGAGAGCCAATCAGCGCTACGCACGCCCGCCCTTCATACCAAGAGCCCCCCTTAGGTACCTTATTTTTGACTTCTTCACAATAACGGTCACCGCTAAAGTTATGTGCCGCTACCTATACATTTCGAAAAGATAGTGCTTCAACTTTATACAGAGTCAAAGGGAAAGGGAGTTTTAAGTGGGATTGAGATAAAAGATTTTTGAGAGGTTTTTTTAAAATTCGTTATCATACTGTCAAGCACCAACGACATGCCTCACGATGTTTAACATTTGAGAGTGGCTGGCATACATTTTTATACAGAAAAACTTATTGGTGCAAGACTGGATTGAACCCACGACCTTAAGATTGGAAGGCCGTTACCACTAGGCCTAAATGAAATACCTACTACTGTTTACTTTATCAGGTCTCATCTACTGCTGTGTGGGCACCCTCTCTATATGCAAGCGATTGGACGCTCTAAAAGCCGACGAGCTGGCGTGGTGGCTGTGTGAGCGACAGCTGCCCAGCGGCGGACTGAACGGACGCCCAGAGAAACTACCCGACTTGTGCTACTCTTGGTAAAATACATTATTATTTAAAAGAAGTTGGCTATAATAAAATTCGGTGGCAGTTGGTACTAAAATAGTACCATCTGCCCCCATTTCTGAGACGTGGGGGTGAATGGACATAGGTAGTGTCATCTGCCGCCACTTTTCAAATTCGGGGGCAAAAATTGGCGGCAGATGAAACTAATTCATTTTATCTATATCCGCTTTTAAGCTATTCTGCGCTTGCCAAATTTAGTAACATTATTCTAAACAAAATAATTTAGTAATAGGACATCTTTTGTGCCTAGAAGTTATATTTTTTTTTCTTACTAGCACTGAAAATAAGAATAAGAATCATTTATTGTGTTTAACTGTGTAAAAAATGTAAAAGTCTTAAATAATATTACCGTAGCGAAGGAATAACCTAAATATTAGTAGATTCCCTACGTAAGATTAGTGGTATTGATAACGCACGTTTTAGTGTTTATTTGAATCTCCCGCGGTAATATTAGAAAACATTGGTGTTGCCAACTTATATGTAAATTCTACCATTTTGGTAGTTTTTAATTCAATATTTTTTTGGCAGGTGGGTGATGTCTTCTCTGTCAATGCTGAACCGAATACACTGGGTAGACAAGAAGACGTTAGAAGAATTCATCCTCGCGTGCCAGGATGCAGAAACAGGAGGCTTCAGCGACCGGCCAGGAGATGTAGCAGATCCGTTCCATACATTATTCGGACTAGCTGGACTATCCCTTCTTGGAAATTCTAGTATTAGCCTTGTCAATCCCACATATTGTATGCCTCAGGAAACTATAGACAGACTCAAACTAGAACCACAGATTTTATTAATATGATTTATTAAAAGTATTATTTATTAACTTATAAGCTAAGGAAAATGAATTTTATAAAGACGCAATATAATTATTTAAAGTTTACCTGAGTTTACATTCTTCTTCTTATCGTTTCACTGATTCTTTCGAACCAAGTGTGGTGAAAGGATTTTAAGTGCGCCTCAAAGAGGCTCCTTTGGTGCACTTGACACTTATTATTTTGAACTTTTTAGGTTCTACAATAGGTATGCCAGTTTCCTCACTATGTTTTCCTTCACCGTTTGAGAGCACTGGCATAGTGTACATTTTTGGGCTGAAAACTCATTGGTACACGACTGGATTTGAACCCACGACCTTAGAAACAGAAGGAGGGGCCGCTACCACTTGGCCGCTAGCGCTCTGAGGTAACATTAATAAATCACTATTTTTTATGGACAGGCGTCACGGCTCATTCGGAAGTAGCTTTGCCTTGTGCGCCGTAGGCCGTGGGTTCGATCCCCATCGAGAGAATAAATAAATACTCTCTGATAATCTGGATTTAATAATGTGCTTTAAGTATGTAGGTATTGTAGAAAAAAAAGAGGTTCCTCAACCAAAAAAGTTCCTCAGTAATACCTATTGCTAATTCCCTTGAGCTTAAAAAATAAACTTAATTCATCATGTCTTTGTAGTAAAATAGTAAAAAGTTTGTTTTATGAATGGCAACCCTAAACGAAAATCCCATTGACAGGTCATCAGCTGATAAAAATGTAAACAAACCAAAGCTGTTGTATTTTATTTAGTTTTTAGACAATTAAAATAGTACAAATTACAATACAATGTCGCCGCTTTTTTGTTTGCAATTCTTTCTGTTCAGTATTTGTGTTCAGTTAGTGACTTTGTTCAGCTACATTGTTTACTACGGTGATAGGCTATGTTACCAAGAAGATTTGCTGGAAGAATATGATTATGTTATTGGTAAGTTCATATTCTTACACTTATAATATTAAAATAACTTTGTTGATTGATTTTGTTTAAATTTTTTTACGTAATGGAATTGGGACCTAGGTAGCCACCTAGATTGACCTAACTAAGGTGTTTCTTCAAGATCCAATTTAAGTGAGCATTGCTATTCAAGTGATTATTTTTTACTTTGGATGTCTAGAACATCTGTTCTAGACATCCAAAGTAAAACATAATCAGTCAGTAACAAGTAATAGTCAGGGGCACGTCCTAACATCAGTTTTGGTAGGTACACGTCCTTTGCCATGCCGACTTGATTTTTTTAAGTGCGCCGGAAAAGGAACCATCATTTTGTTTGTTTCGTTGGCACTACGTTACGCACACTACACCTTATTTTTTTTAACGACTTCAAAAAATAAAAGTGGTTCTACGTTTTACTGGATAGTTTTTTGTGCTATATACACTCTCGACGTGATCCCATTGCCGCCAAGTTAAATTTAAAGTTGGGTTTTTAATTAGTGATTAAACGAACTTACCTGTAAGTGAAGTTCTATCACAATTATATGAGTGCTACGTCCTCGATATTACTAACCTGAAAAATAACTTGAATAATAACATCCGGTCAGTGACCGACTGGATACCGGAAAAAGCAAATGGAACCAATATCTTTCAAATTTAGTTTAAAAGAGTGGTAGTACCTAGGCGTTACTACAATATGTGAATAATTTAATAAAAGTTATTTTTCAGGTTACTAATATCGAGGACGTAGCACGAAATATAATTTTAATAACTTTGCATTTTAGTTGGTTCTGGAACAGCAGGATCAGTGATCGCGCACAGACTAGCAACAGAAACCAACCATAGTTTCGTGGTTCTTGAGGCCGGAGCGTGGGGCCACGCCTTGCTGGAGACGCCTGTGCTTGGCCCCTTCTTGCACCGCTCCGTGTTCGACTGGCAGATCGAAAGCGTACCGCAGAGAGACGCCTGCTGGGCTATGAAAGATCATGTAAGACCTTATATTCTTATCTATTTTTGACACCATCACCCACACACAGGCCTTCGTGAAATTCTTCGGAAAATTCTTTGATACGCACTTGGTGTGCGGACTGGTTTCCGCAAATAGTCCGCCTTTTTGCGTGACGCTTGTGACGTGTTTTAGAACTTTTTAGGTTTTACGACATGCCGGTTTCCTCACTATATTTTCCTTCACTGTTTGAGAGTACTGTGTACAACACAATTAACTGTGTAATTGTGCACATACATTTTCGGACAGAAAAACTCATTGGTGCACGACTGGATTTGAACATACGACCATAAGATCGTAAGGCGGGCTGCTTCCACTAGACCACCAGTGCTCTCAATGCCTTTGGGAAATAAAGGTTCTCGAATGGCGACCCCGAACCGGAAGACGAAATGTAGGACGCCCACCTACCCGCTTAACATTGTTAAGATCGCGGAAAGTCGGGAATGGAAAGTACCCATAATCGTTTTTCTTCAAAATGTATAGGAGAGACCTTAAAGCAGTGGTATTTTTAGGCTGGTGATGGTGATATGATAACCCACAGCCTGGATCCACCCACCGCTGTAATTAGATCTTCCATATTATGCTGTATCAGAAGTCTATGATTTTAACAAATATTTTGTTCTCTTTCAGATATGCAGACTTCCTCAAGGCAAAATAGTTGGAGGCTCAGCAAAACTCAACAACATGATCCATTTCAGAGGCAACACGTCACATTACGTTGACTGGTTCCACGGTAGGCATAGTAAAGAATTAATTGAAAGACAGTTTCAATTCTTAGAGAATAACTTAATTAATTTAGACGATATTCAATACCAAAGTGAGCTGGCTGATGCCGTCTTAGAAGCAGCCAAAGAAATAGGCTATAACACAGTGTCAAAAGATTTTCAACAGGGTTTTATGAAGAGTAAAGTCTCCCAGAAAAACGGGAAAAGATGGACGATAACCGACAATTTACTTTCCAAACACATTGTTGCTAATGCGTTAGTTGAAAGTGTTATTTTTGATGGCAACACAGCTCAGGGAATAAATGTAGATATTTTTGATAAAAAATATAAAATACGCGCTAGAAAAGGTGTTATTTTATCAGCAGGATCAATAAATACGCCGAAAATACTGCAATTGTCTGGAATAGGACCTGAAAAATTATTAAAAAATTTAAATATTCCTGTAGTAAAAGTATTGCCAGTAGGAATGAATTTACAAGATCACGTAGCCACAGGATTGGACTTAGTTTTGTTCAATAAGTCTGTGTCCATTGAAGCAATGGACATGATCAACCCAGTCAATTTATTTTGGTACCTTTATAATGGAAGTGGGCCAATGACAACTACTGGATGCGAGGCACTTGGTTTTGTGTCGACTGAAAACGATACAATCCCTGATATTCAATTCATGGTGTTGCCAGTAGGACTATCCTCTGATAGAGGTAGCTTGCTCAGTAAAAATTTCGGTCTAAAAGATGATATTTGGCAAACATATTTATCTCAGACCTTTGACAAGTACGTGGCTACTATTTTACCGTTAGTTTTACATCCAAAGAGCAGAGGAGAAGTATATATCACAAGCACCGATCCTAAAAAGCCTCCAGTCTTCGATCCTAAATATTTATCAATCAAGGAAGATGTACAGGTTCTCATAAAAGCCCTCAAAATAATGATTAAATTGATACAAACTGATGCAATGAAGAAACTGGGCGCCCATTTGAATCCTACGCCATTTCCGGGATGTGAGGACAAACAGTTATTCAGTGATTCGTATTTCGAATGCTACATCAAACACCTCACGTTGACCAGTTACCATCCTGTGGGTACTTGCTCTATGGGGTTGCCAGGTGCAAAAACTAGTGTAGTAGATAGTAGTTTTAAAGTGTTAGGATTAGATAGATTGTATGTGGCAGATGCATCTGTGTTGCCAACGTTGCCAAGTGGCAATATAAACGCTGCTGTAGCTATGATGGCTAGTGTATTCTTTGAGACTAGTTTAGGATACAATATCAAATTCAGTAAGCCTAGTTCTTGTTTGAAGGGCGATTTTCTGTACGAGTGTTTACTTTATATTTGTGCAGTAAGATAATATTATTTTAAATATTTTTTCATAAGTTCTCAACGACTGTATAATTTTAAGATGAAAAAGAAATACTTAAAAAGTTTTGACTATTATCTATAGTTAAGCAACTAGTCTTGTGAAAAAAAAGCTTTAGTTAAAATAATATTATTGAAAACACTTTGTCGTAATAAGTTTTTTTGCAATAAAAAGCTATTTTTTAATAATTCATTTATTGACATTAATAAGGGCACTTCTAGACATTGATTACTGCAAGTATCTTACAATTTGAGCTAACTGGACATTATTATGGCTGATTTACACTTCCATATTTACTAGATTTTAAGATACATTTTTATTTATCCATCTATGAAACTTCAGATAGGTACCTACATATTCTGATACCTCTCCCCATAATCTTTGTGGAAGAAACCTATTAATAGTAAATCAGCCCTTATAAATAGCCTAAGTAAACAAGACAAAAATATTTATTTTGAAGCATAGGAAATTATTGCAAAAAGCCAGTTTCACACTCGCGTCGACTCGAGAAAATGGACAACTTATCGGCGTTCGTGTGTTTTGGCTTATAATGTTTACATTACCCAAAGATAAAACAAAGAAAATAGATAAGTTGAAAAACAACGTGCATGATTCACAATAAATGAATAAGTATAAGTACATTATTAAAATAAGCAAAGTAAGTAATAAGTATATAAAACACTACTACATTAATTTCTACTTCGAAGACGACTAGTATTTATTCAAACTAATAAAATAAATGCAATGCAAACTTTTTTATTGTTCATAAGAGAAAAAAATGCAATGCAAACTTTTTTATGGTACTTATGAAAAAATTTAAAACAATCAAGAGTTGTGCGAATAATTTACAATACTTGCTAACTTGTTTTACTCTAAATACACCTATTAGGCCGACTACCATTTACTAGTACCTAATAAAGTAGGACTTCCAAACCTGCATAACGAAATACAAACTTACTAAAACTAAACACGTTTTTTTTTACATAATCTTGGACAAACATTTGAATGACTAGAATAAGGATCTATAAGGCACACTATAATATTTTTTTCATGAAAATTTCACCCCTAGCTAGTAGGTACCTGTAGGTATTATAATCGCTTATTATTAGGCCTGTAACTGTTATTACCAATAATAGATTTTTTATATACTTAGAACGTGCCGTAGTGCCCTGGGCCCATCACTTTGAGGCATACATTGAACCTCACATGCCAGTAATTTCACCGGCACCCACACTCTTCAACCGAAACAAAGCAATGCTGCTTCACGGCAGAAATAGGCATTATACTTCCCCGGACGAGCCCTTCACAAAGAGATCTACTACTACTTAAATATATGATATTTTTAGTGGTAATTTATCTACCAATCATGGTCGAATCGAACGTTTATGATAGGTGCATCACATTTAATTCATTTGAGAAGACTATTTTATACATTATTTTATTATAATTACTACACTTTTAAAACATAATGATAACTCCTTCAATTCATATTTAAAATCACGCCACACTGAGCAACAAAATTGCAGTTCACTGCTCATAAAAAAATAGCAAGTTTGTTAGGTACTTACTAAAATACTTATAGTAATATTCTGGACGGAATACTGATAATGCTTCAAAATTCTATAAAATATTGCCACACATTACAATTTATACAAACAAATTATACTTATAAATAAATTCTATACAATTTAAATTGTTATAATACTGTACGGTAAATACGTCACAAATAAACTAATTTTCTACGGCTAAAATTGAATCCTACATTTTTTTAAGAATAAGTAAATATTTGATTTTACTTTTCTAAAGAAAATTGTGCTTTTTGGACGGAATACACCTACAGAGCCCTAATAACTAACCTTTATTTTAGGTAAATACCTATAAAGTTTTAATTTTAATTATAACAACAATGCAATAAAGTAATTGTAACAGATTATTAAATTTACTATTATTACATAATACTGGCGAATTTGTTTTTTTATTTTTTTGAGCGTTCTGTCGAAACCAATGAGCTTTTTTTGAGCAAAATATACTGGTATTTTATACTTGCGTATTTTCCCTAAAATGCTTGTACTACTTAGATTATAATTGTGCAATTTCCACGTTTGCTAAAACTAAACACGATAGAAAAGTATCTGACCCTAATAACTAGTTTCTTAGGTAATCTTTCGCTTTAGCCATTATTTGACTAGAGAAATGATATCAAAATTACGAATTAAAATCCTAAACACAACCCCACACTAAAATATTCACCAGTACAACTGATATTTTTAGCAGTCATACCTACTCACGTCATGATAATTCACTGTAGATGCTATTTTCACACTTCCAAAGCATTCACTACAAATTTAAATACTGAAAACTTACTTAAAACATCCGTCCAAGTAGTTGTCAAGCATATCCAGTTGAAGGTCATCCCAGTCCGTAGGCGTCATGAGAAGGGAGGAGAAGACATCCTCAGGGATCAGCGGTGGTGGCTCAGCCGGTTCCACTATTACATTTGCACCGACATGCGCTTGCAAATCTATATCCAGCGGCTGGATGCTGCTTAGGTTGAAATCTGGCAGGTGTAAGGTCACAGCATTGGCCGCATCATTAACCACCTCCTCCATATTCACTTGTTGGATAACCGCATTGTCCTTATCCCCTGGTTTCGCCGCAGATTTCCTCTTTTTCTGAGGTCTATTAGATATGCGTGCCCCGACTTCCAAGTGAGCCAAGTCTAGCTTCCAGAAACCCCCTTTTCCAGGCTCTTGTTTGGATCGAGCCACTTTCACGAATACCTTGTTTAGCGACAGATTGTGTCGGATAGAGTTCTGAAATAAAATATTTACATATTATTCATACCACCATATTATCACCATATTATTCATAATATCGCGGGAAATCGGTAGATGGACTCATAATCGTTCTTCCTGGAAATGTATAGTGAATTAGTCATCTGTCTAGCAGTGGACCTCCTCAGGCTGATGATGATATACAGTTCTATGTGCACCTGATTCTTATAGGAACAAATAAACTGTCAATCATGAAACAACCCAAACTCCAGAGTAAACAAAACTTATTATCGTAATTCATCATCAATCGATCACTCAACAGCCCAACTAATCCATTCCGCCATCCAATTACGCGTAATCTAATCTGCTGATTAGCCCTTTATTAAATCACACGAACCCTACTACTGTAGTTAGATAACTAACCTGCCACGTGGGGTCTGCCTTCCTGTAGTACTTGAAGTTATCCTTTATCCAGGAATAGATTGCCGATAGTGTCATTTTGCCGTTGTTACATCGCATTGCCATGCAAATAATGGTGCTGTATGAATACGGCGGTTTCATCTCGTGGTTCGTCCGGTACTCCTCCTTGTTCTCCATGAAATCTTGCTGACACTTCGCAATCGTCTTGTTAAACTTCTCGAGTCTCGTGCACTGCGGCTGCGGCGGCGGCTTCAGCGGCGGACTCGGTGTCACGGGGAAAGGAAACGGCGGTATTTCCATTATGTTAGTGATGTTCTGCAACCATGTCAGATTTGTCAAGTCCCCTTCCGATTCGTCCATCTCCACCGTCTCCGGCTTGTGGTCGTGTATCTTCTTCGAGACATCTTTGTTTTGTGCGGGAACCGTTTCTTCAGGAACATCTGGGTTTATAACTGTTTGCTGAGTGTAGGTTTCGGATTGCTCGTAGACATATTCTATCTCGACCGTGTGAGATGATTCTGGAACGGCGTGGTCGATCGCGAAGTAGGCGGTTCCGCATTGTTCTCCGGCATCTCCGTAGAAGTTGATGGAAGGGTCCAGCAGCTCGCCGGACACTGGAGACAGTCCCGAAGTTATGTGCATCTTGCGCTACATCGCACACCTGAAAATTTCAACACATTATGAGTCATCCTACCCCTCTGATTCAGCATTGATTATTCTTGATTTAAATTAATCAAAATGATCAATCAATCAGAAACAAATTCAAAATTAGAATCAAAGATTTTGAATTGAGAAGCAACTTACCAGAGAGCGGTGGTGGGTAGTGACCATCCAAGATGCCGGACGATCGATCGGTCGCAATGACGTCGCGCTGGTCAACGATCGCAGCTCGTGGTAGCGTGGTGGTGACTGCGCGTTGCGACGGCGCGCTCGCTATTGGCGGGCAGGTGCGCGGGCCCCATTGTCACAACTGTACCGACTACGTTCATACCTACCCACTGGATGGACAGGTGTGTGTGTGTGGGTCGATATTTTTCCGCCGTATAGGCCAGCCGGCCAGCCCGCATCGCTGATAGCTCCGGACAATTAGTCACGGTTATCGGCCAGGGTGGAGGTAAGGGATGACGGCAACTTCAAACGGTCTGGGTCGTTTCAGTAATTAGGGGATGGGGTTGAGTCAGGAATGACATAATGGCCAAGGAAAGGCGCTAAGACTTATTAAGGGAAGGTGTAAATCTGGGAATCTGATGCAAAAAAATTTTCGATGTTTTGTGATACATAACGTCTGAAAATGCAGAATTCAATATTCAGTATGTCTGACGATTGATAATATGAGGACTTTTTCTTTCTATTACGACTTGAGGAAAAAGACTTGAGGACTGATACTTCCAGATCTACATAGTCTGGTTTGCAAATACTAGCACTAGACCTAAATGCGGCTCTGTGGAAGTCGTCTTATCAATTGCTTACTCAAGCTTCAAGGCAAAGCTGCGGGTGTCACTTCCGCAATAAGCCCGCGATATTTGCATCGACACTTAAGCTATCCTAATTCCTAAAAGTTTCTTGAAAAGTTATTGTTAAGTTTGGACTATGTAAAGTAAGTATACTTAAGCAGTTCTGTCGTGGATGCAGTCACAAAATATGTTTTTGTAAGTACTAAGTACTTAATTTATAATAAAAGACTTGTCCTTGCTTAAGAATTCTTAAAAGAACTGAAGAGAGGTAGGTATATGCAATAGATATCAAATTTATTGATAGGTGAAGGTGAATTTCAAAAACGATCGTATTAAATAAAAACATACTAAAACATAGGTTCCTATAAAATATAGGTTATTAATACAAGCACCTACAAGATTACTTTTAAAATTATTTTCACTATTACAGGCTGGCTCAAACAGACGACTTTTGGCTTTAGAAAATACTTTCAATAAATCTGATGGCAAACAAGTCACCAGCCCCGAAATTAGCCAAAGGTCATTTACCAAAGGTCGAGCACCTCACCCGTTAACTCTTTGCCCCAAATTGTTTAAAACCTAACAAGACTATGGAGCGTGAGGTTACAGCCTATTGGGGTATTAGATTTGCGATTATTTGGACTTCAAATGGGGTTAATGTCCCGTACTACCTTAAGAAATTGATCTAACTAGATCAATTTCTTTAAATCTTCAGAATCTTAAACGAGCAATCTTGCTAATTTTGAAGGTTTTATAAGTACACCACCTTCGTCGATGTGTTCAGTATCAGCAGCCAATATCGGCATTTTTTTTTTGTAATTACAAAATAGTGGTGTATATCGATCACAAATCCATAGCACGTAGGCTGTGAAATCAAAAGCCTACGATATTTGTCTATTATCCGTAGGTGTACTTTTATTAGTCTACTATTAAAAGCCTGTAGTGAACCACTGCAGGGCAAATGCCTCCCTGCGTTCTATCTTTCTCATCGTGTTACTTTTTCGTTTGAAACAGTGTGGTGAAAGGATTTTAAGTGCAAATCTAGCAGCAACTAAAACGCAAAAAAGGTGGCTAAAGCTAAAGCTCGCTTCTTCAAGAAATAAAACAGCGCGATTGAGCCTGGACATAAATTTGAAAATCGAAAACCAATTGTTCCAATTTTCGAAATCAAGCACGCTCTTTTTTGACTGCACTTTTTACAAGCCGTCTATCACATAACTTTACGGCTCACTTTTAAGGGGTAGGTTATTGTATGGGGTTGGGGTGACTACTGTCGTTTCTGTTACTGGGGTTCGGGTGGCTGGTACCATACCTGTCCTACCGTCACGGACAGTGAGCAGGGTACAATAGATTGGGGGTGAAAATGGCGGGATATTATGCATAGTAAAAACGCGGGAAGTCGTTTATTTCCATATTAATTGTGGCTTTAATAGAAACAGAAACTAAATAATGAGTAATTACTAATTTAAATATAGGTCTCTAAGTCATAGATACAACCACAAAAAGATTGATAGATTTAATAAAATCTTAGAGCTGTGAAGTTTCTCTAAAAAACAACGTTCGTTGTAAGCATAACAAATCTGACAGAGAATGTGCCAAACCTCAAGTCAAGGTGCGGACCACCCATGTTTATAGTCTAAGATCCCTAGAAGAAGGACCTTCACCGAGCTGGTTATTTAATGAAACGTATTTTATATATAATTAAACATGCCAATAAATATATTCTATATGGGTTGCCTATCAAATTTCAGTCCAGGATAATTATGATTAATTAATAATTAAAAAAAAAAAAAAAAACTTTCCACTGGTTTGTTTATTAAACAAATTCTATACCAATCGAAAGTATAGACCCCAGTATTTTTATTCAATAAACATACCGGTGCAAAATGCTAGTATCGATTTACCTGTTTATACCTGGCTACCCGAGAGTTGTGACCGGAAAAAAATAGGCAACCTAACGTTTGCATATTCTATGGGGTCTATACTTTCGATTGGTATAGAATTTGTCTAATAAACAAACCGGTGGAAAGTTAAAAAAACATTAATTTTTTTTAATTATTAATTAATCATATCCTGGACTGAAATTTGATAGGCAACCCATATAGAATATATTTATTGGCATGTTTAATTAAATATAAAATACGTTTCATTAAATAACCAGCTCGGTGAAGGTCCTTCTTCTAGGGATCCTATACTATTACGTCCACATCAAGCAGACTGGCCGCAGCTCTTCAAATATATGAGTTTTTAACCTATTATTATTAAGAAGGTATTATTTATTTATAATCACCTAGATTATAACCTTACAGATATTTTTATTTGTATTTGATCGCCATCGCGATCGCGCTATATGTGCGCAGGCTTTCAAAACTACTTTGTTACCTACCTATATAGAGATCGGACTATTTTTTATTAATAGTCGATTAATGATATGGATAAGAAGGAAGTGAATACAGAGATGACGGCTGATAGAGGAGAATGGAAGAGAAGAACATGTTGTGCCGACCCCGCATGAAGTGGGATAAGGGCAGGAAGAAGAAGAAGAAGTCGAGCGGAGTCTGCGGTTACCTAACGAAAATAATAACGGCAGAAGAGCCAGTACCTACCACAGATTAGATAACGCTTACGGAGTTTAGTATGCCCCTATATATGGCAAATAAACAAATGACAAGTAATAATGTTAAAAAAACTACTTTGTAACCAAACTGGTGAACCGAATTTAATGAAGTTTAGAAAGGACCAATCTGGAAGTTAGGTATAACCTTTAAAATAAAAAACAGTATTTTTTTATCGGTTTATAAATGACGGAGAAAATGTGGTAAGATAACAAACCGAGGCCTCGCGGGTCTTCAAAATTTTGTCTAGGCGACTGATCGAAGCGACGCGTGACCCAAGAGCTGGGTGGGTATCTGGCGCAGCGTAAGCATTGCTATTCAGCGTGGCAATGCCGCCAGCATCTTGGGGACGCTTCCGTCTGGCACTGATTTGGATCAGTTGAGCTATCCCTAGATCGTTTGTAACGATCTGCAGATAGCTCAACTGTTTCTTGTGTACTTTGTACATTTTGTAAATATTTGTTTAATTGTAAGTTTCTTTGTGTAGGTAAATAAATTCTCTATTACTTTCAAAGATAACAAACACATAATACAGCCGAATCGAAACTAGTCTCCTTTTTTAGGGAGTTGGTTAAAAAGAGCACCGTTGACGTTGGGCCTCCTTTTCAAACCTATCAAACTCTTTGGAGTTCGTGAACGATCGTTTCACCCTTCGTACGCCATGACAGGTGCTTCACGACATGTGTCTGTGTTATCTTACCCCATGCTACCCCATTCTACCCCGCAAGTGACGCAATATGGGGTGTTTGCCAGCCGATTAGTCCGTAATTAATAAGTGTTCGACATATTGGGTGATTTGGTGCAATTGTTTGAAGTGCATGTTCTTTGTTATTTTACGGGTAATTTTGATAATGGTTTGGAGGGTGGAGTTTTTTACAATAATGCTATACTTCTTATCGATCGCGTAAAACTGGTTCCTTCAAAACAAGCGTCTTGAAAGGATTATAAGTGCGCCTCAATAGTAGACTGTGTCATCTATGGGACCAAAGTAATGTAGGTATAATGGCGAGAGGGATTTTTTGAACCCAGAGCGAAGTGAAGGATTCTATAGAGTCTAGATAGTTCTGAAAGGATTTCGTCACTGTTATTAAGTGCACCGTGCAGAGCGCTGGTGGCCTAGTGGTAGAGGCCCCGGCTTCCGTTCCTAAGGTCGCGGGTTCAAATCTATCTGCACCAATGAGTTTCTTAACCCAAAAATGTATGTAAACTAAGCCAGTGCTATCAAACGGTGAAGGAAAACATCGTGAGGAAACCGGCATGTTGTAGAACCCAAAAAGTTTTAAAATATGTGCAAAAAAGGAGCCTCTTTGAGGCCCACTCAAAATCCTTTCACCACACTTGGTTCGAAAGAACCAGTGACACTATGAGAAGTTACGACAGAGTGCGACAGTTACCAAGTTCCTTGGAATTATCTATTTTGTGCGCACTTATCGAGAAACAAAGAGCCTCTTTTCGAATAGACGGGATGAAAATATCCTTTTGTGCACTCGACACAATGTTTTTCGAACTACGGTTCTACGACGATTCAAAGTCAAAGTCAAAGTGGATTTATTTACAGAATTACAGGTACAGGGTTGTTAATGGTTCATTTTTATAGATCCATTGTAATTCTGCCCTTATGGGCATGTAAAATTTTGATTAACAAAAACTAACAAAAAGGTTTGTCTAACATTGTCTTAAATGTCAATGATAAAAAAATTATAATACTTAATATAAGTACCAAAATTAACTAATTGTAATGTTTGTCAGTAGGTCGATCACGATGTTTTCCTTCAACGTTTGAGAGCCATAGGTACTAAAGATAGAAATAGATGCTAGTATGGTCAGTAAGCGTTATATTAAAAATGCAAGCTTGTCCTACAAAGCCCCGTCTTGTAGACGATAATATCTAGGTTAAAGGTAAGCTTAGTTTATTTAATGCTAAGTTCGTATCGTATGAGTTAGTAACTAACTCAGCGATGGAGTTTTTTTTTATAAAACTTGCTGTTGAAGCTAGCTTATAGCCCACCAGATGTTAAATCGCCTATAACAAAGCATTGCTTCGCAGGTCACGCAGGTTAAGAACGTGCCCTACAAGGATAAAATGTTGATTTCAACTGAATTTTAAGACCTTTCTTAGGCCTTGATCAAGACCGACAGCCTAACGGGCCTTCCAAAGCATAGGCGATTGGGTGTTCAGATGTAAATGTTGCTAGTGGTCACCCATCAAATGGCGCGCAAAACGTTGCTATTAAAGCCGCTAGCTATTATATATATTTTGACTAAATATTTTTTATTTAAACCGAACCGACGACGGCGTAATCGAACCCGCTACCAAATTGAACTATTAGACAAGACAATTAAATAAAATACATAATAAATGGTATAATGTTTATTTACTCAGGTATAAAAATATTTAAATCTTGACTACTCTAGCTTAGAAAAAAATATTTAGCCAATCGTATAAAATCTAATCAATTTTGTAGCAAACATCAATAGGATTCTGATAAATATTGTAAACACACCTCACACTTGAACTTCTTACTACTAGTTTTTCTTTTCAAATTCTATTTTTTTTGATACAATTTAACCTATAAGGGTTTTCTGGCAAAGAAATCTTATGATTTCTGCCCAAATTCCTATCAAATTTAGATTGTTATATAATGGAATAGCAATATGTTCGGTCTGAATAGATCAGACGAGAGGGGCAAAACTATTAAACAAAACACAATAAAAGTGCCTTTTTAAAAAAAAGTTAAAATAATTAAAAATGTAAAAGTAAAAAAAAGTTACAAAAAAAGTTAAATTCAATAAAGTTTATTGTCATATAAATATGACAATAAACTTTTTTTGTATTTATGTTTGTTGTATTAAAAATAGGTTTGTTGTTGTTGTTATTGTTTCAAATGCGTGAGGAACCAATGTGTGCCGTTGATAAGGTTGTCCATCTCAGCCGGCAACGATGATAGCGAGTGGTTATCATCGTACATGTACACTCTGCAATTAAAACAACTATTATTTATAGAACATTCAACAAATGAAACACGAGAATAACAAATTACTAACATAAGTTTAAAAAAAACTTGAGAAACCACAAATGACTAACATAATACAAGTTTAAAAACTTTTAAAACCACAGAAACCAGACAAAGTGTGGTGAAAGGATTTTAAGTGCGCCTAAGAGGCTCCTTTCATGCATTTTGATAGTGTGGTGTGGAATATCTAAAATATTATTTATTTTATTTACAAACTGACCTTGTCTCAACGCCATTGGCCCGCAACCTCCTCGCATATTCCAAGCCCTGGTAGCACGGCACACGTTTGTCTCCGCTGCCGAGCATGAGTGCGGTGGGCGCTCGCACTTGATGCGAGTGCGCCAGCGGCGAGCATCGTCTCATCGTGAGTAGGTGCTCTTCAGAGACGGGGCCCTTTTCGGAGAACGCGAAGCCAGCTTCTACGGCGCACCTGTGTAATGTAGAAAGACTGCTTTAAATGAGGATACGACACTAAAGACAAAAACATTATTTATTTGCATAAAGGAATTGTTGAAGAGGAAGACCAACAATAAGCTACGTGAGCCAGATAAAAGAAAAAGTCGCTGTCATGTCGTCTAAGGAAGTCAGGGAGGCCGCATTCGAAAGACTCAATTGGAAAAACACGTGTTTTTTTCTATAATATATTAGTTTTCAATGAAATTAGTTAGTGAGACTAAGCGGTAAATGAACGTTTTTTTATCAACAACTAAAACAGCTCTGCACTAAGATGATTATTTCTATCAACTGATAACTAAAGATCCATACAAACTCACCCATCAGAATTATCAGCATAGTGTCCTTTCGTCGCCAAATCTATCAAAGGATTTCTCATCACTGCTGCCTCAAACTCGTCATATTTCGCCGCTAGATGGCCTACGATCAATCCTCCATAACTACCGCCGTATAGCACCACTTTTGATATGCCGCCTCTTTCTAGCACGGTGGTCAGAGCGAGATAGCAGTCGGCGACATCATAGGAGCCAACGTTGGAAATGAGACAGCGGACGGCTGCGTCGCCTTGGCCGGTCGAGCCGCGGTAGTTCACTCTTAGCACAGCGAATCCTATGAAAAAGCATTTTGTCTCTTTCTTTTTGGCTGTGATCAGAGCGAGATAGCCATGTCGTGGAAGTATGGATTCGATTCTCAAGGAATTAAATGTTATTCAGTCGATATCTTCACAAAGTATTTCTTAATTAAAACGTTCATTTACCGGTTTTTCTATTACGTGCCCGACTTATTCTAACAGTTTTTTTTTATGTTGGTAAGACCTTGATTCTCATACAAATGATAAAGAACATCATTGAAGGAAAGGTTGAAGGAAAACGGGGAAGAGGAAGGCCAAGAATAAGCTACGTGAGCCAGATAAAAAAAAAGGTCGCTGTCATGTCGTATAAGGAAGTCAAGGAGGCATTCGAAAGACTTAATTGGGAGAAAACTACATCAAACTCCGTCAAAAGCTTAGTTTATAAATTTGGGAAGAGAGAGAAGTTTTTAATACAGGCTGCTATATAACTTACCAATCACTGATATCCGTACAGTTATACATAGTAGCGACATCTATAACCGGGTTTCGGCTGACAACAGCTCTATATAGATCTGGGTACTGTCCGCTCAGATGCGTTACAAGAAAGCCTCCGTGCGACCCGCCAGTGAGGAACACATTTCTTGCATCTATTTTGTACATTTGTAGTGCTTTATCCGTGGCGAGTTTGCAGTCTTTCACGTCGACATCTCCGCAGCGACTGGGGAGATAATCGATGGAAGCTTGTCCAGCGCCCGTGGAGCCGCGGTAGTTCACTTGTATTGACGCGAATCCTGGAAATTTTGATGCGGTTCCGGGTTCAGGTTTTACTGGTCAGTTGGTGGTGCCTCCTGCGCCACCGAGGATGGAAAATTTGGGAAATTCTTTGATCCGTATTTAGCAAGTAGACTGGTTTCCGCAAGTAGGTCGCTAGCGGTTTTTTTTTTGACACTTGACAGATGATTTCAAACTTTTTAGGATCTTGTCGGTTTCCTCACGATGATTTCCTTCACCGTTTGAGGGTACTGACATAGTGCACATCAATTTTTCAACAGAAAAACTTACTAAGATATAATTTTACAATTAAACTTGGTGCAATTAAACCCGACTAAAAGTGTTTAATATGATTTAGTGTGTACATTATTATTACACATTGTAAATATAAATATCTGCCAAGCTTGATGTCCAGCAGAGAACTCATTCAGGCGTATGATAATACTTTGTAAAGATATCATTTTAAATTTTTTTACACTACTGCAATTTTAACTAATCGAGCAAGAACTTTCTGATATTTTTCTATCAAGAAGAAAAACATGGATATGAATGTGCCAAATATTTCATCATTTTTGTTGATTTGATACTACGTTAATGGCTTCAAATCTCACTCAGCTCATATCTTGTATGTAGTATGTATGCAGTAGTAGAGTTCTTTGTGTGTGGCTCGTCCCAAAACACAGCGATGCTGCTTCACGGCAGAAATAGGCATATGGTGGTAGTACTTCCCCGGACGAGCCACATACAAAGAACTCTACAACTAAAAGATACGGTGTAAGCTCACCTAGCATATTAAAGAGTGCTGCTTCTATAGAGAAAGCATCGACAAAGCTTGAATGAGGGCCGCCGTGAGGCCATACGATCAGCGGCAATTTTTTACTGCCGTCGTTCTCCGGTGCGAAGTATAGCGCTGAGAACGAGTCTGTAAAAGAAATAATAAATTATAATGCGAAAGTTTGTTTGGATGTGCCCTACCTTGATCTTGACTACCCTTTTGAATAGTATGTGATTATAACTTTTGAAACTATCCTGGTTTTAACACTTTTTTATGAACAACGGGACATTTACCATGATTTAATTTTGTGAGTTTTAACCAGGGATGTTACGGAGCTTCGACTCCGGTTCCGTTAAGTCGGAACTTCCGATTATTATTACACCTTCGGTTCCGACTTCGGCTCCGACACTTTTAAATCGAAGGTTAATCGGAGGTCGAAGCATAACATAGCGGCGACGCGGCGGCGGCCTGTGTCGATTGTTAGGAACAGGTTCATACATGTCACGCGGGGAATTCCCTCGACTCCCACTTCGTGCACTCTACCGTCAATTATTTTTTCACTTGTTGTTAATTTGTTACGCACACGACACGTTCATAGGTTATAGATATTATTTTGGTTTGAAATTGATATGAAAAAAAAATGACTAAATAATGTTTTATAAAATAAATTTAATTTAATTATTAAATTATGTAGGTACTTTAACTTTCTATCATGAGTGTACACATTTAAAAAATGACGTTTTGCTACCTAGACGTTCTGCTATACAGACCATCTGATAGTTGGACGTTTTGCTACTAGGTCATTTTGCTAATTAGTCTTACTGCTCATTAGACCTTTTGCTCTGTTGGACATTTTGCTACTTAGACCTTTTGATCAGGAGGCTTTTATTTGTCCTTAAATAAAAATTCTCTCTCATGCCACCACTTCTGACCCTGCCTCCGACTCCGATTCCGACTCCGACTCCGACTCCGATCAAGCAAATTTAAAAACTCCGACTCCGCCTTCGGTTCCGATAAAACTACCTCCGTTACATCCCTAGTTTTAACTCACAATATTTCAGCACAGATGTATGCATATGCACCATGATCACGAGTTGAAATGAAGTCCACGAGAAAATGAAATGTTATTGGCAGACAAATCGCTCTACACTTTTTCGAACTCCTATTGGTTTCGACACCACGACTACCATTGGTTCCATTCTCACTTTTTACTCGATTTTGATACAAAACATTAACAGTAGGTATCGGGACGCGTCATTGATGCCAAACTTTTTGGTTATTTTTTTTTGTTCTTTTTGGTTGTACTTGTGCAAAATCAAATTATGGCACCGTTTTGCATAAAAATACTAGAAGGTTTTTATTTGCTTCTTTCGTCATGAACCTATAGGTATACAATACATAAACAAACTTTGACAATACCTTTCAGCTTTTTTTAATCTTCTTAACTTCAATAGCAAGGATTACTTTGAAACTTAAAATTAGATGACTCTACCTGTTCTATAGATGTTATATCAGTTGCTGTAATGAGGTACTTACTGACGTCATCAGTGGAGTCTTGCTTGAGATCCAAGTGCTGTGCGACAGAGAGAGCGACAGAAGGCGGGGCTTCAATCGGCTCACTCACTCGCACCCATTTGATATTTGTCTCGCTACCTTTTGGCGGTAATTTTGCTACAAATAGCTGGAATAAAAATGTACGTTTGAATAAATTCAAAGTCAAAGTCAAAGGACTGTGTTAGCACGATAGAAATATAGAAATTCTATGTTGACGGAAAGGCAACACAGTCATAAAGGTGCTTCTAAACGGGCCATAGCTTTACTGAATTTTACTGCAATATGTGGCTGCAACACAGTGGCTGGCAACATTGCAGGCCAGCCAAATTCTCAAATTTTGCAGTATTGTCCCGGCCATTCAGCCAAACATGTTGGGATGGCCAGTATGGCCTATATTGTTTTGATAGGTTACCATTGCTGACAATGTATTTAGCACGTTAAGGAGTCTGCATCATAATAACCCATACTATTGCAGTCACATTGCAATACATGGCCCATAATAATACAAGCGGGCGGTGCTAGTATTAAATATATAGAAATAGCCATAAATTATACAGAGGTGACAAAACTTTATACATCTCAAATTGTAGAATAATTAATAAACATGTTCCATACCTGTCCGGGAGTACTCATGTTGGAAAAGGTAGCAAGGATGACGTCAGATCTAACGTCCAGCACCGACATTGAACCTTTCTCACTTTTAGAGATATCGACCACTCTACCGCCATCTGTTAACCAAACAATCACACCATAATAAATCTATCTATCATCGAAAAGTCCACTCGATGACAGACTCAAATCAAGAAATACCAACATCAGGTGGGTCATTACGCTAGTTGCATTAAAAATAAAACACCAAGGCATCAAATAATAATAAATAAATAATAAATAAATATTGTGGACAATTCACACAACACTACCCAGCCCCAAACTAAGCAGAGCTTGTAATATGGGAACCGGATAGCTGATATAATACTTGAATACATTTTTTTTTTTGTAAATACATACTTAGAATACAATATAACACCCAGACAGAGAACAAACATTTATGTTCACCACACAAATATTTGTTCTCGGTGGGGATCGAACCCACGACCTACGGCGCAGAAGGCAGAGCTACTACCAACTGAGCTATAGGCCAGTCAAAATCAAAAAATCAAAAAATACCTAACTTTACTTAACCTTATGTATTATGAAAGCAGTAAATAAATACAAACAAAGATTATTATAAAACCACGATCGCGTTAGTGCCGAACACTTCCTAAGAGTTATTCGCCGAGTGTGATTAGGATCCGATAGCGCAGCGGTCAGCGCAGCCCCGTACCAAGGGGAAATTCGCGGGTTCAAATCCCGCTCGGCTCTTAACTTTTGGGATTTTATAAAAAACTTTGTGATTTCCAAACACTAAAAAATTATAGATACAAATATTTTTTTGAATCCTTTCACCACACCAGTTCAAAAGAACCAGTAGAAGATAAGAAGAACACTACGTACCTACGTTACTACGTAAATAATAAAGTACGTACCAATATCAGCAACGTAAATGCGTACTTCATGCACCTGCGGCGTCGAGAACACTATCCGACCGTCTGCGCTGAAACACTTCGACGGCAGACTCTGGCAGTAGATGCCTTTGAAGGAGCCGTTCGATATAGTCGTCTCTTTCTGCACTATGTCTATTACGGTCGTCACTTGTTCCTGCGAGAAAGAGATAGAGCTAGACTGTAGGCTAAATAACATCATGCTACTACTTATAGGAATAGCATCAATGCAAAATAATGCAAAAATCTATGTCTATCCTGTTCTAACATGTAGGAACTTTTCTGACCATCCTTTTCTATCATATATGAATGTTTTTATATAATCTAGAACGAACTAGAATATCCCAGGCACTCGGTTCTGTCCTAGAACGCTTGGGCAAAATGTAGGATTTGTAGAAAAATCCTTACATGATAGAAAAGTATAGACATACAAGATTTACTTGTAAAAAGCTAATTTTACACGTCAATATAAAAAATCACAAGTCATAGAAAAGTTCTTGCGTGTTAGAAAAGGATAGACATACATTTTTGGATTATTTTTCATTTATGCTATTCCTATTAGTCGTAGCATGATGTTATTTAGTGAGACGTACAACTCGTACGAATTAACTGTGCACCTCGCTCTGTGACGTCATTCGGACGGTACCGTTTGCAAAAAAAATGAGAATTCAATTAAAAAAATATAAATTACCATTTTTTTTATGTTGAGAAGAGGTCGTTTTGATGTTTAACACCTTTAATATAAGAGTCTTTGCCTCACTATGAATTGTCTTGCCCATAATGTTGGTGCAACCAACAGGCTTCACTATACGCGTTAAAAATGTCCAAACAAAAACAAACTTAACAAAGCAAAAAAATCAACAGAAACAGTAGTATCATCAGGGGATTTAAACTGTATTTAGACAATTAAAAGGAGCCACGTACAACAGTAACAAAAATGCTATCGCTACTGCACTGAGCGCTTACGGCGAATGCGGGGCGCCGCGCGGGGAAGCGGGAGAGGGGTCACATTCCAGCGGACTGCACAGTTCATTCGTACGAGTTATAGACCTCATGTACTTAAAATGTTCTCCATTGGAGGTGTGACAAATAAACGTTTTTTCTTTCTTTCATATTTCTATGTATTACTCACAGAGTGATGTTTCCTAGCGACCAGCTGGTGACAGGCGTGATGGGGTCCGTCCGCAGTTCTCTGCAGCCACAGCAGATCCCCGCGCGAGTTGAAGCGCGGAGAACGAACCGCTAAACCTTCACTTGATAGTTTCTCTATTAGACATACAAAAAAAATAAGATAAAGATATTTTGTCTATGAACCTAGGTACAAACGTGTGGTGTTAATAAATACATGTATCTTGGTCTCACTAGGTCAGCCTAAACCTAAAGGCATATAAACATTTCGATTTTAAAATAAATTTAGATAAATACTAATTACAGTCAGCATCAGAAGTGAATCTTTTTCCAAATTCCAAATTTGTTGTAGGCTGTGTATGTCATGTTTGTACAGTTATTAGGTTACAGCTTCGCAAAAATTAAAATACAAGTTCTGGCATTGATTCGGATCAGTTGAGCTATCTCTAGATAGAGCTCTAGTGTAGTAGTGGTAGTGGTAGGTACCGTACATCAAGTGCGAAAGATGAATTTGCCAAATTTGCTCTCTCTCGATCGTTCGTTAGTAACAGTTTGCAGTTTGTAAATATTTATTTTCATTGCTCATACTCTGAAAGTAGGTCTGAAGTTGCCTGAGGGGCCTAATTGAAAGTAATACTTTCAGCCCTAGGGAGAATCGCTTTCTACTGACAGCTGTCAAATTTTAAAAAAAAACAAGTTCTATTTTATTCAACCATGTTCCAACTTTCTAAAGTTTTTCTAACTGCAAGGAGGTTGTTCAACCAAATTCCAACTTTTTATTCAGCAAGTAGGTTGGAAACCCATTACAACGGTAAGAAGTTTAAAAAGTCTAATTAGAGCGCAATGTAAAATTTAAATAACTTATAGACAGTATTAAATAAATAATATATCTTCTAAATTACTTTATTAATATATAGCTTCAACTATTTCTTTAAAATAACATAGATTTGAGCAAACAATTTACCATTTTTAGGGTTCCGTAGCCAAATGGCAAAAACGGAACCCTTATAGATTCGTCATGTCTGTCTGTCTGTCTGTCTGTCCGTCCGTATGTCACAGCCATTTTTCTCCGAAACCATAAGAGCTAGACTGATGAAACTTGGCGAGTAGATGTATTCTGTGAACCGCATTAAGATTTTTACACAAAAATAGAAAAAAAACTATAAATTATGGGGGTCCCCATACTTGAAACTGAAACTGAAAAAAAAAAATCCATTGGACCCATACGTGTGGGGTATCTATGAATAGGTCTTCAAAAATGATGTTGAGGTTTCTTAAATAGTTTTTTTCTAAACTGAATAGTTTGCGCGAGAGACGCTTCCAAAGTGGAAAAAATAAGAGAATGATAAAACTAAAAAAAATATATGTTGTACATTACTATGCAAACTTTCAACGATATTTGGTTTGAACGAGATCTAGCCAGTAGTTTTTTTTTTATACGACATAAATCGTAAACCGCAATTTACCTTTCGACGCACTACAAGAACCTTTATTTATGTTACTTGATGCTACGGAACCCTTCATGGGCGAGTCCGACTCGCACTTGGCTGCTTTTTTAAATTATGAAAATGAAAATAATGGCTGAATAATGCTGGCGAGCCGAAGCCGAAGGCCCGCCAGAAAAAAAGAAAAAAAAATCGGGAAGGCGGCAATTCAATCTTCATTTTCACTAATTTTTTTTTTCATGTTTTTATTTTTACTTTCCTTGTATTCGTAATGAAAAGCACAGTGTTTACCTCGGGTGAAAGTCTTTTAAGTCCCTCAAGCTCCATTGGCGCCCTCGCTACGCTCTGGCGCCAAACCCGTCTCGGGACTCAAAAAACGTGACTTTCAACACTCAGGTAACAATGTACTATTAAATGTAAGTTTCTTTGTGTAAATATTATGCAAGCTGACATCATTTCAACAAACTTTTTGAAACCCTTCTAACTCCTAATTCGTCATAATTTACATCAAAAGCACATTTAAGTCGCCAGGCGATGATGCATTATAGTATTACAATTTGAAAAAATATGTGGCGATGAGTGCAATTACATGCACAAACGATTTATACGTAAAAGCACATCCTAGGTGGATTAATAAGGAATCTAGTGCTAATAAGGATAAAATATAATCACTAGATCTGTTGTTCACTTACTCATCTCTCCTGCTAGATTGAGAGAGAAGATATAGCTGGGTCGGTTGGTGCAGAAGATGAGACCGAGTCGTCGCGGCTCAGTCGGCCAGGCCACGCCCACCACACTAGCGCCATCTGTCGTGAATCTAACCTGAACAATTTAGTTCATTAATTATCTCTGTACTAGCGACCACTCGCAGCTTTGCTCGCCGTTCGGGATAAAATAAATATCCTATGTCCGTCTTCTGGTTCTAAGCTACCTCCCCACCAATTTTCAGTCAAATCGTTCACGTATAGTATCAATGCAGGTAGTGAAAATGCTGGCGGGACGATCTGGACGCTTTTGAAACAAAAATGGTGGCAGGACGCTCGGAATTGGGGGAACTGACTGGTCGTCGTCGTAGGTCGTGGGTTCGATCCCATATTTACAAAACATATAAGTACAAGCTTTGCTTAATTTGGGGCTAGATTAGTGTTATTATTTATGTATATTTATTTATTTATTTGTTGTAGGAAGACCTCGTACTTGTCCAGGACAGTCACCCGCGGGTAAGTGATCGAGTACTGTCACACTTTCCTCCGGCAGTCGGCACACCACGATAACCGATGAAATCTTGCCGACTAGCTGCTCGCCCCAATCTTGCCTGTATATAAACTCTTCGCCCTGAAAGCATGATTCACAAGTTATTATTTCGGCTCAGACGGATTATCGTTTGGTCTTGAAGCACAAATCAAATCGGAATCAGTTCGAAATCTATAAAAAAAATAGATCTGTCTAATTAAAGGGAAACAAATGTCTATGTAAGTACTTCAGAGTCATAAATTATCAATTCAATTAAATTCTTCATTAAATAATCCTGTCCTTTTTATTATATATAATATTATATATAATACAGATTTCAATCTGTATTATATATAATATTATATAGATGAAATAATAAGAATAAAAATAAACATATTCAAATCAGCAAAAGTATCATCCAGATAAATACAAAAAATAGGCTATTTAGGTATAGTCACGATTTGAGTAAGAATATAATTACTGTAGTACTGTAATATTGTAAGTATGTGTAATATTGTCTGATACAATGAATAAATGAATATGAAAACAATATGAATACAACTTTTGAAACTATCATGGTTTTTAACACTATTTTTATGAAACAACGGGATATTTACCATGATGAAATTTTATTGAGTTGACTTCCGATATTTCGGCACAGTTGCATGCACCATGACTTCAGAGACTCGTGGACTTCAGTTCAACCGTGATCATGGTGCATGCAACTGTGCCGAAATATCGGAAGTCAACTCAATAAAATTTAATCATGGTAAATATCCCGTTGTTTCATAAAAATAATATGAATACAAATATTGTTTTGTGTATCAAACTACCTTCTTCGGCGCCAGTTCCCCGCTGCCGTCATCCTTAGCCTTTTCCGCAGCCTTCCGCTTGATGTAGGGCTCCGATTTTGAGGGTTTTCTCTCCGCGATGTAGACTAAGGCGGTCTCGTCTTGCGACCAATCCAGGCTGCCAAACTCAGCTAGAAAAATCAAGTATTTCCAGGAAAACTGAACCGAACACTACTTAAATATCCCTTCGCTTGAATATCTCCTTTTTAACTCCAAAGTTTTGTGGATGCAAAAAAAATCGGCAAATTCATCATTCGCACTTGATGTGTGTGCGAGCTGGTTTTACCGTAAGTAGGCCGCTGGCGGGCCCTTGACACGTGTTGCTCGAACTTTTTTAGGTTCTACAACACGTCGGTTTCCTCACGATGTTTTCCTGCACCGTTTGAGAGTACTGGCATAGTGCACATACATTTTTCGACAGAAAAACTCATTGGTACACGACTGGATTTGAACCCACGACCTTCGGATAGGAAGGCAGAGCCGCTACCATTAGACCACCAGTGCTCCACTAGTTCTGTGGATGTTTAAATGACGAAATAATGAGACAGGATATTCGAAGTGAAATTGATTTGTTGTTGGAAGAGTCATAGAATACCCTTTAAGAGGGAATCACACAGGCGACTCTCCATACAAACGTAGTCCCCTATTTCCTCCCTGGATAATGCCTCTAGTAGACTCTAGAGTAACCATTTTGTCGCATAAAATCCAGATCTGCTATATACATGCTCGTATGTTTTCCTTTTTTTAGGGTTCCGTAGCCAAATGGCAAAAACGGAACCCTTATAGATTCGTCATGTCTGTCTGTCTGTCTGTCTGTCTGTCTGTCTGTCTGTCCGTCCGTCCGTATGTCACAGCCATTTTTCTCTGAAACCGTAAGAGCTAGACTGATGAAACTTGGCGAGTAGATGTATTCTGTGAACCGCATTAAGATTTTTACATAAAAATAAAAAAAAAACAATAAATTTCGGGGGTCCCCATACTTGAAACTGAAACTCAAAAATTTTTTTTTCATCAAACCCATACGTGTGGGGTATCTATGGATAGGTCTTCAAAAATGATGTTGAGGTTTCTAATATTGTTTTTTTCTAAACTGAATAGTTTGCGCGAGAGACACTTCCAAAGTGGAAAAAAGTTGGTCCCCCCCCCTCTAACTTCTAAAGTAAGAGAATGATAATACTAAAAAAAATATATGTTGTACATTACTATGTAAACTTCCAACGATTTTTGGTTTGAACGAGATCTAGTCAGTAGTTTTTTTTTTATACGTCATAAACCGTAAACCGCAATTTACCTTTCGACGAACTACAAGAACCTTATTATGTTACATCAAGTAACATAATATACAGGTTCTTGTAGTTCGTCGTGCTACGGAACCCTTCATGGGCGAGTCCGACTCGCACTTGGCTGCTTTTTTCAGAAACTTATTGATAAAGAAAATATCACCTCCAATTCATATTTCATATAAATCATATGAGGGTCATATTTTCTTTATCAATAACTTTCTGAAAAAAAGGAAAACATACGAACACGTATATAGCAGATCTGGATTTTATGAGACAAAATAGTTAGTCTAGAGGCATTATCCAGGGAGGAAATAGGGGACTATGTTTGTATGGAGAGTCGCCTGTGTGATTCCCTCTTAATGTGGTCTTACTAGTAGTAAGTATATACTTACAGTCGGCATACACATCTCCATGTAGGTCCAAAGCAGTCAGATCAATGCAATGTTGTAAGGTACTCCTGCTCCACACTTCCAAGTACTGTTTCTTTGGAACCTTGTCGTTTTTCTCTTCGCGAATCAACGCTTTGAACGTCTCTTGCGGGGATACAGATGATAGCAATCTGAAACAGTTAAAATTGGGATAGAAAGAAGTAGAAAAAGCATGAGGCAAAATTTGAGGCCTTTATACGCCTCAGGTTGATCAGAGCGCAAGGCAGCGCCAGGCACGTGCCAGGCGCAGGCCACGTTCCTGATGTACGTGACCTGCGAGGCAATGCTTTGTTAACTTTTAATATCAGGTGGGCCTTGCTCGTTCAATCAGCTAGTCTATATGTATATATAAAAATATTATGCTGGTTTGTTCAAGATTCAAAAACTTAAAAGTTCTGCACCAATCAAGCTGAAATTTTAGCATAATCCGCATCAAGGATTGTTTATCAATCACAATGTGCCAAAGGGAAGCGTGGCAGGGAACAGCTAGTTGTATAATAAAAGTAAGATGCTGGCAAACTTGCACACAAAATGACGCGCGTCATAAAGCTGGCTCTACATCATCATCATTGTTGAGAGTCTTTACTACACTATGGATGCAATTTGAGGTTCTACGTCCTATCAGAAAGGTACTTCAATGGAAAAACGGATATAAAAACCCAATGTTTCTATTCTTACGTTCGATACATGAAATACACAAGTAAGTTACGCGAGTGCCGGGAGGTGACTGTCTTAGCTACTGAGTGCGCGCCGGCGGCAAATAATAAAACTGCAAGATAAGCACACTCGAACCCTACAATCATCATCCACAGCCCGACTTCACCCACTGCTGGGTATAGGCCTCTCTCTGTATGTGCTACTGTTGCCGGTCTTGTGCCAATCTCATCCAGGTCTTGCCCGCGATGTTAACCACATCTCGATGGCTCTACATAAGATGTTTTAACTTACTCATTGCTTACATCAGTACCAAAGTCACTTTGAGCAATAACCTTTAGACTGTCATTGAGGATGTAGCTGGAGGAATACTTAGTGTTCTTCCCCTTGTCCAGCGCACGGACCGACCATTTAGCAGAGACCTTGTTACCGGCTCCGTTCAACTTGCCACCTACTATGGATGGTATCTTTGCCAAGGTTTTGTAGGCATTCACTATACTTTCTATCTGGAAATGAAAATTATGATGTGAGTCAATCATTCTCATTTCAAACTTTCAAACTTTTATCAGGATGAATGTTTCAACCGAGTAACAAATTAGAAAAGTCTGATATGAACACAAGGGATACAATCAATTTACATATTAGTAAACAACTTTATTTTCGAGGAATTTAGAGGGTGCAAAAATGAAATATCTACACAAATGCACCTATTATACATTAACAAATATGATAATTGCTAAATACTTGCCGTAAAAGGTATAACAAAGAGTAGAATAGGTATAACAAAGAGTAGAATTAATTTGTATTTTTGTATTAAATTTTATGCTTACCTGCGAAGACATTTTCAACATTCAACAAGGCTGTCTCCTCACTAAGTTGTCACTAGGTACTGGAAATGGCACCTCTTATCTACCAACTGCAAACATAAAATTATTTGTGGCCATAGATAAAACTAAAATTCAGTGATAAAGATGTGGTAAGTTTTTTGGCAAGTTTTTAACATCCGCACCTGATGTGCGGGCAGGTTTTTCCGCAAGTAGGCCGCTGGTGGGCCCTTTTTGCGTGACCCTTGACACATGTTGCTCGAACTTTTTGAGGTTCTACAACACGCCGGTTTCCTCACGATGTTTTCCTTCACCGTTTTGAGAGTACTGGCATAGTGCACATAAATTTTTCGACAGAAAAACTCATTGGTACACGAGTGGATTTGAACCCACGACCTTCGGATCGGAAGGCGGGGCCACTACCACTAGACCACCAGTGCTCTCATAAAGATTTGGTTATTAAATAGGGCGGATAGGGGAGGAAGCATGAACGCTCAAGTTAGCATTGCGTGCGTTCCTCTGACCGACTGCCTGCGTCCGTGGCGAAAGCTTGGCTTGTCCGGCTACGGGTCCCTACGTGAGTCCACGGGATTGGCCCATAGCCGCTACCTGCCGACGCGCACTGCATCCCATCTGGCTGCCACATGCGAAACCTTAGGCGAGCTCGTCGTCTACGCATTGCGAACGCGCGAAAGATGGAAAACGCGGGCTAATATATTCAAACTAATTAAATATGTATTTAGTTAGGCAAACTAAATTACACCTACATACTTGTTGGATGTTGTAACCTCTCTTATTATTTGCAGTCCTGCCTTCACATCTGTGATACACAGCCAGTAGGAGAATCTCTATACTACCTATACTACTGAGTGCCTGACTAACTACATGCTATCTAGAGGAAAGCCGTTTAACTCAGCACTCACTGGTCACTGTGTTGTGTTCGACAAGGAGTAGGTAGGTACCTAATTGTTCCTAGCATTTCAAACTAAGAATATGAATTAATCGGAGAATCCAAACCGCAAAAAGGACCTCTATGTATTGTTAATGTGTTGTTTGATCATTGTGTGCTACAATAACTCGCTTTCAGCTCAATATCCTACGATACTAACGAAGACGAAGATAGGTAGGTCTTTTCGGAACAATATTTTCTTCGCTCACGACATAAAATTATTGCACATACTTTACTTCGCTTCGCATGTGTTCACTTACCAAATAAAGATTAAGAATCAAATGTGAATTGAGTAGGTGAGTGGATCTATCTAGTTTCCGCCAAAGTTACCACACTTTCCTGCCACATTCCACTATTTAATCATTTGTGAAGCTGCAACAAAACGAAGAACACAAAACACAAACAAAACAATACAACACAGATTATTAAGAGATACTACGTACAGTCCGGTAAGTATAACTTGGCGGGTCTGAAGCTAGCCGTTTGGCCAATCTTCCATCAGTCATTGGCCATTAACGATCGAACAGCTCACTTCAGACCCGCCAAGTTATACTTGCCGGACTGTATCAATAGAAATCGCAACACTTACTTCACTTCTTCTTTTTATTTTCAACAAATGGTACTATCTGTCAGAAAACGTCAAACTGTCAATGTTAATTTCAACTATCTTGCCAGTTGCCTGTCACTAATCAGCTTCTTGCCGGCCAGTGTCAAGCAAGTCTCATTCCATCTGACATTGGCAAGATTAACATAACATGACGGAAAAAGATGAAAATATTTTTAAAGAAGAAGAACGTCATTTTTTGCGTGGCAGTGCTACCAGCTTATAAGACTTTTCGACATTTCGGCTAAACATGATGCAATAAAGTAAGATGTAGGTACAGTGTTAATGATTATCTATGTTATGGTTGTTTGATTACCTTACACATTGATTTTTACCATTTATGAGTGATGAAAGTATTGGGAACTGAAAAACATTTATTTACAAAGTTTTTTCCGAATGCAGTATTGTAAAGTCATCTTAAATCATAATAAATAAATAGACCCAATTGAACCACCCTAATAGCTAAAGATTTGATGCTTACCTTTATTTTTATTATTAATTTTAGCCTGGGTCATCCCACTGCAGGGCAAAGGCCTTCCTCCCCGTCTTCCACACTTCTCGATCTTTGACTACAGTGAGCCAGTCTTTCTTAAGACAATCGAGATCGTCCCGCTATCTTTACCGGAGTCTTCCTCTCGACGCTGGCGCCGCCGACCTTGTGGGACCCAATCTGTTATCATTTTGACCCAAAGAACATCTGACATAATTATAACGAGTGATATACATGCCCTGCCAGTTCCCCTATACGGTTTGCCGCTTTCTCGGTCACATCAACTATTCTTGTTTTGAAGCGCAGTGTGATGTTCTTTTTTTATAAATGATGTGTCTAAATTGTCGTCATTTAATTTGGATGTGTCATAATTTTCAACTTTTTGATTGTGCCACCAGTATGTTTGCTTACGAAATAAGGTCCATCAGATGATTGAAAAGCACTAAACTTAAAGTGAGTCATTAAATAATTAACAACAGACAAACAAAATTTCAAAATCCGGCTGGCAACACTTAGAGCCGGCCTTTTGTATGTTTTGCATTTGCGTCTGAATTTTATTGATTGAATTCAAAAGTTTGTATTTTTGCAGTAGATAAAGAACTGAGTGTTTGGATCCTTAGGCTAAACGTAGTGTTAAGTTGCATCCTACAAAGCTGGCTGCAAAATACCTTGCAATGGTTGGTAGTGTTTTGATCACTCCCTATTTTGTTATCAGCCTCGCAACTTAGTTTCAACATGTTTTCTGCTTATGTATTTACATTTAGTCATTGGTACTGTTTGTCTTGTATTCTTATCAGTATATATTTCTGGTCTACTGTCAGTCATACCTAAGTACCAAGGATTCTGAGTAAAGTCTAAATTAAGTCTAAACATAATATCCTCCTTTTCATGTTTCCAGGAAGGCTTTATAGTTAAACTAGAAATAATGAAAGTATACCAATGCGAGAAATGCCCCTATATCGTTTTTACCAACCGCCAACATCTTGAAGCTCACCAAAAAAGGCATGACCCGTTGATGAAGTACCCCGAAAAACTAAGGGAGCATGTGAGTAGAAAAATATTAGATTGTGTCATATGCCATGGGCTGGGATAAAGTCCAAGAACTGTGTATAGAAAAGTGGATTGTCCGACAGCGAGATGGGTAGAAAATGTGGTGTGGCAAGACTTAGATAAGATTAGCAGAAGACTGTCAACAGTGGCACATACAGAGAGAGGCCTATACTCAGTAGTGGGTGAAGTCTGCCTGTGGATGATGATGATGATTATCTAGTATACTGTGATGTAATAATGAAGAATGTGTAAGGTCTCCGATGTGGGAGCCAATTTGTAATAAAATAATCAAATGTAGGGCTATCACTAAAAAAATACAAAGAACAAAAATATTCGGGCGCCAGATAGCTTACTACTAATAGAAAAATAAATTTACCTGGATAGAGAGAGAGTCAGACGCGTCACTAGACCTTTAATCTAAGGAAAGGGGGATAAAATAGAACACTGTAAAATTTGGGAAAGATGGGGTTTATTCTAAACTTTTGTTATGTCCGTGGAATCTTGATAGTTGTAAATTTAAGTTTATATCCAAATGTTACTTCTTAATTATAATTATTTTATCTAGAGTTTACTACTTAGCCTAAAAGTTGTACGCTGTTGTTACTGCATCGAATGAATGTTTAAATTAAAAATAAAGAACTGTTTGAAATACCTGTTGGTTTGAGCTTTACAAACCCATAAGCCTAATACGAATCGTCCCTATAGTAAAACCATGGAGGCCGAGGTGAGTGGTCCGGTAGGGGACTCCGGTTGCGAACCAGCTTGGCTCCTCCGTAGTGTTCAGCAAGGGGTCAAAATGAAGGGTGAATGAATGTAAAAAGGGGCTAATATGACTCAGCTCCAACGCGTGGTCATTTCTATAAATTTATGTTCCAAGGATAAATTTGAAAACTAAAAAAATAGTTTTTTAAAAAAAAGGGTTTTAAAAAATAGACTATTAAAAAATATACTATTAAAAAATATAAAAATACTTTGTTTAAAAAATATAAAAATAGCGCCGAAGAGCTAGAACAAAGAGAACAAAGAATAATTACCAATTTATCCAAATAAGAAACGAACGTGTGTTTTTGTTAAGGAATTTGTCAAAATACATACCGCTATTTTTCTTATAAATGTCCCTTTATGAACCAGGGCGGCATGATGAAGAAACGATGAAGATCGTGTTTAAAATCTAAAACAATTAAAGACTTCCATTAAGCTAACATTCGAGGTAAAAATACCACGAGATTCCAAAACTCAAAACTCACCAAAAGTACCAAATTAACGGATAAAAATCCAGAAAACTAATTCCAGTATTGTTTCACAAAACATGATAACAATATCTAT
Source organism: Thera britannica (assembly GCA_939531255.2). NCBI lineage: Eukaryota > Metazoa > Arthropoda > Insecta > Lepidoptera > Geometridae > Thera > Thera britannica. The sequence continues at coordinate 1,727,369 of OW618037.2, forward strand.
TAAAATCAATGTGATTTTCACAGATTAATAATTTTTAAATAACAAAATGTTTTACGTGTGACATTTTGTCCACGGGCGAGAGGAAAAGCAAAAGCTTCTTCTCCTTGATTTACATCAAGCCAAAAAAATCCTTTCGAATCTGTCAACTGAACAGCGCTGCTTCCTTTTAGTGTCAGCTGTCACTGTCATTACTGTATTATGACAGACACGAAGCTAATATTCCAAAGAAGAAGAATAAAGGCATTGAATCCTACTTTACGAAACGTAAACAAACGAAATATTACTAATTTCTTGAACAAAATTTATCAACACCTGTAACGGCGAAAACGACTCGTTACATTACATACTATCCCAAAAAAATAAAAGAAAGACTACTTTCTTTTATGCCAAAACATAAGAAAAGCATCAAAACAAAGAGTAGCTTACTAACAAAACAAATCCAAAACGTTCAAAATATTTTCAATTTTATTTAATTGAAACTCTACCAAAAATATTCTAAAGACTCTACCAAAAATGTTCTAAAGACTCTACCAAAAATGTTCTAAAGACTCTACCAAAAATATTCTAAAGACTCTACCAAAAATATGCTAAAGACTCTACCAAAAATGTTCTAAAGACTCTACCAAAAATATTCTAAAGACTCTACCAAAAATATGCTAAAGACTCTACCAAAAATATTCTAAAGACTCTACCAAAAATATTCTAATAATACAAAATAGAACAAACCAAGAAAACGATCTTAGGCTTTTTGCTGTAGAAATCCGACTAGAATCTTAAGACTCTAGGAATCATTCAAACAACAAAGCAAAAGAACAAAAGAAAATGATAGATTTTCTTAAAACAATACTATAACTATAAACTCTATAATCTACTTTAAAGTGCGGTTGGACACCTTCGTCGCCGACTCATAAATTCCTAAACTCCTTTTTAAAGTGCGGTTGGACTCCTTCGTCACCGACTCAAACTCCTCCTTTTAAAGTGCGGTTGGACACCTTCGTCACCGACTCATAAAACTCCTAACTTCTCCACTCGCCAAAAACGAGGAAACCCTCACAGCAAAGGCTGTGCAAGTTCAAAAATCACAACACCAAAAGTGTGTGGAAAATGAGAAATGTACTGTGATCGGCGTAACCCTACCAAAATTTCCGAACACAGACATCCTACCAAAAACGTGTAAAATTTGTCTATTGTGATTGGCATAACTCCACCAACTTACCAGGCACAACAGAACAAAAACATAGAACCGGAGGAAAATCCGAGAACTAAGGAAACAAAATATTTGCATATTGTGATTGGCATATCTCCACCAACTTACCAGGCACAATAATACAAATCAAATTATAGAACTGGATGAAGGTCCAAGAACTATCTAAACAAACCAAACTATAGAACCGGAGGAAGATCCGAGGACTATCTAACAAATCAAATTATCACTTTAGGGGTCCGCACCAAAAGGCAGAAAAAATCCCAATACGTGAATGTCAAATCAGGGTGGTACCAATTGTTGTCAAATCCGGGAAACTAAACTATAAACAACACAAAAATACCCAAAAAAACATAAACATTTAGGTTGTGAGAACAACACGAAACGTTCTAAGCAAACAAATATAACTAAGTTGTACAAACAACACAAAACAAAACAAATTCAAGGACAAAATATCCTCTAAACAAATTTACAAATGTACATAAGATCTTTTGATGTTGGAAAAATGAATGTGGTGAAACAAAATTACCTAAGCTTTAATTTAGAACTTTAAAATCTCAAAATTTAATGTTGTCGAAGTCAACCGTACACTACATCATCATACAGGGTTAGAATCTCATACTCCTTTCATACATCAATTCTCATTCATCACACTCAGAAACCAAACTACCAACGTTATCAAACTCAAGTTTAAAGTGTAAATCCAAAAATTAGTATTTTATAATATCTTTAACATGGTAACGACCGGAAGTATTTTTACTTAAATCTTTCAAAATATAGACGTTATCAGAAACTTTATCAATAATTTCACATTTAACAAACTTAGGTGCAAACTTAGCCGAAAAATATGCCGGGGCACTAGATTGAACAAAACTCCTTCTCCAAACAATATCACCAACAGCAAAAGAAATGGCTTTCCTCCCTATATTATAATAACGCGCATTACGCTTATAAGCTTTTAATAAATGAGCTTGAACTTTAACATAAACATCACCAAGTGACTTAAGAGAATAAGCAAAAGAATTCCTTTCTCCCATCTCAACTTGTGACAAATTTTCTAAAGAATTACTAAAACGATGTAAAGAGGCATCAAAAATGAGTTCTCTTCCAAACATGAGAAAATTAGGTGTAAAATCAGTGGCAAGACTAACACTGTTATTCAAAGCTAATTGAACATGAGGTAAAAATTTTGACCAAGTGCGTTGATCATCTCTAACAAAACATGAGATACAAGTTTCTACCGTTTTATTATACCGTTCTACAGGATTATTCTGAGGGGTATACAATGTATTATAAAAGATTTTAACAATATTGTAACTTTTCATAAATTCTACAAAATATTTAGAAGTAAATTGAGTTCCATTATCACAAACTAAGATTTTAGGACAGCCAAATTTAAGAAATATTTCTTTTTCAAATAATCTACAAATTGATAAGGTCGTAGCCTTAACCAAAGGAAAAATCCAGCAAAATTTAGTGAAAACATCAACTACTGAAAGTATATACTTATGACCAGAATAACTTTTAGGCAAAATTCCTATTATGTCTGCAGAAAGCATGACCATGGGATGATCTACTTTTTTAGGATTAACCATAATACCAAAAGGGGGGGACGTACTATGCTTATACGCTTTACAAATATCGCAAGATTTAATATAACTCTGAATATCATTAAACATTCCATTCCAAAAATAGTGTTGTTTTAATTTCTTTAAAGTTTTATGAATTCCAAGATGACCTGAATTAATATCATCATGATTAGATCTAATAGTATCAATTATATTTTCCTTAGGAATAACTATTTTCCAATTCAAACGACTATTGGGATTAAATTTACTTTTACAAAACTTATACAAAACATTACTTTCGACTCTAAAATTTTTATATCTAGTAGGAAATTTTTGACAATTAATGAACACTTTTTTATACCAAGAATCTTCAATATCTTCATCGGGGGAAACGATTTGAATGGGGGCAATTAATAATGATGTGACTTCAATTCTTGACAATGCATCAGGAACTAAATGTAAGGAACCTTTTTTATGAACAACATTAAATGTAAATTGAGAAATTCTAGCAGCCCAACGTGCTAAACGTCCGCTTGGATTATTCAATTTTAATAACCATTGTAAACTAGCATGATCAGTAATTACTGTAAATTCCATTCCTTCAACGTAAGGTCTAAAATGTTCTATTGAATCTAAAATCGCTAACAATTCACGTTCCGTGGTACTGTAATTACGTTCGCATTTGTTCAATGAACGGGAATAAAATGCAATCGGATGTTGATTACCATCCGCGTCTTCCTGACTCAAAACACTACCAATTCCAACAGAACTAGCGTCACAATGTAAAAAGAATGGTTTTTCAAAATTAGGGCATTGTAAAACGGGTGAGGTAACTAAAACATGTTTTAATCTAAGAAAAGCAATTTCCGCTTCATCATTCCAAATAAGAGATCTTTTAGAATTCTTGCTACCAGCCGTCAATTTAGTAAGAGGAGAAGCAATATCAGCAAATCTATCAATGAATCTACGATAATATGAACATAAACCAAGAAAACTTCTAAGTTCTTTAACAGTTTCAGGGCGAGGAAAATTCTCAATGGTATCTAATTTAGAAGGATCGGTATGTAAACCTTTACTATCAACAATATAACCAAGATAACGAAGTTTTTCTTTGCAGAAGGCACATTTCTTTAAATTAACTGTTAAACCAGCATCTTTAAGAGTTTTATAAATTTTATTTAAATATTCTATGTGATCTTTGAAGTTATCAGTAACCAAAATTAAGTCATCTAAGTAACAAAACAATACATTTTCAAATTCAAATCCAAATAATTTATCCACTAGCCTCTGTAATTCAGCGGGGGCGTTAGTTAATCCGTAAGGCATCCTAACAAATTCAAATAATCCTTTTCCAGGCACTACGAAGGCACACTTTTCACGCGAGGATTCTTCCAGCGCTATCTGAAGAAAAGCTTTAGAAAGATCAATAGTTGTAATGAACCGAGCTCCTCGCAAACTATCCAGTATCTTAGAAGGATACGGAAGAGGATAAGAATCTCTAATCGTAATTGAATTTAAACGACGTGAATCTAAACATAATCGTGTACTACCATCTTTCTTCTCAACAGCCAAAACAGGTGAACTCCAAGGAGATTTAGAAGGTTGAATAATATTTTCCTTAAGTAAAACTTCCACTTCATCAAAAAGTTCCTTTTGTTTAGCAGGACTTAACGGCCAATATCTTTGTTTAAACGGTTCTCCAGTAACATTAATTTTATGTTGGATCAGGTGAGTAAGACCTAAACCTTTCTTTTCATATGAAATATCTTCAAAAAGTGAAATTGTTTTATCAAGTTGTTGTTTCTCAAAAGGAGCTAATTCAACAGCTGAAGTAACTGAACAAGTTTGAATTTTATTATAATCATCAACAAAAACTATATTTTTCCATAAATCTTTAGCAAGGTCAAATTTTATCCAAAAGTCAAATCCTAAAATAAACTCATAATCGAATAAAGGTATAACCATGAATTTAACAATTTTTGTAACATTATCGCAAGTAACTGGAAGATTAATAGCACCTACAACTCTCTGAGCAGATCCGTCCGCAGTATAAGCAGAATCGTGAACAGACTGAGGTATATGTTCCATCTCATAACCCAATTCCAAAAATCGCTTGTGAGCATTCGCACCAAGAACGCAAGTATTAGCACCACTATCTAATAATCCTGAAAATTTTTGATTACCAATAGAAAATTGTAAAAAAGGTCTTGAATCGTTATTCTTAACAAAAAGTACAGGTGAAGCCTTATAAACGCCAAAAAAAGTTTTTAAATATTTTAACCAATCAGAAAATTCTTTTTTAATAATGGTATCATCCGGTTTAAGACTGTGACTAACAATTTTCTTCATCGAGTCAGCCGAAGTTTGCTCAGAAACTGGTACTCGATGATGCCTAATCAGTTTTTTGACTCCGAAGAGTTTTTCTTTTCCGAATTGCACACATCGCAAAACTTTGTGATAACACCCAATTTTTTGCATTTAAAACAAACCATACCAGGAATGGTGGTACAATCTTTGTAGGTATGTCCAGGAGACTGACACTTCAAGCAAAGGGGGTTTTCAGTTTTAACAGCACTAGACTGAATCTTCTCCACCTTGAAAGGCTTAAACTGTTCCTTAATAGACTTCCTATTAACAAAAATCTCTAATTCTTTTCCTAAATTCATAAAACAATCTAATGAAGAAATATGTCTACCTACCACATAAGGTGTATAGATCGACAGCATGTTGTGCTTAGCAATGGTAATGACCACAGACTCCGAAATAGGGGTAGCAAGACGACTAGCCATATCCATAAGTTCAGTAATGAAGTCCGGAAGCGACTCACTAAGTTTTTGTTTTCGAGTACGAAGTTCATACTCCAAAAAGTAATCGAATTCAAGCTTATCAAAACGCTTGAGCAACGCAACCTTAAGCTCAGACCAAGAAGCTATATTAAATCGAATGGTACGGAACCACTTGGCGGCAGAACCAGAAAGCAAATCCGAAAATGAACCAACCAACAAAGACTCATCGAAGTTTTTGTACAAAAAGTATTCCTCAACCTGGGTAATAAACTCACGAACACAAGTTTTCCCTTCAAAAATAATCCGGCTTCTCTTCAAGTCGGGCAACTTATTACTTGAAGCAGGTAAATTTTTTCGAACAAAATCATTCATCGCATTAAAAGATGGTAAGCTTTGACCAGCAGCAGTAGAACTATGAGCAGGCAAATCAGTATTCAAGAAAGGATCCGGGAACCCCGTCATTCCTACACTCTCCATGTTCAATGGAAGCTCCACAGAAATCGGTGCGGGCTTATTAACTATCGAACCCAATGTAGTGTGACTATCCACAGAAGTAGATGGAAACTGAACCGCTTTATCCATGATAACTCACAGACAAAAACTCCAAAATCAAAATGTTGTAGAATATTTCAATGTAAAAGTTAAGTTAAATTTTTTAAATATTTAAAGTGTAAAAGTTTATTTGTTATTTAAGTTTTAAATTATTTAAGTTAAGTTGTTTAAAGTCAAATTATTCAAAAGATGCAATAACCACTCACAATAAAGTCACAACTAATATTAACCTATAGAAATGTAAAGGAACATTTCTTAAAGATACCTTAAGAATACAATAAAGGTTCACTTAAAACATCCGTAAACAATTATCCCTATTTTTGTATGGTGATACAAGAATATTTAGACAGCTTTGTCTAAGTCATTAACATCAAGCGGGTAAGGTATAACAAATTCATAAAGTTCACTGTAGAAAAGTACACATAAACGGATAAATAACCTGAGTTATAGTAGTTCTGTTAGAGAAATAACATTGCGCAAAAAAGGCACAAATGTATAAACAAAGTTATCAAATTATAATAATAATTGCACTAAAAGGTTTCTAAAGAAATATTACCAAATATATCAAAAATTGGTTTTTACAAATTCACCAAAAAACTGTAAATGTTGTAATAAAGTTTACAAAAAAGTAAGATGCAGTAACAGACAGTAAAACCTCAAGAAACCACTTCAAGTCCCTGTTCGCTGTGCGACAATTTGTGATGTAATAATGAAGAATGTGTAAGGTCTCCGATGTGGGAGCCAATTTGTAATAAAATAATCAAATGTAGGGCTATCACTAAAAAAATACAAAGAACAAAAATATTCGGGCGCCAGATAGCTTACTACTAATAGAAAAATAAATTTACCTGGATAGAGAGAGAGTCAGACGCGTCACTAGACCTTTAATCTAAGGAAAGGGGGATAAAATAGAACACTGTAAAATTTGGGAAAGATGGGGTTTATTCTAAACTTTTGTTATGTCCGTGGAATCTTGATAGTTGTAAATTTAAGTTTATATCCAAATGTTACTTCTTAATTATAATTATTTTATCTAGAGTTTACTACTTAGCCTAAAAGTTGTACGCTGTTGTTACTGCATCGAATGAATGTTTAAATTAAAAATAAAGAACTGTTTGAAATACCTGTTGGTTTGAGCTTTACAAACCCATAAGCCTAATACGAATCGTCCCTATAGTAAAACCATGGAGGCCGAGGTGAGTGGTCCGGTAGGGGACTCCGGTTGCGAACCAGCTTGGCTCCTCCGTAGTGTTCAGCAAGGGGTCAAAATGAAGGGTGAATGAATGTAAAAAGGGGCTAATATGACTCAGCTCCAACGCGTGGTCATTTCTATAAATTTATGTTCCAAGGATAAATTTGAAAACTAAAAAAATAGTTTTTTAAAAAAAAGGGTTTTAAAAAATAGACTATTAAAAAATATACTATTAAAAAATATAAAAATACTTTGTTTAAAAAATATAAAAATAGCGCCGAAGAGCTAGAACAAAGAGAACAAAGAATAATTACCAATTTATCCAAATAAGAAACGAACGTGTGTTTTTGTTAAGGAATTTGTCAAAATACATACCGCTATTTTTCTTATAAATGTCCCTTTATGAACCAGGGCGGCATGATGAAGAAACGATGAAGATCGTGTTTAAAATCTAAAACAATTAAAGACTTCCATTAAGCTAACATTCGAGGTAAAAATACCACGAGATTCCAAAACTCAAAACTCACCAAAAGTACCAAATTAACGGATAAAAATCCAGAAAACTAATTCCAGTATTGTTTCACAAAACATGATAACAATATCTATTAAAATCAATGTGATTTTCACAGATTAATAATTTTTAAATAACAAAATGTTTTACGTGTGACATTTTGTCCACGGGCGAGAGGAAAAGCAAAAGCTTCTTCTCCTTGATTTACATCAAGCCAAAAAAATCCTTTCGAATCTGTCAACTGAACAGCGCTGCTTCCTTTTAGTGTCAGCTGTCACTGTCATTACTGTATTATGACAGACACGAAGCTAATATTCCAAAGAAGAAGAATAAAGGCATTGAATCCTACTTTACGAAACGTAAACAAACGAAATATTACTAATTTCTTGAACAAAATTTATCAACACCTGTAACGGCGAAAACGACTCGTTACAATACTGAGCCGGGGCCTAATTGACCTATAATATTGTTACCCATTTCTAAGTAGTACTGTATGTATGAAAGCTGCCTACCTGCCCTCTATTGTCTATTTGCTTTTTATAATTTTTTTTTTTTTTTAAGTAGGTAGGTATTCCTGTGTACTGTATATAGGTCAATAAAATGCTTTTCTTTCTTTCTAGTACCTAGTAGTCTTCTTCTTCTTATCGTGTCACTGATTCTTTCGAACCAAGTGTGGTGAAAAGATTTTAAGTACGCCTCAAAGAGGCTCCTTTTGTGCACTTGACACATATTTTCGAACTTTTTAGGTTCTACGATATGCCGGTTTCCTCACGATGTTTTTCTTTCACCATTTGAGAGCACTGGCATAGCGAAATTTTTGGGCCGAAAACTCATTGGTACACGACTGGATTTGAATTCACGACCTTAGAATCAGAAGGCGAGGCCACTACCACTTGGCCGCCAGCGCTCTTACCTAGTAGTATTAATGATCTAAAATCTTAATTGTTAATTTCAGATGTTGAGTGCCAAAGTGATGGTGAAACGTGTTCGGATATACAAATGTACTAAATGTTCCATAAACTTCCTCGCCCACATGTCTTTGTATAAACATCAGCTAAAAGAGCATCCTAGGTAAGCTATTATTATGAGTCAAAGTTACCATAATGTAACAAGCTATTTGTTGTTCATATTTTACACCATTGTCCAGTGTAAAAAACGGGTGTCTACAAGACACAGTTTCTAGTTATCTTCTTCTTCTAAATATATAAAACTCTTACGTTACTGACTGACTGACTGACAATCAACGCTCAGCCTAAACCGTAAGTCCTAGAAGCATGAAACTTGGAGGGTATGTTTCTTTTATAGCATAGGGGTGCACTAAGAAAGGAAATTGGAAAATGATTTCCCTAACTCCGCTTAGAAAATTTTTTAAAAGAAAAATAAACGGGGCGTAACGGTAAACGGGCGAGCGAAGCCGCGGGCGTCCGCTAGTTATTATTATTTTTATACAACTAGTTGATGGAACAAGCATATGGCCCACCTGATGTTAAGTGGTAACCATCGCCTATAACAAAGCATTGCCTCGTAGGTCACGCACGTCAGGAACATTTTCATTAGTACCTAGTACTTAAGGCCAATTTTTGCACTGAAATAAATATATGGACTCTCAATTTTAATCCCCAGCTATAGAAGATATACCACCCAGCTTGTTTAATGGATGTGGAAGGAGTAGTCCGAGGTATGTCAAATGTCAACATGGTACATACCCACTGTTTGCAAATATATTGCATGTGTTGTTGTGGTACATAAATAGGCACAGACCTGATAAAATCAAATCATGTTTTTTTGCAATTTATTTCAAATTTTTTTGTTAATCTACATCTTTTGAAAAGGCCTCCCCCAAACACTTCCAGTTCCCTCTATTCTGAGCCTCCTCTGGCCATTTCCTTTCGAAAGCGTCCAGATCGTCCCGCCAAGAATTTATTTCAAATAAAAAGCGTTTTTATTTCCAGTAGCATTGAGTTAAAATTGCCATCCAATGCTTAGGTCACCTGTGACATTTCTACGTCAGGGCGCCTGCGAAACTTATTATTTTTTGCTTTTTGTTATTTTTTTCAGGTCAATTTTCAGTAGAAATCTTCTATATTTTATACGCATTCACTGTGCTTGCGGCTTTTAGAAGTAGAAATGAGAAGGCCTGTTATTGTTTATAAAATGTTTATTTACTTAAAATATAATAGGAGTTAGCTCGAGTTGTTTGTGACTTACCTTCTATATTATCCATACAAAATATCTATCAAACAAATCAAATTAAAATTTTCTTTTAAAAAATGCAACCATTCCATCATTATTTTCTTATGACGTTGTCACGTTCAACTTTCGTCAGTAAACCAACTTTACAGACAACCGTTTTTTTTCACTTGCACATAAGTTTATTTGTAATGCATCTGATCTTATTTTTCTTAAAAGAAGCTTTGTGTGTATGTGTTTGTAGCTAGTTATATGTAGGTACTATAATATAAATTCAAAGTCAAACATAAAACTTAATTGCCCATTGGGTGAGACTGCCGATTTCGACTTACTTATTCTTGTTTTAATTCGTCTCTTAAAATGTTTTGTTCGTACTCTAAGTCTAAGCTCTTAATGTACCTTGCATTCTTCGTTTTATTTATTTCCAAAAATGTTCATTTGAGCCTTTGCAATGCGATATCTCGACTAGAATACCAGTATTTAGGTATTATTAAGTACCTATCTCTGAAGATCCATGATTTTTTTTACTGTCTCCACAGGTCCCTACTATAGATTTGTCAAAACAAAAATTAAAATATTTTAATCTGGTGCATAAAACCTTCCTTACCATACAATTGCTATTTTTGAACATTATGTTTATTGTTTCAGACTAAAAAGTCGGTATCGCGTGAAGAAACAGCAATTAACTTAAATCTTATAAATGTGAAGACTGTGGCTGGACATTTGTAGAGTTCTCCACCAAAATACATGAAGCATTCCCTCACTCTTGCCCCTGCAGCATCGGTTTCTATTTATAAATAATTATAAATATACAGGGTTATTCATTATTAGCTGCAAATACTAAGGAATTAGGTTCAACAATTAAAATAAAAAATATTTATGAAATGATTTTTTAAAGTTAGAATATCCTTTGGAATCATTGGCGCCTGACCTATTTTGACCTTTGATCCGCGCCCGCGCGCCGTGAGCGACACTCGAATTACGTCACATTTACGTAAACGTCATTCTGATTTAGTACAAAAGCACCAATGTTTACTGTTGATATACTAACACCGTGTCGTAATAACAGACGCCATGACACCAGCGAGCGTTTTGGCGTGAATTTGAAAATTTCAATTTAAATGTACTTTTATTGCACTAAAACCTTAATTTTCTACAGAAATATGATATATTTTAGACATAATAGATACTTCTGAATATGATAGAAGAGATTTTGAAAATTAGTCGTCAGGCCTATTAAACCAATGAAATGAAATATGAGAGAAAAGCAAGTAAACCAAAGAACGTCAAGTTTCCCAATAATTAAGATTGTAAATGTTCGTGTTGTGGACAGTTTTGCAGACAAAACTAAAGAAGATAATTCGATACTTATGTTTTTTTTAACTCTAATTAATCTATTAATGTAAGTTAAATATTTATAGGTGATTCAACGTGTAAATAAATCTCGAATGGGACGTATGTATGTAAATATAAAAAAAAACAAAGAAGTAGTAACCCAGCCTTCTCTGCCGTAGGCCGTGGGTTCGATCCCCACCAAGAACAAGTTTTTGTGTGTTGTCCGCAGGTGTTTTTTCTCTGTCTGGGTGTATTATATTACGTTTAGGAACCGTATATAATTAACAGTTCACAAAGCTGGTAGTAGGTAGGTGTATATATAAGTACCTAAGATTTTTGTAGTTGTATGTATGTACTGTAAGTTGTAGTTGTATGTGTGTTCTATTTTCTATAGGTGTATTTATTACACACTACCTTACACAAATTATTTTGTTTTGTCGTAGTTGTGTACATTCGCGCGCTGTGGCGTCCTGGAATTAGAGAAACAACGCACTGATTACTCTACAATAAAGATTAAAAAAGAATTTAAGTATTGAATCAGCAATCTGGTTCCCATATTACAAGCTCTGCTTAGTTTGGGACTAGATAGTGTTGTGTGGATTGTCCAAAATATTTAAATGGGTTAGGTAGGTAAGGTACTCAACGTCATGAGTAACTTTAAAAAAAAAAATACTTTTAAATAAAATAAAAAAATAAATTAAATTTAAAGTGATTTAAGGATGATAGGACATTTCTGTTGTAAATATTAAACGAGTATTTAACAGTCCTAGTCAAAATGAAAACCGTGAGATTGATGCATGCATGTACCCTTTTGGCACAAATAAAAAATATTTTTCTCTATGTTCGTCGTATTAGTTCTCCTTCCCCTTAGGTCTCGCGCACACCTTGGTTTCCTGAGGAACTTGAAACCTGGAGTGCATCATCCACAATAGAACATTGACTTTCAATTCATTTTTTATTGCAATCGAAACTCAAAATAATGTCAAAAATGCGGCAACAAAAGATGAAAAAGATGCAATCATCCCACAGAACCATCAGACATAGCCTAACTCAATAATTTACTATCCTATTTTAAGTAGGTAGATACCGTCAGCTGCACTATACAAATCAAAAATTGTACAATTATTGAATATTGTATTGTCAGCATTACAATGCACATTTACATGAAAAATAGGTAGGTAGTACATATTAGGTATTTTAAAAATTAGTGGTTCCGTGATCAGATTTTTAGCGCTGACATGAAAGTTACCTATTGTATACATTCTAGTGCAGCCGACTGTTCAAACAACATTTTAATGTTGTTTTTTGCAATAACTCATCAGAGTAAACCTACATTTCGCTTTCCAAGTACTACATACAACGTGTCTTTGTATTGTATAGGTATTAGAGCTAGGGAAATTACATTAAATTAATCCCTCGGTAGTTCACATACATTCGATTTCAACCCCTATTGCCATTGTATAAAGTTGAGTTCGGGTTGTGTATTTGCCGCAAGGGGTTGCCGCAGCGCCGCTTTGCCGCGTCGCTCGATAACCACGCGTCGCCGCCGCCGCACCCTCGCTTACAACCCCAGTGTTCTACAAACGTCCGGGAAGGCATTACAAATAGTGAAATCATCGATAATTACAACTGATTTGGCATAAAGTTTTCGATTTTTACATACATTTTGTGTTGCGAAAGTGTTTTTACATCGCAGCATTTTTCAGCAAAGTCGATTCTTAAAATCGTTTGCTTATTACTAATAGAAATAACCCTTTCTAAATTCGCATAAAAAAAAATTAGCGAAATCCCAGTAATTTTCGTGGAAAACCATATTCTATTTACTCATAGAAAAGTCGGAAAAGTCGTAAAATGAACGAACTTGATCTAATAAAAGAAGTGGAAAAGCGACCGATTTTGTACGATAAATCAGTGACTGGATTCAAGAAGACCAAGCTAAGAGATAAAGCTTGGAGGGAGGTTCAAGACGTACTGAAATCTTCAGGTGAGTTTGTAAATAATAATATTTTGGAAGGCGCAGCGTCTGCCGTCGAGCGAACAATGACGCGGGTACCGTATACAGACGACTGATGCTACGCAGCTAATAGCTTCGGCCTTGGGTCAGGCCATCGAGGGCAGGAAAAATCGTTCTCGTCATTAAATAACTATTAATCAAAATATGATTTAATAATACTTACCTACGTTTGAACGCTGTCGGCAAGGAAAGATATGGGCACACATTCCTTATGTTATTCGTACTAGGTATGATTTTGATGAAATATTCTGTAAGTAGGTATGTTATGCTGTCAGAGTAGTGGACCTGATAAGCCCTCAAAGTGTCTCGTATCGGGTTAGTTATATATAAGTACCTTGGAGGAATATAAGTACTGTTCTATCGTCCGTTGTGCAAAAGTTCCCCGAAACATTTCCAGACTATTCTTTTTTGAGATTTTAAGCTTTCCATATATTCCGATTTTCCACGATCTTCAGAATGTCATCGAGTGGGTGGGCGTCCTACGCTTATTCTTCCGGTGCTTGGTCGCTATCCAAGCACCTTTATTTACATACTCCCCAATGGTTGGCTAATGAAAACTGACTATTGCCAATAAGAACTAATACGGGAGGTATTAGTTCTTATTGGCAATATTAAGAACTTGGTAGATAGGTATTAAAGATTTGAATTGTTTTTTCCGCAACCAGGGTCCCACGCTACAGAAACAGAATGCAAAAAGCGATGGCGATCTCTGCGCGATTCGTACATAAAATTACTAAGGACCCGCGGAGGGCGAACTCGCTGGCCTTACGTGACCGTCATGAAATTCCTGAAGCCTCACGTCTACGTGCCTAATAAGCCTGAAGAGTAAGTGATTCTTTACATAGATTAGAATTTTAGGAAGAGTTTTATCATCCCAACGTCCTTTAATTCGTTATTTATTGCATACATGCAAAAGGATTATTCAAAAAAACGGTAGGAACTTAGCCGTAGTTTGTTGCCTGTTCTTTAAAGCTTGGTCGCGTGGAACCAAAGACTATGGAAAACAAGTAGACTGCTAATAGAGAACAAAATTTTGTGACTCAAAAAATGGTAAAATTCCGGGCTATTTCTAGATGGCGCTGGCAAATAGCCTGGAAAGAGCAATATTTTCAATGTTCATATACCTATTGATAGATGGCGTGGCGTAGTGGTATTTTGTAAGGTACATACTAAGTGATGCTTTTTTAAAATAGATGGCGCTAATGAAAAATTATTTTTTTATTGCAAGTAGACTAACTGCCGCCCTCGACTTTGGTTAGTTTCTTTATTCTAGTAGGATTAAACCTTAAAGCACTTTAGAAGACCTCTATAACTATATTTTTCTTAAACATGCGCGGAAATATTGTCCTTACTTTTGAATAGAATACGCGAAGGATCATATTTACGTAGACTGAAAAACCAAAATCACTTCAAAAAAGATACAACAAAAATTACTTTCAATTTGAAAAGTTTTTACTCGGGCAAAAGTTAGCCGCGGACATACCTAGCAGCCTTAGAAAAAAGCGCACGCAAAAGACATAGACCAACGCAGTTATTTATACCAGCCTACAATAACGAGATCAATCGTAAAAATGTAACGAAGAATCGACAAAAATCTGTAGCTGATAAAAAGTGCAAAGTTACAAACATAAACAATAATTCATTGGAACTAAGTGCGAGAAAAAGTGATGAACTAAATTTACATATGAACTGTCTCATTTCGTGTAGTGATAATGTAAAAACAAAGTTATTAATTGGTGAGGACAATTACCATTGCATCGCGCCAATAAAGACAATAATGCTCTGCAAAAATGAACCTTGTGCCACCGTAACACCGCTAGGTTCGTGTGTTCACGGATTCTGTCTTTCGAAGCATCAATGTTCTGAGTGTGCACTGGAACAGCTGAGCTGCTCCCCCGCCCCCGCCTCCAGCTACCTGCCCCGCCACGCCTGCTCCCGTGCCGTCACTACCACCTCCCCACTGGTGGCCGCGCGCACAGGTGCCTGCGAGACCACAGCTGATGCGTCGCCCTCACGCACACTCATAAACATTCATAAGAAGATATCAGCATACGAACAAATACCTACGAAATATGGCAAGATTTTTACTGATTGGATTCTACAACTTCAACAGATGAAATATCGGACTAGCATACCAAGATGGTTCCCTTGTTTACAAAAGCAAGTTTTAGGATGCAAAAGTTATAAAATACAAATCACTTCAAGTTCAAGCGAGAAAAATGAGCTGCATTATTTGTTGTTATGTAATGTAACACATCGCCCGCCGCTTACGCCGCCCGGCGCCGCCTGTGTCGTCTACTGGCGCGTATACATACCTACAAATCCTGATTCGATTCCTGAGCTACGAGTACATCTACAGGGTGCAGTACGCGCATACTGCCTCAGCGATGGTGTCATACAAAAGAAACACAGATTACAAATAAATATAATTTATTTTTCGATGAATCATAAGAGTGGTATGTACTGGACTACAAATTATTTAGACAAGTTGTGTTACACACATTCAGAAAGAAAATATATGAATTTGAAATTACACAAAGATTGTCAATGGTCCCGAGATGCTGGTTTCCTGTGCGAAAAAGATGATCCCGGATGGCCCTGGATGACAGCCGCACCTGAAAAAGAAAAAATAAAAATAAAAAAGGAACGTTAGAAATGGTACACGCAACTGAGAGCGTCGACTTAGCTGTTCTGCTTTTGGAGTAGTTGTCGTCGCTGTTGACTGCTGTACTTCTGCTGTTCAAATAGGCGAGTGGGGCATTCTTCGCATTGGCCGAGTAGCACCTACCAAAACCACTTGGCCGAGAGGTACCGCGGATTTACTATTGTCCGGACCCGACAAGTGTATGACGCACTGTGGAAATAAACGCCGAGACTGGAGTTCCGACCTGTTACTCGCTTGGTGCTGCTTCCTGTTGCTAATCAGTGTCCCTGACGTGACACTGGGCGGAGAATGTAGACAGACGCACCTCACGAACCTGTAATAATATTAAAAAACAATTTTTAAATTATAAAGTGTAGGTAGATTTAAAAAAATATAAAATGTACTTACTTTGTTCGTTGAATAAAACTGGAGACTACCCCCGCTTGCGCGCGGACAGCTACAAAAATAGTTGGATTTGAACCTCGGTACTGAGCACTAGCTTGTCCGCGCGTACCCGGCCGGTTTTCTTTTAACTTCCTCAAAAAAGTGTTTTAAATTCCACCTATCCGTAACAGTAATGTTAATGCAGTCTTTTTCAAAACTTTGGTTTTAGGACTATCATGAACTTTTCCTTCAAAGATACATTTTCGTGACAGTCAGACAGTGTTCTTTGGGCAATCGAAGTCCGTTTAATAAGCACAGGTTACAGGTAGGCGTAGTCAATCAAGTCCGGTAGGCAAGCAAAGGTAAGTTATTTAAGAGGGTATCGAGCAAACAAGGCGGACGGAAAATAGGTATTTACTGCGGCTCGCTAGTTGTGTGCGTACTCACGCACACAATGATAGGTTCGCTCGACTCCGTTTACACCTAGAATGGTAAAAGTAGGTAACCCATGATGATCGTGATGTGTTTCATAATTATGTTTTTAATGGACTTTTTGGTGAGGGGCTCTGCAACCGAGAGGTCCTGCATAATTTTTTTATGGGGAACCTAAAGACGGTCACGAGTGATTTCATTTGCACAAAAAATTTTGCCCCCCTTGCCCCCCAGGACCCCCCCTTTTTAGAGTGCTACCAGATGCCATCGAGATAGAGGGGTTTCGATTGGGGTTTCGTATAGAGGGTTTCTTCCTGAATTGAAAGAACAAAAAAACTTCCCCCCTCCTACCCCTTTTTTCCCCCCCTTTCGTATCTTCCAAGCGGAGTGACTTGCGAGACTTTTTTTTTTGGGTCATGTAGGGAAGGTGTGATTATTTTGAAAGCAAAATAAATTTTTCCCCCCTTTTCCCTCTAGACCCCTTTATTATTTAAAAAACCTAAAAATGCCCTATTTTTGACCTTTTATTTTCGTGTGGAGCATTGCGGCGAGCGAAGCGAGCCGTGCTGTGACCTTCCTACGCCCCCCAGAACCCCCCTCGGCCCCCCAGAACCCTTTCCTCCTATGTTTGCCGTTTTACTTCATTTTGGACCTGCTTGTAGGTCGCGCGACAAGGTCCCTTCTAGCGGTTCCGACCCGTTGAGGATTTGGCTTTACGTAAAATTTAGGGTTCCGTATAGGGTTTTGATTGGGGTTTTACTACATTGAGGAATTTGATTAAGTGGTCGACTTTTAGGGTTCCTTAGGACTTTGATTGGAGTTTCAACTACACTTAGGAGCTTGATAATGTTAACATTTTTAGGGTTCCTTAGGACTTTGATTGGGGTTTTACTACATTGAGGAACTTGATTAAATAAACAACTTTTAGGGTTCCTTAGGCCTTTAATTGGAATTTTACTTCACTTAGGACCTTGATTATGTAAGCAATTTTAGGGTTCCTTACGACTTTGATTGGAGTTTCAACTACACTTAGGAGCTTGATAATGTTAAAATTTTTAGGGTTCCTTAGGACTTTGATTGGGGTTTTACTACATTGAGGAACTTGATAAAATAAACATTTTTTAGGGTTCCTTAGGCCTTTAATTGGAATTTTACTTCACTCAGGACCTTGATTATGTAAATAATTTTTTTTTTTTTTTTTTTACAAGATATAGACCAGCCTTTGGATACAATCTCACCTGGTGGTAAGCGACGATGTAGCCGACGATGGAGCAGGATGGTCTAGAAGACACCTATTCACTCTTGCCTTGAAGAGGCCCAGATTGTAGTGGTCAGGAAAAACAGCCGCCGGCAATGAGTTCCATTCCCTGGAGGTTCGCATAATGAAGGTGGAGCCAAAACGCTTAGTGCGTTCTAGGGTTCTTTAGGGTTTTGATTGGGGTTCTACTACATTGAGGAATTTGATTATGTGGTCGACTTTTAGGGTTCCTTAAGACTTTGATTGGAATTTTACTTCACCTAGGACGTTGATTATGTAAACATTTTTAGGGTTCCTTAGGACTTTCTTTACTACTTTTTGGGGTTTTTAAAGTGTAAACAAATGTAACAAACAAACTGGGAGTAGCACACCGACACGCGAGCTGCATGCAGCTCGCGCACACGAAAAAACTAGTTTTAAACTATATTCCGCCTCGCATTTGCCATTCATTTTTGAATCCAAGATTGAGGATTTTTTTTTATATACAGGGTGTCCCTTAAGTCAACGTCCAGCCGAAAACGGGTGATGCGCCAAGTCATGACAGTTATCAGAAAAATATAAAAAAAAATATTTGTTATGTAACTTTGGAGTTATGAGTATTTAAAAAAAACAGGAAAAACTGACACCCTGTGATGATCTCTTAAGTCCTGTGACTACAAATATTAACTTTTTTCTGCAACGTAAGCACGAATAACCCTTCTGTAAATTACAATTCAAAATTAAGCCATAACTGCCTCAGTTTTCAATGAAATCGTGGAGTTTTGGCCAACATTTCATTTCAGATAATTACATCACCCAACTTTAACCGTCTGTACTGCTAAAAAAATGTACTACATTATTATGGCAAGTAACTTTAAAAAATGGCACATTTATTCAGGATTCCAAAATGGTATAATACTTGCTAGAGTACTTTTTAGTTTTCGAAATAAAAAATGTTTTTTCAAATAAACCGGATTTCCAATCAATTTTATTTCATGAGATAAAATGTTTGTACCCTTTAATTTAAATTATGAACTTAAAATGCCTACGCTGTGTTTTTAAGCCGCTCACAATTTACAGGTAAAAGTAAATACCATTTCGACATTGCAAGTAAACAGATAGAGCCACCATCTTGTCGAAAGAGTAATAAACATGGGTGTTCAAGTAATTTGTTAGTTTTAAGTGAAAGTTTGAAATAAAATAAAATCATAGGATTTCTTCAATCGTGATTTTAATTTAACTACATCAAGGATTTACAGCAAATGTTCAAACTGTTGGCCTTCAGCAGTAATGCAAGTTCTACATTTCCTTAAAAAAATCAGCTGTCTGTAAAGTCAGTTAACTGACGACAGTTGAACGTGACAACGTCATACAGCTGTCCACGCGGACGCATCGCTCACTCAAATAGGAGAGAGACAGATGTCGAACGCTGCCGAACGCGGAGGCCGATTGTTCCTCTTTGTCGCTCGTTTGACATTGTTACGATATGTGTAAACGATACTCATATTCATTTTTTCAGAAAAAAAAATGCAGCCGTCAACTTGTGTTCAAAAAATAATGTCAAATTCACAATCAGAGCCCTCAAAAACCTATTAAACGACACCCATATCCATTTTTTAAGAAAAAAAATGAAGCCATCATTTTGGATTAAAAAAATAATGTCAAATTCACAATCAGAGCCCCCGAAAACCTATTAAACGATACCCATATCCATTTTTTAAGAAAAAAAATGAAGTCAACATATTGATTTAAAAATAATGTCGAATTCATTATCAGAGTCCCCAAAAACCTATTAAACGATACCCATATCCATTTTACAAAAAAAAATAAAGGCGCCATCTTGGATTCAAAAAAATTGTGTCGAATTCACAATCAGAGCCCCAAAAAACCTAAAAAACGATACCAATATCCATTTTTTAAGAAAAAAAATTATGTCACCATCTTGGATTAAAAAAATAATGTCAAATTCACAATCAGAGCCCCCGAAAACCTATTAAACGATACCCATATCCATTTTTTAAGAAAAAAAATGAAGTCACCATATTTATTTAAAAATAATGTCGAATTCATAATCAGAGTCCCCAAAAACCTATTAAACGATACCCATATCTATTTTTCAAGAAAAAAAATAAAGCTGCCATCTTGGATTAAAAAAAATTGTGTCGAATTCACAATCAGAGCCCCCAAAAACCTATAAACAATATCTACGTTAACAACAATGTCGAACTTGACATATTTGCCAAATTGAGCCAATTCATCAGAAATCTTAAGAACATCCTCTATTTTAAACAGCCTAGATAGTGCAAGTGGTTAGTCATTAGATGCATAAGCATCTAATGACTAAGTACTTGCAAATTCAAGTTTAAATTTATATTTGCATTTGCATTTGAATTTAAATTTGAATTTGGGTTTGGATTTAAATTTGAATTTGAATTTGAATTTGAATTTAAATTTTAATTTGAATTTGGGTTTAAGTTTGAATTTAAAGTTAAATACTTCCATACTTCTTAAGAATAATATTAGCTTGCTATGTATAAGTTGTTCTCTTTACTCGTATAAGTTATAACTTTTCTGTACGCGCATGTGTTACGTTATAATCAAGGTCAAAAATGTAATATTTTAGTTTTTAGTTATTTTGTGGTTATAATGTGTTTTGTGCGTTAATAAAATAAAATAAAAAATAAAACTATTTAAGAAAAAAAAATTAAACCTTATCCGGAATAGAGCCCCACTTTTCTTCATATTATAATCATCCCACATCTCATATCCCATTTTTCTCTGAAAACCGAATTTTTCTCTGAAAAATTTGTTCCAAAAAAAAAAACTTTGTTTTGACGGTAAAAAGCACAAATAATAATAAAATTGAGTTATCATATTTCACCTGTTCGCAGCTCAATGCGCATACACAATAGATCGCGTTTGCTGCTCGGCTTGTGTCACTATTTTGCTCGGTACCCTCTTAAGAAAAACGGAAAAAACTTTAAACAATAAACACGAGGAAAACACGCTAACAACGAAACTCAATTTTCGGGCAATTTAAAAAGCAGCCAAGTGCAAGTCGGACTCGCCCATGAAGGGTTCCGTAGCATCACTTCCAATAATACCACACTGTGCTGCTAGTGTGTTTGTCAGACCACTTACGGATATTGAAGTCGTTAAAATTGTAAACTCGCTTAGTAACACCAAATCTGTAGGATTTGATGGAATCTCAACACACATTTTGAAAGAGTGTTTATTTTTACTGCATCCTATTTTGAAATACCTTCTCAATCTTTCACTTTCAAGTGGAGTCTTTCCAGAGAGGTTAAAGCTGTCTGTGGTTAGACCTATACATAAAAAAGACGATAAAAAAGAAATGACAAACTATCGTCCTATTACTCTCATCCCTATTTTTGGGAAGCTATTTGAGAAAGCAATGTTTGCACGTCTTACGAGTTTCCTAGATAAATTTAAAATAATTAAGGAAGAGCAAAACGGTTTCCAAAAGAATAAGTCCACGACTCTAGCAGCTTTTGCCTTAGTAAATAATGTCATTGAAAATATCGATAGGCGTATTCCTACTTCAGTAATATTTTTTGATATGAGCAAGGCTTTTGATTTTGTAGACCATGATATTCTACTTCAAAAATGTGAAAAATACGGAATCAGAGGCCTTGCACTAAATTGGCTCATAAGTTATCTTAAGGACCGTAAGCAATATGTAGAAATAAAGAGTTTAAATACGGATCTTATGATCACATCGTATAAGTCTAGTCCGCTCAATAATAATTTTGGTGTTCCTCAAGGAAGTATTTTAGGGCCGCTATTATTTCTACTTTACATAAACGATTTACCTTTAGTCACTAAACGACAATGCGTTCTCTTCGCTGATGACATTTCAATAATTATTGCTGATACTGATAAGAATATTAAACATGAGGACGCTATGAACTCGGAGGTAGAAGTAATTATAAATTGGTTAGAATGTAATAATTTACGAGCGAATATTTCGAAAACTAAGTTTATTCAATTTCAAAATTATAATAATAAAAGTAATGAAAATATAAATCTGACATGTCGTGATGAATGTGTAAAAAATGTTAATGAAATAAAATTCCTAGGCTTAAATTTAGATAAGAACTGTAATTGGAAGTCACATATTGACTATATATGTAAGAAACTTAACCGTTTCGTCTTTGCAATCAAAAAGCTACGCCGAACATCAGGAAGAAAAACTGCCCTGACTGCCTATCACGGATATGTCGCTTCGGTTCTGAGGTATGGCCTGGTACTGTGGGGCAATTCCACGGATATCAATAAAGCATTCATTGTCCAAAAAAAATGCGTCAGAGCTGTATGTGGGGTTGAACCACTACATTCATGTAAACCTCTATTTAAAGAATTAAAATTGCTCATCTTGCCAGGACTTTACATATATCAGGTATGTTGCTTTGTAATAGAGCATAGTAAATTTTTCAATCGGTATGAGGATAAGCTTAATTCTAAATTGAGATTGAGAGACCCAACACGGTTATTGATCCCAAGTCATAAAACTGCTCTATGTCGCAAAAACAGCCACTTAATGACAATAAAAGTTTTTAACAAAATCCCTAAAGCTATCAGGGAACTGCCTTACAATAAGTTTAGAGCAAAACTGTATTCATGGTTAGTGGATAAGTGTTTTTATAGGGTAAATGATTTGTTTATTAATTGAATTCAATACAATCTCTTATTATTTATATTAATTTGACATTTAATTTTAGTTGTAATTATAATATACCTATCATATTGTATTATTGAATAATTTAGTTTATTTTTTTATGTACTTTTTTATGTAGGTACTTTTTTATGTTTGCATGCTGGGTTTTTCTGGCGAAGTGTGTGATTCTATATTATTATTTGCCTATTAGGTATAAGATCTAAAATGTACTTACCATACTTCAAGCAAATAAATTATTTCATTTCATTCATTTCATCAAGTAACATAATATAAAGGTTTTTGTAGTTCGTCGAAAGGTAAATTGCGGTTTACGATTTATGACGTATAAAAAAAAAACTACTGACTAGATCTCGTTCAAACCAAATATCGTTGAAAGTTTGCATAGTAATGTATACCATATATTTTTTTAGTTTTATCATTTTCTTATTTTAGAAGTTAAGAGGGGGGGACCAACTTTTTTCCACATTGGAAGTGTCTCTCGCGCAAACTATTCAGTTTAGAAAAAAACTATATTATAAACCTCAACATCATTTTTGAAGACCTATTCATAAATACCCCACACGTATGGGACCGATGAAAAACATTTTTATAGTTTCAGTTTCAAGTATGAGGACCCCCAAAATTTATAGTTTTTTTTCTATTTTTGTGTCAAAATCTTAATGCGGTTAACAAAATACATCTACTCGCCAAGTTTCATCACTTACGGTTTTGGAGAAAAATGGCTGTGACATACGGACGGACAGACAGACAGACAGACAAACATGACGAATCTATAAGGGTTCTGCTTTTGCCATTTGGCTACGGAACCCTAAAAATGGGTGTGTAAATCATTCAGTTTGTATTGTGTACATACCTACAATCTACAATGTATGTAGACGGTAGGTTGTTACTAAATGTCATAGTCATCACTCAACTAAAACTCCATGCTAAATCTTTAAACTTATTTGCATACACAACAAAATAAATACCTAACACGTTATTGTGGTGTGCCTTTTTACTTTGCCTAACAACTTACGCATAAGATTTTACAAATAGGTAACAAGTTATTACATAACCCAATGTTTTTAAAAATCCAGGTTGGTCCTGCCTGTCCTGCCTGAGTGTCACTTTGACGCTTCAGCGCAACTTGTTAGCAATTAAGCAATGACCTTAATCCTTGGAACAAACTAAAAACATCAAAATAAAATCTCCGTACACTAGCTGACAACGTCGCGTCACACTCTACCCTGTTTTTGCTCCATCGAAAGCTGGCAACGCCGCAAGTTTAAGTAACGCCACTCAGATTAACGCCATCTCTCTATTTTTTGTCGTACTACAATATCAATTAGTTAGCTAACCTATTGTTGCGAATACTGTAAAAACCATTTCACTCGTTTTTATCAGATTCAAAACGATCAGCGACATCTAGCGTCATTGTAGGCAATCATTTATCGATGCACGTTTTCTTGGATGAGATTGTCAGTCTACTTGTTTTCCATAGTCTTTGGTGGAACTGACACCTAGACTCACCTAGCTTTCAGACGTTTCAGAACGATCCAGTCAACTGAAAAAATATTTTTTTGAATTAATTATAGGGTATTCATTATATTAATATTTTGTAGTGGTAATTCAAAAATTACCACCACAAAATATTTTCAGGAAGAACTGTTTTGAGCCTGTTTCATCCACATACTTCCTGCAATCTTTGTAATGTCATAATACTCTCGGATTGGTATTATTAGATTGTGTATGTTAGGTTACTAATTCATAAGTTTGTTTGGTTTTTAGTTAGTATCTAAGTACTTAGATAAATATAGTTACTAACCCACTAATGTCCTACCCGAGCAGTAGAACATCGTTGTTGTCAGCGTAAATGTTCACTTTTGGACACGGCTAAGTTGTTGGTAGGTACGGTCACGGCTAAGCTTAGTGACTTCACCAATCTTAGCGGTAAGGCTTATTAAGAGGTCCTCTTTCAAGAGGTCTTCTCTACATTCGTAAACATTTGTGAACGAAGTGCATAAAACGAGCCTTTAGAAAACCTTTCAGTGACAACTAATAAAAATACCTACCTGTAACTTCTTTTTTAACAGCACACCGACAATATCCGACTCAGAGACGGAGGAAGACAAGTCACAGGCAATCCAGTGTCTCCCAGACTTAGGCTACATGGGAGACAACGCTTACGACAACGCTTACGACAACGCTTACGACAACTCTCCCCAACCCTCGCCCAAGCGAGCTCGCACCGAATCCAGTGGAGACGAGATCACCAATTGTGTCTGCAATAAGTACGTAGGTATCCAGTCCTTTATTTAATTTTTCATTACTCATACTCTGAAAGTAGGTCTGAAGTTGCCTGAGGGGCCTAATTGAAAGTAATACTTTCAGCCCTAGGGAGAATCGCTTTCTACTGACAGCTGTCAAATTATTAAAAAAAACAAGTTCTATTTTATTCAACCATGTTCCAACTTTCTAAAGTCTTTCTAACTGCAAGGAGGTTGTTAAACCAAATTCCAACTTTTTATTCAGCAAGTAGGTTGGAAACCCATTACAACGGTAAGAAGTTTAAAAAGTCTAATTAGGGCGCAAAGTAAGATTTAAATTTAAATAACATAAAGATAGTATTAAATAATATATCTTCTAAATTACTTTATTAATATATCATCGATGTCAACAATATTTATAAAAAATATGATAAAAATTAGCACTGCCTACTATCCTCGTGTGTTGATCCCTTATACGGCTTAATTATTATATTCGTACTCGTACGTTCAACTATTTCTTTAAAATAACATAGATTTGAGCAAACAATTTACCATTTTTTAAATTATGAAAATGAAAGTAATGGCTGAATAATGCTGGCGAACCGAAGCCGAAGGCCCGCCAGAGAAAAAGAAAAAAAAAAACCGGGAAGGCGGCAATTCAATCTTCATTTTCACTAATTTTTCTTTCATGTTTTTATTTTTACTTTCCTTGTATTCGTAATGAAAAGCACAGTGTTTACCTCGGGTGAAAGTCTTTTAAGTCGCTCTGGCGCCAAACCCGTCTCGGGACTCAAAAAACGTGACTTTCAACACTCAGGTAACAATGTACTATTGTTATCGGTTCAGTTTTTTTCTTATAACAAGCTTTTTTTAGCATACTGTATTTTTTTTAAAGTAATTTACGAGGGATTTTTCAAAAGGCTTTTGAAATAAATACCTCTAATGTCAGAGTTTATAGAATGTAAAAATTAATGTTATAAACAGTTAAAACCTCAAAATAAGTTTTAATGAGTAAACTATGACGGTTTTATATAAAACTACATAATTATCTTATAGGTTTTTTGCAATATTGACAACTTTGTAAATGTTTTTCACATTAAGCACTTTCGAAAAATCGCTCCTCAATTGCAATAAGTGTAGGTAGGTATACAGTTTACTTATTGCCTTATTATGCACGTAAATTTAACAGTGTCAGATCATAGGACTAGTTTTTGAATTAATACATAATTTACCCTGTAAATGTGTAGGTATTAATTCAAAAACAATATGCAATATAATGTAAAAATGTATGCCTAATTCAATGAAGCTCCACAATGTACAACGAGTGTACAATTTCAACTTATTGACGCGAAGGAGGCAGAAAATAATAAAGATGCAAGCATTTTGTAACTGAGTGAACATTAAGGTCAATGACTTTGACTATACTATACCTAGTCACTTTATATAATTTTTTAATCTTACCTACAATTTCGTAATACTTTTTTTAACCTAACTTGCTGACGGAATAATGTGACCCACCCATCCTCGCAGGTGACGGAAATGCACTATCGACGTTGCACTGCATATTAACTTCCCAGAAAGATTATGTAGTTACCCCATTTCCCCAACAGAAGCGACCCAGACGAGCTGTTCCTACTGAGCTGTGCGAAGACCCTTAAACGTCTGAACTCCAAACAAAACGCCGTCGCTCGTCTGAAGATTCAGCAAGTGTTGTATGAGTGTGAATTCGGGGCCCAAGGTGCTGGTGAGCTTCCCTGCGTGACTCCCGTCAGTGACTACGAGACATTGCAGTGAACGCTCTAGAATATTCAAAGGTCCAAAGTTCAGCAATCTTATGGTAATGTTTTTCTTTTTGCTTTTCTACACTAAAGGCTTGCGCACACCTAGGTCGCTGGCGATAGCGATCAGTGAAACGCTGTCAAATATCGCTGTCAAATTTGACAACGTTTCACTGATTGCCGATGCCAGTGACCTAGGTGTGCGCAAGGCTTAAGAGCGTTTATCCCGAGCGTCGTGACTCAAGTTTGGGTAAATATATTCACCTAGCTATACAGTTACACCTAGCACGCACACAGCCGTCTGTGTTGGAGCGCGTATCATTGAATGAATCACCTTGATACTTTACCAGCTCTTAGTAGGGAATGTATTCATTTTTCGTAAGTAGGTACAACATTTTGTTAAATGAGTACCTACTTACGCAAAAACGGGCAGGTATGTTAAAATAAATCAAAATAATTTCGTGTAAAATACAATTTTAATATTTATCGTCTCTTAGTTTCATGGACTTAGCTTTTCGGGGATCAACAACTTCGGGTAATAGAAATTTATTATAAAAACTGACTAGCCGATGCTCCATGTTCTCGCTCCAAAATGTATCGTCCCTAATTATTTTTTCTGTCTTTAATTTAAAATTTTTGCCTGTCCACACAGCAAATAGACAGTAATTTCTATTCGTTACGTGCAGCTGCCCTTGTATTTGATAAAACCAGTCATGGCGTCGATTCACGGATACATCTATTTACCAGAATAACATTTTTTTGGTTAATAGCGATATCTGCCTCTAATCCGAATGCCGGACTAGGACATTTTATTTCGGTGATACCATCATCTTCAATTAGTCCATCCGGCGAAGCACCTGTAATAAATTGAAAGAAAACAATGATAAACAAGGAATAGGTCAGAAATCGAAACCATAAAGCGAACTCAGAAGAAACTCCATAAAATCATTAAAAAAATAATATAATGCATGCAATAGGTCCCAATAAAATATGCAGTAGGTAGGTACTGATGTACGTATTTCGAACAATAGTACATTATGAAATAAGTGCGGTAGGTTGAAAATTACAGCCGAGGCGTTATTGAAGCCCGAGCCGTAGGCGAGGGCTACAAGAAAGCAGAGGCGTTTTATAACACATTTGCGAGGAAATAAATAAAAATTAAACGAATAAATTGTTTATCACTTGTTAAAGCAGTTAGAGAATTTGAAATTAAATGAAATGACATAGCAGATTGTAAATGTCATTTCATTTAATTTCATTCCAATTCATCCCGTTTCATTCAGTTTCATTCGGTTTCATTCATTTTAATTCAGTTTCATTCAGTTTTATTTAGTTTCATTCATCTTCATTCAGTTTCATTCGGTTTCATGCAGTTTCATTCGGTTTTATTCAGTTTCATTCATTTTCATTCGGTATCATTCGGTATCATTCAGTTTCATTCGGTTTCATTCGGTTTCATTCGGTTTCATTCGGTTTCATTCGGTTTCATTCGGTTTCATTCAGTTTCATTCGGTTTCATGCAGTTTCATTCGGTTTTATTCAGTTTCATTCATTTTCATTCAGTATCCTTCGGTTTCATTCAGTTTCATTCGGTTTCATGCAGTTTCATACGGTTTCATTCAGTTTCATTCGGTTTCATTCGGTTTTATTCAGTTTCATTCAGCGTACTCAATACTCAATACTCAATACATTTATTGCATAAACATGGTTTAGTTTAGGTACATACATAGTTCTTAGGTGTAAGTCAGTATCACATGGACCCTGTCCATGTGTGTGAGCGTCATTCAGTTTCATTCGGTTTCATGCAGCTTCATTCGGTTTTATTCAGTTTCATTCATTTTCATTCAGTTTCATTCGGTATCATTCGGTTTCATTCCGTTTCATTCGGTTTCATGCAGTTTCA
Source organism: Thera britannica (assembly GCA_939531255.2). NCBI lineage: Eukaryota > Metazoa > Arthropoda > Insecta > Lepidoptera > Geometridae > Thera > Thera britannica. Next base: position 1,756,044 of record OW618037.2, read on the forward strand.
TTCAGTTTCATTAAGTTAATTCGGTTTCATGCAGTTTCATTCGGTTTTATTCAGTTTCATTCGGTTCCATGCAGTTTCATTCGGTTTCATTCAGTTTCATTTCATACTTTTAGCATCTCGATAAACCGTACGTTATACCTTATTAAAAAGCAACCCGTGCGTTTTACATTACATTACCGCACTAGTGCGTAATGACATACATTACGATATTGAAATCGGTGAAATTAGAGACCTTTTACGAGCAAATGTGTTATAAAATTAATTGATTACTTTACAATCATAGATAGCTCATCAACTCGGTGCAAGTGGCTCCGTGCTTCGAACACTAGCTTTGGTATCGTGCGGACTTGCGGACTGGATGACTATTTGAAAGTACCCGCTAATTTCGACCTTTTTTTCGGCGTGTTATGTTTTATGATAAGTTAGCAATAATGATTTTCATAATGCAAATTATTACTACTTCTATCTCCGTGTACGTTTAATAAAAATGGGAATTGACTATAACATGTTACGTTGTAAAAAGTAACCCCTGGGTAACATACCTTTTAGCTTCATTAGCCTTGACCAAATTTTCGCAATTGGTGACGTACTCGTTACTTTTTTTACGTGATGTAGCCTGTAAGCGGCTTTTTTATGCCATATCTGAAATAAAAGTAAAGAATGAAACCTGAATTAAAAAGAAATACAAATTAAAAATAATTAACTATTTTTTGCGTACCAGAAACCGGGGGTAATTAAAGTTAATAAGTTAATGCAACACCATTACTTTAAAATACAAAAAAAAACTCACCAAAGTTTTGTTAAACAATAAAAAGTATCAAAACGTCCCAGTAGCGCTATAAACTCGTGAAGCTACAATACATTTTTTTGAGGCTTGCTGCTTGCTTGCAGCGACCGGGAGCGACGCACGTCCTACCTCTGAAAGGCCTCGGCCGGCACTGAGCGTTGACTTGATTCCGCGCCGATTATATAGTAATACGAAATAATTCATAGTAAAATAAATATTCATGTTAAAAAAAAAAAAATCAAACATGTTTTAAAACGAACACTTCTTCATTTACTAGGCAAAAAAAATAACAAAAATACCTCGGATTTCATCATAAACTAACACGTCTAATATCTCCAAAAGTGGCTAAAAATTACTCCTTTGATTATTTTTTTCATGAATGAAAACTTACAGGAATCGTGTTTATTCTGCCACTAAGAACTAATAAAATGTTATTAGCTTTTTTATACGAAAATTTTATAAGTTTGTCGTTTATAGTTTTATCATTGAATCGCATCTGCGTAGACCATCAACCGAAAGTTTAGGAAAAACAGATGAATCTTATGAAAAAACTATACAACCATTTGAAAATGTTTTTGCCATATGATTAAGTTTTGGTCATTCCCAATAATATGAGGTCAAATTATCTTCTGTGCAAGTTACACATATTGTTTTATTGGCCGTCTGAAATCATCAATTTACGGATGAACGTTCTTAAAATAACGATCAGAAAGAAAAGGTGTACGTTTTTGGTTTTAAAACTTCAAATATTTCACTTTTTATCAAATTGCGCACTCTGTTTAAAAATCTTTGATTCATAATTTTATTAATATGCAAACCGAAGTTCTCACTTTGCCAAATCGTAAAAAATGAGCATTGGGTTAATTCTTCCATCTACAGATAAAATTTGTCGGATAAAAATATATTTTATCTCTTTTTTGGCGTTTTAGAAAGGACTGACATTTTTTATTAAATGAATAGCGTAAATCCGTATATGGAAAAATCTGCCATCTCCTTCTTCTCCTGTTCTTCCTGCCCTTATCCCACTTTTTGTGGGGTCGGCACAACATGTCTTCCTCCTCTTTTCTTTGGTTTACCTGTGCTATATCAGAACTTATTTTTTATAAATCTCGATGTAATTTTAAATAGTAATGATTATGTACTTTTTTAAAATAAATATACAGTAATAATAATAAGCCAGCTAAATACCAAAACATTAAATAGTAGTGCATTTGATAATAGTCCGTTGCCTATGTATTATTTATTTTTTACCTATTGGTGCCTATTTTTATTTAATTTTAATTATAGCTATAAGGATATTTTAATCTTCATCTAGTCACAGTGAATACGCATTCATTTTATGAAATATTGTTTCAATAATGTAATATTTTTAAATATATCATGCATTTCCAATAAACGTTTTTAAGTACTAACTGGGTGGCACGTATTTTATCACTCGCGTATGGATTTAGGCAAGGTAAAGAACCATTTTTATGCATTTTATATTCTAGGTATAAAATAAATTAACACATCTATTGTTCGGTTTATAGCGCTGTAAGAATCGCCAGAGGATCATAGCATTTGTTTAGTCATAGAAAAAAAGAAAAAAAAATCGATGACATTGCAAAGCTAAAGGTAGCAGGAAGGTATTAGAGAGATGTGAACCAGCAGTGGACTTCTTCCGGCTGATAATTATTATTGAATAATTTAGTTTACAAAAAAAAAATGTGAGAAATAAGTTAAGATAAGTATGACATTATGAAAGTGAATATTATATCAATATACTGATACTTATATTATTTATTGCCTAAGTATTATATTACATGGTGATTAGTATTAAATCCAATATTCAATTACAACGCCATCGCAGTCTTCATAATCTTGTCGTGTCACTAAATAGAAACGTAGGTATTTCCTAAGCTTGTCGCACATCTAAGCGATCTGCGAAAGCGATCAGTGAAACGCTGTCAAATGTGATAGCGATATTTGACAGCGTTTCACTGATCGCCATCGCCATCGACTAGATGTGCGCAGGCCTTTAGGTTTGCTAAAATAGCTGACGTGACTTTCGCAAACACAACAAGCATTTGTCACCTTTCAAAAGGTCATTTACACAAACTTACTACTATATAGGTATAGGTAAACTCTTTTCAGTAATACAGTCAACATCAAAAGAATTGAAAAAAATCGGTTGTCTGTAAAGTCGGTTTACTGACGATAGTTGAACGTGACAACCAAAGACAACGTCATACTGCTTACCACGCGGACGCATCGCTCACTCAAGTAGAAGAGAGACAGATGTCGAACGCTGCAACGCTGCCGAACGCGGAGGCCGATTTTTTTTGCCTCTTTCTCGCTCGTTCCGCGCTCTCGCTTGCACTTCAAGCCTTAAATGGAACGACTCAGAGCGAGGTAACGCCGCATGAGACGTTGTCACGTCAAAAAATAAGTAAGTATATAAAATTGCTTTCTTATGTTTTCTTTGAGATGATTGAGTAGTAAAACCTCTTCAAAATAGTATTTAAGTAAGTGTTTTTCTGTTCTGTGATTAAGTATTATGATTTGATGATAAACGATTTCGAAATTCTGAAAAGTAATCTACTTTTGATGCTACAAAATAAAGTTATTATGATTAAGTGCTAAAACTGGAGAGAGGTTCTGTGTTTAGAGTTTTTGTCGGCATTTTGCTTTCGGCTCGTACTTAAGAAGTCTAAATTACCTATTATACAGGTGTGTTAACGTTTATTTGCATACAATACACTGGAACATAATGAGAAAGTTTCATTTTTGGATCCGGTTATGTAATTATATAATGTACTGTTTATTGCCGCGGCTTATTCAGCTCCACACGTATTGACCATATCTTTCCTGTGGATTAGGCCGACTTAGCTGTCAGGAAAGACATGGTAAAGGTGCTGGGCAATCTAAATATTCCAGTCCCAGGAATTATAGCGTATATACCTAAGTAGGGGCATGAGTAAAACTCCAGTTGCCCCTAACGTTATACATATAGGTAGGTACTCGTAAATCATCTACAATAGATGCAAATTTTAAGGTGGTATACCTACTTATCTATTTGCCATTATAGTGGGTACAGAAACCTTAAGCTAGGTGTTGTTTTAAGAAACATCATTGAATATTTATTAAAAGTCTGCCGAAAAAAACTCTACCCAAAAATTCATAAGATTACCTATTATAAACTAGTGGCCGCCCGCGACTTCGCTCGCCCGTTCCCGTAACACCCCGTTCTCGTTATTTTTTCGGGATAAAAAGTATCCTATGTCCTTCTCCTGGTTCTAAGCTACCTCCCAACCAATTTTCAGCCAAATCGGTTCAGCCGTTCTTGAGTTATATGTGGAGTAACTAACACGACTTTCTTTTATATATGATAGATGTCGCAGGGATCCCTAGACTAGACATTGCCTTTTTTTACATTACCACACATTTATTAATTGTCATTATTGTAAAAAAAACAGTCCACCAAAAGTGCGAGTTGGACTCGCGCACGACGGATTCCGTACTATGTAACTTATGAATAAAAAAGCAAAAAAAACAAGTTTGTTGTATGGTATGGTGGTATGGCCCCTGAAATGTTTGTTTTATTCTATTTTATTAGTTATTTTTAAAGTGAACACATAATAAATATTCTGTGAAATCAATATCGTGCAAAGACGAGCTAAAAAATCACGTTGATTGTGGGAGTCCCGTTTAATATTTTTTTTCTGTCTTTTAATATTTGTTTTTATAGCGGCAACATAAATGCATCATCTGTGAAAATACGGAACCATAAAAATCTGAATTGATTTAAATAAGTATTACGTATTACCTACCGTATGCATAATTTGTAATTATCAATACAGCACTATTTAAGTAAGATACATACCTACGTAATTAAATTGTTAGGTATTATGTCGGTTAGGTATACATAACTAATTGAATAAGTCATCAACCTTCAATGTCATTATTTATTATTATATTTATTTTCAGCATCTTCTGGGATCTCTGTTCCAGCTTCTCGGAATATCAATTTATAAAAAAACTTTTTACTCAATTTTTTTATTAACCTATTCTATTAATACAAATAGTTTAGAAACTTTTAATATGATTAACCAAAAGATAAGAACAAAAGCTTTTACAATTTAAAATATTATAGCCTTGCACATAATATACATATAGGCGTCATATTTGACAGCGTCGTACATCTAAGCAAAATGTTTAGATGTGCGCAAGGCAATTACAATAAGTACATTCATAGCAAAAAATGTATAAATTCCTATATTCCTACACGTTACATTTTATGCAGTTATGTAGGTAAGTAGTCAGTACATAGATCTTTATATTGGCTTGGCCACACCTATGCTATACATGTTTCCACCATTCTTATCATTATCCAATACCTACCTACTTACTTTTATACATAAGTAGGTAGGTACATTGGTTTTTACATTAAACGCATTCAACATTTTACAAATGTTGCGTTGTCACTGGATTACAATACAATACTTTCATAAATTTTATTTAAATAAAGTCGGTGTTTTTCCATTATTTACAACCGGCTATAGTAACCTACTTCACTACCCGTGCGTAGGGTAACGTCGGGGCTTCGTCCAGTGTCATGCCCTTTCCGTATCTCTGCAGGAGTTCCAAAGCTACTCCATTGGTCCACCCGAAGCCATCTTGAACCCCGTACTCTCCCCCGCCCCCTTGGTGCCCCGGCTGCACAGCACTATATTTCTCAAACATCTTCTGCCAGTGGTTGTAACCGATGTAGTTCGCCCGCAACCAAACGGACGCCTGTTCTCTCGCTAGTTTTCTCGCCTCTTCATGTCCGCTGTTTTCTAAACCACCGATTAGGATACTCTGCAGAGGCGGCCAGGCGTTGGGGTAGTCCCATTGCTCCCCGGAATGCAGCACCGACGCTGGTACTCCGCCCGGGAAATCTAATGCACCGCTGGAAAGAAGATACTTCACCAGTTTTGCGGCGTATTTGGGGGCATCATATTGCTCTATAGCTCCCGCCCATAGAGGCGTCGCGCAGCTCGGGTAGAAGTACTTTCTAGAAGACCTCGCTTCCGCGTCGTAGTCGTACCAAACGCCATCGGTAGAGTCCCACATGACCTTCTCGATGGCATTTCGCCAGTACTTAGCTAGGCTCCACCATTTCTGCGCCTCGCGTCTGTCTTTTAGCCGGTTGCGGAAGTCACCCACTAGTTCGAGAGCGCCAGCGAAAATAGAGTTGAGATCGACGGGCAGGATTCTCGTTGCATGTACGTCGGTCAGGTTGCCGATGGCTTCCCCTCCAGCCGTTACGAACCATCGCGTCGAGAAGTCCCATCCACTCTCCGCCGCGCTTTTCATCTCGTGGTAGAAGTCTTCCCGCAAATCCTCGGTTGGTAGTACTTGAGCGCTGGTGTAGTCTTCATAGTAGGATTCCGGCCGAGGACCGACACTGCTCTTATCAGAGAAGTAGCGTAGCAACATGTAGTTTGAACCATTCACGTTGACCATAACTTTCTTTTTATTCAACCAGTAGTTTAGCTCCTTCTCCACGGTGGGCACATGCTTCTCCAGCCAGCCCAGGTCACCTGTAGCGGTGAAGTAGCTGGCTACCATCGCCGCGAGTAGAGGCGGTTGGCTCCTGCCGAGGTAATAAATTCGACTCCCGTTCGGGATATATCCAACCTTCTCGACGAGGTGCAAAAGATTCTCAATCATACCTTTCGCCGTTTGCGTCATGTTGCTGATGAGGAGACCACGCACAACCCAGAACGAATCCCAGTAGTATAACTCTTTAAATCGGCCACCGGGCACAATAAATCCGTTGGGCACATAGAGAAAACTATATCTATCAGGATTTATAGCGACATCAGATGCTACTTTTCTGCCTAATTTCGCCCAAATTCCGACCACATTCTTGGCAAATTGCTTCAGTTTTGGATCCGTGATCTGGTCCAGCATCGGCGGCTTCGGGTTGAAGTCTGGCGGCATCCATTCCTCGAGCTCCATTCCTTCCAAGAAATTGTCATCTATGAAACCGGCCAGTTGTTCACGCGTTGGATTCCTTTTGGTATCGTCCATAAGCTTTTCAAAATCTATTAACGTTTCATTTTCCGAGTGCGAAAGTTTCAGATCGACGAATGTCTTCGAGTCGGGGTAGATGCGTGCTAGCTGGACCTTGCGGAGTAGCTCGCCTGAGCAGAAGATTGAAGATTTGCAGACTGGGACGAAGGAGAAAGCGTGCGCGTACGCCCCGATCAAACCCAACGTCACCGTGGTTAGGGGTAGGCACCGCACTCGTACCTTGAACATCATTATTTACATACACTGGGTGTCACCGGAGCTTGCGATAAGCATAACCTTTGATCGCGTCGTGCGGTGACGAGCGCCGCGGGGCGAGTGGCCGCGCTCGTCGGTAGATATCCCGCCGCGATCCATGCCAATCGACGTCATCGGCGAGCAATTCCCGTAGTACATGATAGACCCATCGTTGTTCGGTCCTTGCACTGCACACTCGAACCAAACTACTCTGTGAGTCGAACACTCCTCAATACCTAGTGTTCACTTGGCACACGCTTATACGGAGATACACACACACAAAAACGCGTGTATGTAATGTAGGTCGCTAGGTCTCGCTGGCGCTCTCGCCCCGACCTTGTTTTACGTAAAATATACAAATCACACGTGGTGGTCGTTCTCTTGGAGGGGGAACTGTCACTATGACAGTGTGACAGCTACCTGAGTGAGCTGCAATCTTGGAGAAAGTATTCTGGCTGCAATGTAGTTTAGGAGCGTAATCTATTCAGTAGTACAGGTAAGAAACCGCGGCTAAACAAGAACTTTACCTATTCTAATCTGTGCGAATATCAGCCATAGTGACACAGAAGAAACAGCGTGCATCATACATTTTGTTATGACGTCACATTATTAGTTTAACTAATAATGTGACGTCGCAATGCGTCGCAATGCCAGTGGCCTCAAAAGGTACCTAAAGGAAAATAGCGTGAGGATATCAGTTAATGTCCTAACTAGCAAAGGGTAGCGGGCAACAACGGTACGGGTGAAGAGCCGAAGACCGGCCTCAGTGGCGCACCATGGGAGAGACCGTGTCCACGGTGAACTGCAATAGGTTGGTTATCTTCTTGACTATCGTGTCACTGGTTTTTAGGCCAAGTGTTTTGAAAAGATTTTAAGTGCTCCTCAAAGAGGCTTCGTGCACTTGACACAATACATGTTTTCGAACTTCAGCATTCAGTATACTTACTCTTTTTGGGTTCTACATTTTTACGTTCTAGACCTGTATCCTTCACGATGTTTTCCTTCACCGTTTGGGAATACTGGCATAGTGCACATACATTTTTGGACAGTAAAATGCAGAACATGACTGGCTTTGAACCCACGACCTTAGGATAGAAAGGCGGGGCTGCTACCACTAGGTTACCAGTGCTCTCGATGATCTCAAAGTTGATGATGATGATGATGATAGTCGTGAAGATTTTTTCGTATAATGCACGTCTAACGACTTATCTATTTTAATTGCTTCAAAATCACAATGTGCATTATGTATGGTAGTTAGTAGGTAACTACTAGGTAATATGTAGTTACGTTCTAACAACAGTTATTAAGAGACCTAACGACATGCTGTAGATAATCTAGGTACCAACATCGGTTGTGTAGGTCTATGAGGAAAATTAAATTAAGACAAGGTTCAAGCCAAAACAAATAGGTTATTAAAAAATATTGTCCTAGCTGGATTTTCAATTCTTGACAAATTGTAAAAATCTAAGCATCCTCCTTAGGATTCCCCACATGCAATACTCGGCAATGTAAACTAAGAATATTTTAATCAGAGTACCTACTATTAGATTCTTTAAAGAACCTTGGTGGAGGCTTATACCGCCAATGGTAGTTTAAGTACAGACTAAAACCTAATATAATATAAATAATTTGGTTTTTAAGTTTTTTTTAGTATGGTCAGTCAGTATTATCTTATCTGTGGTATGGTTATAAAACCTTTTATTTATTTTTAATATTTTTTTTTACTATTAGAGATTGACCAAATTCGCAACACGGAACTACGTTCACGAACCCAAATCGCAGATGTGGCGACCAAAGCTTCCAAGCTCAAGTGAGAGTGGCCATGTTTGCCGCATGCAGAACGAGCCTTGGGCCAAAATAATCAGAGTGGTGCCCGCAAGAGCCAAAGCGTCGCGGCAGACCAAGAACAATATGGCGAGACGAGCTCGACGAGTACATTCCACAGTGGAAAATCTCAGCACAGGACCGCACAAAGTGGATGGGATTTGGGGAGGCCCTTGCCCAGCTGGGGACATAGAAGGCTCATAATAGTAGGTTAAATTAAAGAATCTGTTATTTATGTATTTTTTGAGAACAATACGTAAAAATAAATCTCTGCTTTTTCTTCCTGCCTTATCCCACTTTATGCGGAGTCGGCACAACATGTTTTTCTCTTCCATTCTCCTCTATCAGCCGTCATCTCTGTATTCACTTCTTTCTTATCCATGTCATCCTTCACACTGTCCATCCATCTTTTCTTTGGCCTACCTCTACCCAAACATCCATCCACATTCATACTCATCACTCGCCTAGTCACATGACTTTCATCCCTCCTCATGACATGTCCATACCACGCCAGCCTGTTGCTCCTCAATTTTTCTGTCACCGGCGCTACTTTCAGACTTCCCCTGATATACTCATTCCGTATCTTGTCCATTCTTGTCACTCCACACATCCATCTCAACATTCGCATCTCTGCCGCATGTACCCTTCTTTCGTCAGTCCTTTTCGTTGCCCAACACTCGGATCCATACATTACGACCGGTCTTAGGATCGTCTTTAAAAAGAAAACTATGACCAAATAATGTAAATATCCATTTTGTACATAGTCCTAGAATCGGTGGTCTGCTCACGCACAGTGATTTCTTCCAGGCCACCGGCATAATTTTCACAGAACTATGATAAATTCTATCTACACGATCGAATTCAAACACATATCCATAGATGAAAGTAAGTTAAATAAAACAATGTATAAGACACAGCCTTTATTTTCACACTTGAATACTTATTTTAATAGGTACTGTCGGCTCCACTAAGATGGTAATTTTTAAAATGATCGGAAGATCTGCCGTTATTTTAGCGCCTGGTTATACAATACAATGACAGATTCTAAAACCTACAATCATGGCTACCAAAATTAAGACAATATTTAAATTACCTGTAACCAGCGAAGTGCAAGCGACTGATTAGATATAATATAAACATATTTTTATAATATAAGCTTTTGGTATTCATAATCAAATCAAATCAAAAGTTATTTATTTTATGCCACACAATAAGAACAGTTTTGCACACGGATGACATAATACAAGTAACAATTTTATTATAAAAATTGGGCGTCACTCAGCATAAAACCTATGCTATAGTAGCAATTTAATGGCTCATTAGTCGGTTAGGATTATTTAAATTAGTAGATAGGGTAGGTACAACCAGGAGCTGGTTTCAGATTGATAATCGATCAATTAAGTACTTGTCAAATACTGTCAAAAATTTGATTGGTCAATTAGTAATCCGTGAAACTGGCCCTAGGATAAGACATGTGATTATGAATACCTACGTAAACAATAAAATAAGTACACATATTTAAAATTTGCTACTTCTAGGTAGGTAATCCAATAGCATTATAAATGCACCTAAATAAAAATACTAAGCCGGTGTATTACTTAAATCAATATTTAAGTCTCACAGACATTTACCACTTGAAGCTCGTAGATAAATAGGTATAAAATTTGCTGCACAAATAACATAGGTATACCTACTCTACATAGGCACAGGCATAGATGTAAAGCTATTTGATACAAACCCCCTGTGCACCCCTTCTACGGGTTGTTTTAATTTCACCAATAATTATGATTTATTAAGGTTCCCTTTCGTTTGTTCTTCGAAAAGGAACAATTGGTATGTATTACATATTTTGCACGTAGTTTATTTTCGAAATATTAACCAGTAGGTATTTACGTGCCTACCTGTCCATTTTTTATTATTATTGTATGTATAAAATTATGTAACAATAGGTAGTCTTAGCAGTTTTTATCGATTATGGCACTTGACCTCAAACTGAAAACACTAACCTTAGCTACGCATAGGCTTTTAATAATATCTATAAGTGTAATTTTCACAACCTTTCATTATACTAAAAATAAATACCTAATTAAGTAGGTAGTTTGGATCACTATCATCACACGACATTCACATCTACTAAGTAAATTCGTTTAGTTTTTGCAGAGATTTCTTAGAAGACCTAAAACCTATTAGCCATATAATTTCCACTTATAAACAAAGGTACCACGCTCAAAGGGTCCAGCTGACTCGCCTTGTTGTCAGCGTGTGGTTGTTCTTTTCCAAGTGTCAGAGAGTCGCTTTCAATCTGATTGCAACAGGATTCGCTAGCTGTCATTATTTCTCCGTACCTATCGAGAAATTCCAGCACCACTCCATTGGACCAGCCAAAGCCAGCCTGCACGTTGTACTCTCCCCCACCCCCGAAGTTCCCAGGAACCTCCGCATCATACTTCTCAAACATCTGTTTACTTTCAATATAGCCCTTGTAGCAAATCCTCACCCAACCTTGTGATAGCTGGAAAGCCATCTGGTCTCCTTCTTCTGTGCGCATGTTCTCTAAACCCTTGATAACGATACTCACTTCGGGGGGCCAGACGTTAGGGAAGTCCCATTGCTCACCACTTCTCACGAGTGACGCAGGAATTCCACCGGGGTAGTCGAGACCTTGGGATACCTTCAAATACTCCAAGACTTTAGGAGCATGCTTCTTTACCAAGTGGTTGGGCACCGCACGCCTCCACAGTGGAGCTACGTTGCTTGGATAGAAGTACTTACGGTGTTTCCCGTTAAGCATGTCGTAATCATACCAAATTCCGTCCTCCTCGTGCCATTGAACATTTTCAATGGAATTTTTCCACTGGTCGGCTTTCAAGCTGTATATGGCGGCCTTGCGGGGATTCCTCAAGATGCCGAAGAAGAAAGCGAGGTTATCTAGTGCGTTGGCGAAGATAGCGTTCAGGTCGACTGGAATGATGTATCGTGTGTGAATATTGGTCAGATTGCCGGTGTTGTCACCAGCAGGGCTCACGAACCAGCGCGTGGAAAAGTCCCACCCACTCTCGGCAGCGCTTTTTATATCAATGTAAAAATCAGTATGGTCTTTTTGCGAATCTAACGTCTGTGCGTCTTCATAGTCTTCATAATACGACTCGGGACGAGGCCCTGCGCTCGGAGCGAAGTATCGGAGAAGCGTGTACTTTTTATTGTCTTTCTCTAATTCCACCGTCTGCGTAGCCAACCAGTAATTAAGCTCCGTTTCAAGAGAATTAACATAGGTTGACAGAAATTTCTTATCTTTTGTTTTCTCGTAGTACAGCATCATCATCGCCGAAAGAAGAGGTGGCTGGCTGCGCTCCTGATAGTACCACCTACTGCCGTTCGGAATCTTTCCAAACTTTTTGAGCAGCTCTATCAAGTTCTCTATCATGCCTTTGGCTGTTTCTTCCATTCCGCTGATAAGCAGGCCTTCGATTATCCAGTACGCATCCCAGTAGTATAACTCCTTGAACCGCCCCCCGGGGATGATGAAGCCGTGGGTTACGGGCACGAGACTGAACTGGTTGGGTTTCTCCAACACTTCAGCTTTCACTTTCCGTCCAAGGGACGGCCAAATATTGTTAATGTCCTTGGCAAACTCTCTCAGCTTTGGGTCGCAGATCCTATTAAGAAACTTTGGGCATTCCTTAAAATCTGGCGGGGACCATGATTCGAGTTCGCCTTCCCCGTTCTCTTGGAAATATTCACTAACGAAGTTTTCGATTTGTTCCTTAGTGAGGTTTCTGTTATTTGCGTTGAGTAAGTCTTCGAAGGCGGAGAGAACGGTTGTTTCGTCTGTTCGCAAGGGTAGGTCGACGAAGGTTTTAGAATCATTAAAAATGCGAGCCAACTGTACATGATGGAGCAGAGTGCTGTTGCAGTAGACCGGCCGCTCGCAGGAGGGGGGGAGGTCACCCCCCACCACCGTGACTGCCGTCGCCACCACCATCAGCAATAGTTGGTTCATCTGAAAGTGAAACATAGGTTCTTACTTTGTATACTTGTAATATAAATAAGATAGGTACTATCCAGGTAATAATAATCAATATCAAGTAAAACTTAAATCAGGTTGTAACTGTAGGTAGGTACCTAAAGCCTAAACCACAGCAAAAAATGTAAGGTACCTATACCTACTACCTTTACCTAACATACCTATATAAAAGGCTTATAAGTATTTTGCCTTGATTCGTTTTTGCGACCTCTTGTATTTAATTGACCGTACAGCCAAATTGAGAACCTTTTTGCAGTCCTTTAAAAAATGTGAATGGTTATGTTTTGTGCGATAATAGATTTTATGAAAACTTTTAATGGAGGGAGAAATCAGAACCTATATTTATCTATAGGTCCGAGGTTATTACTAGGCTATAGTTTATGATCTAGGTAGGTATAATATCTATTTTTTTTATTTACCATTATTAAATAGATTCTTTTGTAAAAAAATGCATTTATAAAAACCACTAAATGTCTGTGCTAATGCTATCGAATTGTCACTAGATCTATAAAACTTACTTAAATAATATTGAAACTAAAAGGTATTGAATTAATATTGAAATTTAAAATTTAAAAAGTAAAAAAAGCAGCCAAGTGCGAGTCGGACTCGCCCATGAAGGGTTCCGTAGCATCAAATAACATAATATAAAGGTTTTTGTAGTTCGTCGAAAGGTAAATTGCGGTTAACGATTTATGACGTACTAGCTGTGACCGCGACTTCGTCCGCGTGGAATTTAATTTGCAGCAGAAAAAGCACTATTCCGCCCTACAGTATAAAACTTTTCATCTCCCCCTTTCAACCTCTTTTCGTATAAAAAGTAGCCTATGTCTTTTCTCAGGCTCTGGACTATCTGTGTGTTAATTAATCCGGACTAAATTGATGACTTAATTAAATTCCAGGTCACGGATCTCTCGGCTACTGCATAAAAGTGTCAAACACTGGCAACGGTTGCAAAGAAGCACGATTCCCGTTTCAACTGGTGACCCCCGATCGTGTGTTCTGTCTCGCGGCCACTACGCACGAGGACAGAGACGGCTGGCTAGCCGTCATGCAGCAAGTTATCGAACGCCCGCTTTCACCGCAAGATTCTACCAGTAAGTGTTTAAAAAAAGAATGTTAAAAAAAATACGTGCAGCACGTTATATTACGACCTCTTTCCCCGCAAGATTCAACCTTATAGATATTTAAATAAAGAACATTAAAAAAACGAATAAGTCATGCAGCAAGTTATCGCACGCTTGTTTCCCCGGCAAAATTCTACCAGTAAGTATTTAAAAAAAGAACATGCTAAAGAAAGTTCTGGGCATCCCAGGTATTGGGGGGAATTCAATCGGGAAATGCATTTTATTATGTTATCTGTGATTATGTTATCTGGGGGATCAATGAACTTACGGTAGCGTACAGTACGTACAGCGCCATCTAGGAATACAATGGAAAACATTTTGTTCTTCAATCCGCTTGAAGAACTAGGCAGAGCTAGGAGCTCTGGATTTGCCACTGGATTAGGTGTAAGTTTGATTCCCACCGAAAACAAACATTTATGTGATTTTGAGGCTGCGTTTTTTAATGTCTATACAGGGTTATTCATAATTAGCTGCAAATACTCAGGAATTAGGTTCAACAAATAAAATAAAAAATATATATGTAATTATTTTTTTTTAATTTTGATTTAAGTTTTTGTATCAAAATTTTATTTTTATTAATTTTTTTACGGCTATTGCATAATGATTGCCATGGAGAACAGGACGATGACCCACCCAGGCGGTGACTGAACGCAGAGTGTCGCTCACGGCGCGCGGGCGCGGATCAAAGGTCAAAATAGGTCAGGCGCCAATGATTCCAAAGGATCTTCTTATTCTTAGTCGATTTTCTCGGGATTTTCATAACAAAACTTAAAAAAAATCATTTCTTAAATATTTTTTATTTTATTTGTTGAACCTAATTCCTGAGTATTTGCAGCTAATTATGAATAACCCTGTATAAACAACCAAATTCTAACAACTACTTAGATAGCACTGTGTGTGTGATATGTGCACAATCTCTAATTTCTTTGGCTTTTATGAATTAACTGACACTATACGTCTTATAAGTCAATCAAATGACTGGCCTCTAGCTCAGTTGGTAGTAGCTCTGCCTTCTGCGCCGTAGGTCGTGGGTTCGATCCCCACCGAGAACAAATATTTGTGTGGTGAACATAAATGTTTGTTTTCTGTCTGGGTGTTATATGTATTCTAAGTATGTATTTACAAAAAAAAATGTATTCAAGTATTATATCAGCTATCCGGTTCCCATATTACAAGCTCTGCTTAGTTTGGGGCTGGGTAGTGTTGTGTGAATTGTTCACAATATTTATTATTATTTATTTATTAAATGAAAGATTAACTAACGAATCCCGTAGTGGAAAAAGTTTGCATGACCTGCAAATATTTGAACTTACTGGGTGTTTGGATTTTTGTATGTATAACATCGCCTGCAAATTGCACTAGATAGGAACTTCAATTCAATTTTCATCTATCACAATTCGATTTAATATTTTTTGCACGAGGATTTTCTAACATATCGCTGTTTTTTAGGGTTCCATAACTCAAAAGGAAAAAACGGAACCCGTTAACTTTTACTTTGGTGAGTTAAAGCTATGTTTAGATTGCTATTATTGCTTGCTACTACATAATACCAGTTATACATAATACCAGTACATAATACCAGAAAACCAGTACTGCTTGGCGTGGTAGGTTCATACCTATGCCGCTAAGTAGCAAAAGCTGAGTCAGGGCCTATTTGGCATGACGTGACATGACGGAACATACCTACAGCGCAGGTAGTGGAGTGGGTATTTAACTAACCTACCTACTTTATTATTTGTGTTGGATAGTATTTTATTTTATTTTCATTTGTTTTTTTTTTGTGCCTTTTCATTATTATGTACTAGCTGTGCCCGCGACTTCGTCCGCCTGGAATAGTGATTGGGTAGCATTTATAACTTCCAACGAAAAAAATCTGTATTCGAGTGCATGTGGCACAGTCAGGGTCGGGCAGACGCCGGGTAAGCACAGTTAGGCATATTTCCCCCCCATTTTTTTCTTGTCGCAAGCTTAAATAAAACATTTACATAAACCTTACATATTTCCATGCAAACTTTCAAGAATAGTCTTATTGTTATTTTACACCCTTTGTAATGCATTAATTTGTGGGGAAGTAGACAGCCGCGACTGATACACACAGTGTGCACAGTCGAACGGGACCTGGCTTGCCAGATTTCTGTCAGACGTCCGAACGCTCAAGGTTACGTCCGCGGCTTACATCCCATAGTTTGCACACTTCAGTGTACATTCAATAGCTAGATATCTATCAATCAGTCGCGGCTGTCAGCCGCGTCCGCCTAATATGTTCCCAGCTTAAATATCGATCTTTTCAATCCATCGACGCTTATGACTATCTGCCACTGGCAACACTGGTCGGCAATCAGTCAGTCATAAGGACTTGGCGAAAAGACTTTGTATCCCTGCCAGCACAAAAAAAAAGTCAGTCAGTCACTTACACAAACAGAAATTTCTCGATCGAAAGCCGTCGCAATTGTACAAAAAAGTGTAATTCTCATGAAAAATGGTGTTTTCAATAAGTGTTTTGCAATAATACGTTGCATAAATGTCCTTTCTAATGATTTAACCTATCTGTGTACCAAATTTCATTGCAATTGGTGATTGGTGATCGTCGGAGTGTTTTGGTGTCAGAGTGAGACAGAAACATCAATGTGATGCTCTTTATAACATTTTAAAAGGTTTGTAAACCTTTTTTCACAATAAAAATTAGCCTATGTCCTTCCTCAGACCTTGAACTATCTGTGTACCAAATTTCATTTCAATAGGTTTAGTAGTTTTGGCGTGAAAGCCAGACAGAAGGACAGACAGACAGACAGACAGACAGAGTTACAAACGCATTTATAATATTAGTATGGATAAAAAAAAACCTACTAACTAGATCTCGTTCAAACCAAATATCGTTGGAATTTTGCATAGTAATGTAAAACATATATTTTTTGTAGTTTTATCATTCTCTTATTTTAGAAGTTAGAGGGGGGGACCAACTTTATTCCACTTTGGAAGTGTCTCTCGCGCAAACTAATCAGTTTAGAAAAAAACGATGTTAGAAACCTCAACATCATTTTTGAAGACCTATCCATAGATACCCCACACGTATGGGTTAGATGAAAAAAAAAATTTTGAGTTTCAGTTTCTAGTACCCCCAAAATTTATAGTTTTAGAAAAAAACTATATTAGAAACTTCAACATAATTTTTGAAGACCTATGGTTTCAGAGAAAAATGGCTGTGACACGGCCGGACAGACAGACAGACAGACAGACATGACGAATCTATAAGGGTTCTGTTTTTGCCATTTGGCTACGGAACCCTAAAAAAGGTTTAAATAGTTAAAAAAGTTGAGTTCATGATGTAAATTAAGTCTTAAAAACTAGGTAAGTACATAATATTTATGATATAAATAATAGCACGACCATGAACCAAGCCGTTTAGTGACTGGTCTATAATGTATTATTAGCAAGGCGATGCTGGTTCCAATATATCAATATAACATGCTATTTATTTTTGACTTAAATTGACCTCGTCTGAGCCCGTTCTATGTATATTTGCATAATAATTAATTCCACCAAGCTAATAAAATATTGCTAAAACGAACGAAATAAAATATTTGAATGTCAAGCTAACTCTTCTTTTCTTTTTATTTAGTGTAATATTTAAGACTGTTTTATGTTCTGACCCTAATTTAAGAAATGCATAGTGCATTAACCTGGCCTGGCCATTTTTTTGGGTTACCTGGTACCTGTTACCTGTAGGCCTACCACAAGCTCTGTCTGGCTCTGTCTCTGGCTCTGGCTTTGAGTCTGTGTGAGTGTTCGACTAAATAAATCCTACGTCGAAACGTCACACACACAGTATAATACACTGGTGAGCACTCAACAGACTCAAAGCCAGAGACAGAGCCAGACAGAGCTTGTGGTAGGCCTAGTGGTAGCCGTTCAGTGTCTGTAGCATATAATGCACATTGTATTATAATAATAAATAATTAATACGATGTTCGAAGCAAAGCCCGAAAATGTATAGGACTTATAATGCATGCGACAAAACTGATTATTTTTTCCCGTAGCTCTTTTTGTATAAATTGAATATTTTTCAGATGCGCATACGTTACTTGGCTAAGCTAATGGGGAGTCAAAGCTGATACCTATGTCCTAAGTTTTATTTTAAACTAGTGCAATCCCGCGCGTCTTCCTACAAACTTCAAGCCAGCTGCACCTTTTAAGAGTTCAATTTACAAAAATCCTTTCATAATGTACAGAGGATTACAGCTCAAGTTACCTAAAAACAAAGAAAAATGTCACTTACTACAAGGACATAAGAGCTAGCAGTATATAGTTTGATTCGTATCCTTGTGTACCTACATTTTTAATTAAGAAAACAGCCTCCAAATTTCGAATCACCACGAGTAACGATTTAGGCTGTGCGTTGTACACTTAAGCCTTTTTACATATTATACACATACCTAGTATTGTGAAGTTCTTATCATAGGTATTTGTTTTATAGTTGAATATTTGTCTAATTTTATCTCAATTCTCCTCTTTCATTTTCCGAGTCCTCGGCCTACAAACAGTACCTTTATCGCTTATAGTTATAGTAAAAGGTTCCCGCATAGACCTTGCCCTTGCTTTTTATCAATATCGCCATAGCTAAACCTGCGTGACTGAGCATCATCACGATGGCCATTCGATACACATTATTCAGATTTTATCTTTTATTTAAATAACGCCTTTTCCTTGAACTTGACAGGATTCTCTTCCTTGTCTTCTTTGATTTCGATCAAGGCTACAGTTTTGTGGCGGTTAGCTGGATTATTATTCAGTTATTTATTTGTTTTCTTATTTTATAAGTTTTTTACATTAAGTATATAATTATTAAAAAAACAATTAAACACATGATAATCTACTATATAAAAATAAGTCGGGTTTTCGTTCCTGACGCTATAACTTCAGAACGCACGAACCGATTTCTACGGTTTTGCATTCGTTGGAAAGGTCTCGGGCTCCGTGAGGTTTATAGCAAAGAAAATTCAGGAAAAATTCAGGACAAACCAACATTTTGAAGCCATCTGGTGGCGAAACGGAGTTCGCCGGGTTTGCTAGTATAGAATAAATACATATTTGACTTTGACTTTGGAATATGATGAATAGGTTCTGATAACTCTATGACAAACGTTTCAAATGACCACGTAGACCAACCATATTGATCTACGGTCACAAGCAAAAACAATGAATTTTAACTATCTATTGTTACAGTGCATGCGGCACATCCTTATGTTTGATTTGTCGACACTTCAGTAGGCCCACCACAAGCTCTGGCTGGCTCTGTCTCTGGCTCTGGTTTTGAGTCTTTGTCAGTGCTCACCAGTGTACTATACTGTATGTGTGACGTTTCGACGTAGGATTTTCTACTACACTCACACATACTCAAAACCAGAGCCAGAGACAGAGCCAGCCAGAGCTTGTGGTAGGCTTACAGTTATGGTACAGGATCCCTCATTAATAGGGTGATTCGTATCTTTTGTTGCAACCAAAACTTAGTCAAATCTGTCAGTTTTGACATTATGTTGAACATAGATTGCAAAAAAAAACAATTAAAATAAAACTTAAAGAACGATTGCAACAAGAATGTATGCTGACGAAGTAAACATGAAATAGATAATAGGAACTTCACTTTATAAGTGTGTTGTGTTAATATATTTCTATTGGAATTTAAAGATTGAAAATAAAATAAAAATTGACAAAACGTTTTGTCTTTTGATTGGTATAAGTACTCCCAATATGTCGTGTTATTTCGAAATGATGGGTACACTCAACATCATTTCGAAATAACACGACATGAAATATTATCTCTGAAGGTCACGACATAATGTCTGAATATTTTAATTCCCAGAATAAAATAGATAAAAAGTCAGGTGGGAGGATTCTGTGCGGGGTATATAGGTACCTGAGTGAGATAGGTATTTACTTATTACAATCACTGCTAGCCTACAAAGAAAAGACTTATAAAACATGTCAAAAGATAAACAATGCTTAAACTATTGCCATCTCTTACCGCTGAGTTAATGACAAACAGTGACAGGGCTAGCTTTAAGCAATTATTAAATTTAAATAACGTTTATAAGTATGGCTATTATTGCCATAAAACAGGGATGGGAATGAAAATCAAAACGATTGATATGACAAGAATTTAGTAATTCGATAATATGTAAGTAATTTTTATTATAAACGAGCACTTTATCAGAGGGGCAAATCCCATTTCACTAACATCATTTCGTAGACGAAATGTTGAAATCGCCTATTTGTCTCTCTCTATTGTATGGAGGAAAGATGAGACAGCAAAATACGTTCCGTATTTAGAGTTGTTGTTTCATCAATTTTCCATACAAAAGAGAGAGAGACACGTGTCTCGTGCACGTGCTCACACGAAAACAACATGTGGTAGACGAAATGTGGATGCAAAACTCCAGCTTCGGAGTTTGTAGTTTTAGGCTAATAATCGAGTCAAACTTTTATTTGAACGTGGTTGAAATATACCTAATAATGTTTTATAACTTGGTACATATAATATCTGCGTAAGTAATGTATAAACCTAGGTATACCTATGAGGGGATAAAGTACCGAAGCAAACATAGCAATTGAGATAGTGTCACAAGTTAAATAGATAAAATAGATATAAACAGATAAAATGGCAAATCTAGAAGTGTTTTGACTAAATGATTAAATTAGGTGTTAATGAGTCAGCTTTCTTGCCATGGTCTGCAAGAAAACTGTGACTGCTAGCAGTTCACTGCAATTTTATTCGCCCATTATGAAATCCTGCGTTCAAGTTCAAATCAAATAGTGTGATTTGGATCAGTTGATCTATCTCTAGATCGTTTGTTACGGTCTGCAGATAGCTCAACTGTTTCTGGTGTATTTTGTAAATATTTGTTTAAATGTTTCTAAGTCTAAGTCCGCGTTGGTCGTATTTAGGGTTCCGTAGCCAAATGGCAAAAACGGAACTCTTATAGATTCGTCATGTCTGTCTGTCCGTCCGTATGTCACAGCCACTTTTCTCCGAAACTATAAGAGCTACACTGATGAAACTTGGTAAGTAGATATATTCTGTGAACCGCATTAAGATTTTCTTACAAACATAGAAAAACAACAATAAATTTTGGGGGTCCCCATACTTAGAACTGAAATTCAAAAAACTTTTTTTCATCGTTTTTCCGAGAGACACTTTCAAAGTGGTAATATTATGTTGCCCCCCCCCCCCCCCCTGTAACTTCTAAAATAAGAGAATGATAAAACAAAAAAATATATATGTAAACTTCCAACGGTTTGAACAAAATCTAGCTAATAGTTTTTTTTAATACGTCATTAAAAATAACGTAAACCGCCATGTCATCACCTTTCGACGAACTACTAGAACTTCTATATTATATTACTTACTGCTACGGAACCCTTCATGGGCGAGTCCGACTCGCACTTGGCCGCTTTTTATTGTAGATATAATATAGGATACTTGCTGATTAGTAGGTAGTTGGGTACTCGTGTAAATTACCCGTAGAGAATAGAATAAGCAAACGGTCACGAACTAATGGTTTCACTATTGTTTAAATGTGTTTCAGTAAATTTAAAGCCATATTCTTACGTGCTCAATGTGACTATTTAAAAAAACTTCTAGGGAACCACTTAAATAGTGTGTCTGTAATCGAAGCGAACCCACAGACTTATTATTAAGCCACTGTATAGTAATAGTATGGAAAGTCATCAGGCAATGTTAAGTACTAATAGTAGCCCCGAAAGCGTCCAGTTTGAACGTCAAAACCACTTCAGAATAGCGCAACTGGGTCCCGTTGTATGAAACCACCCTCGCTAGCGCTACGCACGAAACAAGGACGTAGAGGGTGCGTAGACGATCGTAGAGGGAGCGTAGAGGCAGCGTAGAGGGAGCGTTCACAGACAAGAACAGTAAATATTTTATTTTCGTGCTACTAAACTATAACAACTGCGGAATGATTGTTAAAATCAAAAGATAAAAATAATTTGTATGCAAAAACCTGAGTTAAAAATTAAAAAAAAATGGTTTCTCTGTGTAAATAAACCTATTAGTATCTATTTTTGACATTCCGTCTCCAGAATCCACGCTATCTCTGTCTATTTTATCTCGATCGGTTTAGTAGCGTTGCCTTGAAAACGTTACAAACAGGCGGTAAATCTCTTTTGTTTTATTCGTGTGTGACGTCATAGAACAGGCACACATACATATAAATTGTTCATACTCATAAGTTGTTATAGATTTGCCTCGATGCCGAATAACATTGAAACGTGTCATCCAAACACTGTAACACAGAGCAAATACACTGTAGGGACATTGACCTTGTAGATAGCGTCTCGATAGTCACGAACGAGGAAAATAATTTTCTTTTCCGTTACCATTTGTTTGCATAGATTTGTGAGTCATCTCGTCAATTGATAATAAATTATACGCTCTTAAAATAAATTATTGAGTTTACTTTTAGTTCTTTCAAAACAGTATAATGAAAAAAAGTGTGAATCTGAAAGCGCCTTTGAATTTCTAGCTCTTTGAAAATTAAAAAACCAAAGAAGCCTACATCGCCTTAAATGGTAAAAATATGTTTGTATGGAAATCGAACAACCTTAAATATTTTTGATCAATGAATTGTATTTTTTTACTGGAGCTAGGCGAGGTAAAGCAATAAAATACATTGTTTTTTGTTGCTACTTCGTGACGATTATGGTGGCTTTATAATATTATAGTAAGGTACAACCAGTTTATTGGTGTATATTACTTACAATAAAATAATTACGTCCTATTTATAGACCTACAGAAACTAGGGTGTACAAATTCGACTTCAAATATCTTACTAGGATTTTGGTGCGCTAAAAGCCGGACTAGATTATTTGTGTCCTGGCTTCCAGTGCCCCCCGACGGACAACGATGTTGATAATTAAATATTATTAGGGTTTCTATGTTTAAAAATCTGAAACCAGATTTCTTGGGAATATATTTTCCTAGTATTAAAATGAACCAATAAATTTGGTCCACGGTACTAGATCTGCTTAGGTTTGGAGCCATTAGCGTTACTACTAAACATACACAAATACTACTTTTACAGACTGAAATAGTCATTAATTACTTAACCATATACCAACAAGATCAATATAATCAATCAATTTAACTTGAGGATAACGCAGTGGGCTGCAATTTTATTAGTCAAGTAGGTAGGTAGAATTATACCTACTCTTAAACTAATTTAGATAATTTTTATGTTGTAGCTGTTTGTTGTCCCTGAATAAATAAAATAAAATAAGATGTTCAATCGAATTCTCCCTTTTTTGGTGGTGATACCTACTGTTTGTGTTTCTAGTAGTATGTCTTTCACACCCTGTACGTTAAACAGGACGTTAAACAAGTTTTTTGACTCGACGAAACCACGTTAGATTAGATCCACTCAATTAGCAGGTAAAGGTCTGTTACCTACCAGTATACAGAACAGGTTTATCAAATTGAATAATGAATTATTATCATAAGACAAGTAATTAATTACGTTCAAATTAAAAATATATAAGTATAATATGTAAGTTGAATTTTCTCTTATTTATGTATTTTTATGACTATTTATTTATACTTAAATAAATATATATTGCGGACAATTTTTGTTTATTTTGTGGTTAAAGAACTTTATTCTCAAAAGAAATTAACAATTTCACTCAATGAGAAATACTATAACGAATAAGAACCCTTACTTATAAGTTATACTCGTACTTACTTAGTTTTGTAACTTATACTTAGTTTTTACCTTATCTCATGTATTAAAATAGCTGTACTTTTGTAAACCTTTTTTGGGAAATAAATGTTATTGTAATAACAAATGACGTTTTAATGGTTTTTTAATTTGCCCACACTGACACATGCACATGCCCACATGCACATAAATAATGTCTTCGTGGGACGCCCTGTATAGTAAAGTTTCGCCTCTGAAATAAAATAATTTAGATGCAAACTAAACATTTGCCCTAATTATCTAATTATTTTATCTACCACGGCAGGTGCATGTGAGCAGACATAATTATCATTTTTATCTTAGTCAGGGTTATCTCAGAACAGTCATGATGCAACCTCTATTAGGTACCATGTCAAATTTGTTCAGTAGGCACTGGTAGTCTAAACTCATTTTAGCAAGCACATTATTAGTATTTTTGAAATGCAAACTTCTTTATATTTTTGAAATGCAAACTTCTTTAGGTGGGCTTGAGCATTTTTTGAGGTGGGAAAAAACCTGAAAACCCCCAAGAAATTGCGACACTGAAACGTCACCTCTTCGGCAAAGATCGTCCAACTTCGCCAAAACTCGGGGCTTGGGTGGGATCTCAGAATAAAGACTAAATGGGGTGGGATTTTATTTTCACTTCTGTTGACATTCCTGGAGTGCGACTGTTTTTTTTTATTTGTTTCACAGCTAGGAAGTTTTTTTATCTACAGTGCATGGCTAAAACCCTGTTGGAAACTTGCCAATAATTTAGGTACAGAGGTATTTTTACAGCAAAATATCAAGGAATGTCATCCGTACCTACCTACCCCTGACGCTGTCATCACCAGCTAACAATCAAGGATCTTGTATAATCGTTACGTATAATTCCTTGTCTACGATGTATCATGTGGGCACTTTCTTTTTTTTCACAAACTTTCTAATTTATGTGCATAATAAAATACAAATAATAACAGCTAGTTTACGAACAGTCAAGAAACGTAAAAATAGTACATTGTTACCTGAGTGTTGAAAGTCACGTTTTTTGAGTCCCGAGACGGGTTTGGCGCCAGAGCGTTAGCGAGGGCGCCAATGGAGCTTGAGGGACTCAAAAGACTTTCACCCGAGGTAAACACTGTGCTTTTCATTACGAATACAAGGTAAAAATAAAAACAAAACATGAAAGAAAAATTAGTGAAAATGAAGATTGAATTGCCGCCTTCCCGGTTTTTTTTTTCTTTTTCTCTGGCGGGCCTTCGGCTTCGGCTCGCCAGCATTATTCAGCCATTATTTTCATTTTCATAATTTAAATCTATGTTATTTTAAATAAATAGTTGAAGCTACTAATCAAGTAATTTAGAAGATATATTATTTATTTAGTACTATCTTTATGTTATTTAAATTTAAATATTACATTGCGCTCTAATTAGACTTTTTAAACTTCTTACCGTTGTAATGGGTTTCCAACCTACTTGCTGAATAAAAAGTTGGAATTTGGTTGAACAACCTCCTTGCAGTTAGAAAGACTTTAGAAAGTTGGAACATGGTTGAATAAAATAGAACTTGTTTTTTTTTATAATTTGACAGCTGTCAGTAGAAAGCGATTCTCCCTAGGGCTGAAAGTTTTACTTTCAATTAGGCCCCTCAGGCAACTTCAGACCTACTTTCAGAGTATGAGTAATGAAAAATACTTTTTCATTCCTCTTGCTCAAAAAGACCGGCACTGTGGCGTATGTACCAGAGTGAAGAAGAAAATAGCATATTTTCCTCTAGCAAAAAAGGTTATTTTTTATTTTTGTTTATTTTATTTTTTTGTTTTTGTACAGAATTTTTCGTTTTTGTAACAAAAACTAGTTTAGTAGTAATAAATAGATACTTACGAATCTAAATTCAAAACTAGTTTTACTTATTCCAGTTTTTTTGGACTCGTGGCAGAGCTTGCCAAATCATTAACGCGCGGTGATTAAAATCACAGAACAAATTAAGTACCTATTTGAAAATTATACTTTTAGAACTGAAAGTAATCTTCTTTGGCCGGACTTTACCTATTCAGAGAATCTACCTAACGCCATGATCAAAAATATTGGCCTGATATTGCCGAAAGTTCATAAAATACCACTTCTTGTTCTATTTTTATAATTATTTAAAATTGAGCCCACGATAATGTACCAAACCTGAAAGGTCCTACCATCTATCACACCTAACTTGATAGGATTCTACCTGCCGACCACTTCTCTAAGCACTAGGTACTATATTATACATATGGGCCTAATCATACTCTATTTCCAACAGTTTTGTTGTGAAATCTTTTTTTTTTATATTTTTGTATTATTGATAATAGTCATTCATACATAGGTACTATGAAGTATGCAGTGGCCTTATGTCTGCGGTTTTGTTTTTGTCCTTATCAATCATATGCGATTGGAGCCTTGAACTATCCTTTTAAAACTTTAGCCGAGAGAAACAAAATTATAGGTCTTAATTAATCTGCTTCATATAGTCTTTACAAATCGTTAATGTTCTCACCTGTTTGTTTCATACTTTTGCTAATACCTACGAAACACTTGTGCCCTTGGACGAATATTCGTCCAAGCTTGTGCCTCTTTGTCATCAACATCATTGATAAGATACGTAATGATAACGAAAAAGTACTTTGTATAGATAAACTGAGAATTATTATTTGCTAGACATCATTTTGAAAATTATTTTCAAAAAGTAACCGTGGCCATTTTCTTTGGGCCATCTAGGTACATACTTACTTAGTAAGATTAAAGTAGACCTACATATCATCAAGTATACTTTTCTATCCTCACAGCCTAGTCAGCCTAGTCTAAACCGCAGAAAAGACGCCATGGTCAATACGTGAGGAGCGGACTAAACCGCGCGTTTCCTCACGAAGTTTTTCCTCGCCGTTTTGAGAAGACTGGCATTGCGCACATAAATTCGCCAAAAAAATCATGGCTACCACTCGACAACCATAAATACTAGATATATTTGAATAAGTCTAAGTATATACTCGTAAGTACCCAATCTTCTCAAAAAACTATGTGAACAAAATTATAGTGCTCTTATTTTTTATAAAACATTCACAAACCTTGCCCTTCAAAGGCATCCGGAGGAAGTCTCTGGCAGTCTCCGCTGCAGTCACGCCACACTACTGATCAGAATTCAGGACGAACTTAGTTATCAGTACTTCGTAGTGTCGATATAATAGCACCGACGACACTACCGCCCCGGCCGACTCTAACGACGCGCCGAACTATACTGTAGCTAAGATACGGGTGCAGGAGGCTTTAATGTAACCACTAGAGCTGAGTACCGTACGCCTACCCTTATGATAAGGCTCTACTGCTCTACTGGAGTATCTATAAGTAGAACCTATTAAGGTTAGTATTTTCCTAATACCTACTGATAAGTTCAACCTACAGATGTTTGTTTCCCCATGATAAATAAATAAATTCAGGGACTGTTTGTCCGTAGGTATTCTACGTTTTCCGTATATCGTAGCTGTCGAGGCTTCTACGATGAGGTCGTCGATGAATTACTCAATCCATTCTTTCTTCGAAAAGAAGCAATAAAATAAAATTGCAAAATGATCTCGGTCGGCCCGAGAATTGGGCTCCTGTACCGTCCGTAGTTCCACCGATACAATAACTGATTTGGTGACTTTTTTAATTAAAAAAAATTATGACAAGTCAGTCAGTCAGTCTCAAAATACAAGTCTCAAAATTTTTGGGAAGAAATGGTTTATTTTATTTCTCTTCTATTGATTAGTTTTCTTGTTAGCATCACGAAAAGTCTGAAAATAATTATAGATATTTATTTATGTAAATAGATAAGTATTTTATAGAGTTACATGGAGAAATTTTACAAACTTAACCCAAATACATATTACTATTATTATGTTGTATATATATTATATCTATATTTATAAAAGAAAGTCGTGTTAGTTACACTATTTATAACTCAAGAACGGCTGAACCGATTTGGCAGAACATTAGTGGGGAGGTAGCTTAGAACCGGGAGAAGGACATAGGATACTTTTTATCCCGAAAAAGCAACGGGAACGGGGCGTTATGCGAACGGGCGAGCGAAGCCGCGGGTGGCCACTATAATGTATAAAGGTATACTATTGTGTCAAGAATTTAATTTATTAATAGTAACTAGAAGTTTCTTGGCTGAAAATTTTAGAGGATACAGACTACAAAGTAGTTTCAGTTAGCAGTCGAATACATAGGTATGTAACCTAATAGGTACATGCTAAATTACAAATCCTTAAGGTAGTACGATTTCCACAGAAAAGGGAGTGGGATGGGAGTGTAATTGTGCACTGAAAAAATGTGGTTGGTTTTTATATTTTGTACTTTATTTCCGGCAAACTTTTTTAAGTCGAAGAAAGATATTTTATAACACAGAATAGGAGTAGCGCACATCTAGGCGACAGCGATGGCGATCAGCTGAAACGCTGTCAAATATCGCTGTCATACATGACAGCTTTTCAACTGATCAGCTGAAAAGCAGAATTCAGCTGATTATTTTTGATTTGTAAAAGGATCATATAAAAAAAAAAAATCGGTTGTCTGTAAAGTCGGTTTACTGACGATAGTTGAACGTGATAACGTCATAAGAAAATACTGATGGAATGGTTGCATTTTTCAAAAGAAAATTTTAGTTTTACTGAATTGAATTGAATGTGAATGAAACTGAATGATACTGAATGAAACTGAATGGAACTGAATGAAACTGAATGAAAATCCGGACCCGGACCCGGACCCAGACTGAACCCCTTACCCTTACCCTCATTTACCCTTACCCTCATTTACCCTTACCCATTACCCGACCCGGGCTCGGGCTCAGGTAAATGGAACGACGAAACGACGTAACGACGCATGAGTCATGTTTTTTCGTGCGTGCAGCCGGCTCCATCGATTTATAAGACGTTATCACGTCAAAACGTAGGAACGAGGAGCCGTAGTTTTTTGCCTGTTCTTCTAGGCTTGGTCGCGTGGAACTGGCACCTAGACTCACCTAGCTCTAAGACGTTTCAAAGTGATTCTTGCAACTGTATTGAATAAAATTTTATTGAATTTGAATGTGATCGCCATCGCCATCGCCTAGATGTGCGCAGGCCTCAAAAAGATGAACAATATACAAGTAACAATTACATACAAATTGGCCGTCACTCAGTATTTTTATAACGCTTTTATTAGTTTCACCTGTATGTATGTATGTATGTAACCAACCCCTTTGAGCTCGATTTTGTCCTACTTTGAACGATCAGATTTGATTCAAACTTTGCACACCTGTCAAAGGTCGATGACAATGCAATAATATGAAAAAAAAAATGAAAAAAAAAAAACTAAAAAGTAAAAAATAAATTATAGTTTAAAAAACTAAAAAAAAACGCTTTTATAACTAATTGAACTAAAAAGTTAAAAATAAAACTGTAATAATCAGTTGAAAAATTTATATTATTGTACAAAAAGCGTGGGTGGCTTGATTTTGATTGTTGTAAATATTTTATCAATAGTTTATTATATCTGAAGTTATTATAGAAAGCACCCCACGCTTTTTGTACAATAATATAAAATTTTCAACTGATTATTACAGTTTTATTTTTAACTTTTTAGTTCAATTAGTTATAAAAGCGTTTTTTTTATAATTTATGTTTGTTCTGTTTAAAAGTACAAGTACTTTCTTCATACTTAAATAGGAACTAAGTAGGGAGCATATAGCAGTAAACACTTTACTTATGTAAACTTGAAATCATGAGTAGGGTAATCTAAGTACCGTATGTGTTGATAATTTTAAAGTGTGGAATTTACTAATGAGTAATTTACGTACCTATAATGTACGCTTGAACTAAAAAAAAAAAGTTTTTCAGTTGCTTGTAATGTAGAGCCTACTATTATTTATTCTGTGGTAGCGCGATGCAAACCCTAGATAAATACATATTTGCGGGCATTTCACACAGCGCTATCTAGCCCTAAACTAAGCATGGCTTGTACTACTCTATTACTAGCTAACTGCCCGTGGCTTCCGGTAACTCCCATTCGGTCAACGGGACTATGACGTCATAGAACTGTTAAAACTTTTTGATAATTTTAGTTCCACGGTAGAACTAATAAACGAATACTGGCCCGTTCGTTCTATAGAACTATTAATACCTGTTCCATAAGTATAATGTATATAAATATATATGCAGTATATGTACATAATATATACATTATACTCATGGAATGCATATAATGTATAATATATGCAGGAATTCCCTGATATGTATATTAGTGGTACAGTTGTCACTTAACTGTGTATTTATTTCTGTTAATATCTACTTATGCCCTCATCTTATAATTATGCACTACCCAACCTATCTCCTTTTTACCCAAAGGTTATCTGGTAGATAATGCTATGTAGCATTAAGTTCGCCTGTGTACAGTACTTTTAATTTGTGCAATAAAGAATGTTCTATCTATCTATCTATGAGTTCTATAGAACTGTTTGTCCATAGAACTGTTAAAACTACGGTCTCTTAATGTGATTGCTAACATCAAAGTGTAAGGCATATTTCCTCTTTCGGGCTCGTTTGTATCTTGGTTTGTATACTAGACTTCTGAGTTCAAGCTTCTTACTTTCGAAAAAAAATAGACTCAAGCAAATCCAAGCAACTAACTTTATTTGTTCCTCAGCACAGGCAAATCGGGTGTTATTGAGCCATACACTTTCAAAATGTTAGAAACACAATAACTACCTATAGTATAAGAAATTTTCACTTAGAAGATCTTTAGAATTCTCAACCAAAAACAGCTTTCCAATGTTTTCTTTTATGAGCAAATGTGGGTAGGCAGAGATCACGGATTTCCACTTGCTACGATCCTGACTCACCTCTTTCGCTCCATTCACTAGCATACATACATTACATTATGCTCGTCGGTTTAGGGTACTCCTAACCTGGCCTTTCTCTAAAACGTCTGCGATCTGATCGATCTGATCTGCCCCTTCCAGCAGTTCCATTCACACTCGTCTGATGCAATTGTTTAAATAAAAAATTATTGGTGCAAAACAGGAGTCAAAAACTTCACTTTACCATAAGTTTCTTACCAAAATAAAACGTAAAAAATACAAGACACAGACTTTATTCTCGCTTTTGAATACTTATTTTAATATTAGTTCATCGACAGACATACCCTAAATGCAAAATGAAAAAATAAATAAATTATAACTAATATTAAATAAGAATATACAATAATTTACAACATAGTGTTTGTCTATAGAAAAATAAATGCGCCTAACTAAAAATACTGTTGTTCCTACAGACATTTAATTTACTACACAATTCACTATCAGTAATGTCCTGTGGGTTCTGTGGAATCCCACGCGAAGACATAGTGTGAAGCTATTTATCAAATAGCAGCCCTCGCTACACCCTTATGCAAAAAACAATTATTAGATATGGTAAATAAATTATCTAAGTTTTTATTAAAATAATTTAACTGTAGTTATACCCATAATGGATAGTTTACACACCTTTCAATAGAAACAATGAATAAATACTTAATTCGTTAATAGGAACATTTCATTGACGATTTCTAGGTAAATTCGCTTAGTTTTTGTAGATATATCTTAGAAGACCTAAGGACCTAGCGCAAGCCATACAATTGCTGG
The DNA here is from genome assembly GCA_939531255.2 of Thera britannica. NCBI lineage: Eukaryota > Metazoa > Arthropoda > Insecta > Lepidoptera > Geometridae > Thera > Thera britannica. The sequence goes on from OW618037.2 coordinate 1,787,490, forward strand.
TTAAAGCTGGAAATCAGCGTCTATATGCAATACCACGTTCAAAGAACCCAGGTGACTCGCCGTGTTGTCTGCACGCGGCTGTTCTTTTTCCTGTGTCAGAGAATCGCTTTCGATCAGATTGTCACTGGATTCGTTGGCGGTCATGTTGGATTCGTTGGCTGTCATGGTTTCTCCGTACCTATCGAGAAATTCCAGCACAACCCCATTGGACCAGCCAAAGCCAGCCTGCACGTTGTACTCTCCCCCGCCACCAACATGCCCAGCCTCCCACACATCATACTTCTCAAACATCTGTTGCTTTTCAATAAAGCCCTTGTAGCAAATCCTAACCCAGCCTTGTGCTAGCCGGAAAGCCAACTGGTCTCCTTCTATTGTGTGCATGTTCTCCAAACTCTTTATAACGATACTCATTATCGGAGGCCAAACGTTAGGGGAGTCCCATTGCTGTCCACTTTTCTCGAGGGACGTAGGAATTCCACCGGGGTAGTCGAGAACTTTGGATACCTTTAAATACTCCAAGACTCTAGAAGCATGCTTCTTTATCAAGTTTTCAGGCACTGCACGCCTCCACAATGGAGCTACGTTGCTTGGATAGAAGTACCTGCGGTGTTTCCCGTTAAGCATGTCGTAATCATACCAAATTCCGTCCTCCTCGTGCCATTGAACATTTTCAATGGAATCTTTCCACTGGTCGGCTTTGAACCTGTATATGGTGGCCTTGCGGGGATTCTTCAAGATGCTGAAAAATAACGCGAGATTTTCTAAAGCGTTGGCAAAGATAGCGTTGAGGTCGACTGGAATGATGTATCGCGTTTGAATATTGGTTAAGTCACCAGTGTTGTCACCCGCCGGACTCACGAACCAGCGCGTGGAAAAGTCCCATCCGCTTTCGGCAGCGCTTTTTATATCAATGTAAAAATCTGTGCGGCTTTTTATTGAATCTAACTTTTGTGCCTCACTATAATCTTCATAATAAGACTCGGGACGAGGCCCTGCACTCGGAGTGAAGTATCGGAGAAGCGTGTACTTCTTTCCGTCTTTCTCTAATTCCACCGTTTGCGTATCCAACCAATAATTTATCTCGTTTTCAAGGGAATGGACGTGTTTTAACAGAAATGTCTCATCGTTTGTTTTCTCGTAGTACAGCATCATCATCGCCGAAAGAAGAGGTGGCTGGCTGCGCTCCTGATAGTACCACCTGCTGCCGTTCGGAATCTTTCCAAACTTTTTGAGCAGCTCTATCAAGTTCTCTATCATGCCTTTGGCTGTTTCTTCCATTCCGCTAATAAGCAGACCTTCGATTATCCAGTACGCATCCCAGTAGTATATCTCCTTGAACCGCCCCCCGGGGATGATGAAGCCGTGGGTTACGGGCACGAGACTGAACTGGTTGGGTTTCACCAACACTTCAGCTTTCACTTTCCGTCCAAGGGACGGCCAAATATTGTTGATGTCCTTGGCAAACTGTCTCAGCTGTCGGTCGCGTATTTTATTAAGGAACTTTGGGAACTTGTTAAAATCTGGCGGGACCCATTCTTCGAGTTCGCCTTCCCCGTTCTTTTCGAAATATTTATCAACGAAGTTATCGATTTGTTCCTTAGTGAGGGTTCCATCGTTTGCGCTGAGTAAGTCTTCGAAGGCGGAGAGAACGGTTTTTTCATCTGTTCGCAAGGGTAGGTCGACGAAGGTTTTAGAATCTTCAAAAATCTGAGCCAACTGTACATGATGGAGCAGAGTGCTGTTGCAGTAGACCGGCCGCTCGCAGGAGGGGGGGAGGTCACCCCTCACCACCGTGACTGCCGTCGCCACCACCATCAGCAACAGTTGGTTCATCTGGAATAATGATGAGAATGATAAATGATCAGGTTGTTATCAATATTTATTCTGTGGACTGTGAAGTGTGAAGAATCATTCAAAAGTAAAAATGAACTTTTAGCCTCAAGTGGCTTGCGTTTGAAGTTAGTAATATAAAGTAGTAAAGTTTAGTTTTTTTTTTTCAATTTTTATGAATGATCTCCCACTCTATTATAGTATGGCAGTTATCGTATCTTATTTATACTTAGCTTACACCATGCAACAAAAATAAACTAATCCCGAACATGGAACTAAATCAAGAATAGGATCACTGATGGTTTTTTTTATTATGCCTCAACAGTTTTTATAAGTGATATGAACTGAACAACCCTGTATGCATTTTGAACAGAAAAATCCATAAGGCTGCGCAACGTTGACCGTATTTATATACGAAAAGCGGGGTTGTTAACTTGCTAACACAAAAAGAAAATTTGAAAAAAAAACATATTAAAATGAAGAAAGAGTACCTGTCTGAATTAAATTATTCTTAAAACCTAATAGCTATTAATTAAAAAAAACCTGTGTAACAAACTATAGTAAGATTATTAGTGCTATTATAGAAAACATTAACAAACCTTGTCCGTCAAAAGCATCTGAAGGAAGCGTCTGACCCAAAAAAATTTCAAAGTCTTCGCTGAAGTCACACCACACTATTAATCTAGATTCAGGACTTAGTACTTAGTAGTTTCGATATAATAGCACCGACGATACTACCGCCGGCCGACTCTACCGAAGCGGCGAACTATACTGTGGATAAGGGACGAGCGCAAGAGTATTTAAATACAACCGGGAGCACTGTGTACGCACACACTTATGATAAAGTTCGATCACTCTATTCTTCCCGCGTTCCTCCTGGCACATAGACTCACCTAGCTTCAAAGTGATCCATAAAAATACACATTTGTCTTTTTGTTGGAGTGGCACCACATTGTAACATCATTGTTGTTTCAATTTTATGAAAGGATCATTCTTAAAAACCCGGTAGAAACCAAGCCAAAGTGTGGAACTGATACTTATACTCAGCTAAAAGACTTTGCAAAGTGATCCTTGTGGTGCAACAGAATTCTGAGAGAAACGATCTTTGACTTTTGATAAAAGCACAATTTTTGCTGTATGGAAAGTCAGACAATACGATAAGATGGAGCTACCTACGTAAATCAATATTTATTACAATATCGTCTTATTTAAATACCAGGTAGTGATTCGTACAAAAAAAGCTCCCATCTTATATTTATGCCTTTGGACTTCCCTGACTACCGTCTGGTAACTTTGTAAGAAAATCCTCGGCCAAAGTAAAAAAGAGTAAAGGGGGTGTTTAGGAGCTACGAGGTAACAAAGACATGCCTTAATCTTTATCACCCCTCTTTTCAGTCGGAGATAGGTTTCAGGACTTTTTGTTTTTACAAAAAGCAGCCTAGACTGTCCCACAGCTGGGCAAAAGTCTCCCCCATTTTTCTCAATGATCCTGGGTCAACTGTACCCAGACTACATTAAAATGTAAAAAATAATAAAACGGGTAGGTACCTACCAGCCTACATTTTCAGACGCAGGACGCAGGTCACCTACTTACAATTTTATAGGAAAAACCAGTGTTGTTTCCTGTCAACAATCGTTTAGGCAGATACTAAAAAATCCAAATTCCCGAACTGGAGTATAGGTACACCTACATGTAGATAACCATACTCCATGCTAATATTATAAATAGAAAAATATATATTTGTATGTTTGTAATTTGTAATGAATAAACTGATTGATTGACATCAAACATACAAGAGGAAGCACCTTGGGGCATACTGTTCGCCGACGGCATTGGACTTAACGGAGAAGAGGAAACCGAGGTCCAGAACAGGCTGGTAAAATGGCAGGGGAAACTGGAGAGTGTCGGATTGAAGCTGAGTAGAACCAAAACAGATCATTTTGTGACTTCGGTGGTCCCTCCAGTTTCACCACTATTGCCTTAGATGGTGTATCCCTGCCAGCCTACTCCAATTTTTGGTACCTCGGTTCAGGAATACAGAATTATGGTGAGATTGATATGGATGTAAAGAGCAGACTAAATGCAGGATGGATTAAATGGCGACAGGTCATAGGAGCATCCGCGAAATGACCCTTAAACTAAAGGGGAAGATTTTTAAGCTAGTTTAAAGACCTGCTGTTTTGTATGAGTTTGAGTGTTGGGCCACCAAAAGGACTGATGAAAAAAGAGTGCATGCAGCGGAAATGCGAATTTTGAGATGAATGTGTGGAGTGACGAGAATGGATGTACATCAGGGGCAGTTTGAAAGTGGCGCCCCTGACTGAAAAGATGAGGAGCAATAGGTTCGTGTAGTCATGCGAAGGGAAGAATGTCATGTAACGCGAAGAGTGCTATATAAGAATGTGGATGGAGAAGTAGAGGTAGGCCAAAGAAAAGATGGATTGATTGTGTGAAGGCTGACATGGGTAAGAAAAAAGTGACTGCTGAAATGACGAATAAAAGAAAAGAGTGGAGAACTAAAACCAGATTGTGCAGACCCCACAGAAGTGGGAAAAGGACAAGAAAATGATGAATGATGATGATGTAATGAATAAATTCAAACTACTGGACCGATTCCTAACATTCTTTCTCCATTAGAATTCAACATTATCCCTGAGTAACATATAGGCTATATTTATTACTGGCGACCCGCCCCGGCTTCGCACGGGTGTAATTATAAGTTGAAGAGTGTGAAGTCAAAGTCAAAGTATCTAGTACATAAAATGCATAGTGAAAAGATGCTAAATTTATAAAATGTCCAATGTATTCTTCTCAACTTAAACGTGCATTATGTATTCAAATTTTCATAGAGATAAAGTCAAAAGTTAAATATTGAAAAGTTATCTAATAATTCATACCTACCACTAGGTAGGTTGGGTTACTCCTTACCTACCAGGTTAGGATTACCCTAAACCAACGAGCATGTATGAAGAATGTTATGCGAGTGAATGTAGCGAAAGAGGTGTGTCAGGATCGTAGCAAGTGGAAATCCGTGATCTCTGCCTACCCCCATGGGAATGAGGCGTGATTTTAAGTATGTATACCTACCACTAGCTTTGAATTTGAAGTCACTACCTTTGAATTTTTCGAGCCGTGCGAGTCCGGGGCAGGTCGCTAGTAATAAATAAACAAAAAACCCACCTGCAAGTAGGCATGCAACTCATTTTATTCGGTTTTCCCGGGTTTCGAAGCGTGTAAATTTATATCAAACTAACAACGAAGCCCGGAGTTGAGCCCAGGCAGAGTCTTTGAATTATAAATTTGATTATTCCAAATAATTTCAGAATGGTTGAGGGGGATTCATTTGACTTGGACCTACTTGATCAAAGTCAAATGAATTTTAAGAATAATAAGTGGAGAAAAATAAAGGGTAAATAAAAACTTGTAAATAGATATTCGACCATGACTGCTTGCGATGCTGACCACTCAACCGTGCATTGGACCTCACCATCATAATGTTTCACCAAAAATCAAATAAGTCAATCAGAAATGAGGATATCCGTAGAAGAACCAAGGTCACCGACATAGCTCTTAGAATTAGTAAGTTGAAGTGGCAATGGGCAGGCCATATAGCTCGAAGAACCGACAACCGTTGGGGAATAAAGGTTCTCGAATGGCGGCCACGAACCGGAAGACGAAGCGTAGGGCGCCCACCCACCAGATGGACCGACGGCATTGTTAAGATCGCGGGAAGTCGATGGATGGAAAGGGCTCAGAATCGTTCTTCCTGGAAATGTGTAGTGGAGGCCTATGACCAGCAGTGGACTTCTTCAGGCTAATAATGATGATGATGATGATCATAATGTTTATGTAAGGACAATCCACACAACACTATCTAGCCCCAAACTAAGCAGAGCTTGATAAGAAACACTCACCATTTCGTAAATTAAATGTACGAGTGATCGAAGAACGTCTTTTTCAACCGACTTAAAATAAAAGGAGGAGGTTCTCCATTCGACTGTAAGTTTTTTTGTAATCATTACTTACCACAACACCTGTACCCGTTGTTTAAGTTTTCTAAGTGTCAAGAGAAAAGATGAGCCAACAACAATACGTTACGTATAGAAATGATCGAAACGGGTTGTTGTCTCATTATTTTTCCATACAAAAGAGAGAGACACGTAGGCAAAACGAATGTTTCAAACTGATCAAGTAAAACTACGCCCTTCTGTTCAGATGCTATAGGCATCATAATAAATTTTTATACAGATGAAACGGAGGAGAAATTCTACGAGTTGCTACGCCACGTAGCTCCGTAGCTACCGCGTAGCAAGAAGAGAGTCATCTATAAGCGGCTATCTTGGAGGTTCCTCCAAGGCGGCTATAGTCATATAAATTTTATGTTATTAGGAGCTACAGGTTCAATTCAAATAACAACTGCATTTATAAAAATATTTATTTTCAGCGAAAAAGATTTTTGTAAAAACTAAAATTCCCATAATTATTTTGAATCCCCACCAAACTAGTTCTGTAAAGTAACTATAGATCTATTGTTGCTGGAACACTTTCATTTTTTCATACATCCCGACTTCGCACAAGTGTAAAAACTTCAAGGCCTTTGAAATTTGCACCTTTCAGAATTTTCATTTCGTTTTTTTACAACCGTGCGAAGATTGCGCGGGTTGCTGTAAAAAATAAATAAGTTTCATTCAGAGTGATTCATTTTCGAGTACATTATTGCACTCATTATTTATTTTTCTCAAATCTATTTACCAGTTCTGGATTTTCCGCATTATTAATTTTACTAATTCCAAATACATTATGCTATGCGTATAGCACGTATAATACCTACGTATATAGTTGTGCTATTTTTTTAAGATTATGGAAGACTTATGGCCATCCACAGCTCAGCCGGTCTACTCTTGAACGCGACTCTGATCCCAATTTTAAGTTTTGACGGAATTTTGACAGAAATCCTATGGGTTTTCTGTCAGAATTCCGTCAAAACTAACTAATATTGGGATCGGAATCGCGTTCAAGGGTAGACCGGCAGGACAGGGAAAAGTGGAAGGAGGTTAGGGAGGATTTTGTCCTGCAAACAATTTTGTAAGAGTTCAGAACGCAGAGTAAGGCTCGTATATTCAGAAAGAGAGCTTAAGTCTGAGTCAAGCCTCAAGCATAAACAATCTATGCTTGAGGCACGACTCAGAGCACTGTTTCTGAATACGAGCGTAAGTCATTTCTTTGTATTTACCTTTGTTTGAGCATACATGTATAGGTATTACGTTACGTTACAAAATGGTAACAATTGATGCGATTATGTCAACCGAAAACCGAAAATATCCGTTACCTACCTGGTAACTGGTACCTAATAACTTTTTGTGGTAATTACAGCATTGGTCTGGCCTTGCCTGCTCGTTTTGTCCTCGACTTATCGGGAATACCTTTATTGTGGAAGCAACAATCGTACAGACTTAGGACGTGAGACCTTGCACGCAGACTCTTTCGAGACAGCCGGAAAATGTGTATGACGTTAAGCTCGATGATACAGTATTCATGATATAATAATGAGTAATTATCACACAACACGGTTAAATTGTCTAAGCAAACACACAACAAGTGACGTAGGTGGGTATGCAACCAAATACAAATGGTTTATGTTTACGTCTAATGAACCACCGCTTTTGTTTTCCAATAACAATAATAACAGGCAAAAAAACCCATGCAATCCTTGTTTAGTTTCGTGAGACCATTCGAGAATTTGGACGGTTTTCAAATAATATCAAAGAAGATTGTTATAATAGATTTAGAGATCCATAGCAAAAAAAAGCGAGGGTCCGACCCTTCGTCGCTAAGCTGATGCTCATAGGCCCTTAACAAAAATTATACTTTATACTACACCTGCTTGGAAAGTACCTTGATACTTTATCAAATTGACGGTAGAAAGTACGTCATTGCATATCGAACAAATATGCGGGGAGAAAACGCATCTGAGCGGGAGAGAAAAGTGTATGAAAATCCATTTCTTACGTGGTTTTTCGTTTTTAATTTTGGGTAAGACTATGCGCCGGTAACCTAAATATCAAAAGCCAAAAAGTTTTATACCATACCCCCTCTAAAAAGCTTATTTTATTCACTGGAAACAGTGAATAAAAAGCTCTTTTAATCACTGTTTTGGTGTTTGAATTTGGAACACACGAATAAGGTCAACGTCCATCTCAATACCTTATAACCTCCTTGCGTCATAAATACTCTCGATTTGATTGGTCGAAATTTTTGACAAGGAGTTTAGCATTGGATTAAAAACTGTTTTGTGTTCTTTGTTGTCATTGTCATACATAAGTAAATTGGCGCTATTTTGAATACTGTTCTTAGTAAGTTATGCAGCAAAAAGTTCGATAATAGTAAATCGATTGAAAATGCATTCTAGGAATGAAAAAGATGTGCTGAGTTGTTTGTTGTTCAATTGAGTTGTTGAGTTCATGAAAGTCGAGAAGTAGGTATAGTAGAAAACTTGCTTTAATTTATCCTTCTTTATTTACAAATCAAATCAAAATCTAAAATTATTTGTTTTATGTCATAAAAGAATAGTATAAACAAAGTTCATAGTTTTTAATCCTTTTTCGCTTAAATCTTTCTTTTTCTCGAAGTAATGGTATAAAGTATAGTATGCAACTCTTGAATAAAACGGATTTATATCGAGGGCCATGAATCACTCGCGTCGTTTAGGATTCTAACACTTGAATCACTCGCTACGCTCGTGATTCAATCATCATGAATCACTCCCTACGGTCGTGATTCAGTCGTTAGATTCCTGCACTTGCTCGTGATTCATCTTTGGTCCTCGATTTAAATCCGTCTTTTATTCACTAGTTGCATAATATACTATTTACAGTGAGTTTTTTATCTCCAAGTTCGCAAAATGACACTGGCCACTAGCTGTGTGTTGGATGGTGTCGGGCTGGCAGTGCGACCCTGCGGCGGCAGGATAAACAATTTGAAAAAAGAACATGCAAAAATTGCAGCGCCATTGGCGCCATTTCCAATTTGTGTGTTGTTTGAGGATACAGTTTTCGTAGAAAGTAAAATAAATTTATTTTCCTTGTAGGTGTAGTATAAAGCACTATGTATCACTCGAGAGAAACTGCGATTCCCAATCTCGGGTGTTTTAAACGACACCCTTGACGGTAATCGGTCGCTTTCTCCTCTCGGTGAACAATGTACTATTATGAACTCAATATTTCGACCTCGTAGAAAAAAAACCATCTAGAGGTCCTTTTAATCCAGGTACAGGCAATCTTCATTCGAAGTAAAACATCGTAAAGAAACCCGCGGCTTAGTCAGCTCCGCCGCATTGACCATGTCTCCTGTGGATTAGGCCGACTAAGCTGTCAGGATGGTATAGGTGCTGGGCAAGCCTATTCCATCTAAAATCTTGTCCCCATTGTAACTACCCGTAAGTAGGGGCATGAGTAAACACCAGTAGCCCCTGACGCTATATAAAACTACATTAGATGCAAAAAGACTTTTATTATTTTATAGTAATCTTAAAATACGTAGAATTATAAACATTGGTGGATAGGTAAGAGATGTTTGTCTTATGACAGATTTAAATGTTTGGTACAGCGCAAAATTGTGCGCGTCATAAGACGCTGAAACCCTTGAAACAACTTCTTGCTCGCACACTTTTAATGATATCTTTCGAAAGATATAAAAACTGAATAAGTTCGGTTTTTTTATCTTTATTTTTATATCGAAAATCGCGAGCAACTACACAAGATACCTTACAAAAGGATAAAATGCTGCGAGCGAGAACTACATCGACTATTGTCTTCGCCTTACGCAATTAATCTTCAAATTCCACTCTTACGAGTATTTATACAAATTATACAGTCTATTGGAATGTAATGAAGTCTATTATTGAAAACCTTCGATACAGAGTTAAAATCGTCTCTCATTGAAAGCATGCACGAATGCGGGTGATAATAAAACCTGGAGGTAAAAAATAATAACAAGTAATTTGTAGAAGGTAATCTTTACTGTGTTGAGGTCTAATTGCCACTGTAATGGTTTTTTTTATGAAAATAAGCTTGAAAAAATTGAGAAACCGCCTTCATTGACAAATTGCTAAACCGATTTTTATGAAATTTCTATGGAACCGATATAGAAATATTACTATTCCGATAAAAAAAACTGTTGTTGAATCATGTTTAACCGATTTAAATAAAACAGGAGGAGGTTCTCTATTTGGCTGTAGTTTTTTTAATGTTTGTTATCGCATAATTTCGTCATTTATGATCCAATTTGAAAAAACTTTTTTACCTGGAAGGTTATAAAACAATTTAAGATAATTTAGCTATTAGATAATACTATGTACAATTAATTTAACATAAGTTTGATGAAATTTCTTTGGGTTCACCATAGATTCATCAAAATTGGTTCAGTTGTTGGGCCATGAAGACGGTTTCTTAAGTTTTTGTTTGTTAACCTTTTCCCAGTTTCTCAAAAGCTGGCCAAAAACAATACTTAGGTATAGCATTGTGGGGATATACATAATCTTATTTCAATAACTGATAAGTCCGTTTTCGAAATCTTCAAAAACTTCATTCATCTTTAGTTAATCAGGGTTTGAGAAACTGAGGGAGTGTAAATTTTCATATTTTTACAAGGAAATTTATTACGCTTATAATCACTTGCTTACATTTATTACAATAACAATTGATAGCTTATGAAATGCTAATTTAAGCCACAAACTGCTATCTTATCAGTGGTGCTTGTGTTAAATTCCCGAGTTCGAAATGTGATCATCGGGTCTTTCCATGAGGGCTGGCTTAGAGGATATTATTTATTTGCCTTAACATTTTATATTTTATACAAAGCCGGTTGGTTGTCGTAACCAAGTTTCCTCAAATCTTTCGACACCATGGATAAGTTCAAAGTTGCGGTCCCGTAAGATTCCGTTCGTAGCACTGAAACAAATAATATATGAGAAATGATGTATAGGCAGGCATCTATATAAATGATTCCCAACGTGGTCCAGGTGGACCCCTAGGGGTCAGCGGGAGACTCGATGGGGGTCTACGATGGCATGACAAAAATATGGAGGCTCACGATACGTAAGCGGGGGTCCACGAAACTTTATCTGGTTTCGATAGTGAAGAACTAAAATGTTGGCTTCGCCTATCAATTAATTAATTAACCTATAAATTCTTACTTGTTTCGAAAACTGTCATTTCGTGGTAGGAACTCAGCCGCAACGCAAATGGCGTTGCGGCTGAGGTCCTACCACGAATTCCACGAATTCCATAGTTAGATCTAATCTCCATATTTTTTTGTCGACTGGGAATATAGTAAAAATGTAGCTGCAGGGTAGGGGGTCAGCAAAATTTTGAAAGTGGTCTATGAGAAAAAAAAGGTTAGGGACCTCTAATCTATATAAACTATCTCAAAACAGGAATGCATCTTTTTTATACTACAACTAGCTAATGGAACAAGCATTATGGCCCATCTGATGTTAAGTGGTCACCATCACCAAAGCATTGCCTCGTAGTTCACGCACGTCAGGATCGTGCCCTACGGTGCACTGCCGTGCGTCCTGAGGTTTACAGATGTTCAGCCTCACATGCCAGTAATTTCACCGGCACCCACACACTTCAAACCGAAAACGGCAATGCTGCTTCACTACAGAATTAGGCATGGTGGTAGTACTTCCCCGGACGAGCCAAACACAAAGAACTCTAGTACTAATACTATTACTACTACATATCGGCTTAATAGCAAAACAATTATGGGCATTATTCATACTCAAAAATAAAATCGTAGGATGCGTGAAATTTGTCATATTTACCTACCTACTCCGTTTACATTACGGCGTAGTTTGATGGCTGGTACCTAGGACCTATTACCTTATTATTTGTGATAAATTAAATAATCTGATTTCCAATTGAAGAAATATCTACTATGTACAATTTATTTACCTAAATATTTTTTTTTTATGTTTTTGTGCATAAAACAAGCAACTTCATAAACTAGAAATGGGTACTAGAGTACATTTATGTGAATAAATAAATGACAAGAAAGTAATACTACCCTTTTAAGGTAAGTCTTGGACATCTTCAAGGATTACCGAGAGATACGGGGTGATCAGTGATCACCGCCGAGAAAACCGCCTCTGGAGCAACTGGACAGATATGCCTCAAGCAGTAGTATGCCTCAAGTTGATAAACGCAAGGCAGTGCATCGTAGGGCACGTTCGTGACGTGCATGACCTACGTGACAATGCTTTGATAGGCGATGATATGCTTGTTCCATTAGCAAGTTGTATAAAAAACCTACGTCTGGTTGATAGGTACCTACTCATGACAGTTGAACCGCTACTGTGTAGATTACGTAATGTTATTTAGTTTTTAAGTACCTACTTGTGTTTTCGATGACACTAAAGCAACTTGTGACTTTGTGTTTGATTTCATGCTTGATTTGTATTGGATAAAAATCATCATAATTTCAATGATAATGAGCTACAACTAATTTGTAGCGGTAATGATTTTGTGAGGATTAAAATACGGCTTTTCAAGTTATTGATACCTAACCCGTCGGTCCGGTGTCTACGCCTATCCCTATTTACCCCAACACCAAGGCGAGAGGGGAAGGCGAATTTTAAACCCAGTTAAAACGAATCTACTTTTTCCACTGTTAAATTGTTGAGGCCTATTTACACTGTAACAGTTCAATAATTCAATTACTACTTTATTAACCACGCTTATAATTAAGAAAAAATATGATATAACAATTATATTTTTGCCCCTTGCGGTTATTGTAAACTACGGCACTACACCATGCTTATTTCTGCCGTCAAGCAACGTTGCTGTGTTTCGGCTTGAAAGGAATGGGTGTCGGTGAAATTACTGGCACGTCTGTATGCCTCAAGCTGAAGGATAATGCATCGTAGTGCACGTTCCTAACGTACGTGAGAGCAAGGCTTTGTTATGGGCGACAGTTAGAGTGGCATCAGATGAGCCATATGTTTGTTCCATCAGCTATGGTTGCATAAAAAACCTAGACTTGGGGTAACGAAAAAAGTTATCCTTACAATAGTTATCTTTCCCGCTGGCCAGCATCTTTGGATCCACCAGCTCTGGATACCTCCCTGTAGCCCACGCTAGCCACTCCCCCAGCACTGAAGACGCCAGGGGCCGGAGTAAGGACGCGGTGGTCACTCGGGGGCCTGTGATGGGCGGCAGTAAAGCCAACGCGTAGCCTCGGAGTGAGTCCCCACTGAGGGGGTTTTGTGCCCTCACGGTAAGCACTAACTGCGGCCCTGCAGGAAGGAACTAAGACGTAAGTTTGTTGCCTGTTCATCTAGGCTTGGTCTCATGGAACTGGCACCTAGACTCGCCCAGGATATTTGGCATGGTATGCGGTAAATGGTTAGGAATAAGAATTATTCATGTAAAACTGCGTTAAGAGATATTAGGTACATTCTACCCATTTCGGGCGTACAAAATTGCTATTCTCAATTACCTAGTCTGGTTTTGCTTTTATAGAACAATGCACTTAGCTGGTATGTACATACCTTCTACAAAGAATGTCTACGTGTAGAATCTAACCTATGGTTTAGTCATGCAACACGTCATGTTTGAGGCGACGACCTTTATTTTAGGTAGGTAGGTATAGGTTAAACGCGCATGGGGCGTGTAGGTAGGTAGAAATAAATAATTTGGGTACCTATCTACCTACTAACAGCGACTCATTTAGGTATCTAGTACCTACTGATAACATTTATATTACCTGCTTACCCTACCTACCTAACAATAAAATTAATTAAAAAAAAAATTAAACTTTCGCGATCATACCACATATTTTAGCTAAATTTTACGCGTTATATACCCGTGTAATAGATTCAGTAGGTATATAGAACTTACAGCCAGAAACGTTCGTGCTGCCAAAGACCATCTCGACAGGCAAATTGAAGAATACTTTTTCAGGGTCGTTTCCAGCTCTAGCCATCTGGCTAGTTCCTGATGAAAGTCCGGAAATAGGCTCCCAGTCCGGACCCCACACGATATCATACTGAACGTACAGAAACTCGTCGAAAACGCCACTAGGAAAAGTCACATATTCAATTTGACCAGAAAATGAGACTAAAAACTTAGTTAACTCGCCCTCTCTCATCGAAATACTTAATTTTTAGGAAGTACGACCAAAAAGTTTGCTAGATAACCTAACTTTACAAAATCAAAACAAACGTCGCTATGGCAACGAACGATGACGTACTATGGCCAGGGTCGGCCACAGATGAAAAATGTTAGGTCGGTGTGGATAGCTCCATGTTGTAGTCCAAGGTCCAAAGTGGGGTACCCGAAAGCATCTAAGGTAAAATAAAATTTACATTTTATTCTGACAATTTTAGAGTCAGCTCTTATGTTCTAATAAGTTTAAAATAATTAAGGCAGGTTATTTTTATACGTTTATCTGTCGTACAGTCCGGCAAGTATAACTTGGCGGGTCTGAAGTGAGCTGTTCGATCGTTAATGGCCAATGACTGATGGAAGATTGGCCAAACGGCTAGCTTCAGACCCGCCAAGTTATACTTGCCGGACTGTACGTATACCATAGACAAAAGTTTAATTACTTCCGCCAAACTGTTTTACCGACAATGTTTTTGTTTTCAAACTTATCAAAAGATGGCGTGCAAGAGCTTCTAAAAAACTCAATCGTCCACCATTGTGAAGGCGATTCTGCGGAAAAGTTTGATCGTTTTCTTGTTTTCTGTGCTGTTCATCGGTGAAATAAAACGTTGTATCTCATCAGTTATATTGCCTGATATTCAATGAATTTAAATCAAAGTGTTATTTTATTCCCAAGTGACTAAAACCAAATCCTGAATGCTTTCAAAATGTCACGCGAAGTGAGCATCAGTTTCGTGAACACCATACCATGCACATAATAAAATTGGTTTCGTTTGAAAAAAGTGAACCCGGACAGCACGCGAGTAGCGTTGCTCGCTCAGGATACATGTGGAATGCAGTGGAAACTCGGACTTTGGAAGTGTGCATGTGAAACCGTTCCAGGATTTTGTGTACACGTTGAACGGCAGCGTAGTTACGCGGGCGAAGGCATACAAGTTGCCGGCATCAGTATGGTGGACTGAGGGAGCGCTTGGTGTCGCATCGACGCTCAATACATATTGTAAACAAGTGCATCTGTTGCGAGCGCATCATGTCTGGCTCGCAGCACAACCCCAATGGTCGCCAATCGCAGCTGGGTTCCGGCTGGAACCCAGCTATGCAGGTTGTGATTATCTTTCCGTTATTATTTACACTCATTCATGTTTTCGCAATATCCTGCAAGAAGTTACTTTGCCACATGTTTCAACACTTGCCTACAATAATGAACACAATACATCCTTGAAATGTGTTGTTGTCCTCTATGGCTAGGTACACTATAGACGCGATAACTTTCGCGCATTCTTTGTTTGGCTAGCACATTGCCTCTTAGTGTGGGAGAGTGCATTCTTACCAATCAGCTGTTTGATTGACAACAATGCAACACTGAAATAATACACACACCCTCACCTATTGTCAATGATTGTTGCTCTCAAACAGAAATTCTAGAACTTCTAGGAATATTCTAGAATCACATTCATGTTTAGATCTCAATAGTTATAATATTAAATTTAAGTGAATACTTAACAAGGCATAAAACTAACTGATATAAGATGTTGTAAACATATTTAAAAGTATGTTTTACTTTATGATTATAATTCTTTAAAATTTCAAAAAACAACAACAAACTTCGGCTCGCCTCCACTCCAAATATTGCTATGCCCTAAATTTAAGGGCCTATTATGTATTCACTATTATTACTTAAAGACCTCACCATGTAACATAATGATTGCAATAAATAATATGAGTATGCAAGAAATAAAATGGGATTTTTGTATCTTATTGGGCAAAATATTTTTGACGGATTTGAAAAATTTTAAGTGTTCATTTATGCTGTCATAGATCCATATCAATACACCCCATCGGCAAATGTATGATCCGCACTTGATGTGCGGGCAGGTTTTTCTGCAATAAGGCCGCTGGTGGGCCCTTTTTGCGTGACCCTTGACACATGTTGCTCGAACTTTTTAAGGTTCTACAACACGCCGGTTTCCTCACGATGTTTTCCTTAACCGTTTTGAGAGTACTGGCATAGTGCACATAAATTTTTCGACAGAAAAACTCATTGGTACTGGATTTGAACCCACGACCTTCGTATCGGAAGGCGAGGTCGCTACCACTAGACCGCCAGTGCTCTTCAATTCACCCCATAGCTTCATACCTAATCATCTGCCTCTGCATCTGTGTACCAATAGCAGAATGACAAAGCAACAACAACAAAAACAATGTTGTTATGCTGTGACCTGTTGACATAGCATACATAATAAATATTCAAATTTAACAATTTTGTCTTTAATGAATATTCAATATACATTTTTAATCTGTATTCTCTTCCTAAAATAAAATAGTTTTGATTGGGGGCTCATATACCCACTTATCCTGTCACAGGTTCTTCAAGGTAAGGGTGGTGAAAAGATTTAATATGCCCACTGAAAATGTGGAAGAATTATATGTTAATTGTCTGAGAAACAAAAATAATCAAACTTGAAAAGTCTACTTCAGAATGTAACTGCTGAAAAATTTTTTTTTTGTGACCAATCTGAAAGTCTTTTCTAATAAAATAAAAACTTTCCTAATCAAAAGTTTAACAGTAGGAAATTAAGTACTTCTTAAAAAATCAGTTAAAATCAAGACCAAACTTTTCAGATGCAGATGGCAAACCTCCTAGCTCGGAGTCAGCAGCTGAACCCGGCGCACCTCACGGACCGGGGAGTCACATGGCACACGCCCACTCCCCCTCCGCACATGTACCTGCCGGCACCGTCGCCTCCTGATCCTCTTCAGGGTCTGCAGGTAAGAGTACATTTTCAAAACATTTGGTATAATAAAAAAGTTGTAAAGAAACTTTTTGCTAATAGTACGCATGATAGTACAACTTGCAATATGGTGAGTTCCTGAAGAGATATTTTTCACTTCAAACCTTCTTTCCTTCAAGTTGGCAAGTTTTATCATGCGCACTTGATGTGCGGGCAGTTTTTCCGCAAGAAGGCGCTGGTGGGCCCTTTTTGCGTGACCCTTGACACATGTTGCTCGAACTTTTTAAGGTTCTTCAACACGCCGGTTTCCTCACGATGTTTTCCTTAACCGTTTTGAGAGTACTGGCATAGTGCACATAAATTTTTCGACAGAAAAACTCATTGGTACACAACTTGATTTGACCCCATGACCTTCGATTTGGAAGGCGGGGCCGCTACCACTAGACCACCAGTGCTCTCTTTTTGCTAATAGTATGCATGATTGTATAACTTGCAATACGGTGAGTTCTTAAAGAGATATTTTTCACTTCAAACCTTCATTCCTTCAAGTTTCTCTTATCAACTTTGAATCCTCCAACTTATTGCAGCTAACAGATATCAATTATAGAACACAAAGATTTTTATAATGTCCCTAAAGTTAAGACCTTCCCCTTGGTATGGTCCGCTGCACCATCATACTCGACTTTAATACTCTTCTTTCATACTCTACTCTTAATCACACTCGACGAATAACTCCTATGGACTGTTCGGCACAAGCAAGTTAACTTTTGGGAAATTATTAAAATCAGTGATTACCATAAGTTTAGTAAACACAATAAAAATATAATTTTTATTTTATTTATTTTATTTTATTATTTATTAGTTAAAACGGTTACACACCAATTTATATTAATTAAATAAATCATAGTTTAAAAAACTAAAAAAACACGCTTTTATAACCAATTGAACCAAAAAGTTAAAAATAAAATATATTTTAGAACAGTAAAGATGACCTAAAAGTATGTAGGTCATGTCAATTAGTACTTGTGTGTAAAAGCAACATGTGTTTATTTCAGGCCATGAAAGGCGCGGGAGGTAACTCTGTGTTCCGTCATACAGCGACGCCGCCCGATATGTACCGGCACACTCCCACGCCTCCAGAAAAACACATTATGAGGTGACCACATCATTATACACTGAACCCCTAATTTTTGATGTCGACGAAAAAACATGACTCATGCGGCGTTACCTCGCTCTGAGGCGTTCCATTTAATGCCGGCTGTACACTCTCGGCGAGAGAGTCTCCCCGAGAGCCTCGGCCGGTGAGGCTCTCGACGAGAGCATACCTGTACACTCTCGTTTTTCATTAGTACTGTAGATTCTCGCAGTAATGGACGTAGAAATTGCTGCTGCTCTTTGTCTTTGTGCTGTGAGCTATTATAATTTGATAAACATTTACCACAAAAAGAAAATTAAAAAGCCATGGCGAAGAAGAAGATGGTGGATGGTTACTATGCACCGCAATAGAAACCGGTACCTACTTCAAATTGAACAACAGTCAGTTGATATGTGTATTGTATATGTATACCTAGCTAGAGTATTATTAATTCTGTGTATTTAATAACGCGTCTTCACACAAACACAGTCAACGAACAACTAAATGACGAGTGTGTACATGCACGCTCTCGTTTTCCTCGCGAGACCCAACGAGATCCTTTGACTCGGGCACAAAAAACCGACAAGCGACCGAGACCGACCGAGGCAAGGCGCGAGAGAGCGAGACACGACGAGAGCCCCATGTACATTCTCGTTCTCGGCCTGTCTCGAGGTGTCTCGTCGAGAGTGTACAGCCGGCATAAGGCTTGAAGTGCAAGCGAGAGCGCGGAACGAGCGACAAAGAGAGAACAAAGACATTATGTCTCTCTCCTACTTGAGTGAGCGATGTATCCGCGTTGGCAGCTGTATGACGTTGTCACGTTCAACTATCGTCAGTAAACGGACTTTACAGACCTAATTTTTTTATAATAAAATTGCTATGCTTATTAAATCATCTAAACGCCTTACAGCTCACAGCATAGTTCTTATAAACTCACTGGATTGTGTGCTGTGGTGGGTTTGGTTCCTGCCTAAAGCCACCATCATTAGCCTGAAAAAGATACAGACCTCCCCTATGCATCCCGCACTTGGTGTTTGGACTGGTTTCCGCTAGTAGGCCGCTGGCGGGCCATTTTTGCATGACACGTGTTGCCCGAATTTTTTAAAGTTCCTTTACCGTTTTGAGAGTACTGGCATAGTGCACATACATTTTTCGACAGAAAAACTCATTGGTACACCACTGGATTTGAGCCCACAACCACCAGTGCTCCCCTCCCCATCTACCAACTTTCAGCGATCTTTACAAAGTCATTGGTTCATTTTCTCAACAGGAAAACAACAGGAAAGAGGCATTCTTTCTGTGTGTATAATTAGCCCCATAGGAAACAGGATGGTTAAAATATTAATAAAATAATAAACAAATATGATTTTCAGGGGGACTCCATCGCCAGGTGAAATGAAAGGTCCACCTGTTGATATTTACCAACATCTCGGAGCTAGCAGAGGTAAGACAGCTTCCAGTGTGGAAAAAGGATTTTAAGTGCGCCTAAAAGAAGCTCCTTTCGTGCACTAGACACATGTTTTTGAATTTTTAGGTTCTATGACATGCCCGGTTTCCTCACGATGTTTTCCTTAACTGAGAGTCCTGGCATAGTGCACATAAATTTTTCGACAGATAAACTCATTGGTACACGACTGGATTAAACCCAAAACCTTAGGATCGGTAGGCGGGGCCGCTACCACTAGGCCACCAGTGCTTTCAACCGCGTGCGCCCACCGCAATTGAATTTGTTCTATCGTTATTTACAGAGACCCGGCTCCGCGCCGACGATATCCTATCGTTCGCTCGGCAAGGCTCGCTGGACCTATCCCTCGGCTCGCGCGCTAACGGCGCCACCCCGCCCGCGCCCGCGCCGCATGCCGCCTCGCCCGCGCTCTCCGTCAGAGATGCACCTACTATCAACAGGTAACAGCTGCGGGAGTAAGAGAGGAGTAAGATCTGCACTGATGGGGTGTATTGTTTATTGGCAGGGCTAAACCTCACCCCAGCCAGCCCAACTCTTGGTTGGTGGCAGCAATGTTCCAGTAACGATATATTTGTACTTTTCAGTCTGATTGGTCGCGCGGCTCCGCGGCGCGTAGACTCTCTGCTGGAGCGGCTGGTCCCCTCCCCGCACTCCGTCATAGTGCACTCGCGCGCTGCCAACACTCCCTCGCCGCCTTCCTCCAACGAGGTATGTCACTACTATGCGGCGCGTGGACTCTGCTGGAGCGGCTGGTCCCCTCCCCGCACTCCGTCAAAATGCACTCGCGCGCTGCCAACACTCCCTCGCCGCCTTCCTCCAACGAGGTATGTCACTACTATGCGGCGCGTGGACTCTCTGCTGGAGCGGCTGGTCCCCTCCCCGCACTCCGTCATAGTGCACTCGCGCGCTGCCAACACTCCCTCGCCGCCTTCCTCCAACGAGGTATGTCACTACTATGCGGCGCGTGGACTCTGCTGGAGCGGCTGGTCCCCTCCCCGCACTCCGTCAAAATGCACTCGCGCGCTGCCAACACTCCCTCGCCGCCTTCCTCCAACGAGGTATGTCACTACTATGCGGCGCGTGGACTCTCTGCTGGAGCGGCTGGTCCCCTCCCCGCACTCCGTCATAGTGCACTCGCGCGCTGCCAACACTCCCTCGCCGCCTTCCTCCAACGAGGTATAATAATAGGCAACAAATACTGCACATCGACTAATTTCGGCTTCATAGAGCGTAGTGTGCGTCAGAAAGAGATAAGCAGAAAAGCCGATATTTTTTGCCTCAAACCGAATGTCACTCCTATCTACATTCAGTGTTTTGTCACGCTAGCCTCAAAAACATAGTATAAAAAAACTTGATATGGGGAAAAGATGAAAGCGTAGCTGTTTACGGTCACTGACCGCAGCCGATAAGACACACACACATAGCCGAGTCGATAAGACACGCCCCACTAGGGTGACCAGACGTCACGTATTTTAAAGGTTGTCCCGAATTTCAGGCATGCATTTTTCCTTGCTCCGTAATCCACAATGTTTATTGATTAATTCCAGTATGTGTATGTTGTAACATTCCAGGACTCTGCAGACTCGCTGGGCGCGCCCCCCGGCGCCAAGCGGAAGCGCAAGCCGGAGCGCACAGTACGCGTCGCCACAGCGCCCCCCTTCGCGCCGCCCCCCGTAGCCCCCACGCCCCCCTCCGCCCCTGCGCCCCCCGTCGTGCCTGCGCATCTAGCCGCGCCCGCTAACATGCATAGAAGTCCGGCTGCAGGTCAGACTTACACAAAAAACAGGCTTACTACTGTAAATCCATGATCATCTAAGATTTCTTGATAGTTTAGTTAGACCCTACAGACTTAGTATGTTCACAAGTAATTTTTATAAATTAAATGCCTAAAGGGCGAGTCAGAGGCACCTAAATATTGACATCATGACCTCAGTAAATCCATACATGCTGCTATAATTTCTAAAAATTGTTTGTTTATTTTATTTATTTTTAGGTAAATGTAGTGAGAGTAGGTACTTACTACAATGTAGCTAAAAATAAATAAAATAAATTACTCATTAGTAACCGGTATCGTCTTTTACAGATTTTTTATTAGTAAAGCTGTAACCTAACCTCAAAACTCGGTCTCTTTGTTGAGTCCGGCATATAAAATCCATGCCAGCATTCTAGAAGATAATTAAAATTTTTGTAAATGAGTTTATTTCTTTGTAAATATCTAATTTTCAAAGCAGAAGTAAACACAGTTCTTTGTAAGTTTGTAAGTCTATTCTATTCTAAATAAATAGTGTATTCCACAGTTCCCATAGAGAACGGCGACACGGAGCATGTCAAGATGAACGGCCCCGAGAAGACGCCGACGCCCCCCGTAGCGATACCTGCTCCCACGCCGGTCAATGACCCGCCGCCCTTGCCCAAGGCACCATCGCCGCATCCACACGTCACGCCCAATATATGCGAAGAGTCCTCGAGGAGAAAAACACGATCAGGTAACCAGGATATTCAATCACTCAGTGAGCGGACTTAATTTGGTCTTAAATTCAGAAACAATGCTGAGTCTGAGTCGAGCCTGAAGCATAGATTTTATGATTTTTAAAGATACATTTCTTTAGCAATAAGCACACATAAATTATAAACAATTTGATACATATGACATAACTTCGGAAATCATAAATTAATATGGCTTGTAAGTAACAGACTTGTGCTGTACTACTGTATTTCTCCATTGAAAGTGTCAAAAATCTGAGCTTGAGACACAACTCAGACTCAAGCACTATTTCGGAGTACGGGCCTTAGGGTCCTTTTTGTGGCTTTGTTGCTAGTTTAACCACGCGTTGTCCACTAGAAAGACCTGTCAAGATCTCCCCAGGTGTCTTCGCTAGCTCTTTATTTTGTGATGCAGAGGAATACATTTCCTCAAAATTATTTATTTTACATTTTGAGAGCACATAGGAAATGGGAGCTCACGTTATATTGGTTTAATTTTAATCTGTTAAAGTCATTTTGCTTAAAATAAAATATGTCTATACTAATATTATAAAGAAGAAAGATTTTTATTTTTGTGTTTATGATTGTAATTAATAAACTTAAATACTGTACCGATTTCAAAATTTCTTTTACCATTCGAAAGCTACATTCACCCTGAGTAACATAGGCTATATGTCATGTGTTTAAAAGGTAAATGTCCACTCGTGCGAAGCCGGGACAGGCCGCTAGTAGTGAATATAGAGGGGAATGGAAGAGGAAGAAATTTTGTGCCAACCCCACATAAATGCAATTTAGAGCACTGGTGGTCTAATGGTAGCGGCCCCGCCTTCCGTTCCGAAGGTCGTGGGTTCAAATCCAGTCGTGTACCAATAAGTTTTTCTATCGAAAAATGTATGTGCACTATGCCAGTACTCTCAAAACGGAGAAGGAAAACATCGCGAGGAAACCGGCGTGTCGTAGAACCTAAAAAAGTTCGAGCAACACGTGTCAAGAGTCACGCAAAAAGGGCCCGCCAGCGGCCTAGGTACTTGCGGAAAAACCTGCCCGCACATCAAGTGCGGATGATAAAATTTTGCCGAATTTGCCCACATAAATGAACGCTGTCATTTGTTGTAGGTTCAGCGGAGACGATAGCAGACATAGCGGCGATGATAGCGGGGGGCGGAACCCTGCCGGCGCCTCCCGCGCCCCCGGCGCCCCCGCTGCTGTCCGTTGACAAGCTGCACAGCGTGCTCGGGAGCCCTGACACCGCGCCGGAGCCCGAGACGACGGTCGAAGACGAACCGGAGCCCGACAGAACAAGTATGACATAAAATATATATTTCTTTGATAAAGCCGTAATTTGTTTCCTGTTCTTCTAGGCTTGGTCGCGTGGAACTGGCACCAAGACACATACAACTGAATAATATTTCGACTTTCATGTATATTTCTGCCGCCAAGCAGGGTTGCTGTGCTGTTTGGGTTTGAAGGGTGCCGGTAAAATTATTGGCACGTGAGGCTCAACATCTTAATACCTCAAGTTGATGGACGCCGACAGTGTATTGTAGGGCACGTTTATGATTACCACTTAACATCAAGTGGGCCATATGGCCCACTGCATGTTCAATCAGCTAGTTTTATAAAAATCGAATTATTTAAACATTTTGTATAAATAATTCGAAGATTACCATAAAAAAAAATTGAAACATTCTATTTGTTTAGTACTTACGGAACTACTAAATATTTTCTTACGTTTAACCATAATCAGTTTTAAGACCAACCTTATTTTGCAAAAAGGCTTTCAATACAATGGTCATGGTGTCATGTTCATGGAAACGCATAGTAAACACATTTGTAAGTTGATATTGTATTAAAACGCTGATTGTGCTGTTATGGCACGTCTATCTATACCGATAGGCGTGACATCATTCGCTCCTGAGTCCTCAGTACCTCAAGTCATAGGGTTTTTTGTTCGGTTTTTATTCTCAGTAACAAGCTTGTTTTTTGGCTAGTTTTTATACTATTAAAGTTGAAGTTAAGTAAGGTCAATGAGTAGTGTAGTATTTTCTCTGTGTGCGTGCACTACGCCTATGGACTTGGCAGGTACTGTGCTTGTCACCCATATTTGAGTGTCTATATCATATTTCAAACCTAGATTCGCTAAAAATAACAATGAAAAAAAAAATACAATAAAAACTGGCCAGTTCCGTTTTTTGTTTCAAAGTCAAAAACTATTTTTCTGGACTGGCTTCCCAGCTCAGTTGGTGGTACCTCTGCCTTCTGTGACGGGGGTCGTGGGTTCGATCCCAACCGAGAACAAATATTTGGGTAGTGAACATAGAAATTTGTTCTCTGTCTAGGTGTTATATCGTATTCTAAGGCCCGACATTTTTCAATGGAGAACTGTCAAAAACTCTACGCATGTGGCTTGACTCAGACTCAAGCACTGTTTCGGAATACGGACTTTAGTATGTATTTACATAAAAAAATGTATACTTCGTATATCAGCTATCTGGGTCCCATAGTAGAAACTCTGCTTATTTTGGGACTTGACAGTGTTGTCCACAATATCAATACATATTACAAGCGGCTTCGCTCTCCTCGTTCCCGTTACTTTTTCAACATATTTTTGAAATCGGCACATTAGTTTTTGAGTTTATTCATTAAGGGGCCGGCGAAGGGCGAATTTTCATACAAACGTAATACCAAAATTATTACTAGCTTAGGCAGATTTTCACTATATTATTGTAATAACTGTATTCGTATAGTATTTATCTAGGTTCCTGAACAGTTTTTATTTTAAATTACTTACCTCAAATGAAATTAACGCCAATCACATTTTGCAATGAAAAAAATGTGTAAAATGCGATTGGTGTTTATGTCATTTGATGTAAGTAATTTAATTTTTTTTTCTTTATAATATTAGTATAAAAGTATAGATTGTAATGAATGATGGTGGTACTTCTAGGTGGTGCGATCGGTTCGGGCGCGTTGGCCCCGCGTCGGCTTGCCTCGGGCCCCGAGGCGGGGCGCGGCCGTGTGACGTCACCGTCCGAGGCGCGCTCGCCGGCGTGCGACGCACAGCCCACGCCGCCGGCCGCCGCTAGCTTCGTCGAGGTCGAGAACCAACTAGAGAAGATGTTCGCCGGACTCGAGGAACCTGACACTGATACTGCCAAGGGTAACTAAACATCCCTTTGCATCATTTTTTTTTTTATTAGGTTCTCAAAACTGGACGTTACACTATGAGTACATTAATATTATGGTACGTGGCTAGAAAAGACATAGGCGAGTGTACGGCCTTCTAGATGAGAACACAGCATGCATAAAATGAATTATATACCTGCTGCACTAGAACTATTTATACAACAGAAATTACATAATTTAGTACAGAAAAATATATATAATTATGTAAGTTGAGCAAAAACAGTGGATTTGTTAAATAAATACATACAAAATCAAAAGAGAAAAGGATACTAAAACTTAAAGTTAAATTCTATTTCTAACTGATTTGGGGGAATAAGATCTGCACTGACGTCCCGCGATGGGGTGTATTGTGCATTGTCTCCCTGCCAAACCTCACCTAAGCCAGCCCAACTCCTTAAAATAACGGAGTAGGACTTTGGGTTGGTGGCAGCAATGTTATAGTGAACCGGATGGTGACACAGATGTGGATGTGGAGGGACAAGACTCTATAACTTCTCTGAGCCCTGTCTTGGCCCTCGCTTCTTCTGTTGCGGAGCAGTGCAGTACTGCATGCTCCACAGTTTCCTTTTCCTGCAGGCAGCCCCGACACAGGTCGCTGTCTGTCGCTCCAGTCTACATGAGGTGGTAGTTGAGCCGTTTGCATCTATTGTAGATGATTTTTATAGCGTCAGACGGAACTGGGGACTACGCCAGCCCTAAACGCGGGACGCTATAGTGCCTGGGACAAGATTTTAGATGTAGCACTATTGTAGCACTCGCTACAATAGCATAAGCTGGGTGCGGTCAATTTTTAAGTCATTGTATATTGTTCATTCTTGTCTATGGTTTTATGTGGCATAAAAAAAGTAAATTTTGATTTTGATCTTGAAAAGTTATGAACCGAGTGGGATGAGTGTTTACATCTGACGTCAAAGGTTCAATGAACTACCAATGACCACTATATCTTTTTAGAACCTGCGCCGGCGAGTAAGCGTCGGAAATCCACCGCGGCGCGCGCTCGGACGGAAGCGCAGACGCGGCGTAAGGGGCCGCGCAAGAAAGCCGACGCCAAGCCGAGGAAGGGCAAGGACGCCTCTAAAGACACCCGCGAGTACGACTCGGGCAGCAATGCCAGCTCGGGCAAGTCACGGGGACCTTATATACAAGTGAGTTTGAAATATGCTACGTTTTTACGTTACTGTCTGACTAAAAGAGGGTTACGACTTAGATGCCTTAATTTTTACGTTACTGTCCGAGTTAAGACTTAGATGCCTTCAAAACCAGAGTCTGTAGAGTGGACCTAGGATCGAGGGGAATGGAAAGTCTTGGAAGAGACCATTCCACAGAAGAAGGTTTTCTGAGGGCGAGTCTTGTTTCAGTCACTATATCATCCCGATATGCGTGTATTCCAGATCCGCGGCGGCGTATCAGAAGGCTCGCCTGTATCCGTGTGCGTGATGAACGCACACACAGGCGAGGAGGAGGAGTGCGGGCGGCGGCGAGAGCGCGGCGCGGGGGGCGGTGCGGGGGGGATGGGGGTGGGGGGCGCGGCGGGGGACACGCGGCGCCGCGGCCTGCACGCCTCCACGCTGGGCCTGCGCTACGACGCGTGCACGCGCGACCTCACCTGGCTGTGCGCCTTCTGCGCGCGCCCGCCGCACGCCTGCGGACTCGGAGACCTGTTCGGACCATATGCCGTCGATACTGACTTACCTGAGTATAGGTGTGTATGTATACTATCTCGTAAATCAACCGCGGTGTCTAAAAATTTCGGATATGTTTCCGATCGAAAACGTCAGTTTTTCTTGTGTTTTTACATGCAATCAAAATGAATGTCTAAAATAAATAGCAATTTGTCTCTCTTGCTCATGAGCACAAGAAAAAATTCTGACAAAACTGATCAAAAACGCTGTCGAAAGCTATAAATAAAAAAAATAAAAATAAAAAATTGTAAAAGAAAGGGCAGGAGGAATGGATTCTTATTTCAATCTACCTTAGATTGAAATAAGAATCCATTCCTCCTGCCATTAAATACATAAGTGTGACGGATCTAATCTCCGAGTACATTGTGTGCTATAATTTCAGAGCGTTGGATGAAGCGACGCGTCGTCGCGCGACCTGCCTCGCGGGCACGCCCAACGGCAGCGGCAGCACGGGGCCCGAGGCGTGGCTGCACGCGGAGTGCGGCGTGTGGGCGCCCGGCGTGGTGGCGTGCGGCGCGCGCGTGTGGGGGCTCGCGCGCGCCGTGTGGGGCGCCGCGCCCGCGCGCTGTCGACACTGCGCCCGGCCCGCGGCGCCGCTCGCATGCAGGTATGACACCGAGGCGTGGTGGCGTGCGGCGCGCGCGTGTGGGGGCTCGCGCGCGCCGTGTGGGGCGCCGCGCCCGCGCGCTGTCGACACTGCGCCCGGCCCGCGGCGCCGCTCGCATGCAGGTATGACACCGAGGCGTGGTGGCGTGCGGCGCGCGCGTGTGGGGGCTCGCGCGCGCCGTGTGGGGCGCCGCGCCCGCGCGCGGGCCGTGTCGGGGCCCGGCGTGATTGCCTCCATAAGCATCTTCGGTGCTGTGCTTGTTGGTGCGCTTCACTGCTGCACTCCAGGAACACGTGCGTGGCAGTTACCACTGTGCTTGTACAATGTACATCAGTGATGGATCCGGAGTTGTTTCTTCGGTCTTAAAGAAGCTGTTCCAATGAATAATGTCTCATCCATGTCACTTAGTAAAACATTGCAATTCTCGTCTGATTGGTATTGTTTGTATTCCAGTGCTCGGGCGTGTCCCGCGCGCGCTCACCTGCCTTGCGCGCGCGAGCACGAGTGGCGGCTCAGCGAGGAAGACTTCCGAGCGCTCTGTCCCGCTCACGCAGCGCCGCCGCGCCCCGACCAATGATGAGCGCTCAGCGACCGCGCGCCTTACGACTCCGTATGCCCCCCCGCGGTCCGCGCCCCGCCCCCCGCACCCCGGCCTCAGCCGCCGACAGACGCACCAAACCCTGCACCCACACCCCGGCGGTCGCCGCGGAAGCGACGTTGTTAGTCGCTGGAGAAGGTGATGCGGGCTCAAGTCAAAGGCTAGGCATCGAAACCACCTGACTATCCAAAACAGTGAACGCAAAAACAGTGGATGTGGCTGCGTTGTGTACAGTTAAACTTTTTCGGAGGAGAATCTCCGCAGTCGCGCGCGCTTTTCGTTAACGCTCTCACTTGGACGCGCAACGACCACTCCGTGTACATATAATTTAAAGAAGGGAGTCCCCTCGATCAAACGCGCCACGCCCTAGTTTACCAAGAAGTGTTGACCAATGAGCGAGCGGTGACGCGCCATGTTTATCGGACGCACTCGCGAGTTGAACGACTGTGTTCGCGGTACTGTGCCCGACTGGGTTTATTTCGTGATAGTTTTATTACCTGCCGTTATGAACTAAGTGTATGTTATGTACCATGTAGATAAACTAAGCTACTTAACCACGCATCCTTTGTTAGTTGTACAGATATTGAATGCATTGGAGAATTTATCGATGAGTTGTATTGTATACAGTTTTAATGGTCGAATGGCGCCGTTTAGTGAATGTCTGTAAATATAGATATAGTGTACATAGGATCTGGACGCATGGACCGCTGTGTATAAATAAGGAACGATCGTCGTGCAACTAAGGTGTTACTTCAGTATTTGTTAGTGAATTTTGAAATGTATACTCGGTGCGAGTTGAAAATGCATGTTCTATTAATATGCAAGTGAGGCAATTGTACTTTAGCTCGAGACATCGCTCGGGCGAGAGGCTCGTAGTTAATAATTTTATTTTCTCGACCATTTCTCAGTATTTTACGAGCAGTTTTTTTTTTTCGAAAAATATTTTTTTCCTTCTCGATGATATCAGAGAATCTTGTTTTATTCATGACATATTTTTATGCAATTTCCATAATGTTACAATGTAGTTTGCAAGTTTTAGATAAAATGGAGTACCTATATATTTTTTGTAAAATCCAAGTGTTCAGTTGCCATTTGCGTAGGAGGAACTAGTCTAATGAATAGTGTCTTGTGATTTTTAAAGTTTATGAAATTGTTTGGGATCTATGAAAAGTTACAATTACAAATCTAGCTTGGTGATGAGTGAATGTGTGACCATGCTGCATTCTTATTGAATTAAATATTAAAATAAATATAACAAGAGAGTGGTGTAGTAATCTTATAGGAATGGTTATTTATACCGTCAAATTTACGCTTAAAATAAGTGAGATTGTACAAATGTTTTGCGCGCCTCGATGATGGCAGCCATAGATAATTTTTAAATGTTTCTCATAATAATGTTTGTAATTAGTAAGAATTTAGATTGTATTTGGTAAATAATTGTACAGCACGGACACTAGCTCGACTAGTCTTAATTTAAAGAAAGGGAACCAAGATGTTACATTGTGGGGTTAATTGACAAGATGTTGTGTCTACCTGTTGTAATTTGTTATGCAAAGTATGTAAGTAATTCTGTACTGTTATCTATCTTTCACATGACACTAGGCCCTTCGTCAAAGGGCATTATCTGTTTCATAAAACAATCCAAGATGTATATGGCGACAAACATTTGAACAATTTCACAAAGAAGTAACTGGAGATATCTCCTTCTTATAAAGTGCGGTGGCAGAATTATCTTGTACTTTAATTCCAGTGGTTAAGAAAAATAGACTCTATTTAGAAAATGTTAAGGTACAAATTTATCTTAGGGAGAGCCAGGCCAGTTTAGTGATTTTAAAGAAATTATTATGAACAAGACGCAAGGAATCTATCTGATCACAAAAACCCAAAACCTTCGTATTTGTAAAATGGTGTACGATTTTTTTCATCACTTACGGCAAATTATTACTTTATTAAGTATGTAATTGTTATAAATTATATTTATCATGACATTATAAGCAAATTGAAATACAACATGTTTAAAATGAAAATATATTTTTATTGTTAATACATGGAAAATAACAACTGCACTAATAGAACGCACCCATCGCAAGTAGATCATTTGAAGAATTTTTGTGGCTAAGCTGCGTACATGAGTATGTAGTTCGTAATTCAGCGGTATACTTGTTTTGGTTTACTTACAGATTAACGGTGAAACCAGCCTTGGGTTTGTTTAACTTGAGTAATAAGATTTAAAAAAAACGGGATAACAACTTCGACATTTTATATTGCTGGGGTGGAGATCAATATTCTGCGTAGACTACTTCATTTTCTTACAGGAATTTTCCGACGCTTAAACGTCCAATACATCAATTTTACTGACGTGCAGCTTGCAATCATAAAACGAGCAAGTAGCGATATAATCTGCTTCATGGCACCAGTCCACACCATACGCGATGCTCTCGTGTTCCTCATACTCTGCCACTACAGCGTCGTTGCGCAGGATTCTGAAGCCTCCGTACATGCAAGCTGCTGCTACCAGCTCTGATTTGGGATGCCATTTAAGACGCCACACGCCACCGCCAACTCGAGTCTCGGTGACGCACGATTTCAGATTACGGGCGTCCCATGAACGGACTTTCTCGTCGTAACTGTAATATAGGATTTCATATCGATTAAAGCACTTAATAATAGTTTTAGAAAGGTAAATGGGGACCCTGATGATAGCAGTCCACCTAACGGTGAGTACCTACCAAATATTTCAAAGACGGCCAGACGATTTGGAGCCTGGCTGTGGTATGCCAATATTTAGCGATGAATTAGTGGCGCTGATATATTAGGTTTCAGAATTTGCAGTACCTATCAGTCCAAATCGTCTGGCCATAAAATATGGTAAAAATATTTTTGGCAAGTACAAAAGGAGAGCATATGTCCCAAAAATGTTCGGACGTGCCACCGACTACATCTTTACTTTTCAAAGCCATTATCGTTTCTGCTAATGCATCACTAAACATTGTCAAAAATAAAAAATCAAATAAATAAAATAATTACCACATGCAGACTGCATGTGGTAATTATTTTATTTATTTGATTTGTCTAGAAGGAAGTTTGAAAGCTAACACAAAAGCCACTTTTTCCGGTCTCTTAGTTCATCTGCCTGCCACATGCTCAATCAAAAACGTCATCATGTTGGCATTCGATTTTTAAAGTTCTTGAATCACGAGATTGGAGAGGATGTCAGCAGAGATACACAACAAGAGATTTGAGTAGTTGTTAAATATGCCTACCTGCCCGTTAGCAAGTGGTGCTCGACGTCTACATGACTCCGCACCGTGGTGACGCCGGACTCATGGCTTCTGTTGGTTGCCACCACGCCGGCCGGCACTCGCAGGTCATAGCTCTTGAACATGCAGTCATCTCCACCTGAAATCAGAGAGGCTATGTGTTTTTACCAACTTCTTTGGACACCCGCCCAATATACCTGACAACAGCAAATGATGTAGATGCTTTTGACAGGGACATTTTTAACAAACCTGAATAAAATAAATCCGTGTTCCAATAATTAAAAGCAGCGATCCACGCTTCAAAGCCATGGGTCTTCCACTTCCCAATCTCTTCCAAACCTTCGGCTACCTTCAGAACGGTCACACTTCCTGAAGAATCGCTGACGACTAGCCTCGGTTCTTCTAAATGCGTTTTATTCGTTGACCAATCGAGTGACAGCGCCAAAATATCTTCACCAATCGCATATTCCATCCATAGTTTCAATCTCAATGCTCCATCTTCGTCCCAAAGCTGGTAGAGCTGGACGGTCCCTATGGAGGTAACCACAGCTAACGCTGGACGATCTTGTATTCTGTGATAACACCATTTCTGGTCGAGTATTCCTGATGTTTCGATGGTCTGGATGGGAGTCAGCTCCGTGGTGGTCTCGTCAATGGTGAAGAGATATATTTTACCAAGCCTCGTCTGCGTTTTAGTAACGGCACCTGAAAACGATTAATTGAGAAAGGAATGTTTAACCCTAGACACCTAACCTTCGTCGAATCGACGAGTACAGATCAGAAATATTGCTATATCTTTTTAGCGGGTGCACCGATTTTATCGTCGTCCTATGTCAACTCAGGGTTCATCGAGCTCTCTCGATAAGCAATGGAGTCCAGCGCCTAAATACTTTAGTTTTCGAGATATAACAAAAATAGTCGTCGTTTCGACGAATGGTTAGGGTTTGTGTGTAATTTTTTATTGTAGCAGTCTTATAAATTGACGCTTGCTGGGACTTTGCAAGCTACCTAAAGAGAAATCCCATATGAAATGAAAAACCATGCATCCCGGAACGTCGATACATCGATGTCCTGTTATGATGGCCCATTCACACTTCTGTCATACAAGCCAAAACTATCAAAAATTGTTTTCCTATCTTCTAATTAATAGATTCAGGCGTGACTTTGCGGAATTCCATTGTTAAACATAAACTAAGTAGAACAACAAATATATAGTACTAATCCGCTAATCTAATCTAAGTAAGTTAACTTAATGCAGACTTGTGTGTGCACCCCACGTAACACCTGCAAATCCTGCAAAGCGAAATAAGGTGTATTAGACACAACAATAATACCACAAGAAATAAAAAACTTAATAAGATTCGACACGTGTTTCGCCTCTCTACGAGGCATCCTCAGGAAAATCGACTATCTGTGCACTATTAGGACGTGTTGCCTTGTCGAGCGCTGAGCAGAAAGAAAGCAGACTTTCTGCTCAGCGCTCGACAAGGCAACACGTCCTAATAGTGCACAGATAGTCGATTTTCCTGAGGATGCCTCGTAGAGAGGCGAAACACGTGTCGAATCTTATTAAGTTTTTTATTTCTTGTGGTATTATTGTTGTGTCTAATACACCTTATTTCGCTTTGCAGGATTTGCAGGTGTTACGTGGGGTGCACACACAAGTCTGCATTAAGTTAACTTACTTAGATTAGATTAGCGGATTAGTACTATATATTTGTTGTTCTACTTAGTTTATGTTCCTATCTTCTTGCGATGAAGAGGGTTCAGTCTACCCAGAAAGAAAGAAGCCACGCATGATTGAGTTTTATATCAGCACACAAGGTGTGGCGTGGACACGTTTGACCAAATATGCCCAATAATGTCATGCCAGAAAACAAATCGGTGGCCAAAGTGTGACTTCTGCTGCATGTTATATATATCGTTTGTAAACATCTACGTGGTCTACTGCCACAATGTTTCTGTGATGAGTCAGAATGTAATGATTTTATGAAGAAGATGCATTTGGGACCCTGGCTCAAAATACGACTGGAAAAACGTACTAAGCCCACGCACGTAAAAAATAAAATCAAAGGCGTTTTAGGAGCAGACTGATGAAAACCAAGGTAAAGGTCAAGTTGATGGTCCAGGTGAAGGTCAGTCATCATCTAGCAATGACCTTCAAGTCGAGGCCTCAACTGTAAAGTAAAAAAGTTGGTGATCTCTGTTCCTATAAAAAAAACGCGCATGACAAATTCATATTGCTCAAATTGTAACACTGCAATTTGTGGTGAACCCAAAGTTGATTTTTGCATAAAATGCGTTTCAAAATTATGGTTTTTATTGAATAATAAGATTTTCATAATACTTATAATTTATGTTCATTATAGGAAAAAAGGCTATTTTGTGTAGTTTTTTTTTAATTGTCATGCGTCTCGCAGTGTATGTGTCACTTGATCTCAAAAAACTAGTGCCGTACATTATACGGTATAAAATAAATATGTCTATAGTTAAAAGATAATTGATTACTGTAATTAATAAAATAATACATGGTTTGTGTATTTACGTAATAAAAATAACGGCAAAATTAAAGCTTAGATAAAAAAATTCGATCTGAAAATTGCTCGTCGAATCGACGTATGGTTAGGTTTAAAGGAGTATATGCAAAGGTTAGGTGTCTAGGGTTAATTTGGGTGCTGTTCGTCCTTCATCGTCATAGAACCTATAACTATTAGGGAATAAACATTTTAAATCACGAACGAAAACGAAGCGGAAGACGCCCCCCACCCGATGGACCGACGACATTGTAGAGGTCGCAGAAAGAGGATCCATTCGTCATGAAAATGTATGGGAGAGACTTATGACCAGCTGTAGACTTCTTCTGATGATGATGTAGTGCGTAAAAATACATATTCAACTGAGTTTATTTTTATATCTATTCTGTACCTACCTACTGTGCATGTGTGTAGTAGTACACAAGGATACGCATCAGACCATACACTGCTAGCTCTTATGTCCTCGTAGTAAGCGTCATTTTTCTTTGATTTTAGGTAACTTGAGCTGTATCCTACTGTACCTACATAGTCATCAGTTAGGCCCGTGTGTTGGGCTTCATATCAGAAATACAAACCATCGTTCTCGGTGAGTTGGTAGGTGCCAGTGACCAGGAGATGCCGGTAGGGCTCCACAGGACACCACTCCACGGAGTCCGCGCTGCAGCCCGTGTGCCACCGCCATTTGGTGCTCCAGTTCACAGCCATCTAGTGACTGGGTGAGGAACAAACAATGTGTCAAAGCTAGCAGACGTGTAGTTGTGCCCAAGGAAGTTGTATTAGCCTACTTCGTTTCGTACAATATAATTAATTACTTTTATGATCTGTTTTTACACAGTTTTAAGTACTTCCAAATAAAAGCTTAAAGGAGTAATTAAAAATCAACGGGATTCGAACCCACATCCTCGCCAGGAATCGGCATTGAGATACCATAGACTTACTACATAAAGAAACAAGAATTGAGCGAGAAAAATGAAAGAGCATTTTTAATTAGACCCATTTATTATAATAAAAATATGTCCATACACGATTAATACGGCAGACTAACGCTACGCATCGAACAATTCAGTAAAATTACAGTAAATACACTTTAAAATTACTCTAGATTTGTACTGTTTTGTGGTTCACCTCTTACATTTACTTTGAGACATGGAGCAAGGGAGAAAAAGCTCTTTATAGTGTATAGAATGATTTATGTTAGACGACACATAGAACAATGTTTTACGAACCAATTCATGGTTCTTATTAAGAATTACTAAGTGATACCTAGGTACCTAGGATCGGTAAAGTTCGATTTAATATAAGCTTAGAGCTGTCTAACATAAACCACGATTTAGCATAAAACAGGATTACTTAATTACAACGAGTTCACGATCTTAGCTTTCAAGAATAGAATGATATTTTAAATCTTAGTAAGTATACCTTCTTTCCAATCGTATACACATCGCACCGACATGCTCGCATGCCGGATTTACTCTACCAATTAAATTCATAATAATTATTACAACACCTACAAAGATGATCAACAAATACACCACAGTGCATACGAAACAATTGAGTGCTACTACTAATTTTGAAACACAGTTACGAAACATTAATAGGCTGCCTAATATTTGCTTACAAAATCTTGGTATTCACGAAAATAAATTACCCATCATTTGATGTACAAAATTGTTGATTTACTAGACCTTTATGTTTGAAACTAAAGAAACACAAGCCACGGTCATACATTATCACTTAAATAAGCTTTCAAGAATCTATGATTTCTTAGTCTCCTAGAAAATCTAAAACGTAAAAAACACCAAGCAGCAGACATTACAGGAATTAGAATTACAATAACATTTAAGTACATTTTATTCTATAATGGTAACTTACAAGTTTAATAAAATGTTTAAAACTATTTCGTAAATCTTTCTTATTAACTATTCTTCTAGAAGTATACTTGACGGCTACTGGGCCAATACAACTATTGGTTGATACTTTTATAATGCTATTTTAAATCTTACGCGGTACTGGCGCCTACATTCACATAGCTTCTTCTTGTGACTGAACTAAAATGGATCCTTTTAACTGACTCCGGTCAGTATAAAATTGAATTGTCTCACACTTCCAAACTCAAATCAAACTTAATTGAGATTTGGCATTAGAAAAGCATTCCAAAGTTTTTGCTTTCACAGAAGATCCATCTTTTTCTCTATCAGAAAACACATGATTTAAAACAGCAGTATACCTGAGTTAATCCAGGAACAATATAATTATAAATATAAAATTCAAGGAAGAATGGTACAATATGGCATAAAAATATTTAAAATGTAAATAGCTATTGTAATATTCAATTTGTAATAAACCTTTGAAATAACTCAACAGTTTGTCGAGTAAAAATCATTACAGTTTACTACATTGGCCCACCTTTTTATTAAAAAATGTAGGTAAAATGATTCTTAGAAAACAACAGTTGTATTTTAAATCATACTTAATTAAATTTCTAAATTATATACAACTTAAAATCTAATTGAAACAAAATTACCAAAAATCAGTGAGCACATTATCTTACATGCTATGCACACAAAATGAGGTCAATTTGTTTGACTTAAAATTTGTTTTAAACTACAAATTTTACTTAGTTTAAATTTAATAATATCAATCATGATATTGCTAAAAGGACTCTTTACTTATAATTTGAGAACAATTATTTTGTATTATTATTAGTATGTTGTTTTGTATTTTTTATTTGAAATTATATATGTAGCTTTGATGTTATACCTATTGGGCACAAGACTGTATTCTTGCTAATATAACTTTTATTATAAGTAACAAAATCATTACTGCTTCTTATCAATGCTTAGTGCAAGATATTGTAACACATTTATCGAAATTATGCCACATTTTACATAAAAGTTGCATAAAAATATTAAATATAGTATATTTTGTAGTATGAGGTAGATGTTCACAATAAATGTTTTGATCACAGCCTGTTTTCATTCAGGACATAGTTGTACAACTCTTTCAATTAATTTCTTCTAATATACCAGTTAAAAATCCAACTCACATTTCATAATTTTGATTGGTAATGGGTCAATATTTAGCTTGGAATAAAGGACTTGTATTCTAACTTTGGCTCATAAAAATATTTTGGAACCACTCAAAAAATAGAAAAATATGTATTTGTGTAATTTATAAGTATTTGAGGACCCTGTCAATCTAAACTATCTTGATTTATGTTTTGTTTGAGCTGTACTGTAATATAAAGAACTGGTAACATTATCAAGTTTCATTCTGAATTACCTAACTTGATTCATTTGCCATTATAACGTCTAGGTTCCCTAAAAATTGACTGTGACATAATATTCCTGCGGAACTACTGTCGTGCGGACCTCTCAGTTTCAATGAGACACTCTCGTACAAGAATACGAGCATGTACAATGCCTCGCTTCAGGCGCTCAGCAGAGCTGCGGCTCCCGGAGTAGCTGGGTCTCACCTCCTTACCCATCTCTTCAATGACTGCTAAGAGCTGAGCATATTTCGACATTCCATTGTCTTTATCTTTGCCGACAGATGAAGGTGAGGAAGCTGGTACTGTGGATATAGTTGCATGACTGTTTCCACCATGGCTCAAATCTTTATGCATGTTTTTCCCACTCATGGGTATCGCCGTCACAGTGACGTCACTCAGCTTAGACTCTACAGCCTGGATGTCCATCGCCTCCATTGCTACCTGAAAAAAGGTAGAGTGATAAGTTAACTAGGTAGTAAGTAGATCACATATAATTTTTATTACAACATCACTAATACAAAAGTAAAACTGAACACTTACCACACCAGAAACTAGTCATTATTTTCAGGAGCCAAGATTTGTTACGAATGCACTACACGAGCGGTAAGAAAACGGAACAGAGTAATAAAGGACGTACCTAATCCGGTTATTTTCGGGTTCTGCAACTGTTGTACTTCAGGTCTTTTAGGCGATACTGCACGGCAGCTATATCTAATGCAATGAAAATGCTAGACTGTGTCTGATTATCACCAAATGCAAATGGGTTTCGTAGATAAAACCCGTATTTTACAAACAACAAACAACTCAACAAATCAAATCACCCACATTGACGTTGACACCTCGTTTTTTTTCTTCACAGATTATAATTCTGCTACGAACATAGTAACAATCTTAGGGCCAGGGCTCACAAGCCACAGATCTTGCTTTGAGTTGAGCCCACAAGCAAGACCAACCATCATTATTTGTATCCTGCCTGCCGATTTGACATTGGCAGTTAATTGACTTGATTGTCTTGATTGCAACAAAAAAATGTTACATTCTCATTCTGTCTGTGCTTGCTTGCCTTGCTCGTCGTGTCGGTCAGCGATTTCTATTTCGTTTTTCCGATTGTATTATAATTTTGGATCGGGATCGGCAGTTTTCTGTAACGAGGGGAAAACAAATAGATACATATATTCACAGTCACACACATACATAAATACAACAATGAAAGCAAAGCAATTATATAGGTAGCTGCTGAAAGAATTCCGAACCGACGATCTTTTCACAAAGGACTAATCAAATGAATGTAAATAAAACAATAAGCGGTCAAGTGGTATCTCCGCCCACTGCGGCGTTGGAGATCATTATGCCATTAGTGGAATTGTCTGGCTGAGCCATCCTGGGTCGCGCGGACATCGGCGACGTGAACATGTCTGGTGAAGGCGAGCGCGCGGCTCGGCCGGCCTCGCTGCAGCTGGAGGCGCCGCCACCGGAGCGCGAGCCCTTGCAGTTCGACGTGCAGCTGATCGGTGCTCCCGAGGTGGAGCAGCTAGTCAACAACATCAAGCAAGTGGCAGAGGATTTCCTCTACCATTGGAAAACTTTCCCTATTGGTGAGAATGTGCTCAACTTTCTCCATTGCATAATTAATAATTAGATTAACACAAAAAATAAATATTTGAAATCATTCACCATAAATTACTTTTTAAATAATATAATTTTTCAACACATTACAACTATAATAACTTTAATAACTATAATATTTTCCAATAGGTTATTTGTAAAAGAGAGTAACTTAAAAAATCCCTATCACAGTTCTCCCTCCGTCACGATTCACCGGGCCGGGTAACAAACCCTCGGATATCATCATACCTCCACCATGTGATGAGTTGGATGCAGCAGCACTGGATGCTGGCGTCGAGCCACAACCGCTGTCTCCCAAGCAACTGTACTCCATTCGGGATAAGGGGTGATTTAATCATTTTAATTTTATTTTTGTAATTTTAAGAAAACTTACTGCTCGGTATAAAAATTAAATAAGGGTATAATTACTAAAGGTGCAGGTAATAATACACATAACTTTGAAATAAATTACTTTCTACGCAGTGTGACATAGACTTATCAGCGAAAGCAGCTCGTATTATTTATTAATCAACGTAAATAAATAATCATTGTTTGACTAGTTTATTTTTAAATAAGTACAGTAACATGGAAAACAACATCAAACAGCATCACAACTTTAATTACCAGTTTTTCCAAATGGCTGGCCTTTTTCGGGTCAAGTACTTTTCTGAGTCTTCTTTTGACTGTCCACTTGCTTACAACCCTCCCTCGAACATCTCTGAATCTGAGCTGCTATTACCAATGGAGAAAAATAAATAGGTAACTATTTTATTTTATTTTATTTTATTTTATTTATTGATCACCAACATAATAAACACTAGTACAATACAATAAGATAGTGCTTAAGAGTACAGAGTCAAGTGCTATTATAATTATAGGTGAAGACAGCATGCTAATAGAATATAAACGAGCAACAGAAGACTTAATATCTAACATGACCTATTACTAAAACTATTTACATAAACATACACCTACATAATATTACATACTAAGGTTAAACAATTAAATTGAGGAGAAAAATAATAATTAATTAAAAATTGAACACAAACTAAAAGTTGATTAAATAATTATATGAATTTAATTAAATGTCACTTACAGAATTGCAATAAAGTTCACTAGAGGTAAAATATGATTTCAATTTATTAATTTATTAACTATCAAATAATAGTGCGAAGGTGACCGGTAAGAAAATAAATTATGCTCAAGGATGTAGCTTATCTAGTAGAGACCTTTGGCAAAGCCAGCAAAAGTCCAACCAAGGTTAGCAGTTGGACAAGGCAAGATTGTTGTTCAAGAAAGAAGTTGACAGTGAAGTAGTTTATTAGTAGTAGAGCTCTTTGTGAAGGGCTTGTCCAGGGAAGTATAACCACCATGCCTATTTCTGCCATAAAGCAGCATGGCTGTGTTTCCGTTTATAGAGTGTGAGTGCCGGTAGAATTACTGGCATGTGAGGCTAAAGATCTGTATGCCTCAAGTTGATGGATGTAGGGCAGTGCATCGTACGGAAAATTCCTAACATGCGTGACCTACGAGGCAATGCTTTGTTATAGGCGATGGTTACCACTTAACATCAGGTGAGCCATATGCTTGTTCCATCTGCTAGTTATATAAAAAAAACCCCGATTTTTACTGCAAATGAGGAGTAAAATTGTAGAAGTTCAATAAAAACTTATCCAAAAAGTTAATTTATTTGATAAAGTTGAACTTGTCACATTTACTGAACTCCAATTGAAAGCACTTAAACAAAGGAAATGGTCCCTTCCAGACTCATTAATACCATTTAGTTGTTTATGTTCAAACTTTGGTACCATAGTTACACTGTTGTATTCTGTGGATCACATATGATACACAATACACATTCTCATTTGCGTACAGTCAGATACAACAGTAGATAAATAATTTTGAGGTTCGAGGGGATTTAGTAAAATATATCTACAGAGAGTGGTTTAAAACCATTTGTTGAATTTTATTTGGTACCATCTAGTACTGGCACTTTTTAAATTAACGCGAGTGTTATGCTTATGGGAGTCTGCCCGCGACCACGGCTATTGTAACACGGTCGAAACATTGAGAAATATAAAAAATCGCGATTAATACCCGTTTAATACATATAGTACTTCCATCAGAAATAGATCAGTTATTTGAGGAATTCCCAACAACGCATTGGTACTATGTAAAAGGGAAAAAGAGGGGTGGGGGGGAGTTATCAATTATTTATGGTAAAAAATAAGAGATTTATAAAATAGAGAGAAATTGTTCATATACTTTTGTTGATAAAAGTACTCTGGTTTGTGTCCCACGTTTTTACTACAGAACACGCATGTGGTTACTTTTTGTAATAATATCGCGTCGTCGCGTCGTCGGTGCTATGGGCTTTAATTAGTAAAAACGGTAGAAACCAAGCCATAGTTTATTGCCTGTTTTGCTAGGCTTGGTCGCGTAGAACTGGCATTTAGACGGTTCAAAGTGATCCTTGCACAACTGAATTTTTTGATTGGAATTTGAACACACCGAATATTTACTAGTAAAAGAAAATATTTATATCTGACTATAAAACGTAGTATAATTTACTTTTGGACTACAAAAACGAAATATCTTTACTTAATTAGATTTTTTTATTTTATTTTTTTATTATAAGGTCCACAAATTGCAACATGCACATGACTTACATCTAAATAATAAACTGACAATAAAATTCGGCGCAGTTACTAAAAAAAGCGAACACAACAATTTAACCCAACGCCTACGGGCTTAAGTTCAATGATTAAAATAAATAGATGATAAATGTTGTGAACGTCTACACCTATGTATAAGTAATTATTATGTCAAATAAATTTATTTTCTTTCTTTCTTTTTTTTATGATAATAATATAATGGTTTTGCATGATGTATGTAGGTACTTGTTCCAACTTACTTCACACGGGCGTATAAAATGACATCCTTGCTGTCTATAAATCGAAAATAGTTCTTCAGTAATTCGACTTTTCAAACCATTCATCTTAATGCATCCATATCAATGATCCATCATGTTAGTTATGTGCGAGCATCCGTACTTAGCAGCTTAAATTGATTCGAATTGTCCGGTCTGTTGGCTTGTGGGCGATGCCGGCAGACAACAGCGGTATAATGCATAATTGACACTATTGGTAGACTGTCTGGATACCAGTACCCGAAGTCGAGTTTTGCTACCACATTTCGTTACCAAATGTTGTTTTCGTTTCGCCTATTTGTCTCTCTCTATTGAATGGAGAATATAGACTATATATAGACTTGCTGTCTCATCTTTTCTAAATACAATAGACAGAGACAAATAGGCGAAACGAAAACAACATTTGGTAACGAAATGTTGTAAATGCACTGAGACTTGGGGTACAGACACTATGGATTTTCGTGCAAGTGGAGATTTTATGAGCAATAGTTCCTCAATGTAATAAATTGCTAGACTAGGTCTACAGCTCATAGAGCCACTAGTAATAAGAGGGACCACAGCCTAGGTTTTCCTAAGGTGGGAAATGCTGTCTTCATCTTTTTAACGTGAATGCGTCTATAAAATGTCTTCCCTATGGAAGCAATTCAAAAAACGAATGATAACAAAATCGGGGGATACACTTAAGTGTTGCAGCTACAAGATTCAAGATTCAATAAGCGTTTATTCAATACGATACAAGAATCACTTTGAAACGTCTTAACATATTAATACATATATATATCTTAGAGCCTGTCCAGATGGAGCGTTTTACGCGCGTTTAAACGCGAGCAACTATTTGGTAGGAGCGCGCGTAAAACGCGGCATCTGGACGCAATATAAATTGAAACGCGCGAGGGCACTCGCGCGTAAAACGCTCCATCTGGACAGGCTCTTAGTATAAGTCTTACATATTAATCATCCCCATCCAAATTTCAATTACACCACTAGCTTAAAATCAAGGAATTTATTACGCTAATTAAGAACTGTAACACTAACACTACACTTACATCTTACAACACATCGACCTACCAAATTCAAAATCGAACGAATAGACAGTTATGTTCGGACCAAAATACATGCAAGGCCAATTCTTCAAAGTTGTTTGTGAAATCTTAATAAAATGTCTTGTGTAAAGTGCATCCACATTAAAGTCGAGAGCAGCAATTTTCCGCCAACATAACAGTTTTCTACTTTTCTATTGTTTCTTTTGTGTCTCTGTGTTTCCATGTACTATAACCACCAGATTGAACGTCCCGGCTTTAAGAACGCCCAGATAAATAAGAACCCAAATGTACGTGTGGTCTTATTTGAGTTATGTCCGACCTCAGCCAACGTGCGGACGTACTAAAATGCCTCAGTGTGCTTTCGAAAACAGTAAAAAAAAACACCGAAACAATAATGTTTTTTTATAAGTACAACAAGCTGATGGAACAAGCATGTGACCCACCTAATGTTAAATGGTAACCATAGCCTATAACAAAACATTGCGTCGTAGGTTACGCACGTCAGGAACGTGCCCTACGATACACTGCCCTGCGAACTTACGCATGCAGATGGTCCTCATATGCCAGTAATTTCACCGACACCTTCAAACCGAAGCACAGCAATGCTGCTTGACGACGAACGACCGGAACGTCGGTAATTTTTTCGCGCTATGTTTAACATAGGTAGCGCACAAAAAAAAACGCGGTATTAGATTAAAATACATGGATGCTTCTGTGGCTGTCTTATCTTATGATCAAGTTTGCGATAATATATTCACTTCGCACTTCAATTTTACTCACTTGTAAGCTTATGTGTCTTGGTAATCCACACCTTCATTGATATTCGATCGGCTTCATTCGGCTTCGGTACATCTCGAGTGTCGATACGATACAGTCATTACGCTTGTAGGTCATTATTATACATTATCGTGTTTCATACGAGTGCTAAGACTAAGGGAGAGATTTGTAACGTAGGTGGTCAGTTTATTTTTGCTGTTTATTCAGATTTTTCTTTATTCTTTAATGTACACACATACAGATGATTAATAAAAAAATATAAAGCGGGCATGTAAAGAGGCGAGCGTAACGCTAAGTAGAGTTTTCTACCAGCAAACCTTGTAGGATAGAGAGAGTTGATTATAGTCGTGGGTGGGTGTTGGGTACAAACACACAGGCATTGGGAAAAGAGAAAAAATCTAAAACTAAAATACCTAATACTTAATCCTTACGTTTTATGTGTATTGTTACCTACTTGCTTGAAATCAATAACAGATACATCTTTAACTTCCTTGCTAAAAGGGCTCGTTTAAAAGTATTATCTACATAAATATAATAATAACTCTATCTACATAATACATTGCTTTTACATGGT
Organism: Thera britannica; assembly: GCA_939531255.2. NCBI lineage: Eukaryota > Metazoa > Arthropoda > Insecta > Lepidoptera > Geometridae > Thera > Thera britannica. The sequence goes on from OW618037.2 coordinate 1,831,370, forward strand.
TTACCTACAGCTTAAATGATATTTCCATAAGCAACATAAAATAACTAGAACAAATAGATAGTACTAATGCGAAAAGTCACGCCTCAATTAATTACCCATACACAACGTTACATTTTAAACATTTCATTATAGAAAAGTCATATCCGGTTCTCATCATACAAGCTCTGCTTAGTTTGGGGCTAGATAGTGTTGTGTGAATTGTCTACAATATTTATTTATTTATTTATAGGTAAGAGATGGCCGTAGTTTGGATATTGGGGTCAGTACTCCGAGAAAACGGGTCTGATTTGGCTGTTCTGATCATTTATATGTATTACTATAATGACATACCTACATATGTTTAAAATCACTAGATTCTAGTGATAAATCAGCTCGGGAACGAACATCCAAACGTGGTCTATGGCAATGAGACGTTGCAAATTTCTGTTTATGAAACGTGGATTCGTAGTAGTTCGGGATTTGGCTTGTATATAAATCGATATCTCTTATTTATTTTTGTTTTTATCTGAAGTTTATCTTTCCAACTTTTTAATACCAACATTATTTTTTATTTACCTTTTGTGTCCCACTGCTGGGAAAAAGTCTCCACCAAAACCTTCACTTATCCCGGTCTCCGGTGATCAAACGTTTTAATAACCTGGGTTTTTTATAAAATCTGTTTTATGTACTTTACTTTCTTTGTATGATTTTATCGTATAATAAATACGAAAATATTTGTTTTTATAAAGCCTGCATAAGGAACAAGCATATAAGCCCAAGATGCTAAATGCTAAGCAATTGGATTCTATACGCGAACGGGGGTATGTCGAGAACCAACTTCACCTTTATACATTATGTATCTTTTGAATCATATTGGCGCATAAACGTATTCTTGAACTTAAAAATGATCCTGAGCAAATAGAGAAAATGTAGTTCTTGTTACTTTTGATTTAACCGCGATTGCTGTTTTTTTGAAAAATGTGAAACTCTTATAGCTGAATCAAATCAAAACCTGTTTAGCTTTAAATTACTCAAACTCTATAAAATTGCACTTTGTTGCTACGAATACGGCTCTTCTTCTTTTCTTATCGTGACACTGGTTCAAGAACCAGTGTGTTGAAAGAATTTTAAGTGCGCCTCAATGAAGCTCATATCATGCATGTAGGTTTTACAACATGCCGGTTTCCTCTCAATGTTTTCCTTCACTATTTGAGAGTACTGGCATAGTGCACATATATTTTTGGTCAGATAAACTTATTGGTACACGACTGAACCCACGGCCTTATGATCGCAAGGCGGGACCGTTACCACCAGTGCTCTAAACATCGGCTCTAAAATGTGTTGAAGTCGTAATATATTTAATAATAGTATTCGTATGTTATACTCGAAATGTGACCTAATTTCGGTCTAAGTTCGGGAGTTATAGCGCCAATATGGTTCCCCCCAGCATAGCATGTTTTCACACATTAGTTATTTTACATTGTACGTACATATTTATTTAACTGCTGATAGTAAGCCCTCGCAAGATATACACATTATACCTATTCTTTTATTGTAAGCATGATTAAGTTGAAGTAGGTTTGTTATCACAAAAATATTTAAATTTATACTGGTGAGTGACACTGTTATCTGAAATCGTTTTACTTTAGAAAAAAAATTGATTAAACTTTATTAAAATGTAGATCGAACTGTATTTCGATAGGTACCTATTTCTTATGAAATGAAATGAAATGAAATATTTATTTGCAAGAAGCATGGTACAATTTGATCGTCATGTAGAAAAAATATTATTATTATTAAAATTTTTATTTTTGAATTATGTCAAAGAGCATGGAACTATTATTATTTGATAAAAGTTTTTTTGTTCAGGACTAAAGCGTTGTTTGCTACGCATGAGTGTACTACGTGTTTTATTTTATTTTATGGATTTACGAGTACTTATCTATTGAACTAAGGATAGTTACTTGGTTTATTCCTTACATCATATACCTATAATAAATTAAATATCGTAAATAAGATGTTACTATTTTTTTATGTTAGTTTATGAGACGATTTTATGAGTGTATCGTGTATAACCTAGATATGACTTGAACCCGCAAGTATCCTCTTAAATACGTCACCAGGCTCAGTGCCCAAAGTCCAAGTGCATTTACAACATTTCATTACCAAATGTTGTTTTCGTTTCGCCTACGTGTCTCTCTTTTTTGCATGGAAAAATTATGAGACAACAACTCTGACTACGTAACGTATTTTTGCCGTCTCATATTTTCTCCATACAATAGAGAGAGACAAATAGGCGAAACGAAAACAACATTTGGTAACGAAATGTGGTAGCAATACTCGGACTTCGGGTACATTTTGCAACGAATTGCTTTGGACATGTTTTCTATGGTACCGTAGACCCGTCTGCAGTAGGTAAACTACCCTGAGTAAATTGAATTACCAGCTAACTTTAAAAACCGTAATCGCAACTTAGACTGCATTCAGAATGAACTTCCCAATTTTTGATATATTACAATTTTTTTTTCACATATAATATTGCGAGTGGAAGTGATATTTGCGCAAAATTAACCAATGGCTAACTTCAGACCCGCCAAGATCTGCCGGCCGTACTGTTGTTGCAACTACTCTTCATTCTACAGAGAATTCGAAGTGCCTTCCCGTCACTTCCCGGGCCAGACGCACGTGTGGCGTGTGGCTGGCTGGCTGCAACGGGGCCGAGTGCGAGCGAGAGAGGAACTATACACGTACATCGCTCGAGCGGCGGCCATCATCCTAATAGTGGCCAGAGATCGACTGCTGCGGGATGAGCCGCTGTCTGTGCGAGCTGGACTTAGGGCACTGCTCGATGGACTGCATAGGTGAGAATAATGTAGCCGGGATGAGCCGCTGTCTGTGCGAGCTGGACTTAAGGCACTGCATAGGTGAGAATAATGTAGCCGGGATGAGCCGCTGTCTGTGCGAGCTGGACTTAGGGCACTGCTCGATGGACTGCATAGGTGAGAATAATGTAGCCGGGATGAGCCGCTGTCTGTGCGAGCTGGACTTAGGGCACTGCTCGATGGACTGCATAGGTGAGAATAATGTAGCCGGGATGAGCCGCTGTCTGTGCGAGCTGGACTTAGGGCACTGCTCGATGGACTGCATAGGTGAGAATAATGTAGCCGGGATGAGCCGCTGTCTGTGCGAGCTGGACTTAGGGCACTGCTCGATGGACTGCATAGGTGAGAATAATGTAGCCGGGATGAGCCGCTGTCTGTGCGAGCTGGACTTAGGGCACTGCTCGATGGACTGCATAGGTGAGAATAATGTAGCCGGGATGAGCCGCTGTCTGTGCGAGCTGGACTTAGGGCACTGCTCGATGGACTGCATAGGTGAGAATAATGTAGCCGGGATGAGCCGCTGTCTGTGCGAGCTGGACTTAGGGCACTGCTCGATGGACTGCATAGGTGAGAATAATGTAGCCGGGATGAGCCGCTGTCTGTGCGAGCTGGACTTAGGGCACTGCTCGATGGACTGCATAGGTGAGAATAATGTAGCCGGGATGAGCCGCTGTCTGTGCGAGCTGGACTTAGGGCACTGCTCGATGGACTGCATAGGTGAGAATAATGTAGCCGGGATGAGCCGCTGTCTGTGCGAGCTGGACTTAGGGCACTGCTCGATGGACTGCATAGGTGAGAATAATGTAGCCGGGATGAGCCGCTGTCTGTGCGAGCTGGACTTAGGGCGCTGCTCGATGGACTGCAAAGGTGAGAATAATGTAGCCGGGATGAGCCGCTGTCTGTGCGAGCTGGACTTAGGGCACTGCTCGATGGACTGCATAGGTGAGAATAATGTAGCCGGGATGAGCCGCTGTCTGTGCGAGCTGGACTTAAGGCACTGCTCGATGGACTGCATAGGTGAGAATAATGTAGCCGGGATGAGCCGCTGTCTGTGCGAGCTGGACTTAAGGCACTGCTCGATGGACTGCATAGGTGAGAATAATGTAGCCGGGATGAGCCGCTGTCTGTGCGAGCTGGACTTAGGGCGCTGCTCAATGGACTGCAAAGGTGAGAATAATGTAGCCGGGATGAGCCGCTGTCTGTGCGAGCTGGACTTAGGGCGCTGCTCAATGGACTGCAAAGGTGAGAATAATGTAGCCGGGATGAGCCGCTGTCTGTGCGAGCTGGACTTAGGGCGCTGCTCAATGGACTGCAAAGGTGAGAATAATGTAGCCGGGATGAGCCGCTGTCTGTGCGAGCTGGACTTAGGGCGCTGCTCAATGGACTGCAAAGGTGAGAATAATGTAGCCGGGATGAGCCGCTGTCTGTGCGAGCTGGACTTAGGGCGCTGCTCAATGGACTGCAAAGGTGAGAATAATGTAGCCGGGATGAGCCGCTGTCTGTGCGAGCTGGACTTAGGGCGCTGCTCAATGGACTGCAAAGGTGAGAATAATGTAGCCGGGATGAGCCGCTGTCTGTGCGAGCTGGACTTAGGGCGCTGCTCAATGGACTGCAAAGGTGAGAATAATGTAGCCGGGATGAGCCGCTGTCTGTGCGAGCTGGACTTAGGGCGCTGCTCAATGGACTGCAAAGGTGAGAATAATGTAGCCGGGATGAGCCGCTGTCTGTGCGAGCTGGACTTAGGGCGCTGCTCAATGGACTGCAAAGGTGAGAATAATGTAGCCGGGATGAGCCGCTGTCTGTGCGAGCTGGACTTAGGGCGCTGCTCAATGGACTGCAAAGGTGAGAATAATGTAGCCGGGATGAGCCGCTGTCTGTGCGAGCTGGACTTAGGGCGCTGCTCAATGGACTGCAAAGGTGAGAATAATGTAGCCGGGATGAGCCGCTGTCTGTGCGAGCTGGACTTAGGGCGCTGCTCAATGGACTGCAAAGGTGAGCATAATGTAGCCGGGATGAGCCGCTGTCTGTGTGAGCTGGACTTAGGGCACTGCTTGATGGATTGCATAGGTGAGATTAATGTACCCATTTTAGTAGTAGTACAGCTCTGAGTGTGGCTTTTTCTGCCGTGAAACAGCATTGCTGTGTTTCGGTATGAGCTAGTTGTATTAAAAAACCCCCCATAGAACACCTTTAGAGTATGTCTCGTAGAAATAGAACTAGTTGGGAAAGAGTTTTTCAGGGGAAGTGGTTTAGTATTTTTCTAGTTTCGGCGCGGAGCATAGAATAGAAGAATCGAATAGATTTTTTTATTATATTGCAAAATACTGAAGATAGAATAAAGATCTTTTCTCTTTTAAAGTATTACTTTTTCAGAATATTGGACCTCATCATCGGTATGCCCTCCATGGAGGCACGAGACCTTGAAAAGAAAATTAGGGAAGAGAGATCACGATACCTAGTCGCTGAACTTATATGCAAGGTATGCACACTGTCTCTAGTCTTACGTAAATATAATAAATATTTAAGATAATCCACTCAACACTCTCTAGCCCTCTGGGGGGCTTGATTTTGATTGTTGTAAATATTTTATCAATAGTCTTTTATATCTGAAGTTATTATAAAAAGCACCCCACGCTTTTTTGTACAATAATATAAATTTTTCAATTGATTATTACAGTTTTATTTTTAACTTTTTAGGTCAATTAGTTATAAAAGCGTTTTTTTTTAGTTTTTTAAACTATAATTTATTACGGGTATTTATGTTATGTATAGCCAGAACATCAAGAGGACATATCAGTGCTAGCGGCGTGGGTGAGCCGAGCCATGCGTCGCGCCGCCTCTGAGAAAGCGAATGCTCGCGAATTACCGCGTCCCGTACCTAGAGTGCCCTTTCTGTACACCACGCCGCAGCGGACGCAGGTATAATATTGCTTCTAATCTAATACTACTTTGGGTTGGCGGACTAATATTGTCAATTTATCATCAATAAAGAGGATGTCCACTTTTCCCCAACGGGTCCTAGGCCCGTATTCCGAAACAGTGCTTGAGTCTGAGTCGAGCCTCAAGCATAGATTTTATGACAGTTCTCTATTGAAAAGTGTCAAAAATCTGTGCTTGACGCTTGACTCAGAATCAAGCACTGTTTCGGAATACGGGCCTAAATGTGAACAAAAGTATGCAAGTTCAAGGTAGTACATATTTAGAAAAGTTATTACCTATTAGATTCGATTGAAACGGTTCATGTACGTAAAGTTTTTAAAGCTTTTTATTCGCAGGTCGACTTGAGACTATACAGACGTGACGTGTTACGTCGTGCGTCGTCGACACTGCAGAGCATTCTAGAGAGAGAGTCTCGCGGCTGGTTCCTGCACTTTCGGGAACGACACGCGGCTCAGCTCGCAAGTCAGAAGATGCCGCTAAAGGAGATTGAGCAGGTACAACACTGCTTAAACTGTACTATGTTGTGCTACGCTGCGTAGAGCTAATATAAAGTGCTACGGTGCGTAGAAGATCAAGCTACGGCGCGTAGAAGACAAAGCTACGACGCGTAGAGGATTGAGTTACGTTGCGTAGAGGGTCGGTCTACGGCGCATAATGTCGAGCTACGGCGCGTAGTATCGAGCTAAGGCGCGTAGAGGGTTGTGATACGGGCGCGTAGACTTTCGAGCTACGTGGCGTAGAGGGTCAAGCAACATCGCATTGAGGGTCGAACTGCGGTGCGTAGACAATAGAGCTATAGGGTTATGTTACAGCACATATTTAGGGTCAAACTACGGCGCCTAGGGAGTCGAACTACGGCGCGTACAGGGTAGAGCTATACGGCGCGTAGAGGGTAGAGCTACGGTGCGTAAGCTACGGAGCATAGAAGTAATTTGAGATTACACACATGATGTGTTACTAAAGTTTGAATAGTGAATTTTCATTCTATGTAAGAACGTAGTTTTTAGTAAAGTTCACTGAACATAGACAACTCTTGATTCCAACCTATCGGATGCCAGTCTTGCCGCAAAGATTTAAAGTTAGGCGTTGCATAAATGCTCACTGAACTTCACTAAACTTGGTGGTAAGCTTCTGGTCTTTTCTAATTTTTTTCGCATTTTGCTTTCCTAAAATAATAAAGGCTATTTATTCAGGAGGTGAGTGACGCTGCGTTCCGTGAGTACGTGAACCGCGTGTGTAACGCGGTGGTCGGCAGCGAGCCGCTCGCTGCGCTCGGCGCTGACATACCCGAGCTGCTCGCCGCGCAGTTACGCGCCGCCGCTATATACGATCGGTAACTTTCATTATATTATTGTATTAGCAGAGCTCTTTGTGAAGGGCTCGTCCGGGAAGTACTGCCACCATGCCTATTTCAGCCCTAAATCAGCGTAATTAGAATACAATATACAACACCCAGACAGAGAACATCACATCGGCCCGCTTCTACAATATTGCAACATCCTTACAGGGTAATTGATGTATTGATTAAAAAACTAGTTCTAAGATCTGAAACTGTTTAATTTACATACATAATAAGGCAATAAATTATACTGAATACTGAACCACCACAACCACCACCAGACAGAGAGAAAGATCTGTCGTCACCACACAAATATTTGTTCTCGGGCTCGGGGCTCGTTCTCCATCAAGAACAAATATTTGTGCGGTGAACACAGATGTTTGTTCTCTGTATTGTATTGTAAGTATATTATATTTACAAAGAAAAATGTGTATAAGTATTATATAAGCTATCTGTACCCGAAGTCCCAGTGCATTTACAACATTTCGTTACCAAATGTTGTTTTCGTTTCGCCTATTTGTCTCTGTCTATTGTATGGAGAAAAGATGAGACAACAACTTTAACTACGTAACGTATTTTTGCCGTCTCATATTTTCTCCATGCAATAGAGAGAGACAAAAAGGCGAAACGAAAACAACATTTGGTAACGAAATGTGGTAGCAAAACCATGACTTCGGGTTCAGGTTCCCATAGTACAAGTTCTGCTTAGTTTGGGGCTAAATAGTGTTGTGTGGATTGTGTCATCAAACTTTCATTTTCATATAATGTTATTACCTACCCGCAGTGCGGAGGAAGGCGTCCGACGGCGAATAGAGGCGGGTCTTGACGCCGCCTCGGCTCGTCTGCTCGTGTCGCACCCCGTGCTCGCTCGCTGCGGCGCGTGGCGGCGCGAGCGGCTCGGCGAGCATTCGCGCCGCATCCACCGCGAGCTACGCTGGGCCGCGCACGAGGATGTTGTGCACAAGCTGGACACGCACCGTCTGCATATGCATCGGTAATGTCTACCACTGCGTTCTGCTGAAATATAATAATAATATCGACTGGTCTCTTAGCTCAGTTGGTAATAGCTCTGCCTTCTGCGCCGTAGGTAGACATAGACATAGACATTTATTTATTTACTACATAAGCACACAAAAACTAAAAACTAAAAGAAGAAAGATACAAACAATACATCGATACAGGAAAAGTGCGTCGTGTTTCTGTGTGCTACAGCAGCAAAACGGCCTTGACTCAGCATAATGCCTAGCTACCTATACCTATGCTGGTAGTCATACCAGCGCATAGCAACTCAGCTGGTAGTCACTACCTCAGCTGGTATGCTGAGGTAGTGACTTCGATCCCCATCGAGAACAAATGTCTGTGGTGAACACCGATGTTTGTTCTCTGTCGGGGTATTATATTGTATTCTATCAGCTATTTGGATCCCATAGTACAAGCTCTGCTGTATTTGGGGCTAGATAGTATTGTGTGGATTGTCCATAATATTTATTTATTTAATACTACACATATAAAGACACATACAATAAGTTTTTCCGGTGCTGGGCAAGCCTATTCCATCTAAAATCCTGTCCCAGGCACTTTAGCGTGCAAGTAGGGTTTGAGTAATTAACAGCTATCCCTGACGCTATTTAAATCATCTGTAATAGATGCAAATGCCTGTTTACTTTTTTTACACATGGACCTTTTGAAGTGTGTGTAGAAAATAAAAGGGTCCGTGCGCGTGCAAATGTTACTACCACTCCCGCGCGTTACTTATCTCTCTCTATCCTTATGGCAGGTACTTTCTGGCGCGCGACCTGGCGTTCCTCCGCGAGCGCGAGCCGCTGCTGGTGCGTGAGCTCGCGCGCGCTCGTTCGCCGACGCGTTCGTTCGTGTGGTGCACGCGCACGTGGCGGCCGCAGCAGTGGCGCGTCACGCGACACTTCCGTGGCCGCGCCGACACCATGCCCACTGTCATCACGCATCGACATACGTCCATCGTCACGCCGCGATCTGACCCCAGCCAACCGGTATGTGTAACTGCAGTCTTTAAAATGACTGTGCTTGGGCTGACCTGACTAGCTAGCTAAGGGGCGCTGACTCCGAAGAGATTAAAACACACAGAATTATGGATTAATAAATGTTGTGCAGAGTAGAATGTGTTTTTAGAACGTAGCCTTTTAATCAATATGCTGTCAGTTGTAAAGAAGTAAAAAAAACCGCAAGCATTGCAAAAACATATTTCGTATAATTTCGTCACCAAAAATTAGATTATAGAACAAAAACCTGATAAATAATAGGATAAATCCAGCTAACAAAACATATGGTCCTTCGAGCCGGATTGAACAGTGTAGCGCTCGATGCAATACTTCGTTCGCGGGAACAAAATTGGAAAAACATCATCCTGCGGCGTGCGAGTGCTTTTCAATTACTTATCAGTGCATCTAACATTTTCTACGAACTTAATACGAAATACAGTGTGGTTATCATAACAATTAGAACATTCATAACAATTGGAACAATAAAAGTGTGATTGTTGGAACAATATTTGTGATAGTGTTGAACTCTTACACGTGTACATTCGTTTCACAAAGTAAAATATGGCCGCCACAAAAGAACAAGATCTAATTCTCACGGCGTTGGAAGATTGTGCAGCAATGTTGCTAAAAATACAAATAAATTTGAAAAAATGCCCTAAAGTGCGTTTGACCAAAGGATACATACAAACGCGTATGAAAATTATAGATGAACATTGGATAACTTTTAAAGATTATCATCAACAACTTGTGAAAATAACGCCAAGAGAACAAAAGATTTCCATACCATATTTTATCAAAGAAGAGTACTTTATTTACGAAGATATATACAACAGCCTTCAGGGTGACTTGAAAGACATGGTTTTACAAATGGAAGAGTCATCTGTAACCTCTAGGGAGTTTAGTTCAACTGATACCATGAACAGTGACAAGTCTACAGGAAGCAAGGTGCAGTTGCCAAAGATTGTGCTTCCCACCTTCAGCGGTACCTATGAGGGTTGGCCTACATTTAGCGACATGTTCATTTCATTGGTGCACAACAACACCAGCTTATGTGATGTACAAAAGTTACACTATCTGAAAACCAGTGTCACCGCTGAAGCAGAGTCACTTTTGAGGAATATTCAAATTACATCCAACAACTACAACGAGGCATGGGAGACACTAAAACAAAGGTATGGCAACAAAAGATTAATTCTAAACAACAGTATGAAGAGATTATTTACCCAAAAAAAGTTGACTACCCAATCAGCTGTTCAGTTAAAAGGTCTACTAGACACAACAACTGAATGCTTAAATACTTTGAAAAACTTGAAAATAACCACAGACTCATGGGATCCCATTATTATATATCTCTTAGTACAAAAGTTGGACCCAGAGACTCACAAAGATTGGGAAGAGCAGTCATACAAAGATGAAACGGAAGCTTTGCCTACATGGTCAGAATTCAAGAAATTTTTAGAATCAAAGTTCCGTACACTAGAGTTAATAACAATCAGTAATACCAAAGAGGTTAAGCCTGTCAACCAAAGATCTTACCATGTTGCCACACCTAGAATAAGAAAGTGTATAAAGTGCAATGATGACCATACTCTAAGCCACTGCAATGAATTTACCAAGATGGAACCTACAGAACGAAGAGAATACGTAACAAGTAAACAACTATGCTTCAACTGCCTAGTACCAGGGCACTCGGCACACCAATGTAGACTGCCAGTGTCCTGTAGAATATGCCAAAGACGCCATCATTCACTACTGCATATGAACAACAAACAGGAATCAGCGGCTTCAACAAGCACATCACAAACACAACCGCTGGCTTCTCAACATGTAGTAGAAGAAAAGGAAGAAATACAAGTAAACACAATGATGACTTCACAACAACCCACTACTAGACAAGGAGTAGCACTATTAGCCACAGCGATAGTCGAAGCAACAAGCACCAGAGGACACAACATTCGACTGCGCGCACTTATTGACCAAGGTTCCCAAGCAACATTTATAAGCGAGAAAGCAACTCAAATGCTGAAACTCGAGAAACAACCCATGAAGGGGAGTGTAACCGGGGTAGGATCTACAAGAACAGAAATCAAGCATATGGTACAGTTACAAATAAAATCACAGTGGAACTCAAACTATAGTCTACCAATAAAAGCATATGTAATGTCCAAACAACTGACCACAAAGATACCTACCACAACAATTGTTACACAAACATGGCCACATCTGCAAGGACTCAACTTAGCTGACCTGTGATGTAATAATGAAGAATGTGTAATGGAATAATCAAATGTAGGGCTATCACTAAAAAAATACAAAGAACAAAAATATTCGGGCGCCAGATAGCCTACTACTAATAGAAAAATAAATTTACCTGGATAGAGAGAGAGTCAGACGCGTCACTAGACCTTTAATCTAAGGAAAGGGGGATAAAATAGAACACTGTAAAATTTGGGAAAGATGGGGTTTATTCTAAACTTTTGTTATGTCCGTGGAATCTTGATAGTTGTAAATTTAAGTTTATATCCAAAGGTTACTTCTTAATTGTAATTATTTTATTTAGAGTTTACTACTTAGCCTAAAAGTTGTACGCTGTTGTTACTGCATCGAATGAATGTTTAAATTAAAAATAAAGAACTGTTTGAAATACCTGTTGGTTTGAGCTTTACAAACCCATAAGCCTAATACGAATCGTCCCTATAGTAAAACCATGGAGGCCGAGGTGAGTGGTCCGATAGGGGACTCCGGTTGCGAACCAGCTTGGCTCCTCCGTAGTGTTCAGCAAGGGGTCAAAATGAAGGGTGAATGAATGTAAAAAGGGGACTACTATGACTCAGCTCCAACGCGTGGTCATTTCCATAAATTTATGTTCCAAGGATAAATTTGAAAACTAAAAAAATAGTTTTTTAAAAAAGGGGTTTTAAAAAATAGCGCCGAAGAGCGCTATTTTTTTCTTATAAATGTCCCTTTATGAACCAGGGCGGCGTGATGAAGAAACGATGAAGATCGTGTTTAAAATCAAAAGTACCAAATTAACGGATAAAAATCCAGAAAACTAATTCCAGTATTGTTTCACAAAACATGATAACAATATCTATTAAAATCAATGTGATTTTCACAGATTAATAATTTTTAAATAACAAAATGTTTTACGTGTGACATCTTGTCCACAGGCGAGAGGAAAAGCAAAAGCTTCTTCTCCTTGATTTACATCAAGCCAAAAAAATCCTTTCGAATCTGTCAACTGAACAGCGCTGCTTCCTTTTAGTGTCAGCTGTCACTGTCATTACTGTATTATGACAGTCACGAAGCTAATATTCCAAAGAAGAAGAATAAAGGCATTGAATCCTACTTTACGAAACGTAAACAAACGAAATATTACTAATTTCTTGAACAAAATTTATCAACACCTGTAACGGCGAAAACGACTCGTTACATTACATACTATCCCAAAAAAATAAAAGAAAGACTACTTTCTTTTATGCCAAAACATAAGAAAAGCATCAAAACAAATCCAAAACGTTCAAAAAATTTAAATTTAATTTAATTGAAACTCTACCAAAAATGTTCTAAAGACTCTACCAAAAATGTTCTAAAGACTCTACCAAAAATGTTCTAAAGACTCTACCAAAAATGTTCTAAAGACTCTACCAAAAATGTTCTAAAGACTCTACCAAAAATGTTCTAAAGACTCTACCAAAAATGTTCTAAAGACTCTACCAAAAATACGCTTAAGACTCTACCAAAAATATTCTAATAATACAAAATTGAACAAACCAAGAAAACAATCTTAGGCTTTTTGCTGTAGAAATCCGACTAGAATCTTAAGACTCTAGGAATCATTCAAACAACAAAGCAAAAGAACAAAAGAAAATGATAGATTTTCTTAAAACAATACTATAACTATAAACTCTATAATCTACTTTAAAGTGCGGTTGGACACCTTCGTCGCCGACTCATAAATTCCTAAACTCCTTTTTAAAGTGCGGTTGGACTCCTTCGTCACCGACTCAAACTCCTCCTTTTAAAGTGCGGTTGGACACCTTCGTCACCGACTCTTAAAACTCCTAACTTCTCCACTCGCTAAAAACGAGAAAACCCTCACAGCAAAGGCTGTGCAAGTTCAAAAATCACAACACCAAAAGTGTGTGGAAAAAATGAGAAATGTACTGTGATCGGCGTAACCCTACCAAAATTTCCGAACACAGACATCCTACCAAAAACGTGTAAAATTTGTCTATTGTGATTGGCATAACTCCACCAACTTACCAGGCACAACAGAACAAAAACATAGAACCGGAGGAAAATCCGAGAACTAAGGAAACAAAATATTTGCATATTGTGATTGGCATATCTCCACCAACTTACCAGGCACAATAATACAAATCAAATTATAGAACTGGATGAAGGTCCAAGAACTATCTAAACAAACCAAACTATAGAACCGGAGGAAGATCCGAGGACTATCTAACAAATCAAATTATCACTTTAGGGGTCCGCACCAAAAGGCAGAAAAAATCCCAATACGTGAATGTCAAATCAGGGTGGTACCAATTGTTGTCAAATCCGGGAAACTAAACTATAAACAACACAAAAATACCCAAAAAAACATAAACATTTAGGTTGTGAGAACAACACGAAACGTTCTAATCAAACAAATATAACTAAGTTGTACAAACAACACAAAACAAAACAAATTCAAGGACAAAATATCCTCTAAACAAATTTACAAATGTACATAAGATCTTTTGATGTTGGAAAAATGAATGTGGTGAAACAAAATTACCTAAGCTTTAATTTAGAACTTTAAAATCTCAAAATTTAATGTTGTCGAAGTTAACCATACACTACATCATCATACAGGGCTAAAACTCATACTCTTTTCATACATCAATTCTCATTCATCACACTCAGAAGCCAAACTACTAACGTTATCAAACTCAAGTTTAAAGTGTAAATCCAAAAATTAGTATTTTATAATATCTTTAACATGGTAACGACCGGAAGTATTTTTACTTAAATCTTTCAAAATATAGACGTTATCAGAAACTTTATCAATAATTTCACATTTAACAAACTTAGGTGCAAACTTAGCCGAAAAATATGCCGGGGCACTAGATTGAACAAAACTCCTTCTCCAAACGATATCACCAACAGCAAAAGAAATGGCTTTCCTCCCTATATTATAATAACGCGCATTACGCTTATAAGCTTTTAATAAATGAGCTTGAACTTTAACATAAACATCACCAAGTGATTTAAGAGAATAAGCAAAAGAATTCCTTTCTCCCATCTCAACTTGTGACAAATTTTCTAAAGAATTACTAAAACGATGTAAAGAGGCATCAAAAATGAGTTCTCTTCCAAACATGAGAAAATTAGGTGTAAAATCAGTGGCAAGACTAACACTGTTATTCAAAGCTAATTGAACATGAGGTAAAAATTTTGACCAAGTGCGTTGATCATCTCTAACAAAACATGAGATACAAGTTTCTACCGTTTTATTATACCGTTCCACAGGATTATTCTGAGGGGTATACAATGTATTATAAAAGATTTTAACAATATTGTAACTTTTCATAAATTCTACAAAATATTTAGAAGTAAATTGAGTTCCATTATCACAAACTAAAGTTTTAGGACAGCCAAATTTAAGAAATATTTCTTTTTCAAATAATCTACAAATTGATAAGGTCGTAGCCTTAACCAAAGGAAAAATCCAGCAAAATTTAGTGAAAACATCAACTACTGAAAGTATATACTTATGACCAAAATAACTTTTAGGCAAAATTCCTATTATGTCTGCAGAAAGCATGACCATGGGATGATCTACTTTTTTAGGATTAACCATAATACCAAAAGGGGGGGACGTACTATGCTTATACGCTTTACAAATATCACAAGATTTAATATAACCTTGAATATCATTAAACATTCCATTCCAAAAATAGTGTTGTTTTAATTTCTTTAAAGTTTTATGAATTCCAAGATGACCTGAATTAATATCATCATGATTAGATCTAATAGTATCAATTATATTTTCCTTAGGAATAACTATTTTCCAATTCAAACGACTATTGGGATTAAATTTACTTTTACAAAACTTATACAAAACATTACTTTCGACTCTAAAATTTTTATATCTAGTAGGAAATTTTTGACAATTAATGAACACTTTTTTATACCAAGAATCTTCAATATCTTCATCGGGGGAAACGATTTGAATGGGGGCAATTAATAATGATGTGACTTCAATTCTTGACAATGCATCAGGAACTAAATGTAAGGAACCCTTTTTATGAACAACATTAAATGTAAATTGAGAAATTCTAGCAGCCCAACGTGCTAAACGTCCGCTTGGATTATTCAATTTTAATAACCATTGTAAACTAGCATGATCAGTAATTACTGTAAATTCCATTCCTTCAACGTAAGGTCTAAAATGTTCTATTGAATCTAAAATCGCTAACAATTCACGTTCCGTGGTACTGTAATTACGTTCGCACTTGTTCAATGAACGGGAATAAAATGCAATCGGATGTTGATTACCATCCGCGTCTTCCTGACTCAAAACACTACCAATTCCAACAGAACTAGCGTCGCAATGTAAAAAGAATGGTTTTTCAAAATTAGGGCATTGTAAAACGGGTGAGGTAACTAAAACATGTTTTAATCTAAGAAAAGCAATTTCCGCTTCATCATTCCAAATAAGAGATCTTTTAGAATTCTTGCTACCAGCCGTCAATTTAGTAAGAGGAGAAGCAATATCAGCAAATCTATCAATGAATCTACGATAATATGAACATAAACCAAGAAAACTTCTAAGTTCTTTAACAGTTTCAGGGCGAGGAAAATTCTCAATGGTATCTAATTTAGAAGGATCGGTATGTAAACCTTTACTATCAACAATATAACCAAGATAACGAAGTTTTTCTTTGCAGAAGGCACATTTCTTTAAATTAACTGTTAAACCAGCATCTTTAAGAGTTTTATAAATTTTATTTAAATATTCTATGTGATCTTTGAAGTTATCAGTAACCAAAATTAAGTCATCTAAGTAACAAAACAATACATTTTCAAATTCAAATCCAAATAATTTATCCACCAGCCTCTGTAATTCAGCGGGGGCGTTAGTTAATCCGTAAGGCATCCTAACAAATTCAAATAATCCTTTTCCGGGCACTACGAAGGCACACTTTTCACGCGAGGATTCTTCCAGCGCTATCTGAAGAAAAGCTTTAGAAAGATCAATAGTTGTAATGAACCGAGCTCCTCGCAAACTATCCAGTATCTTAGAAGGATACGGAAGAGGATAAGAATCTCTAATCGTAATTGAATTTAAACGACGTGAATCTAAACATAATCGTGTACTACCATCTTTCTTCTCAACAGCCAAAACAGGTGAACTCCAAGGAGATTTAGAAGGTTGAATAATATTTTCCTTAAGTAAAACTTCCACTTCATCAAAAAGTTCCTTTTGTTTAGCAGGACTTAACGGCCAATATCTTTGTTTAAACGGTTCTCCAGTAACATTAATTTTATGTTGGATCAGGTGAGTAAGACCTAAACCTTTCTTTTCATATGAAATATCTTCAAAAAGTGAAATTGTTTTATCAAGTTGTTGTTTCTCAAAAGGAGCTAATTCAACAGCTGAAGTAACTGAACAAGTTTGAATTTTATTATTATCATCAACAAAAACTATATTTTTCCATAAATCTTTAGCAAGGTCAAATTTTATCCAAAAGTCAAATCCTAAAATAAACTCATAATCGAATAAAGGTATAACCATGAATTTAACAATTTTTGTAACATTATCGCAAGTAACTGGAAGATTAATAGCACCTATAACTCTCTGAGCAGATCCGTCCGCAGTATAAGCAGAATCGTGAACAGACTGAGGCATATGTTCCATCTCATAACCCAATTCCAAAAATCGCTTGTGAGCATTCGCACCAAGAACGCAAGTATTAGCACCACTATCTAATAATCCTGAAAATTTTTGATTACCAATAGAAAATTGTAAAAAAGGTCTTGAATCGTTATTCTTAACAAAAAGTACAGGTGAAGCCTTATAAACGCCAAAAAAAGTTTTTAAATATTTTAACCAATCAGGAAATTCTTTTTTAATAATGGTATCATCCGGTTTAAGACTGTGACTAACAATTTTCTTCATCGAGTCAGCCGAAGTTTGCTCAGAAACTGGTACTCGATGATGCCTAATCAGTTTTTTGACTCCGAAGAGTTTTTCTTTTCCGAATTGCACACATCGCAAAACTTTGTGATAACACCCAATTTTTTGCATTTAAAACAAACCATACCAGGAATGGTGGTACAATCTTTGTAGGTATGTCCAGGAGACTGACACTTCAAGCAGAGGGGGTTTTCAGTTTTAACAGCACTAGACTGAATCTTCTCCACCTTGAAAGGCTTAAACTGTTCCTTAATAGACTTCCTATTAACAAAAATCTCTAATTCTTTTCCTAAATTCATAAAACAATCTAATGAAGAAATATGTCTACCTACCACATAAGGTGTATAGATCGACAGCATGTTGTGCTTAGCAATGGTAATGACCACAGACTCCGAAATAGGGGTAGCAAGACGACTAGCCATATCCATAAGTTCAGTAATGAAGTCCGGAAGCGACTCACTAAGTTTTTGTTTTCGAGTACGAAGTTCATACTCCAAAAAGTAATCGAATTCAAGCTTATCAAAACGCTTGAGCAACGCAACCTTAAGCTCAGACCAAGAAGCTATATTAAATCGAATGGTACGGAACCACTTGGCGGCAGAACCAGAAAGTAAATCCGAAAATGAACCAACCAACAAAGACTCATCGAAATTTTTGTACAAAAAGTATTCCTCAACCTGGGTAATAAACTCACGAACACAAGTTTTCCCTTCAAAAATAATCCGGCTTCTCTTCAAGTCGGGCAACTTATTACTTGAAGCAGGCAAATTTTTTCGAACAAAATCATTCATCGCATTAAAAGATGGTAAGCTTTGA
The DNA here is from genome assembly GCA_939531255.2 of Thera britannica. Taxonomy (NCBI): domain Eukaryota; kingdom Metazoa; phylum Arthropoda; class Insecta; order Lepidoptera; family Geometridae; genus Thera; species Thera britannica. The sequence goes on from OW618037.2 coordinate 1,849,532, forward strand.
CCAGCAGCAGTAGAACTATGAGCAGGCAAATCAGTATTCAAGAAAGGATCTGGGAACCCCGTCATTCCTACACTCTCCATGTTCAATGGAAGCTCCACAGAAATCGGTGCGGGCTTATTAACTATCGAACCCAATGTAGTGTGACTATCCACAGAAGTAGATGGAAACTGAACCGCTTTATCCATGATAACTCACAGACAAAAACTCCAAAATCAAAATGTTGTAGAATATTTCAATGTAAAAGTTAAGTTAAATTTTTTTAAATATTTAAAGTGTAAAAGTTTATTTGTTATTTAAGTTTTAAATTATTTAAGTTAAGTTGTTTAAAGTCAAATTATTCAAAAGATGCAATAACCACTCGCAATAAAGTTATAACTAATATTAACCTATAGAAATGTAAAGGAACATTTCTTAAAGATACCTTAAGAATACAATAAAGGTTCACTTAAAACATCCGTAAACAATTATCCTTATTTTTGTATGGTGATACAAGAATATTTAGACAGCTTTGTCTAAGTCATTAACATCAAGCGGGTAATGTATAACAAATTCATAAAGTTCACTGTAGAAAAGTACACATAAACGGATAAATAACCTGAGTTATAGTAGTTCTGTTAGAGAAATAACATTGCGCAAAAAAGGCACAAATGTATAAACAAAGTTATCAAATTATAATAATAATTGCACTAAAAAGTTTCTAAAGAAATATTACTAAATATATCAAAAATTGGTTTTTACAAATTCACCAAAAAACTGTAAATGTTGTAATAAAGTTTACAAAAAAGTAAGATGCAGTAACAGACAGTAAAACCTCAAGAAACCACTTCAAGTCCCTGTTCGCTGTGCGACAATTTGTGATGTAATAATGAAGAATGTGTAATGGAATAATCAAATGTAGGGCTATCACTAAAAAAATACAAAGAACAAAAATATTCGGGCGCCAGATAGCCTACTACTAATAGAAAAATAAATTTACCTGGATAGAGAGAGAGTCAGACGCGTCACTAGACCTTTAATCTAAGGAAAGGGGGATAAAATAGAACACTGTAAAATTTGGGAAAGATGGGGTTTATTCTAAACTTTTGTTATGTCCGTGGAATCTTGATAGTTGTAAATTTAAGTTTATATCCAAAGGTTACTTCTTAATTGTAATTATTTTATTTAGAGTTTACTACTTAGCCTAAAAGTTGTACGCTGTTGTTACTGCATCGAATGAATGTTTAAATTAAAAATAAAGAACTGTTTGAAATACCTGTTGGTTTGAGCTTTACAAACCCATAAGCCTAATACGAATCGTCCCTATAGTAAAACCATGGAGGCCGAGGTGAGTGGTCCGATAGGGGACTCCGGTTGCGAACCAGCTTGGCTCCTCCGTAGTGTTCAGCAAGGGGTCAAAATGAAGGGTGAATGAATGTAAAAAGGGGACTACTATGACTCAGCTCCAACGCGTGGTCATTTCCATAAATTTATGTTCCAAGGATAAATTTGAAAACTAAAAAAATAGTTTTTTAAAAAAGGGGTTTTAAAAAATAGCGCCGAAGAGCGCTATTTTTTTCTTATAAATGTCCCTTTATGAACCAGGGCGGCGTGATGAAGAAACGATGAAGATCGTGTTTAAAATCAAAAGTACCAAATTAACGGATAAAAATCCAGAAAACTAATTCCAGTATTGTTTCACAAAACATGATAACAATATCTATTAAAATCAATGTGATTTTCACAGATTAATAATTTTTAAATAACAAAATGTTTTACGTGTGACATCTTGTCCACAGGCGAGAGGAAAAGCAAAAGCTTCTTCTCCTTGATTTACATCAAGCCAAAAAAATCCTTTCGAATCTGTCAACTGAACAGCGCTGCTTCCTTTTAGTGTCAGCTGTCACTGTCATTACTGTATTATGACAGTCACGAAGCTAATATTCCAAAGAAGAAGAATAAAGGCATTGAATCCTACTTTACGAAACGTAAACAAACGAAATATTACTAATTTCTTGAACAAAATTTATCAACACCTGTAACGGCGAAAACGACTCGTTACAGACCCTACATATTTTACACCATCTGTTGATCTGCTTCTGGGGGTGAAGGAATTTGCCCAAATCCTACAAAATAACTACATCAAGGGTCCACCAGGTTCACCATGTGCTCAAAAAACGAGCCTTGGATGGATACTGTTTGGAGAGATCTGCTCAAAACCACAAGAAGAAACATATGTGGTTATGCATCATCAAGTCGACGTAGACGACATGTTAAAGGCAATTTGGGAAGTGGATACAGATCATGAAAGATACTTAACAAATGAAGAAAAACAATGTGAAAAAATATATGACAAGACAACAACAAGAAACAAAGAAGGAAGATATGTAGTAAAGTTACCATTCAAAACAGTGAGTCCAAAATCTCCCGATGGAAATACAAAAGAAATTGCAACCAAGAGATTCTTACAGTTAGAGAGAAAATTTAAGAAACAACCTGATCTAAAAAGGGAATACACAAAGGTAATAGAAGACTACTTAGAACAAGGTCATATGGAAATGGTCCCCAAGGCAGAGAGAGTAGTAAAACAATCTATTTACTTACCACACCATGCGGTGGTAAGGGACGATAAAGAAAGTACAAGAACAAGGGTTGTATTTGATGCTTCCTGTAAAGGAACAAACAACATTTCTCTAAACGAAGAGTTACTAGTTGGTCCCCAATTGCAAGAAGACTTGAGAAATCTGTTAATGAGATGGAGAATGAAAAAGGTCTGCTACATGTCAGATATAAAAAAAATGTATCGACAAGTCCTAGTTTATAAAGAAGATGCAGACTATCAACGAATTCTATGGAGACCTGATGAATCTGAAAACTTGGAAGAATACCGTCTTCTCCGAGTGACTTTCGGCACAGCTCCAGCGCCATACCTGAGCGTCAAAACTCTCCAACGAATCGCTGATGATGAAGGACCAAACACTGCAATTCAAAACATTAAAAATGTTGATAGTAATACCCAGGCTCTGGCAATACAAACAATCAAAGAAGATTTCTATATGGACGATCTTTTGTCAGGAGCAGATACAGAGGAAGATGCTATATCAACAGCAAGAGAGATTTCAGCCGTCCTACAAAAAGGGGGTTTCGAACTTACAAAATGGTCGTCAAACAACATTAAATTTATACAGTCCATTGAAGAACACAAAAGATCCACGAATGTCCAAGTCAATATGAACCTTGATGGAACAATAAAGGCACTGGGAATTAACTGGAATCTAAACCAAGATATTTTTCAATACAAACTGAAGTTAGAACCAGTCGCCAATGTCATAACAAAACGCAGTATCTTATCAGATGTACAGAAGCTTTTCGATCCACTCGGCTGGCTGGCCCCTAGTACAGTCATGGCTAAAATGTTGATTCAAAAGTTGTGGCTCGAAAAGATGAACTGGGATGAACGTGTCAGTGAAACCCTAGAAAAAGAATGGAAACAGATAAGATCAGATTTTGATAATGTCAATGAAATACAAATAGACAGATGGCTTGGGACAACAAGTGATAGCAAAGACAGCGTACAAATCCACGGGTTTTGTGACGCATCAATGCGAGCTTATGCAGCTGCAGTGTATGTAAGAAGTCAGAACGCAGATGGTCACATTGAAACAAAACTCATAGCTGCAAGGACAAGAGTAGCTCCATTGAAAACCATCTCTATACCACGATTAGAACTTTGTGGCGCCTTGCTCTTATCTAAGCTAATGAAACACGTTGGTCATGCTATGAGGATACCAACAGCTCAAATGAATGCATGGACAGACTCATCAATAGTTATAGCATGGCTGTGTGGAGAACCTAACCGATGGAAGCCATTTGTCGCAAATCGCGTCGTGGAAATTGTGGATAATCTGAACAACAGACACTGGAACCACGTACAGTCGCATGAAAATCCAGCTGACTTAGCCTCTCGAGGAATCTTGCTCTCAGCTCTGAAGGATTGTGACTTGTGGTGGAAAGGTCCAAGTTGGTTAACTGAAAAAGAAATCAAAATTAGTAACCAAGAGATAATAGCAACAGAACTAGAAATGAAAACAATAAAAATACATACTTACCTGACTGCAGCAGAAGAACCTGAAAAACAAGAAAAATCATTAACTTCACAATTCAGTACATTTGACAACTTAAAAGAGTTAGTGAAAACAATAGCATACAGTAGAAGATTTTTAAACTTTAAAGATGTAAAAGACAAAGAAAAAGAATTGACAACCCATGAGTTGGAATATTCATTAAATATTTGCATAAGAAAAGCTCAAGAAGAAGAGTTCTCAGAAGAAATAGAAAGATTGAAGTCAAAGAAACAAGTAAAGAACAATAGTTTTATAAGATCACTTACCCCATATCTCGATCAAGATAATATCCTCAGGGTGGGCGGTCGTCTCAGGCATGCGAATTTAACAAATGATGCAAAGAATCCGGTTATTATGGGAAATGGAAACACTCTAACGCCTTTGATCATTGCAGAAGCACATGCCAAGACACTCCATGGGGGAATACAACTCATGTTATGCCACTTACGATGCAAGTACTGGATCCTAAGAGCGAAATCAATGGTTAAGAAATATGTGCATAAATGCCTCATATGTGCTCGAATGAGAGCTAGTACACAGGTCCAAATAATGGGAGACTTACCCAGACAGAGAGTTACTCCATCGAGACCATTCCTACACAGCGGAGTAGATTTTGCAGGACCATTCCAAACTCTTATGTCCAAAGGTAGAGGAAACAAGACTGTGAAGACTTATGTTGCAATATTCATTTGCATGTCTACCAAAGCGATCCATATTGAGTTAGTAGGCGATCTAACATCACAAGCATTCATAGGTGCTTTCAGACGTTTTGTTGCCAGAAGAGGCAAATGCAGTCACATGTGGAGTGATCAAGGCAGAAATTTTGTGGGCGCTAATAAAGAATTAGCTGAGGCGTGGAATGAAGCAAAGCTACAATTCACTGGAGAAATAGCACAGATGCTTGCTTTAGACGGCACACAGTGGCATTTTATCCCAGCATACAGCCCTCATCATGGCGGATTATGGGAAGCAGGCGTTAAGTCTATGAAGCATCATTTAAAACGGATAATAACCACTCACCTCACGTTTGAAGAAATGACGACCTTGCTTTGTCAAATCGAAGCATGCCTAAACTCACGTCCCTTGTGTCCGATAGACGATACGGACCCAGACACTATGGAACCACTTACCCCAGGACACTTCTTAATTGGCGAAGCACCGATAGCTGTTCCATCACCTGATATGAAAGACATAAAAATATCTCCATTGTCACGCTGGCAACACACACAAAAGATTGTAAGTGACTTTTGGCGGCGATGGCAAGATGAATATTTGACGAGACTACAGCAACGTCCTAAATGGTTGAAAACTAAGAAAGAACTAGAGAAAGGAGACCTGGTCTTGATCAAAACGGACGGATTACCCCCAGGAAAATGGTCCATGGGGCGTATTGTCGATAAGCACGAAGGTGCGGATGGGTATACTAGAGTATACAGTGTTAAGAGTGGAGACTCTGTTACAAAAAGAACAATAACCAAACTGTGTGAATTACCCATAGAGCACAACTGAATAAAAGTGAAAGGTGAACATGTGTAGTAACTTAGTGTAGTGTGAAATTTTATATATAATTAAGTAAAAAGGCCTACAGTCCTTTTGGTGGGCGGTATGTTGTGCAGAGTAGAATGTGTTTTTAGAACGTAGCCTTTTAATCAATATGCTGTCAGTTGTAAAGAAGTAAAAAAAACCGCAAGCATTGCAAAAACATATTTCGTATAATTTCGTCACCAAAAATTAGATTATAGAACAAAAACCTGATAAATAATAGGATAAATCCAGCTAACAAAACAATAAATAATATTTGATTTGATATAACTATTTTCTGACGCGACGGTTTGGCAACGTCGCCTATTTGGGAGCGTAACAAAACCGCTAACAATCTGCCATCCGCTAACAAGCCGTGTGCGCGCTGGCAACGTTGCCGTTCACTTGACATTTCGTCGCACACACTGTTTTATGTGAATATGGATTTGCAAAAAAGATTTTTTCATTACGAATTAACTTTGTGGTAATTATGGTAATGTGGCTACTACGGACATCAATAAATGCATTTTGTCTTTGTTGTCAGGTATACCTACTGGAGACTGACACAACGCGGGAAACCACGACGCGTTGGCCGGGCTGGAGATTGGTTAACATGTTTCATAGGTATAATAACCAGTTCATTTAAAAAGCATAATTTTTTTTCACGTATAAAGATGACGGCAATCTGACGTTTTTGACGCCAAAATTCAATGACAGCCTCCTAGCGGCTTAATAATAATAATAATAATGTGGTTCTGCCTAGCACTGAATCCTCTCAGCATATTGCTGAAGGATTCAGGGTTAGGCTACAGGCTTCGGAGGGGAGGTGAGCTTATAAGTCATCTGTTGTACATGGATGATCTCAAGTTATTTGCACCGAAGCGCCAAGACTTGATGGAGCTACTAAAAACCACTCAGATGTTTAGTAGTGCCATCAGGATGGAGTTTGGTGTAGATAAGTGTGCGGTCTTACATGTAGAGCGGGGGAGAGTTGTAAATTCTCCGAATTTGCAGCTCTCTGAAACAGTAATGCTCAAATCTCTTTCCGAGACCGAAACCTATAAGTACCTTGGTATGTCAGAGTCGTTGGGTGTTTCAGTAGATGACATCAAGAAATCGGTGAAAGAGCGTTTCTTTGGTCGGCTGACAAAAGTACTTAACAGTCTTTTGTCTGGCGGCAATAAGGCGCGCGCTTTCAACGGTTGGGTGATGCCTCTATTGATATACTCCTTTGGCATACTAAGATGGAGTCAGACAGAGCTAGACGCCCTGGATAGGAGGGTGCGTCAACAGCTCACGTTGAATCGCATGTTGCACCCACGCTCATCTGTTATGAGACTGTACATTCCACGGAAAGAGGGGGGTCGTGGCTTTTTAAATGCCAAGAACCTCCACAACCGTGAAATGTGCAGTCTTAGGGATTATTTCCTCAACAATGGGAGTGGGATGCATCGCGATGTGGTGGCAGTTGACAAAGGCCTCACACCGCTCTCCTTGGCGAACGAGAACTGGCGTAAACCCGTAGTACTGAGCGCTGAGAACCGTAAGGACGTATGGAAGAGCAAGGAGCTACATGGGAGGTTCTATCGCGCCTTAACAGGGCCTGATGTGAACCTCCTAGCTTCTGTAAACTGGCTACGTTTTGGGGACCTCTTTGGGGAAACCGAAGGTTTTGCCTGTGCAATTGCAGACGAAGTAATGATGACGAACAACTATCGAAAGTATATCCTGAAGGACGGTACGGTCGACATTTGTCGGGCATGCCGCCGTCCTGGAGAGTCGCTCAGGCATATAATTTCGGGTTGTTCGCATCTTGCTAACGGCGAGTATTTGCACAGGCACAATCTAGTGGCCAGAATCATCCATCAACAACTTGCTCTTCGGTACGATCTTGTGGAGTCTGAGGTGCCGTACTATCAGTACGCCCCGGTGCCAGTTCTTGAAAATGGTCGTGCATTGCTCTACTGGGATCGCTCTATCATCACGGATAGGACTATTGTTTGCAATAAGCCTGATATCGTGTTGGTCGACCGATCTCAGCGGCGGGCAATGCTCGTGGACATCACCATTCCGCATGACGAAAACCTCGTGAAGGCCGAGAAGGAAAAGCTCAGCAAGTACCTAGACTTAGCCCACGAGGTAACTACCATGTGGAATGTTGATTCCACGATCATTGTCCCGATAGTCGTTTCGGCGAACGGCCTAATAGCGAAGAGCCTCGACCAACATCTCAAGAGGCTCTCGCTGGATGGTTGGCTCAAGGGTCAGATGCAGAAGGCGGTGATCCTGGACACAGCACGCATTGTCCGGAGGTTCCTCTCTCTGCAGCCTTGACCACCGGTAGCTTGGGCCTAGCCCCGTTGTTGGTGGCGCACTAGTTTTTAAGTTTTTTATAATTATGTTTTTTATTTAAATAATTATACCTATATTGTAAAAAACTTAAAAATTAAGAAAATAAATTAAATATCTGAATAATAATAATAATATATTTTATTTCAGACAACTATAAAATGTACATTACAAAAATGAAACACCTTAGGTCCATAGTTAATAAATACCTTAGAGACTAACATACATAAAATAAAATAAAATAAAATTACTTATTAAATCTTAAATCTTAGGGGCTTTTTTCGTTAGCGCACCCCTAAAGCGACGATAGACGACTCCTGGCGGCCAGAAATCCGAATTGAGAAACATGTCCCCATGCTTCGCAGGCACCTGGAGCACGTACGATTTAAAGGCCGTGTCTCTCATTCCCGATGGCTCTAGCCGCTGCAGATGTAACTGTATTGGTGGCGGGTCCTTAATCCAGAAACGTATCCTCTCCTTTACATATCGAAAGACCTCATCACCTGAAGTATTCGGGTCCAATCTCGAGAGGTAAAGGAGGATGGTCGGGTCCACAGCACGCAGGGTGACTTCTGATGCTATGACGCTGGCGGTACCACGTTTATTACGTGACGGTTTTGGTCTTTTCTCCACCAGAGTAAAACCATCTTTATCGACCTTTGATGTACCAACGGGGATCTTCGTTTGTGCCTTCTGCCTCAAAACAGCGCAAGGCACTGGAGATGGTTGAGGCTGGCCGGACGCTTGCGCATAACTTTTCTTCTTCGCCGGTTGACGAGCTGGCGGAGGAGGAAGAGATGTTTTCTTCAAAGGCTGCGGTGTTGGCACGGCCGGGGCGATCGGGCGGTCAATAACCTGCACATCGGTGTCACATGTCGCGCTGCTGACGGGTGATGTTTGGGATCGGGTGACACCACGCTGCACAAATACGTTACGTGCTGACGCGGGCGAAATAACTGCTTAAGAACGTTCATCCGTAAATTGATGATTTCAGACGGCCAATAAAACAATATGTGTAACTTGCACAGAAGATAATTTGACCTCATATTATTGGGAATGACCAAAACTTAATCATATGGGAAAAACATTTTCAAATGGTTGTATAGTTTTTTCATAAGATTCATCTGTTTTTCCTAAACTTTCGGTTGATGGTCTACGCAGATGCGATTCAATGATAAAACTATAAACGACAAACTTATAAAATTTTCGTATAAAAAAGCTAATAACATTTTATTAGTTCTTAGTGGCAGAATAAACACGATTCCTGTAAGTTTTCATTCATGAAAAAAATAATCAAAGGAGTAATTTTTAGCCACTTTTGGAGATATTAGACGCGTTAGTTTATGATGAAATCCGAGGTATTTTTGTAATTTTTTTTTGCCTAGTAAATGAAGAAGTGTTCGTTTTAAAACATGTTTGATTTTTTTTTTTTATAACATGAATATTTATTTTACTATGAATTATTTCGTATTACTATATAATCGGCGCGGAATCAAGTCAACGCTCAGTGCCGGCCGAGGCCTTTCAGAGGTAGGACGTGCGTCGCTCCCGGTCGCTGCAAGCAAGCAGCAAGCCTCAAAAAAATGTATTGTAGCTTCACGAGTTTATAGCGCTACTGGGTCGTTTTGATACTTTTTATTGTTTAACAAAACTTTGGTGAGTTTTTTTTTGTATTTTAAAGTAATGGTGTTGCATTAACTTATTAACTTTAATTACCCCCGGTTTCTGGTACGCAAAATTTTAATTTGTATTTCTTTTTAATTCAGGTTTCATTCTTTACTTTTATTTCAGATATGGCATAAAAAAGCCGCTTACAGGCTACATCACGTAAAAAAAGTAACGAGTACGTCACCAATTGCGAAAATTTGGTCAAGGCTAATGAAGCTAAAAGGTATGTTACCCAGGGGTTACTTTTTACAACGTAACATGTTATAGTCAATTCCCATTTTTATTAAACGTACACGGAGATAGAAGTAGTAATAATTTGCATTATGAAAATCATTATTGCTAACTTATCATAAAACATAACACGCCGAAAAAAAGGTCGAAATTAGCGGGTACTTTCAAATAGTCATCCAGTCCGCAAGTCCGCACGATACCAAAGCTAGTGTTCGAAGCACGGAGCCACTTGCACCGAGTTGATGAGCTATCTATGATTGTAAAGTAATCAATTAATTTTACAACACATTTGCTCGTAAAAGGTCTCTAATTTCTCCGATTTCAATATCGTAATGTATGTCATTACGCACTAGTGCGGTAATGTAATGTAAAACGCACGGGTTGCTTTTTAATAAGGTATAAAGTACGGTTTATCCAGATGCTAAATGTATGAAATGAAACTGAATGAAACCGAATGAAACTGCATGGAACCGAATGAAACTGAATAAAACCGAATGAAACTGCATGAAACCGAATGAAACCGAATGAACTTAATGAAACTGAATGAAACTGCATGAAACCAAATGAAACGGAATGAAACCGAATGATACCGAATGAAACTGAATGAAAATGAATGAAACTGAATAAAACCGAATGAAGCTGCATGAAACCGAATGAAACCGAATGAAGCTGAATGAAACTGAATAAAACCGGATAAAACCGAATGAAACTGAATGAAACCGTATGAAACTGCATGAAACCGAATGAAACTGAATGAAACCGAATGATACTGAATGAAAATGAATAAAACCGAATGAAACTGCATGAAACCGAATGAAACTGAATGAAACCGAATGAAACCGAATGAAACTGAATGATACCGAATGATACCGAATGAAAATGAATGAAACTGAATAAAACCGAATGAAACTGCATGAAACCGAATGAAACTGAATGAAACTGAATGAAGCTGAATGAAACTGAATAAAACTGAATGAAACTGAATTAAAATGAATGAAACCGAATGAAACTGAATGAAACTGGATGAATTGGAATGAAATTAAATGAATAGTACATTGTTACCTGAGTGTTGAAAGTCACGTTTTTTGAGTCCCGAGACGGGTTTGGCGCCAGAGCGTAGCGAGGGCGCCAATGGAGCTTGAGGGACTTAAAAGACTTTCACCCGAGGTAAACACTGTGCTTTTCATTGCGAATACAAGGAAAGTAAAAATATGAAGATTGAATTGCCGCCTTCCCGGTTTTTTTTTTCTTTTTCTCTGGCGGGCCTTCGGCTACGGCTCGCCAGCATTATTCAGCCATTATTTTCATTTTCATAATTTAAAAAATGGTAAATTGTTTGCTCAAATCTATGTTATTTTAAATAAATAGTTGAAGCTATATTATTAATCAAGTAATTTAGAAGATATATTATTTAATACTATCTTTATGTTATTTAAATTTAAATTTTACATTTCGCTCTAATTAGACTTTTTAAACTTCATACCGTTGTAATGGGTTTCCAACCTACTTGCTGAATAAAAAGTTGGAATTTGGTTTAACAACCTCCTTGCAGTTAGAAAGACTTTAGAAAGTTGGTACATGGTTGAATAAAATAGAACTATTTTTTTTTTATAATTTGACAGCTGTCAAATTATAAAAAAAGCGATTCTCCCTAGGGCTGAAAGTATTACTTTCAATTGGGCCCCTCAGGCAACTTCAGACCTACTTTCAGAGTATGAGCAATGAAAATGACATTTACAATCTGCTATGTCATTTCATTTAATTTCAAATTCTCTAACTGCTTTAACAAGTGATAAACAATTTATTCGTTTAATTTTTATTTATTTCCTCGCAAATGTGTTATAAAACGCCTCTGCTTTCTTGTAGCCCTCGCCTACGGCTCGGGCTTCAATAACGCCTCGGCTGTAATTTTCAACCTACCGCACTTATATCATAATGTACTATTGTTCGAAATACGTACATCATCAGTACCTACCTACTGCATATTTTATTGGGACCTATTGCATGCATTATATTATTTTTTTAATGATTTTATGTAGTTTCTTCTGAGTTCGCATTATGGTTTCGATTTCTGACCTATTCCTTGTTTATCATTGTTTTCTTTCAATTTATTATGGTTACAGGTGCTTCGCCGGATGGACTAATTGAAGATGATGGTATCACCGAAATAAAATGTCCTAGTCCGGCATTCGGATTAGAGGCAGATATCGCTATTAACCAAAAAAATGTTATTCTGGTAAATAGATGTATCCGTGAATCGACGCCATGACTGGTTTTATCAAATACAAGGGCAGCTGCACGTAACGAATAGAAATTACTGTCTATTTGCTGTGTGGACAGGCAAAAATTTTAAATTAAAGACAGAAAAAATAATTAGGGACGATACATTTTGGAGCGATGGAGCATCGGCTAGTCAGTTTTTATAATAAATTTCTATTACCCGAAGTTGTTGATCCCCGAAAAGCTAAGTCCATGAAACTTAGAGACGATAAATATTAAAATTGTATTTTACACGAAATTATTTTGATTTATTTTAACATACCTGCCCGTTTTTGCGTAAGTAGGTACTCATTCAACAAAATGTTGTACCTACTTACGAAAAATGAATACATTCCCTACTAAGAGCTGGTAAAGTATCAAGGTGATTCATTCAATGCGGCGCATGATACGCGCTCCAACACAGACGGCTGTGTGCGTGCTAGGTGTAACTGTATAGCTAGGTGAGTATATTTACCCAAACTTGAGTCACGACGCTCGGGATAAACGCTCTTAAGTATTTTTATTATTGCGCAATTCTTCGACTTGCGTCCTCAATTCGGTGACAATTTTCTCCGAATTGTTCAACTTGGACATAAGATCTGTTACATCGGTCCTTAGCAGCATGATGTCCTTAAGCAACCTCGTAACATCGACATGGTCAAAGGTCACGGGGGGCAGCTTGTGGAGGTCTCGTGCTACGTAGGTGGGCACATCATCCGGGTCGGTTTCTAAGAACACCTTGAAAATGTCCTGCAGGTCCTTCTTGCCGCGTCCATCTCTCTGCCTAGTTATTAAGCGGATAGAGGTCACGGCTGTGTCGGCAAGCACCTTCTTTGCTTCCAGAATCTTAAGGCCTGCGCACACCTAGGCGATGGCGATTAGCTGAAACGCTGTTAAATATCGCTGTCATATTTGACAGCGTTTTAGCTGATCGCCATCGCTATCGCCTAAATGTACGCAAGCCGATTAAGTAGGTATTTGGAAAATTTGAAGTATTTGGCCGAGATTGACGTCATCTCCATCGTGTCGATGACGTCACCCTTAAATTACTGGCACGTAGGGCTGAACTTCTGTATGCCTCAAGTGCGCAGTGCATCGTAGGTCACGTTCCTGATGTATTTGACCTACGAGGCCTTACTTTGTCATGTGGTGGACCATTATAGTCCATTGAAATGTTACATAAGCTTTACATTTTTTAGAGGACGCAATTTTATTTTTGGTACATGTGTGGGGGGTCAATAGAAGCTTAACTTCAAGTTTGTGGGGTGCCCCTGCAAGCTTTTAATTACCCCCCAGACATGTCCCAAAAATAAAATGGCGTCCTCTACTAAATGCAATATTCGGTCCTTAAATTGTTACATTTCAATGGACTAATAATGCTTGTTCCATCAACTAGTTTCATAAAAATTAAAAAATACTACAGTCAATGGACATGCCTCTGACTACCCCTATAGACAAGTATTGTTTCCCCCAGGATGTGGAGCTGGACGTGGAACTTGATGTTCGTCCTGGGCGTGATAGTGCCGTGGTGCTCCCCACTGTCTCTGCGCACGCTGGTCCGAGCCACGCCCTTCATACCCGACTATGAACTCTCGCAGGTATAGTAGTAGCAGGCAACATATATTGAACATCGGCTAATTTCAGCTTCAGAGAGCGTAGTGTGCGTCAGAAAAAGATCTATAAAGTCGAAAAGCCGAAGTGTAATATTTATTGCCTACAAGCGTAATGACTACCAGGTGTCATGGCTCAGTTGGTAGTAGCCCTGCCTTCTGCGCCGTAGGCCTGGGGCTTGATCCCCATCGAGATTTAATTTTTCATTCATTTCATTTATTCATTAAAAATCCTCATAAAAATCGTGACTGATTGTTAACCTAATACCGATGCTACTAAATGCAATTAAACATTTAAATACACACAGTAATCTAATTATTAAATAAATATTTTTATGTGAGAACAAATAACAGAGCTCCTACGATAGTTCCCATCGAAGAAGCTTTGCTTAGTTTTGGGGCTAGATAGTGTTGTGTGCATTGTCCACAATACAGCAGAAAGCGAAAACTCGAAGACTAGACCAGTTGTGCTCAGGGGCGTCCATGTCTATAGGAAACTCATAGCAAATCCAATTTTAAATAACTTTACACAAAATTATTTACAAATATTTTAGGTGAACGGAACACTCTTCCCTAAGCGAAGTAGTGAAACAGAAACAATGTGGTCTCGGCTACTGGTGTTATGGAGATACGTCTCTAAACAACGGAGTCGATTCGAGACAGAGCCTGATACAGGTGAGCTTGCACACTACTATGCTGTTTTTAAATTAAATAGTGCCTAAGAGATCATTTATTTGTACAGTAACGCCGCAACCGTACAGTTTTGCACACACTGCACTTCTGTCCAAATGCGTAGAAATCGGTTTCTACGTATTTACACAGTCGTACAGTAACGCCGCAACCGTACAGTTTTGCACACATTGCATTTCTGTCCAAATGCGTAGAAATCGGTTTCTACGTATTTGCACAGCCGTACAGTAAAGCCGCAACCGTACAGTTTTGTACGGGCGCGGGCAGTCCACATTCAACTTCCTGGCAAAATGAAAAATTAATGCATCAAATAAAACCACATCTTTATTCTTGATGTCTCTTACATCAATGTTTACACTCCTGCTGGCATTGTATGACGCTCGGTTTCTACGCATTTGCACAGAAATGCAGTGTGTGCAAAACTGTACGGTATGTGGACCGTACACAGGTCTAATCTTAGGTGTCAAAATAAGCGCGGCTCGTAATATTATAAAACTATTGATGCCCGACTGCTAGTAAAAGTTTGGTGAAAACGTACCTTAGTATCTAGTTTCAGTAGTACAAACTTGTCTTCGTTAAATACTTCTACGTGAAATGTTATAATCTTTAAAATTAACAACGAATAACGCCTTATTCTCTAACCCAGGTCTGCTAGGTAAAGGCGTAAGTCGCGCCGCCCACAGAGTACTCCAATACGGGTGTATCGGCGCATTGGGCTCCATGGCTCTCCTTCTGCTGTTGCCCACCACTTGCATCGTGGTGAGCGCAGCGAGCGCGCTGGCCGCGGTGACGGCGCCGCTGTGGACGCCGCCTCTAGCCGTGCTCATGCACGCCTTTATGTCTCTACTCTATGACCTCGATTGTCCACGCTCTACCATGAACAGGTACATCATCTTCATCATCATTATCAGCCTGAAGAAGTCCACTGCTGGACATAGGCCTCCCCTACACATTTCCAGGAAGAACGATTCTGAGCCCTTTCCATCCATCGACTTCCCGCGATCTTAACAATGTCGTCGGTCTATCTGGTGGGTGGGCGCCCTACGTTTCGTCTCCCGGTTCGTGGTCGCCATTCGACAACCTTTATTCCCCAACGGTTGTCGGTTCTTCGAGCTATATGACCTGCCCATTGCCTCTTTAACTTACTATTAATTCTAAGAGCTATGTCGGTGACCTTGGTTCTTCTTCAACAGGTATATTTTAAGTGCCCCTCAAAGAAGAAACAGCAGTGATTTATGTACGTTATTTGTTTGCAGATGGTTCCCGCTGCTAGAAGCGAGCGCGTGGCGAGTGGGTGTGTTGGGATTGCTTCAGCCGCTGTGTGCGTTGATAATCGCACTGGTACTGTGTCCGCTGTGCGCACTTTGTATGCTGGTTGGTAAGTAGTCATATATTTATTTACGAACTTTTGTGACTATACAGGGTGGTTTTTTGGGAAGGGTGGTGATGGCCAAGTCTGAAATCACGAGAGTTAGGGTGAATTCGCGAAAGAAGTTGATTTTTTTTCGAAAATCTTTTACTTTTGACGGAAATGGACACGAATGATTTTTCAAAAAAATGACGCTCTGTTTTATGGAACCAATGGATTCTGTTGCTGATAAGGATCAATCTTTGTAAATAAATGTTTAACTAAAATAGAATGGAAATAGCAAATTTTCGTCTAAATATCTTGGCTGCACTCGATCCGTTAGCGCCCTTAGCGAGTTGCGCTCGAACAAGCGCCAAATAGGATCTTGTTCGCAATAACTCACTTACTGCCCTTGTGTAATAGTCTAGTATTAAACTGCGTAATGTGACGTGTAGGTGGCGTAGCATGGTGCTGCCTGCGCTCCGGCTGGGAGGCGGCGGCGTGGCGCGGCGTGATCCTGCGCGGCGCGCGCGTGCCGGCGCACGACACCGCCTTCTGCACGCGCGTCGCCGGGCCCGCGCACACACACCCGCCCAGATACCAACTCACGTGAGTGCACTCTTTGTATGTTGTCGTACCGGCGCGTGCGCACTGCGCTCCGGCTGGGAGGCGGTGGCGTGATCCTGCGCGGCGCTGCTTTCCATCAGCCCGTCTGCTCGTCAGCTATGTCATAAAAAATAAATTCGTTTACTTTCTTTTGGTCATCTGATCCTGGTCACGGTACCAACTTGTAACATGTTTGTTTAGATGTGGGCAAGCGGTAGCGGCGATGTGTGCGCGTGCTGAGGCAGAAGCGCTGACAGAGTGGTGCATCGCCTGCGAGCGCGCCATCGAGCGGCCATTGCGGGACTATCGGCACTTTGTCGACGCATGCTTCGGACCCTTCTCCGTGCAAATATCCAAGGTAACACAACGTAAACGCACATAAGTGATTGCAAGATTTATATATTTGTTTTTGTGAAACACATTCGTTTGTGTTGGTAGTAGTTCTGTAAAAATAATCCTTCTCATGTTTTTATAGACTGGTGCATATAAGCAGCTAGAACGGGAATGCGCTGAGTTGGTGCACTCGCTGCGAGAAAAAGTGTCGGCTCGGCGCGCCGCACTCGCGCTGCCGCTGTCGGACGCGGCGCGGTCGAGATGTCGGCTACTGGCGCGGGATCTCACGGTAACACAAGCTTAGAAAAACAGGCAACAAATATAACCCCCAAAATTAAAACAGCATAATTGCCTTGCCATTTTTCTCCCAGCTCCATTTTCATTTTCATTTTTTTTTTCATTTTGGTGAAAAAAACTGCAGCAGAATCTGCTACGGAAATCGTGGTGGTCGTCTCTCCCTCGCTTGCTCGGTATAACTATAGCCGAGATGAAACTTGCAGACGGCGGTGGAGGCGGGGGGTGCGGAGCTGGCGCGGGTGTGGGGGGAGGCGGCGCGGCGCGAGGACTGGTGGAGTCGGCGCGGGCTCGACTGCGGCGCCTACACCGCACTAGCGGCCAACACACTCTCCGAGGTACATGCTAGTGTATGTAATGTCGCGGGGTGGGGGGAGGCGGCGTCTTCCCATTATGACACAATATGTTTGGAACAGGCGTTCGATCCGGACATCCTGGCTCCACTGGAGGAGGGCACGGCGCGCCTGCCGCTGGAGAGCGGCGTGGGCACGCGCGCGTGGGAGGCGTGCTGCTCGCGCCTGGCGCCGCCGGACCTGGTGGCGGGCGCGGGCGCGTGGGGCGCGGGGGGCGCGCCGCGCGTGCCGCCGCCCGCGCTGGACCTGCAGGCCTTCAGCCCGCGCGCGCCGCCCGCGCCGCCGCTGCCGCCTCCCGCCGCCGTCGCGCTCGTCTTGCACAACAGGTACCTACTATTCATTTACTACTATGACTGGCCTCTCAGCTCGGTTGGTAGTACCTCTGCCTTCTGCGCCGTAGGTCGTGGGTTCGATCCCCACCGAGAACAAATATTTGTGTGGTGAACACAGATGTTTGTTCTCTGTCTGGGTGTCATATTGTATTCTAAGTATTATGTATTTACAAAAAAAAAATGAATATAAGTATTATATCAGCTATCTGGTTCCCATAACCAGATATAATATTTTTGTATAAACTTATACATGGCTTGGTAGACTGTCCAAATGTCCTACAACATGTTCATTTAGATGTCCCTAGATCAGGTAGCCGTCTAATAAATAGAAAGTCCTTTAAGCCGCCTCATTGTAGAACGAACGTTGGACTGCATTCTCCACTGAATAGAATGTTCAAGTTTTATAATGGGATCCGGTCAAACTTTGATATTTTTAGTGGTTCTTTGGCCTCCGCAAAGAAAAGCATCTTTCGAGATGCTGTTCTAGTTTAATTTCAACGCTATTTTTTGTTAGATCATTTACCTTTATGTTTTTTTCTTTTTTCATTCATATATATTTTTTTATTGTATACATTTAATGTTAAATTTAAAACTCTTATACCTTAATTCCACTTTTAAAATAGTTTCGCACGTTTCCAATATGCATGTTGTGTTCACTGTATTTAGTAACTGCGCCGAATTTCATTGTCAGTATAATATTTAGATGTACCTAAGTCATGCGCATGTTGCAATTTGTGGACTTTATAATAAAAAAAAAAAAAACAAAACACAAGCTCTGCTTAATTTGGGGCTAGATAGTGTTGTGTGAATTGTCCAAAATATTTATTTCTTATTTCCCGACGTTTCGACCGTGTTACAACAGCCGTGGGCGCGGGCAGGCTGATGACGCTAATCGCGATAGATACCCGTTTCTTCCATATAATTAAGTCACTACTAACACTATTTCTGTATTGAAAAACCAACAACTAAATTCACTTATCAAAATTTCAATTTATTCACATAAGAAATAACATAATTATAGAGGTAGTGTTAAATGAATTGTCCACAATATTTATTAGTTTCAAGCAGTTACAGTAACCTAGTGGTAGCGATCCCGCCTTCCGATCTTAAAATTGTGGGTTCAAATCCAGTTGTGGCCAATGAGTTTTTCTGTCGAAAAATGTATGTGTACTATGCTAGTACTCTCTTACGATGAAGGAAAACATCGTGACGAAACAGGCATGTCGGAAAACTAGAAAAGTTCCTAACAATTGTGTCAAGTGCACGAAAAGAGTCTCTCTGAGGTGCACTCATACATACACGTTAAGAAGAAGTAGACTGACACAAGAACGCAACTGGAACTCTCAACTACCAAAAAAATTAAGATATTTCTTGCAGCTCTAATCTGAACCTAAACTTAGCAAAGCTTTCTGTGTCTATTTATTTTCCATCCGTGAAAACTGCCTGTAGCCCATAACCCTTCGTGGTAGACTTGAACAACAGACTGGAAAGCTACTATTCTAATAAGTTTTATGTTTTCGACAGAGACTCAGATAACCCTATATCGTTGGATTCAGAGCTTTGCGCTGAAATATTGAAGACTTTAGAAGACGCGCCAGACTGTGATGATAAACGAGGTAAACAAATCTACATAATTTGGTAAGAAAAATATTAGCTTTGATTAATGAGGGTTTTCATTTTATTATTTTGTTGTATATAATTTTTAACAAAATTAAATTGGAGTGAAAATAATCATTTTTCCCAAACGTCAGTTACATTGTAGGTAGCATTGAAATATCTATAATTTAATACCTAGTAGGTCGATGTACTTAATTGGTAGGCACTATACTAGATAGTAAGCTATAAAATCAAAATTGTATTTTTTTAGTAATGTTTTATTCATACTTATACCTTCTTCTTCTTAAATTTAAGAGTTTAGCTCTTGTCGGGGTTTTGATGCAGTTTTCTCCAATTAAGTCTTTCGAATGCTGCCTCTTTGACTTCCATATACGACATGACAGCTACTTTTTCTTTTATCTGGCTCACGTAACTTATTATTGGCCTTCCTCTTCCCCGGTTTTCTTCAACCTTTCCTTCATTGATGTTCTTTATGTAGCTGTGTATGTACTTATACCATACAAGTATGTAATAATGGTAGAATATCTGATCATGACTATGGTGCCTATGTATTCTAGATAGTGTAGAGAGATACCGCGGCGGAGGCAGCTCGGAGGGATCCAGCTCTGATGCTGAAGAGGAAGACGAACGCCCACAAATATGCAGGTTTGTTACACATTCCATTACAACTGTCTGTTTATAGTTTCGCTCACAGAGAATTGAGACACGAAAGGAGCCTCTGAGGTGCACTTAAAAATCATTTCAACATACTGGTTTGAAAGAACGATAAGTGTCACGATAAGAAGGAGAAGACAGAACCGTGCGAGCCAGGTTTTGAATGGCTGTTTGTATGAAGCCACGAGACTCTAAGGCCATTGTCTGAAATTTCGCTACCTGTGCGTCACACGGGCTGACACTTAGGAAAATGGGTAAAGTTGGTCTCTGTCTGGGTGTTATATTGTATTCTATGTGTGTATAAAAAAAACGTTATAAGGTAACAGTGAAAATTATATGCTTATAAGTAACTATAATACCTAGTAGGTAGATGTACTTAATTGGTAGACACTATACTTGATAGACTAGGCTAGAATAGGCAGACAGCCGAGTAGGTAAAGATAGGAAATATGTACTTTTTGCGGTAGAATACTGTTTATGTTTTTATGTTTGTACTGCATGTCATGGATTTTTAGCTCCATAATACGCACCAAGCCGCACTAAATACGGTCAACACATGCCGCTGTATCGTATGTGCTCATCCTACAATAGTATTTGTCACGAGCTCGATATTTTCAGTGCATCCGTTACCTCTATTAAGAGTTTATTTGTGTTGTAACTACTTTTTATTATTATTTAATTATTATTATTTTTTAAAATTTTCTTACTGGTAATATTCACCCACAATTTTCTTTGTAATTTTTTTATTCTATAGGTAATACTTTTGTAATGTGAACGTTTTCTATGCATGCTGTGTTCGCATCTAGAAGGCCGTACAGCCAATTAAGTTTAAGATATTAGAATACAATGAAATCCTGTTGTAATGGCTGGTTTGTGAACCTGTCAATAAAAAAAAATTAAAAATTAAAAATGGATTTCTCAAATGCATTCGTTACGGATTCTCATTTGCTTGCTTTTTGTAGTGTCATAACAAGGTTGAATTGCATGGTTCCAGGGTGGAGCGCGGTGTGGTGGGACGCGGCGGCGCGTGTCGCTGGACGCTGACGGGGCGCGGCGTGCGCCTGCGCGCCGACCTCGCCAGCCCCGAGGACGTCACGCTCGACGCCGAGCGACGGGGCACCTCCGTGTAGCTGAACCTCCTTTACTACTCACTCATACGCAGAGCGACGAACCTCCTTTACAACTAACTGATACACCGGGCGACGAACCTCCTTGTAGATGAACCTCGTTTTCAAGTAACTGACACGCCGTGCAACGAACCTCGTTTACAACAAATTGATGCGCCGAGCGACGAACCTCCTTGTAGATGAACCTCGTTTTCAACTAACTCATCGCTAAGAGACAAACCTCCGTGTAAAGAACCTCCTTTACAACTAACTTATACGCAGAGCAACGAACCTCTTTCACAACTAACTGATACACCGAGCGACGAACCTCCGTGTAGACAAACTCGTTTACAACTAACTAATACTCCGAGCGACGAACCTCTTTTACAACAAATTGATGCGCCGAGCGACGAACCTCCTTGTAGATGAACCTCGTTTTCAACTAATATACGCCGAGCGACGAACCTCCGTGTAGACAACCTCGTTTACAACTAGCTAATACTCAGAGCGACGAACCTCTTTAACAACAAATTGATACGCCGAACGACAAACCTCTTTGACAACAAACTGATATGCAGAGCGACGAACCTCCGTGTAGACTTAGACGAACCTCTTTTACAAGTAACTTATACGCCAAGCGTACCAACGTAGGTATAGCCTTAACAGCCAGTACTCAAAAGCGTTTTTGCTTTTCTGTGGCCAGTACAGTCTTATAAATGTAAAATTTGGATGGTAGCTCCCATATTGTAGTGTTAGGAATATACTAAAATGAAATGACCAAAAATCGCCTAAAAGAAGGTAAGGCTTAAAAATGGTAGTCATGAAGCCACTCAGGATTCTTTAGCCATAATTGGCCTGTGACTAGCCCCTAGGCAGGTATTTTACAACAATATGATGCCTTTTCAAAGTCGAAGATAACTTGTGAAGGCATTTTAAATCGTACCAAAAGAGTTGCAGCTTTATGAGATTACTTCTCAGTATAATACTCAAACATTAGATCTGATTAAGATAGGCTAGTGTAACCAACAAAAATCGAATCTATTTATTATTATAGTAATATAAATCTAAATATTGCTTTATTAAATCGATGAGTACAGTCGGCTGCACTAAGGTTACAACTTCATAATTGACAAACTTTTTTGTTTTAACCTACTTCAAATAAAAAAGTAGAAGGTTCTGAATTAGGTTGTAATTTTATGCAAATTATAGACAAACGTGCTTACGACCTGATGGTAAGGGGTACCTGACGGTTTTAATGTTTGTTATTTTTCTTTGTTGAAATATGAAGAGCCTTGTTGCAGCTGACTGTGCGGCAATATGGCAATTATTGTTGTGCAATTAAACTTATATAACGTATAATATAACTAGTGACTGCCTTTATAGCTCAGTAGTGGCTCTGCCTTCTGTGCTGGAGGGCGTGGGTTCGATCCCCACCACTAGCTGGGTGTTATATTGTATTCTAAGTTCTAAGTATGTATTAACAAAAAATAATTTTATAAAAAAATAAAAATAGGCAATCTAGTTCCCATAGTACAAGCTCTGCTCTATTTGGGGCTAGATAGTGTTGTGTGGATTGTCCATAATATTTATTTATTTAACTACGCACTGCATTTTATCACTAAATTATTTATGATGCATTTTAAGTTGTATTTTGTTTATGGTTGTATGTTTTTTAACTGCCTGTATTCTAAAATAGTATAAGTGAAGTTCATTTATTTAGACTAAAAGAGGCGATATTGTACTGATTTGAAACTTTTAGTTGTTACTATTTTATGAATTGCCTTGAATTAAGATTTTTTTTACTTGACATGAATAACCAAAAGACGAAAGATCACTGTGTAGTGGTTGATGACCTTTAGACACACCTTACACTAAGTGCACTTTATCACTACGATAGTCCTAGTTGTAAGGCTAATTTGTAATGGTTAAAATAACTATTATATCATTCGTCCAAGTAGTTTATTAAAAACATGGCGGCTTAGTCTCAGTCTATATTGCATCATCGTACAGGCTGTGTCGGAGACTTTACTTTTCCCAACTAGGTAATATTACCTAATACTATTACAATTACATAATAACCTTGAATATATGTTTATTTCTGGACACATGCCTCCTCCAGGCAGTGTTTTATTTTTCATGAAAAACAATCTATGGCACGGGCCATAGATTGTTTTGTTTTTTTTTCTGAATACGGATTCAGAAACAGTGCTTGAGTCTGAGTGAAGCCTCAAGCACTCTTAAGCATAGATTTTTCGACAGTTCTCCATTGAAAAATGACAGAAAGGCTTGAGGCTCGACTCAGACTCGAGCACTGTGACTGTGTCTGAATAAGGGCCTATATCTTTGTTATAGATATTAACCTTTTTGAAGCTTAACAAAGTCGTCAGTCTTACTAATTCATAGTTGTACGTTGAGTAACGTTTGCACAATGTTTGGTTTATTGTTAGCTTTTGGTCTACTAAGATTTTATTCTTTACCGTAATTTCCTGATATTTTTGTGCATAGTTGCATGCAATACGCCAACCTATGAGTAATTTAACTCTTAATTAAATTAATAATTAAAACTATTTATTTTTATTAATATGTACCTACCTACCTATAACTAAAACTGAGTTTTATTTATTAAACAAAGATTATTTTGAGTTGTGCAGTTTATGGTTGTATGACTAAATCTTGGTGTGAAGGTATACAGAATTACAGATTGAAAATGTGAGTAGTAAATAGATTATGTAGATTTAAAATTAAATATAATTACAGCAAATAATAATGTAACATAAACTGCCAATTGCCTCCGAAATTCGCAATACAGCCGCTATAATTAATATTGGTGATCATTAATTTAATAATAATTATTAGTTCTAAGCCTAATATATTAATAAATAATAATATATGCAGTAATATAAATTATTATATAAGCAGCAATATCTTAGATTTGTGTAAGTAAATTCAATTTACGCACTTGATGATATGAATTTTGTGGCTTAATTATGTAATAATACAATGTTTAGATTCTCTTATGAACTTTGAAAATTTTACCGCCTAAGCTGAACGCCTACGAATGTTTTAGGGCCTAGGCGCATCAATAACTAGCAATTTTCTTGTTTAAAATCTAGAATATGATATATTAGGCTCTCTAATTTTTACTGGGTGTTGTCAATGATTTTAAAGTGAATGATTGTTAGTAGGGATGAAGGGTACTTTTTTCAGTTATGTTCGATGTTTTTCATCTGTCAAGCTCTCTAGATTGTGAAACCAATGAGATTATAATTTATAAAACACTATTTTGTTTTAAACTTATACCTACCTTAATATTTTTGAAAAGACATAGTTTATTTGCTTGAAGCTTGGTACATTTTTAAACTTAAAAATATCAATTAGTTGGCAATTAAGTGAAGAAGCTCATAAGCTCTATGTTAGAAAATCATCATTAAAACTTTGCGTGTCGGTCTCCGACGAAGTATATTATGTATTAATATTATTATTAATAAGAAGATTTTCACTATTGACCATAGTTCAAGCGAATAAATTCATTTTATTTCATTTCGAATAAATACCATTAAGTACTATCCAATAATACGGTAAGCGTTAAAAATACGTAGGTTTTAAAATAAGGCCTAGCTTTGGCCTACAACATAATGTACCGAAAAATATACATACTTCGTAAAACAAAACATGTCATTTCTACAAAAGTTTCATGTTGGTTGCGAAGTAGCCATTAATTCAACCTGTTTGGTGGGTGATTTTGATGAACACGCTGCGCTAAGCTAAAAGCAGCTTAAAAGATAGACGGTAGCTATACCTCTATACCTAAATTGAGAATGAAATGAGTGAATGTAGATTACCTACTATTGTAACTGTGTAAACATAAATTATGTAAAAGCAGGCAGTAAATCCTAAACCAGTGCGTTTTAGGATTTACTTGACATTGCAGCCAAAGTAAGACAACGACAACCTCCGAAATTATGAATTATTTTAATTTTATCGTCTTTGACTACTAAACCTCAATTAATTTTTATCTACGTTTCGACTGCTATGCTTGTGTGTAAAATGATAGGCTAAGTTAAGAGTGGCATTCTTTTTTTATTTTAAAGAAGTTTTTTATTGTTGTTGATCAATCCATCTGAATAAAATATTTTGAAAATAAAAATTGTATATATTTTTTACATCATACTAGGCGTACTTGATAGGTTCCACTATCCAGTCAGTATCAGAAATAGAGGATTATTTATTATCATTGGCTTTATTGCCTACCCTAATTATTACCATAATTGTTATGGTAAGTGCATTTTGAGGACTATCAAATTTCATTATTTTAGTTTAATAAAAATGATAAATAGTTATTTTCCATACTCATCGACTCAGTCTCTTAAGGCCTGCGCACACCTAGCCCGCTGGCGTCGGAGATCAGTGAAACGCTGTAAAATCTGACAGCGATATTTGACAGCGTTTCACTGATCGCTACCGCCAGCAAACTAGGTGTGCGCAGGCCTTTACACCATTCACTTTTGACGTTGCGTCGATTGCAGGCCTGCCTATTAAAGGCAGGGGGAGATCTAGTAAAATTTGCAGCGTTATCATAATCGTGATCGTCCTTCAGCCTCTACGCATCTGAAAAAATACCTAAGAGGATATTGCTCAAGGGCTTGAAATAAAACAATGCGTTATTGAATGGAATTTTAAATTTATTAATAAAACCTACCTAACTATTAAAAACTATAAATGTCGCATATTTTACCTTACACGTTTGTATCACATAACCTTTGAATTATAAATGTGGGCGCACAATCTATGCTGTGTTTTAATAAAGGTTGATGCACAATAGTTCGATACGAGCAGAAATATGAATCTCGATTACGATAACAATGCGAAATAGAATTGAAAGATTTAATGTCAACGTTGAACTTTAGTATTCGAGATTCCTCACTTTGCTGCAACTTGAGCTAAGGTTTTGATGCATTATTGAACCCACATTTATCAAAAATATTTCATAATAATATTTAAAACTTTAACTCAATTCATATGAATAAAAAAGCTATTTTATCTGTCCTCAGCGAATACAAACGTATAATATTAATTAAATTCTACAATCTATTCCTAATTTAACAATTTATAAATTTCAAAAATTTGTTGGGCCTACCTACCTAAATAATGATTAAATAAAAAAAATAAAAAAGTTAATTATTATGAAATAAAGGTATGCAAGAAGCTTTAAACATATTCTAGAGTACATTTATCATATTAACCATTAAAACAAAGTACGCTAATAAAAATGGGTTAGTATAAAGCCAGGGCCACTTGTTGACATGGCTAGAAAACTGTATTACGATAACAATGCTGTCTACATCGCGATACACGCAATAAGTTGAGTAAATGAAAAATAAATGCCTATAGTTTGACACAAATCATGAAAAAAGTCTATGGGCGAACCGGAATCCAACGCTTCAACCAGGATTAGACTACCACACACAGGTAAGTATAGTATTACAAAAATATAACACAACATCGCCCTTAGTTATTTTTGTGTCGAAGATTCATGATGATAGCCTTGGCTAGCGTAGAAAGCTGTTACCCCATCGTAAAGTTTCCATGTTAGGAAAGAGCACACCAAAACTAAAATTACATGACATCGCGACCTCAACTGATATCCTATTGAGTGTAATAATTTGATCGCTAACATAATATTGCCAACTCTTCAAAGGTAGTACATCGCCTAAAAAAAGAAGCCATGGATTAACTCAGATGTAGAATACGTGATTATTCACACGCCATCCGTCACTCACGAGAAACGACATACGTACAAATTTTCGGACAAAATTCTTGACGAAATCTTGAACAACGGATGCCGTATGAATGAGCCGTAAAACTAAAAAAATGTAAAGATTCTTTCACCGATGTTACAAATACGGACCGTTTCCGTTTGTTTTGACTAAAGGTCTAATATAGGTGATAACCGTCAGAGACTTAGACAGATACTATCAAATAACAACCGGTATTATTATATGAGTGTTGATAGTAACAACAGTTATTACAGAAAAACAGAATAATCAAAGTAAACAAAATACTTTTCAGTATAAATAAGGATTAATAAAAGTTACATTTAGGTAGGTACAATGTACGATTTTGATTGATATAAACGTTAATCTATATTTTTTATAAAATATAAAAATAAATATAACTCTAATACATGTTTAATATCTAATTTAAATATGTCATTCATTAAAAACACTATCAAGCTATACTACGAACTATGGCCACACAGAACATTTTGATGATTAATATTACATTTACGACGCGCAATATTATTCAATTCTTTTTTACATGGCTGGGTGACATTTTGGACTTTGGAGATTATATCTATTATACCTCCATAGTTCTATTACAGGTATTCAACTTTCTTTGTGAAGTTATTTATCTATGTATTAAAAATATTTTAGGCCAATCTTACTTTAATTTAGCGATTATGCCAGTCTGTCCAGACAAATATGCAGCCAATAAAAAGTGGTAAAATATAGTCATCTTCAGCCTAAAGACTTGGACATAGGCCATCCAATATACTTCCACCAAAATCAATTTTCAGACAACACAATAATCATGAGAAAATCGTCTACGGACTTCGTATATTTTTTTTTATACTGGTAATGTCAGGATGAGTCCGTACGAATGACACCTACAGCCAAGGAAGCAAAATGTGCCGTGTCGACATAATACACGTCATACATAAAACTATTGAAATAGTCCACTAAAGAAAAGCAGTAACACTGTATCTATTACATATACATATAATATTCGTGTGTATAATTGTATATGCTTACCAATCTCCAAAATATATTATACCTAGCTCTGCTCTCTCTTATCGGACTCAACGCGAAATATTATCTTATTTAGAGGCTTTTGAAGTTTCAATTTCAAATTATTGCTTTTCCTTTTTTCGCTGCTACTTATGAAGTCCATTACAATTTGAAAACTCTACTTAATCTATAACTTACAACTAAGTTCTTCAAATTTTGTTACATCGATATAAAGTAATACAAAATGTTCGTACATAATGTACCTTATACTCAAACATTTTTATGACATAAAAAAATGTGGAAATATGTATATAATTTTTTGATCAGACATCTATTGAAAAGTTCGGCTTATTTTTTTTAGATAAAAATCTAAATGTTTTTACGTTGCCTCTCTAATAATTTGTAGACTAAATACAAGAAACTATGTATGTATAAAATGTGTGAATAGGTAATATAGAGTGGGCAGACATAATTTTTAGTTTGTAAATACATAGCTTGTTTCGCTTTGATTTTTATCACTTAAATTGCCGGAGACATTAGAAAAATATAAAAATGGATTATTACAGATGTAATTATATCTTTACTGAACATAATAGTTAAAGTGTGAAAGCCTACAACTAAATAGATAGCTACCAACACCAATTTAACACAACTATTAAATACCAGGGAATGTTAGTTAACAAAATGCGTTAGATTCAATTCAAATACCTACATAAAACTTTAAAAACCAACATTAGTAATCGATTGTTATACTTAATTTAATCGATTTAGGCTGGTTGCACTGATTATATACTGATCGACCATTGAAATATTTGACAGTTGTTTATCGTAAATTTGAGAAGCAACAATTTGAGTTGCACAGCTTTTTTCTACATATTCATGAAAAAAGAAAGTCATGTGATTAGGAGAGTGATGAGTATGGATGAGGATGGATATGTGAGCAGAGGTAGACCAAAGAAAACATGGATGAACTGTGTGAAAGATGACATGGATAAGAGAGGAGCGACAGAGGGAAATGGAGGAGGAATGTTGTGCCGACCCCACATAAAGTGGGATAAGGATAGGAAGAGGCTTGCGTTTGACCGCAGTCTCTCCAGCTGTTAAGTGATGATGCGTTCGACGCTGTCAAATATTTAATTCGTCGATTAGCAATCCGTTAACCAGTCCTTATTGTTGATAAAATATGCATCTCAATATGATCATGAGTAACAGATGTGTCTGAATCTTTCTTTGGATTACAACAAGAAGCTATCAGCCATTGCAAAAAATATTATTCGTCTGTAACATATAAATAATAAAAATTCTAATACAACTGTATTATTTTCCACGCGAACGCTAAATAAGTAATTGAAGCTCGGATTATAACTGAATAATAGCGAATGTATCGGGGGGGAGACCTCGGCGTATATATCTCGACCAGATAGCAGATGTTTTAGAGAAAGGCCAGGTCAGGAGTACCCTAAACCGACGAGCATGTATGAATAATATTATGCGAGTGAATGAAGCGAAAGAGGTGTGTCAGGATCGTAGCAAGTGAAAATCCGTGATCTCTGCCTACGCCCATGGGAATGAGGCGTGATTTTATGTATAGTAATGGCATCGGTTTGTGCTTTTAGTTACACGATCCAATCACGAATTCATGTTTGCAACATTGCTTTGAAATACAAACCGTCGATAAGCGACGATCGATAGTCAAAATAATCAGTCTTCACTGAACTTGCTACATTTAGATCGCGCTAAATAGCGCTTTAACAGTGTGTCTACAGGGCTGGATACAATTTTATGCGAAGATATAATTTAGTTTTGTATTATTCATTAACAAAAGCTAATAAACTCCTACAATTCTTGAACATTTTTACTTAAATATTTAAAAACACACTACAATATCATCTAAAGATTATTTTCAAAAATACACACAATAGTTTTCCACGATATAAATTATATAATTGCATCTTATTCTAAATATAAAATCTATATTGTAAATACTTAGATAAAATATGTGAAAAAGGTTTTATAAAAATTCAGCTTTACTTTGAAGAAATACAAATTTGCTTTTTAAAAAAATACAACAGCAGAATAAAACGTATTATGGAAACAGTTTTCATAAATTAAGTTTATAAAGAGTATTATTCGTTATTTTATTGGTCCTTATGTTAGCTAATTATTTGATTGCACTGCTCAAGTGATACAACCATTTTCTTGTTGCATGTAGGCGTTATTTTTTACGATTTCAAAAACCTACAGGATAAACTTGGGGCGCTATTTTTTAATTTGTTATTTTATGATAAAAAAATATAGCTATTTACTATATCCCAAGCTAGTCATAGTCATCAGTATTTCTGATGGCACTGATTTTAAGAGTACATGACGATCAAGCCACAAATATAGAATACTTTTACTGATTATTAAAAGTATATAACAAATTATAAATCCTTTTTCCAAGTCTACTAGATATTCAACCACCTAACAAGAGTGAAGCTTACTACATTATTTCAAACAAATAACTGCTCGATTTATTAATCCTCGATTAAACTGACTAATCTACTGTATTAATCTGTTTATTTATTTTTTTAGTCTGATCAAGCCGCATTTGATTCGTGGCCTTTAAACCTTAAAATCTGTATCATACCGCTACCCAAATAAATACCTACACTGTAGTCACGATGCGTTACAAATTATACATCAATTTTAATGATTTAAAAATTTCCGTCATACCTATATCATTAATTTTCCGATAAATAAATTATTCTTTGCCCATTTAATTTTGTGAAAGCACTACACACCACTAATCTAACATCATAAAGATAGATTCACTCCATTTGTGTGAATGGACATAGTCGCCGTCTAAATCAAAATAATTCTTACTCCGATATCATTTTTTACGAAACATATAAAAATAGACATCAATATTCTGCAATCTACCTCCCGTCCGAGAACAAAGGAAGCTT
This sequence comes from Thera britannica, assembly GCA_939531255.2. Classification (NCBI taxonomy): domain Eukaryota; kingdom Metazoa; phylum Arthropoda; class Insecta; order Lepidoptera; family Geometridae; genus Thera; species Thera britannica. The sequence goes on from OW618037.2 coordinate 1,880,339, forward strand.
AATCGTGGAACGAAAAATGAAACCGCAAATTAAATGTAACTCTGGCCTGAACCGAAGAACACTCGACCGAGAACTGCAAATCGAATTTCAGCGAAGTTTGGGTTGTTTAAACTTTTCATCGAGCTCCGGTTATCGGTCGAGTCCACTTTAAATCTTAATCCAGGGTGAAGTAAGAAGTGGGCGTCGCGTGTGATGTTAGTTGGTGAGCGGCGTCCGGCAGTAGGGGCAGTCGGCGGCGGCGGCGGCGCACGGCTGGCACACGGCGAGGTGGTTGCACGGCGCCAGCGTCACGCAGCGCGCGCGCTCCTCGCACACCATGCACTTGGTGGCCGTCTCCAGGTACAGCGCCTTCTCGATGTCCTCCAGCTCGGCGCGCGCCGCCGCCTGCAGCGCCTTCAGCGTGCTCAGCGGCAGCCCGCGCAGCTCGCGGCGCCCGTCCCCCCCCGCGCCCGCGCCCGCCCCGCCCGGCGCGCCCAGCTCGCGGCGCAGCGCCAGCGCGTGCGCCAGCGCCTCGTCGCGCTGCCTCTCCGCGGCGGCCGTCTTGCGCAGCGCCTCGTCCAGCTCGCGGCGCCACGCCTCGCAGGCCGTGCGCGCCTGAGCGATGCGCTCGTCCCAGCGCGCGACCGCGGCGCGGGACGCCACCACCTCCTCGCGCAGCCGCGTCAGCTCCACGGGCACGCCGCCGGAGGTCGCGCCCGGCGACGAACAGAACTCGAACGGCGTCGCGCCGAAGCTGGCGGGCCGCGCGCCCGACGAGAACAGCCGGTCCGCGTCCGACGCGTAGCGCAGGAACGGCGGGAGCGGGCTGCCTCCACCGCCGCCGCCGCCCCCGCCGGCCGGGCTGAAGCCGCGCAGCGGGGCGCGCGGGATGTTGACGGGCGCGGAGGCGGGCAGCGAGGGCTCCGACTCGGCGAGGTCGCGGTCCAGCGCCGCCATCAGGTTGAGGGGGTCGTCGAGCGAGAGGTCGTCGAGCGCGTTCCCGACCACCTCCTGCAGCACGGCGGCGTCGAATGCGGGCGCGCGCGGCGGCCACGCGGGCACGGGCGCAGGGGCGGGAGCGGGGGCGGCGGGCGGGGGCGCGGGGGCCGACCCCCCGCTGCAGGTGGACGCGCACTCGCTGTCCTGTCCGTTGAGGTGCGGCTCGCCGTTGGGCGGCAGCGCGGACGACAGCAACTCGGCGAGCGATGTGCCGCACTCCAGCGCTCCGAGCTCGCGACCTAGCGCGCCCGCTTCTTCGCCTGAAATGACAACACCCCGTTATAGAAAAGCTGTAGCTAGGAAGACGAGCGTCAGTTAGTGGTAGCATGTGCGACACTCACTGCAGACGTGCGCGAAGGCGCAGAAGAGCCCGCGCGGGCAGTAGCCGGCCTGCTGCACGTCGTTGCACTTGGTGGACTTGTAGATCTCGGGATGGAACTGCTGCTCGGTGCGCGTGTGGCAGTAGGCGCACTGGTCGCCGGCCTCGCAGTTGGTCGGCTCCCCCCACTCCTCGCCGTGCTTCACGTTGGGGCACGGCGTGCTGCGGTACTTGAACTTGCGCGGCGATCTCCGCTTATCCTGCATCGAAACAATTATGTGAGAACTGTTTAAAAAAAAATTCACTTGAGTGGAATTAACCAGATTAGATTCGATTCTATTTATTTATTACCAACATACATTATTCACATAGACAAACCTTTAATGAGAATAAATATTGTTAGCTTAAAGAATAGTTACTCACTTTACTATTATGGTATTGAGGGCAGGCATAGCCTTGTCTGCAGAGTCGAGGTGGTCTCTTGCACGGCTCCGTTTTATATGACGACAGGACGTAATTTGTATCTGTTGAGGAATAAAACTAAATGTATAATGTAATTTCATCAGTCTATAATAAGTGTAGTACAAGGTAGACAAGATCAATGTATCTGTGAAGCATGAAATCAGCACAGTAGTTTTTGAGTTTATTTATCATAAACATACACACAAAAATACAAATCTTTCCTCTTTATAATTTAGGCATAGATAATTTAACAACAAATTAAATTTAGAGAGCCAATTAGAGGTTCTCATGGGTAGACTATGTTACATACAGTTATGATACAAACTAGAAAGTGTGAACTAAATAAAGAAATCTTCTTTTCATAATTCTATTTTATGGAAAAGCATTAAGTATATTATGATTATTTATGGATAGGAACTGTTAACCAGTTTTGGGAATAGGACATCCATAATCAAATCAAGCAACAGATGACATCTCTAGTGAAAGAAGAAAACAAAAGGAAGATGGCGTCTTGGGTATTGTTTGCCGTGTATTAAAGTAAAACAAAGTTGTAGCTATATTCAATGAAGAGTTTTCGCTGTATAGATAGTGCAATCCACGAAGGCGCGCCCCACTATTCCTCCTAACCGTTTATAGTATATGTGTGCAAGCTTCCGTCAATGTTTGAGTGTTATCGGTACACACTAATTACCTATGAGTGCACACGCACACTACAATGAATAGACTACGGTTCGCGACTGCCGCTCGGAGCAAACTCCCCGCACCCCGCGAGGGGCGCGTCTTCGTGAATTGCACTATCTATAGCAGCAGGTAGCGTACCTTGCCACTTAGGATCTTCTAGCATCAAGTTCCGCTCCCGATCGAGCGCGTTAGGCGCGTGTTCATCCTCTCCCGGCTCCGGCTGCAGTTCCCTGGCGTCCAGCACGGGAGGACGTAAGTCCACGCCGCCGTGCGCGAAGGCACAATGCGCGCCGTTCTTAGCGCACAACCCTCGCGCGTCTGTATCATGCACGCACATACACGTCTTGTAATAGCGGAGGTGGTAGCGACGTTCCGTGTCGCCCGCGGTACGGTGCAAGTATGGACATCTGCAATTTGTGCTTTCATTAATGTGCGGACTGGTTTCCGCAAATAGGTTGCTGGCGGGCTCTTTTTAGCTTGACACATGTTTTCGAACTTTTTAGGTGCTACGACATGCCGGTTTGCTGACAATGTTGGCAAATTGGCAAATTCATCATCCACACTTGATGTGCTGACTGGTTTCCGCAAGTAGGTTGCTAGCGGGCCCTTTTTGTGTGACGCTTGACACATGTTTTTGGACTTTTTTAGGTTCTATGGTATGCCAATTTCCTCACGATGTTTTCCTTCACCGTTTGAGAGTACTGGAGAGTTTAGTGCACATACATTTTTGAACAGAAAAACTTATTGGTGCAGGACTGGATTAGGATTGGTAGGCGGGGCCGCTGCCTCTACACCACCAGCGCTCTTTGTGCTTTCATTAATACGAGAATGATCGCTGGTGAGTTGTTTGCTTGCCTGCCAAGATCTGCCAGCAGTATTGTATAGATTTTTTTTATACAACTAGCTGATGGCCCACCTGATATTAATTGGTAACCATCTAAAACAAAGCATTGCCTTATTGGGATCACGCACGTCAGGAATATGCCCTACGATGCATTGCCCTGCATCCATCAATTTGAGGCATACAGATATTCAGCCTCATGTGTCAGTAATTTCACCAGCACCCACCCTTTAAACCGAAACACAGAAATGCTGCTTCACGGCAGAATTAGGCATGGCGGTAGTACTTCCCCGAACATGCCTTTCAATATGGATTGACTAGACTGTACAGTACAATACAGCAGATCTTATTAGAAAACTCATAGTAGGAACAAACTCTTCAGGTCATTAGTCATTAGTAGTTATAAATAATCAAATCAAATCAAAAATTAATTAATTCAATTGTGCCACAAGGTTAACTTTGCAACGTCTTGAAGCTAGGTGAGACTAAGTGACAGTTCCACACAACTTCATCATTTAGGATCATAATCATCAACATGAAGAGGTGTGTTTTACTGTATCTTTGAGATTCATATTTTATTTTATTTTATTTACTTGGAAAACAAACAGCTTAATAAAATAATAAAATAAATAGAAACATAATGGTAGTATAAAACAATTAAAGCCAAATAAGTTTTCCTAAACATGTTTGTATATACAGGGTGTCCCATAAGTCAACGTCCAGCCGAAAACGGGTGATGCGCCAAATCATGACAGCTATCAAAAAATATAAAAAAAAATATTTGTCATGCAATTTTCGAGTTATGAGTATTTTAAAAAAACAGGAAAAACTGACACCCTGTGATGATCTTTTAAGTCCTGTGACTACAAATACTAACTTTTCATGAAACTTTTTTCTGCAACGTAAGCATGAATAACCCTTCTGTAAATTACATTTCAAAATTAAGCCATAACTGCCTTAGTTTTTAATGAAATCGTGGAGTTTTGGCCAACATTTCATTTCAGATAATTACATCACCCAACTTTAACCGTCTGTACCGCAAAAAAAATGTACTACACTATCGTGGCAAGTAACTTTAAAAAATGGCGCATTTATCCAGGATTCCAAAATGGTATAATACTTGCTAGAGTACTCTTTAGTTTTGGAAATAAAACATGTTTTTTTAACTAAACCGGATTTCCAATCAATTTTATTTCATGAGATAAAATGTTTGTACCCTTTAAATTATGGACTTAAAATGCCTACACTGCGTTTTTAATTCACTCACAATTTACAGGTACAAGTAAATACCATTTTGACAATGCAAATAAACAGATAGAGCAACCATCTTGTCGAAAGAGTAATAACCATGGGTGTTCAAGTAATTTGTTAGCTTTCGGTGAAAGTTGGAAATAGTTGGAAATTCAATAGGATTATTAGATTAATGTAGGACTGCACTTCAAGTATTAAATGGAACGCCTCAGAGCGAGGTAACGCCACATGAGTCATGTTTTTTCGTGCGTGCAGCCGGCTCCATCGAATTATAAGACGTTGTCACGTCAATAACCATGTAATAAGACCGGCGACGGGCGAAGGCAAACTTTAGATTAAAATCACGATTGAAGTAATCCTATGATTGTTTTTTTTTTTTTTAATTTCAAACTTTCACCTTAAACTAATAAATTACTTGAAAACCCATGGTTATTACTCTTTCGACAAAATGGTGGATCTAACTGTTTATTTAAATCGTGGAAATGGTATTTACTTGTACCTGTGAATTGTAGGTCACTTAAAAACGCAGCGTAGGCATTTTAAACCCATGATTTAAAGGGTACAAACATTTTATCTAATGAAATAAAATTGATTGAAAATCCGGTTTAGTTGAAAAAACATTTTTTATTTCCAAAACTAAGGAGTACTTTAGCAAGTATTATACCATTTTGGAATTATGGATAAATGCGCCATTTTTTAAAGTTACTTGCCATGATAGTGTAGTACATTTTTTTTGCGATACAGATGGTTAAAGTTGGGTGATGTAATTATCTGAAATGAAATGTTGGCCAAAACTTCACGATTTCAATAAAAAATGAGGCAGTTATGGCTTATTTTTGAATTGTAATTTATAAAAGGGTTATTTATGCTTACGTTGCAAAAAAAAGATTCATAAAAAGTTAATATTTGTAGTCACAGGTCTTAAAAGGTGTCAGTTTTTCTTGTTTTTTTAAAATACTTATAACTCGAAAATTACATGACAAATATTTTTTTTTATATTTTTTTGATAGCTGTCATGACTTGGCCTATTGTCCGTTTTCGGCTGGACGTTGACTTATGGGACACCCTGTATAATACAATGTAAAAGTAGCATTTCCTTTAGTAAGGAGTTTATATCAATGGAGAAAAATAAATAGGTAAGCCATATAATCCATGACATTCTTTGTGTTTGGTTTGAAACATATTTAACCCATTGCATCACAACGGACAGATCTTTTCTAAAATGGTTCCAAAGGTGTTCACAACTGGTCCAATCTACCCAACTCATTAATCAACTTTTCCGCCCGGCTCAATATCTCTTGGGGATCTGAGTATTGTATAAGTCAAGGTGTTCAAGGGTTACTACCAAACCACTATCAAATTATAGCTTAGTTATAAAAATTATTTATCTTCAATAAAATCATACATGTCTGATTCATTGAAGCTATAGAACAATTTACATTATTAATGTCAATAGTAATCAGCGAAAGCTGCTCGTCTTGAAATAAATAGTAATAATAGATTCAAGAAGAATTTTTTGAAGTGTTTTTCTATGTGGAAGGAATAACGTAAACAACACTGTACTCACTCATCGCCATCCTCGCAAATCCCTGAAGTTTCATTATATTTGGTACAATAATTATCAGCACTATAGTTGAAAGATCCATCTCTTTTTCTAACAGGTCTTCTTCTTCTTTGATTATTAAAATGCCAATGAAAACATGTAAACGGCCTATGTTGTGTACATTTATGTTGCAAGAATGATGGACACTGTTCCACTCGAAACTCCTTCAAATATCTGCAAAACATAATTATTACAGCGAAAGGTCCAGTGAAGGTATCGCGGCTAACGGATAACAAATGAATCCAGCAGAAGATATTATTTACTTATAGTGATTAGGTTTTTCTGTTTGAGCTGCTAACAAAGGTTTTGATTCCGACGGCATTTTGGAAAACTATTATTGCGCCTCTCACTACGCGCAGGGCACGCTCGCCAACAACAACCAATTAAATTATAACTATACGATCACGTGAATACTTTTTTTATTTTATTATTATAGAAATAGCAAACAATTTGTAGTTTTCTTTTCATTTCAAACACTAATATTTTGGTAAAAATAGCCTTGACTTGGGCAAACAATGTCATGACATGACAGGACGACAGACAAACAAAACAAATTAGTTTTTTTATTTATTAAATTTTTTGGAGGTTGTAGCACTGAAAGTTTACTATGCTCGTCTATTCAAAGCTTTATTTTAGCGTTTTATCTTCCTAGTATGTTCTAGAGCTACACGGTTTCAAACCGCAGCTTCCTACCAAGGTGACCTTCGCAGAACGCTTCTGGCTACATTGGTTTAAAACCAACGCCAAACTTCAGTAGTTTGAAAACTTTGAAACGCTCGTGCTGATTAGACGTGTGTAGAACGCTTGTGTTGCACTATTACAAAGACACCTTATCTCCATAATTATGAAAATTTCAAAAGTTTGGAGTTTTTAATGCACTTCTTGTGTGCATATTTGAAGAAAAAAAACATAAAAGAAAAAGAATATGGATGAAGCGGTGGTTGATGGAGCGACTCGTTCTAAGTCATATAAATTTAATAAATGTACTGGATTTCGACGACATTACTACCTAATACTTACTATCTTTTTGAAAATGCATAAATAAATATTGTGGATGATCCACCCGACACAACTAGCCCCAAACTAAGCAGAACTTATAATAGGGGAGTCAGATAGTAGGCAGTAGTTATATCATGTATTTATTTTTTGTTAGTAAATTCATACTTAGAATACAATATACCACCCAGACAGAGAACAAATCTCTGTTTTCACCACATAAATATTTAATTTTGTTCTCAGTGGGGATCGAACCCACGACCTGCGGTGTAGAAAGTAGTAGAAAATAAAGAATGCGAGTGCCAACGTGCGCGCACTCAAACGTCTGCGCTCGGTGCATGCGACGCGACGCACTGTGGTTCGGATTCAGAGCTTCCCTTTCATAGGATTTTATTTTTAAATGTTCTCTTTTGCTTAATTTATGGGTCAAATATGATTGAAATTGACACAAAGCCGGTTAATTTAATAGTTTTAACCTATTCTATTGAACAAAAACCATTAAAAGTGAACTTGAACATTTTCAATGTATGAAAACGAAAATGTCTTTCAAAATATCTCATTAGTGTTAAGAGGTGTAGAGCTAAAACTTATTGGGTATTGTTACTGGGGCTATAGTGATCCTATATGACCTTTGACCTTGACCCCGCGTGTCCCTCTGCAAGAGATATACGGTTTGTAAAAACGGCAATATTTTACGAGTTTAATTATTTGTTTTGATTCAGTAAAGGGTCAAATATGATTTAAATTGATATAAAACCAAATAATTGATTCGTTTCTTGCAAAAAAAACCATAAAAAGTGAACTTGAACATGTTCAAAGTATGAAAGTGAAATTGTCTTTTAAAATATCTCATTACTGTTAGAAGCTGTAGAGCCAAAACTTTTTGTGTATTGTTACTGGGGCTATAGTGATCCTATATGACCTTTGACCTTGACTTGAATGCAATTAATTCTTTTGCTTCTTCTGTCAAAGGAATATGAGAATGTTGCCTTAACTTCTAAAACTTGACAAATATTGATCAGATGAAATCATCAAGTTATGGATCACATCCTCATTTGTAGCAATCCTACTAATTTTCCGGGAATGAAAACAGTGAAAATGTTGAAAATCTTTGTTTCGAGCCTCTGAAGCCTCCTCAGACAGTTTTCCAATGGGTATGAAGTTATTATGTTCAACAATGTCTGCTCCATGCATAAGTTATTTATGAACACTTAATGGCATATAATACCAGGGATACCTAAAGGTCAACATATTTTTGAGCAGTTTTGGAACAATACTCCCGAAACTTTTCCACATTAATGAACTCTGAACATGAGATTACCTGAAGAATTACTGAAAACTTTCTAATTAAATCTTTATTTATGCCCGTGATCTCAGCAGTAACAGGGTTAGAAAAAAACCTGTTTTTAATCAATTTTTCGCTCATTACCAATAACTAGCAGGTAATCGTAAATGTATTATTAGGAGGTAACATAATGAATGAAAGGAGCACTTTTAACGACCTATAAAGGCCATTGTTAGGACAACCGAAATATTTGGATTTGCAATGATCAACAGTTACAATGATCAAGTTTGCGCCAAGCCCCGCGCGCACTACCGCACGACAGGAGTCACCACTATACCGTGCCCAGTTCCATCTTAACGCTATTCTTTGGTTACATCCCGATATTGACGTATTTGCGGATAAAATAAACAAATTAGGAAAAATTACGCTGAAATATTGTGAGGGAGATATCGAAGCTCATTTATAATATTTGAATATCTTCAGGATAAAATGTTAAATTTTTTAATTCTTTGGTGCAATTATTGTGTGCAATATTATAATTTGTTATTTTTTTGTGAGTTTTTGATATTGATATTGTTTTTGTTAATTATATAAATTTCTATGTATAAAATATTATGTTAAGTACTCGTGTAATAAATGTATCGCTTTGGAGTGTCTGTTAGGATGCATTTATGTTCATTAAACAATTTGAATTTGAATTTGAATTTGAAGTATATGAATTATGGGTCAGGTAAACAGGTAGCCGTAAAACCAAAGTAAAGTACTTATTTGGTAACGATGATCAATCTAAGAACTGAACAATCAACAGGTATGCCATTAGCTTTTTTAGAATCAGATAGTACATCAATGCAATTTACTGTACCCCAAAGCGTATCTGTGACGATATCAACGAAAACATTGACTGTTCGTAAAGAGTTTGCGGATCTGAGCCCATTTCAAAAGAATAGAAGAACTGAAGAGCTTCTATCACAAAATGATTTTGAAACTTTAGCATATGCTTTATCCAAAAAAGCTTCTGAAAGTGAAAATAATGCAGATTTTGCTGCCATTGTGAAACACTTAATAGAACACCCTGAAGATGCATCACGGATTCGAGCAAACATAGCTAAACCTATGCAACGGACCTTTTCTGCTGATAAAACATTAGGTATGATAACATCTTTGAAGTTGTCGAAACATCAATATACTACATTATTTCCCACCATTGAAATTTTAAAGGAAAAAAATAAATGCTATGTGAATAAAGATGATAATAATTATGACAATTACCGAAAGTGAAGTGAAGTTAACTCTGTTATTACTGCTGAGATCACGGGCATAAATGAAGATTTAATTAGAAAGTTTTCAGTAATTCTTCAGGTAATCTCATGTTCAGAGTTCATTAATGTGGAAAAGTTTCGAGAGTATTGTTCCAAGACTGCTCAAAAATATGTTGACCTTTAGGTATCCCTGGTATTATATGCCATTAAGTGTTCATAAATTACTTATGCATGGAGCAGACATTGTTGAACATAATAACTTCATACCCATTGGAAAACTGTCTGAGGAGGCTTCAGAGGCTCGAAACAAAGATTTTCAACATTTTCACTGTTTTCATTCCCGGAAAATTAGTAGGATTGCTACAAATGAGGATGTGATCCATAACTTGATGATTTCATCTGATCAATATTTGTCAAGTTTAAGAAGTTAAGGCAACATTCTCATATTCCTTTGACAGAAGAAGCAAAAGAATTAATTGCATTCAAGTCAAGGTCAAAGCTCATATAGGATCACTATAGCCCCAGTAACAATACACAAAAAGTTTTGGCTCTACAGCTTCTAACAGTAATGAGATATTTTGAAAGACATTTTCACTTTCATACTTTGAAAATGTTCAAGTTCACTTTTTATGGTTTTTTTTGCAGGAAACGAATCAATTATTTGGTTTTATATCAATTTTAATCATATTTGACCCTTTACTGAATCAAAACAAATAATTAAACTCGTAAAATATTGCCGTTTTTACAAACCGTATATCTCTTGCAGAGAGACGCGCGGGGTCAAGGTCAAAGGTCATATAGGATCACTATAGCCCCAGTAACAATACCCAATAAGTTTTAGCTCTACACCTCTTAACACTTATGAGATATTTTGAAAGACATTTTCGTTTTCATACATTGAAAATGTTCAAGTTCACTTTTTATGGTTTTTGTTCGGTAGAATAGGTTAAAACTATTAAATTGTCCGGCTTTGTGTCCATTTCAATCATATTTGACCCATAAATTAAGCAAAAGAGAACATTTAAAAAAATAAAATCCTATGAAAGGGAAGCTCTGAATCCGAACCACAGTGCGACGTCGCGACTGTAGTATGCTTGGTTTAAAACAAGCGGTTAGACGGTTTCAAGCCGCAGTTTCTGCCAGCGGTTTGCTGGGCGCGTCTTTCTACCAAGGGCGTTTTTCATGCGAAAGGACAATGCTCACAATGTATAGGAAAAAAACCCAAGCCCGGCGCTAAAGAAATGTAACTCAGATTTTTCGTATTTATATGTGACAACATATTAAGTATGTGGCGTTGTCAAAATCCATTTCCTAGTTGTTTTTAGGGTTCCGTAGCCAAATGGCAAAAACGGAACCCTTATAGATTCGTCATGTCTGTCTGTCTGTCTGTCTGTCTGTCTGTCCGGCCGTGTCACAGCCTTTTTTCTCCGAAACCATAAAAGCTAGACTGATGAAAGTTGGTGAGTAGATGTATTCTGTGAACCGCATTAAGGTTTTTACACAAAAATAGAAAAAAAACTATAAATTTTGGGGGTCCCCATACTTGAAACTGAAACTCAAAAAATTTTTTTTCATTGAACCCATACGTGTGGGGTATCTATGAATAGGTCTTCAAAAATGATGTTGAGGTTTCTAATATAGTTTTTTTCTAAACTGAATAGTTTGCGCGAGAGACACTTCCAAAGTGGAAAAAAGTTGGTCCCCCCCCCCTAACTTCTGAAGTAAGAGAACGGTAATACTAAAAAAAATATATGTTGTACATTACTATGTAAACTTTTAACGATATTTGGTTTGAACGAGATCTAGTCAGTAGTTTTTTTTTTATACGTCATAAACGGAAACTCAAAAATTTTTTTTTCATCGAACCCATACGTGTGGGGTATCTATGAATAGGTCTTCAAAAATGATGTTGAGGTTTCTAATATAGTTTTTTTCTAAACTGAATAGTTTGCGCGAGAGACACTTCCAAAGTGAAAAAAAGTTGGTCCCCCCCCTCTAACTTCTAAAGTAAGAGAATGATAATACTAAAAAAAATATATGTTGTACATTACGATGTAAACTTTCAACGATATTTGGTTTGAACGAGATCTAGTCAGTAGTTTTTTTTTTATACGTCATAAACCGTAAACCGCAATTTACCTTTCAACGAACTACAGGAACCTTATTATGTTACATCAAGTAACATATATAAAGGTTCTTGTAGTTCTTCGTGCTACGGAACCCTTCATGGGCGAGTCCGACTCGCACTTGGCTGCTTTTTTTAGTTTAGTTGGTTCCACGAACGAGGTATTCCGCGGTCGTTTTTCTGTGTTATCTTTTTATTCGTAGCTCTATTTCATGTCTTATTACAGTTATTACTACTGCAACGACTCATACCGTAACTACGGTTACGGTGTGAGTCGCTTTATGCGATTTTAACAATTAATTGATTTGGGTGCTAGGATGGGACAAAATGGCTTTTATATTATCGCCTTGTTTTTATTTCACTAAAAAACTTTTCGATTGTAAAAAGTATATGGTTTATTTATTTATTATTAATAATTCAATTCCATGACGATACATTATAAAAAATAAGATTTGCACACCTGCTTACAGGTGGAATATTGTAGGTACATAGCATTTAAAGACTGTAATTAATAAAAAAAAAATAAGCAAATGCCTGTTCTATTCTATAGGAAATATCTATAAAATGAAACGAAGAAAGAATAATTAGAAAAAAATAAGAATTATGCCTGTTATAAAAGAATTAGTATAATCTTACGTTTAGGAACGAATTTTGACTATGTTTCTTATTTAGTATTAAATTACTATTTGTTTATAAAAATATGAGATATGTTCCGTTCGCGCCGGGCCTGGGTTTTTTTTGAGCATTGTCCTTTGGTTTAAAACTGCCGGCCACATGTTTTCAAGCCACAGTTTCTACAAAGATCACCTTGGTAGAAGCTGCGGCTTTAAACCGTGTATTCGGCCTTTATATCAAAACGGTACACTAGAGACTAAACGGTAAATTTATGCAAATAACCCCCGAATACTGAAACGCAACTCAGATTTAAGCACGTCTCAAGCGACGAATATTTGACAGATTTTCATTGAAAACTGTCAAATATTCGTCGCTTGAGACGTGCTTAAATCTGAGTTGCGTTTCAGTATTCGGGGGTAAGTCTATGTGTATGGCCCAGCTCGCATAATGTCAAGTGGTAATAATCGCCCCTAACAAGGCATTGCCTCGTAGATCACGTACGTTAGGAAGGTGCCCTGCGATGCTCTGCCCTGCATCCATCAATTTGAGGCATACAGGTATTTAGCCTCACGTGCCAGTATGTCGGCAGTACCGACACATACACCTTTCAAAATAAAACACAGCCTTGTTGTTTCCACAGCAAATGTAGGCATGGTAGTAGTACATACTTCCCCGGATGAGCCCTTCACATAGAACTTTACAACATCTAATACAAGGTAATGCTACCTTTTTTGTAAAACTTTTCTGCATGTGATAGTTAATTTGATTACGGCGTATTTGAGTTTTCAATGTAAATGTGACGTCATATTTATCTAATAATAGGTCTTAGGTACATTATTATAGTGTGGCTTGGGGCCCCGTATAATGTTTGGGGGCCCTTGTGAAAGGTAACGATTTCTCACAAAAAAAAAATGATTGCATACCTCATTTCCTGTATATTTTCGGCAAACTGATTTATTGAATCATCTATATCTGATGGTGGCTTTTGTTTATCTAAAGTGCCTCTTTAGATATAATAATAATAACAGGTCTGACAGGCGTTCATGTTCCATCGAAGTTCTTGATAGGTAATTTTTTTAAGTTTAAAAATTGAGATTTTTTTTTAATTTTTGCTAACGCACGTTGGGAGCCCCCGCCCGTGGTTCTAGGGGCCGTTTTTTTCTTTCTCTTTAATATCTTGTTGCCGTACCTATATTCTTTGTTCTTCTTTTTCTGTTGTTTTGTTTTCTTGTTATGTTGTGCTATACCATTGTGTTTACCTTGTTGCTTTTTTGAGCCAACTAAAAAGCAATCTAGTTAATAACTATTTTACTCTGGCAATACTTTTTATAACGCTTATAATAGCTTCACCTGTATGTATGTATGTATGTATGTATGTATGTATGTATGTATGTAACCGACCTCTTTGAGCTCGATTTTGTCCTACTTTGAACGATCCGATTTTATTCAAACTTTGCACACCTGTCAAAGGTCGATGACAATGCAATAATATGTAAAAAAAATAAAAAAAAATGAAAAGAAATAAAAAAAAATAAAAAAAACCTACTTTGAACGATCAGATTTGATTCAAACTTTGCACACCTGTCAAAGGTCGATGACAATGCAATAATATGAAAAAAAAATAAAAAAAAAATGAAAAGAAATAAAAAAAAATTAAAAAAAACCTACTTTGAACGATCAGATTTGATTCAAACTTTGCACACCTGTCAAAGGTCGATGACAATGCAATAATATGAAGAAAAAAAATATATGAAAAACAAAAAAATAAATTATAGTTTAAAAAACTAAAAAAAAACGCTTTTATAACTAATTGAACTAAAAAGTTAAAAATAAAACTGTAATAAGTAATTTGAAATTTATATTATTGTACAAAAAGCGTGGGGTGCTTTTTATAATAACTTCAGATATAATAAACTATTGATAAAATATTTACAACAATCAAAATCAAGCCCCCCACGCTTTTCGTACAATAATATAAATTTTCAATTGATTATTACAGTTTTATTTTTAACTTTTTAGTTCAATTAGTTATAAAAGCGTTTTTTTTTAGTTTTTTAAACTATAATTTATTATTATCATTTTTGAATATCAACTTGCATCGTCTACAGAAGCTGTAAAGAAAAAGAAAACGAACCATAAGTTGCAAAGTGGCTTGCGAGGGCGTGCGTCGTTGTCGCTGGCTCACTTGTTTGATAAAATCCACCAATCACAAGTCGTTTTTATAAACCAATCAAAATCCTTCAAACCGAATCAGGGCAACCAATCAACGTTCAGCATTTAAGCGTCAGTTTCGCCCGCCATTCTCTTCGACGCCATCTTTCGCATATGATCAATTGTTGTGAAGAAGTAAATTGGTTTTAAAAATTGAATCTCCCGTTTCAACGTCTCAAAAGGTAAATATAATTTGAATTTATTGTTTGTCACTTTTGTATGTATAGAAAGTGTTATAAATTATTACGGATTGTTTAGAATTCGTCTCATCAGCCCCATTATAGTTCCCTCCAAATGACTAGTATGATAAATTTGTTTGTTGCATTCCAGTGAACAATGGCTCGTACCAAGCAGACAGCCCGTAAATCTACTGGAGGCAAAGCTCCTCGCAAACAACTGGCTACGAAGGCTGCCCGTAAATCTGCTCCTAGTACGGGAGGAGTCAAGAAGCCTCATCGTTATCGCCCGGGTACAGTGGCTCTTCGTGAAATCAGGCGTTATCAGAAGTCTACTGAGTTGCTCATCCGCAAATTGCCATTCCAGAGGCTTGTAAGAGAAATTGCTCAGGATTTCAAAACTGATCTTCGTTTCCAGTCTGCTGCTATCGGGGCTTTACAGGTCTGTACTAGTTATTTTTTTTCAGTTTCAATCCACATGTTTTCATTAAAATCACATCTTCCTGTATTATTAATGTGTTTTTGTAGTTTAAACATTATTATCATGTATACCGTCAACACTTGTTATTTATTAATGTGCTAATTTTATTGCAGGAAGCTAGTGAGGCTTATCTCGTGGGCCTGTTTGAAGACACCAACTTGTGTGCTATTCACGCCAAACGCGTGACCATCATGCCTAAAGACATCCAGCTCGCTCGAAGAATCCGTGGAGAGCGTGCTTAATTGGTTTACCTTCTAAGATGTATAATTAAGTTATATTTAATTCAAATTTCTAGTTGTAATACAACAATTATTTCACCAACCACTTTCATCAATGATTTATCATTCTTTTCATTTAAATTAGGGATTCAGCAGAACTGATTTTTTTACATAATTTTTATTTAAGGGTACTACATAAAAGTATTGCGTGTTCAAAAAGTGGTAAACTTTATTCGTGTAATTGTATGTCATGTAAGCAAGTAGATTAATTTTTTAGAGGTGTGTGTGTATGTGTAGATGTTAAACAGAATAATCACTTGTGTGAAGTTGCTAGAGTTCAATCTTATTAGCATTAATTATTAATCTAATATGTAATTTGTAATCCATGATTTTGGCGTTAGAATTAAATTAATTTAGGAAATTCTATGGTTTTATTCAATCCCTATACTAAACCTCCAACCAGCCTAAGGTTAGGACTCATCATCATTGCATTGGCCTGTAGTCTGTACCATCCATTACAGATGGTTTAGGTGGTGTCTGTCAGGTTATGCACATGAACCAAAAGTGGAACACTTCTGTTCATGGCTATGAAGACTGATACGAGAGTGGCAGGCACAGCCGCATTTACCGCAGATTAAAGAAGCCGGAGATGTAACGTTTGTACGTTTGAGTGCTAATGGTTAGGAAGGATACGGAAAACGCGCGCGCGGAGCTGTAGCGTATTCTATGAGTTTGTCAATCTTGACTCTATATCTGAAAGTGCTATTTATTTTACTTGCAGAATTCTTCTCATCAAAATCAGTTCAGCAGTTATTCCACAGAGTTAAACTATTTTCTTACTATGCGTGGCCAGACAATTTGAAGCCATTGACCTCTCTTTAAGCCTTGAATCCTCTTGAGCATGCGCAGTCGAATGAGCGGCTCATTCGGCCGAGCATGCTCAAGTGACAAGTACAAGGCTTTGATCTGGTATGCCATATTCTCCTAGATTATGATATATTTCATTATAGATTTGAGTTAGTTCAGGAAAAATAATAAGGCATAATAATGTTTGGATTTAACTTGTTTATTGTCGATAATGGTACATTTTTCCTAGTTGTCTACTGAATGACGAGCTATGAGAACAAACAATTCTATGTAATGTGTTTTTCTCTTAAGATAACTTGTTGCTTACTTTATATTACCTCAAACTTTACAATACTTTATTAGTTAGCTTAGTTTTATATAATTAATTCATAGCCATTAATTCTTCCTCCTCTATTTCTTTTAATCTCCTTTCAATATCGGTAACACTTTTCCCATGTTCCATATTGAACCTATAACATTGAAGCAACTGCTCTTTTTCCAACCCGTGAATTCTATCATAAAGTGTTTTGTCAAATTCTAAATCAACATCATTTTCTTCTCTTAATACACAGAAATATATAAGAAATACAGCGACACTGCCAACTACACTGTAGGGTTGATACCAAGGCATTTCTTCGGCTGGATTATTTTTTTTCATAATCGGAATCACTGATCTACTGGCAGCTTTACTAGTTGAGAATTTTATGGGATCATTTGCTTCTACTTTGGTACATAATAATCTGCATTTTCTTTGTAAACCGCTTCTGGAATTAAAATGTTAACATCACATTATTTACCTAATTGACCAAGCTTTAAAACAGAAGATGTTTAGAAGGTACATAGTTGTTATAACACAACAAAGGCCATCAATTTCAACTTACCGTAGATAAAGCAGGTTTTTGTTCAGTTGTGCAATTTTAATTAGCATGGCTGTAGTGGGTAGTTTCTTGATGACTTTTAATTTGATGGAATTAATTGATGGCAAACATCGCTAATTTTCAAAATGACTCACTTCCCCAGCGCAAGGAACTAATAAACAAATATCCCTCCAGCCAGCGTCTTTCTCTAAAAATAAATTTAATTGTTAGGTTTATTTTTACGTAATTTATTTGAAATGGGATCTTGGGATCGTCAATTAATTTTGTAATAATTCATCATCATCGTGTCTGTCACTGTCAGTAGTGTCAGTTGTCAGTGGTTATTAATGTCAATTTTTTTTTTATTTATTTGAATAATAATAATAATAATAATTTATTTCCAAAAACAAGCACTTACACTATAATACATAAAACTTATTATCTTTATATTAGCAAAATTACAAATTTTAATTTTCACAATAATTTTCATAACACCCTTTAATTCAGCTTGGTTTCTTTCAATTTAACGCAGACAGAGTCTACACTAAGTCGTAATGACTTGTGTTGTAGACTCTGCTTTTCCTTCTTGGTGGCAAAAATAACCGTGTAGCCGTGTAGTAAAGATAAAATAATACCTATTGAATAGGTAAGGCTTTGTCGCTGTCAGTCAGAAACAAAACTTCTCATTCCTCTTCCCGGCCGACCTCATTCCGTCCGGCACCAGCCTACAACACTTCAGCGCTCTGGCCACCGTTTTTTTTACTTGATCGCAACGAAATTCATCTAGCTGTGCCGTTTTTACGGTTCCGCAGCGAAGGTGTGCTACGGGCGTTACAGATGAGCCCGAATATCTCCCGAATAAGTGCTTCAAAGCAATTTTACCTAACTGTTTTAAATTATCGGGATTCACATGCGTATAGGAGTGCGTGCGCGCGGAAAAGTGGCGATGCGCTCGGTGTACATAATCAAATCATACTCGAGGATAACTTCTGTCTGTTAGAGTTCAAATGAAATAAAACGTAAAATTTTGTAGCATAAGCATGTAACGTTAATAATGTAGGTAATACATTATCTTATGTTTTAAAGAGGTGTTCTATTCTATTTATTTAGGATTAGTTGCCATGGCTTCCGAGTAGTGAAGAGCATTCTTTATTCTGTAAACAAATAAAAACCATTAGGTAGGTATTATTCCCACAATGTTAATAAATCATAGAACTGTAGCGTGTGGCACGGCCCTCAGCCCTCAGCTGCAACATGCATGGTGTAGGCATCAGTCAATATCGGAATCCGATATTGTTATCTGCCGCTGTTCATAGATTCTACAGTAATTCCATAACATGATTGTATTTTAACTCTGAATTAAAAATTCCATAGAGCACACACAAAATAATCTTTTCGTAATAGCCTTGTGAAAGAACAAGCTTATGTAGGTACCGCAAAAATTCTTCGCCTTTAGCAGGTTCGCTTAGCAGGCGGTCCCGTTCAGCGTGCACCTTCGTTAGTCTTTCAATAGCCTTTGCCAGTCTATCGGATCCCTCGTCGCGATCGGTAATTTCACTGGCAGCTTTCCTAATAGACGGTAATACGGGGTGGCTGTTGGGCTTAGTGAACAACGCCCATACGTCACACTGGTCAGACACATTTTGAACGGATTTACATAGACGGGAGCGCATATTCCAAACCACTGAAACGCCTTGTATCTGAAATTAAATTTACTAGTTGGTATGGTACCGATATCTACCTAGGTTCCTCAGTACATAGACGGTCTACCCTTTGCTTTGCTCTTCCTTGACCCTTTGCTTGTTTGACTTGCGCCGACAGCTCTTGATTCCAACCAATCAGCTTCAAATCTTCGCGGCAAGGCTTGCAGCTGATTGGTTGGTATCAGGAATTGTCTATGCTCGGTAAACTTCACCAAACTTGGTGGTTTGCTTGCACACACCTTCACTACACCTCATTATCCGCTACTGGAATTCAGTTGGTAGGTTTTGTTTTACCAGATAATAATGTTTTACACGCACAGATTTCTCTTGAAGTATCCGTAGTTCCTTCCGAGCTTCTTCTAACAAGCCGGATAGAGCATTCCGACGTGCCTTCTCCAATTCTAATCGCGTTATCAGCACGTCGGTTCTCCTTACCGCTTCCAAATGATCGTCTTTTAGTTTAGTCGCTTGTAACAAGGAGTCTCGCACGTTACGGTTCAGTGATATTACCATTGTTTCATCTATGAAATAATAAATAGCGTAAGCAATGCAATGAACAAATTAGGTGATATAGCCCGTTAGACCATTAACGAATCAATTTTAGGTTCCTACGAGTGCGTTTTTCCTTTAGTTTAGCTTCTTTATCGTGTTCTTCTTGCTTTAGTTTTTTTATTGTTGATTCGATGGAGCTTTCCATTGTAGACTAATAAAAAAATTAAGATACGTATTTTCAAGTTAATAGGATATCGCCTCCCACTGAGAAGAGATGAGTGAGGCCAGCTTGATTGGCTCTGGTTGGTGTGGTGCTGGTTGGATGAAGTGGGTTTAGTGATTACTAATGGTGCCGATGCCGAATGGCGCCAACGTCTATGGCGCCATAATATTATTTTTACTTTTTAAATATTTTTCAAGCGGCAAGCAGACGGGGATAGTAGCAACTACGCAATAAAGAAGCGTGTGTACCGTGATGATTGCTGACGATGATGACCACAGAACAAAAAAATGCTTATTGTTTTTGAGATGATGACCACTCAATTTTATTTGTTACCATAGCAACCGCCTAGTTTGTTTGGCGTAGTCGTGTAGTCATTGTTTGACAACAGAATTGGCTAAAATTCATGCAGGATTTGTTTTGTACGCATTTACTATTGCATAGATGTTATAATTGAATGGAATGGAAACACCAGATTCCAACGGTTTCGTGAACATTACATGGCCTAGTAAAAATGTACCTCATGGCGGAATTTTTCACACACATATTGCAAACACCTCAACCGAACAGCAGCAATTTTTGAAAGGTAAGTCCTATCTACCTAAACTTTTGCAAGTGTTTTATTATTCAATCTTTACTACCACTTGGCCACATACATAATCTGACCTACAAAAGTCAGCAAAATGTATTGTTGCTAAAACAAAACAGACCTGATGGATGGATTTCGATTACAGTGTTGGTTGAGGAGTCGAGACTTGATACGAAATTGCGTCATGGCAGCGTCTACAGCTTGCGGCGGGAAACGAGTCCTCCTAGGCCAGCGCGAGCGGTTACAATGGCGCCTGTTGCCCGTCCGCGTACTTCGCGCCGCCGCTCGCTCTCCGCCATTCGACAAACCGGACTTCTTGATGATGACTCGTGAGTTTTTAAGTCCTCTCTTCTGATCGTCAAAATTAGGGTGCGTAGAGTGCACTACATGTGTCATCACATCATCATAGGCAGCTCGTATCAACCCACTGCTTGGGCCTCGTTCCTTCTTCCTTCCGCAGACGACACTCTTGTCGGTTGTAATAGCTGTCAACTTAACTCAAGCCACTTGAAGAGCTTGTAAGATATGCTTTACACGTTTCGTTTGGCACATTTCCAAAGTACTTTACCAGCGAGACAGTGCTTCAGTACCTAGTGTGTAGTACCTGATGTTCTTTGGTAAATGAATATTTTTTTATTTTTTTGTATTTTGTAGTCCATCAAAAAAACGCAACACCTAAGTACTTTTACCATTCTTGTTTATTTTCTAGGTACCACCCTATTAAAAAAGGCGAAGACAGAGAAAAACTAAAAGAGAGATTAGCGAACACAATGGCATACGGCGACAGTCCCGAACAGGTGATTCCCCGCCCGATGGCAGGCCAAAGAGTTAAAAAAAGTGTGGAAAAGAAACTACCCACAGAAAAACAAAAATGGAATGACTGTGAGAACTACTTAATTTTTCGTTGTTATTGCTGTGCTAACTTTTCTGGATCTTTGTTATGAATGCTATAAAAAAATCCATGACTTTAATACCCAGGAACGGAAGATATCCCTTCAGATACCAATTACCCACTCAATATTCTATGTCTATGTCTGGGGAACCAGATTTGAATATGACTGAACCAAAATAACATTTCGTTGCAGTGGTAACACAAATCCGCGAGCGTGCAGAATGGCTGGCTGAGATGGAGTACCTCGGTGAGGGGGGTGCCCATCGAGAGATCATCAACGAACAAATAGCAGAGAGGATGCGTGCTCTCGACGCTCTTGGAATAGACAGCCAGTGCTCTACAGCCAGGTAATTATAACAAAGTAACATTTCGTTGCAGTGGTAACACAAACCGGCTAACGTGGAGAATGACTGGCTGAGATGGAGTATTTTGGTGAGGGAGGTGCCTTTGCACGCTATTTGCCTATACTTAGGTACCAGGGATAAGTTATTTCGTAGGTGCCCATCTCTTATTAGTAATAGTTTCTATTAATACTAGTTAATTATATTTGAACATGAACCTAGCTGTTAACTTTCCTACATGTCAAAATATGGCACAGTCTTACCCATGAGCCTGGCACATAACTGATAAAAGAGTTGCTCAAATACGTAACGTACTTATTTACCCACAGGTCTACTCTCTCCGCTTTCAGCACCACTCGGAGTAGGGAAAAACCTCCCAGCATCGCTGCTGCAAAACCTGCTTCAGGTAAGAGATATGAATTATCATATTATTATAATATTATATTAGAACCTCGTAATGACAATAAGTTAGCGCTGCCTTTTCCTCAAGTGTTAACAAAATCAAAACTGTTTAGACGTTTTCAAGAACCTCATTCAATTTTCCAGGACGTTCCAACGCTTCTAAAGGATCAACTAAAGGCGAGGACAAAAATAAAAGAGATTCCAGGCTTAAAATAAAAATCCCTGCTTTAGAGAATGTTGCAGCTTACAACAAACTATCTCCTTTGGGGTATTCACCGAGGCGCCGCGTCTGATATACCAGAATGAATGAACCTACTTACGTGTTTCAAAGATTATTTTCTCTATGAAGTTAGGTACTTTGTATCTTTCCTATTATTTTATTACAATTTTAATATTCAGTCTTTGGTTTGGTTTTCCACTCTACTCAGATAAATAAAACTGATTTGATTTGTTACTTTAGAAAGTATAGGTACTCCTCGTAAGATGTTTGCACTAGGTATCTATAGGTGCTTATTATATTGCTTATCTGGGCTTTTATCCAAAGTGCCGTGCATAGTCTGTCCCCTATCCCATCCGTTATTGTATAGGTATCCTTCATTGAATAATGACCTCTTGTGCGTGATCGCTGCGATTGTACAATCTTACAAATATTTAAATTTAATAAGAAGCCTGTGAAATTATGTATTGAAATCTTCGTGTTTATACCTACCTACTATGTGGATCTTCACTTTACTTGTGATGTAAGTACCAAACTTACACTAGTTTTTTTTGTTACCTGCTGAGGGATAAAATATGAAAGTTAATTTATTTGGAACAGAAGCGAATATTTTCCTTATAGATTACTGGGATAAAGCATCTTGCTTGGTCTATTCTTAAAAATCCTTAGTCAGAAGTGTCTTGTTTACAACTTCCATGCCACCTAATTTTGTTTTTATACAGTTACATTAGTATTTCTAAAACAACCACTGATGCAACCACAGCAGTTCTCATTCTCGCTAGAGGAGGATCAAAGGGTATTCGTCTGAAAAATCTTCAACAAGTAGGAGGAAGGAGCTTGATCCGAAATACAGTAGAGATAGCGAGAAAAGCGGGGGTTGTGGATGTTACAGTATCAACAGACCATCCCCTGATTGCTTTGGAAGCCTTGAAGTGTTAGTATGCCTGTGCATTTATATTTTTCTAGCAATTGGATTCTTCTGATTATTTTTAAGTACTTACCCGCTTTAGTGCAAGCAATCAGCTGGCTGTAAAATCCTTTGTGACCAGTCAGAATCCTTTGTTACCACTGACAGAATCCTTTGTTACCACAGTCAGAATTCTGAGTTGCCCTATACAGTAGCTATTGTTTGTTGTTTAAAAAAAAATACTAAAATTATTTAGTTGCCAAAGAACATTATAAACAAGCCTGTATCGCGGATTCGCGGGGGTTTTGTGTTGTTTGTAACCACTACTGCATCATATTTTTTTAGTTTTGCGTTTCGTTTCTCATAAAATGTTTTTCAGGTAATTCTTCCGTATTTCACCGAAGTGCTGTTACTGCTACCGATTGGGCTCCGTCTATATGGGGAGCCACGGAGTTTCTATCCCAACGGTCTGATGTTGAAGTATTAATTTTGATGCAAGCAACGTCCCCGTTTGTAAAGCCCTTACATATTCGAGGTGCTGTAGCTAAATTACGGACACCGAAGGCTTATGACTGCATATTTTCGGTCACAAGGTCAGGTTTATTATCACTATAGTCTAACTAAGATAATGCTACCCTAAAATACCCTCTGCCTACAAATATATAAACATCGTTTTATATCAATTCACTGCTGGACATTATGCCTCCCCTATACATTACCAGGAAGAACGATTCCGAGCCCTCCTGCTTCGACTTCCCACTTTTTGCAATAACTTCGGTTCATCGGGTGGGTTTTAGATAAACTATTCATCTGTTTTAAACATTACAGAAGTCATACACTACGCTGGGGGATACGTGGAGGAAAGCTTCAACCTATAAATTTTAACGCTAATAGAAGACCACGTAGGCAAGATTGGAGTGGAGAGTTCTTGGAGAACGGTTCATTTTATATTGCTACACAAGCACTTGTGAATGAAGGCTGGTTTCAAAATAGCAAGTGAGTACCGCTTCTAGCCCAAATACCTACCCAGCCTTGTCGTTGACACTGACTGATTGCCAATTTTAACGTCAACGTCATTTAATACTGACGTTTGGCGTAGTTTCATTTTCTACATGGAAATGGAAACGGTTGATGTCTGACTTGCCAATTGAGAAGAAACCCCACGGTTTTTAACTTAAAGAAGGTACACGACTGCTATTACCTACTAATTGTTGTCATACTGAACTCTGTCACTACAAAAATGTTGAAATGGTCCTCCGGTCTATTATACCTACGTACGCCCCCTGAGTGAGACCTAGACTTGTGTCCACAAAATAAGTAAATATGTATGAACAGCTGAAGTTAAGTGACACAGGTGTCGCAGTGTTGTGTCACCATTTGTTATTTATTAAAAATACTTATTATTCTTTTCAGTTGCACTGTATGGGAAATATCAGCAATAGAAAGTTTGGAAATAGACACACATGATGATCTCCAGGTCGCTAATGCCCTACTTGCAGCTAACTTGGTTTAGAAAAAAATAAAAATTTTACAGGTGAGTTATGCACATACCTGAACTACCACTTACTGAAGACTGGAGCGACAGACAGCGACTTATGTCGCGGCTGCCTGCAGGAAAAAGAAACTGTGGAGCATGTAGTACTACACTGCTCCGCAACAAAAGAAGCGATGCCCATGTCAGCTCAGGGAACTGATCGAGTCTTGTCCCTCCACTTCCACATCTGAGTCACCATTGGGTCAACTAGAACATTGCTGCCACCAACCCAAAGTCCTACTCCGCTATTTTAAGGAGTTGGGATGGCTGGGGTAAGGTTTAGCCCCTGCTAAATAGGACAATGCACAATACACTCCATCGCAGAACGTCTGTGCAAATCTTATTCCCCCAAATCAATTAGAATTAGAATTATGTTCCTACATACCTACTTATATTGATAAAGCTTGTGTTCAGTTCTGCATTATTCATTCAAATTATATTCATAGCGTTCGTGTTTCAAACCATTACACTCAAAGGGATATACAAGTACAGAGATAAGCTTATCCTGCTGGCAAAACCAAGCGAATTTAATGCCTCTTTTTAATTCATAAATCAAGCTGTGATTTACTTTCAATTTTCTTTAATTTTGTCTCCTAAATTGCACTGTTTTGGTGAAATAAATGAAAATTGTTTCTTCAACTTTAACTTCTTATTTTTCGGCTGCTTTGACTAAAGGCCTGTGCATGTCTAGCGCGATGGAGATCAGTGAAACGCTATCAAATATCACTGAAACAGCGTTTGATTGTCACAATTGTGCCAGTGTCCGTTTCTTGGTAGTTTCAAATATTGTTCCTTATTTTTCCAGTTAATATGTCAAGTGCAGATATAGTGACTTATGCAGAGCTTGAATCAACCGATGTCATTAGTGTCGAGCTGGTCCCGGAGAGAAAAGGTCTGATCATCAAGCACTGTGAATACTATGTCAGCTCAAGACGGCACGGCACTACTGTAACACGCAGATATAATGACTTTGCACAGCTCTACGATGTCTTGTCTGCTAAATATCCATATCGGTAAGACACTTTTTTTAATGCTATAAGATGCCTATGGCAGCTTAAAATCTGTCAGTTATCAGAGCTTGCAACTCATATGATTTAAATGCTATTTACTATTTTGTATTCCAAGTTTCGTACTACAATAGGTAATGGTATTGATTCTCTTTCATAACTAAACTAAAAAAATAGACTGTCAAATATGCCATCCTTGTTGTGGGTCATGGAGGAATATGTTTAAATGACTTGACTAAACATTGTTTCTCGTTGAATGGCGCAATTTAATTAAGAAGCTATAAAGTTAATTGAACTGTGAATAAAGCCACACAGAAATAAAAAGAACTCATGATTTAGCGCCGTATGCCGATTACCGCCGAAGCGCGTCGTGGTAGGCGGCGGCAGCGAGGACTTCCTCCAAGGAAGACGAGAGGCTCTCCAACGCTGGCTGTCGCTCACCGCCCGCCACCCAGTGCTGGCCCA
This sequence comes from Thera britannica, assembly GCA_939531255.2. Taxonomy (NCBI): domain Eukaryota; kingdom Metazoa; phylum Arthropoda; class Insecta; order Lepidoptera; family Geometridae; genus Thera; species Thera britannica. Next base: position 1,906,312 of record OW618037.2, read on the forward strand.
TGACGCCGACCTGCGCGTCTTCCTATGCGAGGTCAACCTTAAACTGGATAAGCCGAGGCATGACGAATTCCTTCTTGCAGGGACTACCGAGCTAGATGTGAGTTTACTCATTTTTATAATACAAACACCAATATTATAATGTGCTTGACCTTTGCAAAGACCACCTGACAATAATAAGTATTATTAAAATCAGAATCTTTATTTAGATAAATATGGAGTCCATGGTGCTAGTAACAAAAACAGAAAAAGTGGGTTAGTAGTACCTTATAACTAGAAACAATAATAATAAAAAAAATATTATCATTAAAATTTCACTTTAATTTACAAGCTCTCCTGGCTAGGAATCGAGTAGTAAGTACCTTATTTTTAATATCCAAAGGTATCCAGAGTAGGCATTACGATTATTCTAAACTAGGGACTGAAACCGGTAGGTATTAAAAATACTCATAAAAATTACAAAACATGCGACGTTGCCGCTTTGCCGCTTAATTACTGCTACGCCGCTGTTGCGAACAGTGGGTGGAATCTGATAAAAGCGGAAATCTTTTTTTAAACTGTATGTATTAATTTAGGGAAAAAAACATAATTGTGATATGATTTGTGTCCGTTTATTTCAGGATGATGCGTCTACGGAAGAGATGGAGGCCGCATTCCAAAAGGAGCATGAAGACCTTCGCCTGATGCAGCTAGGGCTGACCCGGCTGTCGCAGATGTTCGAAAGAGGTACCTGCGAATCTTAAATCTTTTTAGTTTCCCGGTTATGAACTAAAAACTGAATGACATAACTTATTTCTTAGATCATAACACAATTACAAGCTAAGAAAAAAAATCCATCTCAAAGGTAGTACTTCCAGATTATTCCGATATAAATTACATAAAAATGGTTTCAGCAGTTTGGCCATGATCTCAAGTTTTATAAACTTATATTACTATTTTATGAACAACGGGATATTTACCATTATTAAATTTTGTGAGACTCCCGATATTTCGGCACAGATGCATGCACCATGATCACGGTTGAACTGAAGTCCACGAGTACCTAATCATGGTAAATATCCCGTTGTTCATAAGAGTTTTGTTAAAAACCATGATAGTTTTAGTTTCAAAACTTATATTATTTATTCCATCATAATGTAGTGTGTTGTTGGTTGTAGCGTCACGTCGCGTGGAGAGCGAACGCGCTGACATCCGCGAGCTAGGCGCCGGTCTCGCCGCGCTCAGTACACCCGCCTCACGACGTCCGCTGCAAGCCGCCGCGCAGTCAGTATACCAGTATACTCATGCATGCATCATGTTATAATAATACTAAAGCACTGGTGGTATTAGCGGCCCGCCTTTCAATCGTAAAATCGTGAGTTCAAAGCCAATGAGTTTTTCAGTTCAAAACTGGATAATGGCACTATGTCAGTACTTTCAGATGATTACGGAAAACATCGTGAGGTAACCGGTATTTTGTAGAACCTAGAAAGTCTATAACAAATGCACGAAAGGAGCATTTTAGAGGTGCACCTAAGATTTATACACATAAGGTGATAGGCCTTATTGCCACACATTATGTGTATAAATCTTAGACTAAATTGTCCAAGGTATAAATCTATTGTAAGTTCTCATTTATCATATACTTAACCTATAAAATATTTGGAAAATGGTATTTGGCTACTGGTGCAGAAAATTAAACTTTCTAGATTATGAAATCTGTGGAAGATATGACATGTTAAGGTTTGACAGACTAGCGGCGGCCGCGGAGGAAGAGCGCGCGGACTGTGGGCCGGGCGCGCTCGCGGACGCGCTGGAGGCGCTGGGCGCGTACCGCGGGCTGTGCGCGCGCCTCACGCGCGGCCTGCACGCCGAGCGCGCCGCCGCCGCGCGCGCGCCGCCCGCCGCCGCCCTGCGCGCCAGGCATCGGTACGCGCTCCGGGCCGCGCTGCAGGTAATACTTGATGTGAGGGTAAGGGCTGCCAGGTAGAGGCCCTTACCGCGAACATTTCTTCCCCAAGCAAAGCAACCAAAGTCGTATAGAAGAGAGAGCAGGCAGTGAAGCTACACCACCTGCATTTATAGCTTTGCTATCTGAAGTTGGACGGTTATGTGATGATAGTAAAAATGATTACTTCTTAAGTAGAACTTTAAACAAAGAGAAATAAATGTTCTCGAATGACGATCACACGTAGACTAATCAACCTGTATTATTCAGGCTGATAAGAAGAGGAAGAAGACTAAAACGACCTTACCGATAAAAAATATTTACTTACATTGTCCGCAGGAAGGCGCTGTCGGCCGCGCATATGGCCTGGCGGCGGTGGATGCCGCGGCGGAGGCACTAGGGGCCCGCAGCGCGGCGCATGCGCGGCTCGCTGCCCTGTGGGCGCAGCTACACGCCGCTGCAGCTGTCAGACCGAGCTAGTTGCCCTCACCTCATCTGTCATCCGTGTGGGGTAGGGCCGTAGGCTTTTGTCCCTTTTACCCGTTTCTCAGAAACTAGTTTAGTTTTTTAAAACGGTATAGTGGTTTATAACGGTAGAGTTAATAAAGATGCTCAAACTAAAAATAAATTAAGTTCGATATATTCGATATTATCAACATAATTGCTTTCCACAAAAGGCTGGATAGCATCGACACCTCAATCCAGTCTTTGTAGCTAAGAAAATACCATATTTATTAGTAACTCCAATACTTAATCAAATAAATATAACAATGCTGCTTTATTACACTAAGCAGCTAGTAAAAGTAAAAGTGATCTTTAGTAAAATTATAAATAATAGGTTTTTATTATTGCCAATAAGAATTACATAATTAATTAGTTTTTATAAAAAGTTGTTATATTACAATAAGTACATAACATGTAAAAAAAAATTCGTAGACCACTCACCCGTAAGAAATATATCGCTGGGGATTCTAAAAGAAAATTCATGTTACTTAATTATTATGTTCATGCCGGATCAATCAAAGGATAGAAAACTTTAGTTTCCTATAGTGTTCTCTTTATCTGTGGTTTCCGGTATGTACAACGCCATCTAGAAATAGATTCAGAAGTATAAGGGCGCTTGTACACGCTAAGAAAATTTGCCGTTCCTGCGGCAGACAAGACAAATTCTTCGTGTAGACGACAAGAATTTTGTCTGTTCCACACACGAAAACTTTTCGTGTCTTCCGCGGACAAGACCAATCGAAATGTGTACACGACACGATTTTTTTCGTGCAGTCGTCAGTCGGGCGTAGGGCGCGCAAGTACAACAAAAACTACCTGGCTGGGCTAGCTCAACCCTACTACACCGCCCCCCGCCGCTCCGCAACAACGTTCGCCGCGTGCACAGTTATTTTCTAGTTACGACACGAATTCTTGGGTAGACCCGGCGTTTTTTCTTAGCGTGTACAAGCACCCTAATATTGTGTTTCGATTAGAAGGGTGTGGGTGCCGATGAAATTACTGGCACGTTCCTGACAGGCGAGACCTACGAGGCAATGCTTTGCTAAAGGCGATGGTTACCACTTAACAAGATATTGGCATCCACTTAGCATATTATGCTTGTTCCTTAAGTTAGTTGTAGATACTTATAAAAAAATATACAATATTTAATGTGACATTCCACTAATCTATAGGTTGAACATAGAAAACATTCCATTACTTACTAATTCGTGAGTTATATTTAGATAGTGTTTACGGGTTACTGGTAAAATGAAATAATAACTATTAAAGCACTGTGATAGAAATTTACCGTGTTGGCAATAAAAGCGAATATTTTCATATGTAGTTTATAGTTGCAATTTCTTTATTGGAATTGATGAAACTGATATACCTTTGTATATTCGTTTAGGTTATTAAATCATAGTTATAAAAATATTTATTTACCAATCAAAAATATACTTAATTAAAAAACACAATATTCTTTTAATATACGAAGTAGGTACTACATTCCTCTAGCTAACCTATACCTAGCACTGCACTGGATTACCTTAAGAGCGCATCGTGCGAAAATTAGAGATTTAAAAAAATAATAATTCATAACTAAATAACTAAGTTACATTTTAAAAATTCGAATTCAAGCGACGAATATTTGACAGTTTTCAATGAAAATCTGTCAAATATTCGTCGCTTGAGACGTGCTTAAATCTGAGTTGCGTTTCAGTATTCGGGGGTTAGTGTGTTAAAAAAATATACTATTTAACATGACATTCTATTTAACGCTGACATACGATTTTCATTAGCGTTAAATAGAATGTCATGTTAAATAGTATATTTTTTTACCACACTTAAATTCGAATTAATCTCAAATGTATAGTCTACAATTAGACCTTTTGCGATTTTTAAAATGTCACTTAGTTATTTAGTTATGAATTTTTTTTTTAAATCTCAAATTTTCGCACGATGCGCTCTTAATAAAAACTTTTAAATCTAAACACTTACGTCATCCTGCTCATCTGTTGTACTATAACAATTGTAACGTAAACAGGAATTACAAGCACCTAAGTATTTACTTCATAGTTACATCAACAAACGCACGAGATCTACGATTAAACAATCGGCTTTCAGATAATATTTGTAAACATCTTTTAAACCGCCCATCACCATGCGTAAATTAATTCGAGTAGTAGTGGTGGTCACGCGGCATTGTGAAAACCGATTCCGTCTCAGATGGAAGTGTTCGCGTTTGTGGTTCTGCTGGTGAGCGCGGAGTCAATACTGGCGTACATGGACCTGCGCCACGTGCAAGCCTTCCTCGCCAACTCGGAGCATCACCTCCGCAAGCGGTACCGGCCCATATACCACGTGTACGCGCCGTACGGCTGGCTCAACGACCCCGCCGCGTTCGTCTTCTTCAAGCGGAAGTACCATCTGTTCTACCAGTACCACCCGTACGACGGCGCGTGGGGCCCCACGGCCTGGGGGCACGCCGCCAGCGCAGACCTCGTGCACTGGGCGCACTACCCCGCCGCGCTGCAGCCCCGCGAGCCCTACGAGCGGCACGGCTGCCTCGGCGGCAGTGCCGTCCCGCACAACGGCTACCTCGCGCTCTTCTACACCGGCCAAGCGCTCGTCGGCAACCGCACGCGCTACTCGCATAACGTCGCCGTCAGCGGGGACGCCATCGTCTTCCAGAAGTACCTCTACAACCCGGTCATCGGGCGGGAGCCGGCGTGGGCCACCGACTTCCGCAACCCTAAAGTGTGGCACCGCCGCAACACCTGGTACATGCTGGTGGGAGCGACGGTCAAGAACCGCGGCCATCTCCTCCTGTACACGTCGAAGGACCTGTACGCGTGGCGGCCGAACGGCACCGTGGCGCGCTCGCTCGGCGACATGGGCCACGCATGGGAGAGCCCCGACCTCTTCGAGCTGGATGGGCTGTGCGTGCTCCTGCTGTCGGCGCAGGGCATTCCTGCGGACGGAGACCGCTTCCGGAACCTGCAGCAGACGGGATACGTGCTCGGCCGGTTCGACTGCGGCTCGGTGCGGCTGGAAGAGCTGGAGGTCTCGACGGCGACCTACGAGGAGCTGGATCGCGGGCACGACTTCTACTCGGCGATGACGACGCAGGCCGTCGACGGGCGGCGGCTGCTGGTCGCGTGGCTCGGCATGTGGGAGGGTCGGTTCGACGAAGCTCCCGACGGCTGGGCCGGCATCATGTCGCTAGTGCGCGAGCTGCGCGTCGGCCGCCGCGGCCGGCTGCTGCAGAGTCCCGTGCGAGAGGTTATGGAGTTGCGCGTCGAGATGGCGGAGAACGCGTGGTACTCCCCGGGGGAGTCGTTCGACGCGGGCGCTAAGGCATTCGAGCTAGTCGTGAACGCGACGTCTGCGGCCTACGACGCGGAGCTATCGCTCGAGTGGAACGGCGAGTGCCAGTACACGATCTCGTACTGGGCAGCGCGCGGGATAGTCGGCGTGGACCGCGGCGGCGAGGACGGGCTGCGGCGCGCGGACTGGGCGCCCATCGGCCACCTCCACTGGCGCATCTTTGTGGACCGCAGCTCGGTAGAAGTGTTCTGTGGCGAGGGTGAGGTAGTGTTCTCGTCGCGGATCTACCCGCGCGGCCCGATCCGAGTGCGGATAGGCGCCGACGCACAGGTATACCTCACGCAGTACCGCTTGAAGCACAGCGTCGGATACGATCACAAACTGCGAAAGTACCTAAAAAATCACGTTCTAGCTAAACCTAATTATTAGACATAGTAGGATAGGATTAGACAAGAATGCAGGCAAGGCAGTGAGCTACTATCTGCAATAGAGCTGAATAAAACGAATGTCTTGTGCTTTTTGGAAGGTAAATAGGTAATTACCCATAATCATAACTAGCAGTTTGTGCTTCGCTCGGTATTTTTTAATAACGTGTGAATGATGAAATCATATTTTTCGATCTTACTAACATACTACATAATAATAAAAAAATAAGAAATGGTTATTTAAAAAAAAATCACGAGTGCAATGAGATGGAAACTTCCGGAACTTGTCTAGAGAGTGTTTATGTAGTCATTTAGTTCCAAAACTCGTCAAAAGATGGCGTTCTCTGTGAGTTCTCAGGTTCTCATAGAGCTTAGTTTTTGCTTCTGAGCAATAGATGTCGCTAAGAGTAATGATATTACGATAAAGTAATTTGTTCGTAACTCCGAACGCCGATATTTTCTAAAAATGAATCCTAGCTAGATCGTTTTATCGTCCCCGAAAACCCCTGTATACTTAATTTCATGAAAATCGTTGGCTCAGTTTCCGAGATCCTAAATATATATATATATATATATATACAAGATTTTCTCGTTTAAAGGTATAAGATAAGATAAGATTACTTATGTTTGTGCACGATTAAACTTACTACTTACAAAACAATGTTCGAGGTGTTTGAGTTAAATAAATAAATAAATAAATAAATATTGTGGACAATTCACACAACACTACCCAGCCCCAAACTAAGCAGAGCTTGTAATATGGGAACCGGATAGCTGATATAATACTTGAATACATTTTTTTTTTGTAAATACATACTTAGAATACAATATAACACCCAGACAGAGAACAAACATTTATGTTAACCACACAAATATTTTGTTCTCGGTGGGGATCGAACCCACGACCTACGGCGCAGAAGGCAGAGCTACTACCAACTGAGCTAGAGGCCAGTCATTCAGTAGTTATAGATAAGATGTAAAGCTAATCGGTAAGCCTCAGTATTATAATAATTAACAATAGCAGTACCTACTTACAATACCAAAATTAATAAAGAACAATCTAAACAAAACTTAAAATTTCCCAAGAGAGTTTACCGGGTAAATACGACGCAGAACAACCCCTTGAGGCTGGCTTCATAACTCTAGGCTTCGTGACATTAGGTACTATTGATTGGGATACCTTGTCTGTATCATAAAACTACTCTCTTGAAACTGTATTGAGAATTTGAAAAAAGAAACTGTATTAAAAAAAAACTCTTGATGGTAGTATACTTCGTCCAAGCGCAGTCTGGTTCAAATTAAATTTATACGTCAGACCCAATGTTAATGTCAAGTCATGTCAGTCAGTGACAACCTGTCACTGTCAGACTAGCCAAGCCAGTCAAAGTCAAGTGTGTGTGCTGTGCCAGTCACAGTCAGTCGCTCGCATTCGTTGGGTGCACGGGTGCACTTGTTAACCGTTTCCGCACCGCTTTTTACGCGACTACTCGATTTTCCGGAATAAAAATCCTTGAATTTCCTTTCACTGTTTAAAATATAATAAAGACGCTGCTTCAAGTCAATGAAAAAGTGGTACAGGCGTTTGGAGTGATATATTTGAGTTTAATCTATCATTGGATACCGTTATCGTTAAATCACGTTAAGATGAATAGAACATTTGTTTATCTAACGTTGGCTAGCCTGTGTATAGCCTTCGTAAACAGTGGTAAAAGTGATAAAAGCTTAAAGTTTTACGAGGAGAAGGTAAGTGAACACAACACACTCTAATCAGTGTTTAATAAATTATACCATGTTTTGGGTAGAAACTTTCTATTACGTTGACCTTTTGTAAATACTGAGCTAGGACTTGTATAGTAGCACCTTCAATACGTAGAATAGTGTCCATCTACAAGTGACCTTGCTAATTCAGATTTCCTACATGTGACTCTTTTATCGCATTTCTAATTCTGCTGATTTTTATTATGTAATTATAATACAACCTGCCTATTTGATTCGTTTTATTACAGAATTTCCATCAAGCTCAAGAACTGACCGACCAAAATGTGATAGATTTAGCCAATTTGTCTGACATGGATCATTTCAGAAGTACCCTGGATGAGATTCTGATACCGAGGGTGGTAGGTACACCCAACCATGAGAAAGTTGGCAACTACATTGTTAAAAAGATGCAGGATCTGGGGTGGGATGTCACAGAGAATGTGTTCCCCGACCAGACACCCGTGTTCGGCACTCTGAATTTTAGGAACATCATTGCAAAGCTGAACCCGAACGCTGATCGTTACTTGGTATTGGCGTGCCATTACGATAGTAAATATACAAGGGAACATGTTTTTATGGGTATGTGATCATTATACTAATTCCATAATTATAAAAAATATATAGACTATTTCTTGGTCTCGCTAGCTGCTAGACTCTAGGGGTCTTATTAATAATCCTGGCGTAGCGTTGGACTAGTTAATCCGTGTTTTGTCACATTTGCTCGAGTTGACAATTGCATGTCAATGCAAGAGACAAAACACGGATTAACTAGTCCAACGCTACGCCAGGATTATTAATAAGGCCCTAGGAGTGAACCCACCTTCTGATCCTAAAACCTGTAGATCCAAATCTAGCCATATACTATACATCATCAGCCTCAATAATTCCATTGCTACTGCTTTCAATCACTTGTTGCATTCCCTTCCACCTACCACTGAAGGTCACACACAGACGACTGACATCGAGTAGGTATTTTTGAGGCATTTATGCTGTGCATGGAGATTTATCAGCCTATTTCATGCGGTTGAAACTTTAGATACATATTTTATTCATCATCATTCTCAATCTATATTAGTCCACTGCTGGACGTTGTATCTCCTAAGACCTGCCACTGAGCTTGGGATATTCCATTAATTTGACTTAATTATTTAACAGGAGCCACAGATTCTGCAGTACCATGCGCCATGTTGATAAACTTAGCTAAAGTGATGTCGTCACAGCTGACTCCACTGAAACAGGCCAATCTCAGTCTCATGTTTATCTTCTTTGACGGAGAGGAGGCCTTCCGACAGTGGGGTCCCTCAGACTCTATCTATGGAGCCCGGCATCTTGGCAAAAAATGGCAAGATACCCCCTACAAAGATGGAGCCAATCATCTCAATAGGATGGTAAGATATTTTATAACATCATCATCATCAGCCTGAAGAAGTCCACTACTGGTCCTAGCCCTGCCCTATAAATTTTTACGAAAAACAATTTTGAGCTCCCTCCACCCAACGATTTCCCGCCATCTTACCCTAAATTATACCAAGACATAAATTGTGTGGACCTGTATGGCCTTCATGTTTCGTGAAATGAATAAAACATGAGCAATGATTATTGTTACAATGAACACCAATATTTTCTGTCTGCAACCATTATTCATGCATGGCTTCATAGCATATTAATACAGTTGGTTTCCGATAAAAGAATAAGGAAAAACATAAAATAATATACTTTCCGATAAATAAGTCGTACGATAAATTCATATTCCAAAATTGGTATGTTCGTATGTACCTACCTAAGAGTCAGCATCCAAAGTAAATCAATGATGATATTATATTCGTTCAAAAGGTTTTTAGGAATTACAACTATTTAGCATTTATCTTTTAGTCTACATTATCGATTGGGACAAAAGTCTAACCCGAAAAAAATTTATAAGGATGATGGCGAAAAAACAGTCTATTTAGAGTTTTGGTACATTATTGCAGCGGCCATCAAAAGAGGCATGCCGAGGCCCACATGCATTAGTCCATCAATGCCTAGTAGTGGCTTGTATGCTCTCAAATAATGCGAGGAAATTAAAACTCAGTACCTAGTAAACCAAACTTGTATCAAACTTGTAACTTGTATCAAATTTTGTAGTTGCCATTTTTCAGAAATCGATTTAAAAAAATGTAGGTTGCACAACTTGACCTAGAATACGTAGATACTTGGCATTTTTCAGAAATCTATTTAAAAATAAAAATCCATTGCACAATTAACTAGAATACGTAGATCTACTTATTACTGCATACCAGATAGGTATAGGTACTAGGGAAAAAGTTTCGTGGGGATAGAGATAGAACATGAACTCTTAACCTTACGAAATTAAACAATAAGTCCGTTGCTGATAAGGCCACAACTACTTGGAAAAAAAAACGCAATAACAATAGTACCGACCATTTCGTCAAAAAAACACGAGATAATAAAAAATATACGCTAAAGCCGATTTTACACATGGTAAAATCAACTCAAACACAAGCTCAATAACTACGAAACACCGTTTCGTTATTGAGCTTGAGCTTTCCCTCTAGAAACAATCTGATTTGCTATGTGACTCGGTATACTGACTTTCAAGCCCATTTCCGCTACTAGATTATTAAGACATTGAAACTGAATCCGCTGAAACGAACTCTGTGAAGCAATTTCTCGTTTCGCAAAATCACTGAGTTTATTTATTTTAAAGCACTGGTCCCTTCCGATGCTAAATATCGTGGGTTAAAATCCAGTCCTGTACCAAAGAGTTTTTCTTTCAAAAATAGCACTATAGCCAAGTAGTCTTAAACGGTGAAGGAAAAAATCGTGAGGAAACCGGTATAGCAGAACTTTTAAAGTCCAAAAACATGTGTCAAGTCCACGAAAAGAGCCTCTTTGAGACGCGCTTAAAATCCTTTCACCAAACTTGGTTCGAAAGGATCAGTGACACGATAACAAGACTCGACTACTTTTTAGGGTTCCGTAGCCAAATGGCAAAAACGGAACCCTTATAGATTCGTCATGTCTGTCTGTCTGTCTGTCTGTCTGTCTGTCTGTCTGTCTGTCTGTCTGTCTGTCTGTCTGTCCGACCGTGTCACAGCCATTTTTCTCCGAAACCATAAGAGCTAGACTGATGAAACTTGGTGAGTAGATGTATTCTGTGAACCGCATTAAGGTTTTTACACAAAAATAGAAAAAAAACTATAAATTTTGGGGGTCCCCATACTTGAAACTGAAACTCAAAAAATTTTTTTTCATTGAACCCTTACGTGTGGGGTATCTATGGATAGGTCTTCAAAAATGATGTTGAGGTTTTCAATATCGTTTTTTTCTAAACTGAACAGTTTGCGCGAGAGACACTTCCAAAGTTGAAAAAAGTTGGTCCCCCCCCCTCTAACTTCTAAAATAAGGGAATTATAAAACTAAAAAAAATATATGTTGTACATTACTATACAAACTTTCAACGATATTTGGTTTGAACGAGATCTAGCCAGTAGTTTTTTTTTTATACGTCATAAATCTTACACCGCAATTTACCTTTCGACGAACTACAAGAACCTGTTTCCTGTTTATTTTCTGTATATTTACTTCATCAAGTAAATATACAGAAAATAAACAGGAAACAGGTTCCTGTTTATTTTCTGTAGGTTCATGAAGGGTTCCGTAGCATCCTACGGAACCCTTCATGGGCGAGTCCGACTCGCACTTGGCTGCTTTTTTTTTTAATATCCTATATCGTACCTTTGCTGGGCAAAGGCCTCCCCCAAAGACTTCCAGTTTCCTCTATTCTGAGCCTCCTCCCACCATCCCCTTTCGAAGAGTCCAGATCGTCCCTTATTTAAAACTTGAACTTATTTATCGAAAATAGCGAGCAAAGGTTTGACATGGAAATGTCTACCATTTCCATGTCAAACATTCAAGAGAACGGTCTATCCAGGATGTGCTGGTGCTATTGGACTTGCTGGGCGCGCCAGACCCGGTGTTCTACAGCTACTTCCAGTCGACAGAGAAGTGGTACGTGAGACTAGCCGCGGCCGAGCAACGGCTAGCTGAGCTCAACAAGATGGATGGCTACTCCAAGTAAATATGCATTTCTTTTCTCGTCCGTCTTCATCATTGTCTGCTGAAGAAGTCCACTGCTGGACGTAGGCCATTTGCAGGAAGAACGATTCTGGAGCCTAATTCTCGGATCATTTTGCTAAGTTTATTTTATTGCTTCGTTTTCAATGTCCCCTCAATACACATTGGAATTGCACAACCCCGCACTTTTTCTACGTTTCCGTATATCGTAGCTGTCGAGGCTTCTACGATGAGGTCGTCGATGAATTACTCAAGGAAATCATCCATTCTCTCTTCGAAAAGAAGCAATAGCAAAATTATCCGAGATGAGCCGAGAATTAGGCTCCTGAGCCCTTTCCATCCACCGACTTCCCGCGATCTTAACAATATATTCGGTCCATCTGGTGGGTGGGCGCCCTACGTTTCGGCTCAACCGTCTTACTACTGGGCAAAGGTCTCCCCCAAAACCGCCAACCATCTCTATTCTCGCCTATCGTTCCTGCAATACGCTTTCTTTACCGACTCCAACCGCGCTTTTATAATTTTTAAGCGTTTTTTTCAGATATTTTAAATGACACAATAATTCACTACGTTATAAAATATCCCTGCCTTACTCAACAGACTTTTTTCCTGAATGAATTTTGTTCTTGTCACGTCTTGTAGATTGGTGATTGTGCTATCACCTTTTTATCTCAGGTCTGGTAGGTCCGTCCGACGTGAATGCAAAATTAATAAGTAATACATAGAATTATACCAAAAGTGAATATGGATCAAATACTTTTATGAACTGCAACCATCTTGGTGCAGGCGATTGTACTTTACTTATGCTATGTCTTCACTTTACATAATGTTTAAATATTACAAACGAATTAAATAATAATACGCAATAAAATTATCAATCCAGTTACATTGGTGAAGTTAATAGATACTTAGATAGATATGTATTTGGTGTAATGATATACGAGTATACCTACATGCCTAAAACCATGAAACTGACGTACTGTACCTAGGTATGCTGTGCTGATGCCTAAAACTGTGTGGGTTACTGCAGACGTCATCTGAATCATTGCAGAAGTGTTTTTCGAAAACTTATCTGTAAACATCTAATATTGATGATAGGTCCCAAAACTCAGTTGGTATTACTATACCTAACTTCTACGCTATAGTTGTGGGTTCGATTCCACCGAGGACAAATAGTGTATGTGCAGAACATTGATGCACATAATATGTTATGTTCTGTATGTAACGTATTATTTATTATACCAATGCATGTAACATAATTAATAAATTGACAGAGGCAAAGCTGAGCAAAACTACTTCAGGCTGAGGAGTTCAGGAGCCAGTATCGAAGACGACCACCTTCCGTTCATGAGGAGAAGTAAGTTTAACATCCCTCACAGCTCATAGCTGCCTTCTGTGCTTGGTGTCAATTTTACATATCAAGTAGTGTCGTTTTGCCAATCAAGACATTGACACCATATTATATTATGCCGCAGTTCCGCAAACTACGCCATATTCCTTGATATACCTTCTGATACGGAGCGTGGGTTCGATTCCCCACCCCCACCCAGAACAAACATAGCTGTTTGTTCTAATGTTTACATTGCTCTGTTACGGCTAGCAAAGCTTCCCAAGAGAGAAGCGAGCTAATTTCGTTCGTTCGTAATTTCTCGCTTTGTTTTTGGTATGAGTTTACCTTTGGTGCTCGTAACTGATGCCCACGACGTAATTGACGTCGCGAGCAAAAATATAGACATAAAAAAAACATAATCAAACTTGAGAAACCGACTTCATTGTCAAACGGCTAAACCGATTTTAATCAAATTTGTTTGTGACAATCTGGACGTAAGAATAACCTTCCAAATAAAAAAATAATTTTCTAAATCGGTTCATAAATGACGGAGGCATGCAGTTACAAACATTTAAAAAAATATTTAAAAAAAAATGGCAATACCGATTTTAATAAAATTAAAATGGGACCAATCTGGAAGCAGTACCTTTCAGATAAAAAAATATTTTTTCAAATCGGCTCACACATGACATGACGAAGTTATGCGGTAACAAACATAAAAAAAAAAACAAAAAAAAAGAAACAACCGAATTGAGAACTTCCTCCTTTTTGATTGGAAGTCGGTTAAAAAAAGGTTAAAAAGGATGTAATAAATGGATCATAATAATAGTGCTTACACCACATAAGCTCAGACAATAAAATGAAAACATTAAAAAAATATCTATTCAGTTGTATCACAAGGATCACTTTGAAACGTTTGAAGCTAGAGCACTGGAGGTCCTAAGGTCGTGGGTTCAAATCCAGTCGTGTACCAATGAGTTTTTCTGTTGAAAAATGTATGTGCACTATGCCAGTACTCTCAAACGGTGAAGGAAAACATCGTGAGAATACCGGCGTGTCGTAGAACCTAAAAAAGTTGCGAGCCACACGTGTCAAGCGCAAAAAGGGCCTACTTGCGGAAACCAGTCCGCACACCAAGTCCGGATGATGAATTTGCCATTTGAATTTTCAACTTTTGAAGCTAGGTAAGTCTAGGTGCCCTTTCCAAGCCTAGAAAAGCAGGCAACAAACTACGGCTTGGATCCTACCGTTTTTAAACCCTTTACAAGTTTTTGTACTTGTTTTCAGACGTGGACATCTTGCACGTGATACCCTCTCCATTCCCGAGCATATGGCACACCGCCGGCGATGATATCACAGCGCTGGACTTCAGAACCATTGAGAACCTAAACAAGATCTTCCGTCTCTTTGTGGCAGAGTATCTTCACTGTTAAACCGGCTCGCGACTATCTGACGTGCAGGCTTTCAAGATGGGGCATGGTACTTAAAATAACGAAATCCCGTATACTATCGTTTTAAACCGTTGACACTACCTATCAACATTCCTTCTATAATCTCAGTACGCAGTGAGAAACGCTACTTTACGCATCATGGCAGATACCGAAGAATATTCAGCCACACTTTTATCACTTTGGAAAAAATAACCATCACCAAGAAGACCACACAAGAACATACTAAGTGTCACCGCTACCACAAAACGCCGCCACTGGAATATTTCTTGTAGTTTTCATACATTTTATATGGACGCACACGGTTGACGCTGGTAGCCGCCACACGCTATAAATCGTCGCTATATCAAAATGTATGAAAACTATAGGAAATATACCAGTGACAGCGTTTTGTGTTTGTTACGGGAGGCCCGAGTCACTTAATATCCCACTTACGTACGATCAGTGGCCATCAGCCGACGTCGGAATAACTGTTGGTTAATGTAAAGCAAGTCGTAGGGAGAAACCGACTCAATGATAGCGGTTCCCCATCCTATTGTTTACTGCTGTCACATCACGATGTCACACACCGTTGTGGCTACCCCCTGGATTCGATATTAAACCGCCTTCTTCGTTTCGAGTGTCTGAATGCTATTTATATTTAATTTTAGTTTGATAATTTCTGGACCACCATTTCATAACATTACGAAATAATAATTACAAACCAAGTTAAGGATTAGGAGCAGTTTATGTACTTCAAAATTTTAAATTGTCCAAAAACATATGAGCAAATTACTTGTATGTATGTTCCTCAAATTACATGTAATTATTTTGAGGTTATTTAATCTAGTGGTTTTTTTTTTTATAAAGCCAGTGATTGCCCAGAGGCCGGAACTTTGAAACTAGTTTCTAATGTTGGTGATATTATTTTAAATGAGATTAAAACTAAACTTATGTAAACTATGTATTCAATTTACTCATATCGTTCCTACGATAGGTTGTGTAAAATTACAGTATATTTACTGGTAAAATCGTATTTTCTGACATTTTTATTATTTCAACCAATAATATAAGGCTTACTACGTTAAAGTTTTTTGAAATTAAGTCCAATTTCTTTGGAGTTTTCAAGACAAAAGATATTTTTGAAGACATGTACAACATTGTATTTATTACAATGTACAATTAAAAGCAGAGTTACCTTATGCAATTATTAAAATTAAACAAGCAACGTTACCTAGGTGAAATATTTTATTAAAAATGACATTCCTTAATATACTTAACAATAGATTTTACAAAACTAAACAATATTGTTACAGTTAATTTGTAAATAGTATTTATTTTCAATATTACATTTGTTCTGTAAAGATGGCAATTTCGGAACGAAATCTTATCTGTCACATATATACGTATTTTATTATTCGCTACCCTCAACCACCAAATCATCTTTCCTCCCCCTTACCTGTGGGTAGAAAGAGAAACCGGCCACTACGGCCATTGACACCGAGCCGCGATCCGAGTGAGTCGAGCGCCCATAGCTCCTCCATAGAATTTCAGGAAAAATCATATTTTCCAACGCGATATACGGCCGCGCGTCCTTCATCATCAAATCATCATCAAATCAACGGAAATTCAGCGCCCTCCGCCAACATCAGCAAATCAACGGAGTGTAGAGAAAAGGCAGTCGAGAACACCACTTGCGGCCGCTACGAAACCCCAGGTATTTCCTTCCTGTCTCTTTACATTCCATTAATTGGTCCTTCGATCCCGATCCCTGATCCTGTTGATTCCATAATCAACATCCTCAATCCTACATACTTATTTTATTTATTTTATAATTTCATATTTTTTGCCAAATCATCATTGTCCTTTGTTCTGTTTAATTTTCTATTTTTTCGTCCGCCATATTGTCATCTTTCACGTAATCATACTTTTATCTTGTCTTTGGTTATAACTAATTTATTGTCTGTGTCAACCGTAAAGGCTAGTTACACTTTACCGTTAAGTCAACAGGCAAATAGAGCAAGCAGCAATTGTTTCCATTCATTTCATTCATTCAATTTTTATCAGTTTCATTCTGTCAGTCAACATAACTGTCAGTCTGTCAGTCATCTCAGCTTCCTTCTTGTTGGCAAAACTTACTTTGCACTTTGCAAAATAATCGAGGTTTATTTCCTGCAAAATAAGCCATAAAGCATGTCTGATGCGAAGATATTATTGGTCAAGTATAATCTGTATACTAAACACATTAAACAAACGTATGATTTATCTCAAGAACTGAGCCATAAGAAAGAGGTAAGCGCCAATGAAAAGACGAAATTCCTAGTGCGTTATCGTGATTTGGAGCGTCATAGGGCACTGCTGGACGATGTTTACACTGCTATTCTTGCTGGCCAACCAGAGCCAGAAAAGCAGGTTCACATAGAAAATTTGTATTACGAGTGTATGAATATGTTTTATAGCATTCAGGTTGCGTATGAACTATTGTCGCCTGCCAAGCCAATGCCGAATCTTCCGTCCACTTTGACCGCTCCTAAATCTAGTGACGTTGAGTTTCACTTACCTAAAATACAGTTAGCACGATTCTCAGGTACACACATTGAATGGCCAAGCTTTATAGCAATTTTCAACAGTGTAATTCATGAAAATGCACGGCTTACACCCGTCCAAAAAATGCACTACTTGTTGAGCATCCTAGACAAAGACCCCCTTTCTATGGTAAAGCATCTCATCATTTCTGAAGCCAACTACGGTGTGGCCTATGATATTCTGACTCAGCGCTATGAAAACAAAAGGTTAATAGCCGATAATTATGTGGGGGCTATTCTTAACCTTCCTAATCTTACTCAGGTCAACCTCAAAACATTAAATAAATTTATTGGCACGATAAAGGAAAATTTACAGGCATTAATGGTATTAGGTTTTGATGTCACCTCTTGGAGTTTCTTGTTGCTTCACATCATCATTAACAAACTAAATAGTGACCTTCGCACTAAGTTTGAAACAACCATAGATCCGCATTGTATTCCATCATGTAGACAGTTAACAATGTTTTTAGAAAACCACCTGCGTATTCTTGAGAATGTGGCCGGTTCCACATTGCCATCTGCTCCTAAAGTAGTGAATGTGGTCAACGCGGACCCTAAAGTGAATGCCTGCTCTTGCACATGCTGCGGTGAAAATCATGCTATCTATTATTGTTCCAAATTTGAAGCGATGACTCCAGAACAAAGAAAACTTTTTGTAATTCAACATAAATTGTGCTTTAATTGTTTGCGCACTCATCATGTATCCAAGTGTGCTTCTCAAAGTGTGTGCCAAGTGTGCCGCGGGCGGCATCATACAAAGCTGCACCTACCCCGCACCTCAAGCAATTCAGTAACTGAACACAAGCCAGACGAAGTTGCTGTGGCGAACTTAAGTTCCACAGCCCAACCGCAGTCTATGCATGGTGTCGACAATGCGTCAACCATGGTTTTAGGGACAGCTTATGTTCGAGTTCAGGATAGCAGCGGGCACTATCAAGTAGCCCGAGCACTGGTTGATAGTGGTTCCCAAGTTTCAATCATCACTGAAAATCTAGCTCAAAAACTTAAGCTCCCACGGACCATGTCTGGGTCAATTATAGGTATTGGTGGTTCAGCTGCCCAGCCAACCCGTGGCCTTACAACTTGTAATATCTCACCGACGCGAGATTCAACTGTCAGCATGTCTACTGATTTTCTTATCATGCCGCAGATAACTGGTCAGCTTCCATCGGTGCCGGTAAACCACTCAGTTCTTCAACTCTGTCATAATTTAGTCCTGGCTGATAAACACTTTACAGCTCCAGGCCAAATCGACATGCTTTTAGGTGTTGACCTTTATGACCAGATCTTGGATGGCAGGAAGTTCAGTCTAGGTGATAACATGCCTACTGCCTACTCCTCCGTCTTTGGTTGGATCATGATGGGAAAAGCACCAGCATCATCTCAAGGTTTAGTCAGCGTCAATTCCATGACTTGTACCATTGGTTTAAACCATGCTCTCACTCAGCTCTCGGAGGTAGAAGAACCTCCTAGGAAGACCAGTCCAGAACAAGGTAGTAAACATCTGTCCTTTACTGCCAGGCCTCCCCGATAACTAAATTCATTCTTTCTAACTTAGCTTCATCTCTATTATTTATTCTTTTCATCAACTTAACTTCATCTCATGGCTCATCATCTTTTAAATCTACCGTCTTTTTAATCATCTTATATTCAGCTTTTTTAACTTTAACATTATTTTTAGCGCTTCTAAAGAGCTTAGCAGCTCTTTCGGGGCCAGTATGTTCTGTAAAGATGGCAATTTCGGAACGAAATCTTATCTGTCACATATATACGTATTTTATTATTCGCTACCCTCAACCACCAAATCATCTTTCCTCCCCCTTACCTGTGGGTAGAAAGAGAAACCGGCCACTACGGCCATTGACACCGAGCCGCGATCCGAGTGAGTCGAGCGCCCATAGCTCCTCCATAGAATTTCAGGAAAAATCATATTTTCCAACGCGATATACGGCCGCGCGTCCTTCATCATCAAATCATCATCAAATCAACGGAAATTCAGCGCCCTCCGCCAACATCAGCAAATCAACGGAGTGTAGAGAAAAGGCAGTCGAGAACACCACTTGCGGCCGCTACGAAACCCCAGGTATTTCCTTCCTGTCTCTTTACATTCCAACATTGTTTGTAAAAAATAATAATTAGCTCTTCTTCATTTCAATATTATGGTATTGTATAAATTAGCCTAAGCATATAAAAATATACTTATTTACAATTATAATGTTAAAAGTAGCTTGTATGGACAACGATTGACAATAAAGTCGTTGTTATTATGACATGATATTAAATATTTATGGAAATCTATTTACTGTCTTTTCTTATCTATAACGAATGTTACATGTGCATAAAGTATATAAAAGAGTGCTATAGAAGTATGTATAGCTGTTTTGTACTTTGTTATGTCGCTTGCACTAAGGCTGAGGCCGAGATTCATAGACCGAACTTTGACTTTACTTTGATGGAAAGTTCAACTTTCAACCAAAATTATATTTCATAGTTCTGTCAAGCTCTTCTTTATTCAAAATATTGATAGGAAACTTCGATAAACAAAGCTTACTTTGCGAAGACTCCTTTGCTGTATAGCAAAGTCACGTATATGAATCTCGGCCTAAGATCAAAGACTGCCAAAAAGTGGAACTCTACCGGTGCGGCGTCAGTATTTCCGGAACGTTTTTTTAACAAAGAGTGAATAGTGGGATGCTTATGTGGCTATAAGCATGCTCTATCTTATGCTACATCCTCACTTCAGACCATCAGGTGTGATGACTGATGACAGACAAATGCTTAGATATCTAGGTATATTAATAAAAAAAGATCTTCATATTTTTTTTAAGGTTTCGTGTTTAATTCTGGGGTCTAGACAATGTTGTATAAGCGACGCAGTTATCTTTCGCAACCCAGTTGTCGCCCGCGCAAAGTTACTAAACTCGATAAAGCGTACTTTCGGTAATCTAAAATAAAGTTGGTATAAAAATAATCAGTGCATTATATTATTAATAATCATTCACATTTATAAACCATAATAACATTACTCTAATAAGTACAGAAAACATATAACTTAGTTGAAAAAATAAAAAGTCTTTAAATTATACTATCTAAGAAAGATCCTTTGTACTTTTTCATAGTACGCTCTTCGAGTTCCTTCATTTTTATTTCGAAACTGCTTAAATTTGCATTTACCGGCGTCTTATTATTTTCTATTAGTTCATCTTGATTCAGATTTTTAGTGACACCATCCTCAATCTCTTTTACTTTTGAATTATTAAGACTTGCGGGTAGTTTAACATCATTCAGATTTTCTGTTTCAAAAACAATTTTCCTTTCTTTTAAATGATTTGGACTTGTGGGTAGTATGCCTTCTATACTTTCAGTATCAAAAACTATTTGCTTTCCCTTTAAATTGCTTGGACTTGGAGGTAGCTCGTATTTCGCACTTTCGGTCTCAAAAACTATTTTCATAACTTTCAAATTATTTGGATTTGTGGGTAGTATTTCTTCCGCAGTTTTTGTATCATGAACAGTTTCTTTGACTTTATCATTGATTTCATCATTTGTTGTCAAATCTGTAGAGAAGAGATCTTCACTGAATTCGTTGTTTCTAATAGGTTTTATTTCATTCATGATTTCATTATTATTTATTATATGTGATAAATTAATTCGATTCTCATTTAATAAATTGCCATTATTTTCGAGACTATCTTTTACTTCATCACCTTCAGCACCTTTTATTTCATGATTAGGTTCAGGCACTTCTGGCATACACATTTTTAACCTAGGTTTAGTTTTTCCTCCATTTAAATTATCTAAGCGGCCATTTTCGGATTCTGTGTCGCTATCCCACCTAAGGACTTGTAATTGCTCTCCACTGTCATCTAACTGCGTATTATCTTTGCTTTTATCTTTTCGTGAGCTATGTGCCTTATCTTCTTTTTCATCCTCTGAGTCTTCACTGTCCAACAATGCTTTAGATTTTTTACTTTTACGATTTAGTGGTGTGAAATCTTCTTCATCACTTTGAGCATTCATATCTCTTACTTTCATTGTTTTTACGTTATCAAAATTACCGATATCAAATACTTCAGTGTTATTATCTATAGTATTTATAATTTTGGTGGTTCTAGCCATCTTATTTGAATCATTTTCAAGAGCTGTTTCGACTGATTTTCTTTTAGACCGCTTGGTCTTGGTTCCTGTAGCATCTTTATTTTTTTTTGTGATCTTCGTAACTTTTGAGCCACCTACGGTTTTATTTGAAAATGAAAACTGTAAAAAAGAGAGCTTATGAAAAACTTATAAATTATGGTTCGATTTTTTTAAATCAACTCACAGTTTATTAAACCGAATCTTAAGCCCGGTTTCTACTGCCAAAAAGACTTTTTAAATGAAATAGATTTACATTTCCACCAACAAAGAGTTCATTTTCTACTCTTCTGCTCGCTCAGTCCTTTCCGCTCGACTATTTGTTGGTGGAAATAAAAGTATGCAGTTTACTCTTGCGAGTTAGACGGAGTCGTTAATGGGCCCGCTCTGCTCGCGGTGGAAACCGGGTTAAATTATAGCCAGCTTATAATATTACCTGAGATTCTTTAAACGGTGTCACGCCCCAGTCTCTTCTTAAAACGAAGTCTTCCAAGAATGCGTCTAGCTTCGCTGCTATATGGAGAACGTCATTCAAATCTCGTTTATCGGCTTTGAATTTGTCAGCAGAGAACTTAGCTTTCGGGTAAATCCAGGTAAAGAAAGAAGAAAACTTTTCTAGGTCCTCCTGAAAGTTAATTTATAAGTGAACAGCCTTTCCATCTATTGTTGACTAGGTCCATTTGTTAGTGGTGATTTCCCTTTCCTGCTATTTTTCTTTCGGGATAAACACGTCTTTATGCTAGCTAGTTTAACCTAAACTAGCTAAAAACTAAAATTTCGGCAAATTCATCATTCGCACTTGATGTGCGGGCTGGTTTTTCCGCAAGTAGGTCGCTGGCGGGCCCTTTTTGCGTGACCCTTGACAAGTGTTGCTCGAACTTTTTTAGTTTCTACGACATGCCGGTTTCCTCACCGTTTTGAGAGTACTGGCATAGTACACATAAATTTTTCGACAGAAAAACTCATTGGTACACGACTGGATTTGAACCCACGACCTTCAGTTCGGAATGGAGGGCCGCTACCACTAGACCACCAGTGCTCTCTTAGGTTAGAAACCATATTTGTTCCAAATTGCATTCAAATCGGTCCGCAAGATTGATGCACAAACATCCAATACCTATTATGTATTAACAATATTGTATGCGGTGTGAAGGAAGATTCACTGATGCCCCTATTTACGAGATGCAATCGTGCCTGAGACCACAGGAAAGATACGACAGATGACAGTGTAAATTGCAGGCAAAGAATGGACAAAGAAAGCATGAATGTAAACTGTTGGAGGACCTATAGGTACTCACCGAGGGCTCAGTTGGTAGTAGCTCTGCCTTTTGCGCCGTAGGTCGTGGGTTCGATCCCCACCGAAAACAAATACTTGTGTGGTGAACACAGATGTTTGTTCTCTGTCTGGGTGTTATATTGTATTCTAAGTATGTATTTACAAAAGAATATTATCTAAGTAGTGTAACAGCTATCTGGTTCCCATAACACAAGCTCTGCTTAATTTGGGGCTAGAAAATGTTGTGTGGATTGTCCAAAAATATTTATTTATCTGGTTTTTTATTTTTTTTAATATATTTGGTTTTTTATTTAGTTGGGACAGGATTTCAGCTACATTCATAGTCAGCTTCCCCAGGAAAGACATGATCAATATGTACGGAACTAAATAAGCCTTTGCAATATCTAATTGATTTGTGATTTCTCACCTTTATAGGAGAAGAATTGATCCAAATTCTCAAATCAGCTTTAAGTGTAGATTTTTGTACATCTTTGGATATGACATCATAATCCACCACTAGTACACTCCATTCTCGTTTGGCGAACACAACTGCAGAGTGTATTGGGCTAATGAGAACCTTCTTCTTTGCAAATGGATTTGATTGCTCTATACTCACACCTGTAAAGGGGCCGTTCAAGTATTACGTAAGCAGATTTATTACAGTTATTACTCCCCCCATCCCCCTTGTCAGCAAAAGTAAGCAAAGCTCTTACCCCCTTCCCCTAAGCTTACGTAAATATTTTTCTATTAATGTATTGTTTTTTAAATATTATAAAACTGATTCAAAAAATAAGAAATAAGATTTAATATGGAGATTAGATTTTACTGATACGGTTTTTTCAACATAGAGTAAACATATGCATTATTTGCGGGAATCCCCGAAAATGTGTTTCGTTTTCAAGCAAAGACAATGTAAAGGTTGCCTTTCGTGTAAAAAAGTAATTTTACTACCGATGACGTAATCATCACCTAGACTAGACTCCCCTACCCCCCATGTCATCCAAAATAAGCAATACATAGACCCCCCCCACATAGTGCATAGTGCAAAAAAAGTATTACAATACTCAAATAATATTGTGTTAAGAACAAAGTACATATTTTAGTTAAGACAGTTTAGTACAGTAGTATTTTAAATTTTATGCATACCATCAGAAATCTTAGTCCACTCTTGGAAATATCCCATCCAATGCTGCTCTGAGCCTTCTCCACAGAGGATCAGGGCCGGCTGTGCCAGTGTTGGTAGAACAGCTCCCAGGAACAAAGCAGTTTGTACTCTCTTCCCATAACCTGATGGATCGTTTAATATCACTCCAGGTGTTTTCTGTATTATAAAAGAATATTTGAGGAAACAAATTTAATATCCACAGCATGGTAGAACCACTAAGTTGAGCTCATCATCATCATCATCAGCCTGAAGAAGTCCACTGCTGGACATAGGCCTCCCCTACACACTTCCAGGAAGAACGATTCCGAGCGCCTTCCATCCATCGACTTCCCGCAATCCCAACAATGTCGTCCGTCCATCTGGTGGGTGGGCGCCGTATGCTTTGTCTTCCGGTTTGTAGTCGCCATTTGAGAACCTTTATTCCCCATCGGTTGTCGGTTCTTCGAGGTATATGGCCTGCCCATTGCCACTTCAACTTACTAACTCTACGAGCTATGTCGGTGACCTTGCTTCTTCTATGGATATCCTCATTTCTGTTTCTATCACGTAGTGAAACTCCCAGCATAGCTATCTCCATAGCTCATTGCGCGACTTTGAGCTTGTGTACGGGCCAATAGTTAGTGACCTCGTCTCAGTTCCATAAGTCATAACTGCATAAGTCATTACTGGCAACACGCACTGATTAAGGACTTTTGTCTTGAGCTATGACAGTTGAAATATCATCTAATACCTTTATCAATGCTTTGTATAGATATCTTATCCCATTGAGTTGATGTTCTACAACAGGACATCTATCTATGTAGATATCCTCCTTGCTGTCCACACTATTTTGGGCCAGATAAACCCTTTCAAAAGGCTGCTCAACCATTATGTTTGATTTTAAAATAGAATTGTGGATTTGTATCTGAAATTAGTGAAAATGGATTAACTTTAGCTTGCAATAAAGTACATCTGTTAGATCTTCCTTATTTGAGATTTAAAAAAATCAGGAAATGAGAGCACAACCAACTTACATCACTTTAGCACTGGTGGGCTACACTTTAAATTACGCTGGTAGGTTTTGGTTTAAACGATTCAAAATAGACAAAGTCATGATCAGCACATAGAGCATTTCTAAATAAAATAGAGCTACGAACACGGAGACACTAGTTTTATGCACTTCAATGTCCTCAAACTCCTGCATAATGTGACGAGTACGATAGACGTGATCCCAAAACATTGGAGCGGCGCGCGGGGGCAGTATTACAGCCTTGCAGTTTTGAATACGTTGCAGAAAGAAATAACCATCGATCTTAGCTAGCTTTGCGCCACAGTGCGCCGCAATATATGAAAATAAAATTAATAAATCAACAAACAACAAAAACCACCACTTTTCCAAAATCTTTTTTTTTTTCACTTCTTTTTTTTTTAAGCTTAGATTCAAAGTTCTTCCGCCAAGTCCTATGTACAGATTTTTTTGTCGCTTGCATGATGCCAGATTGCCGTTTCTCTCTCCCCAAATCTTACCCAACATCCCATAAAACCCCTTACCACGGGTTTTATAGAAAAAATCCCTCCAAAAAAAGGTGTCCGGCGAGAAAAAACGCTGACGTCGTATAATGTTACATCAACCAGAGAGAAACAACAGAGTACGCGGTTACAGTTATTGTCCCGATGGTTAGACAGCGAAGTAGGTACCACTTAAGTAGTACACTTAGTGCACTTAGTGCCGTATTCCCCCCCGTAGTATTTCTCTATGGTGCCGTAGTATAAACAAAGTAGGTACTGTGTGCCGTACGTCCGAGACACAGAGTACTTTGTATATAGTCCGAGAGGTCCGCGAGGGTTCGAGAGCCGGTCCGCAAAACGCAGGAGGGAGGGGTTGTAGTATAGGTATAGGTAGCGGCACATTTTAGCGCTGACCGTTATAGCGCAGAAGTCAAAAATAGTGTATGTCCTGACCTGAGTCCTGAGAGGTCAGAGGTCATTCCGATGGCAAAACGCAACGATAGCGCGTTATAGTCTACTAGTTAAAGCTCAGAATTTACAACTAGAGGGCGTTAGTAATATTGTAACGTTCCTAAAACGCGCTAACGTTGCATTTTGCATTTTCAATGATGTCAAAGCCAGTGTTACAAGGAGTTAACCGCTGAGCCAAAAAAGTGAGGGTATGCCCCACCTTTTTGACTGAGCGGTATTAAACAGTAACGATATAACGATCTATAGAGACTTTACAGTACAGTAGTGAAGTTGATATGATCGCGCGAGAAGATTTTTCAAGCCGGACGGTTAATTTATTATTATAATTTTTAATAAATTTGTGAATCTAAACCAGAGGTTCCCAACCTTTTTTTCCTCATAGACCACTTTCAACATCGTGGAAAGTCTTGTTTTAAGTTAAGCTCCTTCAGAATTGATACGTTAGTACGATGCGCCATCCATGGAATTCGAAACAGTTTCCGCCAGCACCACATTTCGAAAGCGTCGATTCGTGCTCGGTCCGTCCGCTTTTCTAAGCGTCCACGTTTCTGCCCCGTAATAAAAGATGGAGAAAACTAAGGTGGTCACTAGCTTGCGTTTTGTCCAAACGGAGATTCTCGCGGAGTAAGTAGGGTAGTTTGTTGTTTTTCGAAACAACGTTTTGGTCTCTAATAATAAAATATTCTGTTATGTATAACAATATATTTCATAAAAACCTAACGATTATATAATTGCACTTTAAGCTTACATGATTCCTAAGATTCTGTAAATAAATCTTGTATAAAATCTGTATGTTTGATTTATTCGTTCTTGAAGACGGGCGGTCTCTTGTCGATAAATGCAGTCATACCTTCTTTGCGGTCCTCCTGGAATAAAAAAACAATGTTTTAATATTATACATAATATTGGCTGGCCTTCTGTTCCCTATTCCATCTAAAAGTATATCTTAAGCACTATAGCGTCCCGTAAGTAGGGGCCTGACTGCCTTGATGCCTGTTGCTTTCACAGATCAGTTGGTAGCTCTGCCTTCTGCGCCGTAGGCCGTGGTAGGACGCGTTCTACGTTTCGTCTTTCGAACACTTATAAATACACACAAACACACTATTATTTTATTGAGAGCATTGATGGTTTAATATTATACATGGCAGTGGCCCCGCTTTCCGATCCTAAGATCGTGGGTTAAAATCCAGTCGTGTACTAATAAGTTTATCTATCCAAAAAATTATGTGCACTATGCCAGTACTCTCAAACGGTTAAGGAAGATATGTCATAGAACCTAAAAGTTCGATCGCGTGCACGAAAGGAGCCTCCTTGGGGCGCATTTATCTTTTTACTACACTGGGTCGCAAAAACTAATGACACGCCAAGGAGAAGATCATATTATTTTATAAGCTTACCGTGGCGAATGTGCCATAGAACACCGACTTCTCAAACTGTAAGCCGCTCTTCAGCGTGGTCTCGTAAGCTTGGTTCACGGCTTGCTTGGCCATCTTTACAATAAGAGGCGAGTGCGTGCCGATGCGTTCTGCCAGCTTGATCGTCTCTTCTAGAAGCTTCTCGACGGGGAACACTTTGCTTACAAGGCCTGAAAAAGTGTTATTGCGTTACTTTATATTTCTCTGGCCTGGTCTTGTTTGGTGGACTCTGGTTGGTATCTGTTTAACCACACAAATATTTGTTCTCGGTGGGGATCGAACCCACGACCTACGGCGCAGAAGGCAGAGCTACTACCAACTGAGCTAGAGGCCAGTCAACTTTTTGTTAATAAAGAAAAGAATTACTGAGTTGGAGACACTATTTTAATTTTTAACTGACAGCAGGTGTCGGCTTTTGCCCTATAGTGGCACCTGGGGCTCCTCTACAGCGGGATATCTATGTATAGATCACTCACCTATCTCTTCAGAGTCGTGCGCGTCAATGAAGTTGCCGGTGAGTACGACCTCTATCGCCTTGGACTTGTGCCCATGTTGATCTCTAGCTGGTTTTGCCCTTCTGCGAGATGTCTATGTGTAGATCACTCACCCATCTTCTCAGCGTCTTGCGGGTCTGTGAAGTTACCGGTGAGTACGACCTCTATCGCCTTGGACTTGTGCCGATGTCGATCTATGGCCATGTCTCCCTATAGTAGGATATCTATGTGTAGATCACTCACCCATCTTCTCAGCGTCGTGCGCGTCTATGAAGTTGCCGGTGAGTACGACCTCTATCGCCTTGGACTTGTACCGATGTTGATATCTGGCCGTGTGTCCCTAGAGTGGGATATCTATGTGTAGATCACTCACCCATTTTCTAAGCGTCGTGCGCGTCAATGAAGTTGCCGGTGAGTACGACCTCTATCGCCTTGGACTTGTGCCGATGTTGATCTCTAGCTGGTTTTGCCCTACTGCAAGATATCTATGTGTAGATCACTCACCCATCTTCTCAGCGTCGTGCGCGTCGATGAAGTTTCCGGTAAGTACGATCTCCATGGCCTTGGATTTGCCGACGTACCGCGGCAGGCGCTGCGTGCCACCCGCACCGGGAATAGTGCCGATGTTGATCTCGGGTTGGCCGAACTTGGCTTTCTCGCCGGCGTAGATGATATCGCATAGCATGGCTAACTCGCATCCACCGCCCAGCTGGAAAATTAAAATATAAGTATTCTTCTTTGTATTAAAAATGTTGTGTTGAAGATCGTAGCAAGTGGAAATCTGTGACCTCTAAAAGAAAGAAAATATTGTTTTTATGTACGCATGCATTTTTTTAAATAGTTGTTTTGGTGGGTTCTTGTGTTATGGGTGTTAGGAGTTATTTCGAACCACTGTGGTGAAAGAATTTTAAGTGCTTAAAGAGGTGTTTTTTGTACAAGACACATGCTTTTCAACTTTTTAGGTTCTAACTTTTTTCCCCTCATTGGAGTTATTTAAATCTCACGCCTTTTTGTAGGATCTCACAAAGTGGACAATGCTACTCACAGCAAATCCGTTAACCGCAGCGATAACAGGTTTCCCGCAGTTGGATACATCCTCCCATTCCTTCAGGAACCCTCCTTTCTGGTTAGTGCTGTAAGTGTTGTTCTGCATTTCCTTGATATCGGCGCCAGCCGCGAACGCTTTCTCGTTACCTAGAACACAAAGGCAAGGAATTCTATATCCTTGCTACAGAAGAGCCAAACTTTGACGAACTTTGAACTGATATATTATTATGAAAGGAAGTCATTTCTATAATAAAATGTTTGCTTTCGGAATGCCATTCCGCTGTATTTGAAGCATCGAACTTCATACATCTGAAGTTCGATTCTTCACGAGTACCGTTATTTGAAGCATCGAACTTCAAACATCTCTGAAGTTCGATTCTTCACAAGTGCCGAAAGCCGCTGTAACATCGAACATCATACATCTGATGTTCGATTCTTCACAAGTACCGTATTTTACCGCTTGCACATTTAGACCTTTAGAAAGACTTTTAATTTCGAAAACTTATTGATCTTATTTTTTATGCTTAATCTGTTTGTAACGTGATTGACACAAAATAGTTGCTTGCGATTTTCCATAAAAAAAGGTAGGTATACTTAAGTGATTTTTTCTTTCAATTTCAAAGTTGTTTCACGGATTTCAGCATCATACATACATACATAGGTACCGGTCACTATCTCTACCTACAGCAATCTTTCCAAACACCCAATAGAATAGAATAAGCTTTATTCAATTTCCAAACCACATCAGTATAACAGTTAGAAATATATTCAGAGTAGCCACTCAGTAATTCTCGATAGAACACTTGCTTGATTCGGCAGTAAATATAAAGTACAGAAAGTATGGTCCATACCAGTAATAATGATGGCTGAGATGGAGTCATTGGCGTCGAAGTCCCTGACTGCCTGGCCGAGCTCCACAAACAGGGGCTTGCACAGCGCGTTCAGGGCCTTAGGCCGGTTCAGCTGGATGATACCGACATTCTTCTTGGCACCAGCCACTTCGATTTTAATGTTCTCATAAACTGGGCCTAGAAATTCAATATTTCAAAGTTTTAACATGAGTTTAAAAACTTTGAAAAGCGACTTCATAACTAAACTTCTGAAGTGATTTTGATGAAATTTAACTGGGACCAATCTTGAAGTCTAAACTTCAAACATAAAAAAAAGTCAAATTGAGAAAATTCTTTTTTTTTATGAAGTTTGTTGAAAATTAATTTTGAAAATTCATCTGTGGTAGTGAGCTTATTTATGGCAATACTACGCAATACTGTTTCGGTTTATTTTTATCTGAAAGGTAATTTTTTTTTTTAACATATCATAGGCTTGCGTTTGACCGCAATCTAATAATACTTCCAGATTGGTCCCATAGAAAATTCATCAAACTCGGTTCAGTAGTTTGGCCATGAAGTTGGTTTCTCAAGTTTTACAACTTCGCAACTTCACATGTATTATTGTGAGTTACTATCAAAATATAGGTAGGTATGAATAATCTAAAATAAAATACATTAAGTAGGTATTACATACATATTTCATTACATAAGTATACAGAAAATTATCAAATATGTAGTTATCTCCCAAATAGGCACCAAATGCCACTTGTAACTTACTTTTGGCAGTGATAAGATAACAATAGATAATTTGGTTTACTCAGTCAAGGTAATAGGTATTGAAATAAGAACCTAGCAATAGTATTTAAACCTACCTACAAACCTTATAGGTATAATTGACTTACACTTTGTTCTATTGTCAATGCAACAGCGCAGCGGACATTTTAAATATATTATCTTTGAATCTTAGAGGTTACTTAACTCAACCTTCTGACCTAAAGCTATTTACACCGAGATTGGCCATCGGTAATAAGGTAATGGGTGGTAATTTCCTAAGCATGTGTTTAACAAAAAAAATGTAGTACATTGGTAAGTATAATAATAATATCAACTATCTGGTTCCCATCGTACAAGCTCTGCTTAGTTTGGGGCTAGATAGT
Source organism: Thera britannica (assembly GCA_939531255.2). Lineage (NCBI taxonomy): Eukaryota > Metazoa > Arthropoda > Insecta > Lepidoptera > Geometridae > Thera > Thera britannica. The sequence continues at coordinate 1,937,125 of OW618037.2, forward strand.
TGTGGATTGTCCAGAATATTTATTATTATTATTAAAGATGGTTACTGTATTGAAAGTTGACAACGTGAAGTAGGTACTGTAGCTTACCAGGTCTATTAATTTTAGGGAAATGTTGAAGGGAAAACATGGTTCTTACCAGTACTGTAGAATTTAGGGGAACCGGTAACAGCCAGCCTGCTTGTGCTAATCACATTCTTGCCGAGCAAAACTCGAGTTACAGATCCCACAGAAGCCATTTTATACGAAATATTACTCTACGCAAAGCAACTCTTCTCGCTCGTTCTCTAAAAGAAAATACTTGTTCTAGACACCGGTAAAAGTAACTTTGTTGAACTTTGATCGGAACCGTATCGGAACGAACTTTATCACGTCGTGCGTAGGTACCTAGGTCGGCCAGCCAGCCACGTCACGCACGTCAAATAAATGCAGCGTTGCCGCTATGTTTTATAATGAATTGAAGCAGAAATAGTATGAGATAGATGTATTTTGATAATCCTACCAGCTGCATGTGAAAAAGAGAAAGATGTAAATGTAAATGCTGAAATAAATACCACACAACTGTCAAACAACAGCTGATTTTGACAGCTAGCTGTCAATCAAGCAAACCAAACAGCCAAACAGCAACAAGTAACAAAAGAAAAACAAAAACAAAACAATTCCCCCTCCCCTCCGGAAGGAAAACGTAAACAAAGATTTCGAAATAGTTAATGTGCTTGTGTTATGCACTCAGCAGCTTAAAGCCACTACTATTACGCTGTGTTTGTGTTGTGGGCTAGCATCCGCAAGGTTAGACTAGCAACCAGGCAGAAGGCAGATATTTGTGTAGTCGTAAAATGGCCAGTACTACAAAGTTCTTTATTATAACCGGTGAACCTGGTTAGTGATAATTTCTTTCCAAACTATCTTGCTCATTCCTGAAACAAAAAGACCATAGCTGCTCATTGCAACTCGGCTTTCGGCACACCGAACTTCACGCAAATTAATAATTGCAGGTGTGGGAAAAACTACTCTTATCAAGAAGTTGGTGCAGTCTTTAGCAATAGCAGGTGTTAAAACCTCCGGTTTTTATACTGAAGAAGTTCGCAGAAACGGTACAAGAGAAGGCTTTGATGTGGTTAGTTTGGATGGAGCCCGAGGTCGACTGGCCAGAGATGAGACACAGTTGAAAGGTTCCGCCAAATATAGGGTTGGCAAATATGGGGTTTTGGTCGAAGAGTTTGAAGCTGTTGCATTACCTTGCTTGGAAAAGGTATGATTAATTGATTATCCTAAACATTCCACATTGTAGTTTAGATGGGTGTAGTATCCAGCCACACCCATCGCGCGATTTAGTGCAGCTTAGTCAGCTCCGTATGTATTGACCATGTCTATCCTGTGGATTAGGCCAACTTAGCTGTTAGGATGGTACCTGTAGGTGCTGGGCAAGCCAATTCTATCTCTAAAACCCTGTCCCTACTACTGTACTACAAGCCTATAGCCTCTCGCAAGTAGGAGCATGAGTAATCACCAGTTGCCCCTGACGCTATATAAATCATCTATAAAGAAAAGCCAGGTTAGGAGTACCCTAAGGCCTAAACCAACGAGCATGTATGAAGAATGTTATGAGAGTGAATGAAGCGAAAGAGGTGTGTCAGGATCGTAGGAAGTGGAAATCCGTGATCTCTGCCTACCCCCATGGGAATAAGGCGTGATTTTATGTATGTATGTATGTATAATTGATGCAAAGGCCTGTTTTAGTAACCAGCTACCTACTTCCTTTATGTAGAAGAACAACCTTTGATACCAAGAATGTTTCTTTTTCAGAGAGTGCTCAGTATGCAGCCAGACTTACTTGTGATCGATGAAATTGGTAAAATGGAGTTCTTCAGCACACCTTTCAAGTCTAAAGTTAAGGATATTTTTAGTCAATCATTAAACAACATGGTTTTAGCTACAATACCTTTTAGAGGGAGTGATCCTCTCATTGAGGAAATTAGAAATGCCGTTGCTGGTACCAAAGTATGGATTGTAAGTATCTTTGAATTAACACCATCCCCCCCCCCCCGGATATAAATTGTAACACCTTTTTAATTGAAACATTTTATTTATTTCAAATTGATTAAGCACAACATTTGATTTATCTTTCAGGTAACAAGAGAAAACAGAAATAGTATTCAAGAAGATATTCTAAAGGAACTAAAAGTGACATTAAACCTAGCATGAACAACAATAATTGTCAACAAACATTTAATTGTATTTATTTTATGCACCCGTTAAGCTCCATCTTTTAGAAGGTACACTTGCACTTAAAACTAGAACAACTGTTGATAAAGTAACTAATTCTACTTCTATTATGTCGGGACTTTAGACATATTACAAAATCAAGCTCCACCTTTTGTAAGGTACACATGCACTTAAACTAGAACAATAACTGTTGATAAAGTAGGTAACTAATTCAACTTCTATTATGCCGGGACTTTAGACATACTACAAAATCGATTGTAATTTATGTTCTAGCACTTTAGGCCCTTTAACCTTGATGACATTTATGTTCCACATCCAAAGCTATTAGCTTCTTTTGAGGTAGGAAAAACCAATGAACTCGGGTCACCGACACGACTTCGGCAAAGATCGACTGTCGGCATTCGAGAGCCAAGTTTTTGTTTCATTGCAACTTTGTTTATAAACTATTCTAGTCTCAAACTACTGGTAGTTAGATAGATCTTTTACAATTTTAAAAATGAAAAGGGTTTATAAGAATACATGCATGATCAATTAGTACAGAACTCATAAATTGCATAACAACAAAACTACATAACATTAATAAATAAGTTTCTTCTACTTATCTCTCGTTCTCAAACCAATGTGGTGAAAGGTTTTTAAGTGCGCCTCAGAGGCTCCTTTCCTATAAATAGATAGGATGATAGGTGTTTAGAGCTTATGCACTTGGCGTAGTAATAACGCACATTGCACGCGAATTCGCATTGCAATATTATGCCCGAGCTCCCAAAATAACAGTGTCATCAGAACGATATTGTTTTTTAGGGCTACAACGCACTAGGCGGCTGGCCGCAATTCGATTTTTACAAAACTGACCCGAACAAGTCAGGCCGCAGTTCATGCGGTTTCTTGTAAAAATCGAAGTGCGGCCAGCGGCAACGGCACACCACATTGCGGCCAGCCGTATAGTGCGTTTTGAACCTTAGGCCTCTGCCTCGAATTTAGCGGGCAGCGGGGTTGGCGGCGGCGGCGGCGCGGCAGCGAGGCGGGGCGGCAGCGAGGCGGGGCGGGGCGGGTGGGGTCCATTTGATTTTACGCATAAGATCCTGCCGCTCCCGCGCCGCCGCCGCCGACGCCCCGCTGCCGCAAAATTCGAGGCGCAGAGGCCTTACTGAAGCTATTCAAGCTATGACACAAATATTGCCTACGTAATTAATTACACGCCGAAAATACAATAGAAATACAAAACTGAGGTTTACGGAAAAGTCACGCATGTGTGTAAATATAAATAAAAACTGTAGTACCTATATGTCATGTAAATCAATAATTTATATTATTTCTAAATGCGAAACTTGTGTATATTTCTATGGCACACCCTAAACGGTCCAGTCCGGTCCGGTCTAACCTAATCGGACCGATTTGGAGGAGTAACAAATATTGATTGTAACTTGGATTAACAAAATAGGCTAGGCTACTCCCACGCTGGTACAAATAATGGTAATAAAGGCTAAGTGCTAAGTATATCTTTTTCCCACATGGTATAACTTTCATAGCCTTTCAGAATCTCTGATCAAGAGTCATCACTCGAGTAATCGTCAAACTGTCCCACACATTCCACCTCAACTTGTGGTCTAAGTTGCTTCTCATATACCACTTGTTCACTGACAGAGACAACATGAGCATCCGCTGGGCAGAAGTTTCCCTCCTGCATCTTCTGCTTGATGTAGTGGATCCAGCCTTGCGATGCCGTAGGGAGTGGATTTATGTTATGCGGTATCCAATGGGAGTCAGAGTCCCAGTCTTCTGGCGAGCTCGAGCTTTGGGATTGGTGGTTTTCAGCAATTTCCGATTCTGTAATAAGACATTAGAGATAAATCGCACTTTATTTAGATTAGGTAATAGGTGACTACCTACGCACATAAAAAAGAAACACCTGGACAAGAGACGTACAGGACAGAGGAGGCTGGCAGAAAATGAAGGTGGCTTATACCCAGCAGTGGGTGCTATCGGGCTGAGAATCAAAAAAAGAAAAAAAAACTTTTTTTAGTCTTACTAAAACTTTTTTTAGTCTTACTAAAAAAAGATTTTTTTCTTTCTATAGAAAGTATGCCTATTTCTGCCGTCAAGCAGTGTTTCTGTGTTGCCAGTAATTATACTTGCACCCCAAACCGGGAAGAAAGTGGATGCAAGTGAAATTACTGGCAATGAGGCATAACACTTCTGTATCAAGTTGATAATAAGAATAGCAGTGCATCCTAGGGCACGTTCCTAACGTGCGTGACTCATCAGGTAAAATGGTTACAACTTAACATCAGTTGGATCATATTATGCTTATTCAATCAGCAAAGCCTTGCACACGTCTAAGCATTCAGCTTCCCTTCTGCGGTAGCAATCAGTTGAACGCTGTCAAATATGACAGCAATATTTGTTTAGGAAAAGGTTAATAGCCCCTTCCCACCGGTGCGTGATATCGCGCACCAGCTCGCACGACACACCATGGGAACGATCTCGTGCGCCGCCGGGGTGCGCGGTAGCACAGGAGTCCTTTCTGTGTGCGTTGCCGTGCGTCGTCGTGCGCGGTGCGTGATGATCTGCAGAACCACGCACCGTAGGAAGGCGGCATAAGGAGGAGGATAAAGCATAAGTAGAAACTTTAAATAAAAAGTATAACCAATTATCATACCTTGGGCTGTAGCTTCTTCATTGGATAGTTCTCTATAATATTCTTCATTATCACTCTCGTTTATTGAGTATTCCGTTTCTGGTTCTTCAGGTTTCCTGGAAGCAAATAAAATAGAATATTAGAAGTTATATTTTTAAGACTGCTTTTTTTTTACACAATACTTGAATAAAAATCAGCCCAATACTATATAACTACTCCTGATCAATAAATAGTTAAGTCCAAATCAGTTCAGCTGCTATAAGGAACTAAAACATGAATTAGCAGGATGTATGTCTAACCTACTACTGATTTATTTATTGTTTGCATTTGGGGTTTTAGTTTTGTTACCTAGCTTTTTATGGAATAGTAATAAAATGTGAAATACCTCCCATCACGCCTATGTTTGATGAGTAGTCTTAGCTTTCCCTTCTTTTCTAAATAATCTAGATCGTCAGGTTCCTCGATATAATTCTGTGCCAGGTCAAATTCTTGCAAATGAGAGAAGTCTTCCAAAACATCATACAAATCATTGTCGTACAGATCTAATGCTTTCAAATGTGGTAACTCAATAAACTTGTCAGGCAGCATGCATAGTTTATTGCCATCTATACAAAATCTCTCCAGTTTCTTTAATTTGCACATGTCATCGGGTAAATATATAATATGATTACCAGACAACATGCATGTTTCTAAATTTATCAAATTGCAGAACTCATTTGGAAGAGAATTTATGTTGTTGCAAGCAAGATACAGCTCACGAAGACTCTTCAGCATTTCTATGCTACTGTTAATAGTGTGGATACATGTGTTACTCAAGTTCAGTTGTTCTAAGACAGAGCATTTTTCTAAGCCCTCATTCGGAACTTCACTAATAATGTTGGCCCCATGATATGTATAGTCAGCAGTTCCAAAACTTATGGTTTTTGCATTAGAAAATGTACCCAAAAGTTGTGCATGTATGGTTCTAAAGCCACAGTTGGATAGGTCTACTTCGAGTACTACAGTTTTATATTGCAATAATTTTTCTAAGTAATAATTAACAAATGATTCCGTTATATTTGTATTACAGCTAAGATTTACCAGAGTCAGGTTTTTAGGTCTTTCATTCCATATCCAGTAAGGGGGTCTCTTCAGCCTGTTGGCAGATATATCCAGCTGTTCTAGGGTGTGGCAAAAGCTAGGAGTTTCGTCGAAATAATCAATTGCATTGTGAGATAAATCTAATTTCTTCAGATTTTTTAGTTTGGAAACCACGGCAGGAACTTCGTTAAAATTATTATGCGAGAGGCTCAGTTCCAATAAATTCGTTGGTAGTTGAACTTTAACATCAAGAGAATCAATATTTCTTGCGGATAAATCAATAGAGGTAACATTAACGTGCCACGAAAGGTTCGATATTTCTGTTCGTAATCCATTTTTCTTGTTTACTGGTTTACCAATGTCTTTTTCCATTTGTTAAATAAGTCCTCAGACGCAACAAACCCCGAAAGTTTTTCGAATTGATCGATGAGAAGACGAGAATTGAAAAGTGTTTGTTTTTGTTGAAACTTTACTTGTTTGAGCTCACAGACTACTAAGGGGCCGTTCGAGTCGACGAAAATAACGAAATTTTCGTTTTTAACCCATGTTCGGTTCGAAAGAAAAGTGATCACTGTGATCGTTTTGAACAGTTTACACCCCGGTTCGAGTTGGATAAAAACGCTAAAAACGCTACCGATTTTTGCCACTTTTTACCCAGCTAGGTCGATGGGTCAAAATTATTGTTATTTGACGTTTACATGAGTGTCTTCGGAAATTTTTGTGTGAATTGGCGGGAACAAAATTTTTAAACAATTTGTATTTCTTCAAGCTGGAGAACTACAACAGAGATGGAGAGCAAAAGAGAAATAAACGAGACTCTGTTTCCCGTTACGGTGGATGACCCTAAAACGGGTCAATCTGTGTGTGTCTCAATGACGATGGAAACCTTTAGAAAATGCAAGAACGGTGATCAAATCTTTAACTTACCAACATGTTTTGTGTACTCACTGAGGACGGCATTTAACATGATTTACTTATTATTTTATTCACAGATAAACGGTATCTGCGCAATATTGTGAAAATGTTAGGCACTGGTAAGAGTGGTAAGTGATTTGGTAACCTGTAACATATCGAGCTTCTCATTCGTTTTATGTAATTAGTTTGGTAAAGTAGCTAGATACCTACTCAGCTCAAGCAGAGCACTGTCCGTCACTTTGTCTAGTTTCAATAATAAGGCCTCATACAAGTTGAACCTCAGTGTCGCCAATCGATTGCCTGGAATCGGTGGAGTGGGACCGTGGTTTTGGGAATGAACAAGTAGAATCTGATTAAATTTGAGGGATTGTATGTGGAAGCACTTTTTTTGCAGTAGTTAACAGTACACAGAGTGGTGAATGAAGATGGCGGAATCCAGGTAGAAAAATACAGAAAAGTTATTTTAATTTCTTTACCCCATCTTAAAATAAGTACCCAACCACCACACTCAGGGTTCAACACCCCTTTTAACCCATAGTTAAAATCAGGCAGGTACCCAATAATCTATAGCTAACCAATTTACTGTACTTACAAATTGATGTTTGCCGTCACTTATTTCAGATGCTGGTTACCAAACGCAGTATGGCGTGGATACACAATATAGCAGCACAGGTGTGCTAGATACTGTTGATGATGTGGAGAGTAAGTTCAATTCAATTTATAAATAAGTTACAGACAAATGATTTAATATAGGTAAATAGAATAATTATTCACACAAACTTTCATATTTACAACAATACTAGGATTTGTAAGGAATCTGTAATTAATGCATGCTTTGAACTAACTTTAGATGCTACTATCCAAACGCAACAGTATTATGGTGATACCAGGCTGGATACTGATACTACCGATGCCATAGAAAATGTAGAGAGTGAGTTCAATTTAATTTTAAATACCTACACTACAGACTAAGGATGGAATATAAACACAATACTCGTACATGCACAAAAACTTTCATGTTTACAACAATGAGATTATCAGGTTTGTAAGGAATCTGTCATTAATGCATGCTTTGAATTAACTTTAGATGCTACTATCCAAACGCAACAGTATTATGGTGATCCCAGGCTGGATACTGATACTACCGATGCCATAGAAAATGTAGAGAGTGAGTTCAATTTAATTTTAAATACCTACACTACAGACTAAGGATGGAATATAACATTCACAGTGCAGGCCATTTACAGTGCAGGCTGTCCGCTTGTGGAATGCGTTACCTGTCGATATCAGAAAGGCTAAGTCCATTGATATCTTTAAAAGGATGGTCAATGATCACTACCTAACTAGTTTATAGTCTATCTTTATTCTTTGTATATATATATATATAAATATATAAATATATATATGAATGTTTATATTTATATAATATTTTTATTTGTGTAATGTATGTATATTTAGATTTATATTTGGATATTTGTATTTATATAATATTTTTATTTGTGTAATGTATATTTATATATTGTAAGTACGTTTATGTAGGTAATATTTTTGAAAATGCTCGTAATATTTATTTAATCTCATCAAATCAAACTCCCCCCCTCTCTTGTTTATGTTCGATTCTGTCCATCCCAAGGTTGCCTGGTAGAGATCGCTGTTAGCGATAAGGCCGCCCATTGTTTTACTGTGAATTTTTATTTTTAAGCAAAATACTGTATTCCTATATTGTGTCATAGTAATCAATAAAGAGTTATCTATCTATCTATCTATCTATAAACACAATACTCGTACATGCACAAAAACTTTCATGTTTACAACAATGAGATTATCAGGTTTGTAAGGAATCTGTCATTAATGCATGCTTTGAACTAACTTTAGATGCTACTTTCCAAGCTCAATATGGTGAGCCTATGCTGGATACAAATACTACTGATGCCATGGACAATGTAGACAGTGAGTTTGATTTGACTTACCAATTAGCTAAAGACGGTCGAAATTTTTGCTCGTTTAACTATAAATTTTTGAATATCATCAAGAGATCCAAGAGAGAAACAAGAGATAAAATAAATAAATCAATAAGTATAATGGACAATCCACACAACACTATCTAGCCCCAAACTAAGCAGAGTTTGTACTATGGGAACCAGATAGCTGATATAATACTTGTATATTATTTAAATACTGTTTTTAAATTTCGATAGACCAAATCTATTGAAAATAAAAAAAAATGTTGATATATTTTAAGCTTAAAACATAATTCCATTGTAATATTTTTAGGTGTATATCGCTGGCGTGACAGTAGCGTGCTGTTGCTGCTCACACTTTATGAAGAAATTGAGCCCAAATTCAATGACCCTAAAACAAGTAAAAAAAAGGTGTGGCAACAGGTAAGTGTTGAAAAGCCATCCGGCCATCACATAGCAGTTCACCAGCCAGATGATCACGTTAAGACGGTTGGAGTTAGCTGGATTCAATAGCTGTAGGACCGGATAGAGTGGCGTGCTCAAAACGAGGCCTTTACCGAGCAATGTGTGAATTTTAGGTGATTAGATAGATAGGTATTGTTACATCCTTATTCTCAGTTAAGTTATTATTAAGATAAATGTATAACTCTTTAAATACAGTAGGTACATACAGTACATAAAAATTAGCGTCATTTCCAGATTGCTTCTAATATGGGTCAACCTATTACTGGGCCACAATGTATGACGAAGTTCAGGGCATTGCAGAAATATTATAAAACAGTCAAAGACCACAACTCAAAATCCGGAAATGACCGGAAGAACTGGAAATATTATGATGTTAGTAAATCTTAAATAAATAGTCGAATTTCATTTTTATTCACAGAACAAAAGTAGTCATTATCAATTCATTTCATTTATTCATAAACATTTTACAAAAATCGTGTTTGAAATTACTTCAAACACGATTTAATAAAAATATTATCAAGCCAAATCCCCCATTTCGTTCTGCGGGGGAGGCCTCATCCAATAGTATATTTATGAGACCTAATAACTGCCATGCAATTTTTACAGCGAATGGATGAAATATTCGGGAGAAGAGCGTGGGCGAATCCTGTGGCAATTGTCTCCAGTGACACACAAGCTAATCAACCAACCACAACTGCAGCCTGTACGTCAGCTGAGAAAACCCGAAAAAGATCAGCAGTGGAAGGTATTATTATATACTTACACATATTATCATGTGTTTATTAAAATGCTATAGATATGCAGTAGGATTTTCACATTCACCTCTTGTTTCAGAAAAGATTGACGAATATGCCAAGCTGATTAAAAAAAAAATGATTCAAAAAGAAGTACATGAAAGAAACAAAGACCGACGGCACAACGAGCTAATGGAAATATTAAAAAATATTTTAAATAAAAGTTAGCTAAATGTACATAAATGTCGCTTTATTCGTGTTTTCAATTTTAGCGCCATCTGTTGCTGAGGAGTCGAACTCAGGAGTTAGTGTGACGGAGAACAATTTAGAAACAAGTTCCAGATATAAAAGATTTTCATGAAATTTCATCACAGGAGGTTTTGGGGGCTATAAATTAACATAACATAACATAATAACATTTATTTTCCACAAAAAAGTTTACAAAAGTAATCTAGGATTCATTTTTAGAAAATCTCGTTTTATTGCTTTCAACAATCAAATTTATCGATAATCAACTTAAACATAAACTGTACACACAGTAGGTAAGTATAGTCCGTCCAAGCTAAGTCTGTATTTTGCGAAAAATAGATGAATTTAGAATTGTAGGTATATTTGGAAGCATCGCATGTGTTTCCAGCTTCAAAAGAGAGTTTGATACTTTTGTTTCGAAAAGTTATTTATTGTACCTACAATCTGATGCTTTCATTCATACAGAATGGTTTTCATGATGCAGTGAGAATTTGATCCAGAACTGTCACATGGCCCACCTGATTTTAAAAGAGAACCATCGCCCACAATAACCACTAAATAATTTAATGGACCAAAATCAGTAGGCATAGTATAGAAAAGAAAGAAAATAAATTTTATTTGACTTATAGGCTTGACGTAAGAGCACCGGGCAGACATTAAAACACATAGAACGCCGCTGAAGATGTAGGTACCACACACACTAGCTGTGTACCTTCCTATACCTATACATGCCTATACCAATAGAAACTTTTGGAAACTAGTTCCCAGCCAGGCCAGTCCCATCCCATGCTGAGTAGTCTAAAGATCTAATAATATTATGTCAAATAGGCCCCGACTCAGCTTTTTGCTACCTGATATATGTTTACAGTATCAAAATGATCGTCCTTCTCGTGAACTCCAGTCAACTTCTCGATTTTTTTTTAAAACACTGTCTCTTTTGTCTAAGGACGTTTTGTTTCTATACATCCTTATATTTATTAAGCATACTATACAATAGATCCCGCATTTAACCTTTTATTGGTTTATCCATCATAAAAGATAAATTACTATTACTACTAGCCTGTAGTGTCCCACTGTTGGGCAAAGGCCTCCCGCCATTTACGCCTCCCCCCATTTTTTAAAAGATATATATTTTTTTTTAAATAACCGCGCCGCAATCGATCTAACAGCTCACACACCATCAAAGTAACTGATAAAAAATAAAATAATACCTACCATGCACAAATCTTTTTGGGGATACCAGTAAAATTAACCGGCAGAGTTAGCTTGGACAAACTATAGTTTATGCAGTACTTAGTTCTAAACATTCCGAAGAGGTAAGCGAGTTGCGATTAAATTTCTTTTTGCAACGGCTTCTTGATGGTATGAACTTAAACTATTATACCCAGCAGTAGTTGTCAAGCCCATCTGAGTTGGAGCTATTATCTCTGTTAAATCTTCATTCATTATGCATTATGTTGTGCAAAATGCAACATGCCGCTACAAATTTGGGTATGTTTTCGGTCCTATCCATTGGGACACAATGAAGTATGCTGCGCCATCGTGTCTATAATAAGCCAAACGATCTTTCAATGGCCATCCGGGCAGACGACAGACAAAAATTAAAATTCTTCTGCCTGTCCGTGAGAAGTCCGTTGTCCCTAAAGGGCACCATCAAGTTAGGGTGCAGAGCATATGCCGCATCACCTATAAGATGGGTATCTTGCGGGAATTTCTCTTCGTTACCCAGGAATTCGTCTAGTGGGGAAACCCTGAAGACCCTCTGATCATGGGTTGAGCCCGGGTACCCAACATAAATGCTTGTAAACAAGCATCTATGATCGCAGACCGCCTGTAAGCAAACAACATTTCTCATAACACAGCCATGCTAGGTACGTTATAAAAGTTGATAGTGATCTAACTGATTCAAGGCAGTTAGATATGGAAGGTTTTGACTTGGTAGGTATCTACTCTCATTTTTAATAATCGACTTCAATTAAAAAAGGAGGAGATTCTCAATTCAGTTGTAAAATATGTTTTTTTATATTTTGTCATCCCATAAATTCATCATATAGTTTGAAAATTATAAATAAATAAATAATAAATTGAAATCATGTTTTTAATGGGTAGGTAACCAGAGCTAAAAACGTTCTGCCGTCGTGATACTTTGAATGTATGAACCTATTTTATATGCATCGATCAATACGCACTTGTAACTTTATGGATGGATATGATTTTCTATTGATAAAATCAGCTTTGTTTGTTGTTCCGGGCATTTAATTCTTATTTCTGTTCCGTCAATAGCACCAATAGTATTGGGGAAGGAACTGTTAGTTTTTAATCCATTTTTTATAGGCCCAATTTGCTCTTTAGATGGCCAGTGTATGAAAACATGAATTAGTTTAACTAACTAGATAGTTTAGTTCCGTGATGAGATTCCCAACATCTTTGAGCTTAGTTTGACTTCGAATCTCGATGTTTGGAACACGGTCTATAGGCATCAAGCCTATGCTGAGCATGGCTGTCTAGACAACTCTCATCCTATTCACAGTCTCTAGTGTAAGCGTCCACATCTCGGCACCATAAGTCCATAGTAGGCAAAACACACTGATTGTGATTATACAGGTGGGTTTTCAGGCACTGTGGTTTTTCAGCGGACTGAAGAATGCCGTAGGTATATATAATTTGCCAAGCGCAGTGCTCAAAGTACCTACAACCTATCCTTCGCTTGCTCATTCGATCGTAAAGGAATACCATGCTACTAACCGATATGTTTCTGTGTTTGCCATCCTCCAAAGAGCAATCATAAGTTGAATCTTTGGAAGGGCCTGTTCATTGCCATCAGAATGAACCTTGATGAGGTCTTCATGGATGTGGTCCAAAACTTTTTGGAAAGTAGACCGAGTCAACCTGGTATACATTCAGATTAAATATCATTTAGGTAGGTGTCAGTAGGTGAAATAGATATGATAAGAAACGAATGTAGGTAAGTATACGTAAGTAATTGGGATTTGAAATAGTACTTACTATTTAAAATCCCAGGTATCATCTACTATGTTTACCTCCATTATTAAATATTTATACCTGAAATGGCTTTGGAAATCAACATCACTATATAAGTTAACGGTGTCCAAGTAATTCAGCACCCGAGGTTTTCGTTTTCTTAGATGGGATCTTTCCATTGCCTGCAATTGGCTTATGAAAATAAAATCTTCCTCGCCTGAAGAGTCAGATGACTCCTCTAAAGTCGTTAATGCAATGGCTATGTTGTGATCCATGCTGCATTCTTCCGAAATCTGTAACTAACTAAATATAGAACTCTCTTAAACTGAAAACCCGCTTCCCGCCGGAACTTTCGAAGCTTGGCGCGCAAACTAATCTGGATGTCAAAATTTTTGACAGTCGTGCGTGAAACTGCACATCTTAGCGTTCGAGACGGTGTGGGCAAAAGTTTTGAAATTTTCGTTTTGTGCCAAAACGAACGCCAATCATAGTGGATGTGATCGTTTTGTGCGTTCTTGGCAAAATGTGCAAAATATACGTCGACTCGAACGCACTGCAAGATTAGCATTTTGCGCTTTTGAAGAGTTTTTTTTTTTCATTAATATTACTTTTCTTTTAAATTATATACTGGCGTTGGAAATTGAGTCTTTTTGCCAAGCTATTGTATATACGCGTAAGCAAAAGCGTGTTTGGTGCTCTGTGGTATATACGGTAGGAGTAGGAGTTTCTACATTTTTTAAAAGCACAATTATCCTAAATTTTCTAATTCATTTTTTAAAACCCGTCAAACCAAAACCAGTCGACGCTTGAAGTTCTGTAGGTAGCATAATTACTTATCACTCAGTGTTAATTACCCGAAGTAGCCTAGATAGATACTACTATTTAGTATTACAGGACAATATTATTATTATGCGCTATCGCGCGCGCTACATCGTGATCAAGCCGTGGGACGCACCTCCTCTGGGTGGTAATACAAATTACCTATCTACATTCTTATATTTACGTACACCCGTGCAATACCGTCTTTACCTTAAGGGCACACGGGGCCCGTGCCCAGGGCCCCCATTCTCAGGGGGCCCTGAAAGACCGACAATTTCTCTAACACATTTATTCTCAAAACATTTTTGTCGGGCACATTACATTTTTTTCACAATACAAGTCATATACTACGCCTTTATATCCTACTTTTATTTGATTACCTATTATAAATGGTTAAACTTGGTAAAAAATGTTATTTTATTTAGCTATTATTACTTTCCAAAAGGGACCAAAATTCTTGTGTGCCCAAGGGCCCCAGCCTAGTTTAAGACGGCCTTGCACGCGTGAGTACCTACTGCAGTGCTGCAACACTATTATTAGACGGAGAACTCAAGGTTTGTTCCCGGTTGCAGAGAATACAGGAAATGTATGGACAGAATCGGACGCAAGTGCGGACATAGGTATGTACCCAGAAACAACCTGTTAGTGAGTATAGATAATGAGTTATGTGCCTATATTAATGTAGGTAGGTAGTAGGTTAGTAGTAGTACCTACATTATACCGATGGTGAGTGAGTACATAAACTGTCAAAATATGACATGTAATACTTACCTACATTATGCACGTAATGAATATGAATTCAGTTTAAAACTGGCTTCATAACAAAACTGCTGAATCAATTTTATGAAAAGAGCTTTAAACATTTTTATACGGAGCATTGCCTATGGTCGTGCATTACGTAATGATTTGGTTTAATTGTGTGAAGCGGAACTACCTCGCTACTTAGGTACCTGTTAGATTTCATACCTAGTTTTAGGTAGGTAGGTACCTACGACAATGGCAATTATTTTGTAAACACACTCCTAAATGAAAAAGGACCCTCTTTTTCCCGTGGCCGCCGAAGCCTGCGGTTGTTTCACAATGATTCTGAAAAAATACTTATTTGCCAGTTCTGCTTTAGTTTTAATTTCATTGACCTACGGTGGTAAAAACTCTGATGAATCCAAACCCGAAATAGCACGATTAGGCAAAACGAAGAAAGCTCAAATGGGTAAGCATTTATATCTAAGTAAATTTCATAGCGTTTCTCACTCGAGGGAATCCCATTTCGTCTAGCTATAAGACGTTTCAAAGTGATTCTTGTGATACAATTTTTTGAAAGAATATAAATTTATTTTGAATTTGTGTCAAAATTTTTAATCTGTAGTAAAAATCTTAGAAAAAAACCTATTAGTTCCTAGTTTAATAATGTTCCTACTTATCGAGATTTTGTTATTTGCTGGAACTTCCTGTCAAGTCCCACCCAAAGTATTTTATCAGAAAGTTCCAACGTCTGTATTTCAGCTCAAAAGACAGCAACAGGCACATTTTCGAACGTGATCACCCAGATACAGAATCTGCCGACCATGGATCTCGGCAGGCGGTTCAGAACGCCTTGCAAAACTGGGAACAAATGTGGAAAAGTAAGGGCAGACATCCCTTTTGATTTCACACCTACATAAACAAAGTCAAAGTATATTTTATTTACTGAATTAAGTCCTGGGCGTCAATTCCAGCAACACGGTTCGATTGAGTGATCGTCGAGTAATCGCTGAATCCGCGTTCCATTTTCAAATTTTTCAAACAAAAATTGACAACTCACATCGATTTACGCGATCGTTTGAGTGATTTGTGTTTTCAGAATCGACACCCTGCGCACACCTAGGTCGCTGGCGTCGGCGACCAGTGAAACGCTGCCAAATTTGACAGCGATATTTGATAGCGTTTCACTGATCGCTATCGCCAGCGACCTAGGTGTGCGCTGACCTTGACATGTAATAAAGATGTTAAAAATTAGGGTTGAATCAACGTAATTCTACTTAAATGCAAAAATGAAATTACTTATAAACGATTTAAATTAAATTAAGTAGGTATATGAATAGGTTATACAAATAGTTAAGAGAAAGTCAAATGTCAAAAGATTAAAATAATTATTAAATTATAGATACTTAGTCAAAATTAAATTACAAAAATAAAGCAAAATATTATGAAATTTAAGTAAAATAATTCCATATTAGTCAGTAGGTAGGTTGCCACTTGCCAGTCATGAAGTTCCATAGTAACCCTTATACCCCAACAAGCTCCCTAGAAACCTCCTCGAACCTCCATGTATAGCCGAGGAAGAGGTTGTGAGTGTTTTTGCGCATGCAAAACCAGCACCTATTTGGTGATATGAGGAGCTCTTCCAGCGTTATTTTTATGTGACCTTTAAATACCTATATACTTCTTATCGTTTGCTTTAATTTCTTCCAGCGTTTTTTACGTGATGCGACCTATACCTATCTTCTTTTTCATATCGCCTCAAAGAGGCTCCTTTCGTGCACCATGTTTTTGAACTTTTTGGGTTCTTAACTAAGTATATCTACTAAAGACCATAGAGTTAGGACTGAGGGTGTTTAAGGAGTAATTTGAAAATGTCTACTGTCTCCCTTTGCAGGTTATAAAAAGACTGATGGTGCCAAAACTGGCTCAACTGGAGAACACCATCATGGGTATCATGAAAGAGCTAGCCAAAATGCCGCCTGGCGCTCGTCTCCCGGACAAATTCACGAAGACCGAACCTGTCAAACTGCTGTTCGATCAGAACTATAAGTATGTGACATGAGGGTCTAGGCATTAACAGGCCTTTGCATCTATTGTAGATGATTTATATAGCACCAGGAGCAACTGGTGATAACACAAACCCTAATCGTGGGACGCTGTAGTGCCTATAGAGGGAATAGGCTTGCCCAGCACCTATTCCATCCTGACTACTTAGTCGGCCTAATCCACAGGAAAGACATGGTCAATACGTGCGGAGCTGACTAAGCCGCTGGTTTCCTCACGATGTTTTCCTTCAACTTTTGAGAGCACGAACATTGTGTACATAAATTTGTCGTCAGAAAAACTCGTTGGTACATACATGACTGGATTTGAACCCACAACCTTAGGATTGGAAGGAGGAGCCGCTACCACTAGACCACCACTCTCTCCTTCGATCTTTACCATGTCGTCATTCGTGGTCTCCATTTGAGAACCTCTTTTCCCCAATGCCATGTCCTATTTATTATATAGTTTTGTGTGAAAAAAATTCCTCCACCATAAGTATTTTTTTCTGAACAGAGAGGACGTATGCATGGACAAGTTGGAGTCATGCCTAAAGGAAGACAAGCGTCGCAAACGGATCCTGAAGAAGCTGTTCTTCAAGAAGTACAACGGTCTACGTCAGGAGCTCATTGGATACGGAGGGAGGAGGCTGTGGGGCGGGGAGGGAAACCTTTTTTATAGAAGATAGTTTGATAATAAAGTTGTTGGAAATAAACATTATGAAAATTAAGCGGTTTTCTGGATTTCTCTAATACTCGTATGTGTTACCTAAAGGAGAGGAGAGATGCCTCGCAAGAGGCAAGGACTTTAGCAAGCAGCACAGAGAAGGTCAATGAGAAAAAAAGTTTTTAGAGTAAGGAGTTTCAAAGCTTGAAAACTATGAATACTTGATACTTGCAGGATGGTCCGTCGAATACGAAATACGAATGATTTCGACTAGCCAAGAAGCTAATTTATTCACCGTGATGTCGATGTCCACTATTTATTCGACACAAACAAGCAAACTTTATTCTAATTTCGAACTTTTATCAAATCAGTAGTACCTACCAAGGAAGTTGGGCAGCAAAGAGTTTCCTAAGTGAATAGTGTTCCAGAAAATTGTTTGTTGGGTCCTCAAAGCTCAACTAAACACGTTTGCATCATTAATGGTACCTATACACAATAGACTACGCCAGAAAACCACGGCGGGAGGCCGCTAGTAAACAATTCGTGGTAATAGTTCTCTTCTTTCGTATCTCCACGAGCCCGATGAGCGCGTTTGTGTATTTTCTATCAAGATGATGCGATCTTGATAGAAAAGACATAAACGCGCTCATCGGGTCTACGCCGCGTAGCCTTGCTATACCTGCTGCAACACGCCTCGTTGGGGTGATCGCTGAATCCTCTTTCGATTTTCAAATTTTTCGGTCAAAAATTAAAAACTCACAGCGAATTCAGCTATCGCCTGAACGAATTGTGTTGCAGGAATAGACCCCTTATTCCCTATTCAATTAACTTCGAGGCAGGTTACGAGAATTACAGATTGATTACATACATTATTTTATTATTACAGAATTAATTTTGATTTGCATTTGGATGGACTACTTCCTACTATATCCTACTAAAATATTATTAATGATTTAGCAAAAGTTTCGATTCGTGGATGTTTGGCTCAATTGCGCTTTTACTACTGGGATAATTTGGATGTAAATTAAAATAAATAGGTAGGTATAGTTCGTAACCTGAATTAGCAAAGAAGCTACTTCTAATCTCGAAAAATAAACAAAAATCCTAAAAACAACTACCACGCGAACGAAGCCGCGGGCTATTGCTATCAGGTATTTGATTTTATGTAGGTACAGTTTGTTGTTTGTTGTTTTATAGTTTGTCAATTTTTGTTTAAAAACAACGGCTATAAGTTTTTACTTGTATAGTATAGTGGTGGCCTTATTTTGAAAACATTTGTGTTGTAAGTTTGTACAACATTACTTAATTTGTAAACATCCGACTTAAACGGGATGTAGAAACTAGTCAACATCAAAGTTTAACTTACCTCGGTAGAACTCAATTCTAGCCTAGGCTTTGAAATTATAAGAGAAACTATAAAGTACCTGCTACAAGTTCTATAACTTTTTAATTTAACTGCTTTTGTCTACACTACAGTGGTGCATTTACACAGAAAAAAATAAGTTACACACAAAATTGAAAATTATAGAATGTTAACATTCTATTTAGACCCAAAAATATTTAGATCTTAAACTCTTGTTTTTAAGTTGTTACAAACTCTTACTCTTAACTCTTCTAAGTTGTTGAAAAAATCAGGATGTGTGAAATAAAGTTACATTTAATTTTCATAATTTTATCAGTAATTTTACGGGAAATTCGTGCTGTTGATGACTGTAAGTTCCTATAGTTTTATTATGTACAGTGCCATCAAAAGTAAATTAATCATATTAAATATATTTTTTATTAAAGTGGTCCATGGGGTCCCAGTACAATTTTTTTTTTAAGCAATTGTTTCCACGGCTGGTCGACGCCACTGGTGACCACTGGCTCTTTTCTCGCACAGAGAATAGCTATTGCTATTCAGCGTGGGTATGCAGTTATAATTAAGTTATAGTTCAATAAAACCCATATAAACGTTATTAAAGTTGTCTGCCAGAAATCGCTCAGAACGATAAGACCACCCATTGCAGAAGACTTTAACTTTTTGTAATTTTAAGTGCGGTTAACCCCCGAATACTGAAACGCAACTCAGATTTAAGCACGTCTCAAGCGACGAATATTTGACAGATTTTCATTGAAAACTGTCAAATATTCGTCGCTTGAGACGTGCTTAAATCTGAGTTGCGTTTCAGTATTCGGGGGTTAGTGTCTCAGAAGTTGTCTGCAATATTTTTATTATTTTATTTAACTCCAACTAACAACTACTTACTACATTTCCAGCTGTTCTATTCTCCGTGACACGACCTCCAAGGTATTTCGGAATACTGCAGGACCATAGAGGACAGCCGCTGTCAGTCGAAGTGTCAGAGGAGTACATGGACCAGGACTACATAGCTACCAACAGGTGAGGGAATTGAGTACTGGTAGTTCCATAAGAATAGTGGGTTTGGACAAGCAGCCTGTCGATTCCAGCAACACGGCTCGATTGAGTGATCGCTGAATCCGCGTTCCATTTTCAATTTTTTCAAACAATAATTGACAACTCACATGGAGATATAAGTACGTACGTAGTACTTATATCTCGATGACAACTCACATCGATTTAGGTATGCGATCGCTTGAGTGATTTGTGTTGCTAGAATCGACGCCCAGACAACAAAATAACAGCTTTGGTATCATCAGCCAGCCGGCTAACCTGGAGGGGTCCATTTTTGGACATATCTTTTTCATTTTTTACCTCAAATACAAAAGAAGGAGGTTTTCAATTAGGTTGTATTTTTTTTATGCATAACTTCATCAATTATGACCTGATTTGATTTTTCATACTTCAAGTCGATTTCTGAAGTTTTTAGAACTTATATTATAGTAGTACCTACATTATTATAGTAGTATAGTAGTAGTACAGGTGGTTTTTTTTCAAAGAAGTCGCTTTAACAGACCCCTATTTTTAAAAGTACATATTAGTTTAACCATTCTATTTATTCTTTCAGGAAAAGACACAAGATCAATTGGAACAAGTAAGTTTGTCAGATTATTTCCGACCAATCTCGTATTTCGCCTGATGATATTTTAATACTGAGCTTAGTTTTCATTCCGCGTTGCGATCATATTTTATAAAGGCTTAGACTATCGGTCTTCTTGCTTACTTTAAATAAAAATATTTCCTAAGTTTTTAATGGAATACGAAGCTACGAAACTCTATTTTGTAAGCCTCTAAGTTACAGCACCCTTGGTGTTGTTGGTGTCTATGGGCGACGGTGACCGCTTACCATCAGGTAGGCCCTAAGCACGTTTGTGTAACATTTACATAAAAAAAAAGTTATATCACTCATATTGTTTGACTTATCATCATCTGCCTGAAGAAGTTCATTGCTGGACCGAGGCCTCCCCCATACGTTTTCGTTACAATAAATCGTTCTTCCTATTTTTTTTCTTATTAAGCCTTCTCCATCCAGCTTCTTCCCACAATTTGCAATTACTTTCAATGTTCTATAACCAATAAAAAAAGCAGGATGATAATCTCCTGCTGTATTTTTTTTAAATATTTGTTACACAACTTCGTAAATTATGGACCGATTCGATTTGGTTTTTTCCAGATTGTTTCCATAGAAATTTTATCAAAATCGGTTCAGCAGTTTGACCATTAAGTCAGTTTCTCAACTTTTCACTGTGATGAACTCAATAAAATGTTAAATTTATGTACACTATGCCTACAAAATAGCGCTCTCAAAACGGTGAAGGAAAACATCGTGAGGAAACCGGCATGTCGTAGAACCTACAAAGTCCGAAAATATGTGTCAAGTGCACGAAAGGAGCCTCGTTGAGGCGTACTTAAGATCCTTACAACACACTTGGTTCGAAAGAATCAGTTACACGACCAGAAGAATAAAATGTTGGTATATCCACAGGAATCCTCTGGACATCGAAGACTTTGACGATGACGACACGGAGGAATTCTTCGATGATAAAGACAAAGACGTGAAAGTGCCTAACAAATTCAACTTACAAGCAGGCCCGGTATAGAATTACTAGATTATTAGATAAAATAAAATTATTAATAAGTCATAGAACTTCACAGTTATAGAACATTGAAGTCATTGACTGGCCTCCAGCTCAGTTGGTAGTAGCTCTGCCTTCTGCGCCGTAGGTCGTGGGTTCGATCCCCACCGAGAACAAATATTTGTGAGGTAAACATAAATGTTTGTTCTCTGTCTGGGTGTTATATTGTATTCTAAGTATGTATTTACAAAAAAAAATGTATTTAAGTATTATATCAGCTATCTGGTTCCCATATTACAAGCTCTGCTTAGTTTGGGGCTGGGTAGTGTTGTGTGAATTGTCCACAATATTTATTTATTTTATTATTTATAGAAAGCTAGTAAAATTATAGAAGTAATGAATGTTAACTTTTTTTTTTTTTCATAACCACCCACTCCAAACACCATCATAAGTTCTTACAATATATTTTCGGTCACCATTCGGCATAGGAAGTTTTGTTTTTGCTAAAGGCTCGAACACACTTAGTTCGCTGGCGGTAGCGATCAGTGAAACGCTGTCAAATATCGCTGTCAGATTTAAGATTTGACAGCGTTTCACTGTTCGCTACCGCCAGCGAACTTAGGTGTGCGCAGGCCATAAAACTATGAAATATTTTTGGAGCTTCTTGAAGCTTCTGAGCCCGCCTGCGCATGACAGATGCGCATGAGAAAATGTAAAAAAACCTTTCTTAAGAATTTTAAAATAAACTACCAATAACAAATATAGATTTTATTGATTTATTTATTTGAGATTTATTTATTTTAAATTTCCCGATCCCGATTTCCCCATTCATGTTTGTGATCGGGAGATATGTTTCCAGTCCATTTTTTTCGCCATTTGTTACGTGCTAAAACTGGACTCTACTGTCATATTCCAACTTGCCAACTTGAACAAAAAGATCGTACGGTATATAATTGTTTTTTTTTTAAATAGTGTATGCTATTTTTTAAAGCCTACTCTAATAATATTACAACCTACCCAAAATTCTGGCTTATAATTAATTTGTTATTGACCTAAATTTCTAAAGTAAACTACAACTAAGAATTTGTCCACTAACACTTTTCCTACTGTCTCTATTTAGGATGACGACACATTTTGTTATTGTATACGGTATAATAATAGCTTAAAACATTACATGAAAATAATTTATTAAATTAAAAAACCGATACAAAAATACAAATCTAACTATTAATCGCTTCTAATGCTCAAAATCACTATACATATGCTCCAGCCGAGCTTCAGCAGAGATTGAGGGCATATTCCTGGGGAAGAGAGGCATCCTGGCCATTTCCAAGGACTCTTCCGAGTAGTCCGTGTCTTCAGCGGAGTACTGGTCATCCAGGTGGTCTTGGTATATCTTCTCGCACTCGGCCGGGTGGTCTCCATGCTGCGTGGTTGGGTGGTGGCCGATAGCTTCTATGGGACCCAGGGTTAGGTAGGGCACTTGAGAGGTCACTTCGAAGTGCTTACCTGGAGAAAGAACACAATAGAAAACCTTTTTAAAATAATAATTTGAATATTATTTTTATGAAACAACGGGTTATTTACCACGATGACATTTTGTGAGGTTTGACTCAGAACACAACAGGGAGTCAAAACTCACAAAATTTAATCATGGTAAACATTCCGTTGTTTCATAAAAATAGTGTTAAAACCATGATAGTTTCAAAAGATGCATAATATTACTCAGAAGTTGTCGTAGAACCTAAACAGTTTAAAAAACATGTATTGTGTCAAGTGCACGAAATAAGCCGTTTTGAGGCACATTTAAAATCCTTTCACCACACTGCGCACTAGTTCGAAAGAACCAATGACACGATAAGAAGAAGACAGAAATAAATCAGTGACTCCCATTTGTTCTATAGGACTGTGACGTCATAGACCTCTTGAAACTTTTTTATCCTTTTTTGTTCGGTTTCTCGGAACAAATGGGAGTTACCGAAATAAATTACATTCAATAGTCTCAGTCAAAAATCGTGTCAAAAATTAGTCTTTGACACGATTTATTTTGATTTTTGACTGAGGCTGTTGAATTTTTTTTTGTTTTTCGCTATGTTTAAATGCGAAGGTAGTAAAACTTACGGTCAATATGATCAGGAATGATAACCGTTGCTACCGTCTTTCCTACTCCTTCCATGTAGTCCTCTCCCTCTAACACCACCCTTCCTCCTTCAAACACGTCTTCTCCTCTATACCGCTTAGTACAGTCATCAGCTTCCATATGCCGTCTCCCTCCAGAGAGGTGAGGTTTGAAGGGGGGAGGGATTTCGGTGAGGGGAAGGAATTTGATATTCAAAGGACCTCCCACTGGTTTCACTTTTATGAGCCTGCAATATTTGTTCAAGTTTTATATGAGCTACTTTTTCAATCTACAGATGAATTTATTAGTTTGAAAAAAAAATATATCCATCTCTTTTTTGGATTTTCAAAAACAAGGACTGACATATTTTATTCGACCAATAGCGTTCTTCCGTAGATGGAAAAACAACCATAGAAGGAAAGAATACAATGCAGCTTAGTTTCGAAGTTGTTTTGGTTAGAATATTACTCTATGGACTTTCAAATAAAGTTGCCTTCTGAAACTAAATCATCTAGGTATGATAAGTATACTTAGTCATATCTATCTCTACCTACTGATAATCTCTCAACTACGTTTAAATTCAGTGGAGTCTGACCAAATTACTCCGACGCGTAGTAAAAATGAACGAACAGCAAAAATGTACCAATATGTAGTTATACTCACTTATTCATGATAACACTATCCCTAATTTCAGCCTTCACAATTCCACACAGAACCACTGCCACAAAATACTGCATTTCTTGACCTTCCAATCGAAACCTTGAATGGCATTCAGGAGGTCTAAACCATTGTTTATCAACTGAACCGCGATCTTACCGAAACACGTCTTTTAAGCTCTATCTGATAGTGTTAACAATACTAGGGTATTGTTTTGCCACAATGCTACACGTGTGCTTGGTCTTTTTGCTTTTTCTAATTTGTTACATTGTGCGATCGAACGCTGGATAAAACGTTTAAAACTCTGTAAATAGCGGCGATCGGCTTGCAACCTATCATACCAGCTGCTGCAAAATGTGAAACTTGAGGATTGGATGTACTTCTGACTAAAGCACTGCAAGGTTTTCTAAGCAAACGAATCTCTACCGGGCTTGCAATTGTTTTCATATCATCATGATCAACCTTTTGCAGTCCACTGCTGGACAAAAGTCACTCACATGGCGCGCCACTGAGCCCGGTCTTTAGCACTGGGTCCAGATAGAGATCCAACTAAAGAAAATATTTGTCATGATAGCATATTAGGGAACACCGGGGACACGATAGCAGCTTTACTCTTAAGTAGTCAAGTATATTGTCTTAGAATCTGCCTCGTTTCTTCTTGTAGACGACGGGATCAAGGTGCCAGGTCTGGTTCCCCCCGCAAGAGACAAGAGTGTAGCACCCACCGAGCACTATAGGTGGATCTGTGTCTGGCACGCAGATATTGTCCTGGCAGAAAGTGGCTGTCCCTGGAATACAGACGAGATTTTAGCAGAGAGCCGAGAGAGTGAGAACCTGTAGGTTATTTATGCCAATTGAACAATGTCAACGTCATTGCACGTAGGGCACGTCTTCAATGGAAGTCCTATGTGAGGATATATAAAATATCATTTGTATAGGCTCAATGTTTGGTGAGCCCTCTATTTTCCTATGCACTACGACGAAAACATTCGTTGTGGATGCCAGTAATTTCACCGGCACCCACACCCTAAAACCGACAGCGGTGCTGCTTCATGGTAGAAAAAGGCATGGTGGTAGTACTTCCCTGGACGGGCCCTTTTAAAAGAGCTCCTCTTCTACAAAAAATGTTCTATCTTCGTTTAAAACTATACATACCAACATAACCAGTAGGCCGTGCTTGGCGCTTATTCTTCACATAGTCTACCACAGCCTTGGCCAGTGCGTAGAAATGCTTACTGGCCTTATACCGCATCTTAGCCAGTGCAGCATCGCAGTCACTCTTATCAGCTCTGCAGTGGTACACCAGGTTCCTAGTATTGGTTTTGATCATGTCTTCCCTGAGAACCTGATATTTGCTGTCGGTTTGCAGCATTTGGGCGAAGCGGACGTTTACTGTGGAGAATTTCAGAGTTGGTTTAAGTTGCTGATATGAGAAACGGTTGCTGGCAATAAATGTATTGCACTTCGGCTTTTCTGCTTTCTTAGAACACTATCTCTTTCTGACGCACACTACGCTCTACAAAGCCGAAATTAGCCGATGTGCATTAGCTGTTGCCTATTACTATACTTCCATGTAGCTAAAAGATCAAACTTTCATCTTCACTTGTGATTTGAAGGTCGGTCCATGATCAGGACCCATCATAAGTACCTTTAGCAGGTAAGTACTTACATCCAGCCCCAACTAGATAGCTCTTCGCCTGTCCTACATGATGGGCCATGCACACCAGCGCACAAAACCAAAGCCTCTTCATCGCGTTCGCTTCAGAACCCTATTCTACTCCAATGGTCACTTTACAAATCACTGCAGCAATTACTGGCCCAATCAATGTTAACGAGTATAAAATTGGCGGTTTAACACGCTGATAAAGGGTGGTTTCCTAATTCAGTCCACCGATATAATACGACCGTCTTACAATTATTATTCCTTGCGTGTATATTTGGCTTTCTCTGCTTATATTATAAAACAAAAGGTAAAGGTTTGTGTACATCTCGATGGCGATCAGTGAAACGCTGTCAAAAATTGTTGTCATATTTGACAGCGTTCTACTGTTCGCCATCGCCATGACGCTAGACGTGCGCAAGGTTTACCTAATAGTATAGGATCCCTAGAAGAAGGACCTTCACCGAGCTGGTTATTTAATGAAACTTATGCCAATAAATATATTCTATATGGGTTGCCTATCAAATTTCAGTCCAGGATATGATTAATTAATAATTAAAAAAAAAATGGTTTTTTAACTTTCCACCGGTTTGTTTATTAGACAAATTCTATACCAATCGAAAGTATAGACCCCATAGAATAAATATGCAAACGTAGGTTGCCTATTTTTTTCCGGTCACAACTCTCGGGTAGCCAGGTATAAACAGGAAAATCGATACTAGCATTTTGCACCGGTATGTTTATTGAATAAAAATACTGGGGTCTATACTTTCGATTGGTATAGAATTTGTTTATTATACAAACCAGTGGAAAGTTTAATTTTTTTTTTAAATTATTAATTAATCATAATTATCCTGGACTGAAATTTGATAGGCAACCCATATAGAATATATTTATTGGCATGTTTAATTATATATAAAATACGTTTCATTAAATAACCAGCTCGGTGAAAGTCCTTCTTCTAGGGATCTAAGACTATAAGCCTCATCTAAAATCTTGTCCAAGACATCTAAATGAAAACCTCTGTCCGTCATTGGCAGTCCCAACTTAATGAAAACCTGACCTACACGTCTGTGGTATGAAATTGACAAGCAGTTAATTAAGGCATTGTTGGCTTGTGCCTGCAATGACTAATAGACAGCTGAGAGGCAGTTCAAGAGTGTCTAAATGGCTATTGTCACTTGATAATTACTTGAGTACCTAGTTACTAGCACACGCGCGCAACACGCAAATTGGGAGGCGATAATGTACATCATGTTATTGTACACCCCGTTATTACGATGCCATATAAGCCATATGTACACTAAAGCAATTCAAACATGGATATTTGCTTTTCTGTCACTGGATACTTATACTTGTTCTTGATACATTATAGGTTGGATCCGACTTGGATAGGTTAGGGTATATTATTAAGATGATAAAAATCCATTACGTTTGGTAGATCTGCCAGACGTAAATACAGAAGCAATAAAGAGACTAGCCAAACTACTCGCAACGCTCAGAGCAACAAGGTCTCTAAATCAAATAATCTCCCTCACAATGTAAACAATAGCATACCTAGTCAGTAGCAGTCTTACAAAATAACACGTCAACTCCTTATCTCTTAGCACGCCATCCTGGCGTCGCGTCGCCACAAATTAGAAGACTGTTTTTGAGATTGTATTTAGTCTATTGCGAAAGATTTATTCTGTTTACAGGCATACGGAGATTTGGTCCTCTGTTGACTCATAGCTTGAGCCTATTTATCAGCATACAATCGCTGTTAAATAAAATAAGTATTGTAAACACTTCATGTGGGGTTGACAAGAGGTTTTCGTTCTCCACTCTCCTCTATTAGCCGTCAGCAGTCACTCTTCTCTTACCCATGTCATCTTTCACACAATCCATCAATTTTTTCTTTGGCCAGCCTCTACTTCTATACCCATCATACATATTCTCTTCTCTTTGCATGACATGCCCGTACCACGCTAACCTATTACTCCTAATCTGAAAAGATCACTGCCGCCACTTTCAAAATATCTAAAGATACAAAAGCATTGTCAATATCATGAAGTGTACTGTACACCACTATTTTGTAACTACCAAAAAAAATTGAATACAAAATAGGGTAATGTAGTAGGGGTAGAACATTATGAATGTGCAATCAGAATTTTTAGTTTCGATAAAATGACAAAGTTATTAAATGTTAAAATTTTCAGAAATCCTGCTTAAAATTATGGACACATTAGTTACGTAGTACTAGAGAGAAAAAAAAATACGCTGTTCGGTTCCGCTTTTTAGCGTTTTTGTTCAACAAGCAAAAATCATTTCATTCATTTCTCAATATTTAACTAAAAATTTTGGTTATTTAAAAATATTTTCTTTGTCTCAAAAAATTTTTTTTTCGTAGATGTGTTCAGTATCAGCAGCCAATATCGGCGTTTTTTTTTTGGTTATTACAAAATAGTGGTGTATAGGCGAATTCTTTCACAACGAGCTTTCTACTTGCGCACCCTACCCTGTGAAGAATACCTAAGAAAATCAGACTGGATAAGGATTCCTGCTTCGGCTACTGTCTATAACTCACATACAGTAATTTTGTCGTAAATTAGCTCCTTGCACAATTTAAATTCTATTTGCTCTGAGTTTAGTTAGGAGCATAAAATAAGACAGGCAGTGATAAATGGGTTGTAAAGATGAAAATATCATGTTTTGAAGCGATTATTGGGTGCACCTACTACTGTGGAAATAAATTGCCAACTGGCGAATTGTTACGAGAATTGTACGTTCAGCTACTAATATAATTTTGGCGGAAAAAGTGCTTTATCGTGAAGCTCCAAAGTAGAAGTCTTGACCGCTCGGGAAACTTAGTCCCGAAGTTTCATTAAAATCTATCAACCGATATCTAAGTAGATGAATACAGCACCTCCACAATTTTTCACATTTATATATATTTTCTTCCAACTAAAGAAACTTGCAATTATTAAAAATTAAAATTTTTACAATTTTTTACTTCAATTGTCTCCGTATTGATTTCCTTTCCATGATGAATAGTTTTTTTTGTTGGTGGTGGATATAAGTGTGATAAATAAAACATGCTTGTATTCTTAAATAATTCTGGATTCTTGGAATACTTTTGTTTCGTACTCTACGGGATTCGGTAGGCCAGCAATTTATTTCATCTGACAGAACTATTGTTTACTTGCTGAGCGGACAAAGCCACATTCACACTAGTCAAGTCATCTCAAAAACCCGATCTACTCTTTCAAACCAGTGGTGAAAATATTTTAGTTTGTACGAAACAATGCTTTATTTTATGCGATGGTTACCTCTAACATTAAGTGGGCCATATGCTTAAATTTATAGCTTAAAGTTGTAAGTGCACCTCAAAAAGGCTACTTCATGCACTGGTTTTCAGTTTCTAGTTCCTATGAAAATCTGGTTCCCTGACGTGTTTTACCTATACTACACCGTTTCAAAGTATTGACAGATATTCTGACTGACATAACGCACATACAACCCACAACCTTTTTGAAACCTGGATTGGAAGACGGAGAGGCTACCACTAGCTAAACAAAAGTGCAAACTATTAAAACGGCTTCGTTCTTATCAAACTATAATTAATAAGCCTTGAGAGGTGAAAAATTCAATTTTACTTAATTTCTGAACTATTCTGATTCATTGTTTTTTCGCATGGACTAAATGCTGTTGACCATCTGACGATTCTTACAGTGCTACCGGACAATTGATAACATCTTTGCTAGTAGAATTATTTTAGCTTCAAGCTTACTATCACTTCTGTTTTTAGCTACTGGAACAGTTCAAAGGCAGCATAATAATCTTTATGATATTCATGACCAATAAACAGTGCATTTACGACGGTCGAGTCAGTAGAAGTTAATTAATTAAGCGGCCACTTTGCCCCGGATTCTTAAAAAGCAGTGGCCGTCATTATAATGCCGTGAGGAGAATTGATATTGAAAGAGACATTTTCATTTTCAGGGCTAGTTACACGGATTGCTAATCGACGATTAAAGATGTTCAAGCTAAAAAATATAAGTAAGCTTTCTTTTTTTTCAGATTTTTTTTTGAAGTGAAAACTTCTTTAGCGGCGTTGAGCACTTTTTCTGTAATGGGTATAAAATCTTAAACTCGCGTCAGCGCGTCAGGACACGTGACCTGATCGAAAAAGCGTAAGACGGATGGAGAGTAGACAGCTATCCCCTCTCTACGGCGCGGCGAAAATGTATGCCTGGGCCTACTGTTTCGTTTAGGCAGCGCAGTAGGGCGCTTGCGCGAATGTTCGTGTATGTTACAGCGTGCCAAATAACAAACAAGCCCCCCCTAACCATTCCAAAATATCAAACATGCTCAACGTTAATAATCAAGTTTTCACTTCTGCCGGCACTCCCGGAGTGCAACCCGTATTTTTTATTCACAAAACAGTTTAATATCAAAATGTATTAAGTTCATTACATTCTTAGATCTAACAATTATTGAGTGTCTCTCCACATCCGTCATAAGCCGGTGAGTGATTTCACCAAAATCACCTTCAGGTTTGAAATAAATGAAATACTTTAGTTCAGCGAGATTACTCGAAGTTTCTATTGTTTTGTAGTTTTATTAGGAGTACCACTCGTAGGTACACGTACTATTCTGTGGCGCCATCGTGACTTGCTTAGAATATGTTCGTTTGGAACCAACTTTCACGAAAATGAGAAGTTATGAGATCTAACTACAAACGTAGATAGATAAATTAACTCTTTATTGTACACAAAGAACAAATAAATACAGAAAATACTGCAAATAATGAGTACAAAGGGCAGCCTTATCTGTTTTTGATACAACTAGCTTATGGAACTATTAAATGGCCCACCTGATTTTAAGTAGCAAAGCATTGTCTCGTAGGTCACGCACGTCAGGAACGTGCCTTATGATATACTGCCCTGCGTTCCATAAACTTGAGGCAACAGGTGTTCATCCTCACGTCGAAACGTCACACACACAGTAGAATAGCACTCACACAGACTCAAAACCAGAGACATAGACAGAGCTTGTGGTAGGTCTACAGATAAAAAAAACAAAATATTTAAGACCTAATTTTAAGTACTGTTAGACAAGCCTAGCCTAAATTTATTTAACTATTATAAAATTGAAGAGGCAAATATCGTAGAGACTACACGAGTAAAGATATCTGAGTCACAACAGTTTTATCAAAAAGCTAGTAGCCATACAGCGAGTTCCTTATAGGCGGGCGTGGGTGCTACAAGTAGGGTAGCCATCAGTCAAGATTTGACAGGTTTTTTTTTTTTTTTTTTATGTAACTAGCTGATGGAACAAGCATATGGCCCACCTGATGTTAAGTGGTAACCATCGCCTATAACAAAGCAATGCCTCGCAGGTCACGCACGTCAGGAACGCGCCTTACGATGCACTGCCCTGCGTCCATCAACTGGAGGCATACAGATATTCAGCCTCACGTGCCAGTAATTTCACCAGCACCCACACCCTTCAAACTGAAACACAGCAATGCTGCTTCACGGCAGAAAGAGGCATGGTGGTAGTATTTCCCCGGACGAGCCCATCACAAAGAGCTCTACTACTACTAAACTACTAGGATATGTATTTTTTTACCACTAGCTGATGGAACAAGCGTATATAGCCCACCTGTAGGCCTACCACAAGCTCTGTCTAGCTCTGTATCTGGCTCTGGTTTGGAGTCTGGTTTGGAGCCGTCTAGTGTGTGAGTGTTGACTAAATAAATCCTACGTCGAAACGTCACACACACAGTATAATACACTGGCACTCACACAGACTCAAAACTACTGATCTTAGGTACACTACTGATCTTAGGTGGTAACCATCCCCTAAATGAAATCATTGCCTTGTAGGTCACGCACGTCAGGAACGTGCCTTATATACGATACACTGCCCTGCGTCCATCAACTCGAGGCATACAGATGTTCAACCTCACGTGCCAATAATTTCGCCGGCACCTACACCCTTCAAATCAAAACACAGCAATGCTGCTTCACGGCAGAAAATGGCATGGTGGTAGTACTTTCCCGAACGAGAAAGCTCTACTACTTTAAGGTTTTGCTAGAAAGGCTCACGCTAAGTGGTCCGTAGCTCTACCTTCCGCACATACCTACCCACCTGTCATACCTAGGAATACAGATAAAAAAAAGACAAGAAAAGATGGCGACGAGAACTTGATGGAACTTGTGGTCCGGATATCAGATACCACTTACAGATTACCACTCATCTCTAGCCCATATTATTTCAAGTTTGTTTCCGGATGTTTCGGATACCAGTAAAACATGGTATCCCTAGTTACAGCTGATTATTAGGGCGATACAATTTTATGCGAGGCCGTAATGAAGATAGCCCCTTGTAAACTATTTATTTTAAGCAGCTTACTGGACCAGCGATTTAAGATAAGAACCGATGTATCGAAGTTTCTGCAGATGTTGGTGTAAAAGTGTAAACGAAGAAATTGAATGGTAAAATACTAAAAGTTTTGAAAAAAATATGCATTTCCCATTCATATCTTTTTCCTCTTATCGTGTCACTGGTTCTTTCGTAAGCAAAAGCTTTTTGCTTTTCTGTGGGTTCTTTCAAACCAGAATCTTCTTTCTTTTTTTTTTCTTTTTTCTTTCTTTCTTTCTGTATGGTGAAAGTATTGTAAGTGCGCCTCAGAGAGGCTCCTACCACCCATTCATATAATAGATATTCATCCGCGATCTTAGAGCATATTTAAACTATTACACGGGTATTTATCGCGTATATTACCTTATTTTATTTATTTTCCCGACGTTTCGGCTATTGCAACCCGTGACAAATACCCGTGACTTCTTCTTCCTGCCCTTATCCCACTAGGTGGGGTCGGCACAACATGTCTTTTTCTTCCATTCTCCCCTATCACTCGCCATCTCAGTACTCACTCCTTTCTTGAACATATCATCTTTCACACAATCCATCCATCTTTTCTTAGGCCTACCTCTACTTTTATATCCATCAACATTCATGCCTAACACTCTTTTCGTCACATGACCTTCTTCTCTCCTCATAACATGTCCATACCACGCCAGCCGATTACTTCTCATTTTCTCCGTTACTGGCGCTACTTTCAAACTTCCTCTGATGAACTCGTTTCTTATTTTGTCCATTCGTGTTACCCCGCACATCCATCTCAACATTCGCATCTCTGTCGCATGCACTCTTCTTTCATCCGTCACCTTTGTTGCCCAACACTCAGAACCATACAGTACGACAAGTCTTATGATTGACTTATAGATTTTCCCCTTAAGCTTAAGGGGCATCCGTGGATCACAAGTTGTTCCCGTGACCTGCCGCCATTTCATCCATCCTACATTCATTCTGTTTTTAACATCCCGGTCTATCTCGCCGTCGTCCTGGAATAATGAACCAAGGTACCGAAAATCGGAGCAGACTGGAAGGGATACACCATCTAAGGCTATAGGAGAGAAATTGGAAAGACCACCAAAGTCACAAAAAAGGTGTTCAGTTTTCGTCCTACTGATTTTTAAGCCAACATTCTCCAATCTCTCTCGCCATTTTTCCAGTCTGCTCTGGACCTCGATTGCATTTTCTCCGACAAGGACAATGTCGTCGGCGAACAGCATGCACCAGGGTGCTTCTTCCTGTATGTCTAATGTCAAAGCATCCATTACCAGGAGAAACAAATATGGACTTAGAGCCGACCCCTGGTGCAAACCTACAGCCACATTGAATCTGTCGGTTACTCCAGCTTCCGACCGGACATGCGTGCCAGCTCTGCTGTACATCGCTCTTACGAGCTGCAGGTACTTTGCTGGCACTTCTTTCTCTTTCATGGCCCACCACAGAACCTCACGTGGTACCCTATCGTATGCCTTTTCTAGATCAACGAACACCATATGCAAGTTCTTGTGCACACGTTTGTGTTTTTCGCAGAGTTGTCGAAGTGCGAATATGGCATCCGTTGTTCCACGCCCTGGCATAAACCCAAATTGATTTTGTGATACCTTGCTTTCATCCCTTATTCGTCTCGCTATCACTTTCTCCCAGACTTTCATACTATGAGACATAAGCTTTATTCCTCTGTAGTTGTTACAGACCTGCACATCACCCTTATTTTTAAAGATGGGCACCAGCGTACTGTCGCACCATTCGTCCGGGATCGTCTCCTCTTGCAACAACTTATTGAAGAATAAAGTCAGCCACTTCCATCCATCCGCTTTTAAAAACTTCCATACTTCAACTGGTATACCATCCGGTCCAACAGCCTTTCCATTCTTCATATCTTGCACTGCTTTTCTAACTTCATCCATACTTATTTCTCTCACTAATCCTATATTTACTGGGATACTTTCCAACATCCCATTCCAATCATTCTCTTCATTCATTAACTTTTTAAAATAACTCATCCAACGTTCTTTTATTTCTTTATCGTTTGTCAAAACTTTCCCAACGTCATCTTTTATACATTTAATGTGGATTATATCTCTTGCATTCTTTTCTCTTTCTCTTGCTATTCTGTAAAGGTCTTTCTGTCCACTAGGGCTCTCCAGCGATTGATACAACTTATCTTGTACCTTGGCCCTTGCAACGGCAACAGCTTGCTTTGCTTTTCTTTTACATACCATATATTCTACCCTTTTATTCTCTTTCATATTAATATTTCCATCTACAACACTCTTCCAGTCTTTAAATGCATTCTTCTTTTCTTTAAGTATCTTCTGTACATCCTCATTCCACCACCATGTATCCTTATCAATTTTCCCCTTACCCTTTGTTTCTCCAAAAACATCTTTCGCCACACTTCTAATACATGTTGCCATTTCCACCCAACACTCGTTCACAGATTTTTCCATCATTCTGTCATTCATTTCTATCATTTTATCAACCACTTGTTTCTGAAAGTGAATTGCATAGTCACCCTTTTCAATAAGGTGCCATTTAGTTTTTGGTGGAGGCCTCGGTTTGTGTTTATCTTGTTTAATATTTAATTTGAGGTCTATTCAAAGTAATCGATGTTGGGAAACTAAGCTCTCTCCCGGTATTACCTTACAGTCTTTAACTGAACTCATTTCACTTCTTCTTAGGAGAAAGTAATCTATTTGGGTAGAATGATTGCCACTTTTATAAGTTATCAAATGTTGGTCTCTCTTTTGAAAAAATGAATTCACTATTGCCAAGTCAAAAGCAGATGCAGCCTGAAGCAAGGCTTCACCATCTTGGTTCCTATTCCCAAAGCCCCATCCACCGTGCACTCTTTCATACCCACCATTCATTCTTCCAACATGGTCATTGAAATCCCCTCCAACGTAAATTTGCTCGTTCTCTGGTATACCCATAACCACCACATCTAAATCCTCCCAAAACTTATCTTTCACGACATCATCACATCCAGTCTGCGGTGCATACGCACTTACTATGTTTAGTACTAGATCTCCTAATAATATTTTTACGACTATTAATCTATCATTCATCCTCTTAACATCCGTCACACATTTTTTCAACTCATCATCCAATACCACTCCCACACCATTTCTCTTCCCATCGCTTCCACAATAGTAGAATTTATAACCTACTCCAATTTCTCTAGCTTTCGATCCCTTCCACTTCGTCTCCTGTAGACAAGCAACATTTATTCTTCTCCTTTGCAAAACATCCGCTAGCTCTCTTCCTCTTCCAGTCATCGTTCCTACATTCCAACTTGCCATTCTCAATCTTACTTCCCGGACTCGCGTCTTACGTTGCACCCGTCCCTGATGCAACAACCCTAATCCATTTCTCACAGGTGCCGGGTGCTGCCCCTGCGCGTCGCCTAGAGGGTACGCCCTAGCATAGTCACCATTATCATTTATTCGTAAGTCCATGTTGTTGAGGGTTTTGGCTGATGGTGTTTTATGACCGGCCGCCTGCCTGACGTCAACCCTCTTTGGGAATACTTGCTGTTGCTTCTAGCCGACGATAACTACTGACCCCTATCGCCGTCTTTAAGGCCTTCCACACTGCCTTGCTGCCTCGCCACCGAAGGTGGGTTGCCAAATGGCCGAGGCAGACTTCGTGCACTATGCGGGGAGCTACCGCTAGACTTGAGTGTCAAAACACCCAAGCCCCCCTCACCAGGTTTAGCCCACGAGTCGACGTGGTTACCGGGGTGTGGCCGCTGCATGCAGGACAGCTACTTGGAGCCACTGGTGAGAGTTTGTAGGCTGTCAACGATTTTAGCAGTCGTTCCACCGCCTGTTACAGCCGACTGGCAGAACGACACGCTGACACCCCACGACACCCCGACAAATACCCGTGTAATAGTTTAAATAGAGAGTCTGCAGATAGCTCAACTATTTTTTGTGTATTTTGTAAATATTTGCTTAATTGTAAGTTTCTTTATTTATTCATAGCTTCATCTAAATCCGTTCAGTCGTTACAGAAAAAAGAGCACACACAAAAAAAGTGTCGTTCAATAAAAGAGATGTAAAGAGTTATTTTCCTGCCAGGTAAGGTATTATGGGGAAAAAACATGAAGATGGGCATTGCGTGGATGTTCAGCAAACTACAACGATAGGGTAAATAGTAATTTGTATGCGGGGGACAGTAATGAGAGAGATTTGGACGCGACTGGTACCCTATGTAAGTGGAAACAAGAGTGGTGTTGAGCTAGTGAATAACTATATCAAAATAAATTAAAAAATCAAAATCAAAAGCGTATTTGGTTGCTTTTTACTATGCTTCATCGTACGAATTCTGTTGTGTTCAACTCATCTGTATTTATTCAGTAGGATCGCAAGGGTCACTTTTAGATGTCTTAAAGCAGGTGAGTCAGAAACAGAGAACAGGCAACAAAATACGGCTTGGTTCCTATAGTTTTTTTATATGATCCTTTTACAAATCAAATATAATAGCAGTGAAGTTCCAGTGTGGTGCCATCACCATCATCATCATCATCCACAGCCCGACTTAACCCACTGCTGGGCCACCTCTCTTTGCTTTTGCCATTCACCACGATCTTGGGCTACCCTCATCCATCTACGGCCCACGACGCTGACAAAGTCGTCAACCCATCGTGCTAATGGACGTCCAACGCCTCTCTTCCCAGTCCTCGGCCACCACTCCGACAATCTTTTGCACCACCCGTCGTCACCCTTCACCGATAACTACATATTTCCCAAAAAAAAATAATCGGCCACACGAAGGTCGATTTTGAACCTTTGGAATCCATCCTAAGCATATGGTGTTGTGATCCAATAAGTGAGTGGGTTTGCTACTTAGTAGTAGAGCTCCAAGCTGATGGAACAAGCATATGGCCCACCTGATGTTAAGTGGTAACCATCGCCTATAACAAAGCATTGCCTCGTAGGTCACACACGTCAGGAACGTGCCCTACGATGCACTGCCCTGCGTCCATCAACTGGAGGCATACAGATATTCAGCCTCACGTGCCAGTAAATACACCAGCACCCATACCCTTCAAACCGAAACACAGCAATGCTGCTTCACGGAAAAAATAGGCATGGTGGTAGTACTTCCCCGGACGAGCCCTTCACAAAGAGCTCTACTACTTACTGAAAAAGTATTGTGTGTGGCTTGTTTGGGGAAGTACTACCACCACGCCTATTTCTGCCGTGAAGCAGCATTGCTGTGTTTCGGTTTGAAAGGTGCGTGAGGCATAATATTTTTTTTAAAAGTTGCCTCATTATTGACAGCTCCACAGCATCCAGTTCTGCGATGACATCTCCGGCGTGAAGCCCGTCCATTACCTACTATCGCCACTTCGTTAGCCCAACACATTCTACCACTCGTTTAACTTTAACGACCATTATCCTATGTCCCTACATGCAGTTCCCCTGCAAACTGAACTATCTGCGCTGAAATGCTCAAGGGGTTATGAGCCTTATTGTGTTTGGAATTCTTCAATTGTTTGACATGTCCAATAGCTTTGCGGGCCAATATCTATTCGTTATTCAAAGTTCAAGCTGCTACTGAAGCAAAATCATTCAAGGAACAATGAACTTTATTTCGTGGTAGTTAAAGGTGATCATTAATTTCTCAAATGTGTTTATGATTTGTGTGAAGAATGCCACCCACATTTCGATGACGATTGATAGCCAAATGAATACTTAGTTATAATAAGACACTTTTGAATTTTAGTTAAGTCATCATTATCCTAAGCTGGCAGACGTCGGACATTATTATAATTTTTATTGAATAAATCAATAAATATAAATGAAAAATCCACACAAGACTATCTAGCCCCAAACTATTTTTTTTTCATATTATAACCATTAATAAGTTAACAAGTCAGACAGATAAGCTATCTCTAGATCGTTTGTAACGGTCTGCAGATAGCTCAAATGTTTCGTGTGTGTAGCTAACGGTCGCCCGCGGCTTAGCTCGCTCCGTTCCCGTTACGCCCTATTTCTGTTACTTTTTCGGGATATAAAGTCTATAACATAAAAAAAATATGTCCGTCTCCAGGTCTAAGCTACCTCCCTACCAATTTTCAGTCAAATCAGTCCAGCAGTTCACGCGTGATGGCATGACCAAGGGAAATAGAGATTCATTTTTAGGGTTCCGTAGCCAAATGGCAAAAACGGAACCCTTATAGATTCGTCATGTCTGTCTGTCTGTCTGTCTGTCTGTCCGTCCGTATGTCACAGCCATTTTTCTCAGCAACCGTAAGAGCTAGACTGATGAAACTTGGCGAGTAGATGTATTCTGTGAACCGCATTAAGATTTTTACATAAAAATAAAAAAAAAACTATAAATTTCGGGGGTCCCCATACTTGAAACTGAAACTCAAAATTTTTTTTTTCATCGAACCCATACGTGGTGGGTATTTATGAATAGGTCTTTAAAAATGATGTTGAGGTTTCTAATATCATTTTTTTCTAAACTGAATAGTTTGCGCTAGAGACACTTCCAAAGTGGAAAAAAGTTGGTCCCCCCCCCTCTCACTTCTAAAGTAAGAGAATAATAATACTAAAAAAAATATATGTTGTACATTACTATGTAAACTTCCAACGATATTTGGTTTGAACGATATCTAGTCAGTAGTTTTTTTTTTATACGTCATAAACCGTAAACCGCAATTTACCTTTCGACGAACTACAAGAACCTTATTATGTTACATCAAGTAACATATATAAAGGTTCTTGTAGTTCGTCGTGCTACGGAACCCTTCATGGGCGAGTCCGACTCGCACTTGGCTGCTTTTTATATTTTGTAAATGTACTTGTATTAATTGTAACTAGCAGTTGGTAACCGAGCTTCGCTCGGATTTTTTTTTGATAATTTGTATTTTTAAGAAATCATAAGAGTCACATTTATCATCTTTACTGGTTTATTCTTACAGAACAACGCCATCTGCTAGACATACTTGCAGTTAGTTGCTCACAATCGTCAATAGATGGCAGGAGCAGTCACATATTCAGTTTATGTTTAATTATTGAATTCGGAAAGAAATAATCATTTTCTTAAAATGAATCCTAGCTAGATCGTTTTATCGTCTCCGAAAACCCCTGTATACTTAATTTCATGAAATCGTTGGCTCAGTTTCCGAGATCCTAAATATATATATATATATATATATATATATACAAGATTTTCTCGTTTAAAGGTATAAGATTTAGTATGGGTGCAAAGTTGTTTAGCTTTGAGCGGCTGGTTGCTTCTGCGTATCTCTACAGCAATTAATATCAGCATTAATTTGGTCGAAAGCTAGATTGTCCGCGATCCCAATAAATGGCGGAACACGACTTACTTGTCAATTAGTTATCGCCGCTAAACGACGTAATTGGTGGTTACATTCAGAGGTATATTTAGCCCTTGTGGAGTGATTGCGTATGATTTGTTGCAGTCAAAACCTAGTCACATCTGTCTTTTTTGACATTAGCTTGAGCTTTGATTGCAATAAAAAACGAATTAAAACAAAACCTATCTTTGACAAGGAACGATTGCAACAAAACTGAATGTTCACGCAATAAACATGAGATAAAGCGAATAAATAGATTTCATAGCGAATATAAACTTCCCTTTGTGGCAGATAGATATTATAGTGGTCGAAAAAAAATGCCAACAAGATTATGTGATCGCTGTGTTTCTGTTAGTATCATGTATAGTGTATAGTGTGTATGTGTAGTTTATGGCGTATAATATATTGCATAATATAGTGTATAGTATAATAGTGTATATATATAGTGTATTATTATCTAGATCGACTGCAATGTAAATCTGTATTGCTGTCAAATGTCGCACTGTCAAAATTCGCAGCAGTGTGTGTGTGGATGTATGCAAAATCCTATTCTGTCCTATGAGCGCAGAGCTTCAGTCACATTTTTGATCTCTGAACTAGCCGTAACCACGTTCATACGTTAGTTTCAGTAAGGTACATCATGCTTATTGCACCTCGGATGTTATAGTGAGGTAGTTCGCCTAATTGAACTGTTGTTTCAGAAAGTCTTAATTGGTCAATGACTAATGGCACCACTGGAACAGTTAGCTTGAACGATTTCTAATGAATGCCCAATACTATGTGGTAGTCAGAGGTACGTGCAAGCATTTCATGCATATCTTTGACTGATGGGATCCGCTCATAAGTTTTCTCTTTTGTGAAAATCAGCACTACCCCATATGTTCATGAAGACATGGCATAGACATAGACATTAATTTATTAACTACATAAGCACAAAAACAAAACCACACCAGTAACAGTACAGTAGTATTTCTTTATCAGTAAAACAAAAGGACACTAAAAGAAGAAAGATACAAATAGATACATCAATACTGGAGAAGTGCGGCGTGTTTCTGTGTGCAAAAAAGGTTCTTGACTCAGCCTAATGCCCAGCTACTGTGAGGAAGCATGTCATTCGCATGGAATCATGTGCATGAAAATCCTTGGAACCTTTCCCGGTTCATGAAACCTTTTTTATGTAATTTTTTTAAAACCTCTTTGGTCAGTATCTACCTACCTCTACCTCTTAAGTCAGTATCGATAATAAGGAAAATCGAATAATTTAGAATCATTTTAAGATTTA
Organism: Thera britannica; assembly: GCA_939531255.2. Taxonomy (NCBI): domain Eukaryota; kingdom Metazoa; phylum Arthropoda; class Insecta; order Lepidoptera; family Geometridae; genus Thera; species Thera britannica. The sequence goes on from OW618037.2 coordinate 1,978,078, forward strand.
GGCCAGTATTCAGAAAGTGTGCTTGAGCTTGAGTCGAGCCTCAAGCATAGATTTTTTGACAGTTCTCCATTGATAAGTGTCAGAAATGTACGCTTGAGTGCATTGAGTGCTTCAGCTGATCGCCATCGCCGTCGCTTAGATGTGCGCAGGCCTTTACACAACGTGACTAGCTTTTTATAGGACGTTATGCCAATTAAAACGATATTTCAGAACTCTTGAATTCAATAAAACAGATAGGAATCCTCAAAGTAATTAGAGAATGTGATTTAAGAAGGCACTTACAGGAGAAAGTTGGCGAATCTGTAATGCAATCTAGAATGAGGCTATTAAATGTAATAATTACTCCGCTCATTGCTTTTGTTCACAATCTACCTACTTCTGATTTTATTCTCTTTGTAGTACAGTTAGAATTGGTCTAATTAAAAATAAACCTATTAAGGACGTTATTACATTGCATACGTCTGACTAAGTGAAGTGGCACCACACTGGAACTTCACTGCTATTATTTTAGACTATTTTTGATTTGTAAAACGATCATATAAAAAAACGGTAGGAACCGAGACGTAGTTTGTTGCCTGTTCTTCTACGCTTGGTCGCGTGGAACTGGCACCTAGACTCACCTAGCTTTAAGACGTTTCAAAGTGATTCTTGTATCGTATTGAATAAACGCTTATTGAATCTTGAATCTTGAATTACATTTTTGACACTCTCGAATTCGGCTTTCTGCGCCAGCACACAACAGCCAAGTGACCACTAACACATTGAAGCCCATTTACGCATGTTATATCTACTTATGATTCCTGGTTCCATGAATGGTACCCAAAAACCGTTGATATTTGTAAGTCCCTCCTTAAACTCCATAAAAATTAGGTATATTTAGCTATCAGTGGTCGGAGCTCACAAACGGATAAACCGATTTTGATTTGCGCTGTCATATTTGACAGCGTTTCTCTGATCGCTGACGCATAACGCTTAAATGTGCTGACTGCGATATTTAACAGCGTTTCACGTATCCATCGGTATCGCAGGCTTTTAGAGGTGCGTTGAAAGGTAACTTGGGCGGAAATGTCTTCAGGCACAATCCATCTTCTGTTACGCAAATTATATTTTAAGAATATAGAGGGTTTAATAATTTAAGTAATTCTTTACTCTAATATCAATTTCATATTATTGATTTATTCTAAAATATATTTGTGTGCGGAATTTCATCTAAAACTAAGATTGAATTAAATAAAAAAGTTAAACAAACAAATAAATTAGATGTATTATTATTAATGTATTATCATAACATTATTATGTATGTTTCGTAATTATTATTATTTCAAACATTTATACGCAGAAATCACACCAAATTACCGTAGAATTGTAAAGTCGTTCATTAGCAGGCCTCCGGATAGTTATTTGTGAATAATAGCCCAATAAGTGGCTCTAGTTCGAGTCACGTTACAGAAAATGCTTTGAAACTTTGCGCCGTATCAAGGTTTGGTCTAACAACATACTAAAACAGCCTTAGGTAAGCGCATAGCACATAACACACTCGCCGACACCTATTAACAATGTAAATTTACCAGCTCATTTGCGTCTTAATTAGACTTAGGCTAGAATGTGCACTTAGGGGATATACGGGGTGCGCTTTTTACAGTAAACTGTCTACTTATGGATCGTGGAATTCTTGCTTTATACAGCCCACATCATCATCAGTATGTTGTATATTATGTTGGTCATCTTATTATAGACATTACGCAATAACCTTAGGCAGTGTTAAAGAAAAATCCTTATTTAACTTAAAAAAACATACAGAATAGGGGTTCTTTTCGTGTTTTTCGCCATCTGTCACGAGCAAAGTTATATTGCGCGACCTATAACATAATTCGTTCGAAGATGGTGCTGTCATGAGAGCCATAGACAACTTTTCTTTCTACCAAAGAGAAGACAAATCATCTTTTTTTACTTTCTTTTGCTTGGCAGAAATAGCAACAGAAAAAAAACGTAATTATGTCTTATTAAGTAGAGTTGTACTATGAGAACCAAATAGCTGATAAAATACTGACATATTTTTTTGGTAAATACATAAGTTCTTAGATTACAATATAACACTCAGACAGAAAACAATCATCCGTGTTCACCACACAAATACTTGTTCTTGGTGGGGATCGAACCCTCAACCTACGGCGCAGAAGGCAGAGTTACTACCAACTGAGCTGAGACTGAGAGGTCAGTCAAAATTGTCTGTTAGCATTGCACGCCCATTTTTCAAACAGATCAATAAGTAACCACTCTACTTTGGGATATTGCTTGCTTTGGAACTAGTTTGTGTTATTTTAAAAACATGCTTTAACTGACTGCCAATCGCCGTAATTTAGAACAATAATTACGTAGCCTCACTTATCCTCCAAATGCCTATAAGCACTTAGTCTTAGGACGTGTGTTCGGCCCTCCAATATTATGTGATATTTTATTCCTTGCCAAACGTCCATGCGGCCATAAACAAACTGCTTTATATCGTAAATGGGAATGGGTACAATGCACGACAGTTTATTGTGTGTCCAGTTGTTCACAATTGCCTTTGTAAGTCTGTTGTTAATATAAATTGGTGTTCACGTTATTAGTTGTGTATGCATGTATAGATGGGTTTTACCACTAGCTAATGGAACAAGCATAGTCATGTTGAATGATAAAACCTACCACCCAACAGCGGGCACTATGAGCCGGGATACAGATACATATTCTAGTCTGGCTCATAGTGCGTCACAATATCAATATCTAAGTGCATTACTTTTTTCTCTTTTAGCTGTTGTAAGTATTATTTAGCAGGTAGGTGTATCTGCATTTGATAAAATAACCCGTGATCGTATCTGTAATGTAACTAGATTGTGTCAATAAACAAATATCATATTTAAAAAAAATATATTTCATTTCATATAAGCCCGCCTGATTTTCCTCGTAAATCACGCACGTCAGGAACGTGCCACACACCGCCCTGCGTCTATCATCAACTTGGGGCATGCAGATGTTCAGCCTCACGTGTGTTAGTAATTTCAACGGTACCCACCCTTCAACCGAAACATATAAATAGTAGTGTTGCTTCACGGCATAAATAGGCATGGTGGTAGTACTTCCCCGGACGAGCCACACACAATGAACTCTAATACTACTTGTACTTATATTGGAGAGTACAACTTTGTGGCAGTTTTATAACAATTATCGAGCTTATCTATCTATTTTTATAGTTCACTCGACCTTACTTTTTATTTTAAGTGTGAGCGTTTTATTGTTCTCTAAGCCCTTTGAAAATATATCTTTAGTGCAACCTCCATCATTTATAAGTGCTTTTCACCTACTTAGAATATTGCAAAACTGGTAAAACAACTTAATTTGCAAATTAGATTGTCACAGCGCCATCTTCAGGCCATTATTGTTGAATAATGCTGTCCCTCCTTATCAGGATGTCTCAGGAAGTGTCGCTTCACACCTCAGCGTCAGATCGTCGCTCTGTCAATTAGTTGGCTTGGGCTCAGACCTTCCACGAGCGGAGCGAGAAGCGTCTTCTGTCATTTGTGGACAATAGCATTATCTACACAGAACGTCTGTGCTTGGAGACTGTTGCTGAACAGACTGAACCAAACCATTATCGGGACTAAGTATAATGTGACATATAGCCCCGAAATATTTTGCCATTTGCCACATTTTATTCCGCAGTGGCAGACAGCACATAAATAGCACATAAATATGCAATGGCGCAGTGACATGGATAAGAGAGGAGTGAATACAGAGATGACGGCTGACAGAGGGGAATGGAGGAGGAAGACAATACATGTTGTGCTGACCCCACATAAAGTAGGATAAGAGCAAGAAGAAGGAGATATACTTGTGTGTGAGTATTCGCTGTAATTTTGTCTGTAAATAAGTGTTTTATTTTTATTAATTTAGACAGCTTCACGCCTTCGCTCGTCGCTCCGCTTCTACTCAGGTAGAGGCACCTGAGCTATGAATACTCAATTATTGACCTCCATAAATGGTGCTTGAAGCTCAATTATTTAACCACAATGGAGAGGAATTGGATCAAACATTGATTTCAATGGCGGTATTTAGATTTGCAGCATCTAGGTTGAAGGATCTTCAGTTCTACGGCGAAGTAGCTGAGCTAGTACTAGAATTCATTATCCTTGTAAATATAAGTGGGCCTACCATCATCTATTGAAATGAGAGCTTATCAGGAAACTACTGAAACTACAGGACTGAAAGGTTCTTTGACGACCTATACTCCTAAACTGGCTTTCATGAAATTTTTAAACCAAAAAAATTTAAAGCTTTACAAATAAAATAAAACAAAAAAAAAAGTAAGAAAAAAAAAGAAATAACTACTACTTCAATTTTTTTTTTGCAAATTTGAAAAAGTATTAAGATATGCAAGGTCTCCAGACTTGGCATATCTTTTACTTTTGCTGCTTATAATTAAATTTATTTACACAAAGAAACTTACAATTAAACAAATATTTACAAAATGTACAAAATACACAAGAAACAGTTGAGCTATCTGCAGATCGTTATAATTATTATACTTCAATTACAATTTACAAAATTTGCATTTTGGATAATCTCTAGTTTACAAGTTTTGTTTTAATATGATTTGGAAAGACTTGGAAGTTCAACACCTTTACTACTTTACATAGTAAATGCCAGCAAATCAAACACTTCGCCATGTATTTTACTTCGTTCGTTCAATCAGCGTAATTCGACGGATAATCGTTTGTAAATAACAGTTAGAATAGGTCAGACTGGATTTGCTAATCATGTTATCTAAATTACAGCAAATTAAATTAAATTATAGGTATACCTCGTACCTAGGTTTCGTAAAACTTACTTTAAGAATTGATATAACTATTTATCAATACTTGCTTGATATGTATAAACTGTTTGGGTATACATCTTTTAGAGATTACCGCTTTTTAACCGACTTCCAATCAAAAAGGAGGAGGTTCTCAATTCGGTTTTTTTTTTTTTTTATGTTTACCGCATAACTTCGTCATTTGTGAGCCGATTTGAAAAAAATATTTTTTTATCTGAAAGGTACTGCTTCCAGATTGGTCCCATTTTAATTTTATTAAAATCGGTGTAGCCATTTTTTTTAAATTATTTTTTTAATGTTTGTAACTGCATGCCTCCGTCATTTATGAACCGATTTAGAAAATTATTTTTTTATTTGGAAGGTTATTCTTACGTCCAGATTGTCCCAAACAAATATGACTAAAATCCGTTTAGCCGTTTGACAATGAAGTCGGTTTCTCAAGTTTTTTAAACTTATAATTATTTAGGGTCACTAGTTCTTATGAACTTGTGTTACGAGTAAAAGGATTTAAAGTGCGACTTATAGGGATCCATGTGCATGTAACATACATGTGAAGCACATGTTTTCAAATTAAAATACAAGAATAATAAAAAAAAAAGATTCCCAAAAAAGTAAGTTAATAAAAGTAATCTAAAAAGTAAAGCTTACCTACTTTACTTTTGTATGAGCAACTAACTCTAGTGACAAAGATGTTATAGACAGATTTTTTATTGGATTATTTTTAGTTAATTTTGAAGCTAAGCTTGCTGCACATTTCAGTAATAATTGGTGAATTTACAAAGTCCTTAATTACAATAACAAAATTGCATAACAAACTATAAGGACATCTTGTAGTATAAGTGTAAGTGTGTAGTGTAAGTGTAATAACTTAAAGCCACATTGTTGAACAATCTTCATGTAACACATAAAATTGTCGTACGTAATACCAATTACAATAATTTATTCACAAACTTAATTTATCTATATCCGGGTCCACCTGTCAGCGTAGGTACAGTCACTTCCACAAGGATGGTTGCAATTCATTATTTCTAAGAATAAATAACGGTGGACATTTCACAACGCCAATACCAATTAGATAGCTAAGCAATAAGAACCAGATGACTGAAACCTTTTTTGTTTGAAAAAATAGGATAAAACATTTACAAAACTAGAAGTTTTGTAATTAGTACTATCTAGCTGATATAATACTTAATAATTTTTTTGGTAAATACATTCTTAGAGTTCATTATAACACCCAGACAGGGAACAAACATCTGTGTTCCCCATACAAATATTTGATCTCCGTGGGGATCGAAGCCACGTCTGCAGTGCAGAAGGAAGAAATACTACCAACTGAGCTGAGGCCAAAATAAAAAAAACAAACAAAAGTCTCATCATAAAAAAAATCGTTATGCCAATATGTTCTAATAGAAAAGTCAACGAACTTTTATTTTCAAAATGATGGATCTCTGTGCCAGCGACTGTACTTATACCTAAATGAATGTAATATGATGTGTCTGTCTGTCTGTCACTATTATCTTCCATCACTAACCGTTTCAAATATAAGTACGACTACTTAACCAATTATGATAGTGTTTGTAAGCGTAGTAGCGTTCATTTTAATTTGATGCAATGTTGGTGATATAACTGACACTGATTTTATCAATTTAACTAGAAAACAGTCATCATCATAAGACGGCTATCATTTTATTAATACCTATTGCAACAACGTAGAATAAAGAATACTAAAATACACGTTAAATAGGTAAAAATAATAATACTAAAAAGGTAATAGGCTGAAAGTAAAAATAAACATAACATAAAGTACCTTTTATTGATTTTAAAGTGTTTACTACACATAAGGAAATTATACACCAAAGTGAAAGATTACGAATAACCAAATAAGAAAGAGATATAATGGGCAGTCTTATCGCTAAGAGCGATCTCTTCCAAACAACCTTTGGATGGAAAGAACATATTGCATGAGTATGGAACCCCTTCCATACTCATAAAATAAAAATAAAACCATTCCTAATAAAATATTAATAAAATAAATAGCAATAAACTAATCTATATGATATAAATTTTAATAGATACAAAATAAATAAATGTAATCAAGATATCATAATACGAATGAAAGGAAAGAAAATCAATAGCAAATACAAAGAGATGATACTGAAGGGAGTGAAAAGTGAAGCAAGAGGTAGTGATGAACCATGGTTTTAAAGATAAAAAGACATACATACAACAATAATAAGCGAATATTTTACTTCGGAAAAAGTTCAAACAGGCACTAAAAAGCCGGACATGTCCGGACCAAGTCGCTATGCTATCTTGGAATTTTCCTTGATACAGAAACATCTTCAAAATCGATTCAACCATTTGAACATTTGCATAAACCATTGAACATTAGCATTTTACTTCGGGCTCCGATTACAAATAAGTACAATAATTAATTGCAGCCATCTATGAGCAGAGAATCAGCGTTCTTTATCATCATTGAAAGATAAACTACTTCCATTCTCACAAATCTTTGCGAAAAGAGAGTACAGGATGGTTTAGAATTTAGAGAATGGTTCAACACAAAAAGAAAATTGAACGTTTTCTTTGCACCCATAAAAAAAACAGATTCTGTTTTCTACGTAATGCCTACGAAAAATATGACAAAACTGTATGTACTGTTTAAATAAAGGAAAGTTGTTGTGGTGGCTGGTGCAGGAGAATAAAAGATTTGGTAAATTTTAAAGTCAAGCGGTTAAACTTATTCTAAATTTTCCTAGGAAGAGGAATAAAAACATATTTTCAGTTATTTTCACATCAATTTCCTCCATTTTTTTACTCTTAAGCCCGGTTTCCACTGCGAGCGGAACGGACCCATTAATGACTTCGCTAAACTCGCAAACGCAAACTGCATACTTGTATTTCCACCAACAAATAGTCGGACGGAAGAGCCGAGCGTGTAGAAAGAGTAGAAATGAGCTCGCTCAGTTCGGGGGAGCGGAGCGGAGTACTTACGGACTCCGCTCAACTCGCAATTACAATTTAGATAGTAGTGTTTCCACATAGAAAGTGATGAGCCGGGCGGATTGAGCGAGTAAAAAGAAATTGAAAAGAGTGGCCTGCACCGACTAGTTCAGAACGGACTCGCTCGCTGTCTGACCTTATTGACATTTAAAATATACTTTGTTTTTTCTCACATTCTTGATAGCTAACATTGCTCCTTCATTAAAATCCGGTGTTTGCATAAATGTCAATAAGGTCGAAAATCGCTTGAACCTGTTTTTTTAAAGAAAAAGTCAATCGCTACAGCGTCATTCGAAACTAAGTACCGGAACCTAATTATCTTTGTTGTTTCAGTCCAGGATGCGAAATCCGAGTGGAAAAAAGTTTTTCTGTATACATAATCACTATCATCACTCGATTCCGTGTCACTCGATAACATCGCAACAACACGACCACACCAAACCAGCTCAAAACTTCAACTGAACTCGTTCTGTGTGGAAATTATCTATTCGTTTTTCATTTCTCATTTTCCGTTCAGCTCAGTCCGCTCATTTCTTCATTTTGCAGTGGAAATCAAATGACCAACTCTTCGTTAGTGGTAACGCAAACCTATTTCATTAAAAAGGACTCCGTTCCGCCGAACCATTTTCCGCTCCTTTCGCAGTGGAAACCAGGCTTTATGAGTTTCACTATGAAGTAGTGTTACCACATTACAAAAAATCGTCTTTTTTTTTAATCTACGGTCACACTTTACCATTCTACCGCTTCTAGTCAATCGATTGGCAACATTGTATTGTTGGTCATCAATCATCATAATTCATATCCGTTTAAGAAATGGTATCGTCGTACCAGGCCATTTTAGAAAAACTGTTACCCGTCACATTTGTCTGGATACCAGGGATACCAGATAGATGTTTGTGAAAAAAGTAGCCTGGATTTTCCTACACAACGTTTCCACTTCAGCCTGCCTAGATAACATCTAAAGGAAGTATACCTAGAGCTGGATCTCCCCCATTCGGGATAGCCTTTTCCCTGGAGACACTCTGTATAAGGTATGCAATCACAGCCGCGCACGCGAATCGGAAGCCAACAATGCTAAACAATTTATTTTAATGGGCATTTATTAAGTTGGCTCTATAATATCTATGGTTGCACTGCGGGTGGTTTAGATTATCTATGTCATGCGCGCGCGCAGCCGATGCGTATCGGGAGTCTTCGGCCCCATTCGGTGTATTCAGATGGTATCGAGGCCGATGACAATGGTCAAACAAATGTGATCACGCTTGCCTGTTTCTGTTTGAAATGCTATTTTCACGTTTGACTTTGGTATGAATGCTTGCAATTAGTCAAAATGCGGGCGCTTTGTCTAGTTTGTACCTTCGTGTTTTTTTTATTAATATGTACCTACCTATGTTTAACTATTGTAACCAAAATGCAAATGATTTGAATTTGTTCTCGCTCTAGGTATGTATTATAATTTATAGCTGGAGCCTAGTTCTCGGGCCGACCGAGATCATTTTGCAAATTTTATTTTATTGCTTCTTTTCGAAGAGAGAATGAATGATTTCCTTGAGTAATTCATCGACGCCCCCATCGTAGAAAACGTAGAAAAAGTGCGGGGTTGTGCAATGGATCTCGGTCGGCCCGAGAATTAGGCTCCAAGTGGTTATAGTAATGTTTGTACAAAAAACCCGCCACATGCACCGCCGACAAGGAGAAGGCCAAAAACCGTTCTTGTTTGAACGGTATAAAAAAAGGCTTATTTATTACAATTTTACAATAATCACATAATTATAGTTAATTTTCTCATGCATTTCTAAAAAATTGTATAAGTATTCGCATTTTAAATTTGTATCTTGTTAATAATAATTTATCTATTCATTTATTTCATGCATATTTTAAAGTGTATTTATTATTTTACATTATTTCTTTGTTAGGACCCCTCTCGGGTAAAGGCTTGGAATTGCACAAGGGTCTCAATAATCACTACTACGAGAGCAAAACAGCAGCTATACTTAGTTATTTTATATTTACGACTGCTGTTAGAAATACCTACCACAGAACATTTTCAGACAATACGCGGTTGATTTCGCGTCCTGTTTTGATATAATATCTACAGCAAAGCTGAATCTATGATCCATTAAATCATAAGATCTTTATGATCCTTATGTGGATCTGTAGTAAACACTGAATGATTCACGCTCGCTTATTGTAATGTAATCTGAGCTCCATCTGTAGGTGGTCGACTTAGAAACAAATGTAAAGCACTAGCTGTTGCCCGTGGCTTGGCTTGCTCATTGTATCTTTGTATGAAGGATAATACAAAAAAGTGAGTTTCTTAGATATTCTTCTAGGATTGGTTGCATGCGTATAACGTGGTGCTTATTTTGTAAATATATTATAATGTAGGTACGCTGAATTTGATTCACAAGATGTTTCAAAATAATCTTTGTGGCTTTTTAAAGCATACATATATTATCACTGGTTTAGCATGAGGTTTATGAACAATAGTTTATTTTTGAAAGAAGAAGGAAATATTTTAGTTGGACGAAGGTTGGTAAACCAGGTTGATGATGATGAATAAGTAAATAGAAAGTCAGTTGAAATCGGTCGGTACACAAGCTGTCAACTGACTTGTGAACTCTCACCTTTTCATAGAGAATAATTAAACCGATGTTCTAAAGCCTCTGGAGCAGCCTTTGTTTTACAAAAATGGACGACAATCTGATTGAGACGCAATTTTAATGAGTAGAAACTAGATTGTTAAACTAGTACCTAGTAGAGCTCTTTAGGATAGTAGCAGTAGAGCTCTTTTTGAGGGGCTCGTCAGAGGAAGTTGGTACTACCACCATGCCTCTAGTGCCTCTAGTTGATGGACGCAAAACAGTGGATCATAGGGCACGTTCCACACGTACGTATAGGAACTACGAGGCAATACTTTGTTGTAGGCGATGGTTACCACTTAACATTATGGTGGACCATGCCCACCATAATGTTAATTAACTTGCTTGTTCAATCAGCTAAAGTTGTATCAAAAAAAGAAAGATTGCGTCCAGGGAAGAGGGACTACCACAGAAGCTTTGCAATTAACCAGCGATGCTTGTCTACCTTACCTACCTTTACTGACTTTAAGGGTAGGTAAGTGCCTATGAAATTACATGCATAAAGTCGGAAATTTTTAAACTGAAAGCTATTACAATAGGTGGGTGGCCTAATACTAAAGAAAACCTATTACAATAGGTGGTATTATCGCTAAACAGCGATCTCTACTAGACAACTTTAGGATGAAATGGACTCATGATATTTTACAAGGGATGACTGTGTGCGTGGAAATAATAAATAAATAAATAAATGCCTTAAATTCAGATCAATGAAGTCCGATAGGTACTTCTCTTTGCATTATGTGTAAAATTTTATGTAGTAAATAAATAAATGTCTATGTCTATGTCTAAAATTATAAACATCTTTGTGTAGTGTTTTCCACTAGTTTTATCAGGACGATTCTTCCCGACATAGGCGACGTCCTCAGGCTTGCGGACCTTACCCGCGGATACATGCATTCCGGAGACACAAGCTCACGATCTGTCCTCGCAATAACTCCGGTAATTGACGTCAGCCACCCAGACAGCGAAACTATTGTTGGCAGAGACGAGTAAGTATGGATTTGACTATTTCTATTGTTATGATGATACAAAAAAAAGCTGGATAAAAACTAACCTCAACTTTACTAAAAGCGTGTATGTATCTTGGTATCCGCCAAATATTATTTTTTTACATTAGACTAGAGCTGGGATGATTGAATATGTATTAAACTTAAGGCTCACATAATATACATAAACTACCTAATACTACCGTGTTCATTTTTCAAATACGGAATCCACCCTTTCATTCGCAATATTTTTTTTATTAATTACACAAATGTTTGAATATGCAAATAGCCTTTTAAGCGTAAGTTTGTTTATGTAATTGTACCTAAGTCAATTACCTTTTAAGGGTTTAATTAAATCTGGTTAATAATATCGATAAATACATGCTATTATATTATTATGCCATTGGCGGTTTAGAAATAAGACAACGTTGAATTTATAGTGACCACAAAAAGCGAAATTACATGGCAACGAAACATACAAATCGATATTGGCATGAAATGAAATACACCTAGGTAAGACCAGAGGGAGACGAGAGCTTAGTTTTATTGCAATTTTTTAAATCCAGTTTTATAAATCATTAATTAAATTAATCACTAGCGTAATTATAAACGTGAAAAAAAAAGTAGTTACCTACCCCATTTTTTTTTTAAACTGCAAAAGAAGTTTTTAAAAAAAATTACGCATAGACACGCTTGCTCATAACACAAACACGAGTAGGTACTAGCAGACCAATCGACAGTTTGTTCTAAATCATTCAAATCGTGAGTTGCACCCTTTCTCCGCCGACTCCAGATATCGGCTCGTCCCTATAACTCAACGCGCGCGTGCGGTGACTTCTCTATGATAATTTAATTGTTGTGCGTGTTGGAAATATATAGCAATATCGAGCCTTACGAACCTTTAGATAGAACGACATGTTTTATGGCAAGCCGGCGGACTCCCGCCGTTTCACTGATTCAGCGATGTTACTTTGTATTGTAAGCTTTTTGAATGTCAATGCAGAATGTTACAGCATCCGAAAATGAGCAATTGGTTTCTGATGTAAATCAGTCATTATCAAGGAACTAGAGGTAACCATAAACTAAAGAGCGAAGCACAGGGCATCCTTCTCTGATGGATCAAAGTTCCGAAGCTGGATGAAGGAGTTGGATGAACTATTTTTAGAGTTAAGCTCGCCTTTGTTCCTTAGGCATGTTGGTTATGCATGTGCAAAGTTGAAATTTGGAAAGAGCATAGGTATCAAAATCTTTAAAATTGCCAATTTTCAAAACTCCCGGAAAACTTTCCAGGTAACCTCTATTTTTTCGACCAAATGACTGGAGTAACTATAAAGAATAAAGAAAAAAAGCTCAATTGTTGGAAAAAAAAGATTTTTAGCGAAAGCCCTTCAAATAAAAAAAAAGCAGCCAAGTGCGAGTTGGACTCGCCCATGAAGGGTTCCGTAGCATCAAGTAACATAATTAAAGGTTTTTGTAGTTCGTCGAAAGGTAAATTGTGGATTACGATTTATGACGTATAAAAAAAAAACTACTCACTAGATCTCGTTCAAACCAAATATCGTTGGAAGTTTGCATAGGTAGTTGTACAACATATATTTTTTTTTAGTTTTATCATTCTCTTATTTTAGAAGTTAGAGGGGGGGGGGGACCAACTTTTTTCCACTTTGGAAGTGTCTCTCGCGCAAACTATTCAGTTTAGAAAAGAAACCTCAACATCATTTTTGAAGACCTATTCGTAGATACCCCACACGTATGGGTTCGATGAAAAAAAAAATTTTGAGTTTCTGTTTCAAGTATGGGGACCCCCAAAATTCCTAGTTTTTATTCTATTTTTGTGTAAAAATCTTAATGCGGTTCACAGAATACATCTACTCGCCAAGTTTTATCAGTCTAGCTCTTAAGTGGCTGATAGACGTACGAACTTAAAGTACGCGGTTTTTAAGGTCGCGAACTTACTCGGCTCGACGTTGGTGACACACGTGAAGCTTACTCACTCTGTATTGCGATGTCGATGTCGATTTTGCGCGGCGGTTTTAAAGTACGCGTACTTACGGTGACACACACGCGAAAAAGGTCGGCGAGCCATAAGTACGCGTACTTGCTCGTACGTCTATCACCCACTTTACGGTTTCGGAGAAAAATGGCTGTGACATACGGACGGACAGACAGACAGACAGACATGACGAATCTATAAGGGTTCCGTTTTTGCCATTTGGCTACGGAACCCTAAAAAGAATGATTTGACCTACAGATGGTTTTTTTTATCTGAATGATGGTGCTGACCTTTTTGGGTTCCTCCAAAGAAGGTTAAATAGGCACACGTTCTAGTACAGAATAGGAAAAACAGATCAAAGATATTTTATCTAACTTGGTACTTGATATGTGGAGCCGCAATTTCAGTTCACCAGTAGGTAATTGACAGGTATTGTGTAGAGAACAAAAATGTATGAATTTGCCACATCTGGCACTATCTGTAGTCCAAGTCTATAAAGGCTGTTGTATTGAATGACGACCAGGGCTGGCTGGTCAGCATGTGTTGTTTGAAATCCACACCTTTCTATCAAAGGAGGATTTTTGTATACAAGATGTAGCTGGCATTCTTGAACATCTATAAAAATAAATAAAGTTGGAGCTTGGTTTTTAGGGTTCCGTAGCCAAATGACAAAAACGGAACCCTTATAGATTCGTCATGTCTGTCTGTTCGTCCGTATGTCACAACCATTTTTCTCCGAAACTATAAGAGCTAGACTGATGAAACTTGGCGAATAGATGTATTCTGTAAACCGCATTAAGATTTTTACACAAAAGTTGAAAAAAACAATAAATTTTGGGGGTCCCCATACTTAGAACTGAAATTCAAAAAACTTTTTTTCATCAAACCCATACGTGTGAATATAGTATATAATAATATTCATATCTATGAATAGGTCTTCAAAAATGATGTTGAGGTTTCTTATATCGTTTATTTCTAAACTTAATATTTTTTGCGAGAGACACTTCCAAAGTGGTAAAATTTTGGCCCTCCCCCCCTTCAACTTCTAAAATAAGAGAAAGATAAAACTAAAAAAAATATATGTTGTTCATTACTATGCAAACTTTCAACGATATTTGGTTTGAACGAGATCTAGTCAGTAGTTTTTTTTTTATACGTCATAAATCGTAAACCGCAATTTACCTTTCGACGAACTACAAGAACTTTTATATTATGTTACTTGTTGCTACGGCGAGTCCGTTTTAATTTTATATGTACAACTAGTTCATGGAACAATTGTATGGCCCAACTGATGCTAAGTGGTACTCATCGCCTATTGCATTACTTCGCAGGTCAACGCATGTTACCCTATGATAAACTGGCCTTCGTCCATCAACTTCAGGCATACAGATGATAAGCTTCACTTGCCAGTAATGTCATTGGTACCCACACCCTTCAAACCGAAACACAGCGACGCTGCTTCTTGATAAAAATAGGCGTGGTGGTAGTACTTCCCTAGAGGAGCCCTTCACAAAGAGGTCTACTACTGCGTTAATTAAATCTACCATGCCATAGTAGGGTTAAACCCTTACACTTTCACAATATATGTGTGTCCGTATACCTAATAAAACATAACCCAGCGCAGATATTTCATTATATCAGGCCAGGTGATAACCCTAATTCAAAGCGGCATCACAAAGGGAAAGCCTAGATCTTACCGAAGATCGCGCTACACAACTATACGTCCTACCAGCATCTAACAACATATCATGGACAATTGCAGAACCCACAACTCACGACGCACAACCACCCATAACTTCATGACATAAAGTCCATAATTGCATGCAGTTTATGGACATAATGTATCGTTGTATGTTATTCAGACTAATGATATTAGTTCGACGTTAATTTGGGCATTTACCAGTCACAAGACAAACATTGATTTATTATGGTGGTACTGCGTGGGTCGCCTGAGGACAAATAGTATCTAACCTAGAAAGCAGGTTGCCAGTGCTTTATACGAGTACATAGTCCAAGCGATCCCGCAAACATGTAAAAAAGAGACCATATTTATAGTATGACCTTACACGACGGCACTGATCGTCTGGTGGAAGGAGTGTGTCTAGTCTTCCGATCCAAAGAGGAAGTGTTCTTCATCTTTGAAACGAAAACTTTTTCGTTATCTTTGAACGAAATATTATCAAAATATCCACGGATCTTAGATTTATTATACCTACCAACCCTTAAATATGACAACATTCACCTCGTTTTATACAAGTTAAATATGGAATGGTGCCTAAAAATAAAAAAAATTGGCCACGTTTCTTCGAAGGCAGTTTGAACCAGCAGGGGCGGTTGCTTTCTATGTAAAAACGGCTCGACTTGTATTATTTGGACAAGTTTGAATAATATTTAGCTATTAAAAGTAGGTATGTAAATAGCTACTTGGACCAGTGTCAATGAGACAGGTAGGTAGGTGTGTACCTGGAAATATTTAAACAGCAGTTATTATTTTGAGAATTAATAAAAAACAGTGCACTGGACAGTACTTGATTTCTCTTTTAAATTGAATTTTAGGTAGAACAATTTCGAGCCTCTTCAGCCACCGCCTGCTCTTCACATTGTTTTCGGTCCCTATGGTGGACGGTTAATACCGCGTGAATTTGTTTTTGTAAGTGAGGTAATATTATGTTTATACTTAGACATGTTTAAACCACGCAATAAACAATTTTTATCTTTATCTTATCTTTAATTCGTCTTCATTACCTAACTCGCAATGCCCGAAACAAGCGTAAATAGGCATTTCTATTCTATGCTGTCAAACGTCACATTTAGTACAAAAATGTGACGTGTGCCTAAAAATGTGTGTTTTAGTAGAACGCTAGTTGGTAACCGAGCTTCGCTCGGAATTTTTTTCGTTAATATGTATTTTTAAGAAATCATAAGAAGCATATTATTATCTTTACTGGTTTATTCTTACCGAACAACGCCATCTACTGGACATGCTTGCAGTTAGTTGCTCACAATCGTCAATAGATGGCAGGAGCAGTCACATATTCAGTTTATGTTTTTAGTTTTTTTTAACGAACAGATTCATTTTCCGAAAATGAATCCTAGCTAGATCGTTTTATCGTCCCCGAAAACCCCTGTCTACTTAATTTCATGAAAATTTGTTGTTATACCTATTTTATAGAATCATTAAATACTCTCTTTAAGATGGAACAACGATTTGAATTTTGAAATGTATGTTATTTTTTGTTGTACGTCTTATTGATCACTCAAAATAAAATTCTCACACCATGTGCATGTTTTTACTGTAGAATTACAACAAAAAACGTTATCAGCACGAATTGTTTAGTAGAATTCGCAGCATGTACATATCAATAGTGTGAAAGTATTCAATTTTGTATTTTGTGTCGAAAAAAATCCTTGCAAAATGTCATGTGGAGATGTCGTCGACTATACCCTCGCTCCTGCTATCTAATAGAGATGGATATGGTGCACAATAGATGGGTACGATGAACCGGACATCACTACTGTGCAAGTTAAGTTGAATAAGAGAGCTCTAGCTAAGATATGTCTGACAGTAGATGGCCCTGCGATTATGCACATTAGGTGTGCTAAGACTGCCCTTGAAGCTTGGAAAGCATTACAAGATGCTTAGGAAGATAAAGGTATGGGACGAAGAATCTCGCTGAATGAATAAGACTAACATTAGAAAGAAAGCTGTACAGACTCTCGCTGAATGAATATTACAATGTGCAAGTTAAGTTGAATAAGAGAGCTCTAGCTAAGATATGTCTGACAGTAGATGGCCCTGCGATTATGCACATTAGGTGTGCTAAGACTGCCCTTGAAGCTTGGAAAGCATTACAAGATGCTTAGGAAGATAAAGGTATGGGACGAAGAATCTCGCTGAATGAATAAGACTAACATTAGAAAGAAAGCTGTACAGACTCTCGCTGAATGAATATTACAATGTGCAAGTTAAGTTGATAAATGATAAGAGAGCTCTAGCTAAGATATGTCTGACAGTAGATGGCCCTGCGATTACGCACATTAGGTGTGCTAAGACTGCCCTTGAAGCTTGGAAAGCATTACAAGATGCTTAGGAAGATAAAGGTATGGGACGAAGAATCTCGCTGAATGAATATCAGAACATAGAAATGTAACATTAGAACATGTTAGAATATTAGAATGTAACATGTAGAAATGTGGCAATTCAAGAAACTCTTTTCGGTACAGACTCTCACTGAATGAATATCAGAACATAGAAATGTAACATTAGAACATGTTAGAATATTAGAATGTAACATGTAGAAATGTGGCAATGCGGTCGTAGAAGATGCCTCGATTGCTGCAATATTATTAGGAGGTCTTACTTCAAAATATGAGCCTCTAATAATGGCACTAGAAAACAGCAATGTGGATGTGACGACTGATCTGTGATGATGACGAAAACATGGAAGCTTGTTGATCGGCCGGATAAGAAGGTGATACCATGCAAATGGGTATTTAAGGTCAAGATGGATGCTCATGGAAACATAATAAAGTATAAGGCAAGACTAGTAGCCAAAGGTTTCAAACAGGTTGAGGGTGTTGATTATAATGAAACGTTTGCTCCAGTGGTACGTCATTCGTCACTCCGTACATTGTTTGCATTAGCTGCAGAAATGGACCTAAAAATGAGACACTTGGACGTTGACACTGCTTTCCTCAACGGAGATCTTGAAGAGGAAGTTTATATGGAACAACCTCAAGGTTTTGTGAAGAAAGGTCAGGAAAGTCAAGTTTGTCTGTTGAAAAAATCCTTATACGGGCTAAAACAGGCACCACGAGCATGGAACAAGATGTTGGATAAAACTTTGCTGAAATTAGGTTTTGATAAAACTCTTTCGGAACCATGCGTTTATAAGAAACTTTTTGGTAAAGAGTTGGTTATAGTGGCAGTTTATGTTGGTGATCTCATTGTCTTTTGCCAGAGTGACATGACATTTGACATTGTCAAGCATGATCTTGGAAAATATTTTCCATGAAAGACCTTGGAGAATTGAAATATTATCTTGGACTGAATATCGATAGTAGTGATAATGGTGAAATAAAGGAAGACGGGAAAAATTCTTGAAGGCTGTACAGATGCGGATTGGGCGAACTGTGGTATCGATCGTGGGTCTTGTACGGGATACTATTTTACGTTGGCTGGAGGACCTGTAACGTGGCAGGCTAAAAAGCAACAAACAGTAGCTCTGTCATCTACTGAGGCTGAGTACATGGCACTCACGGCGGCGGCCGGGGAGGCATGTTGCCTCAAATGGTTTATTTTCGAAGTAACTGGTAAGACTAACACTGTTGCTATATTCAACGATAGTCAGAGTGCACAGAGTTTGGTGCACAACCCGGTCCACCACGAGCGGACTAAGCATATTGAGACTAAATATCATTTTATCAGAGAAATGGTATCTGACGGAATTATATGTGTAAAATTTGTCAGATAGAACGTCAATTTTGCTGACATACTAACTAAGCCACTAGGGCGCATTCTACATAAAAGGTGTCTAGAAGGTTTAGGGTTGTTTTAGCTTTAGGACGTTTTAGATTTTATCTTTGAGAATGTGATATTTTTTTTTAGAGAGTTTTTATTGAGGGCGGATGTTGTTATACCTATTTTATAGAATCATTAAATACTCTCTTTAAGATGGAACAACGATTTGAATATTTGAAATGTATGTTATTTTTTGTTGTACGTCTTATTGATCACTCAAAATAAAATTCTCACACCATGTGCATGTTTTTACTGTAGAATTACAACAAAATTGTTGGCTCAGTTTCCGAGATCCTAAATATATATATATATATATACAAGATTTTCTCGTTTAAAGGTATAAGATACCTAGTTGAGCTTTTTGTGGAAGGGCTCGTCCGAGAAAGTACCTACTACCACCAATGCCTATTTCTGCCGAGAAGCAGCATTGCTGTGTTTCGGTTTGAAGGGTGTGGGTGCCGGTGAAATTAGTGGCACGTGAGGGTGACTAACTGTATGCTATGATATGAATATCTGTAGGTCACGTGCCTGACGTGCGTGAATGCAATGCTTATTTACAGGCGATGGTTATCACTCCACACCAGGTGGGCCATATGCTTGTTTCATCAGCAAGTTTAATTATAAAAAATAAAAACAATTGCCCATTTAAAACTTGTGGAAACCGATCGCGATTTAAGCAATAAGAAGGGAGGTTAAGTTATTAGACAGCTAAAATATTGTAATTACTTCTCTTTAACTTCGCAATCATGCAACTCAGCACTAACACAACAATAACTTATGCAGTATCGGTGTACGCTTGCGGCGTTTGATGAACTTATGACGTACAGCCGATGTACGGGACCTAGGATATCTCTAAAAGTATCGAGGTATAAGGTAAAAATACACGACACTGCTTTCTGCAGCGAGTTGATCAAAAATTACCATGCTCATAGATTCGTTATTGGCACAGTAACCTTATGCTGAAAAAGAAAAATACGTTAGATTGAGTATGTATAAAAAAGGAATGGAAATTGATAGCAACTTTTATAATAAACAAAACATGTAGGTAGGTATATAAAGTTTGGTCATTAAGCGACAAAACCCTAAAAACTTAATACGCCCAAGGAGTTTATTTAAATACTCAGCAACGCAATAAACTTGCGTGTACCCCACATACCACCATGTACTAATAATGACGTATGTACCTATGTATGGGATGGTGCAAGACTAATCTAGAGTTGATTTCAAGAAAAAAGAACAAACGTTCGGTTCTTACCCGCACTTCCCACCAAGGCGGTTGAAATAAAAGATGTTCCCAAGGAGGTTTACTACCCAGCAAAGAGTGTCCTATGTCTATGGACGTTCTCCGGTCCGCCCTGTTCTCAGAGTCGTGTGTAGTGTGCCTAAGCTGTGTTACCCTTGCGGGTAGGACAGGGCCGTTTTACTGTTTATGCCAGGGGGACCAAGGTTTATCGATATTAACTAGAATTATAGCTTTGTAAGCCAACTGTGACTGGATGATAACAAGCACTTACGGCTAGACATGGAAAAGGTAGGTAGATGCCTAATCATTTACCAACATTAAAAATATATTTGAGGGAGAATATAATATCAATATTCGTTGCTCGACTAGAACCTTTCAAGTGACATAAAGTCAAAGTTTTGGGCATGAATGGCGAACACTGGAACGGAACCGGAAAGAATGGCGACGTCACGTCACGTAAAGGGGACGTCATCCAGCAGTGGTTATACAGGGTTATTCATTATTAGCTGCAAATACTCAGGAATTAGGTTCAACAAATAAAATAAAAAATATTTATGAAATGATTTTTTTAAGTTTTGTTATGAAAATCCCGAGAAAATCGATAAAGGAATCATTGGCGCCTGACCTATTTTGACCTTTGAATCGCGCCCGCGCGCCGTGAGTGACACTCTGCGTTCAGTCACCGCCTGGGTGGGTCATTGTCCTGTTCTCCGTGGCAATCATTATGCAATAGTCGTAAATAAATTAATAAAAATAAAATTTTGATACAAAAACTTGAAAAAAATTTTGATCAAATTAAAAAAAAAATAGTTTCATAAATATTTTTTATTCTATTTGTTGAACCTAATTCCTGAGTATTTGCAGTTAATAATGAATAACCCTGTATTACTTCAGGCTAAAGGCCTGTGCATATCTAGGCAATGGCGATCACAGTGAAACGCTGTCAAATAATGACAGCGATATTTGACGTTTCACTGATCTACACTCTCCACCGCAGAACGCTTAGATGTGCGCAGGGCTTAAATGATAGACGTGACAGACAGAAACGACGACAAGTAGGGAGGGTTGTGGATTCAAATTCCACATTTTACATAACCACCTAGGTACCTACTAATAGGACCTAAACTATTAACTACTAAAAGTTGGTAGGTAATAGTAAGTGAAATTTGAAGTTTTTATATTGCTAAAACACAAGATTTATATAAAAAAGCTACGTTCAATGGTATGGGAGTAAGTAGTATGTACTCATAGTAGATTGATTATTTAATTTAGTAAGACAACAACCACGCGCGTACGCTCACAATCAATTTCAACGGCAATTTGTAATCGGCTCACGTATTAAAAACCGATTTTCACATCGTAAATGAACAAATAATAGTACATGCAATAACTATGGTTAATTGTAAACCAACAACGCAAATTGATGGGCCGTTAGCAAGACATAAGCCGACACCAGACCAGCTGCACCAATTTATGGTATGGCCAAGTCATAGGAAAAAGAGGTTTGGGAACGCCGATTATTGAACTCTTAATACAACAAACAAACACACAATACAAAACATTGGAAAAGGACAGAAATAAAGGACATGTACAAAGGCGAGCTTAACCTTGAGCAGAGTTTTCTTACAACAAACCTTTGAGGCTAGTGTGAGGTGACTATATAGGTGTTGGTGTAACATTTAAAAGAAAAAGTAAAAAAAATACAAGAAATATTTAATGAATTAATTTACTAATACTAAAAAAAGGTAGGTAGGTATTTTAAAATACATAAATAAAACTAATAAAATACAATACAAATAGTGCTCTTACGGCAAATGTTTTGTATTTAAACCTTGGTCACTATAATTGGGGGTGCACAATAAAATATAATAAATAATAATAATAAATATTGTGGACAATTCAAACAACACTACCCAGCCCCAAACTAAGCAGAGCACAAGCTCTGCTTAGTTTGGGGACCAGATAGCTGATATAATACTTGAATACATTTTTTTTTTTTTGTAAATACATACTTAGAATACAATATAACACCCAGACAGAGAACAAACATTTATGTTTACCTCACAAATATTTGTGACATACATACATGGATGTATGTATGTCACAAATACATACATGGATGTGTAATGTGGTTGTTTGTGTATACCTACATGGATTTTGAGATGAAATATTTTGGGAGTTCAAACGATTAAAAAATATCCGGCACTCATGAACTGTACCAGCTGCAAAATCAGGCTAACACCACGTCTACAATTGGCCGCCCGCCTTCCAATTCCCAATCCGACAATTTGAGACGATAAAACCGAAGGCCAAACGATCTCCAAGACAAAGAGGACAAATCAAAGTAAGGTGCCATTTTGTGTCTGGCTAAGCATTGGTTAAGTAATCGATTGAATTGGACAATTTGAAGACTTTACTATAAACAAGATCGCAAAGGAAAGATAAATGAAATAGTATAGTACTTCCCGTGGTGTGTATACGATTTTTCTGCTTGACGACGGCAAAAAGCGCGAAAGTTGCCACTTTATAGTACCTGGTGAGCTGTAAAAATATGTATACAAGTATTATATCAGTCATCTGGTTCCCATTGTACAAGCTCTGTTTATTTTGGAGCTAGATAGTGTTGTCCACCAACCAGATGAACCGACGATATGGAAGTCGATGGATGGCTCAGAATCGTTCTTCCTGGAAATGTGTCGGGGAGGCCTATGTCAGCAGTGGAATTCTTCAGGTTAATGATGATGATGATGAGTGTTGTTGTATAAGTACTGAAATAATAGATAACGAAAACAAAATAAAGGAAAAAAGCATTGACAGTTAAAAGTTTGCCTGGCATGCACATCAAAACGATCTGTCAAATATGACAGCGATATTTGACAGCACATCACTGATCGCGTGATCGCCATCACCAGCGCCATCGCCTAGGTTTAGGTTTAAATTATTTTTTTCACAAAAAAACGCATGTGAATAGTTATTTAACATAAAATAAAAACTGTTCTTAGTAGTTAGTTAGGTAGTCGTTCGATTACGTAGTAGGAATATACTTATTAAATAGCAGAGTAAACGTTACGTAGCTAAGTAGGTAGTACATGCTCATACGGCAAGTTCGGCAAGTTAATCATGCGCACTTGATGTGCGGGCAGGTTTTTCCGCAAGTAGGCCGCTGGTGGGCCCTTTTTGCGTGACCCTTGACACGTGTTGCTCGAACTTTTTTAGGTTCTACAACACGCCGGTTTCCTCACGATGTTTTCCTTCACCGTTTTGAGAGTACTGGCATAGTGCACATACATTTTTCGATAGAAAAACTCATTGGTACACGAGTGGATTTGAACCCACGACCTTCGGATCGGAAGGCGGGGCCACTACCACTAGACCACCAGTGCTCATATGCTCATACGTTGGTAAGTATAAATTACTGGCTTGTCTCACGCATTCGTTCAAAAACAAATTGATTTGCGCAGGCCTTTACACGTTCACATCATAAGGCTAACAATCATAATCTTATGCAAAGATGACCTTACAAATCATTTAAGAATTTCTCCATTCAACAGTATAGCCCGAACCGTTCCACATATTTCAATCTAGTCATTGAGTCGTCCACGTCGCCGTTGACGTCGCTATAAGCACTTGTCTAATTTATACCCTCATTGTACCCACGAGGAGCCATTCATGGGGATCTAGGATGACTTCAGGTATGGACGCAAAATTATGAACTGGATCTAGCCAAAGAACCAATCATTGACGGTCTTACTCATAAAACTGACCAGCGTTGAGAGTCATTGGAAGACAAAATTCGTGAGGTTGTCTCAGTATTAGTATTAAAAATTCTCACTAGATCAACTATGGAATCGGACAATAGATCCTCTGAGATTGAACGAAAAGTGTAGTGTCAAAAGTAGCCAGTTACTTTTCAGTTAGCTCACTTTGGAGCTTGAAAGGTTAGAAAAATGTGAAAGTGTGTTAATTTTCTTGGTGTATTGTTGTAGGGCAGTGTGGTCGCTAACTGACAAAGCCCTTCAAATAATTAAAATAAAATCATGTTTCTAATATTTACTGTAGATCACCCTTGTTTATCGTAATAAGTTTTTAGGAGGATTTAAAATGAATTGATTGAATAGATGAAATATATTTTAAATTCTTTACTATTCCTAGCAGAATTGAACGTCCAGATTCTAAATCGTTTTACCTATATGCTTAATGTAGTCTATGTGTAGCTGGTCAAATGACTAATATCATGCAGCATTGATCTCAAGTTGTAAAGGTATCTGGGCATGTCCCATCGATGGATGGGAGATAATTAAATTTTAATGCCCTAGCAGTAACTCATCCTAATAATGACCGCGCCGAACGTTGCGCAACTTATTCGATTGAAGAATGACGTAGCAATACCATTATATTAATCTGAGCTACTAAAATGAGGATAGACTCTTCGACGACCTTCTCTTATAGATATGTAAAAATAAGATGATAGATATTGAGGACAATCCACAAAATCAAAAGTTTATTTATTCAGTAGAATCGCAAGGATCACTTTGAAATTAGGTGAGTCTATAGGTGCCAGTGCCACGCGACCAAGCCTAGAAGAACAGGCACCAAACTACGGCCTGGTTCTTACCGTTCTCTTATACAACTAAGTTGACAAACAAGCATACGACCCACATGATGGGAAGCGGTTACCTGGCCTATGGACGCCATAAGGCATCACAAGCGCGTTGACGACCCTTTAAAAGTTTTAAAACGCCCTTTTTGAAGAACCCCAATGCTATACCTGTTTAACCTGATCACACAACAAACAAACAACAACAAACTATCTAGCCCCAAATTAAGCAGAGCTTGTACTATGGGAACCAGATAGCTGATAATATATTTATCTGTTTTTTTTTGTAAATACATACTAAGAATACAATATAACAAACATACACAGAGAACAAACATCTACGTTCACTACACAAAAATATTTGTACTCAGTGGGGATCGAACCCACGACGTACGGCGCAGAAGGCAGAGCTACTACCAGCTGAGCTGAGATGTTACCCGCCAGATGTTTTACAACATAAAAGTTGTTTCCCAGCTCTCTTCAATTAAACATTGAGATATTTACTTGGCTATAAACATAAACCATTCTTTATCAAATAATAAAGTCATCTCAGATTATATGGGACTCGTTTTTGCCACATAAACTTGACATTTAGTTTATGGCTGGTAGACAAGGCCGATTGTACCAAAACACTAACTAATGATTTGACGACTGATGTCCTTGCCAGCTGAAGAAACTAAGTACCTATACAATTCGTATAAGCATTTCCATATTCAAAGCTACATGCCTTTAACTAGTTATGTCGTATGAAAGAGATGGCAACGTTATTTCTTATTCATAATTAATGGCAAAGATAATTTTGGATCAATTTTGCCAGTGTCAAGTGATTTTAGTCAAGTGAAGTGCAGTGTCAAGTGAATATTACATAAATAAAATAAAATATTTGTGCTTCCATTTTACCTCTCCAACAGTGTTTTAGGTAGGTACCTGACCGGACGTCAGTTGTGCTGACAGATATTTTTAATTATGTATATGCCAGCTTTTTAACGGATGGTTACGACTCTCTGTGCAACTGGGCTCTAAGCCAAAGGATTAACGAGGAATAGTCTGCGTGGGATAAATAGTGCTACCTATGCTATTAGGTAATAATTATTCATACTGATTCTATTCTCTATTCTATTTATTTTATAGTGCATTTTTTATTTTATTGCGTACCTACATTATGGATTTGTAAAATCTGAAATAAAATAATAATAATTATTATTATTATGTGCCCTCCGGGTCCCACTGCTGGGCAAAGGCCTCCCCCATTCCCTCCAAACATCGCAATCCTTGTCTATGCTTGTCCAGACCGTCAGGAAAATAAATAAATTAATAACTTTTTTATTATAAAATTATAAAATATAATATTTTTTTTATTTATTTTAAACGTTTAATAAAATATGAAGAAATGGCAGTTGCGCTATCTGCAAAGCAAAACCACTTTGAAACGTCTTCAAGCTAGGTCAGTCTAGGTGACAGTTCTTCGCGACCAAGCCTGGAGGAACAGACAGTAAACTACGGCTTGGTTCCTACTGTTTTTTGCATGATCCTTTTACGTACAAGGTAAAGTAGCAGACTGATGAGTCTGTTGCCATCTCTATTTGTTGACATGAAAGTGACAGTGACAAGAGACTTAGCGAGCTGTTAAAAAGTGTCCGGCATTAAGAATGCCCCTCATTCATAATGCCGGTCACTTTTTAACGGCTTAATAATTAACATATATTGCCTAGTATATTGCGCTACATTTTAAACCATACATTATACATCAATCCGGATGTAAAAACTTTTTAAAAATATCGTGATGAGACCTAGCCCACGGCCGCAGCGCACAAGACAGCAACTACCAACTGATCTGTGGGGGCTGTCACTAGGGTACAAGGTTCCCTAGTAACTTGAAATCCCATATTTCTATAGCTATCTCTCCAACCACTAACGGCACCTGTGCTGTCACACCGTATACAATGTGCGCACAAAGCCACGCGTGCCTCGCCTGATTTACCGACCGATTGAATGCCCATACGGTGTGAATGCGCTTTCGATTTATGAGCTTTGAAGATACGATGGAGTCTTTCGAGGATGGAACATTGAAAACGAGAATAAGTAGTATAAATATGAATTACATTGGGTGCCCCCTTAAAATTAATTTTATTAGGTAGGTATACTAAAAACTGTCAATAGAAAAGATTTAAACGCGCTTGCATACAACGAAATATTTGTGATTTGTAGTGCTATGAGAATAATTTTGGGAAGGCACACAGCTTTTTCATTATAATTTTATTTCTGGTGGTTTTTTTGAGTTCTGTGTGTTATATACGTGGTATTTTAACAAACACTGCTTGAGGTCTTAGCGCAAAGTGTGAGCAGTTGGAATGAAAGTATAGTATGTGATATCCTGATTTGAACGAAAGTGTTTCCGATGGTCTTGAAAAAAAACGCCATTTTCCCTTCAAAACCAATTACGGTCGACTTGTCCATTGACTGACTTGACTAAACACTATTTTATTTAAGCAAAATATTCTCACTTGACAGTGGCAAAACTGTCCGAATGGACAGATGCCATTTAATTAAGAAGTTGAAGTTGACTTCGGCTATCTATCACCATTGGTTGTTCTTTCGCGGGTTTTCTCAGATCCAAACTAACTCCACCATAATTAGGTCAGCCGTTAAAACACTATCAGTTATCCACCGGTAATATTTAAGTCGTGCATTTTATTCACGTGATCAACGCACGTCTCCGTTCAACCGTGTCAACTGTTCTTCGTATAGAGATGAGTAGATTGGTCTGTTTGACTGTCATTCGTTTTTGGATGACAGTCAATCACCTCTTCTTCTTAAATTTAAAAGCTTACCGCTAGTCCTGACTAACGGTAAGCTTTTAAATTTTAGAAAACTGCATCAAAACCCTGGTTTTGATGCAGTTTTCTAGAGTTTTCTATAATTAGGTCTTTTGAATGCCTCCTTGACTTGACAATCACCTAGACCATCATAATAAGAGTTTTTTTAGCCATGTAAATGTATTTTGTTTGGTTTTGGAAAGGAACTTACAAAAATGAAACCATAGCTTCCAAAAATAAATAAATTAATTTAATCAAATACGAATATATTACTTCCAGCATAATATACTATTTGATAATTTAATGTTAAAAATTATTGCATAATATAACTGAATTTCATAATTTTATGATTTTTATGTTTTTTTTTTAATATGTTTAAGACTAACTCAGAATATTGTTCTTTTTCTTTTCAATAATTTAAAAGTAAAAAGAGACAAGTAGTATGAATTGAGTTAAACTTTGGCCATCTTAGGAACTAAAAAAAAATTATCTGAATGAGACACCATACGATGCTTCGTCGAGGTAGACAGGGATAGCTGAGAACCTTCTAATGTTCTTCTTCTTCTTTTTGTTGTCTTCTGGTAGAAAGTTCCAGATTATTAGGTCTTCGTCCGCTGTTGCTGTTGCTAGAAAAATATTTAAGATAATATAAAGAATAATTACATCGATAAGTAATTTATAAAAAAATATTTTATGAATTCAGTAATTAGGTATTGATTTTATTGTATATTAGGAATATTTAAGACGTAAACAGTTAGTTTATGGCTAAGCATGCGCCATATAGGCTGCATCTTCACTTTCGATGGAGGTGTGATGGAAAAACAATCAAATTATGTATAAGTACTTAATCAAAAATCCTCTTAATCTTAAGCT
Source organism: Thera britannica (assembly GCA_939531255.2). Lineage (NCBI taxonomy): Eukaryota > Metazoa > Arthropoda > Insecta > Lepidoptera > Geometridae > Thera > Thera britannica. The sequence goes on from OW618037.2 coordinate 2,006,601, forward strand.
AGTTAAGTATTTACAAATAAAAATGCATAATTGTATAAGAATCTTAAAAAAGTTTATGTTATAAGCCTTGCGCACACTTAAGTGTCCTGCGTAACGACCAGTGAAACGCTGTCAAATATGACAGTGATATTTGACAGCATTTTGACAGCTTTAGAAAATGTGTAATTTTTTTTACTTTTTCCGCCCTGTTTACAAAGCTAGGTAATCCTAATATTTAAAGTTAGACGTATAAACGAATAGCTTACCAAGTTTCGTGCCATCAGGGCTGAAGATCATGGTCCTCACTCGGTCTAGGCCTGATCGCCCTTCACCCCACTGGTCCACCACCGTTTCAGGGTCACTCATCACCACTAGCTGGGAACACGCTGTGGGACTTGTGGCTCTATCTGGAATTTTAATATTATCTAAAGCTAAATGAAATAGATACAATAATATACCAAAGATATCAAAGTTTTTTTTTTTTACTAAATTAGTGTACTAGGTGTAGTACACTAATTTAGTAAAAAAAAACTTGCGGTAAAAAAATTTAGTAATTTTGCTTTAGCTTAGTTTTATAAAATAAGCAGTACTAAGAATTTGTCCCACTTTTCTTACTGTCTCTAATTAATTAAGGTGACACTTTGTTTATGTATTCATTAAAGTAGCACTATCACTACACAATATTAAAGTGATATTAAGCAGTTTTAGTGGACATTCTTGATGATTTTCATAATGTCCCAAAAGTTTAGAGCTGAGCGTGATTTGAACTCGAAACCTTCCTCGGTACGATGATTCGCTGACCACTGCGCCATCGGATCCTAATCACACTCGACGAATAACTCTTAGGGACTGTTCGGCACTAACGCGACCGTGGACCGTGGACTAACGCGACGCAACTTTTGGGATATTTATTTTAAAAATCTTTGCTATTTCCTTGTGTGTAGTAAACACTATAAAACCAATAAAAAATACGTTCTTGATGTTCTGAAATGTATGTTTATCAAATAAAACTGACACAATAATTATCGAGTAAAATGTTTTATTTCTAACTAATATTTATTCGGATATCCTATTTACCATTAGACAGTAGCTTAGCTCTTGTTTGGAAACTAAAAAACCTCGTGTCTAGAATGTACGGGGTATAGTCTAGCGTGGTCACCTTGACGCGGGCTGAAGGTCCCAGAGAACGAAGCGAGTATGTAGGAACGAAAATTAGGTGAAATAAGTTTTAGTAACGATGTTATACCGGCATTCCACAAGCTAAGCTCGCGTCCAGAATCTACGAGACACGGCCTGGCGAGCGAGCAGGACCAACAATTTGGTAGAATAATTCTCAATTACTAAATAAATAAATATTTCAGACAATCCACACAGCACTATCTAGCCCCAAACTAAGCAGATATGGGAATAAGAATAGGGAATATATGGGAACCAGATATAATGCTTCTACACACTTTTTTTGTAAATAGATAGGTACATATAATACAGTATAACACCCAGACAGAAAACGAACATCTGCGTTCACCACACAAATGTTTGTTCTCGTAGGGATCGAACCCACGACCTACGGTGCAGAAGACAAAACTACCAACTGAGCTGAGAGGCCAGTCTAAGTATACCATACCTGCATTCCACAAGCTGAGTACCAGCTCACCAGTTCTATGGCTGAAGAGCATCGCGTCCAGGCTGTACGGGGCACGGCCCAGTGTGGTCTCTTTGACGCGGGCTGAAGGAGCGTCCCAGAGAGCGAAGCGAGCATGCAGATTTGAGGTGACTGTACCGATGCCTAGGAGGGCACTCCGCCAGGGGTGCCAGGTCAAAGCCTGGAATACATTCATTTATTTATTTTATTTATGAAGCAGAGTCCACAGCCCTTAAAAGTAGTACAATACCGCTAATTTTACGACCAAATACGGATTTACTTTTTGGTAAACAGACAGTCAAAAGTATCTTAATATATAAAAATTAATTGCTGTTCGTTAGTTTTTTTTTTTTTTTTTTTAATGCCATAGTCTCGCTAAAACTCGATAACGGCTGGACCGATGTGGCTGATTTTGGTCTTGAATGATTTGTGGAGGTCCAGAGAAGGTTTAAAAGTGAATGAATATGTTTTTTTTCAACGGGAACGGTAACGGGGCGAGCAAAGCCACGGGTGGCCGCTAGTAATTTAATAAATTTAACAGAGTTAAAAAACAACATAGGCAATATCAACATTCACCTAAACGTTTTTATGTTCTACTGAAGGACCTAACTGTCTCCATTGAAGCAAAAATGCTGTAGGCCGTGGGTTCGATCCCTACCGAACAAACCTTTTGTGCTACGAACTTAGATATTTTTAGGATGTTTGTCTATCTGCGTCCTATAAAAATAGGTATTATCAGCGTTATTTGGTTTTCATAGTACAACCTTTAGAACTAAAGCAATTGGCGATAAAAGAAAGTGCCAAACCTTGACTGTCCAATCAGAGTTTAGACTAGAATACATTTCCAATGACGGCCAAGACAGGAGCATCACAGCGTCGCCATTGACTGCAGCTGCAGCCGCGTATCTGGCGTCCGGAGACACCCTCACCACGAGGATGGCTGCGTGGACTACCCGCCGCCATCTGATCACCTGCGCCTTCCGAGAGAGAGAGACAAGCATGCCTCGGGAACAGCCACTGTGGAGTAAGGATTTTAGCCTTCAACCCAGGTAAGAACGATGGAATATTATGGTAACCCAAACTTCATAATAGTCCATCGTTCTTAGCTATGTTGGAAGCATAATATGCTGACAAACTTTCAGCTATAAAAAATAACGAAGGTTCAAGGGCTCTTAGACTATTTATTTGATATTAAAAGTCCGTCTTTTACTAACCGGCCAACTAGCCTATACATACTAGCCTGTATATTCACCCAGTTCGACGGTTAGTAATTGTTTTTCTTAACAAAATATCATATGAATACAGGAAGACCGGACGCTTGCGGAAAGACGGTGGAGAATGAAGGCTCGCCTTTAATTGCATTCGATTTTGAGTGTTTTATATAAATCCTGACCACGAACGTAGTGAATGAGTGTCTAAATTTTATTTTCTTGAGTGCAAACAAAGATGAATTGTTTGCCAAACACAGCCAACGAAGCCAAGGTAATCGGTTCTTTACCTTAATGCGTCTCCGTGTATACCTACCTACATAAAATAAGTTGAAAGACGTACACAATATATTTGTTAACGTTACTTTACTCGTGAAAATGTTACTTTTTGAGCTGTTTCATGTTAAATTTGACTAACTGCCACTGGCAGCACTGCTGTCGTCGCTGTCCGTTTTGTGTGTTTTTAATTTAGGTATTTGTCTCGTGTACGCCCTTATGCCAAATAAATGCATTTTCTTTCTTTCTTGTTTTTTCTTTCTATATGACATTGATATGAAACAATTGCATCGGGCGAGTGTGAATGGAACTGCTGGCAGGGGAAGACCTAGGCGCATGTATCTCGATCAGATCGCAGACGTTCTAGAGAAAGGCCAGGTTAGGAGTACCCTAAACCGACGAGCATGTATGAAAAATGTTATTAGAGTGAATGAAGCGAAAGAGGTCTGTCAGGATCGTAGCAAGTGGAAATCCGTGATCTCTGCCTACCCCCATGGGAATAAGGCGTGATTTTATGTATGTATGTATGTATGTATGTATGTATGAAAAATCCTTGTTTTTAAGGCTGCTAAAAAAGCTTTATTGCCTCACGTAATAAACGAGTTTCCAGTAGGGCTCCAGTCGACAGCGGTGATGGAACAGAACTGGTCGTCCTGCGCGCACTGACAGCTGCTGCTTGCCACCCACTTGCTGAGGGAATTGTCGTGGATCTCCACCATCTTCATGTTCGTCCCGAGCTGATACGATAGAAAAGAATATAATATAACTTTACTAAATTTCAATAATTATTGCATGCTTAGACATAAGCAGAAAACATTGGACACCTATTATAATTAGTATGTCAAAGGAAAAACGTAGTTTTATTATTAAAGGCACGTCAACCACATTGACCCTCAACTTATCTTTTCATTCAAGCCATAACACCGATAGTGACCCGTGCGTCAGAGGAGTTTTAGGTTGGTCTTAACCGGATGACGGACATTTTTAGCGTACAAATTTGTATGCAAGGAGACCCGCCTGGCCTCCTCGTTTCTCCATGCAATATTGGACTAGCCTCTCAGCTGACTGGCTCTCAGCTCTGCCTTCTGAGCCGTTGGTAGTGAGCTTGATCCCCACTGAGAACAAATATTTGTGGAGTGAACGCAGATGTTTGTTCTCTGCCTGGGTTTTATATTGTATTCTAAGTATGTATTTACAATAAAATGTAGATAAGTATTATATCAGCTATCTGGTTCCCATAGTAAAAGCTCTGCTTAGTTTGGGGCTAGTGTCCCTGTCTCTGGAACTTTTAATACTTACAGCCAGTAGCTCGCTCCTTGGATCAAACTTGCAGCATTGGATATCGTACTCCGTAAACCCCTCGCTGATGAGGTTCTGCGTGCGCCAGCTCCACTTGTGGTAGTTCCTCCCAAGAGCTGCTACTAAGATGTTCTCGTTACTCCAGTCTAATAGCTCTGGAACTGACAGGATATACACGACCACTTAAAAATTGCCGTGATGTACCCTAATTTAAATACTTGCTTAAATTTGAGTGTCCCGGGGGTCCTGGGACAGGATTTTAGTGAACTTAGAATTAGCAAGTTAAAGTGGCAATGGGCAGGTCATATAGCTCGAAGAACTGACAACCGTTGGGGAATAAAGTTTCTCGAATGGCGACCACGAACCGGAAGACGAAAATTAGGGCTCCCACCCACCAGATGGGCTGACGACATTGTTAAGATCGTAGGAGGTCAGTGGATGGAGAGGGCTCAGAATCGTTCTTCCTGGAAATGTGTAGGGGAGGCATATGTCCAGCAGAGGACTTCTTCAGGCTGATGATAATGATGATACGAAGGAAGTACTCACAAGCAGCATAGCTGTAAGTAGGTAAGTCTAGAATGCTATCAGCAGACGACAAATAGCACTTCTTCCGCGGTATGCAAGGCCAGGGCGGTATTGTTCTGCCTTGTGACTCCTCCTTCGTGTCTTGGACCTTCAAGGGTTCCAGCCCGAAAGCCTCGTCTAAGTAGTTCATGTATCGCTTCTGTTGTAGGTACTTTGTATACTGAAAATGTATAAAAATTGATCGATCATCGATTAACATAGGTTTATAGATATTTCTCGGCCAATATCGTAAAGGCCCGGCTACATGAAGGCGTTAATACAGCGATTTGCGCTAACAACTTGATATCGTCTTGATGTGCCGGGGCTTTTATGGTTTGTGTAGTATTTGAATATACATAATTATTATGTGTATGTCCCAAGATGAATAACTTTTCATTTTACGCCTTGGTTGCAGCCACAAAATTCAAAATTTTGATGTAGTGTTTTTGTTGATTATACATAGGTATACATACCTACAGCTAAGTCGTTGTCCTGAGTACCTATACCTACCGGGTTAATCAACAAACTGTTTTGGCAGATTTTTTAATATGATTTGTAATAAAATTCGACAATAGCATATTTGTGGCTAAAAGTAGAACTATAATAAATATAAAATAAATATTATAGACAATCCACACAACACTATCTAGCCCCAAACTAAGCAGAGCTTGTACTATGGGAACCAGATAGCCGATAATATAATATTTTTTTTTTGTAGATACATAGAATACAATATAACACCCAGACAGAGAACAAACATCTGTGTTCACCACACAAATATTTGTTCTCGGTGGGGATCGAACCCACGACCTACGGCTCAGAAGGCAGACCCACTACCAACTGAGTTGAGAGGCCAGTCAAACTACTATAACTGCTTTAAGATGTGCCGATAGGTATTCTAGCTTGCTAGGTAAAATAAGGGATTACCCAAATGTCATCGTTGCGGAGATTACCCCGGGCTCCCCACATGATGCGCCGGTGCATTTCTGGGAAAAATTCCCTTGGTGCCACGAACCGATCCACCCAGGGTCGCGGTGCATTCAACTGGAACCACGTTTTTACAGGTTAGCTGCTAACAATCAGATTATACTGCGAATCGGCAGGGGTTATACTGTGAAACACAACTAGTTTTCTAGCAACATCAGTCGAAATTCTAGGAACGGAGAAAAAGTTTCCCGTGGTTGCTAGCGCGTGTTCCTCGGACCAGCGGCCGCCTTCTCCGAACTTGCTCACTCAGCTTTGCAGTCTTCTCAGAATCTGGCCAGTGGAGTGAGCACAAAACGTTTAGAATCTAATGCGTGAACATTTATTATTTATCAATTTCTGGTCTTTATAATTGTACAGTAAAAAGTTTAGAGCCAAGAGCGAGTTACAGATTGAAGAAAGGGTTCAGTTTTAAATTCAGAATTTAATGATTTAAAAATCTTTCATTTTGCAACGAGAAACTTTAAAGAAAAATTCAAGAAAATAAAAATATTTTTTCAAATAAAATTTTACCCCAAATTCAAAGAACGACAAATTGCCAGGTTCAAGATTCAGACCTTAAGGGACAGACCGCCGTCGATGACCTTATCACTCGTACACTTTGACCTTTTGCAAGATATAAAATGATTGAATTAAAACCAATCTTTGTTAGCTGTGGTTGCCATCAGTGGATAAGCACGGGGACGGATATTTTTTTGCTCGACCTAATTTTAATTTTTGTGTATTATTTCTTGGTGATCCTAATAAATAAACAAACAAACAATCTTTCAAAAGGAAAAATTTTGCGAGGGAGAATTTGTTTCATGGTTTTCATCGACTTAAGTTTTGTTTATGGTAACTGATGGAACAAGCATATGGCCCACCTGATTTTAAGCGGTAACCACCGCCTATAAAAAAGCATTGCCTCGTAGGTCACGCACGTTAGGAACGTGCCCTACGATGCACTGCCCTGTCATTAACTAGAAGCATACAGATGTTCAGCCTCACGTGCCAGTAATTTAACCGGCCTCCTCTCCCTTTCAAACTGAAACACAGCAATACATTATTATAGGAGATGGTTACCACTTAACATCAGGCGGGCCAATGCTTGTTCCATCAGCAAGTTGTATATAAAAAAGATGAGGTCCATAAAGAAGAACATTTGTTTAAAAGTTTTTAAGGTAACAGTTCAACATTAGTTGGCCTGCCTGTTCTTTCACATTTAATATTTATTATATTATTCTTTTATTTATTATTACATTATAAAATCTCTGTGTAAGTACAAACAATAGGTACAGTCAGGACTAAAAGTAGATTGGCATTTCTGGTTCGTAAAGTTTGAATATTTTTAAAACCAGCATACTTACCTTATTTGAAGATCTGCCTTGATCTGATCTACGCGAAACGAAGTTGCAATACCTTTGACAAATCCACTTTCGTTCAATTTTTGACAGATTTTGTTCTCTGTCTGGGTGTTATATTGAATTCTAAGTATGTATTTACAAAAAAATATACGTATTTTAGGACAAGCTCTGCTTAATTTGGAGCTAGATAGTGTTATGTGGATTGTCCACAATATTTATTTACTAATTTATGGTTCCAAAATAGAAGTAGAATGTTACAATCTTTAGCCTTACTTGTTTAAATAGTTTTCCAAAAAATATGAACAAAGTGTCGATTTCTGAAAGTCGACGTTTTTTAATAAAGGCCTGCGCACACCTAGGTGCCTGGCGATGGCGATCATCGAAACGAATATCGCTGTCAAATTTGACAGCGTTTCACTGAACGCTATCGCCAGTGACCTAGGTGTGCGCAGGCCTTAAGTTGTGAGATTTTTTTGTTGGATGCCCTTAAATAAAATAAAAGTAATAGCCCCAAGCAATAAGAGGGCAAGCTTTGTTCAACAAAATGTTTTTATTTTGTATAGTGCCGAGTGACATATCATATATTTATTAACGAACATACAACCATGCCTAATACTACCTAATAAAATCAATTTAAAAAAATCTCAAGTATTTTAAATTAGTATCCCGAATTGACCATGAAGGTATACATAGTTTAATGGGGTCATAATCACAGTGGTTTTCATATAGCTAGTAAACGGCATGCAGGCCCTAAAACGATTTAAAATAAAAAAAGGGAGTTAGTTAGTTAGTTCTTACCAGGAATAAATTAATTTAGCTAATGAATTATTAACCTCGTCCTTTTTGTTAAAGTTGTGTTATAATTGTATTCAACTTCGTAAATACATTCCTTAGAAAATATATTTACTAAAGAAATACCTTGTTTAGTCATTATTCTAACAATCTTGCGAGGTCCGTGAGTAAGCTTAGTTTTTGTATCTTTTTATTGATGCAGGGTTTGTTTATATTTTAGACTATGAATACCGTGAAACCACATATTTTATAGGCGCCTAAAATCATATCTTGTATAAAAATGTTACTCCGTAGTTGAATTTAAATCAGATGATTAATTTTGACATTTAATTGATTATTTTATTGATTTAACATTATTTTAATTGACTTTGACATGTGATCGGTATTTATTATTAATTTTGAGAAATTCTTATCTCTCTCGTCTTTTCTTTTGACTTATGTGATTCGGTCCATTATTTTGTTAAATGTTAATTGTATTATAATATGTCATTGCAGTGCCAAAAGGGTGCATGTACCTAAGCTAATTTAAGAACAAATGCTATTTATTTTGTGTACATGCTAGCAATAAAATAAAAAATGAATGAAAAACCTCTCGCTTGCACACATTGACTTTATGGAAGATATAAAATCTAGCTCAGTGATTTTATATCTTATCGAAAATTGCTAGTTTACCATGTGTGCAAGCCTATTGCACACAGTTTAGCGAAAAGCATAATTTCGATCATAAATAACAAGTTTTAGGCAAGCAAGGCCTAACATATTATAAGCAATCTGCGATTTCGATCAGCATAGGGTTTTGTACAACGTCCGCAAACACTGCAGCGAACTTTGACAGCGCGATATGTGACAGCGGTACATTTGTTCGCCGATCAATTGTTGGGCAATTTTTTCACACTCTTCACTAACAAGCCCAAAAGTTCTAACAAAGCAATATCTACTCATTTCATAAAAATTTGCATTTCGTAGTACGTTGTGTTGTAGACCAAAAAAGTTATTTTTGGTACATACACCTACAAATCATTAGGTTTTCAACTCACGGTTTTTCTGCCAAATGTCATTCTATCTTTATTGCGATTCATTAGAAAAAGATACAACACTTTTATATTCACTAAAATATCCAAACTAGTAAGCAAGAATCACAAACACAATAAAACAAGATTAAAATCAAATAACTCATCTTTCGCAAACTTCTACCCTCATTGATTTTGAAAGATGACATTTCAGCGGTGTCAAATTCGTTAACAACGTTACCTACTATAAATTACTGCTTAAATCTATGGGCTTCGTAAGATTTTAAAAATAGAATCCGCATTCATTTCGTTTTTTTCTATCCCTGCTCCCATTATTTTGGGTTTGCCGAGGAGAATCCAAATTATTTCATTTTTAGAATTTCATTTTAAATCTGTGCCTCCGGATATCATTATCATTACTCTAAGTGTTACAAAATAATGTCGGTTATCTCATCATCATCATCATCATCATCATCCACAGCCCGACTTCACCCACTGCTGGGTATAGGCCTCTCTCTGTATGTGCCACTGTTGCCGGTCTTGTGCCAATCTCATCCAGGTCTTGCCTGCGATGTTAACCACATCGCAGGTTATCTACCTACCTTTAAATTATATTGCATTTGAATAGGTATAAAATTCGAAGAATAGAACTATGAATTATAATTATTAAATATGTATATTCATCTAAAGGTCTTCTGACCTCTGCGACATCGATGTACCTAATATCTAAAATAGGTACCAATTTTTTTTTTAAAGTTGAATACATAGGTACCTACCTACATAGGTACTTCCAGTTTCTACAAACATTAAGAATTGTTAGCGATAGCCTTTCATTCTAAAGCGGAACATAAGCTATGAAATCATCAACTATTTTTTTAAGAAAATAAAGTTTTATGCAAATCGATCCGTTCAGTTTAATTAGCTTGTAGTTTCCTTTTACATCCGTCATTCAGTATGGTCAGTGAGTTATCAAACCACTTTTATCAAAAGGTTCAATACTATTCAACTAGATGGCGTTGATGGTTCCTGTCAGTGCAACTTTAGGTATATGAGTCTCGCATTCTCTACGAAAAGTGAAAAGCACAACATGTTTATATTATATTTAAGTTTAATTATTTTGTTCTAGAAAAAAAAACATAGTTTAGCATGTCGCAACAAAAAACTTTTAAATCTCTAATGACCCGAACACACCTAGTTCGCTGGTGGTAGCGATCAGTGAAACGCTGTCAAATATCGCTGTCAGATTTGAGATTTGACAGCGAATATTTGACAGCGTTTCACTGATCGCTACCGCCAGCGAACTAGGTGTGCGCAGGCCTTTACTAAAAAGAAGTAATCTAGTTCCTTTTCAGTAACGAAAGCTCGAATTTCAAACTTTTGAAATTTAAACGAATGAGCTAACGATTAAATCAATTTTGACGTTTGTTCAAGAAAGAGGTTGAGGCTGAGTTGATGTTTATTAAACCCATGATGTTTACAAAATACAAAGTATGATAGACATAAAAATATTTTTATTAATAATTTTATTTCTAAGAAATATTAACAACCCATAAGTATTCCTTCACGCTAATTTGTAAAAAAAACTGAGCGTTGTACATTTTTAATACACAGCTCTTATTTTACCGATATGAGCAAAAATAAAAGGTAGGGGTTGAATTTCCGAGAAGTATTAACCAACTAATTTAACGGGAATGTTTTTACCATAAACAGTCAGTGGAGTAAAACATTACATATTTTACTTCTTTTTGAAAAATTCAAACAGTGAAGAAACACAATTCTTATTCTGATTCATCTTTTTCATCTTCACACGTAATTGAACATGTCTTTCTGGTTAGGACCACTAAGGACCGATTTCACGGATGACTAATCAACCGATCAAAACAAATATTTGACAGTTCTTTGTGTCATTCTTGCAAAATTAAAGATAAACAACTTAATCAGTAGATTAGCCATCTGTCAAATCGGTCCATGGCTGTTAGGATTGTTAAACTAGGTGGTCGTCAAACCTACACTCGTCATAACTTGTCCCATGAGGGACTAAAAGCATGACATAAGTTAATTGCCTCTTACGCTGTTTAAATTATAAAGAAAAGATGCAAAGGCTAGTTAACTGAGTAATTAGGCACGTGTTATTTATAGACATCCCTACATGCATAAATTCTTCTTGATGATCATTAGTAAGGCGAAAGAGTTTATTAAGATAAACTTTTTTCTGGTTCACCTGTGTCCAGCTAAAGTCCTAAGACCACTGTATCTTCTCTATAATTTTGTCAGGTCTATAGAAAGTCAATAATATTAATATTATTGACTTTCTTTTTGTTGAACAGTCATTCAATTTTTGTCATTTCAATTCCAATTTTGCCAATTTATTTTTTACGAATCTATGTGGCAAGCAAAGCTGATAAGCTAAAGTGGGAGTGGACTGGCCTTGTCTGCCGCATCCTTATTGAGCTCTGGGCTAAAATAACCACAGAGTGGTGCCTTATGAGCCAAGGCGTCGCGGCAGACCAAGAACAAGATTGCGAGACGAGCTCGACAAGTAGGTACAGGGGGCTAATTCTCGGGCCGATCTCGATCATTTTGAAATTTTATTTTATTGCTTCTTTTCACAACCCCGCACTTTTTGTACGTTTTCCGTATATCGTAGCTGTCGAGGCTTTTACGAAGAGGTCGTTTATGAATTACTCAAGGAAATTATCCATTCCCCCTTCGAAAAGAAGCAATAAAGCAAAATTTCAAAATGATCGAGATCGGCCCTAGAATTAGACCCCAGGAGCCTAATTCTCGGGCCGACCGAGATTTTCAATGTCCCTTAAATACACCACCCCGCACTTTTTCTACGTTTTCCGTATATCGTAGCTGTCGAGGCTTCTTCGATGAGGGCGTCGATGAATTACTCAAAGAAATCATCCATTCTCTCTTCGAAAAGAAGCAATAAAATAAAATTGCATAATGATCCGAGATGAGCCGAAAATTAGGCTCCCAGGCCACAGTGGAACATTTCAGCATAGGACCACACAGAAAGCAGGGGATTGGGGAAAACCTTGGCCCAGAAGTGGGACATAGAAGACTTTTAGTCTACTCGTAGGCGTAGTTTTCTTTTACGATGCACCACTGAAAGTTCTGTCTCTTCTCGTCAGTGTTTGCCAGTTACATTTCTTAGATCGTCCCCCACCTTGCCCGAGGCAAATATTTTATGAAACAAGTAAACTCGTTACAATCAATGAGCAACCACATCAATCACATATTGGTTTTCTCCACGCAAAAACTGACAGACATGATTTTCTTTTTACTAATTGTACATTTACTTAGATATGTGAGTATTTCTGATAAGAACAAGTCTGATTTGGTACAGATAGTCCTACCGTGAAAACGATACTTTTCTTATTCTTCCTGCCCTTATCCCACCTTATCTGGGGTCGGCACAACAGGTTGTTGTTGTCCTCTTCTATTCTCTTCTATCAGCCGAAATCTCTGTAGGTATTCACTTATTTCTTAGTCATGTCATCTTTTACACTATTCATCCATCTTTTCTTTGGTCTACCACTACCCACATATCCATCTACAATCATACTCATCACTCTCCTAGTCACATGACTTTCATCCCTGCTTATGACATGCCCGTACCATGCCAGCCTATTGCTCTTCAATAAGTATTATAGCTTATAAGTTATAGCTTATGCTTCAAATTGACGTTTTGAGGCACACTGCGTGTACAAAATAGTATAGCAACTAGTTAGTAAATTGGGTTCTTTATAAAAATCAATCAGCCAAAATTCCCGTGTTAATGCGAAGCGACCTTCTAACATAATATTTACAAGATGAGGACAGAAAAATTTCAATACGCATAGCGCGTTCTAGGAACGTTATACTTTTATGAGCGCCATCTAGTTTGAAATTAGTAAATCTAAATATTAACGGACACTGCGTGGTAAGCGACAACTTGACTGTTGTACGGTTCGTGTTGCCGAGCAATGTAACTCAAAACATCAATATGAAACTTTGATTATCGTTTTTCATGGTAGTCCACATATTTTTTGTCATTGCATTTATCCGATTTGCAAATGATTGCGTGTGATAAGGAACACTGGCAATGCTCGTTTCTCTATTTAAATAGGATTGTAGAATTCCTTTTTTACAGCCAAACTGAGTAGCACTAGTATTTCTGCCGCCAAGAACAGCTGCTCGCTTTGCTGTGTTCAGATTTGAAGGGTATTTATGCTGGTACAATAATAATAATAAATAAATACTGTAGGTATGTAGACAGTCCACAATTACAGGCAAATGAGGCTTAGCACCAGGGACCGATGACAGAATTGTGGGAAGTCGGTGGATGGAAAGAGCTCAGAATCGTTCTTCCTGGAAATGTATATAGGAGGCCTATGTCCAGCAGTGCACTTCTTCAGGCTGATGATGATGGGAATTAGATGAGACCTAAGAACTACATACTTGGGGAGCAGCAGAGGTGACCACTCAGTATCAGGTGGACCATTTAAATCATTATTTACTTCATCTAGAACTATAGATGCTAATTTAACAAATCGTCGAGGACCACGAAAAGAATCATGATGGTAATATTATTATTTAAAAATACTGAAATTCCTCGGGAATGGTAGATAGTTCCTCAAATTACTCTCTCTCTCTCTAATTTAATTTTACTTGACATGATCTTCAGTGAAGAGCATGGTTGACACATAGTGTGAGTGTGTGTGTGTGACACATGAAACTACAGCGCACCTTTGTACATGGCTTTTAGAATCACAACTTTATAGTTAATAATTTAAAATTTAAGAATGTCATCCATCAAGGATTCATCTTCGTATGAGGGCATTAATTTTTCGGAAGCTTGTTTTCATCCTAAAAAATTTAGAATCGATGTTTATCAGCGCTGTCACGCTTTCCACATCATGCACGTTCGCATGTTACCACGCCAGTGACATGAGTGTTGCCATCATGCGTGATCACTCGACCGTGCTGTGGGGAGGGTCGGAGGAGGTTTAATGCAGTAATTAGACGAATAGCAATGGAATGCCACATTGCAGCACTGTTTACGTAAAACTGCTGTCCCGCTCACTCATGTTATTGTCGGTTCTTGAAGGTATAGGGGTTTAATGTTTCTCTGTAGGCTCCAAAGCGCACTTGGTGGCTCTGTCTTCTGCGTTGTAGGTAATAAGCTCGAATCCTTCGAATTCATACTTAAAATAAAGTCTCAAACCCATGAAATTACTGAAATAAATTATTTGCATAATTTGTATTTGTTATCCTAATAAGAGCTTCAATTTTTCTTGTGTTTGGATGTTTTATTGGTTTAAATAAATAAATAAATATTGTCGACAATCCAAAAAAACACTGTCTAGGCCCAAATTAAGCAGAGCAGCTACAATAGAAACCAGATAAATAATATAATACTTATGTATATAAATTTTCTTGTAAGTTCATAAATTAGAATACAATAAATAACCCAGACAGAGAACAAATACGTGTTTACCACACAAATATTTGTTCTAGGTGGGGATCGAACCCACGGCCTACGGCGCAGAAGGCGGAGTTAGTACCAACTGAGCTGAGATACCAGTCATTATAATAGGTAATGTCCAATGTATTCCGCTTATATCTAGGCATGCAATATTAAAATTTACAAGGTAATGTCATGAAAATAATTAAACAAATAAAGAGAATTAAAAATAAAACATTTATAGTGATTCAGGGCAAAAAAATAGACAACTGGCTTGTCTCACGCATTCATTCAACTCAATTAGTGTGCCAATTGTTCTCAATAATAAATTTTGATAGTTTTGTTTTAAAAACGTGCACATATCAAAAACATACGGTACTAAAAAACAGCACACAAAAAAAAAAACTGACACTAAATTGTTAACCCTTGATGCGACAATAAATAACGTTACAAAGTAAGTTCAGAAATAGTCTAAATCTAACCGACTGACAGTAATGGAGCGGCAGAAAATATCTGGTCATCGGCTCTCGAACAGCAACGGATATCTGTGGAACTGACTGCGCCTGATTTACCTGTGTTTGGCACGCGACCGTGTAACAACGCATGATCTAAGCGTGTGCTCACTACGATATACGACAGATCGATTGCCGATATATCTGCTGTCATCTCTGTCAACTGTCAAAAGTAAATGAAAATATTTTTTGAATATTGATGTTTATTGGAGAAATGGAAGGCAGCACTGCTAAAGCAAAAAAAAAAAACAGAACAACACTGGAAAAATAATTGAAAAATATTTATTTAATTATTTTTGCCTTTGAAGTCTGAGTCTAGGTACAACTTTTATTTTATTTAAGAATGCACTTATTCTAAAACTGTCATTTCTAAAAGTATAGGTAGACATTTACATGGCTAAATAGACCAGTTTTCATTTGATTTATGCACTTATTCCATAATAGTATTTTCTAAAACTATAGGTAAAATAGCGAAATACGCTTCACAACCGGTGTCAGTCTTCCCATCTCCGTCCCGTACGAGTTTATCTCTAAAAGTAATAACGATAGAAAAAAGAAGAAGTATTTATGACATCCAAATTGAATGTCACTTATTATATCCGAAAATGCCGACTCCGAAAATGCAGCCGGTATTTTCGGAGTTTACAATTTATTTATTACAAAGCTATAACTAAAAATCTAGGCGATTAATATCCTGAATGAATTTATAGATTTTAACCTATAAATTCATCGGCATTCTGAAACCTTTCTCATTGAGTCCACCATAAATACAAATCGATGTCAGTAAAGACCATGTCAATTTACATAAGTATATTCATTTTCCCAACATTGTTTAATGGTAGGTACAAAGACATGAGCAGACATGCAAAGCTTCATTAGTCTACCTCCAGTCACACTCAGTACGATAATTGCCCATTGTGGCCTTATGAATACCAACACAGTACCTAGGACGCACCACCGGAACAAACAATTATTATAACTACCTACTCACTAACAAGCTTCCCGCCCGTTCTCAATTTAAATTGTTATACATTTTTAATATTGGAACGAAATTTGTAATTGACACATGGCATTGGCAGTTGATCGATGTATCAAACGGTTGAAGCCAAGGAGTTTGATTGGCTGACAGAATTTTAAAAAGTGAACCACTGGCGAACGTCGACTATTACTTACGCCTATTATTATTCTAACGAGTAAGGGTTATCATTCACTGGGAAAACTAACGTCAGGCTGCCTGCACTTGTCATTCAATAAGTAGCAATGTCAGCTATTATTTTCCAGCCAGAAAGGCAATATTGACAGTGAAATAAGCACTTGACTTGATGAACCTAATTCGATATCTCTCTGGCAAAGGCATATTTTATGTCTAGACTGACTAGGGCATTACTTACAATTATATGAAATGGTACACGTTTTAAAATAATGTTTGTTGGATCTACTCGATTCCTTGTATCTACGAGCTACTTTAGTCTAGGGAATTTCATGAGTTGAAACTATTTTAATAACTATTATTTTAACAAAGCTTCACAGTTTAAAAAAAGCACAATGCCTGGCGCCACATAATAACTCAGTGTCTGTCTACATTTTTTAAAATGCTTTATTAATTCAGTTATCTTTGTCGGCAACTTATTAGACGTTTCTGCGAAATAATTGTTATAACAATAATTTATTTTGAAATATTAAACTTTGTGTAGAAGGATAGGGCCCCGATTAAAAGCGGTTGAAGCTTCCTTGAAAAAAAACAACTATGAAATCGAAAGAACGCAAGTAGCGTGTCACTTACGCCGTGTTTTTCTTCTTCGACGTACTCTTCTCTAAACTTTATCCTTTTTATATAAGTTTTATTTGGTTTTGTTAATGTTTATCCGACCATAAGCAGCAAGCCTTCAGTCATTTTTTTTTTTTTTTTTTTATACAACAAAGTTAGCAAACAAGCATACGGCCCACCTGATGGAAAGCGGTTACCGTAGCCTATGGACGCTTGCAACACCAGAGGCATCACTCGCGCGTTGCTGACCCTTTAAATATCTTCAAACGCCCTTCTTGAAAAGCCCCATGCTGTAATTTATAGGGAAAGCCTCGGCAGGAAGAGTAGTAGAGTATTTGAAATTATAATCAATGTAATTACATAATATGTAATTACATTCTTTCACTATCTAAATATTATTTAGATAATTGAATAAAATATATATCGTTTAGTAAAATCTGCCGACCTCATGGATGCCGACGCATGTGGTACATAAAAGCTCAGTACAAAAGATTCAAACGCGCTCTTCTCGTATTAAAACTTTGTATGGATGGTAGATACTCATTTGATCTTATGCTTCTATTTCAAGTAAAAAACATTGAGTAATAAAATATATGTTATACCTTTAATCATTGAATTAAGCTAGAAATTGGTCGATTAATTGACCGACCGTGGTTTGATGACCACCGGTCATTTTTATAACTAGTTAGAGAACTGAATCAAATCTGATGTTGAACACGATAGCCCCCCACTTACGCTCCGGGGCACACCACGGCACTTGTTACAGATAGCACAGCACACTTGTGCACGCGCAGAAAAGGATTAGAGAAAAGATATTTGAAATAGTTCTTAGACTCCTCATTCGTTGCGAAGAACGCAAGCTGAGCGCGCGCGTTTGGACCATATTGAAAATAAAACAACAAAAATACGATATACCAGTTCATTCACGGTCCGCCAACTGTGAGCTTTTTGGGTGCAACGACCTTTGGTTATATCATACGGCTGTCATTTTTTAAGGCGAACGTCCTTGCCAATGATCGCGCGAACAGCTGACAGCCGAAAAAGAACCGTGCGTTTTAAAATTTTGAGTGTGTTCAATTTTTTTATGTAAATTATGGTAGATTTTTTAGAGTTGTAGTTTTGTTTTATTTGTGAGATGTGAGTTTATGTTAGTGAAGTGATAGGATTAGTGCGTTTTCCAAACAAATATGCTGCCTCAAGAATGAGGTAAGTTCTTTTTTTCTAACAATTTTATTATTGCTCGCGGATTTTTAAGCGTGTTACAAATAGTAGAAAATGGGTAATTTAAAAGAAGAAAGTAAAACGGCGCAAAGTATTTTTTTACCGTTAGAAATATGAAGAAGATTTGATTGAAAATTAACTAATTGGTTTTTTTGTTCTATTTAAAAACCATTATTTTTTTCACACTAGTTCTGATGAAAGCGATTAATAATTGCAAAAATATTAATATGAGTGTGCAAGCAGCTATTTAACCAGAGTAGCGATCAGACGCTATCAAATATGTCATATTTGACAGCGTCTGATCGCTACCGAAGTCTTCAAGCAGGTAACTGTCATTAAGAAAATGTACAACGAAATCCAACAGAATTTAAGAACCACCTTACAAAGTTAAGGCCTGCGCACACCTAGTTCGCTGGCGGTAGCGAACAGTGAAACGCTGTCAAATATTCGCTGTCCAATCTCAAATCTGACAGCGATATTTGACACCGTTTCACTGATCGCTACCGCCAGCGAACTAGGTGTGTTCGGGCCATTAGACCTATTTATGTGAATTAATTTATTTTATTCATAAAAAGTTGTACATATAAGAGCGTGTGTTTGTTACATAAATAGCAAAAAGTTTTAAATATACTTACGAACACTTCACACCTAATAACTTTTAATAACGATTATACTCCACAATTAACGACGAGCGTTATATAATTAAATGTCTTAAAATAAATACAACATTTGAAAAGTGAATAATGAACTAAATTACTTGGAACTGTGCTCATAACTTTTATTTTATGTCATCATATATTATTTCAACGTTCCAAGGGGTTAATTCTAATAATAAACGAGTAAATATTGAAAAAACTAGTTAGTATTCAAACAACCTGTCAGTTATGTTATTCCAACTATTATACTGATGGGCATAATTATTCCAGATGTATTTTAAAGCACCTCTGACTACCCCTTTATCTAAATATATAAAACTCTTACGTTACCGACTGACTGATTGACAATCAACGCTCAGCCTAAACCGTTAGTCCTAAAAGCATCAAACTTGGAGGGTATGTTTCTTTTATAGCATAAGGGTGCACTAACCCCGGAATACTGAAACGCAACTCAGATTTAAGCACGTCTCAAGCGACGAATATTTGACAGATTTTCATTGAAAAATGTCAAATATACGTCGCTTGAGACGTGCTTAAATCTGAGTTGCGTTTCAGTATTCGGGGGTAAGAAAGGAAATAGGAAAATGATTTCCCTGAACGGAGAAAAAGAGGAAAAACTTTTAAAAGAAAAATCAACGGGGCGTAACGGCAAAGGGGTGAGTGAAGCCGCGGGCATCCGCTAGTACATCCATGAAAGAGCTTGAGTACCAAAGTATTGTGTGCCTATTTGGTTTTAAAGGCTGGTTTTTTAAACTGCCATTGGTTAAATATTATGTCACATTTCCGTAAATTTGATAATTTTCCGTGGTAAGAAATCAAGCTTACCGAAATTTGTAATAAATTTTACTAACAGACGTTCATAAAACCAGCCCTAAATGTCAAATTATATCCCTTTTGTTACCGGAAGTCATAAGAGTATTAAATTTGAAAGGAAGCTTCCTGTTTTGTGTAGGGGGCTACAAAGAAAAGTATTATCTAAACTGAACCCCTGAAGAGCAGAATTAGGAGTTCAATTTTATTTAAAAAAATACAACCGAAAAAAGGAGAAGGTTCTCACTTCTCCTTTTTATTTGAAGTTGGATAAAAACATTGTAACTCCCGTGATTCTTGTCACACGGAAATCATAGAACAGTCAAAACATAAATTCACATAAAAAAGATGCGTCTGTCTGTTGCGCTAAAAGCTAAATTTATGAACGATGAAATTGTGCAAAGATGCAATTACAATACACTTGACACTTAGATACACTTATAATAATGCACCTCAATGACAGTTCAACTGCTATAACGGTATTTAAATAGCGTTGTGCATACGCTTAAACATTGAAAAAACGAATGGAAAAGTAGTTGGTAAATTGACAAGAAAAGGACAAGATTGCAAGAAGGGTTAAAGTTTTTTTTTTATAACATTATATTATACCATAAACACATAACATTGTAAAATAAAAAAATACTTCTTTAAAAATGTTCTACGTTTATTCTTTTAAAAAGTTTGTTTTGACATGTTACTAAGATTTTTGCTTGCATATTTTATAAAGCATTGTATTTTTGGCAGTAACGGTGTTCTGCTATTGGGTTATTTTAGTCTGATGAAATATTATGAACTAGAAATGAAACGATAAATCAAACTGCACATTGAACCATTATTGAAAATGAAATAAAATCGTGACTACGATTCCGTCAAGACCGTTGAAAATTGGTGGACGACAGACAGTTACTGTTATACTCAAAATCTGACCCCAAAATACCCCGAAGCATCGTTTCTAATTTCCACTGTTGAAATATGTGATTTAATTTATAGTAGTCTCAGTAAAAATGCATTGGCGAATTTAAAACAAATAAGTGATATTCACCGATGTGTAAACATCAAAATTGGATATTTTTACGTAATATTATAAACGCGTAAGCATGGATGGATGGATGGATGTTTGTTACTCTTTCACGTAAAAACTAATGAATGGATTTTAATAAAACTTTACCATAATATAGCTTATACATCAGAATAACACATAGGATACAATTGAAAAAAATATTGTAACGGAGAACGGATGTAGTGGAAATGGAGCGAGCGAAGCCGCGGGCGGCCGAGAGTGAGATATGTATAAAATAGACAAGCAACAAACCAAAACGTCTGCGTAAGGGTTAAAAATTAAATAAACTACTCTACTTCTGTCTACTGACATCTAACATGAGCATAATAAATTAAACAATGTAAACATCTGCTGATTCAAATAATATAAAAACATGTTGTGACATTTTCTACGCAGGAAACAGCGTAAAAATGTCTGCTAACGATGGCTTACAATAGGCATTGCCTATACCGCTGCATAATATAATAATAATTTAGGCTTGTCTACACATGTAGTGACAACTATCATAATACTATGGACAGTTTCCTTTTAAGTTTATAGTACCGCTGTATATATCTTTGTGTAAAAAGATCCGTAGATGCCGACCAATCTGAAATGACGACGTGTAGGACGTGGGTTCGGTCCATAGACTTTATAAACTCCTTGCTGCCCGTAAGACAGGGCGTTAAAGCCTGCACACAGCTAGGCGATGACGATCAGTTGAAACGCTGTCAAATATCCCTGTCATATTTGACAGTGTTTCAGCTGATCTCCATTGCCATCGCTAGACTCGACTTTGACTGACTCGACGGAAATTTGACTTGACGGAAAAGTATTTTATCTATGTAATTTAATATCATTCTCATTAAACTACTCGACACTGGCAAAATTGATCCGAAATGGTCAGATGCCATTCATTAAGAAGAAGAAGTAGATGTGCGCAGGCCTTACCGCATTTTAGAGCGTGCCGCGCACAGAAAGTACTGGAACTTATGCTTATAAGCAGAAACAATGCTTTAGCCTGAGTCGAGCCTTAAGCATAGATTTTTGGTCATTTTTCAATGAAGAACTGTCAAAAAACCTATGCTTGAGGGTCGACTTAGACTCAAGCATTTACGGGCCCTAGTGGGTGATCCACTGGATCCATCCAAAATAAATATAGGTATACAAGTATTATATCAGCTATCTCGTTTCCATAGTACAAGCTCTGCTTAGTTTAGCGCTAGATAGTGTTGTATGAACTGTCCACATTATTTATTTATTTATTAATACAAATCATCTACAATAGATGCAAAGACCTGTTTACTTTAATATAAATAAAACCGTTACGTCTAGGATATTATTTAAAACTAGTTTAAAAAACTGGTATACCTACTCTTCTCCCATGCAAGATCGCGATTATGTAGTGCAGACCATTTACATGCTAGATGGCTGGGGTCACAGTCTGCCACGAACAGCTGACTGATTGAGAGCAGTGCAGAGCCTTAATTATTGTCTAAGTCAACTCGTAATCGACATCGGCGTAATTTTTGACTTTTGAAACCTAGCTGTCTCCTAAAGGCCTGCGCAAACCTAGTTCGCTGGCGGTAGCGTTCAGTGAAACGCTGTCAAATATCGCTGTCAGATATGAGATTTAACAGCGATATTTGACAGCGTTTCACTGATCGCTACCGCCAGCGAACTAGGTGTGTTCGAGCCTTAAGGCCCAGATTCATAGACCGAACTTTGACTTTACTTTGATGGAAAGTTCTAATTTCAACCAAAAATATATTTCATAGTTCTGTCAAGCTCTTCTTTATTCAAAATGTTGAACGTAAACTTCGATAAACAAACTTTGCGAAGACGGCTTTGCTGTAAAGCAAAGTCACGACTATGAATCTTGGCCTTTTGTCAACTCGTAATCGACATCGGCGTAATTTTTGACTTTAGAAACCTAGCTGTCAAACCACTCGAGCCTTTTTTCCCTTACAAACTTCACCACATCATCTTAGGATCAATTACTTTCGAAATCCTAAAATGTTTGACTTGTTCCTATATTTTTTTTTATAAATATGCACACAACACTATCTAGCCCCAAATTAAGCAGAGCTTGTGATATTTGTGCCATAATTAAAATAATAGCATCAAACATTCAAAATTTCATAGTTGTGGGGGATACTTGATCAATTGCCAGTCTGAAGAAGTCCACTGCTGGACATAGGACTCCCCTATACATTTCCAGGAAGCATTGTTTTTACTATAGCCACCACACTTGGCAAATCAGACAATTTTTTATATGGCGTTATCATTTAAAAATTCATATTTATTGTTGTTGATGTTTGAAGTTATTCCTATTTCAGGGCCGTCCTTTGCTCTATGTACTTGTACTTAGACAGACACCCATCCACACTCTTCAAATCGAACGAATATAATGAGCGAACTTAATGCTATTTAGCATTTTTTTCCAGTTAACCTTTGTTTAATGATTAGTGGGAGGCAGTGGTAAGGAGAGAAAGGCCTATTAATTTAGGAAGACAGAAGTTAAATGAAACATTGGCTAAGAGGAAGTACTACCACCATGCCTATTTCTGCCGTGAAGCAGCATTGCTGTGTTTCGGTTTGAAAGGTGCCGGGGAAATTACTGGCACTTGAGGCTTAATATCTGTATGCTTCACGTTGATGAACGCCGGGCTGCGCATCGGGCACGTTCCTGACGTGTGTGACGAGGCAAAGCTCAGTTATAAGTAATGGTTAAATTGTTACCACTTAACATCAGGTGGGCCATATGTTTGTTCCGTATAAAAATAAAGAGTACGTTCAATTATAACGTGCGTGAATACAATAGGAAACCAGTATGGATCAAAAGTAACAAACTCATTTGAGCTATACGTACCTACAGTCAGCGGTAAAAGGAGATTGGCATTTCTGGTTTGTACAGTTCGAATATGTCTTAAACTATAGTTATATTTAGATTGAAGTTAGGAATTTTATTTGAAGATCCTCTTTGAACCACCACTATTCGCAACCCGATGTTTCCATACCTTTGACAAATCCAGAGAAAAAGAGAATTAAATAAGTGAAATTGCCAATCTTCACAATTCTAGAAGTTGCACTTCTTGGTGTTGTTGGTGTCTATGGGCGACGGTGACCGCTTACCATCAGGTGGGCCGTAAGCTCGTTTGTCTATGTTTTACATTAAAAAAATCTACTTTTAATGCTGACGTGC
Organism: Thera britannica; assembly: GCA_939531255.2. Classification (NCBI taxonomy): domain Eukaryota; kingdom Metazoa; phylum Arthropoda; class Insecta; order Lepidoptera; family Geometridae; genus Thera; species Thera britannica. The sequence goes on from OW618037.2 coordinate 2,030,364, forward strand.
AGTTCTAGAATCACTTAGAATATTATTGAAATTTAATATAAGTGTATTAACTATTATATCTTTTAGAAAAACAAAGATTAAGATTCAGATTTAGAGATTCTGGGATTAGTTTACAAAAATACTGCCCATTTGATAGATTTAGATCAGTGGAGCTATCTCTGGCTAGATTGTTTTCGACAGTTTGCTGATAACTCGACTTTTTCATTCTATATTTTTGTTTATATATTTTATTGAATTGTAGGGAAACCAGCAGCGCAAAAAACTAAAATATACATTTGTAAAAACCCTTGCGCACATTTAAGCGTTCTGTGATGGCGATCAGTGAAACGCTGGCATATTTGACAGCGCTTCTCCGATCGCTACCCCAGGACGCTTAGATCTGCGGAAGGCTTAAAGCTATATTATTATACACATAAAAACTTACAAGTATTAACAAAATACACAAGAAACAGTTGAGCTATCTACTTAGGCAAGTCATAACAAAAAAAAATCGGATGTCTGTAAAACCGGTTTACTGACGATAGTTGAACGTGACAACAACGTCATACAGCTATCCACGCAGACGCATCGCTCACTCAAGTAAGAGAGAGACAGATGTCGAACGCTGCCGAACGCGGAGGCCGATTGTGCCTCTTTGTCGCTCGTTCTGCGCTCTCGCTTGCACTTCAAGCCTTAAATGGTACGCCTCAGAGCGAGGTAACGCCGCATAAGTCATGTTTTTTCGTGCGTGCAGCTGGCTCCATCGAATTATAAGACAAAGTGTATTGGTAGTTTCCCTGCTGTTCTCCACTCACTGTAATGTTGCTTTAATTACGGCAGTAAATACTGAATATTTTACTCATAATATTATGCAAAAATACAAGTAATGCAGACTAACGTGATATTTTATTAGGTGCAAAAAATATCTTCACTCGTGCTTATAAATTTGTGGCGGGTTACATAATAGGGGAAATTTATTGGGTAAAGAACGCCGCCCACTGAACCGGTGTGGTCAGACACTGAAGGAACCCCTAGAACTTTGTCGATAACTCATCATCAGTGTCAAACGATTGCGTTGGCTTGTGAGGTACTGGGTATGCGAATCGAAAGATGGTGGATTTCTACACGATTTACCTAAATGTGTCTATTCTGTTTTTGATTTCAAAAGCATCAAGACGTATGCGCCAATTTTTATATTTTAACAAACTTCAAATTAAAAAAGGTTCTCAATTCGGTTGTATTTTTTTAAATGGGGATTATCGCATAACTTTGTCATTTATGAGCCGTTTTGAAATAAATATATTTTTTCTTCATAACATATAAATTCGATCAAAATCGGTTCAGTAATTTGACCATGAAGACAATTTTCAAGATTCACTTTTTTAATCACAGATCTAGTTTTATTATTTGTAGGCTTGGTGCCTAGATAAACTGGCAACAAACGAACGGCTTGGTTTTCACTGGCAATCGCCACTACCACGAGAGCGAATCAAAGTGCGGCAGCTAGTGAGGCATAAAATGCTGCTTGATGTCTTTGACATCAATTGAGATTTGATACTGGAGAGCGTCCGTGCGTGGCAAGACGCCATATTTCTTTTTGTAACGTTTTGTTAGGGTTCCTTAGTCTGTAAAGAACTCGTTTGAATTCGTTTTAAAAGATATTTATTTTATGCCACACAAGAGCAGTATTACATAAGGATCATTTACATGTGACAATGACATAAAAACTGGTTGTCACTCAGTTTATGCTATAGTAGCGAACGACACTATAACGCTGGTCTTCCGTGACACCAGTTCTTCCGTGATACTAATTCTTCCGTGATACCAGTCTCATAGTCTGTTTGCCTTATATGTATGTGTCTGACACGAGTAGCGTTTGACAGGCCTTATAGCTCAGTTGGTAGAAGTCCTGCCTTCTGCACCGTAGGTCACCTCAGAAATAGGAATAGTAAAACTAAAGTTATTCCATTAAATTCACCATCAGCATAAAATAATCTAAAGAACGTGCCTACTAATACTTTAGGTAGGTACATAATATTATTGTTTCTTTTTTATCATCCTGTGTACACTAAAAGCCACGAAGTCAGTTTTTTTGCTCGATATTTTATTATGATGTCAAAATAAATATTTTGTGAACCCTACACTGCAACTCCAACACAGACTTAGCCGATTAAATCGTTCATTTCATTTTTTGCTCCATAATCGATTCTGTGAATCGCGAATATAGATTTGTTGGTTTGATTGTAAAATGATGTCGCGTGCCAGACAACTTCTAACCAACTATTTCATTTCAAAAATAAGATGCCTAACATGTCGTGAGCGTAAATCATTTAGAGCCAGTTTTAAAATCACTGACTAGTTTGAATTTTCTCGCATTATTTGAGAAAAGTACTGTGCAAGCTTTGGCCACAACTAGGTATTGATGACCTTAATGTGTGCCTCGGCTGAAATTATTATTCATCATCATCAGCCTGAAGAAGTCCACTGCTGGACATAGGCCTCCCCTACACATTTCCAGGAAGAACGATTCTGAGCCCTTTCCATCCACCGACTTCCTGCGATCTTAACAATGTCGTCAGTCCATCTGGTGGGTGGGCGCCCTACTTTTCGTCTTCCGGTTCGTGGTCGCCATTCGAGAACCTTTATTCCCCAACGGTTGTCAGTTCTTCGAGCTATATGACCTGCCCATTGCCATTTCAACTTACTAATTCTAAGAGCTATGTCGGTGACCTTGGTTCTTCTACGGATATCCTCATTTCTGATTCTATCACGTAGTGAAATTATTTTTATTATTTATTTATTTATCAGAAAACTTTGTGGTCCATTTGTGTTAGTAAAACTCACAGCCTATCTTAAGCTATGTTTAGTATGTACAACAAGCAACACAACAAACAATGCTTTAGTAGGTGGGTACATAGATTAAATGTCTTTTATTCGGTACCTGACCCCCCCAGTCTCTCATGAGACTATCGGATCAGGAGCCGAATGAAATACTTCATTACGCGCAGGTCATACCTGTCAGGTATGACCTGCCTGAGCCTTGCCTGCCTGAGCTTTGCTTGAGCCTCAAGCATAGATTTTTTGACAGTTCCCCATTGAAAATTTACAAAAATCTATGCTTGAGTACTCAGGCTCAAGCACTGTTTCAGAATACGGGCCTTAGTATGTTATATTTATATCATGAATATTTGTTAAGGCTTCCAAACTCTTTTAGGTCACAGCACGCGAATCAATAAAATACGTAATAAAGAATTAAATAAAGAACTGTTTTAATTGAATAACCAGATTCTACTAATGGAGTGATTTAGTAAATTGTGCTATTAAGATGTAAGAGCTCGATTTTGTTCTGGTTTTGTTGAACAGAGATTTTATGACTTTACGGCTATAGTATATTATTTTATGGCATTGGTTTTAAGAGTTATAAAAACCAATACCAAGATTTTAAAACGGTTGTATTCTTTGACAGTTACATCGGTATGAAAACAGACCGGCTTTTTTATTGAATATGTGTACATAACCTACATAATTTTTAAAATGTTATTACCCACAATGAAAGGTTACAAATTAATAACGTCTTTAATATAAATAATTAAATTAGATTAGAAATCTTTAATTAAGTAAACAAAAAGTATATAGGTAAATTTAATGCTAATTAGCATTTTCAACAAGTTAACCTTTGTTGTGTGGAGTGGTTGAAATTGCTCTTTTAGTGTTTCATGGGCCAAAAAAGAAGGGATAAATATTTACCTAATCATAAAACATTTTTATATTTACGTGGATTTTTAAACATTTATGGCCTTACTTACAAGCGTTACTTATACTCGGATTTTTAATTAGACGAAGCTAGCTGACGTTTACTGTGTTGTCAGTTTTTGATGAAATGAAAATAGTGTTGTGACAAAGTGAATGATTGAAAAAACTCCTGAATGAATGAAATTGCCTCGTTTTTCAAGTGAATAGTTAGTGTGCCGATTTTGACTTGACGTGCCCGGTTGAGGATCCATATCGTTCGCGTGAAACAATATAGCAACAAAATACACAACAATTACCACAAACACAACGTAACGAAAAACTTTACAAAAACAATAACTAAACAGCGTGAGCGCAGAAAAACATTCGTGCTATCAGACCAGAGGTTAGAAGCCGAATTACAAACAAAATGGTGACCGACGCGCAATGCGCATGGCGTTCATCGGTGTTGGCGCACTAGTCGCCACGCCGCGCTTTCGTCAAAAAATTGATTGTAATTACCTACATACTACAAGTAACTTATATCAGTGCACTTTTATACATTTTTTTATACAAATTTCAATATTATTTTATATTTTGAAATGATTAACTATTCACTCATTGTTCATTCATCTGATTGAACGAGAACTGAACGCAGCACTATTACTTTAAATATGGCAACATTATTTTACAAAGTGACATTAGCTCCTGTCAGTGGGTATCGTCTAATTAAAAATCCGACTATAGGTGTGACGCATTGCTTATAGTTCGTCCTGTCTCTGTTTGACATTACCGGATGGTAAGAGATGACAGTTGCTTAAACACTGATTATCTTTTGAAAAAAGCTTGTAAGTAATGGGGTTCAAAACCCGGCTGTATGAATAATTATTTAGGTTTAAAATTTAATAAAATAAAAAACTTTGAAACGTAATTCACGTAACCGAGAAAGATCAGACAAGTTTCAAATCAATCAAAAAAGTTCCAACCTCAAAATAATTGACCTAAATACTCAATGAATAAAAACCCGTCTCAGCGAAGTCATGCGACAAAGCTTGTCCGCCCGAATTCACAAGTCATCCAGCTATTTCGACCAATCACAACACTTCTTTTTTTCCTAGCTGGCCACGGCAGAACACCTTATTATAGATTCGATCGGTATTAAATTAACTGCTTGGAGAAACCGTTATAACGTTGCATTCTTTAAGAGGAAATAAAGTATTAATAGGCTTTGATATTGATTACAAGGTCGTATTGTCTGGCTAAGATTAGGGAATGCTTGTATAAACTGACTGTTGATCGATATTTGAGGAATAAAACCAACCACGATTATAGATAAAAAATTTATTTGTCTAAACATAAGCACACAAAATAAATTAATTGAGAAAAAACTAATCTTAGTTAAAAGCGAAATAATAAACTACCTACTAAATTAAGATGGTGTGTGTGTATGGCATGCAGGCCAAGAAAAGCCAGACAAAAAGGTGATAATAGCACTCTGCGTATAATATTTCTCAAAAGCAAAGCACTGATTTTCAGCTATTATATACAACTTTTGGGACATTATAAAAATCTTCGATATTTCCTTAAGTTTAGTTAAAACTATAAAATCAATAAAATATTTTATACTATTATAAAAATGAAAAAGATTTTTGAAAACTATAAATAAGTAGGTACACTATACTATAATGTTATACCTACTATATTATATACTTTTGACGAGAAGACAACATGGGATTCCAAACGACGGAACTAAAAACTATGTGTTTGTTACTGACAATGAGTTTGAAAAACCATAGGTGTGTGTGTTTTTCTGAGAGCTTTCAATAACACAAGTCTTGCCCTCTTACGCGAACCGAAAGCCGAAGCTCTATACGTTTCTAGAAAGAACGAATTCTGAGACTTCTTCATCCATCTAATTCTTGCAATAGTTACAAAGTCGTTGGCCTATCGGGTCGGGGGGCGTTATTCTTCGTCTTCCAGTGGCCGTCATTATAAAAATATTATTCTCTATTTGCCCTTATTTTAGCACATAAGTATTTTATTAACTAGCTAGTTTTTAGAACAACCTTGTTTAGTTTGTGGCTAGGTGCTGTGTTAAATGTCTACCAATCTTAAATGTCTACCGATCTTATACCTTTAAACGAGAAAATATTGTATATATATATTTAGGATCTTGGAAACTGCGCCAACGATTTTCACGAAATTTAGTATACAGGGGTTTTCGGGGGGATAAATTGATCTAGCTAGGATTAATTTTAAGAAAATGATTATTTCACTCTGAGTTTAATAATTAAACATAAATTGTTAACGAAATAATTGACGATTGTGAGCAACTAACTGCAAGCATATCCAGCAGATGGCGTTGTTCAGTAAGAATAAACCAATAAAGATAATAATATGACTCTTATGATTTCTTAAAAATACAAATTAACGTTAAAAATTCCGAGTGAAGCTCGTTTACCAACTGCTAGTATTTATTATACCGGAAAAGATTTATATTTTTGTATGTTTGTAATTAATAAACTCAAAAACTTCTGTTCACCAGTGTATTATACTGTGTGTGTGACGTTTTGACGTAGGATTTATTTAGTCAACACTGACACAGACTCAAAACCAGAGCCAGAGACAGAGCCAGACAGAGCTTGTGGTAGGCCAACTGGACCTATTTCAAAAATGGTTTCTTATAATGCTACATTGTCCCTAAGTAACTAAGAGTGAAGCGTAAAACGTGAAGTAATCTACCTTTGAATGTTTCTACCCGTGCGAAGCCGGGACGAGTCGCTTGTTTATTTATTTATTGCTTAGTTTAGCCCGGACTTTCCTGCGCCGGCGCCACCGTAGCCATAGGGGGTGCTCTGTTTAATATATAACTGTTAGCCCATATTTAGCTGAGATTTTTCCCGTGAGAATCACATAGCGCATATTCCAGTCGTCTTTGTTGCAACCCGCACATTTCTGTGACCATCGACGGGTTGTTTATTCTTAGCGAGACGGCAATATATTATTATGCAGCTATGGTAGGTAATAGCAATAGCTGAGAATATTTTATAAACTAGACTTAAATTGTGAATACTTAAGTATTTTAAAATTGGCCAAGAGCGTGGAATTCGCCGGTTTTTCTTATCTTGCATGTCTCTGGTTAAATTAATAAATATAAATATTATATACCCACACAACACTATGTAGCCCCAAACTAAGCATAGCTTGTGCTGTAGGAACCAGATTTAAATTCTGGATGTACTTACCTAAGTATTTTAAAATTGGCCAAGAGCGTGATATCCGCCGGTTCTTCTTCTTATCGTGTCACTGGTTCTTACGAACCAAGTGTTGTGAACGAATTTTAAGTACGCCTAAGATATTTCTTTCGTGTACTTGATCAATATGATACATAATTATGTTTCAAATTGGTCATAATGACGTATGCAGTAACAAACATATAAACAAAACGGCTAAAGTGATTTTGACAAAATTCTATAGGACTTATCTGAATATATGACTTTTCAGACAAAATTTTTTTTTTCAAATCGGCTCAAAAATTACGAAGATATGCTATAACAAACACAAAAAAACTGATTGAGAACCTACTCTATATTGATTTGAAGTTGGGTAAAAAATGAACATTGAACAATTAATTGATCTTTGCAACGAATATTTAAAAAATACACAAAAAACCAGCAAACGTCTTGGGGACGCTTCCGTCTGGCACTGATTTGGATTAGTTGAGCTATCTCTAGATAGTTTGTAACAATATTTATTATTTATTTATTAATATACATCACTTAATTACTCCTTAGTAGATGGGTAGGTATGATTCAAAGAATGAACTATAAAAAGGTTGCCAGCTATTACGAGTGTATCGCGATTACAACTGGGAATTTAAAGTCTTGTCGCCTGCTCTTGGCAATCATATACACACAGTGCTTAGAGTAACCAAGCTTTTAGTAAATATTAATAAACAAAACATTTTCTTATAATGATTTAACTGGTGCCTGCGCACACCTAGGTCGCTGGCGATATCGATCAGTGAAACGCTTTCAAGTATCGCTGTCAAATTTGACAGCGTTTCACTGATCGCCGACGCCTACGACCCAATAGGTGTGCGCAGGCCTTTACGGAAAGGTTCTCGAATGGCGAACACGAACCGGAAGACGAAACTTACGGCACCCACCCACCAGATGGACCGACGACATTGTTAAGATCGCGGGAAGTCGGTGGATGGAAAGAGCTCAGAATCGTTCTTCCGGGAAATATGTGTAGGGGAGGCCTATGTGCAGCAGTGGACTTCTTGAGGCTGATCATGATAATGAAATGTAAACTAGCGTGCGCTCGCTAGCGGCTTCTTTCACACCGTTCCCGTTGCGCCACGTTCCAGTCACTTTTTCTTAGTAAAAAGTATCTTATGTCCGCCTCCTGGTTCTAAGCTACCTCCCCACGAATTTTTAGCCAAATCGCTGTAGCCGTTCTCACGTGATGGCGTGACTCACGTGATAGAAATAGAGATTTTTTTTTAAAATAGATACATAATTATAATACAGTATAACACCCAGACTGATAACAAATATTTGCGTTCACCACACAAATATTTTCAGTGGGGTTTGAGACCATGACCAGATTTGAATTTCGAATGTTGGCGCACCAATTTGTATATCATCCTTTGAAGCTGTATGTCACAATTCGATTGAACATTTTGTACTCCAGCAATGCACCATTGAATGCATTGCATTGCTAAAGAGAATTGGTCTTACAATGTTAAGTGCACAGGTTTTTTTGTATTTTCTATCAGTAGGCCTACCACAAGCTCTGTCTGGCTCTGGTTTTGAGTCCGTGTGAGTGCTGACTAAATAAATCCTACGTCAAACGTCACACACATGGTATAATACACTGGTGAGCACTCACGCAGACTCAAATCAAAACCAGAGCCAGAGACAGAGCCAGACCGAGCTTGAGTAGGCCTACAGGATTATATGTTTAATGCTTACTTATTATTTTTTACTGTCTCTGGCTCTGGTTCTGAGTCTGTATTAGTGTTGACTATATAAATCCTGCGTCAAAACGTCACATACAGTATAATACACTGGTGAGCATTCACACAGACTCAAAACCAGAGCCAGAGACACAGCCAGACAGAGCTGTGTGAGTCTTTGTGAGTGTTGACTAAATAAATCCTACGCCTAAACGTCCTACACACAGTATAATACACTAGGGACTTGACAAAGGGAGCACAAAAAAACAGAGCCAGAGACAGAGCCAGACAGAGCTTGCGGTAGGCCTACAAGGATTATGATTTTTAATGCTTACTTATTGTTTTTTTATTGGAGATGAGTTATGACAGGAAAGACGTGCGCTGGCTGTGATCGCTTTTTTTTATTATTGGCTGTATCGTTTTAACTCGTGATCGCGTTGTTTATAACGAAATCTCATCTGACTGCTCTCACAGCTCGGTTGGTAGTAGCTTCTATGCTGGAGGGCGTGAGTTCGACCCCCAAAGAGAACAAATATTTGTGTGGTCATATTAAGTAGATTTTTGTTCTCTGTCTGAGTGTTATTGTATAAATAAATAAATAAAATAAACAAAAATAAAGTGTTCTCTATTGAATAATTATAAGTTTAAAAACTAGAGAAACCGACTTCATTGCCAAACGGCTAAACCGATTTTAATGAAATTTGTTTGGGACAATTTGGACGTAAAAATAACCTTCCAAATAAAAAAATAATTTTCTAAATCGGTTAATAAATGACGGAGGCATGCGGTTACAAACATTAAAAACATTAAACATCATTTTTTTTTAATAATTAAAAAAAAATGGCAACACCGATTTTAATAAAATTAAAATGGAACCAATCTGGAAGCAGTACCTTTCAGATAAAAAAATATTTTTTCAAATCGGCTCACAAATGACGAAGTTATGCGGTAAATATAAAAAAAAAATACAACCGGATTGAGAACCTCCTCCTTTTTGATTGGAAGTCAGTTAAAAATTTCAAAAATCTATTCTTGAGGCTCAACTTCTGAGTCAAGCACTGTTTTTGAATACGGGCCAATTTACAAAAAAAATGTATGTTAGTCTTTTATGGTTCTCATAGTACAAGCTCTGCTTAATTTGGGGCTAGAAAGTGCTGTGTGTTTTGTCCACAATATTTATTTTATTTATAGTTTATTAATAGAATATATAAAACGCAATGAAAATTTTATTTGTGATAAAAACAACATGATTACTAAAAAATATCAGACATGTTTTAAATGCTGTTTTATGTCGCGGAGATCTTTTGGATACGTTGGCAATTAAATAATTACTTTTATGATGAAGAAATTACTTAAATATTTAAATTAATGTAGATTAATTTCTTCTGTTTCCATAAATGCTTGTTTTTTTTCAAAAATATTTGCTCTAAAAGTACTATTTAAAAGATGTTAACTGTTTTGACTAATGTTCACCAATAACTGCGGGTCAGTTTAACCAATCGTTTTCATCGTATTGACTATAGCAAACGCAGCGTTGTAAATTTTCACCCATATAAACAGTCAATTCCAATAAAGACTTCCAACTCTTTAGTTAGAACTTATTTAATAAATAAATAATAAAAAACACGCAACACTATCGCCCTAACTATCCCTACTTGCAGGACGCTATAGGGCCTGGGACAGGGTTTTAGATGGAATAGGCTTGCCCAGCACCTATACTGTCCTGACTGAGCTTAATCAGCCTAATCCACAGGAAAGACATAATATAAGACACCGTCAATACGTGCAGAGCTGATTACGCTATGGTTTTCTTTCACCGTTGGAGAGCACTGACAATATGGACGTATATTTTCGAATAGAACAATTCATAGGAACACAACTTCGCTGTGTTTCGGTTTGAAGGGCATAGGGTGCCGGTGTAATTACTGGCACGTGAGGCGAAACATCTGTATGCTTAAAGTTGATGGACGCAGGGCAGTGCATCGTAAGGCACGTTCCAGACGTGCGTGACCTAATAGGCAATGCTTTGTTATAGGCGATGGTTACCGCTTAACATCAGGTGGGCCATATGCTTGTTCCATCAGCTAGTAGTATAAAAAAAAGACTTGGCTACCAGTGCACTCAAAATCAAAATAGTCTTTATTCAGTTGAATTTCAAGAATCACTTTGAATTACAATTTGGCTACCAATCATTTAGAACTAAGGTAATCGCTGGTTAAAAAATCGATGAACACCGGCCCTAAAGATAAGATCTTATAATGATGTTCCTAGCTGAAGCTTATCATACAGATGATCTTTCGATAAAAGACCTATTAACACATTCTAAAGCCCTTTTTATTCGTACATCTTGAAGCTAATTACGAGATAGAATTAACAGGGTACTAAATGGTGTAGTGTCAATGGTAGTAACTAGTTAAATGTTTAGTATCCTTTTTTAACCGACTTCCAATCAAAAAGGAGGAGGTTCTCAATTCGGTTGTATTTTTTTTTTTTTAATGTTTGTTACCGCATAACTTCGTCATTTGTAAGCCGATTTGAAAAAATATTTTTTTATCTGAAAGGTACTGCTTCCAGATTGGTTCCATTTTAATTTTATTAAAATCGGTATTGCCATTTTTTTTTAAATAATTTTTTTAATGTTTGTAACTGCAAGCCTCCGTCATTTATGAACCGATTTAGAAAATTATTTTTTTATTTGGAAGGTTATTCTTACGTCCAGATTGTCCCAAACAAATTTCATTAAAATCGGTTTAGCCGTTTGGCAATGAAGTCGGTTTCTCTAGTTTTTTAAACTTATAATTTTATCTTCATATCGTGTCATTGGTACCAGTGCAGTGTGGTGAAAGGGTATGGTTAAGTGCACCTCATGAGGCTCTTTTCGTGCACTTGACACATGTTTTTGAACTACATGCCGGTTTTTTTTTAGTATCCAGAACCATAACCCTATGGTTCAGGATACAAAAAAAAACATAAATATGGAAAATTGAATGAGCCTTGCACACATCTAGGCGATTGGCGATGGCGATTAGTTTTTATATCTAAATACAAAGGGTTGACATAAGCATAGGTTGACATAAGCATAATTACCTATATATTATTGAATTCATAGGTTCCTGAACTAGTATTAATTTGTATTGTAACATTCTTATGCTTAAATCAATAAAATACATCCGCATATACTGCCGCGAACTTTGACAGTGTGTTATTTGACAGGGACTGATCGCTATCGTAGGCTATCTAAGGCCTGCGCGCACCTAGGTCGCTAACGTTGGCGATCAGTGAAACGCTGTCAAATTTGACAGCGATATTTGACAGCGTTTCATTGATCGCCATCACCGGCAACCTAGACGTGCGCAGGCCTTTATTTATTTTAACTTCTCCAAATTCAGATAGGTACTTATTTTTATTTTGACAATGTCAGTGTTTCTACCTGTTTTGACACGTGAATAACCCGGGGTACTAGTCCCAAATAAATCCTTAGGTACTTATCTTTTTTTATGAATACAAAGATTTTATTTTATTTTATAACTAAAATAATTGTTTTAGCAACTACCAATACCTAATGTTAGGTGACGTATCAAAATGGCGGCGACAGAGCTCAAAATGTTGACTACCTATCCGACTGATTTATCGACGGAGCTGGGCCCAAGAAATGAAGATTGATACTCAAACGAACCCAACAACCGGTAGCAGATGGTAAATGGTATTGAGTCCACTAAACTACTAATATCCGGTAAGCTACTTCGTTAAAATGAAATAAGTGATTTATTTTCAACACTTGCAAACACTTTTATTTAGGCACACAGAGTGCTAGAGGACTCTGTGTGCCTAAATAAAAGTGGGTGGCCAAATCAACAAGCTTGTATTTTATTATAAGAACATTGATTGAAAGACCGCCATGTTCAAATTAGTTTTTTATTAGAATCATTGGAATGAAAACACATTTTTTGTTTTGCAGTATTATGGCCTGCGCACATCTAAGCGATGGCGATAGTGATCAGCTGAAACGCTGTCAAATTTGAGAGCGTTTCACTTGCGCAGGCTTTAAAAGTACGGCCATCTTCATACGTTTATGAATGTTTTAAAATCGAACCCTTTGAAAATCGAACGCGGATTCAGCAATTGATCGTTTCTTGTTTTATAAGGATGATGTTTTTTTTAAAGTAAGATGCTACCTTTTTATTTTTGAAATACGCCTTTTTGAAATAGACCTTTTTAAGCGACGGAATGTAAGTTATTGGCCCGTCATCTTTTAGAATAGTTTAATCTAGAGACAAGCAACTTACCGGACAGTGAAACAGTCTCGTACAGTCGTACACGCTATCAATGTAATTGAGGATTATAAATCAAAAGTGGGATGCAGTAATACCGATGGTGGCTTTATTCAGGAGTGACTATTATCTGCGTGATTAATGTACTTGTAGCGCTATGAATAGGATGACCATTTCGAAAAGCTGTGATGAAAGTTAAAGTGGGGGAAAAATTAAGCAGGAAGGTCTTATCTATGCCAAAAAAAAAATCGGCTGTCTGTAAAGGCGGTTTACTGACGATAGTTGAACGTGACAACGACATGCAGCTGTCTACGCGGACGCATCGCTCACTAGTAGGAGCAAGTAGGAGAGAGACAGATGTCGAAAGCTGCCGAACGCGGAGGCCGATTGTGCCTCTTTGTCGCTCGTTCCGCGCTCTCGCTTGCACTTCAAGCCTTAAATGGAACGCCTCAGAGTGAGAATGGCGCCAAAGAGGAATACATCAATTAGGGTAGGGTGGAATACTTGCTGGTGTTTATGAAAGACGACCATCAGATCAGCTGGGAACCTCTTTACTATCTGTAAAAAAAAATTAAGTAACCTATTGTGTCCTACTTCTGGGCAGAAATCTTCCTCAAAACCGTTCATTCGAAAGACTAGGCCGCATTTTTTGGCGCTTTGACAAGCGTGGTGTGACCATATTTTTGCATGAAAACGAGTGCGGTAGCTGACGAAAACTTCAAGTTTTCATATAAAATGCGTGTTACGCCAATAGCTCTAATGTGCCAAAAAATCGTACTTAGGTCTCAGGACCACTATGACAAAAATGATATCTAGTTGATTTTATTTATGCTAATGAAAATAACAACCTCTTTCTTTTGTTCAAAACAGACTGAATACGTTTGTTTTGGAACGTCCAACAATTTTAGCTGGACTTGTTACTGGCAAGGCCGATTGGCACAGTAAGTATTTAGGAAATGTTGCTACCCTAAAAAAACATCCAATATGTAATACCAATTTCTTTGAGCAAAATAAATATTAACCCTTCGAGTACATACATGTATTTGAGTATATGATTTTATTTAAACAGCGGTAGTTAAATGTGACCGTCGGGCACCCAAATTTCAACAAAACGTTTGTGTGTTCAAAATAATGAGGTACAGTCGGTAAAATAGAACGTTTTAGTACACTTTTGTGACGGAATCTTAGAAATTATCTCTGTTTTAGGTAAGAATGACTTTATGTTTTCTCTTGACTAAATAAAAAAAAAGACAGATTTTTAAACATATTATATTTTGTAATTTGTATGAATGGTATTTAATTCGAAATTTTTGTTTTCAGGTAAATCACAAATTACTCTGCCGCATGTTTCCAGAAAATGTAATATAAGGTAATTAATGTATTTTGTACTTAGCCTCCTACTTATCCTTTCTCAACAAATTAAATGAGTCGTAATTATAACAAATTGTGTTTTCACCAAGAAAATAAAGTTAAAGTTGCGTTTTTTGAGCCGGTTATTTCATTAAGTATAATATTATATCCAAAGCAATATTTTTTTTTTTTGTCCTCTGACTGATAGGAGATTGGAAACATAAAGAACAAAATAAAAAAAAACTATGATACTACCAAACTAAAGTAAGAGTGTATTTTTATTTGATATTTCAGCAACTTACCTTTAAATAAAAACATTCTAAATTTAAACAAGTTCAATTCAATTAGGCCGAACGCGTTAACGCAGTTGGCTCCATCTTTACGAGACGGTAGAGTATTGAAGGCGTCACGTCGCACTTCAAAACTGTGAGCGGAGCGTACCTATCATAAAGAGAAAAAAAAGATCGCATTTGTATTTAAAATGCATCATGAATTACCGAGAGACGGGTGCTCTCTAAACTGCAATATTGTGTTACCCACTTCACCGCATAGCGCTGTCTCTCTCTCCTTTCGCGTACTTCCCAATGACAACGTCGATAGTGTTGGTATAGGAAGGATGAATTCCCAAGTGAATGGACCGCGAGTATAATTTTCCCAATACTTACGTTTCTGCGCAGCGAAGTTTCTGTTTTGGATGTGTTTTTGCGTTATTGTACGGGTTTTCTTGAAAAAAAAGGTTGTAAACTGTGGTGTTTGTGGTGTGGTTGTAAAGGTTGTAACCTTGAGTCTTGAATATAATCTTTAGTTGATTTATTAGTACATGTTTGGGCGTACGGCATTTGATTTAATGGAAAAGATACGTAAAACACAGACTGGTCGAATCAAGATTGCTTATTTAAGCAGTATGTGCAAATAGTGCATCCTTTTTTTTTGAGTTTATGCATTCTTATCATTATAAAAAGGGAAGGAACGACTCATTCTTTGATGTGATAAAAAACAAGAATTCATAAGACTCAAAATACGTTGCTGTTTAAAATTTAATTTCAGGGTATAAAAAAACCATCAATTTGTTTATCGTATTGAGTTCTAAATAGAAGCAATAAAAAGTAATATCAGTCTTGGCTTGAAATAACATTCCAGGGTAGTCATAGGTTAAACAAAATGCCAAAGTTGTAGCTTCATTGCGCTTGTGGCTTGACTCTGACTCTAGCCATTTTCAAAGCGTTTAGTGACAAAAATGTTAACTTCAAGTAATAGTTAAAGGAATTAATATAACGACCAAATTACACCTGGCAATTTTATATGCTATGACAAATAACTTAATTTTCTACACACGTTCTTCATCCATGTCGTGAGATTACAAAATAAGGTTGACATTCGTGTGTAGCTTATTTGAATGTGAGGTAAATACATCGCCGTCTTTGTTTTTATACGAGCATATTTACTATCCAACAGGCAGGCATGAACTTATGATGCTCTAGCTAAATTATTAATAAATGCTAAAAATATAACTATCATTTATCGGCAAGCATAGTTATTATCGGGACGATGTCATTCGTGGCAGAAGGTCTCTGTGAGTCTCTCTTTTTGTTGTTAATGACTTTAATGCCATTTCGAGCGCAGGGCGACAAAGAAGCGTTACTAGTTTTCTGACTAGACACACGCCATCTACTATCGAAAGCGAATTGACAGGTGGTTGTTTCTTCTGTCAATTAACCTTTAGTAGCGTGAAATGTACGCTGACTTAATGTAAAAAAATTCACAAGGAAGACACATCGCACAGATGGTCAAAATGTCATTATGATATTTAATATCTACCGTCTGAAGACTTAAAATAGTTCTTTGGGTTTATGTAATACTTTGAACCGCAACGTTGTTGTCATACTTAATAAAATTGTTATTGAAATAACCTTTTGAACTATTATTTGCTGTAGCTACTGGTTTTATCGTAATGAATTTAAAAGCGTTTATACAACAGGATGCTCACCATTGTCTGAGCTTGTCAGTTGGTATTATCACCCTTTTAACTGTGCTCTTTAGTCAGGAGTTCATACGTTTTATTGTTACAGTTATTTTTATACGTAGAGCCAGTTCCTTACACAATGTTTAGAGTAAGCAAAACTGGCTTCCAATTACAAAAATTCCTAAGAGTTCCTAGACTTTAATAAAAAACTATTTCTGATACTCAAAATGATTAAATCAATAAATACTGGTAAGTGAAGTAGCAAACATTTATATTTGTGCTATTTATAATTTGCTTTTGTAGTTTCTTGACCCTTACCCATTTTTTTTATTTAAGTAAATTAAAAGGGAATGTAACATCCGGTCTACCATAGTTTTTTTATAAATAAAAACAACTATAAAAATATTCCCGACACTCCTACAATTGACATGTCAAGATCTAAATTATAAACGTCTCGGTAATTGATAATAGAAAAAATACAGCGCCTAGTTCATTAAATGTAACGTGTTTGAAAATAAAATGAAAATTTTCCCAATGACTACGTATTTTGCGTACTCGTTGGGAAATAAAGATGACACCGCGGGCAACACCAGGCATGTCTCATAAAAGCACAATTTATTTGATCATTCAATGTTTATCGGAAATATCTATTGACCTTTAAAATTCTACGTTGAATTAAAGTACCCTGAGGCATCTGAGCTATTTGGCTGAGAAAAAACGTGTACAGTTCCAAAGAATCTAATTTTGATAAATTATAATAAAAAAATTGGTTGTCTGTAAAGTCGGTTTACTGACGATAGTTGAACGTGATAACGTCATAAGAAAATACTGATGGAATGGTTGCATTTTTCAAAAGAATTTTAATTAATATTTGTGACTCGCGGACTCGGACTCGGACTCGGACTCGGACTCGAACTCTCGGACCCGGACCCGGAACCCGACCGAACCCTTACCCTTACCCTCATTTACCCTTACCCTCATTTACCCGATCCCGATTTACCCGACCCGGGCTCGGGCTCAGGTAAATGGAACGACGAAACGACGTAACGACGCATGAGTCATGTTTTTTCGTGCGTGCAGCCGGCTCCATCGATTTATAAGACGTTATCACGTCAAAAACTTGTGATAGAGTACAGTTTATTCTTTGAAGTAGTAATTAATGCAGTTTAAAAACGATTGTATTGATGAGTTCCTAGTTTCTGGTGTAAAATGGCATGCCTAGCACAACTATTTGACTGTTATCTTCACCTTTAAACGCATCTAAGGATTCCATAGGATTATAAAGAAAAGAGAGGGTGATAGTGGTAATAGGGGAGAGAAAGAGACGGCAAGTCAACAAAAACAATGACACTTTCAAGGCAGTTAACAAAAACGATAAAAAACAACATTCTTCACATGATTTTCGCTATCGAACAGCAGTTTCCACTTCCAGTTAAGTAAATTAGAATACAAAATGTTAAATATTTCTTAATGATGCTTCTGCTATCGGTACTAGAAAACTAATGGCAAAGCGTCAGTTTTGCCAGTTAAGTATTATACTTTGATAATTTTTTATCACTTTTGCGTAATTTGTCAAGTAATTTTGATGCCCTTTTGGTTCTTCTAGCTTCTTAAAAGTGTAGAATCGTAGAATTCATAAAAAGGTAGCTCCTGAACGTAATGATCGTGTTGGTAGATAGTGCTAATGTTGAATGCGTTGTTTTTCACGACTTCAAGACACTTAAACAGGGTTTTTGTTTCCACTTCCAGATGAGTTTATCGCAAGTTTTTTTTAATTTTACAGTTCAAGATATAGTTTTATTAAGAACGCATACTAGTTAAGAACGCAGATGGTAGGTATATAAGATCGCAACTACATAGCTCAACCACACACGTGCCATAATATCCTTACTATATATTTTGAGTACGTTATATTAATGAGCTATTTCAAAACAACCAAAAGTTGGTGATCTACTACAGTGACGTTAAGGTCTCCATCATGAGTTACCGATTTCTGTAGCCAAGATCAACCACTTGTATGCCCCTTTAATTCTCGGCTCATCTCGGATCATTTTGCAGTTTTATTTTATTGCTTCTTTTCGAAGAGAGAATGGATGATTCTTGAGTAATTCATCGACGACCTCATCGTAGAAGCCTCGACAGCTACGGTATACGGAAAACGTAGAAAAAGTGCGGGGTTGTGCAATGCCAATCTTATACCTTTAAACGAGAAAATCTTGTATATATATATATATATATATATATTTAGGATCTCGGAAACTAAGCCAACAATTTTCATGAAATTAAGTATACGGGAGTTTTCGGGGACGATAAAACGATCTAGCTAGGATTCATTTTCAGAAATTGAGTCTGTTCGTTAAAAAAAAACTAAAAACATAAACTGAATATGTGACTGCTCCTGCCATCTATTGACGATTGTGAGCAACTAACTGCAAGCATGTCCAGTAGATGGCGTTGTTCAGTAAGAATAAACCAGTAAAGATAATAATATGCTTCTTATGATTTCTTAAAAATACAAATTAACGAAAAAAAATCCGAGCGAAGCTCGGTTACCAACTAGTGTGTATTTAAGGGACATTGAATTTCTCGGTCGGCCTGAGAATTAGGCTCCTCACTGATCATCCCACTTATCTTCATACATAGTACAGTCAGCACGTAATAGTTTTGACTGAGAAGACTTGAAATAACATTGCGATGAATGCAAAGTTAATATTTGTTATTGAAAGATTATTTAAAGTATTTTTTTTTTCATTTTTCATGTATCTTGGGCGGACTCTAATTTGAAAGTTAAGTCAATGATAAAAGTAACCAATCAACTTCATCACGAATAAACTTAATAGTTTGAATGTGTGTTATGATCGCGGAAGTTCAAAAAGTTCTTTTTTATTATTATTCGTTTATTTTATGAACTAAATTCTAATAAATCTTGAGTGATAGGTATTATTGAGTATGTAGTTGGTATTGTATGAATTATTATAGATTATTGTGTAATTAGATAACTTTTGACATCATGTTCAACTTTTTACATTATAAATTCATCTTTATGTAAATCCTTACCATATTTAAGTAGAATATATTTTTTTTTTCATTTTTCATGTATCTTGGGCGGACTTCATGTAACTTACAAATAAATATTTACAAAATACACAAGAAAAAGTTAAGCTATCTGCAAACCGCTACAAACGATCTAGAGATAGCTTAACTTAATAAACTCAACTTCATCACGTATGCGTATTTGTATAACAGTTTAATTAATTAATTAATTGAAAACTTAAAGCGGTAACTTTGATCGTGCCTCAACAATAAAAATTCAAAAAGTCATTTTCCATCAAGAATTAGTAATCAAATAATGCCGAGTTACGTTGTTTATAAAAAAAACCTCTCATGTCGTAAAACACATAAAATTATACACCGACAAAGTCGATCGACATAAATAAATTAATTTAAAAGTAATTTTCAGTCGCATATGCATAAGTTTTCACTTAACGCGGTACCAAATATGTCGATATAGCTAATTTTATGATTTTTTGATTAATTCGATGTTAATTTATTATTGTATAACAATCGGTCTCTTTGAATACCATTATCGAACCGCGAGCTGAATACGTATGCCTTTTTATTTTTTAATAGTTAATTTTAACCGGCGAAAAAATTGCTGAATAAATGCTTAAACAACGGACTAGTTTATAAAATTAATTTATTTATAAAATACAAGGAACAAAAACAATTGAAAGGGAACGTAAACATATTTAATTATTTATATAGTGTCTGTTCAGAAAGAGAACCGTCGTGGCCAAATTGAGAACTAACGTTTCGATTTTTATATGGCAGCTCATCCCTTTCTTTCTGTCAGAATTTTTCATCATAAAAATTAAATAAAGGAATAGTACACTAGTTGTGATAGGATCCAAACGCAACAGACGCGCTATTGTATTGCACACTAAACAAAAAGGGTGATTAAGCACAGCAGCGCCCTCCAATCCCACGACGGTTCTCTTTCTGAACAGACTTTAGCAGAATTAGTACCATAGATATGGCATTTAAATAAAGAAATACTTTTTTAAAATAATAAATAAAAGTATACAAGCCGTATAAAGTATTTTTTTTATTAATAGTAGACTGTAGGCTGTAGCCTCATTCTAGGCTATTTGGGATTAAAAGGGTTATTAAGAATTATGAGAGAAAATGAATGAATTAAAAGTTTTAATGACTGGTATTATTTCTGGCAAAAAAACTTTCTTTCTTTCTAAGAAAGATTTCTTAGCCAGAGAGTCAAATAAATAATGATTAAAAAACATACAATTAAATAAACTTATAGCACCCTTCCCAGTCTTCAGTAATTAGGATTGTGGTTATATGCAGTGTGTCTCGAGTGAGTTACAAAGATTTATTTCACTGTCAATATCGAAAAATGGCGAAGTCTTCGTGAGGCAGAACTAACACCATCTATTACCTGACCTATATGTGACTGAGCTGACTCTCATAACTCTTGGAAAGATATGTAAGACTTTATCTTAGCAATTTGTATGCTGCAGTTCTCATAGACATGAATATAAATTAAAAAGTACTTTATTTTTAGGTTAACCTGTACTGTCCCACGGCTGGGCAAAGGTCTTCTCCAAAAATTTTCAACCATCATGATCTTTGGCGAATTCTAATTCAGATTCAGATTCATTTTAAGATGATGTGTGCAGCTGACAAAATTATTAATTTTTTTATTCATATTCCAACTATTACACGGGTTATTTATCGCGTATATTATCTTATTTTATTTTTATTTACGTGTAATAGTTTGAATGTGTGTTATGATCGCGGAAGTTCAAAAAGTTCTTTTTTATTATTATTCGTTTATTTTATGAACTAAATTCTAATAAATCTTGAGTGATTTTTATTAATTTTATAGTGTTTACTACACTTAAGGAAATCACAAAGATTTTTATAATGTCCCAAAAGTTAAGAGCCGAGCGGGATTTGAACCCGCGACCTTCCCCTTTGCGACTTTTGGGACATTATAAAAATCTTTGTGAAATCTTGAGTGATAGATATTATTGAGTATGTAGTTGGTATTGTATGAATTATTATAGATTATTGTGTAATTAGATAACTTTTGACATCATGTTCAACTTTTTACATTATAAATTCATCTTTATGTAAATCCTTACCATATTTAAGTAGAATACATAAATGTGACATCTTTTCAACATGTATTTTATGCAATAAATACTTTGACTTTCTGTCTTCTGTGTTTGTATGTATGGTATTGCATATTTAGCTTGCCTGAAGACTCCAGGTATTTTTGTTTAGTTTGAATTCCGAATCTGTGATGTTCCCAAAGGTTTCGCTAGTTAGAAACTAGTGCTAGCTGTCCTAAGAGTAATGTTTTTTCATAGCCGTGGTAACAAGCGGGATGTAAATCAAAGTTGGATCTGCATACCGCCGGGGCCTTCGTTACCGAGGACATTGAAATACCTAAACGTAGCGATGATATTTCTACAATATAGTGCTGGAGCGAGCGCTCACATTACACACATTCACTTTGATTTTATTTTTCGCAAAAAAATGGGCATGTGGGCTAAGATAGGTGCAGGCCTACCATGAGCTCTGTCTGGCTCTGTCTCTGGTTCTGGTTTTGTGTCTGTGTGAGTGTTGACTAAATAATTCCTACGTCAAAACGTCACACATACAGTATAATGCACTTGTGAGCACTCACACAGACTCAAAACCAGAGCCAGAGACAGAGCTAGACAGAGCTCATGGTAGGCCTACAGATGACTCTTCCATTTTCTTATTCTTTATTGCACACAATACAAAACATACGAAAAAGACAGAAATAGAGGACATAATTATGTACAAGGCGATCTTAGCCCTGAGCAGAGTTTTCTTAAAGCAAACCTTTGAGGCTATAGAGAGAAGTGACTATTAGGCAGGTTCGTGTGCATTAAAAATCAAAATTATTTGGGAAAAAATAATTTGGGTTTCTTTTTTTTAAACTGTAGAACGTAAACAAAATTTATTGGTGTTTTACTTTCCAATGATGAAAACATCTTAAGGAAACCCATGTCTAAAGATACGGCCACATTTATTTAACAGTGACATTTGACGACATTTGCGATATGCATATTGCGATATTTGACAATGACAGTGTCGCTGTCAAATATCGCTGCTTATTATCCAGGTTACAGGACGCCTTTCCTGCTTTATGATTTACTAAAAATTCTAACTATTGGAGTAAGTAAAGGTAGTACCTTTACTTACTCCAATAGTTTGAATTTTAGTAACTATTTAAATTACTCTAATTAAATTACTGTATTTTACCTAGTTTACAACTAGTCAGTGTCTCCCAGACTACAAGCCTTAGAATAATTTAATGCTGCCGTTATCGCGGATATTGATAGATATAAAACAGAGAAATACGACAAGCAGTCGACTGCTGGTGGTCTGTTTATGATTCCTGAACCAAATCGGAATATCTAAGAAGAAAAACTCTGACAAATGCTTTTCTCTGGCTGTCTGTTTTTGCCTACAGACGAATTTTGGTGCGCAAGTTTTTTTTTGTCGACGGGGTTTGTTGGAGAAGCACACATATTTTTTTATTATAAGGTTAATTCGCAAATTGAAACATGCGCAACACTTACATCTAAAACATTTCACTAACAACAATTAAATTCAGCGCATTTTCTAAAAGCAGTGAAGTTTTAAGAAGTTTTTCATTTCAGGAACGTATTGCAGGACAGCTATGACCGTTTTTAACATGCAAACGAAGTAGCAAATTTGTTCACTAACAGTTCAATGATTCAGCCGCAAAAACGTAACAAACAGACGGACAGACTTAAGCATTTACAAATTGGTATGGATTTATTCATATTTTTAGTTTTTGCCTAGCTTCAATACTTCGTGTAAGAAACCCTGATAAATATGATACTAGGAACTAATAAAGGATACTCAACTCCTAACTTCACGGTATAACACTAAGCCGCAGGAAAAAAATATGATCGTGTAGTAAGGGTCTATTTTACGAAGAATTTTGAAAAACCACCCCTCTGTTCACAGCTTTGGTAAAAAGCAGCACCCTTATTCTTGGTATATTGAGCTTCGAAAAACACATATTTTTACTTCCAAGTTATTTCTTGTTGCTCGTTTACTCCTTCTATTTGGTGCAATTCTTGAAAGATTACTCAACTTAAGTGGACCACCTACATTGTTTCACTAGTTGTTATAAAAATCTTTTAGATAAAGCTAAAAACGGCGAAGTACCCTTAAAAATAAGAAAAGGTGTCATGGATCGGAAAAGGAAGTCCATAAATATCCTTCCACGGTATAATATCGCCCACTTGCGACGACAGTGTGACATCTCAAAAACATTGATTTTACAGAAACCGACTTTTAAACTTTTAAATGAGCTTAACTTTTAAACTGTTGTCAAGATAGCTTTATTATGTATGAACAGATTAGAAAATAACTAATAATGAAATGAAATATTAAAAAAGAAATACACTTCTGGAACAAAATTATGTTAAAACTATAGTTTAAAAAAAATAAGGAAAATTTGTCACGTTGTTTCAGACAAAAATAAAGTTTTCAAAGTGACAAGTTCAGTTGTCACGTTGATGATGATGTAAAGATTTACATTTATCTAAGTTATGTCAAAATAAAACGATATTCTTGAAAATTAGTTTCTTAATTAAGGAATAAAATAATCATTTGACACAGTGGTAACTATTTTTAACCGACTTCCAATCAAAAAGGAGGAGGTTCTCAATTCGGTTGTATGTTTTTTTATTTTTTTTTTTATTTTTTTTTAATGTTTGTTACCGCATAACTTCGTCATTTGTGAGCCGATTTGAAAAATTATTTTTTTATCTGAAAGGTACTGCTTCCAGATTGGTCCCATTTTAATTTTATTAAAATCGGTGTTGCCATTTTTTTTTAAATATTTTTTTTAATGTTTGTAACTGCATGCCTCCGTCATTTATGAACCGATTTAGAAAATTATTTTTTTATTTGGAAGGTTATTCTTACGTCCAGATTGTCCCAAACAAATTTGATTAAAATCGGTATAGCCGTTTGACAATGAAGTCGGTTTCTCATGTTTTTTAAACTTAAATTATAATCGTACATTTTGTTACAATAAATTACATGTTGACTTGTATTTAATGAGGCACATAGGTATTGTACTACGCACACAATAAAATATAAATTGGTATCAAAACACCTCCTCCTCGCGTCGTGCTCCTCACTGCTGAGGGTCGTGACCC
Organism: Thera britannica; assembly: GCA_939531255.2. Lineage (NCBI taxonomy): Eukaryota > Metazoa > Arthropoda > Insecta > Lepidoptera > Geometridae > Thera > Thera britannica. Next base: position 2,054,874 of record OW618037.2, read on the forward strand.
CCTCCATGGATCAATTTTTCCCTGACAATGTTTCGCCACCTGTATCTGTCACTGGCAACCTGAATAGCTTCATGGACCTTCACGTCGAGAGTGGAGCGGATTTGGTCGGACCAACGTATCGGGCTTTGGCCTCGTGGTCTCTTGCCTTCAATTTTGTGCCAGTGATGGCAAGTTTTTCCAGGTTGTCACCCTGTTTCCTGGCTATATGCCCGAAATACTCAAGGAATCGCTGGAGGCAGATGGTTGATAGCCTAGTGGTCACTTTGAGTTCCTTGAGTATTGATACATTGGTCCTACGCGCTGTCCACGGGATACGAAGCATCCTCCTCCAACACCACATCTCAAACGCGTCCACGCGTCTGCGATCATGCGCTTTCAGAGACTATGTTTCTGCACCGTAAAGAAATATGGAGAAGTCTAGACTCCGGATAAGTTTCATTTTGGTCCTGTTGGTGATGTTTCTATCTTTCCATATTCCTCCCAGCTGGCTCATTTCATTCTTAGCCATCCCTATTCTTTTACGTACTTCAGGTTCACAGGAACCAGTGTTAGAAATACTGGAGCCCAGGGTATATGAAGTTGTCGACTGTTTCCAGGTTGAGTGCCCCAGTAAACTCCAGTTTATTGGTGCGGTTTATCAAAACACACGAAAAAACATGACATACTAGACTATAAAAACAATTACGTACACTACTACAAGAACAAATTACGTATGAACCATCTTTTTTCTTTTCGGCCAACCCCAGTTTTCTATTTAAAACGTTCCTAAGTTTAATTTCATTATCAGGAATCTTTATCTTATTCTTTTGTTAGCCAGCACAGTTGTCTGAGTAAAAAACAACGTCCATTGAATTTAGTCCTTCAGAAATATTTTTTAAGTATTGAAAAATGATGACGGAGTCATCGATGTTCTTAAAAAAAGATGAAGAACTGAAAAAGCTGCTACATGAAGTACTCGAAGAAGATGAGCTCGTTTATAGGCTACGATGGTGCTACTTTTGTGGCGTTTGTTGATTATCCATTGATTCATCCTCTTAAACGTTTAATTACGTTTAATTATTTATTTCCTTGCGTACAATAAAGAGTTAATCTATCTATCTATCGTTTGTTGGTTAGACTGTTTGATAAACAAACAGTTTTTGAATGAATTCGTGTTGTTTCGAGAAATTAGGTGCTACTGGGCAAGTCCTCGTCCATTTTAGTTTGTGCTAATCGTAAAACTAGTGTAGACCTTGTCGCCATCTGGAAAGATAACTGGTGTTTTATATTGCGGTTTAGTGTTTACAACGTGGCAGATGGACATACCACTAAGTTTTATCAAAAGGTATTCTGCAACAACAGAACATCAACAAATGACCCACTACTTATTTCCAGTTAAAGAAAAATAAGTATCATCTTCAACGTTACAATTCAAAATGACGCAATGATGCTGTGAATTTCTTACAGGAACAACGTGACATCATTAACATTTCTCGTTAACTTTGCTTTTTGGTTTGCAAGAACAGTATGATAAGTTCATCGTACCACGTTGTCGAATAAATGTAAATTATGAAAATAAACTCACCTTCTTCACCTAAATCGTGGTATCCTCGTGGTGTCACGTTTTTTATGAAAACCGAGAGTGCTTCACGTCTCAACGCCCAGGTGACAACTGAACTGTCGCTATGTCGAAGCCAACATGTTCACCAAACGAGATAGTGCTATATTGTGATATTTTGCCTCATTCTCTCATTCCTTCGTTGTTTATGGAGCAAAAGTTATCCCGTTTTTGGAGATAATAGAGCGCGCGATCGCGATTCCGAATATCAGTAGAACGAAAAATCGTATAACTTGAGATGTCACACTGTCGTCGCAAGTGGGCGATATATCCGTAGATCAGCTTTTTTAGAACTAATTAATATTAAAAACCTTGTGAATAGCAGTAATAAACAACAGTTAATTAACTGGTTGTACATACATCTTGATATTGTCGTCACATAACGAAACTAACACGATCGTCAAAGCCAAAAAAATTACATATATTTTACAAGCGGCCACCCGCGGCTTCGCACGGCCCGTTTCCGTTAATGTTTTGGGATAAAGAGTATTCAATGTCCATCTCCTAGATTTAAGCTACCTCTCCACCAATTTTCTGCCAAATCTGCTCAGCCGTTCTTGAGTTACAATATAAACACGACTTTCTTTTATAAATATCTTTCCCATCACGGGAACCATAATTTATACCGGGATAAAAAGTAACCTATGTGCTATTCCAGGCCTTTTTTAGTGTGAAAATGAGTGGATTCCAAATGCACACAGCTACCTCAAAAGACTTGCCTCAGAAAGATGTTGAATGCTTAGGAGTAGCCAGAAAGAGAGGACGTTTCTGATCGATTAGTAGATAGCTTAGTACTCGCTTACCGATTCTTGATGTTAAAATCCAAATTATTATTAACTTTTTGAGTCTTTTTTTACTGCATAAACATTATATTTTTTGTAAAAACGTTTTGTTTATCCTATAGTGAAGTGTATCACGACTGTGCAAAGTATATTTTCCATTAGATAACATTAAACTAGCGCTATGGGCATAGACATTGTAATAATTCCTAGAGTTTGGCGCGGTACAAGTAATAAGTACCGCGAATTTCGCCCGGGCCCTCGTACTTTTTCTAACTTTTCTAATAAGCTGTATGTTCACATTGCGTAGTAATTATTTATTTCTCAAAACTGTTTGTTACTTTCAAGCTCTTTCGGTATTGGCTATCTTGACGCCATAGTGAATATGGCGGTAGTTTGTCAAATGGAAAGCTATTGGTGTGTGCGAATGGCTGACCGATCAACTCAATAACATATGGTAGCCATTAAGCCATTTCTGGGTATGAGCCGTTTCAGCCATCATGGTAAGCGATGTCTATTAGCTAATAGGCGTTACTCTACAAGCTTTCTGTAAAGGTGAAAATGCAAAAAGGTGCTATGTTGGATATAAGTTCATATAGGCATGAATGCCTTATAGGTATGGCACAACTAAATTTTTTTTAATTAGTTTCATTCATAAAGGCCAGCGCACATCTAGGCGATGGCGAAAGCGATCAGCTGCTGTCAACTATGACAGCGATATTTGACAGAGTTTCAGCTGATCGCCATCGCCTAGATGTGCGCAGGCCTTAAAATATTTTGTTATTACAAATAGTAGAATAATAGCAAATTGTATAAAAATACAATTAAAACTGGCGGCAAAAATGTTGATAATTTGTGTTAGCGACAATATAATAAGTGTATATTTGGTATAAATAAGTTATTAAAACCAAATAACCAGTAGGCTTACCACAAGCTTTGTCTGGCTCTGTCTCTAGCTCTGGTTTTGAGTCTAAGTGAGTGTTGACTATATAAACCTTACGTCGAAACGTCACAGTATAATATAATGGTGAGCACTCTCACAGACTCAAACCCAAAACCAGAGATAGAGCCAGACAGAGCTTGTGGTAAGTCTACAGTTCTAAGTTCGAAAAACTATTCTGGAACTAAAATGACAGATTTTTATTCATACTTACCAACATAGCGATCTCGATAAAAGTAAATTGTTTATAAAAAAAAATCACGTTCGCTTCTACTTTCGACAATATTTCTTGCGTTTACTGAACAACTTTCGAACGGATCAATTTTCTATTCTGTGCGGTGTGATGTCGTGACTAGTACCTACCGATGAGATTTGTAGAGTAGCCAGCAAACGCTTGGATGGACATATTTATGGAGGACGTATAGAGTGCCAATCATAATTAAAGAATTAATTACACATCAAATGCACTAAAACATTAAACAACACTGGACGCAGTTACTCGAAGCGGTTAGCATATTTTGTACGTTTGCTTCGTGATGCGGCGAGCGAGATCTTTTTGGCCGTCATCGCTCACAAAATCTTATGCATTTATAATATACTAGCAGCCCGTCCCGGCTTCGCACGGGGTAGACAATATTGTTGTACATTATTTTGTTCTATCGCTAATAGTTTCGGCAGCGCATTCGACGAAAGACATTTTAAGACTCATTTTTCTACACCTTCGGTTACATTGTTCAAATTTTACCAAGGATCCCTAATTTTTTTCAAAATGAAATATAGCCTATGTAAGATTGGAAGAATGTAGCATTCTATTGGTGAAATATTTTTTTAAATCGGTCAGTACTTTTTGAGCCTATTCATTACAAACATACAAACATACAAAAATAGGTACAAATCTTTCCTCTTTATAATATTAGTATAGATATATTTGTGTTTATTGAAAAGTGATAAAAATAACAGAAACTACTGAGAGTGACTCATGCGGTGATGACGTAGGTATGTCAAATTCAAGTTTTCTACTCTATTTTTATTTTATGGTCCGGAATTGGACCAATTAGAAATTCTGAAACAAAATTATTCGTTATCCTATTTTATTCAGTTTTTCATTATAGTTTGGTTATTTAATTTTGGAAATAAATCCATAGCACCCAATGACCGTTGCCTTTTTAGCCTGGACTTCTTAAATTGATGAGCTTAACTCTTGTCGGGATTATTATTATTATTATTATTATTTTTTTTTTTCTAACCTATATCGTCCCACTGCTGGGCAAAGGTCTCCCCCAAATCCTTCCAACTCTCTCTATCCATTGCAATATCCCACCATCCTCGCTCGAAAGCGTCGAGATCGTCCCTCCAACGCTTTCTTGGCCGACCCCGACCTCGCCTTCCCTCTGGTTGCCACGGTGTTATCTGGTTCGTCCATTTATCGGGATGCATTCTACTGACATGGCCCGCCCAGTCCCACTTGAGCTGGGCCGTTTTTCTTCCGACGTCGGCAATTCCAGTAGTTGAACGTAGCATGCTGTTACGCACTCGGTCTGTGCGTCTAAACCCGAGGATGCTACGTTCCATTGCCCTCTGGCAAATCTTGAGTCTGGACTTCTGTTGTTCAGTCAATGACCATGTCTGAGCACCGTAGGTTAGGACGGGCAGGATACACATGTCGATGAGTTTGCGTTTTAGTGACAGAGGAAGGTCTCCCTTCATGTACGCCTTCATGGACCAGAAGCTCTTCCAGGCATTATCGATACGGCGACCGATCTCCTTATCTTGCCTGTTTTCGAAGCTAGCTATCTGGCCCAAGTAAATATATTCATCGACATATAGTATTACCTGCCCATCTACCTCGACCCTACGTTTCGTGCTGTTCGTCATTACTTGTGTTTTCAACCAGTTCATGTGAAGTCCCCCCTCAAGACTTGCCGTACTTAGTTCCTGAAGCATACTCTGCAGTTCGTGTGCTGTTGAGGCAAACAAAACAATATCGTCTGCAAAACGCAAGTTGGTTAGGCGCTTGCCCGCGACATCAATGCCTTTTGTTGCCCATGAAACCGCTAGCGTTTTGAAGATTTCTTGGAGAGTCGCTGTGAAAAGTATCGGAGACAATGGATCGCCCTGCTTAACTCCTTTCTGAATATGAAATTTAGGTCCTGTGGTATTTAGTTTGATGTCTGCTGTACTGTTTTTATAAATTAACTTGAGAAGTTTTATGTAAGTTTGATCTATTTGATGATTTTCTAGAGCCTTAAATATTGCAGCATGTTTTACGCTGTCAAAAGCCTTTGTATAATCTACAAACGCAATATAAAGAGGTTTATGGAATTCGGAATATTTTTCAATGATCTGGTTTAGAGTGTGTAGGTGATCTGTTGTGGAGAAGCATGGGCGAAAGCCGGCTTGTTCAGGAGGTTGATGTTGATCTAGAGTCCCCGCTATACGATTTTGTACAACTTTGATGAGTGCCTTATACAGATGTGATACCAGGCTTATGGGTCTATAGTTGCCGATGTCGGCTTTGTCCCCTTTTTTGTGAAGGAGGACGATGTTTGAATGACACATTTGCTGTGGGATCTCCCCTGAATCTAGAATGGAGTTAAACAAGTTAGTTAGGTGAGGCAACAATGTATTTGAACCAATTTTCAGTGCCTCAGTTGTGATACCATCTTCACCTGGACTCCTGTCGTACTTCATGGTTGTTAAAACATTCTGAACCTCTTTCCCAGTGAAGTATGGTATAGTTGCTGGACGATTGTATTCCACTTCTTCGTCACATTTAGAAGTATCTGTGTATAGTTTGGAATAAAAATTTGTACAAATACTCATGATTTTATCACGACTGCTTTGCTTAGAGCCATTTTCATCCTGGAGGCTGTTGATCCAGTGTTTTTTCTTAGTGAATCCTTGTTTGGCTGACCTAAGCGATGTTTGTTTTTCAATAGCTATTTGAATTAATTGTAAATTAAACTTTCTAATGTCTTTCCTGATGCTACGCTTGACCTGTCTATCTAATACTGTATATTCTGGTGTGCAAATTTTTATCTTTTCCCTATTTGATAAGAGTTTTTGTGTTTCTTCCGAAAGTTTTGCTTTATCTCCCTTTACACGTTTGATTTTATTGCTACTGTGTTGAATCGAATTTACTATTGCATAATTATTATTATTATATATTATTATTAATTTTTAATTATCATTATTAATTATTTTTGTACTTTTTCCTTTTTCGCTGTGTTAGTTTTAAGATTATTTCAAATACAATTAATTGATAATTTTTGTGAATAAATAAATGAAATGAAATGATTTTAAAGGAATTTCCTCAAAATGATTTTTTCCAATGGCCTCTTTAACTTCCTCAGACGACATAACAACGACTTTCTTTATCATCCAGCTCACGTAATTTATTTCTAGGATTATTCTTGTTGCTTAGCCAAATTATTTTAATAAGATCTTCGATGTCCATTTCTAGAGACCAGCGGGCGTTACAACACTCTTTATAGCAAGAAATGATTCTTGCTATATAGAGATGCTTTTATCACTTTTTCAATAAACACAAATATACATTATTATAAATGCATAAGATTTTGTGAACGATGATGGCCAAAATAATCTAGCTCACCCCATCATCATCATCATCAGCCTGAAGAAGTCCATCTGCTGGACATAGGCCTCCCCTACACATTTCCAGCAAGAACGATTCTGAGCTCTTTCCATCCACCGGCTTCCCGCGATCTTAACAATGCAAGAATAATAGCAAGAATAATCATATTAATTAGCAATAATCGATAATAGGCTGTGTTCCAAGCGGCTAACATCACTGTATGGGTATTTTATTAACGGGTGACACTTACCAAATACAGAAAATAATTATTTAAGTATGTACCGGGAAAGATATCGGGTTTCTTTATGTTATGACAAAAGATGGGGAATTTGTCTTTTTAATGATGTATCTTTTATCAGTTATTAATATTTTTTCTGTACTTAGTTAATACCTTTTTTTGTAATTAAAAAGCTTCTAATAGGTGTAATTTATGAAATTATACACCCAAATATGAGAAATAATTTTATACTAAGAAAATTATCGGTGTTTGACGTTTGCACAAAGAAAAATTGTTTGTAAAAAAATGTGGGCAACATTTGATAGAAATAATAATATAAAAAGGGAATCGCGATAAATACCCGTTTCATACCCTTAACTTCCTAACTACAACATGAATAGCTTAAAAAAAAGTTATAAAAAGCCTCCGGGGTAGGCAACGCAACGACATCACCCCTAATGTTGTTGGTATGGGCGACGGTGACCGCTTACAATCAGGTTTGTCTATCTTTTACATAATAAAATGTCCACATGATTATATAGAAACATAGACTATACATAATTTTAGGTTATTTTAATGCTTTTGCTAGGAAATCTTATTTCTTTACTCATAGACATGCCAATTGATGACTATAACGTTTTAATAATATGCATGAACATTTATTAATGAATAGGCTACAAGCAGTCTAGGAAAAGTACGTTTGAGGTCTGTCCGTTATACTAGGGGAGACTTTTTTCTAGTGATACTAGCCGGCTACTTAAAACTCTAGCCAGACAGATGTATGCTTATTAAAGGAGTGTCTCCATAGAGGGTTCAAGTTAGCGGGAATAACTTCACAGATCACATTTAACTTATAACAGACGTCACAAAAATAGTCGCGGTGATGTCAAGAGCCTATGCTCTTGACATCACGACTTCTCGAAACAAAAAGTCTGCTTATTAATTTTTAAAACCCGACTAAGTAGTGCTGAGATACTATATAGAAAAAAAATAAAAAAATAATAATAAATTCTATTTACTAGATAGTAAATAGAATTGAAATGCGCGATCTAATAGACTGGTCTTTCAGCTCAGTTTAGGTGTCATGGGCTTAATCCCCACCGAGAACAAATATTTTTGTGCTGAACACTGATATTTGTTCTATGTCTGGGTGTTGTATTATATTCTAAGTATGTATTTACAAGAATATATACTATAAATCAGCTAATTGGTTTCCATAGTACAAGCTCAGCTTAATTTAGGTCTAGATAGTTCGGTGTGGAGTGTTGTGAGGTGGAGTTTTAGATGTGCGCAAGTCTCGAGTCTCTTTGCAGCAGTGAACTTGTTTTCTATCTATCTATCTATTCAGCCTGTATGCACCCACTGGTAGGTATAGACCTCCTCCCTAATACGCCACTCTCTTCGGTCCTGTGCCAGTCTCCGCCATTGCTGCCAAACTACTCTGACAATGTCATCCGACCAACGGGCGGGTGGTCTGCCTCGTGGTCGCTGTGCGTCTCTTGGCCATCATTTTTTTTTTTTTTATGTAACTAGCTGATTGAACAAGCATATGGCCCACCTGATGTTAAGTGGTAACCATCGCCTATAACAAAGCAATGCCTCACAGGTCACGCACGTCAGGAACGCGCCCTACGATGCACTGCCCTGCGTCCATCAACTGGAGGCATACAGATATTCAGCCTTACGTGCCAGTAATTTCACCGGCACCCACACCCTTCAAACTGCAACACAGCAATGCTGCTTCACGGCAGAAATAGGCATGGTGGTAGTACTTCCCCGGACGAGCCCATCACAAAGAGCTCTACTATATACTACTAAAACCATTCTGTAATCGCCGTTGTCCATCTTCCATCATTCCTTCTGGCCACGTGTCCTGCCCATCTCCACTTCAGACTAGTGATCCGCATACCTACGTCTACGATATAATAATGTTCACATGAACCAGTATCTTCAGCTAGAATACTCCTAGTTCCCTAACCCCCGTGTCGACGTGATAATGCAACTATAAATATCTTATAGATGAGTTATAGCCGCGCTACACAATGGCGGTGCTCAAAGACCGGATTCACTTTTACTCTGATCCAATGGAAATTATGTTAAAATTTACCTGGACTACAGTAAGTTGCACGGCTTACCTTCTGCATATATTCTAGTATAAATCATATACAAAGAAACTTACAATTAAACAAATATTTACAAAATGTACAAAATACACTGATCCAAATCAGTGCCAGACGGAAGCGTCCCCAAGACGCTGGCGGCATTGCCACGTTGAATAAAAAAATAAAAATATCCTTGATCATCTATCATAGTTTGTGTAGCTAATTATGAATAACCATGTTATATTGACTGGCCTCTCAGCTCAGTTGGTTGGCTCTGCCTTCTACAGCGTAGGTCGTGGGTTCGATCCCCACCGAGAACAATAATGTGTGTGGTGAACACAGATGTTTGTTCTCTGTCTGGGTGTTATGTAATGTACCTATTTACAAAAAAAAATATTTAATTATGATATCAGCTATCTGGTTCCCATAATAATACAAACTCTGCTTAGTTTGGGACTAGGTAGTGTTGTGTGGTTTGTCTGCATTATTTAAAAATATATAATATGTATATTTACATATTATAACATATGGGTATGGTTAGAAAATGTTTACAAAAACTGTATTGACATTTGATTCATCAAATTACGTTATAAATAAACAATGGATTAGAAATATTAATAGCTCTGGGCGTCGATTCCAGCAACACGGCTCGATTGAGTGATCGCTGAAATCGCGTTCCATTTTCAAATTTTTTAAACTAAAATTGACAACTCACATCGATTTACGCGATCGCTTGTGTGATTTACGTTGCTAGAATCGACGCCCTGTTTTCCGCCAGTAGAAATTACAAATAGAAAACGGAGTTTTGGAATCGCCGCCCATAAGCAGTGCTTTCAATTTTTTTCACTTACTTATATTAGAGGAAACATTTGTATTCTTGTATGTAATTATGTATATAAACTCAAATAAGCTTAAAAACTAGAAGAACAATTTCAAAACCTCTTTCACCGAAATAAAGCTACATTAATTTGACTTGACCTTATTCGAAGATTAATTTATTTATTTGAGATAGACACTACGTTTTCCGCCTTATATCTTTGACTTTTGACGGTTTAAATGACAGCTGTCATGTTTCCCTTCCGTCATATTTCTGCTTTGGTAATTTCCCCTACCACCACCAGCAGAGTGGCGCGATTGAGGCAGCCATCTTTATTCCTCATTGGCGTTTTGTTTTCCGTCGAAGCAACATGTGTTCAGCAGATATCTCTGCGACTACAGTTGCTTAAAATATTTTAATCCTTGTTCATACAAAAGTGAAGAACTAATTCTTTTACTTAGTGAATAAGTGTCTTATACTGTGCAAAGAGGGAAAACCGTGAGTACCCTCTTTATATGAAACGTGTTCAATTTTTAACGAAAAGTTCGTTTGGATCACGTTATTACAGTTATGTAAATAACCAGTTATCCTGTATGTTTGTTGTGCATGTAAGTTTTAATGTGCATATTTAATGTTCAAGTAATTTACACAAGCGGTAGCTCCACGTGCAGTAGCATAAGATGGCTATCGGTGATATCGAAATCTTAGTTTTGAGGTAAGTGATAATATGATAATGACGTCATAAACATCAATGGCCTTGCAATAAGGGAATGAATCGAAATCAAATCCTTTAACATCGAGAGGAAGCTAAAATGGGTAGCTGTCCTGGAGTTGCTGAAAACTGGTGCTTAGGTTAGACGTCTTATGAGACTACGGTCTTACCCTTTAAACTCGTAAATCGTATCATACTCCAAGCTTCATAGACTTGGGATCAAACAAAGTGGGGAGAAATGTATGATACGATAAATCAATTATAATGCTTATATTACTAAATGTGCCTACTGCATTGTGAAAAATAAATATTAATTTTAATATATAATTGCACGAAGTATATATTGTAATCTTCTCTCTTTTTCAATTAATTATACGAGTGCTGAAGTTAATTTTTGAGAATCTGAGTGGCAAAGCAGAAGAAACTCGGTTTTTCATTTTTGCTATACTCTTTATTATTTCACTTTACAAGTCGTATTATTACATACGAAGTTTTGTATGTTTTATTTAAGTATTTTTGGCGGCTAAGGTGTTCTGTTCCCCAGAATCTATCAGCTGCGCAAAGGTGACGCTAAGAATTTGGAAACGCTGTGTTCCAGCTGAGGGAACTCGTCAACCATAAGAAGAGGAATCGCTACCCAATCAAAGTAACAGCTGCCCCTCGCAGGGGTAGGCCGTTATTAAAACTATTCCAGCGCATGGAACGATATAAACTTTTAATGGACCTGAGTTCCTGATTCTGATGGGTTCTTGCAAAAGAAATTCAATTAAGCCGATAACCACCCCTCGCAGGGGTCTGGTGTTAGGCTAACTACACTTCAGTGGACCAGGGCTCCTGAATCGGATGGGTTCTCGCAAAAGAAATCCAATCAAGCTAACAACCACCCCTCGCAGGGGTTAGGTGTTTGCCTAACGGTACTCCATCGCATGGAACTGTATACACTTCAGTGGACCAAGGCTCCTGAATCGGATGGGTTCTCGCAAAAGAAATCCAATCAAGCTAACAACCACCCCTCGCAGGGGTTAGGTGTTTGGCTAACGGTACTCCATCGCATGGAGCTATATAAACGGTGGCTGGACCACGGCTCTTGAATCTGATGCCTTCTCGCAAGGGAAATCCAATCAAGCTGACAACCACCCCTCGCAGGGGTTAGGTGTTTTGCTAACGGTACTCCATCGCATGGAGCTATATAAAAGGTAAGTGGACCATGGCTCCTGAATCTGATGGGTTCTCGCAAGAGAAATCCACTCAAGTTAACAAACCACCCCTCGCATGGGTTAGGTGTTTACGTAAGGGTAATCCTTCGCATGGAGCGGTATGAGCGTTGAGGGACCATGGCTTCTGAATCTGATGAGTTAATGCAACAGAATACCAATCAAGCTAAGAGACACCCCTCTCAGAGGTTAGGTGTTTGGCTAACGGTTTTCCATCGCATGGAGCTGTATAAACGATGAGTGGATCATCACTCTTGAATCTGATGGGATCGCGCAAGAGAAATCCAATTAAGCTAACAACCACCCCTCGCAGGGGTGTTTGGTAACTGTATCCCATCGCATGTGTCTGTATAAAGTTTTAGTGGACATTGGCTCCTGAATATGATGTTTTTTTTTTTCGCAAGAAAAATCCAATCAAGCTAACAGCGGCCCCTCGCAGGGGTTTCGGGTTTTTGTGTGGTTATTGTGTTCCATCACGTGGAATTTGTTGTGAATTTTGGTCTTGCCTGGCCTGGCCTGGCCCCAGAAAGTGCTGTTTCCTCACAAGAGCAATCCGATCATTTAAATATACACCCTTCGCGAATAGGTGTTTGTAAAAAAAAAAAAAAAAAAAAAACAGCACACCCTCACTGGGTGGTGGGAGATGTTTTTGTAAGGTTATAATGTCCTGAGAATAATAATAGAATAATAGATACCAGTAAATGTTTATTAACAATAATGAGTTGTAATGTAACAATGGGACAGAACATCTGCTGCTCTTGCGTACTCTAATGTACCTACAAGCTTGTACTGATGAACAACTTGCACAGTTGTGTGCTGGCTCTAGTACTTACAGTCTACACTGTATGTAGTAAACTATGCGTTATATGTAGTGAAACAAGGTGCAGTAAATAAGTACCCCCATCTGTTTGTAAGCAGTATTGAAAGTAAAACCTAATTTTTGGGTTCTACCACTGATCTCATTCCAGAGTGCATTTTCACTTAAAAGTAGTTAGTGACACAGGTGCTTGTTACACCTACTGTATTACAAATATTTTTAGATGGTTACGCAAAATAAAAATACTTAGTTGGGTCAGAAACGTCGTGCATCTCTACGATCACAAACTCTTAAGTATTAAAGTCACTTAAGCAGGGAAAACTTTAGCTGAGTTAGTGTGTGGTTCAGCGTATAATACAGGTATCTACCTATATCGTAGAGTGGTATATATGGTGTGGCTTAAAGATCTACGCTTTGTGGATCGCCCCTTTTTTAAAATTAAGTACCATGTAAGACCAGCCTCTTTGAATATCGAAAATAAAGAATCCTAGTTGCCTCTAAAATGCAGCCTACCCACATTTATATACATATTTGTTCTTGTTTTTGAAAACTGTGGACGTGTGACCTACCAACTAAACTAAAAACTGAAATCTCGTCAAGCTGTTTCTTAACGTTCTGCATGGAACTGCCTACCCACATGGATGTGCTGCACTGTGTTTTTAGCTCCTAAGTGTAATTTTGTCGTAGAATCTAAAAGATTCGAAAATATGTGTCAAGTGCACAAAAGGAGCCTCCGTGAGGCGCACTTAAAATCCTTTCTCCACACTTCTTTTCGAAAGATCCGGTGACACTTTATGAAGAAGACTAGGTACATGAGATATATTTCTGATAAAAGTAAATCATCTCGTCCACGGAGCGTCGAAGTATGTAATGGCATATAGTTCTAACCAATATTGTTACTATTCATCATCATCATCATCAGCCCGAAGAAGTCCACTGCTATTGTTATGCTGTTTTTAAAAATAGTGGTTGTAGTATCACTGATAAACATAATGGTTTCCAATTGTTTAATTCCTTGATACATCAGTAAACAAAAACATCCTAGTACTTTAGCACAATTCTTGCTGAAAGCAAAAACCGTAAAACCGTAGTTCCTACGTTTTGAAGCAGGCATGTTCTTCCAGATGTTGTTACTCCATGTCAATCAAACTATCCGGTTTGCGACGTTGGTTGGCAAAAATATTTTTTATAAATACTATGTAAGTATAAATAATGTTCATGTTTTACATACTAATAGTAAAACTGCCCCGCAGTAATACTATGCTCTTGGCTCAAGAGGTCTCACATTATGGTTACACATACTTAGATCGCATACCTTATCATCATCATCAGATGGTTACATATTTGATCGTATTCCTACTAGTATGGTGTTTATCCTGTGTTTAACAATTGATTGCAGTGATAATTGATGGTTGAAAACTATCATCAGTATTTTACTGATCATTCATCATCATCATGAACTGGAAGGAAACTATGATAAAATGGAATATTTTATTTATCACTAGTCAAATCGTTTAATATGTTTTTATTACTATAACAGTGTTAATTTAGCAAGTCCGCATAACCCGCATAAGTCCGCATAGGTCAGGGGGTTGGATTGGCAGGCTGCTATTACAGCACCTTCAGAAGTTCTTACAAGCTGGATAGAAAAGGTTATTCTGGAAAATTATGTTGGACTGAAAGAGAAGGGAGTGAGTTATAAAGTGACATTTTTAGTTAACGCAAAATCTTGCTTAGCTATGTTTCCAATGATAAGTAAGTATATTTATGTTTCCAATGCCATTGCATTATGGACCGGGTCGTCATCATAACCAACCCAAAGAAATTCATAGCTGGACTTAGGCCTTCTTCTTAAGTTGGTTAGTCATGAGGTGGTTTGTCTATTAACCCCATATATGTCAGACTTTCTTAATTATTATGACCACGATCACTTTTGATGCAAAACCTGACAGGTTTCTCATAGTACTATAACTATGTTAAAGTTAGCCACACTTTATAGTGTTTGCTATAAGTATATTTCTAAGGTTGTTTGGTAGATAATAACGTTTTACTGTTGTAGGTATACTTACCTACTTGAGGTTGTAAAATATTTTGATGTCACATGTTCACATTGGCGTCAGAGTTGCTACCACCACCAGGCGATAACAAACAGGTCTCAAATAAATAAATTAATCTTCGAATAAGGTCAAGTCAAATTAATAGCAGCGTTTTACCTACCAATAAAACGCATATTAATTTACTTACCTTATTCGAAGATTATACTTTCAATTCTGCCTGGTGATTTTCGACGCAATGAGGAATAAAGATGGCTGCCTCAATCGCGCCACTCTGCTGGTGGTGGTAGGGGAAATTACCAAAGCAGAAATATGACGGAAGGGAAACATGACAGCTGTCATTTAAACCGTCAAAAGTCAAAGATATAAGGCGGAAAACGTAGTGTCTATCTCAAATAAATAAATTAATCTTCGAATAAGGTAAGTAAATTAATATGCGTTTTATTGGTAGGTAAAACGCTGCTATTATTCTTGAGTTTACATTACAAAAGTTACTGTCTTTGGAATTTTACAGCTGTGCGAAGCCGGAGCGAATAACTAGTAGGAAATAAGAATTCTTTGGGATAGATTTTATTACAAGTAATAACATCCCATAAGAAACAAGTCAAACCCCACTTTACAGCTCAGACCTCAATATCGGTATGTCGTGACTGTACATTGCTTCCAAATACCAAACCCAACTGTATTATTATAAAGCTTATTACACTGAGATAAGGATGAAAGTGCTGTAGCATGTGAGGTAGCAAGCTGTATCATATTTTAGATAAGGCAATCTCTGTTGTATCAAGTTGTAACTCATCTCACGTCTTATTTATAAAGGTTTTATCGCGTGCCTCTACTTGAAAACGTGATAAAGGCACACTTACAGGTACACTATTTTGATGGGTAACCAACTAGTGGGTTACACCTTAGCAATCCGTGGTTTTATACCGTACCGTAACTTATATGTATTTCAACATTTTCAAATGAGTGCTTCTTGCCTCAACCCAAAATTTTCTACCCAATAGGTATTTTACTTGGTTCGACCCTTCGACCTGAAAAGTTGAAATCACCATAGTGAAAAAAATAAGATTATATTATACGCAATAAATACCCGTGTAATAGTTTCAATACACCATAGTTAAGTTGGGGTACTAGAATTTCAACTAGAGCCAATATCGAACATCAATATTATACATTTTAATTGATCTATGGTTTATTACTAACTTTTGGCATATCATAAAACGAAATTTGTGTAAACTACCTATAATAAAATATATTGTAATAATAAAAATGGCCTCTCACCACCGCAAAAGGCATCTGTAATAAGTGTCTACTTTTGACTACCTTTAAAAGTATACCCAATAGCGTGTCCTTATATGTCGTGCATTATAACGGCCTTATAAAAGTTGCACATGCATTCTAGTCTACTTACTAGTCACAAGTTAATTTGCAATACTTAAGTTAGTTAAGTAGCGATTATTACAAGAAAGTTGAAAAATTAATGTTACACAATTTTTAAAATAAAGTAGTAAAATTACACTATATTACTTACGCCTATTAGACAATAGATGATTCTTGCGTGATAGTAACTTTTATAATGATTGATTTAAGGCCTGTGCACATCTAGGCAATGGTGATGGCGATCAACTGAAACACTATCAAATATCGCTGTCATATTTGACAGCGTTTCACTGTCCGCCACACACCGCAACGCTAGATAGTATGGATTTACAAATAATAAATGATTTGTTATTTATGAAAATAAAAGTCGTTCAAAAATGTGTTGTGTACTTTCAAAGTTAGCTCTTCTCCTCATAACTCACCGCGATTTATCGACCATTATCTCTAAAACGGAGACTTATCTCTAAACCTAAGACGGCAGCTTCAGGCTCCAAGTTCTCCAACGATTGACGTAAAGATTATACGGGAAAAATGCGTGGTCTTGCAATTTGTGTCACCTACCTCCCCCAGCAAAATAAGAGTGATTCTAGCAACAACATATTGCCATACAAAATTAACACATAATACAATAGAATAACTTTTAAAATGCCACGGCAAGAGCAAATTATTACAAGCTAAACGTCTTGCCTAGATATCAATCTTATCTTTGGTAGGATGTTCTAAATTATGACTTTAATTTTCTATTGCGATTTGAGGTACTTTGAAAACTATTTTCATGTTAAATATTCATGAAGGTTCAACAGATTTTTAACGATTATCAATTATTTTTTACGGATTTGGAAAAAAAGAACGTTCTCAATTCGATTGTATTTTTTTATTTTTCTATAACTTCTTCTATAATGGCCCGAACACACCTAGTTCGCTGGCGGTAGCGATCAGTGAAACGGTGTCAAATATCGCTGTCAGATTTGTGATTTGACAGCGAATATTTGACAGCGTTTCACTGTTCGCTACCGCCAGCGAACTAGGTGTGTTCGAGCCTTAACCGATTTTAAGAAAAAAAAAACTAAGAATCACTACCTTTACCGCCGCAATTATCGTTGCTATAAACATTGACACCACATTCACTTTTCACTGCACTTCATTGACGAAAACAAGTAAATGTATTATGGTATAGCAGCTGTCCACGCGAACGCATCGCTCACTCAAATAAGAGAGAGACAGATGTCAAACGCTGCCGAACGCAGAGGCCGATTGTGCCTCTTTGTCGCTCGTTCCGCGCTCTCGCTTGCAATTCAAGCCTTAAATGGAACGCCTCAGAGCGAGGTAACGCCGCATGACGTCATGTTTTTTCAAGCGTGCAGCCGGCTGCATCGAGTTATAAGACGTTGTCACGTCAATAATAGTACATACCTACATTGTTCGCTTGCACCCTTCTTGCACCGCTCAATATCCATGCCTGTTTTTTTTATACTAGTTTCAAAAACAATGACTTTTATAAGAGAACGGCCGTATTATGCCTGCCGCCACTTATTACAAAACCAAAACAGCGTTCGGCTAGCATCAAAGCGATTAAACACACAAAGACACGTCGATAATAATCCGTTTATGTCGCTCAACAAACATTAATGACCGAACTGGAGCTGTAACTGTCTCTGTGAACAACCACTGATGAGTTATTGCCTCGTAAACTGCCACGCGTCATCAAACTAGTGATGTGCCCTGATGTGCGCTGACCGACTTATCGATGATCACTTGCGCCGTCAATTAGATGATACTTAAAATATTGGGTTACGATCTATAAAATCGTGATCTGTTTTTAAGAAAAAATAAGATTTTTAATAATGCAAAGTTAAATAACACCACTTAAAATCAGTTGGGATATATGCGTGTTCCATCAGCAAGTAGTAAAAAACAAAGAAAAACATTTTTGTTAAAAATTAATTTGCAAAAGTAGAAAGTGTCTTAAAATAATTATCATTGCTATAAAAAAGTACCTGCTAATAAGTCTGAAAAATACAACTTCATTTTACTGAAGAGTTATATATAATAGTGTTTACTACTTCTTCTTCTTATTTAAAAGCAACGCTCTTGTCAGTGTAATGTATGCATTTTTCTCCAGGTATTTCTTTTGAGGGCAAGCTCCTTGACTTCCTTATGCGACATGACGGTCACTATTACTATTACACGACCACTGCGCTTTTATTTGGCTCATTTTACTATGAATCAGCAAAAATAAAAATAAAACTTGTTAAATCATAAAAACAATAAGACTGGTTCGTCATTGTATTTCAATTTTCAACAATGTGAAAACTTTGATTAAGAATGATGATTTGAAAAACTTACTCATAAAATGTTTCTTTGTTTAGTTTGCTAGCAATAAAGCATTCTTGTTACTTCGAAGATAAATCATGAATTTTTAATGTAATTAATTTACCAATTAAGTTAATGCGGTTTATTAGTGTAGCGTTATGTTTTAAAATGTGCGAGCAATTAATCAAAAGATTTGAGGGGATATTTCCCGTGCGTAGACTGAAGTTTTTATTTTATTTTACATTTTATATCATCGTAAGTGGTTTTCCCTGGAGAAGATTGTATGAATTTGGGCAGAAGAAAAGAGATAGAGAAGCATCTTTCATTTTCTATAAGTAATCTATGTTATATTAGCTAAGTAGGTGTGTATTGTATTATTTTTCTATTTTTTATTGTATGGCGGTGGTTTGTATAAACAATTTTTCTTTCTTTCTTTCTAAGCATGGATGAAGTTTGAGATCTTCGCCCGAAAAGGAGTCGTACCATCCGTCACAACGTAAAGTAACCATTTAAATTAAGCGAATGATAAGAAAAATCACCTAGCATTAATATTTTTAGGTAACTATGTACAAAATGTAAGGAAATATAAGGATTTTTTATTTTATTTATTTATAAATCTTTACTAAAATATTTTCCTTTTAGATGCATTTTAGTAGTAAAGCCTAGTAAATGATTTTATTAACGGAAGGTACTTTTGCTATAGGAAGATATAACCACCCACTGCCGAAGTTAAGTGTTGCAAATAGACATTTTTAGTCTGATAGAGAGGCTTGAAAATGTTCATCGTTAATCATAGGATTATGAGTCACAATCTCTTGATTTATTACTCGTGCCTCAAGTACCCATAGTTGGTGATTTATACCTATCGATGAAGGCACATCACTAACACCTAGCCTGTGTCACTTCATACCAAACTTTCATCACATGATGACTGGCCTCTCAGCTCAGTTGGTAGCAGCTCTGCCTTCTGTGCCGTAGGTCGTGGGTTCGATCCCCACCGAGAACAAATATTTGTGTAGTGAACACAGATGTTTGTTCTCTGTCTGGGTGTTATATTGCATTCTAAGTAGGTATGTATTTACAAAATAAAATATGTATGTAAGTATTATATCAGCTATCTGGTTCCCATAACACAAGCTTTGCTTAATTTGAGGCTAGATAGTGTTGTGTGGATTGTCCAAAATATTTATTCATTTATTTATAATGACTGGCCTCTCAGCTCAGTTGGTAGTAACTCTGCCTTTTGTGCATGGGTTCGATGGCATGGGTTCGATCCCCACCGAAAAAAAAGGTTGCATGGTGCAACTAAAAAAAATGTATAGTATTATATCAGCTGTCTGGTTCCTATCGTACAAGTTCTGCTTAATTTTGGGCTAGATTGTGTTGTGTGGAATGTCCACAATAATTTTGTTAAAGTTTTTAATAATTGTTTTAAGTATGTGTGCCAATTTTTAAAAAATTAACAATAAGTTAACCTGTCTCATTTTATTTTTTTCTTTTATAATACATTTATAACCATTAATTTAAACCACTAGAAAGTAGATTTAGCAATAGTAACTGTTATAGCATCTGCAAACAAAGTGCCAAGCCTATGATTTATCGATATAAGCACATCACTAGCACCTAACGCTGTATTGTCGCGCATATTATCACTTCATTTCGCGTACACGTTTGATTTATCGCATTTAAATAGAATTTAAGTATCACACAATGAAAACAATATAAATAATGCAGCAAGTAATGTCAGTCCTGTATACTATATCCACACCATACAAACTCTGAATCAATATTTGCTAACAAACTTAAAAAAAAAAAACCAGGATCGATGAAAATTCGCCATATTTTGCTTAACATTGATTTTTTTAATGTAGCCTAAAATAGATAGAAAACTCTTTTAACCACAAGTGTTAGAATAGGCGGAGCCATCTCTTCCAGACAAACTTTACCTACATATTTTTAGCATAACGCATTACGGTAACCGCTTTCCATCAGGTGGGCCGTATGCTTGTTTGCTAACTTTGTTGTATAAAAAAAAATAAAAAAAAAATAACGGTATTTAATCTTGACGTCTGACATTCAATGCTTGGTTTGCAACACTATGAACACCCGAAACTTTTCATACTAACTAGGAATGATAAATAAAGCGGCTCTAAATGTTTTTTTTATGTTAGGTGTTGATTGTCTTTTCTCGACATAATTTCTGTAAATAAGTATTTAATTTGTCAGGCTAAGTAGTGAGCCTGACAAAGATAAAAATTGAAATAAAGAGATACAAAATTCACGTTCATGTACTGTTTTAACGGTTTATCTACAAAGTGAGACATACTTAGGAAAAAACATCGTAATGTGCAATCAATTATGTAAATCAACGAAAAAGAAACAAAAAAGACTAATCCTCCTTTCTACAGAGAGTAACACAATAATTATCATTGACAGGTACCTAGATAGAAAGAGACCGATGGTGGTGTCGCTATGTGTATCGCTTTCACCGTTGCATTTCACACTTCATCACGCAAATGTTAAGCCGCAAGTCAAAGAAACATTTTTTATACTTATTTTAATAATAATATCCGTAAATGCGCCTTAAATGGATGTGATCCGTTTTAGGATGGCTGGATGAAATTTATGTATGTGAATGTGTGTGAATTTCTACTTTATTTTGTTGTATTTTTTACTACTGACATTGATGGAATTCATTTAAATTTAGTCCAAAAATGGAATGTTTTTTTTTCTTCAATTTTTGTAGTTGGTGAAACCGTTTTAATTAAAATAAATAAATAAAAACAAATATAAAATGCGATTTGTGTCGGCATACATTTTTTCTGACGTATTGTGCCTTGGTCAAAAAAACTAAAGAAGATTGCTTAAATCATTTGCAAGAATAAAAAAATAGAAATGTCTGGATGCTGTTCCATGCATTGCTTGAGATTTGTAGTATTCTGATGCTAACTGTATATATTTGAAGATTGATCAGGCTATGGAATTCCATTTGCTGCTGACAGTACCGACTAGGGTCCCATCGGAAATTACATCTCAAGCGTAAATGGCGACGCTTACAGCACTCATGTTCTCATTAACATCTACGATCCAAGTCACGAGCAAAAAGCGACCTTACCACTTACGCTTTAAGCGTTATTTGTAACTTGTGGTAGCTACTAGTAATTTTAAACTGCTTTGAAAGTATTAAATTTAAAGTGATTACTTGGTGTAAAATTATAAAGTAAATTAATGTTTTGAATAAATGTAGATTATGAAACTCGTAAGATTTTGTTTTTATTGGGACTGCTCCTGGTAATTAGATAAGAATGTATACGGGCTGAATTAATATTTTTATATTAAACCTCTTTATAGCTCCGTGGGAACCTCAAACAAGTTACAGACTTGGCAGTAAATTCAAAAAGTTTGTCAGTTTTGTAAATTATATTCTTTTTTGTTTTAGGTAGGTACCTAGATGGGTAAAATGAGAAGATCAACTGTCAGTCTGTTGGTTAAATGATTAAATGTCAGAGCTCAAGCATAAATGCACATAGGTACTACAGATTCTTCGGGGTCTAGGAATCATCTATAGTTTTAAGTGGATCTATGGATTTTTTAAACTCCGATATCACTAGTCAAACCCAATGACATTTCCGCTATATTGTAATGGGTTTCCATCCTCTTTGATTTATCCAGATTGACTTACGACCACGCTTAAACTTAAAACTCGAGTCAAACGCCAAAACTGCTCGCACGCACTCCCCACTATAACGCGGTTTGTGACACCTCCCACCCATTAAGTGAGGCAAGCCCCTCTTTCCTCCTTCAAACTATGAGGCAACTTAGGAGGCGTTACTGCTATTTAATGTAATCAGTGCGATATACTGCGCTTAGATATCGATTTGCGATAAAAGATACGGTTTCAACGGTACAGTCGTTTGCAAAGATGGTTTGTGGTTCAAATTTACCAAACGTGGAGATTACAATGACACCTAAAATGACCCATTATATACGAGGTAGAGTCTGTTCAGAAAGAGAGCCGTCGTGTCCAAATTGAGAACTAACGTTTCGATTTTTATATGGCAGCTCATCCCTTTCTTTCTGTCAGCATTTTGCATTATAAAAATTAAATAAAGGAATAGTACACTAGTTGTGATAGGATCAAAACGCAACAGACGCGCTATTGTATTGCCAACTAAATAAAAAAGGTGATTAAGCACAGCAGCGCCCTCCAATCCCACGGCGACGGCTCTCTTTCTGAACAGACTCTAGTAGCGAGGGAGTAAGTAGAAACCGAGTTTAAATAGGTGTTTAGCGCCGGGCGTAAAACTCTTACTTTTCATTAAGATTGCGAAAAAATCTACCCTGAATTGCCAAAGGGATTGCCGATTTTAGTTTCATCATCATCATCATCATCATCAGCCCGTTTGCACCCACTGCTGAGTATAGGCCTCCTCTTTATTGCGCCATTCTTTCCGGTCCCTCGCGACTCTCACCCACTCATTCCCAGCACTTTAGTTGTTTTAGTTTCATTTAATATTTTTTTATAATATAGTTGAAATCAAGACTATTCTACTTATGACTAAAAATTTTTTGTACGCCACAATGACGGTCTTTACGAGCAAGAGGAGTGAAAACATTTGTTTTGTGGCGAGTCTCCACACTCCACAGTCCTAAATACCACCCTGCTGCGATTGCACTGGAGTACATCTCTGCACGTTTAGAATGAACGGAACATAACGCTCGCATGTGATTGGCGCGAGCGCAGGACCGACGCGACAAGAGCGCCACCCGGCACCGCTGCGAGCGGCAGTGAACCATTAGGCCTCGCACTGAACGCACGTTCGTTCGCGCCCCGAACGCGTAACGTAATACAGCGAATCCTAGCTCATAACTAGAACTATTGTTTTGTGTCTCTGTTGTAAACTGTGTTATAATAATAAACTATCTAAAGTAACTCTGGTGCTATATTGGTGACTCCCGCTGAAAACGAGCAATATAAATATGGAAAAGAACGAAGAGCGCGTACCTGCAGACGAAAAGTCGAAGCCCGTGGAGTTATTCCGTGTTGGAATTCGGGTGCCGCCATTTTGGCCAGACGAACCTGAAATATGGTTTGCACAAGTCGAGGGCCAGTTCGCGATATCGAATATCACTTCTGACACTACCAAGTTTAACTACGTCATCGGACAACTTGACCATCAGTTCTCCAAGGAAGTGAAAGATATTATCGTGGCCCCCCCTCCGACAGATAAGTACGAGAAATTAAAGTCAGAGCTGATAAAAAGATTAAGTGCGTCGCATGAAAAGAAAGTGAAACAACTACTGATGCATGAAGAGTTGGGTGATCGCCGTCCATCACAGTTTCTACGCCATCTTCAGAGCCTCGCTGGACCTAGTGTACCCGAAGATTTTTTGAAGACCATATGGACAAGTAGGCTACCGCGAAACATTCAAACAGTGATCGCCGCCCAGCCCAACGCATCACTAGAGGTACATGCAGATTTGGCGGACAAAATACAAGACATCGCCGTGCCTTCCCCACAAGTTGCGTCCACTCAGTCGTGTGGACCCGGATCAAGCATGGACACCATGGCAAGAGAAATAGCTGAGCTACGGAAGCAGTTGAAAAATCTTTCTTCGCAACTCGACTCACAGAAGGGAAGATCCCGCTCAACTCATCGCCGTGACCGAGGTAGGTCATTGACCCGGTCAGTATCAAATTATAGAAAGTTCCCAGAATGCTGGTATCACTCGAAACACGGCAAGAACGCGAAAATATGCGTCAAGCCATGCGACTTTGATGTAGAAAATCCCCGGGACGGATCAAGGGCGGAAAACTGCAGGGGCGGTCAGTAATGGCGACTGACGACTGCCCCCCCTCTTCTGGTCGCCTGTTCGTCACGGATCGTCGGTCTAAGGTACCGTTTCTCATTGACACAGGGAGCGACGTATGCGTTTACCCACGATCCGCATTACCTCAGCGACGTTCTAAAACGGATTTTCAATTATCCGCAGCAAACGGTACCCCTATATGCACGTATGGATACGCTCATCTGGATTTAGACCTTGGATTACGACGCGACTTCCCCTGGCGATTTATAGTAGGGGACGTATCCAGGGCGATAATTGGGGCCGATTTTTTAAAATTCTACGGACTTATCGTCGATATTCGCAACAAACGCCTAGGCATTTTGGATAGCAACACGACACTTTTCGCCATGGGTACACCTGTCCACTCGTCGACCTCGATATCATCTATCAAGATACCACTCGGCGAGTCCAGATACCATGAGATACTTCGTGAATTTCCTGAAATCACTCACCCATCCGGATGTCATAAGGAGGTAAAGCACAATACCGTACATTATATTAGAACGACGCCAGGCCCACCAGTCTCTTCCTCCCCCCGCCGACTTGCACCCGATAAGCTGAAAATAGCGAAGAAAGAATTCGAGTCGATGCTTAAGTCAGGTACCGCCCGACCTTCGGAAAGCCCCTGGGCCTCTCCCCTCCATCTAGCCCCGAAGAAGGAAAACGAGTGGAGACCCTGCGGAGATTATCGGATGCTGAACGCTAGAACAATTCCTGATAAATATCCTATACGTCATGTGCATGATTTCACACACAACATAGCAGGATGCAAAGTATTTTCTACAATAGATTTAGTAAAAGCTTTTAACCAAATACCTATATTCACTGATGATATCCAGAAAAGCGCTATAACGACTCCGTTTGGCCTTTACGAGTTCCCCTATATGACTTTTGGCCTTCGCAACGCCTGTCAGACCTTCCAACGCTTCGTAGATGAGATGACCAGAGGACTCGACTTTATCTACCCATACGTCGACGATTTTTTATGTTTCTCGAAAGACGAGCGAGAACACGAAGAGCATCTCCGACAGCTATTCAGCAGACTGAAGGACTATGGCGTCATCATCAACATCGCCAAATGCCACTTTGGAGTACCTGAGGTCACATTTCTTGGTTACTCGATATCAAGTGAAGGGGTCAAGCCTCTCGATTCTAAAGTAGAAGCAATCAAGTCATTCCCAGTACCGAAGACCGTAAGAGAGCTACGACGATTCTTAGGAATGATAAACTTCTACAGGAGATTCATACCTGGTGCCGCAGTATGTCAAACCCCACTAAATGATTTATTGACGGGTTCTGTAAAAGGTTCTCACCCAGTGCACTTGAATGGTGATACACTGAGAGCTTTTCAGGAATGCAAAGATAGCCTCTGTCGAGCCACACTACTTGCACATCCAGATTGCCAAGCAAAACTAGCCCTTGTCACTGACGCGTCTGATACTGCCATAGGGGCGGTTTTACAGCAGATGAAAGAAGATGCATGGCAACCACTTGCCTTCTTTTCCCGCAAGATATCTCCAGCTCAAAAGAAATACTCTCCATACGACAGAGAGCTGTTGGCTATTTATGAAGCTGTCAAGTACTTTCGTCATATGTTGGAAGCCAAAGATTTTACTATCTTCACTGACCATAAACCTTTGTGCTACGCGTTCCACACACGCAAAGATAAGTGCTCGCCCAGACAATTCCGCCATCTCGATCTGATATCCCAATTTACAACGGACATCCAGCATATCTCTGGCAAGAATAATGTGGTTGCGGACACGCTCTCGCGAGTGGAAGAAGTAGAGTTTTCAATTGACTTCCCCAGACTAGCTCAATCCCAAGACTCAGATCCAGAACTGAAATTACTGCTTGAGAGTGGAACATCACTTCGCCTGGAAAAAATCAAAATCCCTGGAACACGTTCAGAACTCTACTGCGACGTCAGTTCCCCAACTACAAGACCATACGTCACACCTATCATGCGAAAGCAAGTCTTCGAAAGCCTGCATGGACTTAGTCATCCTGGAGCCAACACCACTATAAAACTTGTAACAGAACGGTACATATGGCCAGGAATTAAGAAAGACTGCAGAGAGTGGACTCGAGCCTGCTTAGCATGCCAGCGAGCAAAGATAAACAAACACGTGTCAGCACCTTTAGGAACATACCAGCTTCCTCGCGCACGATTCATGGACGTGCATATTGATCTTATCGGACCACTACCCATATGCAGTGGAATGCGCTACTGCCTCA
Source organism: Thera britannica (assembly GCA_939531255.2). NCBI lineage: Eukaryota > Metazoa > Arthropoda > Insecta > Lepidoptera > Geometridae > Thera > Thera britannica. Next base: position 2,081,502 of record OW618037.2, read on the forward strand.
CCGCAATCGATCGCTTTACAAGATGGCCTGAGGTAATGCCTATACCCGATGCAACAGCTGAAACCGTAGCTAAAGCCCTTCTCGCCGGATGGATATCAAGATTCGGATGCCCTACCTCTATCGTAACGGACCGTGGACGACAATTCGAATCTTCTCTTTTTCAATATCTCTCGAAGTCAGCCGGATTCTTACATAAGAAGACTACTGCATATCATCCCGCATGCAATGGAGCCATAGAGAGATTCCACAGACAACTGAAGACCTCGATTACTTGTCACGGTACTGAAAATTGGATGGAAGCACTACCGCATGTCCTGCTCGGGATACGGAGTGCAGTCAAAGATGATTTGAACACTAGTCCAGCTGAACTTTTATATGGTGAACCGCTTCGCTTGCCAGGTGAATTTTTCGATCCAACAACAGCTGGAACCACAGATGTTACAGACTATACAGCACGCCTTCGTCTATTTGCGAACAACTTACAGCCAGTGCCTGCCTCGAGACATAATCGACAGTCTATCTTCGTGTACAAAGATCTTGCTACCACAAGCCATGTGTTCTTAAGAGAAGACGCGCTAAGAAGCTCCTTACAACCAGCGTACACTGGTCCACATCCTGTAATAGAAAGGAATGATAAAGTATTTAAACTACAGATAAAAGGCAAACCTGTGACTGTATCCATCGACCGCTTGAAACCTGCATATATTCTTCCAGAAAAAAGATCAGTCCGATTTCCAGAGCATTATCGAGACTATGAAACTTAATCGCCCTAGACGGTCTCTGGAAGGGGGTGATGTGGCGAGTCTCCACACTCCACAGTCCTAAATACCACCCTGCTGCGATTGCACTGGAGTACATCTCTGCACGTTTAGAATGAACGGAACATAACGCTCGCATGTGATTGGCGCGAGCGCAGGACCGACGCGACAAGAGCGCCACCCGGCACCGCTGCGAGCGGCAGTGAACCATTAGGCCTCGCACTGAACGCACGTTCGTTCGCGCCCCGAACGCGTAACGTAATACAGCGAATCCTAGCTCATAACTAGAACTATTGTTTTGTGTCTCTGTTGTAAACTGTGTTATAATAATAAACTATCTAAAGTAACTCTGGTGCTATAGTTTTACACAACTTGCTGAAGATACCAATGCATGACTCACCTGATGCTAAGTGATACCATTTGTACATCCCACGTATAAACATACTCTGCAGGCACTGCAGGTACAAACTTACCGAATAGTGAACACGTCAAAAACGCCTGAAATGCAATAAGGAAGCAAAATGTCCAGCAGTGAACATCTGCAGGCTAATGATGATGATAATAACCATGAAGAGGACTTATCTAATCTTAATAATAGTGGTTCTTATAAAACTATTCCTTAAGACGCTGACAGCCTTTCAACTGCCCGCAAGTTTTTGCTACTTTTCGTAATAAAACAATTTTTGAGACCTATTAGAAAGACTTTTGATCTAAATTATGCTAAAACTATGTGATTTTATAGGTGGATCAACCTCGAATGCCCTACTTCCACCAATTGAAACATACAGACTATGCTACTTGCCTACCTTGCCAATTGAAACACAGCAATGCTGCTTTACGGCCAGAAATAGGGTAAGGTCATAGCACTTCCTCGGACGAGCCCTATTACCCATACTACCTTTATATAACTGGCCGATGGAACAAGCATATAGCCCACCTAATTTTAAATGGTATCCATTACCATGGAACGTGCCCTATAATGCACTGCCCTGCGTTCATCAACTTGAGGCGTACAGATGTACAGCCTCACATGCCAGTAATTTCACCGGCACTCACACCCTTCAAACCAAAACACAGCGACGCTGCTTCACGGCAGAAATAAGCATTGTGGTAGTACTTCCCCGGACGAATCTTTCCCAAAGAGGTCTACTACTACTCTCTTGTTTGACGGTTGCCTTCGTCTTAAAGTATAATCTTCCATTACAGCATTCCTGATAGAGAAACAATCTTCCGCGCCTAGGTAATTCCCTTTAATTAAGTCCAACACGCCTCTAGGCTGCTACTCTACTGTATACAGGACCTAATTTACCCGGTAAGGCCTAATTTCAACCTACAGGGGTCTGGCAAGCCTGGTTTGTTGAAAAGTAACCGTATAGCATAAACATGAAATATATAAATGGATGAACTGTGAAATTAGTACACCTAGTAGACCTGTATTTATTATAATACAAAACAAAAACACAATAGTAACGTAACGCAGATTCGTGATTGTTTCATAAAACTTTGTTTATTCTCTTGATCAAGAAACTAAAAATTGCGTTCACGACGTGGAAAATTTTGAGTTCTAAGGCCTCCTGGATACCTACCTAAACGTTAAAACTAAACTATAACAGAAAATAAGTACAAAAAAAGGAGCTAAAAGTAGATGCAGTAAGTAATTAATAATCAAAATTTAGCCTCGTTTCACCACGCTCTATAATTCGAAAGGACATCTAAAGGATACTTTATAAATAAAGGAAAGGATGCGTTTTTCACGGGTATTATATTCCTAATGTACCTAGACCTAGCAAGCAGTGATTTAGCTTAGCAGGTTTTTTTTAATTTTAACTGGCTTTGATACAAAGTCTTTCCGCCAAGTCTTTTTGGTTCAGCAGACCGATAAGTACGGTTTTAGGCAATAAATATTGCACATCAGCTTTTCGGCTTTGTAGAGCGCTATCTCTCTGACGCACACTATACGCCCTATGAAGCCGAAATTAGCCGATGTGCAATATTAGTTGCCTACTACTGTGAGTGTGCTGCCATCTCTTTGTTGACATTATAATGACAGTGACTTTTAGCGAGCCACTAAAAAAAATCAATTCGATGAATGAGGGCGGGATAAGCATTTATAAATGAGTATGGATTTAGTTGGAATGGGAAATGGACCAAATTATGTTTATTAATTGTATAATCCCACTCCGACAGCTGTTTATAAGGATATGAGCAATTCCACCACATCATAACCATTATTTTAAGCACGTAAATGCTTTATACACCTCAGCGTGGTTGAAATGGTTAAATTCTAAAGGAAACGGGGCAAATTGGTCATCGTAAATTACCTGCCATCAAGTAAATTCCTACTATTTAAGACGGTGACACAAATTATCAAGCTTTGCTTGCATATTTCTTGTACCTACAATTCTAGAGGTTTCGTTATAGTCAGTCTTCAAATTTCTGGATCATTCCATTTAAATGATTCGAATCTTAGGTTGAAACCAATTTTTAACCGTTTTCAAATAAAATAATGTTTCAAAAAAAAGATTCTCAATTCATAATTTATTAACTTATTTGACTAACCCTTTTTCTATGGGGATAGTTAAAATTTTCCAGAAATAAATGACTAAGAAATTATTTTTGAATGTTCGAACCCCAAAGGGTGGAAACAGGGTGTTGCTGTTGAGGTATGAATGAATGAGGTATGACAGATTCCACTATGTATTTATTATGTTTGTGTAAACGAAAAATGTAATTGAATAAATACAGTATAAGGGCTATGCTACACGGGCGGTTCTCCCGCCGAGGGAATCCGCTTCTGAACCGCACTAGACTCAATTCTTATGAACATTGTATGCTACAAACTACACGGCGTGGTTTCCCGCCGCGGTTTGCAGGTGGGAGAAATTCGACCGCCGCATGCAGCGGCAAACGGCTGCTGCTTACCGCCGTTCTAAACTACACGGGCGGTTATCCGCTATTGTATAAGTATATAAGTCGCAAGTTATATAAGTCGCAAGTCCGGCCTCACATGGAGTATTGTTGTCACCTCTGGGCAGGAGCACCTGGATACCAGCTTGGACCCCTTGATTCGATCCAAAGACGTGCTGTGAGAATTGTTGACGATCCCAAGCTCACAAGCGGTATTGAGCCCTTAAGTCTGAGGAGAGACTTCTCCTCATTGTGCGTGTTCTACCGCTTGTATAATGGGGTATGCTCTGAAGAACTGTTTGACATCATGCCAACAGCTACATTCTATCATCGCACTGCTCGCCATAGGCAGAGAGTTCATCCTCACACCTTAGAGCCTGGTTGGTCGCGCACCGTTCGGTTTCAGAGGAACTTCCTCCCGCGAACACTCAGGCTATGGAATGATCTCCCTGCTGAGGTTTTCCCTAAGGACTATAGCATGGGGTTCTTCAAAAAAGGCGTTTTGAAAGTTTTAAAGGGTCGGCAACGCGCTTGTGATGCCTCTGGTATTGCAGGTGTCCATAGGCTACGGTAACCGCTTCCCATCAGGTGGGCCGTATGCTTGTTTGTCAACTTAGTTGTATAAAAAAAAAAAAAAAAAAAAAATTGCGTCATTGTGCGCGGGACCTTCTCGCTCGCTCGTCGTTCGTGCATTTGCGTTCCATGTTGCAGGTCCATGTTGAAATGAACAAAAGAAAGCGAAAAACCGCGTCCCGTATAGTTTAATGGTCTGCGGAAGCTTTGTCGAGCGGATTCCCGCGGCGGGAGAACCGCCCGTGTAGCATGACCCTAAGACGTTGAAACTCAAACAAAAACTCCAAACGATCAACACAATAAAACTGTTTTAGTAAGCCCCATGAAGGCATTATTCTGAAGAAAAAACTTTAGGAGCGCCTCTAATTTTTTTTTGTTTAACAAAAAGTGATTTAGTTATACCTACAACGATTTTTGTGTTCTTTAAAAAGAGCCAAGTGAGTGTCGGCTATAAAGGTTCCGTAGCACCACACCATACACAGAAAGAAAACAATCGTAAAAATAATAACAAAAAATTTACATTAGGTACTTAAATAGGTAGGACTAGAGTATAGGAGGTTATTTTACATCCTGTTACAAATTTAAGAAAAAAAACAAGGCAGTTTTATACCTAAAAAATCTAACCTAACCACACATTACAACATTACACATTATTTTTTTAATACAACTTACTGATGGAACAAGAATATGGCCCACCTGATGTTAAGTGGCAACCATCGCCTATAACAAAGCATTGTGAAACGTGACCTACGATGCACTTACCTGCGTACATCAACTTGAGGCACACAGATGTTCAGCCTCACATGCCAGTAATTTCATTCAAACCGAAACACAGAAATGCTGCTTCACGGCAGAAATAGGCATGGTGGTAGTTCTTTCCCGGACGAGCCCTTCACAAAGAGCTCTACTACTAGAAAGTAGAGCTCTACTTATACTATATCATCATATACATAATTATAACATTAGTTGAGCATATGACTTAGCTCGTACTTAGACTTTGTAAAAGGATTCCATTTCACCCTTTGGATATGAAACCCAAAAAAAACGCTGCAACGGCGACGAGACGGCCCGTTCGTTTGATTGAACATACTTTTTATAGAATAGCTTTGAGTTCATCGACATTGATGAGTGATCGTATAATTGGACGAAGATTCTCTATAGAGGTTGACATTGCAGTCAACTGGCGATGGCTTACACGCTTGACCAACACGTTTAACGTGGCAACCGCAGTGGCAACCGCGGTGGTGCTTGTTCACTTACACCACCTGGTTACATGCCTATTTCTGCCGTGAAGCAGTATCACTATGTTTCGCTTGAAGGGTGTGGGTGCTGGTGAAATTACTGGCACGACAGGCCAACATCAAGCCTCAAGTTGATGGGCGCAGGGCAGTACATTATAGGGCACGTTATTGTATATAGTGTGTGACCTACGAGGCAATACTTTGATATGGCAATGGCCACTACTTAGCATCAGATGGCCCAAATGCTTGTTCCATCAAATAGTTGTTTAAAAAAACGCTATTCAACCTACAATGAGCAAGTGCTTGACAATAGTGAAAGTGTCATGCACTGCCGCTTTTACTCTCAAGCTCTTCAAATGTGTTTTTATTAAGCTTTATGTTTGCTAAGGAACACATTGAATCGCATATGCACAATTTGCCGTTCCCTTTTCAAAGCGCCCGCGCGCGCTTTTGCAAAAACAACTGTAATGTTATTCATTCAAATTTGGAACATTGTCTCAGTAGCAAATTTATTTCAAAAAAATGACATCCGTTATTTAGTCCACTTGTCGCTAGCATGATTGTGCGCATCGAAATGACAGACGGGAGCCATAATCAATGAAGAAGAAGAATGTGGCTTTTTTCCAGACTCGGAAAACAGGTTTCCAAACTCCTTGCTTTTTTGAGGTTCATGCTTAGGCATTTGCTTTCAATTCTTGTTCACTTTCCTACGCTTAGTAGTGTATTTATAAATGCAAGACTTGAATTCCCAAAGCCATAAAAGCGATTTAGCGCCAGGCTCCACAGATTATGCATAGCATTGGCAATTTGCCATAGCGTGGCGTGTCGCGGCCGGATTGCGTGCTATCACGGTAATTATGCTAATATCTCATGTTAATCTGATGAATCGAAGAGCGCTCATATTCAGATTATGACTCTTGCACATTGCACAATTTGCACATGAAAGAAGATTCTAATTTATTAATGTATAGGTACTTATCCCCGCAGCTTTGAATTAAGGTCTTTGTTGCTAAGCACACTTCTAAAAGTATAATCAAGCGACGCAAAAAAAAACATGTGCTAAAACTAAATAAAATTTATACAAACTTATTCTTTAGCTAAACCTATTTCTGCCAATTTATATATCATCTTGGCTTGATCCAATATAATCATTGATTTAGCCCTGTCACTGTTTGCCATTACTCTAGATCCAAAGAGGTAAAACACTATAGCAAGAAGTTTCCCACCTCTCTGTTTGATTCTCTAAAAAGGTATAAATTTGTTAAGCGGACTCGCGGTTAGTTCACTATTCGAAATATGAAAACTGACCGTAGACAACGATTTTTTTTTAATGACTATCCAAGGAGCATAAAAACACTACGTGACTAACCACAGGTCCCGTTCTAAAGCTAAACTCGAGAAAAGTAGACCTACCACAAGCTCTGTTTGGCTATGTCGCTGGCTCTGGTTTTGAGTCTGAGTGACTGTTGACAAAATAAATCCTACGTCGAACCACACACAGTGTAAAACACTGGTGAGCACTCACACAGACTCAAAACCAGAGCCAGAGACAGAACCAGACAGAGCTTGTGGTACCCCTATAGTATTAGGTATACAGCTTCCCAAAAAGCAATTTGCATGCACTTCATGGTATTTCTGAATCAAAGAGATAAAAAACTCTTGGACAATGCAAACGTAGGTATATCGATTCGATGAAACGAATCGATTAATTCGAGCCATTCTTTGATCTACTACACAAATTCATCTCCATTTTATCTCAAATAAATGCGTAGCCAAAATAATGATTAAATTTTGAAATACGATTCCTATTTTTTCTATGATGTCCAAAGAAAGAAAGAAAGAAAATACATTTATTTGACATAAGTAAGACAAATAAACCACAATACATGTCGCTGGTTCTTTTGAACCAGTGCAGTGTGGTGAAAGGACGGTGGTAATATCTGCAGTAAAAATGTGCCATGTCTAAACGAACTCTTATGACACGAAGTAATTAAATCATGCTTAGATATAGCAGATGGTTTAACTGCTAATTTAGTCATAAATGTTTGAAGCGTGTTAAACCTCGGCCTTCTTCAAACTGGCATGCACAATAATGCACATTTGATCATTTGGTATTCAAACTATGCAGGGTTAAAATACTTTTGCCCAGCACATAAACCATCCTGATAGCTTTGTCGGAAGAGACTGATAGCTAATCCGACTTAGCTAATCTTTATCCGCAGGAAAGAAATACTCAATAAGTGCGGAGGTGACTAAGGCCAAGATTCATAGTCGTGACTTTGCTTTACAGCAAAGGCGCCTTCGCAAAGTAAGCTTTGTTTATCGAAAGTTACTTTCAAAATTTTGAAGAAGAGCTTGACAGAACTATGAATTTTTTTTTTTGGTTGAAAGTAGAACTTTCCATCAAAGTAAAGTCAAAGTTCGGTCTATGAATCTGGGCCTAAGCTGCGGGTTACCTGAACTCAGCCGTCAGCGAAAAGAAAAATGGCGAATGGAAGATTGGCGGCTAAGTTTTGCCAAGTTACACCAATAGTTGAACACTTCCACTGTAAATTATTCTTCGTTCGCGACCACATGACACCTTCGTTATCTCAGAAGCCATCGCGAGTGCACCGAACACGATCAGACGATCAACCAATCAATTCGACAGCAATCGCGTGCGATCAACAATTATCTATCTACAAAATAATGAGTGCTACGCTGCAGAACCTAGCCTCGTTTGAAGAACGACTCAAATACTGGCACACTTGTTTGGTTCAGTAGGCCTACCACAAGCTCTGACTGGATCTGTCTGTGGCTATGGTTTTGAGTCTGTGTGAGTGCTTACAAGTACAGTCACACACACAGTATTATACTGTGTGTGTGACGTTTTGTCGTAGGATTTATTTTGACAGCGCTCAGGCCTACCTCAATTTCTGTCTGGCTCTGTCTCTGGCTCTGGTTTTGAGTCTGTGTGTGACGTTTTGACGTAGGATTTATTTAGACAGCGCTCACACAGACTCAAAACCAGAGCTAGACAGAGCTTTTGGTAGGCCTACGGTCATGTGAAGAGAGTTGAGTTATTTGTGTGCGCGTCCTATAATTGGATGACAGGTCGTAGTAGCTCTGCGGCCAGTGTTGTGTAGGTTGTGGTTATACCCATTGAAGTATGATGAACATACAACATAGTGCGTTTCTGAGGATAGTTAAAAATGCATTTCAAGTATGCAAACTTCGTCTTCTTCTCATCGTGTCATCTCGCTTCAGAGAGGCTCCTTTCGTGCACTCGTCATTTAATGCATATTTTTTTAAAAATATAGGTAGCTAAGCATTTGGCTACCATCACATCGGACGGAAAGGATGATGCAGCCTAAGATGGAGCAGTCTTAGCCATAATCCACCTGTCCACTCTTTTCATATTTCGAACTTTTTGAATTCTACGACATGCCGGTTTTCTCACGATGTTCTCTTTCCTTCACCGTTTGAGAGGACTGGTACACAATATTTTTTTACAAATGAGTTTAGATATACTATTTTTATGAAACAACTGGATATTTACCATGATTAAATTTTGTGTGTTTTTGAAATAGCGTAAAATACCATGATAATTTAAAAAGTTGTAATTTTGATATAGTTTCTCAACAATAAATAGAGGCACCGCGATCGCAAATACCAGGGCGTCATGGGCAGTGGAAGGTCGTTCGCTCGGTGGGCGGGTCCTCTCACGAGGCTCCCAGTAGTCCGCATAGGAGCCGCCGGCACCAACACCGTTATAATTATCATGAAATGTTCATACAACAGCGAAATAGAACAATTAATTTTATCTTAGGGCTATCTGAGAGCTTAAATTGGAAAAATACCAACAAAAGAGTTGCTAGCTTTCTACTATGATTATAATTAATTTTGAGGAAGTTTAATTCGTTCATCAGATTTTTTTAGAGTTCATTTTACGAAAACCCACTTGCTATGTATGTAAGGCAATCCTCCTTGTTGTTACCAATCGGCAACATCTATTCACGACTAGCCGTAATCCAAAACTGACGCTAAAAACCAAGCTATTTTGGCTTCACAGCCTTGCGCACAACTACATCAGCTGTGATGGTGATCAGTTGACGGCGATACACTGATCAATGACAACACAAATCTCCCAACTCCCAAGTAATCGCTAAATCCGTTGCGAATTTTTAATTTTTGTTCGAAATATTTGAAAATCGAATGCGGATTCAGCCATTACCCGAACGAGTGTGCGGTTTTTAAGCAAACTCTTTGCTGAAACTAAAATCTGCGCAAGGTTTAAGGAATACCAACTTGAGAAAACTTTTTTGAAGAAAATTGTGAGTATCTTCTTGGTGTGCGTGATACACCGTCGACCGCATCATCATTGCAAAGACCAAAATCCACACCATCGTCATTAATAGTTTAAAGTAGAAATTATGCCTTGTGCTTAAAAGCATTTTTAAGTTGATAAGTTATATAAAAAAAAGTTTATAAGAACAAATATTGTGAATATTTCTGTCCTTTTTGCCCCTCATGTCATCATAATGACATTGCAAGGAGTTGTAATTGAACTGGAAGTGAACCATCTATTAGCATTACGCTAGTGAAAACATAAAATATAATTAAAAATGCAATTACACTCCATCGTGACAAAATGTCACCGCTGATAGTGTATAGTAATAGATAGTTCTCACTGTGAAGTGTACGCAATATGTTTTTACGTAAATACAGCTTAGAGACAGATTAAAAAAGTAAGTGACAGTTAGACGTCACTTACTTTTAATTGTTTTATACACTTTTTTGTTTTTTTGGGGCGTAGATTAAACTAGATACCGCAAGTTGAAATTTGCATCTTGTATCTCCCTCTTCGTCTTTTTCTTCCTGCCCTTATCTACTTTATGTGGGGTTGGCACAATTCTTCCTCCTCCATTCCCCTCTGTCAGCCGTCATCTCTGCATTCACTCCTTTTCTATCTGTGTCACCTTATTTTCTTTAGCGGTATCTGCTCTAAATATATATGTATTCACTGATTTTTTCAGTTTATAAAATGATTTTTGCGTAATTGAAATTTTGTGCGTGCAGGAAGAGAGGCGTAAGTCAAGATTGGCGAGATTGTAGAGTCAAGAATTCTAAATCCAAGCGTCCTCTGACGCTATTCTTGCTGTTTTTTGCATCCAGTAGGTGCCTAGGATCTTATCTAGGACAATCTACATCTATGGTTTATTATGGTAGGACAACATAAATTATTCCTTTCAAATACAAAAATGTTACCCGTAATGTGTTTAAAACACCAGTAATTAAGATAAATGTTCAGCTTTTTATGTCGCTGTCAAAAAACTGATAACCTGTCATATAGATTACATCTAAACTATTATTAAGGTGGCTAGTAGTAAGAACATTAAAAAAATATATATTGAAGCTTTCGCTTTTCGTTCTAGGATAACACTACCTGTTACCTAGGTAACTATTAGGTCGTCAGGACTTAAATTTCAAATTTTAATTCTTAAAATTCGTCATATAATTTGCATGCTGGGTTCTCTGGCGAAGTGTATGAATCTATATTTACCTATGTATAAGTTCTAAAGTGAAAAATGCTTCAAGCAAATAAATTATTAAGGATACATATAAGTTATTTTGCATATGCATAATTAAAAAAATGTGTACAAAAAATACATTATTTTTCTTATTATTAAATAGATTTTTGACAGTGAAATTCGGTGAACAAAATAATACAGCCCCCTGTTTTCTAGCACTTTTTGATAGAAACAAATAGCTAATTTACCTAACCCGTTTTTTCCGCCAGTTCCACACATCCTAATATAATATAGTTTTTGTCCACCTATTACTACTAGAAATATGGATGTTTTACTTTCATGCAATCCTACTATGACAAGTACAAATACGAAGAAAAAAAAACCAGGGGTAACGCTCATCTTGTGTTCAGAGTTTCCAATTTTAAAAAAGTCTAAAAATGGAAGTGTAACGACTCATATAATTGTGATATCTCCGATGAGAAAGGACACCCAAGAAGTGACAAAGCCTATGCTTTCTTCTAAATTCAAAAAGGTTTCCATTTCATGACACCGCGACGTCTCAATCCTGAGGGCGCCACCGGCGCGCTCTAAAGGTCGAACCGATTTGTTTCGCAGACATCTGCACTGCCTCTGCGCTCCTGGTACTCCAGGTATTAAATCGTTACAATTTACAATATTAATCGGTTATTTTGTACGTAAACGGTTGGCTATAAATACACGTTGTGTGAGAAGGCCGCGGGATTAATGGATGTGGGTAGAGTAAGCAAGCTTTGAAGTATGAACTATGACTGTTATCTTCAGGGACGGTACGGCACGGACGGTTCTCAGATCTGTTGTTTCTTAGGTCATCGTTCGACGTCGACGTTTACATAAAATATACTATATAAAATATAATATGACTGGCCTCTCAGCTCAGTTGGTAGTACCTCTGCCTTCTGCGCCGTAGGTCGTGGGTTCGATCCCCACCGAGAACAAACATTTGTGTGGTAAACATCGATGTTTGTTCTCTGTCTGGGTGTTATATTGTATTGTATGTATGTATTTACAAAAAAAGTATTCAAGTATTATATCAGCTATCTGGTTCCCATAGTACAAGCTCTGCTTAGTTTGGGACTAGATAGTGTTGTGTGGATTGTCCAAAATATTTATATTTTATTTATACTCGCTTCTGCCATAGTATCTATTCCAGGTTTCGTCTTAATAAGTTTAGTGGTTACCAACGGTGTGAACGACTCAAAAACATAAATAAGTTAAACATGTTTCAAGAAGAGCTACTTAATTTTTTTAAATTATTGATTTAAACTCTCCGTCTCTTTTTTGAAAACCAGCGCTACTAAGGCTGCCGTGCCCTAATGCTGTATACCTTTTTTGCCGCCATGTTACGTTTAAGTTAAACTCTGTACCTAATAAATTAAAGGTGGCACAAAATAAACATATCCTATTCTATTCTTCTAATCTAAAAAGCTTTAAATATTTATAGTTAAAACCACGCATATTTACCCATCTCCTTTCCTATAGCTTGCTTATATCCCTCTCTGGCTTAATGGTTGTTGTGAATACCGGCAGAAGCGGTGGTTTGAGGTGCTTAGATCGTGTTTGTGGATCGAATCGCTTCGGCAAGGGGCTAATATTAAGTCTATGGTAAAGGGCAAGCTTTCGCAATCCATAGACTACTCGTGTAAACTGGAATACTTGTTTAGGTGTTTTTTTGTAGGGAGCTAATATTTAGTCTATGGTTAGAACAAGCTTGCGCAAACCATGGGCTACCTAGGCGAGAGTTTTTATAAGAAAATGTACTACGGCACTTAGTACCAGTACTTACACTTGATGTTGAGTGGTTCAAAGAAAAAGAACAATCCACTAAAGAAGTGTTTTTAGTGGCACATTGCATCTATAACTCTGAGATGCCTACCGGGCAGTGCTATGTTGTGGATGGTTACCAGATAACATCAGGTGAGTCATCTTTTTATCCCTAAGCAAGTAGAAAAAAAGAAGTTAAAAGAAACGATTTTTAGTACGTTATGTATTTTAAGGTCTGCACACATCTAGGCGATAGCGATCAGTGGAACGCTGTTAAATATCGCTGTCATATTTGACAGCGTGTCACTGATCGCCATCGCCATCGCGCTAGATGTGCGCAAGACTTTAAGGGCTAATATTGTTTCGTTTCTTCTTTCACAGTTTTTTTGCTGTAAAAATAAAAACTCTTTTATCAGTCTAAGATATCTACAAACAGGTGGATCCCGCGGCCGATACTAGTCTAGGATAAATGGATGTTGGACCAAAGTTAAATTATTTCTCCTATCCTCCATTCTATCTTCATTGCTTAACCTAGGGCTGTCTCTTTAAGACGCTGACAACATTTTAACCTCTATTTTTGCTTGCCCAATAGGCATAGTCATGTTCCTTAATACCTAGACACAAGATAGATTTTATTTTAAATACATCGTCATCAGTCTTTATAAGATTTTTCACTGCTGGGTATAAGTTAAATCTATACATTTTCAGGAAAAACTAGCCCTCTCCATCCATTGACTTCTCGCGATCTTCACAAATCAACTCAAATCATATATTTATTTATTTAGTAGTATCACAAGGATCAATTTGAATCGTTTTAAACCTAGGAAAGAGGGGAAAAGCTTGGAGGAGTTTTTGCCAAAAAAGGGCAAACAGATAATGTAGTGTCGATGTCGTAGTGTAAAATATAATTTAGTTTTAGGAATATATCTGTAATTAAGCCTTAAAATAAATAAATAAAGCTAGGCGAGTCTAGGTGCCAGTTCCACGCGACTAAGGCTAAAAGAATAGTCTCCAACTTGACGGTTTCTTCCCGAGGTTTTTTCTTCACCTACTGGTGAGAATCGATGACTCAGTGCAGAAGGGTCTTTCAGCCCTAAACAACTTGCGATCATTGAGAGCTCTCCCACCTGGCGCGAAGCTGCGAGCCGCTAAATTGGACTAACTGTAACACCACATTGTACTACGCTGCTTTATTAAACGAATGCTTGGTTTTCTATAACAAATAGCCACTTACTACAGAATCAAAGCTGACGAGGATAGTATACGGTAACAATAGCAATAATTGGATACGCTATATGGAGCCAATTTCGCTTATTTTGAACGATAGAGCCAAAAAACCTGAGTCAAAAACTTTGGTAACCTCATTAAAAATACTTGACCTACGCTTCAACCGTTGCGTTCTTGGAATCTTAAGTCTTGTCTGTGAATTGAAACGCTAGGTGGCTAGGTCAAGTATTTAGATGAATATACGTAAAGAAAAAAATATTGAAAAAAGGTTTTATTTCGATACTGCATTGCATGGGACCATAATATTATATCAAGCCTATTCCATCTAAAATCCTGTCCCAGGCACTATAGCGTCCCGCAAGTAGGGCATGAGTAATCACCAGTTGCCCGTGATGCTATATATAAATTATCTACAATATATCAGATGCAAAAGCCTATTTTTTAACCGACTTCCAATCAAAAAGGAGGAGGTTCTCAATTCGGTTGTATATTTTTTTTAATGTTTGTTACCGCATAACTTCGTCATTTGTGAGCCGATTTGAAAAAATATTTTTTTATCTGAAAGGTACTGCTTCCAGATTGGTTCCATTTTAATTTTATTAAAATCGGTGTTGCCATTTTTTTTTAAATAATTTTTTTAATGTTTGTAACTGCATGCCTCCGTCATTTATGAACCGATTTAGAAAAATATTTTTTTATTTGGAAGGTTATTCTTATGTCCAGATTGTTCCAAACAAATTTCATTTAAATCGGTTTAGCCGTTTGGCAATGAAGTCGGTTTCTCAAGTTTTTTAAACTTATAATTATTCTTTATAGGACCATCAGTCAAAGTAAAGTGTAAATATGAATTAGTTTCATCTGCCGCCACTTTTCGCCCCCGAATTCGAAAAGTGGCGGCAGATGACACTACCTATGTCCATTCACCCCCACGTTTGAAAAATGGGGGCAGATGGTACTATTTTAGTACCAACTGCCACCGAATTTAATCATAACCAATTATGTACGAATGTATTTTGTTTAGTTTTGAAAAACCCAGAGCCACAGCTTACAAATCCTTTACAAAGATCTGTCACTTTAAAAAGATAAGAAAAGAGAAAGAAATAGTTATCATATCTCGACTTAAGTCTCTAGGTTGTATATAATAATATATGTCATCTATGGGTCACCGTTAAAAAGTAATTTAACAATTTCAAGTTTTCAATACTCTTTTTATTGAGAAGCGCAAATATAAAATTTGTCACACATCCTTTTACATTTGTAATAGTGTTGTACTATTACGAAATGACTTGACTATTGCATCAGCCACATTTTTTTAGCCATTGATATTCTGTCCAGAAACTGTCTCACTTTTTGCCGCTACCAAGAAGGTTCAATACTTTGTCACAACAAAGCAGGTCCACTGACCCATCCAGTTCTAGGAAACCCAGATTCAAGATCCGGGTTGCAGCAAAAAGCGCTGATCGGTTTTTTACCAATCTATCTATTGAATGCAAGAACGCCTACAACAACAGACGTTCTGTAGATCTGTTTTTAATTTGCAAATTGACATGAGAATACTCACCGTTTTTTGGGGTCCTGCAGTCACAAGGAATCCTACTAGGTTTGACATGTTTATTTTGGGCACAGAGCCGTTTTAATGACAGATTTATTTTACATAAATATAAGAACGTTGTACGCTTTATATCTATGGTGACCTGTACCACATGCTCTGTTTGGCTCTGGTTTTGAGTCTGTGTGAGTGTTGACTAATTAAATCCTACGTCAAAACGTCACATACAGTCTAATACGCTGGTGAGCACTCACATAGACTCAAAACCAGAGCCAGACAGAGCTTGTTGTAGGTCTAGTACGAGGCATTGCTGAGTGATTTGCTTATTAAGAGGAAAATTGAACCACAATGCAAGAGTTTTCTACTTGTTCTTTTGTTCCCGTCTGAGTAAATATAAATAGCATTTTCTGGATTTCAACGCTTGTTGCAATTAGTAGGGATCTGATTATTTTATTACACCGTGCAATGCTGGGGTATCTCTCTCCTACGATCGCAACACCCAATTGAAGGCAGACAATCATAAATACCGTGGTCACAGCTAATACTATCGAACAGCTAGTTCACTGCATCTGAAATATTATTCCGTGTATTATGGTGGCGTAAAAACTTTTATTTTTATTTGATTTGAAATATTGTTAGTGTAAGTTCAATTAGTTGTCTGGCACTATTTACTGAAAGGTAGTTACAACTAACTTACACAACTACATGCATGGTGAATCCATAGGCTCCTAGCCTACACTCATTAACATTGTCTAGATGTCTAGGTCCTAAAAATCAATAAAATGTTGAGTATCCCTAGACTTTAGGGATACTCAACCTTTTATTGATTTTACAAAAACTGAAAATAAGTTCTTTAGAAACTAGATATGGCAAGGATCTTTATTTTTTTTTGTTTATTAATAGTAATAAAATACAACTGTTTGATATTATTTAATAATAAATCTCAAAAAACCAGAAAATCTATTCGAATGGAATATCTCTAAACAAAGTTGATGTGTGTATGTCGATATTTTTGTGATATAAAGTGATTGGATATTAGATAAGCCAGCTAATGCTGAGCGGCAAAGGTTAGCCTATATCAATCGCATAAGCTCATAGGGCACGTTTACTAAAAACGTGTCCTATTTGGCGTTGTAATGCGTCCATCACTCTGTCGTAACGGTATGGCAGTAATTGCATCGGCCCCATAGTTCTCAAAGAACACAGCAATGTGTCACTGCTTGGCGATAGAGCTATGCATCATGGTAGTATGTTAAACTTTAACAAATAGCTTTTTACTCAATTTATTTCTCATAATTTAGTTTTTTTTCTAACGACTGGCAATATTTTTAAGCCTGCAGTGAACCAGCTGTTCTTAGAAGAGCTTAATCTTCGTGACAAACCACCATTAACTAGTGCCCACAGCGACATCTAGTGAGGTATATCTGCTAGGTATATCTCTAATGGGGTGCTAGATTGGCATGTTGTAGTTAGCAGCTAGGATCTGCTGTTTGCTGAATGGTCGTGCTGTATTGATTTCATAAAGGTTCTCGAATGGCGACCACGAACCGGAAGACGAAGCGTAGGGTGCCCACCCACCAGATGGACCGACGACATTGTTAAGATCGCGGGATGTCGATGGATGGAAAGGGCTCAGAATCGTTCTTCCTGGAAATGTGTAGGGGAGGTCTATGTCCAGCAGTGGACTTCTTCAGGCTGATAATGATGATGATTGATTTCATTGTCATCAATTCCCTGCGTGACCTTAAGAGGTATTTATATATGGAAGGGGTTGGAGGGGATTGATGGACGCATTTTTGTCTTGGAAACGATTTTGTAGAGAAAAGACTTCAACGCGCTCTCACTACATAAATGTTTTATTTATTTATGTATATACTAAATCTTATATTAATAAAATTCTTGTTGTTACTTTCAAAAGATCAAAATTTTGCAATAATAGGTTACCGAAACCGTTTAAATTATAAATGCCAGTCGTAAATTTATAAATTAGTGATCAAGATACCGCGCTCTACAGAAACCCATTGTGTTCAAAAGAAAATTAATCATTTTACGTTATGTAGGTAAATTTCATTGGTTTTATGTGAACCAGTGATCTACCATGACCTCTGTCTGGCTCTGTCTCTGGTTCTGGTTTTGAGCCTGTGTGAGTGTTGACAAAAAAAATCCTACGTCAAAACGTCTCACACACAGTATAATACACTGGTGAGCTCTCACACAGACTTAAAACCATAGACAGAGACAGAGCCAGACAGAGCTCATGGTATGACACGGTCATCTAATTGTAACGTGGATTTCACGATATCTTAAAATGGTAAATTAATTTCGATTTTTTAAGATTTATAAAATAAAATACTTATTCCTTAGTAATCCCACAAAAAATCAATTCAGGTAAGTTCTAATAAATAATTAAGAAAACATCAGTTTACTGTTAATTAGTAGAAATATCGCTTAGTGAAAACAAACGCTCTTAGCAATCTCTTAAAAAAAAAGTAAACAATGGTAAAAATAAAATGAGTACTTACCTACTTATTGAGCTGTATTGAGCTGCTTACTGTTAGACAAACCTGTTCACAGATTGTGTAGAGATTAAACTGTTCTGTTCTGTTTGATTCCAGATTCTTGGAGCTGCGATGAAACAGACAGATACGGGTAAGTTCCACTATAGTTCATTCAAATCTAAACGAATCTACTAGGCAATTAATAAAAGAGAACAATGAAGCTAGAAACATAACTATTTATTATATTTCAACGGTTTCACGCGATTTTGTACTCATAAACGAAGTATACAATTAATATTTCATCTTTCAAAATTAAAAAAGTATTCGTTTTTATATGGCACAAACATATGGCCCACCTGATGCTAAGTTGTAACCATCGCACACAGCATTGCCTTGCAGTATCAGGTTGATTCTTATTTGTCTCAAAAAACCGAGATACCAGTCTACTTTTTATTATTTATTTCTCAAAAAAGTATTACTAAGCACAGCTACTTTATTCGATTCGTTTTAAAAAACTTAAAAGCACATAGTTTTCCAATATACGCTGACTTGATAAAAAAATACAATAACTTTACACAGGTCTTGCTAGTCAGATTGTCTGTCAAAAATTTTGAATCTGTAATTTTGACTCGAAATGACAGAGAGATTAATAAGATAAGGAGACAAAGGTTAAAAAAGTTATGCGTTAAAATTTCTATTGCTTTTCTGCTGTCATCTGTTATGAGGTATTTTACCTGTATTTAAATGTCCTCCTGGAACCCTCCAGCCTTCCAGTAGCGACGACATTTAAATAAAGTTATCATGAAAAATTAATTCAGATCGATTTGTACTCGTCACCGCGTCAAATTATGCAACCATTTTTCATATCAGAATTTTCTATTCACAATTTGCTGGAGGGTACTAACTACAGTCATGCAATTTTGATCCTTTTAACCTTGTAATAAGGTTTAACATCTAGCAAGAATATTATATGTTTTTTTTAAGTACCATCTGTACATTGGACGATTAAACGAACGACTTGTATTAACCCAATCATACCCTCATACAACAATGGTTAATTTTATTAGAAGTATAGATATTAATCATATAATACGTTGTGACATTTAAATGTATGGTATCTATTAAAATAATCTTCGAAATTAACATAGTTTTTGTTCCATATTTGCTCCTCGTATTAATTTACAAGGTGAAAAATATACCACTTATCCATTGAGTTATTTGTTTTTTCAACCTCTAAGAAAATTAAATTATACATGATCAAAAACTATAGTTATTAGAAATAACCGTAGTTTTTTTATTGTTTAATTTATATTTTTCTTTTGTTTGTGGTAATTTCTTTTGTTGGCGTAAAACTGTCACTCAAGTTTTGGAGGATCTTTCCTTACACCCTGTGTAGTTAAATTACGATGATATTCAATTATTGTATTTATTTCCAAAGAACATTCAACTTAATTTTTACACAATTTCATCAAATTAATGAGAGTGTATACTACGCATTGTTCACTGTCTTGTATTTATAATATGTACTTGCGATTTCTCGTGGCTTCATCCGCATATACGAGTTTAATTTTCTTTTGCGATAAAAAGTCATCATCATCATCATCATCATTATCAGCCTGAAGAAGTCCACTGCTGGACATAGGCCTCCCCTACACATTTCCAGGAAGAACGATTCTGAGCCCTTTCCATCCATTGGCTTCCCGCGATCTTAACAATGTCGTTGGTCCATCTGGTGGGTGGGCGCCCTACGCTTCGTCTTCCGGTTCGTGGTCGCCATTCGAGAACCTTTATTCCCCAACTGTTGTCAGTTCTTCGAGCTATATGGCCTGCCCATTGCCACTTCAACTTACTAACTCTACGAGCTATGTCGGTGACCTTGGTTCTTCTACGGATATCCTGATTCTATCACGTAGTGAAACTCCCAGCATAGCTCTCTCCATAGCTCGTTGCGCGACTAAAAGTCATATTTTTCGTAAAACTCACTCATATTAAATAAAATTACCACAGATATATTTTTTCAAAAATTTAATAACGTGATTTTTGTGATTATTAAAACCACATTAATTTTACATCTTTAAAATTAAGCTTGCGAGGTAGAAGTAGTAGATTAAAGCTGCTGAACGGTTTTGTTGTTATTCTTTGTGTGTTCCACCAACGTTTCACGTTCCACTGATTGCCACCGCAGAACGCTTAGATGTGCGCAAGGCTTTAGATACCCAAGCTTAGCATATTCTTCTCCTATTACTTCATCTTACAGCTTCCCGGGTTAATCTAGCTACCTTAGTAATTGGCCGAAAGGTCGAGATCTAACTGCTATTGTACTCGTAGTTTGTGGTCCGGCTGGCATTTCTACTTGCGCAACCAATCCTGGCATTTGGAGCTTGTGAAATAACTTTTACTTATAATTATAGAACAATTTAATAAACTGGTGAAATTCCTTCTGCAATGTTTATAAAATGAAAAGAGTATTTATTTAGTAGAATTGCAACGATCTCCTTGAAACGTCTTAAAGCTAGGTGAGTCTAGGTACCAGTTCCACGCGATCAAGCCTAGAAAAACAGGCAACACACTACGGCTCAGTTCCTACCGTTTTTTATATGATCCTTTGACAAATCAAAAATATTAATAGTAGCAGTGAAGTTCCAGTTTGTTGCCACTTCACTTAGTGAGACGTATGTAATAATACAAGAGCAAAAGTTTCAAAGACGGCACACGCTACGCTTCAAAGTTATAATAAAGTACCTACACAGCATATAATAAATAATAAATAAATATTTTAGACAATCCACACAACACTTTCTGACCCCAAACTAAGCAGTGCTTGTACTATGGGAACCAGATAGCTGATATATTACTTAAATACATTTTTTTTGTAAATATACATAGATATTGATAGATAGATACATAAAAATACATAGATATACTTAGAATACAATATGACACCCAGACAGGGAACAAACATCTGTGTTCACCACACAAATATTTGTTCTCGGTGGGGATCGAACCCACGACCTACGGCGCAGAAAGCAGAGCTACTACCAACTGAGCTGAGAGGCCAGTATAAAAATAAGATGCGAAAATAGAAGGTAGTTTTAGGCACGGTAGGCATTCTCTCAGATCCTTGGTATACAGAGGGAGAGATAAATCAGTAATTTATCAGTACAAGACAACTTGCTTCAAATAGGGTCGGCCTATCAATGCAGAACATCGTTTGTCGCTAGTCCACTGTGCCACGGAGTTGAGAAACTAATTTGATTTATATACGCTTTTTTAAATTAAAAGTGTGTACATAATATATTGATTAAACGCGTATAGGAACGGTCAAGTTAAGTAGAAGAGAGAGAAGAATCTTCAGAATAATCTATTTATATAAAAGAAAGTCGTGTTAGCTATTATATAACTCAAGAAGGTCATAAGCTATATTTTGGTTGAAAATTAGTGGGGAGGTAGCTTAGAACTAGGAAGCAGACATAGGATACTTTTTATCCCAAAAAAATAACGGGGACTGGGCGAGCAAAGCCGTGGGCGGCTGCTAGTTCTGAATAAATGGTTGAAAGTTGAAAAATGTTTGGTTTGGTTTGGGTACTTAGATAGGAAAACATACTTGGTAACATACATACGACATAATTATTCTGTACACAATTCTTGATACACGATTCCATTTTCCACACCTATAATAATTCACTCTTAATTTGTTTGTTGTTCAATGTTACTTTTATTATAAATAAATAAATAAATAAATATTGAGGACAATTCACACAACACTACCCAGCCCCAAACTAAGCAGAGCTTGTAATATGGGAACCGGATAGCTGATATAATACTTGAATACATTTTTTTTTGTAAATACATACTTAGAATACAATATAACACCCAGACAGAGAACAAACATTTATGTTCACCACACAAATATTTGTTCTCGGTGGGGATCGAACCCACGACCTACGGCGCAGAAGGCAGAGCTACTACCAACTGAGCTAGAGGCCAGTCATTACAACTTAACTAAATTGAATCCTGCGTATCTGCGCATAACCGTGGCACTCGTACACCACGTATAACACACGTATAGTCCTGCAGTTTGCTATTCCGTGTTCCAATACAAACCATCTCAAGCCATTGAAAAGCCAGAACAACCACTAAATAACTTCAAAAATCAGATAAACGACTTAAGGCGAAGCTATATCGGGAATCACTTAATTAGTAGGCATTAAATCTGTCATTTACGCCGTCTGCGGAGCATTATAAAGCTTTCCCCTTAAACTGTGCGTTTAGACCTTATCTCAGGCCCATTATATCTCTAATAGAGGCTAGTTTATGTTTCAGGAGCAATAAGTGAGTGTACACTGTGGATAAAGCTAGGCGAAGTGCACACTGGATATTAAAACAGGTGAATAAAGTACGTAGTAAACATGTCAGAAAATTAAAAAAAAACTTTGTGGTTAGCGTCTAATAGTTTGCTAAGCTTTCTGCGGTGGCTATCAGTGAAATGCTGAGAAATATGACAGTAATATTTGACAGCGTTTCACTGATCGTCATCCAGAAGGCTTGGAAGTGTGCAAGGCTTAATTATTGAAACAATTAAGGTTCAAAGATTTTGAACGAAGAAAGTTATGAAAAACAATCTGAGATAGAATAACTAATTGGATAGTATGAAGATTAAATAGCAATAGTACATTGTTAAGCAATAGTACATGGTTAAGGCACAGACAACCTTCAAGTTCTTACTCACATTTAATATTTATGATGATATAAAATCATTAACTTGAGTTATCAAAAATCGCGAACGATCAAGTTTTTTGTAGAATAGAATTACAAAAGTTCAGGGTATTCCTGAACTTTTGTAATTCTATTGATCTATTTTAGTCCAAAACATTTTGTCAAACATAAACCACGCAACCCCTTTTTTTACGTCCAGGAAGACTGTTAGACAATGACCCCATTACTTACAAGTTTTTTTCAAAAGATAATCAGTGTTTAAGCAACTGTCATCTCTTACCATTCAGTAATGTCAAACAGAGACAGGGCGAAATTTAAGCAGTGTATCACATCTAAGTAACGCTTGTAAGTAGGGCCATTAGACACTACATTTTTAAAAAATCCAATAATTTTATTATTTACACACAGAAACTTACAATTAAATAAATATTTACAAAATGTACAAAATACACAAGAAACAGTTGAGCTATCTGCAAACCGTCACAAAAAATTTAGAGATAGCTAAAAATAATCTGATTACCTACATATTTTTACTTTTATATTACCACTAAAAGTAAAAGCATCACGGCAAACACGCAGCTACCCGGCAAACCTATCTTAAGGTGATATCAGACGGTTCATTTTTTGTTCATTTTCACCTTTCATTCGGTACATTTCACTCGAAATGAAATGTCTGAACAAAAAATGAAACACGAGTGCCGAATGAATTCATTAGTGAACCGATCCAACAGTGTTGGATATTGGCATCCGGTATCTTTCATTCCCACTCCGAATGAACGAGAAATGAACGGTCTGAACACTGAGAGAACGTTCATTCGGATTTCTTCTTGCAATCCATGGTCGACGTACGACTTCATTCGATGACATATTTAAAAGAAAGAACAATGAATGTTCATTTCTGTATCATTTCGTCTAAGCCGTGTGAACATAGAATGAAAAAAAAATGAAGCATTCACTCGAGTGAACAATCATTCGAGTGAACCGTCTGATATCACCTTTACATTACTTTTAATAACTTTGCTTATTTTTCAAACCCACAGAGCAGCCA
Organism: Thera britannica; assembly: GCA_939531255.2. NCBI lineage: Eukaryota > Metazoa > Arthropoda > Insecta > Lepidoptera > Geometridae > Thera > Thera britannica. The sequence goes on from OW618037.2 coordinate 2,105,329, forward strand.
ACACGCTTTTGCTTATTCAAACCAGCAGGTAATTTCACATGTCAATTTTATCAATTACTTAATTAATAAAAATTGCGTTACAGGATGGTCAAACTTATCATTACTGTGGTAATTCAAAAACAACTTTTTTAATTAGTATCTTATCTTATTAAAAAGTAAAACCGTTTTCATTCACTTAAAAATTACCAGGTTTCTTGTTATCTTTAAATTTATAACTGGTTAATGAAATGGCCGCAGATATCTTAATTTTATTTATTTTAAAATAAATGGACTCGCCCAACCTCGCCCACCTCATTGGAGCGCTGTCAAAATGATAAAACATAGACTATCAAACTCCTTGCTGATGGTTTTACAACCTCCACGAACAAAAATTATTTTAAAAAAGTTTTTAATTGTCCACAGAGGTCCCATCATAGAGTAATCCGCTCCATAAGACTACGGATGTCCTGATGCAAAAAAATTAGAAACGCACCAAGATTTGGACAGCATCATCTCTTGAGTACATTGAATTTGCGTTCACCTGTCTGCCTGCCAAGTAGGCCACGCTACGGCTGGAAGAACTACAGACATACCTCCAAAATATCAGGCTCTTTTTTCCAATAGTAATCCGATTTTCATGAAATTTCTAAGGGACCACCAAAATTAAAAAGACAATCGAATTGAAAACCTCCCCTCTTTTTTATTTAAAGTCAGTTAAAAAGAAGCCGTCCCCAGAATACCAGCTTTCTTTGTGTTCCATTCGAGTTTAGCGTTTTACGTTACAAATGCAGACACTTTAGCAATTAGTAAATAGGTGTGTTGATAAAAATGGACTTACTAACAAGCCATGCAGCGCTTACATAGCGTTGTGCGAAAACATCACTTTCTCGATGTAAAACGTGAATAGATAACGATGCTTTTTAAGTGAATTATGCATGTACAGATTAGTTTTTTTGATAGGAACATTATCTGGATACTCTAGCTAAGAACGAAATATATTTTATAAATTCTAATTATCTTTATGTTTTTACTTTTTTTGCATCATTATCAGACCAAAAAAGTCCACAGTTGGATATGATCTTTTAGGATTTAACTTCAATATAAATAAGGTTGAATATGACTGAAAAAACCAAATCATCAACAGCCTGAAGAAGTCTACTGTTGGACATAGGCTCCCCGATACATTTCCAGGAAAAACGAGTTTGAGCCCTCTCCATCCACCGACTTCCCGTAATCTTAAAAATGGCGTCCGCGTCGGTCCATCGGGTGATTGGGCGTCCGCGTTTCTTCTTCCGGTTCGTGGTCACCATTTTCAAGAAAATTGTCCAGCAACTCACTTCTGGATTTTAGGCAGTTTAGAAACGTGAGTTTTGCGTAAATGCTATTCTGTACGTCCTATTTTTTGAAAAAAGAAACATTATTATTGCCAAAGGGCAGGTCAGCTTGAAAAACTGACCTGCCTTTTGCCACTTCAATAACTAATGCTACGAGTAAAGGCCTGCTCGTATCTAGGCGATGGCGCAGGCCTTAAAAGTGTTCTAAAACTGTTCGCGTCTAGACACATCCTAACTCAGTGAGCTAAGTCAGGATGCCGTCCGACATAGTTTGCTGATCAATTGATACTGTCTATTTTCTTAGGGCCATTCATAAGTTATGAGGCCAGTCCTTCTAAACACTTCCTAACTCACTGCACTAAAACTTGTCACAGCTAATTGTAAATATCTCGGTCACTTCTAATTTTCTCTAGAAAAAATCGTCGTAATATTCGATTCACACCTGTAATAACTCATTGGTTCATATCTACCGTGCCTGATAATAAGAGAAGCGTAAGATCTCCATCCGATTGAATTTTTTTTTTTATAACTTACCTCGGCTTCGCTCGCCCAACGGGAACGGGAACGCCCGTTCCTGTTAAAAAAATACCTTTTAAACCTTTTCTGGACAAATAAATCAAGACCAAAATTAACATAATCGGTCTAGCCGTTCTCGAGTTTCATAATATTGTGCTAATAGGTACCCACATTCATAAACTTTGGCACGAATAGGATTAGAAAAAGTAGTACCTATATACATTTTGTTATGTTTTAAATTAGCTGTGAGACTGGCACTGCAGCCACATTGCTTGTAAATCCATATGTAAATCAAATCGCTACTGCGGTGCCGTTGCCCTCTGTTCTTTATTTTTACGGACTTACAAAGCAGTCCGGCTAATTTGAAGACGCCCTTAGCTTACAACAATCGGTTTATTCTGGCTGTTGTATGGAATACACCAGCTGATTGACAATATGCTGTGTAGTCCAGAATGCCCGCAGACATATTTTGCTGATCATTTGATATCGCCTAATTTAGCTACTCTTCCACTTTCTTAGCGAGAAAATTATCAGGTATTGCCCCATTTTGTCGGTTATTACCCCTGTTTTGTCCGGTATTACCCCATTTTAGTGGTACCCGCTGGCAACACTTTGCAGTTGATTTTATCTTTGTGAGTTGTAGGTCAATTTACACGTAGTCTGGCTATAATTTAACATTTTTGAAAGGTTAACCTTTAGTAGGTATCTTTTGTAGTTAAGTTCCTACTAGCAAGTGGAATTTAGACGTGTCACTTTAAGGTAAGACAATCAATTGGCAAAAAATCAAAGTCAGAAAAACAATTTACAAAAAAATAAATACGTACTTATCAAGTCAGAAAGAGTGCTACTATTCAGCTATGGATGTTTCTTGTGCTCCATAAAAAAAACTTCTGGTGGTCGTTGTCCTGTCTCGACAGGTCTTCCTGATCACTACAATCTGGGCCTCTTTATGGCAAGAGTGAATAGGTGTCTTCTAGACCATCCTGCTTCATCGTCGCTTACCATCGGGTGAGATTGTAGTCAAACGGTGACCTTTATCATGTTAAAAAAAACCGTCGTTCATCGGAAATCTATCGTTTGGAGTAGACCCCCAGAACATGAACACGTAAACATCAGCACAGCTGTAATCGATGACATTTTAATAAAATAATTATTACCAAAAATAAAACTATATTTCTTTACCGTAGCAGTTATCAAACAAACTGATGCGATAAGTATTTTGTTAACTGTTATAAAACGCGAACTTCTTTTCCGTTAATCCACTTTAACTGGTAAATTAAGGCTTGGTTACATTAAACTATTTGATCAATTAATCAATTTAGTACATCTTAGTAATTATCAAAATAATGACCAAAATTACCTCCTGAAAATTCAAAAGTTTGCTGTCGGAGACAAATTTTGTGAAAACTGGTCAAAAGCGTGCTTAATTAATCGTATTTTTTTTTACAGTCAATACCTTAAAACCCTCTAGTAGACTCTCCCATAATCGTATTGTCATCAAAAACATGAGCGAGCTGCAATTTTTGTCCCTATCTATCAATCTAGCTTGCCCGGAGGTGTGACAGGAACAGACAATAAATTTGTTATTCAATTTACTTGGTCACCTTGCTTGTACATTCGACATACTTGTAATAACAGGGGAAAGTGGGGAAGATGAAACTAAACAAGAAAGTGAAGTATTTAATTAATGATAAATATCGTGTACAATCCATACAACATTATCTAGCCCCAAACTAAGCAGAGCTTGTACTATAGAAATCAGATAGCTCATATAATACTAATATACATTTTTGTAAATACATACTTAGAATACAATATCACACCCAGACAGAGAACAAATCTCTGCGTTCACCACACAAATATTTGTTCTCGGTGGGAATCGTACCCACGACCTACAGCGCAGAAGGCAGATCTACTACCAACTGAGCTAAATGGCCAGTCAGATATTGTATGCCATGTTTCATTTTAGAAAGGCTCGAAATCAATACAAGTAATCTTAGTACGTTTTATATGGAGAATTTATAAAAAATAACCGTGTCTATTAATTTTAAAGACTATATAGATAGGCAAGTTATATCCTGTAGGCGAAAGCAGGCGGAATTTCATTGCACTTTGATAAATATTTTTAAAAATAAATTAAACGCATTTACTTACTTTTAATAAAATCGTAATCTACTTGACGTAAATATTTTTAAGGAAACACGATAAGACATTGACTTATTAATTAAGCTTGTGTGAAAGAGATTTACTTCTTCTGTTACAGGGACTCAGACAATGTTGCCACATTATTTGATTCAAGTTTCTCATTTTTTTTATTGATTTTATAGCTACACCTAAGGGATTATTACCAAGGGGAAGGTCGCGGTTTCAAATCCCAACTTTTGGGACATTATAAAAATTAAGTTTCTCATGTTTTTAATAGTTATTTGTTGTACAAGAGTGCAAAGCTGCTTTTTAACCGCGTGCTCAATTTTGATGACTGAGCAAGCGCAGGATTCTAAAGTTTAACCAAATCTTTGCACTCGAGTGCAACACGTAACTTTTCATCCCACCTCAGCGAGGAAATGACTAAATGCAAAAAAGAACATGGCGCGACTAAAAGTAACACACCAAGAAGGTTCCGAGTATGAGTTATTAACAAATTTAAAAAGGTTGTATGATAATTTCGGCACCATGCAGGTAGAAGTAAATAGGTTTAATGGTGTTTTGAATTCACAAATACACCAAGAAGGTTACGAGTGCGAGTTTTTAACAAAATAAAAAAGGTTGTATGATAAGTTCGGCACCATGGAGGTAGAAGTAAATAGGTTGTGTATTCACAAACTTATTGAACACGATATTCTAAATTCAAATTTACTTTATCCTCTAGCGGATAAAAACGGCTTTTCCAGTCAGAAAATAAACAGCAAAAACACACTTTCAGAGCTGGTGGGATGAAAAACTTATTTTACCTATTAGAAACCCTTGTCAATAAGGCGGAAGATGGTTAATGAACAATTAACTAATTTACCCCATTTCACCCAAACGAACTCTTAAGGCAAAACGAATATAAAAAAGATACATAAACAATAAACAACACATTAACAAGATAATAATGATCATGTATTGTTTTAATTTAACATTCCGATAACGCAAGCAACGTGGGGGGCATACTGATATGGGCAATCTTCACTCATGCCCATATACCAATATAACAGTTTTCTGAAGTCAGAGAGAGACTTTAAATAGAAAAAAACTAATATTTTAAAGCTGAAAAATTTGATTGATTGTTTGTTTGTTTGGTTGAAGTTGCTACTCTCGAGCCTGAATTGTTTTTAGACATGCTATGAGGAGAAAAGAATGTCATGTGATGAAAAGAGTGTTAAGCATGAGTGTGATGTAAGATAAACATAAAAGTAGGGGTAGGCCTACGAAAAGATGGATGGATTGTGTGAGAGATGAAATGTCCAAAGACATATTGTGCCGACCCCCCTAGTGAGATAAGGGCAGAAAGAAGAAGAGTCCATTTATCGAGGAGGGCACAACTAACAAAAAAATTATAACCAAATTGAGAACCTCCTTAATATAAGAAGTTGGTTAAAAAGGAAAACATTTCAGCAATTTCAAATTAGCGTGCATAAATTACTAGTTAGTAATGTGCATAAATCCACACACCGCATTATCAGATGAAGTTAAAAGGTAAAATACGAGGTAAATCAAATACTGTGACTAGTTGCTCAATGACTAATTGAAGCAATATCCATTGCATTTCTGTGTTATTTGCATCCTAATTTGATTTATAGTTGGATTGACTATGACTCAGAATTAGTTACTAATTCGCAAGTAAACTAGCAAGTATTTTATCTATGCGATCATAGAATTAAGTTGTTTATTCGTCTTAAATAAATACAGATGAATACAGACGTAATTGCAGTTTGAAATGGATTAGATTTGAATTTTTGTATTGAATCAGTGGAGTAGTCTCTAGCTAGACCGTTTGTTAGAACGGTCTACCAGATAGCTCAACTGTTTCTTATTAGTTATGCAAGTTTTTTATGTTAATAAATGTATTAACATAAATGTATTAATTTGACTGGCCTCTCAGCTCAGTTGGTAGTAGCTCTGCCTTCTGCGCCGTAGGTCGTGGGTTCGATCCCCACCGAGAACAAATATTTGTGTGGTGAACAAAGATGTTTGTTCTCTGTCTGAATGTATTTACAAAAAAAAATGTATATGTATAAGTATTATGTCAGCTATATGGTTCCCATAGTACAGGGTCTGCTTAGTTTGGGGCTAGATAGTGCTGTGTGGATTGTCCGCATTATTTATTATTTACTTAGAAAAATAGATTTGCAAATAAAAAAAAAGCATAGTGCCATCGATGGGTCTGCACTGGTCATGCCTATGGCTATAAGTAACAACACGTGCAAAGTGCAACCTTAACTTTTCCACTATTTACGGCGCAACTAAAAATTACACCAAGATGTGGTCACGTTTATTTTACCCGTACTATTTTAATTACTCTGTCTAATTACCGATCTGTTCGGTAAAGTCACGAAGCTATTTACATAGAAGCCGCGTTATGTATTTTATACACGGCAGCAATGTACTGTGGCCTTTAGCCTGTGGCGACTATGAGGGCGGAGAGTTGTTGGATAGGTGGCTTGATTGATGGACTTACCTTTGTTAATGGTTTGACGGCCACTGGAATTTGTTGAATGAAAACAGTAGAAGAGCAATTTTGTTGGATCCATTTTTATAAGTTTTCAAATACGGCACGAGTTGACCAACCCAGTAGGCCTACCATTGACTTCGTCTGGCTCTGTCTCTGGTTCTGGTTTGGAGTCTGTGTGAGTGTTCACAAAAAAAATCCTACGCCAAAACGTCACTCACACAGTATAATGCACTGGTGAACACTCACACATACTCAAAACCATAGACAGAGACAGAGCCAGACAAAGCTCATGGCCTACAGTTTGTGTTTTTTTAAGACATTTTGAAACATTGACAAGTTTGTCCAATCAGTCAGAGAAGTCATAAAATTAAAAAGATTTGGAATTAAGGGGCTGACTGCCCTCGATTTCCTTATCGCAGGCTTTAAATTATTTCACGGTGTTCATCGTTTTAAGACGAAAAAAAACGAAACAAGTTCTCGCTCGACACTTTGCCTTTTTAAATATAATGAATTCACTTAAGTTTTTTTATGAGTATAAATAGTTACATCGGATTGCACACGTTTAGCAAAAAACAATAATTTTGATCCTAAACGTTTTCCTACATATAAGATTCCAACTCAACCTTGATAGGTACCTATCAAAAGTAAATTCATTTCACTCCCTCGCATCCAAACAATGATTCATATCCCCAGTTACTGTCATTTTAATAAAGCAATCCATACATTTGTACAAAATAATGGGCACCGCACTCGCATGTCCGGAGCCCGAAGCGCCGTGGACTTTGAATAAAATTAATAGGGTGAGGTTTAATCTGCCGCAAACGATGATAAATTCACATTGTGGCAGTAATTTCAATTTATACCTCGCTTGTCTGCTGAGCTGATGAATGCTGGACGCTGAAGACGGCTCAGACTCCCTCTAGATAAATGAATTGCGTATGTTGTAAGAACGATGGCTACAATATGGAAATGCGCTTTGATTCACTTTGAGTCCATAACATTTTGTATTGACCTAGCTGTGACTATTTCAAACACAAAAAACTTACACACAGTTGGTCGTACATTATGGAACCAAACCAACCAAGGAACTAAATTAAGATATCATAATGAATTACTCCGAAACCCGATAGGTATAGGTACTTGAAGATACAATATTCTGCATAAAATGAAAAAAACATGAAAAATGAATGATACTTTAAAAGCGATCGGAGCTAATTTAAGTTTTTTTTGATTCCTGTCATTTTATTGGCGAAAATATTAAAATGAGCTTTTGAAATCTGAACACTTAAGGCCTGCGCACACCTAGGTCACTGGCGATAGCGATCGAAACGCTGTCAAATTTGACAGCGTTTCACTGAACCTAAAAAAGAGATGGATATAATTTTATCTGACGGATACATTTATTTGTAGATTGTACAAATTGGCCCTAAGAATACTGAATTACTTAGAACAGATAATTCAGTATTAAGTGGCACCGATCGTGCAACTACCAATTGTAATATCGGTAATGTCTAGAATTACTTACCCCAGCAATGTTTGCTAAGATATCAATCGGCCTCGCATGATGGAATCCGTATCAGTCTGACAGTGTAATATGGCTTACAAGCTTTCTGTATGACCCGACACGACGTCTGTGAAGGGTGATTTGATATTGACTCGATAAGCTTAGAATAGCTGAGAAGTTTTTGGAGGTAACGCGTCGGTCCTAAGCGATTTATTTAGTTCTGTAAAAAAAAATGGCGTCCAGAACACTAAGCTAGATTTGTTTGATATTAGTTGCGGTGGTTATACATATATTTTATGTATCTCAAAATGTAGTAAATTCGGTATCAGCTTTTTATTCCGAATTCAAATTCCATTAACCTTTTCCAAATTCAAATCTTGTACTATACATAATTATGTATACAACGTGTATCAAAATATGTGTACTATCCCGAAGGGGGGTGAATTTCCACCCCCCGGGGAACAACTTTTGTTCAACGACTTTTCGAACTTCGATTGGTATCTCTGAAAAAAACTGCAACGAAGTTTCAACATGAACAGCTGACTTTATACAAAGTGACAACCCTAAACTCAGCTACAGAGGTAGTAGGTAGTAGTAGTAGACCTACAGAGGTAGTAGGTCAAGGGGTCAAGGGGTTACAAGGATAGGGTTGTCAATTTATTTAGGCATTATGAAATTAAATATTTTTGTATGGGAAACTGAAAATAGGATTTTTTAATTTTCTCCCCCCCACAACTGATCACCATTGTGGTCTGAAACCCCCCACCTTCGCATAGTACACATATTTAGATACACCTTGTATAAGACGATTTAAAAAGTTTGCTAGTTCTAAAGTCTTTTAAACTCTTTGCTTACGCAGTATGGATTTCCGACCTCTTTGACTAATACTCAGCTAGAAACATGATAAAAAGGTTGTCTATGTATTCTTACATTCTCACCAAACCAATGAGCAACATACTGGCTGCCGCATTGCTCTATACATCAAACCATAGACTAGAGATTTTAAAACTCCTTGCTGCCGCAGGAAACACGGCGTATAACCGGCGTAACGCATTTTTGAGCGTGCCGTGCATGCTGAAACATAGTTCCAAACACCAAAACCTCTGAGATTTGACAGAAAGCGCTGTAACTTAGTGTCAAAAACATAGAAACCACCCACCCACCGAATAAATTCAGCACGCGCACATCCTTGTCAAACCCAAAAAAGAGAGACATTTCCTCTCCATTGCAATGGGATTCCAACCTCCTTGCACCAAACAAATCCGAATGCAAACATCCGGCCAATAAAAAATACTTTAGTTTTTTTACTGTACTACCGGTTGAAATGACTAGCATTATAAGGATTGTACAATAATTATTCAGCCCTGGTATTTACAATCCACTCAGCGGCTATACAATTACAATCATTCAAAACATGGTTAGCGCAGGCTGCTATTAGAAATACGGCAGAATAAAGCCATTTCTATTATAGGATTATTCTATTTCTTATTCTAGGAGGCAGACTTTTGCCGATGACCTTATGACTCGCATACTTTGCGACCTTTTGAAATATATAAAATCACACATTATCTTTCACAAGGTGTGTGAGAATTTGTTTCATGGTTTTCATCGATAAAGAAATTCCTGGTTATAGTAATTTAAATTTACAATTACAGTGTAATAAATGATAACCCACAGAGAATTTTAGTTGGTTTTTTGACATAAAAAGATTAAACTTTTTTCTTCCAATAATGACTACAAACGCTTTTTCAAGACAAAAATCTTCTTTTTACCTAAAAACTACAGAACAAAATATTGGCAATATTATGGCCGTCTTCTTCTTGTCGTGTCACTAGATGTGCGCCTCAAAGAGGCCCCTTAGTTATTGGCAGAATTCAATAAAAACTCTTTTCTCTTTTTTTCAAGTTGTAAAGAACTCCAGGTATAGTAAAGTGCTAAAGCTAGTTCATTGCGTGTTTGTTTAACACAATACCAGCAGTATTATTAAAAGCTAAGCGCTTTATAATTACGCTGCCAATGTTTGAAAAACAGCTTTCATTATGAAATTCAATTTAAACAAGCCTACCTAAATTGGTAGGTTATTACAGCCCATCTATTTGGCCAGTTATAATATTGGATAAAGACGTGGTGTCTTTATCCCATATTATAACTGGCCAAATATTATAGTTAGACTAGTGGAATTCCTGCGACTTCGTTTCGTAAACTTTTTTTACATAGGTACTTAGTTGACAGTCACAGAGTTATCTATTAAGAAACCAAAGCGAATATTTTGCACATTTAATATCAGCAGGCCTACCACAAGCTCTGTCTGTCTCCTCTGGCTTTGGTTTTGAGTCTGTGTCTGACTAAATAAATCCTACGCACGTTCTTGACGTGCGTGACCTACGAGGCAAGGTTTTGTTATAAGCGCTGGTTACCACGTAACATAAGGCTTTTGTTTGTTAAGAGCGCATCGTGCGAAAATTTGAGATTTTAAAAAAAAAAATTCATAACTAAATAACTAAAAATCGCAAAAGGACTAATTGTAGACTATACATTTGAGATTAATTCGAATTTAAGTGTGTTAAAAAAATATACTATTTAACATGACATTCTATTTAACGCTGACATAGGTACGATTTTCATTAGCGTTAAATAGAATGTCATGTTTATGAGATTTAAAAATCTCAAATTTTCGCACCATGCGCTCTTAAATCAGCTAGTTGTATAAAAAAAAGCTTAAAAGCCTGTATTTTTATCAAAATCCCCTTGTGTAAGATTTTGATCATGTCAACGTTGCTTAAAAGGGTGGGGTCAACTTAAAATGGGCTCAAATAGGCAAGCAAGTGTTCGCCTATTTCAGGTTGACCCTGCAATAGATAGACATTCTGATCCTATCTCCGATCGAATTTATTCAATAACCTCAATGACTATCTTGCAAAGGATTTAAATTAAATTACACTACAAATTGCTGCTTAAATTATTTATTTATTCTGATTTGTAGATCAAACATTTTACTAAAGGGTTGAGCTTTGAGCGAATGTATGTTTCATAAGAAATTGCTCCATATATTATTAAACATTTTTCGTATCGGAAATGCCTTTAATAACATTTTATTACTCGACTGGTCTCTCAGCTAGTAGCTAAATAGTGCAGGTCTCTGCTTTTTGCGCCGTCGTCTGGTCGTGGGTTCGATCCCCACCAAGACAAATATTTGTGCGGTGAACGCAGATGTTTGTTTTCTGTCTGGGTGATATAATGTATTCTAAGGATGTATTTAAAAAAAATGTACTTAAAGTATTATGTGCTATGTGTTGTGTTATTGTTCACAATATTTATTCAGTCCCAAAGTTAGTTTAGTGCAATGAATAAAGGAAAATAAGCTCTAATACAGGGTGTATTACAACTGATTTCAGTTCAGTCGTACATAGTTGGGACCGTTGGACCATAGACCCCTGGGGTCGCGGTGGTCTGACACTAAATAAAGCTCGAAGCTGTTATAACTCGGGCTAATGCGCCATTTCCAGTTTAAATAGAAATGTATTACATACAACTAAGCTGGAATGCATTGTTGCGGTGCTGTAGGGCTGTCACTAATTTGTAATATAGCTTTAGATTTGTATGCGCTGTGATTTGGAATTAAATAAATTTAGAAATAGCTTTCATAAAAATACTTTTTTATTCAGTTTTACATAAGCAGATACCTCAGTAGATGTTTTACTATAGAGTAATAATATTTTTAATTGACATTACACTACTACTTAACATTTCGTATTTATGTCAGATCTGTTTCTGACGACAACTGTACAATTTACGTCACGTGGTTTATGGTCCGAGTCGCCGGAAGAAAAATATTAAAATTAAATCACTCCGGCGAGTGGGACTGCGGTCCGAGTACCTAACGGTCCGAGTCGACGGAAGCCTCAGTGTGGTCGCCTTATCGACAGAGCTATTTAGATACATAAAAAAGTACATACTTATGATAGTAATATAGAGCTTAGCTAGAGAATGGGTTAAAAAAAAGATGATGATAACGAAACTTTTTAAAACACTCCGTGAATTTAAAAACATATTTTTATAATCAAAATAGTCATTCAAAAGGTTATTGTTTTTCACTGCCTATATTCTCAATAACACGCAAAGACATTAAACATGTATGTTTTTATAAAAAACATAGTTTTTTTCTTGTTTTAATGAAAAAGTCGGTAAATGTCGGCGTCAATCTATTACCTACATTATTTAACTATACCTTATAAACTTCAGTGTTTTAATTATCGATTATAAATTCTAATGGTTTTAAATAATTAACATTTTACATAGCATAGACCAATAGCACTGGACAGATAACATCTAAGTTTAACAAAGTTGCGAGTTGCACGCTATTGGACGAAGCGCGAATTATTGTCGTTTTTCATGTAGACACGACTATCGGGACACAGCCGTTTTGCTCTGATAAATAATGTTAGTTACATAGCTAGCCAAGCAGTATTTTTTTTTAATAAATGCATCATTTTGTGTGGTATTTAGTTTTGTTTTACATGCCAATTACTATTTTCATGTAAATAGCTGTTGAATCTAGCATATGGCCCACCTGTTGTTAAATGCTTATATTCAAAATGATCCTTGTGGTGCCATTAAATAAATACAATATTTGACTTTGTCCAACCATTAGGCACCTATCGGCATTGCCTCGCAGGTCAATGAGAATAAAAGGCAACTTAAGTTAATCTTTGTGAATTATTTGCAAAAGTGCCAACCCTACTGACACTGCAGAATGCGACGGGCGACTAAATCACGCTAGTTCAGTTAGCGCGCGTCACTCGCCCGCGCTGAGTTACACACCCTGTACATCTAACAAGGAATACCTAAGCGTTTTACACCCTTTCGCTAACATTTTTCACTCTTCGGCAAACATTTTTCACTCCGAATCGAAATCTATTGCATGTTTAGCGTGAAAAACACTGATGACCTCTCAATGGAGGCATTAATAACTCGAACTTGTATGTTTGTGCATGTTTACATAAGTAAATAAGTGTAACTTAAAAAGCATTTATTTAATTAAAACACGGGGATAACTTTGAAATCTTTTAAAGATGGATTATATCTACATAAGTATGATCTATATTTGACTGGCCTCTAGCTCAGTTGGTAGTAGCTCTGCTTTCTGCGCCGTGGGTTCGATCCCCACCGAGAACAAATATTTGCGTGGTGAACACCGATGTGTGTTCTTTGTCTGGGTGTTATATTGTATTCTAAGTATGTACATGGTATTTAAAAAAAAAAATATTTAAGTATTATATCAGCTACCTGGTTCCCATAGTACAAGCTCGGCTTAATTTGGAGCTAGATAGTGTTGTGTTGATAGTCTACAATATTTATTTATTTATATTAAAGGTATTGGCATTATGAATGAAAGAATAATGTGAGATTTTATAAAAATAGCAGTGTTGTTTTTACAAACACAACAAATCTTTCGTTTTGGAACTTTTTATAGTTGGTAATAAAATACTGTGTTGGCAGTGTTCTGTTTTTGAAATATTTTTAATAGAACGATATTAATTTTAATTACGTAGGTATTTGATATTTTTATTTAAAAAGCACATAATATTATGGGTAATTAAATACGTGCGTGCATATCAAATTATACATTATTTTATTACCTTATTTAAATACACCGTGCGCCGGCACACAATCTAAATATTAAATATTTGCATTTAAATACAAAATTAAAATTTAACTGTGTAACAAGATGAAAATGACATAAAACTTATAAATAATAAAAACGTATTGAACATAAAATAATCACGTAATTTTTTATTATCTACTAAATCCAATACTATTATATTTTATTACGCGAGTAGTTTTTTATACTTTCATGTTATTTTCAAATGGTCAAATTTGATTGTTTAGAATTTGAAATAAAATTAAAAATGATTTTATTCAGATGTCATTGATCCATAGGTACTTACAGCAATCTTCTAAACAATCTAATTTGACCACAAAAAGAATATAATAATGATCTCATCATCATTTATTTTTACAAACAAAATAATTTTACATGCTTTATTTTTAAAGTCTCTTTCGTAATCACAGAGGTAAAATAAACAATTTTAAAGAATAAGCAAACTTCTGTAGGTTTTTTTAAATACTGGTTAGTAACGTTTGATGATTATAATTTTGATTTGTTCTTAGAGCACCCTGTACCACTTAGATACAGTATGTTGACATACCTCCCACAAACACTAACAATTATAAAGGCATTATTAGTTGGTCAGGGAATTATAAAACGCCCATAATTTAGTTGTCAACGTCTTAATGGCTGTGATTAAAATCAGCAAAGTTTGATTTATGGCTTCGATCTTATGATGAAATAATAATACTTCTGTAGCACATTGATCTTAAAATAAAGCCCTACATAAGTAAATTTATACAAATTTATTTACACAAAGAAATATACAACTATTTTAAAAATATACAATTTTTTTAAAAATATACAAGAAACAGTTAAGTTATCTGCAGACCGTTACATACGACCTAGAGATGGCTCAAATGATCCAAATTGCGCCGTAGGTCGTGGGTTCAATCCCAAGGATTTTGGTTCAATCCCCACCGAGAACAAATATTTGTGAACACAGATGTTTGTTCTCTGTCTGGGTGTTACAATGTATTCTAGTATGTGTTTCCATAGAACAAGATCTGCTTAGTTTGGGGCTAAATCCACACAGGATTGTCTATAAAATTTACTCATTCAATTTAGTAAAAAGTGGCAAGCAATGAAACCTGTAACTGTAACCTGTAAATCACAAAATATCAGATTATTGTAATAAATAAATAAATACATATTGTGGACAATTCACACAACACTACCCAGCCCCAAACTAAGCAGAGCTTGTAATATGGGAACCAGATAGCTGATATAATACTTGAATACTTTTTTTTTTGTAATGCTATGTTTGTAACTCAGCTTTTGTTCACCAAATTACAGTTTCCCAGAAAACATGCCTTGTTGACCGGCTGTTGTTTGGCACTCCTAGTCAAAAGATTAAAAACCAGCAATGCGGATAGTAAGTGTGGGCTAAGTAATTCAATGTAAATCGACGCCCGCGCGGCCTTGCCGATCGATGCATTTTTACAAGCACGCTTTATGTCTGCAGTGGACAATGGACCACGAATCTGATTTGACTAATGCTTGTGGATATTACCATTTTGTTTACAGTCGATACTTTTATGAATGTACTAGCGGCCGCCCGCGGCTTCGCTCGCCGTTACCGTTCCCGTTGAAAAACAAAATTTTAAACCTTCTCTAAATCATTCAAGACCAAAATCAGCCAAGTCGGTCCAGCCGTTATCGAGTTATAGCGTCAGGAAGGAAAACCCGACTTATTTTTATTTTTTATAAGATGAGCTGCGCCCTTTGTTATCCGCGATTAAAAAGTATGTACTTTTCTATGTCTATGATTATGTTAATTCTCTGCAGCAACTGGTTATGGGAAAACCCCTTCAAAAACATTAAAAACACGATTCCTGGCCATAAGAACCGTGTATTTTTCCGGAATATAATTAGCCTGTCATTTTCTGACCAACAAAATACCTTAACTAGCCTTAGGTAGCGACACTATAGTCGAGCCTCAGCTCTCGAGTCCCGAATATAGCCGTAAAGTTGCCAGTCTATCAGTATTTTACAGGATACATTTCGGAGAGTGTGCGATGGACGATTTAGTTCCCCCATCCCGATTCTATCATCGGTCCACTAGACGCATGGAAATGCAACATCCATAGATGGTTGATGTCCGCAACATAAAAGTTGAAGCAAAGCGCTTGGTGCGGACAGCCTGGAGGACTGCAGGGCTACCACGAGTTCCATATGGTTATGGCTATGGCTGTCAAATTGTGTATATAGATAGGCTGACCCACAAATTCATTTTCTTCTTGGGTTTCAATGTGTTGACACTGTTGACACAATTTTGACAGCCATAACCATAGCCATATGAAGCTCATGGTAGGCCAGCTGGAGACAAAGACTGGAACTCCTTGCTGGCATCTGTTTTTCCGAACTTGGATGTTTTTAAGAGCAAAAAAACATAAATCAGTAGCTAATCCTAGAGATATTTCATATCTATCCAGTTTCAATGCAATTTTAGCTCAACTCAATTAATCATTCATAGCACGACTGTACAGATTGTGATACACTCGCCATGAATTTTAATTACAAGTGAGATCTACCAGATAGGTTTATTAGGTCTCGGCAGCCGGACCACCTGACCGGGCCGGGAAGGGAACCCGCACTGTTAATCACCGACGACAAGTGCCCGTGGCGAGCACTTACTCAAGCGCCCGCGCAACCGCTCGTTTACACAGAAAGCAGGTTATTTTGTCTACCGGTGCAAACGATTTCAAATACAATAACAAAAAACAAATAAAATCGGTTGTCTGTAAAGTCGATTTACTGATGATAGTTGAAAGTGACAACGTCATAAGAAAATACACAGATATCGAACGCTGCCGATCGCGGAGGCCGATTGTGCCTCTTTGTCGCTCGTTCCGCGATCTCACTTGCAGTTCAAGCCTTAAATGGAACGCCTCAGAGTGAGGTAACGCCGCATGAGTCATGTGTTTTTCGTGCGTGCAGCCGGCTCCATTAAATTATAAGACGTTGTGACGTCGTAAAGTTTATTTTCACATAAAAGAAGACCCATACATAAATTTAACAGTTTGGCAATAGAAGTAGGCTCAGCACTAGACCACTAAAACCTAGATTTCGAAAATATGTGTCAAGTTCACGAAAGGAGCCTCTTTGAGGCGCACTTTAAATCTTTTCACCACACTTGGTTCGAAAGAACCAATTACACGATAAGAAGAAGAAGCACTAATTCTGTGCAACATACATAGATGATGCATAGGGCTGGTTTTTACCCTACCCTTTCCTTATGCAACATGTAATCAGATTTGGTAATCAGGACTCATTATTACTAGTTTGTGTTGGTCTAAACTAAAACCGTAGAAACCAAGCCGTAATTTTGTTGCTATTCTTCTAGGTTAAAACGAATATTATACCATTAATGTGTGCTCGTTTCAAAGTAATTTCTTAAAGTGGTTACATTTTTATTGGGTTTATCTGTTCTCGATGTCAAATTACAAACACAATTAGCCTGTTATCTTTGCTACAGCAGTATATCGTTGCAGTCTTGCGTCATTAATGCGCGAGAGTGTACAGCTACTGGTAACCAGCTTTTTGTGTAAATGCGGCCTAAATTGAGCCAGCGAATATAAATCCAGGCGAATGATTAAACCGCGACTAACAATGACGGCTGATACAGGCGGCGCTTCTGAAGTGCTTATCCACCCGGCTGCGCCCGTTTGAGTAATTTTACTATCTTTGCTCATTTAACTAACTATTGAAATGGGCAATAAATTCTAGTTTAGTACAAAAATTAAATATCATATCGCATACAGCTGGACATAGGATTTATATTAATTTAGTTCGAAAATATGTGTCAAGTGCACGAAAGGAGCCTCTTCGAGGCGCACTTAAAATCCTTTGGTTCGAAAGAATCAGTGACACGATAAGAAGAAGAAGAATAGGATTTATATTCGGTAAAACTCCCTAAGGTTTTCTTTAAGGACTATAGGTTGGGGTTCTTTAAAAAGGCCGTTTTAAAAGTTTGAAAGGGTTGGCAACGCGCTTGTGATGCAGGCATCTATAGGCTACGGTAGCCGCTTCCTATCAGGTGGGCCCTATGCTTGTTTGTCTACTTTGTAGTTAAAAAAAAATACTTGGTTCCAATTTTTTATTAGTTTGTTGTGTTGTTACAACTGCTCCCACAATTTTTGTTGTATGTTGAGTGGGGTTTGATTATGGGTTCTATTTTCAAAATAATACTCATCCGTGGTTTCTGACATGTCAAATTGGCATTGTGTAACTTGTATTATTTTGAAAATAGAACCCCTTATCCAACCCCACTTTAGATAAACCCAGCTGGTATGGGTGTCAATTTGTAATAAATAAATAAATAATTTTATGCTAAGTGGTATCATTTGAATATAAATAGTTGCTACCATAACCAGTCTCCCCTGAGGTATTTTTATTTCTTAATTATTCTTAGCCGTAGTAGTTTACAGTAACAGTGTAATATTTTTTGTGTAGGCCAATATAACAAGGCCTGTAATTTGGTCTACACAAAATAATACACTCAAAAGTGGTTGGGACTAAAAAAAATATGTCATCAAATGACATGTACAGGATTAACAGTAAATTCCATACAGTGTAATGTGAAGCGTATTTAATGTCCTATTAAGTACCGTCGTCATTACAAAATGTACTGGTGCTACATAAGAGGGAAATATCTAGAGAGAGCCTGGTGAATCAATCTTCATGAAAATCACTCAGCATTTTGAAAAACTAAACTTTTTGAAAAAAAACAAAGGTCATAAAATTCAGTCCAGCGAACATTCGCTGACAAATCAGCTATTTATTTGTTGTTTTTTATTTTTGACTGGTCTCTCATTTAGTTATTAGTAGCTCTACCTTCTACGCTGTTCGTAGGTTCGATCCCGACCGATAACAAATATTTGTGTGGTGAACACAGATGTTTGTTCTCTGTCTGAGTGTTATATAGAATTCTAAGTACCTATGTATTTAACAATAAAAATATATTCAAGTATTGTATCAGCTATCTGGTTTCCACCGGCCTTAGATAGTGTTGTGTGAATTGGTCACATTATTTTTGGTCACATTATTTACTTATTAAAGTAAGTAATATGATGATAAATAAAACAATTGGAGCTTTTAAGGGGCGTGGCCCATAGAAGAGGAAACAAAACGGCGTGCGGACAGGCAGCCTAAACTTTTAAGCTTGGACTGTGAATGATGATTTCTTGTTTTAAATATATTTAAAATTTAATTTATAATTAGTGTGTGTATTTTTTGTCTCTAGTTTAAATAATTTCAGACACGATTGATTATTTTAAAATTTTAAAATAATCAATCGTGTCTGAAATTATTACCAATTATTACTATATAATTGTTTTTTTTTTAAATATCAGTAAAAAGGGGCAAAAACTATGAAGATGGTAGAGATCGCTGACAGCGATATTAGCCCATTGTATTACTGTGGCTGTTTATTTTAAAGCTAAAAACTGTATCCTACTTACATTATATGGTATTCAATAATGAGTTATCTCTCTATCTATCTATGAAAGCTCGCTCTGTAATATTTTTCTTCCGCGGTGACATTTTTTCCTTCTAGTAATCCTAATAGGTACCCAACCCAAGTAGTTATAAGGTGTAATAGCTGAATTATAGGCTTCAGTAAATATTGCTTGTCCCGCCGCAGGGTAACAACTACAGTAAATAGCATACATTTATCTAGACTGGGCCTTTCTGTATGGCTAAGGTGAATTTATTTGCAAGTTTGTATATATTTATCCGTTTTTAGAGAACTTAAATAGCGATGGACAGGACAAAAATATGTTGAGAGAAAGAAGAGAAAAGTGGACAAAATAGATAGCGGAGTGGTACCCGAAAGACAGTAAAGGCCTGCGCACACCTAGTTCGCTGGCGGTAGCGATCAGTGAAACGCTGTCAAATCTCAAATCTGACAGCAATATTTGACAGCGTTTCACTGATCGCTACCGCCAGCGGCCTAGGTGTGTTCGGGCCGTAAACGAAACAGAGGTAGACAACACAAACGGGAGGACGATATAAAAAAAGTGGGGACTTCGGAATGGTCTCGGACCGCAAAAGATAGAACACAGTGGAAATCCTTAGAGGAGGCCATTGTCGGAAGACAAGCTGGGAACACAAACCCATTTGCCGATTAATAAGTAAAATAAAGATTTAATTTTAGTTAGGCAATAAGTTAGCAAGTAGGAACATAATTATAAAACAGCAATAAAGTCTTATTTTAATATTTATTATATTTTTTGCATGTGGTAGTCTTTTTGTATAAGGAGGTCAAGAGAAAAATGCATACATTACGCCGACAAGAGCATTGCTCTTAAATAAGAAGTATTTTTGAAAGTTTTTTTATTAACCTATTTTTAGTTATTTTTATAGGTACAGAAAGTTAATTCTTTCCAGTGTCGTCTATGCAAATAGTGCTCAGATAATTGTTTCTACATCATGTCACATTTACACAATTTTGTATCTGCTTATTCATATTTCTTGTCAAGTTGCTCCTGTCATAAATAAGTAAAATGTCAATAGTACATACTGATACAATAATTAAATAATTATACCAACTCATAAATAACGTACGTGAACAAGCTATTTAAATATTAATTTATTACCAATAAACATGCTTGGATAAAAACATTTTTCTGAAATTATTGTTCAGAGACATTCTTAGTTAGTCTGCATGACACATACTATACATTAACTGTCAAATACTACTCACAGACCTACATAGTAAAAAAAATCCTAAACCTAAAATTAATCCTTTAGTACAATATTGTTGGTTTACAAAGTGGCAGTTTTTTTTTATTTTTATAGTAGGACAAATCCATATGGCAGCTTAATAATACAATTTATAAAATCTTGAAAAATTGTCTTCATGGCCAAACTGCTGGACCGATTTTGATGAAATTTCCTTGAGACCAATCTGGAAGTATTACTTTCAGATATTTTTTTTGAGCTTAAGCAGTAAAAAAATACACCTGAAATGAACAACTTCCTTTTTTATTTTAAGCCTTTAAAAAATATCTTACGTATTGCGGCGATCAAAGCATTCTGCGGTGGCGATCAGTACTTAGAACAAGCATGTAGAATAGGACTCGTAAATAGGGATAACTGACCTAACCGGGTACCAAAAAGAAAAAAAAGTTTTTTTAAGAAGAGCTTCATGTTTTTTTCTTCATCAAACTTACTAGCGGCGTACTTTTAAAATCACTTTAGTAAAAAACCGAACAAGAGTGAAATTGATTTTTGGTTTGATTCATTTCATGCTTGATTGATTACGCATTCCAGAACTAAATTGAAAGGTTTTTGACAGTTTTTTTATTGAGAACTGTCATCGATGCGTGCGCATAGTTTTATAGCTACGGTATGTAGTACCATTACATAAGAAGCTCTAAAACAAATAGTACAGATAATAATATGACTATGTGCTTTCGTATTCTACCTCCCACTATTAAACAGCAATAATAATATACTTGCGAGCATAAATTGGAATCACTTCATTCCGGGTTGTTTAAGACATGTTTTACAATATTTATATTGTACATATAATTATATCAGTACATAACACTTTATTGTACACCACAAGAATATGACATTACACATTTCAAGGAAATGCTAAAACTTAAGCGAAGTACAATGGCCGGTCTTATCGCTATGAGCGATCTCTACCTGACAACCTTTGGATGGACAGGATGTTATTGAAATTCGAAAAAGCGGTACCACAAGGGCTTCTACACGAATTTGACTACTTATTTAATAAAGCGCTTCCAGTTAAAGCTCGCAAATGTTGTATTAGGTAATCGTTATTTCCTCGCCTTCTACCGGGGGGTCCAGCGTTTCATTTACTTCAATTGCACTTATTTCAAGAAACTAGGCTACTTATAAATACTCCTTATTAACAAATAATCAAGTGCCTTCCCTTCGTCAGGCATTTGAGACCACCCATATTTAATTAGTTTCCTACTTAATTAATCTGTAATTAGCTTAAGTTAATTACTTTAATTTTAATTGTAGTTTACTATAATTTTCACGGTGGTCTGATGAGAAAGGTAATGTTGCTTTGTTTTTACAGAAATTAATTTATAGACCTTGTTAGAACTCATGATCTTCCTGCCCTTATTCCACACAAAAGCTCGTATTAAAAAACAGTGCTTGAGTCTAAGTCGCGCCTCAAGCATAGATTTTGACGTGACAACGTCTTATATTTCAATGGAGCCAGCTGCACGCAAAAAAACACATGACTCATGCGGCGTTACCTCGCATTGAGGCGTTCCATTTAAGGCTTGATGTGCAAGCGAGAGCGCGGAACGAGCGACAAAGAGGCACAATCGGCCTCCGCGTTTATAATATATACAGGGTTATTCATTATTAGCTGCAAATACTCAGGAATTAGGTTCAACAAATAAAATAAAAAATATTTATGAAATGATTTTTTTTAAGTTTTGTTATTAAAATCCCGAGAAAATCGATAAAGAAATCATTGGCGCCTGACCTATTTTGACCTTTGATCCGCGCCCGCGCGCCGTGAGTGACACTCTGCGTTCAGTCACCGCCTGGGTGGGTCATCGTCCTGTTCTCCGTGGCAATAATTATGCAATAACCGTAAAGAAATTAATAAAAATAAAATTTTGATACAAAAACTTGAAAAAATTTTTGATCAAATTTAAAAAAAATAATTTCATAAATATTTTTTATTCTATTTGTTGAACCTAATTCCTGAGTATTTGCAGTTAATAATGAATAACCCTGTATATAAAATTAATAAAATATAAATTTTATATAGGTATATTATAATGAATTATCAAGATAATTAGCTCTTATTAGCCGTATATTTTTAATAACAAGGGTAGTTTAAAAAAACTTGAGCCAGACTTCATGGCCAAACTGCTAAACTGATTTTGATAAAATGTTATAGGACCAATCTGGAAGTATCCTTCCAGATTCAAATGGGCTCATAAATGAAGAAGTTACGCGATAACAAACATAAAACAACCGAATTGAGATCCTCTTTTTTTATTTGAAGTCGGTTAAAAAACAGTAGCTCATATTATCAGTATATTTATAATTAAAATGGTACTTAACCACTAGCTTACTGATATGATTCTACCTCAGTCACCTTCTCAGCTCGGAATTAAGTTATTAGATCACCGCCCTAAGCCCCGTTAACATAGAAAATGATTGAAGTGACCGAAAAGATACTCATTACAGATAGGCATTAAATAAATTGCTATTCAAATGAGTTCGGACGGACGATCATATCGCCATGGGTGTTGGTGTCTGGAGAATGTTGTTAAAGCTATTTTCTAACCAGGGCCAGTTTCCACCGATATAATGCAATGGGTACAAATATTTTTGACGTAACAACGTCTTATAATTCGATAGGGCCGGCTGCACGCACGAATAAACATGACGCATGCCGCGTTACCTCGCTCTGAGGCGTTCCATTTAAGGCTTGAAGTGCAAGCGAGAGCGCGGAACGAGCGACAAAGAGGCACGCACGGCCTCCGCGTTCGGCAGCGTTCGACATCTGTCTCTCTCCTACTTGAGTGAGCGATGCGTCCGCGTGGATAGCTGGTATGACGTTGTCACGTTCAACTATCGTCAGTAAACCGACTTTACAGATAACCGATTTTTTTAACTTTTTATTATTATTTTGATAGATAGATAGATAACTCTTTATATCAATAAATCATACAATAACATTAATTAATTGTAATCATACAATAACACTAGGTAAATAGGATACAGTATTTAGCTTAAAAATAAACAGTTAGAGTAATACAATGGCCTTATCGCTAGCCGCAACTCTGTTCAGTCCCTTCCCATTTCTATTTTTTTTTAATTAGTTGTTCTTTATTTTAATTGATCGATTGAGCGAAGCGAACGAAGATCTTACAAACTCTACTTTTATATCCATCAACATTCATGCCTAAAGGCTCGAACACACCTAGTTCGCTGGCGGTAGCGATCAGTGAAACGCTGTCAAATATCGCTGTCAGATTTAAGATTTGACAGCGAATATTTGACAGCGTTTCACTGATCGCTACCGCCAGCGAACTAGGTGTGTTCGGGCCATAACACTCTTATCGTCACATGACATTCTTCTCTCCTCATAACATGCCCATACCACGCAAGCCGATTACTTCTCATTTTCTCCGTTACTGGCGCATTACTATTAATATTTTTTTATTTTCAGCTGTAAAGCTGCTTTGGTCGAAAACGGCCTTCAGTAATATTATTTTAATATGTGTTATTATAATTAAATACTTCATAAAACTGTTGTTTAACAAGGTGTTTGTGACTAATCGCATTTATATAGCCCATTTTCTGTTCATCATCATCATCAGCCTGAAGAAGTCCACTGCTGGACAAAGGCCTCCCCTACACATTTCCAGGAAGAACGATTCTGAGCCCTTTCCATCCACCGACTTCCTGCGATCTTAACAATGTCGTCGGTCCATAATTTTCTGTTAGTATAATATAATTACAAAAAATTGGTTGTCTGTAAAGTCGGTTTACTGACGATAGTTGAACGTGACAACGTCATACAGCTGTCCACGCGGTTGCATCGCTCACGCAAGTAGGAGAGAGATAGATGTCGAACGCTGCCGAACGCGGAGGCCGATTGTGCCTCTTTGTCGCTCGTTCCGCGCTCTCACTTGAACTTCAAGCCTTAAATGGAACGCCTCAGAGCGAGGTAACGCCGCATGAGTCATGCTTTTTCGTGCGTGCAGCCGGCTCCATTGAATTATAAGACGTTGTCACGTCAAAAACTGTCTGAAAAATATAACTTCAACACTTACTGTGTTTACTGTTATTTGCGGTTTTTACTGTGTTTTCCTGACTAAGTGCCGATATAACTCACAATAACTAATACTTTTAATGTTGATTCTAGTCCTGCCTGGGGCAGTTTCTATTAATGTAATTATTAATAAGTAGGTCTTACCGTATAGTAGGTATTTTATGTGAGATATTTTAACTAGCATTTCCTGTGGAACAGTTTTAAGCCTTAAGGCGATAAGCGATGGCGATGACGATCAGTTTAACTATCTGCACACACTTTGGCAGTGCAATATTTGACAGCGATGCACTGATCGCCAACGCAGGCGATCTAGATGCGTCGCCGATGCGAAATCAAAAATGGGAGGGGAAATCATACAGACATACATAAAAAAGAAAATAAAAAGCTTGTTTATTCAGGTGTACTTAGTAGCTAGATACAATACCGTATTCATAACAGCTAAACAACATACTAAACTTGAAAATATGTATTAATGAAACATGAAATCACGCCTGTTTCCTATGAGTGTAGGCAGAGATCACGAATTTCCTCTTTCGCTTCATAAATAGAAAAATACTTCATTATCGCAGTAAAAAAAAGTAAAACAAAAATTGCATCATTCATCAGCAAACTTAATGCTAGACAGCAATCTCTTCCAGTTAACCTTTGTGTAATTTTGAAACTTAACGGTTAGTGCACAAAAAAATATTTATGTAGGGGAGCGGTTTTCTAAATATTTGAACTAAGCAATAAGTAAGATAATAAATTATATTCACTTCATTTGCTTCAAATCCAAGCTTTGGTAATCATGCATGGTTATAGAAAGCACACGTACCTTATTATACTTAACAAGCTATAATAATTTTATTATTACTTCCTAACAACGGCATTATAGAATCGATCTACAAACTGCCTCTTCTTCTTCTTATCGTGTCACTGATTCTTTTGAACCAAGTGTGGTAACCATGTACTTACACTTAATACTGTACCATTTATTTTAAGATCGTATGTACAGTCGCGGTATGAAAATGTTCGTCACCTTAGAGTCGGTTTTCGCTTGCACCAGTGCCTTGATCATGAACACATTTTGACATAATTTGTGACGTTAACTTATCTGTGTATTCTGTCTATTCAGTTTCAAAAGGTAGTATGTGATCGTGATACGTTGAACAAATCAAGTTGAAAATCGACGAATATTTTCATTCCGTCACCATACATTAAAGCAATAAATAAATAAAATACAAATACCGCCTACTGAAATAGTGAAAATATGAATATTTTAATTGCCTTAAGGGTTTTAAATAGATGGTGTAAATGATAATTATAAGTTTAAAAAACTTGAGAAACCGACTTCATTGCCAAACGGCTAAACCGATTTTAATAATATTTGTTTGGGACAGTCTGGACGTAAAAATAACCTTCCAAATAAAAAAATAATTTTCTAAATCGGTTCATAAATGACGGAGGCATGCAGTTACAAACATTAAAAAAATTATTAAAAAAAAAATGGCAACACCGATTTTAATAAAATTAAAATGGGACCAATCTGGAAGCAGTACCTTTCAGATAAAAAAATAATTTTTCAAATTGGCTCACAAATGACGAAGTTATGCGGTAACAAACATAAAAAAAAAAAATTAAAAAAAAAATTAAAAAAAAAAAAAAAAACATACAACCGAATTGAGAACCTCCTCCTTTTTGATTGGAAGTCGGTTAAAAAGGGAGATTAAGAAGCTTACCTAGTTAATTTCAAACACATTTCTATCTATAAAACGAACTATTAAATTACGGGCGTCATAAAACGCCCATCGCTTCCTAAGAAATCGTAATCTAATAAAATAAAACTTATTAATTTAGCAGCTACGTATGAAACCAATAACTTGAGTTTCTCTAGTTATGTTATTACAGGAGCTTATCGGATAATTACATTTCACAATATCGAATCAGGGTAATTAAGTACAGTTCAATTATTATTTGCCATAAATTAATTAAATTATTAGAGGTGTAGGGACTACTTAAAGCGTCGTGTTACTTAAACTGGTTATGCATGTAAAGGAAGAATACATACAAGATAAACAGCTCAACGACTTGAGCAATTTCAAATTGCATATTAAGTGCGGGTTTTGAAAACACTCCCTCCACCTTTTGCTTGCGTTTTTGTAACGTGACTCGAACCATAGAAACTTTCAATTTAGTATTTTCCTTCTAAATTGTTTTTCATGTGCTTAACAACTCAACGACGCGTATGCAGTTCTTTTTTCAAAATAAAGTTCATAATAATTTGCGTTCTGTCGTGGTGCTTATTGTAACGGAAGGCTATGTGAGAGAATTGAACTTTTTTTTTAAGATTTTATGAAAATTAATAATAGTTGACTTATAATCTTGAGAGTTTATTTCATCGCATAAACAAATAAGTTGGTAGCAACTGTTTTCTCTCCCGATGCCCTTTCAATCGGACACTTCCTATACCCCAACACTACAGTCTCCACGCGCTAAACCATAATACGATTATCGCCCAAATTGGGCCTTCTATAATCCCAATTTGGAGCTCACACTTCAGATGTGCCTTTTTATGGCCTCCTACAACCTAGCGGCCTTTATTCAATTGATTATTATAGCCTATTGTATTGAATTTGAGATAAATATTGTTCGGAATATTATGCGAATCTTACCTATTAGCCAACATTGTAGCTAAGCTAGATGGTATTGCTGGCTTTCGATACCTAGCAAGAATATTCAGTCTGATTGCTTTCATAATATCTGCATAGGTAAGCAGTGTAAAGGAAGTTCCCTAGTCGTTAGTTTTTTGTCTATCTAGGACGCTATAAACTCTTAAAAGCAATGAAATCTCAAATTGTTTCAACATCTTCTTAGCCTTATAGGTACCTACTTCATTGGGGTCAGCTCAAAAGGTTATTCCTCTAATTTCCTCTACTGTTATCTCAGCCACTCCTTTCTTAGCTATGTTTTCTTTCTTGGGATTTCAAGTCATGAAGTATTTTTTTTTATATTAAGTGATATAGTTTCCAACTTTCTATGCAGTTAAATAAGCTTATTTAAAAACTGCTATGCGTGAGCTAGCCTCACTTGCAGAAATTTCAAAGAATTTGAAAATAAAGCACTAAGAAACATGGCCATGCAGTCCTTCCCACTATTCCCACTTCAGAGATGCAAAAACTAAATCAGGTATTATCATTCTGTACCTGTCAAGATTATTAAGCCAGCATAGGCCTAACGAGGCAGTACGAGTCACTAGAATCTGTATTTCAATTGAAAATAAACTCTAACACGTTCGTTTACGCTTCAATATGGCAAGTTTGCACCCTTGACAAAATGGCTTTGATTGGATTTGAGACGAAAATTTGCAAGAAATACGCCAGAATAATTCTGAATTGGCTTTTTTCGGAGAATAAAAAGAGAACACTTTTTTATTTTTACAAATGAAAAGCTCTTAAACAGCAAGAAATGACATTCAATTATAATTCATTTATAATTACCAAATTATAGTTTTTCTCAGATTAAAGATTTATGCTATCGAGACTACGGAAGTGAAACGTCTGTCTTCGTTGAACTATTATTGAAATCATGATAACTATAACGAACATTGTAATAATCTTTGAATACAGAAGCCGGACACGTTCCGATTGCAATTATTAAATTCCGCGACATCTATCGGCGGGTGCAAAAACGTGTCGCGAACCAAGATGGCGACGATAATTATTTACTTAATTAATGCAAGAATTTTGCGTGTTTTGCTACGGATTGGCACTTTAACAATATCAGACCTCATCACTGCTTGGACTAATGCTTCCTGCAAAGTGAAAGCCGTCATATTTTATGACACAAGTTTTTTTGTATTTGAAATCAGGTTTTTGATTCGGTTTTCAGCGAGCGTGTACTTCAAACTAGATCACCGAGCTATTTTGAATAATGTAACTCGCATGAGGCCAAGCCTTATTTTAAATATGTTTTCTTCGTGGTTTGAGTGAGCGAAGCAAGGATTTTTTTTAAAACTCTGATGAATTGGTGTTGCTGGTTTGTCCCAAACTATTATGAAGTGGGGTTCTGATCTTTTATTCTTAGAAACCCCCACTCCTCGGTTTCCATTAGTTATAGTTTCAATTATTTCGTAGTTCAGTTAAAATGTCTTGGTCATTTTTAATTTGCTGTGTTGATCTAATTTTGTAAATTATTGCATGCTGTAAAAAGCTGATTATGGTTGATCCATATTAATCTTAATTTGACTAGTTCATGCCAACCCTTTTTCCCAATAAATTAATCATGAATTAAAACTAGATAAATTACGGTCAGCAGAAGACGTCAACTGTAACTTAAAAATCATTTTACGATTAAACAATTTCGTCTATTTAAGGCGCGATAACCGTATCAAGTTCTTAAGAGTGGTGTGATTAGCTCTATTTCAATTAAAAACCTGTAGTCTGATACCATGTTGATGCTCACAAATGAGTGCCTACGCCTTGTGTTGACTGCACTCCTTACCTAATGAAGCAGCAGCTCTATACAATTTTCTCTTGGTATTCTTTCGCACCCGTCTTTGTATTTCAAGTTAGCCAATGATAAACCTGGTAAAATACTGCAGGTTTTTATAAAATTATGATAAGCTAGCGGCAGGCCTGATTTCGTTCGTGGACTTCAATGTCGGCTGCTAGAAAATTACACAATATTCAATAAATTTTGTATTTTATAAACCTTGATACAAACTTTTATATTAACCGGTTAAGGTTGTTCGATTACGGTACAAACTGAATTTACACAACTATGGGCAAACAAAGTATAAATGTACACTGAAATAGCTGTAATAGAATTTTACAGTGGTCTTTATTGCCGGCCAGTTATATAAAGTTAGAGAAAACTGTAGGATAAGTAATTTTTTCGTCATTCTTTCTAACGGGTACTCGGCATTGAATACGTGAATGAGCTTAAAACATATTATGTCTCAAAATAGTCGTAAAAGTCTGTTAGTTCTTTTTCTGAAGCCCCGACTGCCACGACCAACGGCTGATACTCCAACTTTATATAGCTGGCCGGTAATAAGGACCACTGTAAAAGCCTATTACAGCTATTTCAGTGCACTTTATTCGCCCATAGTTGTGTAAATTAAGTTTGTATGGAAATCGTACCCCCTTAAGAGCGTGCGTTTACCTAAAAATCGTCATAGTCGCTTCTATTTTTATTTTATTGTTTCAGTATTTTTGCGCCATTTTTTCACATCTTGATTGACTTCTTACTCATTCATAGCCCAGTTAGTAGTGCCTCAAATTCTTGCACTGTATTTTAAAAAAAGTGTTCTCTCATTAGTTCACATTGGTACATGATTATGTAATTTATTATACTATTTTCTTGTTTTGCGTTGTGTAATTTTGTTTTCTTTATTTTCAGATAAAACGGCAGTGAACCGCAGTCTTACACCAATAAACCCTTCAACAACAAAGTAGGTATTACTTAAACAATCACCTTTAAGCCCAATAAGTCACCAATTTGCACCTAATTGTATTGTATCGCCACTTGCCACGCCTTTTCATTCAATAATACACCACAAAGAGACAGCCAAACCATAGATAACATAGACCAGGCATACAACCTCATGCAACAGACCTTTCATCATAGGCGCGAAATCTGATACGCCATTTTGGGTTGCCATGACAACGGAAGTGCGAATGCGAAACGCGGCTCCTTTGATTTAGGGCTATGGCGGGAAATAATGGCGGGCTTACTGGCAGAAATTGGCAGGGCCTTGTAGGGGAGTGGTCGGATTAGGCTGAGGTGACACGCGCGAATTGACGGCTCGCGTTATCTGATAACATGGAATTCGCAACTAATTTTAACTGTATATTGTAGATAAGATGTTTGAACCTTGGGTATCCTTATAGGACGTATGAAAATTATTGTTGACATTTCAGTTACCTGGGAGGGTAGTCGTGTTTTGCTTTATCATAATTATTCTGTCAGCCTTTAAAACAAACATGTCGCACGATCACATCACGAACTATGTTCGTGTTTCATCCCTATCCGTTCAACCGTTACCTACTGCAGGAGAGAACAAACCCTACACACTCACACACACTCATTATACAGTGTGACGTAAAAAATAAATATGTTGTCTAAAATATATTTCCCATAGGGTATTCTCTTATTATGTACCTACCTCTTGTAATTCATTCTTTCATCGTTATTATCTGGCTAACCAAAATCTCTTTAGCTACAATTTTTTTGTAGCTGATGTACCAGATAGATTAGACCACACAGTGTAGGAAACGAACAAGATTTGAATGGAGCACTTGTCTCATTTCTCTGCTCCGGAGTAATCTATCACTCGATAAGGACCGGTCAGCTGAGAATCGGCCGGTCACGGTAAAGAAGCTATGCTTTTCATGAAACGGTAACCGCTAGTTCACGTCCGAGACGATTTATTAGTCTTTGTGGTCCTGGTAGTGATTATAACTACCTACCTATTGTTTTTCATAGTGTTTTTAGTCAGTGCCAAAAATATTCCTTTTAAGAATGTGATTTCTATTATAACAGCACGGTGTGTAGTATTAAACTTCAGGCACTGGAGGAGTTCTTGGTTTTTCTCAAGAAATTACATAGAAGTCCATAAATGTACGTCGTCACATGAAGTTAGAAGTATTTTAGCAAACCAAAGCTTATCGCAGACTTATGTGTGTTGATATCGCTGATTGCACTTCGATGCTATTTCTTAACCTTATAAAATGCGTACCTACATAAGGAAAACGGTATTTTATTTAAGTAGATTAATGTTCTTGTATTTGTCCAATATTTAAGTAGCATATGCACAACTTTTAATTTCATAGAAGACAAGTTAAAAGTCTGTCGCTGCTGCTTTGATACTACTCGTAAACAAAGTTTTTGAGAGACATCTTAGGATTTTTTTTTAATGTTCCGTTTATAAGAAATTGTCCTATATTCAAATAATAAAAAGACATTGGGCTTGAAATCTAATTAATTAAATTAGTGTACGTGGTAAGTAAAACTTTGCAGTTCAAATGCAAATTAGCGTTAGATTAGAACAGAACAGCATTTTGAATCAGCGTATTTCTCTCGTGTCTGCGCACAGCTTTACGATTCGCAATAGAAGACAAATGCCCAAGATAGTAAAATGATACGCCAGTACGATTCCAGCCACAATGCAACCAATAAAACTTATGCCTTAAAACGTGGCCATAGACACAATTTGAACGCAGACCACAACCTAAATGGAATACTCGAAATACGTGGATATTAGAATAAGTTGGTAATGATGAATATATTTTTAAAAGAGAAGTCTAAAATTATACATAAGCACTCGCTGAAGAGTGTAGTAATATTTTCTGGCAATATTCTCTTCTTTTCTCTTTCCTATTGACAAGTCCTTTGTTTTCTTCTGGTGTTGCAACACGGCTGCGGTCATACGCTACGGTAACCGTTAACCACGACCTTCAAAAATTTTAATTCAATCAGCATAATAATTACATGGTGGTACTTAGATACTGCTACCCGTCTTAAACGGGTCTAAAACTTGTATTTATTTGATACAAATTAGAAATCTCTATCAACATTTTACAGCTTCTCGATTGGTTTACAGACCTCTTTGCTAAACAAAATTAATTATAGCAACACTAAAAACAAGTCATAAAGTACTCACGTCGCCCTATTAGCTGTTTTTACTGGCAACTCTAATTTACCTCCTGCCGCGTGGATTGATCGGTAAAGTTCGATTGATCGTCGGTGTTGCCGGCTTAAATAGAATCGAAGCTTTAAATTGCAATGATATCTTCAGTGGGGACGAAGATGGGGTTCGTAACTTACGATTTACTCCTTTGAGATTTTCTAACAAAAAATGGGAGAAATGGAATGTTCGGCCTCGCCTCAACATTTTTATTTTTAGTAGCATTTAGAGATCCATTACAGTAGGTATGAATCACTATTCATTGATGATGTCAGGTTTTTTATTAACTATGTACTTAAAAACTTACTAATTCAAAAGAGGTACCTACTAAAATGTGCAGTGTAGTCTTATAATATGTTAGAAATCAGTGTGTATATATGTATGAACCGGCATAGTTCGGAAACAAATATTATAAACAGTTCGGTGTTTTGTAAGTTTTTTAAAATATGTTAGTAAAATAAACTTTCATAAAACAATACCTACCAAGAGTATTTTTTATACAATTAACGATTTACTTTATCTTGTAAAGAAAGCTGAAAGGTTCCAACAAAACAAATTCCGTAAAAAATAATTCCCATCAAACAATAATTCCCAAATAATGGAATCCCATTTGCAAGTTCTACTCACGCATGGCTATATTTACTTTATTTAAACGATTACAGGGATATTTACCGCATATTATATTTATTACCTTATTTAAAGAAAAAATATTTATAATTTTTTATTTTTATTTAATATTTATTTATAAAACAGAAAGTTAGGCACAATTAACAGTGAACAGTGGTTTAAAGCCAAGTATCTAATGTTTGTCATACCACTGGCTTCTCTATATCGATACATTTATAACTAATAACTTACACAATTATAAAAAACGTAACGAACAAATACAACCTTAATCACCTACTGGGCGAACGCACACTCAAACAACGTAGTCAACTGCGACTGAACAACAACCCGTGTAATAGTTTAAATATGTTTTATGACCATGTTTACTTTCCTTGGCATTCAATTCCATCTAAGCTAAGATTAATGATATAATTGAGGTATTTATAAAACCTCAATGAAATGAGTATTGGCGATTTGATTCTAATGGTTATTACACCAATCAAAACATCATGGTGCTTTTTATGGTGTAGAGATACGATTGCCGACGATTAACTACGAAATAATTGAATTTATTTTCTTAGATAATTTACGATGATAAAATTAACTAGTTAAATAAATAAGCAGTGTACCTAAAGGCCTGCGCACATCTAGGCGATGGCGAGATGTGCGCAGGGGCTCAATTCTAGACCAGTGACATTTTTGTCACGGTAGATATTTAGCCCAAAATGCATTTGTCTAAATAAATAAATATCACAAGAACTGTCAAATTCACTAAAGAAACTGACAGTTCTTGTGATATACAACGTGTACCAAAATATGTGTACTATCCTGAAGGGGGGTGAATTTCCACCCCCCGGGGAACAACTTTTGTTCAACGACTTTTCGAACTTCGATTGGTATCTCTGAAAAAAACTGCAACAAAGTTTCAACATGAACAGCTGACTTTATACAAAGTGACAACCCTAAACTCAGCTACAGAGGTAGTAGGTAGTAGTAATAGACCTACAGAGGTAGTAGGTCAAGGGGTCAAGAGGTTACAAGGATAGGGTTGTCAATTTATTTAGGCATTATGAAATTAAATATTTTTGTATGAGAAACTGAAAATAGGAATTTTTAATTTTCTCCCCCCCACAACTGATCACCATTGTGGTCTGAAACCCCCCACCTTCGCATAGTACACATATTTAGATACACCTTGTATATCTACCGTGACGAAAAAGTCACTGGTCTAGAATTGAGCCCCTGGTCTAGAATAGAGCCCTAGACCAGTGACTTTTTTGTCACGGTAGATATATATCACAAGAACTGTCAGTTTCTGTAGTGAATTTGACAGTTCTTGTGATATATATCTACCATGACAAAAAAGTCACTGGTCTAGAATTGAGCCCCAGGCCTTAAAATACACAGCATCGAACCCAGATTAAGTTTTTTTTATCTAGCCTTAACTGAATTAAATAAGACGTTGCATCATTTTTATGCTACTAGTTGATGGGACAATTATATGGCCCCACCTGATACAAAGTGGTAATCATCACCCATAACAAATCATTGCCTTGGAAGTCACGCACGTCAGAAACGTGCCCTATGATGCACTGCCCTGCGTAAAACAACTTGAGGCATACAGATGTTCAGCCTTACGTGCCAGTAATTTCACCGGCACCCACACCCAAAACTGAAACACAGCAATGCGGCTCCTCGGCAGAAATAAGCTCTATATAGAATAAAGTATCTATATGCCTCAAGTTGATGGACACAGAGCAGTGCACTGTAGGGCACGTTCTTAACGTGCGTGAACTGCAAGGCAATGCTCTGTTATAGGCGATGGTAACCACTAAACATCAGGTGGGCCATATGCTGTTCCATTAGCTATTTGTGCAAATAAAAATGTACCGATCCATGTGAGTTTTTCCATCCTAATCATGAGACGAGATTTTTTGTTGAACCTCGGAAGAGATGCAGCTTCAATTGTATCTTGTAAGCAAAGCCGCGGGCCGTAGCTAGTCTTACAATAGAGAAGGCGCCTGAATACACGTATTAATGTACTTTACGACGGTTGTGAAAGCCATGAAAGAAGCTATAACTTACTTCATATAGAATTAGTCTAGTTTGTGTGGACGATAAAATATCTAGAGTAAGCAATCTTGACTATATATGATTAAGGCAATGACAGAGGAGGACCCTAGTGAAGCAAGTAAAAGACTGTATGGGATGGGAAACCAACTCCCATACTAAACCTGAAAGTCTCTAAACAGACTTCAGAGCTAGCGAACCAAAAGCGACCTGAGAAGACAACAAACAAAACTTACAGATGCAGTCTCACAAGCTCTGAGAATGAAATGTCAGTAGGCAGGTCATCTATCTCGGTACACTGACGATAGATGGACTATAAAAGGCAAAATGGAAAGGGCCAGTAGGAAAAAGAAACGTGGGCCGGCCAATGAGACGATGGGTAGACGACATAACCCAAAATACTGGAGAAGACTGGATGAATCTGGGGAGAAATAAAGACGCATAGAAGAAGCTGGAGGAGGCCTTCACTCAAAGAGGTGTCTTTGCATCTACCATACCACAAACATTAAACATCGATTAAAATAGTTATGTACTTAAATGTAAGGAAATAATATACAGCTTTTTTATTTTATTTATTTATTTTATAGTGGATACAGATTAACACTGAAACAAAGAGCACAATTCTCCATTCGATAGTGACTTCAAACGTGCGCTACAAAGTAACTGGTGATGCGTGCACAAACAGAGCTCGTGTGACCGATACATATCGAGCTAATGATTGATGCAGCCGCCCATTTGCCAAGCTAGTTCTGTCTCAGACGTACGGCTACTAAACTAGCGGGTATAATGAGCGAAGCATGGCTTAGTCAGCTCTCCACAGGACTCAGCTATCCACAGAAAAGACATGGTCAATATGTGCATATTGACCATGTCTTTCCTGTGGATTTGGACGACTAAGCTATCAGGATGGGCAAGCTTATTCCATCTCAAATCCTGTCCCAAGCACTATAGCGTCTCGTAAGTAGGGCTTGTGTAATCACCAGTTGCCCCTGACGCTATGTAAATTATCTACAATAGATTAAAATGCCTGTTTAATATAAAGCGTCTATTCAATGCCTACTTGTACTGATTTTGTATCCCGGATGCTAGAAAAAAGGCTAAGTTTGTTTTTCCCAAGACAGCATAAAGGAACTGCTGAGTGAGTTTAGATTATAGTATGGTATCTCTTGAAAAAAATTAACCGTCTTTTCCTGGATCTCTCCAAAACTTTCCCTTTGAGCTCATTGCTTAGAAAAAACATTGAATAACAGAAAAACACTTGCAATCGCAGCAATAGCTAGTGGGATGCGTTTTCTTCATTTTGGGAAAACACATACAACACAGAAAAACACTAACATTTTGTCCAAAGCCAATGACGGTCGACTCGTTTATTGACTGACTTGACTAAAAACTTTTTAATTTATGTAATATATCCTCACTTGACAATAGCAAAATTACCCGAGTGGACAGGATGTCATCTAATTATGAAGAAGTAGATCTGCGAAAGGGTTTAAAGGCGTGCGCACACCTAGGTCGCTGGCGATAGCGATCAGTGAAACGCTGTCAAATATCGCTGTCAAATTTGACAGCGTTTTACTGATCGCCGACGCCAGCGGCCTAGGTGTGCGCAGGCCTTTAAGGCGCAGGCCTTTAGATAGGCAGATGTGCATCAGTGAGACACTTTCAAATGTAGGTGTCATATTTGACAGCGTTTCACTGATCAAAACCACAGAACGCTGTGCGCAAAGCCGCGAGTTTAGTGTCGTCCCGATGCCGATGGTAGGAACTGATGCGCACTGCCTACTGCTGCTCCGCTCAAATAGTGATTAATGCGACATCCGAAGATCTTAACTCTCCCGGAACTCCTCGCTTCACGATTATTTATTTTCGGTCTGGAATGCCTAATGAGACTATCAGCTCGGGAGAGATTTAAGAGGCTGGCGACTCAGTCGTGTTATGCGTTTAAATCACCTACTTAATCGTATTTTTTTTCATTATTATTACCACTTATAAAAAAAAATGCTTTAAATAAAGCTAAGCGATTGTATGTTTTTTTTCAACCTCAAAAAATGATCAAGCCCGTCTAAAGAATAGCTTTTATTTCAATAAAAAGTGTGCTAAAACATACACCTCTGTTGAGATCCTCTTTCTTTCCCATCTACAAACTTGACATCATAGTTGCTCTGTCCTCACTTAGGTAAAAAGGACTACATCGCCTTGTACGAACATCCCAGTATTTTTTTCCTCCATCGTCCAGTTTTTCTGGAGCATTCGTAGCTAATCAGATAATTTCCTGCTGGTTTCTATACACATTCATTAAGCAACTATTTACTACAGCCCGTGCTTTTTCATCTGCCATGCTAACATAGTAACATGCCGTAGTAGGGTAGAGGCGCCAGTACACTTCTAAAAATGAATACTTATAAGTTAATATAAGTTTTCGCAAACTACCGCTACCGACTGTAAGAACAAACGTCAAATTTGATAATTTTTGACGTGACAACGTCTTATAATTCGATGGAGCCTGCTGCACGAAAAAACATGACTCACGCAGCGTTACCTCGCTCTGAGGCGTTCCATTTAAGGCTTGAAGTGCAAGCGAGAGCGTGGAACGAGCGACAAAGAAGCACAATCGGCCTCCGCGTTCGGTAGCGTTCGACATCTGTCTCTCTCCTACTTGAATGAGCAATGCATCCGCGTGGACAGCTGTATGACGTTGGCACGTTCAACTATCGTCAGTAAACCGACTTTACAGATTTTTTTAATCATATTTTTTAATACAGTCTAAATAATATTGTCTATAGGTGTTCTACAGTCGCTCTCAGTCAGTCTATGAAAACTCATATTAGACCTGATTTGTATGAAATTTAAAACGAACGAAAAATCTGGAGCTACGCTAATGATAAGATATAAAAACCCCTAGATAAACATCCTCTCAAATCTCTTAGTACCAAGATTCATCGATGATTTCTAGGGGGGTCCAAATAATACACTAATACGTCTCGTAGATTTAAACTAAGGCAAGCATTTGCGCTCATAGTGAGAGGTTAAGATTAGTAGCGTCGCCATTTTGGATTCATTTTTTTATTTGGTGTGGTACTTAATCGGGAGTGCTACCCTACTCTGAAATTAGTTACAACATTACTTTAGCTCAGCTATGACTAATATAATCGGATAGGTCATTTTGTTCGCATATATTGAGATAAAATCCTTCGATATGCTTCTAATAGCTAATTCTTTTTCTACAAATATCTAAATATGGATAATTCGATACAAATGTGTTACTATTAGAGTGTTTAGATGAATTCTGAGTAATTGAAACTTGTTTTTGTGATTATACTCGAAGCTATTAGCTGGGCGACATGCTCCAATGGCGCTGTTTGTCAGCACATCCCCGTAAAAGGAGGATAGTTCAAAAGGGTTCAAATACCACTCAGTTTATAACGTATAACTTTTGGGGTATTATTAATTATTTAGGTATATTAAGTTTTACACCCATCATCATCATCTCAGCCCAATATCACCCACTGCTGGTTATAGGCCACCTTCATCTTCTGCCAGCCTCCTCTGTCCTGCGCGTCTCTTTTCAGGTGATTCCTGAGACCTCTACGATGTCGTAGACCCATCATGCTTTCGGACGACCCAAATTTCTTAATTAATTAATAAATTTAGTTAATTAACACTAAACTTAATTTACACCCCTATGAAGTAAAAAAATAAACATTTTATGCGTAGCCCCTAGCTGTCACCTTTCCAAATGGTGACCGCGCGGAACGTGTAGCTTAACTTATTTGAGCTAGGAGTGACCAAGCAAGCTACACCAAGAGCACTGCAAGTGGAAACAACCTATTTCTTATTACATCCACTAAGTAGGTACAGTCAGCGTCAAAAATAAATTGGCATTTTTGTTTTGTAAAGTATAAGTCATTATTTTTTAGACTAGCTCACTTTAGATTGTTTTGAACTATATTTGAAAAAAAAAACAAAAGTAATTGCAAACCGATGTTGCCATCTCTTTGACCATAGAATAAAATAATATAAGTTTAAAATCTTGAGATACCGACTTTATGCCCATACTGCTCTAACGATTTTGATAAAACTTCTATGGGACTAATTTTAACTCATCTTTTAAATAAAATAATATTTATTTAAATCGGCTCATAAATGACGAAGTTATGTAATAATGAACATTAGAAAACTACAACAGAATTGAGAACCTCCTCTTTTTTTGCTGAAGGTTGAAAACGGGGTTTAATCACTGAAATTTGCTTTTCTAATTTTGATGCTATCTATACTTATTAAGTACATTATGCAAGTGCAGTAAGCTTTTAACCAACTTATAACCAAATAGCATTGCAAAACACTATTATTCCTCGAAACATGCAATAGTGGTACAGTTCTGCATTCCATCAAGATAAATCCTGGATCCTGTAGTCGTCCTATTAAATACTAAACAGGTGCTGGAGCCAGGGTGGGGGCAGTTGCCCCTTTAAAGTCTATCAGTAGTTAAAACGCAGCAAAGTATTATACACCACTATTTTGTAATTACCAAAAAAAAAATCCGATATTGGCTGCTGTTACTGAACACCTCCACGAAAAAAGAAAAAAATTCTAGTCATTAAAAAATATCTTTAAATAACCACAATGTTTAGTCAAATATTAAGAAATGATTCAACAAGCGTAAATCATTTGATTCATAAACGCTAAATACCAAGCAGAACCGAACCGCGTACATTTGTTTCTCTCTACTACGTAACTAATATGTCCATAATTTTATCCAGGATTTCTGAAAATTTTAACATTTAATAACTTTGTCATTTGATCGAAACTAAAAATTCTGATTGCACATTCATAATGCCCCCTTACAACATTACCCTATTTTATTTTTTGGTAGTTACAAAATAGTGATGTATAAAAATAGCAAAAGACAGTAGTAGTAGAGCTCTTTGTGTGTGGTTCGTCCGGGGAAGTACTACCACCATGCCTATTTCTGCCGTGAAGCAGCATTGCTGTGTTTCGGTTTGAACGGTGTGAGGCCGGTGAAAATACTGGCACGTGAGGCTGAACATCTGTATGCCTCAAGTTGATGAACGCAATGTTTTTTTTAGAAGTGTATAATTTCGTTTTGTTTTTTCTTTTCTAGTTAAGATTTTAATCTAGTTTAGTAACGCCTATTGTATTGCATGGTAGGTGTAGGTGTTTAACACAAATTTTTGCTGAGTAAATATTTGTCAAGACAAAATCAGCAACTCTTTTAACCAGCCCTAAGACGTTTTTGGTTTGAGTTCGCTAATGTTTTCTACTCTATTTACGTGTAACTATAAGTATTCTAAGTTTTGTCACAATTGGTGCTGTGGCGTTCGTGAGCCACAAATATCCAAGCATCGTAACTTTCGAGTTTTGATATTTTGACGTGTCAACGTCTTAAAATTCGATGGAGCCGGCTGCACGCATCATGAAAAAACATGACTCATGCGGCGTTACCTCGCTCTGAGGCGTACCATTTAAGGCCTGAAGTGCAAGCGAGAGCGCGGAACGAGCGACAAAGAGGCACAATCGGCCTCCGCTTTCGGCAGCGATCGACATGTGTCTCTCTCCTACTTGAGTGAGCGATGCGTCCGTGTGGACAGCTGTATGACGTTGTCACGTTCAACTATCGTCAGTAAACCGACTTTACAGACAACCGATTTTTTTACAAGAAGTAGGATTGGATATTTCTGCCCCCTGAAGGCTAAGTTCTAACTATAGGCACTGTATCCAGCCTTAAGAACTTGTAATTATAAAATTATCTTAAGATGTAGATTAACGACGAGATACTCAGATATTGATCGAGCTACGTTGTAATCAAAGCTATCTTTGATCTCATAATACATATATGAAAGGTTATGTTTATCAAAGATTTTTACACTTTATGCATCCAACTTGCATATCCTTGGTGGAAGTGCTCTGTAAAAGAATGCAGTTATTAACAGAGGTATCCGTCTAACATCAGGTGTGAGCATTTGCGTCCTAAAAAACCACAGCCTAAAAAGATAATTAGAAAACGTTTGAATACATTTTAGTCGAATTAGTTATACCTATATTAAAAGTTACCCGGTACTAAGACTTATCTGACATCATCATCATCTCAGCCCGTTTCAGCACACACTGCTGAGCAAAGGCTTCTTTAATGCGCCACTCATTCCTGTCTCTTGCGAGTCTCGTCCACTCATTCCCAGCACTCATAACAATGTCGTTCGATTTATATGATTCGACTTACTTATAATTTAAGTTAAAATATTCCTAGAAAAAAAAACTTTTTTACACAGCGTTATCAAGCGCCAATCTAAGCAAAGCTTGTAGGCATAATAATGTTTATCACACAAAAAGTTTTGCAAGTACTTACATTTTGAAAAATAACATTTATTTTATTATGTTAAATCAATTATTTATTAGTCATGAAATACTTAGGCCCGTATTCAGAAAAAGTGCTTGAGTCTGAGTAGAGCCTACCGCATAGATTTTATTACAGTTCTCCATTGGAAAATGTCAAAAATCTATGCTTGAGGTTCGACTCAGGCTCAAGCATAAATTTTATGACAGTTCTCCATTGAAAAGTGTCAAAAACCTGTGCTTGAGGCGAGCATCTGAGTCTGAGTCGAGACTCAGACTCAAGCACTGTTTCGGAATACGGGCCTTAGAGTATCACGGTTATGGCATGAAATTCCATTTGCAGGATGTTCTAGATACCTTTAAAAAACAATAAAAAAAGTGCTCGTGATTCAACTATATATTACCTATTTGCTAAACAATTTAATGTTTTGCTATCACCGTCCGGAACGCCAGGCGCATCCGCAAATACTTACATAAATATTTATATTTATAATGTACTTATGTACGTTAAAAGGAAGTAGATGACAATAAAAATGACTTACGGGCAGGACGAGGTATAAAATCTCGATTCCAAGAATTATAGAGAGTTGGCTGAGGACCGGTGGAGAAGTGTTGAGTAATTAGTTATCTACTTAAAACTATTTTTAACCGACTTCCAATCAAAAAGGAGGAGGTTCTCAATTCGGTTGTATGTTTTTTTTTTATTTTTTTTTTTATTTCTTTTTTTTTTTTTTTTTTAATGTTTGTTACCGCATAACTTCGTCATTTATGAGCCGATTTGAAAAAATATTTTTTTATCTGAAAGGCTTCCAGATTGGTCCCATTTTAATTTTATTAAAATCGGTGTTGCCATTTTTTTTAAAGATTTTTTTTAATGTTTGTAACTGCATGCCTCCGTCATTTATGAACCGATTTAGAAAATTATTATTTTTATTTGGTTATTCTTACGTCCAGATTGTCCCAAACAAATTTGATTAAAATCGGTTTAGCCGTTTGACAATGAAGTCGGTTTCTCAAGTTTTTTAAACTTATAATTATTGATATACCTAATAAAAATATTTGTAAATCCTTAGAAATTAACCACCTCGTTAAAAATTTACTTGAGTTATTCGTCGTCTATTATTTCATCTATAATTATTTATTAGTCACAGTATATAAATTAGCTTCCACGAGCCGTAAGAGAGCATTGCCAGCTATTTTTTAAAGTTTGATAAAAAGTCAAGATAAAAACTGTTGACGGTCAAACACATTTTAAAAAATGTTCTCTTGACAAATAACCCAACATCCAAACAAACCATAAAATGCTACTAGGGTAAAACCAGGATAGATGCCGCAGCGGGATAGGTGCCTCGTTTTCTAAAAACACAACTTCCCAAAATAGTATCAACGAATTAATAGGTTAAATAAGGAGCGCATGCGTCACAAACCTTCGTCCCCTGCAGGCAGTTGTGCAGGATAGACCTGTTTCGCTTGTGCGTGCGACCATCTCCGCGGCGAACGATAAAAACGCGTCAAAGTTTCAGAGGTGAGTATTCACTGTTGCATAACTTTATAAGTAGTCATAAATTCCATTCAATTTTTCTTATGTTAATAAACTGATACATTGAGTTACACACCTAAGTGTAAATAACAGCTCTATTTTATTTGATTTAGTTCTAAACTAGAAAGGCATCTATCCGTATCAAAAAGGATAGCCGCCTCAATATTTGGCGGTATTGGTGCCCTTAGGGGCATCTATCCCCCAGAGCATCTATCCATCTATCCTGCCTGAAACTTCTTCGATGGATCACCAACCAGACCATGTGAACGGAAGAGAAAATATTAAATGAACAAACACCAAAGCACTAGAGCATACCAAAATGAACAAACACCGCCAAATCTGATACCGAGTCTATTGGGTAGAGAATCTCCTAGTCTTATAATAGATCCGATGGTTTTAGAGGATATAAGCGTTGTTGATATTGGTGATGATACCCTTGCACAGATTCTTGATAGCATAGAAAAGGAAACCCCTTCAAAAATTCTAATTGAAGCGTCTCCAATACCACAAATTCCTTTGACCATGGCTAAGAGAGCCAAGCAATCGGCAGACATTCTGAATTCAAAAGAAAAAATCAAAGAAAAGATGGATTTAACTGAAAGGAAGAAAAACAAAGAAAAAACTAAGTTAGACAAGAGAAACCAGACTGAAACCAGCAAAGAAAAAGGAAAAGTCGAGAAAAAATAAATAAAGGAACCAAAGACAAATGCGACAAAAAAGTTAAGAAAGGAAAGCCAAAAAACATACAATATTCCAGCGAAGAAAGTGATGACGATATTACTGATCATAGTGATAAAGAAAATGACAATGGTTTAAGAATAAATGAAGGTGAAAATTACGAAAAAGACATTTGATTTACAGTTCGAACAGCGAAAATGAAGACAACTCACCCAACAATTACTATAAAGTTAAGGGAAAGGAAACAAAAGGCTTGCCAGTGAAGAAAAGTAAGAATGACAAACAAATAGAAGAAGAAGAAGAATTCGTATATTGCATTTGTTTATTTTAGGGCATCTAACCTACACACTGGCATCTATCCTCCTTAGCATTTTCATGGTGGGGCATCTATCCATACAGATAGGCAGCTATCCTCAAATAAATGGTTCTGCGAAAACGCAATTTCTGCATACTCAGTAATCAATAGGTCAAAAAAGGCAGCCCGTAATGCAAGATAAAATACTTAACTAGCTATATTCATAAGAGTTATTCATGATAAATTCATAGTTTTAAAATAACGAGGCTCTTTCAAAAAGTGGGGCATCTATCCCGGTTTTACCCTATAGATCATATTTTACCTTACTTTACATACGTCTCATACTCGTACGTCATTACATACAAATCATTTTTGATAAATGTTGCCAGCTAAGAATGAGCGCAGCAGTTTAGGCATTAGCGGGCACAGAGTATAATAACTGCGACGCCACGCTGCGTGCCAGACGCTGAATAGCACACGCCATTTTGTACTGAATAACCCACTGTGCTCAGCTAAGTGGTGACATAGTAATTTATTTCAATAATTCCTTCTTCGTTTTATAACTATGTGATCGTAAAACGATTTCCGAAGCCGAAGAAAGTGCAAATCGCGCCTAATAAATAAAGCTCTAATAAATAAAGTTTTATAGTCAGTCAATATGATTTTAATCAGCGGAAATGTCAAGGCTCCGGGGTATGATTCAAATATACATACCTCTCAAATAGGTATAAGAAATATTCTGATATATGAAAATTTGAACTAAACTTAATTTGGATTACTGGTTCGTTTTAAAACTGAAATAATCTTCAATCCACTGTATAATGTTACCAGGATATCTTAATACGCATTAGATGAAATATCTGTAATGTTATTTTTTAAGTGAATAAAT
Source organism: Thera britannica (assembly GCA_939531255.2). NCBI lineage: Eukaryota > Metazoa > Arthropoda > Insecta > Lepidoptera > Geometridae > Thera > Thera britannica. Next base: position 2,149,868 of record OW618037.2, read on the forward strand.
TGCAGTTGAAATTTTACAGCATGCAACCTGCCACGAGTAAATGCCTTTTTTATTCATTATACATGTTGCAATCTCAATAAAACACAAATCTAAATCAGACCAGATAGAGTTATGTTCGAATCATTAATTTTATTGTAACCAATTGACTTGAATGGCGTATGATAGACGCCATGTTGTTTTTTTATCTGTGAAGTGTTGACGGCGGCAGCAGCTGCCATTCTGCCACGAGGTAAATTCATCATAATATGATGAATGATCAGCTCGCTAGCACTTGCTGTCATAATTTCTCTTTTTGTTCGCGAAAGGAAACAGCGTTCAATATGAAATGTAAGCGAGTAATAACAGATTTTATGCTGGGTTATTATTTTTGTTTTTATTATAGCTGGCAACATTACTTGCATGGCTTACGTATGTTCTTAAAATTGACTTACATTCCTACTAACACAACCTACACGTTAAAATCCTGACTGAATTTGTTCGCATGGAGCTTTTTATCAACAAAAGCAGGATCATACTCTTTTAATTTATTAAGAAATCGCTAATTTAGTTTTGGTTGGACCAAGTAGAGTTGCGTGCGAGTCCTTCATCGAACGGGTAGTGTTCCCAAGCTATAACTAGTGGTAAGCAACAAGTAACTGTGGATCACTTCTTATTGCTATCTCTTTATAGTTTGCATGCAAGTCTGCTATTCACGGCATGAATGAAATCGCAATGTCGACATCTATGGTGTACATTACAGGTTTATTCACACAAATGCCAAATGAATGGCTTCACTTAGAACAAAACTGTCTTATTTCCACTTAGAAGTAAATAACGCCTTCTTTACATTCTTTGTAGTAAGCTATCGAGATATTTCGTTCAGAAGTGCATTCTTGCAGGTTAATTACAGTTATTGCGCAGGTATCCCTCGATTAGATTTTAAGCGAGATTTTATCGGAGCCGTTTTCAAATATTTCACATAAATTAAACTGGATGTTGTTGGTAACACTGGTACCTACTTTCTTGGTTAATAACACAACCTATCTATCATTTATCCATGCTTAATTTGAAGAATATTTATTTGCTCACTAAAGTCTTCAAAAACTTCTACAAGTGGTCTACGAAACTTCTAGACGTGCAATGGTTGAGTAAAAAAAATACCATTTACGTCCCAGGCATCATAGTGGCAAACAGAATGGCAGCAAATTAAACTCCGAAAAATCTTATTAATTAGATAGAATCTGTCCATTTGGGCAATTTTGCCAATGTCGAGTTAGGGTTTGTTACTTAGATAAAATAGTTTTTAGTCAAGTCAGTCGATATAATATGCTTTGACGGAAAGATGGCCTTTTCTTTTTCAAAATCATCGGAAACATTTTCGTTCAAATCAGGACCTATTAAACTTGCATGCCAACTGCTCTCACTTTGTGCGTGCTGAGACCTCAAGTAGGTAATGTTGGTTAAAATACCACCGAAATTACACAGCAGAACTCAAAATAACACCAGAAAAACATATAAAATGAAAAAACTATGTGAACTCCCAAAATGACAGAAAACGAATCCCGAAAAATCTCTGTTGCTTTCAAAGATGACAGAATACGAATCGACATTTCGTGACACGACCATCACGTCACGATATTAAGATACAATCAAACAGTAGGTGTCGGAAAGACCCACGAGATCAATGACTGGTTTAATCTGTGCTGAAGATATCGCAATTCGATCGGGCCCCAATTATTCAGGCGGACGTGTTAACCAACATCCGAATACATTAACACACAATATATTCTGTTCGGGTACCGTTTACAAGGGCTACAGTAGAGACCACTGCTGCTGGGGACTTGGTATTAATAAATGCATACTTTTTCCACCATTTTGCGAGTTAATCACTCGCAAAACGACAGAGCTGGCTGCACGCACATGAGAAAACATGACGTCATGCGGCGTTACCTCGCTCTGAGGCATTCCATTTTAAGGCTTGAAGTGCAAGCGAGAGCGCGGAACGAGCGACAAAGAGGCACAATCAGCCTCCGTGTTCGGCAGCGTTCGACATCTGTCTCTCTTGCAACCATTCCATCAGTATTTTCTTGACGTTCTTTTTTTTTTACCCGTGTAATAGATTGTATTATGATCGCGAAATTTTAAAAAGTACAAAACTCATCGTGGTCAAGAATTCAGAATAATGTTTATTAAAATTTATCTCAAGTTCAAACTTTATTTAAATTAGCATACCTACCGCCCTCTCCAATGTATTCAATAGATACCATCTTGATTGTCAAGATAACAATTGTAGATATGAGGCATTAATGTTAAGGCGTTGCTGTTCTATCCTACGGCGATCTTACTGTGCATCTTAAATAATTGTTTAGCTATGTGGCTTTATAGAGTAGCAATAAAACATTTTAATAAGGTAGAATGAAACAAAATTAATAAAATAAATATTGTGGACAATCCAAGTAACACTATCTAGACCCAAACTAAGAAGAGCTTGTACAACCAGAGATTAGCTAGATTTTAGTTTTTTTTGTCTGTAAATTTATAAATTCATATTTATTAAAGAATATAACACCCTTCCCTTATACCAAACACTGTATTCACCACACAAATATTTGTTCTCGGTGGAGATCGAAATCACGCCATCCAGCACAGAAGGCAGGGCTACTACCAACTGAGCCGTGACGCCTGTCTGTCTGTGAAAATACAAGAACCTTTCTCAAAATAAATATGAACCAAAGTTGAGCTATCTGAAAACCATTGCAAACGACCAAGAGATATCTTTTATCTGATCCAAACAAGTGCCAATAGGAAGCGTCTTCGAGATATTGGCTGAATTTCAAGCTGAATGGCAATGATATGTACTGAGTACTCTACTCACTAGCCACCTTCGGGTAAACTACGCGTCACTTCGTGTAGATAATATTCGTCCAGACTTCCCAAAGAATATTGAGTTGGTAAGTTTTTAGTTTATCACAAAGAGATCTGAGGAAATACTTTGTACTGTGCCTGGGAAGTCTGCGTGGTTTTTTTCTATCAATCGTAATTTTAGAACCCACTTTTTCTATTACCTAATCTTTCACATAAACCATCCATCTTTTCTAGGGTATTAAGTTTGACCTCTAAGCTATGCACATTTCTCATGAGATACCTAACTATCTACAGTTCGAACGTTTGATCTCAAGTGGGATAAGCAGAGCTCTGTGCTTATCAAGCGGACTGGGCTGACATACATAAATATGATGTGACGTTAGGAATTGAGATGCGACGCCGAAAAATGTCACCACCTTAACATTATTACAAAACATACCTAAATATACCATAAGACCTGGTGACGACAGGTGGTGCAAAAGATTGACAGAGTGGTGGCCGAGGACTGGGAAGAGAGGCGTTGGACGTCCATTAGCACGATGGGTTGATGACATTGTCAGCGTCGTGGGCCGCAGATGGATGACGGTAGCCCAAGATTAGAAAAAGCAAAGAGAGGCCTATGCCCAGTTGTGGGTTAAGTCGGGCTGCGTATGATGATGATGATGGTACCTAAATATTCACATCATAATGCTACAAAACATCATTAATACAAAAACTTCAACAGTTCTACAACTTAACACTATCCAAGAAAACATGACAGTAAAATAATAAGGTACAGTATCTGGTTTAATGTTAGATAGCTTTATTTTTCCAATAATCGTATTAATAAACTTTTACCTGCGTATCAGCACGGTGTACTATAAAACCACTTATCACGGATTTGAATAGCGACCGCTGACAAGCTAGCTGTGTCCGCTAAAGGATTTCCGCTGCAGGATGTCCGCTAGATGAACATGCTCCACTAATGTTGAAATATGTGGATAGTCCAGTTTCTGTGCGGTTTGATGTGGCTTGACACGGCTTGATGTCAAACGTGTAGCTCTACGGTGGCTGATGGAGATTAGATGGCTATCTGACTGCTCATGTAATTTGTTTGGGCCAGTTTGAGTCTAATGAAGGGTATTTATTTTTTATTTCTGGCATAACAGCGTTTGGTTAAGACGCCTTTTGTGCTGTGCGTTTTGATTCTTAGTAATTATTTTTTGCGGGGATATTTCTAAAATATTTGCGTTATTTTTCCGATATACTCCCCTTTTAATTAACTACGTACCTGCCTGAAGAAGTCAACGCCTGGATATGTTCCATTATGGTCTCCCCTACACATCATGTCTAAAAACAATGATTCTGAGCCCTTTCCATCCATCGACTTCCCGCGATCTATACAATGTCGCCAGTCTATCTGGTAGGTGGGCGCTCTACGTTTCGTGTTCCGGTTCGTGGTCGCCATTCGAGAACCTTTACTCCTTTATAAATTAGTGGCATAATTTAATAAGAGCTCTTCCGACCCTCATCGTCGTAAAGTTAATGGTCAGTTTTACGTTTAAATCGAAAGGATCACTTTGATCATGAGAGCGGGAGGCAACAATGTACATCACGATATTGTACACCACGTTATTACGATGCCAGTTAAGCCGTATGTACACTGTAGCAATTCAATCATTGATTTTTGTTTTATTGTTATGGCACTGGATATTTGCACGTGTCCTTGTATCTTATAAAGATAAGATGAATCCGACTAGGATTGGCGAGGTTATGTTAGAACATAAACAATACGCACAAAGCGAACGTGCTGGCCGCCGCAGTTCCAGAAAATGATTTTTTTTACAGTACAATCAAAGGCATTATCCGCTTCAGAGAAATCATCCATCCCTAGATAAAAACAAGTAATAATTGAATTATCTTCTTCGCCGTGTCGATGTTTCCCATGATATTGTTTTCCTTATATGAATTGAATTATTAACTAATTGAATTATTGAACTGCTACAGTGCACATATGCCTTAACATTAAGTTAATGGAAAAAAGTGGAATCGTTTTAACGGGGTGTGTATTAACTGTCCGTACATTAACCGGACCCATGAAAGCTATAAGAATTTAGGTGCCGACCACGTTACCAACCTAATAAAAACTGGCAAGAAAGTTACGGTTTCTTTCCTACTTTCCTACCGTACTTTGTATGACACCACTTTATAAAATCGAGCAAATTATTATGACTTGCTAATCCGATCTCTAATAAAAATAAACCATAAGAGAATGCAATCTAGTTTCAGTAGAAATAGCTACTTAACGCCCTCTATTTCTTTGATATGCTAAAACGTCTCTTTTAAATGCAGTTACGCAAATGTGGCTGATATGTCTGTTTTGTTAATAAAATAATAAATACTAAGGCTTTAAGCCCGAAAGAAAACATTATACGGGTGGTTACTTTGATAGATAAACCTAGAATTGCAGACTTTGCACTAGCATTCCTGTGTCGTTGGAGTAAAAACCAATCGACCACAGCTTTTTTTTAAAGATTGTAATTAATTATTTCACGAAAAATGAAAATCCGTAATTGGCTGTAAATTTTATTATAAAATAAATAAATATATCGTAATCGTATCCTGCCCTTAGACAAACCAACATCAAAATTCAGTGTATCCAATACAATCGTTTGTTTTGTCATGACATAACTTTCCCGGTGATCTGCACCTGCTTTTCCATCCGACACTTTTTTTAAAACCTTAAAAACTGGACTTTCTTAAAATAATAAATAAAATAATTTTCTTGCATAAAAGTTTGATGAACTTTTCCACTGGTCACTTAATGTGGATTGTCAATAAATATATTGACTATAACAAAAACAGGTAACACAGAAACAAGGCATTTTGCCTTGCAACGAGATAAAAAAAATAAGAAGAAGAAGGAGGCGAAGTCGTTTTGAGGGAGGTTAATTTTGGAATAAGCGTAGAGCAACTCGATAGCAGCTGTCTCATTAGAGCTTATTATCTAAAGCCAAATGCTTCTATTCGTAAAGGTACTTAATTTATGAGACATAAATTAAACAGAAGAGCACAATTAAGTTTTTACGCTCATAATCATAATGGTATAGCAGGTACTATTTTAGCTTAGCAGGCCGTTAAGTCTGTTGCCATCTCTATTCGGTGACATGAAAATGACAGTGACAAGAAACTTTGAGAGAGCGAGCCGCTAAAAAGTGTCATATTATGAATGGGGTTTGTAGGAAGCGTCAGGACGCTTAGTTAATTATATGGACGAGCTATAATAATGTACAAAAAAACAGCTGTCAAAGTATGCCAAACTAATCTTCAAATTTTGCGTAGTAAATCCATTGCGTAGAGTACCACTTACATGTACCTATATCCTCAAAAGATTTGCTTAGTTTGGAACAAAATGACTTTGTGCGCAATTTCTTGCAATATTTATTTTATATATTTATTCCAACATAGCTTAACTATCACTTTTTATCGAAGTAATAAGATTATCAAGATTTGATAAACATTGAATTGAATCTAAAGTCATGTGAGAGACTAGATCATGACTGTCTGAAACACGTTAATTTACCTAATAGACGCAACTACTTTTTACGTCAAACATTTATTTTATTTATTTATACCATTTATCTGACATCCGTCATATTATGATAGAGCTCATTAGGGTTTGATTTTCTACAAGATGACCACCGCCATATAGCAGATATTTTATCCAGGGGCATTACCTATATGTATGGAATACTATTGTTAAACTAAAATAAAATGAACATTAAATAATAAATAAATAAAATAAGCCTTTAATTATACCTACCTTAAAAAGCAGTGTTGTTAACCTAACTTATACAAATCCTACTTACTAAATATAATAACTATGCAAAAGTTTAATCTATTATGACACCGACGTGGCGGTACATAGGTTGGGTTGTCCTTCGACAAAGGCCTCCTCAAAATGAACATTAGGCATGAACAAAAACAAAAAAAAACTGCGAACCAGCACGACAGAAATTTTCCTTGGGCAATTTTTTCCATCAACAGATACATTTTTCCGTCATGTAAAAAAATATCCATCTCTGGCCTCCCTTATTTATAGAAATATGATTAAAGATAAACTGAGCTTAAACTATTTCCAACTCTTATCCACTGGGCATTGAATGATTGAAATTGCGTTTATAAGTATGGCTGTTGTTGTATAGGCTTGTCAAAAACAAGGACTGTCAATTTTTATTCGAGGAATAGTGGCATTTCGTAAATGGAATAATCTGCCCTTAATGGCCTGCGCACACCTAGTTCGCTGGCGGTAGCGAACAGTGAAACGCTGCGCTGTCAAATATCGCTGTCAAATCTCAAATCTGACAGCGATATTTGACAGCGTTTCACTGATCGCTACCGCCAGCGAACTAGGTGTGTTCGGGCCATTAGACATATCAAAATCAAAATTCAGTGTCTCCAATACAATCTTTTGTTTTGCCATTACATTATACCTACTTTCTCGGTGATCTGCCTCTGGGTTACCATCCGATACTTTTTTAGGGACCCCGTTAAGATTCTAAGCCATACCGACATCTCAAGCCTACTTTGTACGTGGTCCGACACGGGCTTGGCTAATTTATAATTTAGTTTTTCATTACGGCTGCCGCGCTTCTAGGAAACTGAAGAGACACTATTGATGGTCATCAAAGTCGAGTCCCCTGATTTACGACTATCTGTGTTCTCTTTAATTGATCGAATGTTGATAATGATCTAAAATAATTACAGTTTAATCTTTACTTTATTCTACCAACCAAACTTACTCGATTCTGAACTTTATTCCATCGACATAAGGATGGTAGAATCGCAACTTTTGAGACTATGTCGGCTGGTAGCACGCGATTTACAACCTTATTCCGTTGGCGTAGGAATGTTTAAACAGCTGATTAAGCAGAGGGATTCCCTTTACAATGCTAGTCTATGTCCTTATGAGTCGCGTGCGCTTAGTAGCTTAGTTAATGAGTATTTAATTAAGTTAGTATTTATCTCTAGTAATAAGACTTATGAAGACAGCGGATTGCTTGCAAAAAATACGGGAAAGCAGAAATACTTTGTCGCAAATAACGAACTCAGAAGCGCAGCCGACGAGTGCTCCTTCAACTCGTAGATTGAAATTCTATTTCCGCTATAAATTCTTTATCTAATCTTCAAATCGAGATACTTCTTCTTCTTCTTTTGTGTGTCACAGTTTAAGATCACTCAAGTGATCGAGATGCTGTGTAATGAGGCGGTAGATGGTATGTCGCTTGGTCACACGCTTTTTTTTTATTTCTTTTAATCACACTCCAAGTGATGGAAGATTAGAATCATGAATTACACCGAGTCCGTAATCACAGGCAACAGGCGTATCGTAAACGACACGCGTTGATATAATAAATCGCCTCGCGACAGGAGCGTGCAAATCGCTTGTCGCTAACGAGTCGCGACAACTCGTCATAATTCGTTTGACGGACGCTGAAATTGTATGTTCCATTCCATCACATAATTATCCCTAATTTACTACGGCAACATTTTTCCAAGTACGCGAAACGAAACGCACACTTTTTTACTTTTTTTTACAAGCTTACTTTATTAATCGATAAACTAAAGTCTACTCGAGTAAGTCTATTTTTATCAATACTTATTTGCAATAACCCGCCAGCAAGTATTTAAAAATGTATTAAATACGCACAAAATATGTGAGACCGATGCAAACGATCTAGAGATCGCTCATTTGATCGTAATCAGTCATCAACATTACAAAACCATTACCATTACCACCATTATCATTAAATTAAAATTATTACAATTTGCAAATACAAAAGACATGAACGCGCTCGCTAGGATGTGTAAGAATTAATTTATTTAGATTAAGTAAAATATGGGAAACATTGTGATTTGAATTAAAATGTTATGGTCCACCACTCTAAACGAAGAACTACAATAGATTCTGCGTAAAACGAAACGCATTATGAAATTTATTTTTTAAATGTTCTGACGTACCAAAGACGTCAACGCGCTCACTGTGCATTTTTTTATTCTTTTGGTGAACTCATGAGTTTCTTAATTATTTTCTTATAATCGTTCAATTTAATCATGATTATGATCACGATAATCGCTTTAGCAATTGACTCAGTTCAATTCACACGCCCCTATTTTGGGACTACCAGAATAAAAATGTAGGAACCTCTGCAACTGAAACAGTGAAATAGGAGTGTAGGTATTTTTATACGTAGAACATCAGTAACAAGCTTTGATTTATTTGATTTATTTATATTTGTACCTAAGAACGTAAGCACCTACATACTTGCTTCATATTGAGATTCATATTTTTTTGCAATATACTATGCATAGATAAAGCCCACTTGCTTTGCTAAAAACAACCAAGAAGAACGTCTACATAATTCGTCATCTCATGTCCAAATTTGACTACTGCATGCCATATTGGTCCATGATTTATTCCAACTCTACTCCTTTACTCATAGTTATTTGAATATGATCCACATTTGTCTTCATAGCATCGTTGCCGTAATCCTTATTTCCATAGACGCGGATCATATTACCATCGTGTATGCGAAACAAGCAAGACACACAACACGTGATTATCGTCCAGGGTAGTTGCACTCACGTAAACGAGTTCACATTTAATCATATCCTTTTCTTTACCAACCAACCGTGTTTCACAGTACCGCAGACATGACGTGCAATTATCCAAAGCTATGCATCACTTTTTTTCGTGTTTGCGTGCGTGCGTAAGCATTCTGCAATTGATTCGGCACGTTCACGCGAGCTGCCAAGATTTCTACTCGCCAATTGCATCGCAAAAACGTACATCGCCATTTACGCGCGTCGGTACGTCCGGTAGGCGCCTTTATTATCACCCCGCCACCCGCCCACACCTCTAACACCTAGCACTGAGCCAATCACAGTAATCTATTCGAAATCTTCAAGAACTTTACGCGCGATTACTATCAAACAGTGCGGTTTGCGCGGGAAACAAGCGGCGCCATGTTTGATTTCAGGGTAAAAAACGTTCCGTTTCACGCAACATCGTTAGTGATCAAACACTTAATAATATTTCAAGCCTCAATCACACCATCCGTCAATGTTCCGTCGGAGCCTGCAATTTTGTCATTCAAAATCGTCAAAGCTAGTCTTGGGCCCGTTATGGGATTAATTAATAGCGCTGCGGTCGCTACGGTCAGCCATAAGCCGATGCAAACGAGCGCAGCCGGCTCACATGTACTATGAAAAACGTTGGAAGCGCGTGTCTCGATCGTGACTACATCAGTCAAATCTGCGCTTGATATTCAGGGGATAGCATTCGTTACGACAACGCGTGCGACTCTCATACAGGCTATACATCATTTGCAGAATATATTATTGTAATGCGTCTAGTTACTGTATCATATTTTATTTATTCGTGTTCTTTCAAATCTTTTTGCTCGTTTCAGCTAATAGATTTTCATCAAATTAGACGTTAATAGGTTTCAATAAAGACACTATTGACAAGATCTGACGGACACTGTCGTGAGCTTGGAAAATATCACCACTGTTTTTTCCCTGTATATTCTTACAGTGTCATTTTGAATTGCCTGCTGGCACTCGTATGTTTTTAATCACCTATCCGGGCAGATATTTTATGTTATGGGACTTTAACATGCAATAAAACGACACTGCACCGCGATTGTAATAAGTATGAGTGCATAACTTGTTACGCGAAGCCTAACATTTGACTTCACAATGCGACCAATCCTGTATACATTCGTAATTAAGCCAGTAAAGAGGCTAGACAATCAAACCCTTTGTCCTGCAAAGCGCAACATGACAGGGTATCTTTGCAATACAATCATCACGTTGCAAGTGCCCAAGGGACTTCGAACCTTATATAGCTTAAAAATAATCCCAAATTCCTTTATCTTCCAGTTTGAAGAGAGCGTGCGTATGTTTGTATTCGAGCTGTATCGTAAAAGGCTCGAGATCACGCTATGAAGGCTGCGTTTTGTACACGTACAATTGCACCGCCATTGTAGAACGGAACGTAACGATGACAAGTTACAAGAATTAGGAGAGGAGATAAAGAGGTAATATCATCGTAAATTGTTTTAGTAAACTCGCTGTCCTTTTGCTTCAATAAACTTAAATGTTATTTTGCGTTGCGTGAAATGAAATTCAATCGTTGTTGCTTCAAAATGACATTTCACCGGCTGAATTCAACTGTCAACGTCATCTTATGACATGGTGTTGGAGTTTCCAGAATAGCTGCTTTTCTCATCCTTAACATTGCATAAATTTACACAATGCTAAATTAATTAGCTCTGCCAGTGTTTTAAAAAGGAGACTGTAAAATACATTGTGATGACACACTTAACAAAACATATGCCATTAAAATCAGTATTAAAATCGGCCCACATGGCCCAAAGAATAACTAATTTTCTTGTAGATAGATCTTCTGCTTATCAAGATAAAGTCGTTAATACATCTTTCAGTTCACATACATATAAAATTCGTGTGTGCAAAAACGAACAACAATGATAAATATTGTATCTGAGAGCACAGATGAAATACAAATAGTAGACACTGAACAAAAGTTTCACTTTGTTATACTACTAAACTGATTGAATATATGAATATAATCTGTGCACAGTAAACGGAGATAAAACATTTATGGCCTTACTTATAAAAATATGTCAAAAGATAAACAGTGCATAAACTATTGCCATCTCTTACCTCTGGGTAATAACAAACAGTGACAGGGCTAACTTTAAGCAATGATTAAATTTAAATTGCGTTTATAAGTATGGCTGTTAGAAAAAAAAAATAGGCTACGGCGTGGTTGTAATTTCAACTCATATTTATTTAAAAGTTTTAGATTAATCAATTATAATACATAATAGAGTGGAAGAAGAAAACCTGTTTTTCTACCCTTGGACACGTGGAACTATCACCTAGACGTTTTAAAGTGATACTATTGGATAAATGCATATTTGGCTTTGACTTTGTGCCGACCCCACTTTGCGTGGGATAAGGGCACGAAAATGATGATGATTCATTTAGTTTTTTTTAATATTAAGGTGTGCAATCAAAGATACGTCCTAAGTTATGAAAAAGATAAAGGTCGTTATGCGAACTCGGTAACGGATTTTTGGATATAAAGAAACTTGGAAAATAACCTGAAACTGAAACTTAATTCAACAACTGAAGTCCAAGCAGTTTTAAATCAAATCCCTGGTGCAATAAAGCACATTTTCCATTGTAAGTAGTTGCGCAGTGCAATAAGAATGTGTGAAGGCGGGAACTTACACGAGCCGCGTCTCAAAAGGCGATAAACAATGGGACATTGATCCTGTCCGTGTTGATTTGTGGCACATTCGATTGAGCCGTATTGGGCATAATGTTCTCACGTGCCTATTAAAACGAATTAACATCTTATGACATTATTGATAGTTTTTATTTTTATGATTCGCCTCTCAGCTCAGTTGCTGGTGCTCTGCCTTCTGCGCCGTAGGTCATGGGTTCGATCCCCACCGAGAACAAATATTTTTGTGGTTAACACCGATTGTTCTCCGTCTGGGTGTTATATTGTATTCTAAGTATGTATTTACAAAAAAATATATAATTATACAAGTATTATATCAGCTATCCTATTCGTACTACAATACTCCATACAAAGACCGGCCTTGTCCTTTTCACAAGAGGCATCTCAAATGTGTCGAAATGCAACTTTTTTACAGAATTTGAAATTCGAAGTTTCGAATGTAATATTTGAAATTCGAAATTTTTAATTCTGAACAAACTACAAATAGGGAAGTTAATTAATTGACTCTTTTATAAAATCGAACTCTCGAAATTTTTCGGATAACATAATAATTAACCCTACCTAATAAGTCAATTTATAAAATAAATCAATAATAAATTATAGTTTGAAAAACTAAAAAAAAACGCTTTTATAACTAATTGAACTAATAAGTTAAAAATAAAACTGTAATAATCAATTGAAAAATTTATATTATTGTACAAAAAAGCGTGGGGTGCTTTTTATAATAACTTCAGATATAATAAACTATTGATAAAATATTTTCAACAATGAAAATCAAGCACGCTTTGTACAATAATATAAATTTTTCAATTGATTATTACAGTTTTATTTTTAACTTATTAGTTCAATTAGTTATAAAAGCGTTTTTTTTTTAGTTTTTCAAACTATAATTTTTTTTTTACTTTTTAGTTTTTTTTTTTTCATTTTTTTTAATTTTTTTTTTCATATTTTTGCATTGTCATCGACCTTTGACAGGTGTGCAAAGTTTGAATCAAATCTGATCGTTCAAAGTAGGACAAAATCGAGCTCAAAGAGGTCGGTTACATACATACATACATACAGGTGTAGCTAATAAAAGCGTTATAAAAAAAACAGACATCTATCATCTCGTTTGTTTTGTTACCAATACCCACCTAGTCTTTGATAAACCAGGTAAATATGATCCCATTATCGTGGGTAATTCGAAACAGGCGTAGAAATAGCCATACAAGGCACGACATTCAGCGCAGACAATGCTAAATGCCGCGACAGTCTGTCGAGTCGCGCGACTGAGTCGCGTGCTTGTGCGACAATAAGCTGTAATGAAACAATTTGGCGACAATGCACGCGCCGATCGGGATGATAAAGGTGAACTATTGCTTTGTTACGGCGTGGTGCAATTTGTAGACTTTCAGCGGGGTTCATATTTTGTTCTATAAGATTTTTGAACTAAACTTACTTAACTAAAACTAACTTTTTAAACACAACATTTGCATTTTTTTTACTTAGGTATCGTATCCTTAAAAGGTTTTTGTCAGAACAAGTTGAGAGCCCACCTGATGTTGAAGGATACCTAACCTCTACATAAAACAACTCCGTTTCCTTACGGAGTAAATGCCCTATGCTGCATTGCATTGCACTGTGAGTTGAATTGAACTCTGAGTTGTTAGGTCTTAAACGTGCCTTTTGTTTAATAATAATAATAATAATAATATCGTTTATTTCAGACAACATAAAATGCACACATTACAAAAATGAAACATCTTAGGTCCATAGTTAATAAATACCTTAGAGACTAACATACATAAAATAAAATAAAATTACTAATCAAAATCAAATCTTAGGGGCTTTTTTCGTTAGCGCACCCCTAAAGCGACGATAGACGATTCCTGGCGGCCAGAAATCCGAATTGAGAAACATGTCCCCATGCTTCGCAGGCACTTGAAGCACGTACGATTTAAAGGCCGTGTCTCTCACTCCCGATGGCTCTAGCCGCTGCAGATGTAGCTGTATTGGTGGCGGGTCCTTAATCCAAAAACAGATCCTCTCCTTTACGTAGCAAAAGACCTCATCACCTGAAGTATTCGGGTCCAATCTCGAGAGGTAAAGGAGGATGGTCGGGTCCACAGCACGCAGGGTGGCTTCGGATGCTATGACGCTCGCGGTACCACGTTTATTTCGTGACGGTTTCGCTTTTTTCTCCACCAGGGTGAAACCATCTTTATCGACTTTCTTCGATGTACCTACGGGGATCTACGTTTGTGCCTTCTGCCTCAAAACAGCGCAAGGCACTGGAGATGGTTGAGGCTGGCCGGACGCTTGCGCATAACTTTTCTTCTTCGCCGGTTGACGAGCTGGCGGAGTAGGAAGAGATGTTTTCTTCAAAAGCTGCGGTGTTGGCACGGCCGGGGCAGTCGGGCGGTCAATAACCTGCGCATCGGTGTCACATGTCGCGCTGCTGACGGGTGACGTTTGGGATCGGGTGACACCACGCTGCACACATACGTTACGCGCTGACGCGGGCGAAATCACTGCTTCGGTATTTTTATTGCACAATTCTTCGACTTGCGTCTTCAATTCGGTGATAGTTTTCTCCGAATTGTCCAACTTGGTCTTTAGATCTGTGACATCGGTCCTTAGCAGCATGATGTCCTTAAGCAACCTCGTAACATCGACATGGTCAAAGGTCACGGGAGGCAGCTTGTGGAGGTCTCGTGCTACGTAGGTGGGCACATCATCCGGGTCGGTTTCTAAGAATACCTTGAAAATGTCCTGCAGGTCCTTCTTGCCGCGTCCATCTCTCTGCCTAGTTATTAAGCGGATAGTGGTCACGGCTGTGTCGGCAAGCACCCTCTTCGCTTCCAGAATCTGGTCCTCGATGAAGCTGGACACAAGAATTTGTTCCAGAGAAACCTGGTCCATAACTGGTTTAAGGCGGTAGCACCTACTACTTCACCAGACTCCACATAATACCCAATCATGAGTGGGTTAGTTTCTTAGTACGAACTACCTAAGGGGGTGTCTAGTGTATCTGAGGACGCTATTTGTATTAATTATTTTATTTTATAAATAAAATCCACAGCTCTTAAAAATTTAAACAATATATTCTACGGCCAATAATGGATAATACCTATACTGTTTGTAAAACAGAATTTTAACTAACCAAGTACCAACCAAAACTGTTTTTACAAATATTTACACAAAGACAGTTACAATTGAACAAATAGGTACCTAGGTACATATTTACAAAATACTCAAGAATGATGAAGATGCTAATGCGCTGTGCCAGATACCCACCAAGCTTTTGGGTCACGCGTCGCTAAAAAATTATACATACATACACATAATTTTATATGTAATTAGTTTTTAGACTAACAAACATACTTCTCCGTACAAAATCATTCACACAGAGCTCAGGTGCTATTTTCGCTAGTTCTTGTAACTTACGCCAACTTTTACTCCCCATATTGTGCGTGTATTTACGCAGTGATGCGGTCTATTGTGAATTAGTTGAAGAATTTAAACGCACAGGATTCTCAACCTTATGGTCAGTCGCGCATTGCATTCTCTACCTTACGGTTTCTGAGCGTTATGGACATAATTTCGTGAGATATCTAGGAAGTGCTCGGACTATTTTGCTGGAACTAGAGCTATTTACTGTATTGTGTGAGAATACTAAAAATAATATAGATTCTAGTGGTTCTCGTTGCACTAAGGTAAATATAGGTTTATAATAATAAAGGTATCCTGCGCGAGTTTGTTTGTGTGTTCCCGGCCAACTTCGACGCCCTTTTTCAAACACTTGTGATATAAATTTTTGCGCCTAAGTCAGTGCCTGCGCCAAATTTCATGAAATCTTAAATGTATTGAGTAAAACTTTGTAATACAAGTATTTACAAAAAACAGTTGAGCTATCAGCAGACCGTAGAAACGATCTAGAAATAGCTCAACTGATCCAAATCAGTGCCAGACGGAAGCGTCTCCAAAACGCTGGTGAAAAGATTATTTTGATAGGTTTTGTATTAGTTATGTATTGGTTATTAATTACATGCCTACCATAACTATAATTAAAAAGAGAAAATTTAAAAAAATATTAAAAAAAATAATCTTCTATCTAGTCACTCATCCAATTACGTGAAGGTGATTTTACATGAAAGAAAGAAGAAATAATGATAAATAAATAAATATTCTGCTTCTTATCGTATCACTGATTCTTTCGAACCAAGATAATTTCGAAGAAAGAGAACAACAACAGAGAAAGAAGAAAGTAAACTTGATTACTTGATCCACACACACCACACACCTTTTACAAATGAACTAAAATAGTCATAGCACACTATTGCTAGGCACATGATGTAATCCAGGCAAAATGAGCTTACAGATAAGTTAATTGACTGAATCACGTGATGGTTTAATCAAAGGATAGCTACAGATGCAACGTTATCTATGGCAGTGGTTTTACATACTTTAGAATAACCATTTCATCATTCAATTTCATTTCACTTCTGAACTAAATTACTTAAATTTAATTTTGCAAGCAAGTGTGAGTAAACAACTGTCAAATATTTGATTGATCGATTAGTTATCCGTAAAGCAGGGCTCTAGGAAATTAATGAAAAAAATACTATACGCGCTCGTAGTAATCATCATCCGCATGAAGAAGTTAACTGTTGAGGGGTGAGATTCATCCCTTATTCCTCATATTTAGAAGGGGTTGGTAATTACTGCAAACTTGGCAGGCAGATCGATGCAATACTGGTGTTTAGTACTCAGAAGCACAACGTGCGTGTTTTACCGCCTCTATAATGGAGAATGCTCTGATGAGCTATTTGAGATCATCCCTGCGTCGAAATTCTATCACCGCTCTTCTCGACATAGAGACCGTGCTCATCCACACATTTTGGATCCATGGGTTTCTCGTACACCTCGCTTCTCAAGATCGTTTCTTCCTCATACCCATATATTGTGGAATAAGCTACCACCAGAGGTGTTCCCTCTTAATTACAACATGAATAGCTTCAAGAAAAAGCTTAAAAAATTCCTCCAGGGTAGGCAACGCAACGACAGCACCCTTGGTGTTGTTGGTGTCTATGGGCGACAGTGACCGCTTACCATCAGGTGGGCCGTAAGCTCGTTTGTCTAACTTATACATAAAAAAAATTATACTGCCCATCTTTTATTTTTTGTACGATAAAAAATGCTCGGCTCAGAATATAGCCGGTGCGGTGTGAATGTCCATAAATATTGATTTATTTAAATTTAATTTAATCAATTAGATCCCTACGCCATCAATAATCAAAATATCTATTACGAAGCCATTACAATTAATTTATATTTTATCGGGAGTACTGTAAAATAATTAACAAGTAAAGTAACTGGAAACACTTGTGAGTCCGACTTTTTCTGGTTCTTGATCCGGCTAAACTTTAAGATGCCTCCATTGCATATATTTTTAAAAGAAGTTATTCGGTTATCTTTATGTATATCTTTCACATGTTACCTGCGAACTACAAATGAACTAAATATCTTATTGAGTGTTTCTTTCTTTTCAGATCTAGCCGTATTTCAAAACCCAACGTTCATTTAAAATTGGTAAGATAATACGATTTCAATATATTTTTTCACGATGTATTATCGTGTAGGTATTAATGGATTCTATTGCAAGGTGATGACGATCTGCGAAATATTACTGGCAAACGCTGGAACAGAAGAGTCTAATACCTGGGTTAGTGACGCGTCTTGCGAGAGACCTACGTCCAGCAGTGGACTAATATAATATATGATGATTGGGTTATCTGCGTAACCTATTACTTAAACAACCTTTATCAGCAAAAAAATAACTAAACAAAAACTATTTCAGAGTTTTGACATATAAATAGAATCCAGCTTTACAACAGTCACAGCACAACCCTACTGAACGAGATTTTCTAATGAATAAATTGACCGGCCTGTGACGACATTTGCATCGGATCTATAAATTGAACAAATTTGAAATTCATTGCGGACACGCACCGCCAGGCGACACCTGCTGGATTCCAGCCTGATGAATCGACTCAACCGGGATCCGGCTTTCGATGACGAGACTTTTAATGGTCACGTCACTATTTTTATATTCAAAATAGAATAAATAGAATAATTTATTTATTTCTAAAACAAGCACTTATTATACCAATAGATATAGCTTATATTAGCAAAACTACAAATTTTAATTTTCATAATAGTTTTCACAATATCTTAGATTTCAGATTGGTTTCTTTCAATTTAACGCAGACAGAGTCTACACTAAGTCGTAATGACTTGACTCTGCTTTCCATTTAGGTGGCGAAAATAACCGTGTAGCCGTGTAGTAAAAATAAAATAAAACCTATTTATAACGTGAAACAATCAATATTTAATCTAATTAATAAATGGTTACAGATTCAGATCAGTTGAGCTATTTGTAGATGGTTTGCGACGCGACGATCTGCTCTAATAGCTTAGCTGTTTAGGTATATGTGTACGTCATGTGTTTTTTAAATGCCAATAACATAATTAAAATAAGAGATACATATAACATAACAATTTAAGTTACACATACTTTATTATATATTCATTGTGATTTTCTTTGTAAATCTCGAACAATAAAATTTTAATTTTATAAAAGCTGTAATTGTTAATCTACTTTTGCCGCTGACTGTATCAAGCCCTAAAGAAACATCTATAGGTTTAGTGACTAGGTATACTATACCTACAGGTTACCTAACATGGTTTTTTAATTTATTTAATTTAAAGCTACAAACTACAGCAAAACGGAATTGCTGTAATCAAATAGCTACATCAATCAGTTACGCATAATCATTTGTTGCGAGTTTAACATATCACAAAAAAGTAAGTTCCTGCTACGACCTCTGAGCGAGGAAGAGCTCAGAGGTCGTAGCAGAAATTGATCTTACGTTTTTTTGTGATTTTTTGTTTTAGTCAACATGTTTTTTTTTCAAAAACACAATAAAATATTAAAAATAATTAGTTTTTCATTATTTTATTGTGATTCCGTCTTTTTAGTCAGGAACGTGGAAATCTACTAAAATAAATTCTTTTGCACTTTTGTGTTTTGCTTTAAATTAAAAACTATTTTAAGGGACTTTTAAGGCCTACTGTACTGTAGGTACAGTACCTAGGCTAGGATCCAAACATAAGGTGGATCTAGTTAACAAAGAGGCGCTCGCGGCGGTTGCAACGATACAAGTAATGATACAGCTCTTTGACCTCTCGTATCTCAAATGATCTAGTAATTCCATCATCATTCTAGCCGTAGGATCACTGTTGAATATTCTACACCATAGATATACAGAGCAATCTGTTCTGCAACCAATGATTCCCAGAAAATATATTTATTCCAATTAGTGGCATTCAAGTGTCAATTCCACGCAAGGAGCCTTTTGTGGCGCACTTAAAAACCTTTCACTACACTCAAAAATCAAAATAAAATATGTGTATGTCAATGATATCACAAGGATCACTTTGAAACGTCTTAAAGCTAGGTGCCAGTTCCACGCGGCCAAGCCTAGAAGAACAGGCAACGTACTACGTACACTGGTTTACAAGAGCTAATGACATGACAAGAAGAAGAAGCGACAACAACTTGTCTATTCATTGTAGTGTGCGTGTGCACTCATAGGTAATTAGTGTGTACCGATAACACTTAAACATTGACGGAAGCTTGCACACATATACTATAAACGGTTAGGAGGAATAGTCGGGCGCGCCTTCGTGGATTGCACTATCTATACCTGCCACGTAACGCTACTGCATAATGGCATCTTTAACTATATCCCCTCACAGTAGAATCTGATATCTCTAGGATTAAAAGGTGTGTGAAAGAAACAGCTCTAGATAAAGTAATAAAAATAAATCTATCTGATTCAACATTTTAAAGTTAAGTAAGTCACCATAGGCAGAGAGTTTATCGGTTTTGGAGCCTGGGTGGTCGTGCACCGTTCAGTTTCAGAGGAACTTCCTCCCGCGAACACTCAGGCTGTGGAATGATCTGCCTGCTGAGGTTTTCCCTAAGGACATATCATAATGATATAGAATGGGGTTCTTTATAAAGGGCGTTTTAAAAGTTTTAAGGGCTTGTGATGCCTCTGATGGTATTGCAGGCGTCCATAGGCAACAGTAACTGCTTCCCATCAGGAGGGCCGTATGCTTGCTTGATGAGGCCGCGAGTAACGAATATACTAGAGTATTATCGCTTATTAGGATAATGCCAATTCAGGGAGAAGCCAAAAGATAAATGATGTCTTGTTTACTATGATGTGGATTAGAAGTCGTGACTCTTTCTTTTCCTGCTATCCATGTTGATGTACTACTAATTCACATTCCATAGAACCGATTCTCTGTAGACCACCCACAGCTTACAAAAACTAATCTTATAAACTGCTAACGTTATAATCTAGAAATTATCCCCACATCCTTACGCGTTACAGGAACACTTAACTATCCAGCAATGTATTATGCAAATATGGGAATTACCTTGTAATATAACGGAGAGGTAATCGCTGAGACCGTAATCAGAGCACTGCTTGACGAATATACCTACCTACATAATATAAAGGGTTATTCATTATTAGCTACACAAACTGACAGGGCCTAAATTTTAGGGTCGTGAATATTTGTAGCTAATAATGAATAACCCTGTAATGCCAGATGAGTACTGTCGTGAAAACAAGACTGTTTCATTAACCTACCCACACACACATGTAAATTTACTTTTGTCAAATATGCTTGGTTTGAGCATTATTTTGATAACGTGCGGTTAAAGTGCGGTTCTGGCCAAATACATGCGATCATCGGCTGGCAAAAGTTGCATGAAAATCAATATCTGTCGTGTTTAGCGGCCAGTTAGATTACATATTAAATTCATGTGTCGTGAAATTTAAAAATGGAATGATCTTTTACTTCGAGACATAGCAACCAAGGAGGTAACTTATCAAAGGTTTTATTTTCGAATAAAAAGTTCTGCCTAGCCTAGTACAAATGCTAAGTAAGGTTCTGGCTAGGTACTTTTTTTTTTTTTTTAATTTATTTAAAGGGCTTTGTCGCAATGCGACCACACTGCCCTATAATAAAGGCTAGGTACTTTCACCATTAAAAGACTACTTAAAACAACAACGCGCACGAATTTAATTTGAAGTTTTCCTGTCTAGTTTGATACAATGTATAATTGTCAGTGTCCCTGTGTAATATAGGCTATATTTTTTAACTATAGCTACCCACCCAGTGTTATTAAAAAAAAACGAAGGTGACAGTAAATGTAAAAAATTTTTTTTTTCTTTCGCGGGAAGCTGGGGCAGATTCTTGTACCTATTATTTATAACGTTTAAAAGTGATCTTTGTTTTTCTATTGGACATAAATATCATCTAGCCATGTTTATTATCCAGAGTTGTAAACGTCACAGGCATTTCTCATGATAACAATAAAATAGCTTTGCAAGTATCAAGAAATAATATTTGTTTTTAGTAGTAGCTGTGAGTAGTTAAGTGAAATGAGTGAACTACGAATTATAAGTAGATGAAGAGGACACACTGGTTAATAAATTGAAAATCATCAGAGTGAAAATATCGATTATTCATCTGTGCTAGGTAAAGATAAATAATCTATAGATAGTAATACATCATAATAAATATTGTGGACAATCCACACAACACTATCTAGCCCCGAATTAAGCAGAGCTTGTACTATGGGAACCAGATAGTTGGTATAAACTTATATACATTTGTAAATACATACTTAGAATACAATATAACAACCAGATAGAGAACAAGTATCTGTGTTGACCAAACAAATA
The DNA here is from genome assembly GCA_939531255.2 of Thera britannica. NCBI lineage: Eukaryota > Metazoa > Arthropoda > Insecta > Lepidoptera > Geometridae > Thera > Thera britannica. The sequence continues at coordinate 2,171,834 of OW618037.2, forward strand.
TTTGTTCTCGGTGGGGATCGAACCCACGACTACGGTGCAGAAGGCAGCGCTACTACCAACTGAGCTGAGAGGCCAGTCAAAATTTATTTCTCTGAAGTTATTAATATAAACAAAAGACTACGTAAAAATGCATAATTTTATTAACACATAATCTTAAGAAATTTAAGCTTCTTCAAAAAAAGCGATAAGTATCGCGTTTAAGTCTTTTGTACTGAGAACTCATAATAAAGTTTTATTTTTGAAAAAAAGATTTCTTTGCCATTTATTATATTAATAAGTGAAGCAAACCTATAATTATTTTTAGTTTCAATTATTTATTTTATATCGTGTTGATTTTTGCAAATACTATTATCGTTCGCCAAACTTAGCACCGTGTGTCGTAAGTGCCCTAACTCAAATAATAATTGGTATTTATTCTGCGCTACCATGCGATCTTTAGCCAATTATTTATTGATATTAGAATATTGGCCGGAGCTTGCGTGTTCGTGGGTTCAATTCCCGAACTGACACATTTTATACGCGTAACGTTTTATTGAAAATCGTGCGATTCAACTTAATATTAAGTGAAGATAAACGACTCTACCGTTCTATTTTATCTAAGTAAAAGTAATATAACTGTTACTAGTTTAAGTGCTTGCATTCAATATAAATTTTGTAAAATTTCTTGAGATTATTCGAAATATTATGAAAAACAATGATCAGTACTATATTTAGTGATTGTTTTCTGTTGTTATTATATTTTATTTTATCTTAAGTATTTAAATATTAAAAATATGTATTAAATATTATAATAGAAAATCCACGCAACACTTTCTAGCCCCAAACTAAGGATCTTTGGGAACCAGATAGCTGATACAATACTTATATAATTTTTTTTTTTGGAAGTACATACTTAGAATACATACATTTGTTATCATATATCCATTATAAAGAAAGTGAGCTTTAAATTACCGCAATATTCTTTTTCCTTACACGGGAGTGAACTTTCATATTATATTTATGTTTTGATCAATTTTACTGATTTTTAAATTGTTTACGCACCTTCACTCTAATTTTTTGGTTTAGATTGACCGGACTATAAAGTCTATAATCTTAATCAACGATAAATATCAGTGAACATTAAGCGCGGACCACACATTAGGTACGGGCGCAACATAGCACAGACTAAAAAATGATATAACAATTTAGGATTTCCCAACGCCATAAATATGTGGCCCGTGCCTTAGACTTTGACATAGGGCATAAAGTTTGTCTGAAAGAGATCGCTCATAGTGATAAGACCACACCTTTGTACTTTGCTATAGTTTTAGTATTTTCGTTAAATGTGTAATGTCTTATTCTTGTGGTGTACAATAAAGTGATGTATGTATATATCTGAGTCCTCTCCATCTAATACCGGCTTCCCGTGATCTTAACAATGTCGTCGTTCCATCGGTGAGAGCTCCAACAGGTGAGTTCAACTCCTAAGGCTTAAAAATAATACTTTCTGGTATTCATATTTAATGTTGTCGATAAAACCAGTCACAGGTAACGCTATATCCACAGAATACAGAATACAGTAGAAATGCGATCATGCGCCGTTTGTATGGGAGCCGAAGTCGCCAGTTTTACATTTCCACTATTATATTTAAAATATCACTAAATATGAGTATTCTAAGAAAAAGGAAGGAAGGATGTTATGAAAGTATTTATATGTTTTATCTTGTCGCTTAACTTGTTCGGAAAGTAATTCTTGCACTGCTGCAAGGCATTTTTCACTTTACGACCTCCGATAAAACTGTTGAATTAGTGAACACACACATACTCGTACATTATATGTACCTACAAACAACAATATTTATTTATTTAATGAGTCTCACAAGGTCTATTGGCTTACGGTCTTGACAGAATACCAGCGCATAGCTTCCTCACAATAGCTAGGCAGTATGCTGAGTCAAGGCCCTTTTGCTACTGTAGCACACAGAAACACGACGCACTTCTCCAGTATCGATGTATTGTTTGTATCTTTCTTCTTTTAGTCTCCTTGTTTTTTACTGGTTTATGTGTGCTTAAGTAGTAAATAAATAAATGTCTATGTATGGAGAAAGGAGCATATAATATGCTTATGCATTTTGGCGACACTTTTCCGGCCACATGGCCGTTCTACTTTGTTCCGTGGCTATATCTGCCCCACGCCACTCCTAACGCATAAACGCGTGTTAGGTCCCTATCGCAGCCTCCGACCCTGATGTTGCGATAAGATAGAGATGCGATATACCAGCTTACCACGCGATACCGCAGACATGCAGGAAATGCAGCTTTGAACTGTTCTAGAGAATTGTCTATGAAAACTGCGGAGTTGATATTTCTACTTTTCAGTTGAGCCTCTTCATGAGCCGAAAAAAAAAGTGACAGTGTGCTATTTTATAGGGTAGCACACTTTCACGTTTCTTTAGGCTAAAAGACAAAGACCATCACATAAATAAAAAAAACTTTTCGCATACGGATTCTAGAAGTAAAATAAAAAATCGAAACAAATTGTGTTTGTTCTGTTAGTGTATTTTGAGAAAATGATACCTTATGCGCTCAAAAAACCCATTCTATAAGTCATGAAAATTCAATAATTTCAAAATTTATAAAAACCTTACATAACAACTTGCTTTTAAAGTTTAATAAATTTTTTTTGAATTTATTTCATTATAAATAATATAGGTGTATTTATTGAATGAGAGTTAATTTCTTTTAATTCAATAGACTTAAGCAGATAGTGATGATGGTGAATTAAAACAATAACAATGTAAAATTAGGGGTAAACCCATCCACTCACCAAATGATACTTTCCAAGCAGGCTCACCTCTAATATTTAACTTGAGTCTATCGCACCCTTCGCCAGTAATCATATTTCGCCTCGCACCACGCACGGATTGAACATGGACAGTAAACCAACACGTCGCAAGGTAAGACAGGCTATTTTACAGCAGTGGGTAACCGTAGGGAGGTCCTATCTGATCCTCTGGCAGGTTACTTTAGCCGGATAACTCTATCTGGTGAAAATAGCCGGTCAGAAGAAGCTAGGAGTGCTAGTGATGAAGCTATTAAATAAAAAATATTTATTTCGATCAATATTACATGCCAGTAACTTAGTATAGCACCACTGTTTCCTGCATTGGGTTTGGAATTCTTCAAAAAATACAGAATATAGGACATTCTTAGCCCATCGATTCTGCATAACTCATCATTATTTAGGTAATTGAGCACTTCCGATTTACAAAAAAAAAGTTTACACCTCGAGTGAAAACTACAGGATGGTGGATGAAAAGCGATTGTAAAAAAGGTAAAAGCTTGTTTATGTTTATTTATTTAATCAGATCCAAATTTTCAATCTTTGACTATCTTAAGCTAGTCCTTAGTCGTCTGTTCACTAACCAATTTGAAAGGCTGTAAAGCTTTTCTGAATGACGTCTGTAGAGTAACCAAAATATTTAAGGATAATAATAATAATGTTTTACCGGTTTTAGTAACCTTGTCATTATTTAGCCGACTTTTTCCATAGCCATAGCCAACTCTATTCATGTTGCATAGCTACTTTAGTATGTAACATGTGTACCGAGACGTTATCTCGAAGATCGGCGCTATCGCAGCATCTGATATCGTTTCGTCGAATGGATTCTTGTAAGCACGCTAAATAAATTGTAATACATTGTAGTTTTTCTTTTATCTTTGCGTGAAGATATTTATTGGAGCTTTTATGATGAAACTCGTTTGACCCTCCGTCTCTGATACTAAGTATTGAAAGTAGATGAAGGAAAGACGTTTTGCATATATATTTATATAATTCTTATGTAATTGAGACACAAACGTCAAACATTAGCAAACTTTCACAGCTGTTATGCAGGAAAGCAAAAGAAAGGAAAAGAGGGATCTTTGCTCAACCGTGGAACATGTAGTCGAGTGCACGAAAGAAAATTCTTTCACCACACGCAAGGAATTAAAGACATGACAGGAAGAGAACAGATGACAGAAAAACTCATTGATCCATGACTGAATTAGAACCCTCTACCTCAGAATCGGAAGGCGGAGCTGCTACCGCTAGTCCAGCAGTGCTATTACTACAATAATAATCTTCTTCTTAATGAATGGCATCTGCCCATTTCGGATCAATTTTGCGCCAGTGTCGAGTAGTAAAATGAGTTTAATGATGATAAATTACATAGATAAAATACTTTTTCGTCAAGTCAGTCAAGTAGACAAGTCGGCCCTACCGTAATTGGCTTTGGAAACAAAAAATGGCCGTTTTTTCCAAAACCATCTGAAACAATTTCGATCAAATCAGAATATCACATAATACACTTTAACTCCAACTGTTCAACTTTGAGCTAAGACCTCAAGTAGGTAATGTTGGTTAAAATACCACCGAAATTACACAACAGAACTAAAAATAACACCAGAAAAACAATTCAAATCAAAAAGCTATGTGACTTCCCAAAATGACTGAAAACGAATCTCAGACTAATAATCAATACCTACCTGTTGCCGCGTGCTTATTCAAATTATTCCAAATACCGTAAAGCTCAGTCCACACGGCACAGCAGACTGTGTGTCTCGTGGGCGGGGCGTGTGACAAGTGGCTGACTCGTGTGGGCACGACAGAATGACTGATACCGCATCATTTGAATATGGAAATGCGTTCAAATTACGCAGAAAGCTGACAATTTTCAAACTGTTTACGTTATAGAACTTGGATAATCGTTGATGTTGACGGTGATAATGAAATGCTGTAATTATGCTTTTTCATTACTCGTACTCTGAAAGTAGGTCTGAAGTTGTCTCAGGGGCCTAATTGAAAGTAAAACTTTCAGCCCTAGGGAGAATCGCTTTCTACTGACAGCTGTCAAATTATAAAAAAAAACAAGTTCTATTTTATTCAACCATGTTCCAACTTTCTAAAGTCTTTCTAACTGCAAGGAGGTTGTTCAACCAAATTCCAACTTTTTATTCAGCAAGTAGGTTGGAAACCCATTACAACGGTAAGAAGTTTAAAAAGTCTAATTAGAGCGCAATGTAATATTTAAATAACATAAAGATAGTATTAAATAAATAATATATCTTCTAAATTACTTGATTAGTGTATAGCTTCAACTATTTATTTAAAATAACATAGATTTAAATTATGAAAATGAAAATAATGGCTGAATAATGCTGGCGAGCCGAAGCCGAAGGCCCGTCAGAGAAAAAGAAAAAAAAAACCGGGACGGCGGCAATTCAATCTTCATTTTCACTAATTTTTCTTTCATGTTTTTATTTTTACTTTCCTTGTATTCGTAATGAAAAGCACAGTGTTTACCTCGGGTGAAAGTCTTTTGAGTCCCTCAAGCTCCATTGGCGCCCTCGCTAACGCTCTGGCGCCAAACCCGTCTCGGGACTCAAAAAACATGACTTTCAACACTCGGGTAACAATGTACTATTAAAATGCCGAGATGCCTCTCGGCATATATCGATCGTATTCACTGTGATGACACTTTTGTTACTATAATTATTTTTAAAAAGAATAACAATATACCATACTTACCCATGCTGTATATGTTTTGCACACATCTAAGCGTTCTGTGGTGGCGATCAGTGAAGTGTATAAATATGTCTTGTGTAGTATACTATAGTGTAGTATAGTATAGTGGCGGAATGAAAATTTTCGTCGATTTTCAACTTGATTTGTTCAACGTATCACGATCACATGCTACCTTTTGAAACTGAATAAACAGAATACACCGATAAGTTAACGTCACAAATTATGTCAAAATGTGTTCATGATCAAGGCACTGGTGCAAGCGAAAACCGACTTTAAGGTGACGAATATTTTCATACCGTGACTGTAGGTACATCATAGACAAAAGAAACCGTAAATTTGATAGAACATAGTGGCTGGGCCCAGCGAAAACTATTCTACTAATAAAATTAACAATGACTTGTCATAGCGAGACAAAGTAACTGAAGTCTTTTTATCCCCAAAATCCATTGAACGGTGGATTGTTGGAAGTAATCACCCCCTATTTATTCCAGCATAAATTATTTTATAGTCTTTCGATGTTCATTCATTTGTATTATTAACCGTTTATTGCTACAGAAATTCTATCCAAAGCTCTATATTCCGAACAATTCAATAGGGAGAGTTATTTCAAATAGTTTAATTGAATCACTGGATCCTTTACAAACAAAGGTGCGTGGGCGTACACCCACACTAATTAACGACAGTGCAATTAATGCGGGACACGACACCGATTGTGTTGCCGACTGTACCACCGCCATATTTGCGGAAACATTCTGGGCGATTGTACGCTTGGACCGTCTTTGGTATTGTGACTGGCAGGTACATAGATTCGCGGGCTTGCGATTTCTCTTCATCTTTCGTTTGAGCTGGGTACATAGTAGATACACACGGAAACTACGCGAACTTTATTTTTGTACTTACTTAATTTTTTTTTATTCTTGTTTTTGTTTCATTCTTTTTTTTGATCACTGGTTCTTCGAACCAAGTTGTTATTTTTTTTAATACAACTGGCAGATGGCTGCCATCTATTAGTACACTGTTTCTTTTGTATTTGGTTTTGTTTATTTTTTTTTGTATTTTCTTATACAGGTAGGTAATAGGTATCTTATACCAACTAACTACGTAACACTAATTATTTTCCTGTTTCTAATTGTAATACATTTTGGCGTCCTGTAATAAGAGACACAACGCACTAATTTACAGTTAAGATTGTTTATGCATGATTTCTCTGTTGGTTAGTCAAAAATAAATAAAATAAAATAAAATTATGGTTAAAGACGGAATCATTTTTCATTTGACAGTCCGTCAAAGGAAATGATTCTCTATTCTGGCATTATTCAAAAGTAGAAAGCACATTGCACCTGCCTGTGATCTATTGCAAGAACTGCATCAGATCATCAGAAGTCCACTGCTGGACATAGGCCTCCCTTTTATATTTCTAAGAAGAACGATTATAAAGGCCCATTGCACCGACCGACGATAATGTTAGGTTAGTTACGTTTCGTCTTCACTACCTTTCTTCGTCTTTACCTATACGTTTCGTCTTTAAGTTCGTGAAAGACTTCTTAACCGTTTTTCTCATAATTACAAAGTAAAGAAATCAAATTTCTCCGTTCTCAAGCCCTAGGCTAAAAAACGGACGACCTACGTAGGAGCACTGTGACCATCAGACTGCAAACACGCAGGAGTTATAGGATCGTTACCGACTGAATATCCACGATGTAGGTACTATACCTAATAGGTATATCGACGAGCTTTGTTCAGTCGTCAGTCCGTGGTCACGACTTGAGAGACGTTTTATTTGCGGCACTGGCCGGCCATCTGTTGCGGTACCTTCGACTTCAGTGTTCAATTTCAATTTCAATGTATTTATTCCAGATTAAAAATATCCAATTTTTTTGTAGGTATCAAATTAAATCTAAGAAATTAAATCTTAAAATGTTAGTCCCACAGAAGAGAAAAAACGCTTAAACGTCCTTGCGTACTTATGTATTTAATATTTGTAATTACCCTTGTAATGAAAAATATAACATACGTATATTAATAAATAAATACTGATATTAAGGCCTGCGCACACATTTAGCACGATGGCGATGGCGATAATTGAAGAGCTGTCAAATATCGCTATTATATTTGACAGTGTTCCTGCAGGCCGATCATGTAACTTTTGTTGCAATGGTTTCAATCAATAGTACATTGTTACCTGAGTGTTGAAAGTCACGTTTTTTGAGTCCCGAGACGGGTTTGGCGCCAGAGCGTTAGCGAGGGCGCCAATGGAGCTTGAGGGACTCAAAAGACTTTCACCCGAGGTAAACACTGTGCTTTTCATTACGAATACAAGGAAAGTAAAAATAAAAACATGAAAGAAAAATTAGTGAAAATGAAGATTGAATTGCCGCCTTCCGGTTTTTTTTTTTCTTTTTCTCTGGCGGGCCTTCGGCTTCGGTTCGCCAGCATTATTCAGCCATTATTTTCATTTTCATAATTTAAATCTATGTTATTTTAAATAAATAGTTGAAGCTATACACTAATCAAGTAATTTAGAAGATATATTATTTATTTAATACTATCTTTATGTTATTTAAATTTAAATATTACATTGCGCTCTAATTAGACTTTTTAAACTTCTTACCGTTGTAATGGGTTTCCAACCTACTTGCTGAATAAAAAGTTGGAATTTGGTTGAACAACCTCCTTGCAGTTAGAAAGACTTTAGAAAGTTGGAACATGGTTGAATAAAATAGAACTTGTTTTTTTTTATAATTTGACAGCTGTCAGTAGAAAGCGATTCTCCCTAGGGCTGAAAGTTTTACTTTCAATTAGGCCCCTCAGGCAACTTCATACCTACTTTCAGAGTATGAGTAATGAAAAATCTTATTCAAACTGTCAATTTGCGATCACGTTTTAGTTTAAAAAATTGCCTGCTGATCGCAAGTAGTGGATCATGATTGAAACTTAATTAAAGAAGCATGTAGGTATGTGTTTAAAGTCAAAATCACAATGATCACTTTGAACCTATAGCTAATCGGCAAGGTTTGACACCATGTAGGTACACGTGATAAGCCGGAGAACAGGCATACAAAAAAAAATTAATTTGTAAATTTATATTTTTGTTGAATTTTTACAAAATAACAATGCAGCTAGGTATAATAAAGCTTTGAAAGTTTTGAAACCAATGCTTAGGGCCGAGATGGATCCAGCTTGCACCTCCCGCGGCGGCGGACGCATCCGCAGTCGAAGGTTGAACTCTGCGCCCGCCCGGAGCCAACAGGTGCACTCCCTGATAACTACTTGGGAATATGCAAATTAATGGGAATCTGCTGTATTAGAATACACATTATTTACAAAAGCTATTATTATAAAACATTAAATGTACATATTTTTAACCGACTTCCAATCAAAAAGGAAGAGGTTCTCAATTCGGTTGTATTTTTTTTTTTTTTTTATGTTTGTTACCGCATAACTACGTCATTTGTGAGCCGATTTGAAAAATTATTTTTTTATCTTAAAGGTACTGCTTCCAGATTGGTCCCATTTTAATTTTATCAAAATCGGTGTTGCCATTTTTTTTAAATGTTTGTACCTAACTGCATGCCTCCGTCATTTATGAACCGATTTAGAAAATTATTTTTTTATTTGGATGATTATTCTTACGTCCAGATCGTCCTTAACAAATTTTATTAAAATCGGTTTAGCCGTTTGACAATGAAGACGGTTTCTCAAGTTTTTTAAACTTATAATTATGCTTCATAAAAAAACACAATACTGTAGGTACCTACTTACAGCCACCGTACTTAGCTAGCAGCTACAAAAGGAAGCCAGAGTACATGATAAAGCTAACTAACAATGTACAAAATCTACCTACGATATACCCGATTTATTGCAAGCGCGGCCTAATGGCGATCGACAGTTACTAACCGAAGCACCAGATAGAGATATTAACTAACCTAAGATCGGCTAGTGAAGCTACTGCCTCTGTGAACTTAGGCACGTACCAACTGTTAGCCGGTTTTGGGAATAGGACATCACTAGCGACCGGGCAACGAGACACATCACTAGTCGGGATATAAGAAAATGACGCCGTAATGCGTAAATGATCGTTTTCCGTGTATTTACAAACTTGAGACTGAATAAAACACACAAACTTATTTAATTTTTATTTAATTTTATTTCGAACAGCTCCTTCTCCATACACTTCTGCCAAAACTACAGAAAAAACACACAACAAAAACAGAGATAAACAGAGATGAGAGATGTCAGGATAAACAGAGTTCTCTGTATTCAATGGATAGTTTTCGCCTTATTACTACGGAGATGCGTCTCTCTACCTAGCTCCGAATAAAATCCAAATATCTCTGACCACAGACCTGGCGAGGTCAGTGACGGCGAATGTTAGTTATACAAAGGATATAACCTCAGAAATCCAAAAAGGTTTTACTTTTTCTACAAAAAAAAACAAAAACTAAACTACTTATCCAAAGTGTATTTTGTATATCTATATATCCATTTATAATATTAATAAGATGCTAGAATGTGTGATGGTATTTGTTATTCTTTCGGAAAAAGACACTTTAGACAGGAGATTCTGTAAAACAAGAGCAAGAGCCCAAACAAATGAAAAAAAAAAACATTTTTCTACATTGATGCCCAACCAAAATGGCATGACGTATTTATACCTTCCTTTTTCAAATGTGATTCCAACGCTACGAGGATAATGACAATTGCATATTTAAAGCAAATGGAATAATTTAATATGCATTTCTCTAGCTTCCTCTAGCTAAAATTGCCGAAATTTCCGAATATTTACAAAATAGCCCTTGGTCCCCACACCAAGCACAGCAGTCATCCAATACATCGATAATCATGCTCTTACAGCTCGCCCATTAAGGCGCAGATAGCGCTGCTGAATAAATACGCGCTTGTCACGAGCGGCATTAGCCTCCACTTAACTGGATTAGATTGCTGCGATTTTGTTATGTATTGTAGTAGCCATGTTTTCTTTATGCTAACGCGTTTATAATCTGTGATTGGGTAATTACGAGGATTCGTCGATTGGGCGGCATTGGGCGGTAATTCTAAAACATAACCTTTGCCAAAAAGGTACTACGGGTAACTCAATCAATACAATTGAGGTGCGATTCTGGGATTTTCAAATTTTTCAAACGGAAATTGACACCTCACATCGATTTATGGCCTACGCAGCGCACACCTAGGTTGCTGGTGATGTCGATCAATGAAACGCTGTCAAACATCGCTGTCAAATTTGACAGCGCTTGCGCAGGTGTGCGCAGGTCTTTAAGCGATCGCTTGAGTGATTTGTGTTGCTAGAATTGCAGATCGCGGAAGTGTTGAGCTTGAAGCGTGAGCTACAAAGTCGTTACGTATGGGTTCCTTTCTTTCACATCGTATCGAAGAGAAACAAAGCTCGCTCTATAATTTATGGGTGAGTAGATAGGATAAAAATCATCAACACCCAAACCGCAATTATTTCGAGCGCGTGCTAAATCCCGACATCAGTGAAATTGGTCCAATCTACACCTCTTTGCCTGGGGCCTAGATAAATCACCATGCATTGGAGTGCTTAGCTGTGGACGTGAAATTACACCTCGAGCTAGCCAACAGCCGGTCAAAAAGGATTGGTTTGGTCAAAGCGACGACGTGCCGCGATTCTTTTTTTATCAAATGGTAAAAATGTTGAGGCGTAAATGACGTTGGTCGGTGACTCTACCGAAATTAAAACTAGAATTAGCATGATAGAACTGAGTTATCGACAATGAGTGGGCATCAAATACGTATATTTCCAACTTTTTTTGTGTTGCGGCACAAAACACGCAGGAAACTTATTATTAAAGCTCAATACAAATGGTATTGGTGTAAAAAGTATTAGCAAACTAGCAAATGCGAAGCGAAAAGAGTTGGAAACTCACAATACTCAGGATTGTGTGGTATGAAGGGTTGAATAGTTATAAATAAGGTAGCAAAGAGTCCAGACTCCATAGCCCCGTGGCACTAGAAATGGCTTCGTGGCGGCCCGCAGCACTGATGTATGATTACACAATACCTCCGGTTCAGTAATCATTAATACTCGCGAATGAGGGAGAAAACTAAATAAATGGGCTCCGGCCTTCAACCGAATGGTTTGCACAATCAGATCTTTTAACATTTAATTCTACGAGGAAAGCCAAATGATGTTGAGTAACATTTGCTGTTTGGTTGATGATTGGTTTTAAAAATATTTAAAAAAAAAGACACTTTTGTGATAGGCAAAAAAAGGGCAAAAGGGTGTTTAAATGATAGGCAAAAGGGGTGTGTAAATGATCTGCAAATATTTTCACTTCTTGCTTTAGAAAATTCAGGTGGTTAGTTACCCAGCCCTAACTCCAATATTTGAAGACAGCGTGAATACTTGTAAGTATTTGAGGTTATGAAAGTCATCCTATGTACTCTGATATTGTGTGTGTTGAGTTAAAAACCACCGTATTACATATTTGGACCTTGTGCGGACCTCACCTCACTGTGGCCACAGATTTAAAATCAGGATGATAAAAAAATCTACACGATAGCCGACCTCTTTCTCCATTATCCGGATGCATTTCGTAAATAAATGATTTATTCAACTCTACAATCAAGGCAAGTCTAACGAAATAAATTCATTCTGTCCGCAAACAATAACTGTCGCATCGTTACCCGCGGCAAATCGATACAATCGAATCGAACAGTTGCCTTTAGCACTCGTTTCTGAAAATCGAGTTGTTCAAATGGCGAAATTTCTTGTCCATTTTAATTACTGCTCTTATTTTTGACTGGCGGCGTCACCAACTGTACCTACCTGACCTAGGCAAAGCTACCTTGGCCGTAGGTTTTTTTTAAAAAGTTCGTAGAGCCAAAAACAACTGAGAAATATTGGATCTATAGACCAAAATAAAATAAGGATCCAATCCGCTGACTATCAACGAAAAAAAGTATGAAATGACGATGATAATGAAACTAGGATGTTTTGTGTGGTGGTTGTCTTACGATAAAACTGGTGCTAGCCCCCCCAGATGCCTATTCTATTCGAATAAGATGCCAGTATTCGAATAATCGAATGCCGTTGTCATCGTCCGGTTGTCTATTATGATACGGTTTTGATGTGGACGTAGTCAGGCCAAAAAATGAGTCGACATTTTATAAAATTATCGAAAATAGAAGACGAAATTTTCTTTATTCCGCAAAGAACCTAGGCCATAAACTTTCTAGGGCAGATCAAACCCGGTTGGAACATAAAAACTACCCTTTAGGCGAGCCAGAGGAGAGGCTTGGCCGTGGGTTTTGGCCTGAAAATCCTTTTTGCATGCACTTTTCAGCTGGTGAGGGGTAGCTCTAGCAAGTGATACCTACAGGGCCGGGGTGGTAATTTTATTGGCAAAAGCTTTTCTCTAGTTGTTTTCAGTAAATACTATCCTTCTCCAGAATAAGCCAACTTGACAGTTTGTCACAGTCTTCCCCTTAATACATATCTACATACCTACGTTCAATTCATATGATCTGTATTTTCTACTTTAAATTCGTCTAGAGCCGATACATTTGTTATGAAATCCAGCGGTGACAGGAATTGAGTGCTGAATCGATTATTCGAGTGTAAGTTAATGCCACGCTCCCGGCCTTTGTCAATAACCGGTGGGTTTGTTGCGAGGTATTCGATTATTTATTTACAAACACTCGATATCTCGAGATATTCAATTATTTATTTTTATGGGATCGGCGGCTTTCTATATTTCTAGACTGACTCGATTTTGTGCAATCGTTGTTGTTGTTGTAAGTACCTACCTAGTTGCTTGCATACACTGAGTTATTATTATAGGCAGTTAGTTGTAAATACCTACAGAAGTAATGACGGTCTGTTGAAAAATTATTCAACCACTTTAGTACCTAACCCACAACGAACAGGAAGACGCAGAACACCTCCTCAACTGGTGGACCATACCCACCATCACCTATGACACCACCTACCTACAACCTATATGAAGACTTCATTATCTATGATCATTACTTAAGTATAGATCGTGAGATTTCGATCAATTCTGATGGCCTTATGTCTTCTTGGACTTCATTCGTATGGCATATTTTCAGTAGACTTTTCAAGCTGATGATGCAGCCATTTTTGTTTTTCTTTTTTAGGTTAGACAGGTTTTTTTTGTGCAAGTGTTTAGAACATGTACTTACTAAGCTTTAATTTCCTTTTAACTATTGGTAGCCTCTATTTTTAAAGTCGACAGAATACGAGGACCCTAATCACATTTACACTATTGGTTATGCGTTCGTTTCGGCACTCGGGTAAAAAAGGCTAGGTAGTACCATAGACAAAAGAAAACAAGCTGTTTTCCATTGTCTATGGTAGTACCTAAGAAATATCTATTAATAGTAATAGGGCCATTAGGTAACTTAAGAAGGAGCTTCATTGTAGAAATATTATCTCCCTACAGCTTTACAAAGTAAGCCTTGAACGGTGCTCGATAATAGTAATTCAAATCCCTACTAACCGCTAGGTGGACTCAATAACAGGTATGACCCCATATCTCACGGTACCATCGACCACATTTTATTCAAGGAAGGCCAAGCAAAGCACCATTAGTACATAGGTAGTACAGGCTAGAACAATGGCGGCGTGTATTTAAATAATATCAGTTAACAAAAGCCCAGGCATGCCGAAGTCTTGTTATCATTAAAACAGTGCTAGGTACATGTACAGGGGGTTCATTCATTAAGGGACTAAATAAATCTTTAACTCATCGTGCTTTTCATTTAGGGAAAGCTAAAATCAAATTGGCACAAAATAAATCGTGAATTTTATTTTACATAATTCAACAACAAAAACAAATTAAAATGAAGATCAGATAGCCGCTTTCCCGCCTATTTTGTATTGTTTTTTTGTGGCCGGCCAGCTATTCAGCCATTATTTTTCATTTTCTTCATTGATTTTTTTTTTGCCTAAATCCATATTATTAAAGAAATTGTTGAAAGTAAATCATAGTTAAATAATTAAAAAAAAAACATTTTCTTACGCTCATAATACGCAGCATAGACAACTTCTGATTTGAACCAACCGACTGGAAGCCTTGAAAAGAGATTTGAACCATAAAGGTTGAAATCAGCAGTTGTCTATGCTTGGTGAATTTCACTAAACTTCGCGATTAGTTAAAGCCGCATCAAAAGCTCTTTTAGCAGAGCTTCTTCAGAAAAGCTCGTGTACCAATGAGTTTTTCTGTCGAAAAATGTATGTGCACTATGCCAGTACTTACTCTCAAAACGGTTAAGGAAAACATTGTGAGGAAACCGGCGTGTAGTAGAACCTAAAAAAGTTCGAGCAACACGTGTCAAGGGTCAAGCAAAAAGGGCCCGCCAGCGGCTACTTGCGAAAAAACCAGCCCGCACATCAAGTGGATGATGAAAACATTTTTTATGCAGAGCTTCTTTCGTACCTAATACGATCGTTGTTATTTTCAGAGCAGATTAGTTACCGAAGTGGTAATGCAATCAGTGCGTTTGGCCGTTCAACGAAGCACCCTGTCTATAGTATCTGATGCATTATTTATGTGCCGATATAACGGGCAAGGGTAATCTGTGCGGCTCCGGGAAGAAGCTTCTTCGCGGCAACAAACAAACTATTGTACTCGATACTGTTCTAATAATTTATGCAGCAAATAAACCCGAATGAATTTACATGTCAATTGAATGCAGGTTTCGCGCATAGTGTAGGGCTTAGTTTTCTATTTGGACCTTGAACCTTCGTCAGTAGAGACGAAACTCGTGAAAGGATCAATTCATAGGATTATAATTATCAAATCAAATGTTATTTATTTATTACCTTATCGCCATAAGAATAAAGAATAAAACAAATGCAATGGGGTGGAATTTAACCAACAACCGTCCCCTAGATTTGGTTGTCAAATCTTTGAAAACTTGGGAATAAACTCCTTGCGCAGTTTAACCAACCTCCTTGGAACTCCTTGGCGGTCCGAAGTTTTGGCGGCACTGTTTAACTCCATTTCTCTTTTGTTTCAGGTTACCAAAATTACATCACCATCATCAGCCAGAACAAGGCCATTGCTGGACAAGGCCTTTGATACATCTTGGGGGGAAATACCGTATTCAACAGATTTAGCGGAATAGAAACTGTAGTGTTGATATTTACCTATACTCAAGAAATGCTAAGGGCGGCGATAAAGTTTTACTTCCCTACCACGTGGAAGCAAAATATAAATCAGTGGTTTCACCATCGCAACTTGGAACCCTGTTGCAAGAGCTACGCAGCCTTCGGGTCTTAGCAATCTGGAGACTTCAGATCAGTTTTACCTGAACCTCGATGTCGAGGAATTTTTTCAATGGTACGGTTCATGGAATTCTGGCTTGTTTGGAGATTTCGCCCAGCTGCACTGGATCCTGGACTATGAAGAATCCCATCCGCGGTGAGGGTCTTGGCGGTCTGGTCAGTGTTCAGTTTCTTACTGGCCTGCTAAGTCCCAAGCTGCGGTGGGCCGTGTCAACAGAGAACCATCAATGAAAAACGTAACCTAATAATGATTTATTTTATAAGACTTATGTAACACTAACTATAGAAAATGTTAGTGGCTAGCGGGTACTGTCGACTACACTAGAATGTATAAATACACAGTTTTCAATTCCTCTGGATATCATAGTTTTTCTATTTGTTCCTGTACTATTTGTCAAAGTTCGAATAAAAAAATGAGATTTGGAATAAATAAATTTAAAAAACTGCTGAAAAACTCTGAGATCATCAAATTGTTTCATAAATTTTCAGTAAACTGGACAGTCAGAGACAAAAGTAGATAACCTTTCCTGGTTTGTAAACTTCAGTAGGGAGCAATTTCGTTTTGCAGAAGCCTCAAGTTTTTCAAATTAGGTTCTAAGATACTTATAATTGAACTTGAAACCCGGAAATGTTCGTCTACTTTTGCCGCTGACTGTACAATTGAGTACAATATCGTTAATTGTTCCATACAATGCCATTCTAGTTAGTTAAAGCCTGAAGAGACTGCCTCCGATCAAGTGAATGTTACTGTTTCTGGTCACGAGTTCATTACCAAATGTGTATACTAGCCTTTATTATGTAAGTGACGTGTCAATACAGGGTGTAAACATACAATTTAGGAAAAAAAAAACAATTTGATCATGCTTCTTGATCAATTAGCACAAGCACAGATAAAAGCAGCTTTTTTTTTCTTTTCTTTTTAACAATAGCAGCCTTTATACCAAGTGACGTATCAATACAGGGTGCAAAAATACTATTCAGAAAAACATTAAGACCTCTATTCATGCTTCTTGATCAATTAGCACAGGCCTCAGATAATAAAAGCAGGTTTTTTTTTAATTGACTGCCCTCGTAGCTCAGTTGGTATTAGATCTGCCTTATGCGCCATGGAAATCCATGATAAATAAATATGTTAATCAATCCATACAAGACTAGCTCCAAATTAAGCAGAGTACTATGGGAACCTACATATTTTTATGTAAATACTTACTCAGAATACAATATAACACCCAGACAGAGAACAAACTGCGTTCACCACAAAAATATTTGTTCTCGGCGCAGAAGGCAGAGCTACTACCAAATGAGCTGAAAGGCCAGTCAGGTATTAGGTTATAGGTATTTAATATTTGCCTATTGTCTAGGGTTGCCTATTATTTCCAGGGTTAACACGAGCTTAATTCTCGGGCCGACCGAGATTTTCAATGTCCCATAAATTTGGCATTGCACAACCCCGCACTTTTTCTACGTCTTCCGTATATCGTAACGTGAGGCTTCTACGATGAGGTTGTTGATGAATTACTCAAGGAAATCTGCCATTTTCTCTTCGAAAAGAAGCAATAAAATAAAATTGCAAAATGATCCGAGGTGAGCCGAGAATTAGGCTCCAGGATTCAGGAAAAAAAAGGCACAAAAATGACATTTGTAGTAGGAACAAATAACTGTCTTAATTTGTTTGTAAATAAACGTTAGTCTAATTGTTATTTATTTATTTATGGAGAAAAGAACAGTGTCGCCGTAGAACTGGGGTTTCGAAGCGGCATGTGCCTTCTTTCATGCAATGCCCTTGGAAATCCCAAACGTGCTGGCGACGACTATACGACGGGCATCAATCTTCTGAAGACTCCATCTCGTGTTTGAACTACCCCCTTTTCTATGTGATATTTATTACCCTTTAATTTTGAACAAAATGTTTGTTTTTTATACGACTAGACGATGGAACCAGCATAATTGATCGAGTGAGCGAAGCGAACGAGATCTTACAAACAACTTGGGCGATTTGGCATTTTATGTGCGTATGTATGTATGTATGTTTGTCCGACGATAACTTTCGAACCGTTGATCTGATCTGCATGAAATTTGATAAGTGGATAGCTTGTAGTTGAGAAATTTAATGGTAAGTATATGAGTAAAATCGGATGAGGGATTATTAAGATATGAGGGATTTTCAGGGTGCAAAAATAAAAAAAGTGACACCGTAAAAAAATCAAGTTACATGTCATATGAAAGAACTTTTTTTGGATATTCCAAAACAGTTTTTAGTTTTTTTCTAAGACGCTCAGTTTTTGCTATACAAAAAAAGGTTAAATTAGGATAACCATCCGAGAGCCCCCATCTCTAAGAATTTCGTTGACATCAAGGTTTTTCTACTGGTCAGTCAATTCTTTTGTTTTTTTTTATATTTTTTTCTTGAAATAAACTAAGGAGGTACTCAGCTGTCATAAAATGGTAAAAACGGCCAAGTCTGATGATGGAGCCAAGGGTTGTCCAACGGAACTCTTCAATCAATTGGCCAATTGATTTAAAACTTGTTTACTTAGTGAGGGATAGTCAGATGCAAGGTCAAACAGTAAATCTGGACAGAAATCCGTCTCAAAGTAAATTTTTTTTTTTATTAGGTATTTATTTAGCTAGGTACCTACTTAACTTTTCGGAGCATTCGGATCGCATCACGAGATCTCAGTTCGGGGCGAACTACTAGTATTAGAGTCTGTTCAGAAAGAGAACCGTCGTGGCCAAATTGAGAACTAACGTTTCGATTTTTATATGGCAGCTAATAATAATAATAATAATAATGTTTATTTCGAACAAAAAAAGCTCATCCCTTTCTTTCTGTCAGCATTTTGCATCATAAAAATTAAATAAAGGAATAAGTACACTAGTTGTGATAGGATCAAAACGCAAAAGACGCGCTATTGTATTGCCCACTAAACAAAAAAGGTGATTAAGCACAGCAGCGCCCTCCAATCCCACGACGGTTCTCTTTCTGAACAGACTCCTATTACTATGAAGTACGAGTATGTTAGCAGCAACTTTGTGTAATTTTTTTTTCAGAACTAGATGGCGCTGCTAAAAATGTCACAATCCTAGAACGCGCTGACGAAAACACACGGTACAACACTATCACAAAAGCATAAAATTTGTCGTTTCTAGGTTTGACGTCCTTGAGTTTTTCGTCATCAGCGATAAGTGTAATTTTTACGAACTGCTCTAATTAAGAGTAGTTATGTATTTATTTTATTTTAGGAATACCTACAGAAACTTAATAACTAATTATTCTAGTTATGTTAAAACAAAACATTGCCTCATAGGCTACGCACGTCAGGAACGTGCACTACGATGCACTGCCCTGCGTCCATGTATGTATTATGTATGAGTATTGTGTAATAATAATTGACTTCAAAATACGATGTTGTCTATTTTATTTTTACGACCCTGTGATTGTGCTTTACATTATTTTTATAAATTACTAGTGGCCGCCCGCGGCTTCGCTCGCCCGTTCCCGTAACACCCCGTTCCCGTTGCTTTTTCAGGATAAAAAGTATCCTATGTCCTTTTCCCGGTTCTAAGCTACCTCCCCACTAATTTTCTGCTAAATCGGTTCAGCCGTTCTTGAGTTATAAATAGTGTAACTAACACGACTTTCTTTTATAAATATAGACTAGTGGCCGCCCGCGGCTTCGCTCGCCCGTTCCCGTTGCTTTTTCGGGATAAAAAGTATCCTATGTCCTTCTCCCGGTTCTAAGCTACCTCCCCACTAATTTTCTGCCAAATCGGTTCAGCCGTTCTTGAGTTATAAATAGCGTAACTAACAAGACTTTCTTTTATAAATATAGACTAGTGGCCGCCCGCGGCTTCAAACGCCCGTTCCCGTTGCTTTTTCGGGATAAAAACTATCCTATGTCTTTCTCCCGGTTCTAAGCTACCTCCCCACTAATTTTCTGCCAAAACGGTTCAGCCGTTCTTGAGTTATAAATAGTGTAACTAACACGACTTTCTTTTATAAATATAAGATTATGTTACTACCGCTACCAATTCAAACTACCCGTGTCTAAAAACTCGCAAATAAACATTTTTCTTTTGTTTTTTTCTTAAATCATAATTCTGATTTATCCTACGCTTCTTCGTCTTCTACTATCAAAGATACACACGTACCTACCTATCGAGGGAGTAAAATATATTTTTAACAAAATCATAATAAAACGAAACCTTTGAGTAAAGTTATCTTTATTCTACTCAATCCCAGCTGTCACTTTCTTTGAAAGCCGACACGCATTTTGTTTTCGCTTTGCTATCAAATCGATCTATTATTTTAACTTTCTCTTTCTTGTTGGCAGCCTTTCTTTCTTTGTCAATGATGGCATCTCTTTTTTCCTTCTTTCCTTCCGTCTTATCTTTTCTCTCTCTCTGACCTCTTCCATCTCCTTCGCTCTCGGGTGTTTCCGTGACTTTCCGCCGTCCGTTTGTCACTGTTTTCAGCGCTCCGTCGGAGTTTGATCGGGTGTGCTCGGTTTTTTTCGGCGGCGGTTCGGTTTCATCAACCTGTGGATTTGAAATGTGTTCTAGAATATGGATTTTCAACATAACATTATCATCTAAATAGCCCGAGACGGTCAAACGATTTGTCTCAAACAAAAAGAAAAGAGAGTCTCTAGCAAAGACAAAATCTACGTGTTTTGACTCCTGTTTGACCGTCTCGGGGGGCTCATAATATACAACAACAATACAACATAAAGGTTCTAAGATAGTAATTTAAAAGATAAATTGATGACACTGTAATCTATTGAACTAAATACTGATCGTGACTTGAAATATCTAAAATTGGTGTCCAAAAGTAGAAAATGTACACACTCAGAAAACATAACAAAATGAAAGCGATATATTAAAAAAAAAAACAATAAAACAAAGTAAAATATTTGATTTCATTCTTTTTCTCTCTACTAAGTAACTCTAATAGTAATACTTTTTAATAAAAAAAAATAATTAATTGAGTTAATGTAGGAACCAAAAAAAAGCATGCATTTAAAATTGCATCATTGATCTAAATGTGATGTATAAAACATGTAATTTGGATAATTTAGTTTTTTTTTAATCAAATTCTAGGATAAGTTTAATAGAAACTCACCTATCCGGCCAAACTTCGTGAGCGAGGAACGAATGAGAAAAAAAAACTATGTAACTATGATTGAGTATAGAAGTATTTATATCTAAAATGTCTATAACAAAATATGAGTTGAGGCCACGAAGCAGCAAAACATACAGATGAGAACGTATGTATAGATAGCAAAACATACGGATAGTAGAAAACTTTATGACTTTACAATCCACAAAAGCAAAATTAATCAGTATGGAACGTTGGAAGGAGTTAGCTTTATACAAAGTAAGGTATAACCCGTACCAATACAGAATCTTAAATAGAAGCGCAAATCATTACTTCTCACCCACGTTTTAAAGTCACGAGTCACAAGTCACCTATTAGTGAAATTTAAGCTTAAAAATGTTTTTCCATTATGCCAGTGCTCTCAAATGGTGAAGGAAAACATCGCGAAGAAACCGGCTTGCCGTAGAACCTAAAAAGTTCAAAAATTAGTGTCAAGTTGGCGGTAAAAATAAGCATTGATAAGATATTAGAAGATATTGACAAGCGCCGCTATTTAAGATTCTTTTTTTTATTGACGAGGGTTGCAGTAAAACACATTTATACTTTTGCCTTGATCAGACTATAAAAAGGATTTGCTCTAAAATACAAGGCATCCCTACCTGAAAAACACCTGAAGAGGTTCTTTTCCTAGCATGGACGGCAGGTGGTGACGTCACAGATGTCGCGCTGCTAGTACGCACGCGCGAAGCTTTCTCAGGGGACGCTGATACTAGAAAAATACATGGACGATTATTTGCTATACAAAATACTTACCTACATTTTATAGATAAAATCACGGTAATTTAACAGTGATTAAAAAAAATAAACCAGAAAAAGAATAAACAATAATGGCCTCGATAAATTTTAGTTCAAAAATCAAAATTCGAAATCGAAATTCAAAATTTGAACACTTTCGATGTTGTATTTGAATATTCGTTCGAAATTTAATTATTTGAGAGGTCAGTAGTACCTATTGTAACTTTCTTTCAATTTGGGTATTAGTATAGGATCCCTAGAAGAAGGACCTTCACCGAGCTGGTTATTTAATTAAACGTATTTTATATTTAATTAAACATGCCAATAAATATATTCTATATGGGTTGCCTATCAAATTTCAGTCCAGGATATGATTAATTAATAATTAAAAAAAAATAATGTTTTTTATAACTTTCCACCGGTTTGTTTATTAGACAAATTCTATACCAATCGAAAGTATAGACCCCATAGAATATGCAAACGTTAGGTTGCCTATTTTTTTCCGGTCATCACAACTCTCGGGTAGCCAGGTATAAACAGGAAAATCGATACTAGCATTTTGCACCGGTATGTTTATTGAATAAAAATACTGGGGTCTATACTTTCGATTGGTATAGAATTTGTTTAATAAACAAACTAGTGTAAAGTTTAATTTTTTTTTTTAATTATTAATTAATCATAATTATCCTGGACTGAAATTTGATAGGCAACCCATATAGAATATATTTATTGGCATGTTTAATTATATGTAAAATACGTTTCATTAAATAACCAGCTCAGTGAAGGTCCTTCTTCTAGGGATCTTAGACTATATGTTTATTTTATAGAAACACGTTTTTTTATGGGAGAATTAACATACCTGGAGGGCTCTTCACTTCAGATGGGTTCCTGGAACAAGAAAACTTAGTTTAATTTTGTGTCTTTTGATACAGCTATATCTTAGGTATCTAAACCTTCATCATTGTAAGGATGTTTTTTGCTTACTCAATCCGATTTTGGTTTAATTTTATTTTTGCCTTTACTAGGCACCGTACCTATACTATACGCTTTTTCAATACTTTTTAGGAATATGTATCTGATCTTACTGTACCTACTGGGTGTTTAAGAATAGTGTCTAAAACCCGTAGGAGAGCTTTTTCTTTTTCAATTAAATGGTCAAAATTTTACCTCTATCACCTTGCTATAATTCTCAGAACAGAATGCTACAAGATCATTGATGAGTACCTACATAGCATAGATTATATAAAAATAGACAAACTAAACCTCTTTTCTATATATTCCAGACGCGTCCAAAGAGTACACAAGGATAGTGAAACTAAAACCTCTTTACTCGTATTTTTAAACGAGTTGGACTTTTTTTACGCCCGGAGCCGTGTTTTAGTTTAATTGGTGTCGACTGTGCCTAATTGTAGGTGTGATACCGTCCGTATTCACCTGTCCAGACCACAAGCCTTACATTACTGGAGATCACGACTTGGACTGCTTTGATTTCCGCACGTCGAGCTGGCGAAAGCTCTTTTTGTTTTGTCTCTTTAGTCCCTAATGATTTACTGATTTACATAAGACGTGGAACGACGAGCTTAAAACAAAAGTAAGTAAATTGCAAACGTGGAAGAAAAAATTGGGAGAAGTTTTTTTGTCTCTGTATAATGTTTTTCCTACTGATTTAAATAGGCACTGAAGATATTGAAAATTTCTAACGAAAACACTAATAAAACTAAAAAAAACATAACAATAGGGTTTGTTTTCCATATTTTATTATGAATAAATAGAATCCCTTACGTAGATTTCAATAAAAAGTCCAACATCACCTCATTTCATAGAATAAGAATTTATTCTCATCGGTGGTTGTTAAAAATGATAATTTCATAAATAAATCAATTTTAACAAGATGCCGCAAAAGTGGTATCATAGAAAAAGCACACAACCTTAGGCGCGGGAACTATGCACTGGGAACGTCTGTCGGCATAAAATTATAAAGTTTTTATTAATATTACTGCGTAAAGTTAACGTAACTGAGTCAAAGCTTGAACAGGGTACATTTATCAAAGCACTGGCCCTTATAAGGGCAGCGGCGCGCCTCTCACTATGACACTAGGAGACGGTTTGATTGACTTGTTACTTTATCTTTTTTATCTGGACGATCGCTAATAAGCTGCGTGTGATGAGTTCCGGATGCGAATTACGAATATTCCGAGCCAAAGGGATGACATTCAACTTTGTAGCTTCTTTGTAGTTAGGTACTGGATGTGTCTGTTTCAGTGTAAAATCAAGAATAGTAATAAAGTATTCGTCGCATTATAGTGAATTTTTTTTTTTAAATATTGAGCAAACGATATTTGCTCTACGCGTCCTCGGCTTTAGGACAAATTGAGGAGGACAAATTTAAAATGGAACCCGAACAATAGTAGGTAAGTACTTATATTTATTCGAAGCTACGTGGTTTTAAACGTTCAAATTCAAAAATAGAACTTGAAAAATGCTAACTCTCCACTATTATTTCAAAGCTCTATTTGATATAGCTTTGCATAAAAGTGGAGAGATATTGCTATAATTCCATAAGATTGTCTAAGTATAATTCATTCAGTATTCTACCCAATCCAGGGACATACCACATCACATTCCCTCTAGTTTTTTCATTTAAAAAAGTTTAAACGCAAGGAGATCCAAATTCAAAAATAGAAGGAGTACGCACCTAATCACCACTTTTATTCGAAGCTACGCACATCTTCCGTATTCTGATTAAAGCCGCCCGCCACATTTAGTTTTCAGACTGCTCATCATACTAACAATATTCCCATAGGCCGATGGTAATATGGCAAGATGCCGCCGCCGTATAAGGGCTCTATTTACACTGCCAGCCGTCTAACTGGACGTCGTCGGATCGCATCATACGTGTACAACACGCGTCCGATTGATAGGACTCTAGTTAGTTGGCAATGTAAGGACTTGTAGGGTTTCTGAACCAATGTTGCAACCATTTTAGTTATTCTTCGCAACCCATACTAAACTATTATGCAAGACACTATGTTTACTGCTATTTATATATTAGTTTTGTAAAACAAAAAACGTTAGGACCTAAACCGTAATTTGTTGCCTGTTCTTCTAGACTTGGTCGCGTGCACTTTGACTCACCTAGCTTTAAGACGTTTCAAAGCAAGTATACTGTGATATAACAGAATAAATATATTTTGAATTGGAATTTGAATTATCTTGGCAAACCCTGATGACGGGGTCCAAAGGCATTCAAAGCGACCAACAACTGAATGGATTGAACTCTCATAAAATAATTATATTAAATGTGAAAGAGAAAAACAGTCGTATATAAAGCACCGATGGTTCTTGCTGTGCATCGTCTGTAAATCATGACTTTGATTACATTAGAAGAATGTAAGAGAAATGAGAAAAACTGACAACGTAAATCACACGCAATGAACCTACAACTACAACTCAAGCACTTATGATAATGCTTATTCTTGGCGCCTTTACATAAACGTATTTTTATTCATGCTATTAGAAGTAAAGGAATCCAATCGTTTGTCAGACCTCCCCGGTCGCTGTATCGCCATTAGATGTAATTGGTGGAATCACCACGACATGTTGCCGGCTGTTTTAAATCTAGCCATGGTTGATATCGACTGAACCTGACCTAAAGACACAGCATTTTTAAAACAGCTGGATAATCGACGACGATTCTTCTAGGCTTGGTCGCGTGGAACTGGCACCTAGACTCACCTAGCTTTAAGACGTTTCAAAGTGATTCTTGCAATCCTACTGAATAAACACGATTTTGATTTTGATTTTGACACTTGCTAACAGTAGGTAGAGTAAAGGTATATGACTCTATGTTTATATAATTTATATTTCCTTGGGCTGAGTTACCTGTCTACCTACTATTCATTATGTCGACAGATTTTTACTCAGCTACTGCCTGTTCAACGCAAAACTAATGCAGGGAACACAGAAACAGAAAAAATACAAAAGTAGGTACCGCTAAATTGCGAGCAACACTGCGAAGCAAAAACCTTCAAAATACACTTCAGCGACTGTAATTTTTAAAAAAAAAAAAGCAGCCAAGTGCGAGTCGGACTCGCCCATGAAGGGTTCCGTAGCACGACGAACTACAAGAACCTTTATATATGTTACTTGATGTAACATAATAAGGTTCTCGTAGTTCGTCGAAAGGTAAATTGCGGTTTACGGTTTATGACGTATAAAAAAAAATCTACTGACTAGATCTCGTTCAAACCAAATATCGTTGAAAGTTTACATGGTTATGTACAACATATATTTTTTTTAGTATTATCATTCTCTTACTTTAGAAGTTAGAGGGGGGGGGACCAACTTTATTCCACTTTGGAAGTGTCTCTCGCGCAAACTATTCAGTTTAGAAAAAAACGATCAACATAATTTTTGAAGACCTATTCATAGATACCCCACACGTATGGGTTCGATGAAAAAAATTTTTTTGAGTTTCAGTTTCAAGTATGGGGACCCCCGAAATTTATAGTTTATTTTTTATTTTTATGTAAAAATCTTAATGCGGTTCACAGAATACATCTACTCGCCAAGTTTCATCAGTCTAGCTCTTACGGTTTCGGAGAAAAATGGCTGTGACATACGGACGGACAGACAGACAGACAGACAGACAGACATGACGAATCTATAAGGGTTCCGTTTTTGCCATTTGGCTACGGAACCCTAAAAAGACCATTCAACAAATAATATGATGAACAAGGAGGTAAGTACAGAGCGCGCCAAGAGAGCTTGAAAACTTGAACATCCCCCGACATTTTACGAAGTTTGTCGATCTTTGCCGAGCGAGTCTATTTGTATTTTCCCACCTCAAAAAATGCTCCAGCCCTAAAAAAGTTTTCACTTCAATTACAATTTGATGGCTAGTTGATTTGCTAGGAGTGTCCAAGCTGTTCTCCCTAACCTGTGGTCCACAGCCACAAGACTAGCGATACCGTCTTGTTGTGTTAATTTACTTAAGACTTTAACTACTTTTATAGGCAGTTTACAGTTCTTTGTGGGTGCTGGTATCGATCGTTTGTGCCTCCGATGTGGGTCTACCAGTTACTTTGTAGTTTAGTTGCGAATTAGTGGCTATTGGCACATTACTGACAAAGATTTCACGAGGAGTCATTTATTCTGGTTTTCGAAGTATTGTTTTTCATCATTTTACTGCGCAGATTTTATCTGATCTCCACCGAGAACAGATATTATGTGTGGGGAACAAATGTTTGTTCTCTGCCTTGGTGTCATATTGTATATGTTTACAAAAACAAGGTATATAAGTATTATATATACCTATCAGATATCAGGTTCTCAAACAAAAGCGTGTTTGCTGCTCTGTGAGGTTCTCATATCTAGCCAGCTAGATTGAGGCTAGAATTGTAGCAAACAATATTTATTTAATTTTTATAATAAATTGCTGTCCAAAAAACACTTTTCACAAAGAGATTTCACATTATTGATTTATTGTCATTAGTCACAAACCTCTCGCTCGCGATATACGTACGTAAATCGAATAAATCATTCTTTTTGATGCCTTTTGTTACGTGTAATACACGAGAGAAGCTATATAGGTTGACTATGTTGGTTGAGGCTAGTTAGATCATCTTAAATTGCATGTAAAAAATCACCCTGTCAAGAATGTAGATACACAATGCATTGCATAGCCAGTTATCACTTCTACCTTACACGGATTACTGGTTTGGGTGCCGCCCCTACTTTACAGGATTAATTCACCTTTTTATCTAGACCCAAATCAAAAGGCATGTAATCACTTTAATCAAAACTATCCCTTACAAACGTATTTAAAGCTTCTGCATCACAAACATTTGAATTTAGAGTATTATTTAAAAAAAATCGTGGACAATCCACACCACACTATCCAGCTTCAAATTAAGCAGAGCTACGGGAACCAGAAAGCTGATATAATGCTTACATACATTTTTTTGCATATAAATACTTAGAATTCAATATCACTTATGCAGAGAAAAAACGAGGGATTCAGATGTTCAGCCTCATGTGCCAATAATTTCACTGGCACCCACACCCTTTAAACCCAAACACAGCAATGCTGCTTCACGGCAGAAAAAGGCATTGTGGTAGTAGGTAGGTACTTCCCCGGACGCAAAAAGCTCTAACACTATGAAATTGCTGGGATGACATAACCATCTTAAAAGGTGATTGCATACGGGTCTATAGGGTCAAAGCAAGCTCTTTTATTAAGATCCGGCGCTAGCGTGTCGGAAATACTTGGAAGCGATCGAGATGGTATGCTGGGCTCTACGAGTAGCTTATAGAATCCTTGCTTAAAAAGAACTAAGTACAAAAAATAATATTGAGTATACCTACATGAAAAATACTCTAAAAATAAAGCTGGACCTTTATACTATGCTTCTCGGTCGAATAGGCTTGCACAGCACCTATACCATCCTGACAGCTTAGTCAGCCTAATCCACAGGAAAGACATGATCAATACGAGCGGAGTAAAATCTAAAATCCTGTCCCAGGCACTATAGCGTCCCGTAAGTAGGGGCATGAGTGATCACCAGTTGCCCCTGACGCTATATAAATTATCTACAATAGATGCAAAGGCCTGTTTACTATTTTACTCGGTCGAAAACCACCAAAAACAAAACTTCTTCCTGCCCTTATCCCACTTTTTGTGGGGTCAGCACAACATGTCTTCCTCCTCCATTCACCTCTGTCAGCCGTCATCTCTGCATTCACTCCTCTCATATCCATATCATCTTTCACACAGGTAGTGTTGCCCAAATTCAGTCTTGGTCTTGCAGTCTTGGTCTTGTTCTTGCGTTTTTGCAAGACCAAGACCAAGAACAAGACCGCGTATTTTTAGCAAGACCAAGACCAAGACTGACCGTGCAAGACTTGAGCAAGAACAAGACATAGCCTGCAAGACTCTTGCGTCTTGCAGCTAGGACTTAGCGCTATTTCACTGAGTAGTTAGGTGTATTTTATTTTTTATTCAAATAAATGATAAATCGTAAAACTCTTTTATTAAATTTCTTATAAGTTGAGGGTTCAATCTCTTTCTAGACAGATAAGTATTGCTCTTTAAAAGTCAAGTTATTGTAATTAATTTGTTTTTTTACATGTTTTAGCAAATGTAAGCTTATAAATCATAAATGTTTATTAAGAAACAGTTACTTCCATGGAAAACGACATATAGGTCAGTTGATTTTTCGAATTTCTTATCAAATCTTCAGTTATTTATTAATCTGCTTGATCTTTACTATGGCTATGTTAATTCAAGCTCACAATGTTCCAATTCTAATACGTTTTTCTAAGATTTAAAGTAAACTTTAATAAATAGTAATAGACTAATAGGCAATTGCAAGACTTGCAAGACTCTTGCTGCAAGACCAAGACCAAGACCAAGACTGGGAGCGCAAGACCAAGACCAAGACCAAGACCAGGTGTATTGGCGCAAGACCAAGACTGGCTAAGTCTCGTCTTGTTCTTGCATTTGGGCAACACTACACACAGGTCATTCATGTCTTTTTGATTACAAAAAACGGAACAAAATTATGTCCAGTAGAATATACCAGGCCGTCAATAATATTTTAAGCTATTATCATCACTCTAAAAGTAAAGACCAGTTTATTTGTTAAAAAGGCGGTTACTTTAAATGGCGTTTCGCAAAAACATTGTCGTTAAAACACTTCAAATATCAGCGTTGACAGGTCCTTAACTAGCTGAACAACCAGGAAGACGCGGGAAGGACTTAAAAATAAATTAGTCAAGTAATTCAATAAGAACGCTGGTGCGTAGGACACAGAGTGGAGGTAACAGTGGGCTATTGATCGAGCAAAGATTTCTCGAACAACTTGGACAAAATAGGCTTTGTGTTCAAACTATTGAACCTCGAATCCGTTATGCATGGAATTTGGTAGGTTGACAGATTCATAAATTAAAACTTTAAAAAAAATCGAGATCCAAAAAGAGGGTCGTTCTTTTCTTTTGTAAGTGTCATATTATATGAAAGAGCTTCGTTCATATATAAAAATTGAAAATGAAATAAATGATATTTCTTTCAATTTTTTTTCATTTTTACCCGACTACGGCGAAGCAACAAGGAAGGATTATAGTTTTAAACAAAGTCTTCAGTTCTATGACTTGATATACTGTGTTTTGCCCTGTGGCACCACTAAACTGTTCCCGTGAAGGTGTTGAGCAGTTTGCGACGACACTGTAAAGCTACCAGTATTTATAGTCTGTGCCTCAGGACAAGGCGATGCAGTGGGTAAATCACTAGGAGGAAGGCTGTTACATGGTGTTGCCAGGTATAGACATAATGGCTTGCTTTTTAGGGTTCCGTAGCCAAATGGCAAAAACGGAACCCTTATAGATTCGTCATGTCTGTCTGTCTGTCTGTCTGTCTGTCTGTCTGTCTGTCTGTCTGTCTGTCTGTCTGTCTGTCTGTCTGTCTGTCTGTCTGTCTGTCCGGCCGTGTCACAGCCATTTTTCTCCGAAACCATAAGAGCTAGACTTATGAAACTTGGTGAGTAGATGTATTCTGTGAACCGCATTAAGGTTTTTACACAAAAATAGAAAAAAAACTATAAATGTCTGTCTGTCTGTCTGTCTGTCTGTCTGTCTGTCTGTCTGTCTGTCTGTCTGTCTGTCTGTCTGTCTGTCTGTCTGTCCGGCCGTGTCACAGCCATTTTTCTCCGAAACCATAAGAGCTAGACTTATGAAACTTGGTGAGTAGATGTATTCTGTGAACCGCATTAAGGTTTTTACACAAAAATAGAAAAAAAACTATAAATTTTGGGGGTCCCCATACTTGAAACTGAAACTCAAAAATTTTTTTTTCATTGAACCCGTACGTGTGGGGTATCTATGGATAGGTCTTCGAAAATTATATTGAGGTTTCTAATATCGTTTTTTTCTAAAACTATAAATTTTGGGGGTCCCCATACTTGAAACTGAAACTCAAAAATTTTTTTTTCATAGAACCCATACGTGTGGGATCTATGGATAGGTCTTCAAAAATGATGTTGAGGTTTCTAATATCGTTTTTTTCTAAACTGAATAGTTTGCGCGAGAGACACTTCCAAAGTGGAAAAAAGTTGGTCCCCCCCCCTCTAACTTCTAAAATAAGAGAATGATAAATCTAAAAAAAATATATGTTGTACATTACTATGCAAACTTCCAACGATTTTTGGTTTGAACGAGATCTAGTCAGTAGTTTTTTTTTATACGTCATAAATCGTAAACCGCAATTTACCTTTCGACGAACTACAAAAACCTTTATATTATGTTAATTGATGCTACGGAACCCTTCATGGGCGAGTCCGACTCGCACTTGGCTGCTTTTTATTTTTAGTTTTGAAATCCGATAAGAAACGATTGGTCTGACAAGTAGTTTTTTTGTAATAAATAGAAGATAGCATACATTTCGATACAAAACTATTTTTAGTTTATTTTCTGCTTTAATTAAGAAATTATTTTAGATTAAATATTGAAAAGACAAATTATTGGTTTTAGCTGATCTACCATGGTTTCAAAATCATTAAATGGCCTGAATTCTTCCTAATTATGTTACCTATCATTAATGCTGCTACAATTTAAACTTCGAATCGTCACGAAATCGTCGTTCTATGCATACAAAGCCACAGACTGTTCCTACATCATATCAAAATTTTACTTATAATATTGGTGACCCCGACAACGTTAAGAAACAAGAAACCGCCCTTAATACGAATGAAACTGATACTTAGTCTCTTTCTTTTTAACGTGTCACTTTCAGCTCTCTCAAAAAGTGTGGTGAAAGGATTTTAAGAGCACCTCAAAAAGACCCTTGACACATATTTTCGAACTATTTAGTTTCTACGACATGCTGGTTTGGATAAATTTAAAATCTGGCTACATTAAGCGTCAAATCTAGCCACAAAAGCCAGAGAACTGTAAGGCCGGGGTTACATAGCGCATTCCGTTTTGGGAACCGCGACAAAACGCTGTTCCAAAGGAACAAAGTGTTCGTGTTATACCGATTTGGTATGACCATTCTGAACCGATAGTAAAGTTATACTGAGACAGTACTCCTAGTTTTATAGTGAGTTTAAGAATAATATACAACATTCAACTAAAAGTGCGAAACAGGACTCGTTGAGATTTTTCCAAAAGAGGAAGACCCCGGAGAAGATGGCGGGACGATCTCGATTCTCATATGAACGACTGGCGCATGTAGCCAAAGATCGAGAGGTGTGGAAGAAGGGGAGGGAGGCCTTTGCCCTGCAGTGGGACGACCCAGGCCAAATATAAAGAAATAATCTCAAAACTGACGCACCGATTTAATCAACCTTTACAAAAAACTCAAAACACAATAACATTAGTTTCATTCAGAAACAACGATCTTCAAAATTGGACATAAGTAATTTTTCCAATATTTTATTTATTTATTTTACAATTTGCCGAGAAGCTCGGGCTGAAGATCTCGTTTAGGTACCTATTCAACTTTATTGTGCATTAGCTTTCCAAATCACGTCTTTTGTTTATGTCACTTTTTGTAAACACACTACTCCCCACGGAATTAAGCAAAAGCGTTTTTGCTGCTCTGAGCTACTCCCTCAATGCAGTTCTAGTGCGGGTTCCATTGCATATCTTAATTTTTTAATTATCGTATCAATAGTGAATTATCATATTAATAGTGAATTATCTTAGGTTTCACTATCCTGTAAATTACCTATCACACTAATCACACTAATATTATAAATGTGAAAGTTTGATGGATGGATGGGTGTTTGTTACTCAATAACGCCAGAACGGCTGAACGGAGCTGTATGAAATTTTGCAAACAGATAGATTATAGTCTGAAATAAAACATAGGATACTTTTTATCCCGAAAAAGTAACGGAAACGAGGTGAGCAAAGCCGCTAGTAGTTATGTATAAATCTAGCGATCAGTGAAACGCTGTCAAATATCGCTGTCAAATCACAAATCTGACAGCGATATTTGACAGCGTTTCACTGATCGCTACCGCCAGCGAACTAGGTGTGTTCGAACCTTAAGAAATCTAAGAAATAAGGTAGTCCGTTGACCATCGTGGGATAGTTCAAAAACAACAGCCACAGTTCTTAGAAGGCGATAATTATGATTTAAAAGTCAAAGTAATTTCATGTGATGTGTATCGTACATGGTTAGCTGGGATAGATCTAATAAATCTAGAATGTCGGCAAAAAGTGTCGCAGCGGGCGATTGAACGGTTAAGTACAATGTATGTCATCGTTAGTGCGTTGGAGCACTGGTGGTCTAGTGGAAGCGGCCCCACGGTCGTGGGTTCAAATCAAGTCATGCAACAATTTGTATTTCAGCTCAAAAATGTATGCACTATGTAACTCTCAAAAAGTACTATCAGCACTCTCAAACTTTAAAATAACATATCGTTACGGAACTGGCATGTTGTACATCCTACAAGTTCTAAAAGCATGTGTACCTATCAAGTGCACAAAAAACACTAAATTTACTTATTCAGTTGTATCACAAGGATCACTTTGAAACGGCTTAAAACTAGGTAAGTGTAGGTGCCAGTTCCACGCGACCAAGCCTAGAATAACAGGCAACAAACTACGGCTTGGTTCCTACCGTTTTTGTATGATTATTTTACAAAATAAAAATAACATTGCAGTTCCAGAGCCTCTTCGAGACGGATTTAATAGTACATTGTTACCTGAGTGTTGAAAGTCACGTTTTTTGAGTCCCGAGACGGGTTTGGCGCCAGAGCGTAGCGAGGGCGCCAATGGAGCTTGAGGGACTTAAAAGACTTTCACCCGAGGTAAACACTGTGCTTTTCATTACGAATACAAGGAAAGTAAAAATAAAAACATGAAAGAAACATTAGTGAAAATGAAGATTGAATTGCCGTTGCCGCCTTCCCGGTTTTTTTTTCTTTTTCTCTGGCGGCCTTCGGCTTCAGCTCGCCAGCATTATTCAGCCATTATTTTCATTCTCATAATTTAAAAAATGGTAAATTGTTTGCTCAAATCCATGTTATTTTAAATAAATAGTTGAAGCTATATATTAATCAAGTAATTTAGAAGATTTATTATTTATTTAATACTATCTTTATTTATTATTATATACTATCTTTATGTTATTTAAATTTAAATTTTACATTGCGCTCTAATTAGACTTTTTAAACTTCTTACCGTTGTAATGGGTTTCCAACCTACTTGCTGGATAAAAAGTTGGAATTTGGTTCAACGACCTCCTTGCAGTTAGAAAGACTTTAGAAAGTTGGAACATGGTTGAATAAAATAGAACCTGTTTTTTTTTATAATTTGACAGCTGTCAGTAGAAAGCGATTCTCCCCAGGGCTGAAAGTTTTACTTTCAATTAGGCCCCTCAGGCAACTTCAGACCTACTTTCAGAGGTTTGAGAGAACTATTGATACGACTAGAAGTATGTTTTAGGCTACAAAATTTGCGTGTCATTTAAAATCAGCTTGCTCTGAAAAAATACGCTCATGGGATAGGTTTTTTTTATATACATAGAAAGCTAAGCATTTGACTGCCATCACACCTGATGGAAAGTGTGGATGCAGCCTAAGATGGAGCATACTTATATATCCATCACACGTGTTCACTTTTGTCTTAAAAACTCCAAAATAGAAACACGAGTTCCACTCTTTGGCAGTTCGTACCTACTATTAAAGTGGAGTCAAAACGCTTTGCACAGTAGGATACCTATTACTACAGCTCAAGTTACCTCAAAATAAAGAAAAATGACCTTTACTGCAAGGACATAAAGGGCTAGCAGTATATGTACTAGTCTGATGCGTATCCTTGTGTACGAGAATGTGGAGTACTTATAATTATGTTTCTTTTCACTTTTTGATTATATTTCTAAATGCACCACGATGCAAGGTTCTTTGAGACATCAAAGCGTCCAAGAGATTTTTAAATTACCATCGCATTTTTTCTAGTTTACCATAACTTTTTGTTGTTTCTAGGAAACGCATTATACCCTTCTTAGGCTTCGCAAGTGATAGAATACTTTAATAAGCTCTAGTTAGTGTTGGTTATAGCCGAGTATCTTTTACCCGCGGCTTTGAGCGCGTGTTTTTCCGTAGGACTAATATAAAACTACCCTGCCACGTGAGGCTGAATCTGTGTGCCTCAAGTTGATGGACGCAGGGCAGTGCATCGTAGGGCACGTTTCTGACGTGCGTGCCATACGAGGTGATGTTTGTTATAGGCGATGGTTATTTCTTAACATCAGATGGGCCATAATATGCTTGATCTACAATCTATATAGTAAAAACCTTAGGTTAGTAGATTAGTCGTAGTCTTCAGAATTCAGGATGTCTTAATTCCTAATTCGTAGTATAGAGACATCTAGTAGTTCCTTAAACGAAAAACTATTTTGTTTTGAGCATGGTTTATTGGCGGTAAGCGGTTCTTGTGTGTGAACTTTTTGTATTTTTTGAAGCCTTAGATATGTCACATCTTAGATCTAACTAGGAGAATCCAAAGACACCTCATTCTCCAAAATCAATGGACACGTTTAGAATATAATAACGCACAAGGGAACCAATAGACAAGTAACACACATCAACATTGCCTAGGGATATTTAACACTTTGTTGATTTTTACAAAAACTGGATATAATTCCTTTAGAAAACTAGGCATGGCAAGACTCTTTATTTTGTGTTGTTTATTAATAATAATAAACACTGTTTCATATTATTTATTAAAAAAAATTAAAGTAGGAAAAAAATCTCGAAAAATCTGATGATCAATTCGAAATGGAATATCCCCAAGACAATGTTAATGAGTGCTGTATACTTGAAACACTTGGGCAGCCGGGTATAAACACAAAACTGACAAACAGACTTGCGTCTAGTGTCGAAGTATGGATACACCTGTTTAGTGAAGGTATAAGAACTGCCGTAAATCTGAATTGCGAATTCGTTGGTAACTGTAACAGTTAGTAACTTAAGTAACAGTATGTAACTTTTTATATGATGTCCCGTTTGACTAAGGTGTCTGTAATCGGAGCAAGTGCACTTGTTACGATAAAGTTTTACACTTCCTACATCTGACAGCGAAATACAGTTTTTCTAGATAGCGTAATTTTTAATTCAAGGTAAAGCTAGCCCTGCTTATTTCGAAGGGCTGCTCGAAGACATAGAGGCAGACCGCGCCCATTTGTCAAACGACATTGTTGTAAGTGGGAACCAGTGGGCTCGCAAGGAACTGGAAAGAGTGGTGTACTAAAGAGGAGGCAGTTCGGAGGACTCAGCAGTTTAAAGATGAAAACGGTTTGAAACAATGATTGACTTGATACCGAAAAATGTGACCTAAACATGAGAAAAACCGATATTTTTAACTTGATCAAAGTAGTGTGCCCTGGATTCGTATCTAGAGATTTATTGCTATTCGTATCTCGAGATTTATAGCTACTTACTAGTAGAAATCAATGAAACAAGTATTATTTTGACAAGCTCGTTAGAAAACGAAATTAGTATTGCACAGGCGCGTCTAATGTCTAAATCCACATGACGCATGCCCTGGACACGTCACTCAAGCGAGCTTTCTGTTCACCAACAAGTGTATGTAAGGGACCGATCTTTTTTGGATCGGCTCGTTAGCCAAAGGCGAAAATGGTATTGCGCGGGCGCGTCCCATGTCTAAATCCTTACACATGACGTACGACAATTTGCCCCGGACACGTCACTCAATGTAATTGGCCGTTGGCCGCCATTAGCTAATGAGATCGATAGCATCGGTCGGCGTCGCAAAGCCGACCGATCGCCGACGTCCAGTGCGCCCCGTTAGGTGCCTGCAGATGACAGCCCGCAGGCGACAAGACGGATTTAACTCGGTGTCACTTGTCCAGATGGGAGATAGTCGATGTGCGAACTGATCGGATCGCTTGGCAAGTCGCCGACGGCTATGGTAAAGTTGGTATTTCAGCGGATTATAATAGAATGAAGCTGTCAGTCAGTATGTTAGCTGTTTACCTGTTGCAAGTGCGGTACGATAACAGGTAATACTTGTCTAATATTTCTGCATCGATAAATGCAAAAGGTCGGTAGTGCCAAGAAATGTCTTTGATAAGGATCGCTCGACGTTTGTATCACTCTAATCAGATAGAGGTGAGAACCTCTAATTGGTGGTAAAAAGTTCTCAAAATACTGAATATGGCATATTGAACTAGAAGAAATGACAGTTTAGAAGGATGCAGATTTAATTTCATAAAACAGTTTTTCTCGTAACGAATATTCGTAAAAATATTATTCGTGAGCCTATCCCTTTATATTTTCGACATACCTAATTGGTAGTTTGGACAACTAAGAATCAAATCCAGTATTTGCGCCTCTGATAGTGCAGAGAATTACAAGATTTCATCTGAATATTTGCGATGCACTTTAAGCAGACAAAGCCTAGGCCCGGGAGCCAGCCTCTTTATCCTGACGTTGAACTAATGAAGCCACCCGACGAAGCGATTTATCGTCCGACACGTCGCCGTAACGACCAGACATCAGTTTTTGTCAAGCTCTTTACAAATAGCGCGATCTGCAGTCCAGTTGTATAACGCTTTAGATTACATTGGTTTATTAAACATTAAGCACCGCCAATGCTTTTATTGTTGATAAGTAATCTAGTTAAATTATGCAATAGAAATAGATACATTTATCTAATTAATAATAGCCTTTTCATTATGAAAGGAAATATAATACCGAATCGAGATTTTTTTAAATATTATCCTGTAGAAATAAAACCGCTCAAAATCCTTTGTTCAAAATTATTAGTTTATAACGTTAATAGAAATGAGACCTAACTATAAAAAATTCACGCCCTATGAATGTATGAAGCTTTGTAATAATGTAAGTTTATTTTTTTCTCTACGCAAAAATGACAAGAAAAAACAACTATTTTCTGTACCACGTTATTTATATGTTCTGTATATCACTTGCTATTGCAATACCCAGTTTGTATAACAAAAAACCGGTAGCTCTTACAAAATGCAACTGGAAATAAATGAGGGTAGAATATAATCGCACGTGGTCGCATGCAAATGTGGGCGCATTAAAATGCGCGATGGCGGAAGCTCGCACGCGAGGTCGCGGGTCGCCGTATCGCCACGCGCCATTGTCCCCGCTACCGAGACTTAACGAGTATGACCACGATTCACCACTACTTAGGACATTTCTTACTAATCTTTAGAGTATCTTATACAACAAAATCGTTAGCTCTCAAAATAGCCAACTGGAAATAAATGAGGATAGAGGATAATCACAAGAGGTCGCATTAAAATGTCGTGGTTCACCGTATCACCACGTGCCATTGTCCCCGGTACCAAGACTTACCGAGTATGACCACGATACACAGCTACGTAGGACAGTTCTAACTTATGTTATAAATACTAAGAGTAGGTAGTTTTCTAAGGCAGTATGAGTTCAAGGGGGCAAAATAAAATCTTGAGTTGAATTTGTTTAAGCCAATTCTTGATTGTGACACAACAATTTGGTCTCGATAAAACACGCAATTAACATATCATTTCTTAGTACTTCACTAGTGGCTCTGTGAGCTGTAGACCTCGCGTGCACAATAAAAGTGAGCAATTTACTGCATTTTGAAGAGCTATTCTGTTCATCATGCAAAAGATCGTCCTCGGTTCTTCGCCAAATTTTTGAAAGACAAATTTAAAAAAACTAGATCTCAAATAAAAATAACATCAAAATCGAATCTCATTCAGTGGATTATCTAGAAGCCCCTTTTTTGCCCATGAAATTGAGACGCTTCGCTCCCTCGGTCAATTATTGTGTCAGAAAACATTGATAGGTATTTTGAAGACGAAAACTTTTGTGTCATGGTCACCCTTCTGGTATCGTCTCACGATCCACTGAATCGCCGTGTACCAGCGCCTTAGTTCCCTCACTACGTTCCCTAAGCGAGTCGTCCAAACTCTAACAGAAGGACCACGAATTTGCTTCTCTTTTACTTCATCTCAACAACCTACCTATAACTACTACAAGGTTTTTCATATTGAAACAATTAGATGGGTATTAATCGCGTATATTAGCTTACTTGACTGGACTACCCGTGTACCTACTAGTTTCAATATGTGTTATGATCGTGAAAGTTTAAAAAGTACTAAGGTTTTTGATGTTTATGGATCAATCACCCCTAAAACTGAACAAATTAGGATGAAACTTGGAATGAACATGGTAACCTGGATTAACATTATCTGTGGTGAGCACTTCATGAATGAAGATCGTAATCTATTAGGATGTCCTCGATGTAGAGTGGACGTAAAAGTAAACAGGCCTTTGCAACTATTGTAGATGATTTATATAGCGTCAGGGGCAACTGGTGATTACTCATGCCCCTATTTCCGGGACGCTATAATAGTGCCTGGGACAGGATTTTAGATGGAATAGGCTTGCCCAGCACCTATACCATCCTGACAGCTTAGTCTAATCCACAGGAAAGACATGGTCAATACGTGCGGAGCTGACTAAGCCGCGGGTTTCCTCACGATGTTTTCCTTCACCGTTTAAGAGCACTAGCATCGTGTACATAAATTTAAACGGCCGTAAGTATATAAATAAACATACCGTTTGTGCGGTCGTGAGCGCCTAACGGCAAGTTGCTAAATAAACAATAACAGTAATCGCGTCAACTCGTAAACAGTCGCGTTCATCGCTCGTGCCGATCGTATCTCCTCTTACCTGCCCGGCACAGATGAGTGCACAGAGGGGACTTGTGATTGCAAATGCTTTGCCTACAGTATTCGGCTTGCTATAACAACCCGGCAAGGAGTAATTCTACTTGTGATTGCAAATGTCTACAGTATAAGGTTTGCAATATGCTAGATTCACCTACCATCTGTGAGCTAGCCTAAGCTAAAACGTCTAAACGTTTCAAAGCGATCCTTCCGAATCAACTAACTAAATGCATTTTGACTTGCTGCTTTTTTTCATCTTTACCTGTTTTATCTTCGTGCTGAGAACTGTCAAACTTCACACACTCATATTTTAAGATGTTTGTATAATAATCACTGAATGTACCTATTCGCATTAAAATCGAAAAAAACTAGTTTCGGAGAATAAAATAAGATTTGAGAAAAAAAAAATACTTATACTGATACAAACAAGTTTTCTCTAGCAAAAAAATTTTTACACACGAAAACTAGTCTTCATAATGTGTCACTGCTTGTTTCGAAGCAAGTGTGGTGAAAGGATTTAAAGTGCGCCTCACAGAGGCTTTTTCTCTGAGTCCACGCAAAAACAATTGTTTGTTCCGTATGGCAGTCTTTGGGCCGCACGCGCCACTAACCCAGCCCTAAGTCTGTGCCTTTATTTCCACATTGTGGAGTTAGCTCGTGATCTCGTCTCGTTAAATGGTTCTTTCTTTTAAATCTGCTGCAACTTGTACAAAAGACAATAAACGTTTGTTCATTTGAATCGCAAGAATCACTTTAACGGTTTTTTAAGAGCGGGTCGTGCGAAAATTTGAGATTTTTTTTTTTAAATTCATAACTAAGTGACATTTAAAAAATCGCAAAAGGACTAATTGTAGACTATACATTTGAGATTAATTCGAATTTAAGTGTGTTAAAAATATATACTATTTAACATGACATTCTATTTAACGCTAATGAAAATCGTATGTCAGCGTTAAACATCAAGCGATTTTTAAAATGTCACTTAGTTATTTAGTTATGATTTTTTTTTTTTAAATCTCAAATTTTCGCACGACTCGCTCTTAAGAATTCGTCCTTTTTTCAGACTTTGAAATGTCAAGAAAATCTAGGCCCATAACCTAAATTAATGACTCTTGTTTTTCAAAAAAAATTGTTCCATTTTAGTTTTCAATGAGTCATAAGTAGAGACTGTAATATTGTTATCGGACGATAGCTATAGAGATGGAAAAGGAACTAAATGTGATATCCTGATTAGAACGTTACTGTATTTGATAGATTTTGTAGTTAAATTATTATTATTTTCTGATTTTACGGTGCTAAAACAACTTTAGTTTGAAAACGACTAATAAGTTGTCGACAAAACAGAAAAATATAACCTAAAAATGTTCGGCAAAAGACGAAAGTTGGAGTTACTTTAAACAAATAAAAAATAACTAAACAGAAAATGCATGCGTTTTGCGTTTGAATTTAAAATAGGAATGTGACTCCAACTGACCTTTTAAGTTCTCAAATAAAAAAACATAAATAACTAAAAAGACTTTATTCGAGGTTTTCAAAAACTACAAAATAGAGGTATAAAAAGGATCCTTAAAAACTAAATTGCAACTTTAAATATACGGTAATAAAGATCATTTTCGGTTACTTATTCAGTACAGTCGCGGTCACATTCCTAAGAATATTATCCCTATGGGTAACCAAAAGAAGCCTTCATATTGCTTATATAACACTATCCCGCGGCTTCACTTGCGTGGTTATAGCAGACAAAAACCTATTAACTATTCAAAAGCTCTCAAAATTGGTTCCGCCCTAGCCCGATATAAACAAAAAAATTCTATAATAAGAGTAAATAGCATCACATTTATAGTACCTTAATATCGATAAATATACGAGTATACAGTCTACTCCACTTTAATAGAGATCAGTTTACATAAATATAAAAATCCGGGATTTGAGAATTTAAAAAAGCGTCAACGCGCAAACTTAAAAATATATAAGTAATTTATCTATGGTCCTATAAATTTATAGGGTTCCCTAACCAAGGACAAAATTGTCTATGTCTAAGCCCTAAGGCCTGACTTTAGCCCAATAGACTTAATCTCGCGGTACATTTTTAGTAGTAGTAGAGCTCTTTGTGAAGGGCTGGTCCAGAGAAGTACTACCACCATGCCTATTTTGCCGTGAAGCAGCATTGCTGTATTTCGGTTTGAAAGGTGTAAGTGCCAGTGAAATTACTGGCACGTGTGGCTAAACATCTGTATGCCTCAAGTTGATGGGCTGTGCATCGTAGGGCATGTTCCTGACGTGCATGACCTACGAGGCAATGCTTTGTTATAGGCGATGGTTACCACTTAACATCAGGTGGGCTATATGATTGTTCTATCAGCTAGTTGTATAAAAAAACATTTATAGCATAGAAACTGTCAAATTTATATTGTATTTGACAGTTAGAAAAAGAAAAAGTCTATTGGGTTAAAAAAGCAAGACACGAAATAAATGCGAGCTACAGAACCATTTCTTACATTCCTTCGTTAGTATTCTGTACTTATTTTAGCCTATTTTGTCCAAAGGGCGAAAGCTACCCTTTTTCCAGCTTTCTCAATCCATTATTGTTAAAAAATAACTAGACATATTCTATAAAACTATTGTAAAGCAAATCAAACTTATCAATAAGCGAAAGAAACTACGATATCATAAAATAATACGCATGCGCTAATCAAAAACATCAGCGTGCAATTGACTACCCTCACATTGTTAAAAAAAAATTGTATGAAAATTACATTAGCTTGACAGATGATCATGCAAAAGTGATGTGATTTTCATACATTTAAATCTTTCCGCAAACAGAAAGTAGATTTAATAGGAAAACTACAGTGCATTATTATTACAGCCTTGAACTTTCCTTTTTAGTGTTATACAGTTCTTAAGCCAGGAAGAAGGCTTTTAGCCTAAAAATCCATCACAAGATTCAGTCCATTCACGTAGAATTCAGTCATAAGCACCAAGTTTAAGCGCAATAGTAAAACAGTCGATAAGCCATGGTGGCTTTAATAGTCCTACCGTCCTAAGAGTCCTAGAAGTTCTACTGAACACTAAAAGTTAAATTATGGGCTTTAATTTTCAGCGTACTTTTATCTTACAGAAGTTAAGCCATGACGGTCTTGGTTTTAATTACCCCGTCACAAGCCCCTAGTTCTGGATTACACTAAGCACTAGGATTTCAAGATAAGCCTTCATTTCCAGCGCATAAAAATTGTACAGTAGTTAAGCCATAAAGAACCATTTGGCCTAATACCTTACTATCAGAGCACTACCGTACGCTTGGATTTCATTCGTGAGCTTTCATTTTCAGCATTGGTTTGACAGTCGTTAAGCCATGTCGAAGATCTTTAAGTCTTATCATGGCCAGACTAAGCTAATACGAACTTAGCGCATAAAATAACAATCGATCGCTCTGCCACTGACTAACCTTTTCCAAACCATGTCTATACACCCGGAGACCGTTCTAAACTGTCCATCCGCAAAATCTTCATAGAAACCAATAGAAGTATCGATTATATAGCTACAAATAATATAGAAAAGTAGGCACAACCAAACGATCAATAAAAAACCGAATAAAAATAACAAACAAATAACGAACATTTCACTCGGATCCAGTCTTTTCATGCTGTTAACGGTAGGTGGCCCCTCTTTCTTTTCAAATCTCGGCTGCATCTGGGGAAAAAGGTGGAATTTAGAATCCAATCAAGCAATCGAAACCTAGCGGTCTACTCTTGAACGAGATTCCGATCCCAATTTTAAGTTTTGACGGTCTTCAAGGCAAGAGTGAATAGGTGTCTTCTAGATCATCCTGCTCCATCGTCGGCTACATCGTCACTTACCACCAGGTGAGATTGTAGCCAAAGGCTGGTCTATATCATGTTAAAAAAAAAAAAAACTGACAGAAAACCATAGAATTTCTGTCAAAACTTAAGATTGGGATCGGGATCGCGTTCAAGAGTTGACCGGCAGGTCGTCTCTGTCGGTTTTGACATTATTTTGAGCTTCGATTGCAATAACAAAAGGAGTTGAAACAAAAGTTTCGTTAGTTTTGGCTGCCCTCTAGCTCAGTTGCTAGTGCCTTCTGCGCCGTAGGTCGTGGGTTCGATCCCAACTGAGAACAAATATTTGTATGGTGACTAACAAACACAGATGTTTGTTATCTGTCTGGGTGTTATATTTAATTCTAAGTATGTATTTACAAAAAAATAAATGTATTTAAGTATTATATCAGCTATCTAATTCCCATAGTACAAGCT
The DNA here is from genome assembly GCA_939531255.2 of Thera britannica. NCBI lineage: Eukaryota > Metazoa > Arthropoda > Insecta > Lepidoptera > Geometridae > Thera > Thera britannica. The sequence continues at coordinate 2,215,550 of OW618037.2, forward strand.
CGGCTTAATTTGGGGCTAGATAGTGTTGTGCGGATTGTCTAAAATATTTATTATTATATTTGACAAGGAACAATTGCAACTAGACTGAATGTTGACGTTAAAAACATGAGACAGCGAATAGGAACTTCGCTTTGTAAAACTAGTATGGCAACAGATAGATAGTGGTCGAAAAATTATGACAACAAGATATATTTGTTAGTCTGTTCAGAAAGAGAGCCGTCGTGGCCAAATTGTGAACTAACGTTTCGATTTTTATATGGCAGCTCATCCCTTTCTTTCTGTCAGCATTTTGCATCATAAAAATTAAATAAAGGAATAGTACACTAGTTGTGATAGGATCAAAACGCAACAGACGCGCTATTGTATTGCCCACTAAACAAAAATGGTAATTAAGCACAGCAGCGCCCTCCAATCCCACGATGACGGCTCTCTTTCTGAACAGACTCTACACACCACGGGAAGTAATATAGTATTTTCTTTTTACCGTCGCCATATACAAGTCGTAAGGCATTAGTTTGATCCGCGAATTGCCTTGCAAGCCGCGTAACACGATGCGTGCCTGATCTCGCCGCGTCAGCGCCACTATTGCATGAGTGTCATCTAGAAACTGACACACCACTGGACCTGAAACAATAAAGGAAAAAATATATTGAAAAAACAAAAAAAAACAAACTAAAATACAAACACAATCGATTGGCCTCTCAGCTCAGTTGGTAGTAGCTCTGCCTTTTGAGCCATAGGTCGTGGGTTAGATCCTCACCGAGAACGAATATTTGTGTGGTGAACACAGATCTTTGTTCTCTTTCTGGGTGTTATATTGTATTCTAAGTAATTATTCACGAATAAAAATGTATTTAAGTATTATATCAGCCATCTGGTTCCCATAGTACAAGCTCTGCGTAGTTCGGGGCTAGATAGTGTTGTGTGGATTGTCTATATATTTATTTTTAGGGTATAGGTACATGAGGGACAGTTTCTAACTATTTTAAAATAGGAAATAACCTAATTTAATTAGCAATTGTTTTATTTTTGTTTCATAATTTAATGTATGTGTTGATTAGAATGTATTTTTATTTTAATCATTTTGTGTGACGTATGTGTGTGACATGTAACATGTGTAAAGAGAAATAAAGATTATGATTATGAAACATACCATAAGCACTGAACAACAAGCTGATATCATTCCTCGTCCACTCCTTGGGGAAAGTCAGGTGGAACACGTGGTCTCTTGACGGTGTCGCTGAAACAAAAAAATATATGAGGGTCCTTCCGTTTTTACCCTACGACGGGTATGTGCACAGGCACATGAGACTTAACACCCGTATGATACCAGCATTACTGAGTTTCGATTTGAAGGGTGTGGGTACCCTTCAAACCCAAACACAGCAATGCTGGTTTACTGCAGATATATATACACGGTGGTAATACTTCTCCGTAGAGCCCCTCGCAAAGAGTTCTACTACTACTAAAAGCAAGTGAAATTATTCTTTGAAATATCCTTTTTTTTTTTCTAGGAACAATTAAAAACTAGGTAACTAAATTTCTAGGAACTATGCACAAGGTGTAAAAGATGCAATTATTAAAGGTGAGGTTTATACCTGTTTTGCGAGAGACTGGTGCCTGAGATAGATTTAAAAAACCTGTAATACAGGTCACCGGGGCTCCGCTCCGCGGGTTCAACAGAGTTACAATCTAGGGATTCCTAGGTAAACTTATGTAAAGATTGGTTTTGTGTGTGTATTAGGAGTTTGTGCGGTTCGTGGGTGTGTGGGTTGGTATAGGAGTGAGAATGGAGTATAAGTTGGTACGTGTGTGGGTGGGTGTGGGTGTGTGTGTGTGGGTGGGTTGATGATGTTATGATATGAGTTGGAAGTGTGGATGAGTTTTTGATATGTTTTATCTAAGTAAGTAAAAGTAAAGTTTGAGTGGGTGGTGAAATGTGAGTGAGTGCAGTGAGTTCTCGCTCGCATATGTTAAGAAAGTCCTACTTAGTAGGAATCAACATATTTTCAGTCTCGTCGTAAGTCAGGGAAGTCAGGGTTTTGAAGACTTATGGGTGTGCTTTAGACAAATAAAGGTTATGACTATATAAAAAAATTACTCACGGTCAGCCCCATTCAGATTCATATAAGGTGAGTCCTGATGCGCTGTCTTGGCCAGAAACAGCTTGTTTAAGAACGGCTTGATGACGGGCGAAGTGGGACATGCTCTTACATTCTCCTCGCCCCTCATCTTGGAGAGATGGGCATGCATCGACAGGAAACAGAGGCCGGTGATGAAGGCGTCGAATCCAGCCTCGTGGTGCTTTTCTTCCGCTTTCTGGTAGCCTTTTCCTTCGTGTGATCCTGAAATAAAATGTATTTATTCGCTTGAAGTACGATAAATATTGAAAATCTTATTAATAATCTTACACTTTTAAACGAGAAAATCTTGTTTAAATAATCTGAATCTCGGAAACAGTTCCAACGATTTTCATAAAATTTTGTATACAGGGGTTTTCGGGGACGATAAATCGATCTAGCTAGGATTCATTTTTAGTAAATGTCGCGTTATTCGTGTTTTAAATAATCAAATTTATCATAATATCGTAACTCCTAGCGTCATCTGTTGCTGAAGTCATGAGTTAGTGTGACAGAGAACGCCATCTATTGTCGAGTTTATTATTATGTCGGTAAGATCGAATTGTTCATATTTCATTAGTCATTCGTATTTAAAAACAATTTCTAAAAAACAATAGTGTTTTATTTATATTCTATCGCACTCACAACCTATATTAGGGTGTTTCTGACTTACAAAACATGGTGAGTACGTACCAACTTTTGGCATTGAAAAAGGAGCTTCTGACAGAGTCGCCATTAGATGATTGAGCACTGTCGAGGTCACCTTATCCTTGAACGGCGGTAGACTGGACATGTACTTTGTGTCTAACAAACTGGGAACATCACACGCATAAATATTATTTTAGGTAGCGGCACGTAACTTTAGCGCTGACCGTTATTGCGCAGATGTCAAACTTAGGGGGGATAGCGGGTTGAAGGGTGGGCGTAGCGCACTACCGGATTACGAGAGCACTAGTGATAGAGGCCCCGTCTTCGGACCGGTGAAGGAAAAAATCGTGAGGAATTCGGCATGTGATACAACCTATAAAGTTCAAAAAACATGTGTCAAGTGCACGAAAGGACGATTCTGAACCTTATCCGTCCACCGATTTCTCCCAATCTTCCCGCCCTTCAACCCGCTTCATCGCAATCAATTCGCATCTTTCGCTTCTTCCTTTTTTTCTTTATATCGCCCGTTCAATTTGTCTTTCAGTTCGTGGTCGCCATTCGAGAAGCTTTATTCCCCAACAGTTGTCTGTTCTTCGATCTATATGACCTGCCCATTGACACCACAATTTTTAAGTTAACCAAAATCATAATCAAACATGTATTTTATTCAGTAGGATTGCAAGGATCACTTTGAAACGTCTTAGAGCTATTAGGTGAGTCTAGGTGCCAATTCCACGCGACCAACGCAACCTTTTCACAAAGCACAAACCTCGGAAACATGCAATGTGCAAACTCCTTGAAGGCGTGATAATCGTCTGGCAGCGGTTGGAAGAAGTTGTTCAATGTGTGTATCACATCTAGTAGCATATTATGACCAATCACTAGCTTTTCCTGGAAGGGAAACAAAAATAAATTACTTTTTCTATCCTCTCATTGACTAAAAGGACTTGGCAAAAACTTTGCGTAAGCAAAAGCGTGTTGGCTGCTCTGTGGGCAAAAAGACAGTAGCCAGCGCCAAAATAAATAAAAAAAACAACACCCATTGCTAGGGAATTTCCGATAATGTCCGAAAATATCCACTGTATATTCCTTCCTTGTTTTCAAGGTTAGACGTTTATCTTTTAGCAGATAAAAAAAAGTGACTTTAACTTGGCAGTTTCACCAATGAATAGACCAATCAAATATTTGACAGTTGTTTATATCAGATTTTGGATGATTGGTTATTTTGTGAAACCGGGCAATATTCTATAATTTTTTACTGTTTATTTATTTATTTATTTTAGGAAGACCAACAGCTTGTATAATATAAAGCTACTATGACATCGCAGTGCTGTTGGGCACTGCATTTACTGACTTAAGCTACTTTAAGAATGAATGCTATTTATTTTAAGTAGTGGCAAAAATAAATTCGGCAAATTTATCATGCGCACTTGATGTGCGGGCAGGTTTTTCCACAAGTAGGCCGCTGGTGGGCCCTTTTTGCGTGACCCTTGACACTTGTTGCTCGAACTTTTTTAGGTTCTACAACACGCTGGTTTCCTCACGATGTTTTCCTTCACCGTTTTGAGAGTACTGGCATAGTGCACATACATTTTTCGGCAGAAAAACTCATTGGTACACGAGTGGATTTGAACCCACGACCTCCGGATCGGAAGGCGAGGCCGCTACCACTAGACCACCAGTGCTCTCTTTTTTCTTTTTAAGTAGTGTCAACATTATGAAACTCACGGATTGGCTGATCATTCGCGCAACCTTCGAGAACCCCACAGCATCTTCTAAATCCTCCCATTCGCGCTCGTTCTTCTGCGTCGCGATTTGCTTCTCGTTCTGCTGCGGTGTTGCTCTCAGTACTTTCAAAATCCTGTAAATTACATAAATACCGCTTATTCCTTGGAGATACAGATAGTGCAATTCACGAAGACACGCCCCACCAATTTTCGGTTGAGGGGATCGCGGGGTGCGGGGAGTTTGCTCCGAGCGGCAGTCGCGAACCGTAGTCTATTCATTGTATGTGTGCGTGTGCACTCATAGGTAATTAGTGTGTACCGATAACACTCAAACATTGACGGAAGCTTGCACACATATACTATAAACGGCTAGGAGGAATAGTGGGGCGCGCCTTCGTGGATTGCACTATCTAAAACTTACTTAGTTTTGAGGCATTGCTTAAAGTTAGGCCAAACCAATCCAGGCAGAAAAATGATGTGCACTATGCCAGTACTCAAACCGTGAAGGAAAACATCGTGAGGAAACCGGAATGTTGTAGAACCCTAAACAAAAAAGTTCAAAAACATGTGTTAGATGTCATGCAAAAAAGGCTCACAGCAATTGTCTGCACACACCAATAGTGGATCCAAGAGTGGATCAAAGAATTTGCCGAACACTGATTATCTTTAGAGAAACACTTGTAAGGAAGGGTATTAATTCACGGCTCTGCAACTGAAGAAGCAAGATCCAAGGCTCAGGGAACTGATTAAGTCTTGTCTTCGTCCCTCCACATTCACTGTGTCACCATCTGGTCCACTGGAACATTGTTGCCATCAACCCAAGGTAGTGAATAATAATAATGATCTTACACTCACCTATTTTTATTCTCTAAAACAAGTGTCTCCAAGATAATTTCATCTTTGAATCTTAACTTCAGCTCTTGATACAGAAGCAGTCGCACAAAGGAATTGCATCTGTCTATTAGCATTTCATCAGTTTTCTTGTCGTCAATGAATTTCCTTACTTTTTTACTGAAACAAAATCATGTTTAGACTTAATACAGAGACTCGAGCGAAAAGATGTCATGCTTTTGTGTGCCTAATAAAGAAGTAATAGTGAAGTAAGTCCCTACTGAGAAGACAATGCACGAGTGTACTCTGCCCAACATAAAACACACAAAAGATTTGCTCATAGTTTCAATAACCGATCACAGTTATAGCTTAACAAAAATATTAACTGAAAAATTATAAATAAACAAAAACCTGTAAATTAAAAAATCCATCAGCTAAAACAGGATATAATAATCAGCATGTTACATTTATAGCTATTATTTTTAGAGTTATTTATTTTTATGTATTTATGTTGTTAGTCTCATTTGCGGATAATGGGGCCGATTACACTCTAAGAACTACATACATTATAATTGTTTTGTAATATGTGAGTGCAATTGTTTGTTGTCCTAAATAAAAACTATTAACTATATACAAAGGCCAAATCAAAACCCAAATGGAGGCAACATGATTCATACATAGTACATATTATTGCTAAACTACTCGATTGAAGCATCCCATTGTTGGACAAAGACCTCCCTTCCAATCCTGCCACTCTTCACAATCTTGTGCCACCAGTTGCAGTCCCTCTCAAAGCTTGGTGGTAGACCACTCGGGCTGAAGTGGCCCAATCCTGCTTCAGCCTTGCTACTTTCCCCCTATGTACCTAAGCAATTTTAGTTTATTGTCTTATTTAGTTATACCTAGTATAACAAATCAGAGATAAAAAATAATGGTTACTATTACACTGGTGGCACATAGTCATGAAGAGTGGCGGGATTCCCCCAACAATGGGATTATAGTAATAATACTATGACAAGGCTTACCATATTTCTTCAATGTAGCTCCTGTGTTCATCTGGAATTGTGATTGAGTCTTTCTCTTTTTTTTCACTCTTCTGCCTCTCTGTCAATTGTTCACGGAGTTTTGATTCAGAAGGCTCCGTCATGTATGATATTCCTGTAATGTTTATTATTTATTACATACAAGATATGCAATAACTTTTAAGATTTATAATGTAGTTACCATACCATCTCGTATGACTTTATTGAAGTCAAATCCTTGAGCACTCAGAAAGTCTAAGCTGCTACTCTGACATAGGAAGGTCTTTTCCGGCCCCGGTCTCCCACGAGGAAACAAATAAAAGTTAAAAGCATCGTTCATGTAATGCTTCTTTTCCTCGTCCCAGTAGAACGCACATAACCCAAATTGTATAACCAGAAACTCAGTAGAACCATTCAACAAGCATTTGTAATAGTCTCTCGGTAAATCGAATATTGAAACGTCCCGCCCATTTACAAGCCCTGTAAACTCAGCATCGATCACTAAGAAGTCAGACTTTTTGATAGAGGCACTGATTTGGGGCAAAGTCTCTTTGAAATCTGCAAATGAAACAAAATAATAGAGACACCGGACACTGAAACTGTACGATATCGATCGAGTTTATGAGAAAAACTTACTCTGTCGAACGACTTCCATGGTTATGAAGCACAAACACTTTCATTCATTAAACATTATTTGTAACACAACAAATAAGGTGGATTGTGTATGTAAAAAACTAATCTATCTGAAATAAATCTATCAAAAATACGCAAAAAATAACGATGTTTCCCCGCAGCCGCACACAACACAAAACGAACTACGAACGAAAATCGGGTGGGCATGGGCACGGTCGGACTCGGACGGTCGGCCGGCACGGCAACAAAGCAAAATGACGGCCGGGGCGACAGACAGTGACAGAACAGCTAATGTCTATCGGTCGATTTTCTATCAAGTCACTGTCAAGCAAATTGACAACTATAGGAAGAGGACATACACCAGTCGTCCTCACCTGTTTTGGTTTTCTTCAGCTATGAACTTATAAGATCCTATTTTATTCATACTTTGAGGAGATCCCATCTCACGTTGCAAAAGTTACATCCAGCTTTTGATTCCTCTTCCTCTGCATCCAGCAAAGCGTAGCGTTATAAACTCAAGTGTCCTGGCTGGTAAACAAACTCAACAGACCGACCGACCAAAGAGCACCGCTACGGATAGATTGGCCACATTCATGTTATGCGCCATGGACAACAGAAACAGCCACCGGCTTCCACATAAATTAAGCAGCAGATCATGGTAAATAAAACAAAACAAAACGAGCATTAAGTTTATTTGCAATAACACAAAAAACCGTGGGTTGCACAATCAAATTAAAAATCTAGCAAGCGGAACGAACAGAAATAGGTAGATACCTACTAACTATACTAGGTACTTGTAATGAAAAACTATCACGTAATCGTAAAGGAAAACAAACATCAGTGCGAGATTTATTCCACGCATTATAATGCTAATTAATACCCTACTCAATAGATAGGGTCTCCTCTAATTTACACCTTGCAACTTCTCAAGATGACAAGATAGTTTTTCGTATGCAGATTTGTTCCTGTACAGGTGTATGTTGGCCTTAACCTTCTTCATAAGAACCTTCGGGTCTATGTCTGCTAACTGGATCAACGCATCTGGAAAATTAAATAGTCATTGAAAAAACTTAAGACCTAGATTTTTATAAGTAGGTACCTCTTGCTGATGAAATAGGCAGATATTTGACAAATTGAGGCTACAGTTAGAAAGATTGAAGCTTGTTTCTTTTTATATCAGGCCTAACACAATGTGACCGGAAAGTTGATAGGAAAAACATCGTGACCGATAACACAGCCGGTCGTGGTGGTTAGATCAGCTAAAGGCTCTCACCGTTCTGAGACAGGCCTAGGATAGGATAGCGTGGAGAAAAATGTCAACAAGGCAAAAAAGTTGTTGCAGAACGGGCATGAAGATGTAGTAATGTCAAAGTCAATGTATATTTATTCAGTAGTATCACAAGGATCACTTTGAAACGTCCTAAAGCTAGGTGAGTCTAGGTGCCAGTTCCACGCGACCAAGCCTAGAAGAACAGGCAACAAACTACGGCTTGGTTCATAATGGAGAGGAGAAAAGATGACTCACGAGAAGTAAACCTACTTACCAAGCATCTCATTCCGGAATGTCTCATCCGGATCGTCCAAATGAATAAGCATAGCAGCGTAAAGTGCATCAATGTGCGCGCCAAACGTGATCGTATCGTACGGATCCGGACGGCATTTGAACAACGTGCAGATTGTCTGAACGGCGTAGGAGCGAACCTGGTCACTGCTGTCATCCAGTCGCTTGAGGACCACTGAGGAGAATAATAAACTCTCTATCTTAATCTGAATCAAAGATGTTGGGAATCGCATAGCGGAACTAAAATAGAGCTGGGCAGGACACCTGGCAAGGCGAGGTGATGACAGGTGGAGTAAGGAGATTACTGAATGGCGTCCAAGAACTGGCTATAGAAGCGTTGGTCGCCCTGCGGCAAGATGGGCAGACGATGTGGTTAACATCGCAGACAATATCGATAAATTAGATTATATAGATTAGATATCGATGCTTACCAAAGTATATCTTATGCAGTATCTCAACGGTAAAGCAGCCACGAAGTTTGGCCAGCGTCGCGAGATAGCAGACCGCTCGCATCGTGTGCTGGCGAGTCAACGCCGAGTTATCATCAACTAGTGCCGCTAGCAACGGCACCATTTGCTCCAGAAACGGTTCCAAAGACTCTTTTGTCGGGAATAGGTTCACTTGCTAGAAACATTTAAAGCCATGCACAGGTTTTATTGGATTTAGAGCTAAAAACACTCTCGATCAAGTAAAAAAAAATATTCAACATCATCAGAAAGCACTGTTCTAGGAGTAGCGTCGGAAGGTCTTGGGCTGCAATCGTGTGCCAATAACTTTGCCTGTCCAAAAATGTAAGAACTCTCAAACGGAGAAGGAAAACATCGTAAGGAAACCGGAATGTCGTAACCAGTTATTTAGCTTAGCAGGCCGCTAAATCTATTGCCATCTTTATTTGTTGGCATGAAAGTGAAAGAGACAACGAGACTTTTAGCGAGCCACTAAAGCTAAAGCCTTGTATTCATGGTAAACATTTGTTGCACAACAAAGTTGAATCAACGTGTTGCGGAAATGCAGTCAACATGTTGCTGTCTTCTTTCTTCTCTTTGCTTGTATTCTTGCCGTTCATCAATGATGTTGCTCAATTGTTGCGAAACAAATGTTTACCATGAATGATCAAGCTGATGCATGAGAGGGGTAAAGCTTTTACACAAACCTTATCCCCAGTATCACCATGGCCACCAGTCTCTCCAACGTCCTCTTCAGGTTTTTCTTGCAGCGCGGCGCAGAGGCACGCAACGGCTGCTGTTCTAATAGCTTCCGCAGTTCGACCAGCAGACCATACCAGATTAGTCATTATTACTTCTGTAAGTAAACAAACTTGAACTACATTAAGGCGCAAGGCAGTAATGGATCAAAAATGAGGGGTTTTTGGAGGGCAAGAATTGGAAGCGGTTTGAACTAAAATGTGTAAAATGATGGTGAAATTAAAGTGGTATGCGGTTAACAAGATACTACAGGTACCTACAATTTTGACTACAAAAAATAAGTTTGAATGAATACGTCGAAATAAATATCACCGAAACACTAGTCTGTTTGATATCTAACCTTCAATAACGATTTTCAAAAAAGCTTCAAGCTTATCAGTTTCACATTTTATGAAGTTATCTTGCCGCTTCAACAGCACAGTGGACAACGTCGTGAATATCTTCAGCTTAACCTCAGGGTCCACTTTGGGGGTGGCCAGGCATTCTTTCAGAAGAGGTGCTATTAGGTGGAGCTGGGCTCCCATAGCTGATCCTGAAAAGAAATATGACGCATTAACCTACTCGTAATACATTGTTTTTTCAAGCAGCACAGAGCACCAAACACGCTTTTGCTTGTCAAGCAGTTATGTATTCCCCAGAACATTGCACCGTATCAAATGATAGCGTGAACTTGTGCATTGAAAGCAGACAAAGCGGTTTCCTTCATATTTTTTGCTCAATTTTACCGCATGGTAGCTGACAGATTGTGCAGGAAAAACCAAAGCTTTCGTTCAACTTTCATAGCTTCATTGTATCAGCTGTTAAGCTACTTGCTGCTTAGAGGCATGTGACATGTGTTTCTGTAGTACTGCATTGGTTGGATTCACTGATTCACTTTGATAAATAAGACTGTTATCAAAGGATCCACATACCAGAGTGCAGCAAGGCAGATTCGAGTAAGCATCGGTCTGGTGTGAGCAAAGTCCACGTAACTGCGTCACTGGTGATAGCTGCTAGCACTTTCCCAATATGCCTCGAGTATAAAGTGGTGAGAGTGCGCCCACATTTTTCGTGGAACCGCAGTTTATCTAGGTTCGCTGGAAAACAGCAAAAGTCCTCGTCATCAAAGAGTCTGATACATACCTACGTAAAATTATACCTGCTTAGTTCCATGAAGTTCTGGATACTAACACATAGCCATGAAAGCTATCTTTTCGTCTACTGGCATGGAGTACACTGTGAAGTTGATGACGAAAAGTTGTTCGGCTACTGGAATGATGTCGTCACAGCACAGATTCATAAGAGCTTCGGTTACGTGGAGAAGGTTAGTCTGGTATTTCGGCTGAAGAGTTTAGAAGATACAAAACTTGTAAATAGATATACCTATAAACCACAATATTACGCCTAGAGGGATACACAACTTACTTTTCTAGTCCGGCATCGGTCTGGATCAGAGAGTTCTTGGCATATCTCTCCCATAGCCTTCTGCTGCACTAGGACTGCTTTAGAGCCCTTCAGTATATTAGCCAGGACTAAGAGAGCCGGCCACGAGTCCATTTCAGCTTCCAAAAGTGGCCACCATGTGTCAGGAGTTATGAAGTAGCCAAAAAGCTCTGCAGCGCGCTTGACCTGGAAGTCATCTTTCTCACTTACTCATTCAATTAAATACCTATCTAGATAAGTACCTACGTAACTACTTTTAGTAGCACTAGTTCTTTCAAATTCGTGTGGTGAAAGGATTTTAATTGCACCTCAAATCGGCTTCTTTTGTGCACTTGACACAAAGTTTTCGTTTTTTAGGGTTCCGTAGCCAAATGGCAAAAACGGAACCCTTATAGATTCGTCATGTCTGTCTGTCTGTCTGTCTGTCTGTCTGTCTGTCTGTCCGTCCGTCCGTATGTCACAGCCATTTTTCTCCGAAACCGTAAGAGCTAGACTGATGAAACTTGGCGAGTAGATGTATTCTGTGAACCGCATTAAGTTTTTTACATAAAAATAAAAAAAAAACTATAAATTTCGGGGGTCCCCATACTTGAAACTGAAACTCAAAAAATTTTTTTTCATCGGACCCATACGTGTGGGGTATCTATGAATAGGTCTTCAAAAATGATGTAGAGGTTTCTAATATCGTTTTTTTCTAAACTGAATAGTTTGCGCGAGAGACACTTTCAAAGTGGAAAAAAGTTGGTCCCCCCCCCTCTAACTTCTAAAGTAAGAGAATGATAAAACTAAAAAAAATATATGTTGTACATTACTATGCAAACTTCCAACGATTTTTGGTTTGAACGAAATCTAGTCAGTAGTTTTTTTTTTATACGTCATAAACCGTAAACCGCAATTTACCTTTCGACGAACTACAAGAACCTTATTATGTTACATCAAGTAACATAATTAAAGGTTTTTGTAGTTCGTCGTGCTACGGAACCCTTCATGGGCGAGTCCGACTCGCACTTGGCTGCTTTTTTAAGTTCTACGACACCGACACGTAATGTTTGGTTTCCTCACGATGTTTTCCTACCCCGTTTGACAATAGGTACTGGTATGATAGTGCACGTAAATATTTGGTAAATATTTAAACCTAACCTACCGTCGTAGGTACCCGTCGTCGTTAGGTTACCTACCTAACGAGCCGAAATGACGTGATAAATCCTACTCGGCTCATAACTTTTGGGACAATATAAAGTCTTACAGCCATACTTATAAACGCAATTTAAATTTAATCATTGCGTAAAGTTAGCCCTGTCACTATTTGTCATTACCCAGTGGTAAGAGATGGCACCAGTTTATGCACTATTTATCTTTTGATTTTTTTTATAAATTAAGGCCATTAGTGTATACCTACACTATAATTCAATAAAAACATTAGTAGTTCAGTTACCTCTTTAACCACTCTCACATCATCATCACCCGCTCCACGAAGCATACATCGTATAATAGTCTGCGCGTGTTGAGTGGAGCCCTCTTCAGCGCAAAGCACCAGCCAGCACAACAGCTGAGATACCCGAAGGCGCGCGTCCGCCTGCCACCCTTCCATTTCTAAACAATAATAATATCAGTAGGAGACGTTGAAATTAAATGTGCTGATGGGCCTGACTACTGTCAGTAGATGTTTTAAATTAAATGTGCTGACTGGCCTGACTGGCCCTACTTTCCTTCCCTGTCAATTCTTCAGATATCAAGTCACGGTAATGGAATTCGGAGTGACGGTAATGATATGAAAAATGCCTGAGGCTGATTCTTCAGTAATCGCGTAACAGTAATGATTTAAGAGTGACGGTAATGATATGGAAAACAATATCTTATTATTACTTAGGTCTGGAAAATCAACCTCCCTGCAATTTTAGCAGTAGTAAATAGTACTTGATAGCAGTTGGAGCATGAAGAACACGAAGACATGTTGTGCCGACCCCACATAAAGTGGGATAAGGGCAGGAAGAAGAAGAAATAGTACTTGATAGCAGTTGGAGGTGGCAGGAGCAAAGAGAGGCCTATGCCCAGCAGTGGGTTAAGTCGGGCTGCGGATGATGATGATGAAATAGTACTTATTTCACCTTTCTTACCTTTCCACCATAGCTGGTAACAAATTCTCAAATCAGCCATCCTCAGATGTCATCCACAAAACTTGCAAATACTCAGCTAGTGCACGCGGGTAAGGGCCTCAGGCTTACGCTACTTACCCTGGTTTTTCCGATACCACCATTAAACTGACAGTGGCGCTTACACTCGTGGGTGCAAAATGTGTAGGTACCTTCATGCGATTGTAGGTACTGCCTACCTCTACAAATAGCTGGGACGATCTTGCCAATATTGCTCATGACAAGAGTCCGGCAACCAAGGTTCGGCCGCTTGACGTCTGGGTAGTGGGTTGGGACATCTTTCAAGAAATCTGCTTTCTTTTTGAGATCTTCTTCATTCTCATCCATGTATTGAAGACCAACGTCTACCCAGAGTTTAGAGGCTGTTTCTCGTATGTCAGCCATAACGTCACTTAAACTGTAAAATTTTTAACATGTTTGTACCTTTTATTTAAAAAACTGCCTACAGTAAAGTCTGCCTTCAATAAAATGCCTACCTTTGGTACCTAGTACATATTGAAACATAATCACATGATAAAATAGTCATACCTAGTAAGAAGCAATGGTATCATTCGATGCCAGAAAGAGTATCGGTCTTTATAACTCAGCATCCAGTTCCCAACCTCAAGAGTCACCTGCAAGCGTACTTGAGTGTTCTCATCAAAGAGCTTTTCAGCCATCGGGGAGATGGACAGTTCAAAGGTTTTTGCATTCCCGGCTAATACAATAGCACCTGAAATTGGGTAAATGTATGTTGAATGGTTTATTTATATTTATTACCCATTAAAAAACTTAAACAGTAGCACAGATAACAGTTAAAGATGAATTTATAATAATTATTGATTTTAGAATATTACCAATGGCTCTTATAGCAGCAACACGCACACGGAAATGTTGATGTGCAAAGTTAGACAGTACCGGTTTAACATAATTTTCTGATTGGAAGTGGAAATCTCTTTGCAGAATCTTTGTCAGCTGAATTATACACTCACAGGCCTCAAGCTTCACCTTTGGGTATGGATCGGTGCTTGTCTTAGTCAATATACTGGTGAAATCATTGATAAACGGACTGAGAAGATGAGACACTTTATACCTATCCAATATTTTCCGGACAAGACAAATCAGAACCAGACGGATCTCCTCAGAGTCTTCGACTATTTCAGGGCAGCCAATACGGCGAACTATTACAGGCAATATGTATGTGAGGTAGTAGTCATTTAGCGGCAGTTTCTCGATGAAGTTGGACACGATTGCTGCCGAGGCATCTCGGCAAGCCTCAGACGGATCGGAGAAGCTTTTCAACACGTACGCGTACACTTCTGGGAAAATGGCTGTAAGATCACATTCTCGGTTCTCTACGTTTTCAAAGATCTCTGCGTTTATATCATCCAGTGCCTTTTTTCTAGCCATTTTAGACTCGCTTTGCAAACCGGTTATAAATGGTTCAAGAGACCCTCGTGGGTTGTCCTGGAGCTTTGGTTTTACCTCACACATAGCAGAAGCGCGTTGAATAAAATACGTATCGACTAAATAATGATGAACAAGTGAATCGCAAATTGCATTGTATTGTAAACAAATTCTGTATCCATGGTGACCGACCGCATGATTATATTTGACATTGACTGATGAATATTATGTGACACTGACATAGAATAGAAACATCTAACAGCTAAATGGTGGTATAGGGTACCGGTACGGTAGCACATCACTACCTTGCAACGTGCACCAATCACAGTTCGACAAGTAAATACAACTGTCATTTGTCAACGACACGTCAATGAATAGACAAGAATTCGTGAAGAGCATCTTTTTATTTTAAAAATTCTCAATTCACTTTTATTTTAGAGCCAACAACTGCTGGTGAAATAGTTTCGTACTACGTTATTTGTACAAATAGTTGTTCAATATGTATAAATTGGGTGTGTTTTATTTAATGTTGCTGTCTGCAATGGTGCAAGTGGCCCTTTCGCTAAAAGAAGGCGAATGCGAGGTTTGCGTGAAGACTATTGAGAATTTCGCAGCCACGTTAGCAGATGACGTGAAAAAAGATCCAAAATTAATAGAAAGTGAGTTCAAAAAGCTCTGTAAAAACTCCAAAGGCAAAGAGAATCGTTTTTGTTACTACCTCGGCGGGCTTGAAGAATCCGCCACCGGCATCCTTGGAGAACTATCCAAGCCTCTGAGCTGGTCCATGCCAGCTGACAAAATCTGCGAGAAGTTGAGGAAAAAAGACGCTCAAATTTGTGACCTCAGATTCGACAAGCAAATAGATCTCAAAAATGTAGACTTGAAGAAGTTGAAAGTTCGTGACCTCAAAAAGATCCTGAACGATTGGGACGAGGTTTGTGATGGCTGCATCGAGAAGACAGACTTCATCAAAAGAATAGAAGAGCTAAAACCTATTTATATGGCTAAAACTGAATTGTAAAATAGATAAATTAATTAGGTAAGAATAAAAATATGGTTAATCTATTTACTAGGTCAAAGGTGTTCTTCAAATCATCTCCATCTTTAGCCTTTTCTAGCAACCTGAGAGGATGGTAGATAAAGCTAAATGCATTAATGTTTTCTATCTCAATAATATGTTTTAAGTCCTGTGTCTATAAAAGGGGTGGATGCACAGCATTGTTTCTATTTTCCGATTCTTAACTACTTTTAATCACATTCAACTTTCACTGAAATCCTGGTTCAAAAATCTTGACTTCTTTAACTTCATATTTTTTACTTTAACTTTGATGTTTATTATGTTTGGTAACATGTATATTTTATTTTATCTACTTCTTATTTATCTTGGAATATACACAATGCCTGCTAAACATGGATCTGAATCAATTAGATCTTTATACAATATTTTTTCAGCATTCCATGGAAGACTCAGTTTTCCATAATTTTGTACTAGCCTATTGTGTCCTGCTGTCAAAGGTCCCCCCTCCATTTAATGACCAATAATTATCTTTTCTTTTTCAGGAAAAAATTCTACACTTTGGGACATTGTGATATTGCATCAGCCCTGTGGTCCACCATCCGAATGTCCCAGTAATTGCATTTTACAAACTGTATGTGAGCATTTTGTGTATGAGAATGTGTGTACTAAAGTAAATTATTATAATTTTTGTATAGTACATGATGGTTTTATTGATATTTTAGTAGGAAAATCAACTTTAAAAAAATATTTTACAATATTTATTTGTATGGCATAATAAAGAACAATAATTATTATTACAATATAAAATTCAACTTTTGTATCCATTGGATAGCATCACATCTTGGAAGAGATCTTTTGCCCATGAGTGGGACAGTAAGTTTGAAAAAAAAATAGGTAGCATTGTTTTAAGGGAACAGTCCTTGATGTGTGATGATGTCCTACACTGAAGCACTACACTTGCATACTGGGGACTGTCTTGCCTATATTATATTATGTAGGCTATGTAGCCAAAAAACATGAATTACTAACAGGATTTGGTGATTCAGTACTAGAATAATTGACTTCTTAACCATGTCATCTAGAGGCCTAGATGCAAATTAAGTAAATAGATTGCCATCTTTCTAAAGGTGGATCTGCAGTCATGATGCTCACAAATAAAACAAGAGAGTAGCACACTACAGATTTTATTGCAACAACATTGAATGGTTTCCTACCACATTACAGATACTGCCCGTTTTGATTGCATACATAAATAGATGTTAGAATAATAGCTGACATCTTTAGTGGTACTTGTAGTTCCTGTGGTGCTCTGAAAAAGAAATGGACAATTTTAATTTTATCAATATTTTCAGAGGTTTTTTTTATTCTTCTTTGAAGTTTCTATCAATTTGGTACATTATCTTCCTTTCTTTTTAATAAAAAGGAAGGGAACTTTTGGTTTGGACTATGTAAATCTAATTAAAAATCACATTCATTCATGTTTTTTCCCGGGACAAGTGGAAGTGGCTCTGAGTTTAGGGACTTCTCTCTGCACAATAGAACTAGAAATACTTACTCATTTTCCCGTAGTTGATAAAGTAGAAGAAGGTCATGCTGCCGACCAGCAACTGGAAGAATGGAGCCATGCCCACCTTCTTAGGCTGCACATACTTGTGCTGCCATCTCCACCAGCCTGCAAAATATAGATAAATATTTAGTATGAAACTGGCTTATAAATGAATAAGCATAGAACATGTTCATTGTTCCATGTTGTGTATAGATATTAGGGGGTAAAAAGGTTAAGATTGTGTGCGCAACAATTAATCCCAAACTTGTCACATAGGGTTGGCTGATTGAGACACGAGCTTTAGGTAGAATCTACCTTCTCTCTCCATTTAACTCGGTAACCTAAAAAATCGGTAACTACCTAATACTTACCACGGCTGATAGCGCCCATCAAAGCTGGGGGAGACTTGTTCCTGCGGCCCAGCCATGCTCCGAGCTCGTTAATCTTCACCTGGGCTAAGGGGGTATCAGCTGAAAACACGAACATAAAATTACATAACCGAATAAACTATGATTGAAGGGCGGCTGTTGACAATTTGTAAATACGCTTACCTTTTCCATAATAACGAGCTGGGTCGTATGGCCCATGGACTGCCGGGTTGTATTCCTTCGGATAATCACCGAACGCCATGATTTTGCTTGAAAATTCACAGAATTTCCAATGAATTTGCTGGTCGATTAATTTGACATTTAATTTTGACAGCTAGCCAGGCGGCTGCAATCAGGCCAGTGTTGCCAGATGCGAAAGTTGAAAATGCGGTAACGGTACTCCAAAAACGCGGATTTTCAACAAAAAAAGCGGAATTTCCTGTTTTAACGTTAGATCGATTTTTCTCACTCAGTTCATAATCGTATTACAAATCAAAGAGTTATGTGAAGTAATAGTACATTGTTACCTGAGTGTTGAAAGTCACGTTTTTTGAGTCCCGAGACGGGTTTGGCGCCAGAGCGCAAGCGAGGGCGCCAATGGAGCTTGAGGGACTTAAAAGACTTTCACCCGAGGTAAACACTGTGCTTTTCATTACGAATACAAGGAAAGTAAAAATAAAAACATGAAAGAAAAATTAGTGAAAATGAAGATTGAATTGCCGCCTTCCCGGTTTTTTTTTTCTTTTTCTCTGGTGGGCCACCGGCTTCGGCTCGCCAGCATTATTCAGCCATTATTTTAATTCTCATAATTTAAAAAATGGTACATTGTTTGCTCAAATCTATGTTATTTTAAATAAATAGTTGAAGCTATATATTAATCAAGTAATTTAGAAGATATATTATTCATTTAATACTATCTTTATGTTATTTAAATTTTACATTGCGCTCTAATTAGACTTTTTAAACTTCTTACCGTTGTAATGGGTTTCCAACCTACTTGCTGAATAAAAAGTTCGAATTTGGTTCAACGACCTCCTTGCAGTCAGAAAGACTTTAGAAAGTTGGAACATAGGTGAATAAAATAGAACTTGATTTTTTTTTATAGTTTGACAGCTGTCAGTAGAAAGCGATTCTCCCGAGGGCTGAAAGTTTTACTTTCAATTAGGCCCCTCAGGCAACTTCAGACCTACTTTTAGAGTATGAGTAATGAAAACTTCCTTTTCATTGCTCATACTCGGAAAGTAGGCTGTTATTCGCTATTGCCAAACCACGCGCGTTACGTGAACACGATAAGACATCGGCGTGGAATCGCTTAAAATCGTATTCCGTAAGCCAAAGTTGTCATTCCATAGCGCGGCACGGTACGTTTTGGGCACGGTTAGATCTGTCAAATGAACGCGCTCGATTCTTGCGCGATACGCCACAGATTAGCGTGTTCCTGATAAAGTTAGTATGGCTCGTTTCTCTTGAGCATGTTTTGAGGTTATGTTTGAAAGTTGTATAACATTGTATCAACAAAGTATCATACAATTATCTACAACTACATGGTATAAAATAAAGAAAAACAATGAAAGTAGTGTGGCTTAGCTTTTTTATTATTGAAACCATTTTTTTTACAGGATTGTATGGAGATTTCAAACAAATACTTAGTAGAATTAAATTATACACTTGTTTGATTACATCCTTTCTTGTTCGGTGGTAGGAAATTTCACATAGATTGGAAGCAGGTCTGAAGTTGCCTAATTGAGCCTGAGGGGCCTAATTGAAAGTAATACTTTCAGCCCTAGGGAGAATCGTTTTCTTCTGACAGCTGTCAAATTATAAAAAAAAAAACAAGTTCTATTTTATGCGTTTAAGGCCGAGAATGCTGTGTTCCATTGCCCTCTGGCAAATCTGCAGTCTAGACTTCTGTAACTCAGTCAATGACCAAGTCTGGCAAGGAGGTTATTAAACCAAATTCTAACTTTTTATTCAGCAAGCAAGTTGGAAGCCCATTACAACGGTAAGAAGTTTAAAAAGTCTAATAAGAGCGCGATGTGAAATTTAAATTTTAATAACATAAAGAGTATTAAATAAAGAATATATTTTTTAAATTACTTTATTATTATTTAGCTTCAACTATTTCTTTAAAATAACATAGATTTGAGAAAAAAAATTACCATTTTTTTAATTATGAAAATGAAAGTAAAGGCTGAATAATGCTGGCCAGCCGAAGGCCTGCCAGAGAAAAAAAAAAGCTGGAAGGCGGCAATTCAATCATCATTTTCACCATCGAGATCTAAGTACTACGTGATGATTTTCACTAATTTTTCTATCATGTTTTTATTTTTACTTTCCTTGTATTCGTAATGAAAAGCACAGTGTTTACCTCGGGTGAAAGACTTATTTAAGTCCCTCAAGCTCCATTGGCGCCCTCGCTACGCTCTAGTGCCAAACTCGTCTTGGGACTCAAAAACGTGACTTTCAATCCTCAGGTAACAATGTACTATTACTTCACAGAACAGAAACAGAAGGTGGCTCAGGGAGGCACAAAAGATATCACTCAAGTTCAATCCACATTCTTCACAGTCAGTGAAAAACTTGTAGCTCGATCTGAACTTGCGCGTGTGCAACTTCCTTCATAACACTGTGTACCAACATGACAATAGTGATTTGACAACATAAATTTCACGGACTATATGGGACAGCGCTATACTAAGAAAAGAGATACAAGTATTTCTGTCTTGCTTTCTCGTATAGCGCTGTCTCCTACCCAACCTATCTCCCTATTACCCAAAGGTTAGCTGGTAGATAATGCTATCTAGCATTTAGTTCGCCTGTGTACAGTAATTTTTAATTTTGTGCAATAAAGAATTTTTTATCTATCTATCTATCTATCTATCCTATTTGGCGTAGTTTTGGCAGGAATGTAGAGCCCGCTAAAGACATTTTTTAGGTTCTTCTATTTGAAAGAGTAAACGGATCGGTGCCCATAAAAATGTCTTTAGTGGGAAGATAATATTTTAATCCTCATGTCCTATCAAAGTCGAAAAAAGTGGAACCCCGCTGGCTAAAAGCGGATGGCGGATCCATTGTCAAAAAGGCGGTGTAAAAAGTGGAAAAGCGGTATGATCTGGCAACGCTGAATCAGGCTTTCGGAAAGAAAAAAAAAAAAAAAAAAAAAAAAACTTTCGGAAAGCCGGAAAAATATTATCTATGACATAAAAATATACTATTTTGGCAAAAATTATACTACGATTTTCTATCGATTTTGCTCTGATCAAAGTAGTAACAACTATTTTCAACATGACTCCTAGCTAGATCGATTTATCACCCCCGAAAACCCTTGTGTGTATACATAATTTCATGAAAATCGTAGGAGCCGTTTCCGAGATTCTGAATATTTATATATATACAAGATTTTTCTCGTTTATAGGTTTAAGATAATCTATTCAATGTAAGCATTCAGATTACTTTGCACTGTTTGAACCCAAATAGTGTAAATAATATCTATTGTTATACTATTTATGGAAACTAGTGCTGGCTCAGCTGGCTGCTAGAAACCAGTTTTTTTTTTTGTAAATCACATAAATCAGGCTGTGGTTGTAATCATTTTCTCAGTGACATTGACTTACTCTATCTAGCTGTCAAAGTTATTGTCTATGATTAGACAGCAGATTTTCAATAATCGAAAGCGAAATCTTTGTGTGGCTTTCGAAAAGTTAATAATTTTCGTGAAAATTTACAAATCAAATCGTCAAAATGGTGCTAGAGAGTACTATGATTTGCGTCGACAACAGTGATTTCATGAGAAATGGAGATTTCTTGCCTACGCGGCTGCAAGCTCAGCAAGATGCTGTAAACTTGGTGTGTCATTCCAAAACACGGGCAAATCCTGAGAACAATGTTGGTTTACTAACTCTAGCCAACGTAGAAGTGCTCGCTACCCTAACGAGCGATGTCGGCCGCATCCTCTCCAAGCTACACCGCGTGCAGCCGAACGGAGACATCAACCTTTTGACCGGAATCAGAATCGCTCATCTGGCGCTGAAGCACCGTCAAGGAAAGAACCACAAAATGCGTATTGTAGTGTTCGTCGGCTCACCTGTAAACTCTGACGAAAAAAAGCTGGTCAAACTTGCAAAGCGGCTGAAGAAAGAGAAGGTAACATGTGATATTGTCTCCTTCGGGGAAGATTCTGACAACAATCCATTACTAACCACATTCGTCAATGCTTTGAATGGAAAGGACAGCGCTACTGGGGGCAGCCACTTAGTCTCTGTGCCAACTGGAGGCCATGTAGTCCTATCAGAGGCTTTAATCACAAGCCCACTGATTGGTGGTGATGGAGCTGGCCCATCAGGCTCTGGTTTGTCGCCATATGAATTTGGAGTTGATCCGAATGAAGACCCGGAGCTGGCCTTAGCTCTGCGTGTGTCTATGGAGGAGCAACGGCAGCGCCAGGAGGAAGAGTCTCGCCGACAAGCAACTACAACTGAGGGAGAAGCCAGCAAGCCTGCTGACACTGAAAACACAGGTGTTGAAAGAGCTTTAGCCATGTCTCTGGGTCGTGAGGCTATGGAGCTGTCAGAAGAAGAGCAAATTGCCTTGGCTATGCAGATGAGCATGCAGCAAGAAGCACCAGCAGCTGAAGAAAGCATGGATGTCACTGAGGAGTATGCTGAAGTAATGAACGACCCAGCGTTCCTTCAGAGTGTGTTGGAGAACCTCCCGGGAGTAGACCCTCAGAGTGAGGCCATTCGTAATGCCATGTCCACCATCAAGAAAGACAAAGATGAGAAAGACGATAAAGAACAGAAAGGCAAGGATGGGAAAGGGCCGAGTGGTAGCTCTTAAAACAAAGGAATGTTATTCAATTTTTTTATTGATACAATATGCTCGTAAACTTTAACATTACGCACCACAATGAAGTGTTACTTTAACTTTAGATTTAAAAATACAGGATTCTATTGTGACTGTGTCTTTCTAATTCCATGAAATCCAATTTAGTCCCTCAATCTTGTCATACCCTGGAAAAGAAAATTAAATCATTTAATAAAGAACCTGCTTAATACATACATTTCTTAGCCATACCATAGACTAAGTTTTTCCTTAGTCTATGCCCATACCAACCCAGATTCTGAGAATAACCAAGGGGAGTTTAGTCAGCATTTAGTCAGAGATGTCTCAAATGTCCATAGATATTGACTTGACTTCTTTATTCATTGTACTCTTAACCCTGTGGCCAGGAAAATTGGAGCCTGGCTGGTATGCCAATATTTAGTGATGAATTAGTGACGCTGATTGGTATAGGTTTCAAAATTTGTGATAATCTGGTTCTTGATAATCTAGATCGAAATTGGTAGGGGTACCCACTTGCATCTGCCTTGAAACTTCTGCTTTGAAACTTTTTCTTAACTGCTTCCAAGGTTTCTCTTCTTAGATCCTCATCTATTACTTTTGGGTTGGGTAAAGGATAAAGGGGTAGCATCTTTTCTAAAAAATGCGTTTATTAGTTATCTCGTTTAAGTGCAGAACATTTTTTTTATTAGGAAAATATTGAAAGCACCTACCTCGTGAAAATTGGCCTGGTCCACAATCACTAACTATTGATTTGCATTTTTATTATTAGAGTAGTCGGTAATTCTTGAAAACGAAAATGAACGTAGGCTCAGCCCATTTTTCACTAAAATGATACAAGAAGATTGATTATCGTTAAAAAATCGATCATTCTCATCCACTGTGTCCAATACCATAATTCTTGGATGCTTAAAATTATTTAGTTCTCAATCTATTTTAAAGTGGATCTAGTGAGAGCAACTTAATAGTTGTTGGGCAAAGACCTCCCCCCGATCCCGCCACTGCTAGTCCCTCTCAAAGATAACTCCGTAAATGGAGAAAAATCTGCCCATATAGAAATAATTGGGCTGATATGCTCGAAGGGTCAGGCACGCTATAAATAAAAAGGCAAAACACATAAATCCGATATTCTTAGATAAGTGCAATAAACGTAAATAGGCCATTACCATTTCCAACGGTCGCTTTTGGCGTTTCTGTTTTTTTGTTTAGCAGCAAATAAGAACTTTTTATATCTTCTAACTGGGGCTTAAAACTTCTTGTGCTGCTGTGATTAATTGCTGAAAAAAAACGCAAGTGCAAGTTCATAGCGTTCTTTTTAAAGTAATCTCTTATGCGTCTGGTTGCATGGTTATGAGGTCAATATTAAAACTATCAAAGCTGCCTATTGGATGTTCTATTCTGGGCAATTTTGAAGAGCTGTTAGAATATATGGATGGCTACCATGTGGCTACGGAGTCTTTTTTCAGTTAGCAGTTTTAGCTGACGACGTCCCTTATATCTATTTTAATTTGTCTGACTGAACCGTATAAACTGGACTTAAATGCGTATAGAAGCAGTCACGTAAATAATAATAATTAGGCCTTACAATTAGGCCGCCCAGCTGCAAAAACTGGCGTGTCTCTGCAAAACTGTTGTTTTAACTTCTCCGTTGAAGAATTTCTGAGCGACATCGGTATCCTGCTAGGTTTCGGTGGTGACCCGATTGGCCCTGTAACAACATCGCCATCTATAGGTACCTATACCTACCAGCTATACGTAAGCTCCTGTTTGTGCATACCTAGGTATCGTCACGTAAAAATAACGCTGGAAAAAAGTGGAGGGAGTGATATTGCGTATACAAAAAATGCTTAAGGGTGCTTACCCCTCCACCTTCTTTCAGTTTTATTTTTACGGGACGATACCTATAGCTGGTATCCAAAGCTCAGAATATAAAATAATACTTCAATAAGCTTCCATAGTACAAGTTTTCTTAGATTGGGACTAAGTAGATCTATAGAAATAAGGCACAGTGTAAAAGTGCCTTATAAAGTTCCAGGTACCTTTTTCTCCTTTGGACACTGGTGCTTTCAACCTACTAATGGACGATTGTTTGGATTTTCCTGAAAATTAAGTTGATTAGTCAAAGTAAACCTTTTTACGTTAGGACGACAGTTATACGTTGGTAAGGTACCTTGTTGTCTGTCCATGGACTTAGCTTCTTTCGTGGGACTACTGTTAGGTCTTTGAATTGTAGACGATAACGGTCTTTTAGCTAAAACAAAAGTGTACCCATATGAGTTATCGTGTAATATAGGGGTTCCTTCAAAAGACCTCCTTTTGCAATGTCGTCCATCTTTGACAATGTCGTCCATCTTTAGTCATAATTCTATGATATGCCATAGCATCTTGTTGCCGAACATCCTACGTTGCTTATAACCTTAACCACCATTCAATGATCTTCTGACTCCACATGTTAACACCACACACACACCTCACAATGGTATTTCCTTCTTAATTCTAACCAGCCTCCTTTTTATTTGGCGTCGCGACAGCCTCCATACCGCCAAGTTTGGTGACGTTCATCGAGCATAGACAACTCCTGATTCCAACCAATGGGCAACAAGGTTTGCCATATAGATTTGAAACTGGTTGGTTGGAATTTGTCTATGCTCGGTGAACTTCACCAGTCTAGGCGGTACCTAGGGCGGCAATCCCCGTGGAGACGAACTGAATTATAGGGACATATTAAACTTAGATGTAGGTAAAACTAACGTTTAGGGTCAGCATTAACACCTCCCGCTATCCTGTCGCGTCTCACATTAGGACTGGTATTCGAAGCTTTCAAGGAGTTCGCAGACGATGTCTCCTTAGTAGCTGTCCAGAACAAAACAGCAAGGGCTATAATTGCCACGGCAGTGGGCCAGGTTAGTGAAAATAGGCAGGAGGCTATGTGCGCCACTCTCCACACAATAATGTGGAGTAGCACGCTGGTTATGATATCTACTTTGGGAGTTGCTGCAAGAGAAAAAAAAATGTTTTTCGTTAATGAAATGATCGAGCAAGATGTATATAGGTATAAGCTCGCGGGTATTAATATCGGCAAACGTCAGTTGAACTTTTTAGCCAAAGGCTTTACAAAATGCGTTAGTTAGCCTGCTAAACATTATGCCTTCGTTTAAAATCAATTTGCTACTACACTGTCATTCAGTGCGTAGTCCGAGCCTCATCATCATCTTCTTTCCCTCATTCCACGCTGCATGGGGTCGGCACCACAGGTTTTCTTCTTCCACTCTCTTCTATTATACACATTACACACCTTGGTGTTCTCTCCTTTCTTATTCATGTCATCTTTCACACAGTCCATCCATATTTTCTTTGGACACCATGAAATAAAATGAAAGGCAATACTCACGTAATCTAGGTGTCGCTATTTGACTGAATCCCGATGAAGCGAACGGACGCCTATTTTCCACTTGGAAAAAAATAATAATTCTAGTTTAAAAATGGTTAATGGTTGGTTTTTGAGGAGTTCGACGCACGCAGTGGCGCCCAACGTGGTGCTGGCCGCCGTAAGAATGCGTGGTCTTGTGCGTGGTAGAGGTAAGTACCGGCGCTATTTCTCTTTGATCAATTTATTGTTGTCTATTTCTCTCCTTCGTTAGGTGCATTGGGAAAGAAAAGGACAACATGTCACTGATGTTTTATAAAAGACCTAAAAACTAACGTTTTGCCATACCTTTCCACGGCTTCACTGGTGATCTAGCACGGCACAATATAGAAGACTTTCCATTCGTCGCTGTGAAGTAAAATAATAGGTCAAGGGAGTGACCAGGATCATGCATAATAAACTTTAATATCTTCATCTCAATCACTGTGAAAAAGTCTACCCACTGGACATAGGTTACTTCCATGGAGTTCTCGGAAGAAAGATTCTGAGCACTTTACATCTACAGACTTCTCGCGGTTTTTACAATATCGCTGGCTTAAGCTAGGAACATATTAGGCGGACGCGGCTGACAGCCGCGACTGATAGATATCTAGCTAATGAATGTACACTGAAGTGTGCAAACTATCGGATGTAAGCCGCGGACGTAACCTTGAGCGTTCGGACGTCCGACAGCAATCTGGCAAGCCAGGTCCCGTTCGACTGTGCAGTCGAACGGGTACAGTATGCACAGTGTGCACACTATCAGTCGCGGCTATAAGCCGCGTCCGTCGGACGCGTCCGCTAATATGTTCCCAGCTTTATCGAGCGTCCTAGTATCTTCCGGTTCGTAGTCGTCGGGAATCTCTTTATTCTCCTACGGTTGGTTCACATTTCACATAATCTAGGGAAGACGGTTCTATAGGTACAAGGGTTTGGAATTCAAAACAAAAAAATCTTACGGGCAGAATCTTGCAAAGGAAAATCTCTTCGTATCGTGAGTTTCTTGTTAATAGGCGTTACGAGTGGCTTGCCGTATCCAGTGGCCATGTTCGTGCGGACTGAATGCGTGGCTGTCAAGAGAGTAGAGCAGTCAGAGCAAGCAGACTGGCGTTTGCAGTTTTGTAATTTTCGATTGGGATTTGTATTTGTATGCACTAAGCGCTCATTATACAAAACGTTATCAAAACGCCCACACAAAAAACTGCGAGCGCAACTCAGATTTTGCACTCAAAGTCAAAAGTATTACGCTGACTTGGTAAGAATAATTTTCGCGCAAGTTAGTCATACAACAGTAATTTTACTGAAATTTAACAAATTGATGTATAAATTGACAGGCCTCTCAGCTCAGTTGGTAGTACCTCTGCCTTCTGCGCTGTGGGTCGTGAGTTCGATCCCCACAGAGAACAAATATTTGTGTGGTGAACACAGATGTTTGTTCTCTGTCTGGGTGTTATATTGTATACTATGTACTATTTACAAAAAAAGTATTTAAGTATTATATCAGCTACCTGGTTCCCATAGTACAAGCTCTGCTTAGTTTGGGGCTGGATAGTGTTGTGTGGATTGTCCGCATTATTTATTTATTTATTTACCACAACGCTTAAAATAATATAATTATAATGTCCAACGACGTTTCTTGGCGCAGCCGGTATGATTATCCTTCACATTTTATACCTACCATGATTTAAAAAAAATTAGACTTACCATTTGCAACTGGGTTCTTTTTTGTACTATTTGATTCCTTCACAGTGGCGGGTGACGGGAAGACTGTGTTTAGTGTTTTAGAACGAGCTGTAAACATACCAGTCAGTTAGCTTAGTCGCTAAGTTTGCTGCCATCTCTGTTTAATGATATAAACGTGACAGAGACAAAAGAAAGAAAGAAAGAAAAAGAAAGAAAATATATTTATTTAACATAACATACACAGAACGGAACACTGACAAACATAATACTAAAACATAATATAATAATACATAATAATAAATAGGCACAAAAAAATACAAAAATAAAAAATAAAATTCAACACAAATAATAAAGTAGGTAGGTTAGTCACATACCCACTCCACTACCTGCGCTGTAGGTACGTTCCGTGCTTAATGCTATGTCAAATAGGCCCTGACTCAGCTTTTGCTGCTTAGCGGCATAGGTATGAACCTACCACGCCAAGCAGCACTGGTTTTCAGGCAGAGCCTAGGTGACGCCACTGGGCAGACAAAAACAAATTAAGAAATATTAACGCAGTATACATAAATAAAAAGAAAAGAAAATTAAAAAAATACAATAAAAACAGAATCTAGGTATAAACAAATTTGAAACATAATTTAGGCAGAATTATTGTAGCAGTTATAGATTAAGGATTATTACAATACGTACCTACATAATGTTGGTACTTAAGTAATGTTGTCGATTTTATGGTAGGTATTGAAAAGTGTCAAGCTAGCAACATTGGTCGCAGCGCCATCTACTATTCACTAGCGTGAAATGTATAGATCTCAGTCGACAGTCGATAGAAATCAAAACAGAGCAATGCAAGCTCGCTGTGTCGGTAAAGAAGACAAGAAACTTGTAGCGAATCGCTAAAAAGTGTCAGGCATTATGAATAAAGGGGTGTTAGTTTTTGATCTGCCTGAAACACTCTTTGATGAGTCTCATCCATCTCATTTTAGTTTTAGGCATCCCTTTGCCGCAAAATTACAAATTCAATTTTTAATTTAAGATAATATCTGTACTACCTATAAATAAGTACACGTCTTTAAAAAAAATAAAGAGTCACTTACTGTCAACAATATATCCACAAGGCACACTAATCGTGATTTTGCATTGATCCGCCTCCCTGCTAGTACTAGAAGTTTCGCTAATAGTCCTTGCTGTAAAGATTTTAGGCTCCATTAATAAACATACTACAAATATAAGTTACTATGTATAAGATGAAACTTACACATCGATATTAAATCTATTGTCTTGTCCGAATCCTTTTTTCTCGGAGAGAGACACTCCCCATTTAGTGAACCTAAAAAATCTAATCGTTTAATATACAGTGTTATGCTAGTTTTGAAAAGAGATAAGGAATTGATACCTAAAAATCTATAAATATTTTTTTTTTGGCGCAGCCTGTATGGATATTATTTTGTATTTATGCGATTTATGCCACAACTTATCATTCCGCACTTTACATATAAACGGACAGATCTACAAGACAGATTTTGTTAATATTTACATACGAGTCGGGCTTGAATTTGCCGACCCTCGCAGCGGCGACGACGTTTGACTTCGCGGTCCTTTCCTTACAATGCCAGATATTGTCATTCCTTTCAACTCTTGCCGTAGTCCTAAAATATGTTAAAAAGATGAAGACAATACCTACTTATTTTCAAATTATAGGCCTATTTACCTACTAGGAAAAAATATTTCAAAAATCCCTTCCTAGAAAACCAGGAGCCAGTAAGAGGTGGATATAGTAACGACACTCACTTGACGCGTTACTTTCCCTGTATCTTGCTTGAGTCGCGGGGGCAGAACCAATCGAGCGACAACCAGGAGACACCTTGCGAGTTTTGCTCGGACTTTGGTTATCTGTAAGTGGCTTCGTATTATGCGTGGTATATCAGTGATTTATTCCCATAAACCTTCTTTAAAATCACTATCCGTATTATATAAATCACCACCAGTTGACCACCAGTATACAAAGGACGAATAGAAATAATGTATCCATCCCGACTGCGCCAAATATACACAGC
This sequence comes from Thera britannica, assembly GCA_939531255.2. Lineage (NCBI taxonomy): Eukaryota > Metazoa > Arthropoda > Insecta > Lepidoptera > Geometridae > Thera > Thera britannica. The sequence continues at coordinate 2,245,172 of OW618037.2, forward strand.
CTTTACTCAGCAGTAGATGAAGTCGAGTTGTAGGTGATGATGATAAAAATATGAAACCCATCTACATATAAAAACACGGCTGCCGTCTGAAACAATACACTACAGCAAAATCAGTTGAGGCATCCATCGTCATGCTTTTACAGAAATTATACTCCGCCCGTTTACGTGTCGAGCGTACGAAATACGAAAAGGCGCTTCAATACAAAACTGGGACACATAAAAAGATCTTATTTTAGATTTAGGGTACCAAACAATTAAAAACAGCATTATTTAGGACAAAGTTTATTAAAATAATTTTGACATTACATTTTGTGTACCTAATAACATTTTATAACAGTCTATCAATGTTTAAACAGTATTCAATATTTATAACTTATTAGCTAAAGTGAATAAAATAAATAACGACACTTGCATAACTGTACCAGTGTTGCATAGTTTTTTTTTATACAACTTCTTAATGGAACAAACAGATGTTATCCCTTCAGGTCCCATCAGGTGGGCATATGACCCACCTGATGTTAACTGATAACATCGCCTACAACAAAGCATTGTTTCGTAGGTCACGCACGTCAGGAACGTGACCTACGATGCACTGTCAATGACAATTCATTTTTCCCATGTGTAATTTTACAATTAGTGGCGATCAGTGAAACGCTGTCTGTAATTACTTACAGACAGCGTTTCGCTGATCGCCACTAATCTAATATCATTTGAAAAGGTATTTCGGTCGGCCAACGGCCAACGTTTAAAACATACAACAATTAGGTTGAAAAAGGTATCTATCTACATCTAACTACACTACGTCCCATCAATCTTTCTTTTCTTTACATCAATCTCTACGTCTCTATCATCTATGGAATCATTGTCTATGGGTATGTTACCGGAGGAGGGTAGATCGTGCGTGATGCGAGACCTTTCTTGTCTCTCTTTGTGTCTCGCTCTATGGGCTGCCTTGAGTTCCATTTCCACGCAATGTTCGGCGAACATTAGTTGGAGAGGCGCATACATGTGTGGTAGTAATTCTAGGTCACTCATTGTTATCTGTGAAGACAAAAAAATGTGTTATAAACTGGTTCTTAAATATTTTTTTTTATCACCATAGTATCCTGCTGATAAGATAAATAAGTTTCGCACATAACGAACAAAAGATTTGAATAAGAGATGAGTTTTCTTCCGTGTAAAAATATTAAATAGTCAAAATTTGCTTATTCCGTTCATATTTAGTACAACATTTATTTTCAAACATTGATCCTTATCAGCAACAGTATCTATTGGTTCAATAATGTGACGCCGTGCTGACGTAACTACGTAAGCGTGCAAGGCAGCGAAGTTTTTGGCAAACATCGTCATTGTCACAACGGCCGGGCTGTCAGAGCTACGACTGCAAAGCAGACGTACGCGAGTTCGAGCCCGGTCCAGCTATGAAGATTTTTGTTCGACATTTTAATGTTACCAGAAAATTCTAGTAGCGGCGAGTGCCTTCTTTAAGGAATTCAAATAAAGAACCGAAAGTTCTGGACTAAAACAAGAAATGATGTAAGAAGGAAAAGACGATCGGAATCCAACAGAAGAAAACGAAAAGACTAACGAAATTCAATAAATGACGATCGAAATCCAATAAATGACAATCGAAATTCCGGGTATATAAGGAGCTGCAAGCGCGTCTACGGGCAGTTCAGTGGAAAGTGATCTGAAGAAAGGAACAAGAAGGAAAAGTGAAAAAGTGGAAAAAGTGAACAGTGAAAGTGAATAGTGAAGTGAACAGTGAATAGTGAAGTGAAGTGCAAAGTGGTAAAGTGCTCCCAGTGGACTGTCAGTGTTCGGAGCACAGCGTTGGACCGTGTAACGCATAGTGCGCGGGGACAGTGTCGGACAGTGTTACGCGTTTCGTGCAGTGCTACGCGTTCAGTGCAGTGTTACGTGTTCGTAGTGCGAATAAATCGCTACTTTCGGTAAAACGTTCGTTTCCTTCCAATCCCTGTACCCACTTCCGTAACATTTGGTGTCAGAAGTGGGATTGGAAGGTAAAATGCCTGTCATGCCGAGGGAAGGCGTGAGCACTCGCGCTAAGACTGGCTCGCAGCAAGCCAGTGGCTCTGGCGCCGAGGTTTCTGAACAAGAAACCCCTGGACGACAAGACAACTCCGGAGGGGCAACTACTGCAAGTGCGTCGACGAGGACCCAGGTTGGACCAGACCTGGGCGCCTTGTTTGAGCAACTGCGCGCCATGCAGGAAGAGCAAGCTCGCCGGCAGGAGGAGCAGCTGCGCGCCATCCAGGAGGAGCAGGCGCGCCGCCAGGAAGAACAAGCCCGCCAGCAGGAGGAGCAGCTGCGCGCCATCCAGGAGGAGCAGGCTCGCCGCCAAGAGGAGCAGCTGCGCGCCATCCAGGAGGAGCAGGCGCGCCGCCAGGAAGAGGATGCACGCCGCCAGGAAGAACAAGCCCGCCGGCAGGAAGAGCAGCTGCGCGCCATCCAGGAAGAACAGACTCACCGGCAAGAGGAACAGTTGTGCGCATTGCAGAAAAATCTTTTGACCGCTATCACCGACAGCATGCGGAGGGTAGAGGCGGTAGAAGAAACTGTACAACAACACGGAAACCGCCTCAACTCCATCGAGGAAGACGTCAAGAAGCTCAAAATAAATGGGATCCCGGCCTCAGTGACCGTAGTAAGTGCATCAACAGCAGGCGGAAATTTCAAAGTCCCGCCTTTCGATGGAACCTCTTCCTGGGCGGCTTACAAGCTTCAGTTTGAGGCTGTGATGAACCTGAATGGGTGGACCAAGAGCCAGGCTAAAACCGCGCTTACTTTGGGACTACGAGACAAGGCTTTGACCGTGCTGGAGGCCTTGGGAAGTGATGCAACCTACGAGCAGTTGCTGGAAGCCTTAGAATCGCGCTACGGGGACTCGCACCTGGAGCATGTTTTCCGCGCTCAACTCCGTGATCGATGCCAACGAGCGAACGAGTCATTGCAACAGTGGTCCCTGGAGGTAGAAAAGTTGGTCCGGAAGGCGTACCAAACATCGCCGGCATCGGTCATTGACAGCATGCTTTTGCAGTCGTTTGTCGACGGTATTTTCGACGCGGAAGTAAGAGCTGCCGTGCGCTTGGGTCATCACGGTCACATCAAGGAAGCCGTCGCGCATGCGCTTGAAGTAGAAGCCGTCCGAAGAGACCCAAGGAGTGGACGTCTGAGGGAGATTAATTCCACGGAAGTGGAGCGGGTAAACCAACGCAGAGCTTTCATCCCTAGATGCTACAACTGTGGGGAAACGGGGACATCTGAGAAGCGGCTGCCCGAATCGGATTACAGAGAGACGAGGGACCGATGCTTGTGTACAAGCGTCGGAGAACCAGGAAAACTAATTCCAGCCAGGGCTGAGGGGTGGGCGCTGGCCGGTAGACATAAAGCCCCGAAAATCAAGATTCATGAGAGCACAGATGGCAACAGCTTAACTGTTAATGGATCAGTAAATGGAATTTCGTGCTCATTGACTTTGGATACTGGAGCGTCACGTACGGTAATTGGGACACAGCTGATAAGAAGAAACGGAAAGATCAACGTTCAGAAGGGAGCTTACCAGCTAACAACGGCCAGCGCATACCAGTATCAGGTGAACAGAAAGTGGCTATCAAGATTGGTGATAAACTTTACTGGCAACAGGCGGTAGTAGCTGACATTGTGGATGACTGCATTATTGGCCTGGACTTCTTGAAGGAACATCGGTGCAAGCTCGACATTCACTCCGGCGTCCTCAAGTGTGGAGAAGACGAAATACCGATGAGAGGTGGTGGTGAAGGCAAGGTGTACTGCATTAAGAACACTAAACTATTGCCAAGATCACAGACGCTAGTTCCAGTAATTTTTCCTGGAAGTAAAAGTTTGAAACAGCGACGGTGGACAATACTAGAAAAAGCGGATAACGAGTCATCGTGGTTGCCAGCACGTACGGTCGTCAATTCATCCGCAGAAACAGTGGTACCTGTGCTAAATTTGAGCAATGAAGAACAGGTGTTAAAGAAGGGTACCCTAATAGGACAGAGCGAAGAAATCGTGTGGTTGCGGAATTGTCAAGAAACCAAAAAGACGGATGCAAGTTCAATCGACGTCAACAGTATACTGGAAGAATGTAAGCAAGATTTGACAAGTATTGAATTGCTCAAGGCAAAGAATTTGCTACGTCGGTACTCCGATATATTTTCGGAAAATGATGGTGATATCGGAAGGACGAGTATGGTTCAGCATAAAATCAATACTGGAAATGAACAACCAATACGACAACGACCTCGCCGAATTCCTTTTGCCAGAGAAAAGGAAGTGGACGACATGATTCAAGACATGAAGGATAATGAAGTAATCGAACCATCGTCTAGTCCGTGGTGCTCACCAGTGGTTTTGGTGAAGAAAAAGGATGGGTCAACGAGGTTCTGTATTGACTATCGCCGACTAAACGATGTGACCAAGAAGGACAGTTATCCATTACCAAGGATAGACGACACTTTGAATACTCTCGACGGCATGAAATGGTTTTCTACGCTGGACCTTAAAAGTGGATATTGGCAAGTGGAGTTGGATCCTAAGGATAAGGAGAAGACCGCGTTCTCCACAGGAAAGGGCCTCTGGCAGTTCAGAGTGATGCCGTTTGGGCTGTGCAACGCCCCGGCTACTTTCGAGAGGTTAATGGAACGTGTCCTTGCTGGGTTGCTGGGAGAAACCTGCTTGGTGTATCTCGATGACATTATAATAGTGGGGCGAGAATTTGATGACCATTTGAAGAAGCTGGAATCCGTATTCAACAAGTTGAGAAGTGCAAATCTGAAACTAAGCCAGAAGAAGTGCTCATTCTTCAAACGGCAGGTGAACTATTTGGGACACGTTATTTCGGAAAGCGGCGTCGAAACGGATCCATCGAAAATTTCGGCGGTTAAAGATTGGCCTGTGCCTGCGGACAAAACACAAGTACGGGCGTTTATGGGACTTTGCTCTTATTACCGTCGTTTTGTCAAGAGTTTTTCGGATATAGCGAAGCCATTGCATAGACTCACAGAAGAAAAACGACCTTTCGTTTGGGACCAACAATGCCAGGTGGCTTTCGAGGAACTTGTAATGCTGAAAATCTCCTAGTTACGGGGTAGGAAGATAAGAAACACTTATATTACAAAAGTTTTTATTTGTGCTTTATTCGGTTAACAAACATAGAAAAATATTAGGTTCCAATTATTCTAAGGGGCCCGCTATGTCCCTAGGCTTTTTCGGATCCTTGAGAACTTATTAGGTGCCTATAACTTATTACTATCTAAACTTATTGTCCGTAACTAGAAATATCTTGGGTTGGTGACCTGCCTGCCTCGAATTCGGTTTGGCTACTAATAAGGAGTTGCGTTAGTTTATCCTACAGTGGTTGAACAGGATTAGGTCCGTCGTAAGGGTATCTGGTCCGTGGGAGGACGGTGTGATAGTGGCAACAGGGAACAACGGCGGGCCTTAGGGCGCCGAAGATAGCGGCCGCAGCCGGTGTGTTGGTGCTTCCACGAGCACCTTGACTAACCTCGGAGGCTGAGATCTAACCAATATCACGTTCGCAAGTCGGTAACGGCCTCGGAACGGACCTGGCGTGGGCAAATGCGCGCTGGTCCTTCAGCCGAAGTTTCGACCACGGGGAGTGACAGTCGGTGCTCCCTTGTCGAAGAGACGAGTGCCAATATTCGGAGCCTGGGGCCCGTATGCGCAGGAACCTCCAGGAGCTACCAGACGGCCTCTATTGAGGCTGCTAAATATTATGCGTAGGGTATATCTTTATCCACTACGGGACAATAAAATCGACAGAAATCTGTTAAATAAGATAACGAAGAATCAATTCGGTTTCCAAGGGGTCGTTGCTCTCGCTGTCCGCCAGCTGTTTCAAAAATCCAGACCATAGACTAGAGTAGAGAGATTCGCGCTAGCGATCTTATAATCGATTTTCAAATGAAATCGATGGAGGAAAAAAAACAAACGAATCGGCCCGAATTCAGCCGTGAAAAGGCGGACGGAGGTCTAGGACGAATGCATAACGTTTTGAAAATCCTGTATCCTGTAAAAACAGGACACATTCTCGTAACAATGGCAATATGTTAGTAGGATAATCGATTCTCGATACTCGATGGCGATCAATAGACAATCCCTCGGATCGACAAACTCCTATTCGCAATAGACAGTCTGTGGCACGTCGCGCCGGCATGTTGCCAGCTACCGGTCTGCGGTTACCCAAAATTCAACTGCGCAATACCGACCGTAAACCCTGATCATCATTATTTTCCTATGAACAAGACCGTAAGCTCGGATATGGAATCGCGTAAGCATTTTAAGACGTAGTAAGTATTCAATGATGGATAATATGGAGGTATAAACAATTTAATGGGCTCTCGGGGTTGGGTGTCAAGCCGACTCACCTAACCCTTAGTGTGAACCGTACTGAGCGGGCAACCCCGAACCAGCTGTTGTAAATAAGATAACTACGAACAAAAATCATGTCTTCAAGCTCATGTGATAATAAAATAATGTGTTTTGTGGACACTGTGACAGAAGGACTGATGTTTCCGTCGCACGGCGCCGAAGGCGACGTGCGAAAAAAAAAAAATAATGCGGAGCCGTTCCATTTGGCGATGTTCTGATATAAAAACTATCTCGCTGAAAGGAAGCTTCAAATTGAATGGCGGGAACGTTTGAAAAGGTATGAGTTTATTAGATCGTTACCTACTATGGGGTTTACCTATTAGAAATCGGGTGTTACAGCACCCCCTTTCCCCCGTAAGAATTCACGCAGGGAATTCGTAGGACGCCCTCGTCCTTTCACTCCTCGCGAGGTATAATATTTAAGGTTATGTGTAAAATTTATTGTAAGAGGTAGTAAATACCGATGATAATTGTAGCAATAAACGGGTAAATGATTAAGTAAGTGGTATTTTAGTACATCCCTCCCCGGCAAACTATCTATGGATTGATCTTCAGATCGACTTGGAATAGCGTAGCTAGATATTCCAGGCCAGAAAATCGCGGGCAGTACCGGTCGATTCTTGTCGGTGTGTCACCTGGCAATATTGGGCCGGTTTTAGCGGTACTGTATACCTAATTGTTTCACAACGATTAAAAATGTGGCGGGACTTGCCTTGATAATCATGTGGGGAGGAAAAAAAAATAAAAAATAATTACCCGAAAACTGGGGTAAAATAATGTAGGTGGTATAACCGTGATAAGGAAGTGCATGCTTGCACCGGTTGCAAAGTCCACAGACTCGATAAGTTAGTAATCGCTACAGATGAAAATATAAAAAAAAAAAAATAGAACAAAAAAACATGGTATAGTAACTATATAAGTAATGGAATATCCTAACTAAAAAATACATTTAAACCAGTTGGTGTTCGTTAAACGTAGGTTCCTATAGTCGCCTCATACGACACGCTTGGAATGAGTGAAAGCGGCTGGCTTATTCTACTTCCCCGGGCCAGCACAGGGACGGATTCAGTTCTGGTTACAGTCTAAATTTTTAAAATCTTTGATATGCCACTTGCCGATGAGTTTGCCAGTGGCGTCCTCTAGCTCATAGACTAACGGGGATAGTTTACGTATAACCTTGCATCGTTCGTATTTAGGAGCTAATTTCGCTGCGAAATATTTGTGAGCCGCGCTCTGTTTGTATGTACGTTTCCACACTACGTCTCCAACGTCAAACGAAATCTCTCGGCGTCTACGGTTATAGTATTTTGCGTTTTGAACGTGAGCTTTTTTTAATGAATCTTGTACACGTGCGAATATATCCTTCAGCGGTCCCAAACTTGTGGCGTAGCTATCCCGGGATTTGAATATTAACTCATCGATATCTTGGAAATCCTTATAAACACTGCCGTCGATGACGGCTTCTCTACCGTGTACTAGCATAAATGGAGAAAATAGAGTAGTTTCATTTACAGAAGTATTGATCGCGAACTGCACCTTATGCACGTTCACGTCCCAGGACCTGTGGTCATTTTCAACGTATGACGACAGGGCTGTCATGATAGTACGATTATATCGCTCTACCGTATTCACCTGAGGGCAATAAACCGGACCTAGGTGTACCTGTGGTATATTATATTTAGTATACAATGCTTGGACTTCGTGGCCTACAAATTGGGAACCGTTGTCGGAAAGAATGGTTTGGGGAATACCATGTACTAGGAATACGTGATCTTCGAGTCGCTGGGCTATGACCTTCCCAGTGGCTCGACGCAGGGGAAATATTAGACAGTACTTAGTAAAACAGCACACCACGACCAATAAATAAGTGTTTTGCTGCCGCGACATCGGCAGTGGGCCAACTAAATCAATACTGACGCACTGGAACGGTCGGGAGCAGACCTTGGGTTCCCCCATAAAACCGGGAGTTGCTTGGTTACTGTGTTTGTATGCATTGCAAGTAGGGCAGGATTTAACAAATTCTACGGTATCTTTATACATACCCGGCCAAAAGTACCTTAGTTTCAAGCGTTTATAAGTTTTCGCTACTCCGAGATGAGCAGCGATCGGTTCAGAATGGTTATCAGTAAGGATTCCTACTCGATGTTCCGAGGGAACTACCTCTTTCCACTGGAAATCGCCACTGAGCTTGTTACTACTTTTAGTAAACCTATACAGCCTACCATCCATAACCTGAAAGTTGGGACACGCTCGTGGCTTGTCTGTGCAGCGCTTAACGATATTGGTGAACCAAGCGTCGGTCGAGTTTTCGGTGTCGATGGCGGACACGGGTACGGATCGGGATAGAGCGTCTGGTACTACATTCTGGACACCTCTCCTATGTTCGACGACTAGGTTAAAGGGCGATAGTCTACACCCCCACCGCGCTAAGCGTCCTGTGGGGTTCTTGAGGTTCAGAAACCACTTGAGGCTAGCATGGTCGGTTATCACACGAACCGGTTTGCTGCCTTCGATGTAGGGGCGGAAGTGCTCGACCACATGTACGACGGCTAAAGCCTCCCTTTCTGTGGCGGAGTAGTTTCGTTCAGCTGGTGACAGGGAACGGCTACAATAAGCTATAGGATGTTCTTGACCGTCAAGGTCTTGAGTAAGCGTCCCTCCAATCCCGAAATCGGAGGCGTCGCAGTGTACCGAGAATGGTAGAGAGAAGTCCGGACACGACAGGACAGGAGCCGTGGTGAGGGCTAATTTTAAATTGTTAAAGGCTTTATCAGCTTCGGGTGTCCACTCGAAAGGGGGAGCTCCCTTACGAGTAGAAGTAAGTGAATTTAGGGGTCCTGCTATATGGCTAAAATTTTCTATAAATCGTCGGTAGTAGGAAGCGGTGCCCAGGAAGCGCTTGACGTCTTTCCGGCAAATGGGTGTGGGGAAGTCTACGATTGCTTTCACTTTATCCGGGTCCGTACGCAGGCCATACTCGTCGACAACGTGCCCTAGGTACTTTAATTGTTTCCTAAAGAATTGACATTTGCCCATGTTAATAGTGAGCCCAGCATCGCGTAGGCGATCCTTTACTCTACGTAGTAGATTGACGTGATTATCGAAGGTATGAGAGATTATGATAATATCGTCGAGGTAAATGAAAACTTTATTGTCGAATTCAGGACCAAATAATTTATCCATCAATCGCTGCTGCGTGCTGCCCGCGGACGTAAGGCCGAAGCACATCCGGGTGTAGTGGAAAAGACCGCGTCCCATTACGGTGAAGGCGGTCCTCTCCCTGGACTCCATGGAGTCCAACGGGATCTGGTGGTATGCCGCTTTCAGATCTATGGAGGATAGGTATTTAGCGTTCCTGAGTTGATCCAGTATATGGCTGATGTAGGGGAGTGGGTAGGCATCATGCTTCGACACCTCGTTCAGCTTCCTGCTGTCCAGGCAGAAACGGAAGGTACCGTCGGATTTCGGAGCCAGAGTCACCGGGCTGCTCCAAGCACTGTTGCTGGGTTCGATGACACCGTCTCTTAGCATCTGGTCGACCTGCCTGTTAACTTCGGCTAGCTTCTCCGGGGACATCACGTAGTAGCGTTGTTTGATCGGAGGGTGATCTCCGGTGTCGATCTTGTGGGTCACGAGGTGTGTCATTCCTAGGCCCCTCTTCTCGGCGGAAATATCATCAAACTGGCGCATGATCTCGCGTGCCTGGCTCCGTTCTCCTTCATCCAAAGAATCAAAATCTCTCAAAAACCTGTCTGTCGTAGCAATAGTATCTACCTGTTCTGTCGGAGAGAAGTATTCACTGTCTTTTAACAGCGAAAGCACGTCGGGCGCTATGTTAAATTCCTTCCAAAAATTTATACCGAAAATGAGCTCAGTGGATACCCCCGGAACTATATAAAACTTGATAATAGCCGTTCTCTTCGCGACCGTAACCGGTAGTAATATATATCCGGTTACGGGGGCGAATGAATCGTTAGCGGTTTTAATAAAATGTAGGTCACTGGATTTATGTACAGAAACCAGGTTATCAAAATACCTGATTGCGTCCCTGCCTATGATAGAAATTTCAGAACCAGAGTCCATTAGTCCCCTGTATTCGAGATCGTAGATAGTTATAGTAAGATAAGGGCGTCTATCGTTGGTTTTTATTTCGTGAACCAGCGGCGGCGAGGATCGCACCTCCGAAAAGAAACGTTTGATGTATTGCAACCAGTTTTTCCACTCATCGGTATGACTGTCCCCCCCTGGAGGTGTTTTCTGGTGCCGCTGGTCCACCCTATCTAGTTTTTTGGTACCGCAGAACCAGGAGCTTTGTCGGCGGAGCATTTGGGACAAGTTTTGAATGTGACGTCCTTCTCTCCACAGCGGTAGCATATGAAGCAAAAGGGTGCCTTGCAAGTGGTCAAGCGGTGTCCTTTAACTCTGCAGCGGACGCAGAAGTCCCCCTCGAGCTGCACCGAGGCCACCCTGGGTCCAGTATTGTTAGATAAATTTTTGTAGCTTAGGTCGGGTGCTAAACATAGGTTGCCACTCCTGGGTGGTTCTGCGAAACCTTCTGAGCGCTGCTTAGCGTTCTCCAGAAGCCTGCACTTCCTTTTCAAGTCTGCCCACGTCTCCACGGGGCTCAAGGCTAGTTGAGTTGTGTAGAAAGGTCTAACATTATAAAGAACAATATTTAGCTTCTCTTCATCTGAGATAGGTTTTGATAATCGAGTAAAGAAATTCTGCATTACACTTAGATAGTTAATGATGCTTTCATCTCGACCCTGGGTCCGCGCCCTAATCTCCTGCATGAGCCTGTGATCATAATCAAACGGTAAGTATTCTTCGAGTAGTACTGACTTCAGTTCGGACCAATTCCTAACATCCAGACTGACTGCACGGTACCAACACAGTGCTTCATCAGTGAACAGTTCTGCTGATGAGTTGAAGAGTCGAGTATCAGAGATACCCCGGGACAGACATAATTCCTCTAGCCGTTGTAAGAAAGCCTTTACACATGATTTACCATTGAATTTGAGATTTAGTGTATGTATAGCTGAATATTTATCACAACTGGCACGGCCAGTTGGCTTTACCTCTGTCTCAGGGACCGAACCAGGGTTTTCCTCACAATTCTCAAAAGCTTCAGGGGGAGGTGAGGGTGATGCGACACTACTCTTGAAATTGCAAAAGATATTATCTAACCTTCTCAATAACCGGTCCAAGCGTTCCTGTATGTTGTTATACGTTGACACTTGATCATTTCCCTCAGAGGGCATGGTCAAACGACCGAATCGATGAAACAAATGGTGGCCCAAGGCTTGGACTCTGTTTAGGATCTTAAGGGAGCATGGTTTGAGCCCTGCACCTGCAACCAGGTCAGTGAGACCTTCGAGTTTAGTACGAATGGTAGAAAGTTCAGAAGAAATATCAAATTCAGTAGACACCACCTCATCCGAAGGGATTTCCTTGTTCAGGGTTCGAACCTGCGCTCTTAGCGCGACGAGGGTTTCCCCCACTGGCGTAGCGCCTCGGATTTTTACCTCATACTCCAGCTCATCCTTCAACAACACATTGAAAGCTATGGGCCTTTCCTCCAACATTATAATTGAATGTAGTAAGTAGAATCTTAAAATATTAAAGTTTAAAAGAAAAAAAACTATCAGACTATGGCTGTTCCAAGCAACTGAGTATTAGTAGGACCGAATTCTATAAAGCTTACAGGTATATAACTGATTGTGACTACAGATTGACAATGAAGATGTAAATGAATGTAAGAAATGTATGAGTAGGAAAACAAGAACAAATTAAATAATAATCTTCAAAAAATATAACAATCTGAGAGCAAATCACTGTAGTATTTGACCTATTAGCAGTAGCACTGATCACAGTTCTTATTTGGGAGCCAGAATCTAACTAAAGGCTAATAAAAATAAGGGCCATTCCCGAGTTCGAGGCAGTTTCTTACTGAGCTTATTTTGACCAGAAAAAAGATGAAATTTACCTTTCAATCGCAAGATCACCAGTGTCCCTGTTCGGGCGCCATAATGTAATGCTGAAAATCTCCTAGTTACGGGGTAGGAAGATAAGAAACACTTATATTACAAAAGTTTTTATTTGTGCTTTATTCGGTTAACAAACATAGAAAAATATTAGGTTCCAATTATTCTAAGGGGCCCGCTATGTCCCTAGGCTTTTTCGGATCCTTGAGAACTTATTAGGTGCCTATAACTTATTACTATCTAAACTTATTGTCCGTAACTAGAAATATCTTGGGTTGGTGACCTGCCTGCCTCGAATTCGGTTTGGCTACTAATAAGGAGTTGCGTTAGTTTATCCTACAGTGGTTGAACAGGATTAGGTCCGTCGTAAGGGTATCTGGTCCGTGGGAGGACGGTGTGATAGTGGCAACAGGGAACAACGGCGGGCCTTAGGGCGCCGAAGATAGCGGCCGCAGCCGGTGTGTTGGTGCTTCCACGAGCACCTTGACTAACCTCGGAGGCTGAGATCTAACCAATATCACGTTCGCAAGTCGGTAACGGCCTCGGAACGGACCTGGCGTGGGCAAATGCGCGCTGGTCCTTCAGCCGAAGTTTCGACCACGGGGAGTGACAGTCGGTGCTCCCTTGTCGAAGAGACGAGTGCCAATATTCGGAGCCTGGGGCCCGTATGCGCAGGAACCTCCAGGAGCTACCAGACGGCCTCTATTGAGGCTGCTAAATATTATGCGTAGGGTATATCTTTATCCACTACGGGACAATAAAATCGACAGAAATCTGTTAAATAAGATAACGAAGAATCAATTCGGTTTCCAAGGGGTCGTTGCTCTCGCTGTCCGCCAGCTGTTTCAAAAATCCAGACCATAGACTAGAGTAGAGAGATTCGCGCTAGCGATCTTATAATCGATTTTCAAATGAAATCGATGGAGGAAAAAAAACAAACGAATCGGCCCGAATTCAGCCGTGAAAAGGCGGACGGAGGTCTAGGACGAATGCATAACGTTTTGAAAATCCTGTATCCTGTAAAAACAGGACACATTCTCGTAACAATGGCAATATGTTAGTAGGATAATCGATTCTCGATACTCGATGGCGATCAATAGACAATCCCTCGGATCGACAAACTCCTATTCGCAATAGACAGTCTGTGGCACGTCGCGCCGGCATGTTGCCAGCTACCGGTCTGCGGTTACCCAAAATTCAACTGCGCAATACCGACCGTAAACCCTGATCATCATTATTTTCCTATGAACAAGACCGTAAGCTCGGATATGGAATCGCGTAAGCATTTTAAGACGTAGTAAGTATTCAATGATGGATAATATGGAGGTATAAACAATTTAATGGGCTCTCGGGGTTGGGTGTCAAGCCGACTCACCTAACCCTTAGTGTGAACCGTACTGAGCGGGCAACCCCGAACCAGCTGTTGTAAATAAGATAACTACGAACAAAAATCATGTCTTCAAGCTCATGTGATAATAAAATAATGTGTTTTGTGGACACTGTGACAGAAGGACTGATGTTTCCGTCGCACGGCGCCGAAGGCGACGTGCGAAAAAAAAAAAATAATGCGGAGCCGTTCCATTTGGCGATGTTCTGATATAAAAACTATCTCGCTGAAAGGAAGCTTCAAATTGAATGGCGGGAACGTTTGAAAAGGTATGAGTTTATTAGATCGTTACCTACTATGGGGTTTACCTATTAGAAATCGGGTGTTACAAACTAAAGAGCCGGTTATGTGAAACACCAGTACTCGGATATCCGGATCAGTGCAATGAGTTTGTAGTTGACACGGACGCAAGTAATACAGGGATAGGAGGAACACTCTCACAAAGAAAAGAAGATCAAGAAGTTGTGATAGCTTATTACAGTAAATCCCTGTCAAAACCAGAGCGGAATTATTGTGTCACTCGAAGGGAGCTACTTGCAGTTGTCAAAACACTTCAGCATTTTAAGAAGTATTTATTGGGTCGGAAATTTCTAGTCAGAACAGATCATGCAGCCTTGAAGTGGCTACTACAGTTCAAGAATCCTGAAGGACAAGTTGTGCGATGGATTGAACAACTACAGGAGTACGACTTTGTAGTAGAGCATCGCAGTGGAAAGTCTCATGGGAATGCTGATGCTTTGTCAAGACGGCCGTGTTCTGAAGACTGCAAGCACTGTGTGAAACAGGAAGATAAAGAAAAATCTAGTCCGAGTTATAAGAACTGATACAGTAAATGATGATTGGAGCAGCGATGCCATGCGTAAACTACAGGAAGAAGATGAAGACCTTAGACCAATACTCAATTGGGTGAGAGATGGATCCGCACGCCCAGGATGGAGTGAAGTTGCTGGAATGAGTGCAGTAACGAAGAGCTATTGGGCACAATGGAATAGCCTGCTCTTACACAATGGTCTTTTATGTCGAAAATGGGAGAGTGCATCAGGACAAGACAATCATCTTCAGACAGTTGTGCCGAAGTCAAAGATTTCTGATATACTGCGAGCGTATCACGACGGAACATCAGGCGGTCATCTCGGTGTGAAGAGAACTTTGGTGAAAATTCGTCAACGTTATTACTGGTTGCACTGCAAGGAAGATGTTGAAGATTGGTGCAAGAAATGTACGAGTTGTTCCTCTGTCAAAGGACCACAAACAAGAAGTCGGGGAGCGTTGAAGTTATACAACGTGGGTGCTCCTTGGGAACGAATAGCTTTGGATGTGGCCGGGCCGTTTCCAATGACGAATAGTGGAAATCGTTACATTTTGGTAATTATGGATTACTTCACAAAGTGGCCAGAAGCGTTTGCATTACCAAATCAAGAAGCTGTTACTGTGGCTAGCAAACTGGTGAATGAAGTTTTCTGCCGATTTGGACTACCCCTTGAAATCCATAGTGACCAAGGCAGGAATTTCGAGTCGCAAGTCTTTCAGGAAACATGCAAGATTATGGGGATACACAAAACTCGGACTACGCCGTATCATCCGCAATCTGATGGAATGGTGGAGAGGTTCAACCAAACTCTAGAGCGGCATCTGGCAAAAGTTGTTGAAAGCCATCAGAACAATTGGGACGAGTACATTTCCCTGTTCCTTCTGTCGTATAGAACTGCGGTTCATGAGAGTACCTCTACTACACCGGCCCGAGCGAACTTTGGTAGAGAGCTTCGACTTCCAGCGGATCTTCTCGCGGGTTGTCCTCCAGATACGCCTAGCTGTATTTCGGAATACGCAGAAGATTTGAGAAGGAAAATGGAGGAAGTTCACGGGCATATGAGGGAAGAGAATCTGCGTGCTAGTGAGCGAATGAAAACGCGATACGACAGAAGCGTCAACTCCAAGTCCTTTGAAGAAGGTTCTGCTGTTTGGCTTCACAACCCTGTTCGAAGGAAAGGAAAATCTCCAAAACTACAACCGAGTTGGGAAGGCCCTTTTCAAGTAATTACGAGGATCAATGATGTCACATATAGAATTCGGAAAACGCCAAGAAGTCCAGCGAAAGTGGTTCATGTGGACAGGTTGGCACGGTACTACGGCTCTAACGATGCTCGGGACGAGCACGTCTAAGGAGGGGGTAGTGTGACGCCGTGCTGACGTAACTACGTAAGCGTGCAAGGCAGCGAAGTTTTTGGCAAACATCGTCATTGTCACAACGGCCGGGCTGTCAGAGCTACGACTGCAAAGCAGACGTACGCGAGTTCGAGCCCGGTCCAGCTATGAAGATTTTTGTTCGACATTTTAATGTTACCAGAAAATTCTAGTAGCGGCGAGTGCCTTCTTTAAGGAATTCAAATAAAGAACCGAAAGTTCTGGACTAAAACAAGAAATGATGTAAGAAGGAAAAGACGATCGGAATCCAACAGAAGAAAACGAAAAGACTAACGAAATTCAATAAATGACGATCGAAATCCAATAAATGACAATCGAAATTCCGGGTATATAAGGAGCTGCAAGCGCGTCTACGGGCAGTTCAGTGGAAAGTGATCTGAAGAAAGGAACAAGAAGGAAAAGTGAAAAAGTGGAAAAAGTGAACAGTGAAAGTGAATAGTGAAGTGAACAGTGAATAGTGAAGTGAAGTGCAAAGTGGTAAAGTGCTCCCAGTGGACTGTCAGTGTTCGGAGCACAGCGTTGGACCGTGTAACGCATAGTGCGCGGGGACAGTGTCGGACAGTGTTACGCGTTTCGTGCAGTGCTACGCGTTCAGTGCAGTGTTACGTGTTCGTAGTGCGAATAAATCGCTACTTTCGGTAAAACGTTCGTTTCCTTCCAATCCCTGTACCCACTTCCGTAACAATAATACAGGATGTAATTTTTTTTTTAATCATTGGGGTCCTTTTCCATTAAAAAAATGTAGTTATTGTTTTCTTGTAAATCAAGGGCTCCTTTCATGACTTTTCTCTAACTCTCGTGGTTTCGGACTTGGCCATCACCGCCCTTCTCGAAAAACCACCCTGTACTGTGTAATGTACTTACTTGCATATTATCGAAAGCGATGCCCACACTTTTGTTATCATTGAGAATGTGCGCGTTCAGTCGAGGCAGCCGCGCGTACCTGCAATTAATTATAGTGTAAAATTGAAAGAAAAGAATAGAAAACTGTTTATTGCACAGCTTAAAACTAACAATGGTAAAACAAGTAACAATAATTTAAAACATATAAATCATATTAGGGTCATATTTTCTTTCATATCATAATTCATATATTAGGGTTACTCTAGAGGCATTTATCCAGGGAGGAAATAGGGGACTACGTTTGTATGGAGAGTCGCCTGTGTGATGCCCTCTTAACGATTGCCTGTACCGCGACAAACATGACCGGCCGTCAGCCACTCTAGCTTGCTAATGTTTTAGTTTAGACAATGCAGACTACTTTCGGTTCTCTGTCGGATAACCTCGTTTCGGATTTTATCCTTAGAGAAACTCCGAGCATAGCTCTTTTTATAGCTTCCTGAGGAACTTTCAGTTTGTAAACCGACCCTACTCTTAGGCCCGTATGCAGAGACAATGCTTGAGTCTGAGTCTGTGAAAAGTGTCAAAAACTATGGTTCAGCTCGACTCAGACTCGAGCATTGTTTCTGCATAAGGCCCTTAGTGTTCATTTTTCAGCAGCATAGGTCATAACAGGTAGGTATTGTATTTATCACGATTACCTTTATTATTTCCCGACGTTTCTTCCATAATTATGCATAGCGATCGCGTTAATTTTAAAAGTGGTAGGAATGGTATTTGCCATAATTTTTTTTTTTTTAGCCTACATCGTCCATCCCTGATTAATTACCGGAAGTCGAAAAGTAGGCGCCCACCCACCAGATGGACTGACATTGTTAAGATCGCGTGAAGTCGGTGGTTGGAAAGGTCTCAAAATCGTTCTGCCTGGAAATATGTAGGGGAGGCCTATGTTCAGCAGTGGACTTCTTTTGGCTCATAATCACAATCATTTATTTGCCTCAATGAAGTGTATACATGAAAGATCTTAATAATAATAAATAAGTGTCACTCATTCCCCATATGATGGGATGCAAATATTGGGTTCATGCCGCTGATGCTGATGATGATGCTATTATAATTTAAATTACTTTTTCAATGATACACTGCAGAAAATGTTTTTGCTGCAGAAAAAACCTGGCTAAGTGGGGAATCATTGACCCGACCAGGGTACCGTGCAACTGCGGGGCCCCCATACAGGACATGCAACACTTACTTTCATGTCCGCAGTGCACGACCACCTGCACCATGGAAGATCTAAACATGGCATCGAGTGGAGCTATTGAGGTGGCGACATATTGGTCGAGGAGGGTTTAGTTAGAGTCTTGACTCGATAAGAAGAAGAATGATACACTGCCTACGTTATAATAATAATTAAATTGACTTCACAATTGAAAACTACCAAGTAGCTTTTAATTTATCTATTCTTTTAGACTTCGGCCCGCTTCCACTCCAAATATTGCTATGCCCTGAACATTAGGGCCTGTTATGTATTCACCATTTTTAACTTTAAGATCTCACCATGTAACATAATAATTGCAATAAATAATATGAGTATGAGTATGATGAATTACCTCTGACTGAAATGCGTAAGGAGAGTGTATCGCGCATTCATCTGTCTCCCGATGTCGATGGCTTGCGAGGTCGTCGAATGCATCTTGACACGAGCCTCGTCAGCTAATTCGTCCTCCATTGTGGCTTCGTGGATCAGTAAGGTTGAGTTTTGACCTGCAAATGTTGATATAATCTTCTATTGGATTATAGAGAAACTACTTTTAGCCCATTTAGGCAATGTTTCTTGATCTCCATCGATTCGTAACGAAAAATAGGAACAAAAAAAATATTGTCTGCAGAAACTCTTCAAAAGATCTTTATCCTTATGAAGTCAGGCACAAGATTACGCATGTAACTGTTGTGCGGTAAAATGACAAACTGTTGTCCGACCCAAAATAAGAAACTACGCAACGCAGCTACTTGCAGCTAATTTATAAGGGATACAGACCCGGTGCGCGTACTGTAATTTTTATGATAAAAACATTAGTTTTGCGTGAGCATCTGTCGTTCTTATGTCAGTTATGAATTATGAATTGATCTAATAAACTGAAATTAAAAAAAAAACAATTAAAAAAAAAACTCTTCTTTAGTATACTGCCGTCCCTACGAAAAGTGCAATAACTAGGTCAAACCTGATTTCGAGAAAAACGCGGTAAAAGATTCTATTTTAGTTTTGATTGTATCTCCATCACTATACATGGTATCGGATTGAAACTTTCACTACATGATATATAACAATGTAGAGAATATTATGTGGTACTTAATGTTTGTTCCCGCATTGTATTTCCTATATAAAAACCAATAAATACAATAATGGTAAGTATTATTACTATGTAGATATAATGTTTACTAGTCATAACCGTAACAAGTAACCTATTTATTGCACTAATGGTTAGGAAACCCAACATGATGCATTTTTGACTAGCAATTCTTTTTTTTTAACTGCTTCTTAACCATAAATGTGGATTAAGTTTCTTATTTATTGCGGTTTTCATAAGTAAGAGACAAGTTTAAAACGCCAAAGTCTTAACTTGTTACTATTACAAAAACAGAGATGTTACACTTTGGGAATTCCAAGAAATGGGAATCACTTCGCTATTTTAGTTATTAACTCTGCTCTATTAGCCACCATTTAAAATTCAACGGTTACTACAATTAAATAACAAACATTTCAAAAATTATTTCATTTGTCAAAATGAATCTTAATAGTAGTTAAAGTACACAATCTTAGTTTACGAGTTGGGGCTGAGCTACAGGCTACCAACGGGGTCCACAGGTGGCGGATAGTGGAACGGCCACCAGATATGGTGGCCGTGAATACTCAATAATCAGTCCCCGAACAAGCAGCGGCAGGGTCAACAGGAAGTAGTGGTAAATCTGTTGGGACAGGCTTGCTTAAAAAATGCTGCATTTTCTTATGACGACACTGTGACATGGCGATCAAATGCCGTCATTAAATAAGCATTCCCCTGAACGTTCTTGACAACGGGCTTCTACGACGTAACATACCGTGGCGGTCTGAGTCCGGCAGGGGTAGGAACAAGGCTACCCAGGTCGTCATCCTGCGAAAGCCTTGTAAGGTAGGGACGTGGAATGTCCCTACCTTACAAGGCTTTCGCAGGATTGGTGCCGGGGAAGATTAAAGAAATTAAAGGGGAAATGTATAGATTGGGGCTCGACATATTAGGTTTAAGTGAAATAAGATGGGAAGGAAGTGGAGACTACTGGAGCGACGACTATAGAATTATTTATACTGGGGATAAACAAGGAAGTAATGGTACAGCAATAATTTTGAACAAGGAATGGGGAAACCAAGTAGAAAATACCATACATCATAGCGACAGAATCACAGCAGTTAAAGAAAAATCAGAACCAACAGATATGTTTATAATACAAGTTTATATGCCAACGGAAGCTATTCAGATGGAGATATAGAACAGATGTACGAAGAATTGGATTCCCTTATGGACCTAGTCAGTGAAAAAGATAACCTGATTTTAATGGGGGATTTCAATGCAGTAGTAGTAGAAGAAATGCACGGAAATATAGTAGGCAAATACGGGTTATGTAACCGAAACGCAAGAGGAGATAGGCTAATTCAATTTTGTGGAGAGTATAGCCTAACTATACTAAACACGAACTTTGAACACCCTAAAAGGAGAAGATATACTTGAAAAATGCCAGGTAACTTAGGAAGATACCAACTTGACTACATAATTATGAAAGAAAAATTTAAGAGTATGGTGTCCGATTGTAAAACGTACCCCGGAGCTGATCTTAATACTGACCATAATCTACTCGTCAGCAAATTTGAAATTAAAGTTAAAAAACAGAGAAGAAAACCAAAAACTAAAACTATTGATCTCAGTAAGCTAAGAAATGATAATAATTTTAAAGTGCAATACAATAATATATTAGATAGTAGAATCAAGTTATATAAGGAAAATAATGTGATGGATAACGTTAATAACAAATTGTGCAATATTAGAGATATAATTAAAAGTAGTGCAGAAGATAGTTTGAAGAAAGAACAAATAAAACCTAGGAAAAAATGGCTTAATTCAGAAATAACCGATTTGATGTTGAAAAGAAGGTTGCTGTGTAACAAGGATGATGATGAGAGTATAAAAGAATATAGGAAAATTACTAAAAAAATAACACTTAAATGTAGAGAATGTAAACTAAAAGATATTGAAAAAGACTGCGCTAATATAGATTATTATATGAATAAAGGCAAAATAGACGTAGCGTATAATATAATAAGAACTTTAAGTAAGAAACCAAAAATAAAATAAAGTGCAATATTAGACGAAAATAATTAGTGCTATAATTAGTGCTAGATAATAGAAAAGTAGTAGAAAGATGGAAGAGATATATAGAAGTTTTATATAAAGGTTCGTCAGAAATTGATATAGAAAATGAAAGTGAAGTAGAGGAAGATAACCTAGGTCCAGAAATAATAAAAGACGAATTTAACGCAGATTTAAGAACCATAAAAAATGGAAAAGCAGCTGGAGACGACGGAATATTTATAGAGTTAATTAAATATTCAAATAATGATCTCCTTAAGGATGAAATTTACGAACTAACAAAATCCATATACAGCAGTGGGGAAATTCCCGAAGATTTCAAAACAACAAAACCGTCACTCTACCTAAAAAAGCAAACACTTATAAATGCGAAGAACACAGAACACTTAGTTTAATTTCTCAAGCTTCAAAAATTATACTTAAAATCATACAGAATAGAATAAGAACAAAAATAGAAGAAAATTTAAATGAAGACCAATTTGGGTTCAGAAGAAATAAAGGGACTAGAGAAGCAATACTGGCTTTGAGACTTATTATAGATAGAAATATTTTACTCCCCTCGTACCCCCCTCACCTCCTGGTGCTAGTTATAAACGCAATAAATAGTGAATTTATTGCAATTTATTTCGCGTAGGTATACTGTATTCTATTTATCTTCCTACAAATAAATGCAATATATCTACTTACTAAATCAATTTTAGTATTCATCCCATAATTATTAATAAGGTCCCTTAAGATAACTGCAATAACTCAAGCTTATTGTACTTATAACTAGTAAATGAGAATCACAAGAAACGAAATTTGGTAGTTATAAATGCAATAACTGTTCTTATTGCACAAATAATTAGCACATTATTTAATACTGAAAATAAGGATCCGTATCATATCTGCAATAACTCAAACATATTGCACTTATAACTAGTCAATGAATATTCCAAATGACGAACTATGCTAATTATAAATATAGTAACTATACTTATTGCAGATATAGTTAGTAAAATTGCTAAATAGCGAAAGTAAGTTATTCCTATCTATAGTTATTTCGGTCTTGATATGAAAACCATAAAGCATCGACCTAGATATTGCAGTTAGACTTAGTATTAAAACCGGCTACGTCATAGATACGTAAAAAGTGTCTAAAAACAAAATATAGATCTCGTTCTGCTAATTCCGAATATGTACTTATCTCAATTTGGGGCAAAACTTGAGTTATTGCACTTTTCGTAAGGACGGCAGTATAGTAGGCAACAAATATTGCACATCGGCTAATTTCAGCTTCATAGAGCGTAGTGTGCGTCAGAAAGAGATAGCGCTCTACGAAATCAGAAAAGCCAATGTGCAATATTTATTGCCTACAACCGTACCTAGTTAGCCCATTTTTATATTTTTTTCATTGTATTACATCGTGTTCTGGGTCACAAACCCTCTATACCTATACCCTGTTTGTATTAGTTTTCTTTTTTAACCGACTTCCAATCAAAAAGGAGGAGGTTCTCAATTCGGTTGTTTTTTTTTATATGTTTGTTACCGCATAACTTCGTCATTTGTGAGCCGATTTGAAAAAATATTTTTTTATCTGAAAGGTACTGCTTCCAGATTGGTCCCATTTTAATTTTATTAAAATCGGTGTTGCCATTTTTTTTAAACAATGTTTTTAATGTTTGTAACTGCATGCCTCCATCATTTATGAACCGATTTAGAAAATTATTTTTTTATTTGGAAGGTTATTCTTACGTCTAGATTGTCCCAAACAAATTTGATTAAAATCGGTTTAGCCGTTTGACAATGAAGTCGGTTTCTCAAGTTTTTTAAACTTACAATTATTTATGTTTGTGTTTCTTCAATAACTTTTTTCATTTCATTTCAGATAAATAGATAGATATATATTTCTTACCTATAGCGACAAGCGAATCGCAAGGTATAGTATCTCCTGAGTAGGTGATCTTGTGCGTATCGTCGACTTGTATCGCGACTCCGAACGCGTTGGGACAGTGCGATACCAGGCACGTCCGCACGTTCTGGACGCCGATGGACGCTAGGACGCCGGCCGTCATGTCTGTGGTGGTAGATGTCTCGTCCTCTACGTCAATCTGCAAAAATAGTTTAGTTAAATAAAATAGTTGTGATAATGATTGATGCTATATTGTGTTTTAAGTTTTTATTTACAAATAAAAAATGTATATCAGCTATAGATAGTGCAATCCACGAAGGCGCGCCCCACTATTCCTCCTAACCGTTTATAGTATATGTGTGCAAGCTTCCGTCAATGTTTGAGTGTTATCGGTACACACTAATTACCTATGAGTGCACACGCACACTACAATGAATAGACTACGGTTTGCGACTGCCGCTCGGAGCGCGAGGGGCGCGTCTTCGTGAATTGCACTATCTATATCTGGTTCCCATAGTACAAGGTCTGCTAGTTTGGGGCTAGATAGTGTGGTTTGGATTGCCTAAAATATTCATTTATTTATCCTTTATTTATCATCATCTTCATTTATCATTTCTGATTTTATCATGTAACAACCTTTGGTACATTAAAACAAATGTTTCTATAAATGAGCTGCCTTATTTTCAACTTGATTTGTTCAACGTATCACGGTCACATACTACCTTTTGAAACTGAATAGACAGAATACACCGATAAGCTAACGTCACATATTATGTCAAAATGTGTTCATGATCAAGGCACTGACTGGTGCAAGCGAAAACCGACTCAAGGTGACAAACATTTTCATGCCGCGACTGTCCATTGAAACAAATATTTTTCTATTGCTCAACTGACCAGGGTCTGGTTAGGCACGAGTGTGAACTCCTCCTTGAGTTTCTCGAACTGCTGGTCGTACATGGTCAGCCACGTGAGGATCTGTCCGGGCGCTAGGAGTTGTACTGGCTCATGCAACTGTCCGACCGACTCGAATGCCTCGCGAC
Organism: Thera britannica; assembly: GCA_939531255.2. Taxonomy (NCBI): domain Eukaryota; kingdom Metazoa; phylum Arthropoda; class Insecta; order Lepidoptera; family Geometridae; genus Thera; species Thera britannica. Next base: position 2,269,357 of record OW618037.2, read on the forward strand.
GCGCTTGCAACAGCCCGATTAAACCTGGAATTAAATATTTATATACTAAAATGGAACAGCATAAGATCTTGTCTCATCAGACACGGTAGCTATATCCTCTCACTTCTTCTCTTCTTCTTCTTAGTACCAAGTAAAAACACAAGATTCTTTATTATACTCGGATTTTTAATTAGACGAAGCTAGCTGACGTTTACTGTGTTGTCAGTTTTTGATGAAATAAAAATAGTGTTGTGACAAAGTGAATGATTGAAAAAACTCCTGAATGAATGAAATTGCCTCGTTTTTCTAGTGAATAGTTAGTGTGCCGCACTTGACTTGACGTGCTTGGTTGAGGATCCATATCGTTCGCGCGAAACAATATAGCAACTAAATACACAACAATTACCACAAACACAACGTAACGAAAAACTTAACAAAAACAATAACTTAACAGCGTGAGCGCAGAAAAACATTCGTGCTATCAGACCAGAGGTTAGAAGCCGAATTACAAACAAAATGGTGGCGTCCATCGGTGTTGGCACTAGTCGCCACGCCGCCCTTTGTAATAAAACGTCAAAAAACTGATTGTAGTTTCATCCTACAAGTAACTTATATCAGAGCACTTTTATACATTTTTTTATACAAATTTCAATATTATTTTATAGTTTGAAATGATTAACTATTCACTCATTGTTCATTCATATGATTGAACGAGAACTGAACGCAGCACCATTACTTTAAATGTAGCAACATTATTTTACAAAGTGACATTAGTTACTGTCAGTCGGTATCGTCTTATTAAAAATCCGACTATAGAGGTAAGTATGTATTTTTATAATATCACAAAATATGTTTTCTCGGATATTTTATATATTGCCTCTATTTTTATGAAAACCGCGATCATGGTGCATGCAACTGTGCCGAAATATCGGAAATAAAAACTCAAAATTTAACCATGGTAAACATCCCGTTGTTAAAAACCATGATAGTTTCAAATGCTACATATTGACTGATGCCTTTTAGTAGCTCTGCCTTCTGAGCCGTAGGTCGTGGGTTCGATCCCTGACGAGATTATATATTAGTATGGTGAGTAGTTTTAAATACATACGAACATCGCGAAATTAAAAGGTTTTTGAATCTGATCCTATTTTTAATTTCTGAAATTTGTTAGTTTTGTTTTTAGTCATTAACGTTGCATTTATTTACCCACAGAAACTTACAAACAAATATTTACAAAATAAACAAGAGCCTGTTGATCTATCTGCAGAACATTATAATAGATCCAGAGATAGCTCAACTGATCCAATTCAGTGCCAGAAAACCAATGACCAGTGACGGAAATGTAAATAAGTTAGAAAATAAGAAAGTTAAATTTATTACTTACCAATATGATGGTCGGCGTGCAAGTGTGATATGTATATAGCTTTAACCGTCAACAAGAAAGCGTTCACTTTCTTGGGACCGAAGAATCGCACCAATTGGCCGAAAGTACCCTCGCCGCAGTCAAGAATCATTGATCGTCTCTCACTGAAAAACAAAATTACTAATATTTATTAAAATTTTCATGTTTAACAGACTTCAACTAAAAAAGGTTCTCAATTCTGTCGTATTTTTTTTTATGTTTATCGCATAAACTTCGTCTAAAATTAGTGTCGAAACCAATAAAAGAGTGCGAAAGGGGGTAGATCGATTTGTCGGCCAAGTTATATCGATTTGGAAAATCGATCTTCTCGAGTTCTCGTTCAATCATATGAATGAACAATGAGTGAATAGTTAATCATTTCAAACTATAAAATAATATTGAAATTTGTATAAAAAAATATATAAAAGCTTATTCACTGTTTTCAGTGAATAAAAAGCCCTTTTATTCACTGTTTTGGTGTTTGAATTTGGAACACACCAATTAGGTCGACCTCCATATCATCAATACTATACAACCTCCTTGCGCCAAAAATACTCTAATTTGATTGATCAAAATTTTTAACAAGGAGTTTAGACAATGCTAAACTCCTTGGTTAAATACTGCTTTGTGTTCGTGGTTATTATCATATATCAGTAAATTGGAGCTATTTTGAATACTGTACCTATGTAAGTTATACAACACAAAGTTCGGTAATAATAAATCGATTCAAAATGCATTCTAGGGATGAAAAAGTGGTGAGTGTTGTTGTTCGATTGAGTAGTTTAGTTTATTGAAAAAGAGGCCGGCAAATAATAGTAGATAACATGCATTAATTTAACCTTCCTTGTTTTCAAATTAAATCAAAATCAAAAGTTATTAGTTTAATGTCACATTAGAATAGAACAAACAAAGTTCATAGTTTTTAATCCTTTTTCGCTTCATCATCATCATCACCATCAGCCTGAAGAAGTCCACTGCTGACTGCTGGGCATAGACCTTCCCTACACGTTTCCAGGAAGAACGATCCCTTTCCATCCTCAGACTTCCTGCGATCTTAACAATGTCGTTGGTCCATCTGGTGGGTGGGCGCCCTACGCACGTTTTTCGCTTAAATCTTTCTTTTTCTCGAAGTCATGGTATAAAGTATAGTATGCAACTCTTGAATAAAACGGATTTGTATCGAGGGTCATGAATTACTCGCGTCGTTTAGGGTTCTAACACTTGAATCACTCGCTACGCTCGTGATTCAATCATTATGAATCACTCCCTACGGTCGTGATTCATTCGTTAGAACCCTTCACTTGCTCGTAATTAATCTATGACCCTCGATTTAAATCCGTCTTTTATTCACTAGTTACATAATATACTATTGTTTGACCATGTATGACACAGTACTTACATCTAAAGTTTATAAACATGAATACATAGAACTTACTCGATCTGCAAAGCGATACCGCTAGTATTCCTAGTTTTGCTCGGTATACACGACCCGGTTCCGAGAAAAACGACCTTAGGGAACTCTTTGTTCGAGTTGTTTTTTTTGTATCGCACGTTCTCTATCAAATGACGGAATTGTTCCAAGCTGCTGACGAAGCCATCCATATCCATAGTCTCTTGGATGTAGTCTTGAATGTGGAGCTTTGGTTCTGCTGATCTGTGTAAAAAAGATACTCGTAAAGGATCCATTTCATCAAACCCTAAGACTTGTACAAAAAAATCTGAGATAAAAAAAGGATCCATTTCATCAAACGATTTTGATCCTTTTTCTTTTTTTTTGCGCAGCGGTGCATATGTGTGAATTGGCGCAGCCAGTAAGGATGACTTATAAAGCTGTTTTTTGGACTCAAGTGAAATGTCACCGACCTTTCGGTGGTTTACTTCAAGTTTTGGATCATCCCTTTCTTTGTCTCCTATAAAAATCTATTAATAGATGTGTGTGAATTGGCGTAGCCAGTATGGATGACTTACTCATCAAAATAACTCTTCGCGCTTAAGTGACACATTTTGATCGTCATGCGATGGATACGATTTTCAGACCATTATTTTTTTGCACACCTGTTTGTCTTCTAATAATTTTTTCATAAATAAGTGAGCATTGGCGCAGCCAGTATGGCTGACTTACTTATCGAGTTGTATCTTTGGCCTTAGATGAAACATGGTGAGCGTCCTTCCAGTGATGACCTCAACCTTGGGACCGTCTTCTTCTTTGCAGACCTGGCCATCACCTTTAGAGCCTTCCAGGTTTATTATATTCTGGAACTGCGCGAGGGCAATCTAAAAGTGAGTTTTTAGTTTACACAATCGAAAGCAATTCATGCAAGCAGAAGCACTGATATTGTAAGTTATCAAAGACGCAAATAATAAACAACGGTCGGCCAAAAATACAAAATTTTCAGCCAATTTAAGATTATTTGATTGTTTTAAGAAAAAAGTGTTAGCATAAGTAAAGTGTTTATAAAAAATCTAAATAGCATCAAGATCATGCAGATTTTTTCTCGCCGCTAAATAGATGGGAAATGCAGACGACCACAATGAAATAGAAACCACATGGACACATTTAGGAATAAGGGTTTAGTCGTGAATTCCTTCCAGAATGTTAAGTCTACTTCTGAGGAACGAAACTTACTTATGGCTTTTAGAAAAATGATTTTATAGCGTGCAAAACTGCAAAATTCTTTCATCATTGGAAAGCTTCATTCACCCTGAGTAACATAGGCTATATTTGTGTTTAAATACCAAATGTTCACCCGTGCGAAGTTATCCGCTAGTAATCAATAAAATATCACAAAACTATCCCATTTACTCGTATTTTAGCATAAATAGGTACCTTATTTTTCAGTTCTTCTAAGCCTCGCCTGACGGGACTGTCGTTATCAGCAGGCGTCGGATGCGAGTTCCACACAGCGGGAACACTCGCGTCTCGCAACATAGGGAATATCTCCGAGTCCAATAGATGTAGCTTATGCTGTGTTCGATGCACAGCTTCCGAGCCGAGGCAAGAGTTCTGAGTGTTAAGGACAAGATGGCGGGTGGTGGGTCCGAACATCGCCATGAAATCTCGGTACCTGTTGACATGACAATGAGATTTTTCGTTCAAAAATACATGTGCACTATGCCAGAACTCTCAAACGGTGAAGGGAAACATCGTGAAGAAGGCATCTTTGCAGGCGCACTTAAAATCATTTCACCACACTGGTTAAAAATAACCAGGAACACGAAAAGAAGAAGAATAAAAAATAAAATATTGCAACACTATCTAGCCCCAAATTAGGCAAAGCTTGTACTATAGGAACCAGATAACTGATTTAATACATTTGTTTTTATAAATACACACTTCGAATACAATATAACACCCAGACAGAGAACAAACATCTGCATTCACCACACAAATATTTGTTCTCGGTGGGTATCGAACCCTTCAACCTACGGCACAGAAGGCAGAGCAACTACCGACTGAGCTGAGAGGCCAGTCCAGATGATGAACCACTTTTGATGTGACCCGCAATTTTTTCATTCATTCAACTCCCCTGTAAGGATACTTACGTGGGGTGATTAAATACGTTAGGAGGCGTGTAGTGGACGACAATAGTGGGTATATTCTCTGGGGAGTTCTCTCCGTTGTCGAAATGAGCTGAGAATTCAGACTCTTTGAGATATGTCAGGTCTGGTACTTCCATTACTGAAACAAAACAGAATATTTGATATAGTAATAACAGCCATAGAATTTTTTTTTTTTAAATATTATAGACAACCCACACCACACTATCTAGTCCCAAACTAAGCAGAGCTTGTACTATGGGAACCAGATCGTTGATATAATACTTACATACATTTTTTTGTAAATACATACTTAGAATACAATATAACACCCAGACAGAGAACAAACATCTGTGTTCACCACACAAATATTTGTCCTCGGTGGGGATCGAACCCACGACTCAGAAGGCAGAGGTACTACCAACTGAGCTGAGAGGCCAGTCAAAGAAACGAGAAAAAAAGAAACAAGTAACAGAGCTTTTCCCAGCAGTGGGGAAGTATCAGTTAATAAAGAAAAACAGCATTATCTATGACTAATATTATAAAGCTAGAGTTTGTTTGGTTGAACACGCTAATCTCGTGTACTGCTCGTCCGAATTTAATAATTATTTTTGTGTTGGTGGTCCATTTATCGAGGAAGGGTATAGGCTATAAAACATCACGATACGACAAATAGGAACAGAGCCCGAAGTCCCAGTGCATTTACAACATTTCGTTACCAAATGTTGTTTTCGTTTCGCCTATTTGTCTCTGTCTATTGTATGGAGAAAAGATGAGACAACAACTCTAACTACGTAACGTATGTTTGCCATCTCATATTTTCTCCATGCAATAGAGAGAGACAAACAATCGAAACGAAAACAACATTTGGTAACGAAATGTGGTAGCAAAACCCCGACTTCGGGTACAGCATCAATCAAATTTTGTCTATGTCTATCCTTTTCTAACGTGTAGGTACTTTTCTATGACTATCCTTTTCTATGTCGCTAGGACTTTTCTATAAATTTTAGATTTTGTCAAAATGTTCTAGAATAGCTGCTAGTCTAAATATAAAAATGTAGGCCCTGTGGGCTCATGTCTGTAATTCTTCTTTTGGCTATCAGATAAAAACACAAACCAATAAACAGCGGTCCAGGATCGTCAGGTGTCTTGACATCTTTTGACATCACCAAGGTTCCATCAGGTAACACCACATCTTGTCCATTCTTCAACTGCCCCAGCAGAGGGCCTGGCTTCACGCCGCGCTCAACGCATTTCGCCAGGTCTAAGGTACCCATTCGCTTTTTAAGCGTGCAGATGTATGCGACAGTACAGTGAGATTTCTTTTGCAAGTCGTGAAGTACTTTCTCAGTTTTCTTTTTTTGGGGGTCTGGAAAAGAAAATATTGGTGGATCTTTAATAGCGCCAGCCCTAACCAAAGCAAAGCTTGTATGGCTACCAACATCCAATTAGGATAATAATGATAGTAAATAAAAATTGTGGACAATCTACACAAAGATAGGGCGTAATTGAGCCATAAACTGCCGTGTCGTGTGTGTGGAATTCCTTGCCAGCGGCGTCTGTTTTTCCGGACACTTATAACTTGGATGTTTTTAAGAGTAGAGTGAACAGGTATCTTCTAGGTAAGCGTGCTACACCGTCGACCGCATCATCACTTAACAGCAGTTGAGATTGCGGTCAAACGCAAGCCTATACTATGTAAAAAAAGAAAACATCCAAATATCCAAGCATTGTAGCTTTAGCATTGACATTATGAGCTGTTGATGTAGAAGATGCATGTTAGATGTAGTGTTAGCCAGTTTTGGGGACATCCCTACTGAGACCGGGCGACATGACCCATCACTAGTCGGGAGGAGAAGATGGCGTCCAAATGCGGAGATTATTGCTTGCCGTGTTATAAAGTTATTCAGAGTTCTTACCAATGGATACTTTTCGCCGTAATAGTAGGAAGTAGGATTACTTACCTATTACCGCAGATGTTTTAGACTTTGGCTTATCCTTAACAAACTTAGAATCAAATTTTTGACTGTCTCTCTTGTAGTAATCTGTGTCATCATGACTAAACTCCTCAAATTCCTTGTCTGGAGGATCAAGTTTGGGCTTTTTGGCTGCCGTTTTTAGGGTAGGGATAAGGCTATCGTGAGGTCCGCTGAAAAAGGTATTATAACTTCAAAATTTGATTAATAAACCGACAATTTGAAGGCAGGGCCACTAGTTTTCGTTTTGAAGATAAATTTAATTTGGTTTGTTTTGTTATTATTTTCCTACATGCAAAGATTTGGTAGAAGCAATTCTTAGTTATAAAAGGTTCACTATTCCATTTGCAGCTATTTTATTAGCCTACCTAATACTTAAGGCTCATATTCATATTGGCGCTGTAGCAGTCATTTAGCTTAGTAGACCAATAAGTCTGTAATAGTGTCAACTAATAGAGATGGCAAGCACCTATGAAATGAATGGGCCTAAAAGTCTTGTCACTGTCACTTTTATGTCAATAAAAGTGACAGTGACAAGACTTTTAGGCCCGTATTCTGAATCAATGCTTGAGTCTCAATTGAGCCTCAGCCTTCAGCCTTTGTTCATTCATATTCCAATGGAGAACTGTCAAAAAAAACCCAAGCTTCAGAGTGCTTGAGGCTCGACTCAGACTCAAGCACTGTTTCTGTATATAGGCCTTAGGATCTGGTGTTATGAATGAGGGGGTAATAGCTTACTATGGAAGTACTATATGGTTTGGTTTCATAATAGGCTGCTTTTAAAATAGAGAGTAAAATGATCTGTACTTGACTCACAGCAGAACATATTTGACATTCAATGCATTGTCTTCAAAGTCTTCTGTTGGAGTACACTTGGCCATGGTTACATTCATTTCCTTCATAACAACAAATCTTTTGGTGGCGTTGTACAGTTCATCCTGAAAAAAGTAAATTAGAGATATAACACAAAACATTGTAATATTGAAAAATGTTTGGACATCTTCTACGCCTGCTACATAGAACATCAAATAAAAAAAAGAATTCCTATCCTTGCATCAAATTTGCATCAAATTGCTGTCATAATGAAGTCAAGGAAACCTGTTGAATGAAAGACTTAATTGGAGAGAACTGCATCAAAACCCTGACAAGAGCTCAATACCTAATACCTACTTCATTAAAAGCGCTGGTGGCCTAGTGGTAGCGGCCCCGCCTTCCGATCCTACAGTCGTGGGTTCAAATCCAGTCGTGTAACAATGAGATTTTCTTCCCAAACATTTATGAACACTATGCCAGTGCTCTCAAACGGCGAAGGAAAACATATCGAACCTAAAAAGTTCGAAAATATGTGTCAATTGCACGACAGGAGCCTCTTTGAGGCGCACGTAAAATCCTTTCACCACACTTGGCTCTAAAGAATAAGTGACACGATAAGAAGACTTCATTAAAATAAAATAAAATAACTTACCAGCCCTTCTGGTCCATGCAGAGTGATGTTAGGCACTCCAACATCTTGTAATGTAAGGGACAGTCCTGGTAGCCCTCCAATGTTCTTCCAACTCTTGCCAGTGATGAAAATGTGGTCAAGTCTTGATAGTTTCACTTTGTGCTCATGTGCAAGGCGTTGGGTACATTCGCCACAGTTGAATAAGTATCTGAAATGTTTTACAGTAATAAAATTTCCTTCCCAAAAAATTATTACAATAAAATAATAAATATTATGGATTGTCCACAATATTATTATTGTTTTGTGTACAATTGGTAGTAGCTCTACCTTCTACACTGGAGGGCGTGGGTTCGATCCCCACCGAGAACAAATATTTGTGTTGTGGATGTTTGTTCGCTGTCTGGGAGATGTTATTTAATTATTAGTGCTAGAAATCTTGCTCGGTGAGAACTTACCGTTTTTGATCGGTGAAGAGGTACAATGTGTTTGGAGCTCCTCTAGCCCCAGATCCTATCACTTGCAAGTACACATTGGAGGGAGGATATCGATCAGACTTTTTAGTTATGGTCTTCCTTTGACGCTGTGCATCGTTAATTCGGGATGTGTGAACTTTCGGCATTTTAGCAAGAATTTCCAACAATTTCTTTGAACTGTCTTTCGAGTAAAGACGATTACTACATCTAAATACCCGGCTATGCAAAACACCGACACCGTACATGTGTTTTTAGGTTATTTCTTCAAGACAAAGTTTACGAGCATTTGTTCCAGATTTCAGATGTAATTACTATTTTTGACCAAAATCATTATTTGCGCTATTCCAACAGGAAATTGTGGCACATTTTCAGATTATGAATGAATATTTTCTGAATTTTTTCAGTGTGAACTTTCACAACATGACAGGCCATGACATACATGACATGACATGACTGACTTTGACACTTATAAACATCTTTTTGATATTGAAAGCATGAAGATTCGTGTAGGTTAGAATGTAATTCTCGACTGTGTACTTACTGCTAATCGTAAAATCGATTTTTATGTTGCCATACCTAAACAAGTTCTTTTTATTTATATTTTTTTCATAGTGCAATTCGTGAAAAAGAAAAATGGCGTTGTCTACAGCTGTGGGTTGCGCAATTTTTATGTAAATGTGCACGAAATTTACTAAAAAACCCTATGTAAATCTCAACAAAATATTCTCGTGTGTGGATATGTTCTAGTTACATAAAAATCTGGTGGAATAATTTCAAGGTGTATGGTAAAATTTCAATAAGTGCACTGCAAACCTGTCATGGACCGTGTATTTTTTGTGTTGTGGTGATGTCTGAAAACGATAAATAATGAGAAGAAAAATAATAAAGCTGTGCAAATAATGTGACAATGATAAATATGATATGGCTGGTGTTACTCGTGTCCATAGCCGGCTCGCATTTAGGATACGGATTACCTGTGCGACCAACGCCGCAAACCTACCCTCTCGGTGAGTCATTTTTCCCCTAAAATGCACGTATTTCACTAATTCCAAAGTCAAAAATAACGGAAATGTCTTCACCGGATTAGACGCCCTAGGTTTCTTACTGATATAATATTTTCTCATGATTGTATCCAATGTGATGGTCAACATGATTGGTTGGACTTTCCAATATGCGAGATGAGGGGGGGGGGGTGGGGTGGGAGGGGGGGGGGAGGGGGGGGGGGGGAGGGGACCCTCCCCCCCAAAGGGGGGGGGCCGGAGACATATTGTTTCGGAGAAAAAAAATAAAACGTTGAGGCTGTATAGGTATCGCTCTGTGTCGGTTTTGTCCCCCCCCCCCCCTTTTTAAAAACAACTAGATTGTTATGTAACTTTTTTTCAAAAAAAAATAAAAAAAAAACCTAACAACCTACTAGGCTTTCTGAAAAAAAGAAAAAAAATAAAACGTTGAGGCTGTATAGGTATCGCTCTGTGTCGGTTTTGTCCCCCCCCCCCCCTTTTTAAAAACAACTAGATTGTTATGTAACTTTTTTTCAAAAAAAAATAAAAAAAAAACCTAACAACCTACTAGCCTTTCTGAAAAAAAGTTGGGGTGGCCCGTGTTTAACTCTGGAATGGCTCAGCCAGAACTCTCGCGAGTAGCTCCTGGACGTCGCTTCACCCGCTCAACCTTCGCTCCGCTTCGGAGGTCACCGGCTCGCTTCGCTCGCCACCTCCCCCCTTCGCTCCACTCGGCTTCGCGGGCTTGCTCCTCCCAGGAGCTCCTCGCGAGCTTCTGGCTTCTCGATTTTTATATACACTCTAGGGGTAGGGACCTCAAGACTACGTGGAGTTGGGGTGCTCTGTGTCGGTTCTGTCACACATTTCGAACCTAACCAACTCAACTCGGGGTGCTCTGTGTCGATTCTGTGACTCATTTCAAACCTAACCTACTCAACTCAGGATGCTCTTTGTTGGTTCTGTGACTCGACCGCAAGAGAAAGCAAACACGACTAACCAATCCATTTCCCTCCAAAATGGCTACCAAAACCACAAAACAAATGTCATTCCTACTGTCAGATGCCAAAAATCCCGTAATTTTGAGAAAACTTTATGTCAATGTCACTGTCAGACAGCTGTCAGATGATCAAAAAGCTCGTGGTAATTGCTTATATAGGGAAAAATTTGGATTTTCAAAAATTAATTTCTCGAAAACTAGCAGTCTCCGTGAAAAACCGATTTCAGTTGTAGGCTTCTTATGTGTAGACCTATGTGTGACAAAAATTTCAGCCTCCCCCCTCATCTCGCATATTGGAAAGTTGAGCCGTTGCCTTCCCCCTTCTATCTTTACTATATATCTTATGAAATTTAAATGGCTATCTTGTGCCCAGGATTGTGATCGTTCACTAGTTAGGCCTAATATTTACCAATACAGGCTACTCTATATTAGTAGACAAATATCTATAAACCAAAAGTAAGCATAATATTCATTTTATGAATGTACATTCCAGGCTTAACTCGGAAGTTATTTGCACATTAGTAATAAAGCATAATATCATGCCTGTTTCCCATAGGTGTAAGCAGAGACAGATTTCCACCTGCTACAATCCTGAAATTCCTCCTTCTCTTCATTCGCTCATAATTCTTGCAAGAGCATCAGACTGGCCTCTCAGCTCAGTTTGTAATAACTCTGCCTTCTGCGTTGTAGGTTATGGGTTTGATTCCTACCGAGAACAAATATTTGTTTGGTAAACACCGATGTTAGTTCTCTGTCTGGGTGGGTGTATGTATTCTATATTATGTATTAAATCCTGTTTATTTTTGTTTATGTCCTGTACTGTATTTTTGTGTAGTTAACAATAAAGAGTTATCTATCTATCTATCTGGTTCCCATATTACAAGCTTTGATTAATTTGGGGCTAAATAGTGTTGTGTTGATTATCTACATTATTTATTATTTATTTATTCTTCTTTAAATGCTCGGTTTATCTCGGTCTTGACCTGGCCTTTCCCTAAAACTTATGTTATTGATAAATATTGATGATCACACTAAACTATTCAAATTAGGTAATTTGTTTTAGTTACTTAGTGTAGAATAGCGACTTGTGAGACCTCAAAGTATGTTAGGTGTTATCTTACAGAAATAGAAGACAATGACCCTACGAAAACAATAAGAGATTGAAGAACTTCACGCCTCTATTTTGTTTACCTAGATAAAGCTTAGACATTCAGTTACTATAAGGACTCTTTTGTCCTAAGCCTTTGCCCCAAGCAACAAATAGTATATTGGTGACCTAAAATATTGTGATGTTCATCTTCACTCATAAAGTGAGGAAAGATAATTTAATGTGTTTAATGTGTGTTGGGTGTGTCCAGGAACCTTCCTGGACACACCCATGATTGGATGATTGGATCTCTGAGAACCTTCTCAGAGATCCAAAACCTGAGGAACAGATATTTGTGATCTTGTTATCAGATGTGCGATCTTCTTCTTATCGTGTCACTGAGTCTTTTGAACAAAGTGTGGTGAAAGGATTTTGATTGCGCCTCAAAGAGGCTCCTTTTGTGCACTTGACACATTATATTTTCGAACTTTCTAGGTTCTACGATATGCCGGTTTTCTGACGATGTTTTCCTTCACCGTTTCAGAGCATGGCATAGTGTACATACATTTTCGGGCAGAAAAACTCATTGGTACACAACTGGCTTTAAACCCATGACCTTAAGATCGGAAGGCGGGGCCGCTACCACTAAGCCACCAGCGCTCTCACAGATGTGCAATGAGTGGTCCACCAATATTTCGTAATTAATGTATCAGACAGAGAGAGAGACTGTAAGAAACGATCCTGCGCCTCCCGCAGCCAGCCATTTGCCAGCTATACCATACCGGCCATTAGAGGTCATTAGACCACAAAGTTGTCTGATAAATAAATAATGATAATAAATTAGATATTATGTAGATAGATAGATAGAAAATTCTTTATTGCACAAATTAAAAGTACTGTAGGTCCACAGGCAAGCTTAATCCTAGATAGCATTATCTACCAGCTAACCTTTGGGTAATCAGGAGATAGGTTGGGTAGTGAACATATAAGATAAGGGCATAAGTAGATACTAAACAAAAATAAACACACAGTTAAGTGTCATTCATGATACTTGCTCAGCAGTCTGGTCCATGTCAAGTTATGTCCCCTAGGAAGGCTAGCAGCTCCTGTATCATGCTTGTTGCTTCCAGATGAGAATTCATCGCTGGAGGGATGGACGCCGGAGGCTGGGCTTTACGCCGCGATTCCAGCGCTGGCGCTGGTCTTTGTCGCCCTGGCTTTCCTCATCGGGTGCACTTGGTGTTACAGACATAAAGACTGCAAGGTAACTGCTACATATATCTATCTAGACGGTGACAAAGTTGAAAATCATTTGGACCCTTGAAACACAAGAATCGCATTGAAATACTTTAAAACTAGATGAGCCTAGGTACCAGTTACACGCGACCAAGCCTAAAAACAGACAAGAAACTTACAGATTGGTTCCTACTGGCTTTTGTTATGATTCTCTAAAAAAAGATTACTTTAATGTGAATTAATTGGCAATCTACTTAATTTTCGTACCTATAAAGACAAGTTTTAATACCAAAACTACCTACATATCCATGTAAAATACCAACCTATCAAATTATTGTACCAAATAGACACACCCAACGTGCCAACCCCCAGTTTAATTCGCGGCAACTCCTACGAGATGCAGTTTATAGCTTAAACCAGTCACACTAAAACTATTTGGCAGCACTTATGAAATGCAACAGTTTTTTTGTCATAATTGTGTTATTCATCCTTCTGTCGCGCAGATAGAAGCGCAGGCGTCATATCTTATGCGCTAGGGCTGTCATAACAACATTAAACTTGTGATTTATGTGCCCTGTGAATCTTCGTAGATTGGTAGGTGCATTCGAAGCAGTTCAGTGCCTGAGGCAGCACTATCTGCACATTATTTGTGACAAGTTGTGGTACCTAGTAGTAAAATAGAAATGTATAAACTTCTTGAATGTATTTGATTGGGGCATCCCTATCTGTTGACCAATAATAGTTGCAGTTGTAAATCTAATCAGCGGACGGGCGGGGTCAACGCCCTCGGCACGCCCTTGCCTATGGGAAACGGCAGCTATTGTGTCATCTGTCAATTTTAATAGAGGCCGCAGTACATACACCAAGCCCCTCTATTAGATTTCAATACATGACCTTGCATTTTTTTTTGCAAAATGTTGTCGCACTGATCTCTGGCACACGAACAGCTTATAATAAAAATAAAATCAGCTGATCTTATCTTATATAATGTAGGTATTAGTCTATTAGAACAAAAAAACAGCAATGCCCATATCAAGTAATTGCTGTTTTTGATTCTATAGACTCGTATGTCAAATATCACTAAAAGATACGAGTCCCTAAACACTAATTATCATGCACTTTCATTCATATAGCATATTAATTGATGATGGCTACGCTGAGTGGTTTGATGTTCCAATGTCGTCCAAACAACATGATTAGGTGACATTGCAAGTACCAACCATGATTATAACCTGTGTTTGTAAGATGAGTACTTAGGTATCGCTGAACACCGACTAGCATACAGGTCAAGAGGTATACGTCGACTTTTCAAACTATGCTTATGTTTAGCAAATAAACACGATAAAAAAGCAAAACATTCAACAATAAATACCGATAGGACAATGCTCCTCCGAGAACGATGATATAAACAACGTTAAATGGAAGATTCCCTCTCCGTAAGACGATGGTGGGTGGTGCAAATAGGCCCATTTCGCCAGGCGACGGACAGTGACGTCAATCTCGGTACTGAAGGCCTTACTGTCCCTTTTATGACGTCACTCTCCACAAATAGAGCTTTAAACCTGTCGTGCGTTGAGATTTCCTTCCTATCTAAATGTTATTCTGACTTGAAGTTCACCTGGATTGGTTATTCTGTTTAGTTTTCTTCAAATCCACCCACACCACAACCAAATCAACATTTTACATTGATAAGTTTATTGCTTGTTTTCTCAACTCTCTAATTTGTTGGATCATTAATAGGTTTCGTCTACATCTTATACGACTAATCAATGATGGACTTAATAAATCTCACCATGCCATTGAAGTCATATTCGTAATGGATGAACGAACTAGACCAAGTAGCCTCGAGAAGTGACACATAGATCACAGGCGCTCATCACTGTCAATAAACCGTAATTCATTGTCACGGCCGAAAACCAGTCGCCAAACGACAGTTATACAAGTAACCCACTCCCATCTACCAATTATCCACACTAATGGCTTTGTGATAAACAGCGTTCACTCTTATGAATTCAGTATTGAGTTTCTTTCATTATTATGAAATCACATTATCAACTTCATCATCACAGTTTACTATGCATTGTTCTGACTGGTTAGGTATACCCTCAAAGAAGATTGAAACTACTGCTGCTTGATCTCCGCAAATCCCAACCCTCTAGATTTGCTAGCAGTAGCAGTATCTCATGCGTATCATAGGAGGATTTGATGATGGGTTCCATTTGGCAATTCATTTCTGCACTGGACTTTTTCATAATGTAATCGTTGAAAAGCTATGTTGCCTACCCTCTCGTGTAATGAACGCTTGATTTTATCAATGCTTCGCAAAGGTTCTTCTATAACAAGTTTCTAAACTGCTATTCCTTAGATCAGTGACAATTACTCATCTGTACTCATTTGGCATCTATTGCGTTTCTATTCTCTGCGCTGATGCGCCACTCCTCTTTACATTTAGTGTACAGACAGTTTTATGTTTGTTAGTCATTGCACACGTGTTTATTCCTAGTTTTTATGGCTTCAACGCATGAATGGCATCATTGAGTTATGCAATCATTCAACATTTTTATTTTTACCCTTGCCATAACATTTTCAACGCAGCGTAGTTTTAAAAATATTCTATATTTCTAAAAACTTCTGAACCATTTTCGGAGTATTATTAACACTATATTCATTGATTTTGATCAGCTAGATTATTTCTAATTGACTCTATGACATCGTTGGTCTTGCCAAAGGGGCCTCTACACATTTGCCCATGCTGGCCCACTACAGGCCAACGCCAATGTGTACAGGGGGTATTGGTGTATGTTGGCGGACATTGGCGGGTATTGGTGTATGTTGGCGGCAAGCATGGCGCGCAATCGGGGAGTTGTCGGTTTTTTGGGCACACTTCAAAGGAATCGTGGCGTAGCCTGGCCTGTGGTGTTTACACAATCGGCCAATGTTCAGTTCGTCACCGGCCGCTGACCGGGATAGAACACTTTTGTGTTGCGTTCTGTAATACTTGTAAACAGTATAGAATAAATTATAGTTTAAAAACTAAAAAAAAACGCTTTTATAACTAATTGAACTAAAAAGTTAAAAATAAAACTGTAATAATCAATTGAAAAATTTATATTATTGTACAAAAAAGCGTAGGGTGCTTTTTATAATAACTTCAGATATAATAAACTATTGATAAATTATTTACAACAATCAAAATCAAGCCCCCCACGCTTTTTGTACAATAATATAAATTTTTCAATTGATTATTACAGTTTTATTTTTAACTTTTTAGTTCAATTAGTTATAAAACAGATTACATTTGACCTTATCCGTTTATGCACAATCTAGATAATTAATTGTTAAAAGTGCCAGCAAATTGAGCCCTAGCACTTATTTTAATAACTTTACTCTGGTCTACTAATCTACTTCTAAACATAACCTTGTACTTACATCGTTGCTGTTCAGATCTCTAGCCCTACAGTCTAGGGCGGGACCATTAGTAGGTAATCAATTAGTCTAATAGACTTTGTAAAATGTGATTAATCCTTGAACGTCGTCTAATAATGTGCGCAGTTTGTATGCTTGTCTGGCTTCAATGCTTTCCAAGCTTCAGGCGTTTATGTTTGTAATGTCTTTGTTGGCCAATTGAAGAAAAAGATGACCTGTATAACTGGTTCGATAACGAGAATACAACGTTTTTATTCTTCTCCTTGTTTAAATTCAGCCCCAAAAGTAAACTGAGCGATGGACAGTCGTGAGAAAAGATGTAAACATGAACAAACTTCTAAATTTGCGTGTTTATTTTGGCGCTCGTTACCCTAATTAATGAGATAGGTCTAGTCATCAACTGACCTTGCAATCCTGAATTGCAATGTCCCACATTTAAGAACTGCGTAGTTCATTGAACGTAAACAGCGTTATTCATGCACATAATCTCAAGATAAAAAACGTAAACTTGAGACTGTCTGATACTCTTATCTATGAGTCAGTCCGCCCACCTGCACTGTCAACGTCAACAAAACGTGGTTTTATAAATCTAGCTACGTCAATAAGCTGAATTTGCTCATCGGAATCTGTAATGTTATTTTACTGCTTTATTTATCGCATCCGCATTAAATTAATCCTTGGCACCCAACATAACATACTTTCAGCAAACGTAACTCATAAATACGGTTTATTTGCTTTCCAAACTCTAGACTCCGTTCGGAGTCTGTCAAATAAATGCCATTGCTTCTTTTTAATCTGGAAAATACAGAAGAGCGCCAAAAATAATATAACGTGTGAACTGAACATTTCCCACCATACGCTAGAACAATTCCTAGCGAATTCTTAGCACGCGGAGGCGGGTTGGACTTAGAGATGCTGCACATAAAAATCCTAGACTACACGCGAGACATTCACATGACAACATTACATTTGCATGCGATAAAATTTAACATAGGTCTTATAGTAACGGGATTAGGGCTAGAATTTAGTGAGTTTATAGAAACGTAGATGTAGAGTATGCTAGATACCTAACAATGCAGTGGCGCTTCTAGTTGGCATAGAGCCCGGGATAGACCCACCCTACTTTAATCGCTTCACACCTCCTGCATTGCTGTTCTGATTCATGCTTCGAAAAAACAGTCTGACATAAAACCGGCAATGTAATGTCGTATTTCTTAATGGTCGTGTGCCATGGTTAATGTCTGATCTGATTAATCACTGCTGATAGCTGGCTGGCACCATTGCAAAGCGAACCGCCACAAAGATTACCTTAGCGAACATCACCACTCTATGAATTCTCCAATACATATAAAATGTATTCTGTACACGAAGTTAGATTACGAACAATAAATAAATTTCGTTCAGCCTTTCAGCTACAGGTTTTGAGTGTTTTCCACTCTTTGGCTGGAAAAGACTCTCCGAACACATGACATAATATTTATGCTACTCAAATTAGGCGCCGTGCAAACAGTTTAGATAACTTTATCGTAGTCAACAAGCTGTACTCGTTATATTGAGGCAGGTTTACTGTTTATATCTTTTTTCACGTAAGTTTCATTAACCTATGTATAGAGCGTATAAATCGCTTGGCTTTTCAGTTTTAGATACAGTATTTCCGAGCTCTTTGTCTACTGCTGTGGAAAGTATAGGATGGGCTTTTTACGTTTGGTGACGAATTACGTTTGCAGTTTTATCGTTCATTTCCGTATTTTATATTTATGGTATAGCTTTGTGTCGTTATGATAGACATACCATACCAGCCAACGTTTCCTGTTCATGTCCCAGTTTAGCTTTTTGTATATATATTAGAGTCTTAAGCTTATTTTATACGCAATATAAGGATGATTGGCGGTGGACACCATAAGCTATCTGGTCCTGTGTACAAGTTATGCATCATCCCACTGTTCAGCAACCAGTATTGTTCCTGTAATATGAATATATTATAATATACCTTGGTATATGATCCCTTTTCGATGTATGCAACCGGCGTCAAGTCACGTCTTCGCGCTGTTACATAGTAATTAATGTTAAGTACCGATACTACATGCATGTTTATTTACAAACTATGTGGGTATATGACTCACAATCAATTAGCAGTAACCGGCGATGTGACTTGCCAACTTGTCGTCTCCATTTTGAAATCCGATCTAGCTTTCATTTCTAAATACTTGCTCCTATTTATATGTCTGTTATATGTCTGTGGTTTTCTCTAATGTAGGATTAGGGATATGGTTTAATTAATTCGATTCCTTATCAGAATGTCACGAGTAGTAAAACTAATTAAAAGTCTACCGGCTTCAGATAGCCGGCACGTCTCTTGATAAAGCGTAGTTTATGCGAGTGCATCATCATCGCTGTGACTCACGCTCATACTAATTACAGAGGCATCCTTTTGAAACTCTTTGAACCATACTGCTCCGGCATACAGTTGAGAATTGAAAGGTTTTTCACTTCACACGTGCTTGCCTTGAGCCGTTGATAACTCTAGTTAATGAGCGCTTCTTGTTTTCTATCTCGTAGCTCGTGCACTTTGGTGCAGGTGGATGTAGTTTTATCTAATTTTGCGTGCCGAGCTCTTAGATAATTGGTTACGCCAAAACCGTTTACTGCATCTCGTATTCTTTCTTATATGCGTATAATACTGGCTGAGATAGCGTCTTAGATGGGATCTTTGCAACAATGAAAACATAATTTCAATTTGTAGATAAGACTAGAGGACTAAGTAATTTCAAACCGTGAGAAAAAGACTGATTCGCACGAAGTTGCACATCCAATATGTACCTCTAAATACCTCTTTATGTAGTTTTCATACGAAAAAGAATGTCAATGGCCACAGTGCTATTCCAATTATTTTGGCAAGTATACAGTGTCATTCATTTTAAATCTATTTTTGTTTGGGTTCGGTATTCACAATGTGTGTACATCAAAATGTGATTTCGTGAATCCGGTCTCGTTACTGGTAGACTGGTAGATTTCTTTAAATTGCTGTTATGACTTTATCATACTTCATGTGAGTTAAGTTCATCATGTCGTGTTGAAAGGTTGTTAAGAACTTTAAAAATGATGAAAATATGCGAGCAAGAAGTCGCCTCCTGTGGCTGTCATTGTTTGAACATGTTTCTTTTACTATTCCTAAAATAAAAGATGTTTTAAAAACTGGTCACGTGGTTGAAGTATTATCCACTTCCGTTTAAAAACAACGTGCTCGAAGTTAGTCATGCCTTTCCCAGACCTGAGCCATCCATTCTGAACGGTTTAACAGATTCCTCTCACAAATTGATTGTTAATTGCTTTCTTCCTTTGATCAATCGTCGAACAAGATAGAACCATTAAACGTATTTGCATTTTAGCAAGAGAAAATTGTATTTTTATTTTGTTCCTTTGTTTTCGCTTTACATTATGTAGTTCAATCTACATACGTTGCTATATGCGTTTGCAGTTCGATATTCGGTTAATACATGATTTCACTCGTGGCTAACTTATTTACCTGTGTCATGCAGCTTTTTGTATGTAAGTATACATGCAGCCAACGTCTCAATTCACACTATATTATCTCGATGAATTATTTTACTAGCAAATATCTTATTAAAGTTGAATTTAGCATAGTCTTAGTCTACAATAGTTATTACTATCGAAGCTATCACTGTCTTGCTTTTCTCAAATTACAGCAAAGGTATTTTCTGTAGATAAATCTGTGCTACCTTTATTATCAACAATTACTATTTCTCTCTCAAATAAAGTATTTATGGTCTGCCATCACAGCGTTGCCAGCCAGGATACAAGAAACTATAAAACATTTTACAGCTTCATTGTTCCTCGTACTCCATCGACGCGCCTGTCACTCGATTGAAAGTACTTCATGAGAATTGGAGTCCATTGTTGACAGAACCTCAAGACATGAACATTTTTTTATGTTCATTCAATCGTTTTGTAATTTGATTGTGAAGTTGCGGTTTCCTACTACACTTTCATTTGTTTTGTAAGCACTCAGCACTCCCAACTAATGCAAGAACTTCTAAAAGGAAGTAAATAAAATAATAGAATCCATAAGTCGTCAGGACTAATGTAAGATCTTTTATAAGCAAGTAAATAAAGTAACCGAATCCATAAGTCGTAAGGTTACGGAATCAGATTTGCTGATTAGATTACCAACGAGCGAATACCTAAACTTCGTTCATCTATTGTCGACATGTCCTTCATCCATCACAATGCCATAAAAATGTTTTGTTACGTTCATTCTAGTATCCATTGTGGCCTCCATTGAGAGTCCATGATTAGGCTCATTCAGGGCACCGATTACGTCATGTATACATATACATACATGTGCAGAGTGCAGCACACTGGAGTTAGGCGAGGTTATCTAAAGGTTAAATAATGTGGCTTAAATATCCAGCGGATGCGGTAGATACATATCTCTCAAAGTATGACTCGATGCTTCTTCATATCATGCTACTGGGTCTTTTGAAAACAGTGCGTTATAATTGTAAGTTTAAAAAACTTGAGAAACCGACTTCATTGTCAAACGGCTAAACCGATTTTAATCAAATTTGTTTGGGACAATCTGGACGTAAAAATAACCTTCCAAATAAAAAAATAATTTTCTAAATCGGTTCATAAATGACGGAGGCATGCAATTACAAACATTAAAAAAATTATTTAAAAAAAAACGGCAACACCGATTTTAATAAATTTAAAATGGGACCAATCTGGAAGCAGTACCTTTCAGATAAAAAAATAATTTTTCAAATCGGCTCACAAATGACGAAGTTATGCGGTAACAAAAAAAAAAAAAACCGAATTGAGAACCTCCTCCTTTTTGATTGGAAGTCGGTTAAAAAGGGTTTTATGTGCGCCTCAAAGAGTAACTTTTTACTACGTGATAGTTTTTTTCATAAAATTCTCTCCGACTTTCACCGCATTTCATATTACAACCATTACAATCGATGACTTTGTTTGGTAATAGTTATTTTTGAACTGGATCAGTACAGAAATCGGAACTCTTATTACTAGGTAAGTTACCATAACAACAAATAAAAACATTGCTCTGTAAAAAATAGACCAGAGAAAAAGATCTAAATGAAAGCTACAAAACATTCTTCAAAAGACGACGCAAGCTACTGAATTACAGTGAAAGCGCTTCCTACACGCGATATGATATTAGCAAAGTGCTTTGTCCAATTTCACATAGCCATAACTTTATTCCATTAAAATTAACATGGGTTTGGGTGTGTCTGTTTGAAAGTTGTGAAACTACAATTTTATTTTGAACCAAACGAGTAACCGACTCTTTAGTTTGTACATTAGGGCTTTACCAACTTCATTTTCTGTAGTTATCCCAGTTTTAACTTTTGGATAGATGAAGTTTATTTTAAACAACTGATAACTGATGTAGGTACAGACCTTTAATGGGATTGAGCAAAGCATTTGGCTCGTATGCCGGACGTTCTTTGGGCTAAAATACTAACAGATTGGGTCCCACAAGATTAGGGTTACCATATGACAGGCGTTTGCCGCATTTAACAGGCATTTTAAGATTTAGACAGGCGTGCGGCCGGCATTGGTCTGAAACAGGCATTTTCTAAATTTCGCATAAAAAATATCGACGATTTCTCTTCCTTCCAGTGGATGATTTTACAAAAAAGAATTAAAAATTTCTCATGTTCTGGTTTAGCTTCATCTGTAGAATTTATCTCTAAGCTGAATAGTGTTGAATGTTGACGACGTGAAACTGTTTGACGAATACGAAGTTAAGAATATTGTAGAAGTTCAGATAACATATTTTTTACTGAAAGCTTAACAGTGGTGCAATTTTCTCAAAAGTAGGGAAATGAATGGTGACATTACAGAATTTGTGAAAATCTGCCAGTTTGTGTTCTCTATTTTGGCACACAATGCGAACGTTATGAACGTATTTTTTCTCTCGTCAACGCCCAGTGGAGTAAAGAAAGAAATCGGCTGACAATTGAATCAGTAAAAGCAATATTGATTACTCAGGAAAATTACAAAACTGTATCTTGTGATGATTTTTACGTTTATGTATTAGAAAAGAAAGAACTATTAAAAATAATTATGTCCTCTGACAAATATCAGTAATAAATATCCTTTTGCATTATTATCTGTTGGCTTTTACTTATTACTTACAGCGTTTTGCTTTAGACAGGCATTTTTCTGAAAAATCAGGCATTTTAGGTACCATAGACAGGCATCTCTCTATTAACATATGGTAACCCTACACAAGATGGGCGTTGTAGAGGAAGACCCCGGAGAAGATGGCGGGACGATCTCGATTGTCATATAAACGACTGGCCCACTGTATCGAGACGAGAGGTGTGGAAGAATGGGAGGGAGGCCTTTGCCCTGCAGTGGGAGGACCCAGGCTAAAATATAATAAGTAATAATGACTAATGTCGTGGATATCTATTAATTAATCCATCGCAAAGGCTTTTCAGCCAGCCTAAAAACTCCGTCACCAGATTTTACTACCAGCTCATACAAACTAATTGGCGTGATATTTGTTCATTGTGAGCGATGCGAACAAAGATCTTAGTGGCATTCGCATCGCAACTAAGGTGATAGTTCAGGGTTAACCACTAGTATTTATGGAGTGGTAGTGGACCCTCCGTTTAACACTGTCAGAACGAAACTAAACGAACCACACTCATTCAAAAAAGATGTCTATAGTGACAAGACTGACATGGTACAATATAGTATACCATACCAGCGCAATAAAATCCATCATTCCTACGAATTTTACGATATCCAATTAACTTTATGTTCTTGTAGTGTACCTTGTATACCGGCCTATGTTTTATCAACGTGATTGTAAAATATTAAATCTCACATGCATTGTTTCTCTTGTCTCCAGCCAAACGAAGGAGCGGACAATCAGGTAGCTTGTGTGTGTAGTATTGTAATTGTGTGCGTCTTCTGTTACGTAAATGTATCTGTTTTGTAAATGTGTGCGTGTTTGTTCTTTTTTCGAGAATTATGTGTTTGAAACATTATTTTCTCGGGAATTAATTATCCATATTTTTATATTCTGCATGGGTTCGGCTTAGTTGTTTTAAATTCTTAAAACTGATAATTGTTTTGTTGCGATGAATCATCAACGAGCATGTTTTTGTTTGATACTGTTTTATTTTTCTATTTCGTAATACCAATTTAAATTTTGCAGTTGTTCACGGCAAGCGCTTCGCACATCCAAACCCCTCAGCGTCTGCAGCCTCCCGACTCTGGTTTCTCAGAGCCAGTAAACAACAATGTCGGCGGCGAAGACAACAACAATGGTCCGATCTCCCTGCGAGAGATGCAGAACATCGCCAACAACAATGCTGGTGCCTACATCTTCAATGAGAATGAGGAACGGAACGCGAACCGGCGGTTGTACAGACGGTCGTCGAGCCGCGAGTCTGTCGTGCTGTTTGATCCGCTGCCGGTGGAGATAGACGTTGATGATCCACTGGAGTCATACTCTGAGTGGTTTAGTAAGTATTTAAAGAAAACTGGAGCTCTAGTTATGGTGGTAAACTTTATCATCAACTCCTCAGTTTATTTACCTATATTTATAAAAGAAAGTCGTGTTAGTTACACTTTTTATAACTCAAGAACGGCTGAACCGATTTGGCAGAAAATAAGTGGGAAGGTAGCTTACAACCGGGAGAAGGACATAGGATACTTTTTATTCCGAAAAAGCAACGGGAACGGGGTGTTACGGGAACGGGCGAGCGAAGCCGCGGGCGGCCACTAGTATTCTATAAAAGACCCGCCCAATATACTTTAGTGTCTGTCTGGGATCTCAACTATAGCTGCTAGACTCTAGCTAGAGGATATTATGCAATTTTATGAAAAGGGAGATTACGGACACATATTGTTGCGTGTGGCGTAAGAGTTGTATACAAAGGGCTTTATCATACTAGTGGATAGCGAGCGTTCTCAAAGCGGAGCGGGTGCGCAACAAATACGTTACGGCCACGCAACGAATACATTACGGGCACGCAACGAACACGCTTTCGGCCTAGGTGTCTTCGAAGTAACAAAG
Organism: Thera britannica; assembly: GCA_939531255.2. Classification (NCBI taxonomy): domain Eukaryota; kingdom Metazoa; phylum Arthropoda; class Insecta; order Lepidoptera; family Geometridae; genus Thera; species Thera britannica. The sequence goes on from OW618037.2 coordinate 2,293,992, forward strand.
CCAACAGCAGTGACTAAGGAGACTGTAACAAAAATGATTCCGACAAGGGTCGGAACCAATTTTATTATTGAGTACGTCGTTTACTTGCTACAAACACGCGACGAAAATGTTGCGAATTTGTCACGCGTTCGAGACGCACTCGCTGCGCGCACCCGCCCCGCAACCGCTTGCAACCCGCTAGTGTGATGAGGCCCTAAAATATATATTTTTTTAAATATTTTAGTAGTCATATCACACGAAAAAAATAAACATAATCGTCTATTTCTATTCTATATTTTAGGCTATAATGCAGCTTGCTCTAAGACCTAGAAGATAAGACTAACGAGGTAGTTAGGTAACGTATGATATCAAGTATTCGTTCCCCTACTAAAAGTGATCTAGAAATCGATTTGATACATTATTTACATCAAACCCTAAGCACCTCTTTCGAGTGATCGATCACCAGCTCATTGTCACGGCTTTTTTGCCCTATTACTGTAACTATTGTGATCAATGGAGCGTTAATGTCTCCATGAATCATGAGGCGGCGGTTTAGTGTCCCAGAAACGCGATAAAGCGATGCGATACCACACAAAGTGCTTCGTACTTCCGGGGACATACCTACCAAAACGGATAGTACCCTTTGTGAAAGTATTTTTGGAACATTGACGTCATCACGTACAGCCTGAAGAAGTCTACTACTAGACATATGTAAGTCTCATCCTTATTTTCAGGAAGAACGATGCTTTCGCCATTCATCGATTTTCAGCTGTCTATCCGCTATGTGTTCTGTTTTCCGACTCGTGGTCGCTATCAGATTTTTCCAAGCGGTGGTGGGTTCTCGAGCCCATTGCCACTACTGGCTATAAGAGTTAACACCCAACATCGATCGTCATCATTAGCCTACCATCATGCCTATTTCTGCCGTGAAGCAGGATTGCTATTCCGGTTTGATGGGTGTGGGTGCCGGTGCTATTACTGGCACGTGAGGCTAAACATCTGTATGCCTCAAGTTGATGAAGTTGTCAAGTGCACGAAAGGAGCCTCTTCGAGGCGCACTTAAAATCCTTTCACCACACTTGGTTCGAAAGAATCAGTGACACGATAAGAAGAAGAAGTTGATGAACGCAGGGTAGTGCATCAGGGTAGACTTAACGATGCTTTGTTATAGGCGATGGTTACCGTTTAACATCAGGTAGGCCATATGTCTGTTATATCAGCTAGTTGTATGCGAAAACTTTACTAACTTATTGTTTCTTGTTAATTACAGCCAGCGATCACTTCCCCCGCAACAATTTGCAGTACCTGAGAGAGGTTGGTCGAGGGTGGTTTGGCAGGGTATGTTGAGATTCATTAATATTGCTTACTATATGTTTCTATCTTGAGAATCTTTAATTTTTCTTCCTTTTATCTTCTTGTGACCACGCTTTCACAAAACTCAATAGTCAATAGTCTAAGCTCCAGATCATCCATCAAGCAGTTTCGACACGTAAAAAAAATATTTGTTGAAGTTTTCATTTAATTTCTCCGGCTATGACCACAGATCTGAATATAGGTATCTTTGATAAATCTGTGATGCTATTTTCTGTTGTCAAGTTCAATTTTTTTTAATAATCTATCTGTATTATTTCTTACAGGTAGTAGCAAGCGAGATAGAAAACGTAGATGGTACCTCCCAGACCATAGCGGTCAAGATTCTCAACCAGAATGCATCGTTAGAAGAAAAAGCCAGGTTCCTCGAAGAGGTCAGGTTATACCGGGAGCTGAGTCACAGCCAGATACTGCAGTTCCTTGGGAAATGTCTCGAGGAAGAGCCGTGGCTAGTCTTATTTGAGCTCTGCACAGTGGTAAGAAAGCTATTTTTTAGGTCTTTTATTTAGAAAAGTCTACATTGATTATAGCTACATATCTGTTTTACTTTATTACATGGCAAACAATACCACTACGCATTCCGACGCCATCTTCCCCTTCTTTTTAGGGTTCCGTAGCCAAATGGCAAAAACGGAACCCTTATAGATTCGTCATGTCTGTCTGTCTGTCTGTCTGTCTGTCTGTCTGTCTGTCTGTCTGTCTGTCTGTCCGACCGTGTCACAGCCATTTTTCTCCGAAACTATAAGAGCTACACTGATGAAACTTGGCGAGTAGATGTATTCTGTAAACCGCATTAAGATTTTTACACAAAAATAGAAAAAAAACTATAATTTTTGGGGGTCCCCATACTTCAAACTGCAACTCAAAAAATTTTTTTTCGTCAAACCCATACGTGTGGGGTATCTATGAATAGGTCTTTAAAAATGATGTTGAGGTTTCTAATATCGTTTTTTTCTAAACTGAATAGTTTGCGCGAGAGACACTTCCAAAGTTGAAAAAAGTTGGTCCCCCCCCCTCTAACTTCTAAAATAAGGGAATGACAAAACTAAAAAAAATATATGTTGTACATTACTATGCAAACTTTCAACGATATTTGGTTTGAACGAGATCTAGTCAGTAGTTTTTTTTTTATACGTCATATATCGTAAACCGCAATTTACCTTTCGACGAACTACAAGAACCTGTTTCCTGTTTATTTTCTGTATATTATGTTACTTGATGCTACGGAACCCTTCATGGGCGAGTCCGACTCGCACTTGGCTGCTTTTTTTTACTAGAGATGTGTCCCGTTGCTTGATTCGATTATGGATGTCCTATTCTCAAAACCGGTTAACATTACTAAACAGAATTGTTTAAATAATACCCTCTTTGACTAATTTCTCAGCTTAGTTGATAGTATCTCTCTCTCTCTCTCTCTCTCTCTGCGACGTAAGTCGTGGGTTCAATCCCCACAAAGAACGAATATTTGAGTGGTAAACGCAGATGTTTGTTCTAAGTCTGGGTGTTATATTGTATTCTTAGTATTTATTTACAAAAAAAATATATATACAAGTATTATATCAGCTATCTGGTTCCCATAGTACAAGCTCTGCTTAACTTGGGGCTAGATAGTGTTGTGTGGACCACAATATTTTTTTATATAAATATATTTGTTTCAGAATCTCCGAAGCTACCTGATAGCGAACCGTCCGCACATGACGGCGCTGAACGAAAGCGGCGTGCCGCTGCAACTCTTGAGTGACGTCAGCTCCGCGCTCGACTACATGCACTCACACGGATTCACCTACGGGTTAGTGTTTTCTATCCTGGGAGTAAGACAATTATCATTCATTCAATTTGACCAATATTAGTCTACAATATAAAAATAAGTCGGGTTTTCCTTCCTGACGCTATAACTCGATAACGGCTAGACCGACTTGGCCTTGAATGTGATTTTGGTCTTGAATGATTTGTGGAGGTCCAGAGAAGGTTTAAAAGGTTTTTTTTTTCAACGGGAACGGTAACGCCGAGCAAAGCCGCGGGCGGCCGCTAGTTAACTATATAAAATACCTGTGTTAGCTGTGGTTGTCTTCAGCGGATAAGCACGGGGAAGGATTTTTTTTGCTCGACCTAATTTTAATTTTTGTGTATTATTTCTTGGTGATGCTAATAAATAAATAAATAAAGCCTTGACCGAATGGTGGCCGAAGAAATCTGGGGCGTCCGAAAGCGCGATGGGTCGACGACATCGTAAAGGTCGCAGGAAACACCTGGACCTGGACAAGAGACGCGCAGGACAGAGGAGGCTGGCAAAAGATAAAGGAGGCTTATACCCAGCAGTGGGTGATACCGGGCTGAGATGATGATGATGATTCCTGAGATACAGCTGAAACAATTAAGTAACCTAAAAGTCTAGATGGAAAAGGTTAAAATTGTTGTTCCCAAACATGATTTCATTTATTTTACGGGATGAAAAGGAGCCTAAGTCCCGCTGTAGATTTGGTCATGTTGAAACTGAAACTGAGGAAGAAATAAAAAAGGAAATAAGAAAAATCAAAAATTGATTTATTCAGTTGTATCACAAGGATCACTTTGAAACTTATTAAAGCTAGGTGAGGTTAGGTGTCAGTTCCAAGCGACCAAGCCTAGAAGCCTAGAAGAACAGGCAACAAACTATGGCATGATGATGTTTAAAATCTTACAATAAAATTAATTTAGTAAGTATAAAATATCGCAAATAATGTATAAGAAACATGCTATAGTCACACATCGGCTAATTTCATGCGTCAGAAAGAGATAGCGCTCTACGAAAGCAGAAAAGCCGATGTGCAATATTTATTGCCTACAACCGTACATATTTTCTAACCTATACGGTGTTGTGTGAAATATTCAAATTTTTTATTTTTATATTTACAGATACCTCTGGAGCGGGTCGGTGTTGATTCGCGGGGAATTGGAGGAGGCCCGCGCGGTTCTCGGCCGCTACGAGGTCATTGACCCGGAGCACGACTGCTTCGCGCCAGAAGTGCTGCGTCGAGCCGCTGTCTACACTGTGAGTATACAACCTTATGTGTGTGAGTGTACAACATAATGTGTATGAGTGTACAACCTAATGTGTGTGAGTGTACAACTTAATGTGTGTGAGTGTACAACCTTAGGTGGCATTTACTATGGTAACAGTGGTTTATGTATCCCCGTATCAAGAGGAGGACAGTGACAAGTATACTTTATAGAGCCGCTTTAAAAAAAGTCATAAGTCATAAGCATTTATTAGCAGCGTTTTACCTGAAATAAAACGCACATTATATACTTACCTCAATAAAAGCTTTATATTGAGAAGGCGACATCCTTTTCCGGCGAATTTCTACCAGTTTTCATACTTTTATACAGTCAACATCCGGTCAAGTGGCGCCACCTGGCAGCCGCGCGCAGTTTTACTTCGTTAAACATGCAGCGCCATATTGAACTCATTGGCTTTTTTATTTCACCAGGCAGCAATTAAAGTGAAAGCTTTTATTGAGGTAAGTATATAATGTGCGTTTTATTTCAGGTAAAACGCTGCTATTATATCCTGAACGCTCAATAAAAGCTTTATATTGAGACCTGTTTGTTATCGCCTGGTGACGCCACTTGTAAGATCTGGGTTACTCTAGCGCCAATGTGATATTATATTTTTTACTCAATAATGTAGGTAAGTTTGCCTACAATAGTAAATAAAACCGTATTTTAATCAATTGTGCACAAAATAGTGCCTGACTATATTATATTATTAATAATAACATGATTATTTTAATTCTATCAGACATTGCTATAATCTTAAATTATCTAAGAGACTGTAAGTAATCTTAAAAAAAAAAAAAAATCTGCTAAGCATGGTAACAGACAAACCACCCCAAGTTCCTGGCTTAAGTCCAGCTATGAACTTCTTTAGGCTGATCATAATGATGAAGTTATCATAATGCCATGTTAATTGAATGCATTCAAACAAGCCGCGCGATAGGCCTGGTTAAACTCTATACCTAATAGTGTGTACTGGTCTCGTAACTTTGTCAGATGCTATGTAGCTAGGGTAAAGAGATGATAGATGGCGGCAATCAAACTCAACAATTGTTTACTTCCTGTAGATATCGTCAAGATCTTTTTAAAACAATGCTTAGAACAGTAAATCGTAGCTCAAGTGCTACCTCGCAGTGCTGTAATAACAGCCTCCTTAATAAATATTTAGATCTTCTGCTATGACGTTGCGCAAAACGAGTTTAGCTTAATATTTTACTGTTTATTGCATAAATAATAACTGCAATCAGTTTCTAACTATACTTGGATAAAATAATTACTACTTAGTATCTAGATCTAACCCAGAATAAAATCAAATGCCAATAAGATCTGTGGTGAATAAGGACTTATCCTGTAAGGACCTTTATGAGCTAAGAATATTACTGCAATGTAAGTACTATCAGCAGTACCTATACCTATCAATAGTAGTATATAATAAAGCTTATTCTTTATTCTTATACTTATTCTAGCAGTATCTTAGTGAATTACTTTTGCTAACGTCCCATCGGAAACTCTGATTTGTCAAAAGTCTAAACCATCATCATTAACTCAAGAATATTCAGAACTTAGAACATAACAGACAAGACAGTGTCTGCGTTATAACGTAGGAAGTACAGATTCATGCGTTAGTGTCGTATTGTATAGAATATACCAAAAGTAAAACATGAAAGACAAAAAGACAGTGTCTGCGTCATAGGAAGTACGGATTTATATGAGTGTTAAGATAAGATAAGAAAATTATTTATTGGGCAATAAAATTGTATTGAGTAAAATACAAAAAGTCGAGCATAAAAAACACAAAGACAGTGTTTGCTTCATAACATAGGAAATATGGCTTCATGTGATAGCTCTAATCAAGTGTAAATCACATAGAAAATGTGGTCATCATTATTAGTTGTGACCCCAAAAGCAGCTTTTAGTGCTACACTAAAGATGGTTACAAACCACACGTTATTACACACTTAAGCAAATTTTGATCAAGCAACGGTAAAAATTATCAACGCAACGTACCTATTAAGCATCGGTATTGATCCGTATTCCATTTGTTTATATAAAGAAATTATTTCGGCAAACTACAGTTTTTCGCTAGGAAACAATAGCATACACGCTTTGGGGAGTGTGTACTTAGGATGGTAGATATATTACATCCACGAGCATGTGTGGGTAGTTTCATAGTATAGTGACCGCGTTGTAAACCTTGACGGTTCCTTACTAAAATATTTGCAGGTAGACCGCATCTCAAAAAAAAAAAAAAAAAAAATATTTACTGGACTAAAGACTGCACGTGCGATTTCAGAGACAAACAACCGAAGTTACTTTACAAGCATTATAGTAGCATAAGTTGGCCGCCACTCAGGAAGGTGGTAATGACGTAAACACATCGACATACCAACACCTGGGCCGTTATTCGCTATTGCCAACCCACGCGCGTTACGTGAACACGTTAAGACATCGGCTTAGCAATAGTCGGATTTTGAACGAATCATGTGAAACAACCAAAAGATCAAACGTGGGGCATAGACAACTAGTCTTGTGGCATACAGAATACCTTTTTTCGATTCCACACAAAGGCGCGTTTGCGTTTAGATCACGTTGTAAAGTCACACGTTTTGGGCACGGAATCTCCAATGTAATCGCGAATAAGGCCCCTGCTCGCGCAGATAGACCGGCAATAATGCGTTTTTTGTGCGTGTACCACACGCCACTAATGAACGGTTTATTAGTGTCAAAAACCAAACGGCAAAGTATAAATAAGGTACAAATTGGTACGACTTTGTCAAATACTGAAACGTCAAAAGACACTCTGTCTTGCTAGGAAAAACATGGTCCTCCTTGGTATCTTTTCTCAATGCGTAAAAATAATCGCATGAAATTGCTTTTCATAAAACATTCATTTCATTTTAATTGTTCCTGAACCCTGATAACTTAGTGATGTGTTTTAAGGCATCCTTAGGTAGGGTAGGTCTTTGCTAGTTTTAATAAATGTATAAACTTTAATTTAGCACCATGATGGTTGGTTGGCAAAGTCTAAAAGTCTGATGCTTTTAAGAGGGTAGTCTTGAATTTCTTACGTAATTTTAAATGTTCGCAAAGAATGTCTTTGTTTTGTCCCATTCAAGACAAATGATCATAAAGATTCACAACAAATATTTGTTTAAAAAGCGTGCTTAGCCTGAATGAGGTTATGTGAAACGCACCTATGTGTGCGACTTGCAAAAACACAGTACAGTGTAAATCTAAGAGTTAGGTTCGGTTTAGGTTAACTCGGAAATTAAGAAATTCCTATCTTTGGCAAATACTTTAAGGGTTGCACTTTTAGGTTCGGGCCCAAAAGCAGACAAGGGTCTACTTACACTATGACAAGCATTTCAGTGGATTTAAAAGAGCCATTTTTCATTAGATCAAACAAGACTAGGCTCTTGATGTAAAACACTTTATTGGATGGAAGTGTGTAACTGGCTTTCCTTACCTTGAGTATTATTTCTTTTATTTAAGTATCTATGTACTATATCAGCTATCTGGTTCCCATCGTACAAGCTCTGCTTAGTTTGGGGCTAGATAGTGTTGTATTTATTTTTATTTTATATATGCCTAAGCCAGCACTTACACCATAATGAACTTCTCGAGGTCATTATAATCTTCACTTTCGAGTCGCGACTCGTTACTTACCTTTCTCATTGTAAAAACACAGTTCGTATATTGCACATTCGAGTGTTGACCCCTGTGCGAGTTTAAATGTGGCTTAAATTTCCAACCCGCGAGGCTGTACTTGATACAGGCACATTTACTAAATTTGTATCAAATCTGTATGATGGAACACAGTTAAAACACTTAACCCCCGCGAGAGGCAGTTGTAAGATTAAATTTTTTCTTGTGAGAACCACTACATTTCAGAGACTAGATTCACTTACCAATAGTTCACAGAGTTCCACGCGATGGAACACAAATTCGCTTTACGCCTAACCCCCGCGAGAGGTGGCTGTTAAGTTGATCGAGGTTCTCTTGCGAGAATCCATTCGATTTAGCGAGACAGTTTCACTGGAAGTTTAGAGAGTTCAACTCGATAGAACACACTTTACAAACGCCTAACCCCCGCGAGGGCGGTTGTTAGGTTGATTGAGTTTCTCTTTTCAGACTTAACAGGAACAGGCCAGTTTCACTGGAGGTCTATAGAGTTCCATTCAATAGAACGCAGCTAGTTCACAAACGCCTTACCCCCGCGAGGGGTGGCTGGTAGGTTCTCAAGACCAAAAATACCTTGCTGCTAATAAAGTAAGCCTTTTTACTTGAAAACTTTATAGTAAACCTTCGAGTCGGTGACCAGTAAACTGATTGAAAGCGATGGTGTGATGAACATAGTTTTAAAATAATAAAGTGGGTATTAAGAAAAAAGTTTCTTAAGATTTTTCTAGAAGTAAACGTATTCGTATAATAAACCCAAGAGAGAATATAAGTAATATTATTTCTGCTTTGGGAAGGTAGGCATAATTTTTATCAAAAACAAAATAAAATTTAATATTATTTTAGCAATGCTTAACCGTATAGGTAGGTATGGCCCAATGACGTCAGGTATCATACGTTTTACCCCTCTTTGTTTGTTTCCAAGTCTATGAAACCTGGAGTATGTTAGGGTATAAGACTTTAAGCAAAACGCACTGGATATCAAAATAGCAGTTAACATGAAGCAATGAACGAATGATAATATTCAATAAAAAACTATTCCTTCTACGATTTTGATTTAACCTCCTCGGAAAAACATTGTAACCTCAGAACAAAGACCCATGTTCATCACACGTATTTCGGTGGGGATCGAACCCACGATCACACAGAAGGCAGAAGTACTATGAAAAATAAATATTAGCAAATTGTTTGGAAAACAATTCTAAAAATACGTTCAAACGACGCCATGCCTATTTGTTCATTTTATAGCTATGACAGCGGTTCCGGCTTTTGCCTCAAAGAACGGCACGTATACCAACCACAGCTTATGTGCACAATAAAATGTACTACTGAAAATGAAACTAAACTATATAAATAAACTGGATTTTTTTTTTTTTTTTTTTTTTTTTTTTAACTATAAGAACGTGATCCGAACGAAAAAATCGTTAAAAAAATTAATCACGTTCATTTTTTATTATTATGAGGGTACTCACGGTTTTCCTCCTTGCACTGCTCAAAGAAGAACACTTCACTAAATAAAATTAATTATTTATTCACTTTTGTAAGAACAAAGATTTAAAATATTATTAGCAGCGTTTTACCTACCAATAAAACGCATATTAATTTACTTACCTTATTCGAAGATTGATTTATTTATTTGGAGATAGACACTACGTTTTCCGCCTTATATCTTTGACTTTTGACGGTTTAAATGACAGCTGTCATGTTTCCCTTCCGTCATATTTCTGCTTTGGTCATTTCCCCTTCCACCACCAGCAGAGTGGCGCGTTTGAGGCAGCCATCTTTATTCCTCATTGCGTCGAAAATCACCAGGCAGAATTGAAAGTATAATCTTCGAATAAGGTAAGTAAATTAATATGCGTTTTATTGGTAGGTAAAACGCTGCTATTAATTTGACTTGACCTTATTCGAAGATTGATTTATTTATTTGAGACCTGTTTGTTATCGCCTGGTGGTGGTAGCAACTCTGACGCCAATGTGAACATGTGACATCAAAATATTTTACAACCTCAAGTAGGTAAGTATACCTACAACAGTAAAACGTTATTATCTACCAAACAACCTTAGAAATATACTTATAGCAAACACTATAAAGTGTGGCTAACTTTAACATAGTTATAGTACTATGAGAAACCTGTCAGGTTTTGCATCAAAAGTGATCGTGGTCATAATAATTAAGAAAGTCTGACATATATGGGGTTAATAGACAAACCACCTCATGACTAACCAACTTAAGAAGAAGGCCTAAGTCCAGCTATGAATTTCTTTGGGTTGGTTATGATGACGACCCGGTCCATAATGCAATGGCATTGGAAACATAAATATACTTGCTTATCATTGGAAACATAGCTAAGCAAGATTTTGCGTTAACTAAAAATGTCACTTTATAACTCACTCCCTTCTCTTTCAGTCCAACATAATTTTCCAGAATAACCTTTTCTATCCAGCTTGTAAGAACTTCTACAGGTGCTGTAATAGCAGCCTGCCAATCCAACCCCCTGACCTATGCGGACTTATGCGGGTGATGCGGACTTGCTAAATTAACACTGTTATAGTAATAAAAACATATTAAACGATTTGACTAGTGATAAATAAAATATTCCATTTTATCATAGTTTCCTTCCAGTTCATGATGATGATGAATGATCAGTAAAATACTGATGATAGTTTTCAACCATCAATTATCACTGCAATCAATTGTTAAACACAGGATAAACACCATACTAGTAGGAATACGATCAAATATGTAACCATCTGATGATGATGATAAGGTATGCGATCTAAGTATGTGTAACCATAATGTGAGACCTCTTGAGCCAAGAGCATAGTATTACTGCGGGGCAGTTTTACTATTAGTATGTAAAACATGAACATTATTTATACTTACATAGTATTTATAAAAAATATTTTTGCCAACCAACGTCGCAAACCGGATAGTTTGATTGACATGGAGTAACAACATCTGGAAGAACATGCCTGCTTCAAAACGTAGGAACTACGGTTTTACGGTTTTTGCTTTCAGCAAGAATTGTGCTAAAGTACTAGGATGTTTTTGTTTACTGATGTATCAAGGAATTAAACAATTGGAAACCATTATGTTTATCAGTGATACTACAACCACTATTTTTAAAACAGCATAACAATAGCAGTGGACTTCTTCGGGCTGATGGTGATGATGATGAATAGTAACAATATTGGTTAGAACTATATGCCATTACATACTTCGATGCTCCGTGGACGAGATGATTTACTTTTATCAGAAATATATCTCATGTACCTAGTCTTCTTCATAAAGTGTCACCGGATCTTTCGAAAAGAAGTGTGGAGAAAGGATTTTAAGTGCGCCTCACGGAGGCTCCTTTTGTGCACTTGACACATATTTTCGAATCTTTTAGATTCTACGATAAAATTACACTTAGGAGCTAAAAACACAGTGCAGCACATCCATGTGGGTAGGCAGTTCCATGCAGAACGTTAAGAAACAGCTTGACGAGATTTCAGTTTTTAGTTTAGTTGGTAGGTCACACGTCCACAGTTTTCAAAAACAAGAACAAATATGTATATAAATGTGGGTAGGCTGCATTTTAGAGGCAACTAGGATTCTTTATTTTCGATATTCAAAGAGGCTGGTCTTACATGGTACTTAATTTTAAAAAAGGGGCGATCCACAAAGCGTAGATCTTTAAGCCACACCATATATACCACTCTACGATATAGGTAGATACCTGTATTATACGCTGAACCACACACTAACTCAGCTAAAGTTTTCCCTGCTTAAGTGACTTTAATACTTAAGAGTTTGTGATCGTAGAGATGCACGACGTTTCTGACCCAACTAAGTATTTTTATTTTGCGTAACCATCTAAAAATATTTGTAATACAGTAGGTGTAACAAGCACCTGTGTCACTAACTACTTTTAAGTGAAAATGCACTCTGGAATGAGATCAGTGGTAGAACCCAAAAATTAGGTTTTACTTTCAATACTGCTTACAAACAGATGGGGGTACTTATTTACTGCACCTTGTTTCACTACATATAACGCATAGTTTACTACATACAGTGTAGACTGTAAGTACTAGAGCCACCACACAACTGTGCAAGTTGTTCATCAGTACAAGCTTGTAGGTACATTAGAGTACGCAAGAGCAGCAGATGTTCTGTCCCATTGTTACATTACAACTCATTATTGTTAATAAACATTTACTGGTATCTATTATTCTATTATTATTCTCAGGACATTATAACCTTACAAAAACATCAACAGTGAGGGTGTGCTGTTTTTTTTTTTTTTTTTTTTTTTTTTTTTTTACAAACACCTATTCGCGAAGGGTGTATATTTAAATGATCGGATTGCTCTTGTGAGGAAACACCACTTTCTGGGGCCAGGCCAGGCCAGGCAAGACCAAAATTCACAACAAATTCCACGTGATGGAACACAATAACCACACAAAAACCCGAAACCCCTGCGAGGGGCCGCTGTTAGCTTGATTGGATTTTTCTTGCGAAAAAAAAAAAACATCATATTCAGGAGCCAATGTCCACTAAAACTTTATACAGACACATGCGATGGGATACAGTTACCAAACACCCCTGCGAGGGGTGGTTGTTAGCTTAATTGGATTTCTCTTGCGCGATCCCATCAGATTCAAGAGTGATGATCCACTCATCGTTTATACAGCTCCATGCGATGGAAAACCGTTAGCCAAACACCTAACCTCTGAGAGGGGTGTCTCTTAGCTTGATTGGTATTCTGTTGCATTAACTCATCAGATTCAGAAGCCATGGTCCCTCAACGCTCATACCGCTCCATGCGAAGGATTACCCTTACGTAAACACCTAACCCATGCGAGGGGTGGTTTGTTAACTTGAGTGGATTTCTCTTGCGAGAACCCATCAGATTCAGGAGCCATGGTCCACTTACCTTTTATATAGCTCCATGCGATGGAGTACCGTTAGCAAAACACCTAACCCCTGCGAGGGGTGGTTGTCAGCTTGATTGGATTTCCCTTGCGAGAAGGCATCAGATTCAAGAGCCGTGGTCCAGCCACCGTTTATATAGCTCCATGCGATGGAGTACCGTTAGCCAAACACCTAACCCCTGCGAGGGGTGGTTGTTAGCTTGATTGGATTTCTTTTGCGAGAACCCATCCGATTCAGGAGCCTTGGTCCACTGAAGTGTATACAGTTCCATGCGATGGAGTACCGTTAGGCAAACACCTAACCCCTGCGAGGGGTGGTTGTTAGCTTGATTGGATTTCTTTTGCGAGAACCCATCCGATTCAGGAGCCCTGGTCCACTGAAGTGTAGTTAGCCTAACACCAGACCCCTGCGAGGGGTGGTTATTGGCTTAATTGAATTTCTTTTGCAAGAACCCATCAGAATCAGGAACTCAGGTCCATTAAAAGTTTATATCGTTCCATGCGCTGGAATAGTTTTAATAACGGCCTACCCCTGCGAGGGGCAGCCGTTACTTTAATTGGGTAGCGATTCCTCTTCTTATGGTTGACGAGTTCCCTCAGCTGGAACACAGCGTTTCCAAATTCTTAGCGTCACCTTTGCGCAGCTGATAAATTCTGGGGAACAGAACACCTTAGCCGCCAAAAATACTTAAATAAAACATACAAAACTTCGCATGTAATAATACGACTTGTAAAGTGAAATAATAAAGAGTATAGCAAAAATGAAAAACAGAGTTTCTTTTGCTTTGCCACTCAGATTCTCAAAAATTAACTTCAGCACTCGTATAATTAATTGAAAAAGAGAGAAGATTACAATATATATATCGTGCAATTATATATTAAAATTAATATTTATTTTTCACAATGCAGTAGGCACATTTAGTAATATAAGCATTATAATTGATTTATCGTATCATACATTTCTCCCCACTTTGTTTGATCCCAAGTCTATGAAGCTTGGAGTATGATACGATTTACGAGTTTAAAGGGTAAGACCGTAGTCTCATAAGACGTCTAACCTAAGCACCAGTTTTCAACAACTCCAGGACAGCTACCCATTTTAGCTTCCTCTCGATGTTAAAGGATTTGATTTCGATTCATTCCCTTATTGCAAGGCCATTGATGTTTATGACGTCATTATCATATTATCACTTACCTCAAAACTAAGATTTCGATATCACCGATAGCCATCTTATGCTACTGCACGTGGGGCTACCGCTTGTGTAAATTACTTGAACATTAAATATGCACATTAAAACTTACATGCACAACAAACATACAGGATAACTGGTTATTTACATAACTGTAATAACGTGATCCAAACGAACTTTTCGTTAAAAATTGAACACGTTTCATATAAAGAGGGTACTCACGGTTTTCCCTCTTTGCACAGTATAACACACTTATTCACTAAGTAAAAGAATTAGTTCTTCACTTTTGTATGAACAAGGATTAAAATATTTTAAGCAACTGTAGTCGCAGAGATATCTGCTGAACACATGTTGCTTCGACGGAAAACAAAACGCCAATGTGGAATAAAGATGGCTGCCTCAAACGCGCCACTCTGCTGGTGGTGGAAGGGGAAATGACCAAAGCAGAAATATGACGGAAGGGAAACATGACAGCTGTCATTTAAACCGTCAAAAGTCAAAGATATAAGGCGGAAAACGTAGTGTCTATCTCCAAATAAATAAATCAATCTTCGAATAAGGTCAAGTCAAATTAATAGCAACCACGGTCGTCGCAGAGCTAGCTGCTGGACACATGTTGCTTCGACGGAAAACAAAACGCCAATGAGTTCAATATGGCGCTGCATGTTTAACGAAGTAAAACTGCGCGCGGCTGCCAGGTGGCGCCACTTGACCGGATGTTGACTGTATAAAAGTATGAAAACTGGTAGAAATTCGCCGGAAAAGGATGTCGCCTTCTCAATATAAAGCTTTTATTGAGCGTTCAGGATATAATGGTAAACTTATTTACAGTTCTTGACCAATTAAAACAATTATAATAATAATTGTACATAGATAGTTCCTAGGTACATTAATAAATAGTGTTACATTCGATTTAAAAAATTAGCAATAACAGTGATTCCAATAAGTGTATGAATAAGCAATTAATAATAGAAGAAAATGTAATTCGCTAAATTCGTTAAAACTGTAGAAGCTCGAAAAACAAAATGAAAAGTGTATTTATTCAGTCGCAAGGATAACTTTGAAACGTCATAAATCTAGGTGCCAGTTCCACGCGACCAAGCCTAGAAGAACAGGCAACAAACTACGGCTTGGTTAAAATGTCCGTGATTATGAATGCGACATTCCATGTTCCTTTGTAATTTGGTGTATCTTCCACAGTCAAGCAGTGAGATATGGTCGCTGGGCACCCTCATTTGGGAGGTCTGCTCTTGGGGATCCATTCCCATAGCGGCGGACCGGCCTGCGCCTCCGTCCGACAAGCGTTGCCCTTACAAGGTTCATCTGTGAGTATTATTGTCGAAATAGGTTATTATATTATTATAAGTCTTGTAATTGCAACTATTTTAAATAGATCCATCTATTATCACTGTTTCGAACAACGGCAGGCGTTATATTGAACTTCTAATCATAAGCGCTAATGAAAATCTAAAGATGGCGCTGATAACAATTGAACTGTGTGAATGACATGGCTTTACCCGCTTTATAGTTGCAATTATCCGCCCCATGGCTGAAAAATGATTTGGTGCAAAATTGAACGTTATTACCAAGGCATAGATATTGAAATCTAATGAAATATTGAACAAGGTATATTTGTATTCCACAGGTACCAAGTAATTCAGCTCTGCTGGAACCCATACGCGGAGGAGCGTCCCACGGCGGGACAAGTGAACGCACTCATAAACCACCTGCACGCCACTAACGCGCTCGCACGCACGCAGACAAACGAACACGCACACACCAATGCGTACGCTAGCTCCGACTTCGAGGACCGCTGGCAGCGACTCAAACCCAACTCTATTCCAAAGGTAATACAATTGACATTAGGCAAATAACATCCTCAATTCGCAATCCAAGGCAATTTTTTTGAGAGGTTTCACTTCGAGTAGCGCTGGCAGCGACTCAAATCCAACTGTATTCCAAAGATATACAATCGACATTAGGAAAACAAGATCCTCGATTCGCAAGCCACAGCAATTTGTATGATAGTTTTCACTCCAGCGCTCCTGGCACGATACAAATCCAACTCGTAGCTCTCTCTCTATTTTAAAGATAACAAAACAGACTTAACTCTTTTTCATGCTAAAATCGCATTGACGTTACCAAAGTTGATTAGCAAAGTGTCCAAAGCTACTTTGATAGTGTCCGGTACAAATCATAAAGCTAGCTGTATTGGGTTGTAAATGTAATTGTAACAAAGCTTCATCTAAAAGTAATGTAATTTTTTTTATTATAGGTGGACGAACATATCGCGATAGTACACGCGCCTTCGACCTCCAACGCCCCTTCGACGTCCACCGGCCACTTCACGGAGTCCGACCATGGCTTCGAAAGCACACTCAGCGTCGATATGGACACAGCGGTCTCAAGATCTAGCAGCATCATGTCCGACAAGGACCCGCTAGAGAGCCAGATCAAATCCGAAAGCCTCACTAACCTCCACGGTTCTCTAGAAGACATCGGCAACATTTACCTGACGCACAACGAAACAGCCGCACTCGAATGCAACCAAGGAAACGTTCTAGAAGAAGCGCACGAGAAAGAAATCGATCGCTCGGATAGCTCCGTCGATCCCTGGTTGAAAGAGATCATAGCCGGCAGTCAAGACGATGTCAGCTATTACAGAGATGTCAGCGACGTCATCAAAAATCTAGATAATATCCTCAACTCGGAGAAAACGTCCAGCTCAGAATCCAGCCATCAAGCCAGTCCGTCTAGAGATAACCTGAGTCTCGATTGCAAGAAGGAATACCCCGCCCCATCCAATATGGTCAAGTCCCCGGGTATAAGTAACTTCCAGAATTTCCTTGATACGGGTTTCCCTAAGGATGATGAAGCTGAGAATGAAAACGAGCCCGATCGCGATACTATAGGCACGCTCAGTCACTCGTTCGAACGTCACAGTGATACTGCGAGCCAACAGACGCTTGAGAATCTTACCCCCGATACGCCAATGAAAGACTTCGATTTATCTGTCGAAGTTGAAAATCAAATTGCTGTAGAGAACAGCGTAGTCGAAAAAACTATAGAACAAAATTATGAATTGCCAAAAGAAATAGTTAATAATAAAGTGTTGACACTAAAGGAGTTATGTGTAGTCTCGAAACCTAGTATAAGTGAACATGTTAAAGAACAATTTATTGTAAAAGACTGTGGAACATCATGTGATAGTATAAGAACTGATAATGAAGGAGCTAAGTCATTAGTTGATGTAGTAGATACAGAAAGTACGCCTCTTGATGAAATAGAGGTAACTGATTCTGTGCAAGAACAAATAAGTCCTGAAGGAATACATGTGATACGCGATGTTCAAACTAAAACAGATGAAATACCATCAAAGAGTGAAGAAATCACTAAAGTTGATGAAACTGAGACAACTAGTGAAAATATCCGAACGGATACTGAAGATATAGAGACAGAAACGGATGAACTTAAAACAGAAACTGATGAAATTCGATCAAAGAGCGAAGAACAAACAAAGATTGATGAAACACAAAGTGAAGATGTACGAACGGAGATGGATGAAATAGAAACTGTTACAGATGAAATACTAACAGAAACAGATGAAGTACCGACTAGAAGTGAAGAAATCGTAGAAGAAGACAATATCTTGCCTGAAAACGTTGTAGCAACTAGCAATGAAGAGATCGATACCCTGCCTTCGGTTACCGAAGAAGTTTCTAACGCTACTGAAGCTTATCAGCTGAAGCTTGATTCGTTCGATGAACATGAAACAACTGAAAGTGAAAATAATTATAGCAAAGATGAAACAATATTAGTTAGTGATCTCATTGATATTGTAACCGATAGTTCTAAGGATCACCAAGAAAACAAAACCGAATCTAAAATAAGTATAGATGTAATCATTGCCCAAGAACCGATACCTGAGAAAATAGTACAAAAACTAATACATAAAGAGAAAGAGCCGACTGATATAAAGAAGAGACAAGACGTCTCAAATGATAAGAATGAGAAACTTATTGAATCAATGAAAGAAAAACCCTATATTGGAGAAAATCAAAAAGCCACTGATTCTGTAACTGAAGATCAAGAGCATACTGATTCTAAAGATGAGAAGGTTGATTCAGTGAATCTGACTGATTCAATAGAAAATAATGTTGAATCGATATCAAACGTTGAAACAACAGCCACAGTTTTGCCACCTGCGCTAGTACAAAATACAATTAACACAGAAAACTTAGTTGATAGTGAAAATGTCAATAAGGAAATCGTAGATAGTAAGGATGATATAGCCATGCCTAGATCTGATAATTATGTAGCGATCGAGTTGAATGAGCGGTCTGACAACAGCACCGTGTATATGGATCTCATTAATAATACTAATAGTCAAATATTAAATAGCACCGTAGATTATAAAGTTTGTAAGGATAATAAAGATCTAGAGACTACGCCGACTCCTTGTGATATGAGCAGTTTCAGAAACGAATCAACCGTATACATGGACTTGCCTAGTTTCGAAATTATAAAAACAACTGATGATTTTTTACATTCAGAGAGAATGAGTAACGATCATGTTGATAAAATATGCGCGAGTACGCCTATAGCCAGCGATAACTCCGTGGATACATTGGAAAATGTAGAAAATTCTACTAAGGAAAACGAAACTCTAGTCCTGTCTGAAAGTAAAGCCGTTGACTTAACAAAGCAGGAGCAAAGAGGCGTCCCAGATAGCATGAGTCCGTTTGATTCTCCAACGAAAAGCCATCCCACAGACACATTCGACGAAAACAGCTCCGTGGTCTTAGGATCTTTCGAAAATTGCTCTCTTGAGCTGTTCAGAGTTAAACCTACAGTGGAATCGGTCGAGATACCAAGAGAGGAGCTTCTAGCTTTCTCGTCGAACTTCAGCGAAATAAACTTGGAAACGCCGTCTCCGCTACGAGATGGCAACTTCCTGAACGAAGTCCCGGATATAATGCCCGATGATAACGTATTCGAAAACCTGGTATCGATCACTGAGCCGAAAGACGAACCGCCGACTGACAGCGGCAGTGGCCCAGCAGGGACTGAGAAACATGTATCACCTACAACACCTCCCAACTCCCCGGGAGCACTCCTTTCTACCTTATACGATGAAGATAGTGATGAATCTGGCTATGAATGGATAGCCGGCCTCAATTTGGTAGAACCGCCTGTAACATGTCCTGAAATAGTAGAAGCATTCGCAGCTGAAATTACCGCCAAGATGGCCATGGCCGAAAACGAAAATAACATGAACATAGAATACTCTGGGCCTTTGACTGTTGAAGGGTTGATCGAAGAAGGTGGGGCTATGCCTGAGAATGATGAGATACCGGAGTCAATTTTGGCGGGGAATGGCGAGTCCTTGGAAGATCTTAGAGAAACCATGATGCTGGATGAAGAGTGTGTGAAGGCGCTACGGAATGAGCTAGAACTGAAGCTGCCTTTGGCACAAGTGAGTTACATTTTTATTCAACCTTCCAATATTTCGTAGTTAAGCCACAAACAAAGAGACACTACATATTATTTTCCGAACGCAATGCGCTACTGACGATTTCAATGCCTCTTACTTCCCCGGGAGTGTCCAGAAAGCTAAGAGTCTCTCTTGCATGAACTAAGAACCCTACCCCGTAGTCCATAGCCAATTTTTGCTCTTTATAAAAGCGTGTGTAATTGTAGGTAGCCTCAATCGAGCCACCATTGGAAGGCGACGGTGAATGGCCCTCCGAGTTGCCTCCTCCCCCGGAGGTGATTGTGAGCTATCCCGGCGCGCTCAGCCCTATTCAAGAGGAAACTGGGCAGCAACTGTCCGCTTACGATAATGATTTGCAATGTAAGTCTATTCTCAAACATCTACCCTCTTACGAACGACCTTAGTTCTTCTACATATTTTCTTATATATAATTTAACCGCGTGGTGAGGCTTCCAACATAGTTTTCACATCCCATCGCCATTCCGGCCAATAGTTAGCGAGTCACTAACTATTGACTTTTTGCATAGCCTAGTTAGTAACTAGCGAACATAACATACCTCTATCATAGATAGATAATGCCCACCTTTTTGTACTTGTTGTTCTGAATTTCTATTTGTACCCCAATATTTCATAGCTCGTAGAATTAGCGAGTTGAAGTGGCAATGGGCAGGTCATATAGCTCTAAGAACCGAGAACCGTTGGGGAATAAAAATTATCGAATGGCGACCACGAACTGGAAGACGAAACGTATGGCGCCCACCCACTAAGAATCGTTCTTCCTGGAAATGTGTAGGCGAGCCTATATCCATGATGTATAATGATGATTATTTCAGGGAACCCATCTACCCGCACGGATTCGTCAGAAAGCTACCCCGAGCCGTGCAATAACTCCACGGACGAAGCTACGGAGCTTCCCACCGGCAACCAAGAACACACATACACCATGCCATCCAGAGACAACTCACAGAACCATACCTACACCGTCTGTAAGGAAGCCGCTGCTAGCAGTCGAGAGTGAGTGTTTATCATCATCATTTTCTTGTCCTTCTCCACTCTCCTCTATTAGCCGTCATTTCAGCAGTCACTCTTTTCTTACCCATGTCATCCTTCAAACATTCAATCCATCTTTTGTTTATGTAGATGTTAATATTCAGGCAATCTAAAAAAACCTTGTTTATAAATAAAAATGAAATGAAATGAAATAATTTATTTGCTTGAAGTATGGTAAGTACATTTTAGATCTTATAATAGGCAAATATAGAATCACACACTTCGCTAGAAAAACCCAGCATGCAAAACATGTATTGTGTAGTACATAAAAAATTTAACTAAACTATTCAATAATACAATATTATGATATATTATAATTACTACTAAAATTTAATGTAAAAATAACATAAATAATAATAGATAAATAAATATTGTGGACAATCCACACAATCATTACTATCAAGCCCCAAATTAAGCAGAGCTTGTGTTGTGATATAATACTTATATATATATTTTTTGTAAATGCATAGAATACAATAAGACAGAGAACAAACATCTGTCTTCAGGTCTCCACCACGAACAAATATTTGTATATTTGTTCGTGGTGGGGGTCGAATCCACGACCTACGGCGCAGAAAACAGAACTACTACAAACTGAGATGAGAAGCCAGTCATGTTTGATCTGGAAATTATATCTTCCTTGCTTGAGGATTGTACTCGTGACGTATTTTATTTATATTTCAGATGAAAAAGCTTATTGAGATTTATTTGTGTACTCTCTCTTAAGGGGCCAGCGGAGGGCATATTTTCATACAAAAGTAATACCAAAATTATATAAAGACTTTGTATATTGTATAGATAAATACTATACAAATACAATTATCACAATAATGTAGTGAAAATCTGCTTAAATTAGTAATCATTTTGGTATTACGTTTGTATGAAATTTTCATATAAATTCCAAAAATAAATTCAAAATTCCAAAATGATTACTAATTTAAGCAGATTTTCACTATATTATTGTAATAATTGTATTTTTATTGTATTTATCTAGGTTCCTGGGCAGTTTTTATTTTAAATTACTTACCTCAAATGAAATTAACGCCAATCACATTTTACAATGAAAAAAAATGTGTAAAATGCTATTGGTGTTTATTTCATTTTAGGTAAGTAATTTGAAATAAAAACTGTTGAGGAACCTAGATAAATACTATACACATACAATTATTACAATAATATAGTGTAAATCGGTCTAAATTAGAAATCATTTTGGTATTCCGTTTGTATGAATATTTTCCCTCCGCTGGCCCCTTAATACGGGCCTTTGTCGCTTTAAAAAACAAGACATTGTAGCAATTTCGATCTGCAAAGTTCACATTAGTACTTTATATTGTTATGTGTGTATTTTGATTTGAAAAAATACTAATTTGTTAGTCTCAAGCTTAGGCTTATCAGCCAATTACACCACAAATTGTTTATTATTTTCAAACTTGATCTTGAAATTCGACCTCTAATTTGTCTAATTACCAACGATTGAATCATCGCTAAAGTACCGGTTATAATCCAAACACGCACGCATGCGAACACACTAATTATTCGCATTAATAATTCCAACGTTTTGTTGTTTAATTGCACAACTGCAAGTTTCTATATACTTCCGTTCGGTTTCAGTCTAACGATGAGCGCAGACAGCCTGAACGCCAGTCCGCTGAAAACTAAAGAAACGGTGCTCTCGCCGATCGACGATCGAACCTACAACAAAGAAGACGACAAGGAATCCAACTGCGAGAGGTTATCGCAAGTGTCGCCTTTCCTCGTGAGTCCGACGACTGACACATCGGCCCCGAACACAACCGACAACACCCGAGCGTCCACCTCCAAGACGACATTACCCACCGACGCGAAACATTCGAAAACCGAAACGCAATGCCTCTCGAAAGCGACCAGCATCGACTCGTGGTGCTCCAACGATACCCTCTACAACGTAGAAGAAAACTTCGATGATCTAGCCCTAGAAGACTGCGAAGACGAGAGACTAGACAAGGAGGAAGTCAACAGTGAAAGCACGGATACCCTCACGCACAACGAAGAGGCGCAAGACCACAGTCATTGCTCCACGTACATCATTCACGACAGCAAGTCGGAAAATTGCGAGACTTTCTCCCCAGACTCGATCACCGCGAACGATAATCACACTTATACGAAAGTAAAGACTGAAGTGCTGACGACTGGGTCGGCTACCGATGTCAACGATTCTAAAAACACGACCCACGACCTTGCGTATGGAACCCTCATGTCTGGAATGCCTTCCTTCTCGAACTGCACGACAGAGGTTGCATCACGATTAGAGGATGCCTGGAAGTTACCTGAGCTAGTTCGCAGATCTCCTATCGCACTTGAAGAAAGTTTATCGCCACCGAAGCAACCTGAAGAGAAAGAGCACGACGAATCTAGTCCTAGAATCGCAGAGCACAGTCTCAAGAAAATAGACAGCGTCGAAATATCCTGTCTACAAGACAACATAACCGATACGACCAACAAAGAAGCGCAAGATATTATTGTGGTCAACGACAGTCCAAACTGCAACTATAGGAATATGACGCCGTCGGTTACCAGCACTCCCCTCTTTGAATACACAATGACTAGCGATACTACCGAGGCTATACCGATGCAACTGCCTAACGTCCCAGAATCGTGCATTTCTGATGTTGCTTTTAGTAACTTCCAACAATCGGCGGAAGTGAGGCCTCAACAGTTATCTTCGAACGCGAACTGCGTAAACGATACGAATGAAGACACTGAGATTTTGCTCGAAGGTGATAGTAAAACGCACAACTCAATTTTGTTCGAACTCACTCCGAACTATTCCGACTTCGAAAACTCAGCGGTAAATAAACCGCAAGATTTGAATCCTCGGTGCAATACTCATCAGGGTGAAAGTGTCGGCTCTGAAGAGTTCTGTCATTTTGAAATATCAGTGAGAGATTGTCCTCAAGATTTGTCTTCTTTGATCGACTCGAGCTCTATGTTGCTACGAAGCGAAAGGATGTCTGGTGAGATACTTATGGGTTCCATATCAGCCATTCACCATCAGGGTAGCAACAATATGACTAATAGCGCCGAGGAACAAAGTGGGTTACAAAATGCACATCTTCATATTAGTAGCATTCCCAATCTGACCAATAGCGCCGAGGAACAAAGTGGGTTACAAAATGCACATCATATAAGTAGCATTCCCAATCTGACTAATAGCGTCGACAATCAGACTGTTCAGTCAGAAAACGTACATATTCAGCAGCCAAATCATTCAGACGACATCATTCATCAGACTCCTTCTGATAACACGCATAATCAACAGATAAATCAGTCGGATAGTATTGGTAATCAGACTACACAGTCCCATATCGTACGTAATCATATTAGTAGCGTTTCTAATCAGACTGATAATTTACACAATCAGCAGATAAATGAGTCGGACAGCATTGTTAATCTGACTACTCAGTCTAATGACGTATCTAATAAACTGATAGATCAGTCGGACATCATTGGTAACCAGACTTCTCAGTCTGATAGCGTACCTAACCAACAGATTAATCAGTCTGACGGCATCGAAAATCAGACTACCCAGTCTGACGAAGTACAAAATCAACAGATAAATCAGTCTGATGGCATCGTAAGTCAGACTACTCAGTCTGACGAGGTACCTAATCAACAGATATATCAGTCTGAGGACAACGATAATCTGACTACTCAGTCTGATAACGTGAATAGTCAGTCAGACAAAGTTAGCAATGAGACTACTCAGTCTGACAACGACTACGACCAAATAAGTGAATACGAGAACGTTCACATTCAATCTAAAAGCGTCCAAGATCAGACTAGCCATTCCGATGACCTGAATCCGATAACTCCTGACATCGAAATTCAAATTACTCAGCCTAGCATAGATTCTCAGGCTGATCAGGCCAATTTAAACTCTGATAACGTAGCTGAAAATTACGTAACCGTCCAAACAAGTCCGCCAGTTAACGTCCACGAAGATAGCCAGACAAATTTAGACAATAAATCTATCCAGTCCAGTATGATTATTGACTTTACACAATCTCCAGCCACGAGTCCGCCTATCGTCAACTTAATAGAATCTCAAATCGACGGAAGAGAAACAAGCTTACTGATAAATTTTGGTCCAGACGATGAAACGGAGCAACCTCACTCGATTATCATGACCGAAATCCCGATGAATTCCGCTGTCAGCCCGAACAGGACTTATGATTCGCATATTGAGTCTAATTTCAACCACACTTTCAATTCTCATACAGGTCTAATGCCGAATGATAATAATAAACAAAAAGTTAATGGTGAGAAATATAACGATGAAAGTTTAACGTTCATCGAAGCTGGTTTGGTCGAAATTGATGATACCGAGAAGCTACCATCTAAATCTACCGATGCGATCCTTATAGATACAGTTGCGAACAAAACAACTGAAGACTTTGCATCGCAGGCGAAATCGGAAACTATAAAAAAGAAAACAGAAGCACCCAGTGAAATAACCATAGCTATGCCAAGCGTGAAGCTCAACGGTAATGGCGTGAACATAGCCACAGTAAACTTCCTCAGCGAAACATTTGAAGAACTAATCGAAAGCAATGTAGACGACGGCGATTGCAAAGACGAAACCGAAGATAAATCAAATCCAGCTGAAATAGCAAGTCCCATCGAAGATAAGTCCATAGAGAACAGAACTAAGAGCCTTAGCGAGACTAACAGAGAGACAGAGGACTCACATAAAGTGGTCACGGAGGATTTTTTACAAAGCGAAAAGAAGTTTTGTCAACTTGACTCCTATATTCCGTTGCTGAGTGATATTAGATTCACTGGTAAGTAATTTTTGTTTACTTTTACAATACAGTTTCTACTTCAGAATATTGCAATATTCTACGTCATCTCTTTTCTTTTGTATGTAAAAGACAATGACAATACCATTTTAAAGAATTACTATACGACATAATCGAATCCCTTTATATTATAGGGTCATCAAAGAGAAGCTGGGTCATTCGGAAATAAATAATTTGCTATAAAATATAGGTATTTACTAATATTAAATACTCTGTAGGACCAGCAACAGAAATCATGAGCACCTCATTCTCTCAAGACTCACCCACCGAGCCTACTTCCCCTGAGTGCGAGCAGGACAGCAAACCTAATACCGCCGCGGAGATACTGAAAGAGTGGGACAGCGATAGTGACTCTCATTCCAGCAACTCTTCCAGTGGTGAATTCATTTGGAAGGTGAGTTCAGTTGTATTATATGTTTCTAACTATAGTGAAGTTATAAGTACAGTACGCGCTAAAAGTCTTTACACGTGCGAAAACACACCTTATTCGTTGCTAATATAACTGGCTTTAGCCAAACATTTGTACTAAATTCCATACAGAGACAAAAGCTTTTGAGCAAACATAGGATTATGTGTTGAATACCAAAGTCCGCAACGCAAACATAAGCAAGCAAATGCGAACAAGCGGGCGAAATAGATAAATGTGTGCGAGAGGGACAGAGAGCACCGTCGTACGTCTTGCTCGCACTCGTTTGGTGTGTAAGTTTAGACTTATAAAGACGTTTGGAGCGTACTGCACGTATTGGTTTGGTGGTTTGGGCTTGATAGAAAATCATGAATAACTTGGAGTAATGGGTGTTATTGTATTGACAGGTATTTGAAAGTATACCAGTAACAAAAACGTAATAAATGGGTATGTCTCATCAAATCTTTAATTAATTCGGCAAATAAGTTGAAACTGTGAAATTAGACATGACACTAAATTAAAATTTTCAATTTAAATGTCTGTATTCTAGCTAGCTAGGTGAGTCTAAGTGCCAGTTCCACGCGACCAAGCCTAGAAGAACAGGCAACGAACTACGGCTTGGTTCCTACCGTTTTTTTATATAATCCTTTGACAAATAAAAAATAATCTAAAATAATAGCACCGGGATATCGGGCCACGTAGTTTCATATAACTATCTAAAGTATAGTACGCTTTTTTGTATGCAGTACCCGAAGTCCGAGTTTTGCTACCACATTTCGTTATCAAATGTTGTTTTCGTTTCGCCTACGTGTCTCTGTCTTTTGTAGGGAGAAAAGATGAGACACAAACACACATACGGCGGTAAATGTTGTTGTCTCATCATTTTTCCATGCAAAAGAGAGAGAAACGTAGGCGAAACGAAAACAACATTTGTTAACGAAATGTTGTAAATGCACTGGGACTTTGGGTACAGGAGTTAATCAGTGACGTGTTGCCTATTTTCACAGAGTTCGACTTATGAATCGATATTTTTATAGATAAATATAAAACGCCATGAGGCCAATATCACGTCGCGTCGTAGTGATTCAAATACGGTTTTGGTGAGATAGACCCTTTGTTTTATCGTTCCATTTATTTTATGTTCTTAGCAGAATATCTTATTCTCCACTGTAATAATTATTATACTATAATAAAGACTAAAAGATGGGCTAAGAACATGAAATATTAGAAATATGCTGGGTTTTTTTTTTTCTAAAATTTATCAGGAATAATGTTTTTAACTAAAATATGGTGTGAATTAGTGTGAATACATAGGTAACGAGTAGCCCCCCTCGTGTTGTATCGCTTGTTGAAACTGTACTAGACCTTCTAGAAACTACTTCCCTAGACTAAAAATATATACGAAAAGTCGACTAGTAATTTGCTTGTGTGAGAATTGGACAAAGGGGATGTTATAACCGAATATAATTATATTAATTTTAAATTAAACTATACCCTCAACGAAAATCACTAGTTCGTTTTAACCAGTGTGGTGTAAGGATTTTATATTATATAGGTATGTTTCGCCCCATTCCCGCTAATTTTTCGGGATAAAAAGTATCCTATGTCCGTCTGCTGGTACTAAGCTACCTGCTCCCCGACGTTCTTGAGTTATAAAAAGTGTTACTACGTATAGTGTAACTAATTCGTACTTCTTTCATTCGAACAGATATAGAATAATTTTTATCTATTACTAGTGGCCGCCCGCGGCTTCGCTCGCCCGTTCCCGTAACACCCCGTTCCCGTTGCTTTTTCGGGATAAAAAGTATCCTATGTCCTTCTCCCGGTTCTAAGCCACCTCCCCACAAATTTTCTGCCAAATCGGTTCCGCCCTTCTTGAGTTATAAATAGCAGCGTTTTACCTACCAATAAAACGCATATTAATTTACTTACCTTATTCGAAGATTAATTTATTTATTTGAGATAGACACTACGTTTTCCGCCTTATATCTTTGACTTTTGACGGTTCTAATGACAGCCTGTCATGTTACCCTTCCGTCATTTCCCCTACCACCACGGCAGAGTGGCGCCTTTGAGGCAGCCATCTTCATTCTTCATTGCGTCGAAAATCACCAGGCAGAATTGAAAGTATAATCTTCGAATAAGGTAAGTAAATTAATATGCGTTTTATTGGTAGGTAAAACGCTGCTATTAATTTGACTTGACCTTATTCGAAGATTAATTTATTTATTTGAGACCTGTTTGTTATCGCCTGGTGGTGGTAGCAACTCTGACGCCAATGTGAACATGTGACATCAAAATATTTTACAACCTCAAGTAGGTAAGTATACCTACAACAGTAAAACGTTATTATCTACCAAACGACCTAAGGAATTATACTTATAGCAAACACTATAAAGTGTGGCTAACTTTAACATAGTTATAGTACTATGAGAAACCTGTCAGGTTTTGCATCAAAAGTGATCGTGGTCATAATAATTAAGAAAGTCTGACATATATAGGGTTAATAGACAAATCACCTCATGACTAACCAACTTATGAAGAAGGCCTAAGTATAGTTATGAATTTCTTTGGGTTGGTTATGATGACGACCCGTTCCATAATGCAATGGCATTGGAAACATCAATATACTTGCTTATCATTGGAAACATAGCTAAGCAAGATTTTGCGTTAACTAAAAATGTCACTTTATAACTCACTACCCTCTCGTTCAGTCCAAAATAATTTTCCAGAATAACCTTTTCTATCCAGCTTGGAGGAACTTCTGAAGGTGCTGTAATAGCAGCCTGCCAATCCAACCTCCTGACCTAAGTGGACTTATGCGGGTGATGCGGACTTGCTAAATTAATACTGTTATTGTAATAAAAACATATTAAACGATTTGAATGGTGATAAATAAAATATTCCATTTTATCATAGTTTCTTTTCAGTTCATGATGATGATGAATGATCAGTAAAATACTGATGATAGTTTTCAACCATCAATTATCACTGCAATCAATTGTTAAATACAGGATAAACACCATACTAGTAGGAATACGATCAAATATGTAAACATCTGATGATGATGATAAGGTATGCGATATAATGTGTAACCATAATGTGAGTCCTCTTGAGCCAAGAGCATAGTATTACTGCGGGGTAGTTATACTATTAGTATGTAAAAACATAAACATTATTTATACTTACATAGTATTTATAAAAAATATTTTTGCCAACGAACGTCGCAAACCAGATAGTTTGATTGACATGGAGTAACAACATCTGGAAGAACATGCCTGCTTCAGAACGTAGGAACTAAGGTTTTACGGTTTTTGCTTTCAGCAAGAATTGTGCTAAAGTACTAGGATGTTTTAGTTTACTGATGTATCAAGGAATTAAACAATTGGAAACCATTATGTTTATCAGTGGTACTACAACCACTATTTTTTTAAAAACAGCATAACAATAGCAGTGGACTTCTTCGGGCTGATGATGATGATGAATAGTAACAATATTGGTTAGAACTATATGCCATTACATACTTTGACGCTCCGTGGACGAGATGATTTACTTTTATCAGAAATATATCTCATGAACCTAGTCTTCTTCATATAGTGTCACTGGATCTTTCGAAAAGAAGTGTGGTGAAAGGATTTTAAGTGCGCCTCACGAAGGCTCCTTTTGTGCACTTGACACATAATATTTTCGAATCTTTTAGATTTTACGACAAAATTACACATAAGAACTAAAACACAGTGCAGCACATCCATGTGTGTAGGCAGATCCATGCAGAACGTTAAGAAACAGCTTGACGAGATTTCAGTTTTTAGTTTAGTTGGTAGTTACACGTTCACAGTTTTCAAAAACAAAATCAAATTCAAATATGTATATAAATGTGGGTAGGCTGCATTTCAGAGGCAACTAAGATTCTTTATTTTCGATATTCAAAGAGGCTGGTCTTCCATGGTACTTTATTTTAAAAGGGTCGATCCACAAAGCGTAGCTCTTTAAGCCACACCATATATATACCACTCTACGATATAGGTAGATACCTGTACTATGCACTGAACCCACACTAACTCAGCTAAAGTTTTCCCTGCATAAGTGACTTTAATACTTAGGAGAAAATAAATGTTTGTGATCGTAGAGATGCACGACATTTCTGACTCAACTATTGTTATTTTGCGTAATCATCTAAAAGTATTTGTAGTAGTACTAACTACTTTAAAGTGAAAAAGCACTCTGAAATGAGATCAGTGGTAGAACCCAAAAATTAGGTTACTTTCAATAAATTTTATAGCACATCATCGTCGTCAAGGATGGGCTTACAAACAGATGGGGGTACTTATTTACTGCACTTTGTTTCACTACATAAAACGCATAGCTTACTACATACAGTAGACTGTAAGTACTAGGGCCAACACACAACTGTGCAAGTTGTTCATCAGTACAAGCTTGTAGGTACATTAGAGTACGCAAGAGCAGCAGATGTTCTGTCTCGTTGTTACATTACAAATCATTATTGTTAATAACCATTTTTTGGTATCTAATTATTCTATTATTATTCTCAGGACATTATAACTTTACAAAAAACATTTTCCACCACCCAGTGAGGGTGTGCCTGATACAGGCATGTTTTTGTTTCACAAACATCTATTCGCGAAGGGTGTATATTTTAATGATCGGATTGCTCTTGCGAGGAAACATCACTTTCTGGGGCCAGGCCAGGCCAAAATTCACAAGTTCCACGTGATGGAACACAACAACCACACAAAAACCCAAAACCCCGAGGGGCCGCTTTTTTTTTTTTTTTTTTTTTTTTTTTTCGAAAAAACATCATTTTCAGGAGCCAAGGTCCCCTAAAACTTTATACAGACACATGCGATGGGATACAGTTACCAAACACCCCTTCGAGGGTTCAAAAGTCATGATCCACTCATCATCATCTATACAGCTCCATGCGATGGAAAACCGTTAGCCAAATACCTAACCTCTGAGAGGGGTGTCTGTTAGCTTGATTGGTATTCTGTTGCGTGAACTCATCAGATTCAGAAGCCATGGTCCCTCAACGTTCATACCGCTCCATGCGAAGGATTACCGTTACGTAAACACCTAACCCATGCGAGGGGTGGTTGTTAGCTTGAGTGGATTTCTCTTGCGAGAACCCATCAGATTCAGGAGCCATGGTCCACTTACCGTTTATATAGCTCCATGCGATGGAGTACCGTTAGCAAAACACCTAACTCCTGCGAGGGGTGGTTGTCAGCTTGATTGGATTTCTCTTGCGAGAAGGCATCAGATTCAGGAGCCGTGGTCTACTCACCGTTTATATAGCTCCATGCGATGGAGTACCGTTAGCTAAACACCTAACCCTTGCGAGGGGTGGTTGTTAGCTTGATTGGATTTCTTTGCGAGAGGGCATCAGATTCAGGAGCCGTGGTCCAGCCACCGTTTATATAGCTCCATGCGATGGAGTACCGTTAGCCAAACACCTAACCCCTGCGGGGGGTGGTTGTTAGCTTGATTGGATTTCTTTGCGAGAACCCATCCGATTCAGGAGCCCTGGTCCACTGAAGTGTATACAGTTCCATGCGATGGAATAAAGTTAGCCTTACACCAGACCCCTGCGAGGGGTGGTTGTCGGCTTAATTGGATTTCTTTTTCAAGAACATCAGGAACTCAGGTCCATCAAAAGTTTATGCAGTTCCATGCGATGGAACAGTTTTATTAACGGCCTACCCCTGCGAGGGGCAGCTGTTACTTTGATTGGGCAGCAATTCCTCTTCTTATGGTTGACGAGTTCCCCCAGTTGGAACACAGCGTTTCCAAATTCTTAGCATCATCTTTGCGCAGCTGATAGATTCTGGGGAACAGAAAACCTTAGCCGCCAAAAATACTTAAATAAAACATACAAATCTCCGCATGTAATAATACAACTTGTAAAGTGAAATAAAAAAGAGGATAGCAAAAATGAAAAGCCGAGTTTCTTCTGCTTTGCCACTCAGATTCTCAAAAATTAACTTCAGCACTCGTATAATTTGAAAAAGAGAGAAGATTACAAATACTTCGTGCAATAGGAATAAAATTAATATTTATTTTTCACAATGCAGTAGGCACATTTAGTAATATAAGCATTATATCAATTGATTTATCGTATCATACATTTCTCCCCACTTTGTTTGATCCCAAGTCTATGAAGCTTGGAGTATGATACGATTTACGAGTTTAAAAGGGTAAGACCGTAGTCTCATAAGACGTCTAACCTAAGCACCAGTTTTCAACATCTCCAACTACCCATTTTAGCTTCCTCTCGATGTTAAAGGATTTGATTTTGATTCATTCCCTCATTGCAAGGTCATTGTTGTTTATGACGTCAATATCATATTATCACTTACCTCAAAACTAAGATTTCAATATCACCGATAGCCATCTTATGCTACTGCATGTGGGGCTACCGCTTATGTAAATTACTTGAACATTAAATATGCACATTAAAACTTTATACAACAAACATACAGGATAACTGGTTATTTACATAACTGTAATAACGTGATCCAAACGAACTTTTCGTTAAAATTTAACACGTTTCATATAAAGAGGGTACTCACGGTTTTCCCTCTTTGCACAGTATAACACACTTATTCACTAAGTAAAAGAATTATTTCTTTACTTTAGTATGAACAAGGATTAAAATATTTTAAGCAACTGTAGTCGCAGAGATATCTGCTGAACACATGTTGCTCCGACGGAAAACAAAACGCCAATGAAGAATGAAGATGGCTGCCTCAAAGGCGCCACTCTGCCGTGGTGGTAGGGGAAATGACGGAAGGGTAACATGACAGGCTGTCATTAGAACCGTCAAAAGTCAAAGATATAAGGCGGAAAACGTAGTGTCTATCTCAAATAAATAAATTAATCTTCGAATAAGGTCAAGTCAAATTAATAGTGTAACTAACACGACTTTCTTTTATAAATATACTAGCAGTTGGTGCCCGAGCTTCGCTCGGTATTTTTTTTTGGTAAACTGTTTTTGTGAATTATATTTAAATACGAATTACTTAGATACTGATTCAATATTATTATTTTTCGATCTTACCGACATAATAATAAACTCCACTACTCGTCAATAGATGGCGTTCTCTGTCTCACTAACTCATGACTTAATCAACAGATGGCGCTAGGAGTTATGATTTTAGGATAAAGTTGATTATTTACTTTACGATTAGGGGGACATTTTCTAAAAATTAAACCTAGCTAGATCGTTTTGTCGTCCCCAAAAACCCCTGTATACTTAATTTCATGAAAATTGTTGGCTCAGTTTCCGAGATCCTAAATATATATATATATATACATATATATATACATATATATATACAAGATTTTCTCGTTTAAAGGTATAAGATATAGATGTTAGCATGGGGTGTGATATAAGCAAAACCTTTGTCCAATTATCTCTCAATGTGTATAAACCGTAGTATCGGTGTCGGTGTGCTTGCATGTAAATGTTTCCTTGTGTGTGTGACGGCGTAGGACGGTGACGGCCACGAGACTTCCGTCGTACCAACTACGCACTTCGACCATGTAAGTGGGCATTCTGTTTGCATGTGATATCATAATCCTATTAGTTCTTGCGAGGTTAAGTTTAGACTCAATTTACGAATATACTGTTTCTGTCCCAAAAGTTAGAGCCGAGCGGGATTTGAACACGCGACCTTTTCCCCTTGCTACGGGGCTGCTCTTATCTTTTGGGACATTATAAAAATCTTTGTGATTTCCTTAAATAAATAAAATAATACTTTTTCTAGTTTTTTCTTTCAGTCAGTATTAGAAATGTCTATTCTGATCTTTGAAAATAAGCATGGGTACTTCCAAGAAAAAATTGATAAATTATAAATAAATGTATTTATAATTTATCAATTTTTTCTTGGAAGTATTTAGATATTTTTCTAATATTCAGAATAGCTAGTTTTCATATTTCATAAGACGCTTTTGAGATTTTGTTCCAACATCAGTTCATCACCTACTTTCGGCGTTGACTGTATTTTCAAAAACATTATACATTTTTATTACTTTTACTTGCTTAAATCATATTTACCTCTATATTTTTAACCGACTTTAAATAAAAAAGGAGGAG
Organism: Thera britannica; assembly: GCA_939531255.2. Taxonomy (NCBI): domain Eukaryota; kingdom Metazoa; phylum Arthropoda; class Insecta; order Lepidoptera; family Geometridae; genus Thera; species Thera britannica. The sequence continues at coordinate 2,328,070 of OW618037.2, forward strand.
GTTCTCAATTCGGTTGTATTTTTTTAAAGTTTGTTATCGCATTACTTCGTCATTTAAAAGCCTATTTGTTTTTTTTTATAGGTAATACTTCCAGTTTCGTTCCATAGAAATTTAATTGACCGGCTTCAACAATTTAGCCATTAAGTCGCTTTCTCAATTTTTTTAAACCTATTTTATTGTAGTCTGAACTTAATTTCGCTGGGTAGTATGTAGATATTTTGATTGCTTTAATCCTGTTTGTAATTTAAAGCCCTGCTTTTTCATTGGTGATCCAGTATTATAGTAGTTTCGTAAGGGTATCACTTAATCATAATTATGTATATCAGTTTACTAATCCACAACATAAATATCTCATTATCTAAACATTTATTAATCATACTTAAAATCCTTTCATCACACTGGGTTGAAACAACCAGTGACTCAATAGGTAGAAGACAGTATTTCCGGAACGCTATGATTTGGGAATTTTCAAGACAAGAGTGAACAGGTGGATTATGGCTAAGCATGCTCCATCTTAGGCTGCATCCTCACTTTCCATCAGGTGTGATGGCAGCCAAATGCTTAGCTATCTATTATAAAAAAAAAAAGATCATATCAATTCTTTGCGTTTTATTCAGCTAGTAAGCATATTATGTTAAAAGAAAGGTGACATCTCTCGTCGATTCAACTGAATACAACTTCGGTTATCGAGCAGGTAAGTAGTTGACTGTAATGTCAAACCTGTAGATGGAGCCACGGTCGCGTTAGTGCCGAACACTCCCTAAGAGTTGTTCGTCGAGTGTGATTAGAATCCAATGGCGCAGCGGTCAGCGCAGCCCCGTATAACTAGCGGCACATAACTCTAGCGCTGAGCGATACGCGGAGGGGATAGCTGCGCATGCGTCGTAGTGTGCGCATGTCGCGTACACTGGATGTGTGGATGTGTGCAGAGTGTCCTATTGGTACAGAGAGCGGAGTGCGACTGGAGAGCCAATCAGCGCTACGCACGCCCGCCCTTCATACCGCGAGCCCCCCTCAGGTACCTTATTTTTGACTTCTGCGCAATAACGGTCAGCGCTAGAGTTATGTGCCGCTACCTATACCAAGGGGAAGGTCGCGGGTTGAAATCCCGCTCGGCTCTTAAGAGCGCATCGTGCGAAAATTTGAGATTTAAAAAAAAAAATCATAACTAAATAACTAAGTGACATTTTAAAAATCGCAAAAGGACTAATTGTAGACTATACATTTGAGATTAATTCGAATTTAAGTGTGTTTAAAAAATATACTATTTAACATGACATTCTGTTTAACGCTGACATACGATTTTCATTAGCGTTAAATAGAATGTCATGTTAAATAGTATATTTTTTTACCACACTTAAATTCGAATTAATCTCAAATGTATAGTCTACAATTAGTCCTTTTGCGATTTTTAAAATGTCACTTAGTTATTTAGTTATGATTTTTTTTTTTAATCTCAAATTTTCGCACGATGCGCTCTTAACTTTTCGGATATTATAAAAATCTTTGTGATTTCTTAGTAAACACTATAAAATTATTAAAAAGTAATGTTATGTTGGTTTAGCAACGCGGCAGTAACGGCGCGCCGCCGGCGTCGGGCGCGGGCGCGGGCGAAGGCGAAGGCGAAGGCGCCGCCGACCACGGCTCGGTGTCCGGAGACTCGTGCTCGGGCTCCGAGGGGGACGAGGTGGAGTTCGTGCCTTCCTCGTGGGACTGCCGGGCGGAGCCTTCCAAGAGCTCGCTGAGAAGCCTCGAACAGGCGTCTTTGGTAAGTTTCTCAAAATATAAAATACTAGCAGCTCGTCCCGGCTTCGCACGGGGTAGACAATATTGTTGTTCATTATTTTGTTTCGGCAGCGCATTCGACGAAAGACATTTTAAGACTCATTTTTCTACACCTTCGGTTACATCGTTCAAATTTTACCAAGGATCCCTAATTTTTTACAAAATGAAATGTAGCCTATGTCAAATTGGAAGAATGTAACATTCTATTGGTGAAAGAATTTTTTAAATCGGCCCAGTACTTTTTGAGCCTATTCATTACAAACATACAAAAATAGGTACAAATCTTTCCTCTTTATAATTTTTTTTTTTTTTTTTTACAACTTATTGGATAACGCTTGACCGCAATCTCACCTGATGTTAAGTGATGATGCGATCGACGGTCTAGCGCGCTCACCTAGAATATAATATTAGTATAGATAGACAAATTAGCTTACAGTCCACCTGATGGTGGTCGAGAGTTGTGGCTGATTCATAGCGCCATCTAGGCCAATACTAAGCAAACCTTCTGGTATAGCAGTTTGACAGTTTGGCTTGACGTTGGTTTCTTAAGTTTTTTAAACTTATGTTGTGGTAACTCCCATACCAATTTATAAATACGAAAGATCCGTAGATTTCTTACGGTTGTACGTTTAAACCACTAAGTATATGTTAATTAAATTTACCAATAAAATAGCTGTAGGATGCAATTCCGAAAACTTTTTAAAAGTTCGTTATCCGAATTTTTTTTTTTTGATGCTCTTATTTCAATGGTTTGAGTGTTCTGTCGATAACTTTAAGGTAAAATGATTTTACGTGATTCACAGAAGTCATGATAACTTTAAAAACATCAAATGTCTTCTTCTTTCTGCCCTTGTTCTACTTTATGTGGAGTCAGCACGGCATGTCTTCCTCCCCCATTCTCCTCTGTCAGCCGTCATCTCTGCATTCACTCCTCTCTTATCCGTGTAGGAACAAATTTAAAGTCATCATCATCATTTTCGTGCCCTTATCCCACGCTAAGTGGGGTCGGCACCACAGATTCTCTTCCATTCACTTCTATCATTGGTCAACACTGTGATCACAAATTAAAAAAAAACAACTGCAGTTATTCAATAATAATTATTAATTCAGGCATCACTATAAAGTCATGTACTTAATCATTATTGTATATTCTGTATCTATTTGCTGAAGCACGAGCAAATAGTTGCCTGACGCTGTGACCATCTACATCCGATGCAAAAGGACTTTAGTTTATAACAATTTTTTTGAACAAATTAAAAGTATTCCCAAAATGTTCTCAGGACTCTGCGGGTGAGAAGAAGCGCGTGGTATTCAAGCGGCAGAAGTACCACTGTGTGTACGAATACCCGCGAGAGACGCTCGACGCAGAACCCAACTCGCCCGCCTACTTGCCGGACTTGTCTACCTACTCCGGTAACTACTACCCACCATACACTCGACTGAACCCCTAAACAATAACTACGTTATAAGCATCGGCGTAGGTGATGCACATTATGACGGCATGTCACTAAAAATGTATGAAAAGCGCATATACAGGGTTATTCATTATTAGCTGCAAATACTCAGGAATTAGGTTCAACAAATTTTTTTTTTTTTTTTTTTTTTTTTTTAGAAATAGTGTACGCTATGTTTCATAACCTACTCTATAATATTACAATCTAGCCAAAATTCCGGCTAATAAGTAATTTGTCTTTGACCTAAATTTCTAAAGTAATCTACAACTAAGAATGTGTCCACTAACACTTTTCTTACTGTCTCTATTTATGATGACGACACTTTGTTATTGTGTTCGTAATACCACACACTTTGCACTTTTACAATGAGTAAATATGAATAATTACTTAATACTACACTAGTTCAAACGGTTTCGTTCTTTTAAGTCTTCTCACTATGTCCGTGTTGTCGAGGAGCTGGATGGCCTCGACGTTCACATGATGGTGAAGCCTTTTCTCGTGGGCTTCTGCACATTTTTTGATCACTGTTTCGACGAACTCAATATTTAGGTCCCGGTGAAGGTCGTCGTTTCTTACGTACCAGGGCGCATTTACGATTTCTCTAAGCACTTTGTTCTGGAACCCTTGTATGCTAAGGATATTTGTCTTTTTGGTGCAGCCCCACAGCTGTATACCATAAGTCCATACTGGCATTAGGACCTGTTTATATAAAAGTATTTTATTTGGAACTGATAGGGTGGAACGCCTTCCAAGGAGCCAGTTCATTTTTTTGAACCTTAAATTCAGTTCATCTCTTTTTTTTTTGACGTGAGCTTTCCAGCGTAGCTTTGCGTCAAGCGTCATACCTAGGTATTTGGCTGTGTTTTCGTAGGGTATAATCTTATCATTTATATGAACTGATTTTGATTCATTTAATCTTATTCGCCATTTCTTTGTCCAGTCTTGGATTTTGTTAATAGCCAATTGAACCTTTTCAGCTGCTTCTGCGTGCGTGCTTCCTATAGCCATTATAGCAGTGTCATCAGCGAAGGTTGCAATTGTGTTATTTTCTAACTTAGGAATATCACAGGTGTACAGTAGATACAGAACTGGACCCAATACGCTTCCTTGTGGCACTCCAGCTTTAATTTCTTTTAGTTCTGAATAGGCGTCTTCTTGTCTTATTCTAAAGAACCGGTTCGTTATGTATGATTGCAATATATCTGCGTATTGTTTGGGTAGCATTTTTCTCAGTTTAACCATAAGTCCTTCGTGCCACACCTTATCAAAAGCCTGTGCTACATCTAGGAATATAGTAGAACAGACTTTTTTGCTTTCAAGGGTATTCTCTATTACATTTGTAATTCGGTGAACTTGGTCTATAGTTGAGTGCTTTTCCCGGAAGCCAAACTGATGCTCTGGAATAAGATCTCTGGTTTCTATTATTGGTTTAAGTCGCTTTAGGATAAGTTTTTCAAATAGTTTAGACATAATGGGTAGCAAGGAAATCGGTCTATATGATGTTGCGTCATGTGGTGGTTTTCCTGGCTTAGCTATCATGATTACTTCGGCAACTTTCCAAAGATCTGGTACATACTGCAGTCTCAGTGCGGCATTGATAAGGTTTGTTAGCTTAACTAAAGCCTTTTTCGGAAGGTTATGGAGTATTTCTCCTGAGATAAGATCGAATCCAGGAGATTTTTTAGGGTTTATGTTTAGCTTGATTTCACGTTGTACTTCTCTTGGTGAAACGTGCTGGATGTTATGTTGATCGTCAAGTTCGCCATGTGTTATACTAGATTCGAGATTTGTTGGACTGACATTTGGTTTAAATATATTTTCTAAATGTTCAGCAAACCGTTTGGCTTTTTGTTCGTTGCTCACGGCCCATTTCCCACATCCGTCTTCTATAGGAGGGATTTGGGCACTGGGCCGTTTTATGTGCTTGGTTGCTTTCCAAAGTGAATAATCTGTACTACGATCACTGGTTAATTTCTGAAGAAATATATTAGTTACGTTATCATTGTGTTTTTGGATTTGTCTTCTCAGTTTTTTCGTAAGATTGTTCAACTTTGTTTTATCCTGTGGAGACCTTGACTGGTGCCATTGGTTTCTCTGTCTTCTCTTTTCATATATGAGCTCCTTGATCTCTCTAGGATAGCTATTTTTAGTGCTTCTTTTTTTAGGTTGTGGTGTATTTTTCCAGCAGGTCTGCTGTATATTTGTGATAAATTTTTCTAAATCTATGTCCAGCTGCTCTGCTGTTTTTAGTGGAACTTTTAAGTCTATGCTTTGATCTAATTCTATTTTAAAACTCTCCCAATCCGTGTACTTATTACTTAGGGTCAGAGTATTTTCTTTAAATAATATATTTTCACTTATTTCTAGATAGATAGCAGAATGATCAGAGTTCATATCGTAGCTCTGTTCAGTTCTTATGTAGCTTGTCGACAGGCTTTTGTGTATAAAAAAGTCTATTAGGTCGGGAATTTTTAGTGGATCAGTTGGCCAGTAGGTGGGAGATCTTGTTGTTGCCACGTCACATTTCTGCTCTCTTATAGCGCTCATAAGTTCTCTTCCTTTAGTATTAGTCAGTCGGGAGCCCCAATGCGTATGTTTTGCGTTGAAGTCGCCTCCTAATATAAATCTTTCGCCGAGTTGTTGTAGAAGACTCAGGTACTGGTCTTTCTTGATGGAGTGTCGCGGTGGACAATAGATAGCTGCTATCGTTAGAGGATACAGCTTGGTTTTGATACAGATTGCAACAGATTGAATTTCTGGCTTTTCGTGTATATATTGCTCGTGATGTTTTATACTTTCTTTGATAATTATAGCACTGCCGCCTCTTCCTTTATTTGCCGGGTGTAGTGCATGATAGATGTTATAGCCTTTGAAACGAGTGTGTGACTGTTTTGTAAAATGAGTCTCTGATATTAGACATACATCTACATTTTCTATGTCTAGGACTACTTGAAGTTCGTTCTGATGTTTTTGTAGCCCATTACAATTCCAGGCCATAATTTTTAGTGTGTTAATCATTTTTGAGCCTTAAAAGCAGCAGTTTTGGTGCTACTTTCTATTTTCTTTAGTCTCTCATCAAACGATGCCATGAACTTAAGAATTTCGTTCAACTTACAGTCATTTGAATCTGTGTGCTCTTTGCGCTGAGTGGCTGCAGTGTTCTTAGCAGCGGCTTGAGCGTAAGATACGATTTTGTTAGAGCTTTTCGAACTGGAGTTACCCGGTTCGGGCTGGTTGATGGCAGGTGCTATTTTGCTGGTAGCTTGCTGTTGCTGGCTCACCATTGGTTTTTTGAGTGTCTTATTTTTGATCTTTTGCATTTCTTTAGCAATGATGCATCCTCTGTAATTAGCCGGATGTGCTTCACCGCAGTGTACGCATTTCGGCTTCTCATCAGCTGGCTTTCTGCAGTCTTTGGTCAGATGTTTTCCAGTGCATTTAACACACCTAGGTTCTTTGCCACAGTATTTATGCGTGTGGCCATACACCTGGCATCTTTTACACTGGGGTATCAGCTTAGGAGATCTAAGCGGTTGTATATCAACCGTACATCCCAGTATGATCCTTATCTCGTAGATTTTGTTTATCTCTTCTTTGTTATTGAAGGTAAGCATGAACATATTAAGTAGCTCCTTTGTTTAATAAAATTAAAAATATTAATGAAATGTTTTTTTTTAAGTTTTGATTTGAGTTTTTGTATCATTTTTTTTTTTAATTTCTTTACGGCTATTGCATAATGATTGCCATGGAGAACAGGACGATGACCCACCCAGACGGTGACTGAACGCAGAGTGTCGCTCACGGCGCGCGGGCGCGGATCAAAGGTCAAAATAGGTCAGGCGCCAATGATTCCAAAGAATATTCTTTATCGATTTTCTCGGGATTTTCATAACAAAACTTTAAAAAAATCATTTCATAAATATGTTTAAAGTTCTTTAAACCGAATAACCCTGGATGGGGGCTCAGCCTTACACTGAAATTTTCTACAATACCGAAGCTTTAATTCGGAGACCGAATTAAAGCTTAAGCACAGGGTTTCGAGAATAATTTGGTCCAATCCAGCCTAAATAAACGTATTAAATTAAATTGCTTGCAATATTTTGAAACGTGGCTGCTAACCTTTCAAATAAATTCTATTACTGTTATGCGTTTTAAAGTATTTTAAATCTTCTTGATATCAATTGAAAACTATCAAAATTACCTTTCAAATGATAAACCACAATTCGATAGTTCACTACAAAAAATTGTGTAAAAAATAGCTATGATGCGATTCCAGTTTAAAGCTCGCAAATTAAGTCTAATAATACCTTATCATGCTTATTATATGAAGGGGATAATTACATATTTTCCTTGATTAATGTTAATAATATTTTATTATTTTTTCCGCAAACAAAATTTTTTATACCATTTGTTATGCAGAGTGGGATCCGACGAGCGTTGAAGAGGCGGAACTGTGCTACGGACATCTGTTCTCTATGCCCAACTACCCGCTGCGGGCCGGCATCGCTATAGGATCAGGTACTTTATCCTTATCGTTTTAAATAATAACTTTGACTTTGTAATGCGGCTGCCAGGTGTTGCGTGTGACCACAACAAACCTCTTAAATATAGACGAGGCTTGCTTCCAGTGTTAGACTAATTCAGACATCAGGCATCATCAGATGAGCCTTCATAAGTTGTGTGTGGACGCATGTAAGCAAATACAATGTTGATGATATGTAAACTTTCTTCTTCGCAGATTACGACGAAGACTTCTTCATATCATCATCAGCCCGTCCGTTTGAGAGTCTCGGCATCATGTCTACCAGGAGTCAGTTCTTCCCCGGCATGCATGTCAAGCCCATGCTCGAACAACTACCCGATGACGAGGACTTCCCTCCCCCACCCTCGCCCCTACCCACCACTACCCTCATCCCGTCCCGGACACCCTCCTTGGACTTCACTACCCCTGACTCGGGCGTCGAGGATATAACCCCGGGATCGATGGACGAGGAATTCAAGAAGAAGATACCGGAAAGCGAGCTGACATGGCGGCCGGTTGACAGCGCTAGCTCGTCAGAATCCGTCAGCCCGAGCTCACCCGGGGGCGAAGCCCTAGGCGGCCTGAGACACACGCGCGATAAACTCAAACTAGATCTACCACCGAGCCCTCATGTTCCCTCGCCCAGGCACAACAGAGTCTTTAATTTTGTGCTAGAGAAACCGAAGCGCAGAGACGAACGAACCGAAATCACTACCCCGTTAGTAATGACTGACGAAACGCCCGTAGTCACCGCCCTACCGCTACCGAAGGAAGACGAACCCATTCCCGTCCCAGAACCGACATTCTCGACCTTCGGAAAGTGCGTGCAAAAAGTGGAACCCGAACAGAAGATTATTCTCGCCGAGGTCGAGCAAACAGATGTTAAACCGGAGAGTCCGAAGGTCGTTGAACCCGTGAAGGGAGAAGGAACGGTCCTGGACAGTGGAGATGAGGATTCCGGGATCGAGAGTAGCTCGAAGGCGACGCTAGAACGAAAGACGAACGTCTCTTAAAAACCAACTGCGGAAATGTAATTTTATGAAACGCCCTTTATTCCGTTCGCATCAAATCAATAACTTTTAACATACTAGTAATTTAAAATTAAGAAATTTCGTTATAATAAGAGAAGAGAATATATTAACTTAGTATTGCTAACTGTTTTGTCATCACTAATTTAGTAAACTCTTTGTAAACATTAGCTTTACCCCAAAAAACCTTCAAATGTCGACTACTATTAAAAACAAAGATTCGTATTGATATTTTGAATTACACTCGGCATGCAAGGCAGCGACTGTTGAAAGATTACTAAGTTACTCCGAAGTTTCATTTTAATGTCAATACGCACCTTAGTTTTTTGTTCGTGATAGACGTGCAGGTTTCTAGGTATCGGTCAGTAACGCTAAAACATTTATAAAGTAAACGATAAGCGCGAATGGATATGGGCGTCTATGAAATCTCGAAGAGTGATCAAAAGAATGAATGTTATTAACTAAAATGTTCTTCCGTTAAGGATATTAAACATGAGTGAGGATGTTAGTGTAGCAAGTTAATGTTTGAGGTGGTACGAATACCATACAAATTAATTTTACCATTTATGGGCGATTAAAAGTTAAATTGTGCTTTGAAATAAAAACAAAATTGGTAAAAACGAGTTTGTATGAAAATCGAACAACCTTAGTATCAATTAATATAATGCCATTACAATAGCTTAAATATTTTACCAGTAAATTATCGTCGAATGCTGCTGGGTTTTTGTAGACTTTTTGTATTGGGCTCCATTCCATCGCATGCTTCAGCAGTGTCTATTCGAAGCGTGAAATTTTGACATAACTGGTCATCGAATTCTAAACAGAATGCGTTGACAGTGCGTCTCTCAGTATATTCAAGGGTTTTATTTAAGATCTACAAAAAATATCAGCGGTCGTTTTGGTGTCTTACTCAACTAAGGTACAAATAATCGTGAATTATTATAGACTATCGGAAATTCTGTCTTATGTACTTTCATTACTTTTACACTAGTCTACCAGTCTAGGTTTTATAAAACTAGAAATAATTATAATTACTGTATTCATGCCTCATTTACTAATAGTTACAACTACGAAGCCAAACTCTAATTTAGTGAATGCTTAGTTAGTCCCTCGTTCGATTCAGCCACTATTGATAATGCAGGCCAGTTTACAATATAATGCAACTTGGGATGAAAAGAGATAGATGTACATTTCAACAGAGACGTGAATTTGTCTTCTTCTGATCGGTTATTGGCAATTGAAATCTTTACCGGCCTCGACGATTTAAACTCCTTATGTACGTATTTGCTAGTTTTCATACGTAACTTTTTACTCTTGTAGCGATTAGAATTTATGAAATGTCCTCGTTCCACTGAGACAAGGTTCTGATTAAGCCATGACAATTATCTGTGTTGTGGTGGCTGAGACTACCCCGCAGGGTTATGCTACTCATCGCACGCGTCAGCATATCTGCTTAGTATAGTAGGTATGACAAATGGTTTCAATTTTGAAGGATTACGTGAGTGGTGATTTCATACGCTGGTAATACAAGATGGCCGCCAGTGCTGCCGCGTGCGATGCTATGTAGTCCAAGCCTAATCAAGAATCGGTGTCTAGAATATTTTGTGACGGTTTATAATTTGTCGCACAAATGAGTCGCATTTTCCATCTGGAACTCGGGATACAAAATTCGGTCTACATTTTGAGGTTACGAAGCCAATTGTTAGTTAAGTAAAAGTTTATAATTAGGTAAGTGTAGAGTTAGATGTAATAAGTGCGTGGCGATGGATCGTTTTGTATCGCTTGCAGCAACAGGGCCTATAGACGACCACGAGCGTTAGGACTAGTAACCACAAAGTCTAAACTCTAGAAACGCTGGGAAAAATAAAACCAGTGCTTATGTAACTCGGATAAAAGTTTCCCTAAAGAGGTAATTAATTCCCAGTTATAATTTCAACTATTACCGCGTTATTTTAACTGTTGCTGTCTGCTCTCAACACGTGCCACTAACACCGGGTGTATCACAATCGAGCGAGTCCTCATGCGTTATGTTTGCGTTTTCGTTTTGTCGCGTGTGCATTTGTCTAAAAACACGCGTATGCTGAGAAAGTTTAATTCCATGTATGCGATTTAAAAACAGTGCTAATTAGAATTCTGTTAAGTTATCAGAAACTTCTCAAGTACAGTCAACGGCCAAGGAAAATAAACATCTCTAGTTTCTAGAACTCAATTTCAAGAACCAGTACCCTCTTGAAGTAACCCATATTTGAAAATCAGCATTCAATTTTAAATACTAATTTATGGTTACTTACACAGAACATATTTTTTTTTTGATATTTGCCGCAGCAGGAATAGAACCCCCATCTCGTACACCCGGTAACTTTTTGTCACAGATCTAAATGACATACATACGTAAACGCACATAACTGCATGAAGACTACAGTACCCACACCCGAATCGATATTGTATGCAATTCGTCCATTTAACTCGATGTGCAATTTCTTCTCATTTTTCATATCATCGCGTTTTAGTTGTTTAGTTATTGATGTAAATATAATTTAAACGTTATTATTGTATGCAAGTAAATCTTTTTTAATATGAAAATTTATTAATTATACTGCGTGTTCTGAACCTTATTTTTTACAGTTTTTTTTTTAAGTTTTCGTTAATGTACAGATGTAAATAAGTAATAGATGTTCATTTTGTTATGATGTAGTACTCGTAGGAACGGCAACTCGAAATATTTGGATTTAGGAATCTAGAACTTGTAGCGAAACGAGTCTTAAAATATTATTCAAGTTTTTATGATGAAATATGAATTATGATTTGTTAGTAGTAAAATTAAAATTGTCCCGTTTATAGATGTTCAAAAACAAGGAATTTATTTGAATGAATTGTCCAATTTATTGTGGTATTTATTATATAAATTGTTTTGATTTATATGTCAACAGTATTTAGAAATGAATGTGAATGCATCTGAAGTCTTTTCATATTGTGACTTTGTCGAGTCTTTTGAAGTATTTCTATGAAAAATAAATTATGTGACTCAACAACAGCTTTTATTTACACACCAAATATACAATACAATCATTTTCTTATAATAAATATTAGCTGACATTTTTTACAGCACCATCTAGTCTAGCCCCTAAACATAGAATGACAAGGCAACTGATAAAATATATTTGATTGAGATCCAATTAGTTTAAAATAGCCGCTACGTAGTAAACTATTAACATCATACGTATTAGTAAAGAGTCTATTGGAATAACTTTAGCTTTCTATAATAACACCTATACATAGAATAACGCCCGCAAAATAGGCACATCTACAACCAACTAACATTTTGTTGGATTTATAGATTGGCGGAATAGTAGTAGATATTAGTTCTAACTAGCGGCCACCCACGGCTTCGCTCGCCCCGTTCCCGTTACTTTTTCGGAATAAAAAGTTACAGTTAGTGAGCATAAACACCTGGCCACACAGTCCTGATTACTGAACGGTGGTCCAGAATCCAGATGTATTGGCCAAAAACTCGAGAACCAGATAGTCACAAATTCTGAACCCTACAACTTGGACGTTTTCAAATCAAAAGTGAACAGGTATCATCTAGGTAAGCGTTGCTACACCGTTGACCGCATTATCACTTAACAGCAGGTGAGATTGCGGTCAAGCGCAAGCCTATAAATCAATAAAAAACCTATACCAATCTGCGTCACTAATTAATCACTAAATATTGCCATACCAGCCAGGCTCAAATTTTCCTGGCCACAGAGTTAATAGGACAATTATAAATAGTGTAAAGGCTCGAACACACCTAGTTTGCTGGCGGTAGCGATCAGTGAAACGCTGTCAAATATCGCTGTCAGATTTAAGATTTGACAGCGATATTTGACAGCGTTTCACTGTTCGCTACCACCAGCGAACTAGGTGTGCGCAGGCCATAACTAATACGACTTTCTTTTAAATAATATAGTTTTACATGCCAAGCAACGTTATTATCACGGTAGAGCCAACGTGAACGCATATCTAGGATTGCTGTCTCCAAAGTGATGATCGCTGTTTCGTCAGCTCCGCCGCCAGATGATGACCAGTCCCGACAGATCGCTGGTCGCCAACAGACTCTCGTCGTAGCTGAAACTCACGCCGAGGACTGGGGATGCGTGACCTGCCAACATTACATGTTCATGAGTCAATGGTAAAGCTCAAGGTGGTCTAGAGGTAGCGGCCCGATATCTTTGATTTGCACGAAAATGTTTCCAAGGGTTTTAAAGAAAACTGCCACCATTTTTTTCAAAGTCGTCAGTCTTGACACAGCCGACTTGTCTATTGGTGACTTGAATAAAATATTATTCTATGTATTATGTAATTATATCCTCACTGAACTTTGGCAAAATTGAGAGAATGGACAGATGCCATTAATTAAGAAGAAGAAGATTTTTGTTTATAAAAAGGAATCGTCTATCGTCGCTGAAAAAAGCTCCTCTATGATATACTCAATATTTATTATTTTATTTTATGTTTAGTTGATTATCGTGCGTACCAATCTGCGTCACTAATTCGGCACTAAATATTGGCATACCAGTCAGGCCTTAAATCGTCTGACCACATAGTCAAGAGGACAATTTTAGTTGTTAGTCTCTGAGTTATTTATTATGGACCTAAGGTGTTTGTTTTCATTTTAGTAATGTGCATACCTTGCAGTTTGTTAACGACAGGCTGGTCATCATGCCCCTCTATGTCGAGGAAGTATACGCACGAGTCCTCAGCGCCCGACACCACGCACACGCCGCGCCGGAACGACATTATCGGACAGAACGTACTCTTCACGCTGCACTGTGTGTGCGACACGTCGAAACGCTTGCGGAGAGTGAGGCTGCCTTCACGGTCTGATATTCTGATGGGAGGAAACATCACATTTTATATTCCTCTTGGCAAAAGCACCAATGAAAAGATAAATTATTCTTTACTAATATTATAAAGCTGAAAAGTTTGTTTGGTTGAACGCGCTAATCTCGGGAACTGCTGGTGCGAATTGAAAAAATATTTTTGGGTTGGATAGTCCATTTATCGAGGAAGGCTATAAGGCTTTATACCTACATCACGCTAAGACTAATGGAAACAGCATCAATGCAAAATGTTTCAAAAATCTATGTCTATCTGATGTATATGCAAGCGCCGCTCGCGGCCGGCGTCATCGTTCCCCAGTAATAAACTAGTATCCGTTCAGTTCGGTTGTTTCATTGCGCTCCATACATCTCACTGGCGACGAGGATGGCAGTACGTCCCTGGCGAAAAAAATTTAGTGGCAGATTATTTTTCACGCGCGCCTTTAGAAGAAAAAAATCAGTTGGAAGGGACCGATAACGATGTAGATGCCTATTACGCACTAAAATTTTTAGACGAAGCGTCACCTGCTCTAACGGTGCGCGATATAGCTGAGGCAACGGAACGTGATACCGTTTTTCAATCGGTAATTAGGTATATGAAAGCAGGTTGGCCACGAAAAATTATATGTAAGTCTGTATTACCGTACTTTCAGTGTAAATCAGATTTACAGGTTGAGAACGGATGTCTATTTCGAGGACATAGGGTTGCCATTCCATCGGTTCTCAAGGAGAAGATGTTGTGTGAATTACACGATACTCATCTAGGTATAATAAAAACGAAGAGTAACGCGCGGAGTAGGATGTGGTGGCCAGGTATCGATGGCGACATCGAGCGGTGGATAGGATCGTGCGCGACGTGCGCCAGCCTGCGCAGCGCCCCGCCCCGCGACCCGCCCGCGCCGTGGCCCGCCGCCGCCGGCGCCTGGCAGCGGGTGCACATCGATTACATGACTGTGGCGCAGAGGGTATATCTTGTGGTTGTAGATTCCTATAGTAAATGGGTAGAATGTCTGCTTATGCATAATGGTACTACAACAAAGGCACTTATATCGAAGCTAAAATTAATATTTTCAACCTTTGGTATACCGAACGTGTTGGTATCGGATAATGACGTAAAAATAAATTCGAATGAGTTCAAGATTTTTTGCTCGTCTAATGGTATTAAGTTTATGACTTCACCTATATATCATCCGCCCAGTAACGGCCAAGCCGAAAATTCGGTTAGAACATGTAAGAAAATGCTAAAATGCATATTAAAAGATAATTTGCCGCTGTATCAAATAAATGAACAGTTATTAGGTTACTTGTTTAATTACAGGAATACCGTACACTGTACCACTGGAGAAACGCCCGCAAAGTTGATGTTTGGTAGAAATCTACGGTCTCGGCTCGATTTAATAATACCTTCAGCTGAAACTCAGATTGATTCATCCGGTGTGCCCGGTAAAAGACATTTTGCGATCAATGATATGGTTTGGGCCCGATGGTACAGTGCACATAAAGAAGTTTGGCAGTTAGGTATAATTAAGGAAAAAGTAGGTAATAAAATGTACAAAATTTTTATTAGAGATTTGGAGGTCTGCTGTATCAGACATGTGGATCAAATTATTAAATTCACGGGAAATTATTAACAGCCCCCACTCACAGACAGTGTAAGAAATTCTGGTCCTCATCAGTTCCAACCACTTGCGGCTACTGATGGCCCGGCTACCTCACTAGAAAGATCAGTAATATCGACTGATGTCAACAATCCACATGATGTCGAATTGCCTGTGGTAATTGGAACTAATGAAGCACCGGTCGCACCAGAAGTGCAAGGTGTATCAGATATTGAGGACGAATGGGGTGATTGTGAGGCGGGAGAGAGTGAGAGAGGAACAGCTGAGTCGTCTAAGGCCACTCCGGCGCAGGCCGGGGCTCTTTTGCTTCAAAGCGAGCATTCTCCATGCCTTACATCCATAGACGATGGGACACCAGCATCGTCACCCACACTTTCACGCTCTAAGCGGGTTAAAAAAGTAGTAGACTATAAGAAGTATTTTTAGACTTATGTGTGTTATTATGTAAGATTAAAGTTATTAATTTTGTCACCAGGTTTCACAATCTAAGTGTGGAGGAATGATGTATATGCAAGCGCCGCTCGCGGCCGGCGTCATCGTTCCCCAGTAATAAACTAGTATCCGTTCAGTTCGGTTGTTTCATTGCGCTCCATACATCTCACTATCCTTTTCTACCACGTAAAGACTTTTCTAAAAATTCTCAATTTTGATATGAAAAGAATGCTTCTAAATGTTCTTGAATGATCTCTAACTCCGTGACTCGTGGCTAGTTATAAAGTGAATTGGGTAATTTTCCATATAAAAGAGAGAGACACCGTGCTCACACGAAAACAACATTTGGTAGACGAAATGTGGTAGCAAAACTCTGACTCTGGGTACTGATCGAGTAAAACTCCGACTACGGGTAATGACGAGCCATAGAAGGGTTGTTACCGGAAGAGATAGAGTGCGTTGTGTTGCACGCTGGCCAACAAGGCGGGATGTCGCGCCAGCCACGGCGACCAGCTGAGGCACGTGACGCCGCCGCCCACCGAGCAGCGCCGCAGCTTGCTGAGCGAGCCCGCGCCTTCCAGCCGGTAGCTCACTATCGCGCCCTGACGAGACACATACCATTGGTTGTTACTGGGCCCAAAAGTTTTACCAGCGAATAACAATAAAGATCTCATCACTGCTGCACTTTATGGATCGATTTATCTCTTTGTACCCTTCTTCTTTTACTGGTTTGTATGTGCCTATGTAGTTACTTACTAAGTAAAATATGTTAATGTCCAAAATTACTAATACATATGCCTACTTTTTAATGGGCCAATAATTATTTTGGAACAGATATAGCTAGCTTATCGAATAAGTAGTGACAAGCTGGCTAAAAAACACTTACAACTACTATAGTATATGCTCTGTACCTTGTCATTCGCAGCCCAGAACATTCTTCCGCTCGATTCACACGCTATCGACATAACTCTTCCACCTAAAATACTACTGCCACCTGCAAAATACAAAATTATAAAAATTTGGTGAAATTTGATAAATTGTCAAAAGCAGATAAGCAATGATTTAAAACGGCAACGTTGGTTTATGTAGGTACCTAAAGTATAATAAACTAGCGACCGCCCGCGGCTTTGCTCGCTTAGTTGTTCTCACCTTTAGGATAGATCCCAGTAGAGATATTGAGCACCGCAACCATTCCTCGTGCGTTGCCAGCCTGTATTATAGATTTAAGAAAACTTTTTGAAAGAAATGGTTCGATGTTGAACGAAACGTTGCCTTATGCCGCTCATACTAAGCGTACTGGACACGTGAGGATATCCAGAGTGCAGTGATTTATTCTGCAGACAAATGCCGATTTATTTTTTGATAGTGCCTCGAAATTGTATTATTTATTTGTATTATTTTTAAACTAGCAGTTGGTGACTGAGCTTCGCTCGGTATTTTTTATTGTTAATTTGTATTTTTAAGAAATCATAAGAGGCATTATCTTTATTGGTTTATTTTTACTGAACAACGCAACTAACTGCAAGCATATCCAGCAGATGGCTGCTGGATATGCTTGCAGTTAGCTGCTCACAATCGTCAATAGATGGCAGGAGCAGTCACATATTCAGTTTTTTTTTTATATTTATATTTAACCAAATAGGAACCAAATAGACTGCCCTTACTGTGGCATTGTCTGATTGCGTCTTATGCGCGCGCTGTTGTTGCGACTTCTGCAGGCCGATCATGTAACTTTTGTTGCATTGCAACTTTGCGATCACGTATTAGTTTGAAAATTGACAGTTTCAATAAGATTTTGATTGAAACCATTGCAACAAAAGTTATATGATCGGCCTGCTGGTTCTAAGCTCCTCACCAATTTCCAGCAAAATCGGTCCAGTCGTTCACGCGTCATGGCCTGACCAAGAGAAATAGGGATGCATTGTTATATAGGACAGGGGAGGCTGGCAAAATATGAAGGAGGCCTATACCCAGCAGTGGGTGATACCGGGCTGAAATGATGATGATTGTTATATAAAGGATACAATAACCATGTTGTTGTTGGCGGGCAAGAAGACGCAGCAGTGCAGCGGCGCGGCCAGCTGGTCACGCACGAGCCGCAAGCGAGCGCGCGCCGCCATCTGCCACAGCGCCAGGCAGCCGTCCAGCGCGCACGTCACTAGCAGCTCGTTGGACGCCGACCAGTCGCAATCTAACCCGACACTCTTATTAGTAAGAACACGCAGCAGTGCAGCGGCGCGGCGAGCTGGTCGCGCACGAGCCGCAAGCGAGCGCGCGCCGCCATCTGCCACAGCGCCAGGCAGCCGTCCAGCGCGCACGTCACTAGCAGCTCGTTGGACGCCGACCAGTCGCAATCTAACCCAACACTCTTATTAGTAAGAACACGCAGCAGTGCAGCGGCGCGGCAAGCTGGTCGCGAACGAGCCGCAAGCGAGCGCGCGCCGCCATCTGCCACAGCGCCAGGCAGCCGTCCAGCGCGCACGTCACTAGCAGCTCGTTGGACGCCGACCAGTCGCAATCTAACCCAACACTCTTATTAGTAAGAACACGCAGCAGTGCAGCGGCGCGGCGAGCTGGTCGCGAACGAGCCGCAAGCGAGCGCGCGCCGCCATCTGCCACAGCGCCAGGCAGCCGTCCAGCGCGCACGTCACTAGCAGCTCGTTGGACGCCGACCAGTCGCAATCTAACCCAACACTCTTATTAGTAAGAACACGCAGCAGTGCAGCGGCGCGGCGAGCTGGTCGCGAACGAGCCGCAAGCGAGCGCGCGCCGCCATCTGCCACAGCGCCAGGCAGCCGTCCAGCGCGCACGTCACTAGCAGCTCGTTGGACGCCGACCAGTCGCAATCTAACCCAACACTCTTATTAGTAAGAACACGCAGCAGTGCAGCGGCGCGGCGAGCTGGTCGAACATAGTCATAGTGCTATAATCCTGTTGAACGATTTGGACATCCAATAGTTAGTGACTACGTCTCCGTTTCATAAGTCAGCATCACGGGCAGCACAGCATGTCTCATGGCTGTTTTAGCGAGCCGTACCTCACAGGAAAAAAAAGTGGCTAGAGTCTGTTCAGAAAGAGAGCCGTCGTGGCCAAATTGTGAACTAACGTTTCGATTTTTATATGGCAAGCAGCTCATCCCTTTCCTTCTGTCAGCATTTTGCATCATAAAAATTAAATAAAGGAATAGTACGCTAGTTGTGATAGGATCAAAACGCAACAGACGCGCTATTGTATTGCCCACTAAACAAAAAAGGTAATTAAGCACAGCAGCGCCCTCATATCCCACGACGGCTCTCTTTCTGAACAGACTCTACCTAGTAATTAATCTGCTATAAAAGCTGCAAATCTATCTCACGAAACTTGCCAATTCTTGGTAAGAGCTAATGCTGCTGACCCAGTTTCTCCCTCCTTTCTAATTTCAAAAATATTTGACTTACCAGTAACAGGCTTGGTATGCGCCTCGATAATGAAGCTAACCCGAGGTGGTGATGCTGTGACGTCACATATTGAGACTGATCCGTCGTCAGACGCGCACGCCAGCTTCGAGCGATCGTTGTTCGCGAACTTTACTACGCTCACTTGTTCTGTGTGCTGGAGAATATGCAAAGTTTGTACTATGGGATACAGATATCTGATAGGTTAGTTACATTATATTATTTCAATACATTAAGACCCAGAAATTAAAAGCCTGCAAGAATTAGATTGGCCGAACAGTTTTTTTTTAATGCCATATTTGGCAGATGAGCAGATAGGCCACCTGATGGAAAGTAGTCACCGTCGCCCATAGACACTTGCAACACCAGTGGTGCTGATGCGCTGCCGGCCTTTAAGGAAATGATAGACCCGCCTTTTAAAGGACCCCATGTCGAAGCTCCGAGGGAAAACTGCAGAAGGCAGTTCATTCTGCAATAATGCAATAACACTATAAAGTGTTCAATAAATATATCACTATTGAAATAAAATACCTGATCAAATATGTGGTGTACTCCTGTGAAGGCATAGTTTTCTGATATTGTCATGTCATTCTTTTTCTTAGCATTGTTGTTAGGACTGCCTTCAACTGTGATGCTAGCCTAGAAGCATAAACATGATATTTTAACTTGTTGGTAGAGATCGTCCAATCTTAAACTGCACGTCCTACTACTTCAGTCAGTCAAAGTAAATTGTTCTTTATTACCTACATCACAAAGATAATTTTGAAGTACTTTGCTGTGAGCCAACGTCAAGAAAACGTGGTGGAAAAGCGTGCATTTTAGACTGGTCTATCCCTACTTCATAACAGTTTCAGTCAATAAGAAAAATGCAAGAACTAGATATAAACTAATACGGTATTTAAAAATATAATCAAAAAGGACAAAATGAAAACACTATTTATATAAAATTGACAATACCAGGTCGCAGGGCGGCAATGGTTTAGACTGGCACAGGGTCGAGGTAGATGGAACAAACTAAGGGAGGCCTATACCCAGCAGGGGGTGAAGTCTGGCTGTGGATGATGATGCAAGAAAACTGATCAAACTAAAATAGATTCCAATTAATAGAAGGCGGCTACAGAATGGTGGCCAAGGTATGCTCAAAGACCTAGAGGAGACTACCCGCTTGTTGGTTGAACAATATTGTTGCGAGTGCTGGGAATGTGTGGATGAGACTTGCAAGGGACTGGAAAGAGTGGCGCAATAAAGATGAGGCCTTTACTCAGCAGTGCAAACAAGCTGAGATGAAAATGAACAGCGAATATTTAAAATGCAACTCACTTTACTGCTAGATCTAGCTCGGGATGAGGATGAGCTCATAGAAATGTTATCCTGGACTCCATATCGACGCTGGAGCAGTTGACTTCTGACATGTATGTACTTCTTTATTGTTTCAATATCCTGAAATCATAGTTTTATCATTATAAGAATACATAATAAGACATACACAACACAACACTACTGAACATTGAAGCTGAAGCAACGGAACTGATTAATATTTTAACATGTATATAAGTAAATATAAAAATTTCCTATTGTTGTAAGAAGCCAAGCACATACCCGTACATCTTAGACCATAAGTTTTACCTTAAATTTAGCATTTTCTCTTAGTAGTTGACTGCGACGCCTTATGTATAGTGTTTCTATAACCAGTATTTATTAATTATTATAAACACAAGGACAAGAAAGAAATTAAACTATTGTTTTCTCATAGACCAGTCAGAACTTATTTTACTGATATTTTTCAGTCTAAATATTTGTTTAAGTTTAGACTGAGTCTATTAATACAGGTACTGTACGAACAATTTATGATTATTAATACGGGTACTACAGGGGGAGGGGGGGGGGCACCATTCTTGAAATTAAGTAGGTATAAAAAAAAAAACCTAACAACCTACTGTTACTTTTGTGACCTAATTCGGGGTGCCCCGAGTTTGAATAATATCCGTATGAATATACTCATTATAAAATTAAATAAATGTATGAATAAATATAATTTATTCATCCAGCACCCGTACAAATAGTCACTTCCTTAAGTTTATGTATATTATGTAAGGACAATAGTTTTTAACTAAACTTAACGGCAAGGGGTTTGTTATAAATATAACGAAAAGTTTTTTGATAGAAAATAACAAAGTAGGCAACCGGAAATACACCTACTGAAGTTTGGGTTGTTCGGTGCTCGGTATGCATTAAAACGAGCGTCCAGGGCGAAAATTTGTTGCTGGAACGCAGCTGCCATTGTTTATAGCTTCACTGTTTTAGTACAGGCACATTTTAGCAAAGAAATAACTTATTTGTTTTACAGCAAAACAATCGTCCATCCACAATCCATCCAGGGCAAACAAAACAAAACCTAAGTGACGTTTGTGCCAGACAGAGGTGACAATAACACTTCACTTCACTTCTTCTTTTTTGGCTACTGCGGTGACAATAACAAATATGACAATACCCTTTTTGACATTGACAATTCTTTGATATGACAGTTACATTGCTTTTTAGTGTTTCCTCTTCCCTCATAAAGTATAGGATCCCGCTATAAAAAGACCTTCACCGAGCTGGTTATTTATTGAAACGTGTTATAAACTTAATTAAACATGCCAATAAATATATTCTATATGGGTTGCCTATCAAATTTCAGTCCAGGATATGATTAATTAATAATTAAAAATAATACAAGAGAAGTTCAAAAAACTTGAGAAATCAACTTCATGTTCAAACTGCTGAACTTTGATGTAATTTATTTATGACAAATCTGGAAGGATTCAACTTTCAGATAAAAAAAACTAATCGGCTATTAGAACACGAGTTTGATAAGGCGAATTTAGTTATAGTATAGGATACCGCTATAGAAAGACCTTCACCGAGCTGGTTATTTAATGAAACGTATTTTATATTTAATGAAACATGCCAATAAGTATATATGGGTTGCCTATCAAATTTCAGTCCAGGATATGATTAATTAATAATAAAAAAATAATGTTTTTTTTAACTTTCCACCGGTTTGTTTATTACACAAATTCTATACCAATCGAAAGTATAGACCCCATAGAATATGCAAACGTTAGGTTGCCTATATTTTTCCGGTCACAACTCTCGGGTAGCCAGGTATAAACAGGTAAATCGATACTAGCATTTTGCACCGGTATGTTTATTGAATAAAAATACTGGGGTCTATACTTTCGATTGGTATAGAATTTGTTTACTAAACAAACCAATAGAAAGATTTTTTTTTTTTAATGATTAATTAATCATAATTATTCTGGACTGAAATTTGATAGGCAAACCCCTATAGAATATATTTATTGGCATGTTTATTTAAATATAAAATACGTTTCATTAAATAACCAGCTCGGTGAAGGTCTTTCTGTAGCGGGATCTTAGACTATTAACCAATAAAAAAAATACAACTGAATTTAGAACCTCCTCCTTTTCACATCACGCAGCAGCTGTGCTCTCTGCGCGGCGGGCAACAACGGTGCGGTGGCGCTCAGTAGGTAGGTATGTAAAAAACATGAAGAATGTCACAGTGTTTCCAATTTAAATGGAAATTGATTGGACATGAATAATCCTGGATCCAGTACCCGCCTCGGTAAGGACCAGAATACAGGACAGTTCTAGCATCGAACTGCAATGCATAACCATGGTCTGATGATGACCAATACCCAGCATACCTACGGCTAATAGAAAATATGACTACAGAAGTGAACCTTCATAGTATAAAGATAAGTTTTTAGTCTACCGTACTGAATCACCTCGGGTACCTAAGTATATTAGAATAACCTACACCTTGATCAATAAACAGAATAAAATGAGTTGCAAAACTTGCAAAATTAAATAATCTGGCGTCATCGGCTATTTATCAACCACCCACCATCATCGCCCGCCACAGTATACCCAAGAGTCAGTAACTGGTCCGGCGTGGCACAGACAGCGGCATAGTTGGGGTTAGCGAGCGAGTGCGTCCTCAGCGCGCCCGCGAGGCCAGCGATTTCCAAGAATCCTTATTTCCGATTCCGAAATACTTGCTGCGGTGATACCAGGAAACCTCGACTGGCGTTATTCTGGGGCGATGCTTGTAAAACCCGAAACACGTCGCTTTCTAGCGAGCTTGGTGCTGTGCCTTACGCGCCCGTTATAAATAATCCGAATGCGCAAACGAGTCAGCCGGTGCCAGTGACCCGCAATTATGACCATGACTCTTGGAATCCACTCCTCTTTTTGTTGCTAGATGCTGATTTATATTTCGAAGAATGCGAATTGCTCTTTTGCTATGCAAGCAAGTGGCGAATTGCACTCCCGACAAGTGGGAATGACAACAACGAAAAAGTATCATCAGAAATCGTTTTGGTTTTCACATCGTTTCGATGTTCCTACTTAATCATTGATGATGCTACATAATCCTACACATTGAGTACCTAGTTATTAAGGTAAATAATACCTACTAAAAGTCTGTTAGTTTGGTACTTACGTGTATAATTTGAGGAAAACAATGAAATACAATATATAAATTCATTTATTTAATGAATTACATAATTATGTACCGTACATCGTAACATTTAAATTTAAATCGTACAGCAAACGCCTCTCGGCACTACAGTAGGTACAGATACAAATATACGTACAGACGATAAAACAGTTAAGTCGGCAATATTTTACACTTATTCTAAGGTCTGTATTCAAACACTAATCTTATGAAAATTGAGACAAAAACATTGATCTTTCTACATTTTCCAATGAAAAATATACAACTAAAGCTTGTGTCGTTTCATGCTTATGCATTGGTTTGAAATACGGACCGAGAAGGATAGTGACAGATACATACGAGTAAGAAATAAAAGTAGTTCTAAAATACAGGCTGCAAATAAATAGAGGGCTTTCAAGTGCTATTAAAATAACACTAATCCATCCTTAACATAATTACGATGACTATTTTGTGTTGTACCTAATCGTAAAATATTTGCATTGACTTAAAAAGAAATGCACGGATTGTAAAAAAAAATATTGTAGATCATTTAAATCAATCAGTCAAAAACTTAAATAAAATCTATAAAAGGCAAGTACTCCTAATTATAATTACATATAACGAGGGCTAACAAATTTTATATACAATTAATCTACATTAATTGCTATTTATATACATAATTTTGTTAACAAATTCATAATAATATCAACATTAATTGTAATTTATTCATCTGATAGTGAAAGGCTTACAGCTAAGTAGATTTGAATGCTTGATTGCCGAGCGAGCGAGCAGACAGAACAACAAACAAAAGTGTTTGCGTGTCTGCCCACTCGCAGTTACATCGAGCGATTCAATCTCAAAATAGTGCATTACATTGGCGGATTACAAAGGTTAACACTAAGCTAAAACAATGGCATTACTTATAGCACCCACACAAGGACAGCTGCGTTACATAACGACGGTAGTCTCCCAAGTAAATGTAGATTGCGTTTAGTTTAATCAAAAGTTCAATTTCCGATCCAGCTATCCCCCGAAGCAATATCCGGGATGACGTAGCTAGTTCTAAGTTAAATGCGACCGCACGGCTGCAGTTCGAGAGTTTTGTTTGTACATCGCAGGCAAGACCGGGCTTTATTAACTACTTTGTTGATTTCGGTCGGCTGCTCCCATTACTCGAATACCAAATCTGTATGCAGGCAGAAAACTGTACAAAATGATGTCACTAAACGAAACTAGCATAGTTTCTGTTTTCGTTTAAGGAAATGAAAGTTTTGTGACTGATCACGCAAATTTGGCGTCAAATATGGAGCCATACCGAGGGTCGTTGGAGTTATTAAGATAATATGCTCTAGACCTTAAGATACGGGGTTATGACTCCTTTATCACGTTTATCGTGAAGCTCGATAAGGCCTGCGCCTGACACTACAACTTGACGTATGTTTGTTATACTTAAACATTTACTATTAAACTTAAGCAGAACACGCAAAGCAAACTCCGCAATTTTAAAGCTAAACGACTTATCAAGAACATTGTCATTATCAACAAAGACTACATTAAGTATGTTACTATAAGATTACGAAACATTATTTATTACACATTAATTAAGTATATTATAGAAACTGATATGCTGTTTATTTAGGGAAGTAACAGAGCTGCCAGTAAATAAATAATTATTTATGTATAAATAAACTAATACATAGTATCAAATCATTGAAAAACAAGTATGTTTATTGAACTACAGTGAAACCACAGATAAGTACTTTACGATAGGAATATTATTACACGTGCTAATTTACAGACGATCATTAACTTTAATGAATTATAAACTCGACAAATTCAAAATATTAATAAGACATTAGCATATTTCAAGGATTCGTTAAAAAGTTTCACCTAGTATAAGCGGAGGCAAAAAACTCGACTATTTTTCTGCGACTTTTTTGTGTATTTTATATTAAAAAAAATACGCAAGAGATAATTCCTTTCAGTTTTTTGCGTAGACCTTTCTATTACTATCATTTTTTAATTCCGAGTAGTTTTATTAGGGATCAAAGGATTTTCAAATTAAGAAGGGGTGCCAATATAATTGTTTTCGGTGAAGAGAGGTTTGACAATCGTATTACTTTCACCGATAGGCGGCGGTGTTGTTCCGGCTTCACTGGGCAGTTGGCCACCGCATGGCATTAACCCGGCCCTACGTCGACGGATGGATAAGAAGCGCACTTCTTACCACTTCCAAACGCGGCAATAATATATTTGACGACCGACGGAGACTTATAACGACATCCTAGTTATCCTAAAAGGGTTAGTCGCTGGTAATCCGAGTGTGAGCTTACAGCTATTTCACGGGAGTAACTGTGACTCGCCGTCGCGACGCCGAGCGGCATACAAATGCGACCAAATACTCTACAAAAAAGAGCTTACCGCCCACCTATTTCCCTAATTCCTACGTTAGGAAACCCCGTCACGTACGCATTACATTTGTATTGGACACGCGAAAATAATTCCTTTATAAACGGTCTTTTTACATTTTAAATTGTTGTGAACGCCGCGGCGTAGTTTGTTATTTTTTCCAGAGAAAAAGCGCGCATTCATAGTATTTATATTTATTACGTTACTTTGTTACGCCCACCATGTACTCGGAGCTCAAAGTACTGCCTCGAGCACCTTCCCACTCTCATCCTCATCATAACAATAACAAACAGTTTCCAATTGGCATTTTATTCAATGGAAGTAAAATTCATCGTGTATAACGTTCTTTTTCGGCCTAAACTCTAAAACAGACTGCCTTTATAGACTATTTTCAAGCATGTAGATGGAAACACGACATTACCGACTTTATCACATCACGACAGTCTTTTCGACACTTCTAGCTTTAGTTTTCATAAATTTCCGAATCGGAGTGAGCTTCATTCATATAAACTAGTAAACTTACTAGTAGCACCCCGCTGTGTTGCTATAGGCACGAGCGTCAAAATACATAGTATTACCGTAGTTACCTTTACTAAGTACTTCCTAGATGGTATCAGATTAGCGAGGCGGCCATCCCTCGAATTATAGACCATTTCATTCATAACAACTGCGTAAATTAATTTATCAATAAAACTATTATTCAGATCTGAATACAATAATTTCTAGAACATCTCTCAAACGATCGCAACATGCTTAAAATTTAATTATAATAAACATAGAAACAATAACACCAACTCGATTTACAGTTTCTAATAGTATATCAATAGTACCTTTATATTAGAGCCTAATCTTTTTAGAACGATATATAAACTACAGTACTAATTTCGTTGTTTCAATATAGGATTATAAAAGTTTTAGTTTTTGAAGTTTATATTTTAATATTAGTTATTTAAAAATAATTAAGGTACTTATTTAATTGTTATAAAAAATTAAGAATCGAGTGAACATACATAAGCAACCGTTCAATTTCAAGATTTTGAAGAGAATAAAAACACGAATACTAAGTAAAAAACATAGCATGCAACACATGCTAAAACAGGAACTAGATGGATAGGACTTCCGTGAGACATCCAATGGACGCAAGTAATGCATGCAATCGATTTATTTCTCGGTGCTAACTTTTTCTTAATTCTGGAAATGCTAATCAGCCAAACCAGTTGGTAACTTGGTAGTTAGCAGGGAAGAGAAGAGCCGAGCGCTCGCACCTTCCGAGAAACGAAAGCGAGACAGCCGCTAGTGGGAATAGCCGATTAGCGTAATAACTCTGTAGAGGATCTATTTCAGATATTTTTGTTTTCTAAATACATCTGAGAGACAGCGAAATCGTGTCAACACACTTCAATGGAACTGTGATGTTTGTTTTTTATGATCATCTCGTATTTCTTATTCGTTTTGTTTTACTGCGTGTTTACCAGCAACCATGTGGTGCCCCACATCGTTATGGTTTCCAATTATCCCGTGAACACAAGGAAAACTCAATATATTTGAACATAACTAAGCGGTTGTTCACTGAAGCCAAGCTTTGCGTTAATTTCTTGGTAAATTTGTAGACAATCAAAACCAAATTACGGTGATAGGTTAAGCAATTTATAGCACGCTATTCAGTTTATATTGCTCGTTCATACACACTTGGTTGAATGATATGAAATCACGCGGCTACTTACGAGTTAATAGTAAAAAACTTTCGGAAGCGTCGTTGGTAATGAGAATGACGGTAATCGATTCAAAACCACTATTTCCGAGAAGCGCACGAGATAGTCACATAAAAGGCCGGATTCGTGCTACAGCATTAAGTGTAGTTATACCTACCTAAGAAAACAATCAATAATACCAGTTTTCGGAGAACAAATTAATGTTTTTACTTAGAACTTACGGCCATCCGTCCGTACCAGGAAAGTAGTCTTTAATGTTACAGTCTCACGATCTTAATTAAAAGTCTCCGAGAAGGTTGCTTTCGTAATAAATTGTGGAATATCAAATTACTCTTACATTTTATGTTTTCCTCTGATTAAATCTATAATTTCAAGTTATTTTATTATGATTAAAGTGATTCGCTTTTCGTTGAACTATTACGTATTACATTCAATCAATCTTTATGGCGAACCAAATAAGCCTCAGCACATTGCAGGCTAAACGCTTGACAGGTAAGCTGAAACTTTTTGACTCATACATAACCTCCAACTGTCAAAAAATTACTTTGATAAAAGTTAGAAATAGTGGGGTTCTCTTAAGTTGCTGCTGAACCTGCAATATGCGGGTCAAATAAATAGACAGAATTCACTCTTCACATGTAGAGAATCTTCACACATTTGTCAGAACTGATATCCTTATTGTGGCTTAAAATACAGAGCATTATATCCTAAATGTAAAGACCTACTAAGTTGCTCCTGGCTTTAGTCTTGTACCTTGCTGCAAATTCTTGTAAGTATACCTCACTCCCAGTCTTCCTCGCTGGAGGATCGTTGCGAGGTAGACTCAGGCTCGGGAATGACTGAAGCGAGAGTGTGCAGTACAGACCCTCCAGAACGCTCGGCGCCCGAGATGCCACGCCGGCGCATCGACAGTTTGGCATGGAGATCTGCCATCAGATCACCGGTTGATGGTATAGCCTGGGAAAGAAACGTCCTGCTTAGTACCTGGAAGCCTTGTTTATACAACAATGAATACATAGGATACTTAATAATCATGATGAAAACAATCGACTAATAGTCCATAGTTTTTATTAGTACTGATAAAAGTGGGCACGTGCCAAATGTTTGAACATGCTCTCAACACAGACGTCATGCATATACTAGTTCCATCTTCAAGGGGCTCTGAACATCAAGAGATCAAAGATAATTTACGCTAGATCTAAGAGAGAGTCTATGCCATTTCACGAGCTTTATGAAGAGGCTGAAGCATGTTACCCGTACCTAACAGGTTACCGTAAGTGCGCTATGCGACTACCATAAACATGAAAATCCCATGTTTGAGTTAGGTTATGTTATGTTTGAGTTAGGTCTGAAATACGAGACTGAGTTAAATATACGGTATAATTTTGAAGTCTTGTTTGCTAGTGTTATTCTTACGTGTTGAAGAGTTGTTGAATAATATAACATGAGGGGGAAAGTTACAAAAGTTTATAAAGTAACCCGAGGCAACGTCTAAAAACTTAGCGAAAGAAGTTATCAAGTAGTAAGTTCAAGGAAAAGCAATAAGTATTTCAATCTCTTGGTACGTCGACTTATCAACAGATTAATTTTCTACCGTGTTTAGAATAGTTTATCTGGAGTTATTTAATACCAGTGCTTCATATCGGAAGACATATAAGGCACCGCTGACAGGATCCAGTTAGTAAAAGTAGAATGTAAGTTCTTGTAGACGCGTAGTGCTTTCAAATCGATAATGTTTACTGGAACAATGTCAGTGACCAATTGGAAAGCAGCACCGCGTAGACGATGGGGTATTTATGTCCTAAGCGGAATCACAGGTGCGTTCGGCGGATGACATCGCTTCACAACCAGCAACGGCGTACTGCCAACTTGAAAACCAATATTCTAACCTGACAAACAAATAACTCGAGACTTTGAATTTTGTTTTAAACCTACTTCAATGTCAGACCTGAATTAACAATTCAACAAGACAAAAACGAGTTACCTTAATATAAGCGTTAATTGTAAATTGACTTAAGCGCGAGCGCAGCGACCCGTGATGGCAGCGATCGTTGGCATTATTGACATAATACCAGACATATGAAAAACCTTAGATTAAACCGCATGTTAGGCTGGTGTTGCCATCAAAGATTTACGCAATCCGTCATATTTTTTTATCCGTCACTCCTCTATACTTGTCCAAAACAAAAACGGAAATATTTGAATCAGGCGTATAGCGTCAACATGACCCGTTCTTATTAAAAGAGGCTTTATTAGACACACCTGTACGAGGATAAAACTACTCTGTGCTTTAGATGTATGGCAATAAAGTCCAATTTTCGGGGAAATTCTGTAATGCCACTTAGCATGTTAAGCCACTGCCAACGTTGAGAGTAGCAATGCCACTGCACAATGTTATCAAAGAGCGCAGGATATTGTGGAATAAGAAGTATTGTTATCGTGGTTCCATCCTGCTTCCCATTCGGCATTTTTTAACGCAACCACCTAACTCAGATGAGATTCCGATTCTATTCTGTATATTCGATTTAATCTGGAATCTGTAATTAGACATAGCCTTGCCAACCTGATAAAATTTGCAGTCAAATCTTAAGGTCCATTCCTGTGACGAAATCGTAAGTAGTGTACTATTGTAGTGTCCTTAAGGGGCTCACATGTGCTACTTACCAATGTATGTAAAATTAACACCTCACTGACCATGTGTTTACAATAAGTCTATTAAGTATTTAGTATTAAGTCAATTCCAGAATGATGATTTACAAGTAAAACGTCACTAACCGACAGATGGCCATGGCCCAACTCGACGCGAGTTTGGTAGGACTTTGGAACCCTAAACACTACTCGATCAGAGACACACTTGGCTGGCTTTACCCTATCTACCTTATTAAAACATACGAGCATATCATGATTAGGTAGGTGTATGATATTATATCAATCAAATATCAATATAATTTTATTTCAGACCATATACACATACAGAAAATACACAGTTCATAATTAGAGAAAGTAGGCACATATAAAAGAATATAAACTAAAGATACAAAATAACATTTAACTAGAAACTAAAAACTAACAAACACATCACAAATGCAGGACGTGTTCCTTCGTCCATTGCTCCATGAAGTGACAGTCAGTGTCCAGCCTCAACGCTATTAGCTGCAGGTAGCTGGTGGAGCTGTCGCGCAACAACAGCAAGCAACTTCTTCCTGCCCTTATCCCACTCTAAGTGGGGTGGGCACAACATGTCTTCCTTCCTACTCCATTCCCCTCTGTCAGCCGTCATATCTGTATTCACTCCTCTCTTATCCATGTCATCTTTCACACAGTTCAATAATTTATGGCCAAGATATTATGGCAAGCATAATTAATTATTGTAATTTATGTTTGTCTTATGCCTCACTGCTGTTTTGACAAGGATCGAGGTGTATATCCCTATTATCGAGGTATAGGTTCGTCAACATGAAGGAAAACATGGATAAACTGTGTGAAAGATGACATGGATAAGAGATGAGTGAATGCAGAGATGACGGCTGACAGAGGGGAATCGAAGAGGAAGACATGTTGTGCCGACCCCACATAAAGTGGGATAAGGGCAGGAAAAAGAAGAAGGTACGTGAACTTGTAGGTAATGTATAACTTAAATTCCTATTATCCACTTTAGTTAATTTAATGAATCAATTAAAAATAATAACGTCTTATTTATCAGTTCAAAACAAAATACTTATCATTAACGCGAAAACAATATATTTCTATGTTTATCTATCAATTTGCTCTATCAGTGCTACTACTGAGAAAAGGTCAATGGCAGATTTGAATTTTACAATGAATTTATTATAAGCAAAGACAATTCATTGATTATTTTGTTAGTGGAAATTTACACTTTATTGATTTCATAGAATTATAATAATTAATCATAATAGTACAGGGAACTGAATAAAATTTTTGTTTATACATACAACTAAACGAATGCCTATGCCCTATAAAATATATGAACTGACCACAGAACATAGAACAAATGTTTTCTGTTTTTTTTTATTTTACATACAACTAGCCCATGGAACAAGCATAATGGCCCGCCTGATGTTATGTGGTAACCATCGCCTAATACAAAGCATTGCTTCGTAGGTCACGCATGTAAGGAACGTGCCCTACGATGCACTGCCTGCACTGCGTCGATCAACTTGAGGCATACAGATGTTCAGTCTCACATGCCAGTAATTTCACCGGCACCCCCGAAACACAGCAAAATCTTCTCGGTCAGTCAAGTCTTCTCGGTCAGGGAATTTTTTGGTACTGTACTGACTGATACAATCAAACGACTCGATATTTTCTTATAAACACGCTAGAGTGATGAACTCAGTGCAATATATGCCACTTATAATAGGGAAATTTACGGTGGCCGTGTTCTTTAGGCAGAAATCATGAGCAAAGTCTGAACTGCTTACTAGTGTTAAGAGACGAAAGCACTTTATGACTCGGAAGTTGCATAGCATTATCATAAAATTTTCGAGGAAAAATATGATTATATTGGAAGGAAAAATATGTATTTTATTCCTATCGAGAGATCTCTGAAGCAATGTTTTATGGAACATTTCTTGTTAGTCCAGCAAAATAAATATTGAATGAATGTAGTTCAAAATCTTATGATATGTATTCATTTTATTTAGCAATTTTTCGTGTTATTCTGGCTGGTACTTCTACGGGTAAAAAATATACACCTATCGACATAAAATCGACAAAGCCCAATCCGGGCAAAAGGTCGCGATAAACACGCAATACCGAGAAATGAGCTACGATTTTATTCGGCGCTTATTCTGACTAATGAAAGATATATTATCACTTTATCTCGCTCATTACCTTAAAAAGAAGCATCTTCGTGGAACCTATCTCCTTTCTTGTATCATTGTCAACCTTGTATCGTTGCGGGGTTATTTTACGGGGAAAAAATTCATGAGATGGTCGGAATACATTCTGCGTAAGGTCGGCAGTTGGCACGCCCGTCAAACCAGCTCCCCGGCTAATGATAACATCGCCGAGTGCAACTTAATCATTGTTTTGGCACGCTCTACGATGTCGCCGGTGCTTCGGGATGTTGTGAGAGCACTAATGGACTCGCCCGATGTTTTCATCCTGAATGAGAGTTATGCATCCGGTCTGGCTGGAGCTTGGAGAAACCTCAGGAGCATCTTTATTAATTAACTTCAAATAAAAAAATTAAAATTAATTTAAACTGCACTTGTTTTGATAGTTAAAAGTTTCGAACATCCATGGTCTTAAATGTCAGACAAAACGACTATAGATTTTAGTTCCGAACATACTTCACTCATGCAACTGTAGCTTCGTAAACCCCTATTGATTTTCCGTCCGCCGACAACTTATCTCATGTATAATTCGTCACGGGTGCAAGGCAAATTGGCCACAACAGAAACGTCAATATCAATACTGGTACGCCGAGTTAACATAGATAAAATTGAATACAACAATGCTCAAAATAGAGTAATTCCTAGCTTGCACCCAGTTTCGGGAAATACAAGCTAACAGACAATCCGACTGGATACACTTGGAACCAAGTTACGTTTCAATAGAAGCAGTCGAGTATATATTTTCGAATCTACATCAACAATCAACAAAGAACAGTGTTAGAAATAGAAATACCGAGCAATTGTTTGCTTATAAAATTCGCGAACAATTGCAAACATTGATTGTTTTTGGAACGTGCTAATTCCAGTGTGTCATTTCTCGCGCACTTGAGCTGCAAAATATTTTAATAAACATTTAAGTTCGTTAATTCAGGGAATGACCGAAGAAATTAACAAAAAGTAGCAGCAAGTGTGTACGTTCACAAGAAACGTCGACGTTAGCTGGAACCGCAACAAAGCCGAATCATGAGAAATACGGATTCTGTTAAACTGTAAGCTGATCGATTTGTGGCTTCCAACAAATACGCATGCATTTTCAATTTCATGTGGGTGCCGCCGCCGGTTTTATCTTGTGCCTATCCCATGCCTTCTAATGTGGATTTAGTTTGCATTTAGGCATGAACAAAAGACTACTACTTTTATCTTGTATTGTTTAACCTGCTGACTTTGACGTGTCGGATAGAAACGCTTAACATGTACTAAATAGTCAGTAAATAATAAATTCGCAAAGTGTGAGTTTACGTAAGGCAGTGATGTTTCTGTAACGAATTAGCAACGAAGTCAAAAGTCGGAGAAACAGCATCTTGAAATATCTAATATCAGGAATATAAAGTTGTATTCGTTATCCAAATTCTCTATTTCATTTACAACAACGTTTAAAATGTTAAACTCCGAAGACAACGGTCCTGTTGAAGTTCCCAGTTTAAATTTAACTGGAAACGTCGATTGTATCACTTCAAGTGCTACATACAGTAACTCAAGTGAATTCTAAAAATACCTTATCAACTGGAAGATGTTTTATAACGAGAATTATACATTTTTCTGACAATTTGTTCCGTAGTCTGTGCGTAGGCACGCGTCCTACGCAATGCTTATCTATCGCTCGATTTGTTTTCATTTCGTGAACGTGAACGAATATGAAAAATTAAACTCGTACCTCGACGGCCTCTGTGGCGCAGTTTGAGATTGTCTCAAAAGGTAAAGTTCGAATCCACTTATCCTAATGAATCTAATGATGAATCCTGAGATTTACCTACAGGAATATATTAATCCTGGGATTTTAATGAGGCTTGGATTAAGTGTAGTTTGTAGCCTGGATTACAGGGTACTTTTAGGAAGCCAAAAAATAAGCTGAACGCGAGCGATACCGCAATTGGACTCTAGTCATTTAGAAATATTTGTTTCAGGCATGGGTTGCCGGGACATACATCCTCATAGAATCTCCAGTACAGGAAACTGTTCCATTCAAACATTAAGATTCGGCAAAAATTAGATTGAGAAAAAATATTTATTACTTATTTTTACCATTGTGGGTAATTTTTGCTTCAAACACAACTTATGAGTTTCAGTGGTTTAGCCATAGAAATGTAACAAACAGACAGACACACTTTCACATTTATATATACATTTTAATTGTGGTTAAGCTATACTACGTAATATTTAAATTGATCTACAAGTCTAGGACGTAACCCGTCTACAGCGTACACAGTTTGTTTAGCTACGATGCGTGTGTCTGTGAATGTCTGGTTAGATATTCACAACACTGGAACTAATGAATGCAAGCTATGAAAGGGAAATAGATTAGACAAAATTTCAAGAAACGAGGAAAAATTGTAAGTAAACAATGCGAATGCGTAGATGCGTAGAGCTCCACGTGGATGACAATAAGAACTGATATCATTATCATGGCGTTATCACGGACTATTATAATGGCAGTTCTGAGAAGCGAAGCGAGCTAGCATACAATTATCGCGGCTTCACAGAAGCGTCCGACTGTTCCTCCTCGTAATTATACGGCTGTACTTTGAGATTTTCAAAGAAGGTTGCGATGGTATAAAAACTATTTTTGAGCAAATGAGTCCGTAACGATTACTAACTTCCTTTCTAGTGAGTCAAAAATGTTCTTACGTTGGAAACATGAAGTGAAGAACTTCTTAGGATTGGCCTATTAGATTTTTCAAATATTAATTTGTTTTTAGCAGTAAGGTTACATTAGTCGAGGATGTTGGGTTTGATTTTGTAAAAAAATAATATTTTTCTGACGTTAGCCTGGGAAATAATTATAATAATATACATTTCCATGAGTATTATTAATAGATTAGGAGGTTTATTATTAGGCGTTCGGCCCCATTATCCTTCTACATCACATAAGGTACCTCATTAATTTCTAGTGAGAATTACAAAGTTCCAGCAAAGAGAAGTTAATATTAATTTGGTTCAGCGAGAACGGGAGCCATCTCAACTTTGTCGGCACATAATGAAAAACAAATTAATTACTTCAAACCGTACCTATTATTCCAAAAACGAGTTCACGGCTCCGTATAAGTTTTACATTTTCCTAGAATCCAACAATCTTCTGTTGAAAACATGCTTAATATATTCGCAGATTCAGCTAAGTTTGGCAGATCCTTGGGATTTTTTTTGCTTAACAACATTTATTATGTTGGTAAATAGAATTTAAAATTAGAATCAATAAATGAATGGACAATAGTTTGAATGTTGGATTATTAATATGGAAATATGCATGGGGAGATAGATGGCTAGTAATAATATTTATCTACGTAAAAAGTATATTATTGGAATATGTGATTTGGAGAGTAGCTTTCTAGAGATGGTTTGTAGAGATGAATTCTTGAAAGTCAATGCCCCTCTCTTGCTCAGACCAGATGCTAAACTGATCTCAACCATGTATTCCACAAGTCGCAACAAAATCATAATCATCGAAGCATTTCTTTGTTTACGAACGCAAACTACCAAACGTGTATAGCCGAATCCTCGCCAGCCACTATTTAACTCTAATTTGTACATCAATAAGCACTTCGTAGAATCGAAAAACGCAGAGAGCCGTATATTAAAATACATACATCATTTGTAAGTGGATATACCCTACTGTTCTTTTTTATCGCACTTCTAGTGTCCATTGACAGACAGACATCGGGTGATGAAATTTTTATTTTAATGTAATGAGGCCCTAGGTTCCAGATGGGCGAACAGGATGGGCTAGACCGGTTGACATGTTCTGCAATTGAGAAGTTGTGTAATTGATGAGAAATGGATCGGCTTAATGGTTCAAGGATCGATCAAAAGGTACTGTACTGATAACTCTTTTTTTCATGGATCAACATATGTAGGCTTGGTTACATGGAACCAGAACTTAGACTCACGTAATAAGACTCAGCTTAAAGACGTTTAAAATTAATATTTGTGAAGCAACTGAATACCTACCTAAACGGTTTGGAGTAAAGGGAAATGTATATGCAAACTAGGGAAATTTTGTCACATTATCCTTGTCCTTATTTTTGTTTTTATCTGGCTCCAATACTTCAGAATCCTTATATCCCTGAGAGGCGTACCTGCTCCAATATCCTTATATCGTCTGAGAGCCGTACCTGCTACTAGGGACTACTACTTAGTCTTTTTCTTATCGTGTCACTGGTTCTTTCGAACCAAGTGTGGTGAAGGGATTTTAAGTGCGCCTCAAAGAGACTCCTAAGTTAGGTTAGACTTACTTTGTCCGATGTGCTGTCAGCAGCCGACCGCAGTTTAGCGCGGCCAGCACCGCCGGCGTTGCGGATGGCTTCCATGAGATTTGAATGAGCATCTCCAACTGGAGCTGGCTTGGGTTGCTGGACTTTCCCTTGCCTGTTGAACAAACAATACACAATTACACCTGCTTCTAGAATATATAATGGGAAACAAGGATTTGCATCGGATAAGATCTGGATATAGAATATAGTGGATAGCTAGATTTAGTGGAACTGGCACCTAGACTCACCTAGCTTTAAGACGTTTCAAAGTGATTCTAAAGACTATTTTGATTTGATTTGATTATAACCTAGCTTTCATTTTAACGCGATTTCAGAAGTCAAGTAGTGGATTTGACCTGTGGTTGATAAAAAAAACTAAAGTAGTTAATTAAAAAGTTATAAGTAGAGATATCAATTTGACCTATAGTTGATACTGTGGATTCCAATCAAACACACAAGAATTATCAATAACTGGGGTTTTTACAATAAACACAAATGCCGTCAAAAAACATTATCGGCCGTAAGAGCAGTACAGATGATTTATCTGGGTTTATCCCGTTCGCTAAAACGTGTAGCGAATGACGAGACTACGCTATAAAAACAAACAATTCGGAAAATAAACTCTATGATATCTCCAATAGACAATGTAGACGAAGAGAGAGTTGTAAATAACCCAGTAGGCATTTTAATGGATAAGTCAATAAACACGCACAGAATAATTGAAACAGAGATCTACATTATCGAGTCGGGCATGACCTGGTTGTCATTTCGTTTCTCGGAAAATCGTTGAATAATTTTACCACAGAAGACATAAAAATAGCTGCCTAATAAAAAAGGCGAATTTTCGATCCAACACCGCCATAAAAACCGATTATGTTAATTCAATTTAGCAATACATTCATAAATTTTTTTTTTTTTCGTGTGGGTAGTCTTAGTGACAACAGTAAATATTTTTAGCTCCTTATTTATTTATATTTTAAAATCATTTACTGGACTAACCTTATGTCTACTAGCTGTGATTAGCAGTACATAGTCTCTCCCACACTTGCCAATATCAAAATCTCCTCTCCACTCACTGAATACACTACCAGACCAAAACAATGGATTTGTATGGAAAACTGTCCTCCAACATGGAAGAGCTGGCTGGCTCTTTTGACTCCAGGATGCGGGAATATGAGAGTAATCTCAAGAAGCTTTCTACCACTGACGCTACCCAGGTACCGCACAAAGATCTTGCTGCACTATCTCGTGAGTTTACCGACTTTAGATCTATCATGTGGAAGACATTACGCTCTATGAGGGTGCAGTTGGAGCTTCTAGTCCAGGGTATGGACCGCCAGGAGACCGCAACACGCAGGAAGGTTCTTCTATTTCATGGGATTGTTGAGTCCGGTGACTCTCCAGTTGAAGACTCAGTCATGGCAATTTTACGTGACCAATTCAAGATGAGTGATATCTCTCCCAAACTTTTCGTTGCTTGCCATCGCCTGGGTTCCAACACCAGTAAGCCCAGGCCCGTATTGGTGCGTTTCCTTAGCTACGGTGTCCGTAGCGATGTGTGGAATGCGAAGACTGCACTTAAAGGCTCAGGGATCACTGTCTCTGAGTTTCTAACAAAACCCAGGCACGAAGTATTTCTTGCTGCACGAAAGCACTTTGGGTTGAGGAAGTGCTGGACATCGGAGGGCAAAATTGTTATCATGTTGCCCGACACCAAACGCCGCCGCATTGAAACCATGGCGGAGCTGAGGCCGCTTCTAGCGGAGCATCCAGCAGCGGAGTCTGACGCGGAAAAGTCAACCCCGGGGACCTCCCAGGGCAAGGGGAAGACTTCTGCACTCCCGGCAGCGAAAGCAGGGAAGGTGGAACCCAGAACCAGGCGTGCGTTGAAGTGAAGCTCATAATAGTGGTGCATTAGTACATATTCATTGTTTCTACGTTTCCCCATTGGGTACTTCTTAACTTTGCAGTGTTATACTTGCGGTACTTGACACGGTCTTGTTATTTTGGGGTAGAACAATCAGTTTTTCATCATTTTTGAGCAAAAAATGTAAACAAAGCGCTGTCTTATAAAGAGCTATGACGACATTAGTGTAATCTAAACTCTTCTTCTTTTTTTATTTTTTTATTTTGTGTCATCGTTTCGCCGTCCCGTCAGACACGTTTAAATGTCAATGTCAAACAAAGTGTACATTCGTGTGCATTGACATGGGCAGATTGGATGGTGAAGTTTTCGTTCAAAAATTGTTATGTAGCAAGTGCATTGTTTAGCTAAATTATTTTTTAAGTTTTTTTAGGGTTTTTTTTTTATTTCTTTTCTTTTTAACTTTTGTATCTCTAGCCTGTTTAATGTGGTGTTTCTCTTTCAGCAAACCGGCAAGTGTGGAGGCTGGTTTATTTTGCTGTATTTAGCAGTAGATAGTTCGTAGGATAGTTCATTTTATTTAATTATTTATTTATTATAGGTATTTATCTATTTATTGTATTTTATGACTGATGTATTTGACGACAGTTTTTTCTCTTGCTCTTCGTCTTGCTCTTCTGACAAAGATTATGCTAGCGCTTTTAGCGACGACTCACTCCATTTACATGACCAACTTGAAGCAATATTTTCTGCTTTCCCAGGAAACCTAAATATTGTTCATATAAATGCCCAAAGCATTCCATCCCACTTTGATGATGTCCACTCATCTTTCGATCTTGGAACGCTTGACGCAATACTAGTTTCGGAATCATTCTTGAAACCTGCTATGCCCTCCACTCAATACCCTCTCCCTGGTTTCAAACTCATTAGAAATGACAGAGTGGGTAAGGGTTGCGGTGGGGTTGCCATCTACTTACGTGCCGACATTCCCTCTAAAATTGTGGATCATTCCCCTCCGGAGTATTCTGGGTTTGCTGAACATCTTTTTATTGAGATTATTGTTAATCACTCAAAAATTCTCCTTGGCGTGTACTATCCTCCTTCATGCACTATTGATTACTTCTCCTCTCTTGAGCTCAAACTTGAGTCACTCACCCCTCTATATGATCACACTATTCTCCTTGGAGATTTTAATACATGCCTGCTTAAAGGGGATTCGCGAGCAAATAAACTGACATCTCTAGTCTCATCTGTCAACATGTATACTCTTCCGCTCTCTGCCACTCACCATGCTCCCCATTCTTCTCCCTCTCTCCTCGATCTTATTATAGTTTCCGATCCTAACCGAGTAGTAACTCATGGTCAATTAGCTGCTTCCTTCTCCTACCATGACCTTCTGTATCTGTCCTATAAAATTCGTTGTCACAGGCCTATGCCTAAATTTCGTCTTATTCGTAGTTTTAAAGATATTGACCTGGATCGCTTGAAACTGGATGCTAATAACATTGACTGGACTCCTGTCATAGATGCAGCTTGCATTGACGACAAAGTTTCTAACTTCAACACAATCGTCATTGGTCTATATGATATCCACGCCCCGCTAAAACGTGTCAAAGTTAAGCATCCTCCAGCTCCCTGGCTGACACAGCCTATTAAAAAGGCTATGGCATTGCGGGATAAAGCCAAGAGGTTTTACAAGAAGTGTCCCACTGAGGAAAACTTGGCCGTCTTTAAGAAGTTACGTAACCGATGTACCAAGATGTGTAGGAATGCAAAGAGGCAACATATCCACAATTCAATTAATAATTGCAGTCCTCCTCTCATGTGGAAATTTCTCAACTCTTTAGGTATCGGGAAAAGCTTCGGCGAAACTACAATCTCATTCGACCTTAGTTCTCTTAACACTCACTTCTCTAGTTCTCCTATTTCTTTGGATATTAGTACTAAACTCTCCACTATTGATCACTTATCTCGTCTGACTAAACCTAACTGTCCTGATTTCACCCTGTGTGAGGTTGCTGAGGAAGAAGTGTTGAAACTCATTAAATCTATCTCTACGAAAGCTGTTGGTGTAGATGGTATTCATGCCCATATGCTGCAAATCCTTTCCTTTGAGCTCGTTTCTGCAATTACTCATATCATTAACTTTTCTCTTGAAACGGGCTCGTTTCCTTCTATATGGAAGAAAGCTTTTGTGAACCCACTTCCTAAAACATCAAATCCTTCCAATGTATCAGAATTCAGGCCCATATCCATCCTTCCTATCTTTTCCAAAATCCTTGAACATGCTGTCCATAAGCAACTATCTCACTTTCTCCA
The DNA here is from genome assembly GCA_939531255.2 of Thera britannica. Classification (NCBI taxonomy): domain Eukaryota; kingdom Metazoa; phylum Arthropoda; class Insecta; order Lepidoptera; family Geometridae; genus Thera; species Thera britannica. The sequence continues at coordinate 2,369,180 of OW618037.2, forward strand.
CTTAAACAATCTTTTGAGTCCCTTCCAGTCTGGTTTCCGTCCCGGTCACAGTACTGTCAGTGCCTTGATAAAGGTATCTGATGATATCCGATGGGCCATGGACAACCAACTTCTTACGGTCCTGGTGTTACTCGACTTTAGCAGCGCCTTTAATTCAGTTGATTTTGATATACTTCTTTCCATTCTTTCCTCTCTCAACGTTTCTTCTTCTGCAATCTCCTGGTTTCATTCTTATCTTTCAGGTCGTTCGCAGTGTGTACGATCTGAGGAGTCCGTCTCTGAATGGTGTGATATCACTGCGGGCGTACCTCAGGGTGGTGTTCTTTCTCCTCTTCTTTTTTCTGTTTTTATAAATGCTATCACTCAAGTCATCTTCTCTCCTTATCACCTTTATGCTGATGACTTGCAAATTTATAGGCATTTCAAGGTTGATGAGATTTCTGTTGGTATTAACCAAGTTAATACCGATCTTAATAATATTCATTCGTGGGCGAAAGCTTTTGGCCTACTTGTTAACCCATCAAAATCGCAAGCCTTAATCTGTGGTAGCCCCTACATGATGAATAAGGTTCGTAACTCTTCCCCACCTCCTCTGTTTTATGCTAACTCTCTCATAGGCTACTCTGTGACGGCCAAAAATCTGGGTGTTATTTTCGACTCTCAACTGTCGTGGATAAGTCATGTTAATGGTATTAGCAAACGCGTTCATTATTCTTTCCAATCCCTCAAGCGATTTCAAAAGTTTTTACCATTTCAGACCAAAGTCACTCTAGCTCAAACTCTCTTATTACCCCTTCTTGACTATGCTGACTCCTGTTTTTTGGACGCTACAGAGGAAATCTGCAATAAACTGGAACGTCTTCAGAACTTATGCATCCGATTTATTTTTGGCCTGCGTAAGTATGATCACGTTTCAATGTTCAGGGCTCAGTTAAAGTGGCTGCCAATTCGGCGTCGCCGTGATCTGCACATCCTATCTCTCTTGTTCAACATTCTCAATAACCCTCTCTCTCCTTCTTATCTCCGTGAACGTTTCGATTTCCTTGTCCCTCATGGTGAGCCTTGCAGAACAGTTAAATCTCTTCTTTTAAAAACGCCCACACATTCCACAAGACGTTATAATGGCTCATTCACTGTTCACTCCATGAAATTGTGGAACAGTCTCCCTCATACCATACGTGCTAGTCCGTCGCTAGGTATATTTAAGCAAAAAGTCAAGGAGCATTATCTTTCCTTATAGGTATACATTGGTTTATATATAACTTGTATATATATATATATATATTATATGTATAGTGTCTTATATATCGTTATTCATGTATGTATATACTTATATATTGTGTGTATGTTTATGTAAATTATGTGTAGGTATATTTAGTTTATTTATTGTGTTATTAATACATTATACTTATATTATATTAATATTTTCAAACCCTTTTCTTGTACACGTACCCACCTCTATTTACACATATATCTATCCTTAAAGGTTTGCTGGAAGAGAACTCTTTTTAGGGTTAAGCTCGCCTTTGTACATGTCTTAACTTTACATTTTCTAAATGTTGTCTATATGTGTGCAATAAAGAATAAAGAATAAAGAATAAATTCATTGACCGAGCGAGCGAAGCGTCTAAGGCCTGTATTCAGAAACAGTGCTTGAATCTGAGTCTTAGCTTCGAAATTGCCCAAAAATGCTATTGTCCGGCATTTTTCATCCGATCTGGACGAAACATGGTACACAGACACACACAGGTTATGACTTTGTAGATCCCTTTGATTAGAGGGGTACTAAGAGCAAAAAGGGGGTTAGATATCTCCGCCGTATGAGATCCGATATCGATGATTCTTTTTTTATTTGAAAGGCAAAGGAATTTTAAGTTGGTCTCATAAAAAAATATCAGAATAGCTCGTGTGCTCGCGAGGTCTACAGCTCACAGAGCTACTAGTCTCATGCTGTCTATAATGGTATACGCCGATCATAGATGCTGCATATTGGATTTTAAAACACCAAGTTCATTAACAATAAGGTTTACTGCAGTGAAACACGCTCGATCTCAGAGGATAAACCTTGACCTTTACGATCAAACAACCTCTTGGTCTCTCGACGCTTCCCTTGGCTATTTCAGCTCACTGCGCCGTCTTATTATTTCGCTGAGCTAAAGAGAACTCATGAATTATTTATTGTGTAACATTGGACAGTTGCTATTGAATAGACAGACGTAGATTGGCAGTGAGAAGACGTCTTGCAGCTTTGAACACCGTATAGGGACACAATCAGTTGAAACGCTCGATATTTTTTAAGGGTCGGTGTCTGTCTTGACATCGTTTTATTTTGAGTTAGCATATGCATTGCATCGTTAGACGGTGAACGTCGCTGCATGGGGCATTCATCTCATGGAGCCGCAGAGGGACATTCTTCTTAAGTTATTTATAAATAGATTTTATAATGGCATCGTAAAAAGTAGTTTCATATAAATTTATTACTAAGACATTCCCAGCAGCAAGATACGAGGGTCATTACTATTTATTACAACGTTATTGAAAGCTGAAAATCATGCATTGGAATATCCAGCATATTTTATTTGATACCACCTATATTAAGCCTATACATCTACAGGGTGTCCCATAAGTCAACGTCCAGCCGAAAACGGGTGATGCGCCAAGTCATGACAGTTATCAGAAAAATATAAGAAAAAATATTTGCTAAGTAACTTTCGAGTAATGAGTATTTAAAAAAAACAGGAAAAACTGACATCCTGTGATGATCTTTTAAGTCCTGTGACGACAAATATTAACTTTTCATAAAACTTTTTTCTGCAACGTAAGCATGAATAACCCTTCTGTAAATTACAATTCAAAATTAAGCCATAACTGCCTCAGTTTTTAATGAAATCGTGGAGTTTTGGCCAACGTTTCATTTCAGATAATTACATCACCCAACTTTAACCGCCTGTACCGCAAAAAAAATGTACTACACTATCATGGCATGTAACTTTAAAAATTGGCGCATTTATCCAGGATTCCAAAATGGTATAATACTTGCTAGAGTACTCCTTAGTTTAGGAAATAAAAAATGTTTTTTCAACTAAACCGGATTTCCAATCAATTTTATTTCAATAGATAAAATGTTTGTACCCTTTAAATGATGGACTTAAAATGCTTACGCTGTGTTTTTAAGTGACTCACAATTCACAGGTACAAGTAAATACCATTTCGACAATGCAAGTAAACAGATCGATCCACCATCTTGTCGAAAGAGTAATAACCATGGGTTTTCTAGTAATTTGTTAGTTTTAGGTAAAAGTTTGAAATAAAATTCAATCATAGAGGTCTTCAATCGTGATTTTAATTTAACTACATCAAGGATTTACAGCAAATGTTCAAACTGTTAGCCTTCAGCAGTAATGCAAGCTCTACATTTCCTTAAAAAAAATCAGCTGTCTGTAAAGTCAGTTAACTGACGACAGTTGAACGTGACAACGTCATACGGCTGTCCACGCGGTCGCATTGCTCACTCAAGTAGGAGAGAGACCGATGTCGAACGCTGCCGAACGCGGAGGCCGATTGTGCCTCTTTGTCGCTCGTTCCGCGCTCTCACTTGCACTTCAAGTATTAAATGGAACGCCTCAGAGCGAGGTAACACCGCATGAGTCATGTTTTTTCGTACGAGCAGCCGGCTCCATCGAATTATAAGACGTTGTCACGTCAAAAACCATGTAATAAGACCGGCGAAGGGCGAAGGCAAACTTTAGATTAAAATCACGATTGAAGTAATCCTATGATTGAATTTTATTTCAAACTTTTACCTAAAACTAACAAATTACTTGAAAACCCATGGTTATTACTCTTTCGACAAGATGGTGGATCAATCTGTTTACTTGCATTGTCAAAATGGTATTTACTTGTACCTGTGAATTGTGAGTCACTTAAAAACACAGCGTAGGCATTTCAAGTCCATCATTTAAAGGGTACAAACATTTTATCTATTGAAATAAAATTGATTGGAAATCCGGTTTAGTTGAAAAAACATTTTTTATTTCCAAAACTAAGGAGTACTCTAGCAAGTATTATACCATTTTGGAATCCTGGATAAATGCGCCAATTTTTAAAGTTACATGCCATGATAGTGTAGTACATTTTTTTTGCGGTACAGGTGGTTTAAGTTGGGTGATGTAATTATCTGAAATGAAACGTTGGCCAAAACTCCACGATTTCATTGAAAACTGAGGCAGTTATGGCTTAATTTTGAATTGTAATTTACAGAAGGGTTATTCATGCTTACGTTGCAGAAAAAAGTTTCATGAAAAGTTAATATTTGTAGTCACAGGACTTAAAAGATCATCACAGGGTGTCAGTTTTTTCTGTTTTTTTTAAATACTCATAACTCGAAAGTTACATAACAAATAATTTTTTTTATATTTTTCTGTTAACTGTCATGACTTGGCGCATCGCCAGTTTTCGGTTGGACGTTGACTTATGGGACACCCTGTATATTAAGCATCTATATTTTTAACAGGGTGTTTAGGAGAAGCGAAATAGTATCTCTTAACAAATAAATTTGGTTTATAACAGCCAGTGAACCAACGAACTTGCAAAGATAACCAAAACGAGGAATTCACCAAGATATTACACGCTATACCTAGCTTATAATAAACTTAAAACTAGACGGAATAATTTTACATTTAAATAATATAATACAAGAGGATTTGATGTATAATCTTCTTATACTACTTTGATGAAGAGAAAGCTGATCCTAAATCAAGATTATAATTAATTCATTATATAATTTATGTGCATGTTGGCAATAATAAATTAATCTAAATTTAATTGAAACTGATTAAGTTTGAAACAAACATCCAAAGTTTTGCGTTCAATATTAATTAGTAAAATTCTAAATTTCAAACAATAGAAACAATGTAATCGAGGGAGGGCGATATAAAACGGTGAATGACTTCATCTACACAAATATTATAAAGAGGAAAGATTTGTACCTATTTTTGTATGTTTGTAATGAATAGGCTTAAAAAGTACTAGGCCGATTTAAAAAATGATTTCACCAATAGAATGCTACATTCTTCCAATTTGACATAGGCTACATTTCATTTTGAAAAAAAAGAGTTGTTAGTTGCAGTAACGTAGCTGAAATCAAATGTGTGTTGTCAACCGTAAAGCGAAACGTATAAGTGAGACACATTTGGAATTTCCTTTGACGCTACTTTGAACGCTTTATCGATCGTTTCGACTCTAATAAGTAATAACTGACAAACTAGGTTACATTGTATTTTCCGTATGACACTCATCGTGTACTACGTTCGTTATTTTTATTATAACGCTTTTATTAGTTTCACCTGTATGTATGTATGTATGTATGTATGTATGTATGTATGTATGTAACCGACCCCTTTGAGCTCGATTCTGTCCTACTTTGAACGATCAGATTTGATTCAAACTTTGCACACCTGTCAAAGGTCGATGACAATGCAATAATATGAAAAAAAAAATAAAAAAAAATGAAAAGAAATAAAAAAAATAAAAAAAAAAACCTACTTTGAACGATCAGATTTGATTCAAACTTTGCACACCTGTCAAAGATCAATGACAATGCAATAATATGAAAAAAAAATAAAAAAAAATGAAAAGAAATAAAAAAAATAAAAAAAAAACCTACTTTGAACGATCAGATTTGATTCACTGTTTATCTTTTGACATTTTTTTATAAGTAAGGTCATAATTGAACTAAAAAGTTAAAGATAAAACTGTAATAATCATTTGAAAAATTTATATTATTGTACAAAAAGCGTGGGTTTATTACAGTTTTATTTTTAACTTTTTAGTTCAATAAGTTATAAAAGCGTTTGTTTTAGTTTTTTAAACTATAATTTTTTTTTTCTTTTTAGTTTTTTTTTTTCATTTTTTTTTTTAAATTTTATATTATTGCATTGTCATCGACCTTTGACAGGTGTGCAAAGTTTGAATCAAATCTGATCGTTCAAAGTAGGACAAAATCGGGCTCAAAGAGATACAGGTGAAGCTAATAAAAGCGTTATAAAAATAAATCACGATAGGCGTTTCCATTGACAGACAAATTTCATCGCGAGAATGGTATGGCATCGCTAGTGTTATCGGCTTTAAAATAATGAGCAATCAACATTGCCCCTTTCTATACAAGGGACGGCAATAATTATTCTTAATGAGCTAATGGTGATAATTTCGCGGAGGATACAGAAAATGGTCCGCCTTACAAACGCGCCAATCCAGTCTTGCCTGACGAGCTCTTTCGCAAAATATGACACGTTTTTGTTTTCTCGGTAAAGCCTAAAACCACAAATTCGACGCCTGAACGCTGGATACGTGGGAAACATTTAACGAATGTTCAAAAACAATACAACGTTTTCTTCAACGCAAAAACATTAAAAACAGAGTTGCTTAAACAATTAAAGCCCTAAGTTATTTAAAAAGCGATGAGTGTGAAAAAATGGGCGACGTTTTAGTTGTGTGTGGTTAAAGGGACCTTGAGGCTACTGTGAAAAAATTGTTTTCATTACTCATACTCTGAAAGTAGGTCTGAAGTTGCCTGAGGGGCCTAATTGAAAGTAAAACTTTCAGCCCTAGGGAGAATCGCTTTCTACTGACAGCTGTCAAATTATAAAAAAAACAAGTTCTATTTTATTCAATCATGTTCCAACTTTCTAAAGTCTTTCTAACTGCAAGGAGGTCGTTGAACCAAATTCCAACTTTTTATTCAGCAAGTAGGTTGGAAACCCATTACAACGGTAAGAAGTTTATAAAGTCTAATTAAAGCGCAATGTAAAATTTAAATAACATAAAGATAGTATTAAATCATATATCTTCTAAATTACTTGATTAATATATAGCTTCAACTAATTATTTAAAATAACATAGATTTGAGCAAACAATTTACAACTTTTTAAATTATGAGAATGAAAATAATGGCTGAATAATGCTGGCGAGCCGAAGCCGAAGGCCCTTCAGAGAAAAAGAAAAAAAAAAACCGGGAAGGCGGCAATTCAATCTTCATTTTCACTAATTTTTCTTTCATGTTTTTATTTTTACTTTCCTTGTATTCGTAATGAAAAGCACAGTGTTTACCTCGGGTGAAAGTCTTTTAAGTCCCTCAAGCTCCATTGGCGCCCTCGCTATCGCTCTGGCGCCAAACCCGTCTCGGGACTCAAAAAACGTGACTTTCAACACTCGGGTAACAATGTACTATTGCAATGTGCACGGAATTCTTATTTTGACACGTTCAAACAGTCTCTAAACTATAGTGCCGTTTTTTCCACAATTGTATTAAAATAAACCATCTGTATTTCCTTTAGCAAACAGAATGCGTAATACTTTATTATTACCGAATACTCTATCACTAGAATTTCTCTAATTTACTTTGCACGTAACTCATTTATTCCGGCAGCGTAGTCTATATTCTGCGAGTACTAGAGTAACTAATGGAACGCCACCGAGCTATTTGCATATAGGTATTTCTCTACAAACTTCACTCGCTTCCAAGTCTACGAAAATACTGAAAATGTTAGGTTGAGGGCTACATTAATTACTTCGATCACACACTCGACAATGACCATATACTCACACGATGCTTCTCATAGATAGAAACCAGTGGACCATCGCTAGAGCCGTTATTATTTTTCATAAGCTCACAACCACGATCACTCGAAGATTTTCTAAGTTCATTGACTGTCGATCAATAAGTTAAAAGTTCCATAATTTCCAGGCTAGATTTATAAAGATACCCTTCACAAGTTTATTGACAAAGTACTCAAGATCATCTTAAAAGTTTCTAGGACTTTTAGGTTAGGTACATAATGCGTTGGATAAAAAACTTATAAACACAAGTTTTATACATAAAGATTTCTCTTAACAGCATTGCTAGGCAAACACGGGTATTCAAATGAGCAAGGCAAGTTGAAAGGCTCCCAAGAGAATTTCTCGAAAGCCTTCGAGGAGTATAGCGATGCTATCTCGGAATAACATCTACGTAATTACTGCCTCGAGCTATGAAAGACGCTACTGTCTTGAGAATCGCCAAAGAGACTGCGCTTGCATGCCTTGGGCAAGAATACTTTTGACCATCTAGGGAACATAAGTTCCTACTAACGACCCAAGGGCTGGTCCTACCCCACACAGAGAATCAGTAAAGCTAGTCAAAGGGCACCGCCGCCATGCTTTTAGAAACTGCCTGCAGTCGGTGATCTGGTCTCTGTTGTCTACCTTTCGTTAGATAGGCATACAGTACAGACAGATACAAATCAGTTCGTTCTTTTTCATCAATGTTAATGTCAATTCAATATTAAACAAAATAGAATAACAGTAAAAAAACACTACGTACTAAACACGGTACTTATTAATTAGTGCGGTTACGTAACCTTTGTTATAGGGATTAGGATCAACGCTCATAAAGCCACATCCAATTCAAAAGCGAAGCGAGACATCAAGCTGCAAGCGGACATAACAAATGAATCCAAAGTATTTGATATGAGCGCTAGCGTTTTACAGACAGGATACTGAAGGGTATTACGATTAGTAAGCAGTGTAGCACATGCATAGCTAATGACCAGACGATCAAACAAGGAGGCGTTATCATTATTACACTGGAGTTTAACTACGCACGTGTGTTGATTTCATAAGTGGTGGTCTCGAATACAAAAGTGACGTTGCTGTCTATTTAGGGGTGTTGATTCTCAAATGAAAACAAACAAAATTATTAAGGTATTCGGTAACTAATGTACTGTATGTTAAGTACCTAATGTTTGTTCCAGGAATATTGTCCAAAATTATAAAAAAAAAACAATGCAGTGGTTGCTCGCTTATCGCTCTGCAAATGATAAACCGAGGTCTTATTTGCCGTTCTGGTAAATAATTACGCTAACACGCGATACGTGTTCGCAGACCGCGTAAAAACACTTGTTTTCATTATTTTATGGTAATATGTGACAATTTAACACGCGGTCTTTTCGTCGATGGTATACAATACAGACTTTGTTTAAAACTTTTTACCAGCAGCGTGTATTGTTTTTACTATGTTTAAAATATTACTGGCAGTATGCTTTTTTTAGACGTTGGCAATATTGAAAGCTATAACGAATGTTCTTTTCTGACTTAAATAGAGGTGGTTCGAAATCCATACAAAAATCTATTTATATTCGAACAACCTTAAGACATATTTTTGAAAATAGTTAGTTTATATTATTTTCTAGATCAGCAAAATATCATAAGCAACGTTCAGCAAAAGCCTATAGTATGCGTTACGTGAAGACACGTTTAGTGGTGAGCTCCGGCAATAAATCACTTGGAGGCAAAATAATAGTACACAATGTACGTAATAAGATTCTTATAAAGGTGCTTAGTTATACAAATCGATTAATTATTCAAAGGAGGAAGATTATTCACTGTAAGTTAATATTATATCCCTAATAGCAGTTCACGAGTTAATTTTCAAGACGATCCTAACAAACTAAGCATAGAAGTGTAAAAAATCGTTAGAAACTAAGCCGTAGTTTGTTGCCTGTTCTTCCAGGCTTGGTCGAGTGGAACTGGCACCTAGACTCACCTAGCTTTAAGACGTTTCAAAGTGATCCTTGTGATAAGTTGAATAAATAAATTTTTGATTTGATTAAATTGGTGAGTGCGTTGTTTTATGAATGTAGATTATACCCTGGATTATCACATTAGGCTGGTTTTTATCTTATTTCGTAGTCCAATAAAACGGAGGTAAAATAAAATAACTAAAATAAATAACTGTTAAAATTTGTGTTCTTTAATTTATGATAGTTTCGCCGAAATTATGTGTATGTGTACAGAGTCCACGAGGAAGAATTTACGAGAAATGCTAGGTTTATTATATTACAAGGATGGAAGCCCCTGCTATCTCTTGGAAGTCTGTCCCCAACCGCATAATGTTTTTGACTTGCCGAGGTCACAAAGCTGCTTTTATTACAAACTTTCAACAGAAGCAAATGACGTCATTGGTATGACGTCACATTGCATAGCTTTGTAAATTTCTTTACTTTGCTTTTAATGAGATTGTTCGCATTGTTGCGTAACCAATGGGTTCTATTTAGCTCGGTTGTAACTACGTCACCCGGGCTGACCACTTGCTTACAATTCTAAGAACTGTAGGTGCCTTGCCGTTGTTAAATTATTACAATTCTTTATTGTACTGTACCTACACTAAACGTACCAAATCATTTACCAGTCGACCCGAAATTTGATTTCGTATTTCTGATAATCCTGTCAAATGACCAATCTCCATAATCATCCATCAACCACAACTTTTAACTAATACCTCGTCCTCCAGTCATTTTGTGTCATGATTTTCTTATTTATCCCGAATTAATTTATTTCCGAGAATCAACACTAAAATTTACAATACAGTTTTAATTGTTTACTGCTCAATATTGTATAACCCTCTCAAACAATATATCATCAAAGAGTCTAAAGCTTGAATGGGTTGGGTAGATTACTTCGTGCTAAGATATTTGAGAGGATATTTACCGTAGGTGGGGGGGGGGGGGATTAGGGATGAAAGTAGTGAAACTATTTGCCTTTCTGTATATCCAATAGTCCCGATTTACCCTCAGTAAAAGTAAGTTCGTACGTGCTAGTGGCACACATATTGACATATTGAGTTTTCAGGCCGCTCTAAGGCCTTCTATTGCTTCATGACCGCTGTGCTTTCCGAAACACGAATTAAATGTAAATTCTGCAGCAGACGACACCCATATAAATAACCACGTAGAACGTAGCTTAGGCACGATTTTATTATCTTAAAGACCTAAGTAATTAAACCAAAGGCTAGATTTAATGGCCTGGCAAAGAGGAAGATAATACTGCGTTAGTGTAACATTACCATTTTAATAAGCTATGACTCTATTATATTCTGTGCTCAAGGTTTGTCGTCTGTCATTGTCATGGAATATCAAAGTATTTGGCGCGCTATCAGGCAATTCAAGAGGAAGAAGAGATAGATATTAGGATTCGTCGTTTTCTGACATTTTGGAAAGTCACATAGTTTTTCATTTTAATGGTTTTTCTGGTGTTATTTTGAGTTTTGTTGTGTAATTTTGGTGGTATTTTAACCAACATTACTTGAGGTCTTAGATCAAAGTGTAAAATGTGATATTCTGATTTGATCGATAATATTTCTGATGATTTTGAAAACTAACGACCATCATTTGTTTTCAAAGTCAAGTAGGGCCGACTTGTTTATGACAGACTTGATTTGACGAAAAAGTATTTTATTAATGTAATATATCCTCACTCGACACTGGCAAAATTGATCCAAAATGGACAGATGCCATTAAATAATAGCTGGGGTACCACAAGGAAGCGTACTAGGTCCGGTCCTTTACCTTCTTTATACAAGTGATATTCCCGTCCTAGCCAATAATACCATTGCAACCTTTGCTGATGACACTGCCATAATGGCTGTCGGAGGCACTCATGCAGAAGCAGCTGAAAAGGTACAAGTAGCTGTTAATGAAATCCATGATTGGACTAGAAAATGGAGAATAAAACTAAATGAATACAAATCGGTTCATATCAACTTTACTGACAAGAAAGATCAATACTGTGCGGTATTCATTAACAATAAAATCATTCCATATGGAAACACAGCTAAATACCTTGGTATGACTCTTGACGCAAAGCTGCGCTGGAAAGCACACGTCAAGAAGAAAAAAGAAGAGATAGAGTTACGCTACAAGAGGATGTACTGGCTGCTTGGAAGGCAATCTACTCTTTCAGTGCCTAACAAACTTTTGTTGTACAAACAAGTCCTAATGCCGATATGGACTTATGGTATACAGCTGTGGGGCTGTACCTGTAAAAGTAATACTGCAATAATTCAACGATTCCAGAATAAAGTGTTAAGGGGCATTGTTAATGCACCCTGGTACGTGAGAGACGAAGATCTGCACCGGGACCTCCAGATCGAATTCGTTGATAAATTAATTAAGAAATTCGCAGAAGCTCACGAGAAAAGACTTCATCACCACGTGAATGTCGAGGCCATCCAGCTCCTCGATAACACAGACAAAGTGAGAAGGCTCAAAATAATCAAACCTTTTGAGTTAGTGTAATGTTATAGTTATTGTGCAGTAATAATAGTGCTACTTTTAATGAACACAAGAACAAAGTGTCACCACAAAGTGTAGAGACTGTAAGAAAAGTGCCGATGGACACATTCTTAGTAATATTATTTTCTATCAAAATAAGTTAAAGCAAAATTGCTCATTAGCCTACTTGGCTAGATTGTAATGTTATTAGGGTACCGCATCAAAGGGGTATACTAATTTAATGAAAAAAAAAAAAAAAAAAAAAAAAAATACATTGAAAGCTTAGGTGTTAGATTGTGATGAATTAATACGATTCTGTAAAGTGAGAGCTTTATTGAAGATAATTCTATTGAAAAAAGGGCCCTTTTATATTAGTAACAGAGCATAGTGAAATCCAACCTTAACCTTGTAAGCTACGTCACAAGCGCTTACATTGTTAAAAACTGTACATAAAAACCTATGATGGTAATAAAAGCTGCAGATTATTCTTACTTAGTCAAGCGTCGACGCTTTCTAAGTCTTCTTTTGCGAGCGACCGTAGAAAGCAACCTGACACTGTTGTTCCTAGGAAATCTATAAATAAATTGGCGCCTGTGTTTCTCTACTAATAAATAAATGCCAGAAGGAAAACTTTACGAACGTTAATTTTTACATCGATATTGAATTAAGCAAGTCGTTGCACCTAATTAAGACCTGCTGATATAATCAGCCTGTGAAACACGTACTGACTCTCGTCGGGAAATGCTTATTTTAATTTTCAAAATGGTCTAGTTTTTTCATCTGGTGTATCTGCCATTACTTCTGTATCACGCCCGCTAGATACATGGCACTGTGTCCATCACACAGAAAACAAAGAAAAGAACTTCGAGTCCATACAAAAAAGGGGGGAACGCAAATAGTTACTACGGCTTACATAATTTGGCTGGCGGTGCTTGGGCCGATCTCTCAGTGTCTAAGTAATTGTGTGTGTGTGTGTGTATACCTATTTGTTTATTACTAACATAGTTTCTAAGTTATTATGTCGTGTTACTAACCCCTATGGATCAAGGTCTGAAATAAAGTTTTTATTTATTATTTATTATAATAGATGGCGTTGTTTTTTTTTTCAATGCAAAAATACGGTTCGGGAATCAAAGCCGAGACGTTGATTGACTGCGCTACGGAGAATATAATTTACAAGGCGAAATTATCAATCATCCCACAAAGGCATTATTCGCCTTCTCGCTCACCACTTGTAACTTATGTAGGTAAGGTAGCCCCCAACTCCTCAGCCACAGTCGACTGGTCCATTAATTCTGAGACAAAACTAACTAGGCGACTCGCTCCGCTTTTCGCTTGGCTCGTTCAAATTCTCATTATTAAAATATACGACACCTCAATATGGGTGCGTAAACTGCGTAGTTCTATTATTTATTCTGTGGTATATACGGGCAGATATTGGCATAACGTACCAGCACAAAACAATGCTAATGAATGACAAGGTTGTAGATGGTTATGGTGGCAATAATAATAGTTTGAGCCGAATATTAATGAAAAGCTGCGCAAATAAGGCAAGGTTTTTGCATTCAAAGTTAATAAAAGTAAGAGCTCTTTGTGAAGGGCTCGTCCGGGGAAGTACAACCACCATGCCTATTTCTGCCGTGAAGCAGCATTGCTGTGTTTCGGCTTGAAGGGTGTGGGTGCCGGTGAAATTACTGGCACGTGAGGATAAACATCTGTATGCCTCAAGTTGATGGACGCAGGGCAGTGCATCGTAGGGCACGTTTCTGATGTGCGTGACCAAGGCAATGCTTTATTATAGGCGATGGTTACTACTTAACATCAGGTGGCCCATATGCTTGTTCCATCAGCCAGTTGTAAAGAAAAATTAAAATATCTAGTTAATCTGTCTCTTGCTTCGTATAAAACTTTGAAACAGCAATTCTTGGTACTGCTAGTAATCAATCACCACGCTCCAATGCCCTCAGGCACCTTACATTCGTTAAACATAACAGACATTACATATTGAAAAAATCAAAAGGTTTCTTAGAAGCATCACAATATTTATGATTCTTAAGATTAACTAACGCAACACTCAACAACTGTTAAGCAAACATACTGTTGCTGCCGTTGCGCAAGTAACTTTTTTTATTCAACTAGCTGATGGAACAAGCATATGGCCCACCTGATGTTAAGTGGTAACGTCAGGAACGTGCCCTTCGATGCACTGCCATCAACTTGAGGCATAATGTGCCTCATGTGCAGTAATTTCACCGACAGGTATTTTGTTTCTTGTCGAAAACTAATAAAACCTTCACATAGACCTTCATATTTCCATAGAATCTTTCATCCCCTATTCCCTATTGTTATTTTACATCCTTGAGGGTAAAACTTTAGCCTAAAAGTTACACGCTTCTAGCACTAAAAATTACGATACTTCCATACAACTTTCATCATCAACATTTCGTCTCCCCTTTCAACCCCTTCGATCGATGTATTTAGATAACATCTAGACGTCACGTTGGCAGACACATGACGTATTAGACAGTCTATGGCGACCTGGTCTGCGACCAGCCTATGGGTTAGTCGAATATGGATCTTTATTAAACGCATGTGGATTCTTTTTATAACTGACGGTCAATACAATAACGTAAGACTATCGCTACATAATTCTACCAAGAGTTGGGCGACGCAGGTAAATGCTGAGAGGGGCGTACACTCATCATTGCATATCATAAGCAAATTGCTCACTTATCCAATTTGCAGGACAATCGAATAGGTTCATTGAATCCAATGAAATCAAAGGCAACACGATTTGACCATACAATTTGCGCTTTATTTGGTGGGCAATAAGGACTATGTGAGTTGAACGGATGTTTCATGTCCGTTGGCAGCCAATATAACATCTAACAGTTTATTCAATAACGAGATGTGATTGGGACCCTTTGCATGCCGACTATGACTGGCTGATGGGCCAGACATGACACCCCGTCCTCTTATATTGCTTTAACAAGAAATTTAGCTTCTATTTTAGTACGCACTTCACTTGAAGGAGACTAATAAACAGCTGCGAAGCTTTATTACAAAGTAAGCTTTACTTTTTCCCAGATTTCATTTCCTCTGAACTTTATTACTTAAGTCTTATTGAACTGTGTTCTACGCAGATAAAATACCTAGGTAAATACATACATACATCAAACCACACCTTATTTCCATGGGGGTAGGCAGAGATCACGGATTTCTACTTGGAAATATTTATTTTTATTACTTTTATTTCGTTTTGGAATAAAACCACAAATAATTTATTCAGCCAACGGCAATTAAAATTTGCGCATCAGCGAGATGCAATCTAAAAAAAATTACAATGCATGACCATAAACTAATAAGATTTTATAATTAAGCAGATCTGATAAAAAGTTGTCGCTGGTCGAGAATATTCTATCTGTGGAGTGCGTCCTGTTTGTAGACTAGACCGGCTGGGATAGCCAGTTCTTCAATTAATCAATGCAACCAACACAAATACAATGCAGCTCTGCCCGGGCTGTGGGTAATTGGGTATGCTCGATGCTCAGGAATAGTGTTGCAGGTGTAATTTCCGAGAATTCACTCATTGCTATTTCTTAGAACTAATATTATTCCTGGTCGGCTTTTGTTCCGTAACTAGGCAACTAAGAAATTCTCCGTTATATAATTTTAATAGAAACTGCGCTACGTCGCTCGAATGTAATGAATTACGCATTTTCTTAGCGGTTCTGTTTATTTCGTTGATTATTGAAATTAGTGAGGTAAAATTGTGTCAAAGTGTCTATTGTACGTTCTCTAGAGAGTAAATCCGAGCATCGCTATCAAGTCTGTATAAAGACAGTGTTCTAAGGAACATGCGCACGCGCTTTGTTTTCAAAACGACTGTTTCTACTTATTAACACGATACGGAGAAACCTACAGTTTGTAAATAGATCCATATTCTTAACACTTCGACGCCGACGGCCCAGTCATTCGGCACTTGCTTCTAAGCAAATCAATACAGGCAAACATAATTCAATCATTAAGGATAAATATAGACTACCTAACCTACTACATAACAACATACAAACCATGTACCTATGTTATAAGACTATATTCGATGACAATAACAAACCCTGGCTCAAAAACGGAGTCTTTCCATAATTTAATCAGATACATGTTTTGTTGTACAAAGTTTCGAATATGGAAGAGTTGATGAGAATTTAGAATAACAATCTCCATAGATTATCCATGCATCCTTTTTCAGATGCTATGCATATGTATACCGATGCTATGCATATTCACACAGATGCTAATTAGTTGAATTTCTTTTAGCTAGGAACTAGTTGATTGTGAAATACAAAGTCATTAATTAGTAGTTTTTTTATATCGTGTTAATGAATGCCAACATTGGCAACGACCACCCAGTTTGGCAGTGTAGGTATGGCGACTATTTAAATTTATGTCATTTTTTACGCAAATACTTTACATGCATTTATTTTTAGTGACTGTGTATGTTCATAACTAGCGGCCTGTCCCGGCTTCGCACGGGTTGACATTTATTTTTTAAAAACAAATATAGCCTATGTTACTCAGGGTGAATGTAGCTTTCCAATGGTGATAGAATTTTTGAAAGCGGCACAGCAGTTTTTGAATTTATTACTATCTTTGTCGTTTAGCGTATTAAGCCTAGAATAAAAAAAAATACGCAATAATCCCAAATGTTGACCTACAACTTTCAATTCAAAGGCAAATAATAAAAATGCATGTTTTGTTACCAGTCAAGATTCCATTGAGCAACACTTGAGCACAGTGAAGCTTGTTTATCTGTCCCTACAACTATTTAATATGCTATCGATGGAGTTAACCGGGGTCGAGTGACCCATAACTCTGGTCCCAGCTTATGGAGGCGAGTGGAAAACACCAATTTACATTTTTCTACGAAACTGTTTGAATTTAAACACCTTTCTTTTGTGGGACCGATTACGATTCATTCGATTCTGTCTGTTAGCTACGTAGAATATGTAACGGGCCCAGACAGATAAAGTAGAATATGGTTTTTTTTAAACTTTAGTTTTTTAGCACTCGAAACAATACATGTTGAGAAGCTTTGCGCAAAATGTCGTTACTAAGAAGAGTTTTATTCAACGACGACAACGGTTATTTTTTGTGATTAATAGTTATTTCGTTTCGCATGGTCAGCTTACCCTTAAGGTCGTTATTAATTTATTAAAGACAGCAAAAGCAGTCTCCATAAAAATCATAATTAGGTTTTTTTTAAAGAACATTAAAACATTCTAGTTTTTCATTAACTTGATTGCGTTTCAATTGAATAATTATTCAAGGCTAAACATTCCACGTGAGCTAATAAAGGGACCAATTACGGCACGCCCTGATTAGGGCATCCTCCCTTGCGATAATTGCCTACTAAAAACGTTTAATTACCTACGTTAAATCCTATACCTATAGTCAATCAGTAAACACTAGGTTTTTTGATGATGTCGTCGGTCGTCGTGAAATTTAAATTTATCTGACTAGTTTTGCTGCTCACTAAGTTTTTATAAAGCTTCATGTTCATTATCTACCATAGTTGATCCTGAGTCCTGATCCGTTAAAGTTTTTCCTCTCGGTAAAAAAATCATGCAAGTTCCAAAATGAAAACCAGACTATTGAAAAATCACGTCCTAAAAATTATGAGACACCAACAAGCAGATTAGAGACGCAGCAAACACCACAAGACACAATTCATTTTCACACAGGTATCCCTGATAGGTAAACTTATAACTTTGTAAGCCCTGCGCCGCGCCGTCAGGCTTATAACGAAATCTGGAGCACATAATTATGATATGTGACATGCATATCACCCTTCGCCATGTGCCGCGTAGGGTTGTTTGGGTGCAGACAAAAAATCAGGTAAACGATAAAATGTGAGGAAACTAATGTGTATTTTTAGCTGAAAAAATGTCAACAACATACGAGGGGAGGCTGATAAGTTCGCGGCCTAAGGTACTTAAATATTACCTATCGTCTTATTATCGAAATCACTTATTGCGTGGTTCAATGGTATTTGAAACAACCATCTAATTAATTTTTAAAGTCATAACTCAATATTTTGTGGAACATCAAACAACATCATGTCAGCCGAATTTACGAATTCTCGCAATTTGGAACACCGTGCCGTAATAAAGTACCTTGTAAAAAAGGGGAAATCGTCAAAAAACATTTTTGAAGACATGTCATCTATTCTTCAGGATTCTGGGCCTTCATACACGATGGTTAAAAAATGGGTACGTTTATTTCAACAAGGACGAGAAAGCTGCGAAGATGACCCCCGCCCGGGACGTCCAATAACGGTAGTGACCGAAGAAAATGTTAAAAAAGTCGAAAAATTGGTACTGGCCGATCAAAGAGTTCAATTGTGGCAGATAGCAGAAGAGTTGCAGATCAGCAAAGAATGGTTTGAAGAAATTTTACATCAACATTTGAGCATGAAAAAAAATTGTGCGCGTTGGGTACCAAAAATGCTTAGGCGCACAACAAAGAGCGACGTCTCCAGGCTTTCATGGATTTTTTGGAGTTAGACGGCGAAAATTTGGACGCAATTTGCGATCGTATCGTGACCGTTGATGCAACATGGGTTTGCCAGTATGATCTGGAGTCCAAAAAAGAATCCATGCAATGGATGAAAAAAGGAGAAAGGGCGCCGAAGAAATTTAAGGTGGAAAAGTCAGCGTCAAAGCTTTTTCTGGGATAGCGAAAGCATTTTGCTAATTAATTACCTACCTAAGAGAACTACAATGAATGGTCAGTATTATGCAAATTTATTGGCTCAGGTCCGTCAGGCCATTGTTCAGAAGAGACGCTGGAAGTTAGCGCGTGGAGTGCTCGTTTTGCAAGACAACGCGCCCGTTCATAAGGCGCGCATTGCGAGGCGGGCCCTACAAGACACCGGCTTTTCTGAAATAGACCATCCTCCCTACAGTTTAGACCTAGCTCCTAGCGACTTTTTCCTTTTTTCCAATTTGAAAAAGAACTTAAGGGGCCGGAGATTTTCAGATGACAATGAAATGATAGCCGCCGAAAATACACATTTTGAAGGCATAGGCAAGGAATATTTTTTTGGTGGTTTAAAGGCGTTATACGCCAGATGTAAGAAGTGCATATGCCTTGAGGGAGATTATATTGAGAAATAAAAAATATAAAACTTGACTTTTCGTTCTTTAAGTACCTTAGGCCGCGGACTTATCAGCCTGCCCTCGTATGTTCAGGGGTAACACTTTATATTGTTGACTGAGCAAGTTCTCAAGTTTTTAGGATCAATTTATCAATTCTGTTAAAAAAATAAATAACTACGCACGCGTGAAACTGATAATGTGATATAAATACAATTATATTGGATTCGGTCCATAAACAGGTAATTTGTACAGATAAAACCACGGCAATCATAATAATAAGTATAAATGCGAAAATGTTTGTTACTCAATTACGGCTCTGCAATTAATATGGATGCTGTTTGTGATTTGGAATAGCTTAGAGTTACTTTTTAATCGGATACCCCGCAAACGAGTTGCGACCGTAAGCTAGTAATGAATGGAAAAAAAACTCACCGTTTTGCTTCAAGTGGTTCAATCTCCATAGGTGGCGGTGGCGGTGGCGGTGGCGGTGGCGGCGGCAGAGGCGGTAACGACTGGATGCTAACTTCCATCGGTGGTGGAGCATCGGGCATATCGGATCTCTCCTGTGCCACCTTAGCTTCCGATTTATGTTCCACGCTCACGTCAGGTAAACTCAGCGCAGGTAAACCAAGCTCAGGAAACTCTGGTAGTTCACACTCGGGCACGGATGGAGCGACGGGAGAGGTGACGACGGAAGGTGCTATAGAACCATCAGTTGTAATCGAGAACTGCACATCGCCGGCTATGCCTGCCAGGTTGGGTAGGTCCAGCGGCATTTCTAGCTCTGGCACCTGTCGGGAATGGCGGTATGAACAACCAAATTCATTGTTCTATCACACAACATAATTCAATCAACCCAAACTAATTCCAGAGATATTTGATACACCTCTGGAGAGAGTTATGCTATGACATAAACAAGCATTTAACGAAATAAATATTATTTTGGACACTTGTCACACTCACCATTCCAATGCCCGGAGCGTACATATATTCGTCGGTCTCTCGTTTCAGCACATCTCTTTTCATGATAGAAGAAGGTGCATCTTCTAACAAACTTTTACTGACAACTTTGGAGCTAGCAGGAGGTATGAAAGCGGGCGTTTTGGACAATGTGCCTAGATATGGACTCTCGCTCGTATTGAAAACCAGGAGTTCGCTGATGCTCTCTAAGCTGTCTACAACTGCGCTTAAGTTGAAGTCTTTTGATTTCGGAGCATTATGCTCTGCCACTTTGACATGATAAAAGTGGAGTTTCTCCTAAAAAAAACATCATCTTAATTTATATTGTTATAATTATGATTACACGGAACAACTTAAACTGTCAGGTGTAACGTACCTGTAAAGATTTTTCATGTGACTGCCCCTGAGTCTTCCCACTCAGAGTTATTTGTTTCGGTTCATGTTTGTATCCATTCAAATCGAATACAGATCGGTAATGTTCTTGCTTTATAGACGCTGGATATTTCGCACTGGAAAATACTTTGATAGCCTTTTGCATGCCGGTCAACTTCTCGACCTTGGCTCGCGACGTATCGATCCTTTCATTGATTTTGCTTGTTCTTTGCATGTTCTGTTGTATTCTCGTTAAGATACGTGAGAATACATCATCTACTATCCCGTTGAGATTATCAAGTGTGTCTGCTATTTGGAGAATAGTTTCCTCCGTGCTCAGATCGCTAGCAATAAGGTTCACTTTATAAATACCATCCATAGCTAAAAGCTTTCACACGTAGATTCTGAAACAATACGATTGGTTGTTGACGGCTACGATGCTATCATAACATTTAAATAATTCCAATTTGAAGTAAAGAGGTGGTTGAGTATAACAACAAAGTGAATTTAGATCAGTTATTGAGAATGTAGACTATTAGGGGAGTTGTTTGTTAGTATGTATTTTTAAATTAATCATCTAGCTCTTACCTACTTAGCTTCTTAGAATCACCTAAAATAAATTAATAAGGCACAAGAATTATCACTAGACAACACATCCACTTTTAAATACATATGTGTGTAAATTTTGTCCTTTCGTTTTTTAGCTATTTGTAAAGCTTTATAGTTCATTATTATTTACAATTCAGTCACTGATAGTCTTATAACACAAACTCACTAATTTACTAGATTATAATTCAATTCTTAGTGGATTTTAACGTTGGCGAATTGGCAAGCAACGAATGTAAATTGTCATTGGCTGGGTCAGTGCTCCATGAGAATCGGCAATACGCTTCTGGGGACATCATCGGATCCAGTATCGCAGACTCGTCGGCAAGCTGTCCGGCGGAGAGCATGTTATTGAGATGTTTGTTGATGACAGCGTCGCCGGGACTGACGTACCCACCAGGCGCGGCCGGCTTCGATGGCACATTGTTCTGTATGGGCTGTTTATGACTAGGCAAGGATTGCAACTGAATGTAGCTGCTTCCGGCACCGTGCTTAGCCGGCTGTGGCAAGGTTGGCATGATCGGTAAGCTCTCTGGACCAAGAGTTTTAGCCGGCGAAGACTTAAGGTCGGGGAAATTGAGCATCGATCTCACTTGAGCGTCTTCGGGCCGCACATATCCTGACGAGAGCGGGGGCTCCCTTCGAAGACTAGGCGGCGAAACACCGGTCGTGAAAATCGGTGGCGACAATGCGGCCATGACGTAACTCGAACTTGTCGACTGTGGCAGTATCATTGGCGGTGGATTCGTGACAGGTGCCGGAGCCGACTGCACGTACCCGGTGGCAGGACTGACGACAGGTTGCTGTATATAACCACTAGCAGGATTCTTATTGAAATCTTCATTAGTAAAGTAAGGGGCACTTTCGTGCGATGCTGAGTCGGAGGTCGAGCAATCTTCTTCGTCTCTCGGCACATCGCTGCCATTAACTCGGACAGGTTCAATCTCCAAGCGCAGCGACGAGTCTGAGTTGTCGTCCGACGTGGACGCCTGCCGGTCCACCGGGCCACGGGAAGCTTCCGACAACACCGTGCTGTCGGTGTGGTCGCTAGCACCACAGTTGGCACTCTCATCCTTTTGTTTGATATCTGTGGAAACCGTAGCTCTGCTGTTAGGCAGCAATAACATTTCATCAGATGGTGGTTTTTCATCTTTACTTGTTGGATTCCAGCCACCAAAAGCATATTTTGATGTGTCTTTCTCAGGGATACCTAAGCCATTTGGTAGGACTGGTTTTATGTCTTCCATTTTACGAATTTTTTTGTAACATTTGATTGATCCATACATAATAGCCACAAGAGCAAAAACAGTCATGAGAATGTAAGTCATAGTAAGGCCATCTCTACTTCTGCATGCCAGTTGACTGAAATCACTCCATTCACCTGGGAATTCTAAGTTGCCAGTGTGATTAGGTAAGTTTACTTCCATTGAGTCTGACAACACACCATGATTTGGATCTTCATCATAGTTAACTGCTCTGACTCTGTACTTTTCTACTGCTACTCCTCCTGCACAGTTAACAAGCTCGAAAGACAAATTGGTTGAATTGAATATTTCCTCCTGTTGGTCATCCCTGACCCTTGATATTTGATATGTATCAACAGTTCCTCCAGGCTTGTTTGGTTTTTCCCATCTGATCTTATCTGGGTTGTTTTCTATTATTGGTGGTTTTAATTTACTAGGGGGACCTATCCTGGTTCTAATAAAGATGCCATTCAATGGACTCTTTTGAGAACAGCTCCTGATTGCCGAATTGCAAGCTGCAACTGACCATGAATAATTAGAGAATCCATCAAGGCCTTTCAGTTTAAAACTCCTTCTCACCAAATCTTTGTCATTATCAGGCACTGGATCAAAATCATACTCTTCAGTGTAGTTGTAGATAACATATTTACCTATTACTCCATTTTTGTCTTGTGGAGGATCCCATGATATAACAACAGAGTCACTTTCAACTGCAGTAACTTTTACATTTCTTGGACTTGATGGGGTGTCTTCAGTGGTAGTTACTCCAGTAGAAGCATTTTCAATTCTTTTCGATCCATAAGTAGTGTTAAGAGCTAACCAAAACTGATAAGTTCTGTATGGTTTAAGATCAGTGATATTTACTGCCATCTGTTTTGGGTTTGTTATGTTGACAGTAGAGTTTTCGAATGATGAATCACACACATTACTAGTATCTTTGACAGGACAGTAAGAAATGCTATAACCAGTAATAATGTGCTCTTGCAAAGTACAGGCCATGGTCCATGTTATAGTAACAAATGACTTTCCAGGAACACCATGATCTAGTTTGACAGGAAAACCATACATTGGAATCCCATCTTTAGAAATATCACATGTGGCCCAAACCATTCCACTAGTTTTAACTCCTTTATTGGCAGAAATAGCAAACTGGTATCTATTTTCTCTTGGCAAATCTATAACATGGTTTGTTTTATTAGGTTCCAAAATAGTGAAATTAATTCGACCAGCACATATTTTCGTAGTATTATGTTGACACCAAAAAACGGTGTAGTTATCAATATTGTTTAAGCCCAACCAGGATAATTTGTTAGTGCCATTTTCATAAGCCAGCTTTGTAAATGATGATACTTTTAAAGCCACAGTATCAGTGTTAGGGGGGATGTAAAGGTGGCTTTTGTTATGTGATGATCCTATATTATTAAAGGACCAAATATCAACATTTATGGCTCCCAGAGATGCATCTTCAAGGACAACATAACTCAAGCTCTTCTTGTTATCAGCGAAAAGTGTTTTTGGATTCCCTGTTCCTTCATGAGCAACAACTTTATAAGTGAAATTAGCTCCAGCTTCTTCATATTCTTCTAATTGTTTCCAATAAACATATATTCGCCTTGTAGTCTCAAATGAGTTTTGATCAAAAGCTCCCACTACTGTATCTGGTGGTCTATTAGGCCTTTCACTGGCTGTATAAAACACTATGTATGTAAAATCAGACCAGAACTCTTCTTTGACTGCTTCTTTAGTTTTGATATATATCCTCACTTCATATTGCATATGGGCATAGGGCAAGCCAGACAGTAGGAACTTGTATGTTTTGTCTTTAGCTGGCAGGCTAGATGTATTTACCTTGCGAAAATATGATGTATTATCAATTTTAGCTATTTGATATTCTATTCTATGATCAATTCCATGTGGCAAAAAATCAACCATATTGTTAGGAATACTCCATTGGAGGAGAACACTATGCGTACCATTACCTAAGACTTTTAAATTTAATGGTGGGTTTGGCTTTACAATTGCAAAGTGATCTATAGTGAAATTTTGTTCATTACAGCCAAAGTAATTGCACTTTTTCAAATAGAAGATAAACTGTTTGTCTTGCTGTCTGTATCGGGGTTGACCGCTGCTGTTCCAAGCGCAATACCTGAATCCAACACTTTTTGTATCATTGCAAACATCAATAGAATTGCCCTCCGTCAATAATGTTAATGAGTAGTTTGTGACAATGACACCTTCTGGGTTCAACCAAGTGCAGTTTAAAATGTCAAGATTTTGTGATTTGCAGGTAAAATCAGTGACGTTCTCCGGTGGAGAGTCAACGATGACACGAGTGGTGCAAACCCTTTTTGTTACTTTGTTTCGGCAATAGTATGCATAGACACCTTTTTTTTGATGACTCATATACAGTTTTCTTGTAGTTGCATTCAGCTTTTCTGACGCGACAGGAACCCCACCGATAACAAACTCGAGATCGTCGGGCGAGTAATTTTCGTCCTGACAAAATATCTCCATTGGCATTCCATGCAACAGCTTTATATTTCCCTCGGGATAAACAGCTATCGACAAGTTACCGATCCCTTGACACGAAAAAATGTACGGTAAAGTTATCAACCACTGGATTGTGATACACCAAAACCACAGACCGAACTGTGGACCACTTCTAAAACCGCACTTCCTAATTCGAGTGTAATTCGCCATAGCTGAGAAAATTTAATATCACTCCATTACGAAATGATCACAAGTCCACCTTTGAACGAGTCCAATACGACATTCCCTGTTGTTTTTTAGGACACCGAGTAAATGGCGCACCAGTGCTCCCGACACGATGACACACAACACATTGACTGAACACGATCGCAGGGTGCACAGCACATTTATTTATCTACACCACTTTTTTTGAAGACACGAGAACTTGTGAACAGAATCAACTACTAGACTGATAAGTTATCCCGGAGAATGTGTTATTATTAGAAGATTTGTATTCTGTTGTACACAATTACGCACGGCTTGTACTTACAGCAAGAAAAACTGAAGAAATTCTGAGAAACGCCAACTTCACTGTGCTCTTATTTCTTCTGGTGTTGCCAACTCAAGAATGAGTATAAGCAATTATCAAATTTTAATATTTTTTTATAGATAGATTACACTTTAATGTACAATTATACTTATGTACTTGTATAGAAATCTAATAAAAAATAAACTATTCTCTGATTTATAACCTCAGTCAATTTTAGTAAAAAAAGCCATACTTAACAAAATATTTATGTTGAAATATTTTTATTATAAAAGTTCTTGGATGCTTCCGTTTCGCGATTATTTTACTTTTTTGGCAAATAATTTTGACGTGACAACCTTGACAACGTCTTAAAATTCGATGGAGCCAGCTGCACGCACGAAAAAACATGATGTCATGCGGCGTTACCTCGCTCTGAGGCGTTTCATTTAAAGTTTGAAGTGCAAGCGAGAGCGCGGAACGAGCGACAAAGAGGCACAATCAGCCTCCGCGTTCGGCAGCGTTCGACATCTGTGTATTTTCTTATGACGTTGTCACGTTCAACTATCGTCATTAAACCGACTTTACAGACAACCAATTTTTTTTATGTTCTATAGTGCCATATTAAACAGTGTATATCGTTTTTCACATAATGTAAGGCAATGTTACTTTTATCGTGAAAATGTTACTTTTTGAGCTGACTATACTGGCAACACTGGACTTTATAGTTGTCACAGACTGCTAATGCTGCTAATCCATGGACTGCTAGCTAGAATTAGGAACGGCTTGGACCAGGGCTTGGACGCATTCTACCGGGCTGAGATGATGATGTTTATGGCCATTTGCTGTGTCAAAGTGTACGTCAAACAAATGTTGATGTCAAAGTCAGTCATAACCCTAATGTCAATTTAGTTGAGTGTGATGTGTTAGCATCAAGTATAAACCACAGTCAACTTTGCAAATTTTTCAATCAATGTCGGCTGTCAGTTTAGATAAGTTTATTGTAAAAATATTAAGTATTAATAGACATATCCAATACGTGAGCTATGTACGCATAAAAATATATATAAATATATATTTATATATATATCCATATATATACATTTATACACTAGCAGTTGGTGACCGAGCTTCGCTCGGTATTTTTTTTTTGGTAAACTGTTGTGAGTTTTATTTAAATACGAATTACTTACATACTGATGAAATATTCACAATATTTTTCCTTCTTACCGACATAATAATAAACTACACTACTCGTCAATAGATGGCGTTCTCTGTCCCTGAGGCGCTAGGAGTTATGATTTTATGTTATAGTTGATTATTTACTACACAAATAACGCGTCATTTTCTAAGAATGAATCCTAGCGAGATCGTTTTACCGTCCCTGAAAACCTCTGTATACAAAATTTCATAAAAATCGTTGGCGCAGTTTCCGAGATCCTAAATATATATATATATATATATACAATATATACAGGGTTTCCCAGAAATGGTGGATAATCCTGCACGTGCGTGTGCGGGGGAGGGGAGGTGGGGCCCCCCACCCAAAAAAAAAAATCTATTCCCAACAGTCCGCGGTCTACGAATTTTTTTGGATAATTTAGAAATTTCCCAGTTTTCCTCATATTTGTGGGCATCACGTCCGCTACATGAGGCCTAGTTAGGATTTTTTTCTACTAACATATTCCCTAATAATGGTATTCCTAAATTACTTTTAATAAACCCCAACTACATAGGATAGTAGTTAACTAGTAGTCCCCAAACATGATTTTTGTTTCTGAAATTTATTTTACTGCTAAGTTTGAGCACCTGTGGTGTAAAAAAAATGTATTGGAGTTTTATAGCCAACTACATAAAAAAATTACCTACATCATAAGAATTCTAAAACAGTAGCATAAGTATCTACTTTAATGGTAAAATTATTGAGCTATAGCTACTAATGTGTAAAAGTAAGCGTTTCATTACAAAATTGCAACTGAAAAAAATAAAACAAGTTATGACCAAAAAAGTATTTATTCTAAAAATAATCTTAGTAAATATTCAAATTGGGCTCCCCCTGCCCTTATGCAAGCTCTACACCTTTTTATAAGAGATCTTTGTAATCTGTTATTATAATTTTTTGATGATATAATTCTGGCTGCTTCGGCGACGCGAAGTCGAAGTTCTTCTAATGAGTTTATGGGTTTCTTGTAAACCTGCTCCTTCAAACAGCCCCAATATAAAAAATCCAGAGGATTGATACTACTTTGGTCATAACTTGTTTTATTTTTTTCAGTTGCAATTTTGTAATGAAACGCCTACTTTTACACATTAGTAGCTATAGCTCAATAATTTTAACATTAAAGTAGATACTTATGCTACTGTTTTAGAATCCTTATGATGTAGGTAATTTTTTTATGTAGTTGGCTATAAAACTCCAATACATTTTTTTTACACCACAGGTGCTCAAACTTAGCAGTAAAATAAATTTCAGAAACAAAAATCATGTTTGGGGACTACTAGTTAACTACTATCCTATGTAGTTGCGTTTTTTTAAAGGTAATTTAGGAATACCATTATTAGGGAATACGTTAGTAGAAAAAAATCCGAACTAGGCCTCATGTAGCGGACGTGATGCCCACAAATATGAGGAAAACTGGGAAATTTCTAAATTATCCAAAAAA
The DNA here is from genome assembly GCA_939531255.2 of Thera britannica. NCBI lineage: Eukaryota > Metazoa > Arthropoda > Insecta > Lepidoptera > Geometridae > Thera > Thera britannica. The sequence goes on from OW618037.2 coordinate 2,397,263, forward strand.
ATTCGTAGACCGTGGACTGTTGGGAATAGATTTTTTTTTGAGTGGGGGGCCCCACCTCCCCTCCCCCGCACACGCACGTGCAGGATTATCCACCATTTCTGGGAAACCCTGTATATACAAGATTTTCTCGTTTAAAGGTATAAGATAAAACCTGAAACCTGTAATGTTTTTTATGATTTTTTACAATAAACTAAACTAAACTATCCTCATTACTCGACACTGGCTAAATTGATCCAAAATGCTCAGATGTCATTCATTAAGATCAAGAAAGAAGAAGAAGAATTGGCTGGACAAGTTTTATGATGTTATCGCATCTTTGTACTAAAATAAATTCCTGTATTATTCTAAATATGTAAATAGCGCGTTATACCATGGACGGAATGAAAGAACAAATCCTAGGCTATACTACCAAAGAAGCCCTGTTAAAATTACGTGATGGAATAAGCGTTGTGATAGAGGAACATCGAGCTAGAAATCCTACTGGGTGAGTACTTAGAAATCTAGATTCAAGTGTGTATGTGTTAGGTTGGACTAATTTTAAGTACCTACCTGGTCTTGTCAGTTTCCTACCTTTAAACCCAGCTCCCTGCCAGCAGCTTATGTCAGCAAAACAACAAGAGGGCGTGGGTTCGATGACTACCTACATGCAACACCGACGAGCTTTGCGTAGTTTGGGGCTAGTGGTGTGGATTATCCATCAAATTTTATTTATTTTGTCTAAAGCGGCAGTAATGCCTGGGTTAGACGAGGCTAGTTTTTGAAGCTAGTTCTTTACTAAACTGTCCTGCTTGGCACTTGCTAGTTCTGTTTACATTTGGCTAGATTCAATTTTAAGCTACTATTGCATTGACTGAGGTGACCTTGCTTATTAGCCAATTGAAAACTGGCTTTGCCAGCCACATGAACCTAGTACACAAGCCAGGTTAGTAAAATCAGTGGTAGGGGCGCTACTGACCTTAAGTTTAACCAGACTCACCTAGCTTTAAGACGTTTCAAAGTGATTCTTGTAATTCAACTGAATAAAGACTTTGATTGTTTGATTGATTAAAAATAAAACACCATCTTATTAAAAACTGTCCTAGCTTGTAATCTAGCTTACTAGCTTAGAAATGAAGCTAGGGTAAACCATACTGTTCTTGGCACCCCCCCAATGATTGGCACTCTAGCATAAAAACCCATGAAATAAGAGTTTCGACATTCTAAGCATAAAATGAATGTTACCTTTAAGAAAATTAAATATACTACCAAAATAAATTATTGTCATTTAAAAAAAAATGCTCGAAACTCTTATTTCATGGGTTTTTATGCTAGAGTGCCAATCATTGGGGGGGTGCCAAGAATAGTATGGTTTACCCTACATTTCCTAAAGTATTGGGTCATATTATTGACCATGGGAATGGACTACATAAATGTACTTACAAGGTACTTATTTGTTACAGATGCCAGCTCATCCGAGATGTCATATCATTTTCCTCTGAGAAAGTACTTTTATCTGGAGTGGCATATACAATAACACTGGTATACATTATATGTTTGATATTGACATATTTGTTTGGAGAATCTTTACAAGCCCATGCATATCTTCTTTGGGAAGCTCTGTTCCTATTTATAATACTGGTTATAAACTTTGTAGTTGCTTATAATGAAGAATATTTGTATCGGAATGAGATACCCCATAGAGTAAGGAAAGTATTGGGTGAGTTGTTTGTTTTTATTTTATAATAAAAATATTTATTTACTAGAAAACAAGGTTTACAAAGTTTTACTAAACTAAGTCTAGATAGGTAAACTAGGTGCACAATTAATTTTAAAGTAGTTTGCAACTAAACCTATTGTAATAGTCTATGACGTTGACTCCTAGCTCTAACTAAGTACCTAAGAACTTTATTTACAGAAAGAAACTTACAATTAAACAAATATTTACAAAATGTACAAAATACACAAGAAACAGTTGAGCTATCTGCAGATCGTTACAAACGATCTAGAGATAGCTCAACTGATCCAAATCAGTGCCAGACGGAAGCGTCCCCAAGACGCTGGCGGCATTGCCACGCTGAATAGCAATGCTTATACGCTGCGCCAGATACCCACCAGCTCTTGGGTCACGCGTCGCCTCGATCAGTCGCCTAGACAAAATTTTGAAGACCCGCGAGGCCTCGGTTCCCCACGGACCCAGAGTCTCAACCCCAAGAGGAGCAAATAAGTAGGCTCTGTCGAGACCTGCATATAAGAACTTGTATGTAGTACATATTTGCTCTTTTGATAAAAATTTGAAGAACATTATAAGTCATGTCTAATGCAACAACAGAATCAATATCTTAAGGGCAAGTTCCAGTTTTACTCGATCAGTTTCGCCTATTTGTCTCTCTCTTGTACGAAGAAAAGATGAGACACCAAAAATATGTTACATAGAAATGATCGAAACAAGTTGTTGTCTCATCAATTTTACATACAAAAGAGAGAGACATGCTCACACGAAAACAATATTTGGTAGACGAAATGTTGTAAATGCACTGGGACTTCAGCTCTTCAGAACATTATTTTGGTTTCTTTAGCCCGTAACCACAACTTGTCATATAATACTTTGGAAGTAAATTTATGGTAATTCCGTTATTGACTTATAGGACACATGAAATGCGTCTTATAATTGTCTACAAACAAACAAAAAAATCGAGACACCAAAAAATAACAATTTTTAAGAGTTGTTTGCCAAATATACTAAGTTTTGTTGACATAACATGTCTGGAAAGTGAAGGACATTAGAATTGGCATGCATTCAATTTTTTTGTTCTCATTCCAGAGACATTAGATAAATCTATAAAGAATTCGAAGTGGAAGGAAGAGCACTATCCACATTTGTGTGCCCCGTTTTCACCATGTGTCATTTTACAGTGGACATATCGCGATGGTAAATACTTTTTTTTCTTTTTATTTTGGTTCATAATTATTTTTTTATTGAAAACTTTAGATAGTCATATTAATAGAAAGATGATGTATAAATAGAAATCTAAATAGACTAATCTTCATCGACAGGGCGTGGGTTCGATCCCCACCAAGAACAAATACACACATCAACATTGTCTAGGGATATGCAGTGCTTTGTTGATTTTTACAAAAACTGAAAATAATTTCTCTAGAAAACTAGTTATCGCAAAAATCTTTATTTTGTGTTGTTTATTAATAATAATAAAAACAACTGTTTGATATTATTTATTAATAATAATTTTATTTTTATTTTATTTTATTTATTTTAGGAAAACTTACAGCTATGTACAATATTGGTTATGATTAATTTATCACGTATGCAAGGCACACATTTTATACGGAGAGCCAATTACAAGTTTCCACATACATGCAGTAAAAAGTAGATGTAGACTAATACAATCGTAAACGACAGAGAAACACTATTTTAAATTTTGAAAAAAGAAATGTAAGAATTAATAAATCTAACCCCCGAATACTGAAACGCAACTCAGATTTAAGCACGTCTCAAGCGACGAATATTTGACAGATTTTGAAAATCTGTCAAATATTCGTCGCTTGAGACGTGCTTAAATCTGAGTTGCGTTTCAGTATTCGGGGGTAAGAGATTAACTACTACGAGTAATACCTAACTATCAAAGAATTTATCACTAAGTAGGCGTTATAATGGAACAAGATCTCTAAAAATCAGAAAATCAATTTGATTCGAAATGGAATATCGCTAGACAATTTTGATGAGTGTATTTGTATGGTGAATATAAAAAATAATTTAGACATTTACCGCCCTACTTATAAACGCAATTTAAATTTAATAATTGCTTAAAGTTAGCCCTGTCACTGTTTGTCATTACCCAGTGGTAAGAGATGGCAATAGTTTAAGCACTGTTTATCTTTTGACATATTTTTATTAAGGCCATTAGATTTTGTATGCTTGAACTTGACAGCTACCATAGTGAACCTGCCATGGGCTTTGCTAGTGGAGGGTGATGTGGTAGTACTCCGTCCAGGACAAGATGTACCGGGTCACTGTAAAGGCCTACAGGACGATGACCCCGAGCTGTTTGCCGGACAGACCTTCCAGCCTACATCTCAGGTATATTTTTCTAATATTACGTTAGTTTTTCTTTGTGTGATTCGCCTATGCAACTTGCTACATGCTATTAAGAGTTAAACTCACAAAGATGTAAACTATTTATTAACAGACTTCAATTAAAAAAGGAGGTTCTTAATTAGTTTTTTTTAATTCTTGTTATAGCGAATCGAAATAATGCTAATAAGCCGATTTGTTTTATTTGTTTTTTTTGTTTTTACCGCATTTTTTCGTCAATTATTAGCCGATTTGAAAAATATTTTTTAATCATAAAAAATAATATTTCCAGGTTGGCCCCATAGAAATTTCATCAAAATCAGTTTCTCAAGTTTTTTAAACTTATATTATTTCAGTACAACGATAACTTCAGCACACCACGTGTTCGCGCCCCCCACCAGAACAAAGCTTACCGGATGTGTGAGACGCCTTACCTTAAGAACCTGAAACTGGCGTTAGAGAAGGCTACGTCAAGACCAGTCACCGTGTTTGACAAGCAGAGGTATCTGGTACGTTAAGATTTCTATCAAAGCTAGTTAGTAACAAAGAATGATTTTCCGTAACAGGCTATTAAACCTAATCTTAGATTACTTTTTAGGGTTCCGTAGCCAAATGACAAAAACGGAACTCTTATAGATTCGTCATGTCTGTCTGTCTGTCCGTCCGTCCGTATGTCACAGCCATTTTTCTCCGAAACTGTAAGAGCTAGACTGATGAAACTTGGCGAGTAGATGTATTCTGTGAACCGCATTAAGCTTTTACACATAAATGAATCACTGAATGTATATAATGTTTGTTCTCTATCTGGGTGTTATATTGTATTCTAAGTATGTATTAAAAAAAAAAAAAATGTATTCAAGTATTATATCAGCTATCTGGTACCCATATTACAAGCTCTGCTTAGTTTGGGGCTGGGTAGTGTTGTGTGTATTGTCCACAATATTTATTTTATTATTTTATTTTATATTCACCCCGACTCTGTTTAACATTGTTTCAGTGCACAGTAAAAATAATGGAAGGCATAGTACTGCCACTTGTGATATCCATAGTCGTGATTGCATCATTCGTCCGTCATGTGTATCACCTGCCAGGCGTCACGCACTGGACCGAGATATACTTCCTGCAGACCATAGGTAAGGTGAATCAAGTCAAGTCTTCGTCATCTATACTAATATTATAAAGAGGAAAGATTTGTACCTATTTTTGTATGTTTGTAATGAATAGGCTCAAAAAGTACTGGGCCGATTTAAAAAATTCTTTCACTAATAGAATGCTACATTCTTCCAATTTGACATAGGCTACATTTCATTTTGAAAAAAATTAGGGATCCTTGGTAAAATTTGAACAATGTAACCGAAGGTGTAGAAAAATAAGTCTTAAAATGTCTTTCGTCGAATGCGCTGCCGAAACTATTAGCGATAGAACAAAATAATGTACAACAATATTGTCTACCCCGTGCGAAGCCGGGACGGGCTGCTAGTTAATTATATAGAAGAAACGAATATTTATCGCGATTACCTTTATTATTTGCCGACGTTTCGACCGTGCTACAACAATCTGGGTCAAATATAGCAAGAAGACAATTAACGCCCTATGCTTACAATACAACAACGCGTTTAGAATGTTGTTGCGGCTGCCAAGACACTGCAGCGCATCGGGTATGTTTGCTGACGCGCACATGGATGGCTTCCATGCGATTCTTAGAAAGAGAGCTACCTCGGTGCTGCGCCGTGTTCATGGCAGCGGAAAAGGCGTCCTAATTGGTTACGATCAAAATATGCGAGCACTGGTGGTCTAGTAGAATTGGCTCTTACTGTCGATCGTAGGGCTGTAGGTTCCGGTTGCGCACCAATGAGTATTCAGCCCAAAAATATCAATACTTTCAAACGGTGAAGGAAAATATTGCGAGGAAATCTCGACCACCAAATAAAGAGGTGGTTCTCAATTCGATTGAATGTACGTAACCCGGTTACGAACTAGCTGGTTACGAAAGCTGGTTACGAAACTTGGTTACGTACAAGCACTAAAGGGTTTTTATCGCATGTGTAACTCCGACATTTATGAACCCATTAATTTTTTTTTCTTTTACCTATTTTGAGATCGGTTTAGCAGATTTGTTATAAGTCTGTTTTTATACTCATCATCATCATCAGCCTGAAGAAGACCACTGCTGGACATAGGCCTGCCCTACACATTTCCAGGAGTATCGATTCTGAGCCCTTTCCATCCACCGTCTTCCTGCGATCTTGACAATGTCGTCTGTCCATCTGGTGGGTGGGCGCCCTACTTTTCGTCTTCCGGTTCGTGATCGCCATTCGAGAACCTTTATTCCCCAACGGTCAGTTCTTCCGTTCAGTTTTATTGTTTTGAAATATCTGTTTAATTTGAACTATAACTTAATCAACAAAATAAAAATTCATAATATTAAAAAAAACTAATTAAAACTAAACCTTAAAAATCTAACAAAAGTGGGTGTTCATGAGGCATGGTGCCAAGAACGCTGGCTGCATTCCCACGTTGAATAGCCATAGCTATTCTCTGTGCGAAAAGAGATCCAGCCCTCTTGTCACCAGTGGCGTCGACCAGCCGAGGAAAATGTTGCTTAGTTATATATTTGAAATTAGTTTTTTTTCTGTTATAGCTGCGTCTTTACCGCTGCTGCAAATTGTGTTTCCGATCGCGTGGGCTGCTTTCAACTGCTATGGATTGGCCAGGTAAAACTTATATGTTTTTATGAATAGTACACGTAGTATTAATAATATAGCCTTTTATTTACAAATCTCTTAAAGTTAGGTTTTACAGTTTGTGTGTTAGTGTTTACTTTAAGCCTAGTTGTTATTTTTCTTAAATGTATGAGAAGTAGACCCCTTTAAGGGTCACGTAGTATTATTCTGTATGGGTCTCTTTCAGTCCTCTGGTCGACATCTCGGGCGCTGCTTCTATAATATATGCACCGAGAGCAAATTGCTTACTTTCCTATCTTGCGTTCATTAAGTACGAGTATTTCATAGATATTGTCTTCGCAAATGACTTTGCACCGAGGATAACTATGCATTGTAACTGTATCTTTAGATAACTCTTCAGAAGCCCAAACCATGCCACTGGTGTTAGTCCCGTTGTTGGCAGAAATAGCAAATCGGTATCGTCTGTCTCTTGGCAAATCAAAAAAATGGTTTGTTTTACTCGCTTCCAAAGTTGTAAAATGAATTCGACCAGCACATATTTTCAAAGTATTATGTTCACACCAAAAAACGGTGTAATTATCAATATTGCTTAAGCCTCTCCATGAAACTTGGTTATTGCCATTTTCATAAGCTAGGTTCGTAAATGATGATACTTTTAAAGCCACAGTATCGGTGTTAGGGGGGATGTAAAGGCGGCTTTTTTTATGTGATGATCCCATATTATTGAAGGACCAAATATCAACATTTATGGCTCCCAGAGATGCATCTTCAAGGACAACATAACTCAAGCTCTTCTTGTTATCAGCGAAAAGTGTTTTTGGATTCCCTGTTCCTTCATGAGCAACAACTTTATAGGTGAAATTAGCTCCAGCTTCTTCATATTCTTCTAATTGTTTCCAATAAACATATATTCGCCTTGTAGTCTCAAATGAGTTTTGATCAAAAGCTCCCACTACTGTATCTGGTGGTCTATTAGGCCTTTCACTGGCTGTATAAAACACTATGTATGTAAAATCAGACCAGAACTCTTCTTTGACTGCTTCTTTAGTTTTGATATATATCCTCACTTCATATTGCATATGAGCATAGGGCAAGTCAGACAGTAGGAACTTGCATGTTTTGTCTTTGGCTGGCAGGCTAGATGTATTTACCTTACGGAAATATGATGTATTATCAATTTTAGCTATTTGATATTCTATTCTATGATCAACTCCATGCGGCAAAAAATCCACCATATTTTTAGGAATACTCCATTGGAGGAGAACACTATGGGGACCATTACGTAAGACTATTAAGTTAATTGGTGGGTTTGGCTTCACAATTGCATAGTGATCTATGGTGAAATTTTGTTCATTACAGCCAAAGTAATTGCACCTTTTCAAATAGAAGATAAACTGTTTGTCTTGCTGTCTGTATCCGGGTTTACCGCTGCTGTTCCAAGAGCAATACCGGAATTCAACACTTTTTGTATCATTGCAAATATCATCAGAATTGCCCTCATTCAATAATGTTAATGAGTAGTTTGTGACAATGACACCTGGGTTCAACCAAGTGCAGTTCAAAATGTCAAGATTTTGAGATTTGCAGGTAAAATCAGTGACATTCTCCGGTGCAGAGTCAATGACGACACGAGTGCTGCAAACCCTTTTTGTTACTTTGTTTTGGCAATAGTATGCGTAGATTCCTTTTTTATGATTCTCTATGGACAGTTTTCTTGTTGTTGTATTCAGCTTTTCTGACGCGACTGGATCCCCATCGGTAATAAACACGAGATCGTCGGCCGAGTAATTTTGACCGCGACAAAATATCTCCATTGGCATTCCATGTAACAGCTTTATTACGCCCACGGGATAAATATCCACCGGTATGTTACCGTTTCCTTGACAGCTTGAAACCAAAACCACACGTAATGACGTTAACAACAAGAGAGTAAGGCAAAGAAGCCCCAACTCGCGATTCATTTTAAAAATCAGCTTCGCGGCACTATTTGCGTTATTTATTTTATTTTAGAACAAAATTCACAGCTCTATAATATACTTTGCTAACCCAACTCGGTGCTGTGTTTGCGCCAAGGCGAAAGGCTACTTAATGTGCCCGCAGAACAAATGCGTACTTATTTTCGGGCTGTTAGTTTGAACATGAATTTTATGTCAAAATTAGAACGTATGTTTTCATAGATAAGAGTTATAGGTACCCATTACTCTACCTACACGCATTTGTTATCTTTTCTGTTGAACTAGTTTTTTTTTTTGCCTTGTAAGTAACGCACGTCTGGAACGTGGCACCCACACCCTTCAACCGGCAGCATTGCTTCACTTCCTATTTCTGAAGAATTAGGCATGGTGGTATTACTACCCCGGACGAGCCACACACAAAGCTCTATTACCTCTACTACTACACTGAACGCTTATTACACGGAAGTACTACTACATTAAACTATGTTTCTTTCTAGTTTCATTCAAATTAGTGAATATAATGCTAAACCTACATACCTATAGATCATTGAGTGCAACTCAGAATACACACTCTGATTAAATAGTACATTGTTACCTGAGTGTTGAAAGTCGCGTTTTTTGAGTCCCGAGACGGGTTTGGCGCCAGAGCGTAGCGAGGGCGCCAATGGAGCTTGAGGGACTTAAAAGACTTTCACCCGAGGTAAACACTGTGCTTTTCATTACGAATACAAGGAAAGTAAAAATAAAAACATGAAAGAAAAATTAGTGAAAATGAAGATTGAATTGCCGCCTTCCCGGTTTTTTTTTCTTTTTCTCGGGCGGGCCTTCGGCTTCGGCTCGCCAGCATTATTCAGCCATTATTTTCATTTTCATAATTTAAAAAATGGTAAATTGTTTGCTCAAATCTATGTTGTTTTAAATAAATAGTTGAAGCTATATATTAATCAAGTAATTTAGAAGATATATTATTTATTTAATACTATCTTTATGTTATTAAAATTTTAATTTTACATTGCGCTCTAATTAGACTTTTTAAACTTCTTACCGTTGTAATGGGTTTCCAACCTACTTGCTGAATAAAAAGTTGGAATTTGGTTGAACAACCTCCTTGCAGTTAGAAAGACTTTAGAAAGTTGGAACATGGTTGAATAAAATAGAACTTGTTTTTTTTATAATTTGACAGCTGTCAGTAGAAAGCGATTCTCCCTAGGGCTGAAAGTATTACTTTCAATTAGGCCCCTCAGGCAACTTCAGACCTACTTTCAGAGTATGAGCAATGAAAAGTAAATTATCTTTGCAAGGGGCTAGCTAGTCCATCGGACTTTAGTAAAAGGCTAAAATTATAAATTTTATCATAAACTTCAATAAAATGATAGTTTTTTACAATGGTATTGACGCATTTATTAATTTCTAATACGATCTAACACATCTTTCAATTAGTACTTAAACCACTGAAAATGAATTAACATTATTACAAATGGCAGCTCATGTTTTTGGTTTCTGTTCAATGTGTTTGTTTTATGTTATTCTTTCTTTTTAAACATTTGATGAACTCATATACTATGACAATAGAACAGGCTGCTACTGCAAAAACTGCCATAATAATAAAAACTAAAACGTCTTTACCGTTACAATCCACTGATAAAGGATCGCTCCATTCACCTGCGTGTTCCAGAGGTGCATTTTGTTTACCTTTGTGTTGTCCTGTGTCGATAGGATCAAAGTTGACTGCTCTGACGTAGTACTTTTCTGCTAAAGCATTTGTGTCACACTCACGAAATGAAAATGATAAATTAGTTGAATTGAATATATCCTTTTGATGACCATCTATAACTCTCTTAATTTGATACAAATCAACAGTTCCTCCTGGTTTTTCAGGCCTTTTCCATTTCAAAAAATCTGGGTTGTCGATATCAATTGTTGGTGGTTTTAATTTACTAGGAGAGCCAATCCTTGTTCTAATAAGGATGCCATTTAATGGACTCTTTTGAGAACAGCTTCTTATTGCCGAATTGCAAGCTGCAACCGACCATGAATAATTAAAGAATCCATCAAGGCCTTTCAGTTTGAAACTCCTTCTCATCAAATCTTTGTCATTATCAGACACTGGATCGAAATCATACTCTTCAGTGTAGTTGTAGATAACATATTTATTTATTACACCATTTTTGTCTTGTGGAGGATCCCATGATATAACAACAGAGTCACTTTCAACTGCAGTAACTCTTACATTTCTTGGACTTAATGGGGTGTCTTCAGTGGTAGTTACTCCAGTAGAAGCATTTTCAATTCTTTTCGATCCATAAGTAGTGTTAAGAGCTAACCAAAACTGATAAGTTCTGTATGGTTTAAGATCAGTGATATTTACTGCCATCTGTTTTGGGTTTGTTATGTTGACAGTAGAGTTTTCGAATGATGAATCACACACATTACTAGTATCTTTGACAAGGCAGTAAGAAATGCTATAACCAGTAATAATGCCTTCTTGCAAAGTACAGGCCATGGTCCATGTTATAGTAACAAATGACTTTCCAGGAACACCATGATCTAGTTTGACAGGAAAACCATACATTGGAATCCCATCTTTAGAAATATCACATGTGGTCCAAACCATTCCACTAGTTTTAACTCCTTTATTGGCAGAAATAGCAAACTGGTATCTATTTTCTCTTGGCAAATCTATAACATGGTTTGTTTTATTTGGTTCCAAAATAGTGAAATTAATTCGACCAGCACATATTTTCGTAGTATTATGTTGACACCAAAAAACTGTGTAGTTATCAATATTGTTTAAGCCCAACCAGGATAATTTGTTAGTGCCATTTTCATAAGCCAGCTTTGTAAATGATGATACTTTTAAAGCCACAGTATCAGTGTTAGGGGGGATGTAAAGGTGGCTTTTGTTATGTGATGATCCCATATTATTAAAGGACCAAATATCAACATTTATGGCTCCCAGAGATGCATCTTCAAGGACAACATAACTCAAGCTCTTCTTGTTATCAGCGAAAAGTGTTTTTGGATTCTCTGTTTCTTCATGAGCTACAACTTTATAAGTGAAATTAGCTCCAGCTTTTTCATATTCTTCTAATTGTTTCCAATAAACATATATTTGCCTTGTAGTCTCAAATGAGTTTTGATCAATAGCGCCCACTACTGTATCTGGTGGTCTGTTAGGCCTTTCACTGGCTGTATCATACACTATGTATGTAAAATCAGACCAGAACTCTTCTTTGACTGCTTCTTTAGTTTTGATATATATCCTCACTTCATATTGCATATGAGCATAGGGCAAGTCAGACAGTAGGAACTTGTATGTTTTGTCTTTAGCTGGCAGGCTAGATGTATTTACCTTGCGAAAATATGATGTATTATCAATTTTAGCTATTTGATATTCTATTCTATGATCAACTCCATGCGGCAAAAAATCCACCATATTTTTAGGAATACTCCATTGGAGGAGAAAACTATGGGGACCATTACCTAAGACTTTTAAATTTAATGGTGGGTTTGGCTTTACAATTGCAAAGTGATCTATAGTGAAATTTTGTTCATTACAGCCAAAGTAATTGCACTTTTTCAAATAGAAGGTAAACTGTTTGTCTTGCTGCCTGTATCGGGGTTTACCGCTGCTGTTCAAAGAGCAATACCTGAATCCAAGACTTATTGTATCATTGCAAATATCATCAGAATTGCCCTCATTCAATAATGTTAATGAGTAGTTTGTGACAATTAAACTTTCTGGATTCAACCAAGTGCAGTTTAAAATATCAAGATTTCGAGATTTGCAGGTAAAATCAGTGACATTCTCCGGCGGAGAGTCAATGATGACACGAATGTTGCAAATCCTTTTTGTCACTTTGTTTCGGCAATTGTATAAGTGGATTCCTTTTTTATGATTCTTCATGAACAGTTTTCTTGTTGTTGCATTCAGCTTTTCTGACGCAACGAGATTCCCAGTCATAACAAACTCGAGGTCGTCGGCCGAGTATCTGTCATCTGCGCAAAATATCTCCAACGGCTGTCCATATCGCACTTTAATCACTCCTTCTGGGTAAATTGACTGCGAAATGTTTTCAATCCCTCGATATTTTGAAAACACATATGGAAACGATATCAACCATGGTAGAGTCAGGCTCCAAAACCACATACTGAGCTTCATCGTTTGATATGTATAGTTTATAATTCACTTCATTGGTATATTATTAATGTATGTATCATATAGTTATGCACCGATCGCTCAAGCTTAAAAACTTTTCACACTTAATATTTTTTTATATGTTTATGAGCAATTTAAAGTAAAAACCTTTTTGAACGCTTGTTGTTATTTGACTGTGTGCTACTATGAATAATTGAACAAAACCCAGTTTGTATTTAAAAGTTCTCATATTACCACAATGACACCACATTAGAGATGGGCAGAGGGTTTAAACCCAGTTGGGCGAAAAGGCCATAAACTGGACAAATAGGGCAAAAACGAATAAGCGTCCTTTTAAATGTCCAAAATCAGGGCGGAAACTCTAATTAGTCAAAATCAGACTTTTTCATTGAGTATTCGTAAGATGTACCTGTTTAAACCATTTTAATATTAGAACAAATAGTAATTGACCAAAAAGGAGGATCTCACTGAAAATAAAAAATATCGTTGTTGCCAAATTACAGAATTATCAGCAGAATCACAGTCGGTCGGTATTATTTAAACCAACATTTTACTGCACATGGTATTCGTGATTCGTGCTTGCTAATCGCTGTCACTAACGTAATCATCATCAACCTTTTATAGTCCACTGGACATGGTCACTCCCATGGCGCGCCACTTCGCTCAGGGTTCGGTTTGGCTCTTTCTATCAATTTGCTGCCCGCCACTCTGCATAAGTCGTCGTTTCATCTAATCTGAGGCATCCTACACTACGTTTGCCTAAACGTGGTCTTCACATTATCGGTTCTTCGAATCATGACCGGCCCACTGCCACTTGAGCTTGCTAGTTCTTTGGGCTATGTTGACAACTTTGGTCCTCTATCGAATGACCTCGTTCCAGATCCTGTCTCTGAGAGAGTCTCCGAGCATAGCCTTAACCATAGCAAATATTCTGGATGTGGAAGTTGTTGCTTGACCATTGCTATTAGGTTCATATTTGGTTTACGCAAATATGACCATGTTTCCGATTTTTGTAATAAGCTTAAGTTGTTGCCTATTTGTTTTTGCAGGAATACTCGTCTCCTTTCCCTCTTGTACAGTGTCATGTTTAACCCCTCCACCCCCCTTATCTAAAAGCTAAACTAATCTCAACGCTTTGAATACCTAAATCTTTCTAACTCTCTTACCTTACGGTCTTCTGAAACTCTACAACTTCCTGTCCACTCTTATTCTTTCTGTAAGCACTTATTCACTGTACAAGCTATCCGTATTTGGAATTCTCTTCCTATTGATATCAGAAAAGTGATATCTCTTCCGATCTTCAAAAAGCTTTTGCACAGCCGCTATTCAGTTGAATTAGGAAGTCGCTACTTTCGTCAGCCTATACGAGATCCGAACGACTCTCAAGCAGCTTAAGAGTAACAAGGCACCGGGGGAAGACGGAATAACGACAGATCTTCTGAAAGCGGGTGGAACGCCGAAACTTGAGGTTCTTCAGAAGCTTTTTAATTCTGTCATCCTCGAGGGTACGACGCCTGAAGCGTGGGGCAGGAGCGTAGTGGTGCTCTTCTCCAAGAAGGGTAATAACACCCTCTTAAAGAACTATAGGCCCATCTCTCTGCTTAGCCACGTCTTTATGCTGTTTTCGAGAATAGTTAGAGTTATAGTTATAGTATGGCATTAACATCAACGGCGAATTCATCACTCAGCTTCGATTTGCCGACGTCTTCCAGTCTTCCAGTGACTCTGCCATTATGACTAAGTAGTCATAATGGCGGAGTTGCTGGAAGATTTAGGCACAATGCTCAGAGACCTCAATATTGTCTTCCAACAGGTGGGTCTAAAAATGAACATGAGCAAGACAAATATCATGCCTAATGCTCATGTTAATTTGGGTCAGACGATGCCATTAGGTAGAGCCAACTTCGACAAAGAGGTCAGCCGACGAATCCAACTCAGATGGGCAGCGTCCGTAAATTGCGCCACATCTTCTCGTCGCAGGTACCGCAAAGCCTCAAGACAAAAGTCTTTAATCAGTGCGTGTTGCCAGTGATGACTTACGGAACTGAGACGTGGTCGCTAACTATTGGCCTCGTACACAAGCTCAAAGTCGCGCAACGAGCTATAGAGAGAGCTATGCTGGGAGTTTCACAACGTGATAGAATCAGAAATGAGGATATCCGTAGAAACCAAGGTCACCTACATAGCTCTTAGAATTAGTAAATTGAAGTGGCAATGGGCAGTTCATATAGCTCGAAGAACCGACAACCGTTGGGGAATAAAGGTTCTCGAATGGCGACCACGAACTGGAAGACCAAAAGTATGGCGCCCGCCTACCAGATGGCCTGACGACATTGTTAAGATCGCAGGAAGTCGGTGGATGGAAAGGGCTCAGAATCGTTCTTCCTGTGGAAAAGTGTAGGGGAGGCCCATGTCCAGTAGTGGACTTCTTCAGTCTGATATTGATTATAGATAAACTTAAAAAAACCTTTTTAGTCATTTGAACTTAGCATTGTGTAATAATTTGTGAATTTTGCGATATTTTACAATAAAAATATATCCGCCCTGTTTTGGGACGTTTACTGGGCGTAAATGGACGTTTACTCGGCATTTACTCAATACGTCCATAAATGCCCAGGCAAAAACCCATCTCTACACCACATTGACACTTTGTTTTAAACAACAGGAAAAATACTTCACGAACATACCTAATGCTAAAATTTATTTAGTAAAATCAAATAATGGATATAGAACATGGCAAATTATTAAGTTTGTGTCATTGGTATGAAGATGACAAGCAGTTGGCCTACCACAAACTCTGGCTCTGGTTTTGAGTCTGTGTGAGTGCTCACCAGTGTACCTATTATACTGTGTGTTTACCAGTATTATACCAGTTTCGACGTAGGATTTATTTAGTCAACACTCACACAGACTTAAAACCAGAGCCAGACAGAGCTTGTGGTGGACCTACAGGTTAGGAACACGAGATAGTAAGTATTTACCTGATTAGTGGCCAGCTACCGAAAAAGGGAGTTATAAGTACCTATGCGGAATTTATGAGTCAACGTCGGGTTTTACGACATTTAAACATTACTTAACAATTTAATTAGAGTTCCAGTGACTTGTGTAGTTCATGTACGGTTGGATATACTTACGCTAGATCGCGAGAGCTCATCTCCTGGCGAAACACTATAGTAGGTAAACCTTTAAAATGAATCATCATCATCATCCACAGCCCGACTTCACCCACTGCTGGGTATAGGCCTCCCTTAGTTTGTGCCATCTACCTCGATCCTGTGCCAGTCTAAACCATTGCTGCCCTGCGACCCTGTCTTTGTCATCTATCCATCTTGCTGCAGGGCGCCCTACGCTTAAAATGAATAACAAAACTAAATTTAAATGTGTAATAAAATAAAATGAACTTTATTGCAGACAGTTTCTAAGAAACTTAATAAAAATAAAAAGAAGAAAGTATGCTGAAATTGGCGGTCTTATCGCTCGGCGTGATTTCTTCCAGACGACCTTTGCTTATTTCTTATTTATAGCTAAAGCATTATGAAATTGGTCTACAATTGAATTGGTGCTATGAAGTTAATTTTTAATCGATTAAACTGCAGATACTAAGCTTGGTCGCGTGGAAATGGCACCAAGACTAGTCTTGGTTTCCACGTAACATCTAAAAGCTAGGTCTTGGCTAGTCAAGACCTAGCTTTTAGATGTTTCAAGCAAGGTGATCCTAGAGATCCAACTGAATAAAGAAATTTTGAATTTGAATTCGCACTCGAAAAGAAATATTTGTGTGGTGAACACAGATGTTTGTTCTCTATCTAGGTGTTATATTGTATTCTAATTATGTATTTATAAAAAAATGGATTCGATTATTGTATCAGCTATCTGGTTCTCATCATACAAGCTCTGCTTAGTTTGGGGCTTGATAGTGTTGTGAGAATTGTTCACATTATTTATTTTTTATTTTATCTTCCAACCAATCCTTAGCCTTATTCAATGATTATTTCAGATTCAAGCTTCTATCAGAGACGCGTCAGAAGTACATTCGCCCGAAGTCCTGTTCAATATCGGAGGATGCCAGCGACCCGCTCATCCAAGCCCTGAGCGAGTCCACCTTGAAACCTGAGAACTTGAAGTCGCTTTGGAAGACATTCTTTAATATTGCCACGGGAAGGGAAGATATGGTGGTCAGAACGGCGAATATAGTCCATGTACTTGGCTCTTTATCGGTGAGTCACTGTAATTGTTTCAGGAAACCAGAAATATGCGCCGGCTAGATACGCAATCGTACAAAAACAACTGGTATACCTACATACATAACGCCTGTAATATAATTATTGAAATATAATTTTGTTTAAGCTTCACTTCTCAATCAACTAGAGACGTCTTTTTCTATTATTGTCTTAGACAATTTAACCTAAGGACTTGCCTTGCATCTATTCAGCCTAACAAATTTTTCTGCCATATTTTGAGGGGGACGAAGAAAGCACACACTGAAACGAAAGCGACACACATTCAAACGATCGTAACACACACAACAACTATTTGTGTTGTTATGAACGCACACAAATACAAATCTTTAACACTAGTTCAAGTTTACTGTATATACAGGTGACACACATTCAAAATACAGAGAACCACAACAGTGATGCCGTATCATCATTTTATTTTACCCTATGTTAAGTATGAAAGAATGTAAGGCTTCCGAAGTCAGTAAGATTTATTTATTAAAATATTCATTCTGAATATTATTTTAGATTTCATGGCACTAATGGTCGTCGGGTATTTATGTTCAAGACAAACAATATAAAAATTACTAGCAGTTGGTGCCCGAGCTTCGCTCGGTATTTTTTGATTGGTAAACTGTTGTTGTGAATTATATTTAAATACGAATTACTTACATACTGATTAAATATTAATATTTTTCGATCTTACCGACATAATAATAAACTCCACTACTCGTCAGTAGATGGCGTTCTCTGTCCCATTAACTCATGACTTAATCAACAGATGGCGCTAGGAGTTATGATTTTATGATAAAGTTGATTATTTACTTTACGATTATGGAGACATTTTCTAAAAATGAATCCTAGCTAGATCGTTTTATCGTCCCCGAAAACCCCTGTATACTTAATTTCATTCTAACTATATTTATTCAAAACTAGACTAAAGCAGCTTTTGTTGAAAGGGTGTTTTTATTCTACTGATGATTTTATAAATATGGTGTGACATTGCTAGTATTATTTGATAACAATTTCTTTGATAATTATTTAATTTATGATATGACTCATATTATTTTTGCTTATTATGTACTATTTTTCAGACACAAATGTATAATTGTTAATGAATGAATATCACAGGCAGACTAGTTCATTTCGTTCAATTGATCTGGACTGGACAACACTAAAACTACAGCCAGCTCTCTAGGATGCCATGAGGGACAAATCCTTTATTGTATGTTACTCATTACTTGCACTAAGAACCTATTTTTACCCCAAATCTCGACAAACTACATCTTGATTAAGTTGGCAGCATTACTACTCAAAACTGACACTTTCATAAAGATTGATAAATTTTCTGAGCTTAAAATCAAAGATATCGATGTTTTTATTTGGCCTAAATAAACTTATCATTTTAGAACCAATATGGGGTCAACCTCAGAATAAGAGCGAATAAGCTGGAAACTCGTATACACCGTCATAAAGGTGTTCTAAAAGTTATTTCAAAAATAACATGAAATTCTATGATGACTACGTTAGTTTTTCAAGGTAAAAGGTCACAAAAACTATCCATCTTATAAAAGGTGGGATAAATAAATGTTTGGAACTAAATTTGTGTCAAATGCTATGCTTTTGGATGTCCGAATACGCAAATTGGCAAATTCTATCATCCGCACTTGATGTGCGGGCTGGTTTTTCCACAAGGTATAAAGTTAAAAGTTTTTTAAGTTCCTAAATTGTTCAACAGCTACATTGTTAAATTAAACAAGTAGGCTACGTAATGTTATGTATAAAATAACACGTTACAACTTCAACTCAATCCGTTGGTGCACGACTGGATTTGAACCCACAACCAATCAGAAAGCTAAGACAAATCTACTCGCTAGAACACCCGTGCTTTTATCGATATCGATAAAAACTGTGTGTAAACATTTATCCACCTCTAACACTAGTCTCGCTACCGGAGGGCGGGGTTTTGATGTCTCGGGCCTGTCAGGTCTGGAAAAATTCAAAGCCAAATCGACTTAATATCTAAATCAGTAAGGTCAAAAATTCATTTTTGAAATGCCAACTATCTCGTGGGGAGTTCATAGGTACGTCATAGGTAGTCTCGTTACAATTTTAAATTTTTGCTAGTGACTAAAATTGCTTGGCAATTAGAGATTATTTCGCAATTATAGTCTATTTCATTTTGTGATAAGGTTGAAAATTAAATGCGGATAATTGACGGCAGGAAACTCGAGGCGATTCGATCTTTTTCGTATAATCGTATACTGAATCGATGTTCTAGAGCTAAACGCCGCACAACAATTTTACATTATTTTAATAGAAAAAAGCATTAACTATGCAAAAAAATAATTACATATGAAATGTTACACCATCCTTTTACAAGCTTGATGTGTATGACTTCCTATTACACACTGCAACTGCACATGTTGGCATTTTTAGAAGAGGTCCTTTCACCGCGATACCGATACTGACACTGATAAAGATCGATTACGAAGTGGTTTTTATAAACGTGCTAGATATGTCAGATTCATTAGTCTTGTACCTTTTGGCAGAGGGGAAGATCCATGCAAGGCAGGTCCTGATCTAAATTGTCTAAGATTATTGTACTTTGGAGCTACAATTATCTTATCTTATCTTATACCTTTAAACGAGAAAATCTTGTATATATACAGTATGTTAGTTTAAACGAGGGACATATTGAAACCCACAATAGTTCATGATTATATGATACTAATAAAAATATGAACAAAAAAAAAACACTGATAAATAACAGACAGAACCATACCAAAAATTTCGCTAAAGTCTCGCAACGTGTGTACACCCTTGCGCTAGCGATTTAATATTATCGCAGAACATGTGCGCGGGTCAATGACCTTTAGGTATAATCCATTTTCCCTTCGTACTTTAAACCTGGCTTACCTGGGTATGGCTCCCTTCCTCGTCCTTGGGCATGCGTCTCGGTACGGTGAACTGACCGAATGTTCGCAATCGTTGGTTAACACCTAGCATAAGATTGTACGACGGAATCTGGCGGTTGGGAAACATCTCTCGGTACAAAATAATGGCTCCTCGCACACTATCATTAGATAACACGTAGGCACGAACCATATCCCAATATTCTTCATTAGAATATCGATAAGACGTCATTTTTGGTTATTAAAAGAACACGTTTACAGGACACACTTATCCCGAAGTAAGCGGGGTTGTTTTTGCGATACGCGGAAGCGCAATATTAGACATGCGGAAATAGCAGCGCACTCGCATAGACTGACTGCGGTCAGCGCGGGAGTGTGTCCTCCTGTCGGTGCAACACAAAGGGAAGGGGCGGGGTTTGCGCACAAGCTTCCTTTTCGGTAGGATCGGCACGTGTTTTGCCGCGTGATTATTTTACTGTTTACAAGTTCACTTCTTGCGCGCTCAGTGTTCATGAATAATGTATTTTAGTGGACAATTACGTCACAAATTAAGGTTATAGGTTTTTTACATATTTGGGACGAGAATCGAATACTGAATACCCTCCCTCAATAAGTCC
This sequence comes from Thera britannica, assembly GCA_939531255.2. Lineage (NCBI taxonomy): Eukaryota > Metazoa > Arthropoda > Insecta > Lepidoptera > Geometridae > Thera > Thera britannica. The sequence continues at coordinate 2,417,879 of OW618037.2, forward strand.
CTCGTTTAACCTAACACACTGTATATTTAGGATCTCGGAAACTGCGCCAACGGTTTTCACGAAATTTAGTATGCAGAGGTTTTCGGGGGCGATAAATTGATCTAGCTAGGATTCATTTTAAGAAAATGATTATTTCACTCCGAGTTCAATAATTAAACATAAACTGAATATGTGACTGCTCCTGCCATCTTTTGGCGATTGTGAGCAACTAACTGCAAGCATATCCAGCAGATGGCGTTGTTCAGTTAGAATAAGCCAATATAGATAATATGACTCTTAAGATTTCTTAAAAATACAAATTAACAATAAAAAATACCGAGCGAAGCTCGGTCACCAACTGCTAGTGGAGTTTTATTTCAGGGGAGATGCATGCTTCCCCCATACATCTAAGAACGATGTTTGATGTTGAGGGTAGAATAGAGTAATGCATGAATCTCGTCTTTCATTGTGTGCTCCAATTGTTATAAATACTTTACATGGCGCTGCCGGTAGAATCACGAATTCTCTTGATCTTGACAACTCTTTCAGATTCGAAATTACTACTATCGGATCTGAGCTTTAAATCTAACCTAAGGCTTCTTATGTATTCGTATGTTCTACGTTCTTTAAGAGTGATCTTGGGTAAATAGGTGATGTTTATTATTCCAAAAAAAATCTTCGGTTAATGAAGTCTACAACTAGAATGAGAACTTTTAACTTTTACAGGCACTGTGCTGTGTTGACAAGAAAGGCATTCTCTCCTGGCCTAACCCAACTGCAGAGAAAGTGTTCTTTCTCCGAAACTCCAGTCCTGCTTCTAACAGTTCTAGTAAGACAAGTCTCGGCTCCATGGAACATCAGAGCGAGCAAATGGACCAAACGGGAGACGGCAACCATGAAACATCTACTATAGTAGAGGTAGACTATGAACACCGTCAAACAACTTATAAAATCACTGAACTTATTTATCAAAAATCGTGAGTTATTTCTTGTGTGCAAACCGATTGCACACAGTTTATCAAAAAAATTATATCCCAGCACGTTTGTTTATTAAAAAAACTGACCAACTGGTTTTAGTACAAAAGTAAGTTATTATAGCTTATCTATTTTCTAGGTGTTAGATTTAACTCACGATCAGAACGCGCCATTTTGCGTAGAGTTCGACGATCAAAGATGGCGTCAGCACCTATCCCTGCTCAAGCCGCTAGGTCTGGCCGCTTTGTTGAACACATGCGCGCCAACAGCTAGGCACACCTACGCACACTTCTGTGCACATTTGACTTGCGAGGCGCACTTCAGGTAAATTCAACCTTATTTGTTTGGTAGCAAGGTTTCATTTAGATTGTTTGCAAAATCTTTGTTTTCATTCATACTTGGTAGATTTATCGAGGACCGATGCCAATACACTAATTTGATTAAATTTTTTTCAGTGAAGATTTGGTCCCCGTGACCAATCGGAGATGCCTATGCGAGTTGGCCAAACAGATAGGCTTTAACGACGCGGTCGCGGAGTCATACAAAGTGCAAGACTGCTTAGCGGTATTCAGGCATTTGGTGAGTATATTCATGTATTACACTCATCAACATTGTCTTGGGATATTCAACATTTTGTTGAATTTTACGAAAGCTGAAAATAATTTCTTTATAAACTAGATATGTCAAGAATCTTTATTTTGTGTTGTTTATTAATAATAAAATTCAACTTTTTAAAAATTATTATTTAATAATAAAGTAGGAATAAAATCTTGAAAAAACAACATCTATTCGAAATGGTACAGAAGTTGATACACCTTCTTCCCGTACTAAGCGCTTTGCCTCCACTTTTATAATGCGGACAGCCAAAGAGTGGAACTCGTTGCCGGTGTCTATTATTCCGAATACCTATAATTCAGGAGTTTTCAAAAAAAAAGTGAATAGGTATCTAGGTGAGCGCGCTACACCGTCGATCGCATCATCACTTAACATCAGGTGAGATTGCGGTCAAGCGTTATCCTATAAATTGGAAAAACAAAAAAAAAAAAAGTTACTAGACAAGGTTGATGTGTGTATATCAAATATCTTTTTCCCATCATACAAGCTCTGCTTAGTTTGGGGCTAGATAGTGTTGTGTGAATTGTCCACAATATTTATTTACTTTACATAATGAATGAGACATTTGTATGTTTCCAGCAAGCGGACACGATCCGTCGCGAGACCAAGTTCGTCCGCTCGTTGCAACTGAGCACGCGAGTGAAGGTCCCCTTACCGCACATGCTGGCTGTGCTAGTCAGCGAGCGAGCGCATCAACTGCAAATGCTCACTCAGGTAACATATCAAGCGCTGAATAACAATTGGCATAATCTTAGTACTCTTTGATTCCGGTTAATGTACGGCCAGTTAATGTACGCACTGTTAAAATGATGCCTCTTTTTTTCCACTGGAAAATTGTAAAGGCCCATGTACACTGTCGCAGATTAATATTTCGATTATTATTATTTTTGTCTAGCGGTGAATAATTGTACTAAACAGGCAGCCCCTTTGAGGTTATTGGGAATAAAACATTTTCTGGCACTGCGGCGGCCGCTACCGCGGCACGCTCGCTCTGCTCGCTCGCCTTGTGCGTAATTTTTATGTTCTAACATAACCTAACCTATCCAAGTCGGATCCGCCCTATAAAGTATCAAGGGCAAGGTATAAGTATCCAGTGCCAGAACAAAAAAGTAAATGATCATGTTTGAATTGCTCCAGTGTGCATGTGGCTTAACTGGCATCGTAATAACAGTGTGTACAATAACATGATGAACATTATCACCTCCCCTCTTTAGAGTCAGTTCACACAGATCGGGTCGGAGAGCATCGGCGCGCATTTTTCTTGTCACACAGACCAGGGGGCCAATTCTAGACTTTTAGAGATTAACGCTCGAAATAGAGATTTGAAATGTCGCGAAAGCAGTGTCATATCACCAAATTTGTCGAAGATAATATCGAACCGCGCTAAAATGCGTATTCTAGCCACCGTTAGACTTTTACGTTAGACTTTTACTATTGAGATGTCAGAAAGAAGGTTCATTCTTAGAAGTTCAACAGACTATCCCGTTGTTGTTCATGTTTATCTACGTTCCGTTTCTATCGATAGAATAGTTCGATAGCACTAACTTTATTATTGTCTTCAAATAAACATATTTCCTATTAAACGGCGTTTATAATGCGTTCTTGTTGTTGTTTATAATAGATTCATTTTCATTAGATAGTAATCAATGGACTTTTCGCACAAAATGTTAGTTACAATAATTAATTCCGGAAACACACGGAACGTTATGTACCAACTGTCAACTTTGTTGTTTGTAATCTATGGTCAGTTGTCTATGAAGTGTTGTAGATATGTCATTGTCAGGATCATTACACTCAAGAGAAGGACTCCGATGACTTGCATTTTTAATTCAAAGGTTATCAACTAGATGGCCATTCAATGCAAAAAGAATATTTCTCTCGAAGCTTGAACCCCGGATAGACCCCCCGGTATAGACGTTGACTGTCTGATTGACTGCTCTTCTAACTGCGCCATTGAATAATTACTAAGTACGAGCTAAATTCAATCACTCCTCACTTACTGTAGGTTTATGAGAAAGCATTATTCGCGTTCTCGCTCCCAACTTCTATCCCCTACAAACAAGTGAACATCATTGACTTTTTATCAAAAAGTAAGACTAGGTGGTATGGTCTTGGTACTCTAGCCTGCTCCAAGGACCGAAAGAAAAAAAAAGCCCAAAGTCACCCAAAGTATATTAGAGATGTCAATGTCGACTACTACTCACCACTCGACACATATCTAACGGCCTTCGCTCGATAAATGTCTATAGTGATATTGCTGGAATACGATATCTATTGAAAATGTCATGTCTATTTAAATTTGACAGTTCTTGTGATATATCTACCGTGACAAAAAAGTCACTGGTCTAGAATTGCCCCCCGGATCGTATACGCTTGGAGTTGGTCGGGGCGGAGTCGCCAACTATTTCACATAGACCGGCTGGAAGCGATCTGAAAGCGAATGCGCTCGCAGCCGACGAGAAAAGGACGCGATCGGAGCCGGTCAGCTCCTCTTATTATATCACAACAAATGCGTTCAAGCATTCTTAATGACAAAAGCAGTGTAGATGCAAAAATAAACCTTACCACAAATACTAAAAACTCTGTTTTCAACGTGATAAAAATCTGCTCTCCTCTCCGAGCTGGTCTGTGTGAACGGACCCTTAAACTTTCGCGATTATTACGGAAAATTGAAGATCAAGTGAGGGTAGTTAGTGATGCTGCCTCCACTTCTCAACGACGGTAGCACTAATGTCGATGCTCCAGTCTGCCCGCGACCACGGCCTGCAACATAGCTGAAACGTCGGGAAAATAAATAAAATAAAGTAATTAACGCGATAAATACCCGTGTGATTTGGTATAATCTTGTATCGTTTCTTAGAGTTCCATACCCGAAAATAACCCTCTATAAGCCGTCATATTTGTTTTCACTTCTTTCTTATCCATGTCATCCTTCACACTGTTCATCCATTTAATCTCTAAAAACAAGCAATAAAACTCACAATTATAAAATAACACATGTTTATTCCAGGGTACAGCTGACATAGTGCTAGACTCCTGTGTGGACTATTGGAACGGGAAGGACCTCTCTCAAATATCACCGTCTGACCGCAAGAAAATCATAGATTTCTACCAGCGGAACTCGCTTACAGCTTACTGTACAGCTTTTGCTTATAAGTAAGTTGATACAAGTAGCAAAATCGTATTGCCACTTCAACTTACTCGTCGAGTGGCAATGGCCAGCTTAGCTCGAAGAACCGACAGCCGCCAACGTTTGTCATTCAAAAAAACCTTAATTCCCCAAGGATTAAAGGTTCTCGAACCGGAAGACGAAACGTAGGATGCCCCATCCGATCACCGATGACATTTATTTAATTCAAGTAACTCTTTATTGCATAAAAACTTTAAAATAAATGTACCAAAGGTGGGCTTAATGCTAGTAGCATTTTTTACCTGTCAACTTTCATCATCATCATCATCCACAGCCCGACTTCACCCACTGCTGGGTATAGGCCTCCCTTAGTTTGTGCCATCTACCTCGATCCTGTGCCAGTCTAAACCATTGCCGCCAACCTGTCAACTTTAGGGGTAGAAAATGGCGTTGTTGTTGTTGTAATTAAATTTTAAATCAAATTTATTTTAGAACAAAATCCAAAGCTCTTAAATACTTAAGTTTTTAACATACAGCCATTAACGGATTTACATTTTTAGTAAATCCGTTATTAAAATTATAATATACATTGTTATGTGAAATGAAGCTACTCTTCAGCATTCGCTGTCTCGTTCCAGACCGTTGACTCGAGGCATATCGCCGTCTCTCTCCCCCTTGTACCTGGAGCTACCGGCTGACAGTCGACAACTGTACGCGCCACATTCGCAAACGTTTGCTGACGCTCCGGCCCTCCATTTCCATTCAACTGGTAAGATAATAGGCTAATAGCCGATAATTATATTTTTTCTCAAGCATGAAAGCAAGTAAAAAACCACAAAAAAACACTAATATAAGTTTTACATACTATCTAGTTCTCACAGTACAAGCTCTGCTTAGTTTTGGGGCTAGATAGTGTTGTGTGAGTTGTCTACAACATTTATTTATTTTACCCTGTGCAAAACTGCGACCTGTTTCGTTACTTTCCAGATTCTTTGCTTTTCAATGAAGTGACAGACGAAGAAGTTAACGACGCAGAAGGATATTTTGACTTGCAATGTAATCAGGTTTGTGCAATTTTATCATAAACTGACATAGACATATACAGGTATTTATTTGCTACTTCAGCACTCACAATACAAATTATTACATTAGGAAAAAATAAAGAAATACATCACAAATAACAAAATCATAAAAAATAAACACAGGACTAAACAGATACATAATAGGACGAGAACAAATATTTGTGTGGTGAACGCAGATGTTTGTTCTCTGTCTGGGTGTTATATTGTATTCTAAATACTCATGTATTTACGAAAAAAATCCTATAATACAAACTCTGCTTATTTTTTTTTTTTTACATTAACATAATATAACTGTTGTAATTTTACGCAGTTAAAGTCCCAGCATAGCTGATTATATACTATACTGCCTTCCAGGTTTTCATAGGCATGGTCACAATGCAATACCAAGCGCAAAGCGACATGGTAGAACTAATAGAAAGGTTGGAGCGTGCATGCATACGATTCGTGCACTTTAGCAAAGAGAATGAACTTCGCTCACGAGTGTTCAGTGAGAAAATGGGCTTGGAATCGGGATGGAATTGCCATATCTCGCTTATGAGCGAAGATCCACCCAGGTGAGCTTTATACTGTAGCAACACTGGCAATTTTATTGTGTCCTAGATTTTGGGGTTCTACACAGCACAGTACTAAATTTACAAACTTATAAACAAGTACGTTGTACAAAAATGTTCAATAGTGGTTGATATTTTGTAGTGATGAATACCAAAAGGCGCCGCTATGACAGTTTTATAGACATAGACATTTATTTATTTACTACATAAGCACACAAAAACCAAAAACTAAAAGAAGAAAGATACAAACAATACATCGATACAGGAAAAGTGCGTCGTATTTTATCGCAGTGACTGACACAAATAAGTGTCAGTGTCAAGCTAATTGACAGTGTTAGTTGTCAAAATGACATTTCTACTACTTCATGTCATGTCAGTCCGCCATGTTTATGGTACGTTGTGTTGATCTCGCTGGTCTATAAAATATCAATGTACGAGTAAACGAAGTAAAATTAAAGAAAAATAATAATTTAAACTGAATTCTATATTGCTAAGCTGTATTTATGATTGGTGTACACAGACCGAGCGCGGGCTCTATAGCTCCATGAAACATCTCATTTATGAAAAAAAAAACATTATTAAACATTCCTTTTTTGGCCACTTTGGAGTCGCGCCTATGTAACCAGTACCCGAAGTCGGCAGTCGCCAGTGCAATTACAACATTTCGTTACCATTATGTTGTTTTCGTTTCGCCTATTTGTCCCTATCTATTGTATGGAGAAAATATGAGACGGCAAAAATACATTACGTAGTTAGAGTTTTTGTCTCATCTTTTCTCCATAAAATAGACAGAGACAAATAGGCGAAAACAACATTTGGTAACGAAATGTTGTAATTGCACTGGGACTTGGGGTACAGAGCATGGTCTTTGATGTCAAATAAATACTTAAACACCGCTGTCGGTGAGGTCGTGGGTTCGAATCCTGGATCTGTGTTCAATAATGCTTTTGGCGGAGTGATATTAATGAGATTATAACAGTTGAAAAGTTTTGATTAACGCCATCATTTATCATTTTACAAAATGCACACTAATCTTGCATCTTATAGCAATACATCAACTCGGAATATTATTTCAAACAAGCATTGTTTTAGTTATTTTATTACGTGCAAAGGTTCTTGTGTCTACCTTTTGGCATCGAAAATCATGAGACAATAATGTATCACCATTATGATTCCTTTATTAGTAGTCTTGTAGCTAAAACAAAGTTATAAAAAAATAAGCTTGAAGGGTAGACCATTGTTTTTTTCTAACCCAAAAACCTAACCTCAAAAAAACCCCCCGGTTGAATGAGACGGAACATTTCTGTGTTGATTTGTATCGCGATAAGATTTTTATTTTTAGGTACTGGCATAATTTCGATGTTGCATCTATATTTTGAAATCTCAATGTGTAGAGACTTGTAAAAGTTAGATTTGATGAATTTCCTGTACATTATTTCTTTTATTGATGTTTTTACAGTAAATTATTTACAGTCGTAGAACTTGGAGAGTGTTTCCTGTGAAGTTATTTATTTATTTATTTAAAAACTAGCGATCTGCCCCGATTTCGCTCGGGTGGAAAAACTACACGGCTGTGAAGCCGGGGTGGGTCGCTAGTCTTTTATTAGGCCGGGATCTTGTAGCTTTTTAATTGTGAAATAATTTTTGAAATCGGTCCAGTAGACAGTAGTTTTTGAGTATATTCGTTACATACAAACCATTTCTCTTCATAATATTTGTGTAGATAAAGACACTGAATTAACAAACAAACAAACAATAAAAATAACCATTGTTTTGTGCAGTTTAACAAAAAACAACATGACATTAATAACATAACTTTTCACTTTCATGAGTTCATCAAATACATATTTGGTTGTAAAATATTCGGTATCTATTAGTTTGTGAAAGTTAATTGAGTATTAAATTAGTGATCTATATAGAGCACTTTTACAATAGCTGTCACCAATGCAACACACTTCAGGGAAGCGACAGTTTAGATGAGTTTATTGTGAGAATGGGCTTAGTGACCGATGGGTATTGTCGACAGCAAGGGTGCCTCCCCGCTGTCATCTCAGACACTGCCGAAGACTGTGGCTAGGGAAACGGACACCTATGACTCGCCCGCACACGGCTTTTATAGGTTTGTTCTGAGCTCTATCGCACTCTTTTGCTGGTTACATCTCTGTCTCTATATACCTTGGAGCCACGATGGTCATGCACCGTTCACGTTCCATGGGGCCGTAATTTTTTGCTTACATAGTAGTGTCTTTCTCTAATCATCAAAATGACATTTCTACTACTTCATGTCATGTCAGTCCGCCATGTTTTCGGTACGTTGTGTTGCTCTAGTTGATCAAGAACATATCTATGTACAAGTAAACGAAGTAGAATTAAAGAAAAATAACAATTTAAACCGAATACTATATTGCTAAGCTGTATTTACGATTGGTGTACACAGAACGAGCACTAGGCTCTATAGCTTCATGAAACATCTGATTTAAATTCTTATTTGTATGGCCTTTTCAGTATTGCCCGAATTTTGCGGAGGTTATAGAACAATGATTGTCTCATTGGTCGACGTTTGCTGAAGTGAGACAGACGATGTTTTATTCGACGTTGATATTCAGCTTTCCAAGCTAGGTATATTTACTATGGAAACATGGTGCAAATATGAGAGACAGAGATGTGACATTTCATTTGCTACTCTAATTTTCTTTCATTATGTTGCCTTCTTATTGTTGGAGTTTTGTATTTTTAGGGCTAATGCAGACTGACTGTACTCACTGTTCATTTAAATTATCAATCGAAAAACTCTTGTATTTATTTAGAGATACTTAGAACCGTTTTCGGTAGGTCTGCATTTGGCTTTATTTTCCCGTATGTGGCTTTGCATTTGCAACGAAGCATTAGCATGGTTTTTTTTATAAATCGCTTTAAAACGAATTCCAATTTATGAAAGTAAAAAAACCCGTGTTAATACGCCCTCATAACCCTTCAAAATATGCTAGGGTTTGTGGTTTGAATTGACTAACTGCTTTTGTGTATTATATTTCGTACTTCGTCTTTCGATTAGTAACCTGAAAGAGAAATTATTAGCAAGTACATTGTAGTTACGCCTACGTGTCACCACTCTTATACACTATATTGAGAGTTTTTTTCCTTTTTTATGTGGGTATATCTGCTTTCCTGTCGCCTGCGCTCGGCCGGTTGCGTCATTCGTCTTTTAGTGTTTCGCCGCTCAACACTAGTCTAAATAAATTCAGTGATTGAATAAGTTTCGAAAGACTTTACACGTTTTCTAAACTTTAAACCTAAATAATGCCGAACGAAGGCTCGAGAACGACGATAACTTCGATTACTTTAGGAAAAAACTAAAGAAGCTTGAGTCCGAACTCAAAAAGTCTGGTAAAAGAAGAAGTCGTGGTATCGAGTTTTCCTCGGCCTCATCATCGCCGTCGTCGTCGAAGGAACCCTCGTTTTCTCGTCAGGATTTGGACATCCATCAGTAATGTGTATCAGTGCAAAAGTAAAATATTTTTTAAAAATATGCCGGTACTTAGTCTAAAAAATTCACTTGCGTGTAACTTTGTGGAAGCTATATCTTGTTGGATCTATTTATAGACATCAGGTATTTACGTGAGTCGAGCTGTCTGTGGGACTGTCTCACCTATCACACACAAAAATCGTTTGGGTGTCATCTCTGTGGGAGTTATATCTTACCGATTCAAAATGTACATAAGATTGGTTTGCGCGTAATTCTGTGGGAATTATGTCTTACTAATCGTACCATCAGCAATAGATACGTCTAGATAAAAGATTTTTCAACTTTGAAAATCTTGATTTCTTGATACCCTCAAATAACCTAATTATATCGACGTATTTTAAGACGGTGATATCTGAAGTCTCCCCTAGACGGAATCCTCTAACACACACTAAAATCGTTTGCGTATATCTCTGTGGGAGTTATATCTTACCGATTCAAAAAGTACATAAGGTTGGTTTGCGCGTAATTCTGTGGGAATTATGTCTTACTAATCGTACCATCAGCAGATTCAAAAAGTACGTAAGGTTGGTTTGCGCGTAATTCTGTGGGAATTATGTCTTACTAATCGTACCATCAGCAGATTCAAAAAGTACGTAAGGTTGGTTTGCGCGTAATTCTGTGGGAATTATGTCTTACTAATCGTACCATCAGCAGATTCAAAAAGTACGTAAGGTTGGTTTGCGCGTAATTCTGTGGGAATTATGTCTTACTAATCGTACCATCAGCATTAAATACGTCTAGATAAAATATTTTTCAACTTTGAAAATCTAGATTTTTGATACCCTCAAATAACCTAATTATATCGACGTATTTTAAGACGGTGATATCTGAAGTCTCCCCTAGACGGAATCCTCTAACACACACTAAAATCGTTATCTCTGTGGGAGTTATATCTTACCGATTCAAAAAGTACATAAGGTTAGTTTGCGCGTAATTTTGCGGGAATTATGTCTTACTAATCGTACCATCAGCAGTAAATACGACTTGATAAATGATTTTTCAACTTTTAAAATCTTGATTTTTTGATACCCTCAAATAACCTAAGCATATCGACGTATTTTTAGACGGTGATATCTGAATCTCCCTTAGACGGAAGTTTTGCCGCAGGGCCAAGACGCCATCACCTCGCTACTGTCAAAGGGTGTATCGGCTGCACCGTCCTAACCATTGAATATGGCTGTAACTTTCATAAGGATTTAGTGATTCGCTTCAAACATATCGCTACCCATGGACTGGATCCGACTTAAACAAAAGAGATACTAGCTCTTATCGTGGCGCCGATACTCAACGCCGAAATAAAAGCTGCAATTCCTGAGCTCATGGTAGATCAAGATAAGAGCTTTGAACTCTGACAAACCCAGATATGCAGCCGCTATCTCGTGCTTGGCGTCAGTGGTCTCCGATGAACTCTCATCTGCACAGATCAATCAAGATCTCCTCAAAAAGCTGATGCACACAGGCCGTCATCTTTGCGATGTTCATTTTACCGATTCTAAATCGAGATTAAATTTTGCCATGTTCTATATCAAGGAAGAAGCGAAGGAACAAATATTTGTTTGGAGAGAATTTGTCTGCTACATTGAAATCAGCAAAGGCAACAAATCTGGGAACGACTTAAAAGTCCAACAGAAGATTTTAAGAAAGCTTTTGAGCCTTTCAAACATTTCTTTGAGATATTTCAAAGATGCACCCGCTTCAAAAAACATTGCAAGCCGCCGCGCCGCCGCCGGGCCCGCCACCGTGGAGCCGCGAGCCTGCCTACCCGCGAGCTCAGCACGCGCCCGCATCGAGAATTCGAGACGGTCGTCGCCGCCGCCGCGGTCGACATGCGGCCTGTAGACCCAGTAAGTTAGGCTGGCCAGCTGTCTCTCTTCCGTCTTTAGTTTCGTTAACCCTATAATGGATCGATGGCTATAAATTGTGATTTTCACAACCTTGTCTAACCTTCTCCAAATTGGAGCAATAAATAGCACAGTGCAGGCATGCTATCATGCCTAATATATATATATATATATATATATATATATATATAAAAAAAAAAAAGTGGATAAAAATCATTCCTACAAATAATTTCAAGTTGGAGGATTTATGAATAGCTGTTATATTGACATCTAAAGATTGCTAAAGATTGGTTTTTAGCAACTATTAACTTGAAAGACGCGCATCTTTTAATCAGTGTTAATGTAGAATCTAGATTCTATAAAATACTTTTACTAGTACCTAATAGATTCACCTATACAAAAGGAATTTGGCCTATACACTTCGTCGTATGTTTTCACTAAAACCGGTAGTCAAATTGTTGGGATCACCCGGATACCTATCAACAATAAACTTAGGTAACATTTTATTAATGGAACGCTCATATAAGGAGTGTCTAGAAAATGTAAATATTACATTGTATAACAACTCGAAGCATTGGGTTTTTTCTAATAAATTATGAAAAGAGTAATTTGGTCCTCTACTTCTTGTACATACTTGGAATTTGTAATCAACAGCAAAACTATGCAAATAGGCTTGCCAACTAAATACAACTTCATATAATCAAATAAATTAAGTTGTTTTCCAAAAAATCACGCCAAATTAGGAAATTTGCTCAACTGTTAGCGAGAGATGAGATATACTTAAGCTTATTAATTTCTGCCCGCCCGGCTATTGAATATGATCCACCATATGCCAAATTTGAACGACTTAAATACACTAAAGGTGACAACAATTTCGACAAATTCATGAATATTTCACCCAGCTTATATAATGTAGATATACGCTGTAGAGAAATATTTTCTGACGCCTCAACTACGGGGTGGGGCGCCGCGTGCGGCTCGGAAACCGCGAGCAGCCCCTGGTCCGCAAGCGAGCGCATGCTTCACATAAATCAGCAATCAACTGCTTGCGGCTTACTCTGCCACTAAAATCTTAAAAAACGAACTAAGTAATTGCCAAATCCTACTGCGTTTGGATAACTGCACTGCCGTTTCTTACGTTAACAGAAAATCCATACTAATATTATAAATGCGTTTGTAACTCTGTCTGTCTGTCTGTCTGTCTGTCTTCCTGTCTGGCTTTCACGCCAAAACTACTGAACCGATTGAAATGAAATTTGGTACACAGATAGTTGAGGGCCTGGGGAAGGACATAGGCTACTTTTTATTGCGAAAAAGGGGTTGTAAGGGGTTGAAAATAGAGTTGAAAGTTGTATGGAAGTATCGTCATTTTTAGAGCTAGAAACTTAAAACTTATTTTTTAGTCTGTTGATTTGATATAAAAAAATATGACATTCAAAGTTTGTGCTGGGGGGGTAGAGGGAGGGGAGTACAGGGAGGATTGTGGAGGGGAGTACAGGGGGAGTGTGGAGGGGAGGTGCGGGTGGAGTGTGGAGGGGAGTACAGGGGGGAGTTGGAGGGGAGGTGCGGGGGGAGTGTGGAGGGGTGGTGCGGGGGGAGTGTGGAGGGAAGGTGCGGGGGGAGTGTGGAGGGGAGTATAGGAGGGAGTGTGGAGGGAAGGAGCGAGGGGGGATGCGGGGGGAGTACAGGAGGAGTGTGGAGGGGAGTACAGGGGGGAGTGTGGAGGGGAGTACAGGGGGGGGTGTAGAGGGGAGTACAGGGGGGAGTGTGGAGGGGAGGTGCGGGGGGAGTACAGGGGGATTGTGGAGGGGAGTCTGGGGGGAGTGCGGGGGGAATGTGGGGGGGTGTTGAGGAGAGTGGGGAGAGTTCGGAGAGGAATGCGGGGGGGATGAAAGTGTGGCGTAGTACGACGCCATATGTCTAAGTTTAGTAAGAGGGCAGACGACTGTGTCACGTGCACGCGAATATGACGTTGTTATTTAGTTACTGTTTTCTTCCGCTGCAAATTAAAAATGCTACCCATAGACACTATACCACGCGGACGAAGTCGCGGGCACAGCTAGTTAGAATATAATTAGATAGAATTCAGTTTCCACACTTGTCACTATTCTGACGTCAAGAAGTCGAAAAACAAAATTAAAATACAAATAAAATGGCTGTCATTCCTACATGGAATGGGAACTCTCCGGTTCCAACTTTGATGTATAACTATTACATTAGTGTCCAAGTGATCGATTTAATTGCAAGTCGAATTAATAATAAATTCGATGGGTTTGTTACATGGTCTGGCGACCCAAATGCTTATGCGGTTAACGCATTCACGATCAAACATTTGATTTGAGATGGTCAAACATTTATTTTTACCCATTAGCCATAGAATTTAAAACTCTGCGAAAAACTGAATGATTGCATCTTCATCACAGAACTCAATTAATGAAGATTGACAAAGTATACATTAAAAAAAAAAAAAAAAAAAAATTGTTCAATTTTGCAATTTTGACATATTATGTTTTTTAGCTCTGTTGGGTCGATAAAGACTTATGTAAAAAAAAAAAAAAAAAAAAAAAAGTTTAACATTAGCTGGTCTGCAGACAGCTGCAGAGCTGCCTGCTGTTTTAGAACCTAAAATTAAGCGAAAGTTTAATTACCCATTCAATGTTTCGAGGGGTTTTTTCGTACAAGAATCTTGACCCCCTAATATAACATTACGTGGGAGTTGCGTAGTGGAATGGTTAGAAGTATTGTATCATAAATAATTGTACTATTATCTTTGGAACTCTTTTCCAAAGATGTGCGACCTTAGCATTCTTCCGAGTAAAATTATGATCAAGAACCTTGATCCTGTATAAAACATCACAAGTTGGAAAATACTAACCCCTAGTACAAATGCCTTTTATCAGTGAAAGCCCTTAGTCGTGCCCTGCTCAGGCATTAACATGCTGCAACATTGTTTGTAAGTACTAGACATGTTGGATAAAGTGTACGCTGCAAGACAACGGTATGGATGTGTCACTTGGTGCGCACAGCACGCGACACGCGGCTGCGTCTCGAGCTCTTACGCTTGGAGTCAACATCGACCGAATGCGGACAACCGCATTTACATTTACCACAAACACGGCTGGACCTCTAATTCCAACAACACATTTGCCAAATTCTATAAAAAAAAAAAAAAAAAACTATTCTGAGCTCGGACGAAGCCACTTTAGTTGCTGCGATTATTAATCCAGGCTTAACTTTAGTGCTAACTATGTTACGATGTTTAAGACTATTAAATAAACCATTTAATCCATTTTTAGTGCTCTCCACTCTCTACTTGGAGATAATAAAATATATAAATTTTTTCACATTCAATGTGTTAGCATTAAACATTTCCTGAACCTACAAACTCTCAAAGTCTACAATGTACTTGCTAATAATTTCTCTTTCAGGTTACTAATCGAAAGACGAAGTACGAAATATAATTAGTGATTAAACGAACTCAGTGAAGTTCTATCATAATTATATGAGTACTTCGTCTGAGATTAGTAACCCCCGCCCGCCCAGCCCTTAGCATAGGTTCAGGAAATAAGGGCGCCAAGGGCTCTGGCTCTAAACTAATGACGCAACCGGCCGAGCGCAGGCGACAGGAAAGCAGATATACCCACATAAAAAAGGAAAAAAACTCTCAATATAGTGTATAAGAGTGGTGACACGTAGGCGTAACTACAATGTACTTGCTAATAATTTCTCTTTCAGGTTACTAATCTCAGACGAAGTACTCATATAATTATGATAGAACTTCACTGAGTTCGTTTAATCACTAATTATTGCTCTAAGCACGAAATACTACTGAGATTTTTAAAGGCATGGAGTTTTCTAATACTGATAAATAGGGGTGTCACTCATATTCACACCTAAAGTGGACCATTTGATTGCTAAGACGTTGGTATAGTTTTTGAACAACTAAATGAAAAATGTGAGTGAAAAAAAAATGTTGACAGTCTGGTACAGATGTTTCAGTCTAAACATGCCCTTCCGTTCATGACGTTGACTCACAGCAATGTGCTTCAAAATGATCCCTGTGATCTAAGTGATAAAGAACAATTTCCTTTGGCTGACTGAAATTTGGGGCGTGCAGTTTAAGACTGAAACATCTCTACATAGTATTCTTAGTTTAAATGAACCATAATTATGTAGCCAATTATTCTTTGTAATGTTTCAGTAGAAGTACTTATAGTGGCTTAGTAGACACTATTCTTATTTATTCATAGTCTTGGTGATTGGTATTGATGTAAATATCAAAAAGAAGTTGCTGCCAGTATGTTGAAAAAAAAAGTAGTGCTTGAACGCTTCCAATGCCGTAGCCTAGTGATGTCCAAAAATCTACAATTACAATACCAAATTACCTGTCTTATCAATGCGGAAAAGAAACGTACACAATAATAGGGTTGCCAACACACAGACGTGAATTTGGGACCGTACCATACTGTTTCGGAAAACTATAGCTAGTAAAATATTGACTCGAGTATTCCAAGATGGCCGCCATAATGGTACTCTGTAATACACTTTCATTTTACCTATACGGTACAGGGTATTAGTATCTTAGTTTTCTTTTTTGTGTTTTTTTTTCTTTTCTTTTTTTTTATTTAATTTCACAATTTTTTGACAATTGACAAAACAAAAAAACCTGATTCCATTCTTATTACATTGTAGTACGGTCCGTAATTGGTTAATTATTTTATGAGTGCAAACCATTATCAGTACCTTTCTATCCCGCATTGATAAAAGGCAGTTTATCTATCAAATTAATACTTCTTTTGTGTTTAGCACCAACATGATCGCATCTAAAGCGCTGTCAATGTCAGCGCCAGGGGCTATCAACTTGGACCACACTACTGTCAAATTTGACAGTGAAGTCAAAAAGGCTAGACATTCAATAACTACTCACACTACTTTGAAGGTACGGAAAAAATCATATACTCTTTTGATTTCAAGCTAATCGGCAAATGGGTAAATTCATAACGGTCCTATAGCAGTCATTTAGCTCAGCAGACCGATATGTATGTTGCCATCTCTATCTGTTGACATGAAAATGACAGTGACAAAAGACTTAGCGAGCCGTTAAAAAGTGACCTGCTTTATGAATGACGAAAAAAAAGAAAAAGCCCAAAGAAAATCATCTAGAAATTCTACAATTTGTAGTTCCATTAGTTTTCAGATTTTTTTTATTAAATACCTATAAGATTATATACACACTGTTTTGAGGCCGGTTCGTAATTTCGTCAATTCAAATATAAAAAAAACTAAGTAAAAGCAAGCGGGTTTTTTTCTCTACTTGTTGGCTGATCTAGTTTGTGCAACAAAACTCATGAAACTTCGTTAGCTTCGCTTTCGTTGATATAAATTGAGGCTAAAAGTGTTTATTCCAGCGAGGCAGTGTGGCCACAACGCATCCATCTGCAGATTCCCTCCTGGACGAGGAGGAAGGGCCCGATTCGCCGGTGGACGGCTGTCGGTCGCTGTCCTGTCTCACTGACTCTACGGACCACTCCGCGCCAGTCAACTTTGATATGAGCAATCGGGTAAGCAACCACGGAACAAAAATATCCTACTAGCCGCAAGACTAGTCATTATCACCAGCCTGAAGAAGTCCACTGCTGGACATAGGCCTCCCCTACACATTTCCAGGAAGAACGATTCTGAGCCCTTTCCAGCAATGTCCTCAGTCCATCGGATGGTGGCGTCCTACGTTTCGTCTTTCAGTTCGTGGTCGCCATTCGAGAACCTTTATTCCCTAACGGTTGTCGGTTCTTCGAGCTATATGGCCTGCCCATTGCCGTTTCAACTTGCTTAGTAGTAATAGAACTCTTTGTGAAGGGATCGTCCGGGGAAGTAGTACATGACTATTTCAGCCGTGAAGCAGCATTGCTGTGCTTTGGTTTGAAAGGTGCCAGTGAAATTATTGTTATGCAATTAAAATATTCGCTTTGAACTGTTAGCCGGTGTTGGGAACAGAACATCCCTACTCGGACCGAGCGACGAGTCACGTCACTAGTCGAGGAAAATGGCGTTGTAATGCGTAGATGATTATTAAAGTAAAACAGAGTTCAAGCTATAATCTATGAAGAGTTTTCGCCGTAACTGTACCTACATATCTACTAAATCTGTGTTTGTTGCGTTGCCTTTACATACTAACATAGTCTAAGATAGCCTGTAAGTTTACTAAAGGTCTGCGCACACTTATTCGGCTGGCGGTAGAGATCAGTGAAACGCTGTCAAATTTGACAGCGTTTCACTGATCGCCGACGCCAGCGGCCTAGGTGTGTGCAGGCCTTGACACAGTATAAATTATAGTTGTTTTTCTCTGAACAGGCAAAGCTGCCCCGCGGCATAGAAAACATCCGTCCACACATAGAACAGGTTGACAACGTGCCGCTTCTAGTGTCGTTGTTCACCGACTGTGGAGCGCGCTCCGTCCGGGATATGATACAAATTATGCAGGTAAATATACACAATACGATACGGTGATATTACTGGCACGTGAGGCTGAACATCTGTATCGATAGTGCAATCCACGAAGGCGCGCCCCACTATTCCTCCTAACCGTTTATAGTATATGTGTGCAAGCTTCCGTCAATGTTTGAGTGTTATCGGTACACACTAATTACCTATGAGTGCACACGCACACTACAATGAATAGACTACGGTTCGCGACTGCCGCTCGGAGCAAACTCCCCGCACCCCGCGAGGAGCGCGTCTTCGTGAATTGCACTATCTATATGCCTCAAGTTGATGGATGGTCGTAGGGCACGCTCCTGACGTGCGTGACCTAGCGTGCGAGGCAATAAATAAATAAATATTGTGGACAATTCACACAACACTATTGAGCCCCAAACTAAGCAGAGCTTGTACTATGGGAAACAGATAGCTGATATAATACTAATATATTTTTTGTTTTTGTAAATACATACTTAGAATACAATATAACACCCAGACAGAGAACAAACATTTATGTTCACCACACAAATATTTGTTCTCGGTGGGGATCGAACCCATGACCTACGGCGCAGAAGATAGAGCTACTACCAACTGAGCTGAGAGACCAGTAAAGTGGATTTGTAATGTATATTTCTACTTACATTGACAGGATTACGGGGAAGTGGTTTGTGTGATGGGCTCAGCTGCGAACTGCTCAAATATGGAGATATTCATGCAAGCTGATGCAAGGTAAGTGTATACAAAAATAAGTAAGTAGGCAAGTGTATATATTTAGATTTGTATCTTATCAAAAATACTTTTCCCGAAAACTTAAAAGGGTCCGTTAGGCAATGCTTCTCGATTGATTATAGAAAAATGCTAAAAGGGTAATTTTTTGCACGAATATTTTCACGAAGTTCTAGGAAGTATTGCAAATATTTAATGCTAGGAAGTATTTAACGCCATTGAAAAACAATGGCATTTTTTAGTTGCACTATTGTTTTGTCTGTATACATTTTAGGGCCCCTTGTAAAACCTTTAATTTTATCAACCTAATATACGCCAGTAGTATTTTTTTATACTTTATCTTATTTTTCTTTTTAGCGTTGCGGTAGAACCCTTATATCCAGTGTTGTGCCAAAAAATGCCCCCATACAAAGTCCCTGATACGTGCATGGGACCTATTGACTTGGCGAGAGCACTCAATTCTGTACCATGTTCCTTATCGGTGAGTTTTATTTAGGCCTGTCCCGAAGTCGGAGTTTTGCTACCACATTTCGTTACCAAATGTTGTTTTCGTTTCGCCTATTTGTCTCTCTCTATTGTATGGAGAAAATATGAGACGGCAAAAATACGTTACGTAGTTAGAGTTGTTGTCTCATCTTTTCTCTATACAATGAAAACAACATTTGGTAACGAAATGTTGTAAATGCACTGGGACTTTGGGTACTGTTTACAAAAGTTTTACTTTTTTTTACTATTTCTCTCCCTGTAAATGATTTAAATAAGTGGCACTCCGAAAATGCCTACAAAAAGACTTGAACCATTAACTCCACCCCCCGACCTTTGACGAAGTTTTTCGATCTTTGCCAAGGGTTCAGTAAGGTGACAGTGCCGCGACTTTATTGGTTTTTACGACTTCAAAAATTTTGTATAGGATATTCGTTTTCTCAGGTTTTTTCTCCTATTTCCTGGTGATCGAAACACATTGTATTTTGTATATGAATGCTCTAAAACTGGTCTGCTTTTGCGAAATATGTTTGATAAGTTCCTAAATTACTAAAGTTATTTCTCTTCTCTGAAATCTGATTTTACTTTACACTAATCATGAATTTTAACATTTTACACGCTGCTCTTAGTTACAAAATAAATGGCAAAATCAACCTTACACCAACTACTGCAGGGAACAGGTACATATGTGTAGTAAAGTACTACGATTATTGTGAAGCGCTTCTCTTCGGCAATCTTCGTTTTCTGTACCCGAAGTCGGAGTTTTGCTACGTAGACGAAATGTTGTTTTAGTTTCGTCTATTTGTCTCTCTCTATTGTATGGAGAAAAGGTGAGACAGCAAAAATACGTTACGTAGAAACGACCGAAACGAGTTGTCTCATCAATTTTCCATACAAAAGAGACACGTGCTCCCACGAAAACAACATTTGGTTGACGAAATGTTGTAAATACACTGGGACTTGCCCTTCTGAAAGTATAATGCGATAGCGACGAGCTAGCAAAACTTTAATCGTAGTACAATACATAAAATAGTCGTAGATGCATGTTTTTATAGTTACATACTCGTACAAGCATTTAATGCTTCGTGTCTACTCACAAAATATGTGTAAAATATTAATATGATTTATTAAAAAAACAATTTTATTGCTAACAAATAAGTTTTTGATTTAGCAAATTCGTTATTTACAAAATGTTAATTCGCTTTTTAGTTAACATTTAGTATTTTGCCGAAGTTTTTACTAGTGTTGTCTATCAGTTTATGTCACTTAACAGTTCTTATAATTGTTTGAGATGTCGTAGTTGTTGTTTTTTTATGTTATGTCGACTTATAAAGTAACTTTCACTTATTTTTTGATATGAATTATAAATGTGTGTGCAAGGGCTGAACCTCTGTTTTGTCCACGTGCTAGACTCTCTGAGGTATAAAATCTCATGTGCCTTTTATGGTTGCACCGGCATACTTAACCTTCAAATCCAAACACAGCTTTACGGGCATCACTGCTCACAGTTTCGATGGTATTGCTTTTCCCAACGAACTCTTTCTAAAGAAAGAAGTGTGGTTTTTCTATTACTTTTCTTTTTGCGCAGCGGTCAGCGTAGCCCCGTACCAAGGGGAAGGCCGCGGGTTCAAATCCCGCTCGGCTCTTAACTCTTCGGATATTCAAAAATCTTTCTAATGAGTTGAATGAAGAATATGGAACATAATTTCAGCATGAAATTGCTTGTAGATGACGCGAGACGCTGACGTGTCTCTATTCACGCTGATCACCATGTCGCGTCACTTCATGATGTGTGTGTGGAATAGCACGCAGTTCTGGATGTGCAGCGTTTGTTTCATCTCGCTCATACAGGTAAATACTGACTCTTCGGACGATTATATCTATTTTTTTCCTAGCATATGTCGTCCCTCTGCTGGGCAAAGGCCTCCCTCAAAGAATTCCAGTTTTCCCTATCCCGAGCCTCCTCCCACCATCTCCTTTCGAAAGCATCCAGATGGTCATGCCAACACTATTATATGATTATATCTATTTGGTAAAATTAAGAGTAAAGTTCTCTGCATATGAAAATGAGAGACCGATGCGCAGCTAGAGCAGAAATCTAATTTTCACCCCTAATCGGCAATTTGTGAAAATTGTGTCGAGCATATTTGTGTGTATGTACGTTAAAGTCGCCTTTCACAGAAAACTGCAAGGAAATTTAGAAAACTGCGTTTTTGTGACACAAATCATTGTGACATTCCTTTGACAAAATGGCGGAACTCTAGTTGTCACATTTCGTTCTCTACGATCAGTTTGAACATTTCGTTTCGCCTACGTGTCTGTCTCTTTTGTATGGAGAAATAATGAGACAACAACTCGTTTCGATCGTTTCTACCAAGCTACGTGTTATTGTAGGCGAAACGTATTGTTCAAAATGATCGAGTAAAACTACGTTTTGCCCTTCAGGTGGGATCACTATGCGGCTTCCTGCCGCTAGCGCTGAGTGCGGGCGGCAGCATGTGGTGCAGCGTGTGTGTGTGTCCGCTGCTGGCGCACGCGCTCGCCTTCGCGCCGCTCGACGCGGGCGTCATGCAGCGCGCCGCCTCGCGACCCGTGCGCCCGCACAGCGCCAAGGTACATAAGTGGGGTGTGTGTGTATGCCATGGTACTTTTGTGTAGGGTGTGTACGCCAAGGTACCGTAGTGTGGGGTGTGTGTTCACCAAGGTACCCTTGGGTGGGGTATGTGTACGCCAAGGTACCCTTGGGTGGGGTGTGTGTACGCCAAGGTACCTTTGTTTAGGGTGTGAGTTCACAAAAGTACCTAGGTAGGATGTGTGTATGCCAAGGTACCGTTGTGGGGGGCGTGTGTTTACCAAGGTACCCTTGGGTGGGGTGTGTGTACGCCAAGGTACCCTTGGGTGGGGTATGTGTATGCCAAGGTACTCTTGTGTAGGGTGTGAGTTCACAAAAGTACCTAGAGAGGATGTGTGTATGCCAAGGTACCGTTGTGTGGAGTGTGTGTATGCCAAGGTACTCTTGGGTGGGATGTGTGTATGCCAAGGTACTCTTGTGTGGGGCGTGTGTAGGCCAAGGTTGGTTTATGTGGGCTGTGTACGCCAAAGTACTTTTGTGTGGGATGTGTGTACGCCAAGGTACCGTGGTGTGGGATGTGTGTACGCCAAGGCTCCGTTGGTTCGTTTATGTGGGCTGTGTACGCCAAAGTACTTTTGTGTGGGATGTGTGTACGCCAAGGTACCGTGGTGTGGGATGTGTGTACGCCAAGGCTCCGTTGGTTCGTTTATGTGGGCTGTGTACGCCAAAGTACTTTTGTGTGGGATGTGTGTACGCCAAGGCTCCGTTGGTTCGTTTATGTGGGCTGTGTACGCCAAAGTACTTTTGTGTGGGATGTGTGTACGCCAAGGCTCCGTTGGTTCGTTTATGTGGGCTGTGTACGCCAAGGTACCGTTGTATGGGGTGTGTATATGCCAAGTTACCTTTGTGTGAGTTGTGTGTAAGGCAAGGTACTATTGTGCGGGGTTTGGTACGTCGAGGTACCGTTGTGTGCGATGGGGTGTGCACACTGTACAGGTGGGATTACTACGCGGCAAGCTGACGCAAAACAATTTCAGAGCTTCTGAAAGCCGCTGTAACATCAAGTCCTTCCGAAGCTATTCATTAATTCCGTTATTTTCGAGTATCCAATAACCACAATTCTAAATTCCTTCTACCTTCAACAGATGGCGCTCTTCATATTCTGGTGCTACGCGTGCAAGTTCCTCCCCTCCGTGATATCGATACTCGTCCTGTACTGGTATACATTGCGCAGTTTCTGCGAGCAGATATCCACAGCGACCAACACCACCGCGTGTTGGTTGGTGTATCCGGTGAACGTGGCCAATGTGTCGGAGAGTCACGACCTGAGATTGAGAAGCTGGCATGGCTGGGGCGATGAGTTCTTTGACGGCTTTTATGTGGTGCAGCATATTACACTGGCGTTGATTACTTCGCATTTAAGTAAGTACTGATGTACTGTACTGAGTATCTACAAAAAACGAGTGGCTATTTCGTAACTCAAAGTTCTATAACACATGATGGCCCGTAATTGTAGTCTACGTAACAATAAATATTTAAAGACTTTAGAAAATTCGTGGATTTTATTTGAAAAGTTGCATAGATCAGTTTCAAACTGATCTTCGACTGATGTTATGTTGTGTCCGGTTAATGTACGGCCAGTTAATGTACACCCAGTTAAAACAAATTCGCTTTTTTCCATTGTCAAATTGTTGAGGCCGATGTACGCTGGCAGTTCTATAATTATTCGTTGACTACTTTTTTTTATTAAATGATGGATATTTGTTGTAAAGAAAACAACACAGCTTCACTCATTTCATTAAACATTTAGGTAATTTTATGTGTTTTGTTCCAGTAATAATATCACTGTCATTCGTCCACCGACAATCCTCGATTTGGCAGAGGGGCTTTTGGTCGAACAAAGTGTGGTGTGCTACTGTCGTATTCTTGTAAGTACTTTTTTTGCTTTTTGCTAACTCAACTTCTTCCTGCCTTCCTATTCCAAAATATTGCCTAATAGACCCAAATAAATGAGTTCTCTATTCCAGAATAATAATCCAGAGCATATTCAGCGGTGTGATGCTGACAGGAACGTACGGGACGTGTGATCGTTGGCAGCTATGCACGTTGCGGTATGACGTGCCAGCGTCACTAGCTAGCGGCTATGCCCTGTCTCTGCTCGCCTGCTTCGCTCTACTGGAGTTTATCAAGTGGCAGGAGATTAAGTGAGTATAAAATACACAGCAATACTTAAATGTATATTCATAATGGTCCTTTATCAGTCATTTGGAATGAAATGAATTTTTATTTTGCCATACGTCAGTAGTAATAGGTAGCAGTGAAAAGTCCATGTTTTTATATAACTATAATACCTAGTAGCTACAATAGGCAGAGACACCCAAATAGGGAGATAGGATAGGAGGTAACATGCACTTGATTTGGTGGCATTAAAAAACCATGAGTAATTTAGCTTAGCAGACCGATAACTCTGTTGCAATCTCTATTGTTGACTAGAAGACTTTAAGCGAGCCGTTAAAAGTGTCCGGCATTATGAGGGGGTTAATCAGTACCCTTTTCTAAGATTTTGTATTGAGTAGTGTTCACTGACACACGGCAAGCGCCCCTGGCGGACGAATGGAGAAGTCTCATGCCTATGCAGGCAAGAGAATTCGAAAACAGTTCGTATTCAAATTAAAATTTATTTATTCAGCTGTATCACTTTGAAATGTCCTAAAGCTAGGTGAGTCTAGGTGCCAGTTCCACGCGACCAAGCCTAGAAGAACAACAAACAAACTACGGCTTGGTTCCCACCGTTTTCGTTACCATGAAAAGAAACCTTGAGACTATTTCATTATTATATTGTCCACAGAGCGGACGCGCGTAATCAACGACGCGCTCGACTGGACTTCGGCACAAAACTGGGCATGAATTCGCCATTCTGAGCATTCGTGGCATTGCCCTCTAGCTCTAGTCAATTACGCTTAACTATTTATACCTGTTGTACGGTTGTAAGCAATAAATATTCAGCGTTGCCAGGATGTTATTTTTATAACATTTTCCGTTACTTTTGACCCTCTATAATTCCATGATACAATTTTTTTTTGAAATTATTTGCCTTATTATAGTATTGTGTCGTTTTATACATTAGCTTTTGGTCATGTTACTTTCCTCGTGAAAATGTTACTTTTTGGGCTGTCTCATGTTATATTTGACTGGCCACTGGCAACACTGTAAATATTGCACATCGGCTTTTCGGTTTCGTAGAGCGCTATCTCTTTCTATGAAGCCGAAATTAGCCGATGTGCAATATTTGTTGCCTACTACTCTATGTAATTTGTGAACTATGAACACTGAACCCAATTACAATTTATTCTGTGCCCGTACATAAGTCATTTAAAATTGTATTGATTTTATAATGCGCCTATACTTACGGAAAATCACAAAGACTTTATTTTGTCCTAAATGTTCCACTCTTTTTTCAACTGTTCGGACACAATAAAATCTATATACGTACTGATCGAGTGAAAATGTGAATTAGCTTACTTGTTATTCGTATTTTGTACAAAAAAATCTTGTTTATGAGGCTTAAAACATTTACAGTAACTGTAAAACTAAAACGTTGTACCTATCTGTATCCCATGCCTTAACTTGGCAATTGTTGTATTTTATTGTAAGAAAAAATGACAATGTACTTTTTCATGTACGTATTTTGTACTTATTTATTGTGGTAGTAGTGTTTTGATGATTTTAATAAATATTTATAAGTATTACATAATTATTTTATTGTTAAGGCCGTGGCCACACTCGCAATTGATGTGTTATGTGGCGTCGTCGTTATATATACTTCGCACAGCGCAATCTTAGCGTATTCCTCATATTTAGGCCTTTTGAGCAGCCGGCCGCCTGCCTGGCGTCAAAACTCTTTGGGAATGCTACTTGTTGTTGCTTTAGGCCGATGAAAACTACTAACCCCTATCGAGTCAGCAGTGTGTGTGTAAAATACACCTGTAGTTAATATGCAGTCGTAGATGCGGGAGTAGAATGGGTCTTCCTATTCTTAAGCAAGAGCACTGGTGGTCTAGTGGTAGCGGCCCCGCCTTCCGATCCTAAGGTCGTGGGTTCAAACCCAGTCGTGTACCAATGAGTTTTTCAGTCGAAAAATTTATGTACACAATGCTAGTGCTCTCAAACGGTGAAGGAAAACATCGTGAGGAAACCCGTGGCTTAGTCAGCTCCGCACGTATTGACCATGTCTTTCCTGTGGATAAGGCCGACTAAGCTGTCAGGATGGTATAGGGGCTGGGCAAGCCTATTCCATTTAAAATCCTGTCCCAGGCACTATAGCGTCCCGTAAGTAGGGGCATGAGTGATCACCAGTTGCCCCTGACGCTATATAAATCATCTACAATAGATGCAAAGGCCTGTTTACTTTTATTCTTAAGCGTTCGGTTCTGTTAGTATCTTCTCCTGGGCTTTTTTCATATTTCATATCATATTTTTTATGGCATGCATTTTTACCCATGAAGTTTTTTCACCCTTGTTTGAGTAGTGAGCTAGGAAAGTTTTCAAAAATAATATAAAATCTTAAATAATTGTGAGTGAAATAATAAACCAAACTGAAAACAAATTATGTATTTTGTTTATTAACACTAAATTAACTTGTGATGTAACAGATTGTATTAGTATCTAAACAGTTATAATTATTGGAGTTTTTACAACTATTCTACTCTTATGACACCGATCAGATTTTCAGTTGGTTATTAATGTACTTTGCCTGTTAAAAATGCTTCGAACTGAATATCCCAAACAAAACTAATAAGCGCTCTTCTTTACGTATGATAGGTACCTAATATAGCTAATAGAGTTAACTTTTTATTTATTCACTCTTAAGCTTTTTATCTTGACAATTGAAAGAACATCTGATGGATTCAGAACCAGTAATATAAATTAACTAAACATGTTGGTTTTTTATTATATGTTATGATGGTTTAACTCTCTATAATAACTAATTATAAAACGAATAATCAAGATAAAATACACTAGGTGTAAATAGACGATCTATTACATGATTGGTTAGTAAACTAAACATTGTACTTATAGGTACGTAAATTATAAATAATCCTATTGCTAGGAGTCATCTGGTAAGTCTAATATTTCTTGAACAAATGAGGCCACATCAGTATCCTTTTCACTGTGCTCTTTACAGAAGTTATGAGCTAACAGTGCATCGTAATTAGGCCTTTGCTTGTAGTCTTTCTGTAAGCACTTTACAATCAAATCTTCAAAATCAGGAGAGAATTGACCAGCTGGCAGTCTTGGGGGATCATCTTTTACAACTTGCTTCAGCTGCTCAAATGGTGTGCCCCAAATGTTGTAGGGAAAGGTCCCAGTAGCAAGCTCAATCAGTGAAATCCCAAGTGACCATACATCACTGCGTATATCATACTGTCCCGGATTGCCAGAGGGGTCAATCCTTTCAGGGGCCATGTAGGGTTTACATCCAGCATCAATTGTTTTCGCTACGGAGTCCACCAGATAGCCGGAGATGCCAAAATCACACATTTTCACCTCGCCTTTCCTGTTAATAAGTATGTTGGATGGTTTAACATCTCTGTGGATAACTTTCAGCTTTGAATGGAGGTAATGCAGAGCACTGAGGACTGAGAAAGCTATTTTCCCCAGAATGTTCTCTGGTATGGTGCGGCTATTTTTGTAGACGTGGGCGTAAAATTTATCAAGACTCATGTCCATAACTTCCATGCAGATCCAGACGTCCCCCTCTCGGAACATGGCACCGTAGAAGTGCACTGTGTACGGACAGGCACTGGCTCTCATGGACACATCTAGATCCATAAGCAGACGCTTCAGTTCTAGATTATGACTGCTGTTGAATGTGGCTGGGATCCTCTGTTGAGAAACACACATTTTGGTACACTAAAATAACTTACCAATTTGGCGACATGGTTAAAAAGTCAATAGCAAATGCTTTATGAGCTTGTGGTGTGAGTCTTGGTGTTGTACCATGCTTCAAGCAAATAAATTATTTCAATTCATTTTTTTATTTCATTTCATTTCCAATTTTACATCAGTTGTTTTTTTGGGATCTATATTACAAGCAAATCACATGAAGCCTTTACAAGAACATTAAATTTACTTCATAATAACAATCATCAGAAATTGGTGGTTGGAGAAAGCTCAAATGGATTATTCTGAAAGTGTTTGTGAGAGGTCTATGACTAGGATTGGACTTCTACAGGCATGCAGGATGGTATAATGTAATACTTGAGTAGGTCTAACGCATACCTTCACAGCCATGACGGTATCACTGGGTATGTGGCGCATTTTCTCAACTATCCCATAGGCCCCACGGCCAAGGTCACAGATTTTAACCAAATCATCTGCATGGACTGTGAATGTCTTGTCATCCACAGTAATTGTCGTCTGCTTGTCTAAGTTTGCTGGTGGTGTGCTGCAAGTATTTAAAAAATGACTGCAAATCAGGAGAAATAAAACTCCCAACATTTAGTTTAGGATTTATTTCATAAATTAAATTGTAACTAGCAAATACTGGTGTTTTTAATTCAAGGGATAAAGGTATTAGCGCAAACAGCGCTAAGTACTCCAAATTATTATGAACTGTTACTAGAATGCTTTGGGCACTTACACAACTTGTTCCTCTTGAGCTTTGAGAACGAAGATCGGTAGCTTAGGCTTTAGTGGCCTTTTCCCACCAGACATGATGCTGCCAGTGAATACGCGATTTATCAAACAGAACAATACGTTAGCTTTTCAATTTTGCAGGAGTTACAACTGAAATGTTCACAGGAATCGTTTTCGTAACCAACATCCAGAAGTAGAAAAATCTTGAATTCCTTACACTAACTTGATAGCATGGAACGTGTTTCGATTATTTCTTAGCATCCTATCTTGCGTTTCCTGTTGAATACTGGATAGCCTTGCTGAGAAAATGAAAATATTCCCAATTCGCAGGACATACAGGAAAGCAGAAAACAGAAAAGCAGGACAGAACAGAGTGATAGACAGAAGTTTGACATAAAAAGTTTAAATGACATTACTGGCATTGATTGAGTTCTAT
Source organism: Thera britannica (assembly GCA_939531255.2). Taxonomy (NCBI): domain Eukaryota; kingdom Metazoa; phylum Arthropoda; class Insecta; order Lepidoptera; family Geometridae; genus Thera; species Thera britannica. Next base: position 2,446,908 of record OW618037.2, read on the forward strand.
TTTTTGACATTTCTAATCAGTGTTGCTCTTGCTCAGGAAAAAAATTAAGACTTCGGCAAAAAAAAAACACTGAATTTTTTGAGATCCATCGTTGCTTTGCTTTGAGAAAAATGATGTTTTAGATATAGAACCGAGATCCACAAACATCACCAAGAAGACCTTTGTTTAATAGGGTCATGCGTTAGTTAGCCTATACGAAATGATGCGAGATGCTTTCTAACTGCCTCTAAGGATTGCTAGAGATTTTTGATCGGAAACAGGAACGTTTAATAGAAAAGGTAGACTAAAGGGTTTGTTTGAAAACAAAAAATATATTCTCGAATTAACTTAAGACTTAAAATAATAAATACTTTTATATTATGTATAGCTTACAAAAAATATGCTTTTTTCCTATTATTTTGCCAAGCTAGGCCAAATACTATTTTTGAATGTAAAAGTAACGTTTAATCATTGAGCTAGGTACCTACTGTGAGAGAGATTGTCATGGAATTATTTTGAGGAAAATTTTATTGCCCTTAAAGCATCTTTCGCTCTTTTCGTTGCTTCTTCTCTCATTCTATACCTCTTCTCTTTCTCAGCCAAGCCAACAACTTCGTCATGATGCAGGGCGCTCTTCACAGATGATTTAGCAAACAGTTTGCTCAACACATAATCATCATCACCTCGGTTTTTCTCATGCATATCCTTTTCTTTTTTGTGCTTTTTCTTTTTAACTTTTTTTACAGCGACCAAGTTTTCAACTTCCATTTCTGAAACAGATTCTGATTTTGAATGCTTACGTTTTCGTGAGATCTTAGCTTTATTTAATTCTTCTTTACTTTTGGAATCATCAATGATTACTGGTTCTCGTTTTTTGTTTATTGGTTCCATATCTTTATCATGTAAATCAATGCTCTGATCATTTAACTCTATTTTATCTTCATTATTATCATCAACTATTTCGCCATCTTCGACTTCCTCTTGTTTCTTTAATACCTCTTTGAGCAATTTCTCTTCATAATTTTGTTTTACATGCAAATTTACAATATCTATTTCAGACAAAACATTTTCAAATGGGACATCTGTGATTATATCATCTACTAAATTGATTTCAGGTACTTCAACTTTCGGCGGGTTCAACATCAACTCTCTGTTCTTTTTATATTCTTCTCTCGGATCTCTTTCAGGTTCTTTTTTAGCATTTTTAGAAATTTTTGTACTGATGGCTTTAGCCAGTCTTCTCATAGCTTCTATTTTCTTTTTTTGTGCAGACACTTCTTTTGTGCCTAGTTCAATAGCTTTCTTACCTTTATCTGTATTGAGGTTAACTTTTGTATGTTTGAATAGTGACGCTGTTTCAGTATCCCCATCACAATTTACTTCTTCAAGTGTGAAAAGACCTTGCAGAGTGCTTGTTGTTAGAACATTTTTTTGATTTGGATCAACAAGAATCTTATTGCTAAGAAATTGTTTGAATATTTGCCTTTGATAAATCTTCTCTTCAATGGTTCCTGCAGAGAGAAGCCTATACACAGTGACACTCCTCTGTTGGCCAATTCTCCATGCTCTTTCTTTAGCTTGGTTATCAGTGGCTGGATTCCAATCAGGATCATAGATGATAACTCTGTCAGCTCCAGTTAGATTGACTCCCAAACCACCAACTCTTGTTGTAGCTAAAAACACCAAATATTCAGAATTCTCATTGAATGTCTTGATCATGCCTTGTCTTTGGCCAACACTCACACTGCCATCCATTTTCAAGTATTTGAACCCTTGATTTTGCAAGTACTGCTCCAAAACACACAGCATGGCTCTTGACTGTGAAAATATCAAAGTCCTGTGTCCCTGCTTTTGCCAAATCTTTAATAGAGAGTTCACAACTGTCATTTTTCCAGATCGCTTCCAGTGTCCAAATGTTTCTTCATCAATGGATTCCAAATCCTCTTGTGCTTCATAGAGGTACAGGTCTGGATGGTTACACATTTTCCTCAGTGTCATTAGAGCAACCAGCATCCGGGCTCTGATAGGGTCTCCATACTTATTGTCCTTGTCCAATATGCTTCTGACAGTAGTACTCATCAGATACCCCATGTAAAGATCTCTTTGCTCTTGTGTAAGGGCACAGAACAAAACTTGCTCATTCTTTTCAGGCAAGTTAATGTTATCTTGAACTTCAGCCTTAGTTCTTCTCAGCATGTAGGGAGTTATCAAACTCTTGAGGGCTTTAGCTATCTCTAGTGCTGTGGCTTCTTGAAATTCTGTAGCATTTGCATATCCCCCTTGAGTAATTGGATTAGCAAAATGCTCCATAAAGGCAGTATATGTTCCCAACAGCCCTGGCCTCATAAAATCGAATAGTGACCAAAGTTCCTGTAAACTGTTCTGCATCGGAGAGCCAGTTACAATCAGCTTGTGAGGGGTGTGGAACTGCTTGATTAGTTTGCTAACTTGAGTATCTGGATTCCTAATTTTATGACCTTCATCTAAAATGATGTAGTGCCATTTTCGAGACATTAAATCCTTACTGTACTTCACAACACCAGCATAAGTTATGAGAACTATTCCATGCGATCCATGAAGTTCTCTTATCAACTGGTTGTGGTTGCCAGTATGGGAGCCAGTGTGATGAAGAACAGCAACTCTGAGATGAGGGCACCAATAGTGAAAATGTGATACCCATTGGTATATTACTGTTGCAGGTGCTACAATGATGCTAGGTCCAAGTCCACTCCATGCACCCAGATCTGAATTGGCAATGCCTGAGAGAAATGCAATTATTTGAATAGTTTTACCGAGGCCCATTTCATCGCCGAGCAAGCCCCCTGCATCCACTTGATGAAGTTCCCATAACCACTTGACACCTATTCTCTGGAACTTGTATAGTTGTTTCCAAATATAGTTTGGTATGCCAAGGCCATTCTGCAGTTCATGTTTATCTTCGGGATTCTTATTTCCGTCGAGTAAATACTGGATATCGGCACTGAGATTATCTCCTTCGTATTTTCCTGATGATGCAGATGCTAAGCCATCTCGCCAGTTTTTAATTCTTTCGTTATAGGAGTCCATGCTGCCATCATCAACTATCCTCCTAACACTATGCTTAGTGCGCGAGGTGGCAGGTAAAAGACGATGCACAACAGTTTCGTCTTCATCATCAGATGGTAAATACTCACTATCTTCATCGGAAACCAGATTAGTGGAAGTACTCGGATTCTCGAAACCTTTCTCACTTAGTTTGGAAGACTTGGAAGAGTCTTTGTGAGAACTTTTAGTGAAACTTTTAGCTTGTTTCTTTGAAATGTTTTCTGCAGCACACTTGCTTTTTTGGGAGACTGTGTCTTTTAGACCAGTTTTGTTTTCTTTATGTTTAGCTAAAGCCAGTTGACTTTCAAGGTATTTATTGATATCAACCATAATTACTCTAATTAGCTTGGACGCATGTGCATACTATAATATTAGCTAGCAAAAGCAAACTCCAAAACAAAAATAGAAAATACACAACAATAAACACAGAAGTAAAATAATCTCATGAAAAAATAAGGCCGATCTTATTTTCACGAAAAAAGAAGAAGCAGAGTTCTATGGTTTATGTGTGCGTATACGTATGTATATCTACATTTGTGTGCGTAAATCTTATATTTCAACTGTCAAAACTGACATCTCAACTGTCAAATGTCAAGAGGTCAATGTCATGCTTGCTTCTGCTTGCTACTGTTCTTTAGTTTATTTCGAGATGCGAGCTTTAATCACGAAATAAAATCCACCGGAATAATAAATAGGACAGAAATGCAATGGCTGCAACAGCATCGGTAATTAATGATCTGTCTTATTATTATCATCTGAAGAGTATTTACCATTTCCTACAGCACAGACGACTCCAATGCCTCCAGCAGCGTTGGGAACCAACCGCTCATAAGCAACTCCTACGCAATAGAACTGGGCAGTCATCACTAATGAGAAGAACTTTTAATTCTTCAGGGCTGGACACTTCTGCCACATGCCAGACACCTCGTGGGCTTTAATCTTCAGTGGGCTGAAGATGTGTGTCAAACTTAGCGCTAGAAAGTGGTAGACCAGACTTTAGTGGGTTTGTGATGTGTGTTTAAAACCCTGCCAATAGTGTGTGAAGTCAGATTGTGAATGAAGTATAATTAGGTAGATGTGCGTGATGAAGTAACTACCTACTAAAGATATCTTCAATGTTGTATCAATGTTTTCATAGCGTTAAAGATTTCATATAAATTATTTTCTATTTTCTTTATGAATTATTATTCTGAATTGATTATTGTTATTATTCTGACACACTGATTCATTTTAATTTAACTTATATTTTCTACTTTTTGTTTGTATTTTGTATATTGTTCTCCGACAAAGTATGTGAGCCGCTTTTTTACATACCCTATGATCTAATAGTTGTACCATAACTTCTTGCAAATAAATATATTTCATTTCCTTTGTCTTGTACCACCCACCAGTCGAACTACTCGGTAGTTACTGAACTGCAAATGCAGAGTTGGTGAAAGAGACTCATTTCCTGTAGGTTTCATTTGCTCGAACTAGGTATAATGTAACTATGTTATTCTGGGATAATTCAGCATTATAGTGGCAAAAGAAGTTTATCAGTCCAGTAGTTTTTGAGTTTATTCGTTACAAAAATACAAATCTGTACAATTTATAATAATGATGATGATCCACAGTAGCCCAAACAAGAGATGAATGGAGAGAAGGAAGGGAGGCCTTTGCTCTGCAGTGGGACACAACAGGCTTTTAATAATAATAATAATAATGATGATGATAAGTTACCTACCTAAGTACCTATAAGTACATACCTACCTATTTACTGAGAAGTCCCATTTTCCCACAGAACGCCTACCTACATATATGATTATAATGATTACCAGCTCCTCTGAATCCACCATCAGGTAAGCTCGTTGGCAGAGAGCACTGGTGGTCTAGACGTAGCGGACCCGCCGTCCGATCCGCTTATGGTCGTGGGTTCAAATCCAGTCGTGTACTAAGTAGTTTTTCTGTAGAAAAATGTGTGTGCACTATGCCAGTAAAACATCGTGAGGAAACCGGCGTGACAGTTCGAGCAACACGTTGGTGTCAAGCGCCACGCAAAAAGGGCCAACTAGAAGCCTTGCGGAAACCAGCCCTCAGTGCCTTGCCTACCTTATTCATAATACCTAACTAAATGCAGTAGATCTACAAAATCATGCAGGTAAATAAAACAAACATTCCACAGAATGGATGTTAGCAATGACCACAGCGGGCAAAGCCTGCCGCAGGCGGCCGCTAGTTCATAAAATCTATAATAGGTACCTATGTATAGTACAGTCACGAAAAACGCCGTAAGATGCTTGATACTAACTATTATCTATTCTGTGACGTTACCGTGTCATCATAGTAACTACTAGCGTATCTGTAATAGGAGTGAGGCATATATATCGGAACAGGTAAAAATAACAGGTATTTTAAAACAACAGCTTGGAACTGTTGTCTAAACCACTGAAAACCTGTTCCAGTTCCATTCCACAACAGCCCGAATCTGCCGAAACATGCGTCTCTTTATTCTAGCTTATGGAGATTACTTTTGTTAGAAGGAGACGCCACGCACGGAACATGTGAGGCATATATATCGGAACAGATAACAAAATAACAGGTGTTTTAAAATAACAGCTTGGAACTGTTGTCTAAACCAACCAATGAGAGCCTGTTCCCTGCCTGTTCCAGTTCCAGTTCCATTCCACAACAGCCCGAATCTGCCGAAACATGCGTCTCTTTATTCTAGCTTAAGGAGATTACTTTTGTTAGAAGGAGACGCAACGCACGGAACATGCTCTTCTCTATTCTAGCTTACGCATCTTACCTTTGTTAGAACGAGATAGCCTGTTACAAGCAGAGAACAGGTGTTGCGTTCGGAAAATACTATGTTGCATGCAACACAACCAGCTGTTATTTTGGAACAGGTTTTTGGAACTGTTGTTTTACTGGAACTGGAACAGGCGGAACAGGTTTCTTATTTTACCTGTTCCAACCCACTCCTAAATCTGTAATTCGAAAATATCTTAGAGTCACGAAATCTAACATCATCATCACCCTATCCCTGTCGTAAGAACCACCCATTTTTTATTTTTTTACATAATTGCATCCGGTAGAAGCCAAGGTAAGGGAAGATTTGAGTTCCGTAAAAAAAAAGTTTGCTAAATGTTTGCTAGTGTGTATCATCAACTTATTATTATAAAATGATGAAAGCTTTAATTAAAATTCGATGATAGATAAATGCAGTGAGATTAAACGTAATTAAGCTTACAAAGAAAGATTAAAGAAAGATAGTGGAATATTACAGAAAACTTTAACCCAGAAAGTACAATCAAAAATTAAAAAAAAGTTTTGATAAACATGCCGTGGTGAATATTGCGTAAATATAAGAGCGCCGAAAAAATAAAGAGAAATTAAAAAATAACAAATAATGCTTGGCCCGTCTGAAACTATCCGTTTGTGCAAAAATAGCCAATGGCAAACGGTAGCTACGCTAAGCGGCTAACTTCAGATCCGCCGCAATGCTTCGATTCTAGAGCACAGAAATAACAAAACGAACTGTCAATGATCGTTCATTGTTTATTATGTCAGTAAATGTGTCAGTTGCAGCTGAGATGACATTGGTAAGATTGATTGTTGAAATGACAGACCGACCTAGAAGAGATATTTCACATTAGGGATGTCGGAAATGCAATAAAGTATCGATATATATCGTATCGATGTTTTTTGAAAATATCAATATCGATATTGATATTTTTATGAAAAAATATCGATATATCGATATATCGGTGCCAACATAAAAACCAAACTATAAAACAGCAAATCAAGTCGACCAAAAACAAAAATCACGTAAAATATAATTTGTTAAAAGATGTTAGTTTAAAAAAAGTATTTTCTATTTGGGATTTTTTAATCTAAAACTTATAAATGTTTATTGGTCTGAAAAAAATATCGGTTTTTATACCTTTTCGATACTTAGAATTTTATATCGATACATCGATATATCGAACTATTAAATATCGCTCAAAAATATCGATATATTGAAAAAATAATATCGATATATCGATGTATCGATATTTTTTCAACAAGCCTATTTCACATTTATTTCATTCGTTCAGTGCATGGTCGTCGTATTTTTCTTCAAGTGTGTTTGTTTATTTCAGGCAAAAGTAATACTACTTGGACAGAAATCTCGTATTTCTTACAATCGTTGGCCCAGGCTATTATCAGCTGTCGTCTGGACAAAGTCGTGCACCAATAAGCAGACAGCGATTTATAAAAAAATAGATATACTTTTTGCACCTATGTCATAACCTAGAGAACCTACAAAAATGCAAGTAAAAAGAAAAAACGAGGATGCTGCTGCAGGTTCCCCATCAAAAAAGAAACTTATGACCACAAAGCCTCAACTCAAAGGCGAAGGAGATGAAATGAAGATAAAAAAAAAATTTGGTGACAAAGTCAAGAAAAACTTTGAGGGCAAAAATAAGTTTGCTGATAGGAAGAATTTTGGTGACAAATCTAATAAATTTGGTGACAAGAGCAAGAAGTTTGGTGACAAAAGCAAAAAGTTTGGTGACAAAAGTAACAAGTTTGGTGACAAAAGTAACAAATTTGGTGACAAAAGCAACAAGTTTGGTGACAAAAGTAAGAAGTTTGGTGACAAAAAAAACTTCAAAGGTAAGCCAGGCCAAGGAAAACCTGGCACTGATGCTAACAATGGTGAAAAACCTGTATGGTCGGAGATGAAAAAGGAAAAAAAAGAACTGAGGATTGTTAGACGAAAAGCAAAAGCTACTGCAGAAGTATTTGAGATCTCACACAAAGCAAAGTTGCTAGCTGCACAGATTCAAAGGTAGAATCTTTATTAATTTATGTCATTCAATATTATTTTCTTCTATAAATTTATATCAAATCCATCCATATTATATCCATATCATATTTATATTATTTAGTCCATCATGTTAGTAACAGAATAGAAAATTCTTTATTGCATGCCTTACAACTATCAACAGGTAAACAAGTAACAATAATAACAGGCTGTTTTTTATTTATTTATGAATTATCTACTTACCTAAAATATACAATATTGGAAAATGTTTAACTAATGTATTTCAGAAAAACTGTAAAACCGGATTTCAAAGAAAACTCATGCAAAGAACTCCATAGTATCTTAAAAGGCCAGTACAAGTCTATAGCACTTACCCATGACCTCAGCCGAGTCATTCAAGTTCTGCTGAAACATGGTTCCGAAGACATTAAAACTCAAATCAGCGAGGAGTTACTCGATCTCATGGTTCAAATGGCTCAGTCGAAGTATGGTCAGCATGCCGTAAAGCGTATACTGAAATACGGAACTGATTTCATCCGACATGAGGTCTTAAAAAGGTTTTTCGGTCATATTGTGTCTCTAGCCTCGCACAACATAAGTGCTCCAGTGCTTGACTATGCTTATGGAGAGTTTGCGACGAAGAAGGAAAAGTGTCATATGCAGCAGGAGTTCTATGGAGAGATATACAGAAACGTAAGGTTTTCTTAATTCTTATCTAGCACATAAAAAACTTAAAATAAAAAAAAGTTTATTTGAAAGGAGCTTAATTGTTGTTATTTGATTATGAGTATGAAAAAAAGGGAATATACTTAGCCTCTGTTTCTTGCCTGTTCTTGTAGGCTTGGTTTTGGCATAGATTCAAGGTCTTCACTTTTTATGTGATTAAGTCAATGTATTCATAATATTCAATTTATTTCATTTATTTCTTAACATTTGGAATCATATCACACATATAACCGAATTAAAAAGTTGGTATACATTAAAACCAACCAAAATAAATATCAAAATAAAATAAAATCCCCTGACGTAAATTCATAATTCATAATATTTATTCTAGAACAGTAGTAGTATGTATATGTAATATATTATGTGTCCTTTTGATTTTATTGAAGGCATCCTCATACACTCCAATGGAAAACATGACATGGCTTTCATGTACTTATCTTTTAATTTCAGACAAAAGACACCAAAGTAAAGACCCTCAGTGACTGCTACAGCACCAGTCCCGAGATGAAACCAGCCATCTTGAGCTCCTGTAAAGCTAACATCCAGAAAATGTTAGATAAGAACCTACATGACGGAGAGTAAGTACTAATTTACTATAGAAAAAATGATAGTACTAGACTAGAGTTTCAAATATTCACAAAGTATAGATAAGGCGCGCCCCACTATTCCTCCTAACCGTTTATAGTATATGTGTGCAAGCTTCCGTCAATGTTTGAGTGTTATCGGTACACACTAATTACCTATGAGTGCACACGCACACTACAATGAATAGACTACGGTTCGCGAATGCCGCTCGGAGCAAACTCCCCGCACCCCGCGAGGGGCGCGTCTTCGTGAATTGCACTATCTATATATGAAGTACATAGCACTAGTAGCATTTACATCTAAAGTGCTACCTGCAACTTAATTTGAACTGTTTTATAGGAATAGCACAACTGTACTTCTATTCTGAGTTTTGTTCACTGATTTTCGTTTTCGTGTGTAGCGGGTTTTTGTCTGCGAGTTTACTCAACTCGCCCGCTAGAGGCACTTATCGTGACTATACTAACACGCTCAAAAATGGCACATGCTTGAAATAAAAAGATTAAGGCGTTAAGAAAAAAAATATTTAAAATGTCATGCTTTTGTGTGACTGTGAAGTTTACCTATTTAGAAGATAATGCAGGAGTATACTCTGCCTGACATAAACGCCACAAAAGATTTGGTTATAGTTTAATTAACTGATAAAACTTGGAAAAAGTGTCACAAATCCTTATATTCCAGACTGCTGCACTCGGTTCTGTACGACTACATCCAGGAATGCAGCGCGGAGCAGCGTGCGGAGTTGATATCGACGCTCAGTCCGCTCATAGTGCCGCTCAGCAACTCGCTGCCCGGCGCCAACGCGGCCAGCATCTGTGTCTGGCAAGCAACTAACAAGGATAAGAAGGTACCACTGCAGCTGTAGAGTTTATATATTTTGCCTAATTTAGGCCCGTATTCCGAAACAGCGCTTGAGTCTGAGTCGAGCCTCAAGCATAGATTTTATGACAGTTCTCCATTGAAAAGTGTCAAAAATCTGTGCTTGAGGCTCGACTCAGACCTAAGCACTGTTTCAGAATACGGGCCTTAGTCTCCTAACTTCTTCTTTGAAATGAAATGAAATGTATTTATTCGCTTGAAGTATGGTCAATTTTGAAAAACGTCTCATTAATAACAGTGTAGTACCACATACTTCGTCGTTTTTCGTATTGTGTCACTGATTCTTACGAACCAGGTGTGGTGAAAGGATAGTAACTACTGACCGGGATTTATTAAGTTTTCTATAGACATAGACAATCATTTATTTGCTTCTTAGCACACAACATACAATACACAAAAACATATTGCGAGCCCGTTTTTCCAGCGTCTTTTCATTATACGTAATGAGTGAGTATGCTAAAAGCATTGGATTTACGATACGAAAAATCAAATACATAAACTCCGACTTGAGGTACAATACGGCCGGAAGATCTTAGCGAGTCTGAAGTTGGCCGTTTGGCGAATCTTCCGTCAGCCATTGGCGATCCGATTACCACAAGCTCTGTCTAGCTGTCTCTGGCTCTGGTTTTAAGTCTGTGTGAGTGCTCACTAGTGTAGCATACTGTGTGCGTGACGTTTCGACGTAGGATTTATTTAGTCAACACTCACACAGACCCAAAACCAGATCTACTGACTAGTTCTGATTCGCCGGCCCTATCCTATCGAGAGTCTATTCTGTTTGAACAAAAACACGCTCTGTTATTTCATTTGGTTCCCTAAAAGCTTTGCTTAGTTTGAGACTATGCGCCAATTGTAATGTCCGCCAACATCTATCTTACTATCCAGGCCATACTAAAAGTGGTGAAGGAACACGCAGTGCCGCTAAGCAAGCACAAGACCGGCTATCGCCTGCTGATCGCGATATTCGACTCTGTCGACGACACAGTGCTTGTGAAGAAGGCTATTGTATCTACGCTAGCGGCCAATTTGAAGGACATCGCTAAAGACCATTGGGGGAACATGGTAAGCTTTTACATAATCCTAAAAACACAAACAATTCATCTTTTTCAAAATTACATCCGCGCGATGTCAGGGCGGGTCGCTTGTAAGAAATAAAACTAAGAAAAATAAGACGCTCACTACCGACGGACAGAAAACACACATTTTTCGCCACTTTTTTTTTAATTACATCCGCGTGAAGCCAGGGTCGGTCGCCAGTTTAAAATAATACTTAAGATGCTCCCCACTGACGGATGACAATATTCTAACTAAGAAGTCAGTGAATGAAAAGGGCTCAGAATCATTCTTCCAGGAGATTTAGAGGAGACCTTGTTCAGCAATTAAACTTCTTCAGATGATGATGATCATCAAGTTTAGATAGTAGTTTTAGGGCAGATTTTTCCATGTATGAAATAATTTTATTTGTAGAAAAGACAAATAAACAAAAACAAAATATAGATTTTGACTATGATGTATACATTTTTAGCTGCTTATCTGTTGAATGATAAATTAGCCCTTAGTTGGATATTTTATGTACTATTTATAATTACTTAAGTAAGACAAAATATCACTGGCTCCATGAAACAAACTGACAGTGGAACTAAGAATGGCGAAGGTTAAAAATTTAATTAGTGAGTTTTTCCTCCATTCAGACACTGCACTGGCTCGTAAAGCCGAAAGACACAGCAGCGTTCCACCCGAGCTTCACAAAGTTCCTTGAAGAGGGCGCCAAAAGCGGCACTTCGAAGAAAGACGCCGACATCCGCGTGGCAGAGCTCAGAGAGGCCATTCTGCCGCCGCTGAAGAAGGATATCGAAGAGGATCCCGCTTCGTGGCTCAGCAGCAAAACTAATATGTTGCTGGCCATTGCTGTGCTATCTATCGGTAAGTACAACTCGGCCGGGGAAATGAAGTGGGCAGTTTATGAGAAAATGACTCATGACTGACGGAAAATCCGCCGAACGGACCTTCAGACAGACAGTATTGTAAGCTCATATACAATGTTGCTGGACAAAACTTGGTGATAGATTGAGAAAAAAAAAACTTGAATATATGAAAATATGGTTGTTCCTTATCTAGTCAAGTTGCATTTTTTTTGTAAATACATACTTAGAATACAATGTAACACCCAGACAGAGAACAAACATCTGTGTTAACCACAAAAAAATTGTAAAAAAAGAAAAAAAAAATGGAACAAGCATATGGCTCACCTGCTGTAAGCAAGGCATTGCGACCATCAATTTGAAACATACAGATGTTCAGCCTCACGTACCAGTAATTTCACCGGCACCCACACCCTCTAACCCGAAACACAGCAATGCTGCTTCACGGCAATAATAGGCATTCAAATTTTCCACAAGACGTAATCGATTATGATAGAGCGCTCGTGATACTGGATTACACTCCTTGGCTTTTTTCATCCATTCTACCTTAAAGCATCATTTAATAAGTGCTCACTCCACAAAATGACTGATGAACCATTTTGTTATAGAATCATCAAAAGAGATTGTGGCAGCTCTGGCAGAAGAGATTTGCAAGGCCGACTGGTGCGTGACGTCAGATGGCAAAGCGTCGTTAGCGGTCGAAGACGCGGGCATCCACATGTGTCTCAAGAAGCTAGCTTTGTTGGACAAGGATAAGAACGAGGGTACGCTTGGAGAAGCGGTTGCAGAGAGATTAGATAGCGAAACTGTGAGTATGGATAAATCTTATAGTAAGTATGTGCAATATTTATTGCCTACAACCGTACAAGTCATTACAAGCCAAGACCTCATGGGGACATTTGAAAAAAAAACATGGTTTTAAAAGGCATCCTAGATGGCGGTAGTAGTAATGATAAAGGGTGGAATAGGAAATGCAAGTTTAGTTGTTACTTTTTCATGTCATTGGTGTAAAATAAAGTGCCTTTGGTAATACATTTCTTTACTAAAAAAGTCGTGATGATTGATCGTGTCATTTTACGTTTTATGAGTCTTCTGCATGTTTTACAAATCATTAAACTATTCGAGCGCCAAATAGCTAATGATTAAAAATATAATCTCGTTTTTTTTTCAGATAAAAATATGGTTGCCGACTAATAGAGGCTGTTTCTTCCTACTCAAGCTGATTGAGAGCAACGGCGACAAAGTGGCGAGCGCGCTCAAGAAGAAGCTGAAACCGCACGCGGGCTTGCTCAAACAGCAGACTTCAGAGGGAGCTAAACTGTTGTTGCAAAGCGTTCAGAAATAATTGTAGTAATTGAAATAATATGTTTTTCTGCAAGTACTTCTTTCTATTTATACCTATCTACATATCCTAAGGCAACTGAAACTAATAGCAGTATAGTCACACTTTGGGCCATCTCTGAGAGCTTTCTTTAGATCTACATAAAACTGGTGATTATCTATACTTATATTATAAAGCTGAAGAGTTTAATTGTTTGTTTGGTTGAGCTAGCGCGTTCAACCAAACAAACAATCAAATCAATCACTGGAACTGCTGGTCCGAATTGAAAAAAAAAATTGTGTTGGATATTCCATTTATCGAGGATAGGCTATTTTCTACTAGCGACCCGTGCGAAGCTGGGGGACTACCGCTAGTTCCGAGATAAAATGCGCGTCGGTTTTTCGCCTTGTCGCGCGGGATTTAACTAGTAAGGTATAAAAGTAAAAACAAAAGAATAATATCTGGGATTTTTATTACAAATAATACACAAAACAAAAATACTTATAAAATTATTCTTATCAGTAAAAATTATTTGTAACACAATTATTATTAAAATCATTTTCACTGGATTTATCGCTGGCACGCTGATTTTATCAAAACTATACCGAGCGTAGATAAGGCTAACTGACTGGTTTTATATCTGTGACACGCGCCAAATAAAAAATATTTATCGCGGTACATACAGATTTTTTTTTACGTTTTACTCATAAAATGGACATTGCTTTATTTCATACTATATAGACTTCTTTTTCGGTAGTCATACAACGAAATATACCCTCTTACCTGCCTTTTTTTTTTTTTTTTTTATACAACTTAGTTGACAAACAAGCATACGGCCCACCTGATGGGAAGCGGTTACCGTAGCCTATGGACACCTGCAATACCAGAGGCATCACAAGCGCGTTGCCGACCCTTTAAAACTTAAATAGGTGTGCGCAGGCCTTTACGCATAGAGACATTATGTTCCTACGCCATAATTTTCCGAAAAAGAAGTCATTGAATCCTTCTTCCTTTCTTTTTCTTAGAATCCTTATATTTAGTGATATTTTAAACAAACAGGCAAAATATAAAACTGGCGACAGCGGTTGCCATACAAACGGCGCCTATCTATTATTTTTACTTCTCTAATCTGTGCCTATATTGTGATAAATTGACTAAAATTAGATGATTAGCTAGCAGCTCAGTGCTCATTATTGACCATTTACCCAAACTTTTCCTATTGGCTTATCTGAGCTGGTATTTACAATATTTAAGGATTTTTTTAGCAATTCTTCTTGGATTACTTCTATGGATCTGAAACAAAGATATATATAAATACAGTGGACAATCTACACAACATCTAGATCTATATTTAGCCATAAATTAAGCAGAGCTTGTATGGGAACCAGATAGCTGATATAATACTATCAACACTTAGAATACAATATAACACCCAGACAGAGAGAACAAACATCTGTGTTCACCACACAAATATTTGTTCTCGGTTGGGATCGAACCCACGACCTACGCCGCAGAAGGTAGAGCTTCTACTAACTGAGCTGAGGCCAGATCATGTGTGTCTTGTGTTTTTCAAAATAATATCGTTCTGTAGCTCAGCAGCCATGTAAATATATTTCGTTTTTGTTTTATAAAAGAAATCTAAAGTAGAGACGGAATTCTATTTCACTAGTGGAGTATCTAGGAAGATAAGTAATATTATTTTATTTATTATCTACAAGCATACCTGTTTGCATCTAAAACATCCCAGGTTTCATCTTTCAGCTTTGAGTATGTTTCTAATACTTTCTTCTGAAACTCCAGTACTTCATACCTGTAATAAAATAAAACATAAAAATATTAATGAGTCATCCATCACGATTTTTTTTATGTCTACCATAAATAGTAACTAAAGGTGTGGACTAAAATAAAGTGCAATTTAGAAATACATAATTTCAACATCTACGTTCACTAATTTTTATTGATTTTATAGTGTTTACTACACTTTATAAAATCACAAAAAAAATCCAAGGAAAACCACCCAACTCATGTTACAAAAATGTACATCAACTGTCAACTATCATGGTTCATGAGATTTAGCCAGGTGACAGATGGAATGACAGTGGGGTCTTAGTAATACCGTCCTGTGCCCTTTGGCTACAGAACTCTAAAAACGGTAGGAAACAAGCTGTAGCTTGTAGCCTGTTCTCCTAGGTTTGGTTGTGTGTACTTGGCATCTAGACTCACCTAGCTTGGAATTTTTTTTTGTGATACAATTGAGTAAATACATTCTTGTTAAAGACTAGAATAATGCATGTTTGGTGGATTTACGCTTTATTTCCATGCATTATGTCCGCGCTCAACACCATTTAAGTGTGGCCGGTGCCTTAAACAAACCTTAAACTTACCTCTCTTTTCCAAACCCATTTCTCTGCAGAATTTGTTCAAAGGGCATCGTGAGGAAGAACACTTTATCTGGTTTTGGTAGACCAACATCTGGGATCTTACACCAATTCAAATCTAAGCCTGGAATAATTAAAACAATAGGTTTGTTATCTTAATAATACAGGTTTAACAACTTCTTATTGTGTCACTGATTCTTTAAAACTAAGTGTGGTGAAAGGATTTTAAAGATTTACAACTAATAAAAGAGATTCCAACCCTTTATTTGTCAAAACCTGTAATTTTTGAATAAATACTTTATGTTTTTTTATACATAAACCATGCTTAGTTAGCAAACATAACAGGTAATTTTAATGAGGTCTTTGTACTTCTTGGAGGATTTAATAAACAGCTTTATAGGCCTAGGTTAAAGTGATCTATGTGATATAATTAAAAAAAACTATTCTTAAAACTAAGAGCTTCAATTTCAAAGAGAAAAAGCAAAAAGAAGCACAAGAGAAAAATTTCATAAGATAGAGTCACCTCTCCACCTTTTGTGCATATAAAAGAGGCATCTCAGGGTATGCACCAGGCAATGGGGTTCCTTTGACCATTAAAACCACTTCTACCGCCAACAATCTGCCAGCTAAGTATGGTGATGAGTATAGCAAACCTCTCTTGTCCCAAACAAGCAATACTATGGAGGTAGCCTACATCCTAGCTGTGGGCATTGGAGTGCAAAGTGGTGACAAATGCAAAATTATTTAATTTACCTTTGGAAGCTGAAAATGCGACACCTGAGTAGCAATATCTATCTACTATAAGAGTTGTTCCAGCTTCTAGCATCTTGGTGATGTCATGAGCTCTTTCCCAGCGGTTGGCAGAGAAAAGTAGGTGAATTGCTTCATCAGATAGCTCATTCTGGAAATAAAATAAGGATTTTTTAAAGATATTTACTTCTGCCAAGATCGGCATTATTTAATGTTACAAATTTCACGTTTTCTTACTTTGGATGATAAATAGCTGTTTATAACCTTCCCGATGTCAGTGTTTCGTGCTGGAAAGTTCGTGTACTCTGCTTGAACATGGCATTTCTTCAAATTTTCCACTGAAAGTTTAGTTTATGCTGGGCTAAGTAAATAAAATTGGTGAATATTCGTAAGCATGTTGGCCAACCAGTGGCATATAAAGATGATTTTTTACCAAGTGTTTTAGCCTGTGTAGATTTTCCAGTCCTGTCTACACCTTCTATTACGATTAGAGCTCCTCGTTTCATTTTAATTTTTTGTGTAACTTCGATGTCTTCAAATCAAAACAATATTGGAGGGAAACGCAACGCTAAGTGTTGCCATGTCATTGCCACTCTGCCATAGGCCATAGCACAGCAGAGCCAGACAGACCTACAAAACGGAACATTATTATCCCCAGACAGACCCGTCCGTTTCTATCTGACGGAATTAATCTCTAGATTGAAATTAAAGCCCTTGATAAAGTAGGTAAACTATCTAGCACAATCAAACCGCTTTAAAAAAAGGTTTGTACTAGATCAGACGAATATTATTGATATTTTTTAATACACATTAGTACGGACGGCGTATGGTCAATACCCTGGATAAGCATATTTTCTTTCTACTTCTATTCCGAAAATGAGGTAAAAAGCTACCCAATACCCAACAGGGCAGCAAGCAGGTGACGCCGTGGTTGGCCGATATATTATCAATGGTAGAAAATAAATAGGTAAGTATACGTAGCGGCACGTAACTTTAGCGCTGACCACTATTGCGCATAAGTCAAAATAAAAGTACCTGAAGGGGGCTAGCGGGATGAAGGGTGGGCGTGCGTAGTGCGCGTTGTTATTGACAGATAATGTTTTTCTTTTTATACTCCCCCTAGACTTGTTAAAAATTATAGGCACCTACTATATCTGGCATTACATTAAAATAATGTCATTAACGTTATTTAGCTATTATTTAATTAAAGTTATAATTGTATTGCGTGCGTGACAGTACACATGCGCAGCTATACCCTTCGCGTATCGCTCAGCGCTAGACTTACGTGCCGCTAAATAATACACAGGTGGGTGTATGTGTTGTGTGGTCCATGTGTCGTGTTTTAATTACGTTAGATTTAACGCAATTAATTCAAGTATTAATTCGGCATAGGCAACGCGTATTTTGTATTTTTTATATACGGACGGGCGGGCGGGATGAAAACTCGCTTGGACGGGCGACTGCCTGACTGGGGTACAGTTGGGTTATTTCATAATTTAGTCTGGCAACTAGCAACAGTTAGTTCTTGGTTAGTTCCAAGGATGTTATATTATAGGGATGGATAAATAAATTTCAAAGCGTGTCCGTTTTTTGTTAGTGTTCAGTTGTAGATATGTGTTAGTGTGCGTGACTAGAGAAGTAACGACATTAACTAACCTATCGATGAATTACGACGATTTGACGACCTCTGTGGTGCAGTGGGCGAATGTCCACCTACGACGCAAGAGGTTGCGGGTTCGATTCCCGCCTTAGAACAAATATTTGTACGATCTGCAGGTATTTATTCCGGGTGTTCTGGTCTTTTCTATATAAAAATAAAAAATACCTATACATGTAATGTATTGTATTATGTAGGTATATCAGTTATCTAGCACCCATAACACAAGTTTTGCTTATTCTAGGGCTAGATAATGTTGTGTGACTTGTCCAGCATTATTTATTGAATACCGAAATCAATGAAAAAGGCGTCATAATTGGATATAAACTCTTTGATTTGTTCAACTAAATTACAATAATATAATTCAATACACAATGAGGGATTTTCACGGTATGAAAATTTATGAAACGGTTTAAACTTTTAAAATTCTCACTGCTCGCTTGGGTGTTGTAGAAAGGTCTTGTGTTTCCACACCACTTTCTTGCATCTTTTTCCGTCCTGGGGCATTTTGGGAAACTAAAAAAAATTATAAATGAGATAAATAAACGAGGCCGTTAATTACTATTTCAGCCGAGCATTGTATACTTAGTAGTATTCTCTAATTTGCGAGGAAACAAAAAACAAATTAATTCTAGAATCAGAAGTTTACTTCTTCAGCTATGTCTCTCAATCGAGTTTTAAATCTTATTCAGCACCCAACGACTAAGTACCTACTTAGTATTTATTAAACAAAATAAAATTGTGATAAACCTAAGAGAACATAACATCCACAGCGCAGAGTAGATAGGTAGGTATCAGATTTTCATTCCCGCCAATTTGACTGTGCGCGGTTTTTTTTAGCATTTAAAAAAAAATATTGTGTACAAAAAAAAACGAAACGAAAGATGTTTCACATTATTATGATTCCACAACATTACAACAGTCACTTCATAATCCTAATATCAAGATATCAAGCTAACTTACCTTAAAACCTCGGCCTGCCTCCATGTTTTCTATACCCATGCAGAGTCCATGTGATACCTAATTACACCTAAAAACGATGCATGCAGAAACTAAACCATGTGTAAAGCAATAAATGTATTGAGTATTGAGTACTTAGTAGTCATGATCCCCCAGTAGGATTACACTAGGATACCCGTATCGTGGGTATCAGGAACTACGAGTGACCCGCTACAAATATTTGCAGATCTTACAAACATTTATCCCGCAGTAAACTCATTCAAAGCATTGAGTTATATGCATAAAAAACGGAAACTAAAATATTATCGATATAGCCAAATTGGCTGGTGTAGTACATCACTAGCACAGATGCCTAAATCAATACATTTTATTTTACAATAATTAATGGTTTTACACTTAGTTTTCATCAATAACACTTATGAATCTAGGACTGACTAAGACTTACGTATTAAATGACTATTCCGGGTCTTTTACACCTCCTTTTGTTGTTCTGGAAGAACAATACACAGCAGAACAACACATTTTTTCACTAGGTGAATTGATTTTGTAGAAACGCTTTATTTTTAACACAATTTATTGAGTTTTCTCAGCACAACAAGACAATGTTTTGTCTAACATGTCGGAAATCAACAGACACGATTTACACAGGAGTAAGGTGTTGCCAAACTTACATCTACTTTCTCTTCTACTCGTAGCTACGTTCCGTGGGATAGACAAAGATAAGATCACTGGTGTAATACACAGCTAAGTAAGAGCGGCAACGCCTTATCGCGGATTCCATTGATTATTCTTCCAAGGTTAGTTCAGTCACCCACCAATATTAGCCAATCCTAGAGTCAGCCAGTCCCTTTCATTCAGTTGTTCAGTCAGTCAGTAGTTCTTTTCTTCACTCTTCCTTTCCTTTCAGCGTTGCCAATTTAGCGACTTTGTCACTAGATTCAGCGACATTTTCGTATGAAAAGCGACATTTTGATGGCTTTTAGCGACAAAAATAATTTAACGACTTTCTTAGCGACTTTTTTATAGTGGTATTTATCAAATAATTACTGACTTAATAAACGAATATCCATCGTTTTCTTCTGTACATACTAATATGTAGGTACTCTATTCCATTGAAATAAGATCTGGTTTTGTTTATTTAACTTAATTTGTTGCCAACTCAAGAATGACTAAAAGGCATATACAAAGGCATAGTGTACCTACCGTCAACCATTGTGCTAGTAGGGGAATCCCTTTCTCATGTTTGGTTTTGTTATTATTCATCCGTCATTCACTCCTTATCAATACCCTTCCAAATCATCAATGATTCAGAAGTCGATACCGACGAAGATTAATAGAATCAAACGTATTCATTTAGAATAAGATACTAATTATAGTTAATGTATATTATATCACTGTGTATGTTGAATTGTTTAAGTAATAATTAATATTAACGAATAAAGAGAGATTAAAATTAAAAATCTATAGGTACTTAGTATGGATAGGTGAATCTACCGAATGTTGGTAGATTCGCCTTTTTAACCCAAGAAAGTAATTAATTGATAAAAAATCTAGCGAGTTCTAGCGACTTTTTCAATTTTACTCATTTAGCGATATCTAGCGACTTTTCACCAGCGTGAAAGCGACATTTACTGTTGTTGAGTTGGCAACGCTGTTTCCTTTTCCTTCCTTCAATTTTCATTTTCCTTTGGCAGCGCGCGACTATTGCAAGTGCGGAGTTAGCGTAAATTTTATTTGTTTTTGTTTTGTTTACTTACGTGGATTGCAAGGTAAAGTGTGCGATAATTATGAAGAAAGGGTACAAAGTATCCGACGTGAAACGAGAGAAAAAGTTTGGTGTGGCCGCTGGAAGTCTAGAGGAATTAATTGAGAAATCCTGCAATAAATTGGGTGTAAGTAACATTAACCTGTAATTCATTGCTCATATAGCTTTTGCTATGTTCATTTAGTATTTAGTTGTAGTTTCTATGTGTTTTTGGTCGTAGTTTCAGTCAGGTCTAGTTGGTAATGTTTATCCTTGAAATCGTAGAAGTGGGTCAGGGTTGTAACCGTGACCCATATTGCTTCTCATGCCCTGATTTCGTTAACGGGTTCCAGTTCAATGTCAGCTGCGCCGAATGCCGCCTTTTCGTAGCCGAAGATGGCACTCGGGTCTCCGACGATGAGTACCTGGCGACGTTACCTCCGCAGACACTCTTCATACTGCTAAAGAATAAAGAGCAAATGGTAACTGGTATGTTTAACTTTTCTCACTATGCAATAAGTATGTCGTTCTATCGATCTAATGAGACACGGTACATACTTACGTCTGACATTGGTAGGTATAGGTACTTTACCTTTACCTACATGGATTTTAATTAGGTACCTACCTTACACTTACACTTGACTCCAACCTTAGATCGTGGCCTGTCACTGCCTTGAGTTGCGAAGATTGAAAAGAGGGATGGGAGGCCTTTGCCCTGCAGTGGGACGAAAACGGCTAAATAATAATAATAAATTATACAATAGGCCTTGTCTTTGGTCCGAAGTCACACAAATTAAACTTAAATGTTAATATAGTCCCAGAAATCGATTTATTTATACTTAATACTTTAAAAACCATTCTTAGGGAGAATAACTAGGTTAGATTGCTACTATATCTGTCGCATTTGAATTCTGGTGCTTAAAATACCTGAAAATTTTCAGACTTCGACTATTTCTATGGTTTAATTCGGTCTCACAAGAAGGATTACATTGATACCGGAGCTGCTGCAAAGAAGTTCCTCACAACAAATGTTAAGGAAAAGTTCAGCGTCTTCCAGAAGTACATTGCTGCTGCCGATGATGCTATGATTATGCTCAGCGAGAGGACACAGGATCCAGCTTGGTTTGAAGGTAGGTCCATTTAACTCTACAAGTATTCAGGTGCTTTTAATGAATACACTAGGTTAGGTACCTAGGACTACTGAGCATAGAAAAGAATCAATGTGGCTGAAAACTCAGACATGGTCATCATAGAAGAGTTTTATCATAGAAAACTACTAAAATTAATTTTATTTTCCAGGTTTGGACGCGTCAGAGAAAACCAAGGAGCAATCCATGTCCAAGCGCGTAAAGGAACGAATGCGGGGATATTTCTACAAAACCAAATCCGCTCTTCAGTCTTCCGACATCTACATACACTCCAAAAACGGCCGCGGTAAGAAACTCATCGACCAATCCCTTGCAGATCTTCGCAAAATCCTCGAATCAAACAAGTTTAATGACGGCTATTTCAATCGCAAAGCAACTGGTATGCGTATGTGCAACGCAAACGGACTTTTCGAATGCGGAGGTCTTTGGCAAAACAACAAATGCGCTTACGAGGGAGACCACACTATTAACCCGTATAGAAGCCGCGAGGAACGCATCATATTCCAAACCTGGAATTTAGACCATAAAATTGAGCTATCTAGGTCTATAATCCCCAAGATGCTAGAAGCTATTGAAAACTTATATAATGGTGATATTAAATGTATTGAATGCCAGAAGGGAGGTAAGCCAGGCGGCTTGGAAACTGATAGATACTATTTACAGATTTTTACAATAGAAAATTTGAAGCTGGTCCATATTGTGTGCCATCACAAAGGAAAGCATTCTGCTCAATCCGATGTGTACACAGTATGCGAGAATTGTGTTGGAAATAAAAACATTGAATATCAAACACAGTAAATTACTGTAATTTTATAGGTAGGTACAAAACTATAAGTATAATTTATTTTTGAATAATATGAAGAATATATTTTTACAATGAATTTAACTTGATTATTTTATGCTCAGTTGAACTATTGTTATATTTTAATAAAATGTTGATAATTTGCTCTAAATTATCAAAATATGTATTTTTATCAAAAAGATTGACCTACCTACTAATGAGGATATGCAATGTACATAAAGTAACAAAGTAGCCTTTGAGAATAGTGATTATTTACAAATAATTGTTGTAAAATTTTCTATTCCTTAATATTGATCTCCTAATCCCTTCGTAGATTATATGAGTAAGCAATAAATATAATAAAATATCTGTAAAATATAATTTTTCAGATCAATATTATGTACTTTCAAGTACACAGTTAAAAGTTCCAACCATGCAATGTACCTATCTAAGGATCTATCTTTAAGTTTTAAAAAATGGTCCCTTATAAGAAAGAATATATTTTTTTATTAAAAGACGAACCTCTCTCTATACAGGGTGTAGATAGAACAACATTTTGTTTATGGTTTTGAACCTATTCGTTAGAAAAGTTACGTATTTTCAATGTCTAATGAATTATTTAAGAATTATAATAAATTAAATGCGAGGTACATCTCTACATTTGAGCTTACTGTATCTACTATTTTATTAATTTGTATTATATTTACCTACGTGGTTTCCTCAAATTTCTACTTCTAAGAACTTATTTTATTAAGTGCCAAATCTTTAGTAAATCAGATATTATCTTTATACAATATATTTAAATACCTATGTCGTCATGATTATCGAATTGAGAGTAAATAACTGAATATTTTCATAATCTTGTTATGAAAATATTCAGTTATTTACTCTCAAATAATAAAACAATTCTTTGCTTTTATAAGGTGGGTTTGATAAGTTACTTACTCTCAAGAAATAAAATAGTTCATTGTTTTTAAAATACACTCATCAACATTGTAGGGATATTCAACATTTTGTTGGTTTTAAAAAAACTAAAAATGATTTCTTTAGAAACTAAATAAGGCAAGAATCTTAATTTGTGTTGTTTATTAATAATAATAAAATACAACTGTTTGATATAATTTATTAATAAAAATTAAAGTAGGAACAAAATCTCGAAAATCAGAAAATCAATTTGAAATCGAATATCCCTAGACATTGTTGATGTGAGGTTTGATACCCAGGGCGTAACAACTCTGAAGAAATAGCTGATGTTTAATTCTGTTCAAAAGTTTGGGGGTTGCGGTACCATGGTACAGTTAGCTGCAATGCGATGCTACCGTGCCAGTTACGAATTGTATACATTATAATGCAGCAGACTGTACTCGAAGTGCCCCTCCCTGAAGTAAGGATCTCTTTAAGTGTAGCTTAAAAATCATTCAACTAAATTGTCAACATTGTGAAAGTGCTGTGTTAGTTTAATTTATAAAATGTGATGTGTGCAAATATCAAAAAGATTCTAGGTGTTATTTTTGAATATTCACTAGTTACTTATGCATATTATTATTAAAAAACTTGAATTACAAACATTAAAGTCCTTGAACACCAGAATCCTGCATATTATAGGCAGTCTGTAGCTGTATTTGACTGGCCTCTAGCTCAGTTGGTAGTAGCTCTGCCTTCTGCGCCGTAGGTCTTGGGTTCGATCCCCACCGAGAACAAATATTTGTGTAGCGAACACAGATGTTAGTTCTCTGTCTGGGTGTTATAATGTATTCAAGTATTAAACCAGCTATCTGGTTCCCATCGTACAAGCTCTGCTTAGTTTGGGGATAGATAGTGTTGTGTGAATTGTCCATCACAATATTTATTTATTTCGGACTCCGTACATGGAGCCAGTGGGTTTCAACAGGTAAAACTCTGTAAACGTAAAGTCGTGACAGCTCCTAATGCAATGTTCAACAAAGTGCAACTTAGGTGTTGGTGATTCAAGTTCAAGCTAAATATAAGTAAAAAGTCCTATTTTGAGACAATCATTTATCTATTATTAAGGTAGAGGTAGCGACTAGCAAAATATAGCAATATTAGATGTTAAGTAGGGCTTTGTAGGTCAGTGTGCAATGTATGGCTTGAGTAGGCATTTGGTTATTAATATGTAGTAGAGTTAGCAACAAATAAGACAAAAAACAACAAACAAATTTAATTAATGGAGCTAGTTTGATTGTTATTGAAGTAATTTAAGGGGCTTTACACAGCAATGACAAATGCTTGTGCAGTAATAGATCGGTCGAACCGCGGCAAACTGCTATGGCGAAGTGATCGTATGAACCATGTGGGAATAGCACCCGCACACACCGCCTCGATCAACTGCGTTCGCGGTAATCCGCAACCATCACTGTCCTTCCACTCCAACCAACCGAATGGACCAGCTATTTTTCTTTCTCAACGATATAACTTTTCAGTTATTTCGATTTAAATATTTTATTAATTTAATCATTGCCACCGATATGGGACTACCTGGTTCGCAACAGTTCGCCGTGGTGTGGCCGGCGGCCGATCTTTAATACTGCCGTATCACGGAATATCTAATATCTTCATATAGGCCGCGGCAAAATCATAGCTTTTAATTTTTTTGTTTACAGTATTGACTTAGTTTCTAGATAATTTAAGCTCCACTGTCGTGTGGTTTGTTGATTCAAGAGTAGAAATGTATTCGCTATAGGTACTAGGACTGTTGGTAGATGTTTCCAATAAAGCTTTATAGTTATCGTTGTATTAATGTCCTTAGAATTAAATTGGGAGACACTACCTCTATCAAATTGCAATAAAGTATATCAAAATTTTAATGGGTGACCACTAGCCTGTCTTCAGTATGCAGATTTTTTTCTGAATGCACGACTATAATGATCAGTTTGGGAGCGATTATTTTTATAAAATAAATGACGCCTACACTAATTCCGTGCCAACCAACTTCTAGGTCTTGTAGTTTCGGAGATCTCGTGACGTGATGAGTGAGTGGACTTCTGTAAAGATGGTCTAAACCCCATTTTCCTAATAAAAATGAAGAGGTATTGTCTCCAATAGTTTTGAAGCTAGAATTGTCATTATACAGTATTATACCTTTTCCTATATCTATTAGACTAGAAATAAATTTAGCAAAACTATATCAAAACTTATTTTAAATATTATGTGTAGTTGGTCAGAGAGGGATGATATTATGACGGATAAACTAAGATTGTAAGAGAATGAATTTGTTGAAGGATAAATAAAAAATAATATTATTTTAATTGAATATTTTATTTTACTGAGGTCGGTATAAAAAATTCGTTTGTTATTGGTTTTTATACGATTTTGTACAGATGAGACTACATGAGCGTTTTGCGCGTGGGGTTCTTGTTTAGGGCCTCTGATCATCTGTTCGGTCATAATCATAGTATTTTCTTCTTGAAAGTTCCCATAAAAAATTGGGTTCTCATACAAAATATAAATTATAATTAAACCATAGAGATGAATACTAGAAAAGAAACAAGTTAGTTCCATAAACAACTATAATAGTGACAGCTTATATTTACAAATGCGTTTTTCATCTCCTCTTCCTGCCCACGGCTTTGCCGGGAGACCGCTTTCCTTTCCCGCCTTTCGGTTTCTTTGCGGAGAAATTAGTGGATTTTCCTTTGCCTTTGTCTTTGTCCTTAAAAGAGCCCTTTGAAGGATTCATAGATTTTTTCTCTTCTGATCTCCTGTAATGGTAACATTTTTTTAAGGTATTTTAATAGTTTTCTGTTATTTCTAATTCTATTTTATTATTAACATCTTCTCAGGTTGTTGGCTTATGGGGAAGTCAGATGTTTGATATTAATTTTAGCATGTGCACATTTTTTTACGAAATATCAAATGGCGTGTCATCAAATTGCGGTTAAGTAAATTATTTATTTTCTAGCCTGTTTCATCCCACTGCTGGGCAAAGGCCTTCTCCAAAGACTTACAGTTTTCCCTTTCCCGAGACTCCCTCCCACCATCTCCTTTTGAAGGCATCCAGATCATCACAGTATAATAATAATAAAAAATAGCTGAAATGCAAATAATACTAAAATGCTAACTCTCTTTCTCTCTAAAGTTTCAAATACAACTTACTGTGTCTGTTCACTGTGTATATGCTTTGCTACAGCCTTATCCATGTCAATCTTGGGTCTTTTATTCAGTATACTATCTAGCAAACTCAAGTTGCTTTCCTTCTCCGCCTGAGGAGTGGGTACTGCAGGCCTGCGTTTGCGTTCCTTGCCTGGGATGAGCTCATGGATTCCTTTACCCCGGGCCTCCTTCTCCTTGGGCAGTTTGCCTTGGAACTTGCCAAGGGATGCTGTCGAAGCTTTGGCGACCGTTGCTGCCGTTGCAAGCTGTGGTGCGGCAAGAATTTATTTAGTTTAGAAGCGCTCGCTATCTTTTTATTGATATTTGGAAAGAATGTGAAACACCCATCATAAGTCTGATCAAGCTCAGAACTGGACAAAGACCTCTATTAGTCATCATCATCTGCCTGAAGAAGTCTACTGCTGGAACTATTTCCAGCAGTAGACTTCTTCAGGCAAATGTGTAGGGGAGGTCTATACCTCCCCTACACATTTCCAGGAAGAATGATTCTGAGCCCTTTCCATCCACCGACTTCCTGCGATCTTAACAATGTCCTCTATTAGTACAGTATAAGAAATACAATCTGGACATAATAACCTCCCCTATACATTTCCAGGAAGAATGATTCTGAGCCCTTGCTGTCAACCGACTTCAAATTATTATTTATCTGATGTAAAAAGTAAACCATTTTTACCTGTGTAGCTGATGCCTTATCAGAGGTGGTGGGCAGTCCAACTCTAGGAATTTTGACCTTCTTAGCTCTGGCGATATTCTTCAGCCTCTGAAGTTCATTCTTGGCAACCTTTTCTGACTTCACGCCGGCCTTCTTTTCGTACATGTCTGTCATGGGGTCTAAGTTCTGTGGCACTTCTATCAGCCAATTCTTCTCTTTCTCTGCTTCAGCTTTCTTGAATCTGTATTGTTCAATTTCATTTTTAAAACCATCATTTAACTTTCCTTTTACAGTACTGTTTGTTAAGCTTGTTAAATGCACTGGTGTTATAAATTGATACATAAAAAACAAATTAATAAGGGTCAGGAATTTAGACTGACTTTAATTGTAGACAACTTTTTCTTT
Source organism: Thera britannica (assembly GCA_939531255.2). NCBI lineage: Eukaryota > Metazoa > Arthropoda > Insecta > Lepidoptera > Geometridae > Thera > Thera britannica. Next base: position 2,474,796 of record OW618037.2, read on the forward strand.
TTGCATGACTGGTTTTTCGAACCAAATGTGGTGAAAGGATTTTAAGTGCACCTCAAATAGGCTCTTTTTATGGACTTGACTTTTAAGCAGGTTTCCTCACTATGTTTTCCTTCACCATTTGAAAGTACTGACAGAAGACTGGCCTCTAGCTCAGTTGGTAGTAGCTCTGCCTTCTGCGCCGTAGGTCGTGGGTTCGATCCCCACCGAGAACAAATATTTGTGTGGTGAACATAAATGTTTGTTCTCTGTCTGGGTGTTATATTGTATTCTAAGTATGTATTTACAAAAAAAAAAAAAAATGTATTCAAGTATTATATCAGCTATCCGGTTCCCATATTACAAGCTCTGCTTAGTTTGGGGCTGGGTAGTGTTGTGTGAATTGTCCACAATATTTATTTATTTTTATTTATTTTATTTAAGAGTAGGACAGAAAAATTATTTGGTACATGACTGGTCACCAGTGCTCTTTTTAGCAACTGTTAGTATATAATAAACTCACCCAAACAATGGCACCCATTTCTGTAACTGATCATCCCACTTAAGTTTATCTTTTTTCTTCTTATCAATGCCTTTAGCTTTTGCAAACTCTTGCCATTTTGTGAGCGGCTTCGGTTTAGGCACCGGTTTTGAACGAGGAAGGATTGTAGTGGGAGCTGGTAGTCTGACCACTATAGCTTCATCTATCCGCTCTGTCGGGAGATCCCACACTTTATTCAGCAGGAGTTGGGTATTGTCGCGGGTGAGGGACTGCAAATAAGTATCTTTGTCCGATCTGAAATTGAAAGAGAAGTTACACAAGAGTAGGATTTCAAAACTGATTTTTAAGGAGTTGAGTAAGATTTTGAAAACCTTTTCCAAGGGCGTATTATAAATATATAATTAAGAAAACTTACTTTAACAACTTTGTGTCCAAATCATTTGTATCCGAAGCCAACAATGTGCCAATATCGAATTCTAAATCTAAATGTTTTTCAACAATAATGGATTTGTACTTTTCGGCTTTCTTTTGTTCCCTTTCTAAGATTTGATTGACGATATCCATTATTTACAAGTAGAGGCATCTACACAATCAAAATAGAATTTTCTTGCCTGCCTGCAGAAATAACCTAAAAACTTTGTTGACGTTTTTATTTTGACAGACACGTGTGAATATTGTTATTTTTGAAGTTGAATTGAACGTATGATTCTTTCTTTGCTTGCTAGTTTCCATTAATATTTTTCCTCCAAGATACATGACCACATGACCACCATACTGACCATTCACGAAAAGTGCATTACAGATAAAAAATGAAATCGAGTGTCGAGACTGAACAATTGCTTGGCTTCGTTCTTTCTTTATTATCTGTTTGCTTAGTTTTTTTTTTGTTTTGTTTACTTTTCGTTTTCGTTTGTTTCCTTTCCTCAATGGGTGCCTACTTCTTGCAACAAATATACTTTTCTTTCATACTATAATTAATTAGATACCAAATTTTCCATTTCCCAGTTGTCTACAATTTATTTTGTACCTAGTGCAAACAACACACATAAAATAACTAAACACTATATAACAGTCTATTTAATAGACTAGCAGTTGAATAATTATTTGTGCGATGAATATGACCGGTGTTACGGAGAAAACTCATTGTTTCAAGGTTGAAAACAAGTTCATTGTAAAAAGTGGATGCAAAAAACGAATGTGGAGATCTCTGAAACAAATACTGGTTGCTGAAAGAGCTTTACCATGGCCTAGCGAAGCGGTTTTATGTAAGTAAACACAAACAGTAACTATTCTGTTCACTGTTCCAATTTTAAATTTCAACTTTATACACAAAATTAACCAGGGGTTGACAGCTGTTGATGACCTTAACACTCGCATACGATAGCGATAAATAGGTTCAGTGATTTCACATCTTATAGAGGGTTAAAAAAAGTATGCAGGCGTGAAGTTGTTTTAAGGTTTTCATCCTCTTATGTTTATAGGTCCTAACCTCATCCTTCTATTCCATGTTGCTGACCGATATTATGATTTCAGATTATTCAATAAATGCACCACCTTCATTCAAACCTAATAAGAAATATTCAGATATATCTGGACTTCCTGCTCCATACATGGATCGGCACTCCAAACTATTCTACAGCAATTGTGAAGAATTTGCAACAGTTAGAAGCTTGCCAATGGATATTACTGCTGGATACTTACAACTCAGAGGAGCTAATACCATAGTTGGATGAATCTAAGCCATGATTGAGATCTCAGAAGTGTGATCCCTAGAAATAGTAGAAATCCTCTCAGATCTTTTCTTCTTTTTCTTATACACTAGCCGGATGGAACAAGCATATGGCCAGTACCCCCATGAACGTCAGAAACGTGCCCTATACTATGATGTACTGCCTTGCTTCCTTCCATCAACATGCATACAGATTTTCAGTTTCTCTTGCCAGTAAATTGACCGGCACCCACACCCTTCAAACCAAAAACAGCAATGCTGCTTCACTACAAAACTGAGATGGGGGAGTCTCAGCCCTACACAAAGAGCTCTACTACGACTATAGCAGAAATAGAAAAAGAGGTAGACTTCATAAGTCTTGGGCAAGGTTAAAAATATATAAAAAGAGGTATATTTGTAATGTACTTACTTAAAATAAAAACTGTTAAACCTATGCTATTTGTATTTTTATTGCCTATTATTTTATGTTATGAGTTTATTGCCTGGCCTCTCAGCTCAGTCTCTACTCTCACTCTCTCAGCCTTCTGCGCCACAGGTTGTGGGTTCGATCCCCACCGGGAACAAATATTTGTGTGGTGAACATGTACAAATACTTGTGTTTAGCAGGTATGTATCTAAAAATATTGAGAATCTATAGTATTGTAACAGCTATCTGTATCCATTTTATTATATATTTATTTATAATAATAAGTGTAAGTTTTCCCATGGCATCACTTGAAGTGCGCTAGCATCAGAAGCAGAGTCATCTTGCGCGGACTTTAGCTGGCCTTTATTTTTTTAGTCTGTGAGTGATGGCGTTCTACGATTTTTGGCGAGTCTGAAGCTAGCCGTTTGGTCAATCTTCCATCATTCATTCAGGCACAACGGCTCACTTCAGGCCGTTTTGTATCAATACGAGAGAGTACAAAATACTGTCACTGTCAGATCAGAATTCTGAACGAAAAAAAAATAGATTTGTTGAAGGTTTCCAACGTGTACGGTGTGTACAATTTGATTTGAATTTACTTTTAGCTATTTTATAAAAGAAGCGACCTTTGATGAACTCACAATGTCGTCTTCGTTCTTTCTAAAAGGCAAATCAAGGCAAGTGCACCAGAGGAAAGGTGAAAAAATCAAGAAAAGGAAGCTCACAAAACAAACACCTAACCTCGAAAATGGTAACGAATCCTCTGGAAGTGACTTGGATATCAGGAAGTTCTCTGATGGTGAAGAATCGGAAAGCGATCATGAAACTGCTGAGCAGAAGAAGCTACGTTTAGCCAAAAAATATTTAGAAGAAATCGAGAAAGAAGAGGCAAAACGTGCTGAAGACAAGGAAATCGACGAGGCCGTCGAAAAGAGATTGCAGAAAGACTACCTTGAACAGAAAGGCAAGCTACGGGTGGAAGTCGCCGATAACTATATAGAACCTACTGATAATGATTTAAGACTTATACGCGCCAGGGAACACAGGCTAACGCTAACATGTGTATGTATCAGCAGTGATAATAATTATGTGTTCTCCGGCAGTAAATGCGGTACTATAATCAAATGGGGAATCAAAGAAAGAAAGAAGTTGGCCACCTTGACTTTCAAAACTCATCCCAAGTTACTAAAAGGGGGTGTCACTTGTATAACAATATCAACCGATTTTAAATTCCTAGTTTCTTCCGATGAATCGCCAAACATCCAAGTGTGGGACCCTACCACTCTCAAGCATACTCATACATTCACAGGCCATAAGGATATAATATCTGGCATAGTTTTTAGAAAAAATACCCACGATCTGTATTCTGCTAGCAAGGATAGATCAGTTAAAATTTGGTCTTTAGACGAGATGGCTTATGTTGAAACATTGTTTGGGCACCAAACACCAATAACATCCATAGATGCTCTGACGAGAGAAAGGGCTATCACTGCAGGTGGAAGGGACACTACAGTGAGAATATGGAAGATTTCTGAAGAGTCACAACTCATTTTCAATGGTCCTATTGGAAGTTTGGATGAAGTCAAGCTTTTGGATGAGGAGCATTTTGTATCAGGCAGTGATAATGGATCCCTGTGTATATGGGGAGTCATGAAGAAGAAGCCTCTTTGTACAGTTTTAGAGGCCCATGGTTCAGAGAATGAAGTTCCTCGATGGATAACGAGTTTAGCAACATTGTTGAATTCAGATTTGTTTGCTTCAGGTTCATATGATAATAGTATAAAGTTGTGGAAGGTCAGTGATGCACACAGAAAGGTTGTGCCTCTTTTTAGTGTCCAAGTGAATGGGTTTATAAACAGTATGCAGTTCACAGGGGACGGTCGGCAGCTATATGCCGCAGTGGGTCAGGAACATAAGTCAGGAAGATGGTTCAAGCTAGGAAATGCTAAAAATGGACTGACAGTCATCAGTTTTAATATGAAATCATAGCTATGTATATAGATCCTAATAAATATTGTTAATTTAAATGTTTGTTTCAATAATTATTGCTGTAACTTCATATTTTTTTTCTCAATCTCCACCAAAAAATATTTTCAGTTTCGAATTTTTTTTATCAGATTTGAGTTAAAGAGGCAAGTAAATAAAGGTTTTTTTTGTACAATTTGGCTAACACTTGACTGCAATCTCACGTAATGTTAAATTGTCCCTTAGCCATGTGACCAGCCGATTTGAAGCCTGGCTGGTAAGTGATGACTAGCCAGGCTTCAAATCGTCTGGCCATGCTGCCGACGGTGGAGCGCGCTCACCTAGCTCCTAGAAGGAACCTTCTCATACTCAATGCCTTTTCATGAAAACATTCCAATTCAATCGTCGACAACGAGTTCCACTTTTTGGTTATTTGCATTATTTAGAGGTTGAGACGCAGAGTACGAGAGTGTATCAGAATTATAAACCTACCTAGTTTCTCGACGATACTCGAGACTAAGAAGCTTAGACTCCATAAGTGTTTTGGCTCGTATTTCAATTTATTCCAAGACCTACACAGCTGGTATTTAGAAGAGAGCCATCCCAAGGCAAAGAGAATGTTGTCCCAAGGAACCATTGATAAACAAATTCTGTTGCTGTCTGTACCTACGTAGGTTCGAGGTTTTTTTGATAACTTCATAATACAACAATTCCTGAAGCTGGGTAGTACTTCGCCTAGGTACGGTACAGTCAGCATTAAAATTAGCAATTTCAGAAGTTTTTTTTTTTTTTTTTGACAAAGGTATTTTTAAAATGGCAACTTTGACTTGTGCAGTGGTGCCTCAAAGCGGATTTGAAAAAAATAAAGTTCAAAACTACACTACTTTTGAAGCCGACTGTACCTACCAACTTCCTAACCGCATGTACTCTCTGTGCAAGCTATCATAGGTTCGATGGCCTAGCTAGAGGATTTCCTTTCAGATTTGAAGTAGGAAAATACATTGTCCTGTAACCATCAAGGCCAGACGATTTGATTTTGATACTATAGGTATTTAGAGGCCTAATTATGATGTCCTACCAACCTACAATGATTGTATGGTGGTTTCCTACATAGATATGACTATAGGGAGTTGGGAAACATTGAAAAACATGAGTACAGTAAAGTAATTTATTCACGAAAAAGTAAATCTACACAATCGGTGCCTGGTCATCAGAGGGTGTTTCTTCTGTCTTCGGTGTAAGAGCACATTACACATCCAAGGTGATAGCTAGACGGTATTGGGACAAAATGTGTTTAAAATGTTGGGACATGTTATAGATAGGGCAGGGAGGGTGTCGGTGTCATGTCGGTGCCGCTTTAACGATAAACCTAGACGCGCGGGAATCTGCAAATCACAGCAATCAGCACACAGGGGACTGGATCAGCAAACAGGCCAGCGGCAGCACCGGCCTGCCAAACAAACGAACATGTTAGTCTGCTGTCTGCCACCCTCCATCTGGATCTCGTGTTTTTTATTCATCAATTTATTTTATCAAAAAAGTGCAACTCTTCGCCTCGTCAATGCACAAACTCACGTGAAATGAGCAGTGTTGAGAACGATAACTTCGTCGATTCAATGCATAGCAAAGATGCGGCGAAGTGTCACATTTAATGATCGCAGAATGCGATTTTGTAATGTTTGTCTTACGAAATGCGTGTCTCGGTTTGTCAATAAAATAAAAGTTTACTCATAACTTATGCACCGCAACAACAGCAATTCAGCAGTTGTCAGCAAACAGCAAACCCCCCCCAACCCGCAACTGCCTCGCTCCCCGCGTACGCCACACGCCCTGAGCATACCAACAGTCAAATTAATATTACAGAAATAACACAATATTTATACAAAAACTTACAAGCTACCAAGTAATAGGTCCCAGAAGTTCCAATAATGTTCAGTATTTTCCAATAAATTTAGATCTGTGCATAATGGATGACCAATATAGGAAGACCTGTTACTTACTAAATTAGATAATTTAAATGCAACAATAATGGAGTTATTTACCAAGGTTATGACGTCCCAATTATTGCCCAATTTAGCCCAATAAATCCATTTGGATGGAAACATGAAGTCCATTAGGTTATTATCCTGAAATTATGTCTGAGAACCATAGTACTCGGTGGATTAATTGATAGATAAGAGCTACATTATTATTACAAGTTACTCAAAATGACAATGCAAGAGAAATACAAGTTATTGAAAAGTATCAAGTCTACACCTTCAAGATTATACATAACTTAAGAAAAATCTAAACTAGTACTACATACTTTCAATCATAATAATAGAGCCTAATTTAGTTGTACCTACTGAGCCCATAATTTTATTTGTATTGTTTTGTTAGGTTTTTAGCAACCACATCAAGAAATGTAAAAGACAGCACATTAAGGTACAGATTATGCATTATAACTAAGTTTGTGGAGTTTGGGAAGGGAGCTTAGGAGATAATTTGTTACGTTGAATGTTTGCCACTATGCAATCATAGTTAGGTCTGGATGGCATAAGTAACTGAGGAGATTAGTACCTTAGCCGAAGGCTGCTAGCCAGTGTTCAGCTCAGCACTTCGGCTCTCGGCTGGTACTACTGCTCAACCTGTGAACATACAATAAAGCTGGATTAGTTTGAGTAGATTAATACTTTTTCCTATTCTTTCTTAACTCAATAAATAGGAAGTAGCGCGACAATTTTACAATTTAGTCGCTTTTTGACATACATGTCGAATTGTCAGCTTTATTAAACAGGGCCCTGGTTTGTGGAAGCTCACAAACCTGATTTTATACTGTCCCAAAAGTTATAAGTTGAGTTAGACAACCTTCAGATGCGGGGATGCGCTAAACAAACTGTGTGGAAATGAACGATGAGAGAGAACATGTAACACTTACTCAGCACTTCAATGCCTGGAGCGGGAACGGGAACGGCTGCGGCTGCGAGTACGAGCGCGCGAGCTCTTGGAGTCCGAGCGCGAGCGGCTGCGAGACCTGGACCGGCTGCGAGAGTACGAGCGGCGGCGCGACCCACGCGACCGAGACCGGCTGCGTCGACGGGAGCGGGAACGCGAGTTGCTAAAACAAATAACCAGATATAGATAAACCAGTCTAAAAATGCACGCCCCTCCACCACATTTTCTTGACGTTGGCTCACAGCAAAGTACTTCAAAATGATCTTTGTGATGTAGGTAATAAAGAACAATTTACTTTGACTGACTGAATTAGTGGGATGTGCAGTTTAAGATTGGATGAACTCTACTTAGTTACAGTTTACAATACATTGGAATCTTAGAAGCTTTCACTTGGATGATGGCAGTTCGAGATTCTGGATTGGAGAAAATAGATAAGTTGTACAACTTTATTTGTATGATGCCCATGTTCAAGTTTTATTTTAATGTCCAGTGCAGTATAACCATACAATTAAGTACATAAAGGTACAGATGGTTTGTGTAGTGGGGGCTTGATAGAAAAGGTAAGCAATCCATGGTAACATTTCACCCTAATTTAGCTAGAGAAAAATATATTGTTTGTTTTGGGGTTGTGTTGTAAGGGTGCTTCCAAAGGATCCAGTGCAAAAAGTTTATCGACCCAAAGTGGTTGTGACAGTCGTACCGGCTTCTGTATGGTGATGATGGGCGTCCATAGCGAGCCATCTGCACTCTCAGCTCCCTGCCGTCCAGCATGCGACCATCGAGAGAATCCAACGCCTCTTCAGCATCTCTGCGGTCGTAGAATCTAAAAAAGAAATAATGGTTCAAAACTTGTTGGCTTTGTGTTTGCGATGGAATAAGCTCTTCCTGGTTGTGATAATCAAAGGATGAATGAGTAGAAGTGAAAATGCCCGCGAGGCGTGTTAATTTTTACCGGTAATTTCGAGTGACGTCATAAACAAAATAAGGCTGAATAGCGCTTACCTGACGAACGCGAATCCTCTGCTTTCTCTAGTGTAACGATCCCTTGGTATGTAAATATCACCGACTTCTCCACATCTTTCAAATACACGGCGCAAATCCTCAGGAGTCGTGCGGTATGTGAGGTTGTCCACTTTCAGTGACACCATGCCGTCTATGCGCGGCGGCGGCCTTCCGTAACTCATTTTGTTGAGATTTTATTATTCGATTACAACGCACAATCAACAAATAATCAGAAATAACCACAAATGAAATATTTCATAAAATTAAAAGCGCTTTGCAACAACGCATGAAAGCAAGCACGAAACAAACATGGCGACCGGATGTCAGACATACGTAGTAGAGAAAAAGGACGCGACGCGATGCGTAAATCTACCGGATATCACAGTTCAATGTTGCCACAACCGTAACCAAATTAAAAAAACATATCTTCGGGCACCTACGCACATAGCCAGCCAGAGTTTCACAGCAAGCAGTCTCGTATCACACGCACACGCCATGTCGCGTCGTCGTCAATAAAGTGGCATGTGGTGGCGTGTGGCACCCGCGAAATAAAACGAAACCGACGGACGCACAGTGGGCTGGGATTACAAAGTTGGGTCTTAAGAGATCAAATGTATTTTTTTGGTATCTAGGCATAAATTTAAGACGTTTTTATTCTTTGACTTTTTTTAATTTAACGAGTACTTTCGGAGATATAGCCATATCAAATTTGTATGAAGTCATGTTATTTTTGTTAAGCAATTTATTCCAATTAAATTGAAATTGAAAATAATGTATACTAAACGGCCTGAAAACCTCAATACCTACTTAGTTCTTAAAAAAAAAACAATGTTCGACATTTTCCACCACCATAGGTAGGTATGACGTAATTTGTTTTGAGACTTATTTCCGGGAATCAAGGGATAAGAGTGCGCGAGCGCAACAACAAGTTATGACGTGTCGTAACGTGATTGGTGCAACGATAGGGTATCTACGGAATTGTAATAAAACTCCCACTGTTGTCCAATCAAACTATATTGTTCACTTCCTTCTACGTTACAATCTCTCTAGTACTTCACAAATTACCAACTCTAAGCCACGTGGTTTTACAAAGTAGCTTGCATTGCATGCGACCAACTCTTCCGAGCGCTCGTTCCAGAATGGCGATCGAGCAGTCGAGCCCGACCGCCATCTTTATCGCCGGAAGCGTTGCCAGTATGCAGTGCAGACACTTTGAATCAATCACCATTAATAATACTTTTACATAAACTAAACAAACAAACTAGTTCTTAAAACAGTTATCATGATTAATGACAATTAAAATCATTATTTATTTACAAACAAATTATTCAGATCCACAGACATATTTTAAATCAATCGATTCAACTGACTAACCATACATAATTGCCAACGGCATTTTCCATGAAGTTGAAAGACTATTTTACAAACAAATATGACAAGTGTCATCAAATATCATAATAGTAATTTCTATTAAACCATTAAAATTAGAACCATTATTGAAATTCATCACATTCGGCCATCCGATATTGTGCTTACTCTGGAAGCACATGCTAAGTGCACAATATAATATTATAACTTAATAAACAAAGCTTGAATTTAAAACAAATAATGAGAAAAGATGACCATTCAAATACAATCTAAAAAAAATCTAATGTCTATCAAATTCGGCCATCCGACAGTGTGCTTACTCTGGAAGCACATGCTGAGAGCATAATGATAACATGATACCAGGGGTTCAAGGTTCAGGTTTATGACGTATTAACTTAATTTGGAATCTTGGTTCAATTTTTATTTTTTTATTGAAAACTGATTCAGTTGTAAAGCTGAACTGTAAAATTGTAATTGAACTCCTATAACTGCAATTCATCTTTAGTTAATCTTAAGTTAATATTTTATAAATGTTTTATAAATCGCTAATCTTTAATTTATAATTAGTTCACATTTATTGTATCTTTAATTTATATTTAATTCATCTTAAATTCATCTTAAATTCATCTTAAATTCATCTTAAATTCATCTTAAATTCATCTTAAATTCATCTTAAATTCATCTTAAATTCATCTTAAATTCATCTAAAATTCATCTTAAATTCATCTAAAATTCATCTTAAATTCATCTTAAATTCATCTTAAATTCATCTTAAATTAATCTTAAATTCGTCTTAAATTCATCTTAAATTCATCTTAAATTCATCTTAAATTCGTCTTAAATTCATCTTAAATTCATCTTAAATTAATCTTAAATTCATCTGTAATTCATCTGTAATTCATCATTATTTCATTTGTAATTCATAATTAATTCATCGTTTTTTCATCTTTTATTATAATATCCTCACTCGACACTGGCAATACTGAACGAATTTGTATACTTGGAATCCAAAACATTAATTTTAAACTCAAATAACTTTAACTCTAATCCAGCTTAACTTTTACTCATATCCAAAAACTTATATAATCTTAACCCAAAATCTTTACTTTTAATCCAAATCCAAAAAATGATCTTCAGCTTTTCAAACATTTTTTCTTTTTAACTTTTTGATCAATTTGAACTTTTTGAACATTTTGAACATTTTGAACATTTTGAACATTTTGAACATATTGAACATTTTGAACATTTTGAACATTTTGAACATTTTGAACATTTTGAACATTTTGAACATTTTGAACATTTTGAACATTTTGAACATTTTGAACATTTTGAACATTTTGAACATTTTGAACATTTTGAACATTTTGAACATTTTGAACATTTTGAACATTTTGAACATTTTGAACATTTTGAACATTTTGAACATTTTGAACATTTTGAACATTTTGAACATTTTGAACATTTTGAACATTTTGAACATTTTGAACTTTTTGAACTTTTTGAACTTTTTGAACTTTGACCAAACAGATCTCGCATGGTTCCAAACATAATTTCAACTTCTAAGGCGTACATAGTCAAACTGAACTCGCTTGGTTTCAAAATCAATTTCAACTTCTAAGGCGTACATAGTCAAACTGAACTCGCTTGGTTTCAAAATCAATTTCAACTTCTAAGGCGTACATAGTCAAACTGAACTCGCTTGGTTTCAAAATCAATTTCAACTTCTAAGGCGTACATAGTCAAACTGAACTCGCTTGGTTTCAAAATCAATTTCAACTTCTAAGGCGTACATAGTCAACTGAACTCACTTGGTTTCAAAATCAATTTCATCTTCTAAGGCGTACCTACATAGCCAAACTGAACTCACTTGGTTCCAAAATCAATTTCATCTTCTTAGGTGAAAATAGCCAAACTGTACTCACTTGGTTCCAAAATTAATCTTTACTTCTATGGCGTACATAGCCAAACACAGATCCCAAAACACTTTCTTTAGTCGAGCAGTAATTACGTTCAATGGCCTGGTTAACGTCCCCAAACTAGATCTGTTTGCTCAAAACCACCAAGAATTGCTACTAACATTTTGTCAAAATGCTGTTTCGAGGAGACTCCCCAGGTTCCATATGCTTTTTTTTTTTTTTTTCTTATTGTACTTTTTGTTTTTCTGTTTTAATTGTAATTTCTTAAAAAAATTGTATCTTCATTTTATAGTTTGTCTACCTTAGTCTCTCATTACTTAATATCATTTTTTTTTTTTTTTAAGCTCCAATAGTCTCACTATGTGAAACCTGTTTAATGGACCCTAGTTGTCGTTTTAAATTATCAATTAGATTATAAGTATCTGCTGATTGTTTACCTAAGAAATAAAAATAAATAAATAGTCTACAATTTTGATAGCATTAGCTCACTTTGCTTCAAAAACTCGCTTCGGTAGGCTTGATCATGATCATTAACTTGCTTATTTTAAATCCAGCATGGTTAGACATTTGCAGTTAGAGGCTACTCAAACTTTACTGAGCTGCTATGGTATTAGCAGTACATGAATAGTTGTAGCACTATCGGATAGCCCTTAGGTCAAATTTATGGTTAGGCCCGGTCCATGACAAAGACCGTACCGGCTTTTATGAAATTCAAGATTGTGCTCGGTCTTTGCTATTTACGGCCACTTTATTATGAAACTTTATTCAATCACTCATTTTTGATGTTAAGTAAATTATAAGAAATAAATATTTCCAGAAACCTACCAAATAATAATTTCAACATAACCCAGCCAATAACACCCTGCTTATGCCAACAGAGATTCTAATTTATTTAAGGGTATTTATTTAATTTTGTACATAGGCTACATCGGCACAATGGCGACTATTAGCATGGACATAAAAATGTTTGTTTATGGTTCTAGACAGGAAAGTAGGCCTTGCCTAAGTACCCAACAGTTCTGCATATCAAAAAGTAACAAGAATGCTACAGAGGACTGACTTGCGTTTAACACTCAAGCTTGTTTTTTACACTCAAGTACCTTCACTTAATTTCATACACGGTAACACGAGTCATGTGTTATCAGAGGCTAACCAATAAAATGATCATCGTAATGCATAATAATGTAAAACTATTTGCTGTTATTAAGTTCGTTAATATTTTTAAAATATCTTTCGTTAAACTTAGCGTATATTCCAAAAATTAAGTGAATGTCAATTGATTGAAATGGAACAGCTTAACTAAGTAGTCAAAGTCGTTAAATATTAGGTGCAGGCCATTTCATGTTCGGATGAGCGGCTAATATCAAATTTCATATGATTCCACACACATTTTAGGGTAGGCATAACCTAATAAATAAATTTAAAAGAAAAGACCGATAATCTAAGAATAATGTTAGATTGTGGGTATCTCGTAAACGGTGCGTCGTAGCACAAAAATGACGAAAATTTCATCCCCCTATGAAACCCCACAACACATGGTAACAATGCTTCAGAGCAAGTTTTTTTTTTTGTTTGAGTACCCTCTTTAAATTTTCTCAAGAAAAATTTAAATATTTTATCAAAGATCCATTAATTCAATTAAGTTTAATTACACATTATCCATCATGCAATAAACGTCATCAGAACAATAAAATTGGGCGTGTACTTACCACTTCGGAGATGTAATAAAACTCCCACTGTTGTCCAATCAAACTATATTGTTCACTTCCTTCTACGTTACAATCTCTCTAGTACTTCACAAATTACCAACTCTAAGCCACGTGGTTTTACAAAGTAGCTTGCATTGCATGCGACCAACTCTTCCGAGCGCTCGTTCCAGAATGGCGATCGAGCAGTCGAGCCCGACCGCCATCTTTATCGCCGGAAGCGTTGCCAGTATGCAGTGCAGACACTTTGAATCAATCACCATTAATAATACTTTTACATAAACTAAACAAACAAACTAGTTCTTAAAACAGTTATCATGATTAATGACAATTAAAATCATTATTTATTTACAAACAAATTATTCAGATCCACAGACATATTTTAAATCAATCGATTCAACTGACTAACCATACATAATTGCCAACGGCATTTTCCATGAAGTTGAAAGACTATTTTACAAACAAATATGACAAGTGTCATCAAATATCATAATAGTAATTTCTATTAAACCATTAAAATTAGAACCATTATTGAAATTCATCACAGAATGTTCGGTTGCATTCAAACGTACTTCAGTGTTCTATTACCCACCATAATAGACGCACTACCCCCACACATTCATTACTTACTTATTTGTTATTTTGTATTTGTGAAAATGTTTGAAAATTTAGTGACAAACCTTGATCTTTTCTTTATTTTAAAAAACAGTGGCAGTATTAAAAATAATGACAGTTTGTGTAGTGAGATAAGGTCTAAATTTTTAGTCGAATTAAGTGATGATCACGAAAAGACCTTAAAGTTGTTTTGTGCAAAATTTTGTTATAATTTAAATAGAAGATGGGAAAACGCTTATCGTAAAGAAAATATATTCAGAACTAAAAATAGTGAATGGTTACAAGAAAACATAATATGGCCAGACTTTATTAAGTGTTTAATAGGCAGTAATGAAGATCAACCAGCACCGAGTACATCAACTCAGTATGTATCACCATCAAAAGTTTCTGTCGGTGTCTCCACCGAACAAAGCCCAAGAATACCTTTTTGTGAATTAGCGCCTAAACAGAAAAAAAGACGTGCAGAAAACTTTCATTTATCTTCGGACGAAATAAAATATGCATATTTTGAGCAGTTGAAAGCGGATGGGAATGAGGAGGTTGCTAAAATACTAGAACATTTACTAAAGAATCCCCAAGATGTAAAAAAAGTTAAAAAGTGCATATCTATTAAAGAAACAAAACCTGTTTTCTCCGGATGAGGCTTTAGGGTTATTTTTATCGCTTAAGCTGACCAAGTGGCAATACAATACTTTAAGAAAAAGTGTTAACGAAAAAGACAGTAATATATTTCCATCTTATTATCAAGTGCAACATGCGAAACAGAAATGCTATCCACCAAAAGATGCTATTACAGTGACAGAAACCTCAGCTAAAATAAAGTTACAAGCTCTATTGGATATAACGACAACAAGAATAATTACGTCACTCGTCATAGATAGTGGTTGTAAAGAATTTACACTAATCAGTAAGTGGGGATTTGACGGTGCGTCTAATCAAGCCAATTACAAACAGACGATGAACAAGAAAGTCAACTTGACGATTCAAGCATATTTATGGGTAGTTTAGTGCCAATAAAATTAGTGTGCGGCGAACAAGTTATCTGGCAAAACGATTCACCAAATTCATCTTACTGGTGTCGTCCAATCTTTTTCGAATTTGTGAAAGAAAATAAAATGACGATATTGCGGGGAAAAGGTGCTATTGAGGAAGAGATTGTAAATTTAGTGAAAACAGAAGTTGGAGAAATAAAAATTTCACACTCTTTATGATAGACGGAAAAGCAACATCAATTTTATGTGATACTTCATCTCAGAGATGCAACATTTGTAAAGCCAATCCAACAGAGATGAATAATTCCGACTGATCCAGATCTCTGTAAATACGGATTGTCATCATTGCATGCCTGGATACGAATGATGGAATGCATTCTGCATATAGCCTACAGATTAACGATACAGACATGGACAGTAAAGGGAGACAACAAGTGCATCATGGAAAGAAGAAAGAAAGACATACAAGACGCTTTTAAAAATAGAATGGGACTTCTGATTGATGTTGTTAAACAAGGGCACGGCTCCACGAATGACGGAAATACTGCTAGAAGATTTTTTGCAAATCCAAACATGACTGCTGAGATAACTGGTGTTAGTGAAGAATTAATAAGGCGATTTGCAATCATTTTAGAGGCAATTTCATCAGGTTGCCACATTGACACAGTGAAATTTCACGAATATGCTCAAGTGACCATGCAACTGTATTTGGAATTATATAGCTGGTATTATATGCCTTCAAGTATTCATAAAGTTCTTATGCATGGTGCAGCTATTATTGAAAGTTTTGGTCTAATACCAATTGGACAGCTATCTGAAGAAGCTGCTGAAGCTAGAAATAAAGACTTTCGTAGGTACCACCAACACCATTCCAGGAAATGCAGTAGAAAAACTACAAATGAAGACATTTTAAATAATTTATTGACCAGCTCTGATCCACTCATCTCAGCGAAACGTCACAAACTTCGCAGAAAACATAAAACTTTGTCAGTAGAAGCACAAAGTTTATTAGTAATTGAACAAGCGGAAACATTTGATGATGACGAATACGAAAATTTTGCATTCGTCAATGTGGATACCCTTGACAGTGATTAAATTAAAACAGTGCAGTGGCCAGTAGTGATTGTGATTTTTACTTATTTATTTATTTTATTAGTCCTTAGTGGATTAGGCCTAAAGGGGAGACCACTACATTAAAAAAAACGCGCCTAGTTCTTACCCTCTATGGTGGTGTGGAATAGAGAACAAAATTTGAAATTGCGACCAAATCGCAGAAAATCGCAACCCGAGAATAGGCGCTAAAATAGGACAAATATACGTACTATGCACAAGTAGAGTCAATTCTTTGAGAAAATTTGAGAATTTCGAGATTTTCAATTTTTTTTCTTTTTCTTCATACAAAAATTACTTTGGATATTTATAACTCCGAAAATACTAAGTTATCTGAACAACCCTCATAGAAATAATTACTTATAATCGATAGATAAATCCAACACAATATTTAAAATTTCAGAAAAAAAAACTTTTTTTTTTAAATGCTAAGTCCTTTACCGGCCCGTTTCAGCCTACTGTGGGACGTAAGGAAATACTTGCTTGACGAAACTGTATACGCTGCTGTTCATTCAAGAAAAAACTCATGGCAACACTATTTTCTACTACGTACGTTCAGAAATATCATTTCCGTTTCTGTTTGGTGGTAAAATTTAAATAGCTCGATTATAGTGTCTGCCCTTCTGCAGTTCCTGCACTGCATCAACAAATCAACAATGCCTATTGTCTGCGTGGGCGGTGTGTGCATGTGCATAGCGAAAGAAATAAGTACTTACAAAAAACATTTTTCTAACATAATGTACTTATGTGTACCTATTGCATTAATGCTAATAATATATTTTGTTAAAGAACCTAGCTTTATACTATACTATAGGGATTTTTATGTCTAGCAGCCAGCAGTTGGCTTCTTCAGGCTGGTAGAAATTATGTATGTCAATTATGTATGTTCCTGATAATACTACTCCAAGGATCGTTGATGCTCCAATCCAAGGAATGATCCTCCTTGAATTGAACAGATGTCATTTGCGACAGTGTTTCTGATTTGTTTAACAAATGGTTTTGTTGCCATAGAAATGTCAGATAATTTGAAGGCCTGCCTCAAGAAGAGCAGTTTGAGTTCATGAAATAAATATTTACGTAGCGCGTAGCATGAGTTAAATGTTCCAGTGCCAGTGTTAGGATATAGGGTTACAAATTATATTGTATGAAATTGGTGTTTGAAAGCCTTCCAGTATGGCCGGCGTCAAACAAGTCAGGAACAAAAAGCTGCTACCAGATTTGAGCAAAGAAGGAATTCTTACGAAGGAAATCATCCTTTGCTCCAAGGAAAAGCACGGCGTTCCCACAGGATGCAGACTGTTTTCTCATCATACTTTGGCCAGTGTCCGAAGATTAAGTTTTTACCATCCTCTATAGTAAGGAACTTTTACTCAGAATAGAAATACTTCAAGCTTAGATAATCGTTAGATTCGGTGTTAGAGGAGTGCATGCTGATCGAGAGGTCGTGGGTTCGTAGTCAGTCTTGCACCAAATTTGTGAGTACCTACGTATGTGTGCAATAGACCATGGAAAACCCCGTGAGGAAACAGCAGCGTTGATAGAATTTCGACTGTCGCGTATGGAATAACAAAATATGTATTAGTAGGTAGGTTTCAGTACCTACCAACTACAGCAAAATGTGTGGGCAGAGATATTCTCAAAGAATACCTGAGGGGATAATGCCAGCGGAAGTCGTAAAGATATTTCTTTTAAAGTAGTAGGTTTACCCATTTCAAAGGCGTTGTTATTTGCAGTTTACCTAAAGACAGTTTGGACCTTGTTCTAACCTCCACCTACAACCAGTCGACGGAACGTTTTGCCGACAGAGAGGACCTCAACTTGCAGCCCGAGACGCAAGGCTGCCCGACGTGGCGCCGACTGCGGAACTCCTTTGATAAGCATCCGCCGGTCGTCATTCCTCTTGTGAGTTCCTTTTAATCTTGGAGTTATGCTCTTTGGTCTCATCATCAAACAATCAATGCCAAGGCTAAATGTGGCTATTAGCCAAATTTAGTATTTAGACGTCCAAGACGCCTAACGTCTTGGACGTCCTCTATAAGCAAGGTTGTTTTATACCTACAGCGTCAGCTTTTTAGAATTGTTGCGTGAAAGGAAGTGTTAACGGTTGTAGTAGAGCTCTTTGTGAAGACTCGTCCGGGGAGGTACTACCATCGCTGTGTTTCGGTCTAAAGGGTTTGGGAGCCGGGGAAATTGCTCACACGGATGGTTAATATCTGTAAAAACCCGGCGTGCGGCAGATCATGGCCTCTCGTGGTCAAATTGGTGATGCAGTTCTATTTTCAAATGTGTTCCAGGGCCACCCAATGAAACGCGGTGGCATCAAAGAGCACAAGTCGCCGTTCAGCGTGAAGCTGATGAACTCCGGAGTGCACTCCTCACAAACCAACCCTGGCTACAGCAGACAACCAGCCGGCGGAGCCATCTTCTTCTACTAGGCATTACTTTACTTCAATACAAAACCAAATAGGCACCTCGTTCTGTATTTGAAATTAATGCAATTCTGCTAATGTTGGAAATGCAAATTTTTGCTGCATTCTTGCGCTGGTTTTAGTTGTTCTTTTACGTAGAATACGAGGGTCAATAAAAATGAAACTATTTTGTCATCATTTCCTTCTTTTATTTTTTATTATCTACTTTCCTAACTTCTACGATTCAATCGAAAACTAAATCCATTAGGTGACGAGATTGCTCCAGGGTCCATTTTTGTTAGGTTAGATACTATGCAAGCTATTTAAATTACCTACAATGGCAGGGGCAGGAGCGAGTGAAGTTGAATGAAATAAAACTTAGTAAATTATAGTACCTGCCGTCCGCTCTCCGAATAAATCACCCGCTTATATCACGCGCTTCACTGTAGGTACGCTCGCAGAGAGGAGTGGACTGACATACGAGGTTTATATAGATCTACAAAAACGTATCAATAAACCGAGTACCATTAAAAATAGCTCGGTAGTAGATAAGTGTACCAGTCAGTTCAACTAAAGGATACGCATAGGATGCTCCATCTATAAATCCTTTTCAGTGCCCAGGTCTGAAGCTAATAAACTTTTCGCATCTTCTGGCAGCAAGAAAACATTTAGCTTATATTCTGTCAAAATGAGCTAATTATGACACTCGACAGAAAGTCACAAGCATTTTCATGCATTTCCGAAATGTTTGCAATCTAAATAAAGCTGGAAATTCACAAAATTAACTTCATGAAACGCCGTAAATTTCGTATAAACGGTAGGAATAACAAAAAACGACAATTTAGCTTTTAATAATATTTGGATGGATTTCTTGGATTCCCTTGGTAAGTCATACTTCTACGAATACTCTTACAAAATAGACGTATCTGTAAATCGATGAGTTCCGTTTCAGATTTGGATGTGTCGAGAAAACGATCGCAACGGGTGCGGTCGTGGTATTTGTATGAGCAATTTAAATCCCTCGAACGTAACCAGCTCGACGCCTCGCAGAAATTGAAGAACAGGTCCTGCCAAGACAGGATCCTGCGCCAAGAACTATCCGAGCGCAAAGCAAGGCGAAGACTTTACGGCCAGTTCGGACTCTGCCAGAGCGATTCGAGGATTGAACGAAGCGTCAAAAGCGAAGGCGCAAATACGACTCCCAGCGTCAGCACCGATGACGTCTTCGAAAGCTTCTGCGAGTTGCTAACCGAGCGTCTCACTAACGCAACTGATAACTTATCAGAAACCAGCAGCCAAGCAAAGCTTTTCGAAGACGATTTCACAAGCGTAGACGAACATAAAGACGATCAAAGCTACGAGGAAAGTATGAACAGCGTAGTAAATGTTAAATCAGACGAAACGATCACTAAAGACTTAGAAAAAGAGCTGGATTGCGAGGAGCATACCGTGGTAGAAGAAATAAACATGTATTTCGACGAAGTGAAGGACAATCTGGAGCGCATAGAGAAACTAACGGAGTTGGATGTGGACGACAAGATGCTCCAGAAGGATAGTTTGTTTTCAATCGAAGAGAAGGATGCTCCATCAGTCATGATGAAGGATAAGAAAGTCAGCACTTGCGAGAACAACATGCTTGCTATGTGGTCCAAACTAGTCTCGTTCGCTTATCAGCTTGTACAACTTAACCATGGTGGGAAACATTATGTTAGCTTATTATTTAGACGTATTTTTATTCTACATACATTTTTGTTTACAGGCAACTGCTATGTCGACTACGGATCTCAGTTTCTGACTGCGATTTTGGCTTGCGACGGCCTGCGTAGAGGGATCAATAGCATGTGTACGTAACTGTTAGTGACCGTTTGCCTTTGTTTTACTGCAATGTTTCCATGATCGTACAAGTGATGTAATTTTAGGTCATATTTTGCAGCCCTACGTATGCCCAATAAAATTTGCTAGTGACGATTCGGATTCCTCCACTGACAGCCACAAACGCGTCAGACGAAAATCACGGCCAATCAAATTTGCATGCACAGACAGGGTAAATACTGTTTTGTTTTTTACCACATTAACGACCCCCTACATTTTCTCCAAGGTCATTTAATCATAGGTGGAACTTGTTTGTACTAAGTACGATTATTTCTTTAAACAGTTACATAATAAGACGAATACCACCAAGCACCAAATCACCAGAAAATATCGTTCGGAAAACTGTTGGCACAGTTGGCAACACCGAGATCGAAGAACTAGCGAGCCATGGCGCAGCCCGCCAAAGTTTTCAGTCAACAACGGCAACACAAGCGTTCCTAGTAAATCTTCCTATATCAGTGAATGGCCTGACTTTTCGAATGACGACTCCACAGATTATTTTCTGAGAGAAGGCTACAAATCCCGATACAAGGTGCTAACACCTATGTCAAAATTATCCCAGTATTTTGATAGTGTGTTGAAGGAAATTGATGATTCCATGATTGTATGAAATTTTTGTTAAAATTATATGTTCTGCTTTTTTGATTAAATTGGCTGTATTTATGTTTGAAATACCTATCCTAACCTAGCTAGCTACCAGTATTTTAGTCAAGATCTATGAAAATGGTTTGATGAAATAAAACGTATCTTTCAACAAATATGTAACACTTTATTACACTGGTCGCCTATACAACAGCGAATTTAGTTTTACAATTTTATTTGAATATCGTAAATCATTATAAATCCCCTTTACTTTCTATAAAAATCATGACGCTTTAACTTATCAAAAAAGAAAAATGAATAAAAAAACAAATTACTAATGAACGTAGTGCTGTTTTAAAAGTTAATCAACTTGTGTAGTGATGACATCTTGAGGCACTTTATCACTGATTCATCAGTAGGAAGTATCAGTAGGAAGTCATGGAGTGAGGAAACAAAAATCACACTGCAATCATCACAAAAAGAGTCTAAAGCGGTTCGTAGACGGGCCATATAATCACTGCAATATGTGGCCGGCAACTATTGGTGTCCCTGTCTAACATGCGAGTAAGAGAGGGACACCAATAGTTGCCGGCCACAAATTGCAGTAAAACATGCATGGATATGCTCGAAAATGTTCGACATAATTTCACTAAGGACTCGTTTTTCAATCTACAGAATCACGCGATTCGTTGAATAAAAATGACAGTCTTTGTTTTTGACAAGCTTAAGAAAGAGATGGATATATTTTATCCGAGGGATTAATTATCTGTAGATTGAAAAATTTGCTCTTAGAAAGTTATTGCAGCACACATTTCTTCAACACGATTTATATGAATCGTCTGTTGATAACCACGCGTCGAACTAATGTTTTCGAGATTCCAGTCGTCGAAAGTTTCCAGGCATAAGCCAAGAATCAGGGCCCTCGTACAGTATCAAGCCTTGAGCACATCTAAGCGTTCTGCGGTGAAACGTTGTTATGTTTGGCAGCGATTGACTCATCGCCACCACAGAACGCTTAGTTGTGCGCAGACTTTGTCAAAGTTGATGAATAACCCTACCTTTTTTACAGATGATAACATTACTCAACCACCTTAAATATAATAAATATATCATTGTGCTCTACAAAGTAACATGGTAAATAAATCTAAGATAAAATACAACTTTACAAACATAGTCCATACAAATTGGATAGATGGTGGTTGGTATAACGCTGTAAAGTGCGTGGTACTTAATTATAATACCCCAAAATGTTTACGATAGAACTGTGAGAAAAATCGATGCCCCTGTCTTAATGTGACTTCAAATGAGACAAAATTTAACCAATACATTTTTTTTACTATCTTTATTTTAATATTATAATTATCTATATAAATAACTCCATTAAGTGTACAAGCGGCTAACTTATAGGCGAGCTATATCTATAGGTATAATAATTATTTCATTGTATGTTTGGATCAATCCCAATTTTTCCTAAGAAATAAGATGAACAACCACAATTTGTAAATAATTTAATTATTGCTTTATTTCGGTTGCTATTTTGCATCTATGATTATTTTTTTGACATAAATACGTCTTTTATAATTGCTTCCCTAAGGACGCATTATTAACAAAATCGGGGGATACAGTTTAGTGTTGTAGCTACATATCTACCATCCCCATCCAAATTTCAATGACACCACTGGATAGCTAAAGAATCAAAGAATTTATGACTAAGTAAGGACTGTAACACATCGCGCGCGGCGGAGGAGGAAGCCCCGAAGTTACGAGACGTATTCACGTACAACAAACGTCCGTGTCCATAACACAGCCACGCCCCGTTTTTCTATGACAATTTGTTTATGTGACTATCTAAATATTTATAAATTTAGGGCTGATTTTTCCATCTACGGAACAACTCTATTCGTCGAATAAAAATGCCAGTTTTTGAAGCATAAAAAAGACATGGTTTTTTTTATGTGTTGGATAAATTGATCTGTAGATTGAAAAATCACCCCTTAATGTGTTAATTAGAGTACATTTTCTACCTAATCTACCATTACCTGTTAATTTAATTGAAATGTATGTAATACGCATTTCACTGACTAACCATAATCATATTATATTGCACAAATGGCAATCTAAATAAATAAATAATATATATTGTGGACAATCCAAATACTTCCTAGCCCCAAATGAAGCAGAGCTTGTACTATAGGAACTAGATAGCAGATATACTAATCACATATTTTTTTCTAAATACATACAATATACCCAGACAGAACAAACATCGGTGATGATCACTACAAAAACATTTGCTTTCGGTGGGGTCGAACCCACCACCTACGGCGCAGAAGGCAGAGCTACTACCAACTGAGCTGAGAGGCCAGTCTTTAAAAAGTGTATAGTTTCGTATATAATATTATTTCATACTGGTAAAAAGAATTGTGTGATTCGTTCTGTTGTGGTAAGATACACTACCTAATAAAGCGTGTGATAATAAACCTAGGCCCTATTCATCAATACCTAATTCAGTAACTGCTAGTTCATACGACTACATGAATAAGGCTGTATTGTGTAAGCATAAACAAAATACAAATATCTAAAAGAAACATATTCAAAAGATAACATGTGTTTTAACTAAATTCTTACAATGACGATCTAAAGTGATATTAATCATACTATTTTTTGAAACCATTTTCTAGTTACGTTTAGATTTATGCATCTAAGTAGCTAATAACAGCAAACCATTTTATTAAAAACTAACAGCGAAGCCCAGCGCTGCCTGGGCATTCAAAAGTTTTTAGAAAAATCCTTACGTGATAGAAAAGGATGGACATAGAAAAGTCCCTAAGTGTTAGAATAGGATGGACAAAGATTTTTGCAACATTTTGCATTGTTGCTGTTCCTATAAGTCGGATCGTGATGTTATATAGCCTATTAGCCTTCCTCGATAAATGGACTATCCAACACAAAAATATTTTTTCAATTCGGACCAGCAGTTCCCGAGATTAGCGCGTTCATCCAAACAAACTCTTCAGCTTTATAATATTAGTAAGTATAGATTAGAATTTATATTCTAATTCGGAAGATATTTAATTGATTAGTTTGAGGAATAAACGTTTCTACACCCTTATAGTGGACTATGTTTAGACGCATCTATACTAATATTATAAAGAAGAAAGATTTGTACCTATTTTTGTATGTTTGTATGATTGTAATGAATAAGCTCAAAAAGTACTGGGCCGATTTAAAAAATTCTTTCACCAATAGATGCTACATTCTTCCAATTTGACATAGGCTACATTTTATTTTGAAAAAAATTAGGGATCCTTGGTAAAATTTGTAGAATGTAACCGAAGGTGTAGAAAAATGAGTCTTAAAATGTCTTTCGTCGAATGCGCTGCCGAAACTATTAGCGATAGAACAAAATAATGTACTACAATATTGTCTACCCCGTGCGAAGCCGGGACGGGCTGCTAGTATTTAATAATTTTGCGGTTGCTAGTACAATTCATTCATTATATAGTATGTATTAACTCGTTCTTGTGCTATATCCTTTGCCAAAATCTCTCTATAAGAAGTTCTTAAAGTGCTTGAGTGCTTAGGGGTCTAGAAGTTTTGATAAACAAGGCCACTATTTTCTATAAAATATGACATAACTGGACCATTCTTGGCAGTGTTTTGTTTTATTTTAATTATTTGGCAATAAGAAAACTTACTAGAACCATAGTAAAAAGTAGCCATGGACCAAATGTAAGGCCGGCATGTCTAGTTAGAGGTTTACGGATACCAGACGCGGATACCTGATGTCTCAGGGGGATCCGCATTTGGTAATAGAAAACCTTATTGGAATCTTAGTAAAAACTGACCATGGACCTCATATACGACCGTGCTTCTGACTACCCTGACTACATGAGACCCCAATTATTTAAGGTCGCAATATATCTGTGAGAGGATTCATTAAAGACTGGTTCAAAGGTACTAGCAGCACATAACTCTAGCGCTGAGCGATACGCGGAGGGGATAGCTGCGCATGCGTCGTAGTGTGTGCCATGTCGCGCACACTGGATGTGTGGATGTGTGCAGAGTGTCCTATTGGTATAGAGAGCGGAGTGCGACTGGAGAGCCAATCAGCGCTACGCACGCCCGCCCTTCATTCCGCGAGCCCCCCCTCAGGTACCTTATTTTTGACTTCTGCGCAATAACGATCAGCGCTAAAGTTATGTGCCCATACGCCACTTAACTACTGACTCAATAGTGTATAATATAATAAACATAGGTATAAGTATATCAGTGCTTACTATATATAATTGAGCTAGTTATCCGGCGGGTTGTCGAAGTAGTCTATCTTGGCTTCTGGCGGCGCTTGCTTGGCGGTGGGCTGGCTGCGAGCGCCCCACGCGTTCGTTGACTTCGACGTCAGGGTGGCCCAACCACTTGTAGATCTGACAACACACATTTTGAAGTATGAGCACAGTTTATATGCGCCAAACTATACAACGTGTTACAAAATACCCCGTAAAAATATACTCACACTAATATGAAAGTTTGTAAGGATGTTTGTTTGTTACTCAATAAATCTAAAACGACTGAACGGATTTGGATGAATTTTGGCACAGATATAGATTATAGTATGGAATAGCACATAGGCTACTTTTAATCCCGAAAATTTAACTGGAACGGGGCGAGCGAAGCCGCGGGCTGCCACTAGTGAATTATAAAAGCCAAAACCCTAGTAAGCTGTCATGTCAAGGAACCAGAATTTTTAACAAAACGACCTATGTACCTATTTTACCTAATGACGGTCTACTTGAATAGTTTTTCTATTTTTCATTCATAATGTGAATAAATAAAAATAATAATATTGCGAAGGGACTCGATATAAGACTTCATTTAATCTCCTTTCGGCTTTACGGGTAGAGTTTTGTAACATCCTGTATGCTACTAGAACCACGAACCAGCGCGAAGGACCAATGTATCAATACTCAAGGAACTCAAAGTAACCACTAGGCTATCAACCATCTGCCTCCAGCGAGTCCTTGAGTATTTCGGCAATATAGCAAGGAAACAGGGTGACAACCTGGAAAAACTTGTCGTCACTGGCAAAATTAAAGACCACGAAGCCAAAGCTCGATACGTTGGTCCGACCAAATCCGCTCTACTCTGAACGTGAAGGTCCATTAAGCCATTCAGGTTGCCGATGACAGATCCAGGTGGCTGAACATTGTCAGAGATAAATTGATCCATGGAGGGGGTCACGACCCTCAGCAGTGAGGGACACGACGCGAGGTAGAGGTGCATAAGTAGACAGATACTCACTTGGCAGAATTGGCTGCGTTGGAAGAGGCGGCGACGGCGGCTGAAGGCGGCGCTCTCAGCACTGGCCCGGGAACTCTCCTCTTCCCCGCCTCACGACTCAACACTTCTAGGATGCTCATCGCGGGCAGCCATGACTGGGAAATAAAACAAGTTATTAAGACTTATTGAGCAAAATTAAATTGTATGTCCCTTCTTAACCAAAAAGATATAATCCCTCTATCCATGTCCCCATGGTTGGCACTACAGGCAAAATTCTTTTTTTATTTTTTTTTATTTTATGTAATGAGCTGATGGAACAAGCATATGGCCCACCTGATGTTAAGTGGTAACCATCGTCTATAACAAAGCAATGCCTCGCAGATCACGCACGTCAGGAACGTGCCCTACGATGCACTGCTCTGCGTCCATCAACTGGAGGCATACAGATATTCAGCCTCATGTGCCCGTAATTTCACCGGCACCCACACCCTTCAAACTGAAACACAGCAATGCTGCTTCACGGCAGAAATAGGCATGGTGGTAGTACTTCCCCGGACGAGCCCTTCACAAAGAGCTCTACTACTACTAAATTTACTCGCCATATAAATAATATTTATATGGCGAGCAAGCGCGATCTTCAATAAGCTTCGTAAAGATCATGATTTTGACCTATTTTGCATGAGTGTTGGTTCAGCCAGGCAGCGGCTGAACAAGGAGTTCTTTGGTAGCAAGTAAAACGCACCTGCATGCACCAATCTTCTTCAATATTATGTCGACTTACGGCGTTCACAGTATTTTTTTTCTAGATTGTTTTGTATCCGTGAAAACCTGTAATTGGCTCACTAGTTTCTAGAGTATCCACGAAAATTTGTATGGTTTCGATTGTGAATAACTAAAATGTTGGCTTGACTTCACCTGTCAATGTAGGCAGATAATATTTTCAGAAGCTTAGCGACCGTTACTTGTAAAAACTTTTTTCGAAAACTGTTGTTTTGTGGTAAGAACTCAGCCGCAACGCAAATGTCCATAGTTAGATATACTCTCCATATTTTTTGTCGACTGGGAATATAGTAAAAGTGTTGCTTTAGGGCAGGGGGTCCGGAGCCAGCAAATTTTTGAAAGTCGTCTATGAGAAAAAAAGGTTGGGAACCTCTGCCTAGACTAACCTTTTCCTTGTCAGCAGTTGCCACAACGTTCCTGTTCGGTTCGGCGTCGTAAGCCACGCTCTCGCAGCCGAAGTGTTCGCAGAGCTCGTGGATGAACTGTCGTTTCTGCCAGTTCATTGAGGGGAACGAATGCGCGCGCGTTCGCTGTTTCGACTGGAACAAATGACATAGACATAGACACTTATTTATTAGCACACATAAACCAGTAGAAAACAAGGACACTTAAAGAAGAAAGACACAAATATATACATCGATAATGGAGAAGTGTGTTGTGTTTCTGTGTGCTACAGCAGCAAAAGGGCCTTGACTCAGCATAATGCCTAGCTACTGTGAGTAAGCTATGCGCAAATGAAACTTTACATGACACTCCTTACAGCTCAGTTGCTAATAGTTCTGCCTTCTGCACTGGTATTTACGAACAAAAAAGTATATAAATAAAATAAGTAAATAAATGTAGTGTACACGTACCATCCACACAATACTATCTACCAAATTAAGCAGGGCTTAATTTGGGGCTAGATAGATTGTAGTGCGGCGCTAGCTTGGCTTGGAGTTGTGTTTATAATTTTTCATTGCTCATACTCGGAAAGTAGGTCTGAAGTTGCCTGAGGGGCCTAATTGAAAGTAATACTTTCAGCCCTAGGGAGAATCACTTTCTACTGACAGCTGTCAAAATTATATAAAAAAACAAGTTCTAATTTCACATTTTTATTCAACCATGTTCCAACTTTCTAAACAGCAAGGAGGTTATTGAACCTCCTTGCTGAACTGAAAATTCTAACTTTTTATTCAGCAAGCAGGTTGAAAAGATTAAAAAGTCTAATTAGTTTTTATTTTTACTTTCCTTGTATTCGTAATGAGGCACAGTGTTTACCTCGGGTGAAAGATTTATTTAAGTCTCTCGAGCTCCATTGGCGCCCGAGCGTAGCGAGGGATGTTGAAGAGTGTCAGAAGAAAGAGATGTTACCTTTTTAGCTAGCTGCACTAGTTCGGTGAGCTTGTCGTGCGTCTGCTGCGCGAAGACAGGTTCCCTGGCGGCCGTGGTGCGGACATGTTCGCTGTAGCGCGGCGCTAGCTTGGCGGACACGTCGGGGTTGCGGATCTGAAGCGCCAGCGCCATCTGGCGAGTGCGCGCCTCAACTCGACACTCGTCGTCGCATTCCAAACTATAAAAAAAATATTAGTTTAAAAAACTTGAGAAACCGACTTCATGGTACTAATAAACCAATTTGGATGAAATGTCTATGGGACCATGAATCTAGAAATATGAAATTTCAGATATATTTTTTTTTCAAATCGGCTCATACAACGAAATTATGCGATAACAAACATGTAAAGAATAAAAAAAAACTTCTTTTTTAATTGAAGTCGGTTTAAAAATGTTGTGTGTGTGATTATCCACAGTATTTTTTTATGTCATTTATTATTATAATAATGGGGAAAGGGGGGGGGGGGAGGCCATTGCCCAACAGTGGGACACTACGGGCTAATAGTAATAGCAATAAATATTATATTTTATGCAATATAGCATCAAAAATATTGCAATCTTCAAGAGTATCTATTCGATATTCAATAATTATGGTTTAGTCTTACGTTTTCAACATGTTGCCGGGTCGTTGTTCGGTGATTTCGAAGGCTCCACCTTCTTGCATTTTCGTTGCAGCTAAGGCACTCATCATTCTGTGGATAAATTGAATTATTTGAAAGACTATTTTGGTAAGATACACGTTTTATCAGTGCAGCTTTTTAGCTTTATAGGTCTAAAGCGCGTTCCAACTCTTCGTATGATTGAAAACAAATTGAATTTTCTATGGGACCAATCAGGAAATATTACTTTACAGATAATAACTTTAATTTGTTCATTTTGTAAATATTTTTTTAATGGTTAGTTTCATGGTGAAGGTTTTGTTGTCTGATAATTTAGTCGATTTATTGATGGTCATTATGTTCAAATATTTTTTCTAATCGGTTCATACTCGTTAATGCGGGTAAACAATGCGAGTAATAATCATTTGAAATTATGCGAGAACAATCAAATACAACTGAAATAAGAACATCCTCCTATTTCACGTTTCGGCAAATAGTGTGACGTTACCGCTTCGTGCGTCTATCACGGCGCCATGCTTACTTGTTGTAGTCACGTGAGTAGTCGGCGCAGGCACGCTCGGCTTGGCGCCGCCGGGGCAAATAGTGCGACGTTGCCGCTTCATGCTTACTTGTTGTAGTCACGTGAGTTGTCGGCGCAGGCGCGCTCGGCTCGGCGCCGGCCGCAGGGGCAGACGGCGCGCACGGGCTGGCGACAGGGCGCGGCGGAGGGACAGACGGCGGCCACGCTGTCGGCGGCGGCGGAAGAGTGGCAAGCTGCGTTGCAAACGTGGCCGCACGCCGGACGCTTCTGCGTGCACGGCTGCGTGCATCTATCGAATAATACATGTTAAAAGTCGCTTCTGCGCTATAGATTGTGTTACGACCCACCAAGGACAAAAATTTAACCTACCTTTCAACGTGAACCTGGCAATACTACTGATTAAATGCTCTTTTGACTTTGACTTTGAATAAAAACTCAATGTATTTATTTCATACACGATGTATTGATTTGGTTCGCGTTTAGTAAAATAATAATAAAGGGCATGACTATAAAGTTACTCTAATCACTGTCTAAATCAAATACAATAGATACAAAAGCCTGTTTACTCAGATAAGAATACGAAGAATAAACTTGCGTGTCTAGTCTACTTACTTTCTTTTTATCATTTATGCATGCATTCATCCAGCCCGATATTTCTAATGCCTTATTGCGGATGATTACATCCTAAGAACTACTTAATCTCATTTCATTTTATTCTTCATTCACTCATTCATTCAAACTATTTTTTTGTAATAATGTGAGTATTGATAAACCAGTCTAAAAATGCACGCCCCTCCACCACGTTTTCTTGAAGTTGGCACACAGCAAAGTACTTCAAAATGAACTTTGTGATGTAGGTATTATTATAGAACAATTTATTTTGACTGACTGAAGTAGTGGGGCGTGCAGTTTAAGATTGGACGAATTCTACAATTGTTTGTTGTCATGTGCAAATCAGAATCACATGGACCCTGTATAGGGTAAAGCAACATAGAGGATCAGTTGGTGAGTAACTAGATTTCTGAAGATATAGTCAGATACTCACTTGCCACCTTCACAAGGTCCTTTGTGGCAGGTCTTGATGCACGCATGCTTGCCGCACGGCAGCGGCTTACCGCACGGCAGGCCGCAAGAAAACTCTTCTAATGAACACGGTATGGTCTTACGTTCCTGTAAATAGAGGCATTTTTTATGGACAGAGAGGAACAGGACATTTTGCTATAGAATCACATTCGAGTACAAATAAATATGGAGAGGCAAGTAGGGTATCGACCGAGAGCACTGGTGGACTAGTGGTAGCGGCTCCGCCTTCCGATCCTAAGATCTTAGGTTCAAATCCAGTCGTGTATTAATTAGTTTTTCTGTCGAAAAATATATGTGCATTATGCTAGTACTCCCAAACGGCGAAGGGAAAATATCATGAAACGCAAAAAAGACTACTCAGCAACAGATGGCGCTAAAGGTAAAATTTTTGATTTTTAAAATAACTTCTCTTCTGAGTCTTTTCTGAAAATGACTTCTAGCTAGATCGAATTTATCGCTCCCATTGAATACCTTTGTCATTGAATCGAAACTAAAAATTCAGATTCATAATGTTCTACCCCTACTACATTACCCTATTTTTTTTTGGTAAATAGTGGTGTATATGTTACGGCTAATACCTGAAGTGCGGCTACACCTAGTTTTAGCCGGTTAGAACTAGGTGTAGGGCTCCTCGCGAGTGTTCTGGCTGAGCCATTGCAGATTCAAACTCGGGGCACCCCGACTTAAGTCACAAAAGTAACAGTAGGTTGTTAGGTTTTTTTTTTTTTTATACCTACTTAATTTCAAGAATAGTGCATGGCAGTACCCGAAAACAATCGGCTCGTACTAGGTTTAACCAAGAGTAAGTGGCTACACCTAATTCTAACCGGCTAAAACTAGGTGTAGCCGCACTTCGGGTATTAGCCGTAACATATTATACAAGATTTTCTCGTTTAAAGGTATAAGATATCAGATTTATAATACCTCGTGTCCGCCGTAGCAGCGCTTAGTGGTGAGCACGACACAGGGCGGGCACTCGCCGGTGTGGCACGAGTGGTGCGGGGGGTGGACGCAGGCGCGCGGGCGGACACAGGGCCCCTCGCACGGCGGCGCGCGCTGCCCGCAGTGCACCGGCGGGTGCAGGACCGACAGCCCGCATTCGCAGCGGAGCTCGTCGAAACCTGACATCATGTCGACTGTTAGGCCTCTGCCTCGAATTTAGCGGGCAGCGGGGTGGTCCATTTGAGTCATATAGTATCAAAACTAGGGTTTCCGATTTCTCGAGGTTTTTTAGTTCTCGGGTGTCGAGACTTCTCGAGCCTGATTTCTCGGGTCTTCTCGGGTTGTCGAGAAAAAATAAAATATGTCTAAATTTTTGTTTAATTAATAAAAAGAGTCTTTAATTTAACTCTGTTTATTTTACATGAAAAAAATCAACATAATTTTTAACAAAAAAAACAAGTTCTCAATAAAAAATCAGCTCAAAACAAAATTGCTAACTAAAAACAATCATACTTCTTCTCCTTATCATAACTAATCTCATCTCACTAATCTGTAATAAAAAAAGCGGCCAAGTGCGAGTCGGACTCACCCATGAAGGGTTCCGTAGCAGTAAGTAATATAACATAGAGTTCTAGAAGTTCTAGTAGTTCGTCGAAAGGTAAATTGCAGTTTACGATTTATGACGTATAAAAAAAAAACTACTGACTAGATCTCGTTCAAACCAAATATCGTTGGAAGTTTATGTACAACATATATTTTTTTTAGCTTTATCAGTCACTTATTTTAGAAGTTAGAAGGGGGGGACCAACTTTTTTCCACTTTGGAAGTTTCTCTCGCGCAAACTATTCAGTTTAGAAAAAAACAATATTAGAAACCTCAACATCATTTTTGAAGACCTATTCATAGATACCCCACACGTATGGGTTTGATGAAAAAAAATTTTTTGAGTTTCAGTTTCAAGTATGGGGAATGGGGACCCCCAAAACTTATAGTTTTTTTTTTCATTTTTTGTGTAAAAATCTTAATGCGGTTCACAGAATACATCTACTCGCCAAGTTTCATCAGTCTAGCTCTTACGGTTTCGGAGAAAAATGGCTGTGACATACGGACGGACAGACAGACAGACAGACAGACATGACGAATCTATAAGGGTTCCGTTCTGCGTAAAAATGTTTATTTAAACTTCTCGATGTCTCGACTTTTCTCGAGCTGAATTTCCCGGGTACGAGACCGACCGATTTCCCGGGAATTCCCGGGAACAAACCCTAATCAAAACCGGCAATCTCCAAATTTAAGAGAAAATAACTTATCTATGCCAAAATACTGAAACTAATCTTCCATCTTGATTAATAAGTTTTTTACAGAAACAGCATTCTCCCTACCAAAAATGACTTTAAACTTTTGAGTAAGTTTCAAAAGCGGCAATCTCCTATACAAAATAATGACAAAATAATGAATCAAAAAACGTTTTTCATGTTTATTTAAAATGTAAAGTAGAAAAAAAGTAAAGTGGAGAATGCCGTTTTTGATATTAAATGACTCATTTGATTTAACGCATAAGTATCCGGCCGCTGCCACCCCGCTGCCCGCTAAATTCGAGGCAGAGGCTTTACGGACGGTGGTACATTGCTCAATGATTTGATACAGCTTTTATACGGTGGTTGGCTGGAAAAGTGCTGTAAAATGAGACGATTTGGGAATTTAGGAGTGTATTTATTAATTAGGTAGGTACGGTTGTAGGCAATAAATATTGCACATCGGCTTTGTAGAGCGCTATCTCTATCTCTTTATCTTTTTATGGGAGCACCCCTGGCAAACCCTTTCATGGCGCGTGCGGTGGTAACATTTTAGGACCAGTTTTTTGACTCAATACATAATTTTCCCTGTAAGAGTGTTGCAATGCAATACAGTAGAAGTAGAGATCGTCCAATCGTAAACTGCACGTCCCACTTCTTCAGTCAGTCAAAGCAAATTGTTCTGTATTACCCACATCACAAAGATCATTTTGAAGTACTTTGCTGTGAGCCAACTTTAAGAAAACGTGGTGGAGAGGCGTGCATTTTTAGAATGATTTATCTGTACACCGATGTCTTATCGTATGTCTAATTCTAATTCTAATTTGATTTGGGGGAAATACGATCTGCACTGACGTCCCGCGATGGGGTGTATTGTGCATTGTCCCCCTGCCAAATCTCACCCCAGCCAGCCCAACTCCTTAAAATAACGGAGAAGGACTTTGGGTTGGTGGCAGCAGTGCTCCAATGAACCTGATGGTGACACGGATGTGGATGTGGAGGGACAAGACTCAATAAGTTCCCTGAGCCCTGTCTTGGACCTCGCCTCTTCTGTTGCGGAGCAGTGCAGTACCACATGCTCCACTGTTTCCTTGTCCTGTAGGCAGCCCCGACACAGGTCGCTGTCTGTAGCTCCAGTCTTCATGAGGTGGTAGTTGAGGTCGCAATGGCCCGTGATGATTCCTACCATCAGTTTTAAGTCTTCTCTTTTCGTCTTGAGTAGGTTTGTTGTGATGTGCTTATCCATCGCTGGCAGCATCGTTTTTGTGAGTTTGCAGTCTGATCTGCGCTCCCATTGTTTTTGGTGCTCCTTGTGGGAGTACATCTTCAGTCTATTCCTTATTTCCTATCGTATGTGTTTATACTCACTAACGCGCGGGCACGGCGGGCAGTGTCCCGTGTGACAGAACTCCTCACAGCGGTGCGAGCCGCAAGCCAGCGAGCGACCACACGTCATGGAGCAGCGGTGCGTGGTCGCCGCGCAACAAGCGGTGCGGCAGCGGTGACGACCGCACGACAATTTCTGTACACAATATATGACTTTACAAATCTACACGTAAAGCCGAAAGGAGGTTAAATGAGAAATAGAAAATATTTAAGCAGACAATTATTAAGTAAAATAGGTACGTAGGTCTTTCTGTTAAATAATCTTACTAAGGCAGCTTCTAAGGTTTTGGCTTTGATAATAGGCATGACGACTAATTTTCAAAATTCTCTTCTATCATATTTAGAAGTATCTATTATGTCTAAAATATATCATATTTCTGTAGAAAATTAAGGTTTTTGTGCAATAAAAGTACATTTAAATTGTAATTTTCAAATTCACGCCAAAACGCTCGCTGGTGTCATGGCGTCTGTTATTACGTCACGTTTATGTATATTAACAGTAAACATTGGTGCTTTTGTACTAAATCAGAATGACGTTTACGTAAACGTGACGTAATTCGCTCTGACCGGTGTTTAAGCTATCATGGCGGATTGTTGTATTTTGTAGATTTATATTATCAAATAAATTGTCAATCTCGACATTAATAAAAGTATAAATACATTTTTCAAAATCTTTGAATCCTTTTTCATTAGATCAGATAAATATTTTGGCGATACTTGATTACTGTCTTCATGCCTAATAGGCATGAATATAATAATAATAGCTTTTTGATTATATTTTTAAAGGGTATTTTGTAACACGTTGTATACATTAAGACCCATACTTATTCAGAAACAGTGCTTGAGTCTGAGTCGAGCCTCAAGCATAGAGATTTGTCATTTTTCAATGGAGAACTGTCAAATCTATGCTTGAGAGATCTTGAGGCTCGACTCTGACTCAAGCACTGTTTCTGAATAAAGCCCTAAGAGGACAGTTTTGTGTGGATGTGTGTCAATCGAATAACAGCACCTGGCAAAGAAACAACATAGAAGGAAGCACTACAAATAAGTCTTGGCACTCTGGGAATGCCGACAGAACATAAATTTAATTTTTGTTCGAAATAAAATAAAAAAGAAGTGAAAACTTGAACAATTACCATAGCCAATAAAGAATATAAATTTTTCGCTTAAAACTGGTAATAGAAAACAACTATCACTTAACCGAGAGAAGAATAATTGCTAACTAAACAAAAAGATAAGAAGTATGTGTTGAACTGTGTTTGTGCCTGCTTGCGAATGTCTTGTGTGAAGTAAAGTATACCTAAACCGAATGTAAGAGAGTAATGTGGTACCTTATTGCATTTCTTCTGGCAGAGCACGTTGTTTATCATCTCAGGCAGGTCTGCACACGGCACGTCTCGGCTGGAGTGGCCGCAGCGACACTGCAGGACCGTTTTATCGGGACATACGGGACAGGGACCTATACAAAAAAATATTCATAATATATTTAAAAAAAAACACAGGATAAGTGGACATTTTTGGAAATGAAATGAAATAATTTATTTGCTTGAAGTATGGTACATTTTAGATGTTAAATATATAGGCAAATACAGATTCACACACTTCGCCAGAAAAACCCAGCATGCACGATAAAGAAAACAGGCAAGTAGGCACATTGTTGGGAGAGAGTTCCAGCCAATAGAACAGATAAACGTAGATATTTCTTCAAGGATATTCTAGAAAATTCTAACATTATTTTTATAGAACCTTTTCCTTCAGTTAAATTGGTTAAATAATAATATTCTTGCTTTTAACTGTTTTAGTTATTACCTTCGTGACATACGAGTTTGCAGAAGTGTTTGTCTCCCACAGGGCCGCAGGTAAGCGGCTTAGCGCAGATGTTGCCGCACAGAGGAATCGGGTCGGTGCATGATTTGCGTGCGGTTATGTCCAATCTAGAAAAAAATCGGCGCTCTTATATTTACGCAATATTCACCACGGCATGTTTATCAAAACTTTTTTTTAATTTTAATTTGAGCTTTCTGGGTTAAAGTTTTCTGTAATATTCCACTATCTTTCTTCATCTTCTTTCTTTATTCTTTCTCTGTAAGCTTATTTATGTTAAATCTTACTGCATTCATTTAACATCGATTTTTTAATTAAAGCTTTCATCATTTTTTAATAATAAGTTGATGATACACACTAGCAAACATTTAGCAAACATTTTTTTTAAGGAAGTCAAATCTTCTCCTGCCTTGGCTTTTACCGAATGCAACTAGAATGTAAAAAAAAAGCGGTGTTTCTCACGACATGGAATAAAGGATAGTTAGTATGGGATAAGGTTCGGGATAGGGTGATGATGATGTTAGATTTCGTGAATCTAAGATATTTCCGAATTACAGATACGCTAGTAGTTACTATGACACGGGGTGCTTGCTACTAACTATTATCTATTCTGTGACGGTTCACAGAATAGATAATAGTTAGTAGCAAGGTCATCCCAAGGCGTTTTTCGTGACTGTAGATTTTATGAACTAGCGGTCGCCCGCGGCAGGCTTTGCCCGCGTAGTAGGTCATTGCTAACATCCATCCTGTGGAATGTTTGTTTTATTTACCTACATGATTTTGTAGATCTACTGCATTTAGTTAGGTATTATGAGTAAGGTGGGCACTGATGCAAACGAGCTTACCTGATGGTGGATTCAGAAGCTGAATACCTATGTTTAAAATGATTACCAGCTCTTAGGTAGGTAGGAGTTCTGTGTGTAAAATGGGACTTCTCAGCAAATAGGTAGATAGACTTGTCTACCTACATAGAAGTACCTACCTTTTCATCATCATCATCATCATTAGGCCTACCTTATTTAGGTACCTACATTATTAATAAGGTAGACAAGGCACTGATGCCAACGAGCTCCGGCAAATTCATCATCCACACTTGATGTGCGGGCTGGTTTCCGCAAGGCCTCTAGTGGGCCCTTATTGCGTGGCGCTTGACACGAACGAGTTGCTCGAACTTTTGCAGGTTCTACAACACGCCGGTTTCCTCACGATGTTTTACTGGCATAGTGCACATACATTTTTCTACAGAAAAACTCATTGGTACACGACTGGATTTGAACCCACGACTAAGGATCGGAAGGCGGGTCCGCTACCACTAGACCACCAGTGCTCTCTGCCAACGAGCTTACCTGATGGTGGATAGAGGAGCGTGTAATCATAATACTTAATCATATGTATGTATAGGTAGGCGTTCTGTGTGATAATGGGACTTCTCAGCAAATAGGTAGGTATGTACTTATAGGTACTTAGGTAGGTAACATTGTCATCATCATTATTATACAGATTTGTATTTTGTAACGAATAAACTCAAAAACTACTGGACTGATAAATTTCTTTCGCCTCTTTAATGCTGAATTATCCCCGAGTAGCATAGTTACATTATATCTAGTTCGAGCAAATGAAACCTACAGGAAATGAGTCTCTTTCACCAATAACTCTGCATCTGTAGTTTAGTAACTACTGAGTAGTTCGACAGTTGGTACAAATAAAATGAAATGAAATATATTTATTTGCAAGAAGTATGGTACAATTATAAGATCATAGGGTATGTAAAAAAGTGGCTCACATACTTCATCGGCGACCAATATACAAAATTCAAACAAAAAGTAGAAAATATAAGTTAAATTAAAATAAATCAGTGTGAGAATAATAACAATAATCAATTCAGAATAATAATTCTTAAAGAAAATATAAAATAATTTAAATGAAATCTTTAACGCTATAAAAACATTTATAAAACATTGTAGATTATCTTTAGTAGGTAGTTACTCCATCACACACATATAGCAAGTTTCTTCATTCACAATCTGACCTATCACACTTTTGGCAGGGTTATAAACACACATCACACACCCACTAAAGTCGGGTCTACCACCTTCTAGCGCTAAGTTTGACACACATCTTCAGCCCACTGAAGATGAAAGCCCACGAGGTGGTCTGGCATGCGGCAGAGGTGTCTAGCCCTGAAGAATTAAATGTTCTTCTCATTATTGATGACTGCCCAGTTGTAACTACGCGTAGGAGTTGACTATGAGCGGTTGGTTCCCAACGCTGCTGGAGGTATTGGAGTCGTCTGTGCTGTAGGAAATGGTAAATACTCTTCAGATGATAATAATAAGACAGATGATTAATTACCGATGCTGTTGCAGCCATCGCATTTCTGTCTTATTTAATATTCCGGTGGATTTTATTTCGTAAATATTAGCTCGTATCTCGAAATAGCCTAGCAAGAAATATAGAACAGTAGCAAGCAGAAGCAAGCATGACATTGACCTCTTGATATTTGACAGTTTGAGATGTCAGTTTTGACAGTTTAAATATAAGATTTACGCACACAAATGTAGATATACATACGTATACACACACATACACCATAGAAATCTGCTTCTTCTTTTTTCGTGAAAATAAGATCGGCCGAAAAAAATACACACAAGGTTGTAAAGAGAAATTTTGCAATTGCGCACTGTCTTTTTGATTCTGTCACGGAACCACGTGCTTTGTCAATTTCTACAAACGCGTGCGCAAACAACGCGACACCGCAACATAATAGCTGCCAGAACTCGGAGGTGTAGCTGCCGATCGACGAAACCGCGCGGAGAAAGAGATGGAATATAGTCAAATCTACGCGTTAGAACAGGCAGTAGCGCTAGCGTTCCGCTTCTCCTACACGGGACAAGACGCGCGGCACACGTGCCCGCCGCACGGCAACATGCGGGTAGTTAGACGCGTACTTACTGCATCTTGCCGCAGGGGCAGGTGGCTACAGCGCCGGGCAGCAGGGCGCAGGGGGCGCAGGGCGGCGCGTGGCAGGGCGCGCGGCACACGTGCCCGCCGCACGGCAACATGCGGGTAGTTAGACGCGTACTTACTGCATCTTGCCGCAGGGGCAGGTGGCTACAGCGCCGGGCAGCAGGGCGCAGGGGGCGCAGGGCGGCGCGTGGCAGGGCGCGCGGCACACGTGCCCGCCGCACGGCAACATGCGGGTAGTTAGACGCGTACTTACTGCATCTTGCCGCAGGGGCAGGTGGCTACAGCGCCGGGCAGCAGGGCGCAGGGGGCGCAGGGCGGCGCGTGGCAGGGCGCGCGGCACACGTGCCCGCCGCACGGCAACATGCGGGTAGTTAGACGCGTACTTACTGCATCTTGCCGCAGGGGCAGGCCGGGCAGCAGGGCGCAGGGGGCGCAGGGCGGCGCGTGGCAGGGCGCGCGGCACACGTGCCCGCCGCACGGCAACATGCGGGTAGTTAGACGCGTACTTACTGCATCTTGCCGCAGGGGCAGGTGGCTACAGCGCCGGGCAGCAGGGCGCAGGGGGCGCAGGGCGGCGCGTGGCAGGGCGCGCGGCACACGTGCCCGCCGCACGGCAACATGCGGGTAGTTAGACGCGTACTTACTGCATCTTGCCGCAGGGGCAGGTGGCTACAGCGCCGGGCAGCAGGGCGCAGGGGGCGCAGGGCGGCGCGTGGCAGGGCGCGCGGCACACGTGCCCGCCGCACGGCAACATGCGGGTAGTTAGACGCGTACTTACTGCATCTTGCCGCAGGGGCAGGTGGCTACAGCGCCGGGCAGCAGGGCGCAGGGGGCGCAGGGCGGCGCGTGGCAGGGCGCGCGGCACACGTGCCCGCCGCACGGCAACATGCGGGTAGTTAGACGCGTACTTACTGCATCTTGCCGCAGGGGCAGGTGGCTACAGCGCCGGGCAGCAGGGCGCAGGGGGCGCAGGGCGGCGCGTGGCAGGGCGCGCGGCACACGTGCCCGCCGCACGGCAACATGCGGGTAGTTAGACGCGTACTTACTGCATCTTGCCGCAGGGGCAGGTGGCTACAGCGCCGGGCAGCAGGGCGCAGGGGGCGCAGGGCGGCGCGTGGCAGGGCGCGCGGCACACGTGCCCGCCGCACGGCAGGATGCGCCCGCACTCGCGCCCGCACTGCCACTGCGCCGTGCTGCCCGACTCCAGCGTGCACGGGATAGTACGCTCCGTGCCCGCGGGGCAGTAACAAGCTAGAAACAAACAAGATTCTCCATGTAAATATTGTATAAGCAGGGATGTGTAATTTTCGGTTTGACTTCTATAATATTTGTAACAGATGTAATTCGTTGGAAGGAACTTACTTTGCGTAATAGTTTTTTCGCATTTTTGCCTTTTATAATATTTGTATCAGATGTAATTCGTTTAAAGGAACTTACTTTGCGTAACCGTTTTATCGCATTCCTCACAATCTCCCTCGTGACATTCCTTTTCACAGGAGTGTACGTTGCAGCCGAGTTTGCGACCACATATACGCCCGCACACCTGCGGCAGTTTGCTGCTGCACATTATGGAGCGAGTCTCCACACCGCAACCGCATTTTCTGTTAACAAATAAATTGAACACATTTTACAATAAGTTTAAGACGTGCACGTGCGATGCGACGTTATGTACGATAGAACGACTGTGTATAGGGGGCTATTAACTCACTTAGTGAGTTAGTGTAGTATTAGTAGTTAGTGATAGTGGCCTGGCACGGCGGGCAGGGTCCGGGATGGCACAGAAGCGTGCATGGATGCGGGCAAACGCGCGGACGGCGACACACCTGGCCGCAATCCTGTACGCTCTTGAGGACGAGCGATAGAGCGACTGTGTATAGGGGGCTATTGACCCACTTGGTGACAGTGGCCTGGCACGGCGGGCAGGGACCCGGATGGCACAGCAGCGTGCAGGGATGCGGACAGACGCGCGGACGGCGACACGCCCGTCCGCAAGTATGAGCGCAGTCCTGTACGCTCTTGAGGACTCGCTATAGAGCGACTGTGTATAGGGGGCTATTGACTCACTTGATGACAGTGGCCTGACACGGCGGGCAGGGACCCGGATGGCACAGCAGCGTGCAGGGATGCGGACAGACGCGCGGACGGCGACACGCCCGTCCGCAAGTATGAGCGCAGTCCTGTACGCTCTTGAGGACTCGCTATAGAGCGACTGTGTATTGGGGGCTATTGACTCACTTGATGACAGTGGCCTGACACGGCGGGCAGGGACCCGGATGGCACAGCAGCGTGCAGGGATGCGGACAGACGCGCGGACGGCGACACGCCCACCCGCAAGTATGAGCGCAGTCCTGTATGCTCTTGAGGACTCGCTATAGAGCGACTGTGTATAGGGGGCTATTAACCCACTTGGTGACAGTGGCCTGGCACGGCGGGCAGGGACCCGGATGGCACAGCAGCGTGCAGGGATGCGGACAGACGCGCGGACGGCGACACGCCCGTCCGCAAGTATGAGCGCAGTCCTGTACGCTCTTGAGGACTCGCTATAGAGCGACTGTGTATAGGGGGCTATTGACTCACTTGGTGACAGTGGCCTGACACGGCGGGCAGGGACCCGGATGGCACAGCAGCGTGCAGGGATGCGGACAGACGCGCGGACGGCGACACGCCCACCCGCAAGTATGAGCGCAGTCCTGTATGCTCTTGAGGACGAGCGATAGAGCGACTGTGTATAGGGGGCTATTGACTCACTTGGTGACAGTGGCCTGACACGGCGGGCAGGGACCCGGATGGCAGAGAAGCGTGCATGGATGCGGACAGACGCGTGGACGGCGACACGCCCGTCCGCAAGTATGAGCGCAGTCCTGTATGCTCTTGAGGACTCGCTATAGAGCGACTGTGTATAGGGGGCTATTGACTCACTTGATGACAGTGGCCTGACACGGCGGGCAGGGACCCGGATGGCACAGCAGCGTGCAGGGATGCGGACAGACGCGCGGACGGCGACACGCCCACCCGCAAGTATGAGCGCAGTCCTGTATGCTCTTGAGGACTCGCTATAGAGCGACTGTGTATAGGGGGCTATTGACTCACTTGGTGACAGTGGCCTGACACGGCGGGCAGGGACCCGGATGGCACAGCAGCGTGCAGGGATGCGGACAGACGCGCGGACGGCGACACGCCCACCCGCAAGTATGAGCGCAGTCCTGTATGCTCTTGAGGACGAGCGATAGAGCGACTGTGTATAGGGGGCTATTGACTCACTTGGTGACAGTGGCCTGACACGGCGGGCAGGGACCCGGATGGCAGAGAAGCGTGCATGGATGCGGACAGACGCGTGGACGGCGACACGCCCGTCCGCAAGTATGAGCGCAGTCCTGTACGCTCTTGAGGGCTCGCGATAGAGCGACTGTGTATCTTGGGGGGCGGGTGTTTCTTAGGGGGCTATTGACTCACTTGGTGACAGTGGCCTGACACGGCGGGCAGGGACCCGGATGGCACAGCAGCGTGCAGGGATGCGGACAGACGCGCGGACGGCGACACGCCCGTCCGCAAGTATGAGCGCCGCCGCCACGCTGGTACTCTGGCGCGCGGGCCGAGCCACACATGCAGCGGTACTCGCTAGGGATACTAGCACTCGTGTTCTGACAGGCGGGACAACGCCATTTACTCTCTGCAAATAATACGTTAGAAGGTTAAGAGTTTAGAAATCACTGGTGGTCTAAGTGGTAACGGCCCCGTCTTCCGATCCTAAGGTCGGTTCAAATCTAGTCGTGTACCAATGAGTTTCTCTGTCGAAAAATGTATGTGCACTATGCAGTACTCTCAAAACGGCGAAGGAAAACATCGTGAGGAAACCGGCGTGTCGTAGAACCTAAAAAAGTTCGAGCGTCACGTGTTAAGCGTCACGCAAAAAGGGCCCGCCAGTGGCCTACTTGCGGAAACC
This sequence comes from Thera britannica, assembly GCA_939531255.2. Lineage (NCBI taxonomy): Eukaryota > Metazoa > Arthropoda > Insecta > Lepidoptera > Geometridae > Thera > Thera britannica. The sequence goes on from OW618037.2 coordinate 2,517,890, forward strand.
AGTCCGCACATCAAGTGTGTATGATGAATTTGGCGAGGTAAAGAGTGTGTAGAAAGAGAAAGTGAATGCCGCTGAAAACCAGCGTTACAAGGGCTATCGCGCTCTTGTAACTAATGCTGGTTTACCGTTTTTCCGTTACATTTAAGTTGACACAAAATATTTATTTCTATTTTTAAAAATGAGAGTGAATTTTATTGGCGAAGAGTCACGTCGGTCGGCAGCTTAAATAAAATCTAGCACATGGACAAAAGCATCCACAAACTTCTGTAACTTCATGTGTCATACAAACCTCACTGGATTTTCTTAGTTGTATTATGTATATTGTAAGATACTCTGTACTACTCTGTCTGTGTCTGTAGATACTCTGTGTGTGTGTGTGTCTGTAGATAAGAAATTTCCTATTTCTGTTGGGTAAACCACTCAACTAGATTTCTTTTCCTTATTGACTATAAAATTATCTTAACTGCAAAATCCTCTTGAGTTTAAAATCCAAATTCAATACAGTAAAACAGAAATGTAATATGTATTACTTACCAATAACACTACTCATAGCCCACTTCCTAATACACCTCAGATGCAGAACATGGTAGCAGTTAGAGCAGGACCACACGGGATCAGTCTGTCTCACTCTATCGCAGCACACGAGACATTCAAGCGTGCCTTTGTCTAATTGGTCTGTGAGACGTTCTCGTTGTGTCATCTCTTTGTTAGCTGGAAATTTGAAAACAAGGTTTTTACAATATTATTTTTAAAAATTCAAATTGATGGAACAAGCCCCTATGGCATGATTTTAGTGTATTTGTAGTTCCCAATATATTTTTATTTGTGATTATCAATTATAAATTTGGCTGAATGAAATGTCAAAAGCTGGATATAACTTAACAAACTTTATCAAAAATTTTGATTCCAACAGAAATTAATAACTTACCTAGATCTACCTGATGTTTGCTTTTAAACCTTGCTGGACTTGAGAGATTAGATTTATAAGCTCTTTCTCTGTCTTGTCTGTCATACCCCCTGTCTCTATCATACCCTCTATCTCTTTCCCCCCTGTCATAGCCTCTATCTCTTTCTCTTTCCGCCCTGTCATAGCCTCTGTCTCTTTCTCCCCTATCATACCCTCTATCCCTTTCTACTCTTTCAGGTCTATCTTCTTTCTGGTAGTAACTATTAGCATATTGCTCATCATCTTGATTGCGGTCACCTCGGGGACGTTGGGTACCAGCCCAATTTCTTTGACCCCTTCCGGAACCTTCTGCCCTTGAGTAATTTTCTCCCCTAGAACTTTCTGCACGTGTATTTCCCTCCCCTCTTGTATAACCCTCTGCTTTAGAGTTTTCTCTCCCACCTCTGACATCTTGGCTGTCTTTGCTAACAGTACTGTTGTAGAAAGTTCTATTGTCATCTTTTCCTTTAGGTTTGGGGTTACTCTTAGATGGATTGCGACGGTCGTTTTGAGAGTCATATCTCTGGTTTGAATCATAATCTCTTGCTTCTTGACCTCGGTCATTTGGATCATTGTTTTGACGAGAACCACGGTTTCTGTTATTGGAATCAAAGTTTCTCGGTTGTGTTTCTTGATTTCTATCGTCATAGTTTCGTTGCCTAGTTTCTTGGTTTCTATCATTTTGTTGATTCCTATTATTTGGCCGTGATTCTTGATTCCTATTATTTAACCGTGACTCCTGATTTCTATTGTTTGATCGAGATTCATTTCTATTATTAGAATCATAGTTACGTTGACGTGGCTCTCTGCTCATACTACTTGACTCCTGTTGGCTAATATCTTGACTTTTATTATTTGATTCCTGATTTCTAGTAACAGATTCATTTCTGCTAGGCTTAGATTCTTCAACATTACTATATTCTTGGAGCCTATTACTGTGCCTTGTATTGACTTCATTGTTTCGTTGGGAAGTCTCACGGTTACGATCAGAGCTTTTGTGGTTATCCTGTGGATGCCCATTAGGAACGAGCTTACTCTTCACCTCACCACTTTGATTTGAAGCCAGTGATTTCTGTCTCCAATTGCGGTCCGATGAGCTGCTATTGTTGCTCTGGTCCCCATTAGCACTAACATTTTCTTTGTTACTATTTGAAGATTCTGGAATGTTCTGAGTGCTCGTAGAAGGTTTCAGAGCAGTGCCTTTTGGTACAAACTCAACTGCAGTTGCAGTGAGGTTAGATCTAAAGGCCATATTATTTGTGTATGTGGATGAATCAGATGGTTGGCTATTCAACTGGTTATGTGGGTTCCCTGGATATGTATTGGCTTCATTAGGCATGCTTGAAGGCCCATGGTTGTAAGTGTTGGGCTGTGTTTGGGACGATGAAGGCACATTTTGATAGTTATATTGACCTGAGGTATAGTTTTCATAAGGACCACTGTCAAAGGTATTGGGATTGGATTGTGGTGCCCCATTGTTGGTTTGCATCTGTGACAAGAACTCATTAAAACTTACATATTGACCATTAGCATCTGGCCTACCGTAAACAGCTGGATTCATGTATTGCTGATTAGGGTCACCATTCCAGCCATTAGGGCTCTGCTGATATTGGTTGTTGTAAGCGTACGAGTTATTCCATTGCGACATTATAGAAGATTTCAGGTATATTGTGCAATTTTATTCAATAAGTTGAGGGTGTAAAAGTTTACGGTTTTTGTAGCTATTGCAGGTTTTTTGGTGACCTGGCCAAGAGGACCACAGGCCGAAGCCTGAGGCCTTAAAACTTCCCTTCAGTCAGATCTGGAAAGAATTCAAGTGGGTAATATTTTCATGCAAAATCTAATTCTACCAACATGTGCCTCTTTCAGATTAAACTGTATTATAACTGCTTCTTACCACTTCTTGTTGAGTTCACTGGTTTGTTTTATAAATAAATATCTATAAATAAACGAAATAAGAACTAAAATAATTTAGTAAATTACAAATTTACACTAAAAGTAACGCTATGATGACGGATGATTCGGAAATTGATGTAAGGGAAGAAGCAGGGGAAGGCAAGGGAAAGTCAAGAGAAGAGGGAGGGACGAAGAAATATCCGATGACGTTGACAGTAAGTTTTTTTAGGGCAACGTTTGAAACGCTAGGCAATTTAGAATGCAACGTAACGGTTGACGTAAAATAACCTAATTCAAGAGTTATTTTTCTTGTGATCCGTCAATGAAATCGCATCTGTCATTTTCATCTGTCAAGTCATGCCAGTTTGACAGACGTTAATTTTTTTTTTTTTTTTTCGCTCCTTTCGAAGCAGGCTATAGTTCTAAGACCATACCGCCTAGTCTTACGTTTTGTTTTTTCCCTTGAGTTGGGTTTTTTAAAATTTACGTCTTTCGTAATTTTTTTAAAAGTGAAAATTATATCAATAAGTTAAAGTGTATTGCATAGATTATCTGTCTACGATTGCATTGCATTGCAGGCAGGGAAACGCAGGGAAGGCAATGGCATTACTATTACCTCCAAGACTATTATATAAAGGGAACCTTTGGATTTTATAGGGTCCGGTTAATGTACGGCCAGTTAATGTAAATACAACAAATACATAGTTTCCACTGTGAAATTGGCCTAAGTACACTGTAGCAGTTCTGAACATATATACCATCAGTCGATATCATGTCGATAATAGAAATAATTGGCAGAGTAAGCTTGGACGCACTCTAGGTCTGTATATACAGGGTTATTCATTATTAGCTGCAAATACTCAGGAATTAGGTTCAACAAATAGAATAAAAAATATTTATGAAATTATTTTTTTTAAATTTGATCAAAAACATTTCAAGTTTTTGTATCAAAATTTTATTTTTATTAATTTCTTTACGGCTATTGCATAATGATTGCCATGGAGAACAAGACGATGACCCACCCAGGCGGTAACTGAACGCAGAGTGTCGCTCACGGCACGCGGGCGCGGATCAAAGGTCAAAATAGGTCAGGCGCCAATGATTCCTTTATCGATTTTCTCGGGATTTTCATAACAAAACTTAAAAAAATCATTTCATAAATATTTTTTATTTTATTTGTTGAACCTAATTCCTGAGTATTTGCAGCTAATAATGAATAACCCTGTATACAGACCTAAGATACGACTACGTAAGGTACCTATAGGTACTTATTCTAGTAGTAGGCAACAAGTACCGGTAAATGCGGCCGTGCCTGCCACTCTCGTATCGGTCTTCATAGCCATGAACGGAAGTGTTCCACTTCTGGTTCATGTGCAATATCCTGACTGACGCCACCTAAATCATCTGTAATAGATGGTACAGGCCAATGATTTGATTGAGGCAACAAGTATTGCACATCGGGTAATTTCGGCTTCTTAGCGCTTTAAAAAAGCAGAAAAGCCGATGTGTAATATACTTATTAATAACTACAACCTTACGTAGGCAAACGTAGGTTTATAACACATGTAAAGGTGTCTACACACTAAAGCCGCCGGCCCGGCCGGCGGGGCGGCACGAACCCGGCGGGTAAACCCGGCGGCTTCTGCAAACCAGCCACGGACATGCCGCATGCCGCCCGCCGGCCCGGCGGCATGATATTCGCGGCATCGTATACAATTAGTGAAGGCGGGCAACTGAGCGGGGGGCGTCGGCCGCCGTGCCGCGCGTGCCGCGCGCGGGCGCATGCCACCGGGCCGGCGGCTTGGGTCGTTTCAAAATCAGGCCGCCGGCTTTGCCCGCCGGGTTCGTGCCGCCGGGCCGGCGGCTTTGGTGTGTAGACACCTTTAAACCTACTATAATGAACATGACATGAACAACATGCACGTTGCTACTTTTCAACAATAAGGTAGGTAGGTATAGGGTGGACATCCATTTATAGTTGACCGTGAAATTCTTAGTTCAGATAGCCATCATGCTTCCACGCGTTACAAGCGCTGTTCACTTAATTGTACCATCGAGATAAATTAAACAACCTCCTAAATATTATCCCACTACCACTACATACCTAACCTAGTAAGGTACCTAGGTACCTACCTACCTAACTACCCAGCACCTCCCATTTAGTTGTCTAGGTTTTATTGCTAAAAATACACAATTTGGGCATTAACAGCCAACCTAAGCGTTGATAGGGGAATAAATTGACCTCAAGTTACCTATATACTTTCCTATATACTATCATGTAGTTTGAAGGTGCATTGTAGGTACTATTATGTAAATAATAGGTGTAGGTTTAATACTTACTAATGGTGTTTCCCCACATCCATGACATTGCATGAGACACGAGGTAATGAGCCCGTGCCACTCCGCGCTTAGTTCGTATTGTCTATCCAAATCGTTCTTTCCACAACAATGTGCAAATAAAGTCTATAAACGATCGTAGTAGCCTTGGCATAATTTGGTGTGCTCAATATTTAAAAACAAATTCTTAGGCGACGGTTTCTCAGTGTTGTGGTGTCAGAAGGATGGTTGTGACGGTCCGAATGGGCTGCATCGGGAGTTCGCAAAGGATAGGCGTTTCTTCTAGATCTGTAAGTTTCCTGACATCTCATCGGGGTGCCAGGGCTTTTTCAGATGGTGGTAGAAGTTAGCTGCTAAGCTATGAGATAGTTATTATCCGATAGACCGTGTAGGGTGACCGAAGGGCTGGTGGGTATCTGACGTGGTTAAGCGTGGCCACCTGCCACTCCAGCAATGCCACCAGCATCTTGAGGACGCTTCTGTCTGGAATGGATCAGTTGAGATATCTTTAGATCGTTAGTAACTGTACTTAGATAGCTCAACTTTTTTTTGATTTTATAAGTAGAACTCAAATTTTCTCATCAGCCTGAATATGTAGTTCTAATCTATATCCTGAGATTGTCTCGGTTAGACATAGATTAGAACTACAAGTTTCATGATGGAATAAAATCGTTAGGATTAGGCACTTTTTGGTTGGAACGATAGACAGCTCCAAAACTTTGACCCAACTTAAATTTTCGTATAGGTATTTTTGAGATTCTCGTTCAATATATCAAGAAACCCATGATTTCTTAGGTATCACACTCGGACTACGCTAGTGCAGAAACAGTGGTGGCTGCCCTTACGCGTATAGACGATGAAATCACTAGCGGAGAGCGAGCTATGCCAGCCGCCAGACTCGCGGTTGTCAACGCGGAGCTGGACAGCATACAACAGGTATGGTAGAGTGCTACCAAGCTTTATTTATAGTTTCTGAATACCTATGGGTTATCAAGACTAGCCTAGCTAATAGGCTAGGTTTTTAATAATGTTCCGAAATCCAGAACTTAATTGAAAACCTAAAGGTACCTACCGGCTCTCTTTCTGAACTCATTTTAATTTAGGGTTTTGTTTCAGGAAATCAATTTATTTGAAGAAACCACGCGATCTACGACCAAGGATAGCTATGCTCAAACAATGCATCAGGTACGTCCTTCACTGAGCTGCTGTGGGCACTTGAATATCTAATACGAACAGTGTTCTTTTGTTTCTAGATGTTTGTAAGCTTGGATCTATACAGACGTCCTGTGCTAGCAACAGAGAATGAAGATTTTGTAGCTAATGTAAACAGAAAGGTAAGCAGGAGCTAGAAAACGATTGGTACGTATTTCGAGCGAGTGTTTTCTTTCTCCTCTTTGCTGTCCCTACATACTCCAGCTTTTTGTCTATAGGAAATGCACCGTCTAGAACTGGATTGGCTTCGACGTCGTCAATCCGAGTTGCAGATGGAAAGAAAAGCGCTTCACTCACAAATATTGCAACTGAGGTCCTTGTACGCGCAGTTACAGCAATTACTTGGTAAGCCAAAGAAATATTTGGATCGAGTGAGCGAAAGTTTATCAATTTACTTTGATCTAGGTAAATTAGCAGTAGGTACTTAATAGACCTCATTGTGAAGGGTTCGTCCGGGGAAGTATTACCACCATGCCTATTTCGTTGTTGTATTTCAGCTTAGTAGTTACAAACCTGCCAGTCATTTCGGGCCATGCGTCCGTCAAGCTGCGAGTTGATGGACGCATGGCAACGTATGACTTGCGTGGCCAGCAAGGCAATACTTCGATAAAAGCAATGGTTACCACAGCAGGTTTCATGTTCTACCAGCTAGTCGTAGGTATAGAAAAAAATATTGGGGTGAAGAACTATAGGGGACATAAACACGTGGCTATAAAATGTTTATTTTAGACAGTATATGGGGCAGCACTGCTCGACCAGGAACACCTCTAGAAGGCTCCCTGAAGAAGGCCACAGCACTACGCGATGCCCTCGCAGCCGTCAGCGCGAGGCTGCGGGCTGCAGCGGAGTACGCCCACAGTGCTGTTAGGATGTTGGATGATGCGTTGCCGGCTTGGAAACTCACGGCTATTGGAAAGTTAGTAGTACCCTTGAAGGCGCAATTCAGAAGCTTTCGGCCATCCTAAATCCTCTATCACTAAGTATTGTTGGCCACTAGCTCAAAGAAGTGCGAACTTAGTAAAAACAGTTAGGTGAGTTATTTTTAAAAACACTTTGCTTTCATCTGTATTGGGGCACCTGTGAATCAGTCCTAGATGTCAACAACTTTGAATCTCTATTTTCATCACAAGGTCTATGCTCTTTGCTAAACGTTTAGCAGTCTGAAATAAAAACTAAGAAATATTTTATATCACTTCTCGCAAGAACCCTTGATTATTCTTGAATTCAATTTTCCCTTCATTCTTGTCCCTTGAATTCCAAACCACTGTCACAGGAATGGATGGGAGCGTACCAGTGGTTGCGCTGACGCGTGCAAGCTGCTGGTAGACGCTCGGTGCTTGGAGCGAGGCGCACGCCGAGTGCTGTCAGCACACGCTGCGCCCAGAGCCGCCAGGACCTTACGCTTGGCTCTGGACTACTCCTTTACAGATGCTATGCACGATCACAAGTAGGTACCTACCCTACTTTTCATTTTTAGTGTTCATTTGCATCACTAATGCAATTTTATTGTTAAGTTTCTAGCACCTAGCTATTGATGATAGGTACTCGATGAAGCATGACTATGTGGATTTACTAACTAGAATCTGTGATTTACGAAGGCGATATAACATCGATCGATTGCTATTACAGGTATCAAAAGGCGACTGAAACGTTTTTACAGTTCAAGGATGCTATGGTGCAGCTTATTGATTCAATCCATCAGGTTAGTACACCGAATAACCTTGCTACTGAATGAAATTAGTACCTATCTAGAAGTAGTACAGTCTTTATATGGTTCCAGTAATTCGTATGTTTCAACTGATGATATATCTACTGTGCTGCTTTCTATGTACCGCTACTCTATGGGGACTCAATAAACACAATAGTGGCAGATTTTTTCAAAAGCAAAGAGCATAAATGATGCAAAGAGGTTTGAATGGAAACCCATTACAGCGCAGCAAGGAGTCTCCTAACCCTATGAATAAATTATGCGAGTTTTAATGTCAAGTGACTTCAGATGTCAGTTGTTCAGCATATCATTTTTTAATGAAAATGTTCAAAAACTTTACGAAGCTTCTAAAGTACCGCAACTTGCAACGCATACCTTCGAGGTCACAGCAGAAGCAACCACCTGCTGACGTAGAAGTGTTCATAAACGGCAGGAGCGTCTCTGTGCCGAGCTATTTTACGGTACTCCAGGCTTTGCGAAAGGAAAGGGTAACGATCCCTTCATTTTGTTACCATGAACGGCTTTCCATCGCAGGCAACTGTCGAATGTGTCTTATTCAGATCGAAGGCATGCCAAAACCGCAAATAGCATGCTCGCTTCAAGTAAACAAAGGCATGAAGATACGGACTAACTCAGCAGAAACTCAGACCGCCCAAGAAGGCGTTCTAGAATTTTTACTTGTGAATCATCCCTTGGATTGCCCTATTTGCGATCAAGGCGGGGAATGTGATCTTCAAGACTTATCTATGAGATTTGGTAATGACCGATCAAGGTTCACAGACATCCACTTTTCTGGAAAAAGAGCAGTCGAAGATAAAAACCTAGGCCCACTTATTAGAGCTGAGATGAATCGTTGCATCCACTGCACCCGATGCATTCGATTCGGTTCTCAAGTCTGTGGACTAGATGTATTGGGAACCACTGGTCGTGGCACTGATATGCTCGTCGGTACATATGTGGATAAAATGTTTTTGTCCGAACTTTCTGGAAATATAATTGATTTATGTCCTGTCGGAGCACTGACAGCCATTCCATACATGTTCAAAGCTAGACCATGGGAGATTCTCAAAGCAAATTCTATCGATGTCACTGATGCCACTGGAACGAACATCGTCCTTAACTATAGATTCAATCAAGTTCTGAGAGTTTTACCAAGAGAGCACGAAGAAATAAATCAGGAATGGGTTTCAGACAAGGGTCGCTGGGCTATAGACTCTCTAGATATGCAGCGTTTAGTGACTCCATTACAAAGAGTCTCTACTTGCCTGTGTTCTATGGACTGGGATTGTGCTTTAAAAAACGCTGCGTGTCTAATAAGTTGCGCAAGTCCTGAAAACATAATGGCTGTAGCTGGACCGCACTGCAACGTTGAAACGCTGGTTGCAGCAAAAGATTTAATTAACATGTTGGGGTCGGAGCACACGTACGTTGAACGTGGTATGTCGTATACAAACTCTGATACTGATCTTCGAGCTGCGTATTCTTTGAACGTAAATATGAAAGATATTGTCCGTGCTGATAAAATTTTGTTAGTCGGGACTAACCCAAGATTTGAAGCACCAATTCTTAACGCATGGATTCGTCAAGCATACAGAACTAACGAATGTGATATTTTCGTAATAGGCCCTTGCTGTGAATACAACTACCACGTCAATTATCTTGGTTCAGATGTCGCTTCATTGAGCACAGCGGCAGGTGCGTTAAAAGGGGCGAAAAATCCTCTTATTTTTGTTGGAATATCACAGTTGCAATCCATGAACGCTGGAAAAATTATGGCCGATTTGACCAAACTTGCAGGTTCGTTCGTGACCTCCGGCGATTGGGGAGTATTGAATATCATAACACGAGAGGCAAGCTTTGCCGGTGCCCTCGAAGCGGGTTGGAAACCAGGAGCACTAACTGCTCTTCAAAAAAACCATCCAAGTCTAGTGATTTGCTTGGGTGCAGATGAACTATTTTACGACTGGACTCCTCCTGGTGGTGTTCCAGTCATTTATATAGGCTTTCAAGGGGATAAAGGCTCTGAATCAGCAACGATCGTTTTACCTGGTTGCGCTTATACGGAATCTGGTGGACTTTATTTGAATATGGAAGGAAGGTCTCAGTTCGCAATGCCTGCCGTCACACCGCCAGGAATAGCTCGTCATGATTGGAAGATAATTCGTGCTCTCGCCGAGTATTGTGGGATGTGCATGTTTTATAACGATTACAACTCCTTATGCTGCAGAATGGGTCAAATTAGTCCGAATTTTAATTACTTGGGTAATTATCAACAGAAGTTATTCCCGGAGTTAGTAGGACAGCTTGTGCATAATTGCAATGGGTGCGGACCCCTCGAGGTTGATATGACAACTATGAAAGACTACTACTGCTCTGATGTTTTCACTTATAATTCAACCACGATGATAAAAGCCCAGAAAGCGGCAGTCGAGTTTGCTTCTTCTGCTTATGCAAGGTTATGAATATTTATTTGTTTACTTTTATTTGATGCTTACTTGGCTATGTATATCGTGTAATCCCTACCTAAACGGTATGCGTCACCAATACCTCTGCGTGTTTAAAGATCAAAATAGAGAACACTTATAAATAGGTACATTGCACTAATAAATGCTACTGCCTGCGGCTTCGCTAGCTTTTACTTGATACTATTTAGATCTTTAAACATGCAGGGGAAAATCCGGTCGATGCTGAAGATTGTATCTTTAATAAACTAAATATACATAAAAACTATTCTACTAAATTATGTCTTTCACTTTTCTAAAATGATCCGGATGCTTGCCAGGACCTAAATGCTATATAGATGGACGCAGCAGGTGTTTCAATTCTTCTTCTTATCGTGTCACTGATTCTTTCGAAACAAGTGTGGTGAAAGGATTTTAAGTGCGTCTCAAAAAGGCTCCTTTCGTGCACTAGACGCATATTTTTGAACTCTAGGTTCTATGATATGCCGGTTTCCTCACGATGTTTTCCTTCACCGTTTGAGAGCACTGGAATAGTGTACATACATTTTTGGCCAGAAAAACTCATTAGTACACGACTGGATTTGAACCGACCTTAGGATCGGAAGGCGGGGCTGCTACCACTAGACCACCAGTGCTCTCGGTGGAGGAATAAGCTATTTTAATGTGTGTTGTATTTTTTTGTTCGTCTTCAAGGTCCTCCTCAACAATCTTGAGAACCTGGCCGTAGCTGAGAAGGACGTGGTGAAGTGTCGTCGCGAGCTCCGAGCCACGAGAGTCAATGCCATTGTGCAGAAAGGACTAGCTGAACTGAGACACGAACCCAGTGCTCTTAACAGTTTGAAGATGCAGACTATGTCACCGAGAGTAGGTTGAGTTATACTCGTAGCAAGCGTTTCAGCTGATAAGAGAAAGAAACCTTTTTTTTACTTACTTCAGACTTCGAGGAATAATCTTGATCCTTTTTAACCAACTTCAAATAAAAAAGGAAGAGGATTTCAAATTGGTAGTTTTTTCATGTTTGTTTTCGCTTAACTTCGTTATTTAAGAGCCGATTTAAAAAAAAAACTATTTTTAACTAAAAGGTACAAAGATATGAATGTATTTCCAGATTGGTCCTGTAGAAACTTCATAAAAACGGGCCACGAAGTCGGTGTTCAAGTTTTTTTGAACTTCACTTATCATTCATTTACCTATATCCTATGACTTTAGAAATGTTGTCGACCAGTCAGCGGAGACAACCAAAAGAATTAACGTAAGAAATAAAACACAATTTTATTATAAAAACACAATCAAATTTTAATAAATATCAAATAGTGTATTGTCTAACACGATTCCTTAACTATCATTTTTCACATCAATATCAATGGCATTATGAATAATACGGTTACAAATATAATGGTTTAAGAAAGTACACATCGATTACTACGAAGAGGATACAGTAAATACGCTATAGAGAAAGAATGTTAGCACACACATAGTACGTAAATTATAGTTACTTATATTGTCATGAAGGAACAATAGCCATGAAAAATGTAAATAGTATAGTTAAGAATATATTATATAGAATAACAGTCTAACTAGATGTTAATATAATCTCAAATAGTCAACTAAAGAAGAGTAATAACGTAATTTTAGAAATAATTAACAAGGTCAAAACAAGAAGAGAATAAAAGCAAAGAGATACAGTTTCAGAAAGGCACAGACTTAAGAAAAATCAAATTTAAGCCTATGTTGAAAGGATAGTATGATTTGGAGCGAAGGAAGTAGATGAGACGTAGAGCAGAACACATTCACACTATAAATACTTGTCACGATACATGAATTAAATGCAAATTCTACTAAAGTGTTACACATGATTATTTTAAAACTGTATGATCATCAGTAATAAATAGTTCTTACAATCTATAATAAGTAAGTAGTTTTGTGCGCGAAGCTCTACTTGATATCGAAGCATTACTAGGATTCTTCTGCAATTGGTTTGATAAGTTTGAATCACAGAAGACGATCAAAATTTGTGATGATTCTTATTTATAACACTGATATGTGGTATGATGTGTCACGTCTACACTTGGTCGTACAAGCTTACATCTTCATTCATATTTTTAAGATGTGAAGTCCTTCGTAATATCATCGCGTTGACTTATATGTAGTAATATGTAGTATATTGAGAAATGTCAGATATATGTTTAAGATTAACTATTACTGTAAATCAATAAAAATAGCAATTTAAATCGTAAACCTTCAATTTGTGCGGAGTTTACAGAGTAAGAAAATAGATTTATAAAAATAGTAAGTACTGATTCATGGACATGCGAGTCCATAAGAAATATAACTTATTGAAGTAAAAATAGAAAATCAGTTTGCTTTTTAAGAGTTAATCCGCTTCTATATTGAGAAGCCTCAAAATGGACGGCCGTGTGCTAATACACGTTGCCTTAGGTATTCTAGGGAACTACTGGGAACATTCCCTACATACAACGTCCAAACTACTCTACCGAGCTAGCTATATAGCCCCTGTCGAGTATATTGTCGATCCAAAAGCCCAAAAATTGCAGCTAAACATTTTGCATGGATTATAAAAACGTCTAAAGCGTTTGATATATGTATTAAAACTTGGAAGCACTCCTGCGGACAGACTCTTTACTGGCTCTTGTATACTTCCAACTGTTAGACATACGAACGGCATTACAATACATCTTGTTTTCATACAAATTGCAAATGAAGACAACTTTATAATCGATAGGAATGAGCAAATAATTATTCTTAAATTATTTTTTGGTAACAAAGTCAACAAATAACTACTATACATAATGGGCCTTATTAATAATCCTGGCGTAGCGTTGGACTAGTTAATCCGTGTTTTGTCACATTTGTTCGAGTTGACAATTGCATGTCAATGCAAGAGACAAAACACGGATTAACTAGTCCAACGCTACGCCAGGATTATTAATAAGGCCCAATGAGATCAAACAATAAACTATTAAATAGTTAGAGCGTTCAGAGGAACGATAGTAGAACAAGTTCTAGCGAAGGGCGTTATCGGCGACGTCGCATAATCAAGTTGAGTGTCACAAAACTTTACTTTTTGTCGTTTACACTTTGGTGATGGTCTTCATTTTCCTGCTCCGAAGGCATCTGCAAATTAATATTTAGATTAGTCATGAAAAACAAATTTAAGTAGTAAATCAATTATATGAACAAATAGCAATCAAATTGGTGCGGAGGTAGCTTAGAACCAGGAGAAGGACATATGATACTTTTTATCCCGAAATAGTAACGCTAGTATTAAATAAACTCACCTGATAAATCCACGATACAGCATGAAACCTCCGTAAAGGCTGAGCACAGTCGTAGCGGTCCACACAACGATTAGCAGAGAAACACTACCCTCTGAGGAATAAAGGTAAATTATTATAAGTAACTAGCTGTACCCTGCCACGCTTCGCTGTGACACATTTTGATTGAAAAAAACAATCCTTGATGCGGATTATACCTATATCATGCTAAAATTTCACCTCGATCAGTGGGGCGTAGAACTTTTTGAGTTTTTGAAGCGTACACAAACCAACATAACATTTGTATATATTATATAGAAGATAAATTATTATAGGGCGCCCGCCCATCAAATGGACAGACGTCACAGACGACATTGTTATGATCGCGGGAAGTCGATGGATGGAAAGAGCTCAGAATCGTTCTTCCTGGAAATGTGTAGGGGAGGCCTATGGCCAGCAGTGGACTACTTCAGGCTGATGATGGTGATTATTTTGTTATACATTTAACTGTTGGAACAAGCATATGGCCCACCTAATGTTAGGTGATACCAATTGGTTGTAACAGAGCATTGCATTGCCTCGTAGGTCACGCACGTCAGGAATGTGTCCTAAGATGCACTGCCCTGCGTTCATAAGCTTGAGGCATACAGATGTTCAGCCTCACGTGCCAGTATTTACATCCACACCCTTCAAACGGAAACACAGCAATGCTGCTTCACGACAGAAAAAGGCATGGTGGTAGTACTTCCCCGGGCGAGCCACACACAAAAAGCTCTACTACTAAACGGAAAATGGTGTATTAAGAAGCCAATGTTGACATTTCCTTACCCAGATATCCATCATGATAGACGTCCTTATCAGCCCAGGCGCGACGCGGCTTGTCCTCGTGCGGTTCGATGGCCAGCAGATCAGGTATTTCGTCCATTTCTCCAGTGCAGTTAGCCCATTCAATCGTTACGAATCTGGAAGAAATTATACCAAGAAATACAGTTGAAGGTTTAGCTTTTTCTATTCTTATGTACCTGGATTGCTATAAATATTGAGCATACCTAATAAGGCTATTAAACTTTTGATAACCTTTTTGTATGCGATGGGTTGATAAAGTGAGTGTTAAATGATAATGATTTATAAGGGCCTTGCGCATTTATTAGCGTTCTTAAGTGGCAATCAGTCAATATAACAGTGATATTTGTCAGCGTTCCACTGATGTGCAAGTAGCCTAGTAGTAGCTCTGCCTTCTGCGTAGTTAGCGTAGTTTACACTATTTATAACTCAAAAACGGCTGAGCTGATATGGCTGAAAATTGTTGGGAAGGTAGCTTAGTACAAGGAGACGGGCAAAGGATACTGGGACTAGGAGAATAGGAGATTTTTATCCCGGAAAAGTAACACGAACGGGGCGAGCGAAGCCCCGGGCGACCGCAAGTTTATTGATATGTTACCTAGAGGGCACGTTGCACCGGCGACGCGCCGGCAGCAGCAGTTGTCTGGTGCGGGAGCGGGCGCCGCTGCGGCACGGGCCCCAGGCGCCCCACGGTCCCGCCTGTCCCAGCTCCGAGTGAGCGCATCCGCATTCCACCTCGCATGCCTCCTCCTCCTGGACCATCAACAGAACAGATTAAGAGGGAATCACACAGGCAACTCTCCATACGTAGTCCCCCATTTCCTCCCTGGATAACGCCTCTAGAGTAACCATTTTGTCTCATAAAATCCAGATCTGCTATATACGTGCTCGTATGTTTTCCTTTTTTTCAGAAACTTAACGTAGGCCAAATGATTGCCCCTCATGGCTGCCCGTTGCAAACGCAGTCGTTCTTCGGATTGTTCCATCAGCTAGTTCTATAAAAGGGTCTAAAAAGGCCATGAACAAACTGAATACAGAAGCGATAAACCAGTTCTCCACAGCTTGAACCACGCTGCATAGTGGTTAAAAATCTATGAACGTACTGAATACAGAAGCGATAAACAAGTTCTGCACACGCTGCTTAATTTTACCTGAAAGTGCAGCGGTGGAGTGACGATCCGGCCAGGCAGCACGGTGGCGCAGCGCCACGGCTCGAGGTGAGCGTCGGACGCGCTCTCTTCCTCAGCGCCCGTCAGCTCGCAGCGCGCGTGGGACTGCTTCACGCCCCAGCCGCAAGCAAAAGTCTCTTTCTCGGAGGTCGTCTGGTGAATACAACGACACAAATAAGCATATAACCCCATCGAGCTAAGTTTGCACCTCGCTTTTTGTGTATATTTTAATATACTGTATAATAAAATCTAACAAACATGTTTCTTTTAATATTTTAAAGTTATAGCAAATCCATTTTTGCAGGCCGACGATTTTTTGTAAACGACGCGAGGTGCAAACTTAGCTTGGTCGGGCTATAGGTTCAAAATGGATAGGAACACCTCAAGGGTTTTAGTCAGTAGCAAGACATAACCCACTAGTTCCCCATGGCAAGTGGGTATCTATAAAGGATTTCCCCTGGGAAAAAAAAAAAGGTGGCCAGTTGCAGGAAAAAGAAGCTGAAACTGTGGAGCATGTAGTACAACACTGCTCCGCAACAAAAGAAACGAGGTCCAAGACAGAGCTCAGGGAACGCTGAGTCTTGTCCTTCCATATCCAAATCTGTGTCACCATCCGGGCCACTGGAACATGGTAGCCATCAAGCCAAGGTCTTACTCCGCTATTTTAAGGACGTGGGCTGGCTGGGATGATGTTAGCAAAAAAAAAAATGGCTATTGCGTACTATGAAATATATAGAAAACCACACAACGAGAACACTAGCGTAACCCTGAGTGAGGCTATTTCTATGCAAACCAGATCTTGCTGCGCCTCTTTGGGGGTTGAATTTTGGAAATTCCTTAGGACACCCCTATACTATAGCAGGAAGTTACCTTACAAAATATATACCTACTAGAGCCAGTCTGAAGTGATCTGCGCTAGAGCACTCCATACTATAGCAGGAAGCTACCTTACAAAATGTATACTAGAGACAGTCCAAGGTGATCTGCTCTGTATTTTAGCACAAAAAATTATATAATCTACATGATACGCACCCTGATTCGGCAGGCGAGGAATAGAACACTAGCGCAAACTTCGCACCCCATACTATAGCAGGAACCTTACAAAATTCATACTCTCTTATTGACAGTCTGAGGTGCTCTGGATTTCAAACACGATAACACGATATGGTGATGGTGCGCAAACAGTAATTTCATCTACAATACATGATACTTACCCTGATTCGGCAGGCGAGCGAGGGCCTGGCCACGAGGCGCAGACAAGGCTCGCGCGGGCAGGGGGCACGCTGCTCCGTGGGGGGGCACGCTCGCCCCGGCCACACCGCACTCGTCAGGTGTTGTCTGCAACATTATAACAACACGCATGGATTGGAAAACCCTATCCGGGACCTACCCTAAGGACTATAGCATGGGGTTCTTCAAAAAAGGCGTTCTTAAAGTTTTAAAGGGTCGGCAACGCGCTTGTGATGCCTCTGGTATTGCAGGCGTCCATAGGCTACGGTAACCGCTTCCCATCAGGTGGGCCGTATGCTTGTTTGTCAACTTAGTTGTATAAAAAAAAAAAAGTTGGCTGTGGAAGGCTAACTACATGGGTTACAAGTGGTGAGCGATCTCGGCAGGATCGAACCCACGACTTACGGTGCAGAAGGTAGTGCTACTACCAACTGAGCTGAGAGGCCAGTCAATATAACATCACTCGTGGATTGGAAAGACCATCTAAACACTCCTCCGTCGGGCCCTCACTGCTGAGGATCGTAACTACGTGCAAGAACCTTTCGTACGGTGTCCCTCCACTTGCCCCTTTCTTGTAATAGGTACAAAATATCTGTATGTCTTGTTTATCTGGACTATAACGTTATTCTTATTCCGCTTGGTGGAGTGTGACGTTAACGACTAGATTGGAAAGCCCACCCATCAATCACCACACAAATATTTGTTCTCGGTGGGGATCGAGCCCAAGACCAATGGCGCAGAAAGCAGAGCTACTCCCACTGAGCTGGGCGGCCAAGCAAATAAATTTGGTAGTACATCCCCAGACGAGCCCTTTACATTGCGTAGCATAGGATGCCCCCACTCGATGAAAAACACAAACCTGGTTCGGCGCATGTGTCTGGCTGACGAGGTGTCTCCGCAAGAGCAAGCGGTGGTGTCCCAAGGACTCCACTCGCCGAGCTCACAGTCCACTCCACAAGGTACATAGCACCAAGACTCTCTAGGCTCGATTATTGTTGAGTTCTGGAAAGGTAAATGGTTGATGTAGTGTTTGTGGTACTGATGATATCCACGCTTTTTAGGGAGGCATGATGCCGGCTCTGGCAATGGAAGTCATTGCCAACTCCTATAATACAAATTTTAAATGAAGTAAAGTAAACAGGCCTTTGCATCTATTGTAGATGATTTATATAGCCTCAGGGGCAACTGGTGATTACACGCTATAGTGCCTGGGACAGGATTTTAGATGGAATAGGCTTGCTCAGCACCTATACCATCCTGACAGCTTAGTCGGCCTAATCCACAGGAAAGACATAGTCAATACGTGCGGAGTTGACTAAGCCGCGGGTTTCCTCACGACATTTTCCTTCACGGTTTGAGAAATTTTGAATAAAACACTGTAGAAATGGGAAAGAAACAAATAGAAATTAAACATGGGGATACTAAACAAAGATCCCGAAAGAAACTGGTACAATTCTGTTAAAACTTACAGGGCAGAAGGAGTCGTTGACAAATATTCCATCACTTCTCAGGCATCGGACAGCTCGCTTTTTGATCCCCTCACCACACGGTGAGCCTCCTGCAAAACAGTTTTTATGAGATTTTAGAGAGTAAAAATTTAAATAAGTCTTTCGTGGCTTAACCTGACTGTGATCAATTCTCAGGATAACGATTGTTTGCCTGCTGGTTAGTGCAGTGAAGGTGGCTTTTTTTTACAACAAGCTGATGGAACAGGCATGTTAAGTGGTAGCCATTGCCCTAGCAAAGCATTGCTTCGTAGGTCACGCACGTATATATGTCAAAAAGGCTCCGACTCAGGTCTTTGCTGCCTGTGTGAAGCTGCAGGTTGCAGCATAATGCAAATGCATATTCTTACAAAGCTAAGCACAATATGCGTAGCCTCTCCGTACGCCGCAGTGGGCCCGCGCCATGATGTTGGTAGTACTTCTTCAGACGAGCCCTTCTCCAAAGAGCTTTTCAAACAAGAAGTTCTCTTATTCGGGACACTTTTCGTGTTTCCATGTAAATCTGCTTCTTATCGTGTCACTGATTTTTTCAAACCAAGTGTGGTGAAAGGTTTTTAAGTGTGCCTCAAAGAGGTTCCTTTCCTTTCCATGTAAATTGCGTGTTGAAATACCAACACTGTACAAGCGTGTAATGTGGCAAAAAAAACTATGACCTTGCCCCTTAGATTAAATGCCCACAATATTTTGTAGATGACTATTCAAGTCCAAAAGAACCCTCCTAGAGCTCCTAGAATCCTAGAGCTGGAGAGAGAGTTTTTCTAGTAGTGACAGAAAGCGAGTGTTACCTAGAGGTTGGCAGTCGTCCCAAGGTGCGACATGCCACGAGTAGATGTGTGGTGATAGAATCCAAGAGCTGGAGAGAGAGCGTTTCTAGTAAGTACTGACAGAAAACGAGTGTTACCTAGGGGTTGGCAGTCGTCCCAAGGCGCGACATGCCACGAGTAGATATGTGGTGAGCATGGTTCCGCGGCCACCAGCTGCGGACACGGCGCGCCGCCGTCCTCCGCCGGACGCAGCACCACGCGGGTCCGGTCACGACGACCGCCCCATTTCGTCTGAGGGAAACAATTAGATCAGCCATATGGAGCTCGTGGTAGCCCTGCAGCAAGGCTACCACGAGCTCCATATGGTTAACGCTATGGCTGTCAAATTGTGTATAGATAGGCTGACCCACACATTCATTTTCTTGGGTTTGAATGTGTTGACACTGTTGACACAATTTATACAGCCATAACCATAACCATATGGAGCTCGTGGTAGGCCAGCAGGGGTACAATTCTAGCAACTCAAATCACTCCTGCTATTCCGGCAAGTCGGAGTTTTGCTACCACAATTTCGTTACCAAATGTTGTTTTCGTTTCGCCTATGTGTCTCTGTCTTTTGTATGGAGGAAAGATGAGACAGCAAAAATACGTTGACGTAGTTAGAGTTGTTTTCTCATCATTTTTTCATGCAAAAGAGAGAGACAAATAAGCGAAACGAAAACAACAATTTTGGTAACGAAATGTGGTAGCAAAACTCTGACTTCGGATACAGGGGTGCTTATTCTAGCAACACAAATCACTCACCCTGCTATTCCGGCAACACGGCTCGATTGAGTGATCGCTGAATCCGTGTTCTATTTTCAAATATTTCAAACAAAAATTGGGAACTCACATCGAATTCAGGGAGTGCTTGAGTGATTTATGTTGCTAGAACTGCACCCCAGGGGTGCTGATTATGCTAGAATTATAAAAAACCAGACCAATTTGGACCTTCCAGATTAAAAAAAACTTTTTTTTAAATTAGCTCATTCATTAAGAACTTAAAAAACATAAAAATACAACTGAATTAAGAACCTCCTATTTATTACTAACCGACTTCAAAAAAAAGGCAAAGATCTAACAAAGTCATGGAAGAGTTTGAGGGAGGTCTATGCTGGAAAGCAAAACCACCTTACTTACAACAGATTATCATGTACTTTTATTTTGTAAAACTAGTTATAAGATTGTTAATAAAGGCTATTGAAATTGAAATAGTAAATGTAAGTGTTAGTGACCTGTTCGCAGGGGCTCCACTCGGACCAGGCGCTGACGACACAGTCGGCAGGACAGGGCGCGCGGCAGGTCGCCTCACGCGCGGGAGCAGGCCCGGCGCCGCTCGCCTCACACATCGCCTCCTCAATCCACTCGCCTTCCGCGTTCACGCATCTACACCAGACAACAATATGTAGCTATTCAAATATGATATCGTCGGCTAGCAAACAACACCGCGCAAAAACCGCGTAGCATTAAAATTAAAAGTTCGAAAATGTGTCAATGGCAAAAAAGGGGCCTCTTTGAGGCGCACTTAAAATCCTTTCACTGAAATCAAATTCTTCTTCTTATCGTGTCATTGATTCTTTTTTAAACTAATTAGGAATTAGGATTTTCAGTGTCGAAAGGAGGCTTTATTCGTGCACTCGTCACATGCTTTTGGGTCATAATAATAATAATAACAATATAGCCTTTTATTTCCATATCTCTTTATGGTTTTACAGTTTGTATGTTAGTGAATGTTTACTTTTAGCCTAGTTGTTAGTCTTAATGTTGGTTTTCTTAAATCTATGAGATTTGGACCCCTTTTTGGGTAAAGGCCTCCTCCATCTTCTTCCACTGTTCTCTGTTCATTCCTGCGGACATCCAATCTTTCCCAGCAATTTTGATTATTTCATTAGCCTACCGTGTTGCCGGAATAGCAGGGCAGCCCTGCTTTTTCGTCACAAGGCTCGATTGAGTGATCGCTGAATCCGCGTTCCATTTTCAATTCCATTGACAACTCACATCGTATTCAGCGATCGCTTGAGTGATTTGTGTTGCTAGAATTGATTGCACTCTGCAGCCTTATGGTCTAACTTGAAATCCATTATCAGTGAACTTTAAGCCGATTGTCAACCTAGCCGATGGTCGACCTAGTCAGAATTGTTTTGGTATTGTCTAACTAAACTCTAAGGTTATTTCGGCGTTACAAAATTCCAAAATACGAATTTCCATCAAGTTCCATTCATTCACTAGGTTTCAATTTCGGTGGTGGTAGGCAGATAATATTTTAAGAATCTTAGCGACTGTTACTTGTAAAAACTTTTTTCCATAGTTAGATCTTATCTCTATCTCTTTGTTAACTGGGAATATAGTAAAAATTTATTTTTAATTAATATATTTATTTAATTTAATTAATTAGAACGGTCTGGGAACCAATTACACTAATTAATAGGTAAATTACATTTTGCCATTCTAATTACATAATTGATTTTACATTAAAGAGCATAATTACAAGAAGTAGCTGCAGAGAAGTTAGAAAATGTAGCTGCAGGGTAGGGGGTCCACTGTAACTAGTAAAATTTTGAAAGTGGTCTATGAGAAAAAAAGGTTGGGAGCCTCTGACTTGGACAATAAGGCTGCTGGGTGATGTGCTTTCAAGCAAGCTCGTGACTCACGTGACAGTCCGGTTGATGATAGCCCGTCCGCACAGTGCCCGGCGCGGCGCACACACCGACCACTCGCCGAGCGCCCAGCGCGGCTCCGACACAGCGCAGGTAGCCCGCTGCAGTGTGGCACCGCATTCTCTACCGCCACCACTGCCTTCCTCGATCACCTCTCTGTGGTATAATATATCGCTCCGTGTCAGGTCTATCAAGGATAATCACGTACCACACAAGCTAGCATTTAATTAAAAAGTAACTGAAATACATTTTTAATTACGCATAAAATAAGCTACAGGTTGATACAAAATAAGTATCTACTAATTTGAAAATGAAATGAATTGTGGTGCATTCTTCCGGCACAGGGGCCCCACTGAGCCCACACGCTGGCAGCAAAGTCCCTAGTACTCACCTAGTACGGAATCTAAAAGCAGCCCTAGAGCCAAAATCGACGGCACAAAAGCCCCCTTGCGCTCACACGCCGGCAGCACAGTGCCTAGTACTAACCTAGTACGGAATCTAAAAGTGGCTCTATAGCCAGGCTCGGCGACACAGGGACCCCACTGCGCCCATACGCCGGCGGCACAGTCTCTAATACTCACCTAGTACGGAATCTAAAAGCGGCCCTAGAGCCGGGTTCAGCAGCACAGGGGCCCCATTGGGCCCACACGCCGGCAGCACAGTCCCGCGCACATCTCACACTGCAGGGACCGCGCAGGAGGCCGTTGAACTCTACATCGTAGGAGTATCCGTCCGTTGATGCTTCTCGGACTCGGTGAGGACCTGGACCATATACGTCATTATTTTTTAAATAAGTTCGACTCTAAGCTCAGTTGGTTGTAGCTTTCGGCCCCGTAGGTCGTGGGTTCGATCCCCACCGAGAACAAATATTTGTATGGTGAACCCAGATGTTTGTTCTCTGTTTGGGTGTTTTATTGTATTCTAAGTAGGTATTTACAAAAAAAATATTATTATTATTAGATTTATTTGTCAGACGACTTTGTGGTCCATTTGTGTTAGTAAACTTACAGCTCTACTTAGTTTGGGGGCTAGATAGTGTTGTTTGTATTGTCTTAAATGTTTATTTGTATTTGTCTAAAATATTTAATTAAAAATACCAAAGAGTCGAGTAAATAATAATTGCAGCTATTATTGAGACTGGTTGGGAATTTGGTACAAGGAAACATAAAAACAAATCAAACGTATGTATTTGGATGTCTCTGGGTGATCTGTCTGGGCGTGCATCGAGTCTGAACATCAATTTCTCTGTACTCAATAATGTTACGTACGTGATAAAATACGTCAACATTTTCTGCTACAAATAAATAAAAAAAATAACTCTGCAAAGAATGTAAGGTGATGATTACCGGTCAAAGGATGGTATATCTTGCAAATGTCCATGGGCACGTCTCGTCCAGCGACCATGCATCTAGCGGCTCTTAACGCTCTACCTTCTCCACACTCCAAGCTAGACACAAAAGAAACATCGTTAGTCGTCATTCAAAGTGTTTGCAACATTTTAAAGCTGTAATATTGACGTCATTCAAAATGTTTGCTACATTTCAAAGCTGTAATATTGACGTCATTCAAAATTCTTGCAACATTTCAAAGATGTAATATTGACGTCATTCAAAATTCTTGCTACATTTCAAAGCTGTAATATTGACGTCATTCAAAATGTTTGCTACATTTCAAAGCTGTAATATTGACGTCATTCAAAATTCTTGCAATATTCCAAAAGTTCAATTTTATGTTAGCCATAATTTAAAACTATTGCACCATTCCAAAGGCAATACATAATAGGCGTCATTTCGAATTCATGCAACCTTTTAAAGGTGGAACTTGACGTTATACATCATTCAAAACTCTTGCAATATTCCAAAAGTGGAACATTTGACGTGAGTCCTCATTCAATTTTTTTTTGTCCTTTCGAAGAAAATAATCAGACTCACCCAGAAGGTAGAATACAATCAGAGTCAGAAGGCAGCAGCTCTAAGCCAACGTTTTTGCAGACGCAGTTTGGAATATCAGGCTCTGACGCATCTAAGTATCTGGAGACAGAAAAAAAATGTGTTTAACTTGAACAATTAACCCCCCAGCTTTTGGCGAAGCATTTCGTTGGCGAATGTAATATTTGGGCATATATTTGACCACCCTTGAAGAATCTATACGAGGAGAGCTAAGGAATATGTCGTAACTGGGAATAAAAAGCGATGGCTACCACTTCATATCACCATACCACATAATAGGTGGGCCACGCATGCTTGTTCCAACACCAAATCATCACAAAGAAAGGCAAAAATCAAGAAGCATTAAATTTTTTTGTGAGTCTGAATTCTAACGGGACTTTAGCAAGCCTCAGCTGCCATAGTACTTACTTCAAAGGATCGTCGCAGACAACATCGCAGGTCAGAGGCACGATGTGATCGCAAGGGACGTTGCAGGGAGCCACGCTGCGAGGCACCAGGTGGCCTGCGCAAGCGCCGGCTTCCACCCGGTTGGATTCAGTCCCACACCACAGACCTAGGACATATTGTTATTATAATACATTTCTTTGTTGCTCTAATTGCTGGATCTTCTGTGGTGGTAAGTTGAATGCATATTATAATAGGACCATTCCGTCATTTCTCATGGACGTTGTTAGAGGCGAATGAGGGGCACACCAGGCGATGATAAACTTTCGCCGCTACTGTTGATCACCAATCGTGAACTCTCAGGAAGTCCTCTGCCATGTGTAAGGTTCCTCCAAACATTTACAAACCTTCTCTCAATCTTCATTCAATATTTTTTTTAATATTGATTTATTGATTCTTTAGCCACAATATCACCTGATGGTAACCGACGATAATAGCCATCGACGGAGCAGTATGGTCTAGAAGACACCTCTTCACTCTCACCTTGAAGAGGCCCAGCTTGCAGTGGTCAGGTAAAACCGCAATAAATAACATGGCAACGCGTAAGTATCACTTAAATAATAGGTGGGGCGACGATCTGCGAAATTTAGCTGGCAAGCACTAGAGGAGTCTTCTCTTCCGAAGACCTACGTCCAGCAGTGGACTGATTAGGTTGATGATGATGTTCCAGTAAAGTTAGAACTAACTTCTAATCCTATATCCGGCGCCGCATATCTGCGCCGGTGGCAGGCGACAGGTGGACCACTCGCCGGCGACCCAGGCGACGGAGCGCGCTCGGCACGACGTCGGCACGGGACAGTCCCGCGTCTCCTGCGCCGGCCCGCAGCGAGGCCCGCCGACCACGCGGCGGACGCGGATCTGTTTGCCGGGCTCTGAAACGGACAAAATTAAAAAATCTAAATCAAAAGTGTATTGGTGTTAAGTGAATGTGTTGTGTATCGACCCGCTTCCACTCCAAATATTGCTATGCCCTCAACTTAAGGGCCTAATATGTATTCACCATTTTTAACTTTAAGACATCACCATGTAACATAAAAATTGCCACAGAACATTTCTGTGATAATTGAAATAAATAATATGAGTATGAATATTTATTCAGTGGTATCTCAAGGATCACTTTGAAACGTCATAGAGCTAGATGAGTCACACGCTACGCTTCAAAGTAATAACATAGACAGTTTGCGCAAGCTCTGGACCATCGCATTTCTGCTGTTCGAGCTGGCTGATAAACATAGTAAAAAATTGAAAAGTCTACGCGATTCTATGAATACGAAAGGACCTCGGGGACTACGAAAGTACCCGAGGGTCTACGTGGTTTTACAAAAAGGCCTACGAAAGTAAACGTGAGTCTACGACATTAATTCTAAAAGTTTGCCTATGAAAATTTTTATTGGTCTACGACAGTCTACGCGATTCTACGAGAGCCTACGTAGCTCTACGAAAATCCGAGAATGACTTACCGCAAGTATTAGGGCAAGTTGACCATGGCATCCAAGCTTCGACCTTGCATCCACGGTGGCATCTGACTGTGCAGGTGCGACGTGAAGCTGGTCGCTTCAATGGGGCGCATCTGTTGGAACATTTAACTTTAAATGGTAATCAAGCATGACCTGTCTAAATGAACCCACTGGCTCCTAAATCAGGAAAAATATAATAAAATTGGCCATGTCTAGAACCCTGGGTTTGTAAAGTGCGGTCTGAAATGGCGATGGCCAGGACATACATTCCGAGGTATCAACAAGTGGAGCCACAGAGTTACAGTATGGTACCCAAGAACCGGAACAAGAAAAACAATACAAGCGTTGGAAAGATGATATCGAAACAACAGGAGGAAAGTTATGGTCAAGAACAACAAATGATAGAGGAAAATGGAAGGAATTAGAGGAGGCCTACGCCAAAGGGCATACATACTATGTAACTAAACCAGTGTAAATGGATCATCCGTAAACCCTTTTCTGAATAAGCGGCTTTATTATAAATAATAGACAAAAATAACTGAAAGATCCACACAGCAATCATGAAATGACGAAATACAAAACCAACAACTTAAGTACTTACAGTGCCTCTCTCACAACATCTGCGTTATTCTGCACACACATCACGTCTCTTGCCATTTCACCTTCGTCCACGCAGGGCTCATCATCATCACTCACATTGAAGGGCTCTCCGTCCTACAGGAACATACGTATATTTAAAACAGATAACCTTAAAATATTGCCTCTTGCTCAACTCAAAAAAAAATTGTTTCTGTATGCATTAACCTTACCGAGAAGTCAGTGTAGTTATTGGTAGGTATGAAGTCCTGTCGTCGTTTCTCGCAAGGCCCCCACGGCGTAGCGAGCCAGGAGTAAGTGGCACATGCGTGCGTATTGCACGTCTCGTTCTGGACCAGCTGGTCTTCGGGAGGGCACGGCCAACCGTCTGTAGAGCAAACACTAAGTTAACTGAACAGTTTACTGAGATCTCCTGGGGGATCAGGTCAGGAGATCCTGGTGGCCGAAGTGCTGCAAACGCAAGCAGTGTCGTAGATGGCCTAATCATTGGTTTTAGCCCAAACCTGATGGAAATGCGGGGCTAAGCACTTAGCAGACAGTTAGCAGACAGCTCGCTTTCCACACGCCTCTCCCCTATGCACGCTAAGCAGGAGCGGCGCAAAGGTGGTGTGCGGCTTAGGTGTGCTATAAATTATAGTCAAAAGATTTACCGATGCAGCCTCTTGAGAATCAAGAGCTCTGGAAGCTTCCAGGTCGTGGACACGCCAACTGGCCCTGACCTCTGAATCACCACCTTGATTCAAGATCTTAGTTTGTGGCTAAGGTTCAATATATGCTGGGTGTATTACTGGGTGCGGCGTGCGCGAGCACATGTCTCCTGCACTCGCGCTGCGGTGTGGGGCACGCGGGCACGACACAGGCGGAGAGACAAGGCGGCCAGCTGGCCCCGACCTCTGCAGCACCACCTTGATTGTAAATCTTAGTTCGCGGCTATGGTTTAAAATATGGTGGTTGTATTACTGGGTGCGGCATGTGCGAGCACGTGTTTCCTGCGCTCGCGTTGCGGCGTGGGTCGTGCAGGCACGGCGCAGACGGCCAGCTGGCCCTGACCTCTGAAGCAGCACCTTGATTGGAGATCTTAGTTCGCGGCTATGGTTTAAAATTATGGTGGTTGTATTGTATTACTGGGTACAGCGTGTGTGAGTACATGTCTCCTGCGCTCGCATTGCTGCGTGGGGCACATGAGCACGGCGCAGGCGGCCAGCTGGCCTTGAACTCTGAAGCACCACCTTGATTCTTGATCTTAGGCTTAGGTTCTAGATATGCTGGGTGTATTACTGGGAGCGGCATGGGCGAGCACGTGTCTCCTGCGCTCGCGCTGCGGCGTGGGTCGCGCAGGCACGGCGCAGGCGGCGGGAGAAGGCGGCCAGCTGGCCCTGACCTCTGCAGCACCACCTTGATTTGAGATCTTAGTTCGTGGCTAAGGTTCAATATATGCTGGGTGTATTACTGGGTGCGGCATGGGCGAGCACGTGTCTCCTGCGCTCGCGCTGCGGCGTGGGTCGCGCAGGCACAGCGCAGGCGGCGGGACAAGGCGGCCAGCTGGCCCAGGCTGACACGACGCAGTCACCGGCGCAGGCGATGCGGCACCGCTCACTGCGCGGTGGAGCACCCGTGCCGCTGCACCACGCGCGCTGGGCTTCCTTCTGTACAAACAATATGACACATTACATATTTTGTTCTTAGTGGGCTCGGTGGGCATTGTACCCACGCAGATTGAGCTATGAAAGGCAAGCTACTACCAACTGAGCGGTGAGGGCTGTCGAACAATGGATATTGTCCTAAGTCGTCTGGTGGTGGAAAGAGATGACTGGGAATATTTCGTTCTAGAAATGTATGGTGATGTTTTAAATCAGTCTCAGTTTCAAGTCTTTTAACCAAAGTACACAGTAGCAGAGGTTTATTTTGGTGGCAGCCTTGACTCCTCATATCATCGATACAACCATACCCTCAAATGTCTCACACTACTGAACTTATCGTAAATCCCTGCTCCGTTTCTCCGATCTGCTAATGTAAGGCTGGTACAACATGCAAGGTTCCCAAGGTGACTTCCATGAAGCGCAGCGAGGCCTATCTTCAGAGCTATGAACTACACAGCTGAAACTTACTCCATCATGCCCAACGCAGCGTAGCTCCCTACTCCGTTTCCCCGGTCCGCAGATAGTGTGAGGCTGGTACAGCACGCAAGGTCCCCAGGGTAGTGACTTCCATGAGGCACATCGAGGAGTGCTGCAAGTTCGCTTTTCTTCGAGAGGCGGGCAGGGTGCGCCACCTCCGGAGGCCGCTGATATCACTCGACGACGGCGGACGCTGTAGCCTGGGCAAATACGAAAAAATGAATACCCGAAAGCTACATAGGCATAGTTCTAGCCCTACACTAAGGCCCGTATGCAGAAACAATGTTTGAGTCTATGTCGAGCCTCAAGCATGGGTTTTTGATAGTTCTCCATTAAAAAATGTAAAAAATCTGTTCTTGAGTCAGCAAACACTAAAAAGAAGCGCTAAATACTAGGATGAGTGGCATGTCTTTTTTACGGACTAGTTCTTGATTTGAAATTATTTAGAGAGGTGGCAGAAGGAACACATACCAGTAGTTGTTAGTTGCTGTACAGGAAACAGAGGACATCCATCGGTAGGTTGACAAGCTCCCCATTCACTCCATTCTCCTACTTCACAATCTCTTGGGCATGGCACCTGAATCAGAAGATGTAAGATCATGAAATTTAAGGCATTAAGAGAACATATAGAAAGAAAAATGGATGGACTATGAAAAAAATGACTTGAGTAAAAATAGAGAGAGCACCAAGATGACAGAATAAAGAAGAGAGAGGAAGGAGTAAACCGGTTGTGTTGACACAGATGACTGGTTTTCTTTGAGGTCACAGAGAAGAGATCTCATACCTATCCACTTTATACAATATTTTAAATTATTTCTATTCTTGTATCGATTTCACAGAAAAGTTTTTGGAACTGGAACTGCTAAAAATAATGCTATGCGTGTATTTCAAGGTGTGACCCGACATGCAAACTTACCTCGCAAGGCTGCACAAGCGTAGGAACCGACGCATGGGCGCACTGCGCCGGGTGTAACGCGCGTCCATCAGCTCTCATGCAAGTAGCCTCTCTGCGCTGGACCCCGCCACCACAGCTCGCTTGGACCTCCTTGTTTTCCTCATCCAGGTCATCATCATCGTCGTCGTAGATTGCGTCGTTGTCGTCTGCGTCATCATCTTCGTCGTTAGCTGAAGGAGAAACAACAGCACTGGTTTATAAAAAGTAGCTTATTTGAAGCAGGTTCATGATATTTGAACTCAGCTAGCTTTGGGCACTAGCCCAACTAGTGGCTTAAGTATTAACACTCAAAATGGAGCCACCAAAAAGACCTCAGGTGGAAGAATAACCCAATAATCCTTAGATGGATAAGAGCTGTAATAGTTGACGAAGGTTTATGATGGTAAGAGGCCTATTGAAGTAGTTTCATACGGTTTGCCATCAGCTTTCTTCACTTTTAGAGGCAAGAGACTTCTGAACGGCGTACTCACGTCCAATGCCGCGGGACGCACTTTCTCCACCACGTCACACTCCTTACTACCCCCTGTTGAAATCTACGGGCATATGATAACCAGCTGATGCCGACACTCACAAGGAAGAGTAGAAGCCGTCAGCTCCAGTGCAACGCGGCATGGTCCCCACGCGTCCAACGCCGCAGGACGCACTTCTTCCACCACGTCACACTCCTTACAACCCCTGTTGAAATCTACAGGCCTAAGTATGATGACCAGCTGATGCCAACACTCACAAGGAAGAGTAGAAGCCGTCAGTTCCAGTGCAACACGGCACGGTCCCCACGCGCCGGGCGTCCAGTGCGCGCTCGCGTCCAACGCCGCAGGACGCACTTCCTCCACCACGTCACACTCCTTACCGCCGCCTGTTTATACGGAAATAAGGATTCATGTGTTTTTGCTCTCAAAAACTTATATTTTATGGAATTGCTGTCATCATCAATTAGGTTATTTAGTTAACATTATATTTGATAGCATGGTGGTATATAGGCACATACAGCATAGCTTCATTATTTTGTTAAGTATGCAAGTAAAAACGTACACAATACCAATACTTGGACGTTTGTATTGTCAATACTACAGACAGACAAACATACAGACAGACATGACGAATGTATAAGGGTTCCGTTTATGCCCTTTGGCTACGGAACCCTAAAAACGAGTGTATAAATTCTCCATGTTAAAGTGGGATTAATAGGAGCTACTATTGATTGTGGTTTTTCATAGGAAACAGTGTCCGTAGCGTAGGCAGATAGCTATCTCTTAAGCTTTAATAAAAGGAGCGTAGAATGATTCCGAACTCCTCGTTTTCAGAAGGACGGAAACAAGGACAAACTGAAAGTTCAATGAACGTTTCTCAAGGTTGCGTTATATGCGTACCTTGTGGCAATCGTTTCAGCCTTCGTGTTCGAACAAGAGCGCCGTCCGGCCTCGGTCGCCATGGCAACCACTCAGCCAAAGTACAATCTTCTTTGATCACGCACACTCGCGTTGTGCCTATTTTTGCTACATCTGAAGCTCCGCAGAACCTGGGGGAAACGATTTATTAATTAAGTTTTTTCTTTCATTACTTCTCACATTGGCCTATAGAGGTAAAAAACAAGGTCTAAGTATTTTTATGAAACAACGAGATAACAATTTTGGTAAATATCCCGTTGTTTCATAAAAAAAAGTGTTAAAAACCATGATAGTTTTTAAAGTTATAAAGTCTAAGTAGACCAACTGCTCGGTAACTGGATGACATTTTTGCCGTACAGAAAAGTCCTGGATGCTTAAGCCCAAAAACAACTTGGCGTCTGAGGGAGGAGGGTTGTAACCAGCAGTGGGTTAGTACGAACTGCCTATGATGTTAGCTTATCGTTACGTCTACAAAGCGGTCCTAGTCTGCCCGAGTAGTAACAGTGCGTTTCCTTGGATTTTCTGAGCATGCACTTCGTATAAAAATGATTTGTCTGGATATAAGCCTATGAAAGCGCCACGCATAAAAGCCAGCGGACTATTTGAGGAAATCGGTCTGATCATCAAATCTAGGCTTATTGTAGGCCTAACTTCAATGGCCATTCCGGAAAACTGAAGCTGCATAGCAATGCCGCTTCAGTTTTCCGGACATATTGACATGTGAAGGTTTAGTAATCAATTCAACGGTCAAACGGTTTCCTTTTTTACTGCTTCTACTTCTTGAGACTGAACATAAACCAAAAGTCATTACAGTCCGACACTAAAACCGTGTAGGAACTAAGTGACCCATAAAATGCAGAAGCACTAACACTCGCGTTTAAATTACGATGCATGCCAACTCCCATATAAAATCCGTAAGATCAGACATAAACAGAATTTTAAACTCGATATTACTTGAAGGATAAGGTGGTTTCGACCTCCAAGAAAGCTAGATACTTTATACTTAGATACTTAGTATTGATTCATTCCGTTTCCAGTTTAGACTAGAATGTTTGTTAAGAATGTGCACGGATGGATATAGAACTATACCGCTTTATCCATCCATGGCACAAGAGATGACTCCCTGATGTTTAGTGGCAACCATAGCCTTGCAAGCGGTGATATTTCTACAATACGGTTCGTTCGATGTAAGGCTGTGCTCTGTGCACATTAGGGCTCGTTCATAACGTGGCTGACGCGTTCAATTTTAATTTTTTGTAACAAAAATTGAAATAATATATCTGCGGATTCAGCGATCAAATGTTGCTGGAACTTTGATGCAAGAGTAGCAAGTCAGCAGCGTTAACGGACCCAAATATGCACAGAGCATTAGCCTTGCATCCATCAACTTGAGGTCTTCATTATGATAAGTCTGTACCTTATTTCTCACAATGTGGTGTGCTATGAGCGTTATAGAAGTTGCACCATATAAAACATTTTCAGTGCAAGCGTTATTAGATCAATATGTGCGATGGAGCTGACCTAGATTCAGAATGGCTGAAGAATCCACGATGTAAAATAGTTTGGAAGCCACTCTATTTGATGTGCTGAATTTGAATATCGTATGTTACAAGCGATGGGCTTGCTATTCGTAAACATATCGAATATAAACTACAAGACGAAGTTAGTCGATCTTTGCCGAAAAAGTGTCGGTTACGTGACATGTGACGTGACATTTCGTGAGTTCAATGATTTCATCCCACTCAAAACTCAAAAATACTCAAGCCTGTCTGAAGAAGTTTTCTCTTCAAAAATATACTAAATAATAACACATGACCCTGACTAATCCCTTTAGACATCCACATGACTTTGATGTCTTTTATGTAATAAAAAAATAAATAAAAGTAAGTTGTGAGCAATATTCCTATCTCAATAAAATGAACATTGTGTTTGATTGATTAAAGATCGTACACATATAGGTCAAAGGTTCAGTCAGTCCCATCCTTGCCGGAATTTCACGAATTTCTGTAGTTCTGTATGTAACCTATATCTTAGACTTTTTTAGGAGTACAGAAAAAAGGGTCCATACCGGTGGGGAATAAAGTTAATTTAGTATCTGTCTAAAATGTAACAAAGCTTATTTTGTTGACTACGCAATAGGTACATAAGAAAATAAAGGCTCTATAGATAATTCAGCAGGGACTAACATACTTTTATATTTTTGCTGTAGATAGATTGTTATACTCGTAATATGATAGAATATACTTTATTGCTCACAAAAACTTCGGTACAAACAATTATACCTACATAAAATAAGCTGAGCAGTTGAGCTATCTCTAGATCGTTTGTAACGACCTGCAGATAGCTTAACTGTTTCTTTTTTATTTTTGTTCATTTTGTATATATTTATATAAGTTTTTTTGTGTAAATAAATGAAGTTTAGCAAAATAAAAAACTTAAAAAAGATTTATCGTAATAATGTTCTTTACATAGTTACAATAGGCGATCTTATTGCTAAGCGGTGATAACTTAATAAATACTTGCTATGTTTTACTTAAATGAGACAATTAACTTACATAGCTTCAACGAATCGTTCCATCTTATCCTGGCACTGCACCTGTCTACGCTGCAAGCCAAGCCGCGGGGTGTGCACTAGCGACTCGGTCTCGATGTTCTTCACTCGGGACCTGCGTAACATATTCGTTAGTTGTAATAGTTGAGGGGCAAATGGGGCTCTGCCATAGTCAGATAGTCAATTTATTAATAATTATCACAAATAATTATTATACCATGCGTGTTTAGGCGCGTGAACCAACTATCGGACAGTATAAAAATGTCTCTAACCATAATATATTATTATGATGGCGACGAACGAGCCCCAGCAAAGATTTGCATCGCACTTAAATCCCTGGTTCTATTTTTAAATATTTTTTGAACGAATGCTTTCTTTTTTTGTTTTACAATCCTAGACCAATGAGGACCATCGGAGGTTGCATTCGTTTCCAATTCACTTGAAAACGAATGCAACCTCCGATGGTGGTGGTTGATAGAACCTATGCAAAACTTTTTGGTAAATTAAAATTAAAACCTTTTTATTTGCAAAAAGGATCTTCATCAACTGACTTTGAAACTCCTTGTTGATACAAATACACTGTTGTTTTTTAAAAACTGTGTAACAGGAGTTTTCATGGTTTTAACACAAATATTTCCACACTGTAAGAATTTGGCAATGTATTGTACAAAAACATCGTGCAAATACAAAGCTATGCTCCAAAATACTGACATGTATTGATTGAATTTTCTTTTGTATCGCAGCGTATCACATACACAATAACCCCTTTGATTTTATTTGTGTAGCAGGCATTGTTAACAGTATCTATGCCGAGCCTGAAAATCTTACGAAAATATTCTCTCTAAAAATGACCTACTCTTTTATTCAATCAAAGTCCTTTCAAATGGCGTGAGTAGGACCCATTGCAAAAGGTTCTTTAATGCAAAGAACACTTTAAAAATCTCATTGGTTAGTGTAATTCAATTCTTTGATAGATTTTACTATCCAGAACTACTATATTATGTTCCTACCTACTTACTTCAAATGTTATCAAAGCCTAATGGCTTATAAAAGGCTAAAAGGCCTAAAAGGCTTGTGTGTAGCAGAGGGCGTGTACAGGCTGATGATGACGATGAAAAGTTATGAACTGAGTGGGATTCAAACCCCTTTACACATGACCTTCCCCTCGACACAAATGGGTAGGTAAAAATTTATAGCGTAGGTAAGGAGCAACATTTCGTTTGAAATATCACGACCACTATGAATGCGTACTGCAAGAGCATATTGGTTCTTTTTGTGTCTACCTAGAGATAACCAAAACATTACAGGTTTTTACTGTGCTAAATAAAAACCGGACTGTGTTTGGATACCTACCATGGTTTATTTTTAAAGGCAGCCTGGAATAAGCTGGCTAAATCCCTGGTTCTATTTTTAAATATTTTTTGAACGAGAGTTTGCTTTTTTTTTGTGCTGCATTCCTAGACCAATGAGGATCACCATCGGAGGTTGCATTCATTTCACATCGAAACCTATCTTTAGCCTAGCTTTATTTTAGCTATAAAGCGAACCTTTGAACGGGACGTGCGTGCTCGCCTAGTCCCACCGGGCCGCATTCAGTCCATCGGCTGACGTAGATGGTGTATTGTGAGTCGACTCTAGCGATTTCTGAAACAAAAATACGGATATAAACCTAGAGAATACCAGTCAATTTTAGCGTATTTTTTAACGAATAACTTTTGGCGGCAAATCGCGTTTTTTTCATCAAATCATTGTGCTTTATCCTACGGGGGCTTAGACAATGATTGTCTAAGTACGGGGGTGACATAGTCACTGAACGATAAAAAAAAAAATCAAATGAAAACATTTTGTGGGGAATCAAGTAACACATAAGTATAAGCGGAGGGTACAATAATAGCCATTCAAAACTATAGTTATTCAAAACTGTGACGCAGCTATCAACGCCCACTTCATAGACCAATGTAGAAAGTTCTCAATAAGTCATAGGAATGTCGCATGTTCTATAAAAAAAACCTAGACAGTGATTATTTCGATGTAAAAGTAAGAAGTCTTTACTCATCGGACTCATTATACAAAATCAGAAAAAAAAAAAAAAAAAATTTTCATCTTTTCATTCCTTTTCAGCTTACAAATATAAACCTTAATAAACAACAAACTATAAAAAACCCTTTGAGTCAAAGGCGGGTAATATTATTACAGTCGGTACAGGAACGCCAGACGAAGCAGTTTCAGTCTTAATTAATTGTAGGGGGAATGAAGGCGGAGGTGGGAAGAGTGGGGGGGGGGGGGTTATTGAATTAGTTCTGAGGACTCTCGATTTGTTTGCTTCGTCTAACCAATAATCGTGGCGTAATGAAAGATTCTTTGTTACTAAGTAAACTCTGTGAGAATGAGAGTAGTAAAAGTAAAATATGAGTAGAAAATTTTGGCGTATTGGCTATTGCTTCAGTAGTAATATGAGTACTAAGAGCTCAGATAAATTACATAGAAACTTCTCAGGTATACTAACATCGGTCGTGTAATTTAAAAATGGAATGATCTTTTACTCCGAAACATAGCAACCAATGAGGTAACATAACAAAGGTTTTATTTAAATTTCGAACGGGCTTGGAAAATTAAACACTGTTTATAGAAAAATAGTTATTTGTTATACAAGAGTGCAAAGTTGATTTTTAACCGCGTGCTCAATTTTGATGACTGAGCAAGCGCAGGATTCTAATATTTAACCACGAGCGTAGCGAGTGGTTTAAAAGTTAGAATCCTAAGCGTCGCGAAGGAATCAAAAGAGCACAAGGTGAAAAATCTTTGCACTCGAGTGCAACACGTAACTTTTCATCCCACCTCAGCGAGGAAATGACTAAATGCAAAAAAGAACATGGCACGACTAAAAGTAACACACCAAGAAGGTTCCGAGTATGAGTTTTTAACAAATTTAAAAAGGTTCTATGATAAATTCGGTACCATGCAGGTAAAAGTAAATAGGTTTAATGATGTTTTTAATTCACAAATACACCAAGATGGTTACGAGTGCGAATTTTTAACAAATTAAAAAAAGGTTGTATGATAAATTCGGCACCATGGAGTTAGAAGTAAATAGGTTGTGTATTCACAAACTTAGTGAACACGATATTCTAAATTCAAATTTACTTTATCCTCTAGAGGATAAAAACGGCTTTTGCAGTCAGATATTGAACAGCAAAAATACACTTTTCGAGCTGGTGGGATGAAAATTGAATTTGTAATTTAGTTTTTCGAAATCGTATTTGACAAAATGAGTTGAAGCTGTACTGCTTAGTTTTAGTTTCCTCGCATTATTTGAGAAAAGTACTATTTACACCTAAGTTTCTAAGCTTCAGAGGGCACGAAAACAGTCAATCTCCGGGCAACCTCAAAGCTCGTCGTCACCAAGTTAGCCGCTAGTTCACAAGTTTCTCCGTTCCTCGTGGAAAGTACCGAAGCGTGCTCATGCCTATTTACTGGGGCTTGTTATCTTTATCGCTGGAACATTGACAAAGCCCGATTTCAGAAGCTTGTTAACTTTTATTTTATTTTGGATGATATTGCCGGGACACACGGCCGATGAGATTACAATTTGACTGATTGGATTCCGAATGGAGTTGAATAAACAATGGTGATCATTTAAATTCAAAATAAGGGTGGCATATGTCATCAATCTGATTGTATTATAAAGCAGAATAATTTAATCCTGTAATTCCTGTATCGTCAACTTTGGTGAAGTTCACTGACCATTAGACAACTTCTAAATTCCAACCAATAAGTATTTGCTTAAATCTTTTTTCAATACATCGGGCTGTAGGACAAGCTCTGTCTGGCTTTGTCTCTCGCTCTGGTTTTGAGTTTGTGTGAGTGCTCACCAGCGTATTAAACTGTGTGTGTGTGACGTTTCGACGTAGGATTTATTTAGTCAGCTCTCAAACAGCCTCAAAACCAGAGCCAGACAGAGCTTGTGATAGGCCTGCTGGTTTTTGCTACAAGTAGAGGCAACTTGCCTTGATATAGAAAAAAAAAGAAACAGCCTCATGGCTTTAATCCCCAGGCATTGAAGATATGCCCTCCCAGACAGGAGGCTAAGTAAAAACAAAAACTTTTTGCTGACTTTGAACAAAATAGATGAGTTGCTAACTCCGTTAGAAACTTGTTCAGCGTGTAATTTTCAATTGTCTCTCTTGTGCTTTAGTGAAGTTTATTTTCTACGAGTTGGTTTGAATGGGGAAGATAACTTATGAGTAGGATAGTCAGGGAGAGAGAAAAAGAGAGAGAGAGTGAGAGAAGAGATTTGATAATTTTTTTTGTATTTGCCGTTAAAATCGTGTTAAATCAACTTGCCAAAAAATATATCATAAAGAAATAAGAAAAGTCATATCTACTTACGTGTAAAAAAAACCTTTAACTGTAAACTATTATTAGAAATATGTAGAGTAGACAAAGACATAGATATTTATTTATTTATTACATAAGCACACATAAACCAGTAAAAACAAGGACACTAAAAGAAGAAAGATACAAATAGATACATTGATACTGGAGAAGTATCGATTACTGGGTTGGTGGAGAATCAGGTTAATAATTCAGCCATCCTAAGTAATAATAAAATAATGTGTAAACAATATTATAAGATAAGAAATTCTTGTTGCGACTGTAAAATAAGGTTTTACAAAGTCACTCTAGAATTACTGAGGCAAAGATGATTTTTATTTTTCTATGACGGTAGTCAGAAATATTTAATCCATTCAGACAATCCACTGTTATTACTGTACTTACTCTAAACCAAGTTAAGTATTCAAATAATTTAAAGCGGGACTGAATTCTGGAACTAGACAACCCAGAATGTAGTTTAGGAAGGTTCTGGCAGACATTTGCATACAAATACCGACATTCTTGCTGCACCGGGAACTCTAGAGCTATCATCCCCTTTATTCTCTAGCGCTGTAGACCTACCACAAGCTCTGCCTGGCTCTGTCTCTGGTTTTGAATCTGTGTTATCTGTGCTCACCAGTGTATTATACTGTGTGCGTGACGTTTCGACGTACGATTTATTTTGTCAACACTCACACATACACAAATCCTAAACCAGAGCTAGACAGAGCTTGTGGTTACAGGCCATGGAAGTGTTCGCCTCATTTGCTTGTTAGTCTTCGCATGGTCGGAATTCGGTTCAGAAAATACATCAGTAATCAAACATGGTCTAAGAATCCAAGTAATAAGAAACAAGTTCATAAGGTTTGTTATGGCAGTTTACTCTTTGGTCTAGTCGTCTGTTTAGGGGTGATTTTTATTTTTTTATTTTTAGGTCGAATATAATACTTTTATTTGACCTAAAAAAATTGTCTCTGTAGATGGAATAATTTGCTCCAAGAAGAATCGGTTATTCGGTGTATTGTTTTGCTATTTCTTCTTGGAGACGTTTAATCTAAAATATACATATCTTATACCTTTAAACGAGAAAATCTTGTATATATATATATATTTAGGATCTCGGAAACTGCACCAACGATTTTTACGAAATTTAGTATACAGGGGTTTTCGGGGGCGATAAATTGATCTAGCTAGGATTCATTTTAAGAAAATGATTATTTCTTTCCGAGTTCAATAATTAAACATAAACTGAATATGTGACTGCTCCTGCCATCTATTGACGATTGTGAGCAACTAACTGCAAGCATGTCCACCAGACATTAAGTTGTTCAGTAAGAATAAATCAGTAAAAAATATAATAATTATGACTCTTATGATTTCTTTAAAATACAAATTAACGAAAAAAATTCCGAGCGAAGCTCGGGTACCAACTGTACTAGTATTCCTTAATATGCAGTTTGTGAGTTCAAAGGTTCGCATGAATAATTATGATCATCGTATGCTGCACATTATACAGGTACGGGAAATAAATATAGTCACCTAAATAGAACTGCCGTTTTCTAGTGGTCCTACTATTTTGTCCTACTAATAAGCGCTCATATTCTTATGTGTCAAAACTAAAACGAAATAAATAAACATTCAATGGACGGTCGCGTTTACGAGTCTTTGCTACGTAGACGCACTAATCACAAAAGGGTCGTAGTTAAGACCGGCTTATACTCCAATAGGAGCCGACAGAAAATTTGTTTCTCTATCATTTATTCGTAGCCATCAAGGAATGCAAGGATTTACAGTAGAATCCGCATATAACGACCTTCAAGGGACTCGGCGAGATTTGGTCGTACTAACCGGCGTCGCACAAAACGACGTGAGGTTTAATTTAGTGCTTATTCGTCGCTATAAGCGTTAGATGTTATAATTGTAGTCGTAATAAGCGGATTTACTGTGATTATTTTTCCAGAAGCATCGAAAACGAGTGCAGCATTTCATAATAAGCAGGTTCAGACATACCTAATGGCGACCGCGGATAAATTACCCCTTTGATGGCCACCACTGCATTAATTTACATTTATGTTCGTATACGTAGCTTTAATGTATGCAAAATCAGCGTCATGCAGTGAGAACGCTATTTGCATAATTAACTTGATCGATACGCAGGCCATCGAGCTTGGCTTTGTGGCGCTTTTTTACAGTATAACTGAATTGGATACTGAAACTGCAGCTTTTTTATTAAAAATTTTAAAGATACTTCGGGCGACGTAAGCTATTCTTTTTATCCAGCACCATCTACTTTCATAATAAAAAGCAAAGCTTTTACCATAATAACTAGAAAACAGGATAGGATAATACTGTCTTTGTGACCATCCAGACGCAAAACCAACATGTTTGTCCTTTATGGAATCAAACCCACATCTTAGATATGCCTCTCTTTATAAATCCACCACGGTTCTCTTATTATTAATTCACTGTAAGGTACTATCTCGAATGAAGCCTTATCTTGAACTCCAACTAAAATTAGTAACACCTACAACAAATCCTTCCTTTAAATATTCATCTAACAATCAGACCCGGCCTTAAGATTCGCTTTATTTGGCACGAAGTCATTCCAAGCTGAACGGAATACCTTAAGCTCCGCCAAGTCTCGAGGATCTAATGCTTGGCATCTCAGATGCTGGGCTCTCATTATGAAAGCGCATTGTCGTAAATGTGGATACTACAAGGAATTCAGCTGTGGTACCTATGCAAAAACAGGTATATAGGAAATACAGAACACTCACTCGAGCACTGGTGGTCTAGTGTAGTAACCCCGCCTTCCTCCCCGTCATGGGTTTGAATCCAGATATTACAAAGGAGGTTTACCTCGTTACGTTCCTCTTTTCAAGAAATTTATGTACACAGTTCTAGTGCTCTCAAACGGCGAAGGAATACATCGTGAGGAAACCCCCGGCATAGTCAGCTCCGCAAGTATTGATTATGCCTTTTCCATGGATTAGACCGACTAAGCTGTCAGGATGGTATAGGTTGCTGGGCAAGCCTATTCCATCTAAAATCCTGTCCCAGGCACTAAAGTGTAAGTAAACACCAGTTGCACGTTTTATAAATCATCTACAATAGATGCAAATGCCTGTTTACCAGCTATAGCTTCCAGGAAATAATAAAAAATATAACTTGTAATATCCACCAGGGTTTAAATTAAACATAGGTTTATTTACGCACGCGCTTTGTTCTTCCTCTGAGGTGCGAGGTTCATTGACCCGTGCTATTTGGTTTGAGAATTGTTCGTTCGACGAGATCAAAACGGCTGGCTGGCATGGCTCGCACTGTTGCCAGCATATTTGCGGTGGAAGCGGATGATACGAGTCTGAATAGTTCCTGGCAGTACAGCTATTTATTTTAGGACTTACTCGAAAATACCGGTTCCGTAGGCTAAGTTCGCGTGGGGTAATTCCCCTAGGTGAATTAAGTGTATACTTAATTCACATAGGGGAATTACCCCACGTGAACTTAGTCAAAAAATAGTTTAGTTCTTGAAATATATAATTATCCTTAAATCACCTATGAGTATTTAAGTTTACTAGTATTAGTAGACTTAAATACCTACTCATAGATGATTTGAGGATAATTATGTTTGAGACGCAAATACGTGTATCATGTGCAAAGGTATAGACTTCTAGAGGCTGGTGATGATAAATTAAAAATGTAAGTAGAATGGGTAACTGGAAGAAAATGCTTATTAGCATTAAGTTCGCCTATGTACTTTTTTTGTGCAATAAAGTATTTTTTAATCGAATCTAATGGGCAGATTAGGCAGTTACGATAATCACCCCGTGAATGAGGCCCGTGTTTGACTGACTACATTCATACAGCAGTAGGTACACGAATGAATATAGGAACTTCTATTTTCAAGAACCTAAGAAGCATGGTACGTTGCTGAAAATAGGAGTTCTTGAAATTTAACTTTACACCGAAACTACTATATTTTTTGCCTTATTAAGCAAATTTAACATTAACGTATCTTAGGACAAGTTTTTTGAATTAATACATAATTTACCCTCTAAGGGCGAGTCTCCCATTGCTAAGTAAATTTAACTACGCGTTTTTCTCGTGGCTACAAAAAGTATATCTGCGTTCATCATATGCAATGTAGCGATCGAAATTGAATTAACTTTCAGCATTCAAGTCGTGAAGTAGATAGTCAAGTCAATCGTTTCTGTAAATTCAAACGCTCCACCGAACCGCTGGGAATTCCAAATGTCATTATTCTTGAGTTGCTATTGGCGGTAGGTAATGCAATCAGACCACAGATAATACAGCAACTTACTTCCCTTTCCGCTACTCTCGTTTACCGAACAGATAATTGTGTTTAACAGATAATTTCTTACTATAGTCGGTAGTTCAGAACAATGAGTTTCCCGTTCCCTGCGAGGCTGAGAAGACGGTTTAGTTTGGAGCAAAATATTCTATAAGGATTGAACAAAGAGTTTCAAGTCTTACCCTCTTAACGGCTAACGTAGCTGCAATTCTATTTTTAAAATAACATCGAGCTAGGAATCGACAAAGCTTTTACCAGGAAAAGTGCTAGTCAACACGATAACGTCCTCGTTTTATCGGTAGATATCATCATATATTTGCTTTATCAGGGAAGGCACAAGCTTGTCATATTACTTACTCTTTCGAGAAAATAAACGTCCTGCATTTAAGAATTTGAATTGTAAACCGTATTTTAACTTAAAATTACATAAAATCTCTCGGGGTTGAGACTGTGGGTCCTTGAGAAATTCAGGCCTTGCGGGTCTTCAAAATTTTGTCTAGGCAACTGATCGAAGCGTCGCGTGACCCAAGGGCTGGTGGGTATCTGGCGCAGTGCATTAGCATTGCTATTCAGCAAAGCAATGCCGGCAGCGTCTTGGGGACACTTCCGTCTAGCACTGATTTGAATCAGTTGAGCTACCTCTAGATCGTTTTTAACGGTCTGCAGATAGCTCAACTGTTTTTCGTGTAGGTACTATGTAGGTACATTTTGTAAATACATGTACTAAAAATTCAAACATTACTTGCTAGGGACTCGTCGTCGTAAATACCGGCGCCGTAAACTTAGTTCACCTGGGGTAATTCACCTAAGTGAATTAAGTATACTCGTAGACTTAAATACCTACTCATGGGATTCGAGGAGAATTAAGGTTGAGAGGCAAATACGGTTATCATGCATGATTTGAAAAATTCAAATATTACAGTAGTTTTAAGTAGGTACATAGGTAATTTGTAGTTATTAGTTTGAACTTTGTATGTGTATAAGTGCAACGTAGGTAAGTATCTATACCAATACGCAGTGCCTTTAACATTTCTCTTTTACAGAACAGATAAATACATACGTCAGCAGTCAGCTATTCAGCTGAATTGTGAGAATCAGGAACCCTTAAATAAATGTTTGATCCCAAAGCATGAAAAGAATTCGATGAAAAGAAAATTCTTCCCAATACTTACCTCCGTCAAATCCAAAAAGATAACCTCGGAGGTCAAGAACGAAAACGAAAGAAAACCGAACGATATCGTAGGGCTATTTATAGCTACAGGGTGTAAAAAGAGTGCTCTCGAAAACTATCTACAAGTCTCCATTTCTTAGAAGGAGCAAAACACAAACATATAGATTAATTGCTTGCGTTTTTCAGTTAACTTTTTTATATATTATTTTATACAAAAATTTTATATTAACTGTCTGTGTTTTTTACGAAATTCCGAATTGGTTGAAAATTGAATTTTCAATAAAATTTATAATGGATATTTCATGATATTCTACGTATTAATTGTAGCTTACTGACCCTGTGTATATAACTGCCTTAACGAACAAAAAACAAGCGAAGGCATTTATCATACCTCTCAT
The DNA here is from genome assembly GCA_939531255.2 of Thera britannica. Lineage (NCBI taxonomy): Eukaryota > Metazoa > Arthropoda > Insecta > Lepidoptera > Geometridae > Thera > Thera britannica. Next base: position 2,561,646 of record OW618037.2, read on the forward strand.
TCACACTTACCTGCGTCTGTCCATCCGTCTCTCTCACTCGTTGGGACCGCACACAAGGACGCTTTCATTTCATGCCGAATAGCCATTCACCACATCAATCAACCCCCAGAGAGGAATCTATGATCCCACACAAAGCAGCACAAACTCCAAAACTTTTCCAATTTCGGTCATTCGCGTGGCTTCCGTTTCGTTCACTGCCCCGAACTAGAGACGATCCAAAAAGACGGAAGTTCCAATATCTAATTTGTTTTTTATTTTAAGAAATTTAACAAAATATATTGCACATCGTGATGAATTAGTAAGCTGCCAAATTACTAATAACTTTTAGTATAAGTGATAGTATATATATGTAAATAAATATGTGTGGTCCATGCTCAATAACACTATTTAGCCCCAAAGTAGATACATAGATAGATAGAAAATGCTATTATGCACATATAAAATAAACTGTACACAGACGAGTAGACGAGACAGTAGAGTTTGTACAATGGAACCCAGGTAGATGATACAATACTTTTTGAGGATTTTTTTGTAAACACATATTTTGAATAAAATATAACACACAGATAGAGAACAAACTACGTTTGGTTTCACCTCAAAATTTGTTCCCGGTGTGGGGATAGAACCCTACGGCGCTCTAGGCGGGGATTTTTTTTTATCATTATTTTTGGTGTGTTTGTGGCTGAATTTATTGGATATTATTTGATAGAGCACTTTGTTTTTTTTTAATACATCATGAGGTTCTAGTCACGAATCAATCAATCATTACTTCTCATTGGAACATGCCCAGCAATCAATCAATCATTGAAACATGCCTTTACGCCTACATAAAACTTTTATAATAATTACTAGTAAGTGCCTTACATGTTTTTGAAACCGTCACAGTTATTATTACGAATAATCCATTTATATTCTTTTAATTTAGTAATTTTGTGTGATCAACGGATAAGCCGAAAATAAAGGTAAACATGTTTGAGAAACCAACTTCATGTGGCCAAACTGCTACATGCTACTGCTGTGGTACAACCTTCCAAATAAACACATATTTTTACAAATATACTAATAAATGACCAAGTTAAGCGATAGTAAACTGCTCCATTTTTATTTGAAGTTGAATAAAAAGCCGTGAAATGTCCTGCAAAAGCCGGACCTCAAGTAATCCTCATCGGAACTCGAATATTTGCAAAGCTAGAGGATACCACCGGGTTTTTATCCCACACGCCAGAAACGAACATTTCAAACTTTGATCCAGAGGGATTTAAAAATGAAACTAAAATAAACGAGCTCTCTTTAAAAATAATTCTTGCCAGTTGGATTATTTCCACGCTTTATAAGTTAAGAACATTTTATTTACAAGTAACAATGTATCTCAAATAAAACCCTTGAGTTTAAAAAAACATTGCCTATAAAGGATGGCAATAGTTTACAAACCACTATTTACCTAGTGACGTATTTTTTTATGGCTCTAACGTATTTACCCGTATCGTAAGTATGTGGAATATTTATTGAGTATGAAGTACTTCATACTCAATAAATATTCCACATGCACATATTTCCTCGTATATTTCGCCCTTTGTTATCCCCACATTCGGACGTGGCCTTTGCCATTTCCGCTTTTTATTCCAGCCCTGATTCCGAAGAAATACACACAGAAAGCCGGATACAGTCTACAAGTTACTTTACCGGTTTCTTGCCGCCTTCGTTATTAGTACATTGTTACCCGAGTGTTGAAAGTCACGTTTTTTGAGTCCCGAGACGGGTTTGGCGCCAGAGCGATAGCGAGGGCGCCAATGGAGCTTGAGGGACTTAAAAGACTTTCACCCGAGGTAAACACTGTGCTTTTCATTACGAATACAAGGAAAGTAAAAATAAAAACATGAAAGAAAAATTAGTGAAAATGAAGATTGAATTGCCGCCTTCCCGGTTTTTTTTTTCTTTTTCTCTGTCGGGCCTTCGGCTTCGGCTCGCCAGCATTATTCAGCCATTATTTTCATTCTCATTATTTAAAAAGTTGTAAATTGTTTGCTCAAATCTATGTTATTTTAAATAAATAGTTGAAGCTATATATTAATCAAGTAATTTAGAAGATATATTATTTATTTAATACTATCTTTATGTTATTAAAATTTTACATTGCGCTTTAATTAGACTTTATAAAAACTTCTTACCGTTGTAATGGGTTTCCAACCAACTTGCTGAATAAAAAGTTGGAATTTCAACGACCTCCTTGCAGTTAGAAAGACTTTAGAAAGTTGGAACATGGTTGAATAAAAACGAACTTGTTTTTTTTATAATTTGACAGCTGTCAGTAGAAAGCGATTCTCCCTAGGGCTGAAAGTTTTACTTTCAATTAGGCCCCTCAGGCAACTTCAGACCTACTTTCAGAGTATTAGTAATGAAAAATTATATATTGTAGTGGTAGAGCTCTTTGTGAAGGGCTCGGATCGTCTGAGGATGTACTACTACCATGCCTATTTTCTGCCGTGAAGCAGCATTGCTGTGTGTCGGTTGGAAGGGTGTGGGTGCCGGTGAAATCTTATACCTTTAAATGAGAAAATCTTGTATATATATATATCTTATACCTTTAAACGAGAAAATCTTGTATATATATATATATATTTAGGATCTCGGAAACTGCACCAACAATTTTCACGAAATTTAGTATACAGGGGTTTTTGGGGGCGATAAATCGATCTAGCTAGGATTCATTTTTAGAAAATGACGAGAAGTTGGTGTTTTGCAATAATTAAACATAAGCTCAATATACGACTGTTCCTGCCATCTATTGGCGATTGTGAGCAACTAACTGCAAGCTAGAAGGCGTTGTTAATTAAAAATAAGCCAATAAAGATACGACTCTTCCTGTCATCTATTGGCAAATAATAATACTAATTTTTTTTTAACCCGAGCGAAGCTCGGTCATACCGGCTCGTATATATATATATATATATATATATATATTTAGGATCTCGGAAACTGAGCCAACAATTTTCACGAAATTTACTATACAAGGGTTTTCGGGGGCGATAAATCGATCTAGCTAGGTTTCATTTTCAGAAAAGACCCGGGTTAAAAGTTATTTTAATAATAAAAAAATTTAGCGCCATCTCTTGTCGAGTAGTCGAAATCACGAATTAGTGTCACGGAGAACGCCATCTATTGATCTTCTACGTAAACACTCGACACAAAAGTTTCGGAAATTTTCATGAAAATTAGTATACAAAAATATTATTATGAAACCGAGCAAAGCTCGGGCACACCAGCTCGTTAATATAACACGTGAGGCTGTCATCTTGTTGACGGACGCAGGACATTGCATCGTAAGGCAAGTTCCTGACGTGCGTGTCCTAAGAGGCCAGTTTGTATTATGGGCGATGGTTACATGACATACGGTGGGCCATATGCTTATTTCATTGAGCTGTGTGCGTGTGTATCTACAGTAATGAGTTTATTTATTTACCTACACACTCAACTAAACAGTCGTACACTAAACACTGCCCAAGTTCGTACCGATGGAAGTCGGAAAGCCGGAAACCTGCTTTCTAAACAAATCGGCCCTCCGTCCAAACATACTTTATGCCCGCTAGTCGGACATTACGGCGAAATACCGGTTTTTATTCTCGACCTAGTTCTATCGTATCATTGTAAAGCTTTTCCTGAATTTGTGAAATGGGTGCGCTTGAAAAAACATGTTTTGTTTGAAGTAGCCGGGTTTTTTATTCGTATTTAGGAGAATATACTGCGAAGTTAAATCGCAACTGGAAAACTCATTGTTTGGCAAGACTATTGTTGAATAGACTATTTTAGTTTGAAGTACCAACGTAATTCCTATTTAAGCTCAGAGAAGTAGGCTTTGTAAATGAGGAATGAGATGAAAAACCTTCTGGTTAAGAATACTCTATTTTCATCTCAATTATTATTTTGTACAAAGAATTATACGCTATAATAGTTTGAACAAAGACGTAAGTTTATTACCCGTTTCATCGTGGCTTGGCTAACTGCTACCTAGATTGACCTAGCTATAAGACGTCTCTAAGGTATTTATTTTTAATTTTGAATTAGGTTACTCTATGGTTACAATAATATTACGTGGCTATAGAGAAGACGAAGGCGAGTGTACAGCATTTTAGATGAGAACACAGCATTCAAATGTAACCTACCAACCTCCCTACCACTATTTATAGAAAAGTATGCAAAAGTATAAAAAGTTAAGCAAATTATAAAACAACGGATTTTTAAAATAAATTGCTACAAAATAAAAAGAAAAGAAAAATTAACGTTAAAATAAAGGTATCCTTGTCATTCAATATCTTTTTACTTTGATTTTAACTTTCCACGCTCTAACTAAACCATCTTAATACTAGTCATAGGTATTTTATACATATCAATAGCATTGTGTAATTGAATAGTTGAATGGCTAGATTCAAATTAAACTACTGGTTGAACATAGTCAGTTGCAATCAGAACACATACACATATGTACCTACCTTTAACCTCCCAACCTAAGGGAGGGATACATAGATTTCCTCCCAGCTACACCCTATGATTGCCCACACAAATTACCTATACACAAGCATTGTGAAGCAAGACTTCCAGCTCAAAACTATGTAACTGATATAGATACAAATGCTTTATTGATTGCACTCATTGATGTACAAAAAATTGGAGCTAGAATGGACTATCTCTACGCGATACCCAAGAACGCGACAAAAATATGTACATAACACTTTATAATATTATGTACATATCTTATAATAGTTATGATAAGCGCTTATGATTAGAGAACGATGGTAAAACTTATTATCCAAAGTACTAACTATCTCGTACTTAACAGCCATGTCGTACGTAGTTATTTAAAAAGACCAAACTATTTGGCAATGCTAGTCGATAGCCGCGAACTCTGACACAGAAAACTTCAGAATTTCGGAAAAGCACTGCCAGTTATTGTACGACTAAAACTACAAAGTATCTACCTTATTATTAGGCAAGCTCTATTACACTTATTTTTTCCAAAATGACGAAAATGACTGCAGTATGTAATTCCATTATTTCAGAGACTACGGTTTCGCAAACATGAGTTCATTATGAAAATTTGATGAAATCACAGCGTAAATGAAAAACAAAATATTATAGCCTCAAGGTACGATTCCACCAAAATAGTGTGCAGCACATTTGCTTACAAACATTTTGTGCTAAACTCCAGCAGTGCAGGTTCTAAGCTGGTATCGCGTTTGGCTTCCATCTCCACTGGTAAGGCTGTGCGTAACTTTTGTAAGCGCACAGTTCAGCACATTTGTGCGCGAACATGTTCACTGACCAGAGTTTCCGCCGAAGACAGTTCAGTAGTTAATATATAGACGGGCAGGAAAACGTACGCAATGTACGCGCACAAATAAATGTTTTCTCTCCAGTGGCGGAAGCAAGACTGAGTTCGCGAACAACATATTTGTACGCGTCGTCGCGAGTCCACTGCCTGCATGTGTGCGCGCACAAATGTATACAGATGTGCGCGAACATTCCTAGAATGTTCGCGCACAATTTGTTATTGTTTGCTTTAGTAAGTCGACCAGAATAAACATTTGTGTCGCGCAATGTGCATTGCAGTGCCGCACAGTTCAGCACACTGGTGGAATCGCACCTTCACGTCTTTCTCAGCAGGGATTCTGTTGGCGTCTTTTATTATAATCTAGAAACATGAAAATACTTGCGCGTTATGATTCTTCTCCCTCGCGTCTAAATACAAGTTCTTACTTAGTTAGAGCGAGGAGTCAACGTCATAGTCACACAAAGGTTTAGTTACAAAGTACCTGCTTTAAAATTAATTGTGCACCTAGTTTACCTACCTAGTCTTAGTTTAGTTTAGTCAACTTTGTAAACCTTGTTTTCTCGTAAATAAATATTATTATTTTCTAATACAACATTTATTTAGGTTGAACCTAACTACTTCGGAACCTCATGTGAGATAGATACTAATATATATTACAACTGCTGTAACCTTTTATAATAGTAAGCTTGCTAAATAAATAGATTTCACTTCCATGACGCAGATTTTTAGAATTGGTATACAAACCATAGTAACGGCCCCGTAAAACGTTGCTAAGTGAAATATATTGTCGCTGGAGCCACTACAGAGATTACTCACATAAATCAGTGGAGCGGATGAAATCACACATCTCTCTTATGGCCGGCGTGAGTCGCATTCTGAAATAGTCTTGTTGTACTGCAAGCGAATAGCGAGTTTGATATTTTGCTAGAAAGATGTTACGGTAGTAGGCAACAAATAATGCACAACGGCTAATTTAAGCTTCATAGAGCGTAGTGTGCGTCAGAAAGAGATAGCGCTCTATATACGAAAGCAGGAAAGCCGATGTGCAATATTTATTTCCTACAACCGTACAAATATATTTATACCTTTCTATCATGCCGTGTCAAACATGATTCCAAGATGTCGTAAGAGGCGACTAAAAGAACGTACCTGGAAATGAGCAGCAGTACCCTCGCAGCAAATAAGAGTTTCAATACTGCGGTTACCAACCCGCCTGCCAAGCGTGGTGATTACGGCAAATTTAGCGTTTGACTTATCTAGGCGGAAACAGCCTTCTGCGGCAATAACATAAGTAAACCCGTTAGATGCTGATTTTTTGGTTGATTAAATCAAAATTACTTCTTTTCTCCGAGATGTGTATTTCAAATTATATGATAGGGCTAAAACTCCCAGCTGTTTTGATCGCTTACAGTGGAACCAGCTCTTCAAAAGCATCCCACTCAAGCTCTCACTCCAATGGACATTTGTATTTGTAACGTGGATTTGAATAAGAATAGCATGAGAACGTGCTCGTTATGAGTTTTCCAGGAATGTTATTGAAAGTACGAATACCTCGGACGTCGAAGCTGGGAGTTTGTTTTGTGAAGCGTACGTGTTTTGAAACTCTGTTTAGCAGAAACCTGACAACAGTTGTAAATAAAAATATAACGAGAAGATTATTGTATTTTCCTTTAAGGCCTGCGCACATCTAGGTAATGGCGATGGCAATCAACGAAACGCTGTCAAATAACGCAGTCATATTTGACAGCATTTCATGTCTTTACTTTGCATATTCACCTTGATTTCTTGCTTCTAACTTTTAATTTTAAATCGTTATAAAAAAACTTTGATGTTGAAAAAGTAGTTAAGCTCTGTCGCTGACTGTACAAGTCCATCATTAGAATAGCTTCGACTAATGAGCGCTGGCAATTTGAGAATCCAAGGGCGAAAGTAATCCTATCCAATCCCTTCTTAATACAAATTGAATTGTAGGACGAGAATTACGGACACGACTTGCGGACTAGAGACAGACTGGAGAAAATAACTACTAAACAAACACTGCGGCATAAACTGCTGACCATGTATTTTTAGGAAACATTTGAGGGGGTTTGCCGTAGTCTCTGTACTCTCTAACTCGAGCTCTACTAGCTTTAATAAAAAAAAACGTTCAATCTCAAAAGATCCATTGTCCAGACCATTCATAATGCCTGACACTTTTTAACGGCTCGCAAAAAGGCTTTGTTGATCTCAACAAATCGAGGTGGCAACAGACTCATCCATCTGCTAAGCTACATGACTGTAGGACCATTATGAATATGAGCGTTATTGATTATTACTATTGTCATGCGTCGCTTCAACCAGACTCTAGTTAAAATCGTGCATAAAAGTCGCGTCCGTCAGTTAGTAACTTTATTTACTCGCCAACAGCTTTATTTTATCCCGGATAATGGGTCTCGCGAGAAATTTTATGCAAAATAAAAAATTAGCAACTGTGGGCTTCAAAGATGTTTATTTAATTATTTTTGCGGTAAAGTTGTTCTGAATTTTAAGTGAATCGTGCAGGATGCTTCTAAAACTTCGCTATATGTATACATTATTATTTATGCATGTTTTCCGATTTATTTGTTTATTTATATATAATAAAACACGTTTCAGCTTACAGTCAAAATACCAAAGTGCTCAAAGATTAGGAACTTTGAAGAATGTTTTATTGAACTGTATAGAATTGAAGAAGAAGGGTGGCGGCGCCATTACAGGCACACTTTGAACTTTGCTACACTTTTTTAGATTAGAAATAGAATAGATTTTCATTTATTATGCTAATATTTAAAAGTAAGTAAGTAGTGTAGTAGTAGCTTCAGGGTGATGATGATGATGATGATGGTGATAATTTAAAAGTAATTAATAAGATTGAGTCAGCACTCACACGGACTCGAAACCAGAACCACGACCATACTTAGAAAGTTTGTGGTAGACCTGCTGGTTTATATAATTGAACAGAGAAGTCGATATGACTGTCATCGAAAACATGTCATGAGAATGCTTCCGCTGACATGTCATGAGAATGCGGGTAAAGTTTGGTACAGGCTAGGGGGCGTCCATAAATTACGTGAGGTGTTTTTTTTTAATTTTCTGTCCCTCCCTCCCCCCCTGGTGAGATGTCGTGAGATTTTATTCAACCCCCTCCCCCATCCCCCAATATCACGTGAGATTTTTCAAAATGTGGGTTTCTTACGGAAACGCGCTGGATTGTTTTGTAAAAAGAAAAAAAAAATTGTTTCGTGCTTTTATTTACGACTAGTTAAGACAGTGGCGCTAAAACAAAGGACGGGCTTAAAACGGTATTAAAATAGCATGTTTTTTTTTTGTTTCAATCAGAAAAAAAATTGCGTGATATTTACCGATACCCCCCCTCTCCCCAACGTAAGATTAGATGAGATTTGACTCGACCCCCTCCCCCCCTTAAACATCTCACGTAATTTATGGACGCCCCCCTACCAATACAAGTGCGATCCTGCTAATGACCCTATTTATTATTAAAAAAACCATAACTATAACTTATCAGCAATCCTTGCAGGGCTACCATGAGCTCCATATGGTTATGGCTATGGCTGTCAAATTGTGTATAGATAGGCTGACCCACACATTCATTTTCTTCTTGGGTTTGAATGTGTTGACACTGTTGACACAATTTTGACAGCCATAACCATAACCATATGAAGCTCATGGTAGGCCAGCTGAAGGTCAAATTCAACCTTTTAACTGGCTAAATTATTCACCCTGTAAAATGATAGCATAAAAAACAAACATTATTACTTGTAGACGTTCTCGTAGATGCTACGTCAAGTCTACGACACGCTACGATTTGTCTACGCCACACGCTACGCATTTCAACAAAAAAAGTAGTCAAAAAACTCGGTCACGTCGCGTCTTGAGAAAGTGATAGCATTTTCATGTTACATTTTGAAATAAATATGATTACTCAAAATGATAATAATTTAAATTCGTTCGTTAGATAACTTTTGCCGTTTGTACACAGGTTATATTTTTAACTACTGAGCTTCCCCTGTTTTTATTGCTTCATCATCCATAGCCAGACAAAGTTTAGAGTTGGACAAAATGTTTCCTTCATGGATTTCGAGCAAATTCTCGCTTCCTGGTATCGTATTCTTATTATACATCTAGTAAATATTTCTTATCTTATGTTTCTTTTTTTATGTTTTTTTTTATTGTGAGTGTGAGCTGTGGTAACAAAAAAATGCCTGTCTATGTCTAGTCGGGCGTTGCTATAAATCAATCCCCATTACACCGGATCTTCTCTCATATTGTTAATCCTTTTGATTGATGGTTGGATATCAAGATGGAGTTTCGAACAAAAAAGGTTTGGAGTTTATTTAAAATATAGGACAAAAGAAACAGCCGTTGATGATTAAAGTCGTAAAACTTATAGGATGAAAAAAAAATATTAACTTCTATTTAGCACACATTTTCAATACTCAATACTCAATATATTTATTGCTTTACACATGGTTAAGTTTGTACATACATAGTTTTTAGGTAAGTAGGTATCACATGGACCCTGCATAGGGTATAGCAAACATGGAGGCAGGCCGAGGTTTAAAGGTAAGTAGCTTTTTTTTAGTAAGGAAAGGATTTTTGCTTGTAAACCTTCAAATAAACAACTGTCGAATATTTGATTTGTCGATTACGCATCTAGTACGTTTTATAGGACTACGATGACGTATTGTTTGGTTTTTCTCCAGTTTGGTTTTACTTCCTAACATAACATTGTAATTGATAAAAATAATAAATCCTTTGTGACATAATATTTGTTTGTTAGTGAGCAAGCAATTATTCAGTTGACATTAATTAAAAAAACACGTTATAGGCGATTGTTAGCACTTAGGTGGACCATATCCTTGTTCTACCAGCTAGTTTAATAAAATATTTCAGACAAACTACCAATAACATTTGAGTTTGTATCGAATTATTGGCCCGTGAATATTATGCCAACATTGTTGCCTTTTCTGAAACGAAACAAGATTGATTTCAACGTCGCTCTAATTGGATGGAAATATAACGCACGAAAACATGATACATCCATTTTAATAACAAAAATACCTTTTCCATTCACAAAGGCCGCCCGGAGCGGTTTGCGACACCGAGAGTCGATCGATTAGGGGGAGGAAATACGGGGTGGCAAATACCCCCGGGCGGAGGGAAGGAGAAACATCTACCGATTTACAGGCGTAAGCGTTCAGAGCACGATAAAACGCTCTTCTGCTCACTGTAAAGCAAATACACAGAACATGCCTTAAATTTAATTCTACTACTTTATGGGCGTAAAAATTGACGTCATGAAGGTACGAACAGGCAATTTAAATTGCTCCAACCCATTTTGAAACCACACCAAGCCATATATTACATCCCACTCCTGCTTCTTCTTCCTTCTCTTAACCCACTTTATATGGGGTCGGCACAACATGTTCTTTTCTTCCATTCTCCTTCATCAGCCGTCATCGCTGTATATAATATTTCCATCTTTTCTTTACTCTACCCATCCATCTACATTCATACTCATCACTCTCCGGGTCACATGACTTCGTAATAATATCCCAATACTGAGTAATTAACTCTTATCTAAAATACCTAGATTGGCCAATTCCAATATAGTATAGGTAGTTACAGTTTGATATTCAGTTGAGATAGAATTGAGATTTAAGTATTTTAGATTTTGTTGTGTAACGTTGGATGTATCATGTATTTCTTCGCAAATTGTTTAGAATTCAGATACCGAATAATGAGTTGGTTTTAAAACATTATAAAATACTTATTTATTAGAGATTCACTAAGTAGAATAAAAACGAGTGACCAATATATACCCCACTCTTAAATTGAGAAAGTGTGTATGTATACTTGTAATAAATGCTGTGTGTAGTCGATAGTTGATCAACAATTGCATTAAAATTGCCTGTTTAGAAGCATCTAATGGATTTCTTATAAATATCGTGATTTTTATTGAATCTTACAAGAGTGATGACGGAATGAACAAGGCTTTGAAGTTTAATCTCGATTTAGCAGCGCAATGAATTTACCAGCTGGTTTTCCCTCGGGAACTTATTGGAACAGTGAAAGTAGAATCCGTTGCTTAATATTTTATGAACAAAGGAATTGAATTGAAGTATTTGGGTATATCGTCATATTATGTGAAAATTAAATAAGTTTATTAATGTACCATACATTTAAAAAAAAATTATACACTGTGAGAAAAATCTGAAAAAACACTATAGTGTAATCTGAAAATACACATGTACCTATATTTAGTTTATTTTCAGATTTTTCTGATCAATCAACCAAACCGGTTTTTTGACACTGGGATCCCTAGAAAATACTAATATAAGCTAGGTGAATCGTGACCAAAACCTAGACTGAAATAAAAGGAAAATAACTGATTGCCTACCTTATCTACCCTCACTTTTATGTAAGTCATCATCATCATCATCATTATCAGCCTAAAGAAGTCCACTGCTGGACATAGGCCTCCCCTACACATTTCCAGGAAGAACGATTCTGAGCCCTTTCCATCCATCGACTTCCCGCGATCTTAACAATATCGTCGGTCCATCTGGTGGGAGGGCGCCCTTCGCTTCGTTTTCCGGTTCGTGGCCGCCATTCGAAAACCTTATGTAAGTAGGTATCTATCAAACGCTTTGGTTTCCTCAACTATTCCTCTAGTTCTTGTACATCGGCGCACAATATCGTAGGTATGGTCAACTACTATACAACTGTGATATATCCATATCCATTGTGATCATTTCTAGCTAATAGGAATGTTCAGCGTCGCATGCAGGCGATTAAGTATAGCTGTAATCAATATATATTATGAAAAGCAAGTGTGTGTACGTACGTACAGTATTCTCTCTATCACCGCCTACTAGGATCAGTGGGGCGATCACGTATCTTTGTTGCAATCAAATGCTTGTTGCAATCCTCAGTTTTTACATGATTGTGAGCTTCGATTGCAATAAAAACGAATACAAAGAAAGCCTTGTGTCTGACAAGCAAGGATTGCAATTCATATTCGTTTTATAATGCAATTGAAGCTCAAAAACATGTAAAAACTGACGATTAAAACAAGGATTTCATTGCAACATAAGATATGTGATCACCTCGCTGCTCCCCGTAGTGGTAGTAAATATTCCTTGGTCTCCCGCTGTGAGTAAGTATGGACGGAAGGGGGGTTAAAGTGGGTTGTTGTGGGAGGAATCAGTTTTGAAATCTATGCATATCCTTTTCTAACACATAGGAAGTTTTCTATGTCTATCCTTTTCTATCACGAAATGTTTTTTCTAAAATTTCTCCAAAATGTTTTAGAAAAGAATGCTCCTAAACGTTCTAGAATGTTGTTTAAAATTCTGGAATGATCTAGAATAATCAAGTTTAATTCAAAGTCTCTACCCGGGCAACGCCGGGCTTAACTGCTAGTATAAGTCTATTATTTGCCTGTCAGGGGCAGATATCCTCGCCTCGCTGCACACAATATTGTTCGCATGATGTGAGTATACTCATATTTTCATTGTTGTTTTTACAAGCTAGATATTGTATGAGAGGCTTCAATTGAACAACATTACATTGTACTTTTAACGATACAGAAACAAGCCTCACAGTAGGCCTACCATGAACTCTGTCTGGCTCTGGCTCTGGTTTTGAGTCTGTGTGAGTGCTCACCAGTGCATTATACTGTGTGTGTGACGTTTTGACGTAGGATTTATTTAGTTAACACTCAGTAGTTTTGTTAATATGACTCTGCCAGCCATACTTATAAAATGCAATTTGAATTTTATCATTGCTTAAAGTAAGCCCTGTCTCTGTTTGACATTACACAGTGGTAAGAGATGGCGATTGTTTAATCACTGTTTATATTTAGGCATATTTTTATTAGTAAGGCCTGTCATCGTTCTTTTGCTGTAAATGCTACTTTACATGCTTGAAAAGTCAAAGTCAAGCTTTTTCCATGAAAAGTTTGACAGCTTTCAAAAATATGCAAAATATAAAACCCTACTCGCCTCCGAGTGTAGATTTCATATTTTTTTTCAATATACAAGAATGAAAAGGTACCACAACGTTTAACTTTTTATCATCAATAGCCGCACAAAATAATCGTATACCACGATTTTTATGCTTGTAATAAAATATTAGAGCTACGTTGACCTGCCAATATTTCATCTTGGCTATTTTCGGCCTGGCTTAACCCCTGCCCCTTGCGGTCATGACAGGTCATGACCGCTTCACGACCTATCTTCGTAAACAGCTTACGCTACCTTTTCATGTTCGCGTTTACACATGAAAATTCGTTGTAAAATTAAATTTTGCCTGACAGGTTATAAACATAATTCATTCAACCTTATTTAATTAAAACATAATATAGCTATTAAATTGATAATTTTTTAAAGCAATCTTAAAACGCACAAAATAGTGCAACCAAATAATTTCAGTCATTATTACTTTGAACAACTTTTGAAGATCATAACCTCAACTTTAGTTATTTCTTGTGGAAGTGCAAATCTTTAGTAAGTATATAAATATATAACTATTATATTTATATATTAGTAGTAGCCAACAAATATTGCATTTCGGCTTCATAGGGCGTAGTGTGCGGTGTGCGTCAGAAAGAGATCTCTACTAAGCCGATGTGCGATATTTATTGCCTACAACCATATCTGCCCTATAAGTATAGTCAGCGGAGTTGGGGGTCCTCCTGGTGTCCTGTAGCACACGTTTCCATTAACCTATTTCAGACACCAGTCTCTCGCAAAACAGATTTACTTGTTTCTATAGCAGCTTTTGTAATAACCAACTTTACAACCCAGTAAAGTATGATTTTACCTATAGATCTACTTATTTATCATAATGTACATATTCTTAAATCTAGAAACTAAGCATATCTTTACTGTAAGGGAGAATAAATGAGTTTTACATTATGTTATGTATGTTAAATACGAAACCATTAACCCATCTACATAATGCGAGTAGATTGAACGTAAATTCCATATTTCAATTTAAGGCTACATTTCGTGGTTACATGTAACTTGTGTTAAGTATATAGGAATGCGAATATTGACTGTACATAATATACGCTTGCGACGCGATAATCAGTACAGAGTAAGTAGTATTGCTATGCTAAATTATATCATCATGTAAAAAAACAGGCCTTTGCTTAAACAACAAAAATAACCAACGATCCTATCTCTAAGAATTTCGTTGACATCAAGATTTTTCTACTGGTCGGTCAATTTTTGTACTTTTTTTCATTTTTTTTTCTTGAAATAAATCGTAAAAGCGACCTGGTCTGATGATGGAGCCAAAGTCTATCCAATTACGGAACTCTTCAATAAATTGGTCAATTGAGTTAAAACTTGTTTACCATACAAAGTTAGTGAGGGATAGTCAGAGGCACGGCCAAACAGTGAATCTGGACAGAAATACTTTCTCGAGATCTCAGTTCGGGGCGAACTACTAGTTTACAACAGAATCTACATTTTTTACAAAAACTACTTGAATTTGAATATTTCATTTCATGAATTACCCCACAGACTCATTCCATTCAACTCAATTTCCTTTGCACATTCCAGCCAGTGCCGAAACATCGCAGTCTATTAGCTTGCTTTCCCTCAGTTATGAAACACAGTAAGTAGATGCTGGGGATGCTTTCAAAGCGCCAAATTGCCTCCATTAGCGCGCATTAGCGACGCCACACTGACATGACAGTCTTGTACACAAGTTGCAACTTTTGCCATCAAAGGTGGTTGAGTAAAATTAATTGAATAAAAATGGGAGTTTGAAGGCTATAGCATAAATAAATTATATAGTTATTGGGAATGTAAAATAACATATTATTACTTTGAAGCGTAGCATGTGCTGTCTTTAAAACTTTTGCTTTTGTATTATTGTATACGTCTCACTAAGTGAAGTGGCACCACGCTAGAACTTAGATTATTTTTGATTTGTAAAAGGATCATATTAAAAAAACTGCATGAACCGAGCCGTAATTTGCCTGTTCTTCTAGGTTTGGTCGATTCTGGCACCTAGACTCATCCCAGCTTCAAGACGTTTCAAAGTGATTCTTGCAATCCTACTGAATAAATACACTTTTGATTTGACATGTATTGTTGGTAGACAGTGGTACTTCTATAATGGAAGAAGGGGGTGGAAGCAAGCTAAAACAATCATGACCAGATACGTAATTAGGTAGGCAGTACATAATCATTAGTGCTGAAATTACAGTATTCATAATTATAACACAAATTTAAACGTAAATTTAGGTTGTCTGAGATGGCGATCAATGTATCGCTGTCAAATTGTCATTGTCAAAGTTTGCAGCAGTGTGTGCGAATGTTTAGGCAAAACCCTATACTGAAACCAATCGTCATTGCCATCGTCATCGCTGATCACCTAGATCTATCGTCAACACTGCCGCGAACTTTGACAGTACGATATTTGACAGCAATACACTGATTGCCATCATAGGCGATCTAGATGTGCGTGAAGCTTGAGAGTATGGACTTATTTATAGAATGGGTAAATTATGTATTGATTCAAAAACTAGTTCTAAGATCTGACACTGTTATAATTACATACCTAATAAGGCAATAAATATACTGAATACTGAATACTGGGTATTTGATCCACCTTGGATATCGAAAAAGTATGACTACGCTTAGAACTTTTAGTGCGAAACTTGAGTGGTTTTTTTGCGTCACATAAAACAACACAGACATTTTACCGAACTACTTACTGTAGGCCTACCACAAGCTCTGTCTGGCTCTGGTTTTGAGTCTGTGTGAGTGCTGTCTAAATAAATCCTACGTCGAAACGTCACACACACATTATAATACACTGGTGAGCACTCACACAGACTCAAAACCAGAGCCAAAGACAGAGCCAGACAGAGCTTGTGGTAGAGCTGTTCCGTAAACAGCGAGCTGTTCCTAACTTATCAATTTTGCTAAGGCAAGAATTGACAGGGGTTTTTAGCCTCGTAGAATGAATTTATGTTGCTTGTTCGGGGGATATATGTACGAGTACATAATCAGATTACACTTCGCTTCCTAGCGCGTAGGAACGAACGCTCCATGTTTTACCAAGCTGTATACTTTATGGGTTAGCGTTTCTCAATTTTCCAAGAGACTAGAATAACATACTGTGTACCTTCCTACTTACAAGTTTATGGAGCGTTTTGGGCCAATTTAAAAGCGAGGGAGCGAGGTCCATCAATGAGCTTAGTTTTACCTAATGAAATGAAAAGAAATATTTTAATTGCAAGAAGCATGGTAGATACAATTCGATCGTCATGTAAAAAAAAGTGGCTCGCATACTTCGTCGGAGACCTAAGATTTTCTTTTCTTTTCAAATTTGAGATAAAAGCTGTTTTGGCTAAAAGGAATTTGACGAAACGCACCTTTGGCAAAAATTTCATAATGACGAAAAGCAGTTTTGACGATACGACTAAAACTCAATGAGCACTGGTGGTCTAGTGGTAGTGCCCCGCCTTCCGATCCGAAGGTCGTGGGTTCAAATCCACTCGTGTACCAATGAGTTTTTCTGTCGAAAAATGTATGTGCACTATGCCAGTACTCTCAAAACGGTGAAGGAAAACATCGTGAGGAAACCGGCGTGTTGTAGAACCTAAAAAAATTCGAGCAACACGTGTCAAGGGTCACGCAAAAAGGGCCCACCAGCGGCCTACTTGCGGAAAAAACCTGCCCGCACATCAAGTGCGCATGATAAAACTTGCCAACGACTAAAACTCAAACCCGACTTTGTAAGTTGGGTATGACTAATCCCCCCCCAGCAGTAACGTCAATTTCTGCAGCAATTTTGTATGCACTAATGCTTTCAAGATGTGAGGCCATCTAGTTATCTTAGTTTCCACCTTCCCATACTATAGGGTTAGCTTAATTTGGGAATAGTATTATGTGAAATATAACAAAATATTTATGTATTTGAAACCGTGCCTTGAGCAAAATAAATTCACTTCGTACAGAAAATGTTCGAATAAAATAGAAATAGGCTATTTTTACAATATTGAAAAGAATTGTGTAACAACTAGGTTAAAGTTACATCAACTTCCGGCAGTCGACAGAGAGGAAATGACGATACGCTGTGGCCGGAGCGACACCTACAGCTTCCGGCGGAAATCAGAACCGATCTCTAGCTCGAGTGGCTGGCTGGAAATGGCAACGCAATATCGAATTGTAATTTTTGAGGCGTGAAATTTATATGGTTTTAAATTTGTTACGAAACACATGTAGGTATAATCTGAACATAAGTATACGAATATTTATGGATGCAGGTGGTAGTTATAGAAGAAGAGGTAGACCAAAGAAAAGATGGATGGACTTTGTCAAAGATGACATGAGCAAAAAAGGAGTGAGCACTGAGATAACGAATGATAGAGGTGAGTGGAGTGGAAGAAGAAAACCTGTTTTGCCAACCCCACATAGTGTGGGATAAAGGCAAGAAAATGATGATGAGTATTTATTGCATATTTACTATAAAACATTTTGTAGTAAAGTGTGTTTATTTTTCAGTTGAGATTTAGGTAAGATCGTACCGCTTGCAGGGTCTTCAACTTTCTCAACTGTTTTATGTATATTCACTGTTTCATGTGTATTTGTACATTTCAAATTTTCGCAAGCAGCAAAAAAATAAATAAACAATTTTTGTTCCATCAGGGCTACCACGAGCTCCATATTCTTATGGCTATGGCTGTCAAATTGTGTATAGATAGGCTGACCCACACATTCATTTTCTTCTTGGCATTGAATGTGTTGATACTGTTGGCACAATTTTGACAGCCATAACCATAACCATATGAAGCTCATGGTAGGCCAGCTGTGTCAAGTTTTGCTAAATTAAATTCAACAATTCAAATAACACACGTAAAAAATGACGTCATATCAGTACCCCACAATGCACAGTCACGAAGCTGAGGATTCAGCACACAAATGGCGATCGTACTCGTAATGCCGGGATAGTACCGAGGGCCCTTATCAAGCGCACACAGCCCAGTTACATCAATTATAGGGGAGAAGGTTACTTGCTTTTAATATGGAGCTCAAAAAGTAACAGAGCTTATGCTATTATCTGTTGTCCCAGATAACGATAGCTTTGTGTTCTTTTAGATACTTTCCACAAGCTGTAGGCCTGCCATGAGCTCTGTCTGTCTCTGTCTTTGGCTCTGGTTTTGAGTCTGTGTGAGTGCTCACCAGTGCATTAAACTGTGTGTCATTTTGACGTATAGGATTTATTTAGTCAACAGCTCATGGTTTACACTGTATTCATTAATAAAAAAAAATTGAGTTGATTGCAAATGAAATGAAGAATAAATGTTTGCAACAGTTTTGTAAGCATTTGCATAGATTTTAATTTTGAAACAGTCGGCGGTCAAACCGTAAAATCAGCGACAGTTTTGGATAATAAAATAGGGTTTGATATTTCTACGGTAGTATAGTGGCGGAATGAAAATGTTCGACGATTTTCTACTTGATTTGTTCAACGTATCACGATTACATATACTACCTTTTGAAACTGAATAGACAGAAAACACCGATAAGTCACGTCACGAATTATGTCAAAATGTGTTCATGATCAAGGCACTGGTGCAAGCGAAAACCGACTCTAAGGTGACGAACATATTCATACCGCGACTGTACAAAAAATACGCAATCTGCCATAAAACTTGATATGGGTCACAATATTGTGATTTTCAGATGTGGTTTTACTGTGCGAAAGATTGGAGTATCGGAAGCATGTATTTTACGAGGCTCGCATCAAACTCACATCTGCCGGGACGACGCAGCATCCCATCAATGCTTAGATAAATCTATACTGTAGGCCTAACACAAGCTCTGTCTTGCTCTGTCTCTGGCTCTGGTTTTGAGTTTGTGTGAGTGCTCACTGTACTTCAGTTCTTCTGGTTTTGAGTTTTATACTGTGTGAGTGACGTTTCGACGTAGGATTTATTTCATACTCATACTCATATTATTTATTGCAATTATTATGTTACATGGTGAGGTCTTAAAGTAAAAAATGGTAAATACATAACAGGCCCTTATCTTTAGAGCATAGCAATATTTGGAGTGGAAGCGGGCCGAAGTCTGTAAAAGTAGATAAATTAAAAGCTAGTTGTTAGTGTTCTATTGAAGTCAATTAAATTATTATTATTATTATATCATTGAAAAAGTCATTTAAATTATAATATCATTTTTTTATCAATAAGTCCTTTAATTTACATTCAAATGTCCTATCCTTTTCTAGATTTTTAATTTGCTCGGGGATTTAGTCAACACTCACACATACTCAAAACCAGAACCGGAGACAGAGCCAGACAGAGCTTGTGGTAGGCCTACTGATGTTTCCAACGTAAATATTTGCGGAATTCGTATGGGTTGTGTAACTTTTAAGCTTGATATATAAAAGTTATTTATGTGTAGTCACTAAGTTATATTTTGCTTGTATATAAATATTTAACTTTTGAAACTATCATGGTTTTTAACACTATTTTTATGAAACAACGGGATATTTAACGGGGAAAGAGTGCGAAAGAGGGTAGATCGATTTATCTGCCAATAACATTTCTTTTACTCGTGGACTTCAGTTCAACCGTGATCATGGTGCATACAACTGTGCCGAAATATCGAAAGTCAACTCATCAAAATTTAATCATGGTAAATATCCCGTTGTTTCATAAAAATAGTATAAATATTTAGTTTCTTTTACGATTATGTATTCCATCATTTCCATAATAAAAAACTTGTCTTAGAATTTAGAACATACTCGTACATGCAGTAAATCTACTTTTGTGTTACATTCGTGTACGTTTTTGTCATTTCTGCACATTTCATAAATCCAAAAAAAAATTAGTAGGTAGGACAAAAGTGTACCTACTTAGTTTTTGCATTTTGGGGATGCTTCCGTCTGGTACTAATTTGGATCAGTTGAGCTATCTCTAGATCGGTCGTAACGGTCTGCAGATAGCTCAACTTTTTCTTTTGTATTTTGTACATTTTGTAAATGTTTGTTTAATTGTAAGTGTTTAATCTTTGTGTTAATAAATGTTTTTGCGTAGTTCGATTTACTACTTACATTATATGTACATACATATAAACTTATAAGTAAGTAGTAGTAAGTAAGTAGTAGTATATAAGTAAGTTTTGTAGCTTATAAGGATTTGTTTCTCCACAGCATATATTTCATGGGATGTAATCTCCAACTTACGGGTTTTGGACCTAAACAAATATTGGCGAGGCCGGGAAATGATTTGCTTTCGGTTTTGCAAGTCAAGATAGAATGGTGGAGACTGATGAGAGGCCAAGTAAACTCTGATTTGCTGAGAAGAAAAATTTATAGCAGAAAACTACACCTTCGTAGATATCCATAGGCTGGTATTATATTCAAAGCCTGCGTGATTACATCAGTGCACAGCTGCTATGCTGGGACTGCAGCCACAAAGGACAAGCATATTGGTTTACATTGCAAAGCTCTGACAGCTATATGTCCATAAAGCTTCTAGAATTATGTTTTCTAAGCATGGAAGGGAGTATTGTGAACACAAATAAATACAGCTTCCGTTTATATTTTTTTGTGCACTACACTTGGGTCGTACCAAGATACTCTTCATCATCATTCTCTTGATTTTATCCCACTTCATTTGGGGTCGGCATAACAAGTTTTCGTTCTCCACTCTCCTCTAGTAGCCGTCATTTCAGCAGTCACTCCTTTCTTACCTTCCCACAATCCATCCATCTTTTTTTTGGTCTAACTTTTCTTCTAACCTATCCACATTCATTTTTATTAGCACTCTTTTCGTTACATGACATTCAATTTCATTTTTTTTAAATTTTTATCATGCTACTCGCATCATATTTATATTCAATTCACGAACTAAACTTGGTACTTATACACTAATTGCCATCGCAGGCGACCTTGATATGCGCAAGGCTTTAGAGGTCTTGTGCGTGCAATAATATATTTCCTAGTCTCTTTAGTTCGTTCAGATAAACATGACAGTATGTAGCGTGCACTGAGTTTACTCTCTGTCTGGATCTGTCTTTGGTTCTGGTTTTGAGTCTGTGTGAGTGTTGACTAAATAAATCCTACGTCGAAACGTCACACACACATTATATAATACACATGGTGAGCACTCACACAGACTTAAAACCAGAGCCAGACAGAGCTTGTGGTGGGAGACTGGATAAGTGTGTTAAAGTCTGCTGTCTTGTTTGCAGAATAGTTTGTTTACAAAGATGTTTGTATGCTCAACTTAAACAGAAGGAATGAGCACAAAGAACTAAATAAACTTAGCTTACGTTGGCTAGTTTACAAAGTAAAGGGCGTTTTCTACTCGTTTCTTATGGCACCTTTTTAGGGTTCCGATGCCAAATGGCAAAAACGGAACCCTTATAGATTCTTATAGATTCGTCATGTCTGTCTGTCTGTCCGTCCGTATGTCACAGCCATTTTTCTCCAAAACCGTAAGAGCTAGACTGATGAAACTTGGCAAATAGATGTATTCTGTAAACCGCATTAAGATTTTTACACAAAAATAGAAAAAAAAACTATAAATTTTGGGGGTCCCCATACTTGAAACTGAAACTCAAAAAATTTTTTTTCATCAAACTTATACGTAGGGGTATCTATGAATAGGTCTTCAAAAATGATGTTGAGGTTTCAAATATTGTTTTTTTTAAACTGAATAGTTTGCGCGAGAGACCCTTCCAAAGTGGGAAAAAGTTGGTCCCCCCCCTCTAACTTTTAAAGTAAGAGACTGATAAAGCTAAAAAAATATATGTTGTACATTACTATAGAAACTTCCAACGATATTTGGTTTGAACGAGATCTAGTCAGTAGTTTTTTTTTATACGTCATAAATCGTAAACCGCAATTTACCTTTCGACGAACTACTAGAACTTCTAGAACTTTAATATTTTATTAACTATTTTATTTATTATATATTACTTACTGCTACGGAACCCTTCATGGGCGAGTCTGACTCGCACTTGGCTGCTTTTTTTTTATATGAAATAACGCGGGGTAGCAAGAAGTACAACTCGTTTTAACACGATTGATGTGAAGAAGAATTATGTTCCTTCAATGAAATTACACTACTGAAACTGAAGTATATGTAGGCGTATCGCAAGCTTTGTCTGGCTCTGGTTTTGAGTCTGTGTGAGTGTTGAGTAAATAAATTCTACGTCGAAACGTCACTCATACAGTATAATACACTGATGAGTACTCACACAGACTTAAAAGTGGAGCTAGAGACAGAGCCAAACAGAGCTTGTGATAGGCCGATTGAAGTGAACGTTCAAAATCTCAGAAATTCCAACATAATATTATGAGCATTTGCCAAGTTTCAAAGCGTATTTTCCGCCAGTAATCATTACTTTTGCTAGGTTGTTTTGTTCTCGTCGTGATTTCTCCGAGCACTCTGCCAAATAGCCTGTCAGCTGGGGGAAAGTCGCAACAACCTCTCCCCTGACGTGGATCAGGAAAATATCATGGGGAATTCAATTTACGGCCGAGCATCGCTCACATAAGCCGCAAGCTTATTATGGAGATTTTGAGCAACAAAATTGCCGTCAATGTGTCTGGCAAATGTAGGTTACCTTCTTTATTTAATTTAGCATTTTTCTTAGGTTGAGAATGAGATATTACAAAGAAGTTCGTAATAAAATTAAGAAATATGTATATC
Source organism: Thera britannica (assembly GCA_939531255.2). Taxonomy (NCBI): domain Eukaryota; kingdom Metazoa; phylum Arthropoda; class Insecta; order Lepidoptera; family Geometridae; genus Thera; species Thera britannica. The sequence goes on from OW618037.2 coordinate 2,584,706, forward strand.
ATTTCATTGTTATTTTTTACTCAAAAAATAAGTAAATACAAATATAATAAATAAACATTGCAGACAATCCACACAACACTATTTAGCCCCAAACTAAGCAGAGCTTGTACTATGAGAACCACATAGCTGATATAATACATTGATACATTTTTTTTTGAAAATGCTTTCTTATAATACAATATAACACCCAGAACATCCAGACAGAGAACAAACATCTGTAGCCACCACACAAATATTTGTGGTGGGTATCGAGCCCACGACCTACGGCGCAGAAGGCAAAGCTACTACCAACTGAGCTGAGAGGCCAGTCGCTAAAGAATAAGAATAATCAAACATTTATTAAATATCATACGCAGGTAATTCAAAAGTCACATCATTCTTTTCAAAAAATCTTTCGACTGATTTGATAAATTACGAAGCACGGATCAAACCAAACTGGAAGTAAGAATGCGTAAACAAAATTTCCGAATCGTAGGTATTTTTTTGTAAAGCGAAGTAGGTATTTGACCCAATTCCTCGTAATAAAAGCAAGAAAATAAATCCATCGAGACCTGTGAGGCCTACTATGAACTCTGTCTGGCTCTGTCTCTGGTTCTGGTTTTGAGCCTGTGTGAGTGCTCACCTTCCAATACTGTGTGTGTGACGTTTTGACGTAGGATTTATTTAGTCAACACTCACACAGACTCAAAACCAGAACCAGAGACAGAGCCAAACAGAGCTCATGGTAGGGCTACTGAATAATACACGTGTAATACAGAAGTAATTGTTCAGCAATAATGTGAAACATTTCTTGCATTAATAAACTGTACTTTCATAAAATTATAATCAGGGCCTTAATTAAAAATAGTTTTATCGCAGCGCAGAGGCATGCAACTTTCCGACGTGAGGTCACCGAGGTATGGCTAGGCTGGGATAACAGCGCTCGTAACCTGCTGGGGAGTACTGGCCCCTGTTTAATAAAGCTAATTCGACATAATAATATATGTCAAAAAGCCACAAAATTGTGGAATTGTCGCGCTTTTGTGACATATTTGTCACTTTTATTAATAGCCTAATGGCCTGCGAACTAGGTGTGTTCGAGCCCTAAGCGCAACAATTCCACAATTTTGTCGCTTTGTGACATATGTGTTGAATTGTCAGCTATAGTAAGTAAGGCCCTGTTGTAGAGGTATCAACCTCACCTTCCAATCATTATCAAACAAGTGATAAGTTTTAAAAACTTTAAAAACTGGCTCAATAGCTAAACTGCTGAACAGAGTAGATGATATTGTAAGAGCCAATCTGGTCTGGCCTTTCATATAAAATGAGAAATTTTAAAATTCATAACAGATTAATGCGGTAGCAAACATAACCAAATACAGCCGAATTGAGAAACTATTTGATTTTTTAAGTTGGTTAATAATAAGCAGTTATATATTTTTTGCCGCTGTTTTAGGTATTAGATCTCAGGATCAAACACAAGTTTTTAAATCTATTGTTACTTTTTTACTTTTAACTAACTCTTAGCACCAAAGGTTTGCTGGAAGAAAACTCTTTTTAGGGTTAAACTCGCCTATGCACTTGTCCTTTGTTAATACTTATTTGTAAATGTTTCTGTGTGCATCAAAAAATTAAAGAATCTATCGATTTTATGTAGGATTTCAGCAAAGTTAATTCATGCATATAACTCAATAGCTCATTGCAAACCCATACAAGTATCAATAATATTATAACCATGTGAATTGCATTATGTGATAACGTGAGTGGGTATTATTAGTTGGCCACAGTATTATGCAATACAATAGAATTATACCAATATCAGAGCCACAAAGGGCTTATAATGTAATACAATGTTATCTCTTTGCAAGTCAGGTAATAACTTAGATAATAGTAATGCAATTATCAACGTTATTATTCTAATTACTAGCATAAATAACAACCTCTCTCTCTTGAGAATGATTTTTAAAAGAAAATGTAAAGAAAAGTTCGAGTTGAGTACTCTTTTTTTGTGAGGTGGGTCTAATTGTTCTCATAAAAAAGTACATTTCTCGAATTTCGAACTTACTGTGATGTTCCGCTTATCACTACGTGCGTAGCGTGCTCGTAGCACCGTTCGTAGACCCTCTACGAGACTACGCTACCACCGCAATAAGCTGTGTTTTTACGGAAGTAATCTCTACGTAACGTTTATTTTTGCACGATTATTGTTTTATTACGCTAAGCTTATTGCGTCGTTAAACGAATGGTCTTTTTATTACCGAACTGGTTGAAGTAGGAATGTAAACTGATGAAATTATAAGTTTTAAGTAGGTATATTAATTTAGTATTTTATAGCTGTATGAACTAATTTAATAGGTAATAGGCTTAGTTATATTTCTGCAGTAGTTTAAAGGCCTGCGTATAGGCGATGGCCATGGCGATCAGTGAAATGCTGTCAAATATTGCTGTCATATTTGACAACGTTTCACTGATTACCATCGCAGAACGTTTAGATGTGCGCAAGGCTTAGTTTCCTGTTGAAAAAGTATTTATGTCCATTTTGAAGAACATAATACTAATACCTCAGTTGGGTTCCCAGAATAGCATACAAAACTTACACGACTGTCAAAATATGTAGCTGGATATTTTGGGAATAACGTACTCAACATATTCTCTCATTGAATAACTTACCATTAAATATGTAGTGGCATTCATAAAGTATGAATGATCATAAATAGAGATTGGGAACCCGCATTAGTGTGGTTTATACATTATCTTTATCAAAGAGAATATTTCACCGTTTATATATACGCGTCTTTTTCGGGTGGATTACAGATTAAGGGGTTTAAGGGTAATTTACTTCAATAAGTAGAATGGAACCCTTGACATGTGAAGGTAAACATTACATTACCGCACTAGTGCGTAATGACATACATTACGATTGAAATCGGTGAAATTAGAGACCTTTTACGAGCAAATGTGTTTTAAGTATTTAAAAACACATCGTATGAACATTGATATCTTATGGGGCTTCTAAACGGGCCATGTCCTGCAACTTGTGGCCGGCAACTATTGGTGTCCCTCTCTTACTCACATGTTAGACAGGGACACCAAATGTTGTAACATATTGCAGTGCAATATGGCCCTTCTACGAGCCGCTTTATGTAAATGTGTACAGTCAATATCTTTTTGCTTGTCAAAGTCTTGGAGGAAAAAAAGTCTTCTTTACTACAGTCAAAGTGGTTCGTTCTAGTATTCTTCTACTTTTTCACTCAGGCATAGACCTCTCTCATTTTGAGAAAGAACGATTCTGAGCCCTTCCCATCTACCGGCTTCCCGCGATGTGAACAATGTCGTCTGTCCAGAATGCCTTTGATGCTGTTTAAATCTAGAACAGATAACCTAGACTTACCATTTCCATGGTCAAGTAGTCCTTCAGGGTCGGAAGCCTCGTCCGCGACAGCCACCGCAGTCACTGCCAGCACCAACCACCACAGGCGAGCCATGGCTCCTGGGAACAAAAGTTATTAGATAAGCTTGATTGTTTTCTGTATTCAGTACACCTGTGTATTGCCTTATTAATAAATAAATATGATGGACAATCCACAACACACTATCTAGCCCCAAACTAAGCAGAGCTTGTACTATGGGAACCAGATAGGTGAAAATATGTATGTTGACAATCCACAACACTATCTAGCCCCAAACTAAGCAGAGCTTGTACTTTGGGATATAAAAAATAAAAAAATGAATAAAACTAATTAATAAAAACTACTTCAGTCGTTTTAGAAACGTGTGGTAACAAAAATTATTAAAGGCCTGCGCACATCTAGGCGATGGCGGTGGCAATCAGTGAAACGCTGTCAAATATTACTGTCATATTTGATAGCTTTTCAGATGATCGCCATTGCCATCGCCTAGATGTACTCAGGTTTAAGGCTTAAACTCACTCACAAACTTTCCCCATTTATAATATCCGATAATAAAATACTTCTACTAAATTTCACAATATAAAATTACCTATCAAAACTTTCCAATCCCAACAGTAGGCCTACTATGAGCTCTGTCTGGCTCTGTCTCTGGTTCTGGTTTTGATTCTGTGTGATTGCTCACCAGTGCATTATACTGTGTGTGTGTGACGTTTTGACGTAACATTTATTTAGTCAACACTCACACAGACGAAAAACCAGAACCAGAGACATAGCCAGACAGAGCTTGTAGTAGGTCTACAGGTTTAAAGTTAGTTCATTATGCCGTAAATAACCTTGTGTGGGATCATCTTTTGTAGGAAAGTCGTTAGAAACTGCGGTAAATAATGTCCTTTCCGGTCTTTCGGTAGCTTACAATAGAGATGAGATATAAAGGGAATTCACGTTTATAGTTTTGCAGCTTTCAGCAACCATTTCTCAGGTAAGTACTTTTATATGGAGGTAAGTTAAGACTTCATCTTGTACCAAACCCACATAAGGTAGAGAGGTGGTACGGTTGTAGGCAATAAATATTGCATATCGGCTTTTCCTCTTTCGTAGAGCGCTATCTCTTTCTGACGCACACTATATACGCTCTATGAAACCGAAATTAACCGATGAACAGTGAACAGTTAGTACATTTCAAAAACATTTTATTTATCACTGCTGTCTGTGCTACTGCTGGGGAAAGTCACTCCCACTTTCAATTCTCCTCGATCCTCGTCCGCGATCCTCGCAAAAACATATGACTAGTAAAAACTTCCCAACGAATCGCCCAAAATGCTAGAGTAAGTCCACACAGTAACAGTGAGTAAGCAGAGCTTGTTCTCGACGTTTGGCCCTTAGTTTGGCTCCTATAGTTACTTTTTAACGCTAGCCTAGTTTCAAACAACGGCAATGTCTGGTCTTGCAACCTGTCAAAGCGAGGTCAGCCTTTGTGAAGCTTCATCCGCTGCCATGATTTCTGTAGGACTAGCTTCTTCCTGTTTTAAGCTACGTGAGACTTTCATGTTTTGCACTAGTGAATAATTAGACTTTTTAAACGTTAGCCCATACATTTTAAGCTACGAACATACTATCATCTTTAAAAAAAAAAAATCTAAAGATGATAGTAACATTTGGGAACAATTAAAATAACAAAAGCTACCGTTTCCCGCCATTATACGAAGGGAGAGGTACAATTTTGCCAAAGATACATAAATAAATATCCTAGATATTCTTCACAATATCTTTGAACTTCAGCGTGACCTAGTTATAAATTTACAGAAAGATTCCCACTTAAAACTTCGCGGACAAGAATCCAACAAAAAACAAGAATTCCTTCCACTCCAAATAACTACAGCAAACCGATTAAGTTACTATAGCTCTTTGCATACTGATAAACCATTCTCAAAAGCAAGTGGAGCGTGCAAGGTTAAGCGATTCAGTAGTCGCCTTTGATGTGGGAAAGCGCACCCTTCAGTCCTCAGCATTCATGCCTTGCTTGTGCACTTATGTGGTGTACTTAATTCAATAGCATTCCGGTACACAGGTGCAGTGTACATGAGCCTTATGCAAGGCTCTTGCTAAGTTGGCTTTATAAGGCAAGGTTTGAAAACTAGGCAGACGCACTGAAATATTATTAGAAGATACATTTCAGCTTGTTTCAAAATGTGTCAAGGAGACTTTTTTTAGGCGCTTTAAGTCCTTTCACCACACTGGTTCGAAAGTATCAAGGCTATGATGAGAAGAAGAATAAGAAAAGGCAACAATTATTATTGTTGCCTTTGTTTGCTTAGCCCAGCGCCATTTTGTTTTTGTCCAGTTTGTGCTCGCGGCAGTCATCTCCATTCGTACTTTGAAAGTAATGAAATGAGTTAGTAATTTCCTCAAGATGACGCTTCGTTTTATTAACTAATTTAATTATTTGAGATTCGTTTTCTAAAAATAGTATATTTATACTTTTATGTATGTACACAAGGATACGCATCAGACTATACACTGCTAGCTCTTATGTCTTTGTAGTAAGCGTCATTTTACTTTGTTTTTAAGTAACTTGACGTGTACATGTATGAAGCTTAATTTGTAGATTGAGGAGAACATTCAGTTAAAAAAACAAATCATCATAAAAGCAAATGATTTCAGCTGATTCTTATTCCGTATAAAAAAGGATTAAATAGTAAATGAAAGCCAAAACGTTATATTTCAAAGCGTAGTTGCGGAGCGGAACGAGTGGCCATTTCGTAATAAAACGAACAATGGACGGTAACAAAAACTGCCATCATGCCTCGGTAAGTAAAACCACGGTGCTGGGATCGCAGTCTGTGTTATCTGTGGTACATGTGCCTGAATAACTTTAAAACGTTTTTCAATGTTTTTATATGGCGTTACATTAAGTTCTTCTCAAGTTTTGAATCAAATACTTTTTTTGTGGACGTTCGCCTAAGAAATAACTTGAAAAATATGCTGCTATATGATCTCAAGATTACCCAATAAAGTTGGAAATAAATTAAGCAGCAAAGGCCATTCATCTTTGCGCCTACTTTTTTAGGAAAGCTACTAAAGCCAATAAAGAAACGCCTTTAAATGAACTCTGTTGACCTCTGGCATGCCCAATTGAGTTAATCGGATACAATGTATCTTTCAAGTCAGAAATTCAACGAATTTACGGTGACAAAAGTATTTGATAAAAATATACTAAGCGTTGAAAATTTGCTATTTTCCATTTTTAATAGTAAATTATCTGTTTGCAAAAATTGATCCTTACCAACAACAGAATCTACTGGTTCAATAATACAGGGAGTAATTTGTTAAAGAAATCTTTTAGAATACAATATAACACCCAGACAGAGCACAAACATCTATGTTCAGATTTGTTCTCGGTGGAGATCGAACCCACGACCTGCGGCGCAGAACGTAGGGCTCTACTGCCAACCGAGCCGTGAGAGAGTCAGTTTTTTGTTAGAAAGCTGCGTAAAAAGTACTTATTACTTGTTAAACCTCGATAAAACTCTGACTTGGTAATTTCAGTAAAAAAATATAACATGCAGCCAGCTTTTTTCATGTTTTATGGTTTAAGTAGAGAATTTATGAAGTCGTCATGTTTATTAACGTGACTTGCAATAATATTCGCATAGCTTTACCGCACACGCAATTTAAAACCGAACACTGCTCAAGTGTGTAGGCCGAACAATGAGTGAAGAGCTTTGGAGCTTGATCAGTCGAGCGATCCATCAACATTCTTTTTTCAAAGATCAGTGAAACATTGTCAAATATCGTTGTCATATTTGACAGCGTTTCACTCACAGAGCACCAAACACGCTTTTGCTTACGCAAAGGTTTCACTGGTCGTTGTCATATTCTGAGATTGCTACCGTAGAACGCTTAGATGTGCGCCACCTCTCAATATTAAAGCCTGCGCACACCTAGTTCGCTGGCGGTAGCGATCAGTGAAACGCTGTCAAATATTCGCTGTCAAATCTCAAATCTGACAGCGATATTTGACAGCGTTTCACTGATCGCTACCGCCAGCGAACTAGGTGTGTTCGGGCCATTACACTACGCATTCCTTACAAAATATATACTTTTTATGAAACTCCTTGCTGATAGGTTTCCAACCTCCTTGATACAAAACCTCTCGAAAAAATCTGATGTAAATGGCATCAAGGCGACCCATGAACCTCAAACTTTTGGATAAGTATCCATTTATCCATCTGTGACTTAGTTGTTCTTGTTTGTTTGTTTGCTCTTCTCTACCTACCTAAATATACTATTCTCTACCTAAATATTATTAACATAAATAAAGTAGAATATTCCGCGTGCGAGGCTGAAGTGGTAGGCATTCATTAACTCTTTGACGAGGGTTGCCGATAGCCACAGCTTGTATCCAATTTATGCGATGTAATTTGCCGCCATGTCGATACCTACCCTTATAGATGGGGAAACTTTGGTTTAATGGGTTGTTTAAATTGTTTGAAAATACAAATATAAACTATCATCATCATCTTAAATAACTTGCTCTCACCTCAAGGCCTGCGCACATCTAGGAGATGGCGATGGCGATCAGCTGAGACACTGTCAAATAAGAAAGCAATATTTTACAGCTTTCTTATTTCTTTTAATAGCTTTTCAAAGCCAATGACCGACTTAATATATCACTAGACATGGGCAAAATTGACCGAATGAACAGATGCCATTAATTAAGAAGGAAATAGAAAACATGGTAAAATATGCTGCTTTATTTTTCATTCTGAGGTAAAATATTGTGAAAATATACGTAACCCAGTGGAGTAATAAAGCTACAAAACCTGCGAACAACTCGCCCAGTGCTCAGAACAATCTTCATTATCTTGAGTTGTTCGGGGGCAGAGCAATTTCCTGTAATTCGTTCGTACTCATAAATTTATTACGAATAGTTGGAGCTGTGGAAGTGTTTCAATTTAAAACAACCCTGTTTCAATGTAATAGCTTTCATTTTGTCTTACAATGCGTTATGACGAATTCATAGAGTAGTAGCATATTGATCCTGGAATGATAAAATAACTTAGAAAATGAGCAACCCTCAGATATCAGACAATGAAAAAGTTGTTAAACGTATCTGATTATGATGGGATTTAACTATAGTAGGATGTTGTAAATGATTTAGACAAATAAAGATACAGTACTACAAGTTTTTTAAATACAAAAACAATAGCTAAGCTATCTGTAGATTGTTGCAAACGATTTAAAGATAGCAGCACAGCAAAACTGATCCAAACCAACAACAAAATATTCAACATCATGATTAGGTGTGGTGACACAACTTTTTAATAGGTACGAAACGTACCCAATCAACACGAAAATTCTGATTAATTAAGTCGAAGACAGCCGTCGGTATACTTCTCGCTAGTATACGTTGACCTTTTGAAAGATACGTCTGTCTTTCCAAACACCTTTAGATAACTTGGAAGTATTCAAGACAAGAGTTTATAGGTATCATCTAGGTAAAGATCGCGGGAAGTCGGTGGATTAAAAAAGCTCAGAATAGTTCTTCCTGGAATTGTGTAGGGGAGGCCTATGTCCAGCAGTGGACTTTTTTAGGCTGATGATGAGGTAAACGTGCTACTCCGTATACCGCATCATCAATTAACAGGAGGTGATATTGCGGTCCAACGCAAACTTATAAATTGTAAAAAAACATTCGAAAACACTCAACTTATTTATCTAAGGTCACGAGCAACTATCCTGGAGCACGTTTTTTATACTTAAAAATTTGCCCAACTGGTTTTCGTGCATAAGTAAATACATCGACACATCAACGGTTGTCTTCGCCTTAAACGGTTCTTTTAGACGAAAATCCTGATTGAAACTGCTCGTTCACTTATCTCTCAAAATAACAGCGATCCGTTTAATTAAATTAGAAAAAAACTCGGGTGAAGTTGAGGCCATTGTCTCATTATGTTTGCTTTTAATTAAATTCTCTTGTATATACGGCGCCCGGAGGCCTCGGTTCGGGATGAGCAGAATTAATGGAACTTTAGATTGTACAGTTCAGTTATGACAACTCATTGTTTGTTTAGGTTCTGCTTTAAAACAAAGTAATGTTATTTTATAGTACTTAGTCAACTCCAATTAGGACGCACCCGATGGACCGAAACATTGTTAGGATCGCGAGAAGTCAGTTAGTTAATGGAGAGGGCTCAGAATCGTTCTTTCTGGAAATGTATACCTATACAAGGTGTATCAAAATATGTGTACTATCCTGAAGGGGGGTGAATTTCCACCCCCCGGGGAACAACTTTTGTTCAACGACTTTCCGAACTTCGATTGGTATCTCTGAAAAAAACTGCAATGAAGTTTCAACATTAACAGCTGACTTTATACAAAGTGACAACCCTAAACTCAGCTACAGAGGTAGTAGGTAGTAGTAGTAGACCTACAGAGGTAGTAGGTCAAGGGGTCAAGGGGTTACAAGGATAGGGTTGTCAATTTATTTAGGCATTATGAAATTAAATATTTTTGTATGGGAAACTGAAAATAGGAATTTTTAATTATCTCCCCTCCACAACTGATCACCATTGTGGTCTGAAACCCCCCACCTTCGCATAGTACACATATTTAGATACACCTTGTATACATTTTCAGAAAGAACGATTCTGATTCTGACTTAGCCGCCGCGCTTAGGTTATGCCTATAGGACTATACTATATATCCAGAAATTAATTTCTTCAGGCTGATGTTGATAGTCAACTCTGAATGTTGACTATCAATAACTATTCGGTATGTAAAAAGCCACTGTCATAGGTACCAGCTTCTTTGCTTGGGTAATCATCATCATCATCAAACTGAAGAAGTCCACTACTGGATATAGGCTTCCCCTACATATTTCCAAGAAGAACGATTCTGAGCCGTTTCCATCCACTGACTTCCCGAATTTTAAACAATGTTCTTGACAGTGTTTTTGGCTGTTCAATGGTGTTGCTTGGTTTATTCTAAAATAATTATGAATTCAATAGAATGTCTTTAATGTTGAACTCTTTTAACACACAAGTTCTTAAGGACTATCTTACGGACACACAAAAAAAAGAGAGAGAGAAAATTATTATAAAAATGTATTTAGAGGTTACACGTGTGTACGTGAACACCAGGATTTGTTTGATATAAATGAGGAGGAAACCAAGAATGATAGCCATTAGGTCAGCGGCATGATTTAACGCCTACAAAGCCTTGAATGGAGCGGTAAATCACAATGATTCGTTCAGCAGAACAAAGAACACCGATTTGGAACCATTTCCTCAAGGTAATCCATTTAAGGTCCTTACAGAAGCTAAAGGTCTGAGATTGAAAGGTCATTTCTCTTTACCAAAAAAAGTTCAAACGTAAAAACTGGAAAGTTTTTTGGAATTTTGTTTATTGATACAAAATCATGGCTTTTAATCACTAAAAAAAATCGGTTGTCTGTAAAGTCGGTTTACTGACGATAGTTGATCGTGACAACGTCATCAGCGCGGACGCATCGCTCACTCAAGTATAGGAGAGAGACATAGATGTCGAACGCTGCCGAACGCGGAGGCCGATTGTGCCTCTTTGTCGCTCGTTCCGCGCTCTCGCTTGCACTTCAAGCCTTAAATGGAACGCCTACACTGGAATAGATAAAATACACGTTTCCCGTACTATATTCAAAACGTAGTTAGCTCTTGGTAGTGTACACTTTGTAGGTTGTTCCTAATATTTATTACGGGGCGTAAATAGAAACACATTTCATAATAACACGCCTAGCACTACGTGTATGCTAAAGTTATAATTATCAAGCTGGGAACCTGCTCCACTTTCCTACATGTTTAATCAAATAAACACTATTTGAATATTAGGTACAGTGCGTGACTGAAAGTCCTTTGTAAATCTACATGACCGAGAAGTTACATTTCGTATCCTGAAATTCGATTAAAGTGCGATTTTAATTCTTTGAATTTGATAAAGTGTTTTTTTTTAATTTATTTACCAATTTAGTGTGTTAATTCTTTGTTTTCTTAGCACCTATTTGATACAAACAAACAAAACAGCGTAAAACCGCATGGCGAAAAACTTGTGAAGCAAATTCAAACTCTTTATTCAATACACAAACTAGAATCGAGTTTTGATAGATTTCTAAACTCCGCAAAACTTCCAACGGGACCATAAGTACTCAATTTCAATTCTATACATACATACTTGTTTACATAGTCATCAACTCAGCCCTAGCTTTTGTTTTGATTCCTCTTCCCTGCCCCTAGCACTAAAGATGAAACCAATCTGATGAATTAAAAACTTCTTGCTCGAAGGTTTATGTTAGTGAGAAAAGGGAGACCAAAGAGTTTCAAATTTAATACAAACTCGTGCTAACTTTTTATAGACCATAGACAGTAGCTGCGAATAATGAGAAAATAATGCTCTATAATCTGGACTTATCCCGAGACCCTTCCGGGATGAGCATACATTACCCGAGGTTTTAGATACCCAAGCTTCATAACTCAGTGAGGTACCGCTGTCCGGTATAAAATACTCTAATCTACGTGAAATGAATATCATTTCATATGCGGACTCCTTTATTTCGCACATCAACAACATTCTATTTTCAAAGTAATTATAACTGGAATTAATCCTATCGACGTCCATAGCAACTGTGCTCTACACTGAAGTTGGATGTATTTGCAGTTTATGAAAAGCTAAATGAAAGCAGTAAGCTAAATTCCATATTCAGCTAAACGCATATCTATTTGCTAAGCGTGGAAAAGCAAAGCTAACACAAATATACCGGTTACTGAGAAGCTGGAGCGCAAAACGCTATGAGCGTATAATAGCTACGAGTTGCTACGCCGTAGAGCGCTACGTATCACAGCCCAGTAAGGACATTGTTTCGCCAACACTGCACGTAGCGACAAGAGCCTCAAGCCCCTGGTTCATTATACCCTGCCTTCTCGTGCGGATCTGAAGCGCTCTCGGCCCTCGCTCCGATATCGATTGAGGGATATTAAAATTTCACTTTATAGCGGTTGTGCGATTTCATTGAAACGCTCGCTGCTCGTTAATGAAGAAGATATAAATAAAACTCGAGCTAGAAAATTGTATTTTACGTTCCATTTTTAACTTCATAGAAGAAATGGGTATAGGGATAAAATTACACTGCATTCAATTTAAATAGATCCCTTCTCTGATAGACTGAATTATCACAAATACTCGAAAACTCTAGCTAGAGGTACTTTGAGGGTGACTTCTTGTGGGGTATAAGCGGTCAGTAAGAAATGGTTTTCAAACACACGAATTTAACTCAAACGCGCTTTTTCTGAGCATAAACAAACTATTTCTCTCGCGACTTAATAGAGTTTACAAGTTATGTTGAGGTTCAATTTTCTTGCGAACATGTCATAAAAGAAAATATAAAGCCTTTCCTTAAAGTTCGTGTCCTACGAGCACTTTATTGGTAAATATCGTGACGCGAATGAATTTCTTCATGAACATTGAACAAAAACTTCTCTTTGTAACAACTCACAATGGGCATTTAAAACTTTTATTGAACCTTCATTTCAGGTAGAGTTTTATATTTCCCGTCAATAATTTTACCACTTGTTGAACCAAGCCTTCGATTCGCAAACTGCACTTAGCTTTTAACCGATTTTATTGAACTGTTTTTAGTTTTCTTGATTCATTATTAGATTATTTTGTTAAAACGATGATATTTTAGACTTACTTAACGAAATAAAGCTTACAACGTAGATTAAACCGTTTTAAGTTAAGTATAGCTCTCCAAACGGATGAGCCTAAATATTTAAATTGTTTGAAAAAATATATTTTTCTTGAGTTTAGATTAGATTAGAATTTTTTTATTGGACAAAAAACAAGTTAACACGCGAACTTCAGGCTATAGCATTTTCAACCATTACCCATCGATTTTAGACCTTGTGCACATCTAGTCTAGTGAAACGCTGTCAAATATGACAGCGATATTTGACGGCGTTTCACTGATCACGACCGCCGCACGCTTTTACTGCCATTTTTCTGCTGCTGTTTTTATATTTCTACTGGACATTTTAAGCCCACAATGCAGTATGCAAGAGCAAGCACGTCAGTTAGGACTCGCCTGGTCACTATGTTTAATCTGTTTGGCTAGCTCTGTAGACCGACAGAGAATTTCCAGCTTAAAGTTTAACTGAAGCTTTCAAACAATTAAAGTTATTTGAGGGAGGAATTGAACAATGAGCTAGAAATTGAAGGATGTTTTTGCCCAACATTTACATAGTGCTTTCAGTCTAGAACTAATTGTAATTTACAGGAATAGCATAGATTATTAAAAAAAATATGAATTACTACCGTTTTTCATTATAACCCAAAGTCAAAATGTAAAGTATTAGAAGAGATCTTTGTATAGGGCTCGTCCGGAGAAGTACTACCTACCACCATGCTTATTTTTGCCGTGAATCAGCATTGCTGTGTTTCGGTTTGAAGGGTGTGGGTGCCGGTGAAATTACTGGCACCGGTCGCCATAATCATCACGCTAGATGTGATAAAGGCTTATAAATAACTGTTGATTTGATTTTGAACTTATGAAAGTAATTAAATATACTCTATCTAAGTAACATGGTTTAATCTATCCCATTTATACAGCCTCAGCATTGTTTTAAAACGCTACGGTACACTATCTAGTGTGTAAACACATCAATTATGGCTACACCGCACAGTTACAGCGACACTGTGTCCACGTTTAATCTGTTTGTCCCCAGCTGCGTAGGCCCGTGTTTACTGCCTGCGAGCGTTTTCTGTTTTAGTTCAAAATTGCTTTTAGAACGGCGGAGTTTTCATAGGTATTATACTTAAACTTTTCACTAGTCATATTACTTAGCCTTGGAGTGTATATGCGGTGGTGGGGTGAAGACATATTTGGCTAAAAGAAAGCTCGGATTTGAAAGTGTTTTTTTCCGTTAGAAATTTGATGTTAGGCAGACGTTTCCATAGCCTGAGAATATTTGTCGCCTCGGTCGTGAGGTTTTAAACTATTTAAAATAAATTTGTTCGGAGACTTAAGACAAGGCTAATATAGACGGTTGCTATTTTTTAAAAATCCACAAAATATTCATAGTTTAATACATTGTTGGGGGTTGGGCAAGGTAGATAGGTACTCATTACAAAAACCTGTTATCATTAATACAACACGCGATGCAGGTTGTGAATTTTAAATTCTTACCACAAGCAGCCTTGAAGTGCGGCCTTGGCCAGCGTGGGCTAGTACCTTGACACGGACGAAATATGCAAAAGCTCATACGGAGGATCGATAGTACCTGACACAGAGTAATGTCAGATTTGACGTGACCTTCGTGAGGGTGGAATGTAATTATGAGGAGTTTCATGAAAAGTCGGAAATAATCAAAGTCGAAAAAATATGATTTGTACCTACTCGTTGTGAATATTGATAAAAGGTAGAGAGAGACCAACCTAGAGTAAAACCGATGAGTTTTAGCCAATTCTGCATAATTTGAATCGAAAATACTTCTTTCAGCTTCATTTTTTCTTCTCTGTCAGAATTGTGTTGTTATCCTACCGTAGCCTATTAGGCCTGCTCAAATATATACATTTTACTAAATAGCACGGTCAGTCTTTATAATAAACAGAAATGCCACATTGTCTATATTCGACTTCGTGGGTTTTTTATGCCACCAAATCAAGTGCATATACCTCCTACCTACACCTATCTACCTACTTGGGTTTCTGCCTATTCTAGCTACCTATCTATTATAGTGCTTACCAATGAAGTATCTACCTACTTACTAGGTACCTATTATAGTTACCTAAAAGCATAGATATTTAATTGCTACATACAATGTAACTGACGTTTGGCAAAATACAATTTCATTTTATTTCATTTCGACTATTAGAATGTGTAGGCACTTTTATTCCTCTCCCTATGTAGGCACAAAACTTCACCATACATAAAAGCGATGTGCTCTTCCAGCTACATCACGACATAATAGAAGCTGTCGGCCTGCCCACTCCGACGGCAGTGGATGCCAGTCCAATAGCCGCGCGGAAATTGAACGGCAATATTGCCACGGATTTTAGAGATAGCGTTGAAAACTCGAGAGGCAATTTATTTTAGATGTAGGCCTTATAGTCCAGTCATTTAGTATTTTTACTTGGAAAGTTTTCTCGGAGTTTTGAAAACTGGTAATTTTATAGATTTTTTCAATTATGTTTGCAGCTCGCACCGCCATTTTTTCAATATGGCGGTGCGAGCTGCAAACATACGAGGTGGCAAAGTTGAAATTTGGAAAGAGCATATCAAAATCTATAAAATTGCCAATTTTCAAAACTCCCAGAAAACTTTCCAGGTAACCTCTATTTTTTCGACTAAATGACTGTACTATTACTTAGGTACTTCTTTTTTTAATAGAAACATGGTTATTAATTTCTGCAGTAACTTATGTACACATGGTAGATTTCTATATACTTACGGGTTGTAGATATTATTTATAGTAATGAGACTATAATACTAACTATAAAGGGACGAAAAAATGGCGGAATGTTTTTGACACCTGTCAATTATTCAGCCTGATTCAGACACGTAAATCCCTCTCGTAGAGAGTATTATATTCCTTGCGTAAATCATTCAACGATAATACCCATTCATTCACTAAACGAAAAACTAAAATAGACTTCCAAAGAGGTTGGTTTACATTCCATTTCACACGAAAGAATACCTTTTCCCCGACTTTCGTTCTCTATCTCAAAGTTAACCTAGATAGGGATACAAACCCTCTGTTACATCGATAAAGAGCACCCTCGCGCTGTTGTATCTTCGCTTTTGTTAACATCCCGACAAAGTAGCCGGCTTTCGGTAGATTTATTAATTTTACTGGCGTTCACATCTCTAGTAGGTTATTAGAATTGAAGTATAGAGTCGAAACTCCTTTGTGTATAAAGTCGAAATAAATTTGTAGTTTCGATCTGCTGACTATTTGTAAAAATCTGTCTAATACGGCCTTCTCAGTAGTTCTGCCTTCTGCGCCGTAGGTCTTGGGTTCGATCTTCACCGAGATCAGATAGATCAGATATTTGTGTGGTGAACACATATAATTATGTTTGTTCTCTGTCTGGGTATTATGTTATGTAAGTATACTATGTATATGATTTACAAAAAAATGTGGATAAGTATTGTATTTGCTATCTGATTCTCATAGTACAAGCATTTAGCATTAAAATATGTTAATTGTAATGACGCCAGCGTCTTGGGGATGCTTCCGTTTTGTGCTGATTTGGATCAGTTGAGCCATCTCTAGATCGTTTGTAACGGTCTGCAGATAGCTTAACTATTTCTTATGTATTTTGTACACGTTGTAAATTTCTTTGCTTTATTGTAAGTTTCTTTACGTAAATCAATAAATATTAGTCACTAAAAATCTGCTGTTACAGAAAACATTTGAGATGACGAAATCTCATTTTCACCTTTTGCTCCATTTTTCGATTATTCAGGCTGAGAATAAACCTTTGATTATGTAACGAAAGGAAAACGAACAAGAAATTTCTTTAAAGGAATTTCATCTTCAAAGTTCGTGCTCTTCCATAAAAAGCGTTCAAAAACGCCGATTTAATGTTACCGTTGATATTCGAGAGCAGATAGATTGGAGCAGGCCATAACTCAATTAGGCGTCGCACTGGGGGTAATCAACTCAGGCGGTCGTTTTGTGCAAATTGTGAGTTTAAACATCGTTCAGTTACGAGGTTCCCAAGTTTAGAGGCGGAAAATATGATTTTGTAAGCGCATGCATATTGCATGGCAGGCTGATAAGGCTGCGTTTTTAGTCAAAGGCAAAAATGGATTTATTCAGCAGTATCACGCTTATACGTCTTAAACTACACTTTTAAGACCAAGCCTAGAACAACAGGCAACAAACTACGGCTTGGTTTCTACCGTTTTCGCCAAAAAAAGTTAAAAAGCTTTCGAGGTTTAAAAATATTAGACAAATTTTTACGGTTGTTTCACGGTGTACATCGCCTTAAAAACAGCAAACACTCTTCAATGGCAAACAATTACGTGGATTCACCAAAAATAAAGACTTTTTAAATGACAATGGGGTCAAGCGTACGTTCGATGCCTGTAAAGGGCTCAAGGGGTGCGAGAGCCCTTCAGCGATCGTTCAGCACAGCCATTCCACAGCCTACACAAAACAGCTAACTCACTACCAATGAAACACTATTGTGACATTAATTATCGTCTTGACATCTCTCTAGTGATCGTGAAAGGATTTTATGTACGCCTCAAAGAGGTTCCTTTCGTGCTCTTGACACATATGCTGACATTTAAAAAATGCACACTAGACTCAGCGCTAGAGAAATCTGAAAAAGAAGGACTAAAAATATATTTCTCTTTTTTTACCCTGTTTTTTCTTTCTTTCTTTCTTTCTTTTTTCATATTGTCCAATCACGAAACAACAATGAAGAAATCGAACTTGCATTGCGTTCAATGCAAGTCCAAATTTGTTATTTTGAGATTATTTCAAATCAGTTTTTTTACATTTTTCACCATCTGTCATACGCAGTTATCTTGCGCGAATTTTACAGCCTAAGCTGCAGACGTGAAATTTCGGTGGTATATTTATCTTGATGCATGATGGTTTAGCAAGAAGCGAAATTCTTGAAGTTAAACGATTAGAATTTTTTTATTTTTACATGGACAAATTAGATAAGTTAAGAGTTGAACGAATGAAGGTAAATTCTTGGCATATTTATGTGTACCTGAACTGAAAATGTTTCCGCTTTTGAAAAGACTTCAGTTTAAGGGCTTTTTAGCTGACTCCAAATAAAAAGGAGGAGGTTGTATTTTTTTTACGTTTGTTAAAGCTTTATTTCGTCATTTATGAGCAGATGTGAAAAAATATTTTTTATCTGAAGGTAAA
The DNA here is from genome assembly GCA_939531255.2 of Thera britannica. Classification (NCBI taxonomy): domain Eukaryota; kingdom Metazoa; phylum Arthropoda; class Insecta; order Lepidoptera; family Geometridae; genus Thera; species Thera britannica. Next base: position 2,603,013 of record OW618037.2, read on the forward strand.
CTTTCATATCAGTTCCATAGAAACTTCATCAAAATCGGTACAGTCGTTTGGCCATATCATCGGTTTCTCAAGTTTTTTTAACTAATATTATTAGTCATCCCAATCTTACGGCAGAATCATCGACAAATATTTGAAATATTTATATAACTCAAATTTTTGCTCCCAATATTTGAGTTAAATCGTGAAACTGGCCGTAAATACACCATTCATCCAGGCGTTCCTTTGTCTGTGCTACAGACGTCAATTAAAGGTCTTCCTTTCTGAAAAGCAAGACTTAGTGGGTACTAAACGTGCTCTCCACCATAAAAACTCGCTAAACTTTAAAAGCCCTCCCAGCTTCGCATACCCCCCTCTTAAAAGCCCCCATAACCACCCCCTCCTTCCGCTTTTCCTCCTCAAATTGGCTCACTAATTTTGTTACGTGTAATAGGCTGGTCTGTGTACCAACAATTAGTCGCAATAAGATTATTAGGAACGGAAGCGAATATGTTGGAGGTAGTGATAGGTAATGGAGGCGTCTTTACCTATATCTGAACAAAACGTGCATATTTTGCATATTATATATGCAAAATATGAAAAATATCAAAGTGTTCTTGAAGGTCTAGCAGAAGAAATATCGCTTTCATATTTGACAGCAGTTCACTAATCGCCACCATAGAGCGCTTAGGTGGTTTAGCCCCTTTGCACCGGTGTGTGATATCGCGCAAGGAGGCGGATCAGCTCGCACGACACACCATGGGAACGCCGAGGTGCGCGGTAGCACAGGAGCCCTTTCTGTGTGCGTTGCCGTGCGTCGTCGTCGGCTGTGCGTGATGATCTGCAGAACCACGCACCGTAGGAAGGCAGCGTAAGGCTTATCATGGAAATTAAAAATACTTTTTTACTCAAGCCCGAAAACTAGGGTTTTATAAATTTGAGACCTTTGTCTGTTTGTATCTGTCTGTTGCCTCGTAGCTCCGAAATTTTCTCCGATTAAAATGCAGTTTTTTAACCATCTCGTATGTCTAATACGTTTGTATTTTGGAGGGGATTTTTTAACTAATTATCAAACTGTTGACATTATCGCGACAGAATAATAACTTCGAATTTTTAAACTAGTTGAAGGTAGGTGACAAGAAAGAAAACCATGGTATAACAGCAATATTGAGTCGTACATCATCAAACATTCAGCGTGTAGTCACTAATTTGTTGATTGCTTTGTAACGACTCCATCGAACACTTCATTCATTATGAAATGATTGGAGTGAGGGGAAAATGAATTTAATTTCAATCTTTATTGATAGCTCTATCAATATTTATTAGGATTATTGATACATTAGTAGCCTATAATTTTCTTTTTATACAAAGGAGTCGCCTTACTAAGTTGGGTTGGCCACACTAGACACATTACATTTATTTGTACCTACTAGTGCTAATGCCTTTTATTTCAAAAGAATCAGCATCTGAACCACAAAATAACAAGCAACCCTAGACAATAGGCAACAAATATTGCACATCGGCAAATTTCGGCTATGTAGGGCGTAGTGTGCGTCAGAAAGGGATAGCGCTCTACAAAGCCGAACAGCCGATTTGCAATATTTATTGCCTACAACCGTATTATGGTTTGGAGCTTTAAAATAGCTGGCCTTCCGTGCTAGTTAAAAAGCTAATCATTTCATTCAAGTTTCATCAGGTCATTAAAAAAAACTGTTGTTGCACCTACACTGACCTAGCTATAAGACGTTTTAAAGTGATCCTTGTGATTTAGGTAAATGATTATTGACAAGACGTTTCAAAATACCCTAACTACGTAGGTTACTCATACACAACACAAATCAATGCTTTATCGGAAGCTTTTTGCTAATTATTTATATAAAGAAATCTAAAAATAGCATTTTAATGATCAAGGAGAAAGCTCCGTCGTTATTTCGGATTTATAAGGAAACCCGAGGTGAGTATCGAATTATACTGATTGGGGATCAAAGCAATTAGAGCATCCTCATTATGTAGCTACAGATTAATTTTACTTAGTCAACAAAAAAGCAGGTTATCTATTCAACGTCTATTTATTTTTCGTGGCCCGAAAATTTTGAACAGTTTTATAAAAATATGGATGTGAACTTAGCAGATTTTTGAGATTGTCAGATTGTCCAGTATAAAAATGTCCATTCTAAAAATGAACAAAAGTACTTTTCGTGAAGTAATCAATTGGACGCAAGTTTTTTTTTTTCATTTTAATCCCAAAAGAAAATAAAACACGAATTTATCCTTTGTTTAAACTGTTTTCCCATCGATAGCAAACCTAATTTTTTTATTAGGTGCAAAACATTGTTACAATCATCTTTTCTCCAAGTTAATGTTTTAGACGAGTAAAATAAGATTGCGTTCGTTAAAACGTTTTTGCTAAAATTCCGTGTCATAAAGGTATTTTTTCTATGAATTCGCAACCATAATGTTATATGGTTTTGTAAACAGCTTTTCAATGCTTATTTCCTTGTAAAGCATATTTCTTCATATGATAAGTATTTCCCTGGAAAACACGAATGAAAGAAATATCGAATACCTGGAAAAATAAGCCCCTAAAATGTACAAGCTTTTTTATATTAACATTTATTGATACAAAGAAACTTACAATTGAATAGCTTTCATAAAAAAAAGAATATTAGTAGAGCTTATATTGTAATAAAAACTCTACTAATATTCTTGTGAACGTTTACCGTCATTATTATTTGAAAATCAGGTAATAATCATTTATCTGCCAAACAAAACAATGTTAATGCTAAGAGGCCTTATGGCTTTTAGCTGAATCTACCACCCAATCATTCAAAGATGCAGTGCTATTTATAACGAAAACTGTCAGTAAAATGTGTAACTCAACCAACACAATGACCAAAAATATTATTTGTATTTTTAACATGGATTTACTCTGAATACGAACTATGTTTTAGCAGTTCCATTGTTCTCATAAACAAATACAAATAACTAAACCAGGTGAAGCATGGTTTGAAATATAAATGTGTCTTAAATTAGCTTACCTTCAGATCTTCCTTTTCGCATTTACTCCTTCCACATGCCCGGTTACCACACAATGTATAAACCTGCGAGATAGATAAATAAATGTGTGCGAGCTCGCGGCGCGCGGGGAAACGACTGACGCTGGAGCGAGCGAGGAACCCTGCCACCGCCCTTTCGCACTCCGCCGCGAAACCTTATGGATTAGGTAAGGGACAGAGGGGAGAATAATTTGCTTCTTATTTTTCCCAAAGTTATCAAGTGTCCAAGTTGAGTTGTTGCATCGATTTTTGCGTAAATAAGCATTTTTCAAAAGCTGAACTTTTACAGACATCGCTTACTCATATTAATAATTTATGAATCTCTAGGGTGGTTAGTTCCACAGTTATGAAGCAGCTATTTATAAAAAAAAAGCAGCCAAGTGCGAGTCGGACTCGCCCATGAAGGGTTCCGTAGCATCAAGTAACATAATATAATGGTTCTTATAGTTCGTCGAAAGGTAAATTGCGGTTTAAGATTTATGACGTATAAAAAAAAACTACTGGCTAGATCTCGTTCAAACCAAATATCGTTGAAAGTTTGCATAGTAATGTACAACATATATTTTTATTGCCATTTGGCTACGGAACCCTAAAAAGGGATTCCTCGCTTATTTAATAAAAACAAAAGATCTTTTTAGTCTTTGCCCGCCTCCGGGCGCCCACCCTGAGCGGCGGAGTTTCATTTGATATGTAGCGCGTCGCTTCCTGAAATTAAAAACATATAAAATCCGGTTTGTGTTCAGAATTTTAATACGTTTTCAGATAAGACAAAACTATTAGATCTATGGTTGCTAGCTGCCAGGCGATGGATATTCGATATCTATAATTGATGTATACCTTGATATATAGGTATGGTATTTGCTATGTTGCGCGGAAGCGCTCACCCTTTTCAGACCTTTGTTTCATGCACTATTCATATTTTTCATAATTGAACCCTTTCAGGCTTCTTTCTATTGTTCCTTTAAATTGCTGCAAACAATTATTACGTACCTACCAAATCGAGAGCATTTTGCATGTCAGATCATAAATTGTGTCTGAAAATTAAAAACTATAACTAATAAAGTATATGAACATATCACTGGCATCTTTTGACTTATAATTCGGATAAAAACAGAATTTGTTCATAGCAGTTTTCATTATTTGTATTCCTTGTCTTCAATTCAACATTCATAATTATGAGCAGTCCAATCAAAGACTTTCTTCTCTTGATATTTTCAAATAGTTTTGTGTTCTGTCTCTATCACTTGTATAACAAATGAGTGAGAAGGTGTTGTGTTCTGTATTAGATCCTAATAGAAGGAATTTGCGGTCACAGGTTCGTTGGACTGTGAAACTTCCACAATAACTGTCTAAGTAGGTATTCGATGTAGGATAGGGATGTAATAATGGTTTTCCATTAGCGAGGACATCGATAAGAGTATTTATCGAGCCAGTTGGAAATTAAACTTTACTGTCTCGTGGTTTCATTGACACTAAAAAATGTAAAAATCTTTTCACATAATATTCAAGACACTACAGCGTTAGAGCACACATGCCACTATTTACGGGGCGCTGAAGTGCCCTGGGCAATATTTTAAAATTAGATGGGGCTTGCCCCATACCTAAACTATCGTTCTTATCAGCCATGCAAACGTAAGTTCTTCCTTTCATTTCAGAAAGCAACACTGCCTAATTCCCCAATCACTACGAGACGCCTTACTATAAAACGCAGCTCACCCGTACCGCAAATTTTGACTGACGCCTGACGCCACGTCTGCCACCTTTTTGTATGGAAAAACGAAAAGCACCCCTAGCCGACACTTACAGAACTTTTTGTTTTTCACATAAAAATTGGGTGTACTGCACACCACACCACACTGTCAAAAGAGCGTACGACCAACCTGCGATATAGACTGTTCCTTTGTTACTCAAGAAATGCCTACCATCAAACAGTGTAATTTTGTGCGGCTGTGTGATCTCAAACGGCGAAGGAAAAATTCACACATCCGTCACACATTTTCAAAAGAATCAAAATCAAGTACCTTTTTGATGAAATATCTAAGTACATAGGTATAACAGTCGTGAGAGACTATTTTTATATTTTTTAGCAGTCTCAAAGAACTGTTCAGTGAACAAACCCCGTAATTCCAGTTACCCTGCAAATAGCTGTAGAAAAACTCCAGCAAAGTTCCATTGAGCTGTAGAACTCGACTGAGAGCGCGTTCACATCATCTGGAATATCTATGTCATAGAACTGAAACTCATAAGCTGGACCGAAATTGTGTAAATGTGACACGAGGTTTTGATATCTATCTTGTAATAAGGCTAAATTATTTACAACAGAATATGCATTCTTTACAAAAACTATCATTATAAAACTTTAAATTAATCAAATAAAAAACTAAATTAAAAAAAACAATGGCCTAGAAAATATAATAATTAACTTTGTTTTCCGCTTGTAGGTATTACAGGTAAAAAACAGAGTTCAGATGCACAAAGTGCCTTTTGGGCACATTGTAACCTAAATAATTAAAAAATATAAAGATATAGAGTAAAATGAATTCATCTTAAAATATTATCTTAAATGGCACCATGTGCTCGCGACCTGGACCTCTCAGATAAAGCCTAGAAATTGTAAAACCTATAGAAGTCAAGTATTTGTCATCGGATTTTCTTTATCTAAACAAGTAGTTCTCGTATTTTCCGTTGTAATACTATTCGTCCGGGGAATTACAACCACCATGCCTATTTCAACCGTGAAGCAGCATTTCTGTGTTTAAGTTTGAAGGGTGTGAGTGCCGGTGAAATTACTGGCACGTGAGGCTGAACGTCTGTATGCTTCTAGTTGATGGACATAGCCTAGGGCAATGCATGCTTTGTCATAGGCGATGGTTAGGTACCACTTAACATCTAGGCCACATGATTGTTCATCAACTTGTTGTATAAAAAAATCACCCCTAGTCCCCTTTGAAGATTATTTTAAGCAAATTCAATGAAGTATGATTGCGGGAGTTATTGGTTATTAACAAATATTTAAAAATGGAGTACTTACAAAAAAAAAAAATGTATTTAAGTTTCGGTTCTATAATTCAATTTTATTGTTTAATCTATGCCAAGAGTTTTGAACTAGTCTCCTTGCTTCCAATTTAAAACTTGCCTGCGCTTTTATTGAGAGGCTTTAGTTCATGTACTTACAGACATACTCGCAGCTAGAGTCTTATCGCTTGTTGAATGATCCAAAAACTAATCGTTTAAAACTACTTACGCGTAGTGAAGTCCCTTTATTGATTAATAGCAACATAAAGATTGCGCAAAGTAGGTAACTAAGAACCGTTCTTCCTGGATAGCCCAACTTCTTTCATAAGCCTACCAGTGGACTTTCTACAGGCTGATGATGATGAAGATACTAAGCTTTCGATTAAATTATGATGGATCTACCATGCTGATTTTCTGTCGGTGCATCTCAGCTATATCGTGGCCATTACACAAAAAGAAAAATTGCAAGAGAAAAGTAAGACCACATTTTCTCTTTCCCAAATGAACTATCCAATCCAATGTGACAATAGAGCGACGTATGGCAGCGGTATTCAACTTGACATTATTTTTCACGTCCATCGAGTCCTGTGGTTGTACTGCAGAACGATAAATACATGTCCAAATCGACATTTTTGGTTACATTACGCGACCACACGCAGTCAGTAGAGTTATTTCCCCACGTACCAGGCAGTGTAATTCAAAATTCCAATACGTTCCTTTGTTTATCGTTTGGGGAGGTAGGCTTTCTGCATGCAGGAAACACAAGGGCGCTTGATTTTAACGAGTTGTGTAGGGCCCTCGGCGTTTCGACGCCGGCGCTTAATGATTCGGTAACATTTCGGCTGTAATTAAGAGTTGTGTGCGTTTACGTATGTACTTCTCTAGCTAGATGTGTGGAATTACTTTGTATAATTTAGCTTAGTAAATAAAAAGTAATTATAGTGGAAATATTTGTGTTTATTTCACTTAATTAAATTTAAATAAAACTAACTGTCGCCCGCGTAAAAATAACATAATGGAACTTGTTCCGCATCCAACTACTACGTCCTGATGATAAAAATAGCTGCGTATTTCCAGGAAAGCAGAAATACATTTCTCGCAACACGTCACAAACAGGATATCCGCTACTGCATAGATTCTTCAGCCGAGCTTCATAAATACATTTTTCATCAACAAACATTATTTATTTTTATGATCTGTGGAGTGTCGCAGAGACAAAAGTAGAGGAGATAAATATTAACAGATCATATTCGTAATACCTGGAAATATTTTGCTTCTTAGCCACTCACACGAAGCACTGCTGGACCTGGAAATAACTAACGCGTCCGAAACGCGTCCGAAACGTCAGAAAACGTCGCTTCCGGAAGCTTGCGCATGCCCGAATTAATGCCAAAGAAACTAAAAAGTCTTTTTCCCAACAAGAAACTACTTTGTTTACCTTATTTCAGTCACTTCCTATTAGAAAAGAGTATGGGTATCATGTAGAACATTTTTTTCCGACAAGAAATCATTTAACAGCGGCGGGTAGCATTTTAAAACGATTTTTTTCGCTACCTTGCAATTTTTGAGATTTTGTCGGCTATTCTTATTTTTACGAAAAACTTTTTAGATCACCATCAAGCCTGATTTCCAAGGAAAAAATACATGCATAACAATCCCAAAACAACCCTCAATTAATTTATTATAAACAAAAACAAAACAAAGAAAATTTACGAAATTGCGCTTGCGCAGCCATTTTTCGCACGGAAAATTTTCACTTTTTTACAAATTTAATCATTCTAAAATATTTTTTCACTGGCAACACGTCGTTTTATGGCTGCAGTCCATGGAGGCAGGTGTCAGGCCAGTTAATGTACAACCAGAAATTCGAAAAGTTCATTTTGAACTTTTTGGGTACTACAGTACCACGGACGCTTGGCGGCCGTGCAAATCGTGGCACTATAGTACCACGATTTTTCTCGGACGCGTGACCGGAAACAAGTTCGTGGCACTATAGTACCACGTAACGCGTGAATGGAAAGTGTTGTAGTGCCATGGTACTCGCAGTTGTGCGACTGAACACCTGTCGGCTTTCATGAAGAAAGATCTGTGGCCTAAAAAATATTTTTTATCTGTGGCCTGAGGGAATCGTCTATCGACGTTTTCGGGGTCGACTACCGATCTCTGTCGCACTCAACTTACGGTGCATCACTAGGTGTCCAAGCTAAGCCAATCTTTTGCTCAAAACCTAGTGGCATCTGTCAATTTTGACATGATTTTGAACTCAGATTGCAATAAAAACAGATTGAAATAAACCATCTTCGACAAGGAGCGACTGCAACAAGACGAGTGAAGAGATTAAACATGACATGTAATAGTAAATAGGAACTACACGTTGTAAAACTAGCATAGAAAAAGATAGATAGCGGTCGCAAAATTATGGCAACAAGAAACGATGATGTTTCTTATGAATATAATTTATTAATTGGATAGGTAATAATGATAATCTATATCTGTGTTAGTTACACTATTTATAACTCAAGAACGGCGGAACTGATTTGGCAGAAAATTAGTGGGGAGGTAGCTTAGAACCGGGAGAAGGACATAGGGATACTTTTTACCACGAAAAAGCAACGGGAACGGGGTGTTACGGGAACAGGCGAGCGAAGCCGCGGGCGGCCACTAGTAATAAATATAAACTCTATGCATAAACCTTTTGTTTACATATTTATTTATATTTATTGCCCGTATTATAGATAAATACAAAAAGAAAGTCATAAAGACGGGGGCAACATTTGGCATCTTCTACGATAGCTTTCAAATTAAGGAACTCATGGATGAGTAAAGCTATTATCACCTGAATTTGCTATTTAAAAAATGAAGATTTACTACTTAAATTGTGTTTTCCCTTTTCTTTCAAATGCAGACAAGCAAAAGCAACGAAACAACGAGAATAGAGCTCTCCGTGGCGGTGAGAATACGTCAGAACCGAGTTTATTGCAAAGGAATTTCGATCACATAAGTGTTTGATAAGATAATATAAGTTTAAAAAACTTGAGAAATTGACTTACATACATACATACAGCTGAACCGATTTTGATGGAATTTCTATGGGACCAATTTGGAAGTAATTACGTGGATGATAATTTTTTTTTAAATCAGCTCATAAATGACGAAGTTTACGCTATACTAAACATTTTTAAAAATACAACCGAATTGAGAACGCCTCTTTTTTTCATTTGAAGTCAGTTTATAATGACCTCCTTTGTTCATAGATAAATTTAGATAATCTAGATTCTAGACTTACTAGATTATTTAAAACCGGAAAAAGAAAACTTTCTCAGCATTAGTTAATTCTACGACGGGTTACAACGGGGGACAAGTGGCGTGGTGAGGTGCTAAGCTGCTTTTCAGATTTAAGGACTTACAATGAGGTTTTAAATGTCTTTTTAAAATAAAGACACACTTTAGGTTTTTGAGCTAGGATAACATCTCATTCCCTTGCACTGGGGCGTATATTCAGTTAAAAATTGAAGAGAAGCTCAAATGTCACCATGTACTAACTATAAAGATAAGGATATTTCATTTCCAAGATTCATACAAATCGATTTAGCCCTTACGGTGTAATTGCTCCACAAGTATCTTCCACCAACTTTTTGCACATGGAACTGCAAGAAGTACGAATTTCATGCATAACTTAAAAACTTGCCTTCTCAGTAAAGCCAAGCAATTTCCTCAAATAGTTACTAGTTCAATAAGCCCGTACAAGTTCACCTTTGTCGTCGTCTGTACCAGCTCCCATTCCCCGCCTTCCGTGCACATTGGCTCGGTGAAATTGGATGCGCTGACGGTGAGGCATGCATTTGTACTTGAGCAACTCGATTTACTAGCTATATTATTTAGATTTGCCTATTTTATACGTATGTTTTTACAGATTTTTTACTACTAAATTATTTATTTATTAGGACATCCAACAAAGAAAACACTTGAATAACAAATAATATTAGCAAAACGTCTTAAAACTATGTGTCCCTCCAGTTATAGGATGCCACAGCATGCACAAAATTATCAACTCAACTAAACTAAACAGACAATAACTACTAGGCAAGTAAGTTACATAGAAACTTAAATATAGAAACATAAAAACTAAAAACAAACTCAATTATAAAACAATTATATAAATTCAACGCTATAACCTTTATATAAACTTTTGATATAAAAATCGCATCCATTTAAAAAAAAATTGAGAACACGTAGGTATTCATAAGCTAGCGTACCCATATTTCAAAAGCTTAATTCTAGTTCCGATTCCATTGGTAGCAAGTGAACTCAACTCCGTACATATTACTGAGTTAAAGCATTTTTATTGAAATTTGCTTCTTTGATGCGAGTGAATGGCCCTGGAGCTGAAGCGGCTTTCTGTTGCTCTTTAGAAGCACTTTGATAATTCTTTGAAAAATGCTTTTGGTTTACGAAAATAACTGAAAATGCCTCACGACTTTAATCCGGTAATCCCTAGATACGGTTGGTAGGTACCCTTACTTTTTTCTGTACTGTTACAGTAAAGTTTGTTAATATCCAATAAATTTCATTTAATTTCATTTTTGGTGGCGTACCTATTGAAATAATATTTTATTCACAAAAGTAGCAGACTCGACTAAATTCTCTTAAATCTATTCCATCAATAAAATATATTATTTTTAAGTAAATTAATTGAAATTGAAGCACTAAAAGGTTATAACATTTTGTATCTGTTAAGCTGATACACCTAGTAGGGCACGTTCTTAGCATGCGTGACCTGCAAGATGGTGTTTTATAGGTGTTGGTTACCACTAAACAGCAGGTGGGCCATCTGCTCCTTCCATTAACAAGTGCTATAAAACAAACCACTCAACGTTATAGCATTGTAATCCTCTATGTTCCACAGTATTTTTACAATTCAAATGCTTTCTGTGACATAAATACTGCAACAATGCATGCCATATAACGAAAAAAAAGAACAATATACATTAATTTTGCAAAAGCTACGCAAAACTGCAACGCTACGCGGTCGCGTAGAGGTGTCTACAGGACGAGCTACGAGGGTCTACGGTGACTTTTTGCGCTGTGATACTTGTAATGTAGCCTTTGCTATAGTAGATGATTAAAATAGCGCCAGGGCGACTTGTTTACACATGACTAAGCTGGTAGGTGTAGCTGGCAGGATGGTATACTCGTAGATGCTGGGCTAGCCTATTCCATCTAAAATCCTGTCTCAGTCACTATAGCGTCACGTAAGTATTGTACACCTGAAGGGCAAGTCCCAGTGCATTTACAACATTTCGTCTACGAAATGTTGTTTTCGTTTCGCGTATTTGTCTCTCTCTATTGTATGGAGAAAAGATGAGACAACAAAAATTCGTTCCGTAGTTAGAGTTGCTGTTTCATCGATTTTCCATACAAAAGAGAGAGACACGGGCTCACACCAAAACAAAATAAGGTAGACGAAATGTGGCAGCGAAACCACGACTTCGGGCACTGCATACACAATTTATAAGTACCTCCTATTTTCTTACCATTAAGCGCCGGACAACCGTCAAATAATTTCTCGCTTGCACATTTAAACATATTTGACGCTTTAAAATATATTTCCCTAAATTTCAAAGAAACATCATAGTTTTGGAGAATAACATAAACCTTTTTTTACTATATTATTATAACCATATTTATATTATACAAGTCAGTCTCGGCTCCGGCGAAGGATTCAGTGGTCAGATTTCCTCCTACTTTATTAGTCATAAAGTAGGAGGAAATTACTAATTACCATACTTTGTTCAAATATTGCATGAAATAGATATTAAAAAAAATACCATTGCCGCTTAATCCCTGGCCATAAACATTATTTTTGTTTCGAGATACTTTACGTAACGAACGTTGACGAGGGTTTGAGCCGCGAATCGATCATGGACGTGCAATTAGATTTAAATTCGTCTGGCAAACATTTATTTTAAGTGTAACATTACACCGAGAAGATATCCAGTTGCGAGGGGAACTCAGTTGCCTAAGATCAGGCTTCCTATTATTGGAGACTGAGTAATGAGTATCTAGAGCTTCTCATATTTTTTTAAAAGGAAATTTGGTTTCGCTGAAAGGCGAAAACCATCACAAAAAATTACAAGGATTCACCCTTAATTTTTTTGCGATGGTTTTTGAGTCCAGGAGCCTAATTCTCGGGCCAACCGAGATTTTCAATGGCCTTAAGGACTTACAAATATCAACGTTTTTTGGGTACCATTTATGGAACCAGGAATCAAAACTGTAGATATAACATGGTATAAAATTAAAGATGATATATTCATCTAAAGTGATAGCAAAAAAAAAATGGGCAGTCCTAAACAACATTTTCACATGAATACGTTTTTACCCTAGCAAAAATCGCTAAAAATACCGAGAAATGGGGTCTGGATAGGTACATAAATAGCTAAATCCGCTGAATATTATAACGTGAAAATATAACGAAATTGTGGCATACAGAGTCCTCTATTCGTCTTCGTTATTATTTTGTACCCAAATAAATTACTTTGAAAGAATAGACAATTTTAAAACGCACCATAGAGCATAGGATTCAAGAATAGATCGCGCCGTAGACTCAGTTGGTAGGCATATGTGTCTTCTAGACCATCCTGCTCCATCGTCGGTTACATCATCGCTTACAATCAGGTGAGATTATACATAAAGGACCTGGGGTATTTAAGAAAAAAATCCTTCTTCGTAACTGGTTACAAAACCCGGTTACGTACAAACACTGGGTCTTATTAATAATCCTAGAGTAGCGTTGGACTAGTTGATCCGTGTTTTGTCTCTTGCATTGACATGCAATTGTCAACTCGAACATATGTGACAAAACACGATTTAACTACTCCAGCGTTGCGCCAGGATTATTAATAACACCCTAAAGGAATTCCCACCTATTTCTGTGAATTAAGTACTCAAATTCTGCTACACAATCCTTTGTTCATTTGTCTAAGCAACAACCTCGCTTCGTTTCAGTATTATTCATTGTAGCTCATTATTCGTATTTCACAATTTTCACGGAAAAGACGATTTAACCCACATTTCGTGTGATTCACCGTCGTGACTCAGCAATCACTATTGTACTTGTAATCATTTCTATATCTATCTGACATTAAAAAGAGGATTTTATTTATTTTTGTGTGTATGTTTGTAATGAATAAGCTCAACTGTGCTGTTTTACCAGCACGCTTCATTCATTGTTTATATTATACAGGGTTATTCATTACTAGCTGCAAATACTCAGGAATTAGGTTCAATAAATATAATAAAAAATATTTATGAAATGATTTTTTTTAAGTTTTGTTATGATAATCCCGAGAAAATCGATAAAGGAATCATTGGCACCTGACCTATTTTGACCTTTGATCCGCGCCCGCGCGCCGTGAGTGACACTCTGCGTTCAGTCACCGCCTGGGTGGGTCATCGTCCTGTTCTCCATGGAAATCATTATGCAATAGCCGTAAAGAAATTAATAAAAATAAAATTTTGATACAAAAACTTGAAAATTTTTTTGATCAAATTTAAAAAAAAATATTTCATAAATATTTTTTATTCTATTTGTTGAACCTAATTTCTGAGTATTTGCAGCTAATAATGAATAACCCTGTATTCAAACTTTTTATACGAATGAAAGTGATTATCGTTTATAAGCTAGACCATAAAAAAACCTATGATAGACCTACTTAATAAAATCTTACAGGAAAAAGCCAAGTAGTAGACGATTAGGCAGCTATCGGCCGCATCACCGCCGTAGTCAAACCCAAGAGAAATAGTTTAAGTGAGATAGACATCCGAACATTTAGACTGGACGAAGGAACGACAATGAAACCAGCTTATCAACAGCTTTTTAGCGTTCTTTTTGAAAGAACCTCTACTTTTCGTCACGACGACGTCTCCCCTCATCAATAGCACAACGTGAGCACAGCTAACAGTGATTGATAGATTAGCACGTCACTTCGGCTAGGTAACTTCTTGAATAATAAAACTTATATCGTACAAATAAGCATCAACAATTTAAGATTATTTCAAAGATTATTATTAACTATATAAAATACCTGTGTTAGCTGTTTGGTTGCCTTGCCTTCAGTGGATAAACACGGGGAAGGATATTGTTTTGCTCGACCTAATTTTAATTTTTCTGTATTATTTCTTGGTGATCCTAATAAATAAACAAATAAACGTTTAGTTTTTTTTTATAATAACGCACTTTTAGGTTCAAGGAGTGTAATAAAATAATTTACAAAAAAAAATGCAATCCGAGAAGTAGGTTATCAAAAACACAGTGTACAAACATATTTGCTAAATGTACTCAAAAGTACTGTGAGTATAAAGACATGAAACCGTTTGTTATCTGCAGACTGTAGCAAACAATCTAGAGATAGCTCAACTATCCAAATCAGTGCCATGTCGTGCTCCAAATTTAGAGTATTTCTTAGAGACAAATAAAAAATGGTCGTTCACTTCTGACTTTGACTGTACATGTACAATCTATAGGAAAGGTAGGTTAAGTGTTTCGTCAAACTAAGAACTGCCCCTAAGCGGTAACTCGCGAAATGTTTGAATATTTGATGTTAATAGTGTGCCCCACAAATACAGTGACTCAGTGGCCCACACGTGACTTACCTACCCAAGGGAAATCGATATGAAGGGTGCGCTTTTGTATTTCAGTTCGAGAACCCACTTTCAGTGTAGTGACGTTCACTACAAAATTATCGCACTGCACCGCATTGGAGGGCGCGGGGTTCTATCCCCCACAGAACAAATACTTATTAGTGGTGAACGCAGATGTCTATATTGGATTCTAAATATACATAATGTATTTACAAAAATAAAAATAAAATTTGTTCTCATAGTACAAGCTCTGCTTAATTTGGTACTGGATTTGGAACTATCCAGTACCAAATTAAGTAAGTTAATTATGAGCTACCAAAGTAAGTTAATTATTTGGCGACTGATCGAAGCGACACGTGACCCAATAGCTGGTGGGTATCTGGCGCAGCGTATAAGCATTGCTATTCAGCGTGGCAATGCCGCCAACGTCTTGGGGACGCTTCCGTCTGGCACTGATTTGGATCAGTTGAGCTATCTCTAGATCGTTTGTAACGATCTGCAGATAGCTCAACTGTTCCTTGTGTATTTTGTACATTTTGTAAATATTTGTTTAATTGTAAGTTTCTTTGAGTAAATTAAGTAAGGATTTACCACTATATTTTTTATTTGTAGGTTCTTACTTGTATCTATTACCATTGCAAAATGTGGTAACAAAAACAAAATATACTCTACGCGTTCTCTTTGTTATATTAAGCATGTCCTACCTGTCCGCCTCAGGAAGAAGAAAAGGTAAGTAATAAAACTCTCATATTCATAATTCAGTTGGGAAATTGTAACTTTTCAGGAGCTAGTGTAAAAGTTTGGAGATAAGAGAAGAGCGTCCGACGCGGCTCAGATAACACTTTCAATGCTGGCTAGCAGCCAAATACCTACGTCATAACTTTATCTTATTCTTTGTGGAGACAAATGGCTCTCGTAAAGAATAATCTATTTAATCTTGTCCACGTACAACGTGCAACCAAATCAATATCTTTCATTTGCCATAAAAGTAAAGTCTTATGAGCTAGTGTGCGATTTGTTGGTCATTCCCCGATCGACTAAAGCCTTGCGCACCAGCTGAAACGCTGTCAAATATGACAGCGATATTTGACAGTGTTTCACTGATCGCCATTGCCATCGCGCTAGATGTGCTCAAGCCTTAAGTTAAGCAACATCCTATGCGGTTACTATTTGAATGGCTGACCGCTAGTTGTATTTACATCTAAGTGATTTCGTGCTTTGGGTGGCAAGGTAAGCGGTTAGTCTCGGCTCTAGAGCCGAGCTAGCTATCGTCAAGCCAGAGGGAGGCCTGAGGACGTCCTAAATGAAAACTTCATCATGAGCGTTGGCCGCACGAACTTTGCCAACAAGATGATGAGAATAAGACAGGAAATGAGCGTCTGCTCATTTCATCCATCAACTTTATGAAACCTTAAAAGGTTTCTGAAGTCCGAGGGACCCTTTGTATCACCATGCTCATTTTATCTGTCCTTAGTTGGACTTTACTCGCAGGCTATAAATAAAATCAAAATATTTCAGGGTAAATAGATCATTTCGGTCCATAAAGATTAAAAATATTTTTTGCGGAAAGTATTATTCCATGCAAAGTGGGTTCGATTTTAATATTCCGTAGGTTTTCGGAGAATAGATCCTCAATAAATGAGGTTTTTATATGGTTTATTCTAAAAGTTGTAAGAAAAAGTATGATGGGTTCGCGTTTATTCCTTGCAGATATCTGGCGTAAGATAACCAGTGATCTACTAAGATTTTTTTCCTCAGAGATAACTCATCATTCCAAGGAGTTTATTTTCTTTGCAGATAAAAGACTGTTTAAATAGTTATTCTACTATATAAAAATAAGTCGGGTTTTCCTTCCTGACGCTATAACTCGATAACGGCTGGATCGACTTGGCTGATTTTGGTCTTGAATGATTTGTGGAGGTCCAGAGAAGGTTCAAAAGGTTTTTTTTTTCAACTGGAACGGTAACGGCGAGTGAAGCCGCGGGCGGCCGCTAGTCTGCTATGAAAAAATATTCCTCCAGAGTTGAAGTACTTACTTTGACTATGCGTATTATACCTAGATATTTTTGTAATTTAAGCCGTATTATATTTTAGTACCTACTTCGGAAATATTCTCTGTGGGTGGCCCGGCCTCGAGATTACCTAGTTTATAAATAATTCCTAATTTTAATGATCCTAGGCCGCACATTTTCCAAGGCTATTTATAATCTTATCTATTGCTCCGATCAAATTCCTCGATTTCCAATTTCATAGCCATGATAACATTATTTAAGCGTAGTCCGGGATTTACGAAGGGGAATAATTCTAAACATCTTTGAGATCAAACTAAATGAAATTAAATTCCGACAGGGCGTCGTTGGGACAGATAAAATACCAGTGTTTATGAAAATTTAAACGACCTAATTTTTAAGTGTTTGTGAAAACTTCGTCACAATTTTTGCTTGAAATTAATTTTAAGATTATAAGAGTGTCTTTAGCAATGGAGGTAACTTAGTAAGGTAATTTGTCAAATTTTGTAGCCATGGTCGTAAGAAAATGTTTCTAGATCAAAGCACTTTGTAGGTAGAGCCATTTTAAAAACTCCAAGGTTTCTGTGAAATTTGTTATAAGTAATCAATCATCAGTCATGATATATCTAACGAAATAGAATTATGCAATCAGGAGTAGGTGTCCTAATCGGTGGGCACACAAACAAAACCGCGACGAATTCAGAACATCTCCTTTTTCAGATGTTAGTTAAAAATGCCACAGTCTGCGAAATATTTTCCAGACACGGTAGGAAATCTAGTGATTCATAAGTACAATGCTGCGAACAAAACGTTCCTATCTCTCCCTGAAAGCCTTATTAGGTCCGTGTTGTGCACATTGCAAGATGCGCCCCGCCACGTCAATCGATGTTGGTAGCCATGGCAACGCCCGCCCACGACCAGACGAGGCTTTTACAGGCCACGATTTGCACATTCCTTCCTGTTTCCTACAGAACTCAATTCCAATCGCAATCAGAATTTTGTTAGAAAACTTATAGGATTTCTGTCAAAATACCAATAAAATTGGTATTGGAATCGAATATTCGTGGTAACCCAGCTAAACTGGAAAGTCTAGCAATCGCAGTTCTAAAAATATTGGAGCTTATAGGTATCATTCAGATGCCAGCGGCACGCAGTAGTGCCGCTGCAGTGCTGCAGCAGAACTGCTGCGGGCCGCGTTCGCCGAAATAAACAGCAAATCACAATCTTAGATAAACAGCCAACATAGCTTTGCTACGAATATTTACGTAGGTACCTATTGATGATGTTGGCAGAGACAACACGGCAAATTAGTGATATTTAGTGTTATGCAAAGAAAACTCGTAAATTTTTAACCTTACTTATTGAATTTTGAAGATCCGCTTAGGACATTTAGGTGTTTTAATTTTGCTAATTAAAGTTGCTAGGTATTATTTTTGAAAAATCTAGAGAAAAAGTTCATTTAACTAAAATTGCTAATCTACTTTTGATGAAAAGAAAGAAAATCATTTATTTAGACAAACTGTATAAAACAGTAAAAAAAGTAAATAAAATGATGCTGACGGAGCACGATTTTTGATATTATTGGGCTGTCACTGGCTGTCAAAACTGGAGTAAGTATATCCACAGAATAATAAAAACGTTTCTAAAAATATAAGAAAAAGCGTTTTTCTATGAACAATATTATATTTCTGTATACCTACTTATATAAAAAAAAGTTGTGTTAGTTTAGTTGCATCATTTATAATAACTCAAGAACGGCTGAGCCGATTTGGCTGAAAATTGGTTGAGGGTAGCTTAGAACCAGGAAACGGATACGATAGGTACTTTTTAAACCGTAAAAGTCACGAGAACTGGGCACAAAGCCATGGGCGGCCGCTAGTTAATAATAAATCACACAAAATATTATAAGAAAAATCGCTCCATATAAATGAAACCGCACGCAAAATTGGCAAACTATGAGGAAGATAGAGGTAGATTGAGTTTAGTTCGCTTGCAAACTCTATCATCAAAGAGGATAACATGACACTAAATCTAATCATCTCACACAGATTTTCCAGTAGGAAAAATGAGTGTAAATGTATGTTCTATGTAGTAGGTATGTGCTTAGGTAGCCTAGGTAGTAGGTAGTTACAATTAAATAACAATTCTTTTCAGTTATGAAAAAGTTACAAGTGGTTCGTTTTTAGTGTAACCAATACGTCGCAACTTTTTTTTTGCGTCAGGAAAACTGGGGTTTTTGTCCTTCTACCTAATGGAAATTAAACTGATAGGTAGGTGTACAATAAAATAATGTACATTATTGTGAGCAATAATGTACATTATTTTATTACATAAAATAATATACATTAGCAATAATGTACATTATTTTATTACATAAAATAATATACATTATTGTGAGAAATAATGTACATTATTTTATTGTACACCCCGTTATTACGATGCCACATGACAGGTAGTAGGTACACTGTAGCAATTCAAACATGGATTTTTGCTCTTTTCTTCTGGCACTGGACTTAGGTACCTTACACGGATACACTGCCGTGTGAATCCAATACACTGTAAGTTTAAAAAGTGCGGTTTGAGTAAACGCGCAAATAAACTTTATTTGGTTTTTAGTCCATTGTTCTCTCATTTCACTACTAAAGATTACCGTGTTTGGTGTCATATTCAAGGAATTACAATTGTCTACCTGGTCATATGACTTTTAAATAGATATTTAAAAAAATAAGCGGTATATCATCAAAAAAGTGTTTTGTCATGATACAGTCCTGTGTCAATAGTGCTATTGTTATGGCAAAACACTATACGTGACAATAAAGTGTTTTGCCTTTTCAAATAAGAGTTATCTATTTAATACTTAATTAGGCGATATACTGTTTTTCATACTAATTATCAAACAGCCCCAAAATTATCTAAATACTAGTGGCCCGCTCGTGACTTCGTTCGCGTAGTCCCGGTGGTCCCGGTAATATATTATGTTATATTTAAAGCCTATATGTTATTCTGATGTATAAGCTATAACACTGTAAAGTTTCAACAAAATCCGTTCAGTAGTTTTTGCGTGAAAGAGTAACAAACATCCATCCATCCATCCATCCATTTTCACAAACTTAGACATTTATAATATTAGTATTGATGGGTAGGAGAATAAAAAGACAGTTTGTATATTATTATATTATTGTAATAAAAAGTACCTTACAAATTATTATATTTATTGAAGTATTAGATCAATGTTTCATGCATCATCTTCTGGAGATTCCGTTACTTTTAGCTCACTGATTCCCCTTGGTTCAGTTTCTCTTGGAATCGCATCTAACATATAAACTTTTAAACCGACTTCCAATCAAAAAGGAGGAGGTTCTCAATTCGGTTGTATTTTTAATGTTTGTTCCCGCATAACTTCGTCATTTGTGAGCCGATTTGAAAAAATATTTTTTTATCTGAAAGGTACTGCTTCCAGATTGGTCCCATTTTAATTTTATTAAAATCTGTGTTGCCATTTTTTTTTTAATATTTTTTTTAATGTTTGTAACTGCATGTCTCCTTCATTTATGAACCGATTTAGAAAATTATTTTTTTATTTCGAAGGTTATTCTTACGTCCAGATTGTCCCAAACAAATTTGATTAAAATCGGTTTAGCCGTTTGACAATGAAGTCGGTTTCTCAAGTTTTTTAAACTTATAATTATTCTGCCTGTCGTCTTCCTTCCGGCCCCCGCACCCCGCTCACCACTATTAACGGATTAATCGGTTGCATAACCACTATTAACTGACCTCCCCGCCAGACTCACGCGCTGCCACTAGAATCGCGGTGCGCGGGTCTCCATAGATTGGATTACTGGATACTGTATCTTTTTTGCGGGTCAATTTGTTTTGGTAATACACGGTATATTTGGTTACCGTATTTTGGAATTTTAAACCTTAAAGATTTTGTGAATACAGTGTTTTCTAAATCGTATTTTATCAGTGTAGGTAATAGCTAGCGGAAAAAAACAAATTGGGTGATATAAAACAGACTTAAAGAAAACGATTGAGCCCTGTTAGGGCAATACACTGTAACTTAAGATACAGTGTATTGGATTTACACGGTAGTACAGTTATGCATAGTGAGTCCAAGCGCCATTTTCAGTTTTTTGGGAAATTACATAAACGCGTTTTTATTGGTAGAAGATTTGCATTTGCATCGTCAGAAAGTAAATCTATGTACATCGAAGCTTATATTTGTAATTTAACATGTTACAAGAAAAAAACACAAAAAAGTTTTTATTTTGGAATATATCGTTAAAAATGCACTTGGACTCCTAATAAATATGATGTTCTCATTTTGCAAAACGAGTCCAAGAGACAAAATAATTATTTATCGGAAGATTAGCTTTAAGTGCACGTGGAAACGAATTAATATGATGTACTCATTTTGCAAAATGAGTATAAGTATAACATAAAAATGTTTCCTGGACTATTTTCCTATCGTTTAATAAAAAACCCTTAAATTTCCGTATTTACTCAGCATCTTATATTAGATGTTACAGAGGATTGATAAAAATAAATAAAAACTACATATTAAAATGGCACTGATAGTATGTCCAGAAAATAAAACAATATAATTATCATAATTTAACAAACAATAATAATTTAAAACAAGATAAGGACTATCTCAGATATATCTTCAGCTTTCAGACAGACAGAATAATGATTGATGATATTATTGGTCAACACCAACCCCAAACCCAGAACATATCGGGTAGGATGTAAGATGGAGTAGGTAAATAATATATAAATCTACTCTTCTTCAATATGTTCCGGATCAAAAATCTAAATGGCCATCAACACCTTCAACAACAATATCATCTTCAATCGTGTCATCAGAAATCAAATCTTTGTCAAATGATATAGCGTCGTTTGGGATATTATGAAACAGTGATTTTAAATCTTTTAGTTTTTTCTCTGAAACATTTTGTCCTTTCCTACCCTTTCTTTTCTTTACATCAATTTCTAAGCTTTCTTCCTCTTCTACTGCTCCTGCCTTGACATAATGAGGCAATGGATGATTTTAGGTTTCATTTATCTGGTTTATTATTGACCTTCTCGCCCACTGTTATCTTTTTTCTGTTGATAAAAGCTTTTTCCTTTTCTTCAGTATTTGTGATTCTTTGTTCTGCAGCTTGCCATAACACTTTGTTGCGGCTGCCAAGACACTGCAGCGCATCGGGCATGTTTGCTGACGCGCACACGGATGGCTTCCATGCGATCCTAAGAAAGAGAGCTGCCTCGGTGCTGCGCCGTGTTCATGGCAGCGGAAACAGCATACTATGCGTGTTGTCAAAAAAGGTTGAATGCCCTATATTGTGGCGCTTAGGGCAGCTTCACGTAAAGGGAAACGGTGAGGTTTAGCTTAATTTTTAATATTTCTTTTTATTTTGTGTAATGTTAATTAAATTTGTGAAGGTGCTTATTTTTAATTTTAATTTTATTATGTGTGTGATATGGTTCCAAGTGTTCCGAATTAAATGAATTGAATTGAATTGAATTGAATATAACTTTCTTGTAGTCTTGTGGAGTATAAAGTATTAATTGCAGTTTCAGAAATATAGGGTGCTTTTCGAGGAGAGATCATCAGGTCTATTTTTATACTTTTTTGCTATACAAGGTGTATCTAAATATGTGTACTATGCGAAGGTGGGGGGTTTCAGACCACAATGGTGATCATTTGTGGAGGGGAGATAATTAAAAATTCCTATTTTCAGTTTCCCATACAAAAATATTTAATTTCATAATGCCTAAATAAATTGACAACCCTATCCTTGTAACCCCTTGACCCCTTGACCTACTACCTCTGTAGGTCTACTACTACTACCTACTACCTCTGTAGCTGAGTTTAGGGTTGTCACTTTGTATAAAGTCAGCTGTTAATGTTGAAACTTCGTTGCAGTTTTTTTCAGAGATACCAATCGAAGTTCGAAAAGTCGTTGAACAAAAGTTGTTCCCCGGGGGGTGGAAATTCACCTCCCTTCAGGATAGTACACATATTTTGATACACATTGTATTGTACGCCCGAAATAGATAAGCTGTTGGAACATAATTACTTTTAAGATCTTTTATACACAGTTTTACAATAAAATATTTTTATCTTTATCTTTATACGTGTATTCTGGCCTTTATTTTTTTTTATTCTGTTCTCCGCATCAATTAAGTTGACCAAAGAATTAAGTTTTTGACTTTGGTAAACTAGTAATGTGCTTCCTTAAACATGACTTGGGTTCTTCTGCCAGCCTCTCCTTCCACCCAAACAAAGATTACGTTCAGAAGTTACAAACAACTGTCGCGTAGACTACTGGTGCGTAACACTACGTCGTTTGGACTAGTAATGTATAATGGAAATGTGCTTTTTCATCATAAAATTTGGTTGTTAGTTTTAAATTGGTTGTTGGACTTGTATTGCATTTCAAAATACTTAGTTTGCTATAGAAGGCGCTTGGACTGGGTATCAAAAAATACCACTTAGAGTGAAGCTGGCTGCAAGAGTGTTTTTTCTATGGCTTAATTATGCCCTAGTGATTACGAAAATGCGAAAAAATCAAAAAATGAAATTTGGCGCTTGGATCCTTATGCATAACTGTATCCACTTGTCCTTGATACTTCCCCCATCTATGACAATAATTATCCATCGGTAAATAAAAAAAAGTACTAATAAAAGTACTAATCGTAATATTTATCTGGTACAGTGCACATGGGCCTTAACAATTTCCCAGTGGAAAAAACGGATTCGTTTTAGCTGGGTGTACATTAATCGGACCCACAAGGGTAACTTAATACTCGTGCTCATAGTTTACAAAACGCGCTGTTTATTTTAGAGAGAAGAAGAATCAAACCAATACATCTATCCACCCCCCCCCCCCACCTAGCTAAACTTAAGCATGCAATAATTTGAGTTCAAACATATTAGTGTGTGTCTAACAAAATGAGAGAGACAATGTCGCAACAGTTATCTTTTTGCTAAATCCAGTAAAAAACAATAGGCAGAAAACCTATTTTTCACATAGGTGGTAGGCTCTCTCTCAGTCAGAATTGATTGATTCGAATAAACCTACATTATAACCAACCATCATGGGTGTGGCCCAACATTTTTAAATTTCCCGCTATCCTTTGTAGCCAGGGTAGATACTTCGCCAAGTTGTAGCTAGTTCTAGTTGTAGGACTTATTTTTCCGTAGTTTTTACTATCTTGTCTTGTCTGCTTATCCGGTCATAAAGATGAGATGAGACCACAGCATAGCATATATATAACCAGCCCAAACTTTGCATTTCGCGCTACGGAAGTCAGTTTCTGAATCTGAACGATATAAAAGTAAATGTTGCCACAAATAGTTAAAACTTACTCCCTATAAACCAGGTAAACTTTAATCGCACTGCAACTGCTGGTTTGGGATATTGTTGCGAATATGAATTGTGTGGTGTTTTGAGTTCTTTTGGTGAAATTCAAAACAAAGCTTTAATAGCGTGAAATTTGCATAGGTTTATTTTACACTATGTAGGTAGTTTACTTACACATATATCATTTAGTAAAATGCATCGCACATAGAAAAACTTTCTTTGAAATCCTAGTAAGCTTAATGACAAGAAATATTAAATACATTATGTATCTTACATATAGAATGTATTAAATATTTCTTCAACCACTTTTAAATAAAGCAATTTTTTTAAAGCAACTTTATTTATTTTAATAACTCACTCAGGAAAGAAATAAAAACTAATCATTTATGTATCGATCAATGAAATATAGTTTACACTACTCACCTTTCTTTCATTCTTAGCATTGATCTTTATATCATTTGATACGCGTCGATATCAAATTATATAAAGATCAACGCTACCATAATCAATAATAATTTATGAATATTATATTTGACCCAAAACTAAGTTGCGTTGCTAATTTGCTATTCCAATGCAATGAGGAGAAAAAAAGATTTATGATGGCAACTTTTTGTATCTGTGGTCGTTGCAATTGACGTTAAACGTCAAACAAATCAAACGTCAACTGTCACCAGGCCCGTCACGTACGTCACTTCACTGCACTCACGTCATCGCGTCGCTAAGCGTGTGTGGGTGCGTTTCTTTCGTTCGTGTTTCATGCGTGCGTGCGTGTTCGTGAAATTGTGAGTGGTTGGTATTTCATGTTTGTGTGTATTTTGAAGCCCGTTGTGAGTTGTCTGTCATCCCTCTAATTTTGGATTTTATCAATAAAACTCCTCAAACTGTCGTGTTTCGGTATGTACCCGTGCATTTCACCTTCTATCTGATCATAAAGTAACCTGGAATGTAGTTATTGTAGTGCCTAAAACCCGTCGGACAGGCGTTGTCTCCAAGTTTGCTGTCGGTTTGTGATGCTCATTTGCAGCGGGGCTGTAGTCAATTGCATGTATTTCGGTTAATGTGGCCTTAGATAGTGCTATCTGTACGCCGGTTATCGTTCGATTCCGAGAGAAACTCGTGTGATTATAGTGCAGGGGCTGTCAGGTCGCAAGTGACCTAGCCTACACGATCCATCCAGTATATCCAGTAGTCGGCTCCTCGATGCCGGTCAGTGTGGTAGTGCCGCGGGAGTTATAATGGTGGGGTCTTGTTCAGCTGTTTGTTTTTGTGTTTGTGGCCAGTGCTAAGTGGTTGTTTTTTTTGCAGGCTGGTAGGATGCTAAAGTTCATACGAGGCAAGGGGCAGCAGCCCTCTGCTGAGAGACAGAAGCTGCAGAATGAGCTGTTTGCCTTCCGCAAGGTATGTACACGGCTTATATTGTGAAAAGAATAGATCTTTTGTAATTGCTATTCAGGTCATTCAACCAACGGTGTTCAGATCTCTAATCTAGGAAGTTTTTGTTGTTTAAATACTTGACAATTTATACAATGCACTATTACAAAATGTGTCGGACTTTCCCACTCATAACCAAGTTTTACAACACATTGTATTGTTTATGATTCACCATTCTGAGAAAGCATTTTAAAATTGTTTTTCTATGGACTCAACAGTTATAGGCATACTATTTCAGGATTTATCAGCATAAGAATATGTATCGCAAAGGTATTCTTTAGAGCTACATCATATTTTATTCAAATTGATTTATTTGTTTCATGAATCAATCAGAGCAATAATTCTCAAGTGCTTTGCACTGAATAGATCATACTTGAAAAGCAAATACCTGCTGCTTCTCTATCCCGCATACATTTATTATTTGATTGTATTTAGCCAATTTGGTTGTTCTATTCTTGCTGAGGCCTCTGACGGGTTACAGAAATCTGAAGTGGCAGCTTTGGAGTCCTTTAAAGTTGATTTGTTTACATTGCAATAAGTTAAACCACAAGCAAGTTGATTTTTTCCTTGTTTTCCCTTTCTCACCAGTACATTATTGTTGAATACCATGTTTAATATACACCTCACCTTATAGAACTTGAAACTCAGTTGTAGGTGCTTGTAATTTGTTTATTCTTGAATTACTTAAATTATTATATGTTTACAAAGATACAGCATTTTCACGGATCGTCTGACGTTAAACCATAACCGAAACCATAGATATTAACCACAAGATTCTACTCTACAATAATCATACTTTAACAATTATACATGCCCTTCTGTGATTCACATTCTGCCGTTTACCATATAGAAGGGTGACACATTCTGTTTGGGTTTTTTTTTTGAAGAATCTGGATCTACTTAGGTTTTGGAAGACTAAAAAACTCGGGTGACAGATAGCACTTATTAAATTTGCGAAATCGTTATGCATAATTACTAGGTACTTACCCACATGTCCAATAGTAGCCATAGATCATAAATAACAAGGTTTACCTTTTAACCCTAGCCTAGGTCAATAAATTTATTCCAATAATTTTATGGGAGAAACGTCAGGGTTAAGGTAATCGCGATAAATTTCGGGTAACAGACTTTTTGCCTTTAGTTGGCATCTAGCTCGAACAAACTTACCTATTTCTCATGCGAAAAAAACGCCTTAAGCCATAAAATTAAATTTATCAGGTTCTACCTAATCCTTAGTAAAATTCATAAGAGTTTAACCTGAATTTCAAAATGTTTGCACAGAGCTATCTTATCACAGCCCTACACTATTTGTTTTGTGATAAGATGTGTCAGGTAATTTTTATAGTGCTCTATAGGCTGGGCTGAATCGGGCCATGGCCAGCCAGAATTTAAAGCCCTTGTTTATTACTGTTTAAGTAATGAACAACAGTAGGCTTGATCATGTGGAACTTACCTAGCTTTAAGACGTTTCAAAATGATCCTTAAGTTACAACTGATTAAACACATTTTTGATTTTGATAAGTTTTAAGACAAAGTTTTTTTCATAAATGATAAAATATCAGAAAAGGGTCAGGATTTTTGAACACCATAATATTTACATTATGATTCGGATTTACCATTTGCGGGAAAAAGTCTAGGTGCCAGAATGCTCATCATCATCATTTCCCCTTGCCCATGAATCACCTCATAATACACTTTGCGAATACTACCTACATAGTAATATGATTCAACCTACTACCTAGTCCAACTCTAATGTCACCATATCAGTATAAAAATACTATACGGCGCTAGTCGACGTAAAGTAAGCTATCGCGGAGTACGAACAGAGAATACATTATTATTATGAACAAGTTATCAACCTGTGGTGTCCCAGCAAAGTGCTGCAGGGCAAAGGCCTCCCTTTCTTCTCTCCACACTTTCTTAGGGCCACGCATTCTTTACAAAAAAAGTAAATAAACAGTAAAAATAAATATTGTGGACAATCCACAAAACACTATCTAGCTCCAAATTAAGCAGAGCTTGATCCAGACAGTTCTAAGTTTTTTAACTCATAGGTACTTGAGAATACAATATAACACCCAGACAGAGAACAAAAATATGCATTCACCATACCTACAATTATTTCTTCTCGGGGATCGAACTCACGGCGCAGAAGGCATAGCTACTACCAACTGAGTTGAGAGACCACTCAACTAAAATATACATATCTGATGCACTTCAAAATTGTGCTTCTGCAGGCACCATACAATAAATTGACATGAAGGCCATCATATTGTTTCTATTAACATAGTGATTGATCTCACTCAACTCTCGATTGGCCTGATGGCGCATTTTAGGCCTTATTAAAAAGCAATAACATCTCAACTTAAATATCGTGTATGTGTAGTTAGTTTCTTCTTAGAATTTTGGGTCGTATTAGGCTTGTCGTTTAGCTCATTTCCTGGCATCACCTAAAAAATAATTTCCATTTTTTTTTTATCAGTCCACTTCTTGGTCGATTTGTGTTAGGAAACATACAGGCAATCTTATGCTATGTTAGTATTTTAAGGCAACGCAACAAACAGATTGAATATATGTAGGTAAGTAGGTACATGTCTTTTATTCAATACCTAACCCATAGTCTCCATATTATATTGTGATGTTTGTGGGTTTTTTTATACATTAGCTGATGGAACAAACATATGGCCCACCTGATTGTAAGTGCTAACCATCGCCTATAACAAAGCATGGCCTCGTAGGTCATGCACGCCTCTACATCTTAGTTGTCATAAAATAATGAGCGGTAAACAAAAGCCCTCAATTTTTAACCCATGGAAAAGTAATTTATCCATCAGCAGACCAAAGAGTTCTTATCCCTCTTTCTATTCTTCGAAATTCGAGCAGAAAATTACCTATTTGTGTTCAACTTTGTACTAAACTAACATCAAATAAAATTGTACAGAGAACGGTTTGACTGGCGGCCGTACGGTTAATCAACCCTTTGCGATAACGATTGTGTCCTATCAATATCTTTATCATCGATTACTGATATTGAAAACGGTATACGAAAACATTTTTAGCTAATATCGAAATCTTCTACGCATTTTTATTTTTTTTTCCAATTTATAGGATAACGCTTGACCGCAATCTCACCTGATGTTAAGTGATAATGCGATCGACGGTGTAGCGCGCTCACCTAGAAGATACCTATTCACTCTTTTGCACACGATTGTGCATGGAGATACTTCTATCTGGGCTCGCAGAACACTGTGTTCTTTGTATACATAATATGACCAAGTACAGACACCTTAGTGCGCGAGCTCGTTTCACTGTTATTTTTTTATCGATAATATTACTGATATAACATAGATAGTACTGAGCACACAGATAACATTAAAGGTCTCCTTGAATTTTGAACGCCAACCGTACGATAGTATAACGTAATTTTTAGTCAAATGTTTATATTATACCTACTTTACTTAGTCCATTATTGTAATACACTTTTCGATATTAACGTAGAGACAGTCTTGCCTTATATAATTGCTCTGAAACAATAATTGCAGATACTAAAACCTACATACATAAAAACACGTCTCTTTCCTCATGGGAAGGAGACGGGTAGGCAGATATCACGGATTTCCACTTGCTACGATCTTGACATACCTCATTCGCTTCATTCTTCATACATGCTCGTCGGTTTAGGGTACTTTTGATCTGATCTAGATAGCAGACGTCTTATAATTATATGGACAATACTCCATATTCAACCAACCAATCTTGATATTCTTTCCCTCAAGGCGCGTACCAATCAATTACCCAAAAAAACTAATAGTAAACTCGCAAAAAATCTTTCAAATGGCTTCATTCTTACCACCCAACCTATTAATTTAACGATTTTTTACCTTGTACGTGGTAGATCGAACTTGAACCGATTTAAGACTGACTCATAGCTAGAACTGGTCTGTCATAGCCTGAGGTAGATGATATAATAGGCTCAAACAGGTTACTTGTCAATACAATTCTTAAGACGTATCGTGAGAGAATATTTTCCTCAGCTATTCTTTTTTGTGGGTCTAAATGCATTGTTACAGAGAATTTTGTTTAATTTCGCTTTCTCTTTTCTTAGTATTCCTATTCCCAAATCTTAATACCTTTTATCAATTTTCCAAGTTATGACAGATAAGTTTACTCTTGAATAAAATAGAGTTTGGTTGCCTTTAAATTCGCGTCGCGGTCGCTTAGCTGATTTGACAGCGCCCAAATTCTTGTTCTGTTGTTATGGCTGCTCGAAACACCCTCAAATACTTCAATGCATTAAGAGGAACGAGGTCCTCTATATGCATCGATTCGTCGAGACGAAAGTTACATTTAAATCTAAACAAAAGAATCCGTGACGGTGATACGACAAACGACCAAGTCCAACCTAAAACCGACTATGCTGTCATCACCGCCTAGAAAATAGAAATAAGTAACACTTGCCCCAGTTCCTGCCACACCCCAGCGTCAGCCCTGGGAAAGAGGGCGGTGTTCTCACTAAGCTAATTCAGTTTTAAAACTCCGCTTGTTAGCCAAGCTTGGTTCAAATGCTAATGAATTCGCAGAAATTGTGTATGGAGTTACCTGTTACTTTGCATTCAATTCATTGTTCATACTTGCCAAAAATATGCTGAATATTGTTAGCTGGGCGTTCGGGGCCTTTGTAAAAAGTTGAGCCATTTTTCTCTGAATTGTACAGGGTGTCCTGTATCTACCGTGAAAGTGAACACCTGAATCAGAGTTAACGCTTTTCTGCTAATCGGTAGAGCTCATTCTTAATAATAATATCCAAATCCAAAAAGTTGATCTTGAATTTTGCTTTCTTGAAATTTTTTCTGTAGATCCAACCTTAAACTAAAACGAGAACTTTAAATGTGATCCAAAACGAGCTACGTAGAAGATTGTTATAGTAAATAAAGTTACTACTCTAATAGGTAACATTGCATCAATTATGTGGAACAGGCAAGACCGCATTCCATGTGCCACCATTGTAGTTCATACTTATCCGACCAACTTAAGATCTTTCTTTTGTATTTTCGGTCGTTTACAAAAATAGTCACGCCCAAGATTACAAGCAAGTTTCGAGTGTACTGTGTACATCTTTGATTTGTTCAGATGGTTTATCGTATACATAATTACTTAGCACATGCTTGTTAGAGTTTTATAATTTACGCCATACATCGACACCCCTTGTATCAGTATTAGTTTATTTGATACTACCATAACAAACGGCTTAGAATTAGATATGATCATCTGCAGCCGTATGTAAACATAAACAGTGCAGCGAAGATTGATAGGCCTTAAAGTGAAACTAGCCCAGATGGTAATATTGATGCGTGTAGCTAAGTTGATCCAGCGAGGTAAGATATCTCAAACAAGTAGACCGGCGTTGTATATTGGTCTGATCATAACTTTCGAACCGTTAATCCGATCTGCATTGAACTTAGTAGGTTGATAGGTCGTGGAATCAATATTTGCTGGTATATTGTGAGTTAAATCAGCCAAGCGGTTAAGACATCCAAGGTCTAATGTAAAATGGTATAAACTTTAAAGGTAAAGTTCAGGTTAGGACACCTCTGGCGAATATTATTTTTTTCGCGAACTAGCTATTGAACACAATACATAATTACGTTATGATTTGAGTATAGTAAGAAGTCTTAGTGCGTGCGCATTTCTGGTCTTCGTTATAAAGTAAACAGGCCTTTGCATCTATTGTAGATGATTTATATAAAGTACCACTACATTTTATTATACATTTCGTGATCTTTCAACTCATCCAATTTGTGCGTATGGCGTGCTTGCGTCAAACAAGGCGCGATGCTCACTCTAAGGGGCACATATCTTAACCTCTATTAAGCCGCGTCATTGCCTGAACGAAGTGCCTCCCACGGTTTCCTACTTGCCCCATTCCCGTTCGCCAATTCAGGCTAACTATCGTATTTGGACTACCATTTCGAGGAATCACTGTAGAAATTGGCGTTTGTTTTTTTCTATTTATCTTTTGACTCGCGTCCTGCCCTGTAAGGAATTAGATTAAAATCTTTAGTAAACCGTCTCGTCTTCGCGTTGTAAGTTTGTCTCGTTACAGAGTTGCAAAGCGAAGTCGTTTATTTATTTAAGTATTTCAAGACCCCTTCCTGCAGACAAATATTTGCATTTGAAAATGTTTCCGCAACCCGGTAGAGTCGCCGTACGATAAGCCAGTTTCGAGTTCATTCACACGATCTCCAACCGATTCGTTGTGACTTAATCGTATTTTGTTATCTCTCCGAATTTACATATTAAAAACAATATGTACTCTGAAATACCTAGGATATATTCTATTTTAGAATTTCTACAATACATGTTACAGCAGGTATACAGTACACTACAGGTTATTGGCGTTAACTTTCTCATTTGTTCGGAGATGCTTTTGCATTCTCTACGATCTCTTCCTAATAAAGTTCTCGGGCATAATTTACATTTTCAATTTTAAAATGGAACCCGCTGTGACAAATAACTAAATTCAAGTTTTATAATTCAACTGTAAGTTGAGATTATGGATTTTCCTTAAACTTTTTAATGTCACATTTTATGTTTAGTACCGAATAAAAATGAATCTCTTAATAAACGGGCCTCCAATTTAATTCCGAGGATTGGATTTTTACAATACCTAGCTTTCAATATTGAAGATTAATGACGCTCGGTCGTATAATCCCATAGGTCAATGGGGAACCACGATCGTTGCATTTACACGGTTGTCGATGCCTGGAACAGAGCTGAAGGGTTGTTTAGTGATTTATGTATGTAATCTGTTTTATCATCGTCCTTATTTATGACAAACCATGTTTAGGACACATGCCTATTACAACGTTATAATCTGATCGATAACGTGAGGTCGATTACCACAAAAGAAATAAAAAAGGCTATAAAGGTTTTTTCTACGCGAATATAGGCAGTGCCGAAAACTTTTTTGCTCAAATGATTAATAGAAGTACTAACGTTTATATATTTGTGTCTAGTACATGTAACGCCTTTGTGGCAGGGCGATCACCTCTAACCGAAAGGTTAGAGGCTTTTATCGCGTCTCTGTGTTCATCCTTAACACCTGTATAGTTTCTTGAAAACTTTACGATGTGTTTCTTCGAAATCAGCACAATGGTTAGATTACAACGAATTGCTTAATTTTACTTGGTTATTAAATGTTGATATAATAATGATTCAGATACAAAATTATCTTCTTCTATTGATTGGCTGATATTGTGATTGGGAGGTATTCAACCTATCAAATGTGTATTGAATGGATATTAGAAAATCCAATCGCAGATGGAAATACGGTTTACAGTGAATGCATGCAAAAGGCTGTTTTACAACTTACAGAATGATGAGCCACTAGTGAAAACTAATTCAAATTATATGTTCATAGTCAATATACCATAGTTGAATATATTGAGCAAACTATGTTCCAAAAGGCTTGATATCTTCGAATGACCTCCAGAGCCAGACAATCGCATTGACAACTAAATTCTTCACGATAATTTGTATTCAGTAACGATGTGTGCATTATGCTGTATCCTTGACGACAAACAACATTTTAAATGGAGTTTGTAATACAACCGTAATCTTGTTGCAACAAAACGCATAACCCGTAATGGTCTGTTGCACTCGAAACCTTAGAAAGTCAGGTGGATATCAGAAATCACCTGCTTACAGAGGCTTGCAGCTTTGGAAGCCCTGCGTTTGGGTTCGACGCACTCGGTATTGATTTTGCCTTTTTATGCTCGTTGCCTACGCTTCGAACTGAAATATTTCCATGTTGTGATTTGATGCTATCTAGATTCTGTACCACTATAACTGATACAAATAAGTGACTATGCGGCGATGTCAGGGGTCTACCAACACCGGGGTCTGTACTGTGCTGTGACGTAGGAGACTAATCGTTGCTATTAATTGTTATGGTATCTAGTCTACAGTACACAAAGATTGAAACCTTTAGGATTCACTCGTGTGGTACCAGAATAAAAAATATCGAAGCCATATAAAATATATTATATGCTATTCTATGTCACGATCTTTATATTCATTCCAAGTTTTATCCTAATCGGTGATTGAGCCACATACAATGTAAATATTGAATTATGCAAGCATACAAACTTCCGCAGTTATAATTATTAGTAGGACAGGATGTGGCTAAATTGAGCCCATTGATTAAAGAATGAATTCTAAACATTGCTGTCGAATTTACAGATCTTACAATAGCTTAAAGTCACGTGCGTCACGTATTACAATACTTTGCTGGCTGTAATTATTTTATAACAACACAAGCGCGATTGCTGAGTTAGATTTAATGTCAATTGTAAAGCCGTAATTCATGGTTTGGCTGTGCTTACTACAGAAAGCACAGTCTTACATTTTACCGTCCTATTCCAAGGCTCTACTTTGTGTCCACTATTTTATGTTTTGTTCATTCCTTGAGTTTTTTTTCTTTTAGTGCTTAATTTAACCTTCTGTTTATTTATTTAACAGAGTTTATTACATTTTCACTTAAACAGTAGTTTAAAGCCTAAGTTAGGTTAAGTTAAGTAATCCATCCACAAAAATTAAGTGTCATTTTAGTGTGTTATTAATTATAATTTTGACGTTTGTTTAGCGATTATCCCACGACGTTATCTAATACAGCTGCATAATCGTAGAATAATGTGCTGGTAGTAGCACTTTTATTGTTGACGTAATGCGTCTATAATGAATGTCTATTTTTGTCGCCTATAATATTATGTCTCTGTGTCATTGTTTAATTATGGGCAGATTTTTCCAACTCCGGAGTAAAGATATTTGTCAAATAAACCATGTCAGTCCTGCCGGTCTACTCTTGAATGCGATTCCGATCCCAATTTTAAGTTTCGACGGAATTCTAACCCTGGATAGGATTTCTGTCAAAATTCCGTCAAAACTTAAGATTGCGATCGGAATCGCGTTCAAGAGTAGACCGGCTGGGGTTTGACAAGCCTAAAAAGAGATCTATTTTATTTGATGGGTAAGTTAAGAGTTAGAGAAGTTTGAGAAGAAGGACAGAGAGACTCTCCTTCTTCTCAAAAAGAGAGTCAATCTTTTCGGGGTTTTGATGCAGTTTTCACCTATTGAGTCTCGAATGCGGCCGAAATTAATATATAGATTGAAAAATTATTGAATTCACTAAAATTTTGTTTCTACTATGTCTATAATCCTGCTTCATATTGATCGTTTCCGATGAATTGTAGTATCCTATCTTGGTTTCACGAGAATTTCGGAATATTGTGATAAGTGTCTAGGTATCATGATGCTCGTATCATAATTTACAATGAACGTGCTACACAGTAAGAAAGGAACCCTTTTGAACCGGCCTGTTATAAAATCACGCAAAAGTAAAATAACCTGCTATGGTGCTATCTCTTTGTTCATTATCAAATTCTAACGAACAAAACAAGTTTAGGGATCCACCGATATAATAACAAGATTGTACCAAGGTCGAAATTGAGTCTAGCTGTTCTAAACTTTTCGGTTGAAACGCATTCTTGTGTGAAGGACGTGAAGGTCGTATCGGGCAGGTATGTTATCAGCCTTTTCGAGCATTTATCGGTATACCCATTATGGATAACATCAGTTTCTATGCGCTTTTGTTTCTAGACTACACTAGTAGGAAAATGAGACAATGTTTTATAAATAAAATTTGTGATAGCTAAAATCAAAGTTATACTTAAGTACTATGTGACGTAAACGTGTTTTAGACGGTTTAAAACCACCGTTTGTACCAAGATGACCTTGGCAGAACGCTTCTGTCTACATGGTTTAAAACCAACCCCAAGCTTTGGCGGGCGCGCTTTTCTACCAAGGACGTTTATATGTCATGCGAAATTTGGTTTGACCGCCGGTCTACACGGGTTAAAACTTCGGTTTTAAACCATCGTCTACACGGTTTAAAACTTCGGTTTTAAACCATCGTTTCAAACCGTGTAGCACGGTAGGTAAGGAGTCTAAATTATTTTATAATGTTACAAAGTGGGCACAGGATATGATGAGAAGTGAAATAAATTGAACAGATAAAGTAATGATTCAGAGATTTTACACTTGTCTGAATTAGAGCACTGACATCATGACATTAAAATAGAGCTCTTTATCCTTGTTCCTTGGCGTCTTGTTTTAAATTGGTCTTGGGGGAATAACCCTGAGCTAGGATATAATAATTCTCGCGAACTGCATACCCACTCATTGTCAGTACGCCCTTGCTATTATGACATTGTTCATACATAATAAACGTTTTAGTTTTACGGTTATGCTTTTTAACAACAAATTAGACAAACAAGCTTACGG
This sequence comes from Thera britannica, assembly GCA_939531255.2. Taxonomy (NCBI): domain Eukaryota; kingdom Metazoa; phylum Arthropoda; class Insecta; order Lepidoptera; family Geometridae; genus Thera; species Thera britannica. Next base: position 2,638,854 of record OW618037.2, read on the forward strand.
CCCGCCTGATGCAAAGCGATAACCTTAGCCTATGGACGCTTGCAACAACAAAATAACTATTTATTATAAAAATCAATCTGAAAATTAAAAAGCTTACATAAACGAAGAACTTACAAAGGGTAACGATGACAGATAAAGTATTGGAATAGTTTCTATCATAGCTTATCAGGCTTAATTTGTTAGCATGAAAATATACGTAGACTATAAGAAAGATGACAATGACGAATGAAAGAATCAAGCACCAAGATAACGAATGATAGAAAAGACTGGAAGAAAAACAATTACTGTGCAGGAAAATGATGACGTTTGTCTACCTCCCCTAGTTTAACGTTTACCGTACCTCCTAGTTCCCCGGTATTAGCCGTAATTTCTATATTCACACAAACTAATCTGTCGATTTATGTAAATTCTCATGAGTATATTAGCTCAGTCGGTTCTCAATGACAACCGCGCCTGCGTTCCGCTGTTCGATATTGAGATCACGCTGCGCTCCATTTCCTACTTATTGCATAATTCAATCGTTACTATAACACTACGAGAATCGATTTTCACTTTCGCGTGTATTTGTTTCTATAGAATAATACTGTCGCGCTCTTCAAAAAACGTCATAGCGGAACTTAAATGGGAATCGGAATCAAAACTTGGGTTGTAAGGTTATGTTTACCATCTCATAACGAACGATTTTAACTTGATATTGGTAAAACAGCTCTGCTGCGCTTGAGCTGGTAATGAGTTTATCAGGGGAAGAAAGCACCGGTGACAGAAAAATTGAGGAGGGATGAAAGTCATGTGTCTAGGAGAGTGATGAGTAAAAATGTAGATTGATATGTGGGTGGTAGGCCAAAGAAAAGATGAATGAACACTGTGAAAGATGACATGGATAAGAAAGAAGTGATAACAGAGATGACGGTTGATAGAGGAGAATATTTTGTGCCGACCCCATATAAAGTAGAATCAGGGCAGGATGTAGAAGATTGTAAAACAGATCTATACAGGGTGTTCAGCACAACGTGTGTAATACTAGTATGGAGAAGCAGGCAGGACCATTTGAACTTGAATGTTCGGCGGACAAGCCTCTCGGTAGCCCAGAGCGAGGCAGGGAACGCGAGCTAAAGAAGCATTATCCATTGGTAACAAGAGATTCAAAAGCAGATAACACAAAACACTCGACAGAAAAACTAACACAGCTAAAAAACAATCAAAATTTAATACAAGAAATTTAAATAAATAAGGAACATTGATTCACATTCCATTTTGGTTTCGCGTTGAGTCAGTTGTTCTGGCTCTAAATATTACAAATCAATACGGAGCTGCGAAGCGATCAAAGTTCTAATTTTTAAAATTCTGAGAGAAAAATAATGCCTTTTCAACTCACACTGTATTCAAATGCACTCATAACCCTCTTGAATAATAACAAAATGCAATATCCATAAATGTACCGTAAGGTTCATTACCTATTACAGCGTGAAGCTTGCAAAATCAAAGTTCGTGTGCTAAAAGTTCCATTCAAAAATATGACTTGGCACTTGGCAATAATGCAGGGAATGGCATAACTTTACTTTGTTGACTCACTAAACTTGATTAATGAAGCCTGACTATGAAGTGAGGGTTATTTACAAGAGTTGCGGTACATCATATTTACCGTACCTTTTTAGAAATATGTAATTCTTTTTAAACTGCTGTCAAAGATTTGGGTCTTAAGCCCTGCGCACAAGTAGACGATAGCGATGGCGATCAGCTGAAATGCTGTCAAATATCGCTGTCAAATCTCAAATCTGACAGCGATATTTGACAGCGTTTCACTGATCGCTACCGCCAGCGAACTAGGTGTGCGCAGGCCTTTATGGCTCGTTTACACAGTGCGTGCTGCTGCCTGGCCAGTAGACAGCTACTCGGTTTGTCTACTCGTACGCCAGTAGCTCGGCTCGCCTTTGCTGTCTACACCACACCTAGCTACTGCTCAGTCCGAGTCGAGTCGCGATGTCGAGTGAACTTGTTTTAATAAAAAAAACGGTGGGCAACTGTCCGGCTGGCACTGGCGAGCTACTGCCGAACGCATCCAAACGATGCGAGCGACCCACGAGCCGCTGTCATGTGCGAGTTGCTGCCGGGCGAGCAGGCGAGTGAAAACAAAAAATGTTGAAGTAACTCGGATGCGAACTACTGACCAACTCGCACGTACGAGTTACTCGTAAGTGACGTCCAAACAGTGCGAGTAACTGCAGTGCAGCTACTCGGAAGGCTTACTCGTACGCTAGCTCGCACTGTGTAAACCAGCCATTATGGCTCGTTTACACAGTGCGTGCTGCTGCCTGGCCAGTAGACAGCTACTCGGTTTGTCTACTCGTACGCCAGTAGCTCGGCTCGCCTTTGCTGTCTACACCACACCTAGCTACTGCTCAGTCCGAGTCGAGTCGCGATGTCGAGTGAACTTGTTTTAATAAAAAAAACGGTGATACGCTCTATGACAACAATTTTATGTCAGGAATTGGAAAATATCTATAACCATAGCCAATATAAGAAAAAAGAGGCGTCTATTTCGATAGTTTTTATCGAAACAATTCCATAGGTTTTCTTGTTCTCTGTAGAGTTTCATGAATGAAATATTATTGTCAGAAGACCATCTATCCGTACCCATTTCGATCTCGATTTAGTACATAGGCGTAGCACACAAAAAACACGGCTTCCACTCACAACTGTCCGGCTGGCACTGGCGAGCTACTGCCGAACGCGTCCAAACGATGCGAGCGACGCACGAGCCGCTGTCATGTGCGAGTTGCTGCCGGGCGAGCAGGCGAGTGAAAACAAAAAATGTTGAAGTAACTCGGATGCGAGCTACTGACCAACTCGCACGTACGAGTTACTCGTAAGTGATGTCCAAACAGTGCGAGTAACTGCAGTGCAGCTACTCGGAAGGCTTACTCGTACGCTAGCTCGCACTGTGTAAACCAGCCATTAGAGTCCGCGCAAGTTGTCTTTACTCGTGGCTGATGCCGGAAAATGTCAAAACCTGACTAGACTAATTTCCCAATCACAAACATGAGCTTCCATTAAACACAATGCAAGTTCGATTTCCCCATTCATGTTTATAATCGGAAGATATATTTCCAGTCCATTTTTTCATGTTGTCCGCCACCAGTCACGCGTAGAGTGATTTTGCGCAGGGTGTAGTCATTGTCGCTGTGGTGTGGGCTCCATTAGCTAAAGTGGCCGATAAGTCTGTTGCCATCTCTTTTCATTGGCATGAAACTGACAATGACAAGTATATTTAGAGCCGTTACAAAATTACAGGAAATATTTTATGAGGGTTCTTTGTGTTTTTGGCAGAATTGGTATTAAAAACATTTATGTGCCTTGAAAATAGACGGATGACTTTGACCATTGATGCGGGCCCCTATAGAAACGCGGATCATTACGAGAATAACCAACCTGTCATGATGTAATCTGTAAACCAGACCCACGAGCTATTTGTAGAGAAAGAAATTTCAAACATCTAGTAGGAAAGGAAGCAAGGAGATTTATTTCATTAATTTTATTGACGAACTTTTCGAACACAATATTTTACTTTTACAATAAGTTCTAGCTTTGAGTCTCAGATCTCAATCGGTGGAAAGTCTCGGATATCTACTGTGCCTGATCAGAGTCGTGGGCCTTTTTCGTTACATTTAACTTCTGTTTCTCTTAAACGGTTCACAATCTTTGCTGTAATAAATTGCCACAGAAAGCGGCTTCCTATAAATCTTGACTATCTGGCTTCAATAAAATCCGCACTGCAGTATTTTACCGATTTTATTTCGTTCATTCGTCACTCAGAAAGGAAACCAAGCACTAACATAGCGGCAACACATCCAGAATGTCAATGGGTTTATGACTCACGCGCATGCCTCTACAATCAACTGCTAGTTTCATTAGCTCTGTGGTTCTATTATCAATGACGTCTGCCATTCGAGTTTACACGACGGCTTAAAATAAACAGGTTTATAAACATGAACACGAATAGTATGACTAGGTATTACAGGGTTTTCCTATTAACGCAAAACTTCTGCACTGTCTGACTGACTTACGATTGGCAGAAGACATTAACTGATTCTCGTTAGCAACATAAACACGGGCGATAGGCCTAGAATAAAAACGGTTAAACGTATTTTACGTACAGCTCTTTGGCTGTCTAAAGTTGTTGAAATAGTTCATCCGTGGAATTACCAACTCCTCTGTATGTCACCTTTTTCTGCCATCAAGCACAGATGCTCACATTGTTGTGTTTTAGTTTGAAGGGACCTAATCTGCTCCAATCTCACCCTTATCTACCAAGCAGGGATGCTCGTATTGTTAGTTCTAATCGGAAGGGTGTGGGTGGGTGCCTATGATTTTTAATGGTATTTTTACGTCCCAAAGTGATTGCAGGACACGTGGCCAGAAGGAATGATGGAAGATGGACAACGACTGGCACAGGACCGAATAGAGTGGCGTATTAGGGAGGAGGCCTATACCCAGCAGTGGGTGCATAGTGCATACAGGCTGAATAGATAGATAGATAGAAAGTGATTGGGCAGGGTCCAGTCTCTTACTTTGTTTTAATGCAATTTATACTAAACAGCATAACCGCTGAATCAGGTGTGGTCGCCTGTTACGTCACTTTCGTAAAAAGCCTGTCAGTTCAGTTCTAATCTCCACTCTATTGATGTTTGATAATAATAACTGATTCATGGTGTTTGTCACACGATAGCCGGTTTACTTTGTCGAACAGGTTATCATTACCGAAAACCTGATTCATTGTTGGTTTTGTGTCCATTGCACGTTCTGCTTAGGCAATAGGAATCTTATCTAAAAATCAATCACATGACAACCCCAGGGAAAGTAGAGTCGTCTGTTTATTGTACGTGATCCTATTAATGACAAATTTCAGAAAGTTATCAGTATTTTATGCGTCACATTTACTCATACTCATACTCATACTCATATTATTTATTGCAATTATTATGTTACATGGTGAGGTCTTAAAGTAAAAAATGGTAAATACATAATAGGCCCTAATGCTCAGGGCATAGCAATATTTGGAGTGGAAGCGGGCCGAAGTCTGAATTTAATATTTCGTCATCGTTTTAAAATTAAATCTTATAATCTTGCGGTCGATGTTGTGGTGTATAAATCGGCAAACATCAGAACCTTCTATTAGATAGATAGATAGATAGATACATAACTTTTTGTTTGGCTCAAAAACACAACTTATAAAGAAAATGAAACAACAAAAAGAGAAGATTTCAGTGCATTAAATTTCCTATTGCAGCATCTAATCTACCATTATTCTCTTGTGTCGTCTTCCTTTTGTTTATTTCTATAATAATATAGGCGCCGGCGCCGGCACAATCTCATTGAACTTAATCATGCGCTGTCGACGACTCGCTTTTATGGTCATCAGTCGAGGAAATCATTCAAGCGCCAATAACGCACGCGTGTTACTTAACCGTAGTAATTGCTCTTTGATAATCAATGATTACTCACACCAGTTTTATGCATGAGCTGCTGCTTGGGGTTTTTTATTGATGATTTTGAACGTCGTTCTTATCGATGAGTGAAAGACTTCTTCCTAAAACTTGATCATTTTTTGTATAAAATATGAAGCGCGGAAAAAGTTATAGAATTTATAATCTAACAGTTTATGAAGGATTTTTCAGCTGTATTTGTAATGCTCAGCATAAATGCTTATATAACTTATTAGAATTAGAATGCCAAGACTTTAGCACCTCCAGTAAATACGGTATTTCAACTGTCTGTCACCCCGTTAGATACATCGTCACTGCACGATTGCAATCATCACAGTAATTACCCTCTTATTTATGTAACACGCGCCATGATTTTTCTGATGAATCATCTGTCGATACTTATCATAATACCGATGACATCATCCATCTTCCGTTATATCGATGGCTATTGTTACGCGATCGACCGTAGCACTTCACGATTGGCTTTTACCTTCGTCTATTTTGACTGCAGCTTCATAAATGAGCTGCTTGCTTGTATTTTAACTATCTGAATACTTAAAACAGTTCGAATAGAGTCGATCTCAGATTTTTATTATTATCAATTTCAAATGAATTCGTACAGAAAAGTCCTGAACCTGATTTGGAAATTCATTTCTACCTTTTCCCTTTTTGTTTTTATCGTGTCACAGTATCTTTTTTCGGAATATCGTTTTGTAGCGCACCTATTCCTTCGTTTATTATTGAGTGAGTATCCGTATTTGGATCCATATTGTAAATAATAAGCCCTAAATGCATAATGTTTCCGAACGTTACCTCTGTTGTTCGACATGTTAATTCTATGTGTCAAACACCTAATGTTGTATTCATACATGTGGACAATGGGAGGCGGTCGCACACGCTCTGCCCTCCGGAAACGTTGCAGGAAACCACTCGGCTGTGATACCTCAAACAGTGTCTGCGAATTCTAACAGCTCATAGCGTTTAGATGTGTCGTTTGGGCGTATAACTGACTACCCGCAATTGTAATTTTTAAGTGATCTGTGAAGTCTGCCCTGTGTTAGTGTTTGTCGCCTCGCGTGTTTGATATTAGAACGAGTAAAACACTTTCAAGCAACGTATGCAAAGTAAAAAATACGAAAATTAACGTCATAATCATAAGCGGAATAAAAAATCTATACGCGTTTGATATTGGTGAAAATGGAACCTTCACTATTTATGAAGCCCACTTAGTGTGGTATCTAAGCTACACCCACTCCACTCTCTAATACGCCTTCTCTCCGGCACGATTCTAGCATCAGCCATTAAATTTTACAAGTACCTATATTATAAAACAAAAAGTAATTCTGGTTCAATAACTTACTTCGGTTTCAATTACTTCCGGGCTACTTTGTGTGCCCGGAAACTGGAAGACATAAAAGTTCCCTTACCCATAATTTATCGAAGTGCCTACTTAGCAACCTTTACACTTCCCTTACCTAATGTTAAAGTTCTTGTTGATGCTTTTGTAGTACAAAGTACTAGTGTATAATGTATATCATTGTATAAGTTGTTCTGACCTTTGATTTGACCTCATTTGCTTTAACTTGATTTGAGATTATTTGAAAGTATTCTTGCGCGAGAGTGAATGAACATAATAATAGTGAATGACATATTTCGTGATCGTGATAATGTCAAATCCGTGGTCTTTGCCTTACCCCTATGAGAAAGAGTACTGATTTGATGTATGCATGTTTCTAACGCTGAAAGGATGATCTTCCAAGTAATCCATCTACTTGCAAAGATTGATTTTTATATTTTTTATTCCCCCTTTCCTTTCACTCATCTCGTTCTCGTCCATACTTACAAATAAACATTCCTTATAAACACAAAGGTTCGCTTTCGAACTCATCTATTTTATTCCAAGTCAATTGAGAATCGTAGGTTTGTAAGATGTCGTCAAATTGGATCTCTTCTAAAAAGAGGTGAAGTTCATAATATACAAGAACATAATATAAAATTGTCCTCATAAAATTACGTCATTTTGGCATTGAAAGCTATTGCACAGCTGTTGTAACGGGTCGGTGACATCATTTTTGCATCCCACGAAACCCGAATTATTGCGTTACCCGTGTGTTTCTTTTCATTCAAAGGCGTAAAAGTTTTTCTATTAAAACGGAAGAGACTTATACGTGAGGGTTCCGCGCATACTTCTTTGCTTTGGAAAATATTACTAAGTTATAACGCTTAGTGAGCGTCCCACTGTTTTGGGATCAGAAGCTGTTTCATTGTTTTCATTCAGCGAAGAATCTTCTTACTCTCGACAAAAAAAGCTCTAGGAAACTATCTATAATCTCATGATTCTACAATTTGGAATGCTGAGCCATCAATAACCAACTAAATAAAAATGTCTATAATAATTTCAAGACAAACAAATAAAAAACTTTGTGCTTCTGTGATTTTCGTTGATTAGCCTAATAGAGGAATGCGGCGTTCTAATTGACTGCCAATGGTTCGCATTCAACAAATTCCTCCCTAATGATTTGCATATGAATACACAATGATAAAGCACAGTGTACACCATAGCATTGTGTACATAAATTTTCGAGCAGAAAAATCCATACGACTGGATTCGATTCGCGACCGTAGGATCGGAAGGCGAGGTTACTACCACTAGACCAACATGTCTTTCCTGTGGATTAGGCCGACTAAGCTGTCAGGATGGTAGTGGTTCTGGGCAAGCCTATTCCATCTAAAATCCTGTCCCAGGCACTATAGCGCTCCGTAAGTACGGGCATGAGTAAACATCAGTTACCCCTGACGCTAAATCTATTGTAGATGATTTGGTAGATAGCCTGTTTTTTATACAATAGCGCAATCGACGAAGCAGGTTCATAAGCGTGGATTTGATGTAGTGTATCCTCTGTTTGCTTTACGAAATATTCGATCGCTTTAGTGGATACTGTACTTTACGTGTGTTATATTGTATTATACGAGTTCATTTGTATAATTAGCACGCGTAGATGTAACGCGTAGATGTAATTGACGGAATTACATTAATTTGTAGTGTAATTCGTGCTGCATATATTATTAATTTTGATTGAAGTCACAACTAATTTGCTTAATTTCGTTGTTCTGATTACATTTCCAGTTTAATCAAATCAGAATGTTCCATGGCATTATTCTGTGTACTCTGTAGCATTATTTACGTAGAATAATACGCACGATTGATGTTGGCTGCTGGAATTTGATCGACTTTTCCCTAACTCTCGTGGTTTCGGACTTGGCCTTCTCAAAAAACTACCCTGTATAATCGATATTATTCTGAAACTGCCTATCATTTGTGTGAAGTTAGATTTAAATAAACTTGGAGACTATCTCCCTTTAGCTTTTTAGGTGTTTTGTGGAATTCTCGAATTTCAAACTTCTATAGGAAGAGGTTTAAGAAAATAAGCTCGTTTGAAATATATTTCTCTTCAAAGCTACATCATACAAGTCCTAAGAGAGATTCCTGAGTAAAGAGCCGTGAATAAATGTATCCGGTACGAAAAGCGAAAAGTAGAATGCACACAACATTATTTGCCAAAAGCTCTCCACCGTACTATATAAAATCAACCTTATGTTGCTGTAACAAGATTCAAAGTTGCATAACTCTGTTATCCTTGAGTGAATCTAAGCTCGTCTTGGCTCTAACGGTAGAACTGGTCGAATAGAGCTAGAATCACTATACAAACTTTAGTGCTAGTTTACTTAATTCCTACGGTACGTGGGCTGATAAAAGCCAACTTTACGGCACTGGTTTTCTCTTGGTCCTGGAGCCAAATGAACAGACAGCGGACGTTGTCGAAACAAAGCTTGAAGACGTCACATCTAGTGCACCAAATATAAATACAATGTCAATAACATTTTAAAAGCATTTAGATTAAATTAAGCTTTATGGCACTGGTTTTCTTTTGGTCTTGCGGGCAAATAAACAAGAGCGGTCAATGGCTTATTGACAAACAATAAGATGGTTGTTGGTAATAACCGGTTATATTCCTTGATTTCGATATCACCTATTCACATTTTCAAATTGGATTATCCGACTTGAAAATCAGAAGAAACTGTAATATGCATGCCAGGAAAGGACTTTTCCAGGCTATTATTTTTTATACAACTTGCTGGTGGAACAAGCATATGGCCCACCTGATGCTAAGTGGTAAATATCGCCTTTAACAAAGCATTGCCTCGTAGGTCACGCAAGTCAGGAACGTGTCCTATGCATTCATGTTTAAAAACAAGGAGATTATGTAGAGAGAAAGTTGAGTTACTTTGAAGCACCTCTTTGTGCGTTGCAAAAGATTACTTTTCCGGAGTTTTAAGGTCATCGGTCATACGTCTATCGAAGAATGCTCACTGAACTGTAAACTGACATGCGAAACTAAACCAACCCGTCATGTAATTAGGTCTCAATTCCATTAACATCTCAATAATGTACCGTTGGAGCAGCGAAACAAAATGCTTATTGTGTTGTATGCAATTTGACTTTCACATTGGACCAAAGAATCATCAGCTACTAACATGTGGTTCCACGGAACCTGAAATCACATGTTTAGGTATAGATTTCATTATAAAATCTTTCGGGTTTCGTACGGCAGATATCCATCTTATTAAAAAAAGAGCGCGACACGCGTATCTACTAAGTTTGAGACGCAGCATTGGCGTAGCTTGCTTGGTTATTTCTAACCGTTTCGTATTTCTATAATTTTAAGGAACATCACAGCCACCATCACCAAAGTTGTCAGCTCATGCAAAATTTTATTTTGCCTTGGCACTTTATTTTATGCTGTTTAGGTAAAGCAACACCATAATTTGTCGGGGTTTACCAAAGCTAGTCGAGGTTAACTCTGCAAGTCTGCAATGCACAAGTTTTACCTCATGATTGCATAATAACCTTGCAATAATTGCAGCTCGTCGCATTGTTGCATTTTTAAACTATTAGTTGATGGCACAAGCATATGGCCCATCTGATTTTAAGTGGTAATCATCGCCTATAACAAAGCATCACCTCGTAGGTCACGCACGTCAGGAACGTGCCCTTCGTAGCCCTGTCCATCAACTTGAGGCATACAGTTGTTCAGCCTCAGGGCGCTTGTACACGCTAAGAAAATTTGCCGTTCCTGCGACAGACAAGACAAATTCTTCGTGTAGACGACAAGAATTTTGTCTGTTTCACACACGAAAACTCCGCCGCTCCGCAACAACGTTCGCCGCGTCGTGTCTTGCGCAGATAAGATTTTTTTCGTGCACCGCTGCGAGCAGTGTACACAGTTATTTTCTTGTTACGACACGAATTCTTGGGTAGACCCGGCGTTTTTTCTTAGCGTGTACAAGCGCCCTCACGTGCCAATTTCACCGGCACCCACACTCTTCAAACCGAAACACAGCAATGCAGCTTCGTGGCAGAAATACGATGGTAGTACTTCCCCGGACGAACACACAAAGAGCTCTATTAATATTTATTTATGGTATTGTGCAAAAATACTACTAAATGGCTTTTCTTGTTGATCCTTTTCGTTTTGGGGTGATCTTGTATTTTCAATAAAAAAGTAAAGTGGCGTTTATTTGCTCAAATTCGGAATTATCATCGTGTTAGCTTCTCAAGTTCATCGTTCGAAGAATAATAAGAATAATAAGAATAAGAATAACTTTATTAAAAATCAAAACTTACAAAGAAAAACTCGTAAACAAACTAAAAAGGTTAGAACAATGTACAGTTTTGTAGGTAGACAGTTTGAGAAACTTTACCTCCCGCGTTAGTTTAACTGTGTTACGGCGAGGTACTGATTCTCGTCCAGAATACAATACAATGTAAAGTCTTACAATATTTTATGACAATACAGGACACCAGAACAGCAAGCGAGTCGTTATACCTAATTAGGTTTATCAGAGATTCATAATAAACCACGTATTTTTGCACAATAAGGGCGCTTGTACACGCTAAGAAAAAACGCCGGGCCTACCCAAGAATTCGTGTCGTAACAAGAAAATAACTGTGTACACTGCTCGCAGCGGTGCACGAAAAAAATCTTATCTGCGCAAGACAAGAATTTTGTCTTTTCCACACACGAAAACGCAACAACGTTCGCCGCGTCGTGTCTTGCGCAGATAAGATTTTTTTCGTGCACCGCTGCGAGCAGTGTACACAGTTATTTTCTAGTTACGACACGAATTCTTGGGTAGACCCGGCGTTTTTTCTTAGCGTGTACAAGCGCCCTAACGCGGTAACAAAAGAACCCATGTAAGGATTTCCCACGTCTGCATTTATGGTTTTTATCGACGCTCGAAGGTTGTGCATATTTTATGGTAGCTCTAATGGTGTTTGCTGACCCAATGCCCTAGATGCATACTATGATTCATTATTGGAAAGATAAAAACAAACATACATTATAGGCTCACGACTGTAATGTATGCGTATATGCATATTTTTCGAATTAGCAAGATAAATATAGCTCTATTATTTTTTCTCATAATGAAAGAAGTATCTCATAATCCTTTTCTTAAATAGAGACTAAGAAAAGTGCCGATGGACACATTCTTAGCAATAGTTATTTCTATTAAAATAAGTTAAAACAAAATTGCTCATTAGCTGACTTGGCTAGATTGTAATGTTATGAAGGTATACCATTAAAGTGGTTTACTAATATAGTGAAAAAAACCTGGAACAAATGGGCCAGTTTCCGTTTTATTAGTTATATCTCTCTCCATGGAACTAAAAGGATGAAAAAGTTTTAAAAGTTCTATGACGTCACAGTCCTATAGAACAAATGGGAGTTACCGAGAATGTCTAAGGGGGTTAGTCAGAGGCCGTTCAAAATGGGCATTAGGCGCATGTGCCCAGATTTTCTTGGTCTTAAATTGTTGTTATAATTATGTTGTAATTATCCTTTAAGAACCGTGAAATAATTAAGATAAAACAATCCACGCCAATCAGTAGTACTCACACACAGCTCAAATACAATGACAAAGAAAAATGACGCTTATTACAAGGATATAAGAGCGAGCAGTGTATTGTCTGATGTGTATCTTTGTGTACATGCAGTCTGATTTCAAATGCACCACTAAACGGGCTACTAGCAATTATTCTAACGAACTAAATATAAAAGATCGGGCACATTGCCACGGTGCGGTGGTAAAATGTTTATAGTAACGCAACAAAATGCAATTCGCAGCACTGAAAATTGTAATTCGACGTGATATGTCTTCAAGACTTGTAAAGCGCACATCTAAGCGATCTGCGATGGCGATGCTGTCAGATATGACAGCGTTTCACTGATTGCCATCGCCTAGATGTCTGGCTTAAATTATTCTTCAATATTACTGTTTTTTTTAATACAACTATAGCTGATGGAACAGTATGGCATAATATGGCCCACCTGATGTTATCAGTAACCATCGCCTATAACAAAGCATTGCCTCGTAGGTCACGCACTTCAGGAAAGTGCCCTACGATGCACTTCGCTGCGTCCATCAACTTAAGGCATACAGATGTTCAGCCTCACGAGCCAGTTAATTTCACCGGCACCCACACCCTTTCTCGTTGAAACACACATTCTCGTTGAAAACTTAAAATATCACGCCATTTACTCGTATAAACATCGGTATCGTGACTTGGCGTGGATACTATAGCTTTTGTTGTTAGCCGATTGCGTGTCCGTCTGTTGTTTTACTGTGAGAGTTGTTAAATCTACGGCAAAAACTTTATTCTCCACTTCATTGATTGCCTATTCAATTGAAAAAGCGTTTTCTCAATTTGTTCAATTGTTGTTGATGTAGGCATTATAATTATGTAGATTTTCTGGATAATAACTTTATTGTTATGTCAGCTTTGCAGTAAAAAATGGCGCCATTATTTTTAGCCTTGGATACTGCTAGCACTCTTTTTGTCCTAAAAACTAGAAGCAGATCTGTTCTACAAGATTTCAACCATTTACAACCAAAAAACAGTGCTTTTCTTATACAACTACTTGATGGAACAATAAGCTTATGGCTTATGATATTAAGTTGTAGCCATCGCCTATAACAGAGCGATTCATCTCAGGACACGCACGTTAGGAACGTGCCGTACGATGCACCAGAAACTATAGGCATACAGATATCAAGCCTCACGTACCAGTTACGCCCACACCCTTCAAACCGAAACACCGCAAGCTGCTTGACGGCAGAGTAGAAATACTTGGAAGTAAAGCACCCCATTCTCCCCTAGTGATAGGTGAAAAAAAATCTGTTCTTTCCTGCCAGCAGGGATAGATTAGTGGGGATATGTGGAACTGGCGGAAATAAGCATGGTGGTAGTACTTTTCTGAATAAGCCCTTCACAAATAGCTCTCTCTACCTTCTAGTCTCAAGTCATCGATGCGTCCATTATACCTAAGAATAACACAGTGTAGTATAACTAGCGGCACATAACTTTAGCGCTGAGCGATACGCGGAGGGGATAGCTGCGCATGCGTCACAGTGTGCGCATGTAGCGCACACTGGATGTGTGCAAAGTGTCCTATTGGTACAGAGAGCGGAGTGCGACTGAAGAGCCAATCAGCGCTACGCACGCCCGCCGTTCATTCCGCTAGCCCCTCTATGTACCTTATTTTTGACTTCTGCGCAATAACTGTCGGCGCTAAAGTTATGTGCCGCTACCTCCAAGGCCGCTACCTATAACACAGTTCCACAAAAGTTGATTGCATTTTATACTCAATCCAGACGAAGATCCCATATGAAATTTGGGTATAAAATCCGCTTGATCATTTTCATAATATTTTTCTCTTGTTTTAGACAGTACAACACGGCTTCCCACACCGAGCATCCGCGCTCGCATGGGACCCCCTGCTCCGGCTAGCGGCGCTGGGCACGGCTACGGGCGCGCTCAAGGTGTATGGACGGCCAGGAGTCGAGCTGTACGGGCAGCACACCAACCCGGAGATCACAGTCACACAGATACGATTTATACCTGGTATGTTCTATTCTTAGGGTCAGCGCAGACAGAGGAGCGCAGCGGAGAGGATTTTATTAAGAGATTCTAAAATCTACTTTAAAATATTGGAATAAAGTTGTTTTAAAGTTGATTGTCGAGTGCCTTAATATTAATCCTCTCCGCTGCGCACCGTCTGCGCTGAAGCATAGAAGATATAGTGTGTGATATAAGAGCACTGGTGGTCTAGTGGTGGTTGCCCCGCCTTCCGATCCGAAAGTCGTGGGTTCAAATCCACTCGTGTACCGTATGTATACTATATGTGCACTATGCCAGTACTCTCAAAACGGTGAAGGAAAACATCGTGAGGAAACCGGCGTGTTGTAGAACCTAAAAAATTTGAGCAACACGTGTCAAGGGTCACGCAAAAAGGGCCCACCAGCGGCCTACTTGCGGAAAAACATGCCCGCACATCAAGTGCGCATGATAAACTTGCCAACTTAGTGTGTATATGAGCGAGAAAATTCTAAGATGAAGGCTGATAGTCAAAGTTTAAAATATTATACTCATTAAAATCGCAAGACACTGCAACTGCTCGTTTTTCGCGGTCCTTGTTGCCGCGTACGTATGTTGTGGTATGTACTGCCTCTTACGGTTTTCCATAGAAGCTTCGACATGGGGTCCTGCAAAAGGCGGGTTTATTTCTTAAAAGGCCGGCAGCGCATCGGCACTAATACGAACAAACTATTATTAGTGTCCAAAGTTTAGCGTTTGTCAATAATATTGTAAGATATCGCTATCGCATTCTCTTTCATTTGGAACAAGGAGTGGCTGATAGCGCACCACAAACAAACATAGGTTTATGATAGTTATAGAACACTTATCAAAATTTAATATGACATCATCACAATCACTCTGGGCACGTCTATTACTGAAGAGCCTTGGATATTGAGTGCCATAATACAAGTACACAATAGTATGTAATAGTATACAATTGTACAAGCTCTGCCTAACTTGGGGCTAGATAGTGATGTGTAGATTATCCACAATCTCTTCCTAAATTTATTATTTACTAGCGGCCGCCTGTGGCTTCGCTCGCCCCGTTCCCGTTATTTCAATTTTCTTTCATAAAAATATTTTCCTGACAATAACAAACACAACAAAAAACATAATAGCGAAATCGCTCTCGTCGTTCACGCGTGATGGCGTGACCAAGGGAAATAGGGATTTATTTTTATATTTATAGATTATTATAATTGGTCATCATCATAATATTATTACAATGAGTAACTTCACTCTGCATATAAAAAACAAAAATCCTGATAGTAATTTGCAAAATAATATATAAAAATGTTGTTTTTTTATAGTTTTTATTTTATTATTCAAAGCAGCCATCATTGTTTTTACTGACAATGAGATTACCAGTGATGTAAAATTAACAAAATCTTTCCACTTTTCAGGTACAGGCAGATTAGTATCGCTCTGCGATGACAACAGCCTCCACCTTTGGGAGATCAACGAGAAATCCCTTGTAGAGATCAAATCGCTCACATTCGAAGGAAAAAACAAGAAAGTTTCAGCAGTATGCGTGGAGTCTTCGGGCAAACATCTCTTGCTGGGAACGGAAGGTGGGAACCTGTACAGTTTGGAGCTCACCACATTCAGTGTTACAGAGGATGTGATATACCAAGAGGTTGTTATGCAAAAGTAAGTCGTACCAAATATCAACTGTATGTAGTAGAGCCATGCCTATTTCTGCCGTGAAGCAGCATTGCTGTGTTTCGGTTTGAAGGGTGTGGGCGCCGGTGAAATGAATGGCACGTGAGGCTGAACATCTGTATGCCTCAAGTTGATGCGCTGTGTATCGTAGGGCACGTTCCTTACGTGCGTGATCTACGAGGCAATGCTTTGTTATAACCGAGGTCATATGCTTGTTTCATTAGCTAGATGTATAAATTTAATAAAAAATGTACCCACCACTCCCTATGAAGTTTACAGAAGCGTGGGTGGGTGAGTCATTTTCCTTCGAAAACAGTAACGCCGCCCGCTAACCACGTATCACGCCTCTCACCCCTAATTTTAATTCTAATTGTGTTGGGGGAATAAGATCTGCACTGACGTCCCGCGATGGGGTGTATTGTGCATTGTCCCCCTCCTAAACCTTACACCAGGCAGCCTAACTCCTTAAAATAGCAGGAGAAGGACTTTGGGTTGGTGGCAGGGCAGCAATGTTCTAGTTGACCCAATGGTGACTCAGATGTGGATGTGGAAGGACAAGACTCAATCATCTCACCCCTATTAGGTCGCAAAGATCGGTCTGACTTGACGCGGAACTAATTCAAAATCCCTTCCAGCTGCCCAGAAGACTTCAAAGTGAATCCCGGCGCAGTAGAAGCCGTCTGCGAGCACCCTAAGACCCCGAGTAGACTACTCATCGGGTATAACAGAGGACTGGTTGTGTTGTGGGACCGCGGCACTTCAGCACCGACGCATACATTTGTGTCAAACCAACAGCTGGAGAGCTTGTGCTGGAATGACGACGGTATGTGTTAAACAAAATATCTTCGCACTTCTATCTAAAATAGCTTCTTTTGGTAGTAGTATGGCGCCTCGTAAAATGGTTTGTCCTGGGAAGTACTACTAGAGATGTTTCAGTCCTAAACAGCACGCTCTACTTCAGTCAGTCAAAGTAAATTGTTGTTTATCACTTACATCACAAGGATCATTTTGAAGTACTTTACTGTGAGTCAACGACGAGAAAACGTGGTGGAGGGGCGTGCGTTATAAGACTGAAACATCTCTACAACACCATACATATTTCGACAACAAATAGAAGTTCGCATTGGTATGTTCCGATGTGAAGGGTATGGGTGCCGGTGCAATGTATGGTCATCGAGTAACTGTTATTACATTAACCCCCGAATACTGAAACGCAACTCAGATTTAAGCATGTCTCAAGCGACGAATATTTGACAGTTTTCAATGAAAATCTGTCAAATATTCGTCGTTTGAGACGTGCTTAAATCTGAGTTGCGTTTCAGTATTCGGGGGTTAGTCTCCCACTTCATAATGAAAAGTATATTTTTTATTAATTAAACAATTTTTATTTTAGGCTTTATTGATAATATCAACGAGATATATTTCCTATGAATATACTTCTAGCTCTCCGTCCGATTCACGAGCTTCAATTTTTGTTTCCAAGTTTTCATAATAAGTTTTTTGCAGGCGAACACTTCACATCATCTCACAACGACGGATCCTACGTGACGTGGGAAGTAGCCGGGGCGGCAAGCGACCGGCCGCTCAAAGAGCCTGTCACACCATACGGTCCTTACCCTTGCAAGGCCATCTCCAAGATACTCAACAGAACTAGTATTGATGGAGAGGAGATTATTATATTTGCTGGTAAGAATATTATTTTGTATTATTTTACGACTTAAATAGTACGGATGAATAGCTTGTCCCAAGAAATTTTACAAAGACGGTAGAGATGGCAACTAGGAAGTTACCATTCTGTAGTTCAATTAAATCCTGGTCACGGCACTAAATTGTAACTCCCCGTTTAACTTGATTATTATTATGAAGGAGCCTCTCTCTGAGACGCACTTGCAATTCTTTCACCACACTGGTTTCAAGGAACCCGTGACACGATAAGAAGAACTCTATATTAATGTACAACTCGATCCAAGTTTGGAAAAGCGTGATTTTAAATTCTAGATTCACTGCTCAAAATGAAATTATTCTAACAGAAAATTTATCATATTCCAGGTGGCATGCCCCGTTCATCATACTCCGACAAATACACAGTGACCGTACAACAAGGCGAGAAGCACGTATCGTTTGAGTTCACGAGCCGCGTCATAGACCTGTACACCGCCACGCCCGTGCCGCCAGATGGCGTGCCGCTGCAGGAGGACCGGCCTGCCACGCCGGCGCATCTACAGATGCACACTGTCAACCAAGTCGCCGCTACCTTGGTAATTAAATAGAATAGAATTTGTTTATTTGCTGAAATAGCTGTAACATAGTGTTGCGATTTCCTAAAAATGTACCATATTTCACTATGTTTAACAAAATATAGCATGCAAAAATATAATTAAAAATTACCTAAATTACAATATTTTCATACCTAAACTTACATTTTAAAATCCATGTATTCCCTAACCGTGTAAAACCTATGATATAACAACCAATAATATTAGAAGTCTACTGACTGGCCTCTAGCTCAGTTGGTAGTAGCTCTGCCTTCTGCGCCGTAGGTCGTGGGTTCGACCCCACCGAGAACAAATATTTGTGTGGTTAACATAAATGTTTGTTCTCTGTCTGGGTGTTATATTGTATTCTAAGTATGTATTTACAAAAAAAATGTATTCAAGTATTATATCAGCTATCCGGTTCCCATATTACAAGCTCTGCTTAGTTTGGGGCTGGATAGTGTTGTGTGAATTGTCCACAATATTTATTTATTTATTAAGTTTAAAAAATTGAGAAATTGTCTTCATGGCCAAACTATTAAACCAAGTTTAATGAAATTTCTATGGGATCTGAAAATATTAAAATTAGATAAAAAATATTTTTTCATATCGACACATAAATGAGAATGTTATACAATAACAAACATTGTAAAAATAAAATACAACTGAATTGTAGTTATTACAAGCTATTTGGTTCCCACAGCTCTGTTTAATTTGGAGCTGGTATTAATTATTTATCTTATATATTTATTAATAAAGTACATTTTTCTCTGCAGGTGGTATTAGCTGAAGAAGAATTGGTAGCCATAGATCTATGTGACGCTAAATGGCGGCCGTTGCGACTTCCATACCTAGTGTCTATACACGCGTCAGCCGTGACCACAGCCCAACTAGTGGATAATGTAGCTGACAATGTGTACGATAATATTATTGCTGCGGGTAAGAACTATTACTGAACTCAATTCTTATTTGCATTGGGGGAATAAGATCTGCACTGACGCCACGCGATGGTTTGGGAAACAAAAAATAATCTGAATCTCGGAAACGGCTCCAACGATTTTCATGAAATTTAGTATACAGGGGATTTTAGGGGCAATAAATCAACCAAGCTAGGAAATGTCGTTAAATTCGAGTTTCCAAGTATCAACTTTTTCATAATATCGTAACTCCTAGCGCCATCTGTTGCTAAACTCACAAGTTAATGCGACAGGGAACGCCATCTATTGTTAAGCAGTGGAACTACTACGTGAACACTCGAGGCGCAAGTTCCGGATGATTTTATCTCACTGCACTCATGATTTTTTATTTAAATAGCCAGTTCATATTTTTTTATTGTTATGTCGGTAAGACCGATAAATATTATTCATACTTCATCTTTTCATCAGTATGTAATTCTAGAATTAAAAAAAAAAGAATTTACCAAAAAAAAAATACTAGTTTTATTTACAGGCTAATAAAAAATTCTTTCAGGAGAACAGCAAACAGAGAACGTATATTCCGACAGCCCCTGGCCTATATCTGGGGGGATAGTAGAGTCTCCGGAAACTCCAGAAAGGCAGCTATTACTCACCGGACACGAAGATGGATCGGTTCGGTTCTGGGATGTCACCGGAGTGGCTATGACACCGCTGTATAAATACACCACCGCTCAGCTTTTCAGGTTAGTATTCGATCACCAACAAGTGTTTGTAAGTAGTAAGTAGAGCTCTTTGTGTATGGCTCGTCCGGGGAAGTATACCCATTACTGCCGTGAAACAGCATTGCTGTGTTTCGGTTTGAAGGGTGTGGGTGCCGGTGAAATTACTGGCACGAGAGGCTAAACTTCTGTATGCCTCAAGTTGATGGACGAAGGGAAGTGCATCGTAGGTCACGTTTCTTACGTGCGTGACCTACGAATCAATGGTTCATCAATGGTAACATCATGTGGGCCATATGCTTGTTCCATCAACTAATTGTATATAAAAAAAAGTGGTACAAACCCGTCTGCATAGATTGTATTTGAACTGCAAGTTGCATACTAATTTAGCAAACTCGAAATAAATACATAAGAAACAACAAAAAATGTGTAAACCACGCCATCTAGATATAAAAATAAGCGCAAAGCTTTTCCAGGAATCAAATTACTGGTGATATAATTATGTACTTACTGAACTGCCAACGAACACTCAACTGCCAACTGAGCTGAATGGTCAGTCTACTCAGCTCAGTTGGCAGTAGCTTTGCCTTCTGCGCTGTATGTCGTGGATTATATCCCCAACGAGAACAAATATTTGTGTGGTGAACACAGATGTTTGTTCTCTGTCTGGGTGACATATTGTATTCTAAGTAAATGTATTTACAAAAAATATGAATTTAAGTATTACATCAGCTATCTGGTTCTTATTATACAAGCTATGCTTAATTTGGGGCTAGATAGTGTTGTGTGAATTGTCTATGCTATTTTTTTTTTATATCCGTTTTGTAAATAGACATCCGTAGAATTCATAAGTTACGACTTTAAATTGCCATTTTGCGAACTGCAGTTCAAATACAGTCAAAAAATAATGTCATAGAAATTACTGGCACGTGAGGCTGAACATCTGTAAGCCTCTAGTTGATGGACGCAGGGCTATGCATCGTTGGGCACGTTACTGACGTGCGTGACCTACGAGGCAATGCTTTGTTATAGGCGATGGTTCATATGGGCCATAATATATTTGTTCCATCAGCTAGTTGTATAAAAAAAATACCCTAAATAGCGATAAAGCAAGGTCACCATTAGAAAAAGTGACTGCTAGTGGCATTATAATTCATAGCTCGCTTCCCTCCCCTTTAATACCTGTCAAGATTTGATGGAGGTTTGCGTGTCCAACGAGCTTCAGTACAAAACTAGCCCCAAGCGAGTAGTTCTTATTTAGTGTTTAAGCATACAACATTCTAGAACTAGATCCTTTTAGGTAAGTTTAAAAAACTTGAGAAACCGACTTCATGGCCAAACTATTAAACCGATTTGTATGACATTTTGATTTGGGATACCAATCAGGAAATATTTACTTTTTACATAAAAAAAGAATTTACTAAATCGGTTAATAAATGACGAAGGTATGCGGTAACAAACATTAAAACAAAACTACTAAACCGATTTTGAAGAAATTTCTATGGGACTAACCTGGAAATATTACTTTTCAGATAAAAGAAATATTTTCCAAATCGGCTCATAAATGACGAAATTTTGCGATAACAAACATTGAAGTCTGTTTAAAAAATGAAAATAAGAAATACTAGCTGTGCCCGCGACTTCGTCCGCGTGGAAAAAAGTAGCCTACGTCCTTTCTCAGGCTCTAACTAGACTATCTGTGTATCAAATTTCATTTGAATCGGTTCAGTAGTTTAGGCGTGAAAGCGCGACAGACAGACAGACAGAGTTACTTTCGCATTTATAATATTAGTAAGGATTATTTATAATGACATTTGAATTACACGCAGAACTCCAAAGCAAAGTATAGTGTCGTTCAAATGTCAATAACCTAACTTGCTAAGATCAACGCGTGTATTTTTAGAGCAATGTTCGATTTCAAATAAAAATAACTTAAAGCTATTTGTCTTATGCTTGTCGCTTTCGAAGTGGGCTGAAAAGATCATCTCCGAGGTAAAGCTATATTTAATAAGCACTGCATTTGTAGTATAAATAGTAGGCAATAAATTTTGCCATTCGGCTAATTTCGGCTTCATAGAGCATAGTGCGCGTGAGAAAGAGATAGCGTTCTACGAAGCCGAAAAGCCGATGATTATTGCCTACAACCGTACATACTCGTTTTTCACTGATTTATTGTTGATGTGAACTTTTAGTGCAATTTGTCAAGTGATTATGCTTTTTGAACCGCTTCGAAATTTAATTATTGTAGTTATAATTAAAGTAGTTAGTTGTCGTATCTTTCTTTTTTTTTAATTTCTTATTTTAATATGTGCTGAAGCAGTAAATAAATAAATGTCTATGTCTTATAAATTACGGTGTCTGTGTGAATGGCTCGTCCGGGGAAGTACTACCGCCATGCTTATTTCTACCGTGAAGCAGCATCGCTGTGTTTGAAGGGTGACGGTGCCGGTGAAATTACTAACACGTGAGGCTGAACATCTGTATGCCTCAAGTTGATGGACGCAGGGCACGTTCCTGGCGTGCGTGACCTACAAGGCAATGCTTTGTTATAGGCAATGGTTACTTCTTAACATCGGGTGGGGTTTATGTTTGTTCCGTCAACTTAAATTGTAAAAAAAAGTTTATCTACCTCGCTTTTGATTGCTTAATCTTTTGCATCACTTTTTCTGCAAATTGTATGTATGTATGTATGCATGCACGAATTGCACCATTTAAAAAGTATTTTATAAATTGATATATTTTGTAAGAGTCAGCAATATTTTAAGGCGCAGATCATCGCCGATGACCTTCTCACTCGCACCTTTTGACCTTTTGAAAGATTTAAACTGATTTTTTTATGAAAAATTGGAAGCAAAAAGTTTGCATAAGTACGAAAAAGGACTTTAATATAAAAAAAAAACTAATAGAAGACAAAAGACCTAGAGGCTAAAGTCCCAAATGCTGGTCGGATCAGAAGGCCAAGTCTCACTTCATTTACAACATTTTGTCTACGAAATGTTGTTTTAGTTTCGCCTATTTGTCTCTCTCTATTGTATAGAGAAAAGATGAGACAGCAAAAATACGTTTGAACGAGTTTTTGTCTCATCAATTTTCCATACAAAAGAGAAAGACACGTGCTCGTACGAAAACAGCATTTGGTAGATGAAATGTGGTAGTAAAACTCCGATTTCGGACTTCTTTTGATTTGTTCAATGATTTTCTATTTTCAAAAGATGGAAGAGAAGTTGTTTCACGTTGTTCAGCGCCTTAATAATAATCCATCCAGCAGTTGCGATGTGTTGAACTTACAAATATTCATAATTCATACATCTGAACTTGTGTATTTATCGAACAGCGGTGAAGAAATTGGCGAAAACAACGACAGTCAGACAGACGACGAAGAATGGCCGCCGTTCAGACGAGTTGGTACCTTCGACCCGTATAGCGACGATCCGCGGCTTGCTGTCAAAAGGGTACGTATTTGTTACTAGCTTCAATTAAATTAAATTAAATTTAAATTAAAAATTTGTTTATTCAGATTATTTCAGATGTCACAAGATGCAATGGCAAACATACACTCTCACTCACAAACTTTCCCCATTAGACTGTCCTCTCAGCTCAGTTAAAAAAGTAAAAGTAAAAATAATTTATTTTCTTTCACAATGCATATATGATGAATGAAAATGCGTAATGGCTTTCATTTACTTTAACTCTCATCGATATCAATACGACTCGTTGTGTTCAACATATCAGTATCAGTATGTATAGTATTTTTAAAAACAAAGATAAGTATGCCTGCATTGTAAAAGACTGGTGCCTGAGGTAGATTCGTAAGACCTGTATTTGTTTGTTAAGCCCTTTTTGCGTGACACGTGTTGCTCGAACTTTTTTAGGTTCTACAACACACCGGTTTCCTCACGATGTTTTCCTTCACTGTTTTGAGAGTACTGGCATAGTGCACATACATTTTTCGACAGAAAAACTCATTGGTACACGAGTGGATTTGACCTTCGGATCGGAATGCGGGGCTGCTACCACTAGACCACCAGTTGTCTAAGACCTATAAAACACATCGCCCACTTGCGACGACAGTGTGACATCTCAAGTTATACGATTTTTCGTTTTTCTGATATTTGGAATCGCGATCGCGCGCTCTATTATCTCCAAAAACGGGATAATTTTTGCTCCATAAACAACGAAGGAATGAGAGAATGAGACAAAATATCACAATATAGCACTGTCTCGTTTGGTGATCATGTTGGCTTCGACATAGCGACAGTTCAGTTGTCACCTGGGCGTTGAGACGTGAAGCACTCTCGGTTTTCATAAAAAACGTGACATCACGAGGATACCACGATTTAGGTGAAAAGGTAAGTTTATTTAAATAATTTTAATTTATTCGACAACGTGGTACGATGAACTTATCATACTGTTCTTGCAAACCAAAAAGCAAAGTTAACGAGAAATGTTAATGATGTCACGTTGTTCTTGTAAGAAATTCACAGCATCATTGCGTCATTTTGAATTATAACGTTGAAGATGATACTTGTTTTTCTTTTACTGGAAATAAGTAGTGGGTCATTTGTTGATGTTCTGTTGTTGCCGAATACCTTTTGATAAAATTTAGTGGTATGTCCATCTGCCACGTTGTAAACACTAAACAGCAATACAAAACACCAGTTATCTTTCCAGATGGCGACAAGGTCTACACTAGTTTTACGATAAGCACAAACTAAAAATGGACGAGGACTCGCCCAGTAGCACCTAATTTCTTGAAACAACACGAATTCATTCAAAAACTGTTTGTTTATCAAACAGTCTAACCAACAAACGATAGATAGATAGATTAACTCTTTATTGTACGCAAGGAAGTAAATAATAAAACGTAATTAAACGTTTAAGAGGATGAATCAATGGATAATCAACAAACACCACAAAAGTAGCACCATCGTAGCCTATAAACGAGTTCATCTTCTTCGAGTACTTCATGTAGCAGCTTTTTCAGTTGTTCATCTTTTTTTATCTTAAAAATGAAACTTATCCGGAGTCTAGTCTTCTCCATATTTCTTTACGGTGCAGAAACATGGACTCTGAAAGCGCATGATCGCAGACGCGTGGACGCGTTTGATATGTGGTGTTGGAGGAGGATGCTCCGTATCCCATGGACAGCGCGTGGGACCAATGTATCAATACTCAAGGAACTCTAAAGTGACCACTAGGCTATCAACCATCTGCCTCCAGCGATTCCTTGAGTATTTCGGGCATATAGCCAGGAAACAGGGTGACGACCTGGAAAAACTTGTCATCACTGGCAAAATTGAGGGCAAGAGACCACGAGGCCGAAGCCCGATACGTTGGTCCGACCAAATCTGCTCCACTATCGACGTGAAGGTCCATGAAGCTATTCAGGTTGCCGGTGACAGATCCAGGTAACGAAACATTGTCAGGGACAAATTGATCCATGGAGGGGGTCACGCCCCTCAGCAGTGAGGAGCACGACGCGAGGAGAAGGTGTTTTGATACCAATTTGTATTTTATTGAAATAAAATAAATATTGTGTGCGTAGTAACCCATGTGCCTAATTAAATACAAGTCAACATGTAATTTTTTGTAACAAAATGTACGATTAAAATAGTTACCACTGTGTCAAATGAATATTTTATTCCTTAATTAAGAAACTGATTTTCAAGAATATCGTTTTATTTTGACATAACTAAATAAAAAAATAAATAAAATAGATAAATGTAAATCTTTACATCATCTTCAACGTGACAACTGAACTTGTCACTTTGAAAACTTTATTTTTGTCTGAAACAACGTGACAAATTTTCCTTATTTTTTTAAAACTATAGTTATAACTTAATTTTGTTCCAGAAGTGTATTTCTGTTTTAATATTTCATTTCATAATTAGTTATTGTCTAATCTGTTCATACATAATAAAGCTATTTTGACAACAGTTTAAAAGTTAAGCTCATTTAAAAGTTTAAAAGTCGGTTTCTGTAAAATCCATGTTTTTGAGATGTCACACTGTCGTCGCAAGTGGGCGACATGAAGCAATAAATAAATGAATGAACATTCCTTAGGTGATCCTGTGCCCGTTGTCCGGTATGCTGACAATCGGAGGAGCAGCAGGACATATCGTTATCGCTAGCTTGAAGACCACAACCAACACGGCTGAAGTCAAGGTACACTAATAGTTAATAAGCATACGGTAGAAATATTCCTGGGCAGTTCATATAATTCTTTATTTGTATAATGGTATAAATTGTAATGACACTCGTTTTATCTGAAGTCGGATGACTACGCAGACAGGGACGGCATGGCAAGGGATTTTCCCGTCAGTCGGCACACATTTAGTCACTTAGGTACCGCGGCATTCCAGCGCCTTGCCACGGCATGCCACGCCGCCTACTCCGCGGTAATGAAACCCCTTTCGATGCCACGGCATCATTTTGAAGCATAGCAATTTATGTCGTATTTCTATATCGATACGTTTGAATGTCCAATGGTAAAACTTTAAATCCCTTGCCATGCCGTCCTGGTCTACGTAGGACCTAATGACTTCATGATGACTATGACTTCCTGATGACTATGATAATGTATGCTGAATTTGACATCACATGCAAGTTGCGTGAAGTTAAATTGTATGAAAAATTATCTAAGGCTAGTATTCAGAAACAGTGTTCGAGTCTGAGTCGAGAGTCGAGGCACAAGCACTCTCAAGCATAGATTTTTTACAGTTTTTCATTGAAATATGATAAAAATCTATGCTTGAGGCTCGACTCACTCAGACTCAAGCACTGTTTCTGAATACGAATGCCTAAGTCTCGATTTACAAACTTTATTTTTGATTTAAATAAACACTGGTTAAAGGCTGATTTTAAGTTAAAATATACCCTATATTGATAGACATAAGTTCTGAATTCCTTTCCTTTTTCAGTCGGTATCAGTGAACATAGTATCGGATCGCGACGGCTTCGTTTGGAAGGGACACGACCAACTGACGCTGAGGTCTGGATCGCTAACATTCCCGCAAGGGTATCAGGTACGTCATTTCTAAATAAGTATTTGAATACGTAGTGATGAGAGTAGGGAAAGGTATGCTAAGATGGTTTGGACATGTAGAGAGAATGGATTAACAAAACAATTGCATCAGGCGAGTGTGAATGGAACTGCTGGAAGGGGAAGACCTAGGCGCATGTATCTCGATCAGATCGCAGACGTTTTAGAGAAAGGCCAGGTTAGGAGTACCCTAAACCGACGAGCATGTATGAAGAATGTTATGAGAGTGAATGAAGCGAAAGAAGTGTGTCAGGATCGTAGCAAGTGGAAATCCGTGATCTCTGCCTACCCCCATGGGAATAAGGCGTGATTTTATGTATGTATGTATGTATGAATTAGAATTCATCATGATTCGCAACACAATAAAAAAAAATGTATACAAGTATGGGAACCAGATAGCCGATATAGGCTATCTGGTTCCCATAGTACAAGTTCAGCTTAGTTTGGGGCTAGATAGCGTTTTTGGATTGCTTACAATATTTATTACTATTCATTATTTATTTATATTCAAGAAGAAACCAATCTAAGATGTAATATCTTAAAAGCTCTACGCGACACAATATATTGATTCCATAGACCAATCCAATAAATGAGGCGTCATTACGTTTACCTTGACGACGTTTTTTTAACCGTTATTAGGTTTGTGCTTATCCAAATCAAATCAAAAATGTCCTTATGCAATTGTATCTCAAGGATCACTATGTGACGTATTAAATCTAGGTGAGTCTAGGTGCCAGTTCCACGCGACCAAACCTAGAAGAACAGGCAACAAAACGGCTTGGTTCCTACCGTTTTATGTTTGATCCTTTTATGTGAACGAAATCACACTTGCTATGAACCTGCTATAATGATGATTCGGTCGACGGTGTAGCACGCTCACCTAGAAGATACCTATTCACTCTTCGATTAAAACAAAAGTTATAGGTGTAATTTTTATTTTTCTACACACAAAATATGATGAATAAGTTGTTTTTAACTAAAATCCCTAAAATAACGGTCGTCCAAAAAATGCGATAGCAGTTTACATACGCAGTATGCGTTTTATGAGTGATGCCCAAACTTGTGATCATTGAACGCTCTAGATAACAAATTGCTTGTCTCACAGGCGACATCTGTAGTGCAACTGCAGCCTCCAGCGGCGGTGACGTCACTGGGCGCGCAGTGGGAATGGGGCGTGGTCTGCGCGGGCACCGCCCACGGACTCGCGCTATTGGATGCCGTCAGAGCAGCTCCTCTTACACACAAATGCACGCTCAATCCACACGGTAAGCAATATTTTAGCGTTCGTTAGTTGACTCTTCGTCCGTAGATAAATCTTAAATATCATCGACTGATACAGCTTAGAGACTGACTGGCCTCTCTGCTTAGTTGGTAGTAGCTCTGCCTTCTGCGCTGTAGGTCGTGGGTTCGATCCCCACCGAGAACAAATATTTGTGTGGTGAGCACGGATGTTTTTTTTTCTGAGTGTTTTTTTATTTGTTGTCTCATCTTTTCTCTATACAATAGACAGGGACAAATAGGCGAAACGAAAACAACATTTGGTAACGAAATGTTGTAAATGCACTGGGACTTCGGGTACTGGACTTAAGTTCTATTGTAATTACAGATCACTCCGGCGCCGGCGACACGCCCATTTCAAGACGGAAATCGTTCAAAAAATCCCTGAGGGAGTCCTTCAGACGGCTCCGGAAAGGAAGGTCTCAGAGACGACAGACAACCACCGCTAGTCCCACTTCGCCCACACAAGTAATTTTTATTTTCTACTTATTTACCGTTTAAAATTAAATACATGATCTGTAGAAAATAGCATTCAAGAACCACTAAGGTTTGTGCTTATGCTATCACGAGCGCGCCTCTACTAATGATTACTATTCATTCATTTTGACTGGCCTCTCAGCTCAGTTGGTAGTAGCTCTGCCTTCTGCAACCGTAGGTCGTGAACCGTAGGTGGTGAACACAGATGTTTGTTCTCTGTCTGGGTGTTATATTGTATTCTAAGTAATCATTTACAAAAAAACAATATTGAAGTATTACTTTAGCTATCTGGTTACCACATAGTTACAAGCTCTGCTTAGTTTGGGGCTAGATAGTGTTGTGTGGATTGTCTATAATATTTATATTTATTTATGCCCTAAAAGACTAAATCGTAAAACCTATACTAGATCATACGAAATCAAATAGGAGTCTCTTCGGTTTCGTATGATGATCTTTTTTTTTTACTTTGGTGCCCCCACCCTACTTCGTTTAGTTCATGTATAATAAACCTTGGATTTACTTCCCCCAGCCCCCCGCAAAGAAGCCCATAGACAAAACTGTATCGGAAGCGGATGCGGAAATCAAACCGATTGAGCGCGCGGTCGAGGCACGGTCTACAGACGACGCATTCGGCTCTATGGTGCGATGCCTATACTTCGCCAGGACATTCCTTATCAACAGTATGTATAAGGTTTATTTTTGCTTGTAACCGTCTAAGGCACTGACAACGGTCAAACATCTTCTCCTTCGCACATTTTAAAATTATAAAAAATTGCAAGGCAACACTTTTGTGTGCAACCACATTGTACACAGTTGGGTCCGGTTAATGTACGGCCAGTCCATGTACACACCGTTAAAACGAATCCACTTTTTTCCACTATCAAATTGTAAAAAAAACTTTTTCTAGCACTGTGATGACACATTTTGATGTTTTAACATAACCTAACCTAGTCGGATCCGTCTTATAAAGTCTCAAGGACACGAGCAAGGTGCAAGTATCCAAAATCAATGATTAATAATATAATAAATAATAATAAATATTCTGGACAATTCACACAACACTACCCAGCCCCAAACTAAGCAGAGCTTGTAATATGGGAACCAGATAGCTGATATAATACTTGAATACATTTTTTTTTTTTTGATTGAAATGTTACAGTGTACATGAGGCTAAACTGACATCGTAATAACCTGGTGTACAATATCGTGATGTACATTATTGCCTCCCAACACAATTTGAAAAAAATATTCTTGATCCAAGCAAGTTTTCCTACCAAAAAGTTTGCTATACTTATTTTCGTATTTGTACTACTCCCGTTCAAATTGTTAAATAAATTATTTTATACGTAAATTATGATGTGAATGTTTTTGTTTGTAAATAACAATTTGGTTTTATGTTATTTTCTCTGATTTGGCTTATCTGGCGAATCGGACACCACCGATCACAAAGCTACAGGTAGGTTATATTATAGTACTTTTTAAACTTTCGCGATCATAAAACGTATTTAAACTATAACACGGGTATTTATCGCGTATATTACCTTATTTTATTTATTTTCCCGACGATTCGGCTATGTTGCAATGGCCGTGGTCGCGGGCAGACTGGATCATTGACATGAGTGCTACCGTCGTTGAGAAGTGGAGGCAGCATCACTAACTACCCTCACTCTTGATAATCTTTGTCCATAATGTCCGTGCACGCACTACGACACTACGGGTCTTATTAATAATCCTAGCGTAGCGTTGGACTAGTTGATCCGTGTTTTGTCTCTTGCATTGACATGCAATTGTCAACTCGAGCAAATGTGACAAAACACGATTTAACTTCTCCAGCGTTGCGCCAGGGTTATTAATAACACCCTATGACTGTAATATACGCGATAAATACCCGTGTAATAGTTTAAATAGGTTTTATTATATTGTTATATTACGTCTCAATATTATAATATATTTCAATATTTTAATTATCCGTCTATTTACTCTGTCTTGGTGTTATATCTTAAAAATACAAGTATAACTTTTTTGTTTTTTTAAATACAGGGCGTCCCATGTATATGCTACAAGGAGGGAAAGTACCTTGAATATTGTAGATAGAACATTTTACTGAAGGAAGACATTATATGAATAAAAAAAAAACAATTTGAACTACATTCATAGATATTTATATAACTTTGAGTATTTGTTGTATGATAAAGATACAGGGTGATTATTTTTCTCGTGTAAGGGGTTCGGTTCTCGGTCCAACCATGTAATTATTTAAATATCTATGAATGCAGTTTTAATTGTTATTTAAATTCAAATAATGTCTTCTTTTAGTAAAATGTTCCATCTACAATATTCAAGGTACTTCCCCTCCATGTGGCATATCCGTGGGACGCCCTGTATATGATAGAATTAAGTTATTTCTCTGTATTATAGACGACAAACAGGCTGATGATGCATCCGATCGTGAGTTGTTCGTTGTGATTGGCTTTGCTCATGTCGTAGTATCTTCTCCTTTTCCTGTGACAGACTATATGAGGAGTGACCGAACAAAACGTGATAATTCCACTTTTTGTAAAAAAAAGTTTTTTTTACTATACAATTATGTTGACAAACAAGCATTTGGCCCACCTGATGGGAAGCGGTTACCGTAGCCTATGGACGCCTGCAATACCAGAGGCATCACAAGCGCGTTGCCGACCCTTTAAAACTTTAAAAACGCCCTTTTTGAAGAACCCCATGCTATAGTCCTTAGGGAAAACCTCAGCAGGGAGATCATTCCACAGCCTGAATGTTCGCGGGAGGAAGTTCCTCTGAAACCGAACGGTGCGCGACCACCCAGGCTCTAAGGTGTGAGGATGAACTCTCTGCCTATGGCGAGCAGTTAGCAATGACATTCGACAGAATACCATAAATTACGTCGCCCTTTAAGTTGGTGTCGTTCTAATCGTGCTTATTCCTGCAGTAAATCGCCTCTAAAGTTGAAAGTTTGATGCAAATCATGATATTTTAATTGATAAAAAAAAATAAAAAAAACCATGCTAGTTTTCACAGTTATTTATTCATTAGAAACCATATTTTCTTTAATTGTGCAAAGGCAAAAGTAGTTGGCGGTTTTTGACCTTTTGTGAAAAGTTAGACATCATGGAATTATCATGTTTTGTTCGGTCACTCCTCATACACAGTCCACAGAACATAGTAGAACGGCCATGTGACCGGAAAAGTGTCGCCAAAATACATTAGCATGTACTCCTTTCTCGGTAGTCATAAAAAATACCCTTTTGTTCAATGATTGCATACTTTCCGAGCAAAAAGTCAAGTGATAAGTTGACTTAAAATAATATTAATATTTTTCAATCCTCGTTGCTTCATTTTTCTTAGAATTCTTATATTTAGTGACATTTTAAATAAAGTAGGGAAATTAAGTAAAAATGTTAACGACAGCGGTTCCAATACAAACGGCGCATGATCCTTTCTACTATTTCTGTATTCTGTGCTACAATCTGTCAGTTTTCCCAATGAGAAATTAGAAAAAGAAATATTTATGAAGGTAGAGCTAAGAACAGCTAGTCCATAGAATTATTGGCCCGTAGCTAGAATGTTTTGCCTGATTATGTGCTAGCTGTATGCAAATGCTCAGCCTGTTTGCTAAGGTA
The DNA here is from genome assembly GCA_939531255.2 of Thera britannica. Classification (NCBI taxonomy): domain Eukaryota; kingdom Metazoa; phylum Arthropoda; class Insecta; order Lepidoptera; family Geometridae; genus Thera; species Thera britannica. The sequence continues at coordinate 2,671,305 of OW618037.2, forward strand.
GAGTTTGTAGAAATTACAAATCGTTTTAGTTGATTCGCTCTGTTTATTTAGTTTAGAAATTGAGCTAAAAATATTAATTAGAACATCAAAACTCATGTTCTTTTTTTATCTAACCTATATTTTCTCACTGCTGAGCCAACGTTTCCCCCAAATCCTTCCAACCATCTCTATTTCTCGCTTCATCCCATCATCCTCGATCCTAATCGTCTCTCCAACACTGACATGGCCTTCCTTCTGAAGCCGTCTTAAAATGCACTCGTTTTCTTGACGTTGGTTTCCAGCAAAGCACTTCAAAATGAGCCTTGTGATGTCAGTGATAAAGAACAATTTACTTTAACTGACTGAAGTAGTGGGACGTGCAGTTTAAAATTGGACTATCTCTCCGTGTTCGGCCGTTTTTCGGGATGCATCCTACTGACATGACCCGCCTTCCTTGTATTATGTATATAGCCTTTAATCTAGACGTATTGCTATTATATAGATTCGACTATTCGTACTCAGTTTTTGCTAACGAAAGCGCCGGGCACTGGTAAACGAGAACTGTCAAAAAATCTATGCTTGACAGTGATTGAGGCTCGACTCAAGACTCAAGTATTTTTTCTGAGTAAGGGCCTATGTGTCCAATGCAAAATTCTTTAGAAGCCACGCCAATTTGTTAATGTATCTTGTATATTTGCAGCACAAATGAGCGTGCCTACGTTATGGGCGGGCACCAACAACGGCACAGTCTTCGCATTCACACTCAACATACCCAATAGCAACAAGAGGAAAGATGAGCCCGTAAGTAGTTATAGTACACTAGCGGCCTATCCCGGCTTCGCGCGGGTGGACATTTATTTTTTAAACACATAAATATGACCTATGTTACTAAGGGGGAATGTAGCTATCCAATGGCGAAAGAATTTTTGAAATCGGCACAGTAGTTTTTGAGTTTATTCATTACAAACATTCACACAAAAATACAAATCTTTCCTCCCTATAATATAAGTATAGATGTAGTGTGTGTTTAGTAGTAGTAGAGCTCTTAGTGTGTGGTTCGTGAAGCACTACCACCATGCTTATTTCTGCCGTGAAGCAGCATTGCTGTGTCTCGGTTTGAAGGTTGTGGGTGCCGTTGAAATTACTGGCACGTGAGGCTGAACATCTGTGTGCCTCAAGTTGATGGCGTACGTGTAATAGTATAGTACAGTCGCTGTATGAAAATGTTCGTCACCTTAGAGTCGGTTTGCACTAGTGCCTTGATCATGAATACATTTTGACATAATTTTTGACGTTAACTTATCGGTGTATTCTGTCTATTCAGTTTCAAAAGGTAGTATGTGATCGTGATACGTTGAACAAATCAAGTTGAAAATCGACGAACATTTTCATACCGCCATTATACATAGTAAGCAACAAATATTGCACATAAGCTAATTTCGGCTTCATAGAGCGTAGTGTGCGTCAGAAAAAAATAGCGCTCTACGAAAGCAAAAAGCCGATGTGCAATATTTATTGCCTACAACCGTAGATTACCGCAGCGGCCAGTAAAAGAGGCATTGGGAGGCACTATCTCTATTCACGACCTTATTGTAAAGTGCTGAAAGCATATTTTCTATTGTCAGGTGACCTGTCAGCTCGCGAAAGAAATCCAGCTCAAGCACAGAGCACCAGTCATAGGCATCACTATTTTGGACGGCGCCTCAGTTCCATTACCGGACCCGCTAGAGGTAAGTTACATGCTCTGAATACGAGTGAGAGAATATGGGTGTGTTAGTTTCGAAGTTCAAAGTAAAACAAACTTTATGAACAAGTTTCACTTTGAAACATAGACAAATAAAATATAGACAAACGAGCTTACGGTCTGATGGTAAGCGGTCACCGTCGCCCATAGACACCAACAACACCAAAAAAAAAATGTGTATGATTAGTTTTCCCGACCTATCTTTGGCCTATCATGCCATATCACAGGGTAATCCTAGTTTGGGTACCAAGGTTATCCCGCCAGGAAATTTAAATTGTAAGCTATACCTAACTGTATAAAATTGTTACTGTAATGTTTGTTAATAACCAATACATTTCATTTCAATTTCATTTCATGATATTTATATTCCATCCACGAAAGGTCAGAAGCCCATCACCGCATTTATTTGCAGGTGGAACGTGGAGTATCTCCTCTACCCGAGCCGGGAACGCATCGCGTGGTCATCACGTCGGAGGAACAGTTCAAAGTGTTCACGTTACCGTCTCTAAAGCCACACAATAAGTACAAGCTTACCGCACACGAGGGTGCCAGGGTATGTACTATCAACATGATTTCAGACCGCTTGCACCCACTGCTGAGTATTTATTATTACTAGCTTACATCGTCCCACTGCAGGGAAAAGGCCGCCCCAAAAGACTTCCAGTTCCCTATATTTTGAGCCTCCTCCCACCATTTCCTTTCAAAGGCGTCCAGATCGTCCCGCCGACGCTTCCTAGGCCGACCACGAGACCACCGTTTGTCAGGCACCCATGGGGTATGATGGTCGCCCACCTATCAGGGGGCATCGATGCAGAGTAAAGGCCTCTTTATTTCGCCACTCTTTCCGGTTCCTTGCGAGTCTCATCCACTCATTCCCAGCACTCACAACAATGTCATTTGACCAACGGGTTGGTAGTTTGTCTCTGGGTCTTCAAGTATCCCCCATCCCATGGTGACCATTATGTGGCCGCCTTTGTGTCCTGTCGTCCTTGTAAATGTACTATGATTATTAAATATTAAAGGACAATCAACACAAAACTATTCGCACCAAATTAAGCAAATTGTACTTCATTCTTTCTTTTTTATATTATGGCGATTAAAAATTATAATAGTTTTTCATTTATAAAATGCGTTTTAAACCTCCCTGCCATTCGCTTGTACCATCAGTAAGTAAAAAAACTTTTTTTTTATAATTTATCTACAAAAACCCTAGACCAAAGATCGAGGGGACTGGACAAGCTTGGGAGAGCCCTTTGCCCAGCAGTGAGACCATAATATAATGTGCAAAATAAAATGGAAACTATTCTATTTCATGTTACGTATCTTAATGCAGGTGCGAAGAACGGCGTTCGCTTGGTTCGAGTGCGGCGCCGGTGTTGAAAAACACCGGGAATGGTGTCTACTCTGCCTGACGAACCTAGGCGACTGTCTCGTGCTGAGTCCTGAGCTCCGGCGGCAGATCAACGCGGCAGCTGTCAGGAAGGAAGATATCAAGTACGTGTGCAAATTACTATCATACGTCAAAGCAATAGGGTGTATTTTTGCTAGCAGATGCTAAAATACTGGATGACCACACCGACTACGTACATGAAAATAACACTTATGTCAAGAGAATAAGGTTCAATTTCGAAGCGAGCGATGAGCATGAATGTGGATGGATATGTGAGTAGAGGTAGGCCAAAGAAAAGATGGAGGAATGGTGTGAAAGCACATGGATAAAAAAGGAGTGAATATTATTAATAGTACCTAGTAGAGCTCTTTGTGTGTGGCTCGTCCGGTGAAGTACTACCACCATGCCTATTTCTGCCGTGGAGCAGCATTGCTGTGTTTCGGTTTGAAGGGTATGGGTGCCGGTGAAATTACTAGCACGTGAGGCTGAACATCTGTATGCCTCAAGTTCATGGACGCAGGGCAGTGCATTGTAGGACATGTTTTTGACGTGACGCTTTGTTATGGCCCATGGTTACAATTTAGCATCAGTTGGGTATAAGACCCATCAGCTAGATGTATAAAAAAAGAATACAAAAATGACGGCTGACATAGGAAAGAACATATGCCGACTTCACATAAAGTGGAATGAATGTATAATTAGAACGTATCATAATCATCAATGGTGAGTCGAGAAAAGTTTTAGAAAGTGAAAGCTAAATGAAGCACAATTAATTAAAATCTATACATTTAATTCAAACGACACGTCACACGAATATGGGTCTCCGCACAGGACTGGCGAACAAGTATCAAAGGAACAAGGAGTTCTTATAAGTAATACACACACGCATAGAAAATGCCATACTACTGCTCACTGGCAACATTTTGACTCTATCAGTTCGGCCATTCTGACATTATCGATGCCCTCATCGAATCATCAAACACAATTTAACCGTTATTAGTTCACAATTGATTAACACTTAGGCTTACTAGACCATCATTAAAGTTAAGAAAACATATTGACATCTGCTGGAGCAGGCATCTGCAGCAACAGGGAACCACAGTCATCTGCCGGAGCAGGCATCTGCCGCAACAGGGAACCACAGTCATCTGCCGGAGCAGGCTTCTGCCGCAACAGGGAACCAATCATCTGCCGGAGCAGGCATCTGCTGCAACAGGGAACCACAGTCATCTGCCGGAGCAGGCATCTGCCGCAACAGGGAACCAATCATCTGCCGGAGCAGGCATCTGCCGCAACAGGGAACCACAGTCATCTGCCGGAGCAGGCATCTGCCGCAACAGGGAACCAATCATCTGCCGGAGCAGGCATCTGCCGCAACAGGGAACCACAGTCATCTGCCGGAGCAGGCATCTGCCGCAACAGGAAACCACAGTCTTCTGCCGGAGCAGGCATCTGCCGCAACAGGAAACCTCAGTCATCTGCCGGAGCAGGCATCTGCCGCAACAGGGAACCACAGTCATCTGCCGGAGCAGGCATCTGCCGCAACAGGGAACCAATCATCTGCCGGAGCAGGCATCTGCCGCAACAGGGAACCACAGTCATCTGCCGGAGCAGGCATCTGCCGCAACAGGAAACCACAGTCATCTGCCGGAGCAGGCATCTGCCGCAACAGGGAACCACAGTCATCTGCCGGAGCAGGCATCTGCCGCAACAGGGAACCAATCATCTGCCGGAGCAGGCATCTGCCGCAACAGGGAACCACAGTCATCTGCCGGAGCAGGCATCTGCCGCAACAGGAAACCACAGTCATCTGCCGGAGCAGGCATCTGCCGCAACAGGGAACCACAGTCATCTGCCGGAGCAGGCATCTGCCGCAACAGGGAACCAATCATCTGCCGGAGCAGGCATCTGCCGCAACAGGGAACCACAGTCATCTGCCGGAGCAGGCATACCATAACCATCCTCCAGTTGTCTGAAAAAAAGGTTACTGAAAATGTTCATCAATAGATTTCTCGTCAGTTTTACAGCTTCTAGCTATGTGGCCCTTCCGCCCACATTTAAAACATGTACTTTGACTCTCAAGGCCCATTTTCTTTTTTTCTGGCTGAGCGTCTTGACGAATGTTGCCTAAATAGATCAATAGTGCCGCTGTATCTTTACAACCCGCTGATACGGCACCAACTTCAATCATTTTATCCCCAATTGTCCCTACAATTGCTTCAGTTATTACATTGTCGGGCAACCCACAAGACATGCCAAGGCCGAGTTTTTCATAATAAAACCTTATCGGATCTTCCAATGGTTTTCGTGTGTCGTTCACCAAAGAGCGCAACATTGTCAACTTGTTTTTAGTAAACGGAAAAGCTTTTATTAGCCGAATTTTCCATTCGGCCCACGATACGTCGAATTGATCCAAACGCTCATACCAATCCTTTGCGTAACCTCGAAGTTTTGTGGTACAATTGCAGATGATCGTTCTTTCGTCCCATCCATACATAACTCCAATGGATTCAATATTTCTAATCCATCGGTCAATGGGCACAACAGTAGTTTGCGGATCAAACTCCGGTACATAGTCATTGCGCCCTATGTAACGAACATCTCGTTCTCCCTCTCTCTCGTTTGACCGTGTTTGCCCTGTGCTACCGCTAACTCTCGGAGAAGTCGACCTTACGGGATGCGCATCGTTCCTTATTCGACACACTATCTCTTCAAGTGCTTCGATTCTGTGATCCCGTTCTTGAATCATTTCAGTACTGCGCTGTTTCCTCTTCCTGCGTCGGTCGCCACTCCTAGAAGATGACGAAGACGAAGAAACATCACGCTTAGAGCGTTTCTTATGACGCCCCATCATATACTTTTAACTGTTGCACAATATTAAAATGTTTATTCACTCACGGTGATAAAAGTACCAAGTTCACAGTTATAAACTTTAAACAAAACCAATAGTGACTATGCAGTCCACCTTAAAATAATTCAAGGGCCTCTTTATGCCCTGTCCCTGTGCCTGTTGTATAAAGTAACATGAAACGGGCTCACCGATTCTCAGTTTGTTAATGTAAACAAATGCGGCATGGGAACGCAGGTAGGTCGGTCGGGCCGGGCGCGGCGTCACCGCGGTACTTCCCCATGCCCCGGCGCGGTAACTTGGTACACGAACGCACAACACTTCATTGTCACAGGGTTAATCACAGTTCTCACTTTTTTTTCAATTATCACGTAACAAAATCATCACTCTACGTCAAGAAGCGTATTAGTTCTTGCCACTTCTGACTGAAAGCTAAATGAAGCACAATTAATTAAAATCTATACATTTAATTCAAACGACACGTCACACGAATATGGGTCTCCGCACAGGACTGGCGAACAAGTATCAAAGGAACAAGGAGTTCTTATAAGTAATACACACACGCATAGAAAATGCCACACTACTGCTCACTGGCAACATTTTGACTCTATCAAAAGTCTGAACCCGATAAGAAGAAGAAGAATGGTAAGTAAAATGATGTTAGACGAAGAAGAATGATAAGTAAAATGATGTTAGACGAAAAAGAATGATAAGTAAAATGATGTTAGAAGAAGAAGGATGATGAGTAAAATGATTTTCGTTCTTTTACAGCGGCATCTCTAGTTTATGCTTCTCGAAACGAGGCGAAGCTCTCTACTTGCACTCCTCGTCCGAACTACAACGGATTTCACTCGCAGCGAACAAGGTAACACACGCATCTATTGTAAACGAGCTTTTGCATTTATTGTAGTATTAATTTCAAGATATGTATTGGCAAACATTTCACACAGCGCCTAACTAAGCAAAATTTGTACGTTTACGTCATACGTTTATATTTTTTGATTTTGTTAATACCTTCTCGTGTTTTCCATTTTTAGTTGCTACACATAAAGACACAAACCAGTTAGGCAATCTATATATATAAATCTTTCGTGTCACAATTTGGAACGCGATAAACTCCGAAACTACTGAACGGATTTCAATAAAATTTTGCAACTGCCTAAAATATGGTCGGACTTAAAATATAGGATAGTTTATATTCAATTCAATATTTAGGTGTAATTAATTTAAAAGGGGCAAAAGTTTCGAAATCTATGTCTATCCCTTTCTATCACGTAGGGACTTATATATGTCTATCCCTTTCTATCGCTTAGGGATTTTTCAGAAAATTCTCGACTTTGACGAGGAAAGAACGCTCTAGAATGTCTTTGAGGTTCTGGAATGATCAAATTTAACTCGAAGACTGAAATTATTCGGCTATAGCATCCGGAATGCTCCCACCCAAACGGTTATGTGTTTAAAAAATAAATGTCCACCCGTGCGAAGCCGGGACAGGCAGCTAGTGTTTTAATAAGGAAACACGTTAGAATCATATTTATTTTTTTGCTGAACTGTGTACAATCGGATCGCACACAAGATTGAAGAAGTTGCTCGCTATTTTCAATAAATAAGTTCAATGATTTCTTTCAAAGGGTGAAATTGTCGAGTCAGTGCATCAACGGTGGTCTTCGCCTTAAAGTGACTATATTTTTTTTGTAATATCAGGTAACGATCGCGCAATGCCATATCCTGCTGTCGCCGTGGGCAGCCGCGCTGAGGGGACCAGCGGAGGAAACGCCGCTGACGAACGGCGAACACAGGGTTTGTTTCATCCCATTCATTCACTCACTAAACTTACACTACACAAAAACACAATCACATTTTGAATTTTGCTATGTGTACTTAGTTTACTGTTCCATGTTACATTATCAATTCTTTTTATAACGCTTTTATTAGTTTCACCTGTATGTATGTATGTATGTATGTATGTAACCGACCCCTTTGAGCTCGATTTTGTCCTACTTTGAATAATCAGATTTGATTCAAACTTTGCACACCTGTCAAAGGTCGATGACAATGCAATAATATGAAAAAAAAATGAAAAAAAAATTGAAAAAATAAAAAAAAAACCTACTTTGAACGATCCGATTTGATTCAAACTTTGCACACCTGTCAAAGGTCGATGACAATGACATAATATGAAAAAAAAAAAAAAATGAAAAAAAATTGAAAAAAAAAAAAAACCTACTTTGAACGATCAGATTTGATTCAAACTTTGCACACCTGTCAAAGGTCGATGACAATGCAATAATATGAAAAAAAAAACTAAAAAGTAAAAAATAAATTATAGTTTAAAAAACTAAAAAAAACGCTTTTATAACTAATTGAACTAAAAAGTTAAAAATAAAACTGTAATAATCAATTGAAAAATTTATATTATTGTACAAAAAGCGTGGGGGGCTTGATTTTGATTGTTGTAAATATTTTATCAATAGTTTATTATTATCTGAAGTTATTATAAAAAGCACCCCACAATTTTTGTACAATAATATAAATTTTTCAATTGATTATTACAGTTTTATTTTTAACTTTTTAGTTCAATTTTAGTTATAAAAGCGTTTTTTTTAGTTTTTTAAACTATAATTTATTGTTTGGAATTCCCTAAAGGCCTGCGCACACCTAGGTCGCTGGCGTTAGCGATCAGTGAAACTCTGTCAAATATCGCTGTCACTGATTCGCGTTTCACTGATCGCCGCCGACCCGTTAATTTAAAAAGGACTGTTCGGCACTAACGCCAGCCAACCATACCAAGGGGAAGGTCGCGGGTTCAAATCGCTCGGCTCATAACTTTTGGGACGTTATAGAAATCTTTGTTATTTCCTTAGGGGGGTACGATTTCCATACAAACTTAATTTACACAACTATGGGCGAATAAAGTATTAATGTACACTGAAATAGCTGTAATAGGCTTTTACAGTGGTCCTTATTACCGGCCAGTTATATAAAGTTGGAGTGTCAGCCGTTGGTCGTGGCAGTCGGGGCTTCAGAAAAAGAACTAACTGACTTTTACGTCTATTTTGAAACAGTGATGTACAAAATTGACTCTTTGCTAAAATCTAGTACCCGTTAGAAAGAATGACGAAAAATTTTTTGGTTTTTTATTAATATTTCTGTTATCCTACAGTTTTCTCCAACTTTATATAACTGGCCGGCAATAAAGACCACTGTAAAATTCTATTACAGCTATTTCAGTGTACATTTATACTTTGTTTGCCCATAGTTGTGTAAATTCAGTTTGTATCGGAATCAAACAACTTTAAGTGTAAGCACTATAAAATCAATACAAAGTAATGAATACTAATGGTTATAACAATGAACAGGAAGAAGCGTCGGAAGCTCCTCACGACGTGACCGCAGCATCGGGTGACATCACGGTAGACTCGGTGCGGGATCACACCAACGCCGCGCCCGACGCGCCGCCTGAACTCAACATCAACTTACAGGTCGCTTATTTATCACAAGTATACAGGGTTATTCATAATTACCTGCAAATACTCAGGAATTAAGTTCAACAAATAAAATAAATAATATTTATGAAATTATTTTTTTAAGTTTTGTTATGAAAATCCCGAGAAAATCGATAAAGAATATCCTTTGGAATCATTGGCGCCTGACCTATTTTGACCTTTGATCCGCGCCCGCGCGCCGTGAGCGACATTCTACGTTCAGTCACCGCCTGGGTGGGGCATTGTCCTGTTCTCCGTGGCAATCATTATGCAATAGCCGTAAAGAAATTAATGAAAGTAAAATTTTGATACAAAAACTTAAATCATTTTAAGAATTAAATTGATTCGGCCAAACCAATATTCACGACCCAAAAATTAGGCCCTGTCAGTTTGTGTAGCTAATAATGAATAACCCTGTATAAGGAACCTGTTTAATGGTCCGTTCAGACAGACCGGCTCGGAGAGGAGAGCAGATTCTTATCACGTTGAAAACAGAGTTTAGTATTTCTAGTAAAGTTTATGTTTGCATCTGCACTGCTTTTGTCATAAAGAATGCTTGAACGCGCTTGGTGTGAAATAATAAGAGGAGCTGACCGGATCCGATCGCGTACTTTACGGGTCGGCTGCGAGCGCATCCGCTTTCAGATCGCTTCCAGCCGGTCTATGTGTAATGGTTGGCGGCTCCGCTCCGACCAACTCCAAGCGTATACGATCCGGTCTGTGTGAAAAGAAAAATGCGCGCCGATGCTCTCCGACCCGGTCTGTGTGAACGGACCCTTATGGGGGCCGGTTTTTTTTTTATGTTACTAGCTGGTTTATGTACACACTGTTAAAACGAATCCACTTTTTTCCACTCTTCTTCTGCCCACCCTTATCCCACTAGGTGGGGTCGGCACAACATTTATTTTTCTTTCATTCTCCCCGATCACTCGCCATCTCAGTTCTCACTCCTTTCTTGGACATATTATTATAATCTCTCACACAATCCATCCATCTTTTCTTAGGCCTGCTAATGGCCTACCAATCCACTTTTCTTCCAACAAGTCGGCTGTTTTTCCTGACCACTACAATCTGGGGGCTAATTCTTGGGCCGATCTCGATCATTTTGAAATTTTATTTTATTGCTTCTTTTCGAAGGGGGAATGGATAATTTCCTTGGGTAATTCATAAACGACCTCTTCGTAAAAGCCTTGACAGCTCCGATATACGGAAAACGTACAAAAAGTGCGGGGTTGTGAAAAGAAGCAATAAAATAAAATTTCAAAATGATCGAGATCGGCCCGAGAATTAGCCCCCTGGGCCTCTTCAAGGCAAAAGGAACTTTATATTATTACTTTTTTTATCTGGTGATAGATAATTGTTCTAAAAGAGACAGCCCCTTTGAGGGTATTGAAAACATTTTCTGGCACTGCGGCGGCCACTCGCTCGCCTTGTGCGTAATTTTTATGTTCTAACATAACCTAACCTATCCAAGTCGGATCCGCCCCATAAAGCATCAAGGACAAAGTATAAGTATCCAGTGCCAGAACAAAAAAGCAAAAATCCATGTTTGAATTACTCCAGTGTGCATGTGGCTTAACTGGCATCGTAATAACGGGGTGTACAATAACACGATGTACATTATCGCCTCCCAAGATGAACCTGGCTAAAACCGGCAAGAAGTTGAACCAAGTAATTTTTTTATTAACACTTCTCTGACATGTTCTAGTCTGTTTCCGATTACAGAATTCGCAAGTGAACACCAGCTCGATGGTAGTTAAGACGACGACGCGAACCACGGTCAACGAGAACAGCGTCGACGGAGGCGCTACTACCACCACTACTACAACCACCAGCAACGCGGCTAGCGAAAACAGTAAGTAACATCCACCAACTAGATCATTGATTCCCAACGTGGTCCAGGTGGACCCCCAGGGGTCCATGGGAGACTCGACGGGGGTCTACGATGGCGTGACAAAGAAATAGGGGTCCACTATTCGTAAGCGGGGGTCCACGAAAATTTATCTGGTTTCGATAGTGAGGTTTTAAAATGCTGGCCTCGCCTATCAATTAACTAATCTATCAATTCTTTTAGAAAACTGTTAGTTCGTGGTAGGAAATCAGCCGCAACGCAAGTGTCCATCATCATCATCGTCAGCCTCAAGGAGTGCACTGCTGGACATAGGCCTCCCCTACACTTTTCTAGGAAGAACAGTTCTGAGCTTTTTCTATCCACCGACTTCCCGCGATCTTAATATTATCGTCGGTCTATCTGATGGGTGGCAAGTGTCCATAGATTAGATCTTATCTCCATATTTTTTTTGTCGACTGGGAATATAGTAAAAATATAGCTGCAGGGCAGGGGGTCCGCCGGAACCACCAAAATTTTGAAAGTGGTCTATGAGAAAAAAAAGGTTGGGAACCTCTGAACTAGATAGACGCTGAAGGAAAACATCGTAAAGAAAATGGCATGTCCTAGAACCTAAAAAGTTCTAAAACATGTGTTAAGTGCACGAAAGTAACCTCTTTGAGGTGCACTTAAAATCCTTTCATCACACTGGTTCCAAAACCCAGTAAAACGATAAGAAAGAGAAGACCAACTCGATAATTCTATACATGAGAAACTGAATTAATGACCAACTGCTGAACCGATTGAAGGCATCTTTTAACATACTACTGGTTCGAAAGTTCTAGAAATACTTTAAGAGAGATAACTCTTTTGGAAACAGAAATTAACTAATCATTTCAGATTATGTTTATTATTTTGTACTTAAAATGAGCATGAACGCAAATGTTGCTTATTATAGCATTATAGTATATTTTTTACATCATATTTTATCAAAATAAATGTGAAGCTTTTATTAAAATTATATTTATAGATTTGTGGGAACATTAACGCAATTTCAAACTGTTTGTAATTCTAAATTTCAATCTGAACATTGTAGTTTTACCTATTTAAATACATCACAATGGTGCCTAATGCTAAATTTGTATATCTGTTTCGCTGACGTACTATATGAGTAGGCGAGATAGTTATACACATGCTAGAGATTTCCTTTCTTAGTTTTAGTCTAAGATCTCGCTATAGAAGGACCTTCACCGAGCTGGTTATTTAATGAAACGTATTTTATATAAAATTAAACATGCCAATAAATATATTCTGTATGGGTTGCCTATCAAATTTCAGTCCAGGATAATTATTATTAATTAATAATTAAAAAAAAAAAAAAACTTTCCACTGGTTTGTTTATTAAACAAATTCTATACCAATCGAAAGTATAGACCCCAGTATTTTTATTCAATAAAGATACCGGTGCAAAATGCTAGTATCGATTTACCTGCTTATACCGGGCTACCCGAGAGTTGTGACGGTCACAACCTAACGTTTGCATATTCTATGGGGTCTATACTTTCGATTGGTATAGAATTTGTATAATAAACAAACCGGTGGAAAGTTAAAATAACAATATTTTTTTTTAATTATTAGTTAATCATATCCTGGACTGAAATTTGATAGGCAACCCATATAGAATATATTTATTGGCATGTTTAATTAAATATAAAATACGTTTAATTAAATAACCAGCTCGGTGAAGGTCCTTCTATAGCGGGATCCTATACTATTTAAAATGTACGAAAAATTTATGAATTGGAAAATATTTTTATGAACAGGATATTTACCCCGATTAAATTTTGCTATAAAAATAGTCTTAAAAACCATGATGTCAATTTCAAAATTTATGAATATCGGAAATGTTCCTGCAATTTATACAATAATTGAATTTATATCTAAATTGTAATATCGCTTCTACATCCCAATATGTTGACCCTATGTTTGTATGTTTGACGGGCGCTTTGTGTTTTGTTCGTAGTCCTAGAGCACAGCCGTGAGGAAGGAGTCATCACGCGTATCGAGGTATCCCACTATTTGCTTTAATATACCTTATTTTGATACATATAAAGAATATTGTTTGACCAAACTGCAGTTATTAGCCTTATTTCAAATCTGATAGACCTAATTTTGAATATTTTGCCGAGTACATTTTGATATGAAAAGAGCATCGAACAGGCTCGATAGACAATTCTTCAGAGTCGGCCTTGTCCACAGAAAAGTCTAGAAACAAGCAAAGCCAGGTGTTTTATCATATTATTATTTTTTTGAAGGGCAAGTCCCACTTCATTTACAACATTTTGTCTACGAAATGTTGTTTTCATTTCGCCTATTTGTTTCTCTTTGTCTATTTGTCTTCTGTATTTGTTTGTGTATGGAGAAAGATGAGACAGAAAAAATACGTTACGTATAAACGATCGAAACGAGTTGTTGTCTCATCAATTTTCCATACGAAAGAAAGAGACACGAAAACAACATAGGTAGGCGAAATGTGGTAGCAAAACTCGCGAGTTCGAGTACAGATGTTTTTTGTTTTTAGAATGTCTAAGTTTTTAGCTTTTTGTCAAACAATATTGCATGAAATCTCCCCTTTGAACTCCTTTTGCAATCAACTTATCTTTCTAAAACATCGTATATTCAGATAATTTCTATGCAATTATAAGCTTTCTATTCTATGCCATCAAAGTGTCTAATAATTCTTTACTAACTTTAGCATTGTGATACCAAACCAAATAACCCTGTATCTTACTCTGACCTAACCCAATAACCCTGTATTTTACTCAGACTTAACCAAATAACCCTGTATTGACTCAGCAATGTTGTGGCGTTCGCCTGTGTTGTTCCAAAGTTCATCTACCATCTCAGTAAGGATGTTAAATTATGGTACTGTCTGTATTGGCTCTTAAGTTGTGTGGCGTCGCATTAGATAATTTAACCTTGCACCCTTATGTCAAGTATGGAGAATTTTATCAGCTGGGAAACAGACGAGAGGTTTTATTGTAATTAAAAAAAATACCAAATTAATAGATTTTTTAAAAAACTACCTAATTTAGATATTTATATAAATAGACAGAGAAATCTTTATTGCACAAGACTTACAACGAACTTAAAACGAATTAAAAAGAATTTGGATCTTTGGATGGAGAGGACTTTGGATGATTTCTCTCAGCTGTGATGGCAGCCAAAAGCTTAGCTATCTATAACAAAAAATAATATTAGCTGAGTGCACTTGGAAATAGAACTCTTAAAATGTTGCTACAACAAATACCTACTTAAATATCTACAAAACAATACATACATTGACAGATTAAAAAGAAACCTGCTTATAAATATACTACCTACTTAAAATAAATTTATAATTTAATGATAATGAGCTCCTAAGCTGATTTCTCAATCCAGACTTCTAATAGTTTACACACCTGTACATTGTCCATTGTCTAATAATTTGTACATAAAGATTAGTTCTTTATTCTTAAATTTAGTATGCAAAGATTATATCCTTTGCAACGACACCTTCCGAGCCAGTCACATCGACAATACCGTAAACTTTTGTACCAAACTAGAACCGGATACACACTCGCGGCCGCCACGCGTTGCCGAGAAGAACGTACGATGGTACTCATAAGGCGGTGTTACACAGACGGGAACGGTGACCGTGCCAGCCGGAACGGACCCCAAGCTGATTCTTGACATGTTCGATCGACAACGCACGCCTCTGTCCGTGCCCACGCCGCCAAGCGCCGCGGAAAACTAGCCAACATCATCAACCAACTTATGAAGAGAAACTAGATAGATAATGTTATCGAAAAGAGATCCGTAGTAACCATATTTCCACCAACCATATTTATAAAAAAAACATTTCTTAAAATTACCTTTTGGTAAAAGACTACAATAGTTTACGCGCTTATCATCTTTTGACAGAGCAAGACTAATTTTACTTTGGTCCCATCCATTTTACGATGACGTGTGTATCGTGCGCGTATTATTGTAAAATGTATGAACAAAAAGTTAAGTCTCTAAGTAACCCAACAAACTATATAATTTTGACAGATTTGTATAAGCAAGACTAATTTTACAGCGGTCCATACATTTTACGATGACACGTGAATGATTGCATTTTGTTATTGTACGCGCGTTTGTGAAATGTGTGAACAAAAAGTTAAGACTTCATGTAACCAAACTCACATCAAGTTAAACTGGGTTACAGCAATGTTAATCGACTAAGTATAAGTACAACATTGTATAATGCTTAAATAACATTGTAAACACCTATGCAAAACTGTTATTAACAGAAAATACAGTACTACGCGGGTACTAATCAATTTCAACTTTAGTACCCCTTTTTTTAAACGCATTTTTCAGTATAATTATTCTTAAGCTATTACAATAATTGTTAGCTATTAATACTTGAACAATATTCGTGCATTTTGACATCTTAGAACTTTCTAGATTCAACTCTACGGTACGGTAATTCCGATATTTGCACCACCGATTCACTTCAAATATCGGACTTAGATTTAAGTATGGAGTGACTAAATATTAGTTTTATTTATATACAATGGTATTGATGTGTTTTATCCTCTGCTAAACAGCTAAGCTACTGTAGATTCATATTCCCTGTTACTGTATACTTAATAGTGGTTGCTTAAAATATTTTTGTTACTGTCACTTTGATGACGACAATACATAAGATGGCAATATTATCGGCTATTTTAGCTGTATAGTAGCTATTCGAGCAGCTGGAAGATTGTGTAATTCTGTTGCAATCAAAAGTTTGGCATTAACAAATAAATGATACTAACAAGGCACAATAATCACATAATTATGTTGTTGTTGCCATAATTATTCGACCACTATCTATCTATTGCCATACTAGTTTTACAAAGAAGTTCATATTCGCTTTTATGTTTATTATGGCAACATTCAAACTAGTTGCCATCGATGCTCAAAATAATGTCAAAACAGAAAGATACGAATAGGTTTTGATTGCAACAAAAGATACGCAATTACCCCACAATATATGTTTCGAATCTACAGGAAGTTTACTGTCATCGTCCAAAAGTTCACTTTAGTTCGTACTTGTGTATATTTTTTTTCTAAAATACTTACATTTTAAGATTTAGTATCGCAATATTTTAGCTTGCATGTCTTTTGAACACATCCGGATGTAATATTTTTTAATTTTCTTTATAATATTACTTCGCCTAATTAATTATGTACTTAACAGTATCGCTTGTTTTAAATTGAGATTACTGCTTATTCAATAATAATAATTTGTATTATTTTATTTTAAAAGTTAAGTGAAAAATATCGTTTTAGTACAAAACCCAGGAAGCCATAAGTTCGCGCCAGGAATACATGCTGCAATGTAATTGTGGATTTTTTTTTTTTTTTTTTTTACATTAATAATTTATTTACACAAAGAAACTTACAATTAAACAAATATTTACAATTTTATTGTGGATTGTATTTAAATCAAAATAATATTATTTTAAATAAGAATAATTATGTTTTATGAACACTTTGTTACTTATAGCAATTTAAGTGAATTCAAACATTCGCAGCGAGAGTGGTGTGTCTATTTATTTTGATTTTTTTATACTGAACAGAAATTGTATGTAGGTAAGTAGATAATTATAATTGACAATTAGTTATGACTACTATATTTTTATACTCGTTTTGTCATTCAATTGAATTTGCATCCAATACCTTATTTTTATTTTCTTTTGTTGTAATTTCAGCATTTTAAGTTTTAATATTATCGAATTGCAATATGTCTTAATTAGTATGATAGTTTTTGTTAGCCATTACACTTGCGTACGAGTAAATTACACTTTGCTTATTTCTGGCCGCGGCAAATACTGGTTAGGTGACGGCGGACGATTCCTTGGAGGGCGTCATTGAAACTC
The DNA here is from genome assembly GCA_939531255.2 of Thera britannica. Lineage (NCBI taxonomy): Eukaryota > Metazoa > Arthropoda > Insecta > Lepidoptera > Geometridae > Thera > Thera britannica. The sequence goes on from OW618037.2 coordinate 2,688,530, forward strand.
CTTTCAGCATGTTGTAATGTCAAATAAGGCCGAGGTTTTATGGCTGGCAGTGAATCAGCATCGTGTCTGGTGTTTCAAGTTTCCATAGACAACGGTGGCCCCGTCTGCCATCAATAGCATACAAAACGCGACGGTATCTAGAAGTTTTGTAATGTCGCTCCGCTGTCACGTTACCAGTTTGGCCGCAGCCTTAGCAATTGAACACAAAATGTAACATTTGAAAGAGAAAAGTTGTATGAAAATGACTGCCCATACAAAGTTACGTGGCAATTGCTTTACTGTGTTATGTACTATGAAATCGAATGGCAGCTGTTATTTGTATTAAACACACCGTAATACATCACAATTTGTGATATAGAAGGGATTGATATGTTTTAGACAATTATTTTATTCTATAGATGTAAGTTAAACGTGCCTGCCTATTTTATTTGGAGAATATCTATAGTAGCCACAGAGCTGCAAAAGTATATACTGTAGGAAGCAATATGTCGTACATGCTTCTATTTATAATAATGTACAATTTTTCTCTGTGTATTGTGGCATTTTTAAATATTTGATACGGAATTTGCTATTTGTATCCTAACATTCTTACACGAAAATTATAGTTAAGATATAATTAAATATCCTGTTTTATTTGAAATCCTTTAGCATTAGAGAAGTTTGTGAGGTAATCGGTAAAGAGCAAAATGGGTTAGAGAAGTAAGCTTAAGTCATAGGGGTTGGGTTTGGCATCAGGATGCTTATGCCGTGGGTGTATCAGAATACACCTACATAGAATTAAAATACACCTTTATGGCAGTGTAAACCACTCCAGCAACCTCATGGTTAAAGAGTACGTACAATATCCTTTCATCTCTGAGAAGATGCAAAGGAAATTATAAATATTCATAGGAGGCTGCATAGAAGAAGGCAACTTGCGAAACTGACTGAAATGTAGACTGCTTCGTACATAAAGCCCTATCCACACTCGCGCGCGGATCGCGCGCGAAGGCGCGAAACTTCCGCGAAGCATGAGTGTGGATCCGATTCGCATATTCTTCGCGGCTTCGCGGCTCGTTCCCCGAAAATTGTTGGTATTTTGTCCCGCGACAAAAGGCTCGCGGGCCGCGAACTTGTCTTGGCTACATATTCGCAGGCCGCTCAGTCGTGCGTCGTCGAGTGTCGAGAGCGGTAGTGTAAGATATCCATTATTACAATCGAAGCGTAAACATGATTTCAATCCATACATTCAATCAGAACCTTCGTCTACATTTATGGAACCAAGACCTGGGACATCGTCATCATCCTATTCTGCGCTTCTTTTTAACTAGCTTGTGCTTGACAGAAGCGTAGTTATAAATCGCTAATGCGCAAAGAAGTCTCGCAGCAGCAATTTCGGGGTCCATCGTGGTCGAGTGCGTGAACTATACTGTGAACCTAGCGTGAATGTGTAGCCGACGTCGTACGCGCGAGATTTCGCGCACGATTCACGGCGCGACTTCACGCCGTGAATCTCGCGGGAGTCTGGAGATCGCGTAACGTTTTTCGCCACGGTACAGCTAAAACGTCAAATGTCAAAATAAATGGCAGTCATTGTCAATAATTGATTGCCGTCACGTCAGCCAACAGTCGTCGTCAGTCAATGTCAAAGTTCGTCAACAAGTTTGTTGTGCTGGGTGCTCCCCCGTATTGCAGTTTGCAGTATTTTATTCAGTTTTCAGGTGTAAAACTGCATAGAAACATGAGTATTTGTCGATTTTGTCTTGATACTAACCCCAGAAAAGATATCACTGAGCTGAAAGTTTCAAAACATGATGATAGCGAGAGTTACACGGAGATCATGTTGTTTTGCTTAGGAACACAGGTAAGCAATTTTACTGAATAACATCACGAAAGTAACAAACTTAGCTATTATCTACAGCTAAAACTACTTCTTACTTCAGGTGGAAACTGATTCAAAAGTTAGTTCAAAACTGTGCCTGAAATGTTTCAAAAAAACTATAGACTACTTCAGGTTCAAGAAAATGGCTCTGAAGAATGAAGCTTTTTTAAAATCTCTTAGTGAGAAAACACTCTCAGTTGAGCTAAACAACCAGATTCCGAGTAGCAAAATCAAAACAGAGATAGAAACTGTGGATATTAATGATAATGGCTTTGAGTCCGATGTTATGTATGATGATCCTGAAATAGTCATCAAAGATGAACCAAAAGTAGAAGAAGGATCAGAGGATGAACTACTTAGTGTAATCAAGAAAATTAAGTATGAATTTATAGAAGAAAAAGAAAATGGTTAGTATGTTTGATTGCCCCTTTAAGAATTACTGTTGATTACGACAGACTTACAGAAACTATAATTGCTTACTAATTTGTTGTTAGAATTTGTAGATTTTGTGTAAGATTTAATTTTATCAAATTACTTATTGTTTAGCACCCATCAAAAAGAAGAAAGTCCGCACAAGAAAGATAAAACCTATAAAAATAAAAGTTCCAAAGATCAAGCATGATATAAAAATAGGCCCGATGAAAGTGTGCGAGGAGTGTGGGAAATACGTAAGGGACTTAAAAGCACACGCACTCACCCATGTGCCCTTAGAACAGCGCAAACGAATCAAATGTGAAATCTGCGATAAAGTATTCGCATCACATCAGTCAAAATACAAACATAAAAAGCGGAAACACTTTGGGACAAAAAAGGAATGCCCAATATGTCATAAAGGTAAGCTTTGAAATTCAAGGTTATTGAATTTATCAATAAGAGCTCCCTACCCACATGCATTCATTATTAGTGTTGACCAGATTGACTAAAACATTGACTGAAATGCCATAAACTGGCAGTATTTATAACGAAAAGATGTGTATTTATTTTGCCTGTTAGTAGAAGTACCACACTAAGTAAGAAGTGCTTTGATATGTGATGGTTACGATACGACTAAACATCAGCTGGGCCATAGCTTATGGCCCCGCTGATGTTTAGTGACCAGAGCACTTTAATTAATTAATATAAATATTTTGTTAAAATGCATATAGCACTAAATATTACAATACAAGGTGTATCTAAATATGTGTACTATGCGAAGGTGGGGGGTTTCAGACCACAATGGTAATCAGTTGTGGAGGGGAGATAATTAAAAATTCCTATTTTCAGTTTCCCATACAAAAATATTTAATTTCATAATGCCTAAATAAATTGACAACCCTATCCTTGTAACCCCTTGACCCCTTGACCTACTACCTCTGTAGGTCTACTACTACTACCTAGGGTAAACCGACAGTCGTTGGACACCATACTATTATTGGACACCTACAATTTACACGTTAATAATAAGATATCGTTTGAAAAAATGCGCCATCAGTCGATTCCAATAGGGACTGTTGACATTTGTTATTGTAATAATCCTTAGTGAGTATCACAGATGGCAGCAGTAAAAACACAAAAAAATATTTTCCGGTCGGACATCGTGGCAGGTGGAATTTGAGCGTAAAACTTAAAAAAATCATAAGGATAGAAGTTTGGTTCCAGAGTGATATCAGCGGGTCTGAAGTACATATTTATGTTTCTAGCTATTGGTGGAGCGATAAGACTATTGCTTAAGCTGTTTATTTCTATGGTTTTAAATAAAAAGGTGTGCTGTTTTGAGGTTCTTTTGCACTGTCCAATGACTATAATTTTTTTTAAACAAAAATCTAATATTGGACACTGTCCAATAACTATATTTTTTTTCAATAAGAAGTTTTAACCATTTTGACACTTCTATATGTTGGCCATTTGGTTGATAAAGGCGTACCTATTCATATTTTAAGCTTTGTCGGTGGCTTATTTCAGTTATTGGACGGCTGTCCAATGACTGTCATAATAATATTTTATTTATTTTATTTTATTTTATTAGAAAACCAACAGCAGTTAAGATAAAACAAATTAAACTTAAATAGGAGAAAATAACTAGCCAATTACAGGTTTTCCTAGGTAAACTATTACAATACTAATTTTAACGAAAACTAAAAAAAGGTAGTGTTAAAGAAAAAAAATAACAAGTTCACTAGTGATTTAAGTGTTTCTGCGCAAGTGTGGGTGTGTGGGTAGGTGTGTACGTGTGGGAGGGTGTGTGTGTGTGTGTATGGTGAAGGGGGGGGGGAGTTTTTATTTATAATATCTTTATTCATTCACAAAGAAAGGTACATCACGTGTTACTGTAATTAATTTAAAGTTTATTTATACGTTAGCAAGAAGGCCAATGATCTTCTTACGGAAAGAAATTTTACTAGTATTGAGGATGTCTACGCTCGAGAAACGTTTATTATATGTGGAACAAATTCGGTTAATGGGTGAGTTTTTTGCATAGTTTGTGCTCTGAAAGTCCGGACAGAAGAGAGAAGTATGTCGTGTTCGCTTAGTGGGTGCATTAATATTGATAGATGCAAGGAGGGTCGGGGAGTCTATACCTCCATTTATAATGTTGTATAACAGCATCATATCTAAAAGTGTACGCCGATCTTCTAGTGATAACAGGTTATAGTGCTTGCAGCTTGATCTGTAGTCGAGGAATATTTTGCTTCGATAGTTTAAATGCTTTATGAAAATTCGTTGGATCCTTTCTATTTTTTCTTTGTATATAACGTAATTCGGGAACCATATGCTACTAGCATATTCCAGCACACTGCGTACATATGCATAGTAAATAGATTTTATGCATGCTACATCACAAAAGGGTTTGCATGTGCGAATGACAAAACCAAGACTTCTGTAGGCTTTATTAGTGATAACGTCGACGTGTTCCGCCATGGTTAGTTTATTGTCAAGAGTCACACCAAGGTCCCGAATTACATTAACTTTCTCAATGGCAATCCCGTTCATGGTATATGCAAATTGGCACGGAGTTTTTTTACGGCTAAATGAGATTTGCTGACATTTAGGCACATTGACTGTGATTTTATTAACATTATAATAGTCAGCAAGTCTACCTAGTGTTTCTTGAAGAGATTCACAGTCTTGTTGATTGGTGATCCTGTAAAATATTTTTTTGTCATCAGCGTATAAAAGGTGACCACAGGATTGAAAGCATTTATTTATATCGAAAATATATGCATTATAAAATAAAGGCCCTAAATGGGATCCCTGGGGAATGCCAGATGGAATATTTATGAAGTCAGATTTAAAGCCACCAACAACTACAGCCTGAGATCTATTTGAAAGGTAGGATTTTACCCAGCGCAGGAGATCCCCGTGAATACCCAAGGCTTCCAACTTTGCCAGTAGAATAATGTGGTCTACACGGTCAAAAGCTTTTTCGAAGTCCGTGTAGACCACATCCACCTGGCCACCACCCTCCATATTCTTAAGAACAAACTGTATGAATTCCGCCAGATTTGAGGTTGTAGATCGCTGTTTCAAAAAACCGTGCTGCGTTGGGCTAACACCGTTTACAATTGTATTATAAATCTGATCGTATACGGTCTTTTCAAAAATCTTGGCAAATACATTCAAAATAGAAATGGGTCGATAATTATCAATTTTTGCCTTGGATGACTTTTTGTGAATAGGAACAACATTCGCTTCCTTCCATTTCAGTGGGAATACACCATCAGATAATGACCTCGTGAATAATAGTTTAAGCGGTGTAACTAGTGCTTTAGCACAGTTGCGAATGAAGATGGGAGGTATATTATCTGTACCAGGCGATTTATTAACATCAATATTTTTTAAAAGTTTCAATAATTTATTGTCTGATATACAAACACTAGCAATGGCATGTGTATCACTGCAAACGGGGAGGTCCAAGTTTGACAAATTATAATCTTTATCGGGATTAACGAAAACGCTTTCAAAGTATCTATTGAATCCATTGCAAATGTCTGGACCATTGGTGTATGTAATATCGCCTAATGAAAGTGATTTGGGATAACTTGATTTACCCCTCATCAGTTTAACATACTGCCAGATTTTTTTAGGATAAACTTTGGTTTCCGCCTGTATATGTTCAATAAAGCTATTGTATAAATCATTTTCGAGCTGTTTGGCTCTTGCTCTGAGCATGGAAAACTCACGGTAATCTAAATAGTTTTTGAACTTTTTCCATTTCGAGTGTGCTTTGGCCTTTTCTGATAATATTTTAGTTAAAGGAATATTGTACCACACGGGAAAGTTTTTATTTAAAATTTTACACTTGGGGACAAACAGGCTGATACATTTATTTAATTCACTGTTAAAGCAATCAACTGCAATATTTACGTCACTACAGGAGGAAAACAAGGCATGCCAATCTAATTGTAATAAATAACTACAGATTTCTTCAAAATTACATTTCCTGAAATTATAACGCGTAATTGGACATTCCTTTAGTGGTACTAAAAATAAATTTGTTGCGTCAATTATAAGAGAAGGATGGGCACGATCTTCAGCTACCAGAGCTATTTGTGAACGGTTTGTAGAAGCAGAAAAGTTACTAAAAACAAGGTCCAGAGTGTTATTGAAGGAATTTTTTGTAAAATTACTTTGCTCAAATCCAAGAATAGTCAGTTCATCCAGAAGATGCTGAGCAGCATCTTGCACCTCAATCGAACCTCGTTTTATATGCAGGGGACCCAGCTGAGTAGACCACTGTATAGTAGGCAAGTTGAAATCGCCAACTATCATAAAATTATCGTTGGGATATAGATTAAAAACATGCGAAATACTATCCATTGCATCCTCTATAGATTTGGGCAAATTTTTATTAGGTGCCGCGTATACTACAGCTAAATGCAAATTTTTCGTCCCAGCGGAGCGATAAAAAGACCTAGCAGGAATGGTTATCCATAACATTTCCGAAGGTGGGGTGATATTGCAGTTACAAAGTAACGAAGCTTCAAGTTCCTTGCGCACTATCAACATAACACCACCTCCTCTAGCTGTGTTGGTAAGCGCAAGGTCCCGATCTAGTCGGAAGACGTCATAGCGGGAGTCACAAAATTCGCTATCAAGTACTCCACTGTGCAGCCAGGTTTCTGTTACAAAAACTATGTCGAAGTTGTTCTTTAGAAGTTCCCTATGAAAATCCATGGTTTTGTTACAAATGCTCCTCACATTTTGATAATAAATTTCTAAGATTTTTGGAGCCATATTAAGACAGTCATTGGACAGCCGTCCAATATATTATTATATCCAATAAAATTGCTGTTGCAGATAAGTCTTCAAATGATTTGAATTTAGCACTGAAGTAGCTAGAAGAATCAGATAAACCAAAGATACGCAAAATAGCTAGAAAATACGGTGTGCCGAAAAATTCGCTGCCTTAGACCCCTGAAAGAATGAATGGTGCCTAACAAAGTTATTATATTTGATAAATACGGTATAAGTTCCTTGATTAAAGCTCGTTATTTTTAATACTGTGTTTTATTAGACTTCCCTTAGACACTCTATTGTAACGAATGCAACACATTTTGGAGAAAAAAGGTATTTTTATAATCTGTCCAATAAACTATAATAGCCCTTGTCCAATAATTAAAAAAAATGTCCAATGACTATGATTTCAACAACTTTTTTTTTAAACTCACTTAATATATGAATAGCCTTCTAAATTATGTATTTTTGAATATTTACATGTTAGTGCATATATTCTAGAATTAGAATCTCATAAAATTACGTAAAAAATGTATAAACTTTTTACAAAAATTAGAATCTTGCAAAAATTGATCGTTAGCTGTCCATTAACTGTCGGTTTACCCTACTACCTCTGTAGCTGAGTTTAGGGTTGTCACTTTGTATAAAGTCAGCTGTTAATGTTGAAACTTCGTTGCAGTTTTTTTCAGAGATACCAATCGAAGTTCGAAAAGTCGTTGAACAAAAGTTGTTCCCCGGGGGGTGGAAATTCACCCCCCTTCAGGATAGTACACATATTTTGATACACGTTGTATACCTAGTCCAGCAATCGGTGGTCTCATCGCGCGCAGCAATTTTTCACAGACAACCGTTTGTCTTTAATCTAAGACTTAAAAACTAAAAAAAACCCATAAACCCCAATATACACTCTGCACGTAAATACCATTTACCGCTACACTCTGCACGTATCACGCATTTTCACTCAAACTTCAAATGAATCTCTCTCCAACAGAGGTGAAGCACCTAAGCATGCACTCAAAGATCCACAATCCAGACGAGCTTAAGTACGAATGCGCACCGTGCGGCCGACGGTTTGTATCCAAGTCTCGACTAGAGCTGCATGTATCCGTCCACACTAAGGACAAGCCGTATGAATGTGAGCTCTGTCAGGCCAAGTTCCGGATTAAAATCAGCCTGATGATGCATAAGTAAGTTACCTATTGATATCCGGTTTCCGTGAAGTAAAAAAAGTTGTTTATTTTTCCTTATATCAGTAAGTATTAGGTCTAGAAAACCAGTTCTTAAGTCGTAACATTGTGAAGGACTAACGCCTCTATCTCTGGCTCTCACAAACGGTATAATACACATAGACTCAAAACCATATCCAGAGACAGAGCCAGACAGAGCTTGTGGTCACATTCAAATCCACATGAAATTTAATTAATTATTTTATTTTAAATTTTTTAATAATTATAATAAGGAGACCACCTCTCTTTATTATAAAACTATTAATGTGAGTTCTGGGTAAATTCATTGGTCAAATCTTTTCCCAATACTATGGAAACTTGTTTATGCTAAGTAGTATCAGCTGGGCAGTGTAATTCTGTTGCAATGAAAACTTTGATACTAACAAGGAACAGAGATCACATATCTTGTTACCATCATTTGCGACTATATATTTGTTGTCATGCTAGTTTTACAAAGCAAAGTTCCCGTTGGCATTTTTGAAAGTTTATTTAATCTTCTATTGTTTTTTTCAGACGCCAAGTACATGATAAGGAGAAATCACATCTTTGCCAATACTGCTCCAAAAGCTTCTTCAAGAAATATCATTTACAAATACATTTGAGGTACATTGCAATAATTATTTTTGTCAGCCTCTTTTTAATCGTCTTCAAAATAAAATAAATTATAGTTTAAAAAACTAAAAAAAAACGCTTTTATAACTAATTGAACTAAAAAGTTAAAAATAAAATTGTAATTATCAATTGAAAATTTTATATTATTGTACAAATTTTTAAAATTGTACAAAAAAGCGTGGGGTGCTTTTTATAATAACTTCAGATATAATAAACTATTGATAAAATATTTACAACAATCAAAATCAAGCCCCCCACGCTTTTTGTACAATAATATAAATTTTTCAATTGATAATTACAATTTAATTTTTGACTTTTTAGTTCAATCAGTTATAAAAGCGTTTTTTTTTAGTTTTTTAAACTATATTTTTTTTTTTTTTTTTTTTTCATATTATTGCATTGTCATCGACCTTTGACAGGTGTGCAAAGTTTGAATCAAATCTGATCGTTCAAAGTAGGACAAAATCGAGCTCAAAGAGGTCGGTTACATACATACATACAGGTGAAGCTAATAAAAGCGTTATAAAAAGAAGGAACTCGAATCGGTTTTTTTTATGTTTGTTAGTCTAATTTCGTAAACTATGAACAGATTTGAAAAAAAAGATTACACTTCCAGAAATCCTATGGGTTTTTTGTCAGAATTCCGTCAAAACTTAAAATTGGGGTCGGAATCGCGTTCAAGAGTAGACCGGCAGATTGGTCCCATTGAAATTTCATATAAAACGGTTTGATAGTTTGACCATGAAGTTGGTTTCCAAGTGCTTTAAACTTTTTTTTTACACTGGAATGTTCTATCGCGGGTAAAAACGGTTTTTTTACATCCTATTTTTTTATCAACAGATCCCATACAAAGGAAAAGCCATACTCCTGTCCCACTTGTGGCAAATGTTTTATGTCGCGCACCATAATGAAAAACCACCTTATGATACACAGCGATAAGAAAATATATGCCTGCAAGCTATGTGATATGTCTTTCGTCAAACTAGGGTGAGTACTAAGCTTAAAGTAGAGGCACTCCAAGTACAAGTAGCAACTTTAATTTTCCTTGCAACCTGCAAAAAGCTTTTAAATACGAGAAAGTCGCAGAAAGTCTGAGCTGCAAATTGATGCAACATATTTTTAACCGACTTCCAACCAAAAAGGAGGAGGCTCTCAATTCGGTTGTATTTTTTTTTTTATGTTTGTTACCGCATTACTTCGGCATTTGTGAGCCGATTTAAAAAAAAAATATTTAAAAGGTACTGCTGCTACCAGATTGGTCCCATTTTAATTATATTAAAATCGGTGCTGCCATTTTTTTTTAAATAATTTTTTTAATGTTTGTAACTGCATGCCTCCGTCATTTATGAACCGATTTAGAAAATTATATTTTATTTGGAAGGTTATTCTTACGTCCAGATTGTCCCAAACAAATTTAATTAAAATCGGTTTAGCCGTTTGGCAATGAAGTCGGTTTCTCTAGTTTTTTAAACTTATAATTATATTATAAAATACACTTAATTAAGTGCTTGAGAACAATGCTAGAAAATGTGATGAAGTCAAAAATCAATGATTTGCAACTGTTAACGCCAACTTCATTTTTCCTCGGTTGTCCAGTTAGGACGCTATACTTATGGAATTTGCCTCCGTCCGATGATCGTACAAAAATGACCCTCTCGAGTAAGGTTATAAAAATTGCTGATTTGCGAATCCGGCTCGAAGGACCAAATTGTTACCAAGGCGTATTGAGAACTCGAGAGGGTTTGATAGTACAACGTTTATTAACTGTTTGCTCTGCTGATTACATTGCAAAAGTAAAAAAAAATATAATTATGGATGGACGTGCGTAGGTACAGCACAGTGGTTTTTTGAAGTGAAGACAAAATGGCGGTGCCCGCCGTTCGCTCGTTGTCTTAGAGGAAGAAGGCATGCTCCCACGCTCTGAAGTAGGTAGGTAGGTGTATGGAGTGAAGTTGGCGTTAACAGCAACAAACACTTCAAATGCTCAAATGCCGATCTTAATCATCATGAACCCTTCGTGAGGGCCAGATAAAGTACTCATCACATACATTTGTGTGCAGGTACCTAAACGCGCACATGCTGAGTCATACGAAAGAGAAGCGGTTTCCATGTCAGTACTGCGGCGTCCGCTTCCATCGCTCCGACCATCGCAAGCGGCACGAGTTCACAGCGCATCTCAAACATTCCGCACACACGCCCACACCCGCTGAACCCTTCGAAACTTTGACAACCATTGGCCACAAAGATTTTTATAATGTCCCAAAAGTTAAAAGCGGCTAAATAAGGCCCTCTTATGGAAATTTTTGTGATTTCCATAAGAGGGAATCACACCGGCGACTCTCCATACAAACGTAGTCCCCTATTTCCTCCCTGGATAATGCCTCTAACCATTTTGTCTCATAAAATACAGATCTGCTATATACTTACGTGCTCGTATGTTTTCCTTTTTTTCAGAAACTTATTGATAAAGAAAATATTATGACCCTCATTATGATTTATATGAAATATGAATTGGAGGTGATATTTTATGAGACAAAATGGTTACTCTAGAGCAGCGGTACTCAAAGTGTGTTCCGCGGAACCCTAGGGTTCCGTGCTACCCCTGTAGGGGTTCCGCAAGAATTTAGAAAAAAAAACAAAATACCTCTCTCTGGTCACTGGTCGAACATTTTGACTCCGCCTGCCGCGCGTATACTTGTGAGCGCGCAGTCCCTTTGATAAAAGCTGCCTCTGAATTAGACTCTATAGTTGTGAACAAGCGACTTTCGGCTCTATCTTCAAAAACATAAAGTCGAGATTGTTCACAACGCATTTTTTTTGTATTTCTATTTTTATTTCCGCTTTTTATTTATCAAAGGCGCCGTCTCAAGTATTTTTGAGAATGTTCGAGTTCCGTCAAGTATTTTGCTTGTCAAAAGGGTTCCGTGACCAAAAAAGTTTGAGAACCGCTGCTCTAGAGGCATTATCCAGGGAGGAAACAGGGGACTACGTTTGTATGGAGAGTCGCCTGTGTGATGCCCTCATAAGTGTAACACACTATAAAATCAATAAATAAACCACTGCACTGCAAGGTGGAATAGAAAGTTGCAATATGTTTGCACCGAAAATCAAACAAACAATCTTATGCGTTGCTTAGGTAGCAACTTTTAGTTGAGGCAACCGTCACTATAAGTGGCCAAAACCGGCGCGTTTTTTTTATGATAAAATGTCGTAGTTGCCATTACCAAAAGCTGCATCTGATATTTAGCAACATTTTTTTTATCGGTCATCAACGATGCCTACTAGTCTGTGATAACGAAACTGATGGTAGTTTTCTAAAGAAACGAAATAATGAAAATACATTTATTTGACATACATAGTATAGACGTTCAACGTTAACAGATAATGGTAAATAAAATATGCCAAATAGGCCCCGACTCCCGCTTTTTGCTGCCTGACGAAAACATTATCTACCATTTAGTTAGTCTTGACTTATGAGACTCAAGCGACGAATATTTGACAGTTTTCAATGAAAATCTGTCAAATATTCGTCGCTAGAGACGTGCTTAAATTTGAGTTGCGTTTCAGTATTCGGGGGGTAGTGATACAAAATCAAATTATTAAAGATCGATATAAGAAAAATAGGTGGACATTTTACTATTTAAGTAAGTACCGTTTTATGTACTATTGTTTTTGTTTTGGGTGAGTAGCTTCAGAGAGCCTCCGTCATGGCTTGCTAGAACCGTGACCGATAACTCAGACCGGTATTCAGAAACAGTGCTTGAGTCTCAAGTATAGATTTTTTTACAGTTCGCCATTGAAAAATTACAACAAATCTTTGCTTGAGGCTCGACTCCAGACTCAAGCCCTGTTTCGAAATACGGGCCTTAGAGTCCCTTCGATGCACGGAAGCGTTCCGATGTAAATGTCATGCCATTATCGGTCTCCCATCCAAGCGGATGTGGCATTATTTTGTTTTGAGTGATAATTTATTAGGTAAGTTATGATTTTATATATTTTATTTGAAAGTGGTTAAAATCAAATGCAAATTATGTACTTGGGTAATTGTTATATTAAATGTACAAAATAGTTTATTACAGTCAAATATACGTTATTTTGTTAAAACGATTTTTATTTGATCGTAAAAATGCACATAACACAACATGCTAAACACACCTGATATTATTAAATCAGTTAAATATTAAAAAAAAATATTCACAGTGTCTAAACATATAATTCATCAATGCCACACATTTTAGGTAATAGTATACATTTTATGTGTAACAATAATAGTATACAAACCTAATTCTGTTGTTCAAACACTATTTAATTTTGGTATAAGTAGTTTAATCTTTTCGAAAGAGTCAGACAACACTATGCAGCGTTCAATCTCAGTTGATCCATTGTTCAGATGCATAGTCTAGTGAGATATTTATTTCTCTGTAGATAAAATTTTTGTCAAGTGTGAAGTTAGTGGATTGAGAAGGCTTTTGTCTTGGATGTGTAACGTTTGTTTTAGGTATCTATATAGGTGTTCCCATATGGTATTTCAACAAATCTAATAGCAATTCATCCTCGAGTCTACTTATATTTTTTATACACCTATTAGCTGACGGATTTAAAAGAAAGACTTAATTGGGGAAAACTGCATCAAAACTCCGACAAGAGCTAAGCTAATATAAGAAGAGAAGCTGACGGAACAAGCACATGGCTAGCCTGATTAAGTGGTAACCATCGCCTATATCAAGGTACCTCGTGTCTGGTTATATCCAACACATAGTCACACATCCAACGCACATGCAACTTATTTTAGTATCTGGGAATCGTGGCAGTGAAGGTATTGACTAAGGACACAATGGTTTTTCAGCGACATTCTCTTCCTCCTCAGGAATAGAGCACGAGGAACAAGTCGCCTCCTCAGTCAGTCTCGGCGAGTTACCCGGCGTGTAGATATTCAAAGTGTTCGCTACAGCGTCTAACTTCTCTCCATAATGGGGGTATTCCTTCGTCAGACATTCGACAATATATTTGATGCGATCATTGAGAGCGCGTGCTTGGTTGTATTCGGTTAAAACGGTGGGTTTTGGTTTTTTGACGCGTACGGATTGCCGTTTGATGGCTGTGGACAGCTCGTTTCCAAGACGCTGGCTACGGACCACTCGTTCTAGAAGCTGGAATGACAAAGTTCGCAGTATAATGTAGGAACGAAAATATGCGTCTATTTATAATAAGTATAAATATTGTAAACTGAAATAATGCCTTCTTTCGGTAAATTGTTCCAACTAAGGTACTTTTCCTCCATGTGGCAAAATACCCGTGGGACGCCCTGTATAATAGGGCCTTAAGTTTAGGGTATAGCAATATTTGGAGTGAAGTCGAGCCGAAGTTTTAATAAATAAATAACAAGCTAGCTGTTAGTGATGTGCTTTCAACTATAAACTTTTGATCCCATACCCATTGCTTCTGGCGGTCTGTGTCGCGAACCTCTCGCATCAGCGTCGCGACCTGCTCTTCCAACTGCGCGTTCAGAGCAGTCGTGTCGGCTACATCGCGATCTAACTTCGCCTGCTCTTCGCGTAGCTGTTTCAGTCTGGCTTCGGCTTCGTTTAGATCCTGTGAAGTACGAGTACAGATGTACTAACGCTTTACCAAGCAGTTACTATTCGGTATGAAAAAATCGAATAGACAAAAGGTTATTCAAATATTTTGGAACCAACTGGTGAGAACGACCAGTGAGAACTTTCTATCCATGTCCAATACTATAGCCCAAACGATTTCCGGAGCCACCTCTATTTATTCGTCGTTCAATGAAGGATACCTAAGTATTGGAGATCCGTCCTTACGCTACTCAGGCATATTCTCCATTAGAGAACGTTTCTCCTTCAACGGCATCGCGTGGATTTACTGAGCTTTTACCGAATTGGTCATTTACCAGAAAGATTTTCATAGCTGCATTGATGTAAAGAACTGCTTCTTTGACGGTATATATATAGTTTGATCGAAAGTACCTACTTACCTTAAAACCTCGGCCTGCCTCCATGTTTGCTATACCCTATGCAGGGTCCATGTGATACCTACTTACACCTAAAAACTATGTATGTACAAACTTAACCATGGTGTAAAGCAATAAATATATTGAGTATTGAGTATTAAGGGATAGAGGGAAAACCTAGATGCCACTGACCAATCCAAGGGATAAATGACAAAAAATCTAGAAACTTCGCAATAGTGGAAACAAAAGGTTAGGTACCTTGGTGACTCTCGCTACGTCAGACCTAGCCAATCGCAGCTTGTGATGGTAGGTAGACTGTGACGTCGCACCAGAGCCGTGGGACTTCTCGACGGCTGCAGCGGCTCGGCTCTTGTCCATAGCGGTCTCACGACGCGTGACGTACAGAGCCAGGTCTTCTGCTAACTTCTCGCCGGTACGACGCAGTTGTTCGCGACGAACCTAAAATAGTATTAGAGTTTATAGTTCGCCGAAGACGACCGACGAACTAACCGCCGAGCAAGCGATAAGCTACATATACCTAAGCTATATCTTCGCTCTAGGATCGAACAAAAGATATAGATTTTCAGTCACACACATTTAAATTTGATCGCTGGCCTTTCACACTGCCCGCGAGAACTCCGATAGCGCTGGTGGCTTAGTGGTAGCGGCCACACCTTCCGATACTAAGGTCGTGGGTTCAAATCCAGTCGTGTACCAATTGTTTTTCTGCCCAAAAATAAGTATGTACTTACACTATGCCAACGCTCTCAAGCGGTGAAGGAAAACATCGTGAGAAAACCGGCATATCGTAGAACCTAAAAAGTTCGAAAATATGTGTCAAGTGCATGAAAGACAACGTTTTTGGCGAATGTTTGTTGGCCCGGTCAAGGAAACTTGTTCAGCGTGTTCAAAATGCGTGTATTCGTTTTTGTTTTACGATTCCATGTAGAGCTCATATTTCTCCATTCATAAATAGTCATAGACTTTTGAACATGAAATCACGTCGTGCTTTCCATTTTGCAAATCTTTTATTTGGTTTAATTAAGGGTAAAGTACCAATGTATTTATATGAGAAACTCAACTTTTCTGACCGTATTGTTCGCCTAGCTATACGCTTAATTTGCCCACGCCATCGAACGACCGCATTTCGTGGCAGCTTTCGCTATGCTGCTACGAAATGCGGTCGTTCGAAAACCAGCGCCGTATAAGCCCTTTCGCTGTTATGGCAAATGCTGAGTGGAAGCCTTTTTTTCGTCACCTATTGCTTATTGTATATTTTTTGTGTGTACCATGTTTTGTGACGAAAAATAAACATTTTCTATTCTATTCTTCTATTCTATTCTATTCTATTCTATTCTATTCTATTCTAAAGGAACCTCGTTGAGGCGCACTTAAAATCCTTTCACCACGCTTGGTTTGAAAGAATCTGTGACACGATAAGAAAAAGCTCATCCCCAGCGGCGGTCAGACAAGTTCCTTAAAGCTGGACTCCAAAGTGCTACTTATAGGTATTATAAATACTTGCATCAGGGGAAAAGGTGTTATTTTATGAGCTATACAGTACAACTAATGGATATACCTCCATCCTGTGAATTTCTGTTCTCATCTGTCCGATCTCCCCAACTGCAGATTTAGCTTCTTGCATGTTCTTTTTGAGTTCCACTGCCAATATCCCCTGAACAAAAATTATTGGTTTCACAACAAAACTAAGTACTTATAAATTACTTGACTTCTCATAAAGTTGTAACTGCTACGAACAAGTTAGGAGTAATAATCTTTATTACCTGCATCTTATGTAATCCAAGTACAGTTTATAGAATCAATATTTATTCAGAAAGAAAGCAAGCCAGTTCGAATGTAGTCTTACCTTCCTCTGCCATATCAACGCTTCCCTCTGAATGCGATCTAGATCCTGGTTCAGATTCATCTTGTCCTTGTCCATTTGCTCTATTTCTTCTTCCAGTTCCAAGATATCGATTTCTGCGCCCTAGAAAATAAAATAAAAATGCCTAGAAAATCCTAGAAGGCCTAAACCTAAGCCACTAGAAGCTAAACAACTCTATAACCTTATTTTCGATTTACCAGTTTTTGTTAGGGTAACTCGATCACTCGGGCACGTACTCCGTATGGGAGAGGATCGTGCAGTCAGGCGCGCGTACACAGGCAGGCCGAACGGACGTAGGCCCGTTGGTCGTCCCAGGTACCGTTGGGGCGACGAAGTCGTAAAGGACCTCCAAGAACTCGGAGCCAGCAACTACGCGGAAGTCTGTATGGACAGAGAAGCCTGGCGGACTCTGGTGTCGGAGGCCAACATCCACTTTGGGTCGTTGCGCCACAGCAGTAAGTAAGTAAGTAAGTAACTCGATCACTGCAGTATTTTTATTTCGTCTATCTTGATTTTCCAGCGTGCACTGAAGGAATCTTACCTTCAAATTAGCAGAATACTCGTGCGTCATTGCCACAGTAGACCTTTGCGCGTTATCGTTCCTTTCCAGCGAGTCTTTCCTAGTTCTCTCGAGCACTTCCAGACGTCCTCTCAGCTCACGCAGCGTTCGTTCTACGCGGCCTCTTTCTTGCAAGACCGTTTCGCAATCCGCTTGAATACGCATCGTCTTCTGTTCGCAGATTTGTATCTCTGTAATAAATCAAACTTGCTGGATCAACTGAAGCGAGAAGACCTAATCACTAGGTTATACTAAGCCATTGTAATTGTCCCTAATGTCTTGAAAAGATGGATGGACTGCGTCAAGGATGACATGAGCAGAAAAAGAGTGAGAAAAAGTGACTGAGATGACGAATTATAGGTGAGTGGAAGAACAAAACCTGTTGTGCCGACCCCAATTAGCGTGGGATAAGGGCAGGTAGATGATTATGATGATTGTATTTGTCCCTGATCTATCTCATTAGGTCGATATAACTGTCTAGGATTTTTTAGCTGACTCATCAACATCAGTCTGAGGAAGTCCACTGCTGGATATAGGCCTTTTCTATACATTCCCAAGACGAACTATTCTGAGTCCTAATCCATCCACTGACTTCCCGCGGTGTGGACTACGTTTCGTCTTCCAATTCCTGTGGTCGCCATTCGAGAACCTTAAGCCGACTACTAAAACCATATTTCCCAACTATTGCGTCAATCCCATTTCGGTTTTTTCTGCTACCGTCATTAAATAAATATTATAAATATTGTGGACAATTCACATAACACTACCCAGCCCCAAACTAAGCAGAGCTTATAATATGGGAACCGGATAGCTGATATAATACTTGAATACATTTTTTTTTTTGTAAATACATACTTAGAATACAATATAACACCCAGACAGAGAACAAACATTTATGTTCACCACACAAATATTTGTTCTCGGTGGGGATCGAACCCACGACCTACGGTGCAGAAGACAGAGCCAACTGAGCTAGAGGCCAGTCATTGAATATGACTTTATTTATATGTAGAGTTGTTGTTTATGTATAGCTGTTGTTTATGTATAGTAGTACGTTTATTAATAAGGTTGATATCGGCCAGCATCTTTTGATGTTGCTCAGCCAGCTTCACCACGTGACCCTGAAGGCGGAGCCACTCGTGCTGCATGCCCTCAGTTCTCTCGCGGAGTGTTTTGATCTGCTGTTCCAGCTCTTCGATCCTGCGTTCTTGAGGGGATTTCAGCTGTAACAGATTAAGTTTTTAAGACTTACTGGTGGAACGAACATATGGCCCATCATTCCCAACCATCGCCTATAACAAGGCATTGCCTCATAGGTCACTAACGTTAAAAACGTGCTTTACCATGTACTGCTATGCATCAAGCAACTTGAGGCATGCATGTCTCAAATCTCATGACACCTCAATTTTGGCGGAATCCAAACCTATCAAATCGAAACACAGCAATATTGCTTGAGGGCAGAAATAGCCAGATTCAAAATATCTATACATAGACACAAAATTAAATAGTCAAAGGTCAAAACTGGTGGCTTTTATGTGCCTTATACTTTTTCTAGGCATTGGGTATACATGTAAGTTGAAGTCTAACTTAGAAAGATGTTTTTTTACATTTTCATATTTCTTGTATCCATCATCTTGCATTATTAGACGTATAATGACTCTTCAAAAATGGTACAATTTAGGTACGACTTACGTCAAAAACCTCCTTCAGTATCTGATACTTTTTGAGTAT
Organism: Thera britannica; assembly: GCA_939531255.2. Classification (NCBI taxonomy): domain Eukaryota; kingdom Metazoa; phylum Arthropoda; class Insecta; order Lepidoptera; family Geometridae; genus Thera; species Thera britannica. The sequence goes on from OW618037.2 coordinate 2,707,589, forward strand.
TATATCCAGTTCCCTTTGCTTTCTCGTAATGACCAGCACTTTCTGGTCATATTTCTCTTGCAACTGTTCGATCTCCTTCTCCCGTTCTTTGACTTTCGACAGTGTGTCATCAAGGATAATATTGTTCTTCGCTTGCCGGTTCCTGTGGACTTCGATGTCTAGCATCATCTTAGCATGCTGGTTTTCCATCGTCATTAGTGCTATTTCCTAAAATTTACGAGGAAAAGCTTTTAAAACATGATGGAAATGACATTAGCATGTGTGAAGGTTTTCATTCAATTTTCCGCGCTCGCGTGAACGCAAACAAAAAGGGCATTTGTCTAGGCTCGAATAGGTATGTTCTTTAACTACGGACTTCTAAACGTGTCAGTTTTTGATACCATAATATTGCGAATGCGGTAGCTATCTACGAATTTAAAATTAAATTAGACCACCAAATAATCTAGGTAGTTTTACCTGTTTTCTAGACATCTCCCTCATCTTCTTGATGCCATTGGCCATAGACTCCACCGCTTTGTCATTCAGCAGGCAGTCCTGAATGTTTGCCAAGATTTCGTTCTCGAGCTTTAGTTTGTTTTCTACCTTGCGTTCCAATTCCTTCTCTGTACTTTTTAGTATGTTCCTCATTGTTTGGTTTTCCTATAACAAGCAAGTCACATCAGGCATATTATTAATATTCAGAAATCATTTGAGTATGATATCCAAAAACGGATCTCAAACTAATGACAGCTTCCTAGCATATTACCATTTGTATCATTTGTTCATCTCTCTCAGTCAACTCGATAGATTCTGTATACTCTCCGATTTGGGTTTCCAGATTCAGTCTCTTTACATCTTCGGCGTCGACTGAAACAAAACATTTAGGGATTGATTTCTATTATTGTTTCAGTTAGTTTAGGTTAGTATCAGCATATTATGGTTTGTATCAGTTTGTCACTTACAAAGTTTAGTGGCGTGTTCGATGTCGTAAATTAGCTTATCTTTGTTCATAGCTATTTCTTTTCCCTTGTTCATCTCTTCAGTCACTACTTTTTTCGTGATTTCGAGATTGTTTATCAACGTTTTGTAGTTTTCTTGCAGCACTCTGAAATTGTTTTCACAAACGTTTATAATTAGTACTCTAAGAGCATTTATTTTATATACCTTCTAAAACTTACTTGTAATCGTCCCTCACAGAATCGTACACCTTGTCTCTTTGCTGTATGTTGACTAGCACAGAGTTCCATAGGCTGACGAGGCGCCGTTTATCCAACTCCAAGTCTTCAAGCTCGGCCGCGTAAGCGGTTACCTTAAACGTTACACTGTGTAAGTAAAGCGCAACTAAATCCCTCTATTTTCCTACTGCTTAAATACAAACTCTACTCGAGCGAAATGCATCATTGGCTACTTTTAGAGGCAATTTCTGTAAACGTTGTGGTCCTGGCAACTACCAAATGTTCTTCTTGTTTCTGCCCTTATCCCACTTTATGTGGGGTCGGCACAACATGTTCTCCTCTTCCATTCTCCTCTGTCAGCTGCCTTCTCTGTATTTACTAATTTCTTGTCCATGGCATCGCACAGTTCATCCATCTTTTCTTTTATTACTGGTTCATGGAAAGTACATATTATGTGGTTGTACAATGTATTTTTCTATGCAAATACATACCCTATCGTTCACTTGTTCCATTTCAACGTTCTTGATCTCAAGTTGCTTCTGGAACATATCCAGTTTGGATTCGAGCTTCCACACCTCTTGGCCGACGCTAAAGATGATCATATCCTGAAAAACGTTTCCCAATTTTCTTTTAAATTCATTTCTCTAAAAATTTATCATTATCTAAAAATAAAGTATCAATCCAAAAAGCTTGGTATGCCCATCATATTGTTACTTTTAAAAGTTATACGGTGGTGTAAAGGTTTTCTACGTGAATAAACTATAGAACAGAATAATGATGGTTTCAAAGTCGCTCCTCTTAGGCTTATTCAATGTGAACTTACGTTTGTGTAGGTCAAAACAGGAAGTATTTCGACATACGCCAGCGTAAGCTTACGCTTAGTTTCGTTTCTGAAGTTAAGCCTTAAATACTCTATGAGAAGCTACTAGGAACTCCTTGAACACTTGGCTATGGATCCCAGACACAGTAAAATTTATACTGTTCTTGATATGAAACTGGGTTTCAACACGTTTCAACTATCTTATTTTGTTCTTCTAGGTTTGGCCGGGTGGAACTGGCACCTGACTCGTCTAGCTTTACTATGTGATTTTCGCGATTCAAGTGAGTATACTTACCAGCTCCCGTTTTTCATCAGCGAGTGCTCGTTTCTCAGCGCGCATCTTGTCCGACATCCGCTGGCTGACTGTCAGGTCGGATTCAGTCTCTTCGCGCCATTGCTCCAATTGTCTGCACAGCGTGGTGAGAGCTTCTAATTCCTCGGTTGCTTCGCGCTCTGAAGCGGTGTTACAAATTATTAGCCTCATATTCATTAATGATCTTATCTTCTTCTTCTGATCGTGTGACTGGTTCTTTCGAACCAAGGTGTGGTGAAGGAGGCTCCTTTCGTGCACTTGATATATATTTTTGAACTTTTTAGGTTCTACGACATGCCGGTTTCGTCACGATGTTTTCCTTCACCGTTCATGAACGACTGGTGCCCCTACAGAACACAGAATTCGAAAGAACTAGTGACATGAAGAAGAGAGAGAAAGAGTCGTTCTTGGAAGGGTTTAATGCAGAAGGTTTAAGCATACTTAATTTGTACTATCCTGTAATTATAACCTGTGTTTGGCAAATAAATGATTGTATTGTATCTTTGAAGAAAAATATTGTACTCTATCATTTGGTTCAACATAGCATAGGCTTTGTTTTGTTTAGGGTCTATAAAACTTCCAAAGATAAGTACCATTACGCTGATCATTTTCTAGCTTTTCCTTAGCCTTCTTATACTTGGCATTGGACTCCTTAGCTCTTTGTTCAGCTGCCTCTCGTTCCGATGTTCTCTGTGCCAGAGTGCTCTCATACTCTTCTATCATCACCCGTTGTGCGTTGGTGTCGTGGTCGCTTCGGTAGATCGCTTCGAGGTCTTTGTCGTAGCCCAACTTGCTCAGTCTGAGTTCTTCACGCTAGAAAAGTCTACGTTTTAGTTGGCTGTATCTACTTGTAATATTCTTGTATACCTAAGTATATTATCAACTCATGGGAGTTCAATTAAAAGTAAACAGGCATTTGCATCAATTGTAGATGATTTATATAGCGCCAGAGGCAACTGTTTTTGCTCATGCTTCTATTTACGAAACGTTATGCTATGTAGGATTAGAGATTAGATTAGGATTTTAGATGGAGCGGGAATGCTCCGCACCTATAGTATCATCGTGGCTGATCCTTACAGCTAAGTCGGTCTATTCCACAGGAAGGATTTACCATTTTAAAGGAAGGATTTACCATTTATTTTTTTTACCATTGTAAATACGTGCGGAACTGACTTAGCCGTGGGTTTGAGAGTGCGCCAGACAAAGGCTCTAATTAAAAGATTTTAATAAATAGAAGTTTACCAAGTTGAGGATCTGTTCCTCAGCAATAGCATTCTCCTTCTGCAAGAAGTGCCTCAAGGTCTCCTGGAAGCGCTGCATCAGCGGGTGCGTGGACTCCAAGACCGCTGGCATCGCGCCGATGTCGCGTTTGCTGCGCCATCTGCGATCAGACAGTGTCTAGATATTCCCTTATTCTTAATGTACGTATACGTTTCATTCGCAATCACTTTTTAGCGGCTCGTAAACAGCCTCACTGTCATTGCCATGTCTAAAAACAGAGATAAATAAAAACACTGTGCACAACCCACATAACAGTATCTAGCTGCAAATTAAGCAGAGCTTGCACTATGGGAACCAGACAGCTGATTTAATACTTACATACATTTTTTTTGTAAATAAGCCTAGGTGTTAAATACATTAGGTTACGCATTAACATTGTGCATTGTGAAAGAAAATAAATCCACTTTATTTCACTTTACTTTTTACGTGCATTTCTTTTTTTTTACATTCATATCTATGAAGAACGTCCTTCTGTAGCCGATTCACCAATAATTTCATGAATCAAGCTAAATCCTTTCACTGGTTTCGAAAGAAATAGCGTCATGATAAGAAGAAACTTTGATGTACAACTTACTCATCAAACACTTCCCTCCCGGCCTTCTTACAACGGCACAGGTCGGGCAAACAGCCGCAGCAGTGGCAACGCCCATCTTCAGGTGGAGGACTGGTGCATTCGCACACTTCTGGTTCCTGCAAATGTTGGTTTCTATGAATAAACTGAAAATATGAAGAGAAAATGGATGGATGGAGTGGGCAGGACACGTGGCCAGAAGGAATGATGGAAGATGGACAACGGCGATTACAAAATGGTGGCCAAGAGACGCACAGCGACCACGAGGCAGACCACCCGCCCGTTGATCGGTTGACATTTTCGGAGTAGTTGGGCAGCAATGGTGGATGACACAGGAACGAAGAGAGCGGCGTATTGAGGAAGCCTATCTCTCGAACTTAGTATCAAAAGAGGGGGTCTCACTCGATGATAAAGTGCTAATATCAAATGAAAAACTTGACCAAAATTAATGGAGAGCTTTACTACAAAAATAATTGAATGTAAGCTTACGTGAGGAAAAATGATTCTCTCATTTCTATAGAGAAGGCAGGTGTCATCGTGGATCACGATTTCATGCTCATCTCTTGGGCACTCGCAGTGTGGCGTCATCAGTGACTCTGACGTCGAACTGTCTTCCGTACATGGGCATGCTTGTGATGATCCTGATCTAGAAGATTCAGCCATTTTACACGAGTATCAGTAGTAAAAGATTTACTGCAAATTAATTTCAAAAACACAAAAGTTATTTGATGTCTGAAAGTGTCGCGTCATTTGCTTAGCAACGAGCTTTTTCTTGCGATTAGAGAGGTTGCCTGGTTTTTTGGCTATCAACCTTTTTGTTTTGTCGATTACCTTATTTGTGATAAATAGGTTGCATTCAATTACTGCCGCGCTTTCATAGCAACCTCCTTGTTAAGTTGATGAGCGACAGTTGCCAGGCAACGACAAACAACAACAAATACGCGGATTTGAAACGCGACGAGACGTTTTGCGGAAGAGATAAATTTATAAAAATGGTAAGTGATTACTACACCAGTTAATAATGGTAATTCTAGAGCGCTTTTATGTTAAAGCTCTGTTCTTATTTCGAAAGATAGAGTGAAAGGCTGAACTGGTGGTTCTATTGTTATTGTTTGGGTGTGTTATGGTGTTATGGACCTCACAGAGGTGGTCCAGTCAGTCTGTACTTGTACCCGAATTTGAAAGGCGTGTCGTGCCTAATTAAATCATATTTAAAACAATTTTGCTTCTATTGAGCTTTCAGTAGAAAAGTAGGTATTTACCTACCCTGACTGACAGACTGACCTACCTCATATCTTTGGTCCTTCTTTGGTTTTATGAGTATTATTGTTAGATACTGTCGCGCTCCAAGCCGGCTACAGACAGCCGCGCCAGCACTGGCAGCAGTTCAGCCAAGAAGAACTTTCCAGAGCTCGAGGACTACATCATGAAGAGAGATTATGTGGGAGCACTTACACTATTGGAGGTAACATTCCTTTGGAAGGACTCATTACGACAGGTTTTCTGATTTTATCGACACCATGGAATTTTGACTAGCTACGTGATAGAAATGAGATAAATTCTAGAAGACCCAGGGTCACCGATATAGCTTACAGAATTAGCAGAGTTCAAATAAAAAGGAGTAGGTTTGAGGATTCGGTTGTATTTTCTTTTACTATCGCATAATCTCGGTCATATAAACCTCTGGTCCGTTCTTTCTGAGAAATTAACAGAGACAGGCTATGCCCAACATTCAACTTCTGCACACTAAAGATGATGATAGTATTTTTGTAGGCCGCTAAGTGGCACTCACACCCTTCAAACTGATATACAGCAATGCTACTTCACGGCAGAAATAAGCTGGTAGTACTTCCCCGGACGAGCCACACACAAAGAGCTCTACACTACGAAACCTACCACCTGTTTCAGTTCCTCAAACACGAAGGCAACACCGCCGTGTGGATAGATGTCTGGTCGGCGTGGTGTTGGTTCCATCTGGGCGAGTACCGCAAATCCCTGGACTTGTATCTGGCGATACGCACCAACGATAACTTAGAAGATAAAGTGGCTGACACACTCGCTCTTGATATCGCTGTTTGCTACTTTTATTTAGGTCTGAAACTATTTCTATTCTACTAATAAATTGTTGCACGAACTACGAACCGGAAGACAAAACGTAGGGCGCCCATTCACCGGATGGACCAACGACATTGTTAAGATCGCGGGAAGTCGGTGGATGGAAAGAGCTCAGAATCGTTTTTTCTGGAAATGTGTAGGGGAGGCCTATGTCCAGTAGTAGACTTCTGAAGGAGAAAAATTGGTGAATGAATAATGGCAAAAAAAGTTTTTTTTTTTAATACAACTAGCTGATGGAACAAGCCTTAACAAAGCATTGGCTCGTCGGTCACGCACGTCAGGAAAGTGCCCTACGTTGCACTGCCCTGCGTCCACTTGAGGCATACAGATGTTCAGCCTCACGTGCCAGTAATTACACCGGCACCGACACCTTTCAAACCTAACACAGCAATGCTGCCTCACGGCAGAAATATGCATGGTAGTAGTACTTCCCAGGACGAGCCATTCACAAAGAGCTCAGCTCTACTACTACTAACCTAGCTAAATTAGTTAGTACGTAGGTTGTTAAAAAACATTTTTTGTGGTTTTTTTTTGTAAATGAACATAAGTCTAATTTTCAGGGATGTACAAGGAGTCCCAAGAATCTGCCGAAGAGGCTCCAAAGTGTGCACTCAAGGTAATTGGCCAGCACTTGACCTACGTGAAAAATAAACAGAATATAAAGTTGAAGAGTTGCCCGACCGCCCATGAGCGCCGATGAGTGAGAAATCGCTGTACAAGTTTTATCCGTAGCGACAAAATAGTGGAGACAGTTCTCGCTGGCGGCAGTGTGAACGACCAGCAACGAACTACCTTCTAATATATTTATTTATTTGATCTATGATAAATATTCATCGGCGTTACGTATATAAGTACAATAAAATCTAACAGAAAACTAAAACAGAGAAACAAAACTATAAGTACACTTTTTTTAAGAACAACGAGATATTTACCATGATTTACCATGAGTTTTGATCCAAGTCCTTGAGGACTTTAGTTCAACCCGAGTGAGACAAAACTCACAAAATGAAATCATGGTGAAAGCTCTAAATATGGTGCCTTAGAAAGCCGCCTTAAATACTAGGTCACCAGGGTTGGCCAATACATTTATAACATTTCAGAACAGACTTCTCTTCCACCTCGCCCACAAACTGGGAGATGAAGACGCACTGATGCAGGCCCATGCTTCCTTACGGGACGTTCATGAGGACCAGCTCAGCTTGGCCTCTGTGCACTACCTCCGCGCTCATTATCAAGAGGCCATCGATGTTTATAAAAAACTGCTTTTGGATAGACGGTAAGATTCACTCATTATTTTAGATTTGTTAAAGGATCATATAAAAAAACGGTAGGAGCCGAGCCGTAGTTTGATGCCTGTTCTTCTAGGCTTGGTCGCGTGGAACTGGCACCTAGACTCACCTAGCTTTATGACGTTTCAAAGTGATTCTTGGAATTGAATTGAATAAATACGCTTTTGATTTGATTTGATTGCTCGTAGACAAAGGGTTTGTCACGACCAAAGACAATAGTGTTGATCTAAAATAAATTAAGCATATAACTTCTCTAAGATCCCAATAGTTATGTAAATGTACTTAGTTGTAACTTATGCATCTCTGAACCAGGCTGTTCACAGTAAAATCCTTGCAGATACAAGAGATATGAAAAAGATGATATGGACTGGATCAAAGTACTTTCGCATACTTCTGGGTAACAATAACAACGTAAAACTATAGTAGAGATTGTTATCGTGTACTCAATTGTGTTAAAATTGGGCTAATTAGAAATAGTTTACTGTAGTCTCTTCTTATTCCTGCCCTTATCCCACTTTATATGGGGTCGGCACAACATGTCTTCTTCCTCCATTCCCTTTTGCCGTCATCTCTGCTTTCATTCCTCTCTTATCCATGTCATCTTTCACACAGTTCATCCATGTTTTCTTTGGTCTACTTCTGCTCACATATCCATCCACATCCATTTTCATCATTCTCCTAGTCACATGACTCATGACAGGTATCTAGGTTATTATTTTTTTATTGTTTCTTTGTATTTCATTTAACTATTTAGATTGTGGAACATTTACGCTTGTTTCGCTTGTTTCGTTACGGAGGAGGGCGCTGGCACTGCTACTCAGTTTTTAACTTTTGCATCAGTGTCAACGTTTTCATTTATTCTAAAACCCTTGTTTTTGTTCCAAATAAAGACATTTTGATTGATTTTTTGATTTGATGACATGCCTGTAAACGCGAGCCTAGGTCCAGCAATGGACTTCTTCAGGCTGATGGTGAAGCAAAGTTACGTGTTACGTGTTACGTTGGTGGAGTCTTTAAGCAACAACACTGCTGCAAGCTAGCATCTTTATTTAATGTATTTCAGCATTCCTTTCCACCTTCCAGAACATACATGGCTCTAAACGTGTACGTAGCACTGTGCTACTACAAACTGGACTACTACGACGTGTCGCAAGAAGTCCTGAGTGTATACCTCGCTCAGCATCCCACCTCGACTGTAGCTAGCAACTTGAAGGCCTGCAACTTGTTCAAGTTAGTTTACTTCACGTAGGAACATCTGTATTGTCCTAGCAGATGGACGCATGGCAGTTCATCGTAGAGCACGTTGGTGACCGTGACCTATAGGACAATGTTTTGTTAAAGGCGATGGTTACATCATCAATTAACATCAGGTGTGCCTTAAGATTGGTTCCATCAGCAAAATGTATTTAAAAAAAATGGTGACTATGAAAGACGTGGTCTTCTTCGCCAGATTGAATCCACCATCGGAATTCTATGAACCCGATGATATTAGTCCAATATGCACAGGCTGTAGAATGACTCTACCTGTTAGTCAAATATGCATAGGCTGTAGAATGGCTCTATTAGTCCAATATGCACAGGCTGTAAAATGGCTCTATTAGTCCAATTTGCACAGGCTGTAAAAGGACTCTATCAGTCAAATATGCACGGGCTGTAGAATGGCTCTATTAGTTAAATACGCACAGGCTGTACAATGGCTCTATTAGTCAAATTTACACAGACTGTAAAATGACTCTATTAGTTAAATACGCACAGGCTGTACAATGGCTCTATTAGTCAAATATGCACAGGCTGTAAAATTACTCTTATTAGTCAAATATGCACAGACTGTAAAGTTACTCTATACTCAAATATGCACAGGCTGTAAAATGACTATTAGTCTAATATGCACGGGCTGTACAATGGCTCTAAGTATTAGTCTAATATTCACAGGCTGCACAATGACTCCAATAGTCAAATGTGTGCTGACTGTACAATAGCTCTATTAGTATTAAATATGCCCAGGTTGTACAATGGAAAAGCAGCTGAAAATGAGCTGAAACAGATATCGTCGGACCAGCACACATTCGGACAAGACCTCGTCAAACACAACTTAGTTGTGTTCAAAAATGGAGAAGGAGCTCTCAAGGTATATCAGATACTTCTTTAGTCAATGGTATCACAAAGATCACTTTGAAACGTCTAAAAGCCTGACGAGTATATGTGTTAGTTCCACGCGACCAAGCCTAGAAGAACAGACAAGAAACTACGGCTTGGGTCCTACCTTGAATTGAAGGTATACTACCATTAAATGTATTAAAATGAAAAATGGTTCTGTTTACGAATTAACCTAAAAAAATTATAGTTAAGAAAGAAAATGAGTTGATCTTTTGGTGTTGTATAGATGAACAAAAAATTAATAAAATATTACAATCGATATTTAAAAATTTGTAGCTTTGAGAAAGAAAAATAGTCAGTTTAGTTGGTTGCACCTTCAATTGCAGACTTTACCAGAACTAGTGGACGTGGTACCAGAAGCTCGGTTGAATCTAGCCGGATACAGGCTGCGGAACCGTGAGCCGCTAGAGGCGCGGGCGTTGTTGGAACCACTGCAGCCCACGTCGCCGCTTCACTACATATTGCGAGCCGTGGTGGCTGTGCGGCTTTACAACGAAACCAATGATGTGAGTATCTTTTTGGTCCTTAGGTACTAATAACCAGCGCTGCCTCGTCCCCTTTTTGGAGGCGAAGCAGCATTTAAGCTGAGTGAGGACCATTTTGGCTCATAAACAAATACCTAATTGGATACTGTCGGCACCCTTTTCAGCATTAGAACTAGGATTATGTGGTACTTTTTTTTTACTATGTGTTCCTGTATGTGTTCTGTTTTCTTTTTCTCTTATGATTTCTTGTGTAGCCGTACCTTTACTCAATGTTCTTCTCTTTCTGTTGTTTAATTTTCTTTATAAGCTGTGTTTTTTGAGCCAAATAAAAAAATTATCTATCATCTATCTATCTATATTCTGATTTACTATATTGTATTTGCTTCAACAGGTAAAAAAGACCCACTTAGAAAACAATAGATTTTAGCACGTTTTGGGTACCAGCTGCTTAGATCTTTACAATCCATGAAATTGTAAAGATCTAAGGAGCACCAAAAGCAATGGGAACGTAGATCAGACTGCAAACACACAAAAACGATGCTTCCAGCGATGGACAAGCATATCACAACTAACCTGCTTAAGGATAAAAAGGGAAGACTTAAAATGTATGGTAGGAATCATCACGGGCCATTGCGATCTCCACTACCATCTATCTGAAGACAGATGGAGCAACAGACAGCGACTTATGTCGCGGCTGCCTGCAGGAAAAAGAAACTGTGGAGCATGTAGTACCTACTGCACTGCTCCGCAACAGAAGAAGCGAGGTCCAAGACAGGGCTCAGGGAACTGATTGAGTCTTGTCCCTCCACTTCCACATCTGTGTCAACAATGCACAATACACCCCATCGCGGGACGTCAGTGCAGATCTTGTTAGAGTAGAATAGAATAGAATATAACTTTTCTTAAACATGCGCGGAAATATTGTCATTACTTTTTAATATAGAACACGCGAAGTATCATATTTACGTAGACTGAAAAACCAAAATCACTTCCCGGCGCGTTCTCGCTCCGGCAATGTTGTATGAAACGGTGTGCTGTTTGAATTTAGAACTCTTTCATCTATCGTACACATTGCGTTCTCGTGGCTGTATAGCCACAGAAACGTTTACCTTTCGGCACAAACTGTAAAAAAAATTAAAAAAAGATGGCGGTAAAGCGGAGTTCGTTGTTATTTGGTTAATAAAAAATGAATTTGTTATGTAAAAGACCCTTTATATTTCCTTGCATTTTTTTAAGAAAAGCACTATATATGCCTCGGGCGAAATGGCAATTGCCTGTCTCGTATCATTGAAGTCCTCGCCTGCAGCTCGGCCTTCAAACTCATACTCGACCTGCAATTGCCTATTTCGCTGCCTTTGCAATAATGTACTATTATTGTACGCCAAAAATTTTACGGTAAACATGGCATAAAATAATACTTAAAAACTAGAGGTACAATGGGCGGTCTTATCGCTAATAGCGATTTCTTCCAGACAATCTTTGGATGGAAAGAAACATTAGTACGAGTAGGGACGGGATACGGGTTCTATTTGGGTTGGGGATTCCCCCAACCCAAATAGAATCCATGAAATTTGATTGGTCAATAAAATAAAAAAATTGTAATGATGATTGTAAAATCAGCAAAAACATATTTTTTTACAATAGGATGACCAAATGAAACTAGCCCAGCAGAGTTTCCACCTAGTGGGCAGTTCCACATCAGAATGCGACACGATCCCAGGCCGGCAATGTATGGCATCTTCATACTTCCTCGCTGGCCATTTCGAAGAAGTGCTGGTCTATCTGAACTCTATCAAGAGCTTCTTTGTGAACGATGACACTTTCAACTTTAACTATGCTCAGGTAAGTTCTTGTGCTAATAAGTGTAGTTAATAATAATTGAAAAACCAATATTTTTAGGTCATGCATGGTTATACTGCTGTACCGATTTTGACAAAATTTTCAGGTTAAAAAAAAGATCGCGAAATGTAAAATTAAAAATAGGTTACAACTTCTGCCCGCGGTCTTTCTCGTATGGTAGGTATATACCTTAATAGTAGCACTTAAAATCTATTTTTTTACTAACAAATATGGATCCCCTTTACTGACATTAAATAAATTGAATTGAATTGAATCTCTGAGCTATCTCTAGATCGTTTGTAATGGTCTGCTCAGTTATTTCTTATGTATTTTGTACATTTGTTGAATTGTAAGTTTCTTTGTGTTATCATCAAGTCACGTAATAATTATATGGAAGAAACGGGTATATACCTATCACGATTACGTTTGTTATTATAAATACCAGATAAATACCCGTTTTTTCCATATAGTTATGCATAACGATCGCGTTAATTTAAAAAGTGCTAAGTCACGAAATATTTTTAAGCTTTATCTAAATCGTTGCGCTGGAACTATCATTCAATCGAAATTATCACAATTTTAATGTTAGAAGTATTTAAGTACTGACTCTCCAGAAAACTTTCAACTTCACTCAGGCAAAAATAGCGACGGGGTTCTACCGCGATGGCGAAGAGTGTCTCCTCAGCATCCAGGATGAAGCCATGCGTGGCAGCTACACTTACCTGGCCTGTCTGTGCCGCTGCCATGTTATGAACAAGGAGGCCCATCTAGCCTGGGAGATCTGTGTCAAGGTGAGATCCCTGATTATGTTTTGCGTGAAAACTCTAGCGAAAATTATGTTATAGTTTCCAAAGGTGACTGGTAGAGTTTGATCAGAATATTACGTACTAATACGTACACCTTTACACTCTCAACAAAAACACTTAAAATAAGAGTTTAACAAACTCTTATTTTAAGGGGGTACGATTTCCATACAAACTTAATTTACACAACTATGGGCGAATAAAGTATTAATGTACACTGAAATAGCTGTAATAGGCTTTAACAGTGGTCCTTATTACCGGCCAGTTATATAAAGTTGGAGTGTCAGCCGTTGGTCGTGGCAGTCGGGGCTTCGGAAAAAGAACTAACAGACTTTTACGTCTATTTTGAAACAGTGATGTACAAAATTGACTCTATGCTAAAAGCTAGTACCCGTTAGAAAGAATGACGAACAAATTACTCTTTTGGTTTTTTATTAATATTTCTGTTATCCTACAGTTTTCTCCAACTTTATACAAGGTGCAGTTTTGAACCTGCAAAACATTTCAGGAGGTTGTTAGGAGACTCGTAAATAATCATATAACAATACGATACCAAGTCAATAATCAATAATACTTTTTCTTTTCGATTTTTCAATTTTATTGATTTTCAGAATAACCCTCTTCAAAAAAACAGAATCACCCATGTATCGCGTGTCATGTCACTGTGTGCGTGAATGCGATGACCAGTGACGTCAGCCTGTACGAGTCTCCCTCCGTCCACATTTCTATGAATCGAACGCGGCACTACGTTAAACTAAAATGAAGGTCGTTGCTATGGTTACGGGGAACCCCGCGATTCTCGTCATACCGCATTTCGATTTAGACTCGAAAATCTGTTACTGCGCATCGAAGGTTCAACCAACGTGCCGCGACCTGTACAAGTTGTTGTAGCAATAGCAACTTATAGCAAATAATTTTACCTTAGATGTAGTTCGAATTTTTAACTGTATGCAGCTCACTGCATGGAGTGCCAGTGAATCTCGCAGGGCGACTGCGTATCAGACCTCAACAAACCAGTTACTTGATAACACGATACCCATTTGTTATTTGCTAATTGTCCGACCGTACGGCAGGGCTGTAAGGTCGTTGACCCGTACCGACCCGTGTGGTACCTAACGACTGTCCGAGAGCTACAAATCAGTTCGAACCAAAGGCTTTAATTAAGTGCTTACCGAAACACGGGATTTCAATGATGACGTTGCCGATTGGGGAATAACTCCGCGAACATTTCGATGGCTCGAGATACATTGTCTCCACTGATGGCATACCTACAAGCGGACCATCTCCACCAACTCTACATTGGAGTATTAGTCCGTCATCTTTACAATTAGGTAGTAGGTACCTATCCCGACCGTTAATCGAAGGCGCACTTGAGGGGCGGAATTTGCAAACGTATGCACATACCGGCGTCATCAAATACACTAATAAATTGACCCGATCGATGCGTTTGCGATGGCCGCGGGGGCGTGGCGGGGTGGCGGGGGGGAGGGAGCGGCCGGTGGTTGGTGCTTTGGTTTGGATTTATGAAAGAAATGTCGGTTGCGTTTGTTTGTGTGTGTGAAAGCGCAGTTTAAGGACACGTACAGATTGGTCGCGTTTTAAAAAGGGGAGTTCACACTTACCGATTTACGTTAATAAGAATAAAATGAAAAAAAAATACCTGCCCATTTTATTGTTGATTCGGGTCGAGAATCACTAACATAATTACCTCCTAAAATGTTTTGCAGATCCAAAACTGCACCTTGTATAACTGGCCGGCAATAAAGCCGCCACCACTGTAAATAGTATATTTCATTACAAGTGCGGGAAGGCTGTCATTGCAAAGAGTTCCGACAAATGTCTACCCGAGCCGAAGGCGAGGGTTTTTCGCTCGTCTTTCCGTTATTTATTTGGGATAAAAAGTCCTATGACCCCACTAATTTTCAGCCAAATCGGTCCAACCGTTCATGCGTGATGGCGTAACCAAGGAAATTGGGATTTATTGCTATAATTGGTATAGATGTGATAAAATAAATGGCTTTTGGGTTTTTATGAAACATCGGGGTATTTACCATGATTAAATTTTGTTGAGTTGACTTCCGATATTTCGGCACAGTTGCATGCACCATGATCACGGATGAACTGAAGTCCACGAGAAGTTCAAAAAGTATAAAAGTTATAAGTATAGACTGATTTGATTTACAAAAATACAGAAACGGATGCATACAATATGTCTATTCTAAAGCACTCGGAACCATTTTCTTTTGCAACCAGCATGGCTGCAAATTGCTCAGTGCATAATAATAATTATATATTTCCAGTCTGCAGGCACCCCGGACAGCTTCGCCTTGTTGCAACTGGTGGCCAATGACAGCTACCGGATGGGACAGTTCTTGATAGCAGCAAAAGCTTTCCACATGCTTGACAGGTACCTAACTTCTATTTGCTACCTTAAGGCCTGCGCACATCAAGGCGCTGGCGATGGCGATCAGCTGAAACGCTGTCAAATATCGCTGTCATATTTGAAAGCGTTTCACGTGATCGCCATCGCCATCGCCTAGATATGCGCAGGCCTTTACAATATTTAAAAATGTTGTGTCTCACTTATGGCCGGGATACACGAGGCTAGTTTTTCGAGCTAGGATAGCAAGCTAGCAGTTCTAGCTTCGTATAAACAGAACCAACTTCATTTTTGATATAGTAGTTCTGTTTACACGACGTTGAACCTGCTAGCTTGCTAGCTAACTATCACTATCTTGTTAGCCTGGCTTAAAAAACTAGCCTCGTGTATCCCGGGTATAAAGGCATCAGTGAAACGCTGTCAAATTTGACAGCGTTTCACTGATCGCCGACGCCAGCGGCCTAGGTGTGCGCAGGCCTTTAGGTACAGTGTACAAATGTAGATTAACATTTATGATTTGTATAGTTCCAGATTGGTCCCATAGAACCTTAGTTAAGCAGTTTGGCTATGAAGTCAGTTTCTCAAGTTTTTTAAACTTCACTTGTTTCCACCAGATTGGACGGTGGTCCAGAGATGTGGGAAGGTTTGCGTGGAGCTGTTTGTGGGTGTGCTCAAGCCACCGCCGCTAACAAGAACAATGGCGCGGCAGATCTACGCGATGCCTTGGCGTTACTCAGGGGGCCGAGAGCACATCCCAGGGCAGAACAAATACTGCGCCCTATTACTAAATGGGCGCAGCAGAATAGGATCAATGTGTGAACTAGGATGTATACACCAGTGAGAAACAGGTTTATTCTTAGCTAAGTGTAATATACATTGTTTGTATTGGAACATTAAAAATGATTGTGAAAGTGTTTTGGCCATCAACAAAAAATAATAAAAATGTTTAAATTTTCTAAAATTCGCTTGTTTTCGTTGTTATGCCTTATTTTACTGAGAACAAATATTTGTGTGGCGAACATAGATGTTTGTTCTTTGTCTGGGTGTTATATTGTATTCTATGTATGTATTTGCAAAAAAAATAATATTCAAGTATTATATCAGCTATCTGGTTCCCATAGTACAAGCTCTGCTTGTGTTGTGTGGATTGTCCGCATTATTTATTTATTTATTATTTATACCTACGGCTAAAACTTATTAGGGGTATATGTATCCAATGTCCAAAAAAAATAAACCTCTAAAAATATCGACTTCTGCTGAAAAATTGTGGCTTTTTAAAGGCTGTATTTGGGTTTTATAAGGCTGTATTTGTAATTGAGAAATTTTAACTTGACCTGAGTCTGTAACCTACTTAACGAATGCCAAGAAAAACTGCGTTTTTCGCCGAGTGCCTTTCTGTAAACTCCAAATTACCTATATTCCGCCGTATAAGCACCGGACATTACCCAACACGCATGACTTGGTGCTTGTTTTTCCAATACCTACCAGCAACCGATTCGGGTTCGATTGGCTCATTGAATATTTATAGTTTCAATTTATTATTATTTTAGCAGCCTCTTTGAGGCGAACTTAGAATCCTTTCACCACACTTGGTTCGTGGTTATAGTGGGTTGTTATGGGTCTTTTTATTAATTTCTAGTAAACCCAGGGTGCAGGGTTTACTAGAAGGCAAATTATACACTTGAAAAATTGAAAAATACTGACAATGCCAAAATGCAAAAAAATATATAAAAGTATTTTACCAGCTATCTGGTTTTAACTCTGGACTTACTTAAGAGCCACAGGGGGCCTAGTGTAAAATGTAGGTATCCTTCTTCCTCTTCTTCCTCTTCCTACCCTTATCCCACTTTATTTGAGTTCGGAATAACATACGTTCTCCTCTTCTATTCTCCTCTACCAGCCGTCAACTCGTCTTATTCACTGTTTTCTTATTATCCATATCATCTTTCTCACTGTTTTTTGGTCTTTGTTCTTTTCTTTGGCCTACATATCCACCTATATTCATACTCATCACTCTCTCACATGGCTATGTGTCATGTAGGTATGTCTATCAAAATAAATATGAATGCCAATAGTGATTCATAAACATATTGCCATTTCGGTGAGTGACCAACATTTGCAAGGTCCAATTTGATTTGATCACACACCGGATGGCAGCCATATACACTTTGCACTCCAAAGCGATAAAACCACGTTCTTGTTTAACTAGTTTCCTAGTATTTAAATAACATCAGTACCTTTTAAGTCCTAAAAACATGTATCGTTAAATATCTGCAGGTCTCCACAGTTTCCTCGATATGGTAGGAAAGGAAATGTGTCGAAATCGTGCGCCTAAGGTTGACCACATTTTTTTTATGAAAGCCGTGTTAATTTTTATCGGTGTTTAGGAAAAATTACTTCTTGGTTTATTGAGAAGGAACTTTATTATATACGTATAATTATATATAGGGTTCCTATAAGTATATTTTAATCATGAAATTGATTATGTTACTCCATATAGGGTTAAAATTGTAGTGTTTTCTACATTGTAGGTAATGTAAGCAGGTTGCGCTGGTATTTATGAAAATGTATGATAACAGGTCACATATTTGGTAATATCGAATGCATAAAAGTCTAACAGCTAGTTATAGAAATAATTTAGAAAAATCCAGCATGATTTATACTTGACAGAATGGGGTTTTTGGTAATAAAACAGTTCGTAAAACTGCAAAAATTGCATTTATTTAAAACTAAATTATATTTACATAACGTAAATAGGTACAAATCGTCAAGATCGAGTCCGTAGGCAACAGTCAAAGTACAATAATAAATAAACAATTCACATTACATTCCGAGCGCGAGGTCAAAATTCCCTATTTCAAAGCTGAAAAGTCATTCCGTAAGACAACGGCCAGATTGCAAAGAAATACGAAAAAAACACAATACAAAAATAAAAACTAACATTCCTTCTTTGCGATGTAGCCGTGATCTATTCTATACTTAGCATCTACCAAGAATAATTTGGCACTACAGTTTCGATCGATGCCTTCTAAGCTTCTCAGCGAGGGAATAGGGGACAGTCGTTGGGTTTAGTTTAGCCCCAGGGGCTGGCGACGACGCCGCCGTAGCCGCCGTAGCCGCCGTAGCCGACGCCTATGTGTCCGGGCAGGCTGAGCCTGGCTACTGGTGCGGCCACCGCGACGGGGGCAGGCGCTAGAATCTTGGCGATGGGCGCAGCAGCAACCTAAAGAAAGAAACCTTTAGGATAATCCAGTTCTGGTGATGTATTTTTTGAGATTTCAAAATCAACCGGAAAGAGAGGCGCAATGAAGAGTAAGCCTATATACTCAGCACTGTGTGCAAACGGGCTGACATGACCTACACGGTGCGACAAATACTGAGCCAGGGACCTAATTGACCCTGTGAAACTTTGCGTTATCATTATCACTTATTATTTGTATCTTTTTTATGGTCAATAAACATATTTTCTTTCTTTTTCTTTCTTTACATGATGATGTCATCTCGTTTGTCAATAATTTATCACGAAGTCAACAATTTATTCTTGATATCGAGAAGTCATTTTAAAATAGTCGGTTGCCTTACATGGACATTTATGTCTTAATTCCTTCGATCATCAGTCTCAATAATCCTTATGATTTTGATAAAGAAGAATGAGGCAGGAGCTAGAAGTGAAACAAAGTTGGGCATAATTTTGTTTCACTTCTAGCTCTTGCCTCATGTGATGAACCGCGGAAGGAACAAAATCATTCTTACTGAAAATTCGAATTTAGGTATATCCTGCAACAGTGGGCAAGAAGCGGCTGATAAATTATTTCTTTATTAGTTGCTTTCTTTCTTTCTTTAACTTACAGCATGAGCTCCACCGGTTCTCTCCACCACAGCGTTGAATCCATTGATCTTATCCGCGGTGTAAGTGACCCGGCGCAGGTGACCGTCCGGTTCCACCAGGCTGTAAGAGCCGTGGACTACGCCGTTCTGCAGTGTTTCGGAGGCGTCCTTGTGGTCGCCAGTGGCCGGGTCTGCCACGCCGTAGGAGAAGCTGTACGCTGGGTTCGGGTCTATGGGCTCCGCGCGGACCACCTGATTCATAAGTATTGCTTAATAAATTATTTGTATAAAGTTTTCAATATTTTAGATAAAAAAAAATTGTGTTAGTTACATTACGATGCCAGTTGAGCATATTGTACACTGTAGCAATTCAATCATTGATTTTTGCTCTTTTGTTCTGACACTGGATACTTGTCCTAGAGACTTTAAAGGGCGGATCTGACTTAGATAGGTTAGGTAGGTATAACTCAAGAACGGTTGAACCAATTTGGCTGAAAATTGGTGGGGAAGTAGCTCAGAACCAGGAAACGGGACATAAATACTTTTTATCCCGAAAAAGTAACGGGAACGGGACCAGCGAATCCGCGGGCAGCCGATAGCTACAAATCGATGAGCTAAGAAGCTAGTGAAACGACAAGAAGAAGAACTAATAATGAATTGATTTCGGTATGATTTGGGAGACTGGGATGAAATCTATTTATTTTACGCGTAAAATACTACAATGCAACGTAGTTCTCGTTGAAGTCTTTACTGTGTGCGTAGCACGGTGCTACGTCCGTAGCCGGTGCCGTCCAAAGCACCGGGCGTAGTAGACCTAGACAGTGACCGTGAATTATTTTTTTCAGCTCACCGGGTGGAAAGTGGCAACTTCCAGCCCTTACCAAAGTTGCTCCTTTCCGCCGATTATCGAAATTCTAAAATAAGTATAAATAAGTATGCAGTTATTGTTTTCTTATAAATCGAGTGCATGACTCCTTTCACGACTTTTCCCTAATTATCGTGGTTTCAGACTTGGCCATCACCGCCCTTCTTAGAAAACCACCCTGTATATTCGCCAGTGCTAGTGATTGCTTACCGGTGCAGCGAGTGTCTTTATGATGGGCGCGTGGTACGCTGGCGCGGCGTAGTGTGCGACGGCGGGCGCGTATGCTGGCGCGGCATAGCCGATACCGTCGTAGATACCCGGCGCTGCAATAGCCATGGCCCACGCACAACTTACCACAAATAACTGCAATTATATGCACAAGATTAAGTAAAATGCTGTATTAAATAAATAAATATTGTGGCCCATTCACACAATTTTATCAGTTTCACATATTTCACCAAAGCTTGTGAAATATGTGAAACTGATAAAATTGTGTGAATGGGGCACAATATTTATTTATTTAAGACAATAACTAACTCCTAACCATATTTCAAGCAAATAAACAATTCATTTCATTTCACAACACTAGCTACTATTTAGCCGCAAATTAAGCAGGGCTTGTATTAAGGGAACCAGATAGCTGATATAATACTTATGTACATTTTTCTTTGTAAATACATACTAAGAATACAATATAACACCCAGACATCGAACAAACATTTGCTCTCGGTGGGGATCGAACCGACGACCTACCGCGCAGAAGGCAGAGCTACTACCAACTAAGCTGAGAGGCCAGTCGTATTACCGACCCCACACATGAAGTGGGATAAGTGCAAAGAAAATTATGAATAATGCCTTCTGCGCCGTAGGTCGAGGGGCTTGATCGCCGCTGAGAACAAATATTTGTGTGGTGAACGCAGATGTTTGTTCTCTGTCTGGGAGTTAAATTGTATTTTAAGTAAGTAGGTATATTGCGTTTTCAGCAGTAACTTTGTGTTTGACCTCAAATATTTTTTTTTCTATTTCCAAATGCTTTTGCACCAAACTTTTTATTTTCTCTGCTTTAAAATGGATCCTTATAAACTGATCTGAAATTCAGATTCTGAATCAGTTGAGCTATCTCTAGATCGTTTGTCATTGTGTGCAGATAGCTCAACAGTTTCTTTCGTATTTTGTACATTCTGTAAATATTTGTTTAATTTGTAAGTTTCTTTGTATGAATTAATGTTATAAACTTATATGATTTCACAATACCTTAGCGATCATGATGGTGTGTGCTTGTTCAGTAGGCCTCAGGGCACGTGTGGCGAGATCTACTGTACTCCTGGTATATAAGCTGGGCTGTACTAGCAAGTTAGTTGCACTTGATACACTTTCGCAATGTTGCAAGGATATGTGAGACAACACGCATTGATTAGAAGCAAGTTTATGAGTGTAAGACTGAATGAATTATCTAATGAAATAGATAAAAAGATAAACAAAAAGCAGCCAAGTGCGAGTCGGATTTGCCCATGAAAGGTTCCGTAGCATCAAGTAACATAGTATAAAGGTTCTTGTAGTTCGTCGAAGGGTAAATTGCGGTTTACGATTTATGACGTATAAAAAAAAACTACTGACTAGATCTCCTTCAAACCAAATGTCGTTGAAAGTTTGCATAGTAATGTACAACATATATTTTTTTTAGTTTTATCATTCTCTTATTTTAGAAGTTAGAGGGGGGGGGACCAACTTTTTTTCACTTTGGAAGTGTCTCTCGCGCAAACTATTAAGTTTAGAAAAAAACGATGTTAGAAACCTCAACATCATTTTTGAAGACCTATTCATAGATACCCCACACGTATGGGTTTGATGAAAAAAAAAATTTGAGTTTCAGTTTCAAGTATGGGACCCCCAAAATTTATAGTTTTTTTTTTATTTTTGTGTAAAAACCTTAATGCGGTTCACAGAATACATCTACTCACCAAGTTTCATCATTCTAGCTCTTATGGTTTCGGAGAAAAATGGCTGTGACACGGCCGGACAGACAGACAGACAGACAGACAGACAGACATGACGAATCTATAAGGGTTCCGTTTTTGCCATTTGGCTACGGAACCCTAAAAAACGATATTAGAAACCTCAACATCATTTTTGAAGACCTATTCATAGAAAACCCCACACGTATGGGTTTGATGAAAAAATTTTTTATGAGTTTCAGTTTCAAGTATGGGTAAAAAAACTATAAATTTTGGGGGTATACCCCCAAAATTTATAGTTTTTTTTCTATTTTTGTGTAAAAATCTTCATGCGGTTCACAGAATACATCTACTCGCCAAGTTTCATCAGTCTAGCTCTTACGGTTTCGGAGAAAAATGGCTGTGACATACGGACGGACAGACAGACAGACAGACAGACATGACGAATCTATAAGGTTTCCGTTTTTGCCATTTGAGTACGGAACCCTAGAAAACGAAAAATAAAAATTTACAAGAAAAAATATAAAAAAACTGTTATACTTATACAAGAAGTAGATAATAGTAATGGGATTACAAGAAATAGTTCTCCCTCATGGTCCCATTAATGGGACAAAATAATGGGACCACGAAAAAACGTAGGTATACCCAATAACTTTACCTAATCAGTATTCCATGAAATATGTATCGTGTTTTTTTCCTGTTGAAAATAATAACCGTCTGAAAAGAATTTATAAATAGTTACGCATCTGTTCTGCGGTCACAAAAGGTTCCCTGTCGACTTGGCGCAAACACCAAAGCAACCAGTGCCAGTGCCACGAAAATTAATTCTTAAAATGAATAGTGAGTTGGGGCTTTTTCGCCTTACTCTCTTGTTGTTAACGACATTTCCATATGTGTTTTCAAGATGTCAAGGGAATGAATACATGTCGCTATCAATTTACCCAGAAGGAAATATTAAAGTGCGATATGGACAGCCGTTGGAGATATTTTGCGCAGATGACAGATACTCGGCCGACGATCTCGAGTTCGTTATCGCTGGGATTCCCGTCGCGTCAGAAAAGCTGAATGCAACTACAAGAAAACTGTATATGAGGCATCAAAAAAAAGGTGTCTATGCATACTATTGCCGAAACAAAGTAACAAAAAGGGTTTGCACCACTCGTGTCATCGTTGACTCTCCGCCGGAGAATGTCACTGATTTTACCTGCAAATAGAGATGGGCAGAGGGTTTAAACCCAGTTGGGCGAAAAGGCCATAAACTGGACAAATAGGGCAAAAACGAATTAACGTCCTTTTAAATGTCCAAAATCAGGGCGGAAACTCTAATTAGTCAAAATCAGACTTTTTCATTGAGTATTCGTAAGATGTACCCGTTTAAACCATTTTAATATTAGAACAAATAGTAATTGACCAAAAAGGAGGATCTCACTGAAAATAAAAAAAATATTTGTTGCCAAATTACAGAATTATCAGCAGAATCACAGTCGGTCGGTATTATTTAAATCAACATTTTACCGCACATGGTATTAGTGATTCGTACCTGCTAATCGCTGTCACTATCGTAATCATCATCAACCTTTTGAAGTCCACTGCTGGACATAGGTCACTCCCATGGCGCGCCACTGAGCCCAGGGTTCGGTTTGGCTCTTCCTATCAAGTTGCTGCCCGCCACTCTGCATAAGTCGTCACTCCATCTAATCTGAGGCATCCTACACTACGTTTGCCTAAACGTGGTCTTCACATTATCGGTTCTTCGAATCATGACCGGCCCACTGCCACTTGAGCTTGCTAGTTCTTTGGGCTATGTTGACAACTTTGGTCCTCTATCGAATGACCTCGTTCCAGATCCTGTCTCTGAGAGTGACTCCGAGCATAGCCTTAGCCATAGCTTGTTGAGCGACTTTTAATTAATGGACCCGTCAGTGTCCACGTCTTATTATAACTGGTAGGACGCACTGGCTTTCGTTTTTGAGCACTGTGAGATGAATTACTAGAAGACCTGACGAAGTTTCCCAAATACCGCCCAACCCAGCTGAATTCTCTTACTTAACTCCATACTGTACTATCATAATAAAGTCGGGACAAATTCAAATATTCTGGATGTAGAAGTTGATGCTTGACCATTGCTTCTCCATTAGGTTCATATTTGGTTTACGCAAATATGACCATGTTTCCAATTTTTGTAATAAGCTTAAGTGGTTGCCTATTCGTTTTTGCAGGAATACTCGTCTCTTTTCCCTCTTGTACAGTGTCATGTTTAACCCCTCCACCCCCCTTATCTAAAAGCTAAACTAATCTCAACGCTTTGAATACCAAAATCTTTGTAACTCTCGTACCTTACGGTCTTCTGAAACTCTACAACTTCCTGTCCACTCTTATTCTTTTTATAAGCACTTATTCACTGTATCCGTATTTGGAACTCTCTTCCTATTGATATCAGAAAAGTGATATCTCTTCCCATCTTCAAAAAGCTTTTGCACAGCCACTATTCAGTTGAATTAGGAAGTCACTACTTTCGTCAGCCTATACGAGATCCGAACGAATCTCAAGCAGCTTAAGAGTAACAAGGCACCGGAGGGAGACGAAATAACGACAGATCTTCTGAAAGTGGGCGGAACGCTAATACTTGAGGTTCTTCAGAAGCTTTTAATTCTGTCATCCTCGAGGGTACGACGCCTGAAGCGTGGAGCAGGAGCTTATAGACGTGGCTACTACGCTAGTTACCAATCGTCTCACTCGATGGTTCGACGACTTTCAGCCTCCCGAACAAGCCGGGATCCGGAAAGGCTTTAGCACCATAGACCACATCCACACGCTACGCCAGATTATACAGAAGACTGAGGACTATAATCAGCCACTTTGCTTAGCGTTTGTGGACTATGAGAACGCCTTCGATTCAGTCGAAACCTGGGCAGTGCTACAGTCGCTCCAGCGGTGTCAAATTGACTATCGGTATATCAAAGTGTTGAAATGTATCTACAGGAATGCCACAATGTCTATCCAACTGCAGGACCAGAGTACAAATCCAATCCACTTGCAAAAAGAGGTGAGACAGGGAGATGTCATATCTCCGAAACTGTTCACCTCGGCACTGGAGGACATTTTCAAGCTCATGTCCTGGACAAGGTCTGGCATCAACATCAACGGCGAATTCATCACTCACCTTCGATTTGCCGACGTCTTCCAGCGACTCCGCCATTATGACTAAGTAGTCATAATGGCGGAGTCACTGGAAGATTTAGGCACAATGCTCAGAGACCTCAATATTGTCTCCCAACAGGTGGGTCTAAAAATGAACATGAGCAAGACAAAAATCATATCTAATGCTCATGTTAATTTGGGTCAGACGATCCAATTAGGTAGAGCCAACTTCGACAAAGAGGTCAGCCGACGAATCCAACTCAGATGGGCAGCGTCGGGAAATTGCGCCACATCTTCTCGTCGCAGGTACCGCAAAGCCTCAAGACAAAAGTCTTTAATCAGTGCTTGTTGCCAGTGATGACTTACGGAACTGAGACGTGGTCGCTAACTATTGGTCTCGTACACAAGCTCAAAGTCGCGCAACGAGCTATACAAGGTGCAGTTTTGGATCTGCAAAACATTTTAGGAGGTAATTATGTTAGTGATTCTCGACCCGAATCAACAATAAAATGGGCAGGTATTTTTTTTTCATTTTATTCTTATTAACGTAAATCGGTAAGTGTGAACTCCCCTTTTTAAAACGCGACCAATCTGTACGTGTCCTTAAACTGCGCTTTCACACACACAAACAAACGCAACCGACATTTCTTTCATAAATCCAAACCAAAGCACCAACCACCGGCCGCTCCCTCCCCCCCGCCACCCCGCCACGCCCCCGCGGCCATCGCAAACGCATCGATCGGCTCAATTTATTAGTGTATTTGATGACGCCGGTATGTGCATACGCTTGCAAATTCCGCCCCTCAAGTGCGCCTTCGATTAACGGTCGGGATAGGTACCTACTACCTAATTGTAAAGATGACGGACCAATGTAGAGTTGGTGGAGATGGTCCGCTTGTAGGTATGCCATCAGTGGAGACAATGTATCTCGAGCCATCGAAATGTTCGCGGAGTTATTCCCCAATCGGCAACGTCATCATTGAAATCCCGTGTTTCGGTAAGCACTTAATTAAAGCCTTTGGTTCGAACTGATTTGTAGCTCTCGGACAGTCGTTAGGTACCACACGGGTCGGTACGGGTCAACGACCTTACAGCTTTGCCGTACGGTCGTTGGTTCCGGGTAGTCAAAAGCCAGAAAGTCAGACAATTAGCAAATAACAAATGGGTATCGTGTTATCAAGTAACTGGTTTGTTGAGGTCTGATACGCAGTCGCCCTGCGTGATTCACTGGCACTCCATGCAGTGAGCTGCATACAGTTAAAAATTCGAACTACATCTAAGGTAAAATTATTTGCTATAAGTTGCTTTAGCTACAACAACTTGTACAGGTCGCGGCTAGAGATGGGCGGGTGGGTAAAAATTGGAAGGGTAAAAAAGGAAAGGGAAGGGAAGAAATGTTAAAAATTAAAAATACCCATTTATACCGGGTAAATTTTATTAATACCGGGTAAAAATTCGGCCTGCATTTTTATAATCCTAGAAAATCTAAATACTTAAAAAAGTACTAACAATGTATTTAAATGGTAAATATCATCTTATTAAACCTTTATGATACATGCTTTGACAAATAAAACCAATGACAGAAGATAAATTAGTGTGCTATTTGGTCCAATATAAATAAATAGCGCACTAATTATCGTTTCAGTTAAGTGCTCATCAATGAAACTCATCACAATAACTAGTAGTTCGCCCCGAACTGAGATTGCGTGAATCGATCCAAATGATCCTGTCCATCCAAAGGTTGTCTGGAAGAGATCGCTCATAGCGGTAAGACCGCCCATTGCCAAAAGCCCAAATTACCTACCCACAAAAAGAAAATCACGAAAAAGATGTTTACAAAATACGCAAACAAAACATTAATAAATTTTCAGCTACCGTAGCAGCTGTCACCAGGTTTGAATACACACAAAGGTTAACAAAAAAACCGATGATAACCACTAAGACAAAATCACGGAAAACACCTATCATACCGAAGCTAAGCACCGCTGAAAAAAATCAGCTACAATAGAACATGCCTCCAAATTCAAATACACTCTAAACTACAAGCTCAAAACTATGGTAACTAGCAGTTGGCCATGTCAAATAAAAAAACCAGATTCGATTATACACCAACGAATACGATATTACCCAAATTACCCAATAGAAGAAAATCACGAAAAGATCTTTACAAAATACGCAAAAAAAAACATTAAAAAAATGTCAGCTGCCGCAGCATCTGTCACCAGGTTTGAATACACACAAAGGTTAACAAAAAAACCGATGATAACCACTAAGACAAAATCGCGGGAAACATCTAAACGCTGCTGAAAAAAGTCAGCTCCAACAGCACTCGCCTTCAAGTTCAAATACACTCTAAGTACAAGCTCAAAACAATGGTAACTAGCAGTTGGTCATGTCAAACTAAAAAGTGCGAGTCGGACTCGCCCATGAAGGGTTCCGTAGTAACAAGTAACATAATATAAAAGTTCTTGTAGTTCGTCGAAAGGTAAATTACGGTTTGCGATTTATGACGTATAAAAAAAAACTACTCACTAGATCTCGTTCGAACCAAATATCGTTGAAAGTTTGCATAGTAATGTACATCATATATTTTGCTTAGATTTTTCATTCTCTTATTTTAGAAGTTATGGGGGGGCCAACTTTTTACCACTTTGGAAGTGTCTCTCGCGCAAACTATAAACAAAAACGGTATCAGAAACCTCAATATCATTTTTGAAGACCTATTTATAGATACCCCACACGTACGGGTTTGATGAAAAAAAAAATTTTGAGTTTCATTTTCAAGTATGGGGACCCCCCAAATTTTTTGTTTTTTTTCTACTTTTGTGTAAAAATATTGATGCGGTTTACAGAATACATCTACTCGCTAAGTTTCATCAGTCTAGCTTTTATAGTTTCGGAGAAAAATGGCTGTGACATACACGGACAGACAGACAGACAGACAGACATGACGAATCTATAAGGGTTCCGTTTTTGCCATTTGGCTACGGAACCCTAAAAACGAATTCAAATATCCACGATGACGAAGTCGTGGGTAACAGCTAGTTAGGTGATGATCACAAACAATCGATCTTTTAATGAAAAATGGAGTTCATTGTACCCAATATCACCATATTGGGTAAAATTAACTCCATCTTTGATTTGATATCTTTAAATGTGTTTATTAAATTCATTTGATTTAAGTTTGAAAATAGGTCCTGTAACTGGTTCCAAAATTCCAATGCAATCTTCTATCATACTCCAAAAATCTTCATCCAGAAGTGTAGACTTTGTTTCTGAAGGCAATAGTACCGTGGTTTCGTGTATAGCTAGGACCAATAAGGCTGTTTTTGTATTTTTTAGACTTTTTAGTGCGGTTACATGACTACCCCACCGTGTCTTTCACCAGCAACTTTAACGTTTCGCCACTTTTCTTTTCTCTTACAATTTTGTTCATTAAGTCGGTTTGTTTGAAAGATCTTCGTTCGCTTTGCTCACTCGATCTATAATTATATACTTAGTTAAAACTACACCTCATCAAAAATATATGTTTTTAATAGTTACCTACACTGGTGAAATGTATTTTTATTGGTTTATTTTACCTTTAATACTAAACCATTGTAGATCAGAATGAATACTTACCAATAAAAACATAATATTCCTACTAAAACTAAACTTCAGTAATAGAAAAGTTGGTTTGAATTTTTACCCGGTATTAATTCAAAATGGGTGGGTAAAATTAGGTATAAATGGGTAAATACCCAAAGTTCGGGTTTTTACCGGGTAAGCGCCCATCTCTAGTCGCGGCACGTTGGTTGAACCTTCGATGCGCAGTAACAGATTTTCGAGTCTAAATCGAAATGCGGTATGACGAGAATCGCGGGGTTCCCCGTAACCATAGCAACGACCTTCATTTTAGTTTAACGTATGTGCCGCGTTCGTTTCTTAGAAATGTGGACGGAGACTCGT
The DNA here is from genome assembly GCA_939531255.2 of Thera britannica. Taxonomy (NCBI): domain Eukaryota; kingdom Metazoa; phylum Arthropoda; class Insecta; order Lepidoptera; family Geometridae; genus Thera; species Thera britannica. Next base: position 2,736,533 of record OW618037.2, read on the forward strand.
ACAGGCTGACGTCACTGGTCATCGCATTCACGCACACAGTGACATGACACGCGATACATCGCAATGGGTGATTCTGTTTTTATAAAGAGGGTTATTCTGAAAATCAATAAAATTGAAAAATCGAAAAGAAAAAGTATTATTGATTATTGACTTGGTATCGTATTGTTATATGATTATTTACGAGTCTCCTAACAACCTCCTGAAATGTTTTGCAGGTTCAAAACTGCACCTTGTATATAGAGAGAGATATGCTGGGAGTTTCACTACGTGATAGAATCAGAAATGAGGATATCCGTAGAAGAACCAAGGTCACCTACATAGCTCTTAGAATTAGTAAATTGAAGTGGCAATGGGCAGGTCATATAGCTCGAAGAACCGACAGCCGTTGGGGAATAAAGGTTCTCGAATGGCGACCACGAACCGGAAGACGAAAAGTATGGCGCCCACCCACCAGATAGCCTGACGATATTGTTAAGATCGCGGGAAGTCGGTGGATGGAAAGGGCTCAGAATCGTTCTTCCTGGAAATGTGTAGGAGAGGCCTATGTCCAGCAGTGGACTTCTTCAGCCTGATGATGATTATAGATTAACATAAAAAAAACCTTTTTAGTCATTTGAACTTAGCATTGTGTCATAATTTGTGAATTTTGCGATATTTTACAATAAAAATATATCCGCCCTGTTTTGGGACGTTTACTGGGCGTAAATGGACGTTTACTCGGCATTTACTCAATACGTCCATAAATGCCTAGGCAAAAACCCATCTCTACCTGCAAATCACAAAATCTTGACATTTTAAACTGCACTTGGTTGAACCCAGAAGATGTCATTGTCACAAACTACTCATTAACATTATTGAATGAGGGAAATTCTGATTATATTTGCAATGATACAAAAAGTGTTGGATTCAGGTATTGCTCTTGGAACAGCAGCGGTAAACCCGGATACAGACAGCAAGACAAACAGTTTATCTTCTATTTGAAAAGGTGCAATTTCTTTGGCTGTAATGAACAAAATTTCACCATAGATCACTTAGAATTGTGAAGCCAAACCCACCAATTAACTTAATAGTCTTACGTAATGGTCCCCATAGTGTTCTCCTCCAATGGAGTATTCCTAACAATATGGTTGATTTTTTGCCGCATGGAGTTGATCATAGAATAGAATATCAAATAGCTAGAACTGATAATGCATCTTATTTCCGCGAGGTTAATACATCTAGCCTGCCAGCCAAAGACAAAACATACAAGTTCCTACTGTCTGACTTGCCCTATGCTCATATGCAATATGAAGTGAGGATATATATCAAAACTAAAGAAGCAGTCAAAGAAGAGTTCTGGTCTGATTATACATACATAGTGTTTTATACAGCCAGTGACAGGCCTAACAGACCACCAGATACAGTAGTGGGAGCTTTTGATCAAAACTCATTTGAGACTACAAGGCGAATATATGTTTACTGGATACCATTAGAAGAATATGAACAAGCTGGAGCTAATTTCTCTTATAAAGTCGTAGCGCATGAAGGAACAGGGAACCCATCAACGCTTTTAGCTGATAACAAGAATTACGTTATCCTTGAAGAAGCATCTCTGGGAGCCATGAATGTGTACATTTGGTCTACTAATGAAAATGGGAAATCATTGAAAAGCACGCGCCTGTTCATTCCTTCTTATAATGATACCGAAGATTTACGAGTAGCCCACTTTACAAAGTATTCCTACGGAAACGGCAAACACGGGTTATCTTGGGTTGGTATAAAAAACATAGATAACTACACTGTGTTTTGGTGCAAGTTTAAGGCTTCAACAACATGTGCTGGGCAAATTCATTTTACCTTTTTGGAAGCGAGTAAAACTAACCATTTTTTGGATTTGCCAAGAGATAAAAGATACCAATTTGCTATTTCTGCCAACAACGGGACTAACACCAGTGGCATGGTTTGGGCTTCTGAAGAGTTATCAAAAGATACAGTTACAATGCATAGTTATCCTCGGTGCAAAGTCATTTGCGAATACAATATCAATGACATACTCGTACTTAATGATCGCAAGATAGGACAGTAAACAATGAGCTGCAATATACCTAATTAATGTATACAATTCCTTACTTTCATGGGTGTTACAGCATTGCAATGGAGATTTACAAGGTAAAAATACATAGAATCAGTTACTAAGCTTTTAAAGAGTATTTGTCAAGAAATCGTTGTTATTCTATATTATATTGTTTAAAGATTTATTTGTTATAATCATCAAGAGAGTGTTACTACTAGTAGGTACATACTTAAGTTATAAACACAGAAATTAAATGCTTATGTAAGTAAGATATGAATGCTAATTCCCAAATAGGAGAACCTGTGTTGAACCTCCTTCGTCCAATATCACTCGAAGATAATGACGATAGTATTAAATATAATAAGTGTGTGTTGTTATTTGTACCGTACAATTTTCAATTAATACCAACAATTATTTTTTGTTTTAAATAGTTAATTTATCAAGAAATGCTCTATGATAACATCGTGTTAAATACCCCGAAGCTTGTTCGTAGTGTCTCTTAATAAAAATTACATTTTGTTATGCTTAAAAAAAAGTTTCATTTACCTCGCATGAATGATGTAAAGTAAAATGCCTATGTACCTCGGCTGTAAGTAGCTGTTACACCCTCGAACTATATTCGCCTACTCGCGTGTAGCCTTGCGCAGAATTTGTCACTGAAATGAAAAATGTTTGTCGATTTTCAACTTGATTTGTTCAAAGTATCACGATCACATACTACCTTTTGAAACTGAATAGACAGAATACACCATTATGTCAAAATGGTGTTCATGATCAAGCGAAAACCGACTCTAAGGTGACAAACATTTTCATACCGCGACTGTACCTACATCTCTTTTCATTACAGTCAACTAGATATCGAAGAGTAAAATTTTACTCTTCGATATCTGATCTGAATGATTCTTCGATTTCTTCGATTTTTATTGTAAAAATACATTTTCTGAGATGAGGGGATGAAACACCATTTGCATCTATAAATTCCACATCCATACATTGTGTTTGACATATTGCCAGACTGGGACGGATCTCAGTTCGGTGGCGAATTACCCACTAGTAATAATAATATGTTACCTTACAGTCCCTACAGGTCTGCGTTTAGGTTTTGCTATCCAAAGGTTCAGTAGGTACCTTGGTATTACGTAATTCGGCAAAAGTAGGTCAGGCCACATACCTAGGCAGGCTGTGACTTAAATTTATATTGAATGCCCGGCCGCGCCCTTTCATGTGTGCCAGACACATAATTCGCAAACTAGATTAAAATAGAATTCTATGGCGCAAGTCTTGCAACCTACACGCATTAAACTTTATCGGACACATGAAATCTTACGCGCCTAAGCATGTTAAAATAATAATTCAAACCACTTGTTTAGCTAGGTGCAAATAAATGCTCTTTATTTCTCAAGTTATCAGTAGAATTAAAGATAAGCTAAGAATAGTTAAATAATTAAATCTTAGAACATAATGCATGGCCACCAAAACAACGCTTATTAAAAAGGTTTCAACAATCGTCAGAATCTGACGGTGAGATCAGTAGTATGTTTCTTGTTCAACCCATTTCGAGACGCCGCTCCTCATCAAGTATCGTCTCACTTCATCGCCTACAATCATGAGTACCATGAAAGGTGACGCCAGAAAGAAATCGAACCACGACAAAGGCTCCGTCCTGAATATTTCGTGGCACAATGGAAGGTATGTGACAACCACCGCTGCGACCAGCTCCACCACAATGCTCACATTCAACACGTGGTTCTTCATACCTTTCTTCAAAAGAGAAATTCGCCGAGTTTTGCAAATGATAACGTCTGATACCTGAGTCATGCAAATCGCGACGAAGTAAGCAGTCTGTGCCTTTCTCTCGAGCCTCTTTCTGTCGACGAAGAACCAACTGCGTCCCAATGTATCTTTTATAACATGAGTAGACTTCTCCCATTCGTTTCGAACGAAGAAAAGGCTCGATGGAAAAAAACCATCTTGTGCAAAAATCATGAAATAAGCAAACATTCCAGCGAAAAATTGAATCAATCCTACTTGAAAGTAGGCCATGAATATCATTACTCTGTTGACCAGATGGTCTGTTGGCTTTCGCGGTGGTATACTCATAATATCTTCTTCAGAGTCTTCGTAAGCCAAACTCATGGCTGGAAGCAAATCAGTTCCCACGTTAACCACCAGTATCAACATCAAAGTTAGAGGCAGCGGCATTCCTGCGCAGGCATACAACACGAACGGCAGCATCTCTGGCGTATTTGAAGTCAAAGTATAAGCAATCGTCTTTTTCAAGTTATCAAAAATTCTGCGTCCTTCTTTTACGCCCAACACTATAGAAGAAAAGTTGTCATCCAACAGTATCATGTCGGCGGCTTGCTTAGATACTTCAGTTCCATTAATGCCCATTGCTATACCAATGTCAGCTTTTTTCAAGGCTGGTGAGTCGTTGACTCCATCTCCGGTGACTGCTACGACGTGCTTGCATGCCTGATAAGTCTCGACAATAAACAGCTTTTGCTGTGGACTAGTTCTGGCAAACGTTATTTCTTCATATTTGTTTTGAGCAACTTTTAAGTCGTTCACGCTCATCTTCCGGAGTTCGTCGCCAGTTATCACTGCCGCTTTGAACAGAGCCTTGATATGGGCTGGCACGTCAGTCAGTTCTATGTGATGTTCGAACGCGTAGTCATAAGCAGTCGGCTGTGTGATAGTTCCACATTGCCGAGATATAGCTAGTGCTGTCACGGGATGGTCGCCTGTTACCATCACCACTTTGATACCAGCTTGCCTGCAGAGCGCAATCGACTTCTCAATATCCCGCCTGGGAGGATCTATCATAGATATGGCGCCTATAAAATTCAGGTCTTCTATTGGAAAATTTCTCGTTTGTGTGTCGAACTTATATCCTACTGGATAGCTTTCAGCAGGCAATTTCAGATCACAGTATCCTATTACCCGCTCTCCCATGTTCGCTAGTTTGATGAAGTTCGCTTTCAACTCCTTCTTAACTTGCGGGGTGAGTGGTTGATTTCCTTCATCCGTGTGCACGGTAGAGCAGTATTCCACAACAATTTCTGGAGCACCTTTCATAATCAGATAATAACTTTTAGTGGCTTGCAAGTAATGAATGGTGACTTGGTATTTATACGCTGAACTGAAAGGTATGATAGCTGCCCTTGGGTTCTCTTCTCGCGTTTGAGTGGCGGAACGATTCGACTCCATGTAACGTAAAATAGCCGCTTCGGAAGCGTCGCCCATTATGTTTCTTTTTTCAACTGGCAAATTAATGGTTTTATGATCGAACTCAGCCCGCAAATTCAAAGAAGCTGCTAAACAGAGAGTCGCGTATGTTGGATCAGAAACGTGAGTGTGATCAATTTTGTCGTAGATTTTGAAATTGCAGAACAAGTGAGACACGTTCATTTGATTCTCGGTCAAAGTTCCAGTTTTATCTGAACAAATGCATGACGTCGAACCCAAAGTTTCTACCGCTTGAAGAGTTTTAGCAAGGCAATTTTTTTTCTTGAGCTGTTTCGCAGACAGCGTCATGCATACCGTCAATGTAACGATCAACCCTTCAGGAACGTTCGCTAAAACTATTCCAAGCATATACTGTAGAGCTGACAACCAGCTGTTTTGTATGAAAAACACCATCAGGAAAAATACGAAACCAAAAACAAACGCAACGCCACATATCAACTTAATGAAATGGGTTATTTCCTTCGATATTGGGGTTTCTTCTTTTTCTAGGCCAGTTACCAAACCAGCGATTTTCCCGATCTGCGTCATTTCTCCAATAGCTACAACTACACCTCTGGCCGTTCCTTCAGTGATAGGGCAGCCGAAGTACGCCATATTCTTCGACTCGAGCGGGTTGGAGTGCGTGCACTCTGTCTTATGTTTTATGGGCTCCGACTCACCGGTGAGAGAGGACATGTCAGTTTTGAAGCCGCTTTCGGAAAGTATGCGCACATCTGCCGGGACCACCTCCCCGCCCGACATCTCGACTATATCACCAAGAACAACGTCAATATTGGGTATGCTTTTCTTGATTCCTTCTCGAATGACTACCGCGTTCGGCGGGACGAGCTTTTCAAAGCCGCTCATGACGGCAACGTTCCTCGCTTCCTGATAAAACCCAAATAGTCCCGTGCCGATAATGGTCATAGTTATAACGCAGCCTAGGTACAGGTATTCCTTTTCACAGTGCCCGCCGCTGTCTGTATCCAACTGCTTAGCAAAGAAGTACGCTATGAAATTGAGAATGGCTCCGACCCAGAGCACGCATTGGAACCAGCCGAACAGATTGTGTCGGAAGATTTTCCAGTAGCTGGTGCCGCGGAGTTCCTTTAGGGCGTTGGGTCCGTTTATTTCCAGCAGCTCCTTCGCCAGGTTTTCAGTGAGGCCATTGTTGACATTGGTTCTGTAGACGACCTCCAGTTGCGCCGGGGTGAGGAAATGGTCGCCCGTGTGGCTCTCCTCCTTCAGCAAGTTGAGCTCGGAGATGTCGGCGCCCGCTCCGTGCGCGATGATGCTGGTACGGCGGTTACTTACAAGGGAGGTACTCGACCTGCGGTGAGGGTTGTGAGGCATTTTCACATTAAATCAAGAATCACTAATTCACGCTTGCAAATTGTCGCAATCACAGTTTTGTGGCAAGTTCAATTGACATTGTCACTTTCTTGATAGAATTTAAAATTTCAAAGAAGAGTCTATTACTTGATTTAAGGCCTGCGCCCATCTAGGCGATGGCGATGGCGATCAGCTGAGACGCTGTCAAATATGACAGCGATATTGATACGCAGGCCTCTAAGTAGGGTACCTATTTACCAATTTCGATTTAGAAGAAGTTTTCATTGTTCACAAAATGGTCTGCTAGACAAAAATTACCTAATCCCAACGATCTATTCATACACCTTTTTCTCAAGCAAGTGTCTAAAAATTGATCGTGTCTTCTGAAAAACCGGAGAGATAATTATTATAGGGCTAGGTAAATATCAAATCTCAGAAGTGGTTTCGTAACCTACTGCAACAGTTTTAGCATTCCAAATAAAACAAACTAAATGTAATTCTAAAAATACTTTTATTACAAAAAAATATGACTTATCTAACATAAAATAATCGATAGATACCTATTTTATTACATGTTTTTCCAATTAGCTGTATTTTTGAGAAAAATATTAGCTAATTCGCTTGGTGTTATTGTTAGGTACGAATAAATTACACATTAGTTAATTATTATTTATTAACAAAAATAATAATTATCCTTATTTTTAATAACTGAATAGGTAGCTACCACGATTATTTTCATTATCAGGCGTAGGTATTGCGGACATTTTTATTTTTGGCACTAACACAATAAAATAATGAGCTATTTTATTGGTAACATTCCATATCCTTATATACAGGGTGTCCCATAAGTCAACGTCCAGCCGAAAACGGGCGATGGCCCAAGTCATGACTCAAATATGTAATAAATTTTCGTGAAACTTTCACGCAAATTTAATGTTTGTAGTCACAGGACTTAAAAGATCATCACAGGGTGTCAGTTTTTCCTGTTTTTTTTAAACACTCATAACTCGAAAGATACATGACATTTTTTTTTTTATATTTTTCTGATATGTCATGACTTGGCCCATCGCCCGTTTTCGGCGTTGGCTGGACGTTGACTTATGGGACACCCTGTATAACAACTGAATAGGTAGATAGCTGATTATATTACGCAATTCCAAAATACGATATTCCATCAAGTTCTATTCGTTCACTAGGTTCAATTTTGGTGGTGGTGGTGACGTTGCTTATGTCAGAAAGTTATACTTTCTTTCTTTTTCTTAATGAATGGCATCTGTCCTTTTCGGATCAATTTTGCCAGTGTCGAGTAATTCAATGAGAATGATGATAATATATTACATAGATAAAATACTTTTCCGTCAAATCGTCAGTCGTCTGTCAGGTCGGCCCTATCTAATTGTCTTTGGAAGAAAGATGGCCGTTTCTTCCAAATCCATCTGAAACATTTTCGATCAAATCAGAATATCACATAATACAGGCGGCGTCGCGGCAGGCCTCGCATGAGATGGAGGGACGAGCTGGACGCTTTTGAGCGGGACTGGCAACTTAAAGCAGAAGATCGTAGTGACTGGCGTAAATGGGGGGAGGCCTTTGCCCAACAGTGGGACACTACAGGCTAGTAGTAATAGTAGTAGTAACACTTTAATTCCAACTGCTAACACTTTGAGCTAAGACCTCAAGTAATGTTGGTTAAAATACCACCGAAATTACACAACAGAACTCAAAATAACACCAGAAAAACAATTAAAATCAAAAAGCTATGTGTACTCCCGAAATGACAGAAAACGAATCGAAGATAGTTATACAATACTAAAGTAACAGTTAAAGTCTAGGTTAGGTTTCAAATTTCAAAAATGAAGCTGATGTCGATAATGAGTTGACTTAGGATTCGTTTTCTGTAATTTTGGAAAGTCACATAGCTTTTTCATTTTAATTGTTTTTCTGGTGTTATTTTGAGTGTAATTTCGGTGTAGTTAACCAACATTTCTCGAGGTCTTAGCTTATAGAGTTAGCATATTCTGATTTTATCGAGTAGAGCCGACTTGTCTATTGACTGACTTGACTTGACTAAAAGTATTTTATTTATGTAATATATCCACACTCGACACTGGCAAAATTTATCCAAAATGGACTGATGCCATTAATTAAGAAAAAGGAGAGTTAGACAATAAAGCTGGGAACAAATTATCGGACGCGGCTGACGGACGCGGCTGACAGCCGCGACTGATAAGTCTGCACAGTCAAAACATCCAGCGAGCCAGATTTCTGTCGGACGTCCGAACGCTCAAGGTAACGTCCGCAGCTTACATCCGATAGTTTGCACAATTCAGTGTTTATTAATTATCTAGATATCTATCAGTCAAGATTCAAGATTCAATAAGCGTTTATTCAATACGATACAAGAATCACTTTGAAACGTCTTAAAGCTAGGTGAGTCTAGGTGCCAGTTCCACGCGACCAAGCGTAGAAGAACAGGCAACAAACTACGTCTCGGTTCCTACCGTTTTTTTATATGATCCTTTTACAAATCAAAAATAGTCTATAATAATAGCAGTGAAGTTCCAGTGTGGTGCCACTTCACTTAGTCAGACGTATGCAATGTAATTATACAAAAGCAAAAGTTTCAAAGACAGCACACGCTACGCTTCAAAGTTATAATAAAGTATCTACACAGATATAAAAATAAGATATTAAATAGTAGGTACAGACATTGCAAATTTGACATGCTAGCTTCCTATGGGTAGAGTGACCGGGACATCGGGCCACGCAGTTTTATCATTCATATAGCTATCTAGAGTATAGTACGCTTTCTTTATCAAATTACTCTTAATATAGGCTTTAAACTTCCGAATTGGAAGCTTAGTTGCATTTTCCGGAAGTTTATTGTAGAAGCGTACAGTGTTCCCCATAAAAGACCCATTTACCTTCTGTAAACGAAATTTGGGAATATAAAGTTTATTTTTATTTCTAGTGTTAATATTATGTGAATCACAATTTTTCTGAAAGCTACAGATGTGTTTGTGAGTGTACAGTAAGTTTTCATATATATATTGTGAAATTACTGTGAGGATATTAATTTCCTTAAATCGCTCCCTCAATGAGTCTCGTGATTTCATTTTATAGATGGCACGTATGGCCCTTTTTTGTAAAACGAATATAGTTTGAATATCAGCTGCTTTCCCCCAGAGAAGGATACCGTAAGACATAACACTATGGAAGTAGCTGAAGTAAACTAGCCTAGCTGTAGCTTCATCAGTGAGCCATCTTATAGTCCGAACTGCATATGCAGCCGAACTTAGTCTGGCAGCAAGTGCTTTGATTTGCGGTCCCCACTGCAATTTTTTGTCAAGATTAAGTCGCGGCTGTCAGCCGCGTCCGTCAGCCGCGTCCGATAATTTGTTCCCAGATTTAGGCTGCAGGTCTTGCCCGCGATGTTTACCACATCGTCTGTCATCTTGCCGCAGGACGATGCTTCTATAATCTATACCTAGTTTTAGACATTATTTTATATCTGTGTAGATACTTTATTATAACTTTGAAGCGTAGCGTGTGCTGTCTTTGAAACTTTTGCTTTTTTATAATTACATTGCATACGTCCTTAGACAATTTAACCTACATACGTCTGACTAAGTGAAGTGGCACCACACTGGAACTTCACTGCTATTATTTTAGACTATTTTTGATTTGTAAAAGGATCATATAAAAAAACGGTAGGAACCGAGACGTAGTTTGTTGCCTGTTCTTCTACGCTTGGTCGCGTGGAACTGGCACCTAGACTCACCTAGCTTTAAGACGTTTTAAAGTGATTCTTGCATCGTACTGAATAAAAAATTATAGACTTTGACTTTGACTTTGATTTACCATATATTTACTTTATACTTATTACATACAATACATATTTCCGAGATCATTAATTATAAACCTACCATAATATATTTATACACCTTTACAAAATTTGCATGCTTTATTTATTACATTTTTTTTATTTTCATTATAATGTATATAGTTACTTAGATAGCTATAGCTACCATCACTCCCGATAGAGAGAAAGTTAAAGAGGCTTTGTACAAAACAATTTATAGTTACATACTTAGTTTACCAGACTGTAGGGCTGCCACAAGCTCTGTCTACGTCGAAACGTCACACATACCTATAATTAGTCAACACTCACACAGACTCAAAACCAGAGCCATAGACAAGAGCCAAACAGAGCTTGTGGTAGGCCTACTGGTCCTATTAAGTAATAGACCTAGATATCTTGGAAAACGGTAAAGAGGCCTTTGCCCTGCAGTTAGACAATAAACAGGTCTTTGCATCTATTCTAGATGATTTATACATATAGCGTCAGGGGGCGTTTTTTTAGCCGCTTTTACTATAGATAGTGCAATTCACGAAGACGCGCCCCTCGCGGGGTGCGGGGAGTTTGCTACGAGCGGCAGTCGCGAACCGTAGTCTATTCATTGTAGTGTGCGTGTGCACTCATAGGTAATTAGTGTGTACCGATAACACAAACATTGACGGAAGCTTGCACACATATACTATAAACGGTTAGGAGGAATAGTGGGGCGCGCCTTCGTGGATTGCACTATCTATATATGCATATATGAATATACATGTTACATACACCAAAATATTTTTTTTACAATAAAACTTTTGTCTGTCTGTCTGTTTGTTCCGGCTGATCTCTGACATGGCTGGACATATTTTCACGGCTCTTTTATTGGCAGGTAGCTGATGTTATAAAGAGTAACTGAGGCTACTTTTATTTTAGAAAAACCGGATGAAGTAACGGGAACTGGGCGAGCGAAGCCGCGGGCGGCCGCTAGTAAATAAATAAATATTGTGGACGATCCACACATAACTATCTAGCCCCAAATTAAGCACAGCTTGTACTATGGGAACCAGATAGCTGATATAATACTTATATACATTTTTTTGTAAATACAATTTAAATTTAGATCCATATTATACAATACAATACTTGACGGTAAGAGGGCTGATAAGGTATATTTATAAAAGTCGTGTTAGTTACACTACTTATAACTCAAGAACGCCTGAACCAAGTTGGCTGAAAATTGGTGGGAAGGTAGTTTACAACCAGGAGAAGGATATAGGATACTTTTCAAAAGGAACGGTAACGGGAACAAGGCGAGCAAAGCCGCGGGTGGCCGCTAATCATTATATATAACAAAGTCTTAGCACAATAAACTTATAGTACCATTATCACTTCCTAACAGAAGCAGTCTATTTAGCGGCAGTACAGACATACAGGTCAGCACGCCTTTGAACGTATCCGATCGTAGTTTGGTGCTGGAGAATGATGCGTCTTGGCCGAGCGAGGTGTGGACCCCGATTCGGTTATTAGTTGTACCGGATATTAGTTCGTTGTAGTACACTGATAGGCAGTGTACTGGCTCCGTGCTACCCCTGTCGACAAAAAAACAATATTAATTCACTATTGTTATTCAATATTAATGTAATTTACCTATTTAATTAGTGTAATTGGTTCCAAGACCGTTCTAATTAAAAAATAAAGAAATTAAATTAAATAATGGGTCCGACCCTTTTGCACAAATTGCACAAAACTGATAATGTCAAACCACTGACAGATGCAGTCCGTGTCATTACTGTTATTTTCATTATTGTATAACCTAAAAATGGATCCTACAAGCCGGCCACAGTATTCAACATTTTAAATGAAAACTATTATAAATTAAACACAAGTCCTCAAAAACTGGAGTAATCATATCCCGTAAGGAACAATTAACGAAATAGCATTTTATTAATATACTAGCCTGGCCTGTCCCGGCTTCGCACGGGTGGGCATTTATACAGGGTTATTGGTAATTATATAAGAAACCAGTTAAGAGCTCTTTCTGTAAATCATAACAAACAACTTTTGTTCTACGACTTTCAATAATTCGTTAATTTTTTTTTCCATACAAAACTAAAAATAACAAACTTGTCACTCTAAATAATTATAACTATGCCCCGTGGCGCGGTGCGCGGCAATCTCAATGAAAGGGGCGTGCAGTGCGGGGTCGCGATGCTACTCCGGTCACCGGTCATTACCATGAAACGTCTACGCTGTACAGTGTTCAGAGCTAAAAAGTGTTACAAAAATATTTGTTTTGGGAAGTGTATTGATTTTTGGCAAAAGTCGTAGAACAAATATTGTTTGTTAAGATGTAAAGAAGGAGCCCTTAACTGGTTTCTTATATAATTACCAATAACCCTGTATAGTCTATGTTACTCAGGGTGAATGTAGCTTTCTAATGGTGAGAGAATATTTGAAATCGGCACAGTAGTTTATGAGTTTACAAACATACAAAAATAAATAAATTCAAATCTTTCCTCTTTATAATATTAGTATTAGTAACACTAGCGATCCGCCCCAGCTTCGCACGGGTCGTTATAGCGTGATGTTATATAGCCTAGTCATCCTTGATAAATGGACTATCGCCTTGTGCGTAATTTTTATGTTGTAGCATAACCTAACCTATCCAAGTCGGATCCGTTCTATATAGTATCAAGGACAAGGTATAAGTATCCAGTGCCAGAACAAAAAAGTAACTAAGCGTAATGACATGATGATTAGCCCATACTTAAAATGAGCAATCAGTTCGCCGTCATCCGGCCTCCATAGCGCCGTGATCTGATCAAGACCGGAGCTCAGTAGTCTGTTGTCATCTACTGCCGCTATTCTCAGTACCTATAAAATATAATCAAATAAGATCAAACTTATACAATAGAGTTCCAAAATCCGATATCCTGGTGCTCATAATACCCTGGTACTCTTCATCAGCCTGAAGATCAATTTCTGGTCATATGCCTCCCCTATACAGTCCAGGAAGAACGGTTCTGAGTAATAAATAGTCGCTGTAATATGGCTAGCTAGATATATACTTGTTAATACTTATTTTATTTATTGTCGGGGTAGAGACCACTGGTGGTCTTGTAGTAGAGGCAAGTAGAGGCTTCCAATCCTAAGGTCGTGGTTTCAAACCCAGTTGTGCACCAATGAGTTTTTTGGCCGAAAATGTAAGTGAACTATGCGAGTACTCTCAAACGGTGAAGGAAAACATCGTGAGAAAGCCGGCCTGTCGTAAAACCTAAAGAGCGTCACGCAAAAAACCCCGCCAGTGGCCTACTTGCGGAAACCAGTCCGCACACCAAGTGCGGAATTTCTTCTCATAATAAAAACGTAACAAAGAAGATAAAAGGAATGGGATGAGCCAAAAGCCTGTTTAGTTTTATTTTACTTTACAAAATTTGTCGAATTTTGATGTCGGGGTCACCATTACCTCTCCATCATGCGCCTTCCAAGCATGTCGGGGCAGGCCCGTCCGTAGGTCGATGACCGCCACGTGACCGCTGGCGAGGCCACAGGCGGCCCAACCGGCGCCTTCACACACACACATGCTACGGACGAATGTACTAGCACTCAGTGGTACCTGAGGAAATTATTATTTTAAACCAGCGTCACTCACTACGCTTGTAGTGGGTGGCACATAGCTGACATGGAACCGGTTTTGGCTCACGCGCATAGGGACACTCGCACAGACGGATTTGTGCTTCAATCCCTCCGTAGACCGAGGCATATCCTCGGTGATCCCGATGACGATATCACCGCCACTAACGCGGAGGCGATCGAGTCATCCAGTTCGGACAGAAACACTGCACAGATTCACCGACCCCGCTGGCGGGGTCGAAGACGTCCCTTAGTGCCCGCCCTCTACGGGCCTAAACTAGATTCAAACCCCCCCCCTGGCAACAGCCCAAGCCGAGGTCGTACCATAGCGGTGCCCTTGAGTTTGTCGCCCCAACCTAACTTTACCGGTTGAGCGCCCTCTGCGCTCACCATTGTCCGGTAGCGCTGTAAGAATCGTCAGACGATCACCAGCATTTTGTCCATTCGAAAAAAAAAAATAGGGTTTGTGCTCCACTTTATCAATAAGTTTCTGAAAAAAAGGAAAACATACAAGCACGTATATAGCAGATCTGGATTTTATGAGACAAAATGGTTACTCTAGAGGCATTATCCAGGGAGGAAATAGGGGACTACGTTTGTATGGAGAGTCGCCTGTGTGATGCCCTCTTAAGGTAAGGAATAACTGTTGCTGATGGTACCTTGAGCTCATAGCTAGCATGGGGCGCGCGTGCATCAATGATCCGCAGAGCATCGCCCGTGGCCGCCACTATGCCGGCTGAGCCGTTGCCCAACGCGCGAACTATGCTCACCGGAGCTTTTAGACTGTCCAGCTGTTCAACACACAATAATCTGTGTATAAGATTAAATATACACAGTGAATATAAAAACAGAAGTAGAATAAGTCGCCGAGAGTTGGCACCAACTACATGCTCCCTAAGTATTAATTTTATTTTATATGTATGTATAGCTTCTTACCCATTGCCACTTCAACTAACCAGCGGGGTGATCACATATCTTCTGTTGCAATGAAATCCTTGTTTCAATCGTCAGTTTTTACATGTTTTTGAGCTTCGATTGCATTATAAAACGAATATGAATTGCAATCCTTGCTTGTCAGACACAAGGCTTTGTTTGTATTCGTTTTTATTGCAATCGAAGCTCACAATCATGTAAAAACTGAGGATTGCAACAAGCATTTGATTGCAACAAAGATACGTGATCACCCCACTGGCCAGTCATTTATGCTTAAATTAGATAAGAATCTCGGAATTCGAGATACCCAGCTGTAAGTCTGTAAATACTTGTATATTGACACCCTAAAAGTTGTCTCAAAACCTACATATGGTAGGGTGTACGAAACTATTAAATTTCAAGGTCAAAAAGCTTTTTTTGTAAATATCTCATTTCCTATGGGTTTTTTACCGACGGCCGGGCTTTGACCGCGCGCTCTCTGCCCTCTATCTCGAAAACGGTTCACCGTATGAAAAATGTTTTTAAACAAAATTTGTAGAGAATTTTGTATTCTACAATATTGATATTAAATACAAATAACAAAAAACCCATAGGAAATGAGATATTTACAAAAAAAGCTTTTTGACCTTTAAATTTAATAGTTGCGTACACCCTACCATATGTAGGTTTTGAGACAATTTTTAGGGTGTCAATATAAGTACAGACTTACAGCTGGGTATCTCGAATTCCGAGGTGAACTTACTATAATGACTGGACTATAAGAGTTATGTCGGTGACCTTGGTTCTTCTACGGATATCCTCATTTCTGATTCTATCACGTAGTGAAACATGATTTTTTAGTAGCAGATTTTTAGTTTTTAATCTTAATTCTTTTGGTACATTACCTGTGAAACGACGCTCTCCATAAAAGGATCCCATATGTGCACGACAGAGTCGGTAGAGACGGCAAGACGCAACGACTCCAAGAAGGAAAGAGACAGCACGCCTTTTTTGTGGCCGGTGTACGTCCAATTGCATTGTGTTGTTGCATTGCCGTCGCCCTGTTGGTTAAAACAAAGCGGTTTAAGTTTGGATTTCAAATTTAGAGCAAAACGTTTAGAGAATTTTATAAGCGAAGTAAGCAAGAAAAGAATAATATAAGTTGAAAAACTTGAGAAACCGATTTTATAGCCAAACTATTAAACTGATTTTGATAAAATGTCAATGGGACCAATCTGGATCCAAATAATTTTTCAAATCGGCTTATAAATGACGAAATTATGGTAACAAAACAAAACATCCGAATTTAGAACTTCCTCTTTTTTAATTGAAGTCGGTTAAATATTACAAATATTTACGGTGTTTACCAGTATTTCATTAGCAAACAAAATATTGCAATCGTTTTTTCATAAAATATTGAGAACTTGATGACTTTTATTCAAAAAATATAGACTTTTATTTAACTAGCATCTTTTAACCTTTATTCATAGTATTTTTTGCACGTCATTCTAGACATTTTAGTTTTTATGATTCTACTTTTGGAAATATGATATAATACTTATTGATCGAGTGAGCGAAGCGAACGAGAACCTATTGTACTTAACTTTTCGGAGCATTTGGATCGCATCACGAGATCTCAGTTCGGGGCGAACTACTAGTAATATACATTTTTAGTACACACTTACTAAGAATATAACGCCCAGTCAGGAAACAAACGTCTGCGTTCACCACACAAATATTTGTTCCCAGTGTGGATCGAACCCACGACCTACGACAAAAAAGATCAAGTAAACATACCTGATTCCGCAGCGACCATAATTTCACCGTTTTATCTTTAGAGCCGCTCATGAAGGAACTTTCGTTGTCCAAACAGTGTATGGACTTTACTGAGTGCGTGTGTCCAACGAAGGTTTGTAGTTTTATCTGCTTGAGGTTGAATCTGGTTTCCTTCTCTGGCCGTCCGATTTCGTGCTCCCAGTATATCAGCCAATCGCCGCGTAGATGTCTGAATAATAGGATTATACTTTAGGTAATTGAGCGAGTAAAGGAGAAGAGAGTTATACTTGAGACGATACAAAATCGAAGAGGAAAATGTTTGGTCATCTTCTATGGCATGGCAGCTACATAAAATAATATAATTGAAGGAAAAGGTTGAAGGAAAACGGGGAAGAGGAAGGCAAAGAATAAGTTACATGAGCCAGATAAAAGAAAAAGTCGCTGTCATGTCGTATAAGGAGGCCGCATTCGAAAGACTTAATTGGAGAAAACTCTTAGACAATTTAGATCAGGACCTGCCTTGCATGGATCTTCCCCTCTGCCAAAAGGTACAAGACTTATGAATCTGACATATCTAGCACGTTTATAAAAACCACTTCGTAATCGATCTTTATCAGTGTCAGTATCGGTATCGCGGTGAAAGGACCTCTTTTAGAAATGCCAACATGTGCAGTTGTAGTGTGTAATAGGAATTCCAACACATCAAGCTTGTAAAAGGATGGTGTAACATTTCATATGTAATAATTTTCTTGCATAGTTAATGCTTTTTTCTATTTAAATAATGTAAAATTGTTGTGCGGCGTTTAGCTCTAGAACATCGATTCAGTATACGATTATACGAAAAAGATCGAATCGCCTCGAGTTTCCTGCCGTCAATTATCCGCATTTAATTTTCAACCTTATCACAAAATGAAATAGACTATAATTGCGAAATAATCTATAATTGCCAAGCAATTTTAGTCACTAATAAAAATTTAAAATGGTAACGAGACTACCTAGAACTCCCTACGAGACTAGTTGGCATTTCAAAAATGAATTTTTGACCTTACGGATTTAGATATTAAGTCGATTTGGCTTTGAATTTTTCCAGACCTGACAGGCCCGAGACATCAAAACCCCGCCCTCCGGTAGCGAGACTAGTGATAGAGGTGGATAAATGTTTACACACAGTTTTTTATCGATATCGATAAAAGCACGGGTGTTTTAGCGAGTAGATTTATCTTAGCTTTCTGATTGATTGTGGGTTCAAATCCAGTCGTGCACCAACGGATTGTGTTGAAGTTGTAACGTGTTATTTTATACATAACATTACGTAGCCTACATGTTTAATTTAACAATGTAGCTGTTGAACAATTTAGGAACTTAAAAAACTTTTAACCTTATACCTTGTGGAAAAACCAGCCCGCACATCAAGTGCGGATGATAAAATTTGCCAATTTGCGTATTCGGACATCCAAAAGCATAGCATTTGACACAAATTTAGTTCCAAACATTTATTCATCCCACCTTTTATAAGATGGATAGTTTTTGTGACCTTGAGAAACTAACGTAGTCATCATAGAATTTCATGTTATTTTTGAAAGAACTTTTAGAACACATTTATGACGGTGTATACGAGTTTCCAGCTTATTCGCTCTTATTCTGAGGTTGACCCCATATTGGTTCTAAAATGATAAGTTTATTTAGGCCAAATAAAAACATCGATATCTTTGATTCTAGCTCAGAAAATTTATCAATCTCTATGTAAGTGTCAGTTTTGAGTAGTAATGCTGCCAACTTAATCAAGATGTAGTTTGTTGAGATTTGGGGTAAAAATAGGTTCTTAGTGCAAGTAATGAGTAACATACAATAAAGGATTTGTAAATAATAAATATAATAAATATAATATAATAATAATATAATAAAGGAGTTGATTTTAGTCGATAGCATCTACCGTACCTACATTCACCTGGTAGCCAAACTGTCGTTCATATAGAGTTAATTTTTAAATGTGATACTAACCTATCTCTAATAAGTTTTTCAAAAACTTTAGAAACAATATGTAGCAACGAGATAGGCCTATAATTTTTATATTGTTTGTCTTGAACATAAATACCCGACGACCATTAGTGCCATGAAATCTAAAATAATATTCAGAATGAATATTTAATAAATAAATCTTACTGACTTCGGAAGCCTTACATTCTTTCATACTTAACATAGGGTAAAATAAAATGATGATACGGCATCACTGTTGTGGTTCTCTGTATTTTGAATGTGTGTCACCTGTATATACAGTAAACTTGAACTAGTGTTAAAGATTTGTATTTGTGTGCGTTCATAACAACACAAATAATTGTTGTGTGTGTTACGATCGTTTGAATGTGTGTAGCTTTCGTTTCAGTGTGTGCTTTCCTCGTCCCCCTCAAAATATGGCAGAAAAATTTGTTAGGCTGAATAGATGCAAGGCAAGTCCTTAGGTTAAATTGTCTAAGAGAAAACTGCATCAAAACCCCGCTAAGCTTTTAAATTTTAGAAGAAGAGAATTTTAGGTCTACTACTGGACCTCTCGACCTCTCAGCTCAGTTCGTAGCTCTGCCTTCTGCGCCGTAGGTCGTGGATTCGATCCCCACCGAGAACAAAATATTTGTGTGGTGAACGTAGTTGTTTTTTCTCTGTCTGGGTGTTATAATTGTATTCTATTTCCTAAATATTCAATTTAAATTTAAATAATGCAGTTTAAATTGTTTTTTAAATTCAAATAATGTCTTCTTTCAGTAATATGTTCCATTTATAATATTCAAGGTACTTTCCTTCCATGTGGCATTTATTTATTTATATATTATTATTTATTTATTTATTTATTCCATATCCGTGCGACGCACTGTATAAATACGGGAAGTGACTCACCGATTGCTTTTCACTCCGTTATCCATCTTACAAGCCACCACATCGAATCCATACGGACAGTTCAGCTCGCACGCTACACTAGCGACATCTATCCTGTTGCCCACTAACGTGACGTTTGAGCCGAAACTATTGGAGCTGGATATGTGATCGTTCACGATGTCTGGTTTAGTGGGAGTGTCGCGTCTGTGGAGTGGCTCGTCGCTGTATGACGGTTGGAAGCGCTTATCGCGGTTTATTGAGAGGGGTGAGCTGGAACTTATAATTGTGAATGTTAGTAAGAACAATTTACATTCATACATAAATAAAATAAATATTGTGGACAATCTACACAACGCTATCTAGCCCCAAATTAGGCAAAGCTTGTACTATGGGACGCAGATAGATGAGATATCCACCAGTGCTGTCCAAAAAGATTGAAAAGGCTATCAAAGTTTGTATGAAAGGCAGCCATTAAGGGGTAGAAAAAAATACTACCTGATGGAATGATTCTGTTCATATTTCCGACAGAGCGCCTTTATAGTGTCACTGTTCTTGAGGCATCGTTCCATTGTATCGGCACCGACTAGTTTCGTGAATGATGTGTACGTTTGGTAAGCTAGTTCTTCGTCAAACACCATTAGAAGTTCTTCTTGAGCCTAGAAAGGAGAAACTAAATTAAAACACAAGCGAAAACTGGACTCTTTACCTGGACTTACTTCACTCGCAGTAGGTTACTTCACTCAGTGTGCTATTATACAATTACGTGCTATGTTACCCCATCTGAGCTACGTACTAATATTGAACTGCTTTACTCATAGTGAGCTGTTACTCATATCGAGCTGCATCACTCAGTGATCTACATCACTTCACTCGCCCGTCTATACGTATGTCAGCGTTAAATAGAATGTCATGTTAAATAGTATATTTTTTAACACACTTAAATTCGAATTAATCTCAAATGTATAGTCTACAATTAGTTCTTTTGCGATTTTTAAAATGTCACTTAGTTATTTAGTTATGAATTTTTTAAAAACGCATCTCAAATTTTCGCACGACCCGCTCTTAACGTGTTCACGTAACGCGCATGGTTTGGCAATAGCGAATAACGGCCCTGCATTACTCACAGTGAGCGCGGCGGTGTCAGGCGCTCGCTCCGGCGGGCTGCAGGCCAGCTCAGGCAAGTCCGCGCGAACCACTCGCCCGTCTTGCACCTTCCACTCCGCTGTGCTGCCGTCGCGGCAAATCTCTAGGAAACCTTCCATTTTCGGCTCCGATGACTCTAGGTCGGAAAGCTGTACAAAAAAAAAAAAACTTAGAACTATCATAATAAATGGGGTTGGGACTCTTCATTTAAGTTGTAATAACCTGTGTTTGAAGAGTCCCCTCTATTCCGTGGTCTTGGTATTACCATGGACTAATTTTATAAAATATTGATAAAAAGAGTTCGAAATATTTCAATTAAATATTTTTTTTCTTTATTTATCTGGAGCTCAAAAAACTGCTACCACTCAACGTCCGGTGGAAATATCGATAAAAAGACTTGGAAAAATTTAAACAAAACATTTATATTTTTTATTTTTCTGGAGCTCAAAAAACAGAGTACCGCTCAACGTCCAGTAGAAATATTGATAAAAGGACTTAGAAATAATGTCAACAAAATAGTTTTTTTCTTTAAGTATCTGGGGCTAAACAAACTGCGATGGAGCCGGCGCGCCGGCTCCATCGATTTACAAGACGTTATCACGTCAAAAAGTCAATGCGCGCTCACCTTACTTGGATATTTTAGGTAGCCTTGGTTACATGCGCGCTCGAGTAGTTTTTTTTTAATTAATCGTAATAAATCGAAATCTTACCGATAAAGTTATCGCTAACAGACCCTTCATCCCTAGCTGTTTGTTTATGGTTTGCTCAGCAAACAAAGCATACCTACCTAGTCTGTGAAACAAAGCAAGCAAACCTTTCTTTCGCTGTCTAATTATTAGTACATTTATATTTTAGATACTTACATTTATTAGTAAACTACTGCTAGGGTACTATTTCATGCGATTTTTTTGCTCAGAGTAAATCGCCATTAGTTTGAAAATAATAATAATAGCTCCATCTAGTAGTAAAATGATGCGTTAATTTATAAGCTTTCATTTTTATCACAGCGCCATCTATCATTATACATGAACAACAGGTAAAATAGTCGATGTGAAATAAAACTAAGAAATTTATTATTATGATCATTATTACTCATTCCTAAAATACTAGATTGTTTTTAATGGTTTTCAAAGAAGAAATTAGTTAAGTTTCTCGGTTTCACCGGCTGCTAGCAAGGTTTCCAGGCTATGAGTCAGAGCCATCTAGGCATAATACGGGATTTTGAGCTTTTTGAGAGTTACGATTTTTTGTTCAAGATTGTGAGTCTATTTATATAATTAGTCCATGGTATTACATAGGTATGTTACAGTAGGTAAATACAATGTGGTTAAGGATAGATTGGTAAAGCTTAATTTTATCTTATAAACTAGGTAGGCATGCACATTTGACAAGAGCGAAGTTTTTTTTTTAATAAAGCTGTAAGCGAATAAGAAATTTTGGATTAAATTGACTGACCCAATGCGAGACAAGCATACTAAGCAATACAGATTAATTTGCGTGGTCAGCCCACGACCACGACTATTGCAATATAGCCGAAACGTCGGGAAAATAAATAATATTATTGTAATTTACGCGATAAATACCCGTGTTTTAAATCTAATACAGATAAAAACTAAAATACTACCAAAACTGAATACCTTGTCTATGATAGGATCGTCCTGTTTCGGCCAGTTGTCAATCTTCCCGCTCGCTTTGTCAAAAGCCAAGAAAAATCTAAAACATAAACAAGAAATAGTATTTTTTGTACACACAAAATCCAGAAAGATTCAACAAAAATAACACAGAGTTTGTCACGAAAATATTTCTCTGTTTTTTACACACACAAAATCCATAGAGATTAAATAAAATAACACAGAGTTCGTCACGTCTTTCTAACGTAATAACAATACCTCTGTAAAGCGGGTACACAGAGATCACGTCCTTCTAACGTAATAACAATACCTCTGTAAAGCGGGCACACAGAGATGCTTCCTCGTCATATCGGGTCCGACTCTCAGCGCCACAGCGTGCAATGCGGCGGCCAGCTTGCGCGCGAGTGCACCGCGCGCCGCTGCCCCGCCCGCACACGCACCACGCCCGCTCCCTGCCAGGCGGAGTGACGGTTGCAGGATACTCCGCAGAAACGTATCCTGCAAAAGTCACCACTTGTAACAAATCTATGACGTTGACAGAAAACTATAAAATATAGAATCAACCAAGGACGGAGGAGTCAATGCATTATATTCATATATGGAGACATCGATGATTTGTCTAATATTATTGCGTGTCAAATTCAATCTAGTTCAATATAGTTTTGGTACAAAAAATTTAAATGTTGTCACTTGCTGAAACCTTTCAGACAAAATCCATAGACTCTTGACACTAAGTTCATTAGGCATGTCTGTCTTACAGCAGCAAAGAGTATAAAAAGTTTATGGGACACCGAAGAAAAACAGGAAATAGATGAGTAAACTTTTTGGAATGATAAAAACTTAATTTTCAGTGGGGGTACGGGGGAAGGCTTTGACAACATTGGGTAAGGCTGCGCTCACTTTGGATCCGTTTTCGTACGAAAACGTACGAACATGTACGAACATTCCCGACCTTCTGAGTACTATGAAAGCGCTCACACTGCGCGCGAGTTAGTCGTACGTATACGCAGTATGAGCGCTTTCATAGTACTCAGAAGGTCGGGAATGTTCGTACGTGTTCGTACGTTTCTGCACGAATGGAATTCGTACGAAAACGTATCCAAAGTGAGCGCAGCCTTAGGACTTCGTTAGGATAAGAAGACTTCATACCTGCAACTGCTCCATAATCTTGACATCAGTCATGTAAGGCACGAGGTACTTTATCAGTTGTAAGCACGCAACAACCCCGCCTTCTAACGGCACGGACAACCGCTTACGACACGACGCAATCAGTTCGCTCATGTGCGGTAAGTATTGGAAGATTATCAGTTGCTCGCCGTACATTGCTGGAAATAAATAATACTACCTATATGATTTTTATTTAATAATGTTGAGCTTAAGTATATATCAGTCAGCTGAAAAATATGTTCAAGAAGTATTAGTTTTTAAAGATCCTATGATTTCTGCCCTTAAAGGGTAGAAATCATTGCAAGAATTTTCTACAAGTAAAAAATACTCACCAACAATAGAAATGAGGCAGTTTATAACCTTCGAAGCATTCTTATCACCAATAACCTTGCTGTTTACTATAGATATCTCATCAAATTCGTCTTTTTCATCTGTTTCCCACGGACTCAAGTTTTCCTTCCCAATGTAACACAGAGTCAGCATTTTCAGTAGATTCCTAGTTATATATCTACAGGTTAGCACTGGGCCTAATCTATGCGCGAGCCATATCAAACTTTCTGAGCTCATGTCGGAAATTTTGCAATTTTCCTTGCATTCACTGTCATCTTCAGCAATACTGCAAGTGACTTTTGAAGTGTTTTGTAATTGTAGGTTATTCACTTGTCGGCCGCGATTTTCTTTCCTCAATTCCACTTCCTCGCTTTCTTCTTCAGCGAAATGAAGGTAGCTCGTGAACATTGATTTGGTAGGGATTTCTACAGATGGAGATGTCTTAGACGGTGCTTCTGCAAATTCGTTATTAGTATTTACGTTAGGTTCTTTATTGATAGAGTTGTATTTGGGAGCTGGGAATTCGGCAGATGGTGACGGCGTGTGTACGTTATTCTCTTGAGCGTTTGAGGAGTTGAATGAGTCAATTGACTCAGCTGGTGATTTACTTCGACTGTTCCTACTCGGCATTCTGTCTTTATCCGTCTCGAAATGAAACAGCTCATTTTCACTCCTATTGTCACTATCTTTGTCTTTCAAAGATTCATTTATCGTTTTATCTAAGCTGGGAGTTGTGACGTTTTCTGATCCGTAAGAAGTGTCCGGGGAAAATATATCCGTGTTGGTTGAAAGAGCGTTTTTGACATTGTCATCGGAATACCTAGGCTTTTTGTTCGCCATCGCTCGATTGTGACACAAATGCCCAGGAGAGCCAACTTCAAAGCTAACGTCCTTGTAACCTCCCACAGCTTCGACCAAATGTTGTGTGAAGTTGTCTAAGAAGCATTGAAGGCCTAGTCTTACCATGAGTTGTAGTAAGAATATGTTGTGATATAGTTTGACGAACTTCTGTCTACTTGACATACTATTCGCCATTGCGTCTACATCTGTTCCCTTTTGCTCAGTTTTATCTGTGACATAATCATCGTCTTCGTAGAGATTTAGTATGTGTCTGAGTAGTTTTTTTCTGGTCTGTTCGGGACCTAAAGCTTTGCTGATCGTATCAAATAGATACCATGCGGCTAGTACTGACGTATCTTTGTTTTGCAGCAGCTTTATGTAATGAGCTAAGAAGATATCCAGCACATCGAATTGGCTCGTATTGATTTGATTCAAGAGAACGTCTAAATGAGCAGCGCACGCCTGAATCTTTCCTTCCGCTATTTTCTGCGTGAAATACATTTTCGTTTTGTCTAAATTCTGGTATATTTCGCACTGCGTTCCATCGCATTCGTACATGTATAGTATGTTTAATTCATTACTCGTTAGTTCATATTCGTGTAATGTGCTTAGTAAGTTGTACAGGATTGAGAAGTTTTGTGGGAAGGGAATCAAATGCTGCATTAGTAAAGGTTGGAGTAACTGGGATGGACTTGGTATGGGTAAACCTTTGTCAGTCACTGCTATTTTCTTCATCGGGTCATCTCTCTTTGTTGTCAATTCGCTTTTCAAACTCAAGCTTGGAGGCTGTACGTTCAAAATGACCGATGCTATGTAACTCACGCATTTTGGCATCGCGTTGAAGTTGTTTTTCAAAACGAGTCGACACGTGTTGAATCTTTCAACAAAATTGTCGTTCATAGTCCTAAGTGGTCGCATGTAGGTGTGCAGAAATATCTCCACAATTAGACAGCCGATAACAAGCATATCTTGCCGTCTACTTTCAGTGACAAACTGCTTATAGACCGCAGCGTCTGTTGTATACCTGGTATTGAAAGATCTATTCTTTCTTTCCTTCAGAACGCTTTCTATATGCGCATCCTGACTTATCTTCTTTAAGTAGCTTTGCTCATACGACGCCAGAAACATGTGATTCGTAAATGCGGTCTCATCTTTCGCTACACTTGTCTCTTGTTTGATCTCTTGCTGCATTGGAAAAAGGTTCAGTGTCGTAATGTTTTCTTTCTGTTTCTCTTTGTTTTCCGCTTTGCTGAAGAAGCATTTGGTCCTAAAGTTGTCTAAGGATTCTAAAGCTTGTATTGACGCGACAGGATTGAACTCTTTTGGTAAATATATGATTCCTTTTCCTAGCTCTGACCGCTGTACCCTGTAATGTCTGGAATGTGAGGAGGCTCGTTCATGAGTGGAATGTGTATCGTCTATGCTTTTGGATAAGGAGCGGGCTCTACTACTGCTTTTATGTCGCGATCTAACGCGATGAGAGGGCACATGTAAGCGAGATATGTGCTGGGGAAGATGGTGGCTGGTTGACTCTTCTTCTTCGTCTGTAATGTCGTCTGAACTGTCGTTCTTGATTGATTTTCCTGTAGGACGAAAAATTCTGTGAACATTCTTCAAAAATATTTCGACTGGCCTCTCAGCTCAGTTGGTAGTAGCTCTGCCTTCTGCGCCGTAGTTCGTGGGTTCGATCCCCACCGGGAACAAAAATTTGTGTGGTGAACACAGATGTTTGTTCTCTGTCTGGGTGTTATATTGTATTCTAAGTATGTATTAATTATATGGAAAAAACGGGTGTTTAATAAGTATGTATTGTCAAAAAAAAGTATATAAGTATTATATCAGCTATTTGGTTTCCATAGTACAAGCTCTGCTTAGTTTGGGGCTAGATAATGTTGTGTGGATTGTCCGTAATATTTATGAATATTTATTATTTATCTTTGTAATTTGCATTTTATAGCTGTCTGAATTCAATTATTATTATTATTAATATACTGCCTGTAGTGTCTGCCGCATGCCTAATGAGCTCTGGGCCAAAATAACCGGCCGCAAGAGCCAAGACGTCGCGGCAGACCAAGAACTAGATGAAGAGACGAGCTCGACAAGTACAGGCCACAATGGAACATCTTAGCACAGGACCGCACAGAGTGGACGGGATTAGGGGAGGCCTTTGCCCAGCAGTGGGACATTGAAGGCTCATAATAATAATAAATAGTACACTAACTGGAGTCTCTAGTAGTGGTCCAATGCAGTCTCGGCGGAGCAGGGGGTAGAGGCCGTGAAGCCTTCGGGGGGTGAGGGGCGGTCAACAACTGGACGGTGCCTCCGCGTCGTAGCCTCGTGTGACCGTCCACTAGTGACAGGCAGACGTTCTTAGCCTTTATAGACGCTGTTCCTGATAGCCTGAAAAGAGGTTTTATGAGTGATTCAAGTTAGGTCAGTCAAATTAAATGCGTATTTTTTTGATATACTTATTTTATAAAAAAACACTAGTATTAGTAGTAGAGCTTGTCTGGGGAAGTACTACCACCATGCCTATTTCTGCCGTGAAGCAACATTGCTGTGTTTCAGTTTGGGTGCCGGTGAAATTACTTGAACGTGAGGCTGAATATCTGTAAGCGTCAAGTTGATGGACGCAGGGCTGTGCAACGTAGGGCACGTTCCTGGCATGTGTGACCTACGAAACAATTTGTTATAGGGGACGGTTACCACTTAACATCAGGTGGGCCTTATGACTGATCCGCCAGCTAGTGGTATATAAAAAAATGTAGGGGTTTCATTCTATGCCGGGACCACCACGATATAGATGTGAGAGAGAGTGAGAGTGAGTGAGTGAGTGAGTGTGTGAGTGAGTGAGTGAGTGAGTGTGTGAGTGAGTGAGTGAGTAAGTGAGTAAGTGAGTGAGTGAGTGAGTAAGTGAGTGAGATAGTGAGAGAGAGAGAGAGAATGAGTGTGTGTATAATGTGCTCTTACTTGTATCCAAAGGTAATGTCAATCCAATGATGCAGATGTTCAGACACATGTGTACTCTCCAACGCTTCTCTGTGCTTTGTGATGAAGTCTTCGGCGCATGACGCCCATGTCGGTATCCCTAGGTCCTGCAAGATGACGTATTGGAACTTGAGTCACATTGAGCTGATTTTTCACACCCCGTCATTTTCACACATCGTTTTGATTCACGTATCTTTTAAGACAACTCAAAAGTGACCCGCTCTAGGCCTTGGCAGAATACCAGGGTTGCACTGTGTAGTGTGACGTCATGTGACCTACACGGTGCGATAAATACTGAGCCAGGGACCTAATGTGCAATTTTGTTACATACCTATTTTTATTTTATTTGTTTTTGTAGTCAATATACATAATATTTTCTTCTTCTTTCAAAAGTTTTTAATTTAATTCTGCCTCGTTATATTTACTATACAATATGAATGGTAGGTATATGTATGTCTATTTATTTTTATTAATTTATTTTCATTTATTTTACATTATATTGTTTTTTTGTAGGTACAATTATATTTTTTTATGTAAATAATTTATAGCGAGTACGAGACTGTTTTCTACTCCATTTTATGCACGACAACCTGTTTGTTTTTCGAAAAACAAATGTACCGATAATGCTGTCTTGCATTAAGCTCTCCTATTGTAACTTGTTTTTTGGTGCAATAAAGAATTAAATAAATATATAAATAAAAGATTCGTGGTTCAAAATCCTTCTTACCGGCAAATCCTCGTGTATGCTCTTAAAAACCGTAGGATCTGTGTAGAACTCTGGTACACATTCATCCGGCGTCCATTCTTGCATCCGTTGGATTGAGGCAGGGTACTCCGCCGGCACCCAATTGTTACGCACATGCTTGCAAAGCACTTCTTTTGGCATCCTTGCGAGAAAACAGTATACTATATTAAATTAAATAAAAATGAAAAGGTCCCTCACCCATCGAGATATAAGTACTACGTACTAGAGAAGACACCGTAAATTCCTACTTTGTCTCGTTCAACTGTGGCGATCGCGCCGCACCTCACTCAGTCGCCTCAGTCGCTCTCTCTCGAAAACGCGTAAGTGCCGTGATTTACATGGCGCTGAAGACCTTTTTGCCGAGAACAAATTACTAAGAATAGGACAATTCAGTTATTTGACGTAGCTTCTCTAGTACGAAGTACTTATATCTCGATGCCCAGACCGTGCTTTCAAGCAGTACTTGTTTACATTTTGAAGTAAGGACTATAATTGTAGTAAGAGTAAGACTATTAAGTAATATACATACATATATATTTTTTTTATCTGAATGACACACTTCTGCAATCCCTAACATAAGCGAGGAATCCAGCCACTATTAATTATGTCTAACGTTTTTGGTTCTTGGACATTTATTGAGAACAATATGTCTATAAAAGTTATTTGACAGGATTGTGAAAACTGCTATCATCATCTCAATCTCAGCTCGATATAACCCACTACTGAGTATAGACCTTCACTATCTGCCAGCCTCCTCTGTCCTGTGTGTCTATTGTCCAAGTGTTTCCTTGAAAATTGTTATGCAAAGTTGAACTTTATTCCTCAGCCCTAAGGTTTATACCTGCGTGCCAAGTACACATAACAAGTGATATCGGATAACGCATCGGACACATGGTGGGGTGTCTGGTCGGCCGCGCTGACGTCATACGTCATATCTAGCTGCCGGTCGCCTTTGTTGAGGCGGTACTTCGATCGAGATAGGTCCCGCCAGTTCCTACCTGAAAACACCAAGTTTCGGCAAGTTTTATCATGCGCACTTGATGTGCGGGCAGGTTTTTCAGCAAGTATGCCGCTGGTGGGCCCTTTTTGCGTGACCCTTGACACGTGTTGCTCGAACTTTTTTAGGTTCTACAACACGCCGCCGGTTTCCTCACGATGTTTTCCTTCACCGTTTTGAGAGTACTGGCATAGTGCACATACATTTTTCGACAGAAAAACTCATTGGTACACGAGTGGATTTGAACCCACGACCTTCGGATCGGAAGGCGGGGACGCTACCACTAGATCACCAGTGCTCTCCGCGCTGACTCCCCTACTTATCTTTATCAGTACTTATCTACTTATTTTTTGGCTGATCTTTATTATACTTATTCTCTAAATATTATTAATAAATATAAAACACAGTGATGCTTTTACTTTGCTTGAAATCAGAAGGCTTAATCTTAGTAACAGTTAACTTTATGCAAATGTACTCACCACACCTTGAAGCAAAGTCAGTCACCCAAGGCACCATAAAATGTGCTTGGGGGTCATCGGCACTTCTCCCCGCTAACTTATTGAGATGAAGAAGGTAGTCCAAATTCGAGATTCGTCCTCTCACCCACAGCATGCAAAGCTTTTCTAACTGAACTGCTTCGTTCCGCCAACAGTCTTCTTGCTTCCCTTGTTCTTTACTTCCCTGACTTTGGTTGTTTATAGTGGGACTTTGTTTACTGCGATTTTGCTCATATATCAATGAAGCATCTAAGCAGTGTATATTGTTTGTTATCACTGGTAATGTTTGCAGCCAAAGGTCCTCGGATAGAAATATGTCTTGTAATGTCAGCATTCCCATACTAAGCCCTCGATCATTCAATGCTTTCGAGAGATGAAGTAGTTGGTACACTATGAACAGCCCTCGGCCGTAGTTCGAATCTATGAGATTGGGACTAAAATTCAAACAATCTAGTAAAGTATTTTCATAGTGTCCTCTATGAATTATAAATATATTATTATCTGTTTCTAAAACAAATAGAGCTGCTAATAAATTTGCATGAGTCTCGTACGCTTTTAGAACATTTTTGTTTGTTATTTCTTTGTATTCTACATGGTTGCCTGCACTGTCAGTCTTAATCCTTATAATGTTACAGCCATAGAGACGCAGAACTACTTCTGAAACCAGCTGATCATGCTCGAGAAGATTGACTAGAGTACTCTCTTTATTGCAGTCTATGTTCTGGCAGTATTTCTTATAGGATTCTTTCCATAATGATCTTTGGTTGCTGTGTGAGATATACTGCATGAGTTGTGATATAGTTAAAGGGTTCTCCGCATTGTTTTCACCGAGTTTGTACCGTGGAAGAGGCAGGACCTTGGAAACCTTCTTGTTTAGTACCTACAATTATTACAATGCTATTATCAAACAGAACAGAATCTATCAGTAACTGGATACGTCAGAGGTGCGGAGTAGAACATATACCTTGATAAATATCTTTCGCCATGGGTAGTTAACTCTTTCACCAGTTGGAATTGAAAAATTATCATTGTTTGTAAAGTTATCAATATCCACATTTTTTAACCATTTTTTCAACCAACTTGTGGTCACAATCACAGTAAATAAACTCGGTGAGGCAGTAGGATATATGTTTTTTGCGTTTAGGCCTAATTCGCTAGCAATACTATCCATTGTTTAATTAGAATTTAATATTTTGTTTTGTAATCATTTAACTTTTTGTGCTGAAGTGAATGAAGATTGATAACCATTGGTGGCATGCCATTCATTCAACATTCATTTTTGTGCGATTTCATTCGTTCAACGTCAGTTCAGTCCTGGGTCTGCCATGCATTTTTGACATCTCTGTAAACATTTCAATATGTCATATACAAAATCGATGATTTTTCCATTATAATCGATTAATACATTTGAGCTCCACGTTCCACGTGGGCTTTGATTGAATAAATGTATGTCCTTGAACTTGATTCTATATAAATATTATAGGTCAATAGTTTATTTACAACCTTAAACATTGTTTACAAAAACTTTTATAACGCTCCATAATTTAAATATAGGTAACTAAAAGCAAAGGTGTTATACAGAGTTCAACAGTAATATTTCTGGCCCATTGTTCTTTTAAAATGTAGTTAAATCTAATAATATAAAATAGTTATAGCAAGTTTTAAAGGAAAAAAGGAAAAAAAACTTTAAAACACGTTTAATTAGGTAATACAATTATTCTTACTAAACTTAAAAAAAAAAACATTTCTACTTAATATTTTATTTTAATGTTCAATAAGGTAGAAATTTGTTATAGTCATGCAGATCCTCCCACATTATATTTTTTAAAACCTAGATTATAATGGTCCCATAAAATTCACCTACTTACATATTTGAGGTATAGGTTATTTTACAAACAACAGATAGGCACACATCATATGGAATAAACAACCGTCTAGACCTTCTACGCCTAATCAACTGATATTCGTGTCAGATAGTGTTTCCATAGTGCATCTTTGTACAAAACAGCTTCGGTCTCCGGATTTTTTGAAGCCACAATTCCTCGACCCACCACAATAATATCTGCTCCATTTTCTAGAACCACTTTCTCTGGACTGTTGTAGATCTGTCCAAAATTATCTTTTGCACTTTCAAGTTTAACGCCCGGCGTTAGTTGTATCTGGCCAGGGTCCTTGATTATATTCTTGTTTTGGCATACAAAACCAGTAATCAGCTCTGGATATTTCAGCGCCATGTTAACGGTCGCATCTTTGTACTCCGGGGATATAAGATTGCCCTGGAAATACATTAGAGTTTCTGATAAATGTGAAAAGTTACATTTTCGTAGACATTTACTGCACTTTGTTTTTACACTCCTAATTTAACAGTTGTGTTAATTAAATAGAGGGAAAAGAAAATATAACAGTTATTAGCGTAAAAAAATAGTGCTAGGTAAGTACCTACCTCACTGCTCATTTCGGCTAGTAAGAAAACACCTCGGTTGGATCCATTTGTTACAGCACTTAAGGCTTTTAGTATTCCATCTCCGGGCAAAGAATGCACTGTCACGCAATCTGCCCATTCAGAAACTTTATACAGCCCTTTCGAATACTGCAAGGATACAGTGTTCCCAATATCGGCATATTTTCTATCTTCCAATATCAAAAAGTTAAATCTATCTGCTAGCTGCTTCAGGCGCAAGATGAAATCAGCATTGAAGTCCTCTATGATGTCTACATGTGTTTTGACCAAGCAGACATGTTCACCGACTTTTTCTAAGAGGTCAAGGATTTGCGCTGTTGTTGTCAGATCAACTGATAAGCAGAGATTCGTTTTCTTCACTGCCATTATATCAAACAGTTGCTTAGCTATCGAGTTTGTTGCTAATTGAGCCCGTTTTTCGTATGAAAGTGATGATCGGTCTGCAGCTTTTTCTGGAACAATACGATTCAGATATCAAATATAGTTGTATCACAAGGATCACTTTGATACGTCTTAAAGCTAGATGAGGCTAGGTGGCAGTTTCACACAATGAAGCATAAAAGAACCGGCAACATAAAGTAACAAATAAGTAAGTAATATAATTTAAAAAATAACTTGTTTCTATGTTACTTACGAATAACAGGGGCTTTAGTTACTTCCAGGTAGTCTTTTACTTTCTTTACCATTTCTTCGGTAATTTTTCCATTTTGTGACAGTATCTCAATAAGTGTTGACATGGTAAATAATGATTTCACTTGGACATCATTTGCATTAAGGTTTTGAACTCCACCTTGCTCCCTATCTAGGATAACAATGGTGTTGTTAACAACCAAGCCTTCTTTACGTAGATCTCTAACTGTTTCTAAAACGCTGGATCCTGAAGTAACAACATCTTCGATGATAAGACAAATTTGACCGGACTTGTAATGTCCTTCAATTGATTTTTTAGTGCCGTATGCTTTCGTTTCTTTTCGCCTCATCAGCATTGACTTTGCTACCTTAACGCTAAGAAGAGTTGCTATTGGCAAAGCAGTGTACGGTACCCCGCATACATGATCATATTTCAAATCTTTCGTGCCATGTTCGTGGAGCAAAGACGTTATTAACTCCTGTAAATTAGTTAAAAATTACATTATTAAAATTACTTAGAAAGAAATGTACTTATACTTTCAGGGCCTTATTAATAATCCTGGCGTAGCGTTGGACTAGTTAATCCGTGTTTTGTCACATTTGTTCGAGTTGACAATTGCATGCAATTGTCAACTCGAGCAAATGTGACAAAACACGGATTAACTAGTCCAACGCTACGCCAGGATTATATTAATAACACCCTCAGTGAATAAAAGTTATTTCACACTAACTTATGTACATACCATTACGTCTGGATAACTAACGATAACCCTCAAATCAAAGTAAACTGGAGTTTTAATACCACTTTTGGTTGTAAAGTCTCCAAACTTTACTGCGTCTATAGAGAACAGCTTTAAAGCCAACTCAACAAGTTGCTTTGTGCAGCTCATTTTACGGTTTTATCAATTTTACACGTGAAGTTAACAAAATCAAACAACAACAAAAGTTAACATAACACAACCTGTCAACCAAATAAAATAAAGGTTATGATTTATCGATTTTGCTTGAATCGATACTAAATCCACCAGTGAATCTTTCGATCTCTACTAACTTTAATTAACTTGACGTTCGAAGAGCAAAACAACCTTCTGCTATAAATACTGTCAAACTAAACTCTTTGCTTAACCATTCATTCACTCGCTCAGTTGTCGTTTGATGTGTGTTGGTTGTGGACGTTTGCGTGTTGTTTTACATTCGTAAACAATATTTTGTGATGTTTTAATTTGTAAAGTTTTGGAAATTTACGTATTATGATTTTTGTTTATTACCGTATTTTTGTGCAGGTATGTCAAATCAGTGCATCGTAGTTTCAGTCGCTCGCGTGTAAAAGTCATATTACATTTCGCGCGCAACCTGTTTTAGAAAAAAATTGTTCAGATTGTTTTACACGCTTTTTCTGTTTTATTTCTTACCAGACACCGTCAATCAGTACCAAAATGACGCATATTATTATTACATCACTCTAAACCGGGTTAGGGACTCAGGTAGAGGGATTTTGAATCGATGTCGGCTCGGGTGCGATCCACCCCTCCTAATAATAACGGAGTGGGGTCCCCTCCCTTCCCATAGGGGATGTTAGGTAGACAAAGGGTAGTCGCCCCAAAACGGAGGGGAGCGCGGTCCTGGGGCGATATACGTAGGTAGGGGAAGGTTACAAAGTTCATCTTTTTTCGTCGTTCTAACGGTTTCGTGCGCTTAGCCGCTGTTCAGCCGGTGTTTCTAATACTCTTTATTTTTTCAGGTATTTTGAAAAATAATGGAGACAGAAGAACAACTCACTGAAGGTATTTTTTTTACAATTTATATCTCTTGACTGCAATCTCACTTGATGATAAGAAAGATATATTTCTTTTCCCACCTTCATCATAGACCTTAAACTCTTTGCTGTGCAGACCTGTATACCAATATACTTGTTTATCATTTACTTACCTTCTGCGGTATTTAAACTAAATAAAATTACAGATGTCGACTCCATGGAGTATCTGGTAAAACGCAGCTTATTGGCCAAGAATAAGCTAGCCATCATCATAAAGCAAGGGAACCAGACCCAGTACTGTTGTGTCCAGTGCCCTGTCCGGAGCACTGCGATTGAGGAGTTGGAGAAGCATCTTCTAACACATAACAAGGATTACAAGCATTTGTGTGGAATCTGTGGCACAGGGTACGCTCATCTTTTAATCAAGTATTTTTAAGTTAAATATTTAAAATAATATTTATTTGAGTATATTGGAAGATTACTCACTTGGCAGTATATATTAAATACCCTTATTATTTTTGTTTCACTTTTTAATAATATAGACTTGGGTTCTAATAAGGACCGTCCGACCGAAGCAACACTATAATGTACCTAGCTAATTTAGTATACATTATGGCCACTTTTGAACTTGGATGCTAATAATATTTAAGTTTGTGAATTTTCTACAAAATTAATTTAATTTATTTTATATTTTTTTCTTAGTTTTGGGTAAACTTACAGATTGGTATACAATAAGTAGGTTTCAAAATAAAATTCATATTTATTAGTGTACTAACAGGTGAATAAATTATTAAAGTGAACACTGAAAACTGCAAATGTATAAACTACATATTTAAATAAAATTAAACATAGTCATCTTATAAATAAAAAAATAAGCAATTTAAAAAAGTATGGTTTTAAGATTATAATTTTATTACCAGGTTAAAACGCAAAGAGCACTTAGACCGCCACACGCTGGAGCACCAACAAGTGAGGCCGCATGTCTGCTCCATCTGCAGCAAAGGATTCAAGAGGAAGGAGCATCTGAATGTGCACCTCAGCATCCACAGCGGAGACAAGTCTGAGATCTGCATGCTGTGCCAGAAATGTGAGTTCTATTTTGGCTAGCTAGACTGGCCTCTAGCTCAGTTGGTAGTAGCTCTGCCTTCTGCGCCGTAGGTCGTGGGTTCGATCCCCACCGAGAACAAATATTTGTGTGGTTAACATAAATGTTTGTTCTCTGTCTGGGTGTTATATTGTATTCTAAGTATGTATTTACAAAAAAAAATGTATTCAAGTATTATATCAGCTATCCGGTTCCCATATTACAAGTTCTGCTTAGTTTGGGGCTGGGTAGTGTTGTGTGAATTGTCCACAATATTTATTTATTTATTTATTTATTTCTATTGCAATTAAGTTCATTATTAACTTGTTAATAAATATTGCCGGCGTTGGGAGCAAAACAGCTCTAGTGGGAGTGGGCAGGCCATGTTAGCATACTGTAAAGTGGGCGAACATCGTCACTCCTTGAGTGCCTGAGATCCGAAGGTCGTGGGTTCAAATCCAGTTGTGTACCTATGAGGTTTTCTGTCGAAAAATGTATGTGCACTATGCCAGTACTCTCAAACGGTGAAGGAAAACATCGTGAGGAAAGTGACGTGTCGTAATACCTTAAAAAGTTCGAGGAAAACGTGTCAAGGGTCACGCAAAAAGGGCCCACCAGCGGCCTACTTGCGGAAAAACCAGCCCGCACCCCGCACATCAAGTGCGGATGATGAAAAATTACCGAAAAAATTGCCGAGTGCCTGAGAACAGGGCCAGCCAAGAAGACGTTGGCGGAATGGTCTTGACAGTCAGAGGAAAGATTGGTGGGAGACTGCGAGTAGAACGTTTCAGGGAGACCTCTGCCTAGCAGTGGGGCACAATAACAAAAAAAGAATAACTGTCAAATGGGCCTTAGCATCTCATGGGGACAAGTCTGAGATCGGCATGCTGTGCCAGAAATGTAAGTTCTATGACTACTGTAATAAGGTTCACTTTCAATTAGAAAATGAGGCTTCACCATGTTTCAAGAAAAATAATTTGTTTTGCCGTCACAGAATAAATATTAGTACTTACTACGTATGTCTCATTAGTATCTTTAGACTGAATAAAAATATCCGGCTGGGCGTATCTTAGATCTCCCCTATTATAGAGGAGTGTATAGGGGCCCTATACATTTCCACTGAGGCTCATATGCAAAAACAATGCTTGAGTCGTGAGTCGAGCCTCAAGCATTGGTTTTTTGATCGTTCTCCATTGAAGAGTGTCAAAAATCTATACTTAGCTTATTTCTGCATCCGGCCCTGAGAACGACTCTGAGCCCTTTCCATCCACCGACTTCCCGCAATCTTACGTACGGCGTAGAATCTTGTACAGACAACGGTGAAGATTCTAGAAAACGGGGGGGCTACCCACCCTCTAAGAGGGCAGGTGACTCGAAACCATAATTCAAACTTTGAAGGTTCAAACACAAAGGTTGTTTGTATTGACGAATAATGTAACATAATGTCTTGTTATTTTAAATATCTATCGAAAGATATCCTACTAAAGAAGGTACAAAACAATTCTATAATTATTAATTTCTTCTGTGCACTGATAATATTGTTTTTCAAGAAAAAATATTTCCGGGCGGTCCCAAGTAGTAATACTCATGCATGTCATATGACAAACAAAACATCAGCTTGGTATTACTACACAGACAGATTATTGTGAAACTGTATATTTCTTTTTGTCTGACAGAAACCCCAACAAATCAACAAGTCGTTGTAATTTTTTATTATATGCATCGTTTCACCACACTACAGGTAGAGGTTGTTCGCATACCTAATAACAGTAATAACGCGGTAAACCTGTTTAGAATAATGACGAATTTTGTTTCGCAATTGCGAGTGAAGTCGCGCTGGGATATTAGTACAATGAGAGAAACCTTAAACCTCTATTCCTCGAACGACCCTTGTCCCTAACGTGCCTACGCTACCCCCCAAGCCTGGGGGGCTTATACAATATACATATATATACACATTTGTTAGTAATCTTGTACAGCCAGCAACACAATTATTACCACAAAATATTCGTTGAATGTGACGAATGTTTTGTGTAGTGTGTGAGTTACAAAAAAGATAGCAACGAATTTATCTTTGCTAATGTTGAAAAGGTTTTCTCGATATTTGGATTTGAGCTATGGACAAACGTTGTATATTATTGACACGCGGCCGCCCGCGGCTTCGCTCACCCCTTTCCCATTTATTTTTCGGAATCAAAAAAAAAACAAAAATCCAAATGTTTTTATTGAAAAAATTACAGGTAGGACAAATATAGGGTTGGGATAAATATGTGTTCTCTGTGATGAAAATCGACTAATACTGAGCCTGTGTGATGTTTTTTGCATACTGCATTTTCTACTGAAATGTTGTGATCGTAAATCATAAGTGGCTTTTGATGCTGACTGTACCGCTGTTAACTTTCTAATACGGCCTGATCCTGAAGCAATACTGTATCTAATCTTTCGGAGAAATTATTTAACAATGACCCCGAAAGACCAGATTTCCGGGAAGTTTGTTATTATTGACGTTTGAAGCCTTGAAGAACGGTACCTTAATTATACAAAACTTTTTGGTTTTTATGGCGAAAAAGTGGAATAAGCCGCCCACCTTTTTTTTTCCTCTTCTTATCGTGTCACTGATTCGCGAACCAGTTTCCTGGAACCAGTTGGCTGGTTTTTCCGGAAGTAGGCCGAGGGCAGGCCCTTTTTGCGTGACCCTTGACACGTGTTGCTCGAACTTTTTTAGGTTCTACGACACGCCGGTTTCCTCACGATGTTTTTCTTCACCGTTTTGAGAGTACTGGCATAGTGCACATAAATTTTTCGACAGAAAAACTCATTGGTACACGACTGGATTTGAACCCACGACCTTCGGATCGGAAGGCGGGGCCGCTACCACTAGACCACCAGTGCTCTCTGCCTCAGAGAGGCTTCTTTCGTGCACTGAGCAGCCCAGCCACGCTAGCTATAACAAAAACACTACCTCAAAGATCGGTCCACTGTGGATGACTTATATTGTATGTTATGCATTGGCATTGCTATCAACCTGCTTCTGACACCTCCCTATTTACTCCTAAAAATATCTGGAATTGGTAGGTACTCAAGTACTAAGAGATCTGACTGAGGGGAAGTCTATCAAGCTGATTATTATTACTTTTGATTTGTAAAAGGATCATATAAAAAACGGTGGGAACCAAGCCATAGTTTGTTGCCTGTTCTTCTAGGCTTGGTCGCATGGAACTGGCACCTAGACTCATCTAGCAAGACTTTTTTTTTTATATTAAATAGACCATCCTTTGGCTACAATATCACCTGGTGGTAAGCGACGATGTAGCCGACGATGAAGCAGGATGGTCTAGAAGACACCTATTTACTCTTGCCTTGAAGAGGCCCAGATTGTAAATAGTTGTTTCGACGATGAAGCCGACGATGAAGCAGGATGGTCTAGAAGACACCTATTTACTCTTGCCTTGAAGAGGCCCAGATTGTAAATAGTGGTTTCAAGTGATCATTTGATTGGATTTAAGCCTGATTCAAGTTGTGCACTTGGCAATTATACCTCTAAGATTTCACATGACGTTGGAGCAGTACTTTCTAGGAGGCACCTATTCACATTGAAAATATAATACTATTCCATAATCTGGTACGTAGGCATAGAAAAAGGTCGCTCAAAAGCTGGACGTTCCCAAAATAAATATAAAAGAAATTCAAGGGAAGGAAGGGATCCCATCCCTTACCCGGTGGGGTGCGTGATTTTTTGCCAGCTTATTTTACAGCCCACCCTTTCATGTGTAGGATAGGGGAGACTATTTTTTATTTTTATTATTCGATCGTGATAGGATTCTATGCTTCAAACCTGATTTTTAAACGAATTCAAATTTTTTGTTGTAAAAAAAAACAAATATACTTCCAGATATAGAAACAAATATAGTTTGGCCGTGAAGTCGGTATCTCAACTGTTTTAAATATGTCGAAATCTTTTGTGAATTAAAAAAAATTGCTGGATGAGTTTGGAAAATCTGAAAGCTTGTCTCAAAAGTCCGCAGTTCATGTACCCTATAATAAAAATAATAATAATGTCAATTTTTCACCTTATAAGAGAGGTTTTTTTCATCTCTTAATAACATTTTTTGATTAGACGATTCATACCGTCGTCATACAATTATATTTCGTCTATTGTTGATCTGTCAAGCTACGAGTAAGACAGAAATATTTGAATCTCTGTCCCTCAAGACCACAACACCTAAACCACAGGAAGACTTGTAGTTTCGAGGGGTATTACCTTGGTACGAGGGGGTATTACAAAGGAATTCCTGAAATTCAAGTGGGAGTTGAAGATTCTGTGGAAACAGCTCCACTTGAACGAAGACGCGTGGGATTGGGACCTGTCCCAAAATAAAATAATCCTTTATTCTAAAAATAACTCCTTAAAATATTCGGGTCTCTATCGCTCTATCGCTTTCATTCAAAGTGAAAGACTGTTTAGCTAAAACCTCTTCCGATGTCATTGTTCAAACTCTTTGCTACCAGTTCTCAGAAGAGGCTCTGTGGTATATACCTGAGTACTTTCCCGCCTAAATAAGTAACGTAACAGGAAATTTAAGGTGGGGGATAATGCGGGACCTTAATTTAACAAAGGTACTTTTTGTTGACAAAAATGGTTTCTTTAGCTGAACAAGGGTTCTTATACATGATTATAATGAGACAACAAAATTCTCTTTTGGAAACTTCAAAACCTTTTCCTCCAAGCCTTTAGTGCTTGTACGTAACCGAGTTTTGTAACCAGCTACTTGGGATTTTTTTCTTAGCTCGTTACCCAGGTTACGAACTAAGAAAAGTTTTGGCATTCAATAAAATTCTTTGTTTATAACCGGGTTATAAACTACGAAAAATGTTCTGACATACAGTTCTTATTTCGTAACCGAGATACGAAGCAAGACAAGAATCACGGGTACAAATTGTAAAAGCGTATTTGATGGAGAGTTGTAATGTTTATTGCCAATATTAAGCTTTACTAACTTCGATGAAAAAGAACACAATTCAAGTAAATAAATCTAATAATATCCGAAATTAACTATAGGCACAGAATAGGCGTAAGCGCTTTTTTCTGTTCTGTGGGTATAGGCCTCCTACAAAAGCCTCCTTTCTTTCTTCTTCGCTTTAGATTACTTATTACGCTTTTTACTTGAATAAAATCTTCTACTGATTTTAAAATCAGTTGCAAACTTCCTTCGACTGTATGCCGTTTACTGTAACTGCTATGTATTCTGTGGCTATAGTGTAATGTCGCCCATTTCAACTCATTATGCTTACTGCCGTATAGGGGGAGGGGAACAGTTTCCCATCAGTTAGAACATCTGCTAGGATTGTTTACCATACTACTCCCATGTACACCGTACTTTATTTAAATAATCTATAACGAAAAATCCAAAACTTTTCTTGAAATTTTTTTTGTAGTAGCGCTCGTCTCAGAACTCACAAACGCAAATATAGGACTCACAAACTCTCTGAGCATACTCAGAGAGTTTGTGAGTCCTATATTTGCGTTGGGTCTTAAAGAACTCTGATCCTACCGCTTAGCAATTGCCACCAGCCCGTTGTTTAGTTTGTCTACTGTTTCGCAATCAGTGAGGCATTAGAAGCGATTTTTTTTTATACAACTAGCTGATGGAGCAAGCATATGGCCCACCTGATGTTAAGTGGTAAACAAAGCATTGCCTCGTAGGTCACGCACGTCAGGAACGTGAGCGATTTTTGAGTTCCAACTGAAAGCTCTCGAGGTTTTGTATTATTCGTTACAAACAAACAA
The DNA here is from genome assembly GCA_939531255.2 of Thera britannica. Classification (NCBI taxonomy): domain Eukaryota; kingdom Metazoa; phylum Arthropoda; class Insecta; order Lepidoptera; family Geometridae; genus Thera; species Thera britannica. Next base: position 2,778,230 of record OW618037.2, read on the forward strand.
AAATATTAATCTTTCTTCATTTTAATGTTAGTATGAAGAATGATAAATTGATAATACCTTACAAGTAGTTAAAACACTTTGGTTTTATGTCTGTGCTACGTCTTTGTCCTATGTCTGTGTAGGATAAAGTAGTAACAGGCGAAAGGGGTCACGTCAAGTAAAGGGCGTGGGTTCGGAACCGGTTGGGACGCTGCATCTTAGTTTCTAAGAGGGTGGGCTGCGTGTGCACTAACTTGTGTTACTGTTTAGTTTCTCGAGCCCGTTGAGCTCAAATAAGATAATTAATTTTGACACTTAATTAATATTGTATTGATTTTACATTGTTTTAATTGACATGTGATCGATATTTATGATTAACTAGTGGCCGCCCGCGGCTTCGCTCGCCCGTTCCCGTAACACCCCGTTCCCGTTGCTTTTTCGGGATAAAAAGTATCCTATGTCCTTCTCCCGGTTCTAAGCTACCTCCCCACTAATTTTCTGCCAAATCGGTTCAGCCGTTCTTGAGTTATAAATAGTGTAACTAACACGACTTTCTTTTATAAATATACATTTTAGAAATTCTTATCTCTCTTGACTTTTCTTTTGATTACTGTATAATGATTATCTGATTCGGCCCATAATTTTAATTGTTAATTGTATTCTAACATGACGTTGCAGTGCCCAACAGGGTGCATGTACTGACCTAAGCTAATTTAAGAACAAATGCTATTTATTTTGTGTACATGTAAGCAATAAATGAAATGAGTTTCCGCGAGCAATTTGTCAGCCATAAGGTCGCCAATTATTGTTGCCGGTACTTAGACGCTTGCAATACCAGATCATGTCCCTTCCAGCGTTCTACCGCAAGGATCACCTTCAGAAGCACCTGCAAACCCATGGCAAGATCCTGATGGAGCAGAGCATGCAGATCCTCGGGGATAAGGAGCTCTTGGCTCTGAAGACAGAGGTCATTGATGAGGACTACAACAGTTCGCCCAATTCTGAAGTAAGTGCATTTGAAACAGTAAGTTATTTTATCGGTCTTCTTCTGTCACTGGTTCTTTCGAACCAAGTGTGGTGAAAGGATTTTAAGTGCACCTCAAAGAGGCTCCTTTCGTGCACTTGACGGATATTTGCAAACTTTTTAGGTTCTACTTTTCGGTCTCCTCATACCATACAACACAACACGTACGGATGCTAGCCGTCGGGTTTCAAAACTAATGAGTACGGTAGCCGAGCGTCAGATTGCTAAATATATAAATTATTGGTTACTTTCTTTACTGCCTCTTTTTAGTAAGTACTTTTTCTTTTTCAGAATCAGACCACTTTGTGCTCATTCGGCCATAGTTTTTTTTTAAACTGAAAGGTAGGTAATTAAAATTGTTCCCATAGAAATTTCATCAAAATCGGTTCAGCCGTTTCGCCATGAAGTTGGTTTCTCAAGATTATAAAACTTATAATATTGTATCACGTCGATAGGCAATCTGACTGCTCCCTAGGTTTTGAAACCCGGCGGCTAGCAACCGTGCGTGTGTTACCAGCCTTACACGAAGTTTTCTATAAGCCAAAAACACTCGTACTTTGCCTTCTGGAACGGCACAGTGTATCCAAAATCTATCTACAGCTTTGCTTCTCTTTAGGACCAGGACCAAGACAGTGTAAAATCAGAAGACACTCCTGTAGTGATAGACACTGCTACCTTTCGCAACCAAGCGCGACCGCACGCCTGTTCGCTATGTCCCAAGACTTACAAGCGGAAAGATCATCTGAAGCTGCACCTACGAACGCATCTGAAGACAAATGGAAGGGCGTGCTCGGAGTGCGGGCAAGGTGAGACTTATTTAATTAATTGACTGAGCGAGCGAAGCGAGATTGGCCAAATATGCTTTTGTCAGGCTCGATCTGGAAGAAAACTTGGTTTACTAGTGTATGACTTTGTAGATTTGTTTATCGTTGGGGATTTTTGATTGGGTAGGTACTTCCTCCAAAAACTGGGGACTACTGGATATATCCGCCGTATCAGATCGGATTTCGATGACTCTTTTTAAATTAAAATGTAATTTTTGTTGGTTTTTGACGTGACAACGTCTTATAATTCGATGGAGCCGGCTACACGCTCGAAAAAAACATGACTCATGCGGCGTTACCTCGCTCTGAGGCGTTCCATTTAAGGCTTGAAGTGCAAGCGAGAGCGCGGAACGAGCGACATAGAGCCACAATCGGCCTCCGCGTTCGACACCTGTGTATTTTGTTATGACAGTAAACCGACTTTACAGACAACCGATTTTTTTTTTGCAAAGACCTGATTAGGATTTTTGGTGTAATGAGCAGAATAGCGCCTCCAAATGCAGTAAATTGCTCACTTTTAGAGTGCCCACGAGGTCTACACTCCTAGAGCCTCTAGTTTGTCTGGGACAAAGTTTTTTTTATTTACGGCTGCACGCTAGAGCTTAAGCCTTATTGAGCGTGCTAGGACATAGAACATGACTACTTTTAAACTCCGAGCTCCCAATACAGAAAAATAAATTCTTGCCCTACCTACTGAGCACCTTGAGAGAAATGGGGACTTCCTTGTGCTGTTCAATGTATTTATAACTTATGAAAAAGCTTCAATCGATTTCAAGGACAAAAGATTTCTAGCCCTCTCCGTCCACTGACTTCCCGCAATCTTTTATAGATCGTTGTCTTACAATTTTTTATGATAAAAAGGGTTGGTAAAGTAAGATGTTGAGTAAATGGATAGCATGTTTTGGTCCCGTATAAATTTCACCAAAATCAGTTCAGTAGTTTGGTAATGACCGGTTTAAGGGCGTTCATAGAGCTAACATTCATAGCTCCTACTGAGCATGTTTTCAGTTTCAACTCCTCTGTAAATAAAGGAGGTAGACGTAAGCTGAAAAATCAGCATGAATCTCTAACAGGTCGTCTTTTTTCTCGCCGTTTTTAATATTTTTTTACCGTCGTGTTTACTCAATAAAAAATTCACGAAAGGAAACAAAAAAGGAGATTTAAATTTGCAACTCCTTAAGTTGAATTTGTTGGTTTTTTGGTTTGCCAGGAGCAGTATTGTTGAGGAGCGGTGGCTTGCGTACGAACGAACCTCTCAAAACCATTGGGTCAGGGTAACCTTAAGTTATTACTCGTTTTGATTTCTTCTCTAATAAGTCCATTTCAAAACCGCCGAAAAACAACGTTCAAAATACCAGTTTTAAAATAACTTACCGAGTCACCCTCACAAATTGGATTCCAAAACCGGTTCATGAGGGGTAGGCGCACCCCCTATCCTAAGCCCCTCGTTTACCCATGGGGGAGCTAGAAAAGGGAGGGTAAAAGGTCACAGGGTAACTCGGCCTTGCTGGGTTACTGCTCACATGAACTGTAGGCTTTATTACGGGTACGTAGAGTTTAATATTCGGTGGTGTAGGGTTACTAGGATATCGATTTATTACGAGTTAGATTTTGAGTAGTTGATATTTGGGGATTTGTCTGTATTCAAGATGTCTTTGGTCGAAGTCAAAAGCTATAAATAAATAGAAAAATATTTATTGCACTAAAACAAAAATTGCATCGGGCATAGGCGATCTTAATGCTAGAGAGCATTTTCTTCCAGTTAACCTTTGTGTAATTTTGACATTCTTAACACGCACAAAAAAAAGATAACTTGGAAACGTGCTAAGATAAATCTACGTAATCCTTATAAAATTGGTATGAGTAGAGCTGTTAGTATGTGGCTCGTTCGGGGAAGTACCACCACCAATGCCTATTTCTGCCGAGTCTGGTTATTGTACGGCCAGTTAATGTACGCACTGTTAAAACGATGCTACTTTTTTTCCACTTGAAAATTGTAAAGGCCTATGTACACTGTCGCAGATTAATATTTCTTTTATTACTACTTTTATCTAGCGATGAATAATTGCACTAAACAGGCAGCCCCTTTAAGGTTATTGGGAAAAAAACATTCTCTGGCACTGCGGCGGCCGCTACCGCGGCACGCTCGCTCTGCTCGTACGCCTTGTGCGTAATTTTGACGTGATAACGTCTTATAAATCGATGGAGCCGGCTGCACGCACGAAAAAACATGACTCATGCGTCGTTACGTCGTTTCGTCGTTCCATTTACCTGAGCCCGAGCCCGGGTCGGGTAATGGGTAAGGGTAAATGAGGGTAAGGGTAAGGGTTCGGCCGGGTTCCGGGTCCGGGTCCGAGAGTTCGAGTCCGAGTCCGATTCGGAGTCCGAGTCCGAGTCTGAGTCCGAGTCCGAGTCCGAGTCCGAGTCCGCGAGTCCGCGAGTATTTTCTTATGACGTTATCACGTTCAACTATCGTCAGTAAACCGACTTTACAGACAACCGATTTTTTATGTTCTAACATAACCTAACCTATCCAAGTCGGATCCGCCCTATAAAGTATCAAGGACAAGTATAAGTATCCAGTGCCAGAACGAAAAAGCAAAAATCCTTGTTTGGATTGCTCCAGTGTGCATGTTGCTTAACTGGCATCATAATAACGGGGTGTACAATAACATGATGTACATTATCGCCTCCCTTTCTGCCGTGAAGCATCGCTGTGTTTCGGTTCGAACGCTAGTTTTTTTTGTAATGTAATAACTTAGCCCAGGTGTGCAGGAATCAAACCAAACACAATAGGCCTGACGACTAATTTTCAAAATCTCTTCTATCATATTCAGAAGTATCTATTATGTCTAAAATATATCATATTTCTGTAGAAAATTAAGGTTTTTGTGCAATAAAAGCACATTTAAATTTAAATTTTCAAATTCTCGCCAAAACGCTCGCTGGTGTCATGGCGTCTGTTATTACGTCACGGTTATAGTATTCAACAGTAAACATTGGTGCTTTTGTACTAAATCAGAATGACATTTATATAGCCGTGACGTAATTCGCTCTGACCGGTGTTTGAGCCATCATGGCGGATTGTTGTATTTTGTAGATTTATATTATCAAATAAATTGACAATCTCGACATTAATAGGAGTATAAATAAATTTTTTAAAATCTTTGAATCCTTTTTCATTAGATCAGATAAATATTTTGGCGATACTTGATTACTGTCTTCATGCCTATTATATACATGTTGCTCAATTCATCTTTTTTTTAACCGACTTCAAAAAAGGGAGGAGGTTCTCAATTCGTTTTTTTAATATACTTACGTTTTCGCATTATTTTGTTATTTATGAGCCGATTTGAAAAAATATTTTTTATCTGAAAGGTACTTTCAGATTGGCCGCATAGTTTTTTATACTACTAGCTTATGGCCCTCCTGATGTTAAGTGGTAACCATCGCGTATAACAAGGCATCCCCTCGTAGGTCACGTTAGGTGAGTGCCTTACGATGCCCTGTATTCTGTGTTAAACAACACTTTTTTTTTTTACAAGTAATATTTTTTCCAGTGTTCCAAAAAGAAGAGCAACTGTTGTCTCATATGAGTGTCCACCTCAATCAGGAGTACTCCATGTTGTATGACGACAAGACAGAACTGCATAACATGATCGCAGAGAATGTCATCGATCCATCCACATTTGTAAGTTTTTATTTTGACACTTTTTTCTTGTAATTGTAATTTATTGAATTATTTAGAACGGTCGTGACATTGCGACCACTTACACTAATTAATACAAAATATATTATAAAAATATAAATATACAGGGTGTCCCATAAGTCAACGTCCAGCCGAAAACGGGTGATGCGCCAAGTCATGACAGTCATCAGAAAAATATAAAAAAAAATATTTGCTAAGTAACTTTTGAGTTATGAGTATTTTAAAAAAACAGGAAAAACTGACACCCTGTGATGGTCTTTTAAGTCCTGTGACTACAAATATTAACTTTTCATGAAACTTTTTTCTGCAACGTAAGCATGAATAACCCTTCTGTAAATTACAATTCAAAATTAAGCCATAACTGCCTCAGTTTTCAATGAAATCGTGGAGTTTCGGCCAAAGTTTCATTTCAAATAATTACATCACCCAACTTTAACCGTCTGTACCGCAAAAAAAATGTACTACACTATCATGGCATGTAACTTTAAAAATTGGCGCATTTATCCAGGATTCCAAAATGGTATAATACTTGCTAGAGTACTCCTTAGTTTTGGAAATAAAAAATGTTTTTTCAACTAAACCGGATTTCCAATCAATTTTATTTCATGAGATAAAATGTTTGTACCCCTTAAATTATGGACTTAAATGCCTACGCTGCGTGTTTAAATCGCTCACAATTTACAGATACAAGTAAATACCATTTCGACAATGCAAGTAAACAGATAGAGCCACCATCTTGTCGAAAGAAAAATAAACGTTCAAGTAATTTGTTAGTTTTAGGTGAAAGTTTGAAATAAAATTCAATCATAGGATTTCTTCAATCGTGATTTTAATTTAACTACATCAAGGATTTACAGCAAATGTTCAAACTGTTAGCCTTCAGCAGTAATGCAAGCTCTACATTTCCTTAAAAAAAATCAGCTGTCTGTAAAGTCAGTTAACTGACGACAGTTGAACGTGACAACGTCATACAGCTGTCCACGCGGACGCATCGCTCACTCAAGTAGGAGAGAGACCGATGTCGAACGCTGCCGAACGCGGAGGCCGATTGTGCCTCTGTCGCTCGTTCCGCGCTCTCACTTGCACTTCAAGTATTAAATGGAACGCCTCAGAGCGAGGTAACGCCGCATGAGTCATGTTTTTTCGTACGAGCAGCCGGCTCCATCGAATTATAAGACGTTATCACGTCAAAAACCATGTAATAAGACCGGCGACGGGCGAAGGCAAACTTTAGATTAAAACCACGATTGAAGTAATCCTATGATTGAATTTTATTTCAAACTTTTACCTAAAACTAACAAATTACTTGAAAACCCATGGTTATTACTCTTTCGACAAGATGGTGGATCTATCTGTTTACTTGCATTGTCGAAATGGTATTTACTTGTACCTGTGAATTGTGAGTCACTTAAAAACACAGCTTAGGCATTTTAAGTCCATCATTTAAAGGGTACAAACAATTTATCTATTGAAATAAAATTGATTGGAAATCCGGTTTAGTTGAAAAAACATTTTTTATTTCCAAAACTAAGGAGTACTCTAGCAAGTATTATACCATTTTGGAATCCTGGATAAATGCGCCAATTTTTAAAGTTACATGCCATGATAGTGTAGTACATTTTTTTTTGCGGTACAGACGGTTAAAGTTGGGTGATGTAATTATCTGAAATGAAACGTTGGCCAAAACTCCACGATTTCATTAAAAACTGAGGCAGTTATGGCTTAATTTTGAATTGTAATTTACAGAAGGGTTATTCATGCTTACGTTGCAGAAAAAAGTTTCATGAAAAATTGATATTTGTAGTCACAGGACTTAAAAGATCATCACAGGGTGTCAGTTTTTACTGTTCTTTTTAAATACTCATAACTCGAAAGTTACATAACAAATATTTTTTTTTATATTTTTCTGATACCTAACTGTCATGACTTGGCGCATCACCCGTTTTCGGTTGGACGTTGACTTATGGGACACCCTGTATATGTATACAATAGGAGATCGAAATTACAAATTAAATGTCAGCATACAATTAAAAATAAAATAACCTGCTTCAAAATTAAGTTCTCTTTATTATTTCTAAACATTTATATGCACAAAGAAACCCTTCGTGCACTTGACCCTATTTTCTACGACTAGCCAGTTTTCTTACGATGTTTTTCTTCATCATTTGAGACTACTGGTATTGTGCTCATACACTTTTCGACAGAAAAACTCATTGGTACGCGACTTGATTTGAACTCACGACTTTAAAATCAAAAGCTGATTTTGAGAAAAAGAGTTGACAGGTAGCAAACGGTTAAAAACTGTAGCCCTTTTTTTTCTCAAGTATTAAAAACAGATTTTTAATTCCAGTTATCAGAAGATAGTCTGCTAGTCCCACTGCACAGCGTTCCCGTGAGCATTCCCGGAATGAACGACCCGGAGCGACGTCACGAGTGTGACGTCTGCCACAAGCGGTTCAAACGGCGGCAGCATCTGAAGGTGCACTACCACACGCACACCAAGATAGAACCGCTGTTGCGATGCATCAAGTGCAATCAAGGTATGTGACTTATGCTATGAGTATGAAGTCTGCCGCTAGTATGAAGTCTGCCGTGAGTATGACGTCTGCCGCGAGTGTGAAGTCTGCTGAAAGTATGAAGTCTGCCGCGAGTATGAAGTCTGCCGTAAGTGTGACGTCTGCCACAAGATGTTAGAACGGCGGCAGCATCTGAAGGTGCACTATCACACGCACACCAAGATAGAACCGCTGTTGCGATGCATCAAGTGTAATCAACGTACCTATGTGACTTATGCCGTGAGTATGAAGTCTGCTGCGAGTATATAGTCTGCCACGAGAATGAAGTCTGCTGCGAGTATGAAGTCTGCCACAAGTTTTTCAAACGACGCCAGCATCTTAAGGTGCACTATCACACGCATACCAAAATAAAACCGCAGACTTGAACTTACCTAATATCGGTGTCTTAAAATTTTCTTCTATATTTTCAGGTTTCAACACCGATTCAGATCTGGACAACCACCAATGTTCATCTCTAATGATACCAATCCAAGACGACTTGAACATCAAGATAGCAGCGGCGCCACCAAACGCTAAAAACAAGAAGGAGAACCAATTCCCTTTCGCAGAAGTTATTTTACCTGTAAGTAGCATTTAACTGCCTGAGTTTTAATTTTGTGTAATTTGAAAGGAATAAGCAATAAGTAAATATAAAAAAAAATAAACAATGCATGTAGGGGAGAAATATAAAGACTATAAAAATGTATAATCTGGACTGGCCTCTCAGCTCAGTTGCTCTGCTTTCTGCGCTGGAGGGCGTGGGTTCGATCCCCACCGAGAATTAATATTTGTGTGGTGAACTCGGATGTCTGTTCACTGTATGTAAGGCCCTCAAGCCTCAAGCATAGATTTTTGACATTTTTCAATTGAGAACTGTCAAAACCGACTCAGACTCAAGCACTGTTTCTGAACAAGGGCTTAAAATAATGTATTTACAAAAACAAATGTATATAAAAGTATTATAATATAAGTTAAGTATCTTTTTCCCATAGTGCAAGCATAGCACATTTATTTACACAAAGAAACTAAATGTTTTGCAAATGGGATTGCAGCTAGCGTTCTTGGCACCATGCCTCACGGACACCCACTTTTGCTAGATTTTTAAGGTTTAGTTTTATATTTTTTAATTTTATGTTTTTTTTTGTATTTAAGTTATAGTTTAATAAAAGTTTGACAAATTCAAGAAACTTACAATTAAACGAATATTTACAGAATGTACAAAATACACAAGAAACAGTTGAGCTATCTGCAGACCGTTACAAACGATCTAGAGATAGCTCAACTCCAAATCAGTGCTAAGTTTGGTTTAAATATTTTTTTATTCATTCCTAGATGGAGCCAACGCTCGAAGACGAGACGCAGTACTCGATCCGCGATGAGAGCGGCATTCCTACTCCCACGCGCGTGTTCGTCTGCAAGTGGTGTGCGAAACCGTTCAAACGCAAGGATCACTACAAAATACATCTACACATACACACTGGGGTCAAGTCTTTCTTCTGCACGCACTGCGGGAAAGGTAACAAAATTTGAAATTGAAATAGTTCAAGTTGGTCCTCGGTGGCCGCCGTGAGGTCACTTCGGTTCCATCTGAAAACCAGCGTCACTCACTACGCTTGTAGTGGGTGGCATATAGCTGAAATGGAACCGGTTTTGGCTCACGCGCATAGGGACACGCGCACAGAAGGATTTCTGCTCCACTTACATATTTGTATTTACTCTTTGTTCTGTTTACTATTCTGTTTTCTTTCTTTTTGTGTTATGTACTCTGTTTGTGCTGTGTTTATGTGTGTTGTGTGTCCAAAATAAATGTATTTACTTTCTTTCTTTTCTAACAAAAACATATTACAAATGTAATAAATATTTTGGACAATCAACACAACACTACTCGAATCTAGCCCCAAATGAACCAGAGCTTGGACTATGGGATCCAGATAGCTAATAATGCTGATATAATAAGCCACCAATAGTTCTGTAAAATGAGACGTTCTGGGAATTTAAGAGAGTATTTATTAAATAAGTATGTAGGTAAGTGACCGAAAAATTTGGGAGCAATATGGCTGGTCTCGAGGATGGATGAAAGTCATGTGACTAGGAGAGAAGAGTATGGATGTGGATTGATAATATGAGGAGACGTAGACCAAAGAAAACTTAGATAAGAGAGGAGTGAATGCAGAGATGACGGCTGACAGAGGGGAATGGAGGAGGAAGACATGTTGTGCCCACCCCACATAAAGTGGGATAATGGCAGGAAGAGCAAGAAAGTAGGTAGGTAACGACAGGCGTTCGGAATGGTACCGAATTAAACTCTAGATGGCGTTTAACAACTTTTTCTAAAGTGATAGATGTGAAAAATTGAGTCATAAAAAATCAAAAACGGCAATCTGCACTTGGGGAGAATTTTGGCAATTCAATAAAAACATTTTATTATGTAGGCCGGCAACTATCAAAGATTGCCACATTTGAATCGTATGTTGATTTTGAACGACATATTGCCAAATTTGATACAGTTTGAAGAAAATTTGTTCCGTTATTTGAAATTCCCTGTATAAAGAATTTCAAATAACGAAACAAATGTTACCATACCAATAAGTATTTATTGTAAAGTTTTACAGATTTTCTTTGATATTATACGATTAAAATATTACTTTTAGGTTTCTACCGCAAAGACCACCTGCAGAAACACGTCCAAGTGCACACAGGGAAGCCGAAACCTAAGAAGCCTCTGCCCGGTCTCCTCTCGCTCGACATGATCACTAAGAAGCGAGACGTTATGCCGGAGATCACTATCACTGTAAGTACTCATTATCAGATTCAAATCGATGATTCAATTGTATCACAAGGATCATATTGAAACGTCTTAAAGCTATAGGTGATATCAGACAATTCATTTTTTGTTCATTTTTGCCTTTCATTCGGCACCTTTAATTCAATGAAACGTATGAACAGAGAATGAAATAATAGTGCCGAATGAATTCATTAATGGTTCATTCGGAATGCGAGTGAAAGATGTCGAATGAAAATATCCGACATCGTTGGATCAGTTCGTTGATGAATTCATTCGGCTCTATTATTTCATTCGGCGTTCACACGTTTAATTTCGAGTGAAAGGTGCCGAATGAAAGGCAAAAATGAACAAAAAATGAATCGTCTGATATCACCTTAAGCTAGTCTAGGTATTTTTTATACCCCTAGCTGATGGAACAAGCATATGTTTCGCCTGATGTTAAGTGGAATCTATTGCCTAAAACAAAGCATTGCCTCATAGGTCACGCACGTCAGGAACGTGCCCTATGATGCATTGCCTCATGTGCCAGATATTTCACCGGCAACCTTCAAACCGAAATGCTGCTTCACGGCAGAAATAGGCATGGTGGTCGTACTTCCCTGGTCAAGTCCTTCAAAAAAGCTCTTAAAAACACAAAAAGTTCTACTACTACAAAACTAAACTTATGTGTCAGTTCCACGCGACCAAGCCAGTAGAAGAAAAGTGTAAACTACGGCTTGGTTCCTACCGTTTCTCGAAATGAGAACTGAATGATAAAAAATTTCTCGCTACACTCGCTGCACAGTCACTTCACGTGACAGACACTTCTTCGACAAAGATCGACAAACTTCGCCAAAAGTCGGGAGACGAAGAAGGGTCTGGATAATTGTTCGAGTTGTGAACTCTGTCGGCATTCCCAGAGCAACAGCATTTTTTTTGTGCTATAGACATTACATATTCCTATTTTTCACATACTTTTCCTTTCCAGGCGCCATCAAGCTCCAAACTACGCGTGCCTCTTCAAATAAAAGTGCCCTACCAAGTCGTGATGTCTATGGACAATGGCGAACAAACAGCTGTCACCTACGACCCACAGTCATCACAGGGAATCGCGATATAGAGTATTGACATAGTAAATAATAACTATATACAGTACCAAATGAAATCAAAGAATCAATTTGAAACGTGAACATAAGTGACCAAGTTTCGAAGAACAGATAAGGAAGTTATTTTATTTATTTAAATTCACAAAACCAATTACAATCAAATATGCACCTAATAATCATAAACAATATGAATAGCAATATGAATTAATTACACTAATTATGGCATCTGTCCATTTCGGATAAATTTTGCCAGTGTCGAGTGTGGATTTATTATCTTCTTATTATATAAAAATGAATTACTGTTTGTCTCGCTAAAAACTCGAGAACGGCTGGATCGATTTGGCTGATTTTGGTCTTGAATGATTTGTGGAGGTCCAGAGAAGGTTTAAAAGGTTTTTCAACGGGAACGGTAACGGGGCGAGCGAAGCCGCGGGCGGCCGCTAGTTACATAAATAAAATAGTTTTTAATCAAATCAAGTTAGACAAGTCGGTCTTGAAAACAAATGATGGTCGTTTTTTTTTAAATAATACACTTTCATTCCAACTGCTACCACTTTGAGCTAAGACCTCAAGTAGTGTTGTTTAAAATACTACCGAAATTACACAACAGAACTCCAAATATCACCAGAAAAACAATTAAAATGAAAAAGCTATGTGACTTTCCAAAATGACAGAAAACGAATCTACATCTACGTTCGTAATCAAAACATGTGAATATGACATTATTGAGTGTTGCATGCGTAAAATTTAAATTTTCCCTTAAACTAGAAACAGCAACCAATATTAACTGTTATTGTTAGATTTATAATTATATCAACAGCAAACCGTAAACGCACCGCTTATACTAATTAACATTGTTATTAAAAATATCTAAATTATTTTCCTCTATATTAGCCATCTCGTTATAAAGACTTAATTTAATGACTTGGTTTCTAGTTTATACAGTTTGTATAAAATCTTGTATGAAATCTTGTACCCAGTGGTAAAGAGATGGCAGTTTCTAGATCTTGAAAAATGCTTTTAACTAAAGGAGATTAAATAATAAACTAGCTGCCTGTCCCGGCTTCGCACGGGTGGACATTTATTTTTTAAACACATAAATATAGCCTATGTTACTCAAGGTGAACCTACGTCCAGCAGTGGACTGATATCAATTGATGATGATGATGAAAGAACATTCTATAACGTTTAGGAGCACTATTTTCTAGAAAATTTTGTCCAAATCTAGAATTCAGAACCGTTTGCATGGGTATATTTGAGTATTCTAGATAATTCTGGATTACTAACGTTTGGATGCATTCCGGATGCTAACCGAATAATTTCAGTCTTCGAATTAAATTTGATCATTCCAGAACCTCAAAGACATTCTAGAGCGTTCTTTCCTCGACAAAGTCGAGAATTTTCTGAAAAATCCCTAAGCGATAGAAAGGGATATACATAAATATAAGTCCCTACGTGATAGAAAGGGATAGACATAGATTTCGAAACTTTTGCTCCTTATAAATTAATAACACCTAAATATTGAATATAAACTATCCTATCTTTTAAGTCCGACCATATTATAGGCAGTTGCAAAATTTTATCGAAATCCGTTCAGTAGTTTCGGAGTTTATCGCGTTCCAAATTGTGACACGAAAGATTTATATATATAAACTAGCTGCCTGTCCCGGCTTCGCACGGGTGGACATTTATTTTTTAAACACATAAATATAGCCTATGTTACTCAAGGTGAACCTACGTCCAGCAGTGGACTGATATCAATTGATGATGATGATGAAAGAACATTCTATAACGTTTAGGAGCACTATTTTCTAGAACATTTTGTCCAAATCTAGAATTCAGAACCGTTTGCATGGGTATATTTGATGATTATTCTAGATAATTCTGGATTACTAAGGTTTGGGTGGGAGCATTCCGGATGCTAACCGACTTTAAATTTGATTATTCCAGATCATTCTAGAGCGTCTATGTGCATTCTGTTCTCGTCAAAGTCGTGAAATTTCTGAAAAATCCCTAAGCGATAGAAAGGGATAGACATATATAAGTCCCTACGTGATAGAAAGGGATAGACATAGATTTCGAAACTTTTGCCCCTTATAAATTAATAACACTTAAATATTGAATATAAACTATCCTATCTTTTAAGTTGGACCATATTATAGACGGTTACAAAATTTTATCAAAATCCGTTCAGTAGTTTCGGAGTTTATCGCGTTCCAAATTAGGACAGGAATTTTTTATAGATATAGATAATGCGGACAATCCATTAGCCCCAAACTAAGCAGAGCTTGTACAGATAGCTGATATAATACATTTATATTTTTTTTGTAAATACATACTTAATCAAAACTCTAGATCTAAATCAAAGCTCTCACCAGCGCCAAAGGCAGAGCTACTACAAACTGAAATAATGCTTTTTTTTATCACAAACATAAAGTTTCTTAAAAACATATAGAGCAAAGCTGTAAAAAGCTAAACTAAAGCTGAACTTAGTAAATCACTAACACATTTTTTAGTTATGAAATTTTATTTGGATCATGATGATATTTTTATTGAACCCTAAAACGGAATTCACACCATTTACAATTGTACATTTTACCGTTTGCTGAAAACAGTATTTTTATTGATCTCAGTCAGAGTGATTAGATAATAAGTATAGATAGTGCAATTCACGAAGACGCGCCCCTCGCGGGGTGCGGGGAGTTTGCTCCGAGCGGCAGTCGCGAACCGTAGTCTATTCATTGTAGTGTGCGTGTGCACTCATAGGTAATTAGTGTGTACCGATAACACTCAAACATTGACGGAAGCTTGCACACATATACTATAAACGGTTAGGAGGAATAGTGGGGCGCGCCTTCGTAGATTGCACTATCTATACAGACTTTATATTGTATGATATTTACGAAATTCAGGAGATCTATAAGAGTAGTCATAACCGATATTTGTGGACTTAAACATCTTTTCATTTCGCTCAAACTCTTCAAATATTTGTTTATTTCCTTTTTCCTTTGTTTATTTTTTGTATTATTTGAAATAATACACAGAAATTGAAATTAGGGTTGAGCAAAAAAATATCTTTCCCGGTGCTTATCCACTGAAAACAACCAGAGCTAACAAATACAAACTCAAATCGCTTTAATTTTATTACAATTCTGTATAAACTCAAAGGAAAATTCTACTTGATTAGTTTGTAGTATTGAGTAAAACACTAATTAAGTAAAACAAACTATACAGTACAGCCACAAATATCTGTTGAAAGTTGTGACTACTGACTAAGGCCCGTATTCCGAAACAGCGCTTGAGTCTGAGTCGAGCCTCAAGCATAGATTTTTGACACTTTTCAATGGAGAACTGTCATAAAATCTATGCTTGAGGCTCGACTCAGACTCAAGCGCTGTTTCGGAATACGGTTCTAAGAGTTATTTTAAGTTAAGTGCCTGTTTCACGTTATGAGTAACACTATCTGTCAAATAAAAATATTACTGTATTTAGTTTGGACTCAAAACCAAGACGGAAATGTTGCTAAAACCTTTTGTTTTATACAATTGAAAGAATGAAAAAAAAAATATTAAAAAATTAAAACAGAAGAAAAAATCATATATTACCTATATCGATTGATACCAAATACTGGATAGCGTTACTTAAAAGTCTTGAAACAGTTATGCCTATGTATAGTATTTTAGGAATAATAAAATAATTATAATCATGTTCTATGATCCCACTGAGTGAATTGAAGTATTTAGACGCTCTTTTTCGATAAAATGGTTTTTGAGCATTTTCTATAATCGTGTTTGTATGTGTGGTCGAAACGACAAATACTTTAAGGAACCTATTTTAATTCTAAGGACTTGTGGAATAATTAAGATAACAATATTTTCTCTAGTAATTCAAATCCGCAAGCGTGAAGTACAGTCGGCTACATATCAGGCTACACATTTTTATACCCTGTATACTTTTCGCTACACATGAATTTAGCGTATTAATACGCTACATTAAATCTGTATGAGGGAAGTACTGAAAGCTAAATGAAAGCACAATTAATTAAAATCTATACATTTAATTCAAACGACACGTTACACGAATATGGGTCGCCGCATAGGACTGCCGAACCAGTATCAAAGGAACAGGGAGTTCTTATAAGTAATACACACACACATAGAAAATGCCATACCACTGCTTATTGGCAGCATTTTAACTCTATCAGTACAGTCAGCTACATATCAGGCTACACATTTTTATACCCATTACTACGCTACATTCATATGTGGCGAAACGTTTACAGTACGAAATGAAAACAAACAGCACTATCTCGCTTGATTCTTAGCGTGCCAATCACAGAACATAGTAGAACGGTCAGGTGGCAGGAAAAGTGTTGCATGTACGAGCATATACTCCACTCTCTTACAAAGCCTGTATTTTTTCGGATGTAGTTAAATAAAATATGTCTTTTTGCGCAATAATTGCTTTCCGACCTCAAGCGTAGTCAAGTGCGACATTTTTCTTAGAATCTTCATATTTAGTGATATTTTAAATATAACAGTAAAAATTTAAAACTGGCGATAGTGGTTCCCATACAAACGGCGCCTGATTACCTTTCTTCTGTATTCTGTGGTTCCAATTCAAATAGTTCAAACCGGGTAGTTTGATGAGTAGCCGTGTGTACATACTATCCTGATCATAATCTCATAAGTTTAATTATTCATAAGATAACTATGCTTCTCCTGTTCAATGTAAGGGTCCAAATCCTATCTTATATCATAATAATATAATATGTATAGTTATATCACAGAATATGTACATTTCGTATATTAAACCAGATGTAGATGTTTATTTCATAATTCGAAATTGTATATCAGTGGCTCCTTTTCATAGATTTTCATCATATTAGAAATTTTTGCGCACTTGTCCTTAAATTTTAAATGTCTCAATTGTAAGTATATGTGTATTGAAGTACGTATTGTAAGCAAGAGCTATATTGTGTAGGTAGAATTCTGATGAAGTGTAAATTTTTCATATAAAACTTTGTTATTTATCTAAAAGTAACGTGAAAAATCCCGAACTAACACTATGATCACATATTTTTCAATAATGAGTCTAAAAAAATTATTGAATTATGTACACAAGGATACGCATCAGACTATACACTGATAGCTCTTATATCCTTGCAGTAAGCGTCATTTTTCTTTGTTTTTACCTGAGGTATATCCTACTGTACACTGTACAGCATCCTAGAAAGAGGTAGCATTGGTTATGCGCCTAAGTTTCTTTCGGGTTTGAGATTTTGTAAATATTTCATCGCATAGTTTAATTATCTAGGTTTCGCATTATCGTGCCATGTGAACCAAAATGTGTAAGTATAGCAAAATACTAATTCGCATAACTAATAAGATATGCAGGTTTTTAAGTTTCATTAGTACAAGCTATCAATGTACCCAGGTACCTACATGTGTGTTAAAAAATCGTACCCTAAGATCTATCTTTCTATTTTTTTAGTTCTCGTCTTCTAAGACGAGAACTTCAGTTTTCTTACCGCGCTACCGCGGGAAGAGTGCTCGATTTTAGGGATTCCGTGTAGGTAATTGAGTAAGATACGAACGAAACGAACGTACGTATTGGTACTTGACCTGTGTCTACCAAAAAGGTTTACGTTGCAAGGGATTAATGTAAGGTTCCTCAATTTTCGTGTTTTAATGAAATATTGTGATTTTTGACAAGTGCAAGTCCATGTACGTAACAAAAAGTACAAATAAAAGTATTTTGCACATTACTTTGTGTTTTTTCTGGTATTATTTTCGCTTCTTTCTTTTAGTATCAAGAAAGTACGGGCTGCGAGCAGAGTCGAACCAGCATGTTTCTAGGAATAGATCGCTATTTGAAGAACCTACCCTACTAGGTTCATCTGAAATAGGCGAACCCAAAGCTCGTCCCGTGACTACACTGTATACGGCGCGGATTTCTGTTATTATTTTTTGAGGAGGTCCCAATTAATTGCTAGATGGCGTTGTACACATAACGACGAACAGCCCCACAGAATAATAATATCCTAGCAGAATGAATGAATGAACTGCTCTCTCGTCGTTAAGTTGGTGGCTACAGGGGGCAGGGTGTTTTGGCAGGCGTTGCCAACTAAGGTGAATACGGTAACTTACGAGTCGTCCATGCATTTTTCCATCTAGGGGCGATGAGAGTACAAATTATTACATCGATATAACAGTGGTTGGCTTTTATATTGGAATTTATTCATGCCATTGGTACGATAAAGGAGGCAGTTTGTTAAATGGCAACGTATAATGGCTAGGCCGTTAATTGAATAGGTGGGTAGGTACTAGTGCAACCAGTTGGCTGAAACATCAATGTTCAAAAATTGGTAGAATGCGTATTGAACCACGCACATGAAAGACTTCCGAAGTGACACTAAATAGTCGTAGGCTGTGATTGAGCACTAAACTTGGTAGTGGTAGCAGCCCCAATATCTTTGATTTTGATCTCAAGGATACGGATGGAGAATGAAAGATGAGGTGAGTTTTTAGATCTTAAATAGCCGCCAAATCCTGCAAAAAGGTGATAAGGAAGTCTCGTTTTGATCGGATTGGCCGAATGGGAGCTAAGCTTGCCGCATACCCCACGGGAAGTAAAGCTTTCTGGTCTCTGGCCAAATCGGTCGAAGCGAACTTCAGCCGTCCTTCACTTCCACCAATGTTGAAGCCAGATGGATCACTGGCTCACACCGCGATTGAGAAAGCAAATCTATTTGTTACTCAATTTGCGGAAAATTCACGTCTAGACACCACAGGCGAAACTCCACCTAGCCTTCCGCGATGCGAAGCATCGATGCCGGAAATCCGTATCCAGCAAAAGGAAGTGCTCAAAACGCTACGTGGTCTTGACGTGAATAAAGCTAGTGGACCTGATGGTATTCCAGCCATAGTGTTAAAAACCTGCGCACCTGAGTTGTCTCCAATACTTACACGGCTTTTCCGCCTATCTCTTGAAACTGGTATAGTCCCCAAGTCTTGGAAGCTAGCCAATGTGCAGCCTGTGCCCAAAAAAGGTAGTCGCGCCGACCCGTCAAACTACCGACCTATTTCGGTCACCTCCATACTTTGTAAATGTATGGAGCGTGTACTGAACGGTAAGCTCCTCGCATACCTTGAAGACAATGTCCTCCTCAGTGACCGCCAGTACGGATTCCGCCGAAACCGGTCTACTGGGGATCTTCTTGTGTATGCCACGCACCTCTGGAGTGAAGCCATAGAGAAATGCGGTGAAGCACTAGCGGTTTCACTTGACATTTCAAAGGCATTTGACAGGGTCTGGCATGCTAGCCTTATTGGCAAGCTTTCAGCATACGGACTTCCAGCCCAATTCTGTTCCTGGCTTGAAGACTTTCTGAGGGAACGATCCATTCGAGTAGTTATCGATGGCTGCTCGTCGGATCAATTGGCTATTAATGCCGGTGTACCTCAGGGGTCAGTACTATCTGCCACTCTGTTTTTGCTGCACATTAACGACCTGCTCATACCCGGTATCATGGGATATGCAGACGACAGCACAGTTGTGGAAAGATATACTTCCAATGCTCAGGCCAAACAGAATGTGGTTCAGCAAGAGAGAGAGGCAATGCTGCAGCGCTTGAATATGAAACTCAAATTGGTGTCTGACTGGGGTGACGCCAATTTGGTCAAATTCAATGCATCCAAAACGCAGGCTTGCCTGTTCTCAGCAAAGAAAAGTCAGTTTCCCCACGTTCCTGTTTTCCGAGATGTACCTATAGCGATACGGGATCACCTTGAGCTCCTTGGTGCTTCGCTTACGCCTGCTCTCAACTTTGGGTCGTATATCGAGTCTAGGGCTAAAACAGCCTCCATGAAGCTTGGCATCCTAAACAGGGTAAGGCGGTACTTCACACCAGGACAGCTGCTTAGCCTTTACAAAGCACAAGTCCGGTCTGGTATGGAGTACTGCTGTCACCTGTGGGACGGCTCTGCCAAACACCAGCTTGCTGCCTTAGACTCGATTGAGCGAAGAGCTTTTAGGCTGATAGGTGAGCAACACATGGCGCAGACTAAAATCCAGAGTCTGGCACATCGTCGCAAAGTTGCTTGCCTATCGATTTTCTATAGGTTACATTTTGGGGAATGTAGTGAGGAACTGCATGATCTTATACCACCATCTCCCTTCCACCATAGGACTAGCAGACGCACGGCTCAGTACCATCCATACCTGGTTAGCATACCACCCATTCGCACTAAGCGTTTTGGCTCCACCTTCATTATGCGAACCTCCAGGGAATGGAACTCATTGCCGGCGGCTGTTTTTCCTGACCACTACAATCTGGGCCTCTTCAAGGCAAGAGTGAATAGGTGTCTTCTAGACCATCCTGCTCCATCGTCGGCTACATCGTCACTTACCACCAGGTGAGATTGTAGCCAAAGGCTGGTCTATATCATGTAAAAAAAAAAAAAAAAAAAAGAAGAGTGCACTATGCCAACTACACTTCTAAACGGTGAAGGAAAACATTGTGAAGAAACCAGCATGGCATATCATAGAGCCGAAAAAATTCTAAAACATGTCAAGTTCAGGAAAGGAGCCTCTTTGAGGCGCATTTAAACCCTTTCACCACACTTGGTTTGAAAGAAACAATGTCACTGACACGATAAGAAGAACGAGGTTAAAATACGACCAAAAGTTGTGAATAGACGTAGAATTGAGGGCAAGCGTGAAACTTGATAAATATCAGGCAAAGGACTTATCACTAACGAAAAATACGATACGATAATTTAATGAGAATCTTTTGATGATATGCCTCTTGTTAGGGTTTGTTTATTTGAAGGCAGATTCATTTAGTTTCTCAATATTACTCGTTTATTTTGAAAGATTTTAATTGTATTTTGGCAATGATTTCAAGTTAAAAAGTAGTTTCGATTTATTTCTGTAAGATTTATTCTATGTGGCAAGTATTTTAAATCAAGTTTGTAAGTTTATTTGGTAAATAATTATTTTATGTTGGCAACGATTTTAAAATAAAACGTAGTCTCAGTTGTTTATGGTTTTGTAGGAGGTTTGTAGCCCCACGATTGGTTGAATGTTGTCATCGGTGGCGTTGGCCAATCACAGAGCGGAGTCTGCCTGTCAACTGGATGATTGTTGGCGAACTTTGGCTGTGATTGGTCAGCACTCAGAATGCACTTTTAACCAATCACGGAGTTCTTGAAAATGTGATTTTATCGACTGCCATTTTTATTCGAGCATTCTGTTATCGGCTGTTGAAGAAGTAACTATAAGAAAGTAAACTGTGAGAGTAATAAATTGTGCTACAACGTTTTGCTGTTCTTCATTTTCCACCAAGCCCTGATATAGTAGATAGGTCTACATATCAGAAGTGCTGGATCGAGACCGACTTTACAGTAAGTACACGCCCATTGTTAATATTTCTCGACGTAGTTTTTGAAGAATACCTAGCTGTTAGCTCATGTTAATCTTAGTGGAATAAGTTATAATTTCCACATCACATGGGGCACAGAGGATAGATTGTTTAAGAACAAAAATGGCTTAATTGAGTTTCATATCTTATGTAGAATATTTTAAGAAAATACAGTGGGTAGGAATAAGGAAGAAAAAGTTTTAAACCTTTTTACTGGCTGGCCTGGTAAAAGCAGATAATTCGTTTTCTTTGTCTTTTACAAAACTACCTTCGAATGACTTTAGATTTTAAAACATATTAACAAAAACTGTAATGAGAAATAGGATACACCTTTCTACTGGCAGACCTTAATAATTTATTAGATAACACATTACGCAAAATAATTTGGGTTCCATTGGATTTCTTTTGACTTACACAACTACCCTCAAATTATTTTTGATATGAATTTTGGTACCAAAAAGCTAGTAAGTAAGACAAATAAAACAAGAAGCTTCAATATTTTAGCTAGGTATCGAAGAACAAGTTTGAAATATGAGCTTTATTTGACTGAAAGATAATTCCTGGATTGAAAATATTTTATTTTTAACTACCCTCTAAATATGATTGCAGGAAGGTTTTGTATTTTTTCTAAATGTTTTTATTTTTCCGATTGCAACGCAACGCAATCTTTCAGAGCACTAACCGGGCATATGCCCGGCGTCTGGATTGCGACCGAGAGCGAGAAAGGGGACGTGAACGAGTCGAGTTGCTGGAGAGGGAGCTGCAGCGGGCACGCGATCGACTTCTCGTGCCTGAAGGATGTCTGCGCACACCATCGAGTCAAGTTAGCGAGGAAGGAGCTGTAACTGCTGTGACTTGGCGTGGGGACAGCTGCCCAGAGCCACGTGTCGACACTAGAGAACAAAGGTCACGCAGTCCTCTTTTATCTAATAAAAATTAGTAGATATGTTTAAATATTGGAGACAGTTTCTCCTCTCAGCCATCTAAAGACGCTCCACCGTTACAGAAGATAGATTAAAAACATATTCTTCCAAGCTTTAATCCATCTTCGAAGACTCAGCACGTTGATGTTTGGTTAAAGAAAGTAGAAGCGAAATAGACCCAAGTCCAAATTCATAATGTATGAAAGATGTTTGTGTGGATGGCGTAGATTTTAAAGCTTTTATCGATATTGGGAGTGGCATAACTAAAAAAATCAGTGGCACGCAGTTTTGGTTTGGCCCACAGTATAGTCGTCTGTAATGATAGGTTTTGGAAACGGTATACCTATTTATTTTACGGTGCAGTTCGCTTCATCTAGGTGTCAACGATGTTAGTGCCATTGTTATTTGCAAAGTTTTGAACGACGAATTGTTGGATAGCACGGTGTTTATAGATCAGTCATTTACAGAGAATTGCCACAACCTGATCTCTATAGCGAAGATATATTCTCCTTCGAAGTTGGGTTAGGTTAGTGGTGTTCTTCGGTTTATTGGTTAGGCCACTGTAAAAGCTCAAATTGAACATTCGCTCAAAAGCAGTATGCTGATTAAATAGCATCGTGGCAGAACCAAACAATAATCACATGGTGGTCTGAGGGTTATATCATGTAGAAAAAAGTCGTGTTCATGTAAGTAGTAGTAACGCCGTACTCTATTTGCTGTCAAATTAAAAAAACAATTGTATTTTACCAGGCAGATAAAGTAAATGTTGTCAGTGGAGTAGTTTAAGAGATGCAGCTCAATACAACGGCTACGATTATTCTTTTCTTTTATATAAGATCTTGGTTCGAATAGGTGACGGAAGTGTCGGAGCATGATTAGCGGCGACTTAAAGACTTGTTGAAAAAATATAATCATTGTTTTGCCTCTACCCTCAACTTAGACTCGGGGTGCACCAATAAAACTGAGATGCACATATAATTTCGTGAGATATGGTAGGGAAGATGTTAGATACCAGAGTAGTAAAGAAATCTTTGTCGGCGTACGCTAGTCCAAGTTTACTTGTTCAAGAAAGGATGGATCGATGCGGATGTGTGTTGACTATCATTATGCAGCGTATGTAGTGAACATTTCTTCAGAGATATTGAATCATAGATATGGACTTATACAATCATTTATTTGTTTTTTAGCATGCACCGTATAAGACACGAATGAATGAAAAAAGAAAACAATTATAAATAAGTATAAAATACGTAAATAATCACAAGGATAACACAGAAGGACATACATTAAAAACTAATAGAACTTATTTTACAGAAAAGATTTATAAGTTATGGCATGAGTTAAATTTAAATAAAATACGTTGAAATTCAGGTTGATAGATCCAGATTGACTGGCTTCTCAACTCAGTTGGTAGTAGCTCTGCCTTCTGAGCCGTAAGTCGTGGTTTCGATCCCCACCGAGAACAAATATTTGTGTGGTGAACACGTATTTGATCTCTGTCTGGGTGTTATATTGTATAATATGTATGTAGTTGCTATCTGGTTCCCATAGGTCCTAGCTCTGCGTAGATTGGGGCTAGATAGTGTTGTGTGGATTGTCTATAATATTAATTTATTTATTTATAGTGTTAGCCAGTTTTGGGGAATAGGACATCTCTATTCGGATCAAGCAAGAAGTTACGTCTCTAGTGGAAAAAAAGAAGAAGAGGAGAAGAAATATGGCGGGGTTACGAGTAGTTGTGCCTTTGGCCGTGTATTAAAGTTAAACAGTATTGTAGCTATAATCAATGAAGAGTTTTCTTCTTATTAGTTCATAAGTGGGATCTACCCATGCGTCTTAACGTTCGCATCGATAAAAAAAAAAAGTCATGTTCAAAAAGTTTGAAAAGTTTCGAATATGCTAATGAGGTGCATAATTATCGCAACGCAGAGCCTAATAATAACACACCCACACAGCACAGCTTCCAGCTAACTCCTGCTTTGAACAAAATACCAGAATACTAGAAGATGTCCAATATGAAGTTCCCAACGACAAGACAATTGAGGTTATACTTGTTTTGTTTGGAGTTGAAAGCAACTTGTGTTGAGATTTGAGAGCCAAGAGGATAATATTATATCTACTTCACGCATGGAACTAGCCGGTGGGTCGTAACTATGTTTATATGATTCCCAAATCTTTGTTCAAGGTCAAGTTTGTTATTCAAAACTTAAAAATGTTGAATGTTGGAGATTGCAATAAATATTCTTGTTGGATCTTTTGGTTGTAACCTGGAGTGCCTATCTTGATGACCAATATTTCCTATTTGCATTTGTGGGAAATATCCAATGACTTGAAAATGTGAATCTGTAATTAGCCATTATATTTCTTGGATAGAAAGAGGTGATCATGTATGGTGATAATTCAAGGAAGACTAGAAGTCTATTTATCTACAACCTTACTATGTGTTTCTTATGCTGTGTTGATCAACTACTTCCATATGGATTGATAAACTGATTGTTTGATCTATGTTCATTCTTACAAGATATCTTCACCGTTGTATACTGTGTTTGTGTTCATTTTAGGTTGCTGAATGCCTAATGTAATTTATTGAACTGAATTACAACAAATAACAAAGGCTAACAAGCAATAGTACTATTCATGGAGTTTGTAAGAGTCCAAATTATAAAAATGTCTGCGGTAAAGTGTTATTTTGTGGTAAGAGGATGACATGCATTTTTGGAATTATACTCCAGGTGTTGGTAAGTGACAGCACACATATTGCAAGGAGTTGTGACAGAAGTGCCTACCTGTTCAAAACAATTATGTGCTCTGAATATATTGAAGTTGGTCGGCAAAGCATTATTTTCTGGTAAGAGGATGATATGCATTTTTGGAATTATATTCCAAGTGTTGGTAAGTGACAGCATAAATATTGCAAGGAATTGTGACAGAAGTGCCTACCTGTTCAAAACAATTATGTGCTCTGAATATATTGAAGTTGGTCGGCAAAGCATTATTTTCTGGTAAGAGGATGATATGCATTTTTGGAATTATATTCCAAGTGTTGGTAAGTGACAGCATAAATATTGCAAGGAATTGTGACAGAAGTGCCTACCTGTTCAAAACAATTATGTGCTCTGAATATATTGAAGTTGGTCGGCAAAGCATTATTTTCTGGTAAGAGGATGATATGCATTTTTGGAATTATATTCCAAGTGTTGGTAAGTGACAGCATAAATAATGCAAGGAATTGTGACAGAAGTGCCTACCTGTTCAAAACAATTATGTGCTCTGAATATATTGAAGTTGTACGGCTAAGTATAACTAATGTTTGTTTTGGTACTGGCACTAATTATGTGAGGCTGATAACAATATCATTTCTCCATACTATATGTCTTAAAATCACCATCATCAGCCTGAAGAAGTCCAGTGCTGGACATAGTTTGTAAATGTCTTTAGTACCTATGTCTGTTTGAGAACTTGTCTCCGGCTACAGGTTTTTTCTAGATTCAATGAGCGAATGGAATGACCAAATAAAATGTTCAAACAGTGTCTGCTGAGATGATATGAGATGTGATAATAACAATCATTATTGTGTTACTTATTTAATCTAGTGGAGTTGAGTAAGTATTCCTTGTAAGGTTTTGTGCCAAAATGAATGTAAAAATCAAGATTTACTTTTTAACAAACCAAGGGCCATAATAACAGGGGTGTTCCTAGCACCACAAGTACCAGTTGGTAATGTGAATGTTTATAATGGTCAGACTCATGATGGGCACTGGTGGTGGAAACCTTTCAACAACTTAACCTTCTTAATATCCATCCAATGAGTATTAAAGGAGCTCACAGCGCTCAATGTTTACTGCTTAAAAGGGATGCCTACGGGGCTTAACATCTGGTGAATGCGTGCGACTATCCGCCGCTTGGAGGGCGCATGCGGCGCTCCGCTGCTTGGTGAGCGCGTGCGGCGCTCCGCCGCTGGTGAGCGCGTGCGACTCTCCGCTGCTTGGAGGGCGCATGCGGCGCTCCGCTGCTTGGTGAGCGCGTGCGGCGCTCCGCCGCTGGTGAACGCGTGCGACTCCGCCGCTTGGAGGGCGCATGCGGCGCTCCGCTGCTTGGTGAGCGCGTGCGGCGCTCCGCCGCTGGTGAGCGCGTGCGACTCTCCGCTGCTTGGAGGGCGCATGCGGCGCTCCGCTGCTTGGTGAGCGCGTGCGGCGCTCCGCCGCTGGTGAACGCGTGCGACTCTCCGCCGCTTGGAGGGCGCATGCGGCGCTCCGCTGCTTGGTGAGCGCGTGCGGCGCTCCGCCGCTGGTGAGCGCGTGCGACTCTCCGCTGCTTGGAGGGCGCATGCGGCGCTCCGCTGCTTGGTGAGCGCGTGCGGCGCTCCGCCGCTGGTGAACGCGTGCGACTCTCCGCCGCTTGGAGGGCGCATGCGGCGCTCCGCTGCTTGGTGAGCGCGTGCGGCGCTCCGCCGCTGGTGAGCGCGTGTGACTCTCCGCTGCTTGGAGGGCGCATGCGGCGCTCCGCTGCTTGGTGAGCGCGTGCGGCGCTCCGCCGTTGGTGAACGCGTGCGACTCTCCGCCGCTTGGAGGGCGCATGCGGCGCTCCGCTGCTTGGATGGCGCGTGCGTCGCTCCGCCGCTGGTGAACGCGTGGGACTCTCCGCTGCTTGGTGAGCGCGTGCGGCGCTTTGCCGCTTGGTAAGCGCGTGTGGCGCTTGTGAGTGAGGAGCTTTACATCTGAAGACTTCGACACGTAACGTCTTAAATGCCTGCGTGATTCGGATCAGATGCTTGTGTAGCCCGGATCAAATGCCTGTGTGGTTGACGTTCTGATAACTCCAATACACACAATATCAGATGCCTGTGTGACCCGGATCAGATGCTTGTGTAGCCCGGATCAAATTCCTGTGTGGTTGACGTTCTGATAACTCCAATACAAACAATATCAGATGCCTGTGTGACCCGGATCAGATGCTTGTGTAGCCCGGATCAAATTCCTGTGTGGTTGACGTTCTGATAACTCCAATACAAACAATATCAGATGCCTGTGTGACCCGGATCAGATGCTTGTGTAGCCCGGATCAAATTCCTGTGTGGTTGACGTTCTGATAACTTCTATACAAACAATATCAGATGCCTGTGTGACCCGGATCAGATGCTTGTGAAGCCCGGATCAAATTCCTGTGTGGTTGACGTTCTGATAACTCCAATACAAACAATATCAGATGCCTGTGTGACCCGGATCAGATGCTTGTGTAGCCCGGATCAAATTCCTGTGTGGTTGACGTTCTGATAACTCCAATACAAACAATATCAGATGCCTGTGTGACCCGGATCAGATGCTTGTGTAGCCCGGATCAAATTCCTGTGTGGTTGACGTTCTGATAACTTCTATACAAACAATATCAGATGCCTGTGTGACCCGGATCAGATGCTTGTGAAGCCCGGATCAAATTCCTGTGTGGTTGACGTTCTGATAACTCCAATACAAACAATATCAGATGCCGTAACGGTGGGGCGTAACGTTTAATGCCGCATGAAAAGCGTGATAACTAATGCCGTAAGAGAGAATAACGTTTAATGTCGTGGGAAACGCAATACCTGGTGCCGTAAGGGGCGTAATATTAAATGCCGTAGTGGTGTCATGTTAAATGCCCTATGTAGTGGGCCTAAAGTTGAATGGCGTAGCAGGCTTAATGTCTGATTTTTAAAGAGTCTAATAACTGATGCCGCGGGAAGAGGCCTAATATTTGACGCCTCCCGGGCGTCCCGAGATTGTGATTATTAAAACAATTCAAATTCAACAGCATACTGCGACATGGATGTTCAGGACTGGAACGGGTACGCCGTTCTGAGGATCGCAGCGACGTGGCGATAGCAGCAGGATGTACGCGGTGCACGCGCCTTCCATGGAGTCCAGCGAGGGCGCTGGAGGTGTCAGGAAAGCCGAACTGTTAGCCAGTTTTGGGGAATAGGACATCTCTATTCGGATCAAGCAAGAAGTTACGTCTCTAGTGGAAAAAAAGAAGAAGAGGAGAAGAAATATGGCGGGGTTACGAGTAGTTGTGCCTTTGGCCGTGTATTAAAGTTAAACAGTATTGTAGCTATAATCAATGAAGAGTTTTCTTCTTATTAATAGATAGGCCAATTTTAGTGGTTGACTTTGCAGGAGCTCAAAGCCAAGAAAAAAAAATAATTTATTCAGTAGTATCACTAGGATCACTTTGAAAAATATTAAAGGTAGGCGAGTCTCGCTTGTTCCATTGAGTACAGAGCTGGTTCCAAAATGAGTCACGTCGATGCTTTGCAAAAGAACCCCATTGTTGCAGAAGATGTTCTCGTGCAGCAGTTTCCTGCAATAAGGTCTGAAGATGATTGGTTGCACACCCTACAATTTGGGTGATTCAGGATTGTGTAGGATCAAAATATCTTGAGCAGCGATTTAGGTAACAGAGTCCTAAATACGAAAATGGTTTCTTTAGAGGTCTGTTTTTTGAAAGAGCGACATAGGTTGGTACCGCTGCAATCGCTGTATCCTTGCATTTTAAGTCTGTAATAAATATCTTCGAATATATTCACTTAGATTACATGCTGTAAAGAACCAAATTTGATCTATATAAAATGCAAAATGAAAGTATGTACTAATTTGGATAAGAATTCATGCTGTATTGCTGAAAACCGTATCCTCAATAAGTTATTATTTTTCGTAAAAGCAAAAGATAACAAAATAGTTATTGCAGGTTTTTCCTTAGAAATACACATGTAGTACATTATTTTGATCTATCTCGTAGGGTTCACAACCAGCGCTTGCTAAGGATGAAAATATGTTTACTTAAGACACTACATTAGACATCTCTAGAATTATCAGTGTTTCTCTAACTTATGCTTTATATGTACATGTAATCCTTCCTCCTGAATTTATGTAAGCTTTATTTAGGTTTTAGATCTATTATACTCTAAAAACCGCATTAAAATCCGTTGCATAGTTTTAAAGATTTGAAGCACACATAGAGACAGAGCAGGCGAGTTTGTCTTATACTATGTACTGAAGGATCATAAGCTGTTTCGTTGTCTAGGCAGGGAGAAAGAATGGGGTAGTCACTTGGTTAAGGTCCAGTGGCGATTAAAATAAATAACACTATTCAGATGACCACCGGAGCAACTTCCTCTGAAGTATAATTTGATGCCGTTATAAACGTAGGGTCCCATTCTGAACGAAATCGATGAGGAAAACTCGCGAATGTAGTGATTGTACCGTCATACACAACGAAGTGAAAGAAAGCAGGCAAAGCAGATAGAAAGATATGATAGGAAAATAGATCGATGGATAAATAAATAATAATAATAAAAATACCATTTATTTCCTTAACAACTAATTTACAATGACTAATAAAAACATTTTAGTAATGATATCACTTTACTTATATTTATACTTTTGCTTCGTTCTTATTCGTTAGGTTAGAAACCCTTCTACGGGTAAAGGCCTCGTCCAGTTTATGCCATTTATCTCTGTCCATGGCCTTAGACATCCATTGCTTTCCTGCTGTTTCGATTAGTTCGTCTTGTCCAGCGTTTTCTAGCCCAACCTGCTCAGATTCAGATTCAGATTCAGATTATATTTATTGCTTGAAATACACTCGTCTCTTGCCACTTGGTCTCGTCCATCGTGTTGCCTGTATGATCGTCCTTGTATCCGGCTATGTGTCCGGCACATTTCCATTTCAATTTTAATGCGTGGTTAAGAGTGTCAGATACTTATGTTTTTCTCTTATAAGGTCGCTTCTGATTTTGTGATTTTTGAGACACTCCTTTCCATTGCCCCCTGGCATGTGGTTAACTTTGATTTTATTACTGTGGTGTAGTTCCAGGTTTGACATCCATAAGTTAACGTTGGCAGAATACATGTGTCAAGCACTCGCACACATGTGAGAGGTCGCTTATCAGAGTTTTCATCAAATCGATGGATGTATGATAGATATTATGATGGATATATGATAGATATATGATAGATATAATATAATAGATATATGATAGATATATATGATATAAATATATGATAGATATAAAGATAGATATATGATAAGATATATGATAAATGTATGATACGATAAAGATATGATTTAAGATAAGATTATGTTGGTAGGAAGACGTGAACATGAACAGGGAACATAAGTAAAAAATAACCAATACTTGTCTCAATAATTACGGGCAGAGTAAGAAACTTATGTACAACCTAGCGGGTAAGCAAAGTTTTAGAAAAGGATCTCTATGCAGTGGCTTTTGCTCCAGGGTTGCGCACAAAATAAGCACGCAACCGTCGTCACAGCTGATCGTATGAGGCCTTGGATACACATTGCTTCTTTAGAAGTAAATGAGAACGAGTCTGTTGCGAGCACTGCCAATAGCGATATCAGCGACTATCTATTAATGTTTTATTGAGCTTTTATTTGCTTTAATTTTATTCATGTTTAACTACAAACCACCCGTTTTCGTTGTTTCAGGACGCGATCGAATCGATCGTTCGTGTTCTGAGAGCCGCTGTAAGCACAAGTAATCGATCGTCTTGTGAGCTTCAGCCAGACGAATCGATCGTCTCTCTACTCGATAATTCGATGATCAAGACACTTGACTTAATCGATCGGTCAGTGTCTGATCTCCCAACGACACGTCACAGGTAATCGATCGTCCTGTGGGTGTCAGCTAGACGAATCGATCGTCTTTATCTTAGTTCGATGGTCTTACTGTTTTGAATCGATCAAATCAGATAAGACAGGGTTTATGCCACGGATCAGACGCGTTCGAATCGATCGTTCGTGTTCTGAGACCGGCTGTAAGCACAAGTAATCGATCGTCTTGTGAGCTTCAGCCAGACGAATCGATCGTCTCTCTACTCGATAGTTCGATGATCAAGACACTTGACTTAATCGATCGGTCAGTGTCTGATCTCCCAACGACACGTCACAGGTAATCGATCGTCCTGTGGGTGTCAGCTAGACGAATCGATCGTCTTTATCTTAGTTCGATGGTCTTACTGTTTTGAATCGATCAAATCAGATAAGACAGGGTTTAATAGTTCGTTTAAGTCGATACAGGTAATCGATCGTCCTGTTTGTGTCTGTGAAAAGTACTTATCGATATTGTTATAATTTGTTATTCCTCTGAGCAATGTAAAACTGAATTTATCATTCCCAATTGTCACTGTTTGTGCAATTTTATAGATAATTGAATTGTTTAGTATATTTTGTACATTGTAGTTAGTTCTGTCAGAGTTGTGACCAACGCAACGAGAATCTCGTAAGCTCTTATTTGTTTTTATTGATCATAATTATTGTAAATTTACTGTTACCTTACAATTATTTCACACGCATGTATAGGTAAAATTGTTCGTATTGTTATTTATTTAGCACCAAAATGCTATGCTAATATTAATAATGTATACTTACTTAATTTATTATATTTATAAATTTCTTGAGTAATTTGAACAGACTGGTAGAAGATATATTGCAGTAATTTAAGTTATTAATAGTTACGAACTTATGAGAAATTTTTGTTTTGTTGGCTTATCAATTCATTGTAATGTATCCACAAATTTTTTTTTTTCTCTTTATATTAATGTTAATTACTAAATACTCCGATTGTTAGGGTTTCCACCTGGTACCGTGTGCGGGGACGCTCACGTTGGCAGGACGGTCGATTGTTAGGGTTTGTTTATTTGAAGGCAGATTCATTTAGTTTCTCAATATTACTCGTTTATTTTGAAAGATTTTAATTGTATTTTGGCAATGATTTCAAGTTAAAAAGTAGTTTCGATTTATTTCTGTAAGATTTATTCTATGTGGCAAGTATTTTAAATCAAGTTTGTAAGTTTATTTGGTAAATAATTATTTTATGTTGGCAACGATTTTAAAATAAAACGTAGTCTCAGTTGTTTATGGTTTTGTAGGAGGTTTGTAGCCCCACGATTGGTTGAATGTTGTCATCGGTGGCGTTGGCCAATCACAGAGCGGAGTCTGCCTGTCAACTGGATGATTGTTGGCGAACTTTGGCTGTGATTGGTCAGCACTCAGAATGCACTTTTAACCAATCACGGAGTTCTTGAAAATGTGATTTTATCGACTGCCATTTTTATTCGAGCATTCTGTTATCGGCTGTTGAAGAAGTAACTATAAGAAAGTAAACTGTGAGAGTAATAAATTGTGCTACAACGTTTTGCTGTTCTTCATTTTCCACCAAGCCCTGATATAGTAGATAGGTCTACACTCTTTTAAACTTTAGAGTTGGCAGCATTGATCTAAGGCCTAAGCACGTTCGTTCGTTTTGTTTTTGACATTTTGTTACGACATGAATGAGCTGAGAACTGAGCTGTCAAACAAAACAACAGACAAATAAACAAAACCGGCGCTCTTATATTTACGCAATATTCATCACGGCATGTTTAGCAAAACTTTTTTTAAATTTTTGATTGTACTTTCTGGGTTAAAGGTTTCTGTAATATTCCACTATCTTTCTTCATCTTCTTTCTTTGTAAGTTTAATTACGTTTAATCTCACTGCATTTATCTATCATCGAATTTTAATTAAAGCTTTCATCATTTTATAATAATAAGTTGATGATACACACTAGCAAACATTTTTTTTACGGAAGTCAAATCTTCTCCTACCTTGGCATCTACCGGATGCAATTAGGTAAAAAAATAAAAAATGGGCGGTTCTTACGACAGGGATAGGGTGATGATGATGTTAGATTTCGTGACTCTAAGATATTTTCGAATTACAGATACGCTAGTAGTTACTATGATGACACGGTAACGTCACAGAATAGATAATAGTTAGTATCAAGCATCTTACGGCGTTTTTCGTGACTGTACTATACATACCTATTATAGATTTTATGAACTAGCGGCCGCCCGCGGCAGGCTTTGCCCGCTTAGCAGTGGTCATTGCTAACATCCATCCTGTGGAATGTTTGTTTTATTTACCTACATGATTTTGTAGATCTACTGCATAATTAGTTAGGTATTATGAATAAGGTAGGCAAGGCACTGAGGGCTGGTTTCCGCAAGGCTTCTAGTGGGCCCTTTTTGCGTGGCGCTTGACACCAACGTGTTGCTCGAACTTTCACGCCGGTTTCCTCACGATGTTTTACTGGCATAGTGCACACACATTTTTCTACAGAAAAACTACTTGGTACACGACTGGATTTGAACCCACGACCTTAGGCGGATCGGACGGCGGGTCCGCTACGTCTAGACCACCAGTGCTCTCTGCCAACGAGCTTACCTGATGGTGGATTCAGAGGAGCTGGTAATTATAAATTGTACAGATTTGTATTTTTGTAATGAGTAAACTCAAAAACTACTGGACTGATAAATTTATTCTGCCACTATAATGCTGAATTATCCCTGAATAACATTATACCTAGTTCAATCAAATTAAACCTACAGGATATGAGTCTCTTTCACCAATAACTCTGCATCTGTACTGTAGTTTATAAACTACTGAGTAGTTCAACAGGTGGTACAAATGAAATGAAATGAAATATATTTATTTGCAAGAAGTATGGTACAATTATTAGATCCCAGCTTCCTCATCCCCTTTTTGAAGGCGAAGTAGCATTTAATCTGAGTGAGGACCATTTTGGCTCATAAACAAATACTTATAAGTATACCTAATTGGATACTGTCGGCACCCTTTTCAGCAATAGAACTAGGATTATGTGTGTACCTATTTCTTTCTGTGTTTCTGTACCTATGTGTTCTATGTTTTATTTTCTCTTATGATTTCTTGTGTAGCGGTACCTTTACTCAACATTCTTCTCTTTCTGTGGTTTTATTTTCTTTAGTTGTGTTTTTTGAGCCAAATAAAAAAATTAATAACAATAATCAATTCAGAATAATAATTCTTAAAGAAAATGGAATATAATTTATATGAAATCTTTAACGCTATAAAAACATTGATACAACATTGTAGATATCTTTAGTAGGTAGTTACTTCATCACACACATTTATCTAGTTACTTCATTCACAATCTGACTTCACACACTTTTGGCAGGGTTTTAAACACACATCATGCTTAGGAGTTGCATAGGAGCGGTTGGTTCCCACCGCTGCTGGAGGCGTTGGAGTCGTCTGTGTTGTAGGAAATGGTAAATACTCTTCAAATGATAATAATAAGAAAGATCATTAATTACTGATGCTGTTCCAGCCATCGCATTTCTGTCCTATTTAATGGCCGATCTTATTTTCACGAAAAAAGAAGAAGCAGATTTCTATGGTTTATGTGTGCGTATACGTATGTATATCTACATTTGTGTGCGTAAATCTTATATTTCAACTGTCAAATCTGACATCTCAACTGTCAAATGTCAAGAGGTCAATGTCATGCTTGCTTCTGCTTGCTACTGTTCTATAATTCTTGCTAGGCTATTTCGAGATGCGAGCTACTATTTACGAAATAAAATCCACCGGAATAATAAATAGGACAGAAATGCGATGGCTGCAACAGCATCGGTAATTAATGATCTGTCTTATTATTATCATCTGAAGAGTATTTACCATTTCCTACAGCACAGACGACTCCAATGCCTCCAGCAGCGTTGGGAACCAACCGCTCCTAAGCAACTCCTACGCAATAGAACTGGGCAGTCACCACTAATGAGAAGAACTTTTAATTCTTCAGGGCTGGACACTTCTGCCACATGCCAGACACCTCGTGGGCTTTAATCTTCAGTGGGCTGAAGATGTGTGTCAAACTTAGCGCTAGAAAGTGGTAGACCAGACTTTAGTGGGTTTGTGATGTGTGTTTAAAACCCTGCCAAAAGTGTGTGAAGTCAGATTGTGAATGAAGTATAATTAGGTAGATGTGCGTGATGAAGTAACTACCTACTAAAGATATCTTCAATGTTGTATCAATGTTTTCATAGCGTTAAAGATTTCATATAAATTATTTTCTATTTTCTTTATGAATTATTATTCTGAATTGATTATTGTTATTATTCTGACACACTGATTAATTTTAATTAAACTTATATTTTCTACTTTTTGTTTGAATTTTGTATATTGTTCTCCGACAAAGTATGTGAGCCGCTTTTTTACATACCCTATGATCTAATAGTTGTACCATACTTCTTGCAAATAAATATATTTCATTTCCTTTGTCTTGTACCACCCACCAGTCGAACTACTCAGTAGTTACTGAACTGCAAATGCAGAGTTATTGGTGAAAGAGACTCATTTCCTGTAGGTTTCATTTGCTCGAACTAGGTATAATGTAACTATGTTATTCGGGGATTATTCAGCATTATAGTGGCAAAAGAAGTTTATCAGTCCAGTAGTTTTTGAGTTTATTCGTTACAAAAATAAATAAATTTAAATAAATTTATTTATTGGTGAACTTGTACAGGCGCATAAAATACAAATCTGTACAATTTATAATAATGATGATGATCCACAGTAGCCCAAACAAGAGATGAATGGAGAGAAGGGAGGGAGGCCTTTGCTCTGCAGTGGGACGCAACAGGCTTTTAATAATAATAATAATGATGATGATAAGTTACCTACCTAAGTACCTATAAGTACATACCTACCTATTTGCTGAGAAGTCCCATTTTCCCACAGAACGCCTACCTACATAATATATGATTATAATGATTACCAGCTCCTCTGAATCCACCATCAGGTAAGCTCGTTGGCAGAGAGCACTGGTGGTCTAGACGTAGTGGACCCGCCGTCCGATCCGCATAAGGTCGTGGGTTTAAATCCAGTCGTGTACCAAATAGTTTTTCTGTAGAAAAATGTGTGTGCACTATGCCAGTAAAACATCGTGAGGAAACCGGCGTGACAGTTCGAGCAACACGTTGGTGTCAAGCGCCACGCAAAAAGGGCCAACTAGAAGCCTTGCGGAAACCAGCCCTCAGTGCCTTGCCTACCTTATTCATAATACCTAACTAAATGCAGTAGATCTACAAAATCATGCAGGTAAATAAAACAAACATTCCACAGGATGGATGTTAGCAATGACCACTACTAAGCGGGCAAAGCCTGCCGCGGGCGGCCGCTAGTTCATAAAATCTATACTAGGTACGTATGTATAGTACAGTCACGAAAAACGCCGTAAGATGCTTGATACTAACTATTATCTATTCTGTGACGTTACCGTGTCATCATAGTAACTACTAGCGTATCTGTAATTCGAAAATATCTTAGAGTCACGAAATCTAACATCATCATCACCCTATCCCTGTCGTAAGAACCACCCATTTTTTATTTTTTTACATAATTGCATCCGGTAGAAGCCAAGATATGAGAAGTTTTGAGTTCCGTAAAAAAAATGTTTGCTAAATGTTTGCTAGTGTGTATCATCAACTTATTATTATAAAATGATGAAAGCTTTAGTTAAAATTCGATGATAGATAAATGCAGTGAGATTAAACGTAATTAAGCTTACAAAGAAAGAATAAAGAAAGATAGTGGAATATTACAGAAAACTTTAACCCAGAAAGTACAATCAAAAATTAAAAAAAAGTTTTGATAAACATGCCGTGGTGAATATTGCGTAAATATAAGAGCGCCGCTATTTAATATTCCGGATGATTTTAGTAGCTCGTATCTCGAAATAGCCTAGCAAGAATTATAGAACAGTAGCAAGCAGAAGCAAGCATGACATTGACCTCTTGACATTTGACAGTTGAGATGTCAGTTTTGACAGTTGAAATATAAGATTTACGCACACAAATGTAGATATACATACTTATACGCACACATAAACCATAGAAATCTGCTTCTTCTTTTTTCGTGAAAATAAGATCGGCCAAACAAAACATAGAACACTGTGATAATAGTGTAGTTTAAACGCAAATGCAAATATTACGTACACCTCGTATTTAAAAAAATTACGCGTTATGTTTATTATTTCGTGATTGGCAAATCAATTCATGTTCAACTAAAAGTATCAAAAAGTAAGTAATAAATAAAAAAAAAGAACGCTTCGCGGTTATAACTTAAACCAGGATATTTGTGTTTCTTGCTAAAGACCCCATGAAGATGGCAAGATCGTCATTTGAGTTGAAAATCCTGGCACATGAGTCTAATAAACTGTTACCTCAGCAGATGCAGGCTCAAGAAATCGGAACTTGAAGTTTGAAAAGTTGGATATGAAAACGTAACTACCCACAACCGTTACCTAAAAAATTGTGGTAACAGTCAGGCTTCCAAAGCGAGGCGCAGGTACCAACTGTATTAATATTATAAATTTAACATGTCTATTCAAAAAGATTACACTTATGAGGCTGCTTATACATTGCCAACCACTGAACCTGCATCTTGGGACACGATTGCGTATGGGAGTGCACCAAACCCCTACGACTCCTCAGTTCAAATAACATCTCCTGGAAACTCTGCTGCTCCCTTGGATGCATCAAGCTCTGTTACCCTTCAACCTACATTGAATTCGTCCATACCCACTGTTAACAATGTTGCTGTCGGCCCTCCTGAACCTACTTGGTCAATAGCTTCTACTATAACGCAGAAGAAAAAGAGAAAGAAACACAGACACGCCAAAGCAGCGATGCAGGCACCAATGCAGGCAAGAGAAACAGATGAAAAAGTTTCTGGCAAAGGACAATGCTT
Source organism: Thera britannica (assembly GCA_939531255.2). Taxonomy (NCBI): domain Eukaryota; kingdom Metazoa; phylum Arthropoda; class Insecta; order Lepidoptera; family Geometridae; genus Thera; species Thera britannica. The sequence continues at coordinate 2,816,144 of OW618037.2, forward strand.
CTCACCCGAAGTAAACTTCTCAAACCAAGTAGTCTCAACTGAAGGTAGTACTGAACAGGACCAGTTGCAAACTATGCCAACGATGAGCGAAGGCAATCAACCCTTCCACAAATTAAAACCAAGGGGCAAACGGGCGGGCAGATTAGTTGCAAAACGTCAAACAACCACAACTATCCATTTGATCCCTACAAAAAGATCATCGGACAGCACAATTGAGCCACCTCACTTAGAGAAGCGTGCGAGGATGGAATCTAGTCAATCAAGGGAAAGCTATGCTGCGGCGTTCAAAGCCAATGCGCTATGCGTTGCTATAATGACTGAACCCTATAGCGAACTCACTGTAAAACAAGGCAATGATATCCTAACATGCCTTGAAAACAAACTGATGGATGATTTGCTAAACCCCTTGACTGCTGCTCACATGGCCAACGTCGGGTTTCGAGGCAAAGCACATTTTAGTGAGGCTGTCCTTAAGATGTGGTGCGAGGACGACATAGCACTACAGTGGCTTCGCAATGCCGTAGAGAACACTCCCTCACCGATTGCTAGATCAAAGCTAGTGGTCCGACCCCAAAGCGAGATCCAGCGACGAATCCTTTGTAAGCTCTATGTCCCTGATACCACGTTGGACCTTAACTCTGTGCGCCTGGTCCTCACCGCTCAAAACCGTAAAACTCTCGACATCGGTTCCTGGACAATAGTCAAATCGGAGTACCAAAACGGATCAAAAACACCTGGAATCTTCTTGCTCCTCCGTATACCTGAGCCTGAGGTTGACAAACTGAAACAACAAGAACGGCGCATCCATTGGATGCTCGGTAACATCTACGTCCGGATTCTGGGAGAGGAGTTCAGATCATACAGAAGTTTTCCAACCCCCGCTCTTCCCGCTCCCACCCCTGCGGTTCCAGAACCGACCACTCCAGCACCAGAGATTGAGACTAAGGTGGTAGATACAATTGACTTGGTGGAAATTAAGGTTGAGATTGATGATGAGCAAGATCAGCAATAGCAGTCTTAAGTCCTTTTTTTAGGCTTAGGCGTTTGTCAAACACAGTTGAGTCTGATTAGCGTTAATTATTTTATGTTAAGTTCTAAAATGATAGTGATTTCGATCATTTGAGCTTTCTATAGTTATCAATTGTCTAGAATTGTAGATTGTTGTACAGCCTAAAATGCCTTGTTATTTTGAAAAACATTGCAAATACCTACTTTTCCTTTTTTTTGTATTTGTGTTCCAGACTTGTATTACTAATAAGTATTTTTTGTTTTTATTGTTACTTGAAGGCGGACTGGTTTCCGCAAGTAGGCCCCAGGCAGGGGCCCTTTTTGCATGACGGGTCCCCTATGTTTTTGTTGTTAAGTTCTAAGTTTAAGTTACCTATCTTATCTGGTTGATTCCGCACTTGTCTATGAATGTAATTGTAACTACCAAGTGTGGTCTATATATATTGTTTATAAGTTTGGTATTTATACCTACCTGTCATCCATCCATTGGTTTATACTAGCTTAGTTTATGAAATAAACGTATATTTTTCAAAGTAATGACAGTTCTATTAATAACTTAATTATAGTGCTTATGACCCTCAGGAAATGATAAGTTTCAAATGTAAATGTATTAAAATAAAGTTATGCCTAACCTACCCGAGGTTAGTAAGCATATTAGGTACTCATAAACCTTACAAAACTTTTGGTCTAGAATAAAATTACAACTTCGTGCTTTTGCTTGGTTACAATACAATAGTAAAAACTATATTAATACAGAAATAAAAAATAATTTCGATTGATTAGGATTATTTTATTTGATGTAAATTATGGTTACAGTTTTTGGAGTAGGTAAACTAGATAAAAAGAATAATTTTTTTTATATCTATGGTTTGAGCTTGTAAAAGTATGCGTATGTAATTATTACATTAAATATACCTAGTATCTACATAGACAATACATATTTGGGTTTTTCACAGGATTTTTTTTAGCCAAATCATAACTAGGTTGTTGGTACAGGCGGCGACACTAAAATGTATACAATACGCTATAGTAGTAGTAGAAGCTCTTTGTGAGGGGCTCATCCGGGGAAGTACTACCTCCATGCCTATTTCCTGCCGTGAAGCAGCATCGCTGTGTTAAGGGATGCCGGTGAAATTACTGACACCTGAGGATAAGATCACCACGCTGCTGGTTCGAAAGAACCAGGACGCGACAAGAAGAAGATTGCAATAGCACCTCAAACATCAGTTAATAAGGATTCTTGTTTTTCAAGGATTGGCTTTGAACAATTTGATTGCAATTCTCCAACGACTACTTAACCCATGATTCAACTAAATAAATTATATCATTTAATTTTTAAATTAAATTAAATAATTTGAATTGTATACATTCTAGAGCAGCTGGCTGTACCTATAAACAAATACCTACACTATTGTGGAAGCGTATTTGTGACACCAACATCCAAATCGAAAACTTAATTTAACCTACCTATATATAGGACCGGTTCCACGGATTGCTAATCGACAAATTAAATATTTGACATAAAAAATATGAGTTCAAAAAATGTTGTAAGTATTTTTAATTGTTGATTAGCAAACTGTAAATGCAGCCCTTATTAATTGGTAGAATATTTATAACAACATTTAAGTAAAATTACAACAATAAAGACTATCTAGTAACTTCTAACTATAAAAAATACCTTAAATAATTTATATGGTAACTATAATTTTACCTGATTTTAGATTTATGATTTTTGTACAGTCTGCAAAAAAAGTTGACCAACAAAACGAAAAAAATAGCCTCTTGATATACATTTAGGCTATTATTTGGAGATTTGCTATGTCCTATAACAATTATTATAGAGGCTCAGTTTCCATTTTTTTTTTTAATTACTAAAAACTGCGAATCACTTGCGTTGCTAAGTGTACCTTTTAGTTCTGAATATAATTTGAATACCTAAGTAGGTAGGTACCTAATACAATCTATAAGGTTTACTACTTTTATTTGCTTTAGAACTAACATTAACAAACAAATCACATCAAACAATCATAATAAACAAATTAGCCAACAAGTAACAAAGTATAAAGACATAGCTCTTATAATCTCAACAAGAAATATCAAGAAAGTATCATAATTCAATCCATAAATTTTTATTTACATATTTCACATACAATACAAGAAAAAAACTTTATACAATTTTTTTTTAAATACTTTAACAGCCCATAAAAACACATTGTGCTCTCTCGTTTACAAAAGTAATTTTAAAATCTTTCTCAAACAAAGAACAAAAAGTTTTCTATTCTACACACTATCTTTGACAACACAATAATCTGCATTTATCCTATATTTTGAGCATCAGTGGCGTAGCTAGGTGACCGAAGGCCCTGGGGCAATTACCAAACTAGGGCCCCAATTAAACTATTTAAAATCGTTTTTTCCGTGTTCGTCGTGTTCCGAATTCGACGTACTCCAGATTTGTAAGTCAGAGTCCGAGGGGCCCCTGAGCTTAGGGGCCCGGGGGCACTGCGCCGTCTAACCCTCCGGTAGTTACGCCACTGACAAGCAACCGTTAGTATGATCCGTCCCAGCAGATTACCAAAGCCCTTAATTTCAAAAACCGAATCCTGGGTTCGAAGTCACACCATACTGTGTCGGAGTGCACCTACTTCGGCGGAAAAAAGGAATAAATATTGCCATTTTCTTTGCCTATCGTTCAATTCAAAATTCTGTGTGTACTCTAGACATTTAATTCGATATCGCTCTAGTATTATTATACCCTCGGCATAGTAATCCGGATCTATTAGGTATAGGTGGGTCGGTATAACTTGGCGTGCCTGACCTGCTATAATAACCGCCAAATTTGGTAAAGTTCATCGAGCATAGACAACCCAACCAATAGAAAACTTAAACAATGATAGAGAGCTGATTGGTTTTACTCAGTTGTCTATGCATGGCGAGCTTCATCGAACACGGCGGCAAGACTGCTGTTTGTGCGAAAATGGTGAATGGAAGATTGGCCCTTGAACTTCAGACTCGCCAAGCTACGCCGGCCGTATTGTAAGAGTTGTCAAAATTTATTGTAGACTATTACCCCTGGCGTTTCAGGACGCTTCCTTAGTGGCAGCTATGAGCGTCCGTTCTCTGGTCAGGAGGGGTTGGGTGCGGGGGCAGGTGCAGCTGAGAGAGGGGGTGAGGCTTCCCCCTGCTGAGACAGCTCTGCTTTCACGCGCCGCGCGATATGCGATCGAGTGTGCTTGCGGAGGTGGTCTTTGCGGTAGAATGCTGGAAAAAACAGTTTCTGTGTTATTCTTCTTATTCTATCTATGTCACTATTATCATCATATTTTTTCAAATTATATGCCAGAATAAAGGATACGTTCTTATTCAATCCTTACAGTTCCTTAAAAAATAGCCCCTTAAGTAGGGTGGGTGGTTAATTGTGCCGCTACGTGTACATTATGTATACATTTCAAACAATGCGTGCCCAATTTTTAGCAACACCTATGACGCTTTCGGTGACAGCATACAAATCCCCTCCCTGTAGGACATGGAAGTCCCTTAAAAGACTACGGACCCACGTGGGCCGCTGCTGTAGGGTTAACCTAAGCAAATAGGGTTACGTTGCCTACAGGATGAAGATAAAGTATAATTTACCTTTCCCACACTCGTTGCAAACATGTCGTTTCTCTCCCGAGTGTATGACAAAGTGCAGCGTTAGTTGTTCCTTGCGCTTGAACGCCTTGTGGCAAACACTACACACGTGAGGCCGTTCTGGATTGTGCGATTGCTTGTGCCGTGTCAAGTGGTCTTTGCGCTTCAGAGCCGCGTTACAAATATCGCAAATAAACCTGTGGATAAGTTGAGTTTTAGTACCAAGCCGTAGTTTGTTGCCTGTTCTCAAAGCCAGTTTTACCCTATCGGGCCCTAACCAATGCAAATCTCGGGGCCCTTTCCTTTACCCTTTTCTTACTTATTAAAATATATTACTGGATGTTAATAATGGGGGAGAAAAGTTTTTTCTTTCTTGGTGCGTGGCCCACAATAACTCTGCCCCCGTGGGCCCTTAATCGGTGGGGCCCCTAGGCAGTTGCCTAATCTGCCATAAGGATAATCCGGCCCTGGCTTTTCTTCTAGGCTGGTCGCGTGGAACTGGCACCTAGACTCACCTAGCTTTAGGACGTTTCAAAGTGATACCATTGACTAAAGAAATATTTGAATTTGTACAAGTGAGTTATTGCGTATCTTTTGTTACAATTAAAATATAACTGCATCTGTCAGTTTTGACATTTCGAGCTTCGATTGCACAAAACTTATTGAAACAAAACAAAACCTATCATAGGCAAGGAACGATTGTTAGTTTCTTTAGACCACTCAACTAAGCTAATACGCTTACCTACCTATTACTATGCTTAGGTACCATCGCATATTTTAAACGCTTCTCACTATCTGTTAATCAGTATCACTTACCTTCTTTCCATGGTATGTCCATTTAGATGCTGCTGCAGCAAGCCGAGTTCAGGATACGCCATGTGGCAATGAGGACAGCAGTACAGGGTGCTGCCATCTGGATCATAAGGCCTAAGTCAATGGTGTGATTTTAAAATACTATGCCTATTATTTGCCTATTTACTACCATGCCTATTTCTGCCGTGAAGTAGCATTGCTGTGTTTCGGTTTGAAGGGTGTGGGTGCCGGTGAAATTACTAGGTCCAGCGGTAGACTTCTTCCGAACGATAATGATCATGATTTAGCTATTATTAGGACAACAAGTTACATTTTCTTTAGACCTACGTCCCGCGGTGTTCATCTACCGACTGATGATGATGATTAAAAAACATGACACAAAAAAAATCTCCGGGAATTAAAACTTGAACAAAAATTGTCGATCTTGGTTTTTCACCACCTCAAAAGAAGTTTTCACTTCAAAAAATATATATTCTAATTCTATGATTCTTACCCAAAGCTGTAGTGAGTCGTATTTCGTCCGATAGCGGTTTGCTCTTCTTTATTTTATAGCTGTTTCTCTTCTTCTTCGTGATGACGCTTATCGGTTTCCTGACTGCATCTTCTTCTTCCTCGCTATTTTCCTGCACTATCGTTCCTGTTTGCAACACAACGCCGTCAGCCGGCATCTGAATAGTATCAAAGAAATAATAAATTAAAAAAAATTGGAAAACTGACTTCAATGCCAAACTTCGTAAGTATCCGATATGTTCAAATCCAGTCGTGTACCAATGAGTTTTTCTGTCGAAAGATGTATGTGCAATAAGCCAGTACTTTCAAAACGGTGAAGGAAAATATCGGAAACAGGGAAACCGGCGTGTTGTACTCGTAGAACCTTGTAGAACCTAAAAAAGTTCGAGCAACACGTGTCAAGCGTCACGCAAAAAGGGGCCGCCAGTGGCCTACTTGCGGAAACCAGTCTGCACATCAAGTGTTGAATTTGCCGAAGTATCGATTTTAAATAAATTGGATCGACCGTATCGATTTTAATTAAATTGGAACAAATCTGAAAGTATGTAGTAGGTACATCCTTTTTAAACTTTAGCGATCATACATAACACATACTGAATCTAAAACGCTGGGAAACTAGGTAATAAAATAAGCTGATTAGGCGATAAATACCCTTGATTCAGTAAGTACAACCATTCTGTAGAATAGTTAAGTGGAAATGGATCTTATAGGTCGAAGAACCGACGGCCGTCGGGAATAAAGGTTCTCGAATAGTGACCACGAATCTGATCTGAACTGAAGTCGAAACGTATAATGGACCAACAACATTAAGATCGCGGGAAGTCGGCAGACAGAGAGGGCTTAAAACCGTTGTTCCTGGAAACGGCGAGGCAAGTGCAGCAGTGGTCTTCATCATGCTGATGAACTGAAATCCTGCCTTGGCACTAAGAAATCATGCTATAGCGTTGTTAAAAGACCATAAGAATAAGCTTACCACATCGACAGCAGTAACGGGTATAACATTAGCGTTGATAGCCGTCACAATCGTGTGATCATCTCTCTTGGTGTCTGCTGGCGCGTACTTCAACAGCTGATGCAGGGGTAAGGGAAGGGCGGTGAGATATTCTGCTACTCCACTGCCCGTTATGGTTTGCCATGTGGAGCCGTCTGATACATCGCCTATGCCTGGAAATATACATCACAGGCTTGTAAAAATCGCGATGTCGGTTGATGGCTCTGAATCGTTCTTCCAGGAAATGTATAATGGACTGTGGACTTCTTTCAGGGGTGATGATGGTGATGACAGGCGTGAGGACTCTCTTAGGTGGCCACCTACTTATAGTAAAAGTTTTTTAGTAGAAAATCGACACGCTAAGAAGCAGTAAGTGCATAAACGTTTCACTAAATCCTTATAATTGACCCTAACGATCGATGTAATAAAAGTACCTACAGGGTATATTTTTTTCAGATTTTAGCCGGTTCGATTCCCGGGTGTGGGAGAAGAGAATTTTCGAAAATCTTTGAATGCAGTTTGCTTTCTATTCAAAAATAAAGGAATGTTACCTTTGAGTAAAATTTTCTATCTGCAGTATTAAGAGTACTTTCCCTCCAGGTGGCATTACAAAATTCCACCCTGTATATTGATATACTAGGGGACAAAATCAGCACTCAGCAACACGTTTAGGTATTTCCCAGTCCAAAGACAAATGTCTTACAAGCAGGCAGTTTTATTAAGTGCTGCGATATATAGAAACGATACATTGGGCTCACGTTTACACTTGGTCACAATAGGGCGAAAATATCGTGTGTGTGCACGTACGTTTAGCGCAGCAAAATATTACGGGCAAGGATTTTTGGGACATTCAACAACGTTGCTGCGTCATCGCAGTTAAAGTAAAATGTTTGCAATTTAAATAGGTCTTTAAGGAGTCAGAGGCTTACTTATAAACTCATGCGTAGGCTGGCGATCCTGCCGACCGTCTTTATTGATGGCGCGAGCGATGGCCGCCGCGTCCTTCGGCTCGTGGAGTACCACTAGTAGCTGTTGACCTTGCTGTAGTGGAGCTTGTGCTACTGAAACCATTCACTGGAGTTATTACGGTACCTTTTAACTACAAGGAAGCAAGAAATAAATGGCTTCTCATTGTAAAAGTAGGAATAGGTTAAAAAGTGCTTTTATAGTAGGTACAGTGATGGAGATAATGGTTTTTTAGACTCACCTTGATGTTGCTGCATCATCGTCGTCATCAAGTCATGCTGCAACTCATCTCTAAACTCTCGTTTATCCGTTCTTTGATCTGCTTTCATTTGATGTGCAGTTTCAGCCTGCACGTAATGGGCCTGACCACCGTACGCGATGTTTCCGAGGTTAACCGACGTGGATATGGTCTGGTATTTGACACCGGTGTTGATTGCGAATCCGCTTTCTACTTCAACGCATTTACCCATGTCCTTCTCGAAGGAGATCTCGAATGACGGCAGCTTCTTCCGCTGATAGTGTCCGACTTGGATCGGCGTGAGCATGGGCATGGGGATAGTGCCGGGCTGCGCGGCGCTGACTACCACCACGCCCTCGGCCTGCCGGTACTTGACGCCGTCCAGCATGACCTGGCCCGAGCTGGGACCGACGGCGAACTGCACGTTGTTGCCCACGTGGTACCGCGTCTCCTGCAACACCCCAGGACTGTTCCCATGTCCATTGCCGCCGGTGTCGTACCCCAGCTTTGTGACGAACTGGGGGATAGGCAGCGCAGTCGCCGTCGGAATGTGCCCCGTGTACGGAGCGAAGTTCATCTCGCCTCAGACCTGAAACCGCGGGAAACATTGCAGTCACGACGCCGTCACAGACACAAGTGCACTGACAGGTATAGCGCGCGATCGCGAAGGGTGCGGCCGGGCCCCTGGGCGCTCACTCAACCCCCGCCATTGCCTCACCCCAGTCGTTCCTAACGCTTTATTTTTACCGGCCCGTCCCACACCATCGATGCGGGAGCGGGGTTTGAGCGCGCGCCACGAGATCTCGCAAAGAACGGACGGTTATGGAGGTGGTTACCTTCGCGGAAACGGTAGAATGGGATTTCATAGCGTTTTAATTGTCCGACGCGGTTGAAATACGACCGTGGAGGGTCTTTGGGATGCGCACTGATGTTGCGCAACGGGGTGGCGGCTGCGCGAGACGCCATTGAGCGGCCTCGGCGGCGGCGGAGTGAGGTCGGGGGCACGGCCGACGCCGCACGTGTGGCCGCCTCACTCCATGCACACCGTCCCAATGCCAAGCATCGAGCGACGCTTTAGGGGTCCCGCATTTTGAACGAAAGCTGATAACCAGCGGCCGGGTGTCTGGCCGGTGCTTTTTGGTAGCACGCTTTCTTCTGAAGTGCTAAGCTGGTACACAGTTATGGCAACCTGCTTCTTGTGCAAAGATGTCCTACCAACAGCTGTAGGTAACCCTACGAAGGCATGGTGTGGGGCACCACCTCAAGCCTCATCCTTCGATGATCCCACATCCCCACAATGTTGTTGTCTGAGGGTCACTTCTGTTTTATATAGCCAACTAATAAGAGAAGGGAAGTTCTCAATAATTCCGTGGAACATTAGCTCGTAGAACGAAACAGAAATAACTCCATAGAACTCCTTCATCTTTCGTGTCGCTGTTACAAAAACCACTTTGACCAATATGCAGCTACGTCTAAGTACGGCATTAGCTCAGCTGATTCGCCAAAGTTTTTTCGGGAGTTGTAAAATGCCTTGTTGCTCAATAATTACTTTCCGAACAAGAAGTCATGTTACGTTAAAACAGAAATACTTTCTTTACATCCTTCCTTCTGTTTTCTAAGAATTCTCATACTCAGTGATAATAAAATACAATAAAGTGAAAATGAAAAAGCAGCCAAGTGCGAGTCGGACTCGCCCATGAAGGGTTCCGTAGCATCAAGTAACATAATAATTATAAAGGTTCTTGTAGTTCGTCGAAAGTTAAATTGCGGTTTACGATTTATGACGTTTAAAAAAAACTACTGACTAGATCTCGTTCAAACCAAATATCGTTGGAAGTTTGCATAGTAATGTACAACATATATTTTTTTTACTTTTATTATTCCCTTATTTTAGAAGTTAGAGGGGGGGGGACCAACTTTTTTCACTTTCACTTTGAAAGTGAAAAAAGTGTCTCTCGCGCAAACTATTCAGTTTAGAAAAAAACGATATTAGAAACCTCAACATCATTTTTGAAGACCTATTCATAGATACCCCACACGTATGGGTTCGATGAAAAAAAATTTTCGAGTTTCAGTTTCAGTATGGGGACCCCCAAAATTTATAGTTTTTTTCTATTTTTGTGTAAAAATCTTAATGCGGTTCACAGAATACATCTACTCACCAAGTTTCATCAGTCTAGGTCTTACGGCGGTTTCGGAGAAAAATGGCTGTGACATACGGACGGACAGACAGACAGACAGACAGACATGACGAATCTATAAGGGTTCCGTTTTTGCCATTTGGCTACGGAACCCTAAAAACTGGCGACAGCGGCTCCCATACAAACGGCACATGATCGCCTTTCTAGCGTATTTTGTATTCTGTGGTTAACCCACTTCGCAGTGAGAAGTTTGCACCCTCGCTCGGTATTTAGGGTAAGGTCGTGGGTTTGAGTAAACCCGGTCAATAACCTTAGGGATACTAATAGATATCTGTGAAATAGTAATAGAGGCGTTTGAAAAAAAGATGGGTAGTTAAAAATCAGTGTTTTATTTTAATCTCATAACTGATACTAATAAGTTAAAAACATCATACAAAAGTTTACATAAATTCTCCTGCAAGTCGCTTCAAACTAAAGTACTAATAATTATAATACTTACTTGCAACTACAATTTTGAAAAACACAAGGTACAAAAATATCAATATACCTACATTCTAAGCATAAGCATAAAAAGTAGCACAAATTGTACGAATCTATAGTAATCTTATTCTAAAGACAATGTTTTTCGAGATTTAACTAAAACATAGGTACATTAATTCGACATCAATCATTCACACCTACTTCATACAACTTTTACCAACATAACTTTTCATCATTTCTAATACCTATAAATCTTCAACCAAATTCGAAGTAAAATGTTTTTTTTAAATAAATAGCGAAGCATTTGGTTGCCCTCACACCTGATGTTAACCGATGGACCCGTAAGCAGAAACAAGGCTCGAGTCTGAGTCGAGTCTCAAGCATAGATTTTGTCGTGACAACATCTTATAATTCGATGGAGCCGACTGCACGCACGAAAAAACATGATTTATGCGGCGTTACCTCGCTCTGAGGCGTTCCATTTAAGGCTTGAAGTGCAAGCTAGAGCGAGGAACGAGCGACAAAGAGGCACAATCCGCCTCCGCGTTCGACACACAGAACAATACTACTCTTACGAGGTTCGACATCTGTCTCTCTCCTACTAATCGAGCGATGCGTCCGCGTGGACAGCTGCATGACGTTGTCACGTTCAACTATCGTCTGTAAACCGACTTTACAGACAAAGATAACTCACGCACTGTTTTTGAATACGGAACATAGTGCCATAGTTGTCTTCGAACACAATTTGCATTGTATTTGTTAGATATTTGCCACCAAAATTGATATCAATTCTGCCAATAAATGCAAGAGAATTGTGTTGTGGTTTAAAAATATTCCAACTCGAATTTGGCTGAATCTTATGTAGGCTAGAGTATAAATATCAAAGCACCTTGCAATCTTTCTAACACTATAAACACACAATACAATCACTCCACTAAGGGTGCGTGATCGTACTATAAACTGGGGCGCTCGGAATCATTTTCAAACAATCAAGAGAAATTACGACATCTGACCCGGGGCCTAATTCTCGGGCCGACCGAGATTTTCACAAGTAATTTTAACAAATATTTTTTTCACAACCCTGCACTTTTTCTAAGTTTTTCGTATATCGTAGGTGTCGAGGCTTCTACGATGAGGTCGTTGATGAATTACTCAACGAAATCTGCCATTCTCTCTTCGAAAAGAAGCAATAAGATAAAATTGCAAAATGATCGAGATCGGCCCGAGAATTAGGCCCCCGGTTTATCTGTTTCCAAGTAAATTTTATTATTACAAGTAATTAATTTATTAGTAAAGATATCGCCCCGAGTGATAAGACCGTCCATTACAGGACACTTGTCTTCTTTTTCTCTAATGTTTGATAATTAAATTTCTCGGAAGTTGTCCGCATTTTTTTTATTTTTTATTTCATTATTACCGACTACTTCCTCATCTGATTATGTCTGAATTTCTTTTGAAAGCTTTTGATCACAGAGGTCACTTACAAAGGGACATACAAGATGATTTTAAAACTAATCAATTCCAGTACGGACGTGCAAATAAAGCATTAAGAGGCCGGCGGAGGGCGAATTTTCATACAAACACATTTTGCAATGAAAAAAATGTGTAAAATGCGATTGGTGCTTATTTCATTTGAGGTAATTAATTTAAAATAAAAACTGTTTAGGAACCTAGATAAATACTATACAAATACAATTATTACAATAATATAGTGAAAATCTGCTTCAATTAGTAATCATTTTGGTATTACGTTTGTATGAAAATTCGCCCTCCGCCGGCCCCTTAAGGAATACCTTAATCTAAATACAATATAATATGGTCTAAAAAAATTTACGTTAAAGCTTTGCAGTGCCAAACTATTCACTACTTTCATTTAAATGATTGAATGATACATTTTAAATGATCTCGGTTCTACAATACAGTTGCATATAATTAATATACAATTATTTAATCAATTACATGAAATTAAAAGTAGAAAGTTTATTAAAAAAAGGAAAATATAGCTAAAAATTCACAGTGCAAAAATATAAGTAATCGATTATCGTATAAATGAAGCAAAAATATCAGCTCTTGTACGAATAAATGATTAAAATACATATCACAGTGAGTATGATATTTACAAGGAATTTTTAATGTAGTTTTACATGCAATACACGATTTCGATACAATTTATTAATTTAGTAGCCTAATATGCATTTTTCTAAGGCCAATGGCCACTAATAATTTTGATATGCATAATATAAAAATAATGATGGGTTAGTGCTAACTAAACAGGCGTTGACCAGCACAGTAAGTCTGCAAGTAAGGTTATTTATGATATGGGCCCTGTATTTTTAATATCTATAAACTACGTTGCCTGAAAAATTAATAATGAAATAAAAATATAATTGAACATCAGCCTAGAGATTTTACCTACTCTAAATACAAATCGGAAGACGCTTGACAGGGATGCTTTGTTAGGATAGCTGCCTTTTTTACAATAAGTAAAAGTGAGTAAGTAGTTTTTACAATAACACTCTAACAATTGTTCTTATATCTAATTCTAAGCTATTTAATCAAATGTGCGTGTTGACTTTGAAACAATTTGCATTCACGCGTGCATATTCAAATCGTGGATACTGTAACTGTATTGAAACTACACCAGAACCCGAAGTCGGAGTTTTGCTACCACATTTCGTTACCAAATGTTGTTTTCGTTTCGCCTTTTTGTCTCTCTCTATTGCATGGAGAAAGTATGAGACGGCAAAAATACGTTACGTAGTTAGAGTTGTTGTCTCATCTTTTCTCCATACAATAGACAGAGACAAATAGGCGAAACGAAAACAACATTTTGGTAACGAAATGTTGTAAATGCACTGGGACTTTGGGTACAGTACCCGAAGTCTGAGTTTTACTTCCACATTTCGTTACCAAATGTTGTTTTCGTTTCGCCTACGTGTCTCTATCTTTTGTATGGAGTAGAGATGAGACAGCAAAAATAGGTTTCATAATTAGAGTTGTTGTCTCATCATTTTTCCACGCAAAACAGAGACACACGTAGGCGAAACGAAAACAGCATTTGGTAACGAAATGTTGTAAATGCACTGAGACTTTGGGTACAGTTTCTCTTTTAGTGCCAAGAGTAGATTTGGTGGGATTCCCACGGCCATAGTTTGAAATATGTAAACAATTAATATTAAAACGGGGTTCCAAAAATATGTAATACAATAAATATCACCCAGACAGAGAACAAACATCAGTGTTCGCCACACAAATATTTATTCTAGGTGGGGAAATTACCCACCCTTAAAGATATGTTTAATATGAGTGATTGAAATAAAAAGTTTTTTAAGGACTCATGTAATAGCACCTACGATTAATTTATTGAAAATTACTGTAAATAAATCAATTCCGATCCAAGCATCGCCAAAAAAAACTAAATTTATCGTTGTCAAATTATAGTTCGGCCGTTCAGAGAATGCGTTCCTGACACGTCGCGATTGAACTGACGACGTAACTTTGTAATGGCGTTGCAGTTACGATAAAAATATTTTTGCTGGTTGTTTACCGTTTTAACAATTGATGAGCATTAAAACAACATTATTATATCAATAATCAATGAATTTTATCATTTTGTGCCAAACTGAATGTCAAATAACTTGTTATACAATATTTTTCTAAATCTATACTGCGCTATTACAAAGTTATGTCAGCGCTTTATATTTGTAGTGCTGTACTAACTATGTGACTATACGTAAAGTATAATAAAAAAATAAGCATACAAAAACATAATCAAAACCAAATAATAGTTTGGTTTAAAAACTAACATGCAAGGTAAAATGGTAAAGGCAGTTTTAGAAGAAGACTACATTCTTGAAGCCATCATCGCTAAAATAAATAAATTATTAACATTCAACAATCACACGATAGTCTGGTACACAGAAGTCGTCTTTTGGTCACATATGCTCTAATTTCCTTCCTAAATTCTAACCTAATTCTAAACATACTTTAATTTAACCTATGTGTGTTCTACAAGGTTTTTCATCAACAATAGTAAAGAGATTTGTTATCATTTTCAAATGTTCTTCGTATTGAAAAGTTGGCAATATCTTCACAAACCAGCACCTCATGCCTTCACTCTGTTAGCTGGCCGGTGGAACAGAGAGGTCAAGAGAAAATGACTTCTACATTTACTCAAACTTCTACTAAAGCTCAGTCAGAGTGTAGACAAAGCACCAGTAAAAGTTTGGAGACCGCCAGGGGTTTTCAAATACATCTTCTTTCTTCTATGCTTGTCGACTACGTTCCTACGTTCAATTAGATTATGATTTCAAAGTGATCCTTTTAAATCTGCTCTAAAATTAGACGCTGTTTAACTAAATCTTTCCAACCCATATGAAGTTTCATAAGGATTGGAACGTTTTAGTTAAATTGATATTGTGTACCGGGGTATCACGGGACAAGTAACTATCATGACAAGAATGAAGTGAATACAGAAGAGAGTAAGGTACTAGATGCTACTTTTATATGCGTCGCTCGATTAGTAAAATAAGGTAAACCTAGCTAATAGTCGATGACGTAGGAGATAGGTAAAGTAAGGTTAACCTAGCTTATATTAGAAACTTTTACCTTTCATTTCAAAGAAATGATATGAGAAAAGAGTAAAGAAGGTTAATCTAGCTGATACTTTAGTTACTTTTACCTTTTATGCCACCAAAATGAGATGACCACATAGTAAAATAAGGTAAACCTAGCTAATAGCCAATGACGTATCTCTTACCAGAGTAAAGTAAGGTCAACCTAGCTTATAGGTAAAGTAAGATTAACCTAGCTGACATTTTAGTTAAACTTTTACCTTTCATGTCAGCGATATGATATAATGATATGTCGACCGAGTAAAGTAAGGTTAACCTAGCTAATAATCGATGACATCTCTGAACAGATAAAAGGTTAATCTAGCTCATAGCCAATGACGTATCTCTTACCAGAATAAAGTAAGGTAAACCTAGATTATAGGTAAAGTAAGATTAACCTAGCTGACATTTTAGTTAAACTTTTACCTTTCATGGCAGCGATATGTTATGTCGACCGAGTAAAGTAAGGTTAACCTAGCTAATAATCGATGACATCCCTGAACAGATTAAAGGTAAATCTAGCTAATAGCCAATGACGTATCTTTTACCAGAGTAAAGTATGGTTAGCCTAGCTTATAGATAAAGTATACCTAGCTGATACTTCAGTTAAACTTTTACCTTTCATGTCAGCGATATGGTAAACCTAGCTAATAGCTAATGACGTAACTTTCAAAAGAGTAAGGTAAGGTTAAGTTAGCTGAGAGTCAATGTCGTAGCTGATAGGTAAAGTAAGGTTAATTGATCTGACGAGCGATGACGTATCGCTGTCTATCGGCACGCTTGTCCTTGTGTCACGAGTGGTTCGCGAGTAACGCCTCGAGCTGCACCTGAGTGTCGTGTTGTTGTTGCTGCGTCTGCGCAGCTTCCAGCGATGATACCACGTGCTGTGGGATGTTTATTTGCACGGGCACGTTTATGTTTGAACTGGTCGGTACCTGTCGGAAAAACATGAAATTATTTTTACAAATATTTTAAAACTTCTGGCTTGGGTGATAAATATCTTCAGAACATGAAATGGCTGAATGGATTTCTACCAAATATGGCTAAGAATTATTATCTTAACTATCCGAAAAAAAAATTGTTTCAGAGCTAGGAAGCCACATACAACAACACACTAAACCCTCTCATTCATCATACTGAACTAAACTATTTAGCGGCTTTTAAGTAAGCCATACATTGTTAACAATCCACACAGCACTACCTAGCCCCAAATTAAGCAGAGCTTGTACTATGGGAACCAGGTAGCTGATATAATCCTTACTTTTTTTTTACAAATACCTATACTTAGAATAGAATATAATACCCAGTCAGAGAACAAACATATGCGTTCACCACACAATTA
The DNA here is from genome assembly GCA_939531255.2 of Thera britannica. Classification (NCBI taxonomy): domain Eukaryota; kingdom Metazoa; phylum Arthropoda; class Insecta; order Lepidoptera; family Geometridae; genus Thera; species Thera britannica. The sequence goes on from OW618037.2 coordinate 2,832,876, forward strand.
TTTGATTGCGGTGGTTATCGCGGTGGTATCGCGTGGGTATCGAACTCACGACCCGCGCTGAGAGGCCAGTCAATTATAAATTGGTAACAGAGTTATCGGTCTGCTAAGCTAAATGACCATTATGAATGCCTTAGACCTCGAGTTTATAACCCTTCTCAAACGAAATGAAACAAAAAATGAAGCTAAATTATTCATTATAATGAATGAAACTAAACTCACGTGTATAGTAATCTCGGGCAGTATGCTATTGCCGCTGAGGATAGGTGAATTGGACTCCACTTTGAATATCTGCGTGTTTGTGTTGGCTTGCGTCTCGTCGCGGGCTCGCTTCGTCTCGTGAGAGCGCGCGTGTTTACGCAAGTGATCTTTCCTGTAGAAACCTGGTGGAATAAAATAATATGTGATTCCGCTGGTATTGCAGACGTCTATGGCCATCCATCAGGCGAGTCTTTTTTTATTGTTGATGGCTAAACGTTGAGGGAGAGAGGTGTTGGACGTCCTAGCACGATGGGTTGACGACATTGTCAGTGTCGTGGGTCGCAGATGGATGAGGGTAGCCCAAGATCTTGGTGAATGGCAAGAGCAAAGAGAGGCCCAGCAGTAGGTTAAATCTGGTTGCGGATGATGATGATAAGTTACACGTGCCATCACACCTGATAGTGAAAATGCAGCCTAAGGTGGAGCACTCTTAGCTACAATCCACTTGTTCACTCTTGACTTGAAAAATCCAAGATTGTAATGCTCCAGAAATATTGGCGACGGTAGAGTTTCACTCCTTGGCAGTTTTTCGGACCTTTTTTGTTTACTTCATCATCATCATTTCAGCCCGGTATCACCCACTGCTGGGTATAGGCCTCCTTCATTTTCTGCCAGCCTCCTCTGTCCTGTGCGTCTCTTGTCCAGGTGTTTCCCGCGACCCTTACGATGTCGTCGACCCATCGCGCTTTCGGACGCCCCAAATTTCTTCGGCCTGACTTCGGCCACCATTCGATCAAGGCTTTACTCCACCGGCCATCACCACGTCTTTTGTTTACTTAGTTGTTTAAAAAAATATTTGAAGAATAACTTCACTAAAATTATCTTTACTACGAGTTGGTAGTTAGAAAAAGTCCACACCTAGTCTTCTGCATAAGTATCTTCTTTTTTATTTAAATTCAAAATATCTTTATTTAGTTGCATCAAAAGAGTCACTTTGACACGTCTCAATGCTAGGTGAGTCTAGGTTCCGATTCCACGAAACCAATAAAGCGAGGGATAGATAAGGTAGGACTTTTGCCCAGCAGTGAAGAAAAAGTGTCGTTACCTTTTCCACACTCTGTGCACATTTCCGTCTTGACGCCGGAGTGAATAACGGTATGCAGATTCAAATGCTCTCGCCGCTTGAATCCCTTGCGACACACGCCGCAAACGTACGGCCGTTCGGGATTGTGGCCTAGTTTGTGACGCTCCAAATGCTCTTTGCGCTTCAATCTGCAAAAAATATTGAAAATTAGTATTTAACAGGCCTTTGCATCTATTGTAGATGATTTATGTAGCGTCAGGGGCAACTGGTGATTGATCAAGCCCTACTTGCGGGGCGCTATAGTGTCTGAGACAGGATTTTTTGATGAAATAGGCTTGCCCAGCACCTATACCATCCTGACAGCTTAGTCGGCCTAATCCACAAAGACATGGTAAATACGTGCGGAGCTGACAAGCCGCGAGTTGCCTTACGATGTTATCCTTCACCGTTCGAAAACACTAGCATTGTGTACATACATTTTTCGAACAGTACAATCCGTTGGTACACATCTGGATTCGAATCCACGACCATAGGATCGGAAGACGAAGTTACTACAGGCCATACAGTTCGAGTACCCAACAACCGTTGGATAAGGTCTGCAAATATTATGATAAACATATTAATATGACGTGCTATAATATATATTAAAGTAAGCTACCACACGCGGAGGTACCGACTGATATAATTAGCGGCACAAACTCTAGTGGTGAGCGATACGCGCTGCGCATGCGTCGCAGTGTGCCATGTCGCGCACACTGGATGTGTGGATGTGTGCAGAGTGTCCTATTGGTACAGAGAGCGGAGTGCGACTGGAGAGCCAATCAGCGCACGCCCGCCCGCCCTTCATACTGCGAGCCCCCTTAGGTACCTTATTTTTGACTTCTACGCAATAACGGTCAGCGCTAGAGTTATGTGCCGCTACCTATATGTCTGTGAATTTGACGGTTAAGATTTAAAAAGGGACAGTCGCTCATGCTGCCATCTACAAAAAGCTTTTCGTGGTCTAGTTTCCATGTTAGACTTACCCAGCACCACAAATCCCGCATATAAACCGCCTCACAATCTTGTGCACCCCTAAATGTATTTCCAGCTGTTCCTTCTCAGGATATGCCATCTGGCACTCGGGACAGCAGAATATAGGAGTACCGTCGGTCGCGGTCGCTATAACCACCTGCCCCGGCTTCGGCCGCGCCGGCTTTGGAGGTTTCTTCTTGTATTTCTTTTTCTTTTTGCTCTGTATTCTTACTGAGCCGTCTGAAAATAAATAGAAAATTTTTCGTTCATTAATTATTGGTACTGTTCGCTGTTTACTTTTTTTGTATGTGTTTGCATTAAGTATGGATATTTGACATCTGAATAAAACAAAATTTATTTTAATTAATTGTCGGACAGAGAGACAATAATTGTGGGTTTCTAACCGCTCATATGCAGAGGACTTAGTACGAGTTTTTTATTACACACATGTATAGTTCATGCATTTCACGAAGACGCATCCAGTGATATTTATCTGGTTGTAATAAGAGCCAAAATGCTCTAATTGACGCGTCTTCGTGAAAGGCATGAACTATATCAGTAAATCGGCATGTTGTTCTACTATGTTCTGTGTCAGATACGATATAATTGTTGAAAAGATGCGAAGGGAAGAATGTCATGTAACGAGAAGAGTGCTAAATATGAATGTGGATGGTTATAGAAGAGGTAAGCCAAAGAAAAGATGGATTGTGTGAAGGATGACATGGGTAAGAAAGGAGTGACTGCTGAAATGACGGCTAATAGAGGAGAGTGGAGAACGAAAACCTGTTGTGATACGATATAATAGTTATAAGTTAACTTACCTTCTCCAATGATGGCTTGTGCGACTGGGTCTTCTTTTTTATCTTCCGCTTCTACTTCTATCTCTATTTCCCTCCTAAGCTCGCTCGGATTGGAATTGAACTTCAGAAACTGTTGTAGCGACAGCGGTAGTGTTTGTGTTTGCTGAAACAAAACTTAAATTCAGTAAAACTTTAAAAGATTCACGAACAATTATCGTTGTCAAGCTTAAAATGCACGTCCCGCTACTCCAGTCAGTCAAAGTAAATTGTTCTTTAGCACTTATATTACAAGGATCATTTCTAACTACTTTCTTAAACGTGGTGGAGGGGCGTGCATTTTTAGACTGGTTTATCCCTACTTAAAATCTATGAATATACAGCCCTACTTATGAACGCAATTTAAATTTAATCATTGCTTAAAGTTAGCCCTGTCACTGTTTGTCATAACCCAGTGGTAAGAGATGGCAATAGTTTAAGCACTGTTTATCTTTTGACATATTTTTATAAGTAAGGCCAATAGTGTAATAAATTAAGTACCTGAGGTGGTAAACTGTTCAGATATTTAACAAGATCTTGTTGACTGTTGGTTATCGTCCACGGTGTACTTTCGCTCACTTCCGTGCCCTGCGAGCTCTCCTGAAATGATTAATTAAATAAATAAACAATTCAAACAACGCCATCTATTAAGTAAAGCTTGTGGATCTTAATGTAACGAAAAGTAGTAAAATTAACTTTTTGGTAGGTTTGGCTTATATAAATATTGTAAACAATCCACTCAACACTATCTAGCCCCAAAATAAGCAGAGCAAGTACTAAGCATAAAATTAGGACATGGCTGTTGGAGAAGGCGTTCTACAGTTTAGGTGAATTCCTAGAACTGCCTGAACTGTAGAACATCAACCCCTGAGGCTGTCGAAGGAATGGAATGTCGACTGATTAAAATGTAATTCTATTAAATTTTTATAATTCAAATAATAATTTAGAATTTAAATATAGCATGCTTACTTATATAAGTAGTGTATGTATGAATATTGTATACATAATGACGTGTAAAATACGTTTTTTACAAATAAATCTTGTATCTTGTATGGAAACCATATATGTAGCTGATATAATACTTTTTTTTTGTAAATGCATACTTAGAATACAATATAACACTCAGACAGAGAACAAACATCTGCGATCACCACACAAATATTTGTTCTCGGTGGGGAGCGAACCCACGACCTACCGCGAAGAAGGCAGAGCTACTATCAACCTTCAAATAAAAAAGGAGGAGGTTTTCAATTCGGTTGTGTTTTTTTATGTTTGTTATTGCTTTATTCAGTCTAGCATATTTAAAAAGAATATTTTTATCTGAAAGGTAACACTTCCAGCCCATGAAGTCAGTTTCTCAAGTTTTAAAACTTATATAATTTTTTCAACCTAATCATATAGATTACTGGTGAAATTGCATGCACGTGAGGCTGAACATCTGTATGCCTCAAGTTGATGGACGCAGGGCAGTGCATCGTAGGGCACGTTCCAGACGTGCGTAACCTACGAGGCAATGCTTTGTTATCGGATGGTTACCACTTAACATCAGTAGGCCTACCATGAGCTCTGTCTGGCTGTGGTTTTGAGTTTGTTTGTGTGCTCTGCATTATACTGTGTGTGACGTTTTGACGTAGGATTTATTTAGTCAACACTCACACAGACTCAAAACCAGAACCAGAGACAGAGCCAGACCGAGCCCATGGTAGGCCTACAGGTGGGCCATAAACTTGTTCCATTTTGTTGTACAAAAAAATTAAGCTCACATCATCATTAGCAGCATCATCACACTCCTCCTTGATCATGACACTCTCATCATTGTTGTTGTCGGTTGTTGTGTTGTTGTTAGTTGTTTTATCGTCCAGAGCGTTTATTACAATCTGCTGATCCGGTGTTATGTATACCTGGAACAAACAATTTTCAGTTAGTAAAAAAAACAGCTTAGCTGTTTTGATCTCTGCACTGTAGATATTTCCTCAGATCTCTAAGTAGTTTAATTTAATCAAGCTATCTCTAGATTGTTTGTAACAGCCAGCTTTTGGCACATAACTACTTTGCGGAAGTTGGTATTCTATACCGAATGGGGCCTTGTTAGATTGACTGGTTTCCTCACGATGTTTTCTTTAACTCGACACCAAAAAGATAATTTTCCATTTATAAGTAATGTTGGTTAAAATACCACCGATATTATAAACAGAAAAGCAAGCCCCACTTAATTTGCAACATTTCGTCTGCGAAATTTTGTTTCCGTTTCGCCTATTTGTCGCTCTGTATTGTATGGAGAAAGTATGAGACAGCAAAAATACGTTACGTGGAAACGATCGAAACGAGTTGTTGTCTCATAAATTTCCCATACAAAAGAGAGAGACACGTGCTTACACGAAAACAACATTTTGGAAGAAGAAATATAGTAGCAAAACTGGGACTTTGGGTACAGAACTCAAAATAACACCAGAAAAAGAATTAAAATGAAAAACCTATGTGCCTAAATGAGAGAAAACGAATCTAATACTCTAATCTACTAATGGAGATTGCTTAATCACTAGTGATGGGCGTACTGACAGTGTTGCGCCACCACAGGCAAGTTGGCAAGTTTATCATGCGCACTTGATGTGCGGGCAGGTTTTTCCGCAAGTAGGCCACTGGTGGGCACTTTTTGCGTGACCCTTGACACGTGTTGCTCAAACTTTTTAGGTTCTAAGACACGCCGATTTCCTCACGATGTTTTCCTTCACCGTTTCGAGAGTACTGGCATAGTGCACATACATTTTTCGATAGAAAAACTCATTGGTACACGAGTGGATTTGAACCCACGACCTTCGGATCGGAAGGCGGGGCCCCTACCACTAGACCACCAGTGCTCTAGAGCCACCACAGGTGATACCGCTGAGATAACATACCTGATGTTGCATGCCAGCTTGTTGTTGGCTCTTGTCGTCACTGGACTGAGACTGTTGGATCAGCTGCATTTCTTGCGGTACCGCTGTCATTATCATATCTGAGAAACGCACACTATGAATTAAAACATCAATATTGAAAACCCAAAAACGAAGAACTTTGTCTGTTGGTATATGGGCGCTTTAAAAAGTGTAGTAAACACTATAAATCAATAAAAAAATCGATCTTAATCCTAAGTCTTTGTAGGTCATCGATTTTTTTATCGATCTTATAGTTATTACTACACTTTAGAAAATCACAAAGATTTTTCCCGACCTTCCCCTTGCTACGGGGCTGCGCCATCAGATCCTAATCACACTCGAATAACTCTTAGGGACTGTTCGGCACTAACGCGACCGTGGCTCCATGTACAGGTTTGACGTTACAGTCAACTTACTCGCCGCTCGGTTCTTAACTTTTCGGAGATTAAATATTTATTTAACATCTGTCCAGCAGTGGACTTCTTTATCCTGATGATGATGATTGCACCACACAGAGAGCACTGGAGGTAGTGGTACCAGCCTCACTTTCCGATCCTAAGGTCTTAGGTTAAAATCCGGTGGTGCACCATGCAGTCTGTGAAAAATCTATGAGCACTGTCCTCTCAAACGGTGAAGGAAAACATCTAAAATCCTCGAAATTATGTGCGTATCCTAGTATCCCCCCCCCCCCCCTATAAAGAGCACTGGTGGTCTAGTGGTAGCGGCCCCGCCCAGTCAGTTTCAAACCCAGTCGTGTACCAATGAGTTTTACTGTCGAAAAATGTATGTGCACTATGCTAGTACTCTCAAAACGGTGAAGTAAAACATCGTGAGGAAACCGGCGTGTCGTAGAACCTAAAAAAGTTCGAGCAACGTGTCAAGGGTCACGCAAAAAGGACCCACCAGCGGCCTACTTGCGGAAAAACCTGTCCGTACATCATGTGCGGATGATAAAAAAAATGTTTTCCCCTCCTTTTTTTTAAACTATTGATACAAAAAGATATTCATACTGTCAGAGAGTGAGTTCTGTGCCAACATATGCATGGCTGCGTCATTAGCTTCGGGCGAGTACGCAACCGTCAGTACAGCGCCACCTTCAATCAGAAAATACCAAATAAGGACACAATAATGCTAAGGCGAAGTGACTGTACACTACTTATAGATTTATATTTATGCTAACAACTAGAGGCCATGATTTTTATAGCGGATTTATAAATAAACCGGCCAAGTGCGAGTCGGACTCACGCACTAAGAGTTCCGTATATACTATAAAAACGGCAAAAAAATCACGTTTGTTGTATGGACTTAAACATTTGTTTTATTCTGTTTTTTAGTATGTACTTGCATATTATTGTACATGGTCATATCAACAAAATAAGGCTGAAAGTGATTTTAAAGATATTTTTGCTATTTCAGATTATACTATTAATCTATACTAATATAGAGGAAAGATTAGTATTTTTGTATGTTTGTAATGAATAAACTCAAAAACTACTGTGCCGATTTCAAATATTATTTCACCATTGGAAAGCTATATTCACCCTGCGTAATATAGGTTTTTTGTGTTTAAAAAATCAATTTCCACTCGTGCGAAGCTAGTAATAAATAAATCAAAAGTAAGCAACCAGATTGTCCAACAATCAGCGGTATTATCGTCGGCAATATCTACCAGACAATCGTTAAACTAAGAAACTACGCTATGCTGGCATTATGCAGGTGATGCAAAAAATAAATGCATAATAATATTATTATATCTCTATAAGCAAGAGTTTGTACCATGATTTGTAATGTACATTTCGTAGCCAAATAGTAAAATCCTTCTAAAAAACCTCATACATAACATCTCGCCTCTTTCCCATGGGGTAGTCAGAGATCACGGATTTCCACTTGCTACGATCCTACCATATCTCTTTCGCCTGTCATGAAATTCTTCATACATGCTAGTTGGTTCTCTTGACCTGGCCATTCTCAATTTTTAGCTGTAAGTTTTCCTATGAAAGATTTTTTTCACTAAAGGCTTGCGCACACCTAGGTCGCTGGCGACCGCGATCAGTGAAACTTTGTCAAATTTGACAGCGTTTCATTGATCGCCATTGCCAGCGACCTAGGTGTGCGCAAGCCTTAAATTAGTGTACCACCATCTATGCGGTACCCTTAAAATATTACAATCTAGCCAAGTATTACACATGAGCAATTTCGCTTTAGCTTAGTTTTATAAAATAAGTATTAGGTACTAAGAATGTGTACATTAGCAATTTTCTTACTGTGTCTTTTTAAGGTGACACTTTGTTTATGTTTTCTTATAAGTGGCACTATCACTACACAATTACTAAATTTATCATTTCCTATCTCAAAAAATTTGGACCTCTTGAGTCTTCTAACTAGGTCTGTATGTAAAGAAAATAAAAACTAATCAAAACTAGCCCTTAAAAGTACAGTAGATAGGTTTTTTTTCGTCATGTTGCGCTCCTCGGAATTTTTTTATATTTATAATTCCGACGGAGGCAGTTGATGAAACGGCGAATTGTACTATTTGACTACGACACACTTAATGGGTTAGTATATGAATGGTGCATTATATAACCTCCTTGGTAACCTTGGATGGGTATCTGCATCTGGTACTTCTGCTGCTGCGGTTGCAGGAGATTGGGGTTCAGAACCTGAATTTGCACCATTGGCTGAGGCTCCCCTGTAAGAATTAGATGGTTAATATGGTTCTTGATACTATAAGAACATAAAACACAATGTTGTAGTAGTACAGATAGTGCCATGAAAGTAAGACTTGGCGAGTTCTTTCCTTTTTTTCTCTCTTATATTTTCCTTTTTTTTACCGGACTCTTTCCGCCACCCGATGACGCCCGGCCCATTTTCCCGCCTCCGACCTAATCCCGTTTAGAGGGAATCACACAGGCGACTCTCCATACAAACGTAGTCTCTTATTTCCTCCCTGGATAATGCCTCTAGAGTAACCATTTTGTCTCATAAAATCCAAATCTGATATATACGTGCTCGTATGTTTTCCTTTTTTTCAGAAACTTATTGATAAAGAAAATATGACCCTCATTATGATTTATATTAAATATGAATTGGAGGTGATATTTTCTTACTAAAAAAACGGTAAATGGTTACTCTAGACTAGAGGCATTATCCAGGGAGGAAATAGGGGACTACGTTTGTATGGAGAGTCGCCTGTGTGATTCCCTCTTAAAGATACCCTTGAATCGTTTACTGTGCAAGTCAAACCATGTGATCTGTCAGGTCTCATCTTTAGGTGTAAGCATTAAATGTATTGAGTATTGAATCCACGACCTTAGGATACCACTAGACCACTCATATCAAATAAGTACAGATAAGGCAGGGTGTAAGTCTATTTACCAGGTTTGGATCCGGGCAGTGTTATAGGCACTGAGATGAATTGAGGAGTTGCCTGTATTCCGCCATACTGCATACCTTCGCTGACTGTCACCCCACCAACCATACCGACCACCTGATGACAACAAAACATAGATAGATAGATAGAAAACTCTTTATTGCACTATGACAAAAATTGCATCGTACATAGGCGAACTAAATGCAACTAAACATGTTGAAAATAGTGATTATATGCTCAGTGGACAACTACTGAATCGTACCTATATTAATTTATTAATTATCCCGATGAGGAAAATAAGGTAAAATACGCGATAAATACCCGTTCCTTTAATAGACGCAGTTTTGTGTTATGATCGCGAAAGTTGCGAAAGTACCAACAAAGATGCACAGATTTACGCTTCTGTGCATTTTAGGCTCCTTTTAGCGTGTCACTAGTTCTTTCGTAACAGAGTGTGGTGAGAGGATTTTGAGTGCATCTCAAAAAGGCTCTTTTCATGCACTTAAATCTTTGTCTGATCTTAGGATTCCCATACGGAAGTAGTAGTAAAAAGCGGCCAAGTGCGAGTCGGACTCGCCCATGAAGGGTTCCGTAGCAACAAGTAACATAATCTTAAATTTCTTGTAGTTCGTCGAAAGGTAAATTGCGGTTTACGATTTATGACGTATAAAAAATACTCACTAGATCTCGATCAAACCAAATATCGTTGAAAGTTTGCATAGTAATGTACAACATATATTTTTTTTAGATTTATCATTCTCTTTTTTTAGAAGTTAGAGTGGGGGGGGATTATTTTTGACTTCTGCGCAATAAATTACCTGTGATAAGGAATTGTTGGTGATGCCTTGCTGCATCTTGGCGACCGGCATCTGGCCGCCGCCAGTGGTCACGAAGTGTGTGCCCGCGCCTCCCACCGCTGAGAATGCAGCGAAATTCATGTCGTCGTCTTCCTCGCTGGAATTACAACTTAAGTTCATCATCATTCTGCGCCATAGGTCGTGGGTTCGATCTCCACCGAGAAAAAACATTTAATTTTGTGTGGTGAACACAGATGTTTTTTCTCAGCCTGGATGTTATATGGTATTCTAAGTATGTATTTACAAAAAAAAATGTATAAGTATTATATCAGCTATCTGGTTCCCATAGCACAAGCTCTGCTTAGTTTGGGGCTAGATAGTGTTGTGAGGATTGTCTAAAATATTTATTTATATTTACATGTATTTATTTAATTATTTATCATCATAATTTTATAGATTACTAGCGGCCTGTCCCGGCTTCGCATGGGTGGACTTTTATTTTTTAAACACATGAATATAGCCTATGTTACTCAGGGTAAATGTAGCTTTCCAATGGTGAAAGAATTTTTGAAATCTCACAGTATTTTTTGAGTTTAATCATTGCAAACACACAAATCTTTCCTCTTTATAATATTAGTATATACTGCTTTATAATACTGCTTAGTAGTGTTGTGTGAATTGTCCACAATAATTAATTAAATTAAAAATTAATTAATTAATTAAAAATTAGTATAGATAGTATAGACCAGCGGCCGCCCGCGAAATGTATAGGAGCCGGACTTCTTCAGGCTGATGATGATATAAACAGATCAACCAGTTGTTTGGAGCTCTGTCATCTGCTCTGTAAGTCGTCGGTTTGAACCCTGATAACGACATTTGTGTGATGGACCTTAATATATTTTGGAATGTTATAATTGCAATAAGGTTAATAGAGTTCAAATATTTTTTTAAATATCTACCCATGATGACAAGCTTTTGTTTCAAATTTTATAGATTTCAAGCGATACATAATTATTCAGATAATAATTACATATTATGTACCTATATTCAAATTTGTAAATGGTATGGTACCCAGTATCTACTACCTAGTGTTTTCCATTGCAACAGCAAATGTTAGTAGGTTTGGTATTTACCACATGTGTACTAATTTGTTACATAAGAGTGAAAGTAGGAAGAACCATTGCAAAAACTAAGCAGTTCTTGATACCTATTAAATAATCTGCTGGATGTTTGCAACTCAATTCAAATCAAATAGTATTTATTTCAGACATTAATTCATCCATAATTTTGTTAGTAACAATTTTACTTAAAGACGTAGTGTTAGTGATTTTACGAAGACTATTTATTGTGTGTGCAACTGCATCCAAAAATGGTTCAGACACCACTACGCCTATACTAATTTAAGTTAAACTCAGTACAGGTTAGTTAACTTGGAATAGCTGGAAACTTTTTATCCTAATGCTCATAGGTACACAATAAAAAAATACTGTAGATAAAATAAAAGAGGAAGTAGGCAGGCAAAACATACTTCCTCTTAAAATTATTCCATTGGACTTTTGTGTTGATTCGCTTCTATGACCTCATAGTTAAAACCATAACAGATATAGGCAAATAGGTACATAAATAACCTACTTAATACTATTCGCTGAACACACAATACGATTTTAAAATAATCCTCATACCACGAATCATCTCTCGGCATTTTCTGCATATCACACATGTTTCACGCCCCCCGTCGGGAGAAAACGAAATCGTAAATAAAAACAGTGTCCCACTTGAGTCATTCACAAGGCGAGCCTATCCCCACACCATCCCACCACCGCGGCGGGACCTGGGACCTCGATGGTAGGGCACATACCACTATACCACTAGTCTATCAAACACCACACACAGCACAGCACTAAAATTAAAGCAGCAACGGTGAGAGGCGAAAGATGATCGCCAACGGCCACTAATAAGAAAGTGGGTTAAAGAAAGTTTTTTAAGCAGGCTCTATAGTCGACTGACAAGTTATACATACTGGTGGCTGTGTGTATGTGTAGCGTGGTACTCACTTTCTCTTTGGTGTACTTTCACAAGACGCTGTGTGGTTGTGGTTCAATGATTGTGGGAATGTTGCAGTGATTATATTGTTTCAGCAAATAATTTACTGCCTATTTGTGTTATAATTAAATAGATTCTATACGCTAATCAATTTAAAATGTATGGTACCAGCTAACAATTTCTTATCAGTTCTAAGCATGTTCATTTTAAATAAATAATTTGCTATAAGAAATGTGTTTTTACAGCGATAAGTAATTAGGAAACCTTGAAAGTTTCTCAGTAAGTTAGAATGAGGTCATCTGAGAATGCCAATGACCTCAATTTCTATGCAATGAATTTATTGAGGGGGAAAAGTACCATTGAAAAATAATACAAGGTTTGGATAAATTAGATTCCTTTGATGGGTACATATTTTGTGAGTGTTTAGCCAAACGGATGGTTTATGTTGATTCACCAATAAAATATAAAGACAAAGAAACTGCAACAAATATGGCGGAATGGCTACCTGCATAATAGACTCATACTTTTTTTGTTGCTAATAATTCCATATTTAAAAATAAAAACGTTAGTAATTTCCTGAAACATAGTTCTGAAAGGGTTTCGTCCACATGTTGTGGGCGGACCCAGACGGGGATCGGAGGTTGTTCACCCCTACCAGTTCCTCTCGTCGACCGATGACAGAATGGCACGCATCCCCACCAAGATTCGGGATCCCCTCCAAGCGCGAATCTCTCCCGCTCCAGACACCACCACCGCACAGGAAACTGCGAGAGGAGGGGTTGCGCGGCCCTCTCGGCTCGAGAGTCGCGGCACTCTTGGAAGTACGGGGCCACGCGCCCTAACTAACGGTACGGCAGAGTACCGCTGCAGAAATAAGGTCATGGATGGAAATTCACACGTTGTAAACAACGGTCATTATAAACACTCACCTGAATTACACACAAAATCAGTGGTAGTAAACTGAGGCTAAAAATTCACACACTCTTTGCTACATTTCATTTTACTATAGAAAATCGCGTCAATGATTTTTTAGGGCCCCTTCTCTTTTACAATTTACAACAAATGATCAGCCATATTGTTTTTTTTGCTTCTTTAACATTTTCCGCCAGATGGCGCAAAAATACTTCGAGTTTGTGATTGGATAATCGGTGTTTCTGTTTATTTTGACAGGTTTGACGCGTAACTAATTATTGCCATTACCAAAATAACAAAAATGTTGCTAGTTTTCTATTATTAATTATGAAATAATATACAGTGGATATTTTACTACGCAGCAAGGAGTTTCTTTATGATATTTACGTAGTCTTTAGAGAATAATAAATAAATAAAGAGAACGAAATATGAAGTTGGCACGCCATCTATTTTTAATGCGGTCTGTCTAATTTTATCTCCATTTATTTAAGATGGCGGCGTTTCATAGCGTTTCATTTCAGTAGAGATTCCAAAGCCGACAGAGATGGCAGCACCAACGTTTAATTTTTAACTGCCTTTTGTTCAGCATAAGACGCTCATCATCATCATTCTAGAAGTCTGCAACCTTGCTCCATATTATTATTTGGCTGAGGTATGCCGTACCATACCATCCCTGGCAGGTGGATTGATGACTGTACTCGGCAGGCTATAATTTCCTTCTACCGTAACATCTCATGTTACCTACAGTAACTAGGTACTACACAGTACAGTACTTTTATAAAATTCTGTTTTACGCTCTATACTTTCTCTATTACTGTTGTAGACAGTACTTATCTGCTACATAAGTGCTTTTACTACACTTTCGCGTGAACTCTTCCTAAGCAAGTATGTGAGTAAAGTACCTACAAAATAACTAGGCAAACTTTTAAAGTAGGTACCTATACCTAACTAACCTAGCTGATTTGTATTCGTAATGGCCTACCATTTATCTATGAAATTCCGGACATACCTATCTTCTATCTTGATTTTCAGGCAGCAGGAGGGGTCAAGGAAGTGCTGAGAACTTGGAAGAAAAGGCTGAGAACGCCTCCCCATTAGTTTCCTTATCTGTCATAACCACCAACCACCAGGTACCTAGAACAGGGATCAAGGATTTAGTTTCATGCGTTGCGTTCAGTAGCAATGACGTAGCATCGGATCTGTCAGCACCTTGGAGGAATGCGTAAGCAAAAGCGTTTTTGCTTTTCTGTGATTCAAATTATAACTGCCATGCGAATTCAGTCTCAATCAAACAGGATATTGATATTATTGGTTTAGTCAGTATATTGACCACTAAAGTTGTTCATCTATTCGTCGTAATTCACAACGATGACTCAATTCAAAATCGTTAGAGACATAATATGTACTATTATTTATTCTGTGGTGTTTTAGGTTTGTGGCGGTTAGTATAGAACCTATCTATACAGGGTGGAAAATCCAATAGACCTACGTTACTTCTTCTGCACAAGTCCAAATTTATGTAAGTAATGAAGTACATTTACTCTTCAATAATGTAGGTGTGAATGTAGAAAAACAAGTTTTTATATGCTTGAAGCTAGACGGCGCGCGGCGCTGTGCGAAATGTATTCATTTTATGTCGTAAAATGTATGGGATAATATCTTGGGATAATATAGTAGTAGAAACAATGGTTTTAACGTCGTAGACTACCTAGAAAAGTCGGTATTTCATTTGAAAAGTGAAATGTTATATTTCTTGGCATAGGTGTTATAATTAGTAGTTTTTATTGAGCTCTAATATGTTTATGCTAATTTCGCTGTTACGAATATTCAAGTTAAAATCTTACTTTTACCAACGCATAAAATTGTTAACCCTTAATAGGGCAAAGGGCAATTGCTTACCACCTCAGCTTTTTGACCATAGAGCAAAAGTCGTTCTTTGTACACTTTCATAAAAACAATATTTACAATGCGTGAGGACCCTTAAAAGTTTTATTAGTACTGGCAATTACGCTAACTGTCAAAGTTTGCGAACTACCAACATTCAAATAAAAATAGCGAAGAATTTTGAAAATCGGAGGTGTTTGGCGCAAATAAATTGAAATTTAGTTGTAACAGGAATCCGGCAAGTGGTTTTGTGATATTTGGTAAGACAATTGATTATATTATTATCCTATATGACCCGTAAAATACATTTGAAATGAAACGAACTAATTAGAAAATCGTCGTAAAATCGGTGGTAAAACTCTTACCTTTGCCCGGTAACATCAACATAGTTGTATTTGGTGGTAATATAGTTACCGTTACCCATTAGCGTGCTTATTATTTCAGCAGAATTTCGTAGAAAATGAAGTTATCTGATAGTACTATCGCCAGTATTCTAGAAGATGATCTCTCCGCTATTGAAAATAGCGACGAAAGTGTTTCGGAAGAACCACTTTTGGGCGATTGCGTACTGGATAACGACGATGAAATTTCGCGAGGTCTTTCAAGAATATTTGGTGAAGAGCATCAAAAAAAAAAAAAAAAAAAACTTGGAGACGAGAGGATTAGAGAATTTTCAAGACCCTCCCGGGCCACGTGTTTCGGTAGAATATCAAGAAAGCATTGAACCTCAAAAGACGCTTTTCTGTGCCACACTACCCAGAAGACCAAGGGAAATATACTAGATGCCGATTTTGCAGCACGAAAAATACTCAAAAGCGTTCAAGGATCTTTTGCGATGTCTGCAAAGTAGCTTTATGTGCTACACCATGCTTCAAAAGCTTTCATATTGCTCCAGGTGAAGGAGAGGCTATGGACTGTAGCAGCTCTGCTTCTAGTACCTTAACGGGCTAAGGTCAAATAATTACCACCAACACTGAAACGTAAAGGGGCTAAGGTCAAATAATTACCACCAACACCGAAACGTAAACGGGCGATGGTAAAATGATTACCACCGAATTTTCGCGTACTTGTGATTATATATTTTTAGATTTTCATAAATAATATTTAAAAGGGTCCTAATAAACGTATAAATAATAACACAAAACTTGTGTTTTCAATAACTTTGATCTCCGCCCTATTAAGGGTTAATTAGGTAGGAAACTACGCCATTTTTTCCTGCGAAGTCTTGTTTTACATACGAAGCCAGTGCTCTTAAAATATATGCATAGAAAAATAAATACATAGCAGACACAAAGTAAAAAAAAAAAAAAGAGGTTGATCTTCTGTTGAAAAATCATCAGTCAGTTTACCATAGTCTTCTTTTTCTTATCGTGTCACTTCGTTCTTTCGAATTTCGAACCATGTAAGGGTTTTAAGTGTTACCAGCTCGACAATAAAAACATACCTATCTAAGCTACGCAATGACACACTGCGGTAATAGCGATGTGATTTGTTGATTCAACAACCTACCACGGCATATCAACTATTGTTAGGTATAAATAGTCACATCCTCACAGCTCAGGGTTTAATATCATGCTAGTACAATTTTAAAGATACTTTATTTGCTCCTCACGTCCAAGGTTCGGATGTGGTGGAAGGTAGGTGCATTTATAAACTGACCATGGCCTTACCAGAACAACCTTTTATGGCACATTGCCAAACTTTAGTAAAACTTGAAGGTTTTTATAATTCCGGGCACCTGGGTGACTGACAACTAACCTACACGAAATTTTGCCTATCACTAAGTACACGTGTGAAGGGACACGTACCTATGTCTACGCTTGTCCAAATTCTCAAGCAAAAGCAGTTTCGCTTTCGCTTCTACCACATTAAATGCAATATAACAGGTTTACCTTGACTCCGTTATTTGCTTCCTCTTCCTTCCGTCTGCTTGGTCACAAATCCTCCCGCTTCGGCTTTTTTTTTAATATAATTTTGTTTGTCTATGGGCTGTTTTTAAATTATCAATTTATCATACAGCGATCGGCTTTTGGTAGTTTTTCAACACAAGTTAAAGTGGTTAGACGGGTCTTAAACCTCTAAAAACTGATAGCCATTGGAGAAGATAAGGCGTTGAATGTCACTACACCACCTAATGGACCGATGAGCGAAGTGAACTCTTTGGACGGCCCTCAATCGTTATTCTTGGGAGTGTTTAGAGGCCTGCGCACACCTAGTTCGCTGGCGAACGCGATCAATGAAACGCTGTCAAATATCGCTGTCAGATTTGAGATTTGACAGCGATATTTGACAGCGTTTCACTGATTGCTTCCGCCAGCGAACTAGGTGTGCGCAGGCCTTAAGGGAGACCTAAGTCAAGCAGTGGACTTCGTCAGGCTGATGATGATGAAGAAGAGCTTTTTAGCCATGTCCTTAATTGTTTTTTTTTTTATGTAACTAGCTGATGGAACAAGCATATGGCCCACCTGATGTTAAGTGGTAACCATCGCCTATAACAAAGTATAATGCCTCGTAGGTCACGCACGTCAGGAACGTGCCCTACGATGCACTGCCCTGCGTCCATCAACTGGAGGCATACAGATATTCAGCCTCACGTGCCAGTAATTTCACCGGCACCCCCTCAAACCCTTCAAACCCTTCAAACCGAAACACAGCAATGCTGCTTCACGCAGAAATAGGCATGGTGGTAATAGGTGGTAGTACTTCCCCAAAGGCACCACGCCTTTTGTACGATGACCCTGTAGCACTACGGTTTTCCATAGACGATTTACTCCATTATGTGTATTTATGGTCGTGCCATCTGGATACAAAGACCAAGGCTCCAACTTCCAGCTCAACGGTCGCCCGAAAAGGTCTGCCGTCGGTTTACCGCGCCTTCGCCGTACTAGGCCGTACGGCTGCCAGGCAGCTTTTAGATGGCTAACTGCTCCGTCCCGTTCGGTTTAATGAAGGTTAACGTCAAATACGGCGGAAATTATCCTAGAAATGTAACGTGGACTTATTAGGTCGTAATGAGAAAAATCTGATTAGTTCGTTTTGAACTATAACTGATACCAATAATAGGTATTTTTCCACCCTGTATAATGTTATACATTATGGGTAAAAAGTTGATTGTGTCTTAAGGGCCTACATGAGGTGAAACCGAAAATGTAAAGTAGCATTTTTTTTCGTTGTATGGACGAATCCATTTATTTTTTTTGTAAAATATTACAATTAAATGGTGTAAAAAAATTATGATTAGGCTAGAAATTCTCCTCAACTCACAGGGTTCGTTAAAATTGAACGCAAAGTTTGCCAAAAACTCTCAATTTTTTTTGGATTTGAAATGGTTTTTTTCCGTTGCTGTTAGAGCCATTGCAATGAAAGTTTTGTTCCCGTTTACCTTAATAAATACGTAAAAACCTGATGTTATTGCATTTTTCTTAGTTGCCGTAGTTTTTATAAAAAAATAAAATTTTCAAAAATATAAATAGATAGGTTTCTGTACTTACTTCTCAGTACAGCCCGAGCGGCCAAGAAGGTTGGACCTATGTCAAATTTCGTGACATGACATTTCATCTCTGACTACGTAAAATATACCCTAGATTAAATCATAGCTACTACTGGTACTATAAATTTGCCACAGTGTAACATAAAACAAACTGTCACAGTATAACGAAATGACATAAAACCATCTTCATCGTACATTATGATCGATAACCTGTATTCACATCATCATCAGCCTGTAGAAGTATATATTTTATGTAGCATATAACTTATCTAGTACATTCTAGGGCACGTTCCTATCGTGCGTGACCAGCGAAGCGCAATGCTTTTGTTAAATACCTCCATTTTTGTAGTTGCATAAGTAGCTATCTTCCTATCTACCCAGTGCTTTCCGTCATCATCATCAGTAAGTAGAAGTCCACTGCTAGATATAGACCTCCTTTATACATTTCCATGAAAAAACAATTTGCCGATTTCCCACGATCTTTAGAATGCCATCGGTCCATTAGGTGGAGGGGCGCTCTGGTTGCTTAGCACCGGTTATATTGTCGTAGCGACCCGCTTTTTGATTCTAAAGGCGTGTGTTCAAACCCCGTCATGCACAAATTAGTTTATCTGCCAAAAAACCTATGTGCACTATGTCAGTACACTCTAACGGTGAAGGAAAACAATAAATGAAACCAACGTGAAGTAGCAAAACTTTTGAGGCACATTCATAATCCACCACACCAGCTTTAATTTTCTATTGACATGACAAGAAGAAGACTCAAAAACTAGTAGCCGATTTTAGGCCTTTATAAAAATAGTGTCGATTTTGCAAAGAGTTTGGGAGCCCATTACAATGAAAAGGAAGTATATATATATATATATATATTATGGACAATCTACACTACACTATCTAGCCCTAAACTAAGCAGAGTTAGTATTATGGGAACCAGATAGCTAATGTAATACTTAAATACATTTTGTTTGTAAATACATAGGTACTTGGAAAACAATATAACATCCAGATGGAGAACAAATATCTATGATCACCACACAAATATTTGTTCTCGGTGGGGATCGAACCCACGACCTATGGCGCAGAAGGCAGAGCTACTAATAAATGAGCTGAGAGCCCAGTCATAACAATAATATCATGGGTTTTGAGTATTTTTGATTGCCGTCTTTTAAATCTGGAGGTGCCTGTAATGTCCCGAATTCTGGAACTTTCTGTCAAAGGCTTCATGCACGGTGCGCTCAAATACCCAAATACCAAAATACATGTGCCTATTTCTATACACGCAGCAAGGAGTTTCCCAAGATTTTGCGTTTGACAGAACTTTGAAGAGTCAGTTGGGGTTGTCGAAACTCTTTGGTATACCTAATATTTTTAAATGCCGATAAAATACAATAATATAAGTCGAATAGACAGTGTTATTTCACAATGCTTCACTGATCTCCACCGCAATGAGCACCGAAGGCCTAAATGAGTGCAAAGCTTAAAGCCACCCATAAATAATTTCCATTTCAATTCATTTATGAATTGAAATGAAAATTATCTATGCATGTAATGTATTGTATTATGTATATCAGTTATCTAGCACCCATAACACAAGCTTTGCTTAGCTTGGGGCTAGATAATGTTGTGTGAATTGTCCAGCATTATTATTATTATTATTATTATTTATTTCCATAGGCATGAATTCTATGCACTAAGTTATACTTACTAGATTTACATACAGATCTGGAAGTATAACCTTTTAGATAAAAGAAAAATTTACTAAATTGGATCATAAAATTAAATGACGAAGGTATGCAGTAACAAACAATAAAACAAAACGGCTTAGCCGATTTTGATGAAATATTACTTTTCAGAAAAAAAAAGATTAAAAGGGAGAAGACGAAAGAGAAGAAAAAAGATAAGAATATTATTGTACAAAAAAAATTGCCCCCCTTGCCCCCCAGGACCCCCCCTTTTGTGAGTGCTACCGGATGCCGTCGAGATAGGGGGTTTTCGATTAGGGTTTCGTATAGAGGGTTTCTTCCTGAATTGAAAAAACAAAAAAAACACCCCCCTCTTGCCCCTTTTTTCACCCCCCCCTTTCGTATCTTCCAAGCGGAGTGACTTGCAAGACTTTTTTTTTGGGTCATGTAGGGAAGGTGAGATTATTTTGAAAGCAAAATAAATTTTGCCCCCCTCCCCCCTCTAGACCCCTTTATTATTTTTGACCCTTTTTTTCGAGTGGAGCATTGCGGCGAGCGAATGGGGAACAGTGCGGCGAGCAAAGCGAGCCGTGCTGTGACCCCCCCCCCCTCCTAAGCCCCCCAGAACCCCCTCCTCCTGAACCCGGGGGGAGCGTCGCGGCGAGCGAAGTGAGCCGTGCTGTGACCCCCCCCTCAAGCCCCCAGAACCCCCTCCTCCTGAACCCGGGGGGAACGTTGCGGCGAGCGAAGCGAGCCGCCACGCGACCACGCCCACCCTACTGAAATTTAGAACCCCCTCCTACTGAAATTTAGGGTGTCTTAGGGGTGTGAAAAAATGTTCACTAGACTGAGTTCAAAATTCAAAATGGCGGCTGTGCCACTTCCGGTTTTGCAAAAATCGTCCGATTAAGGTCGTTCAAACGGTTCATTCGACTGAGGACTATGATTGGAGATTGAATTTTAGGTTTTTTAAGGTGTTTGATTGGATCTTCACTTGGTTTAGGGTTCCGCCCCTGTGGGAACGCATTGAGGACGCGAGCTGCTTGCAGCTCGCGATGCACGCGACCCGGTAGTCAACGTTTGGGTTCCTTCCAGCGGTTTCGACCCGTTAAGGGTTTTGGCTTGACGTACAATTTAGGGTTCCGTATAAGGTTTTGATTGGGGTTTTACTACATTGAGCAATTTGATTAAGTGTTCGACTTTTAGGGTTCCTTAGGACTTTGATTGGAGTTTCAACTACACTTAGGAGCTTGATAATGTTAACATTTTTAGGGTTCCTTAGGACTGTGATTGGGGTTTTACTACATTGAGGAACTTGATAAAATAAACAACTTTTAGGGTTCCTTAGGCCTTTAATTGGAATTTTACTTCACTTAGGACCTTGATTATGTAAACAATTTTAGGGTTCTTTAGGACTTTGATTGGGGTTTTACTACACTGAGGAACTTGATTCACTGATCGACTTTTAGGGTTACTTAGGACTTTCTTTACTACTTTTTGGGGTTTTACAAGTGCAAGTGTAATGTAAAACTGGGAGTAGCACACCGACACGCGAGCTGCTTGCAGCTCGCGCACACGAAAAAACTAGTTAAGGGGCTGACGTATGGAAAATTTTCATACAAACGGAATACCAAAATGATTTCTAATTTAGACAGATTTACACTATATTATTGTAATAATTGTATTTGCATAGTATTTATCTAGGTTCCTCAACAGTTTTTATTTCAAATTACTTACCTAAAATGAAATAAACACCAATCGCATTTTGCACATTTTTATGCTAAACTTATCAAGTTTTCTACCTATTGGTTTCGTACTAAAAACAACAATATCTTACGTGTTTTTTGTTAAGGAACCTAGTTTATATTGTCTAGTTACAGAATAACAATACTATGTAAAGAATACAAAAAGTTTTCAGTCATCATTTTTGGTATTACGGAACACGATCAAATTCATGGCATTTTCGAACGGCTACTATTGCTATCGCGCACGCACGGTGCGGGTGGCGGGGTGCAGGGGGAGGAAACGCTTGAAGCACACGGGACACTTCGGTTGTGTGTGTGAATCGCTCGGACTTCGGACTAGTTAAATACCTACACTGGCATAAAACATAATGCTTAGATATTTGATAATTGTTAGTTTAGGAAGGGTACTAAGTGAAGATGGGAAATACTAAGTACCTACCTAGGTAGGTTGTAGGTTGGGTAAACGAAATTAAGGTGCAGCACTAGGTCAAAAAGTCTGCCGAAATTTCGAAAAAAGCCAACATTTCGACTAAAACAAATTATGAACCATTAATTTCTATACAGGGTGGAATTTTGTAATGCCACCTGGAGGGAAAGTACTCTTAATACTGCAGATAGAAAATTTTACTCAAAGGAAACATTCCTTTATTTTTGGATAGAAAGCAATTTCTAAAATTAAAAATAAAATAATTTTTAAATTAATTTTTTTTTTTGAAAGGAATAAATTTATTCTTTTAAAGAAATGAATTCGTTAAAAGAATAAATTTGTGTATCCAAGAGAATGGAGCCCATTTCAAGCAACTAATTTCAAGTAACTAGTTAGTTATCCATTTTTTGTAAATAATTAAATTAATTTAAGATTTCCTGGTTTTTCTTTCATTTAATTTATCATGTTTGTTAGAGAGATTTCATCCTTATAATTGACTAACGATCGATGCAATAAAAGTACAAGGTATAATTTTTCTGATTTTAGCCGGTTCAATTCCCGGGTGTGAGAGAATTTTCGAAAAACTTTGAATGCAGTTTGCTTTCTATTCAAAAATAAAGGAATGTTTCCTGTGAGTAAAATTTTCTATCTGGAGTATTAAGAGTACTTTCCCTCCAGGTGGCATTACAAAATTCCACCCTGTATATGAAGTATTGATAAAAGGTCTAAGAAAAATTACAACAAATTATTTTTTTTCTTTATTTATTTGTAGTTCAAAAAACTGCTACCACTCAACGTCCGGTGGAAATATTGATAAAAGGACTGAGAAATACTTGAACAAAATAGTTTTTTTTTTATATAACTGGAGCTCAATAAACAGAGTACCGCTCAACGTCTGGTGGAAATATTGATAAAAAGACTTGGAAAAATTTCAGCAAAATATTTTTTTTCTTTATTTATCTGGATCTCAAAAAACCGACTACCGCTCAACGTCAGGTGGAAAGATTGATGAAAGGACTAAGAAAAATTGGCACAAAATATTTTTAGTCTTTATTTATCTGGGGCTTAAAAAAACTGCTACCACTCAACGTCAGGTGGAAATATTGATAAAAAGACTTGGAAAAATTTCAGCAAAATATTTTTTTTCTTTATTTATCTGAATCTCAAACAACCGACTACCGCTCAACATCAGGTTATAATATTGAAAAAAGGACTAAGAAAAATGGCTACAAAATATTTTTATTCTTTATTTATCTGGGGCTTAAAAAAACTGATACCACTCAACGTCAGGTAGAAATATTGATAAAAAGACTTGTAAAAATTTGAACAACATATTTCTGTTTTATTTTTCTGGAGCTCAAGAAATAAACTACAGCTCAACGTCAGGTGGAAATATTGATAAAACGACTAAGAAATTAAAAAAAAAACTTTATTTATTTTGAGCTCAAAAAAGTGCTACCACTCAACGTCCGGTGGAAATATTGATAAAAAGACTGAGAAATACTTTAACAAAATAGTTTTTCTTTATATAACTGGAGCTCAATAAACAGAGTACTGCTCAACGTCTGGTGGAAATATTGATAAAAAGACTTGGAAAAATTTCTGTAACGTTCACTAGAAGTTGCTTCATGCAATCAAAATTGAGTTCTATATAGTAATTGTGATAAGACATAAATAATTTTTTTTTCAGTTTGTTTATAATCATTATATAAGTATCCACCTATAGTAGGTTAGCTTGGTACACTTTTTTCGCGAGTTTTGTGCGAAAGCCGAGGTCCATGTAATTGTAGGTCGATGTTCGCAATCGTTGGTTTTGCGAATGTAAATAAGCAGAATAAAAGCAACCTAATTGCTCAACGAATAAAGTATATTTTTAAATGCAGTCACATTATTAGACTTTCTGTACTTTGGTAAGTGAGCCGCTTTGCGTGTTTTTTATTGCTGTGTGTGTGTGATCGATGAGGTCTGGCGAACCACACCCCACCTGATGTTGAACGGACCTCCACCCATGATCTTCAACTGTAACGTCATGACTGGTTTTGAACCCACGCCCCCCAACCGCTAGGCCGATGAGGTCTGGCGAACCACACCCCACCTGACGTAGAGCGGATACCCACCCATCATCTATTACTGTAACGTTATCACTGATTTTGAACCCGCACCCTCCAACCACTAGGCCAATGAGGTCAAGCAAACCACACCACACCTGATGTTGAGCGGACTCCCACCCATCATCCTCTACTGGAACGTCATCAACCACAACTCCATCGCTCCGCGCCGGGGTCAATGGCTCTCTCAACTCAACTCGGAGTCAATGGTTCTCTTTACTCTTCTTCAATTTGGTCCAGAACCCGCACAAACCCTACCTGATGAATAAACTCACTCGTATCATGTTAGAGAATTTCCTGGTGTCTTTTCTAAGTGCGTAAATAGCTACTCTGAAGGTTCTTTATCGGTTCAGGAATGTTGTTTTTTTTTTCACTTTATTCTTGCATTCAGAGCATGACCAATCCTTGCTTATTGAATACTAGAAAAGCGAAACAAGCAAGCAATAAGCTTAGAGGGTTAGTCAGGTAATGCAGCCACAAAAAATAAAAACATAAAATTGTAGGGTGCAAAAAGTCAACTCTCTTTGACCAGATTTGAACTCCCGCCCACCTCGTCCTCTCAGTGTGAATCCGCACGCCCTAGCCACTAGCCTATCTGACGCTTAGTAACGTTGACGAAATTAGGCAATGCATAAAAATCGTTAGCAGTGGCTGACGCACACGCACAAGCGCGGCACTATGGTTGGATTCACGTATAGAAGTAGCGCGTCACACGAGCGCCTGTGTGTGTATACTACTATTATATATTCCGTGGCGCCCGCATCAAATGAATAGAGATAGCTATATTCGGAGCAGTTTTTGCTCACGCCTCGAATTGAAGTTGCGAGCTGTGTACGTCGGCCCGTTAATATTTAGGCATCCGATTTAGGCGTCGCCTAGGTTTAGTGAAAACGGGTGTTAGTAACGTTGACGAAATTAGGCAATGCATAAAAATCGTTAGCAGTGGCTGACGCACACGCACAAGCGCGGCACTATGGTTGGATTCACGTATAGAAGTAGCGCGTCACACGAGCGCCTGTGTGTGTATACTACTATTATATATTCCGTGGCGCCCGCATCAAATGAATAGAGATAGCTATATTCGGAGCAATTTTTGCCCGCGCCTCGAATTGAAGTTGCGAGCTGCGTCCGTCACCCTCTTAATATCTAAACTTAAACATTACGGTATTCTAAATCGCTCCATTGACTTATTACAATCGTACTTGACTGATAGAATCGTTAAAGTTGATGTGGGCGGTGAGAGATCTTTTGGGTCAGTTATTGACATAGGGGTGCCACAAGGTTCGATATTAGGTCCTTTCTTGTTTCTAGTGTACGTAAATGACCTTCCTTTTTTGGTTAAAAAACTATGTGAAACAGTACTATTTGCTGACGATACCTCATTAATTTTTAAAGTCGATAGATAGAAGGCTAATTACGATGACGTTAACGCATCTCTGTCGTAAATACTTAACTGGTTTAATAATCTTTTACTTAATGTTAAGAAAACTCATAAGTTTTATGAAAAAATATTTTTTGAGTGTCAGTTCTAAGTATAAAAATCATAATGCGGTTTACAGAATACATCTATTTACCAAGTTTCATCAGTACATATAGCTTTTACAGTTTTGTAAGTACCATACTTCAAGCAAATAAATTATTTCTTTTCATTTCATTTCATTTTTTTGAAAAAAAGTGACTGTGACATACGAATGGACAGACAGACAGACATGACGAATTTATAAGGGTTCCGTTTTTTACCTTTAAAAAATACAAGTGTTCATTCACCGACTACCGACATTTATGAACTTGCAACTCACTCTGGTTTTGCATAATATGAGGAAAATCTCTCTTGGTGGAAGGTTTCTTTTATTAAATCTGGGGCTATTTGCTTGTTATACTATATAAATTAGACTACTACTACTACACTACTATATAAGTTAGATTTAAAATGTAGCGTTCGTGGTAGTTTAAAAAATACCGCACAGCTTCCCATTGTTATCACCAATCCTGGATGAAAAATATGCAATGGAAACTCTGCGACGGGAATCAGCTAACATAACAATTGGGTTATATTTATTTACTGAATATCTGTCTGTGTTTTTGTCTAACGAAGCGTATTCTAGTCAACACATTGTAATGTCGTGACAAATGTCAGACCCAAGCACAGAATAAGTAATAGTTGGTATCAAATACATGAATTCACAGCTCAGGTCAGGCAACGCCATCTTTATTTTAAATTTTTCCAACTTTCCGGTCGTGTTTTGTTTTTAGACCAGCGTATAGCGGAGGCTTAAGGGTCCAAAATAATTTATTTAGGACAAGAGCGATTTTTTTAATCTAGAGCAAATTGATTGATTCTAATAGTAGAATTCTGAACGCAGCGAGGGATTCAAAGAACAAAGTACGTCACTCGAGAAAAACATCGAAATAATTCTGGTACCGTGTGTGGCACACTCTTCTTTTCATCACCCTCTATGAAAAAAGCAGCCAAGTGCGAGTCGGACTCGCCCATGAAGGGTTCCGTAGCAGTAAATAATATAACATAGAGTTCTAGAAGTTCTAGTAGTTCGTCGAAAGGTAAATTACGGTTTACGATTTATGACGTATAAAAAAAAAACTACTGACTAGATCTCGTTCAAACTAAATATCGTTGGAAGTTTCTATAGTAATGTACAACATATATTTTTTTTAGCTTTATCAGTCACTTATTTTAGAAGTTAGAGGGGGGGAACCAACTTTTTTCCACTTTGGAAGTGTCTCTCGCGCAAACTATTCAGTTTAGAAAAAAACAATATTAGAAACCTCAACATCATTTTTGAAGACCTATTCATAGATACCCCACACGTATGGGTTTGATGAAAAAATATTTTTTGAGTTTCAGTTTCAAGTATGGGGACCCCCAAAATTTATAGTTTTTTTTCTATTTTTGTGTTAAAATCTTAATGCGGTTCACATAATACATCTACTCGCCAAGTTTCATCAGTCTAGCTCTTACGGTTTCGGAGAAAAATGGCTGTGACATACGGACGGACAGACAGACAGACAGACAGACAGACAGACAGACAGACAGACATGACGAATCTATAAGGGTTCCGTTTTTGCCATTTGGCTACGGAACCCTAAAAATTAAATAAGAGGTGTAGATGTAGTAGATAATGTTGAAAATATGCTAAAACTAGTTTCTCTGAATGACACTGCTTATTTTTCATTTTTCTTTGTAATAAAATTTAATGATCTTTGAGTTTGCTGCGGTCATGAAAGTTGCGAACTGTTTTACATTCTAGCGCAGCTCAATGATCAATGAACTTGAGAGAAGCGCACAGCGCATGCGTAGTATGCGTACATATTATTATTATTACACCTAACTATATGTAATAATATGTACGCATACTACCAGGATAATTTTTTTTTTTTTTTTTTTTTTTTTAATTTATTTAAAGGGCTTTGTCGCAATGCGACCACACTGCCCTATAATAACACAACAAATAAAACTTAACATAATCTAAATTTATACAAACTTATTATTGTCTAGCTAAACCAATTTCTGCTAATTTATATAACATCTTGGCTTGATCCGACAAGGGACAAGCCAAGATGCTATTTATCATACCAACATTCATACATCTTCTTCCAAAACAACCTAATCTAAATCTATCATTTCGAACACACTCCAGCAAAACATGTTGTACATCTTCCAATGTACCACATTCGGTACAATTCGGACAGGATAAAATGTTTAATTCTTTGGTGCAATTATTGTGTGCAATATTATAATTTGTTATTTTTTGTGAGTTTTTGATAGGTATTGTTTTTGTTAAGTATAATATACTTAGAAATTATACTTAGAAATTTAATAACATATTATGTTATTAAATTTCTATGTATAAAATATTATGTTAAGTGCTCGTGTAATAAATGTATCGCTTTGGAGTGTCTGTTATGCTTCGGCTACATTAGCGGGCGAAGATTCGTGTCACGTTGGCGCGACAAAAACATCGTGTTCGGGTATAGACGAATCTTCGCCCGCCATAATGTAGACAAGAATGTCTACATTATGGCGGGCGAAGATTCGTGTCGAGTTGACGCGATGCATCGTGCTGGATTGTGACTTAATCGATTTCTTAATTTTATTGAGATGGGCTCTGTAGTATGCCATCATCAACATCATCATCATCCACAGCCCGACTTCACCCACTGCTGGGTATAGGCCTCCCTTAGTTTGTGCCATCTACCTCGATCCTGTGCCAGTCTAAACCATTGCCGCCAATGAATCTTTTTTCTTCTTCATTTCTTCTACTGTGGTAGGCCAACAACTGAGCATATTTTTAATTCTAATCCTCGCATCATGTACCAAGTGTTTTTTTTTATGGTTGGGGTCACTAGGATTCTATATAATACTCTCAGTTTCATAAAATTGAATGAATTCTAACACTTTTTCGTTACTCCACTCCATAGTGTAAAAAATTAAATGCACGTCCGTCTCGCTTCAAAGTCTGGATGACACTGAAATGACGTAGATGTAGCCACCTAAGCGAATATTGTCGCGACAAATCCCTTTGATTCGCGCCAGTTTACCGACAGCTCCCCGATACTACATCGTCTTCGTCCGAATACTACGCGAAGACACGATGTACCCGGCCACATTCATCGCGTTAGCACGAATATTCGCCGTAGCCCGCTAATGGAGCCCTAGCATTAGGATGCATTTATGTTAAATAAACAATTTGAATTTGAATTTGAATTTGTAACAGGTACGTACCTACCAGCCAGCTTATAGGCACAATAGGCAAAACCTCGCCTCGTCTCAAGCCACTTGCCTCGACCTTGTGTGACGTTAAATTGTACAATAATTTACAGACACGATGCGTTAAATTTTACCCAGGCAGGTACCTATACGTACTTATAGGTGACGTGACGTATACTAAGTTGATAAAAAATACGAAAAAACTTCTGCATAATAATTATTATGTAGGAGTTTCAGCACGTTAGTTTTGGCTTCAATAAAAAAAAAATGTTTTCTAATCTTTTTCCAAAGGCCACTAGAAATCAAATCGACAAGTGAAAAAAATAACACCCTTTATTATATTATTTTTATTTTTGTAACACAAAAACATAGAAAATAATAAGCAGTAATAAATAGACATCGGATTTTTTGCATCTGTATAATAACATTAATAACATAATGAATGCAATATGCATTCACTCACAAATCACAATGACGCGATTATTCATGCACATTTTAGCTTTTTCTTCAATCATCATTTTCAATATTTCGTTCAAAATATCACTCATCTCAACATAGGTACGTTCCATAATTACATATTTTGTATACCTACATACTAGCTGCCTATCCCGGCGTAGCACAGATGGACATTTATTTTTATAACGCTTTTATTAGCTTCACCTGTATGCATGTATAGTTATGTACCTATGTATGTATGTATGTAACCGACCCCTTTGAGCTCGATTTTGTCCTACTTTGAACGATCAGATTTGATTCAAACTTTGCACACATGTCAAAGGTCGATGACAATGCAATAATATGAAAAAAAAAAAATGAAAAAAAAAAAACCTACTTAACTTTTTAGTTCAATTAGTTATAAAAGCGTTTTTTTTCGTTTTTTTAACTATAATTTATTTAAACACAACATAATAATAGCCTATGTTACTCAGGAAGAATGTAGCTTTCCAATTATTGTGAAAGGTTTTAAAATCGGCACAGCAGTTTTTGAGTTTATTCATTACAAATAAACAACATTTTGGCTATTTTGGCTATTTTGAGAGCTTTTAGTGCATATTTTGCCGCTTTGTAAGTGCATATAAACCGATGTCTAGTAAAATATGTACCTACACTACATACATACCTTTACATCCCATCGCGGGACGTCAGTGCAGACCTTATTACCTCAATACTTTAGGTACCTTTTGTACTTACCCTAAATAGGATATTTTCCTCATACACGCAGGCAGGACCCTTCTGTCATTTCCAATCCTGTAGTGTGGATACGTGTAGTTGAGGTAATTTTGTATATAGGTACCTAACATAAATAATTTTATGTTCCTGTTTAAGGGTTGAACTTTTACCTACTTGTGCTGGGGATTTCACTGTGTTAAATTTATGAGGAAACTCATTATAGTATATTACATTACTGCAACGGCCAGAGACATTGATAGACGAACGAGAAAATGATTGTATTTTGGTTATGGTTACCTTTAAGTAAGTCTATCAATACTTAGTTGTGACAACAGTACCTAAGTACCTACCTACTTTTCTCAAATAATGTGAGAAAATTAAAACTTACTAATTACTTACATGAACTCATTTTGACAAATAAAATTACGACAAGCAATCATCATCATTATCAGCCTAAAGAAGTCCACTGCTGGACATAGGCCTCCCCTACACATTTCCAGGAAGAACGATTCTGAGCCCTTTCCATCCATTGAGTTCCCGCGATCAATGAACAACATGAATTAATTTTTCTGGCGTTGTTGAAGTGTTCATTTGTTTTTTTTTCAATAAACATGTAATAGCATGTAATTTTGCAATCTAATTCGAAATTTAAATAAAACCTTTGATAGCTTCTTGGTTGCCGTGTTTCGGAGTAAAATATAATTCCATTTTTGAATTACACAGCAGATACTAGTATACTGCCTAAAGGCCTGCGCGCACATCTAGGCGATGGCGATGGAGATCAGTGAAACACTGTTATAATATCACGTTTCACTGATCGCCATCGCCAGGTTGTCAAAATTATGCTCAAATTTCGGAGCATGTTTGAGTTTCATTATGCAGCTTATTACTGATTAGAAATGCTGACATTACTTTAATTAGCTATTGAGTATTGACAAAATTCATAACAAAAACATGGTGAACAATGAACAATGATTGGTACATACATACATTACCTACTATAATAGGTATAGGTTCGACAGTTTCCCTTTCCTCATTTTATGGAATATAAACTGAAATGCTTTGATTATTTGAAATGTTTGTTCAGTGTTTGGTAAGTAGGTAATTCAGCTTATTTATGATTTGTTTTGGTTACACTAAGTAGACTAGGTTAGGTATAGGTACCTACATTAAGTTGATACCTACACCGAGTTTAATCCAAGGAGGTTGGAAACCATATGTACTAGCACCGCATATTTCTTAGACCAACTCACTTTGGATTGACGTTTTGTCCCTACTTTTAGGCCGAGGCCAATCGAGCGTAATTGAAGGTGTGATTTGAGATATTTTGTAAACTGAGGGTGACCTTTGAACAATCCAGAGAAAAGGGGAATTTAATAACTGAAATTGATCTACTTTTGATGATGACTGTACTACCAACCTAGTAGGTTTAATGATCAAACCATCTAAACTTGCAAAGTGAAGTTCGATCATCTAAATATATATAAAACTCTTTATGTTACTGACTGACTGACAATCAACGCACAGCCTACACCATAAGGCCTAGAAGCATGAAACTTGGAAGGTATGTTTCTTTTATAGCATAGGGGTGCACTAAGAAAGGAAATTGGAAAATGATTTCCCTAAGCGGAGAAGAAGAGGAAAAACTTTTAAAAGAATAATCAACGGGGCGTAACGGCAACGGGCGAGCGTAGCCGCGGGCGGCCGCTAGGAGATCTATCGTATTAGGAGAAATATGGTAGTTAAAGTCAGGTAGGTAAAGGACTACGCGATTTTATGAGCCATGATTAATATATTTGCGACTGAAAATATGTACCTATACATAGTTATTACACCGATATGCTTTCTGAAAATAACACGCAAATTCAGGCTTCCACTAACTTGGTGATGGTGATTTTTCCTGTAAATAAATACAATAATAGAAATAATTATGTAGGGCGAGCAGTTATTGTCCTGTCACTTCTTGCGGTAAATAATGTTGCCTTATATTTATTATTTACGCTTCTAGTTAGTTATAGTACCTCCCTATACTTAAGTATTCTTGAACTATTTACAGGAAACGTATATTTATTTACACAAGAAACTTACAATCAAACAAATATTTACAAAATGTGCAAAATACACAAGAAACAGTTGAGCTATCTGCAGACCGTTTTAAACGATCTAGAGATAGCTCAACTGATCCAAACCAGTGCCGGACGGAAGCGTCCCCAAGACGCAGGTGCCATTGTCACGCTTAATAGCATTGCTAATGCGATGCGCCAAATACACACCAGCCCTTGGATATTTGGTTATCTGGATACCTATTAGAAATTGCAAAAAGGTTTAGAGGTTTTGGACTTTGGACTTTTGCATTTTAACTGTAGTCCAATTTTTTTTTAAATCATCCACACTGCACTATCTTACGTCAAATTGAATTTTAGGTAGGTATTCGAATACCGTTTTTGAAATATAAGCAATACAGGATGAGTTTTTTAGTCGCCCTCTGAGGGCAAAATCTAAACGTCTATACCTAGGTAGGTACATTAGAAAAATGCTAGTAGGAGACACGCACGGGTTCGATTTTGCATTCAAAAAAACATGGTAGGTTAGATAAGGTCAACACTTGAAGTAGTTAAAGAATTGTCAAATTTTAAGGTCAACAAGAATTTAAAATTTTACAATCCACATTTTATATTATCTTATCGAACTAACGTATTTTCAATAGTTTAGATATTTTTAGGTACGTATATCACGAACACAAAGCTCAAGGCATAACGGAGGATTTATTTAACTTTTATTCAGATTTTATATAAATACATTTAAATCCTCTATACGTGACATCCATCGACACTGCAGTGAACAAAACGCGACAGACTGGCAGCTGATCGATTGCGAGAGATGTTGATAGAAACCGAACCTATCAATGAATCACTCTGACGCATACTCGTATTTCAAGAAACCAGCCGGAATTCTCTTTAAGACTTGTGACTCAAACCAAGGGGTCACTAACGCCAAGGGTTTCGCAAGCCTAAGTATAATGTAGCTGTCCTTTTTCTCCCTATAGAAAACTGTACGAACATGAAAGATATATGTACTTAGATGGGAATTATTTTAATTTGAGGAAAGTTTATGAAGCATTGCTGGTTTCGCCTGAAAAGCATGGATTAATCACTTTCAAGTGTTCCTAAGCCTTGCACACATTGACCTCTGTGCGATCAGTGAAACGCTGTCAAATATGACAGCGATATTTGACAGCGTTTCACTGATCACCACCGCAGAACTTTTGGGATGGGCGCTCTCCGCTCAGAAGAAAGAAGTGACAAAATATTTCCAATAGTGTTTTAGATTATGTAAAGTATAATGTGTTGTGCAGGCTACGAATATTCATAATTACGAAGCAACAGTATACATACCTATCTAATCTGTAATTCGGATTAAGAATCATTAAATAATCAGAATTTGGGCATATCGATAAATATTTATTAAACACATTTCTGTGAAAATTTGAGGGTGCGTCAGATGAGTCATTTGCAACCCCCATGGCTGCGACTCCCCTCCAGACAGGGAGCGACGATGCACTGACAGGGGTGGCTAGAAATCGATAGACGCAGACGGCAAAACGAATAACGCAGAGAGAGTAGTTTAAATGAATAAGACTAGTTAGTTTTGTTAGTACCTAGTATTTGGATTATCATTGACTCAGCAATCAGCATTCATTCTTCACCATGAGTTTATGTAAACAAATATAGCATTGATCAGCTGGTTCAGCCGGTTTCAACAATTATTTTACGCATGATACTTCAAATCAAATTAAATCAAAATAGTCTTTATTCAGTTGAATTACAAGAATCACTTTGAAACGTCTTAAAGCTAGGTGAGTCTAGGTTCAGTGTGACAGCTTCAGTTTGTTTTGTAAATTACTCCGATAGCAATTATACTTTCGATAGATTCCCGTAATATCACGTCTTCACAACTCATCACGTCGTTGATATCAACACTACCTTTAGAAATTGAACATGATGCAACATTTTATCTCGAAACAACACAGCCTTCGCTTCAATACTGCAGAATATAATAGAGCTATCTTTTATCTTTCACTCTACGTCAGTTAGTAATGCTTTCTGATCTCCTCATAATTACAATGATAATGTTCTTCAACGCTTAATATAATTACTCGGCAGACGGTGTAGTGAATTCTAAACTAATTAAATATTTTTAGGTTAATCTCAGGCGTTTGTGGCAATTAGCGCGAAACAGCCAACTCACACTACTCACTAGAGAAAGCAATGAAATACTGAAGTGAAAATGTTCAGCGTTTTTTCGCAGAAGGAATGTGATCATTGAATTCGTTGGAATCGAATCACAATAATCCAGGTTCCACGTGAGCGGCTACGCGTAACGTAATCGCTTATCAGGGCATAGCATCGTTATCATCTGATGTACTGTACCTATGAAGCTAAAGTCGAGTAGCCTTACCATATATGGTGACAAAAATTGAGGCTGCTCCATACAGCTCGTGATTGGTGGAAAATACTGTGTTCGATATAATCTGAACTTCTGATAAGGCATACGGCACGTATTATATACCTTATCCTCACGAGGCAGCATTCATTTAGTAAGGTGTGCTTGAACGGAGCACTACAGAGTCTAACTAGTCATTTAATTTATTTTAACTGTAAGTCTATTTTGGTATTTAATTTTATGTAGTTAACTTTGATATTGACACATTTTGTTATTTGTTTTTACTATTATAAATACATAGTAGTCTTGAAGTTTGGTATTGGTGACAAATGGTGAGGTCATGCGTGGCATGCGTGTTACATAACACTCTTAGAAAAAGTTGCGTAATCAGGTTATCGTGCTGCATTAATACCACAAACGAGAGGATTATAATTGGGATGTCCAGCCACCCCTACCTATTTCCGTAATGTGTATTACCTAATTTTCACATATTTTTTCTCTTTAATTCCAGACTAATTCAAAATGTGCGACGAAGAAGTTGCCGCGTTGGTAGTAGACAATGGCTCCGGTATGTGCAAGGCCGGATTCGCGGGAGACGACGCACCTCGCGCCGTCTTCCCCTCGATTGTCGGCAGACCCCGTCACCAGGGTGTCATGGTCGGCATGGGCCAGAAAGACTCCTACGTAGGAGACGAGGCCCAGAGCAAGAGAGGCATCCTCACACTCAAGTACCCCATCGAGCACGGCATCGTCACCAACTGGGACGATATGGAGAAGATCTGGCACCACACCTTCTACAACGAGCTGCGAGTGGCGCCCGAGGAGCACCCCGTCCTGCTCACAGAGGCTCCCCTCAACCCTAAGGCTAACAGGTGAGTGTCCGCCTTACCCCCCCTCGCAAACACAACCTCGCGTCCGTTGGCCACCTCTGACCGGCTCATTTCTTTTTCAGAGAGAAGATGACACAGATAATGTTCGAGACCTTCAACACGCCCGCCATGTACGTCGCCATCCAGGCTGTCCTATCGCTGTACGCGTCCGGTCGTACCACCGGTATCGTGCTGGACTCCGGCGATGGTGTGTCACACACCGTGCCCATCTACGAGGGATACGCGCTGCCGCACGCCATCCTGCGTCTGGACTTGGCCGGTCGCGACCTCACCGACTACCTGATGAAGATCCTCACCGAGCGCGGCTACTCGTTCACCACCACCGCCGAGCGCGAGATCGTGCGTGACATCAAGGAGAAGCTCTGCTACGTGGCGCTCGACTTCGAGCAGGAGATGGCCACCGCCGCCTCCAGCAGCTCCCTCGAGAAGTCTTACGAACTTCCCGACGGACAGGTCATCACCATCGGAAACGAAAGGTTCCGTTGTCCCGAGGCTCTGTTCCAGCCCTCATTCTTGGGTATGGAAGCAAACGGCATCCACGAAACCACCTACAACTCTATAATGAAGTGCGACGTTGACATCCGTAAGGACCTGTACGCCAACACAGTATTATCCGGCGGTACCACCATGTACCCCGGCATCGCCGACCGCATGCAGAAGGAGATCACCGCGCTCGCGCCATCCACCATGAAGATCAAGATCATCGCTCCTCCGGAGAGGAAGTACTCCGTATGGATCGGAGGATCCATTCTCGCCTCCCTCTCTACCTTCCAACAGATGTGGATCTCGAAACAGGAGTACGATGAGTCCGGCCCCTCAATTGTGCACAGGAAGTGCTTCTAATCATCAAGTAAGACTTTTAATAATTAATGATGCCCTACACCAAGCCCCTGAAAGGGCGGCTCAAATTACGCTTGTGATCTTTTTATGTAAGTTCAGTATTTAAATAGGTTGTAAGGTGTCGTAATATGCATATTACGTATTCGCGCGTAACGTTGTGGTTACCGTTTTGACAAAGATTTTTATTTATTTTTTATGATCGTTACTAACCTGAACATTTTTAATAAAACATAATTTATATACCGGTATAAATCTGACTTTTTCATTTCTTATTCCTCTCCTTCTTTACCTTATCATGGGACTATCTATAGTGTTGGATAGAACGGCAGACCGAAATACATTAGACTTGACTGACGAAGACTACTAAACAGGTTTAGCTAAAGCTTACTAAAATTTCTAACTGCTATACATATTCATTGACCATTCAATTTGCATATTTTTCTATACATCGGAAACATACCACTCACTTTTGTATTAATATGTTCGTTTTATGCATTTATTTCAATGTCAAATAAATATTTTAACACGGTGTTCACGGTGTATATTCGCAAATTTAAGCGCTCTTCGTGGCTAGTTCGGTAGCGATTAGTGAAACGTTGTCAAATAATGACAGCGATATTTGACAGCATGTCACTGATCGCTACCGAGAAACGCTAAGATGGCTTTAGATTCATGCACCTACTACATACCATTGGTCATACAACAAATATAGATATTATTGTAGAAGGTAAAACTAATTAAATTGAAAATATATGCATAAACAGGATAGGAAAATGTAAATTAATTAACCTCATATGCTTTCAAAGCCTGGAAATAGCACAATGTGATATAACTATCCTTGTTTGTGGCTGACTAGCTCACCACAACACCACACACTTGTGGTAATAGTTAATAATTAAAATATGTTATTGATTCAGTCAATAACATATTTTACTTATGACGTTCTTATTGTAACTCAGAAAATGGATAAACAGGTGGGTAGGTAGTAGGTATAAGCAGTACCTACTTGTACTACTCTATACTAACTAGGTATAGAGGACAGAGGTATTTATACCTATAAGTGCATACGTATTAGATATTTATTTATTGCGATGTAGTTTTTTATTTTTTTTTATTTTAAAGGCTTCGTCTATAACGATTATACAGCCCTATGATAACACACCAAGATAATTAACCCACTTTCATGTTGTAGCAGAATGAGAAACCGACTCGAAAAAGATTAGAAAACGATTAGGAACCGTTTTGGTGGACGTATTTTGATAAAAATCGCTCTCCTTATCTACACGTTACCTAAGCCTAGGAAGAAGGTACGTATGTAGCTCCTACCTATAGTACCACCTACATACCACCTAGGTTGATCTACTACAGTTCTCAGATGATAAATGAAATACTTAATTATATTTATGAGAAAACAGTCTTTTATATAACGCCTGCGCATATCTAGGCGATGGTATATGACAATATGACAGCGATTTTTGTTTCTTATCGTTCTAATGATTGCCACCGCAGATCGCTTAAATGTGCGCAAGCCTTAAGACGTTATTTAGCATGTAGGAAGTTAAGGCATTTCATGGGATTGCTGATGATAACGCAAAAATTTTGTTAAACAGTTGTCAGTGTTTTTTTACCATACATGATGTAAGGGTCTTACTAACCTTTCTTTAATTTTTGAAAAAAGGACGGGAGAGAGGAAGTTCTTTAAACGGTTGTATTTTTTTCCTAATCTGAGTTGGAAGAATGATCCCGATGGTTTGAGTAAAATCAGATCACAAAAGTAATTCAGAAGACTTTTTTGATTATGTGACTTCGCTTTGACCAACAAAGGTCAAAGCCCTCAAGGCCAAAGGTCAGTTGAGGTCAACGACTCTGCCAATTTTACATTTCTAGGTAAGAAAGTACATAAATTAAGATAATATTAATTATTTAATTATTATATCAAAATCTAGCCCGTAACATCTAAAATAATTTTTCGCTATAGCCGTGATTTTGACCTTAGAGGGCGAATAAAAAATATCACCCTATAAATTAACAGGACGTATTTGCCTATCAGCCGCTAATCAGGCGGTCGACCTATTCGTGTAATGCGTGTGTAACATTTGGAATGGTTCCCAATCTTATTTTATAATAGTTAAAAATAGATCAGACACACCCACGCGCTGGTCGGGTCCGTTGCACTGTGTTGTCTAGTGTGTAGGTACTTAGGTAGTTCGGTAGTACAGTCGGCTGCACTGACTGGTAGTGTTTTTTTTTTTTTTTTTAAGCTATCCTTTGGATATCACAGATGGTCCCTCGGACAAAGTCTGAGACTGTTTTTACCGGCTTATGATTATATACAAACGAACTACCTTTAGAGGGAAAACAGACATTTAGTATTATGTTGTTTACATTTATAATGCAAAGAAACTACGTTTAGCTATAAAGAAAACAGACTAAATAAATTAATGTTGCTGACTGACTGGTACCTAGTGTTGTAGCATATCTTTATATGATTGTATGTCTCAAGTTGATGGACAGTGCATAGCAGGGCAGTGCATCGTAGGGCATCTACCGGACGTGCGTGACCTATACGAGGCAATGCTTTTGTAGAGTTATTTGTGAAGGAATCGTACAGGGAGGTACTACCACCATGCCTATTTTTGCCGTGACGTGAAGCAGCATTGCTGGGTGTGGGTGCCGATGAAATTATACTGGCACGTGAGGCTGAACATCTGTGTCCCTCAAGTTGATGGATGCAGGGCAGTGCATCATCGTAGGGACCGTTTCTGACGTAGGTACGTGACCTACGAGGCAATGCTTTGTTATAGGTGATAGAGGTTTAATGATGATATGATTATTACTACGGGATATTTTTAAACTGCACTAATTTGATCAATAAACCTAACGGCTAAATTTGACTGTACATTTTGAGCCACCCTGCGCACGACGAAATGAAATGCAAATTATTTTTATCCTGTGGTCAAGGCACAGATTAGAAATATTTTATTCCCATGATAGGCTAAGTACCAACCAAACAAATAAATAAATGAATCCATCAACATCATCATTACCCTCACATAATTTCAAGCAACGCATGCGTGCCATTTTCATTTAGGAAGGTACAGTCGGCTGCACTACTATGTAAAGGGACATTTCTAACTTTCAAGTTAGAGTCGCAGCATTAGAATGAACCTTTACAGGGCAAATAGGCAGGTTAATGTCACCAAAAAAAAATATAAATTTATCATCTAATTTCAGGTCCTCACTAAGTTTATAGAATAGAATATTATTAATTTGCCGCAAGGACATAGGCACCGACATCACAACACAATAACAAAAATAAAAACATAAAACAGGTAGGACAGAGATTGCTTATTATTATTTATACTCATTGCAATGCTGGCACTATCTAGAACGAATCGTAAACATTCTAGTGCAGCCGACTGTACAACGTACGACTGTTTGATTTTAGCTGCGGCTCCCCCCGTTCCCGTGCGTGTGAGCGTGACGTGGCGAGGGTCAAGGGCGGGGCTAGGGATGGCCGTAGTAAAAATCGATAGTAACAAGAATACGAACACCTTACCAACCGACTACTTTTTCGCGGACTCGATTAATTACGTAGGTACTTTGGATATAACCATGATCATTTTAAGGGTTATTAGATAGGTATCTACAATTCTTTATTATTAATAAGTAGGTATCTATTAATAATTTAATTATTTATTCAATTTCATGGAGAATTTACATTCATGATCTAAAAGGAGGGGGCCAATTATAGGATTTTAAGGATACGGTCACCTATTCAAAAACCATTGTACCGCTTGGAATGAGTTAAGAAAAAGCGGCCAAGTGCGAGTCGGACTCGCCCATGAAGGGTTCCGTAGCATCAAGTAACATAATATAAAGGTTCTTGTAGTTCGTCGAAAGGTAAGTTGCGGTTTACGATTTATGACGTATAAAAAAAAAACTACTGACTAGATCTCGTTCAAACCAAATATCGTTGAAAGTTTGTACAGTAATGTACAACATATATTTTTTTTAGTTTTATCTTTCTCTTATTTTAGAAGTTTGAGGGGGGGGGGGACCAACTTTTTTCCACTTTGGAAGTGTCTCTCGCGCAAACTATTAAGTTTAGAAAAAAACAATATTAGTAACCTCAACATTATTTTTGAAGACCTATTCATAGATACCCCACAGCCCCACACGTATACGTTCGATGAAAAAACATTTTTTGAGTTTCAGTTTCAAGTATGGGGACCCCCAAAATGTATAGTTTTTTTTCTATTTTTGTGTAAATATCTTAATGCGGTTCACAGAATACATCTTCTCGCCAAGTTTCATCAGTCTAGCTCTTACGGTTTCGGAGAAAAATGGCTGTGACACGGACGGACAGACAGACAGACAGACAGACATGACGAATCTATAAGGGTTCCGTTTTGCCATTTGGCTACGGAACCCTAAAAATGGCATTGTGTAGATAACATTTTCTTTAAAAGTGCTACACTTCATGAAAGAAACCGTGCGCGCGCGTTATATAGGTATCGGTCTATCTATAGTACGTACTTCGTCCTTACCTACGTATCATGCATCGCTGCCAGCCAAGGCTTAACAATGCTCCTGACCTTACAAGAATGTGAACGATAACTATGTACAATAAAATCGTCTCGACTTACAGACAGCGCCAGCTTTGTCATGTCGGAATTATTTGAGCAAATAAACGTCTTGCGTCTTGACTTAAAATGTTAGAATAAAAATCATTCACGAACATTCCACGAAGAATGCCAGTTCTTTTTTATTGAATGACGTCATCATCCCATCATCATCCCATGCAGGCACATCCTTTATATTTTGTTTTATTTGTTGCAACAGCTTCAGAACTGATGATTGTTCTTAGCTTGAAGTTATGGCTAAAAGTTTTCAGTTCAGTTTTCATGAGACTTTGAGTTTCCAAAAGACTCCTTATACCTACTTAAATGAAGAATTATCAAACTTTTTGGAGTTATTGGCACTAATAGTTAGGTTACTTATAATAAAAGAAACCGAATCCTGCATCATGGAATTATCACACTGTGAGTGTATTTTTGTAAATTTATGAAATGAAAATTGATATTGCTTAAAATGTGGTAAGGTATTAGATATCAGTAATTAAATTATTGATTCAGCACATTTTGCTTGAACTCAGCATGCAATTATAAGTATAGGTTATGACATTAACACCTCTATACCAAAATAAATCATTGCGCTGTACCTACTGTACAGTTTCGTTCCATCAAAATATTCTAGTGAAACGCAAAATTATCGAACATTAGCTCGGGTTGCAGACAGTCAGTCCCACCGGTTTACTACCTACCTCGCCGGGAGGTTCGATCGATCCCTCCCTTGCCCCCTCTCCGACCCCTCAATGCGTCTACTCGACTAGACACGCGGTTAGGGCCCACGTTAGAGATGCGAACGTTTAGCTTCTATGAGTATGACATTAAGATTCAGTATTGCATTAGGTACATAACATTTTGGTAATTATATTGGTTCAGGCGATAAAATTATAATATACGTACCATCTATCACTGTACCTCTATTTTTATGGATTAGAGTCTTCATTCCATTTTCAGTCATATTATGATGTTAATTGTCATTATTATTCAGTTGCTATGTTTATTTCCTTCTTATGTAAGTTTGTTGCATGTCTAAAAATCAGGTAGTTTAGGTTATACCTTTCCTACGTAGATACTTAGTTACTTTTTTTCAGTGCCTACTCTTACTTTTGCCTGTTTAAATAATATAACGGTTAACAACAAAACGTTCTGCAAACTCTTTCTTTAATATCTGCTTGCAATAAACTCGCTTAGTTACACAGACAGGTTCACAGAAGCGAACCTGTTTTCTCAATCCTGCCAGTCCTTTGTCAGAAAGGTCCCTATATTTTTTTGTTCCATACATTTCTTGCCCCTACGTAGTATTCGTATAATCAAATATAGATATGATTCTAAACTACATAACATTCTGTAAGCGAGGTTTTAAATTGTATTGTTAGAAAGTAAAGTGGGTTAATTCTGCAGCAAGTCGATCACTCGTGCAATGTGATCATGAACAGCTTATTAGATATGCCCTAGTTACAGTTATTGCATTTCATTGACGCTTCTCATTATGTAGATCAGAGCAAAATATGTGGAATGTAGTAGTAATGGAGGTAACTGTAATATCCAGTTATGTAACAATAAGCATTACAGCGTCTAATGTCTCTCTAGTTGTCAAGCTTGAATGGATAAACGAGTGAAAGATGACATGGATAAGAGATGAGTGAATGCAGAGATGACGGCTGACAGAGGGGAAAGGAGGAGAAAGACCATGCCGACCGACCCCATATAAAGTGGTATAAGGGAAGGAAGAAGAACAATCGTCAAGCTTGATTTCGTTGCTATTCTTGAGAAATTTATAAGTATTGCTTTGGTTAGAAATTGTATGAACAAGACTAACTCACCAGTGTTAAAACAGTGTGATACGACGCCTTTCACCTTTTTAAACATTTGAATTCATATTCACGATCACATCAATTTACGGTGCCTTTACCTACCATCGCAAATATAGCAACGACCGGGACTAAATTAATATGCATAACTGCCTTTTTTATCATTTTCTTCCATTCCATTACAATCCTTATTGTTGAGCGTGATGTATTGGTGTGGTGTGGATGACTCCCATAAGTCATAATTTATGTATAACCATGTTCAAAAGAATACTATTATGTATTCCAAACTCGATTCTCTTTTCAATACAATGTATACTCAGGTAAGGTAACAGAATTATAATTCTGTGCAGAACATAATATGTTTTCCTTCGCTTAGTCATACTTTACGTATCATGTTACAATCGTTTTTCTTGTTATAACGATTTGTTAAAAATGATGATATCGCTATGATTTCTGTTAATATGGTGAGTGAGGCGATTTTTTTATTTCCTTGTTATTCTAGTTGTTTTTTTACGTACGTTGGAACAATTCGCTTTCTTTTTGGTATAACTTTCAAATTCACTGCTTGAATTTGATTTTTAACCTTTTATCTAAATATTGATCCCCTAAAGAAGGTACTTGCTGTGTTGAAGTCATAAATTTAGTAAACACAGCCATCATAGATTTAAAAATATTAGAATCTCTGCCATTGTTTTTCGTTGTTGATATTATGTAAACGTTAGAGGCCTACCTAGTCGGTACCTAGGTAAAGACAGAAATAGGATGAATCAATACCATTAGCACGCCTAATATGTTAGTTATCTACGTAGATAGTATCTATAACAACAAGTTCATCAGTTTCAAACTAAATGACAAAGTGAATTAATGTCGTTGGACCCCTACATGCGGAGACATTGACTCATCGACATAGTACCAGTAGTACGCGAGTCAGCCGTGGATGACTCATGCTTGGGGAGTCAGACTAGGTATTAATGTAGTGGCCAGAAGATAAACGAACCTTTATCACTACACGAAGGTTAACGGTCAGGAAATGGAGTCATGACTACGGTCAACAACTGATTTATCAACCTAAGTACTTAGGGAAAAAATAAAATATATCGCAAGCTTTGCAAATATATTGACATCATTTTTATAATAAGCAAACATACATCATACATTCTGGGCCGAGTTTGTGTTTATACAGTTTGTAACCTCTGGGTAAAAATCGTTATATCGCAAAAAATAACCTACAAGAACCAGTCTAATTAAGCGAGTTAGATAGTAGGTAGGTACCTACTAGGTAAATAGGTCATCGTAGATTCGTAGGAACCTTTTTTCGAAAACTGGATGATATTTTTTTAAATGATGCTCTAATTGTTATCAAAATCGAGCCCGAGATTCCTAAAAGCATTTTATTTTCTCCATAGCTGTAGCCGTTTAGATTTTATCCGAGTGTGATCAAAGACTCGCTTTGTACCTAACTAAAATTAAAAACATACTTACCTATAGGTACCCTAAGTAGTAGACTAACTGATATCGCGAAAAACTTAGATAACGGTACCAACTCAGTTTAAATTCCTGCGACGAAGATTAATCTTCGACAAAAGTAGTGTTCGAATATCCGAATTCACAATTTCAAAATTATTCTGCAAGTATCGATACTTTTGATTAATGACTTCATAACTTAGCCGCACTACTTGCGAGTCGAGTAACGATATTGAATGGAACGTTACTACTCACAAACACAACCAAAATGTATTCAACTTTCTATGTGTGCGCCGTGTA
Source organism: Thera britannica (assembly GCA_939531255.2). NCBI lineage: Eukaryota > Metazoa > Arthropoda > Insecta > Lepidoptera > Geometridae > Thera > Thera britannica. The sequence goes on from OW618037.2 coordinate 2,877,656, forward strand.
CGAATGGAGACCGTTGCTACCGTGCACCAATCAGAATCCAGGATTTTACAGATGCCCATATATGGTAAGGCCATCGGTTGCGCCAAGTGGGGAGGTCGGTATCGGACGAGTCCATTTTGTAGTTGCTATTTTTTAACCTTCCTCTTTTGAATTATTTACAGCCAGTGTTATTGTCACTTTGATTAGACAATAGGATACAATTTGTAGGTTGTTTCGGGTAGAAACGTGGAGTATTTAATTGGAAAATTAATATATTTTAGCACATACAGAGGTCTATTGGGTGAGTCGATTGTGTTGTTGTGGGGCGGCGCAGCGCGTTGTTCTAGTGAAGCAAGGAAATCGACCGACCTCAACGTGCGAGCGAGTAGCAGAAGTAAACCGGCCGGCATTCATTTCTCACGGTTCGTTCCGCGATAGCTCCGCTTATAAATCTCCTCGTGTGTTAATTTATTGGTAAGTTAATTTTTATTATTTGTGACGACTACTTTTTAAAGATAAAAAAAATCTAATTTAAAACCCAACTGTCATATTGAATTTTGGTGGAAATTGTGAGTCTGAAACACGGTCAAGCGAGTCTACGGTGTGTCTGGGTTTAAGATATTTTTAGAAGATGCATCTGCTACGCATGGTGGGTTCCCCGAGGATGCGTCATCCCTATCGCCAGCATGCTTGCTGTAGGTAACGGTTTTTGGCAAATTGCCAAGCATTACCGTTGAACTTTCATTATCACTAGGTTTTAAGGAGATAGGTTACCTCTCTATGTTGATAAGTTGTGGGAATCTGTTTATTGTTATGGGTAGGTAGGTAGGCTATTATCTTGGATCGTAGCACCTTCCTATGTTTGCCTAGTAGTCTGCTGAAGACAATCTGATGTCGAGCAATGTGAGGTTTCACTGAAGATCTCGGCATTATCAAGTGGCGCGCTATCAGACGGAACCGGGGAGGGGCGCGGAGTGAGGGAGGGTGGCGCAGGCTCCCTGCAGCGGAATACCATATATGGCCACGAAAACTCACGTATTGTGCCGTACCGCTGCCATTGGTCGAGCCAGCCTGAAGCGGGGGTAGGGGCAACTCGATAACCGGCCTCATTTATATACTCCGACTGCCGCGCTCGTCGACATTCCACGGAGTGAGCTCGAGTTGAAGCGTTGTGCAGCGATCTAGGCTGTGCAATAGCAAGTTAATTTATTAATTAATTTAGGACTAATAAATAAAAAAAGTAAGTTTTTAATCGTGCCATCATTATGTGAAATTGTTGTTTTGGTGACAGTGGAAATAGTGCGAATAGATTTGAGTGATAGCGGTCAGTGACACTAGGGTTGGGCGGCAGCATCGATCCGGGATTGTTGGGATAGCCGGTTGCGGTAGGGCGTGGCCGGAACGTAGACTTGTGCGAACAATTTTAAATTTATTCAAGTTTAATCATTTATCCAATTAGAAAGTTGCTCATCTCGTGATCGACTTTCTCGGCGGTTGAGAGCGACCGTTTCTTCTCGCGAAATGTGGTCGTGTCAAGTCTGCCACGTTCACACCACGCCGCGACCAGACCCAGCCTTATTTGGTTCCGATTTGCGTGTTCGCCCACTTAGTGCTGTCCTGCAATACTTGCGTAGGAAATCTGCCCACCCACCTCTTTATAAGGGAATCGAGGACATAGCCATTTAGAGTAACTTTGTGACCAACCTCCTAAATGTTACACTACCCACTCTTTAATTTAGCAGTTCCTACCCTCTTGAGACATAACATCTTGAAGGTTAGTTATTGGCTTAGAATTACGTTAGTTTAAGTTCTGTGTTTCTTTATTTCCAGACTAATTCAAAATGTGCGACGAAGAAGTTGCCGCGTTGGTAGTAGACAATGGCTCCGGTATGTGCAAGGCCGGATTCGCGGGAGACGACGCACCTCGCGCCGTCTTCCCCTCGATTGTCGGCAGACCCCGTCACCAGGGTGTCATGGTCGGCATGGGCCAGAAAGACTCCTACGTAGGAGACGAGGCCCAGAGCAAGAGAGGCATCCTCACACTCAAGTACCCCATCGAGCACGGCATCGTCACCAACTGGGACGATATGGAGAAGATCTGGCACCACACCTTCTACAACGAGCTGCGAGTGGCGCCCGAGGAGCACCCCGTCCTGCTCACAGAGGCTCCCCTCAACCCTAAGGCTAACAGGTGAGTGTTCGCCTTACCCCCGCTCGCAAACACAACCTCGCGTCCGTTGGCCACCTCTGACCGGCTCATTTCTTTTTCAGAGAGAAGATGACACAGATAATGTTCGAGACCTTCAACACGCCCGCCATGTACGTCGCTATCCAGGCTGTACTATCGCTGTACGCATCCGGTCGTACCACCGGTATCGTGCTGGACTCCGGCGATGGTGTGTCACACACCGTGCCCATCTACGAGGGATACGCGCTGCCGCACGCCATCCTGCGTCTGGACTTGGCCGGTCGCGACCTCACCGACTACCTGATGAAGATCCTCACCGAGCGCGGCTACTCGTTCACCACCACCGCCGAGCGCGAGATCGTGCGTGACATCAAGGAGAAGCTCTGCTACGTGGCGCTCGACTTCGAGCAGGAGATGGCCACCGCCGCCTCCAGCAGCTCCCTCGAGAAGTCCTACGAACTTCCCGACGGACAGGTCATCACCATCGGAAACGAAAGGTTCCGTTGTCCCGAGGCTCTGTTCCAGCCCTCATTCTTGGGTATGGAAGCTTGCGGCATCCACGAAACCACCTACAACTCCATAATGAAGTGCGACGTTGACATCCGTAAGGACCTGTACGCCAACACAGTATTATCCGGCGGTACCACCATGTACCCCGGCATCGCCGACCGCATGCAGAAGGAGATCACCGCGCTCGCGCCATCCACCATGAAAATCAAGATCATCGCTCCTCCGGAGAGGAAGTACTCCGTATGGATCGGAGGATCCATCCTCGCCTCCCTCTCTACCTTCCAACAGATGTGGATCTCGAAACAGGAGTACGATGAGTCCGGCCCCTCCATTGTGCACAGGAAGTGCTTCTAAGCGACTCTGGCGCTGCTCCCGCAGCCCGCGGCCCGGCCGAACCTCACCGCGGCCGGCTGCTCAACTCAGGCTTGTAATCTCCGTTAATTTAATTGTACGTAAGATATTATTATGTGATTATAACGTAATAGTGACGGCAGGACGGCGCGCGGCGCGATGTCGCGGGCGTGCCTCGCCCGGCCTCAGTACTGCACTCGCCAAAGGATTTTTTGTAATCTCATGAATGATGATTGTATGTGCTGAAACGGATAAGACTACTTTCTTATTAGGTCATTTATAAATTATAAAAAATGTGAAAATACAAAAAAAAATCTGAAAAATTCATAAGCCTTTTCTTTCATAGTTTCCTGCTTTCGTAGATAGGTGTAATTTCAATGAAATTCAATGTCAAATGTAACGGCAACGACCGACATTGGCCTACGTTCAAAAATAGAACGCGCACAAGCGCCGCCACGGCCGCCACAAATAGCTTCTTATTCCAATGCCAGTAGTAGCTGCTGTAGGTATGCAGTCAGGGTTGTTTCTCTAAAATAATTTAGTTTTCTCAAGTTTAGAATGCATTTACTTCTTGATCATGTGCCCAGAGTAGGTGTATGTGTGTGTAGTGGGTGTGTGGCTGCTATGCCACACATTTAGCGATGAATTAGTGTGACCATCTAGTTCTTGAGTGTTTTGGCTGTATCACCATTCAGCTAATTCCTCCAAGCCATTCAGTAATCAGGAATACTGTATTGTGTAGCGTTGATAGCTTGTTGATAGGCACATAATTACACTCGCTGAATTCATCCTTGCTAACGACGCGAGACGATGATTGTTCGTAGAAACACAATCGTCCGCGCGGATTCCGAGTAAAACAGTCGTTAATGGACATGGCCCTCTGCTGCCCGCATTAGTTTGCTACTCTATAGGTACCTACTGAACCCCGCGAGAAGAGAGCTGGCTTCTATGCTAACTTGGTTTCGTAGTGCCCCCTTGTTGTGCTTTGATGATTTGGGTCCTATGACTCCTAATCTCGACTCATGGAGCTACCTCGATTTTTATCTTTAGGATACATTTACCAAAGCACGCTTACCTTCATGGCATGGAGGATATACATTTGATTGATCATGTATAATGTTAGAGGTTGAGCACGACCTACCTACCTATCTTGTCCGTGACTCTAAAATCGATGCTGACATCAATGTGACGTAATCTTGTTGACGTGGTGACGTCGATCTTCGAAAAATCATCATGAATCATGATGTCTCATGCGGCGGAATAATACAAGAGATATTTGAATTTTCATTTAGCATCTCACGATTGATTTTAAACAATGTAGGTATTTGTCCAAATCTTCAAAAAATAAATATAGGTTATGCTATGAGCATAGACTTTTTTCTCAGCACTGTATACCCTAAGCCACAGAATAGAAATGAGTACCTATCTACCTCTGATACTTGACTATAATGTGGATCTCGTTGAAAAAAGTATCTAGTTTCTAGTCTAGACTATCTATCTGTTTACCTTGATGCCCGGGATACACGAGGCTTGTTTTTCATGCCAGGATAGCAGCTTCGTGTAAACAGAACTGCTATATTAATAAGAAAAATGTAGCTAGTTCTGTTTAGCTCGTCTAGACCTCCTACTGCATAGTCACCTAACATCAAGTCAGATTGAAATCTGAACCTGAGACAACATACGACCAATGCTAATACTTTATCTGAAGAAATTTTAGTTTTATGAAAAGTAATGAAATTTTTCTCAAATTTTATTATGAACATCACAAATATTTGCACATAATTATAACATAACAGTAGTTTACATAAAATGGTTAGTAAAAAAAAAGACGATTAAAACATAAATACACAAAAATATAGTCGGTTTTATAAAATTACCATGAACTATACAACTGTACTAATAAATAAATAGAGTTCAAGTTGATCAACGCTGAATTGAAAACATAAGATAGATTCAGATAGCCCGTATTCAGAAATAGTGTATGAGTCTGAGTCGAGCCTACAACACAAAAACCTATGCTTGAGCATAGATTTTGTCATTTTAAACCATCAAATAATCCATGCTTGAGGCTCGACTCAGACTCAATCTGAATACGGGCGCTAGTCTCAAAATATGGACTTAAATGAAGATGAATAGTACGAACTACGAACCTTACCCGATGTATAGTGGCGGTATGAAAATGTTCGTCGATTTTCAACTTGATTTGTTCAACGTATCACGATCACGTACTACCTTTTGAAACTGAATAGACAGAATACACCGATATGTGTTCATGATCAAGGCACTGGTGCAAGCGAAAACCGACCCTAAGGTGACGAACATTTTCATACCGCGACTGTACCAACGACAAAAAATAGAAGAAAAAAGCTGGATGGGTAAAGCTTAAAGCTTAAAATCGATTAGCCCCGATAACTTTTTTAATCTTTCTTGCTGAAATGAGATTGATACTTCTATTCTCAGAATACATTACAAAATTCAACTTACATTGGTGTATTCTATACTGCAAAATGTAATAAAACAGTCACACAGGTTTTTTTATAATGGTCGCTGAGGGCTTCAATAGCTTAAATGGCCGTTAAGATGAAACATAAAATGACCTAATTAATTTATTAAATAATATAAAAACCGCGGTAACTTTAACCTAATAATTAGAATAACATAAAGTCCGAAATTTCAAGTGTCAAAGTTCTGTAAACGGAGTGAGAAAAGGATAAGGAATGAGGATATCCTTGCTAGTTTTTTTGCACTTGTTCATATTCGAACCTTGGTAGTGATATTCGGTTGTCGGATGAGTTGACATCATTAGGGCACACGGGCAACATTAGCGAACGTGCGAGAGAAAATGAGATGATAGTCTACCATAGACTCTTTGGTTAAAGAGCAAAACGTTGGCATTATTTTTTTTCGGATCAAGGATTTTAATAAATAATATTGACTATTTGGAGGATTTTCTTACAATTAGAGTAGGTAATGTAGTAATTTGAATATTGAAAAAATTTAGTTTTTAAGCTACATCAGCTGCCGAAAATTACCTCCATAGTGAAATGACAAAGATTCACAAAATATATTTAATTGACGATTATATAACCCCATTTTAAGTAATGACCACCATATAGGTTGAACTGCAACCACCGATTACTAGAAAGTTACTTACATATTGTGTTGGTGAACTTATGACTAAATCTTATAACCTAAGAAGCATTTGCAATAAAAATTGGATAACCTAAAAAGATCAGAGTTAGCAGGGACGTTGGGATTCCACTACTCACTAAATTAGTTTTTGAGACAACTTTAAGTGTATAAAATTATGTTGGCATTAAAAAGTTATAACTAAGTGGACTAGCTCCTTACCTAAAATTACAGTTTATTTGAGAGTAAACCTCAAACGAAGATAAACAAAATCTTCGTCGGAGAAAGAGACAGGACACTTTATAGAGGAACTATTAAAACATTAATATTTTTAAAAGCTCTTTCAAAAACTCGCCGGAAGTGTGTAGCAGGAAAACAATTTAAAAGAAAATAGAATAAGCTTTTAAAACTTACGAAATTGAAGTATTCTGTCCACTACATCTTAAAAGTAATTGATAAATCTAAATAAAAATCGAATCCTTAATTTAGGTACTAGCAAACATGATCTAAGTATAAATATCGGTAAAATTTGATAACAGCTAAGCGTAAAACGACATTGTGCGAATCATAACTTAAAGTACAAAAGAGATTTTTCTGTGTCATAATAATTAGAGTTGATTACTAGTTTACATTTATTTTATTTGTATCCTTGGCATTCATCTTGTACAATATTTCAATGCCCTTAATGAAACATTCCGAGTGGTGGTTCAGATTTAGAACTCTGTTCTTGCATTCTACCTTCAAAGTAAAATGAGTTTTTTTGTTAGGACAAATGAGTGAATATGATGACTGTTTTGTTCCAAACACTAGGGCCGGTTTGCATAATATTAATAAATACTGGTAGGCATCGCTTCGTTGACCCCATTTAAGAGCAAGTGGGAATATGGTCAAATGTTTGTCATAGAAAAAGTTCATGACGCCATCTTGCCCAAATACTCGATTATACATATTTCTCTATTGTAAAGAAAAATACACTTATTAAAGTAAATAAGTTTGTACTTTGTTCTGCACCCAGCCCTATATGTAGGTAATTAGACATTTTTGTTACACGCCAAGATTTGCCATAATTTTACACAGGTCTGATATGCCTCTAATCATTGTAGAAATTTATAAAAATCTTGAGAATCAACACTTGCAGTAAGAACGATTATTCTAAGTCACAATTTGTACTCTTATTTTATTTAATTAAAGTACGTAAAAGGCACAGTAATCTAAAACATTACAACTAAGAATAATTCAATTCGAAATGAACCCTAAAAGAGTTTCATCACACTTTGCGGTCACAATTAAAATAATACAATTCCTTATTTAAAATTCCTTTTGGCGGGGAGTCCCCATCTTTGATTTCTGGAAAGTCTGTTGGTATCAAACCTTCACACACGTCTTGAACACACACACATAAAGTCATAGTTTTGAAAAAGCACTTTTCAATGCTACAGTTCACTATCCTGTATACTATCTTCAGTAGCTTGTCGTATATCTGTCAGCGGGTTACCGTGGACTCTGAATCTATAGACGCAAGTATAAGTAGGGTTACCATGGTTACTCTCCACTCGCAACTCTATGGTATCATATGCCACGGGGTAGGGTACTCCCCCTATAAGGGTAGTCTTGGGGTGCTTTACGGGGTAGTATTGTATGGCTGTTCCGTTCGCTTCGTACATGTAGTCTCCGAAAAGGTGAGGCTCTGGGTCCTGTTCGCCATGTAAGCCCTGGAATGTTAATTTAATAGGTGAGTGACGTCACTCGGAGCCATAAGACCGCACACTACTTTGATGTATGAATGTGACATGTGATCGTAAATAAGTTGATGGTATGAATGGATGGAATTTTTGAGCCATCACATTTTTTTATGGTAAGTGCAATACAAAACATTATCAGGCAATAACACCATGCAGTTTCAAGCAATTACACTTATTTCACTTATAGTTGGATGATTAGAGTACTTTAGTACTTTACCTTTTAAACTTAGAGGAAGTCTAGAAAGAGATATTGATTAACCAAGCATTGTAGGATTGGTAATCTTTCATAGATCTAGGCTTTACAATAATAAAAATAATATCCGTGCATTTTGTGTACGATGCAAGGGGAGTGAATGGCATCACAAATAATTATGAATATAAAAGAAAAGATATTTTATTTGTACAATGGTTAGTGTGTATCGATAATAAATAATTAAATATCATCTCATATCAGTATCATTTTTAATGATTTCTTCTTTAAATGTGTTAATCATAAAATAATAAAAGAGAGCAGTCACAAGCAAGTCCAAACATCCAACATTCTCAACCCAAAAGTAGTATAAAGTAAACTTACGTAAACAGAGAAATTCTTTGGCGCTGACTCAATTTTCCCTTCAACGGCGAGGAGGCGCGACATGTGTTCTAGCGAGAATCCCGTTACTTCTATGATCGCGTACGTTCGAACCACTGAAACAAAACATACCTCTCTTATCGTGATATTCAAGGGCAAGGCAGTGATAAAAAAAAAATTCTTGTAAAGCTCCGTACAGTACAGTATAGCTACAGTAAAGTACATAGTATACAGTTTTGCTCGATCGAGCTATGCATGTCGAGTAAAAACCATGGCATGGGCTTTCGTCCACATATTCAGCATTAATCTATTATCGAGTGACACGAAATAACTTTTATTTAACTCCAAATGCGAGCCCGAGTTGTGAGTTGAACGCTAGTTATACAGTCTGTAACTCACCCAAGTATCCAGGGAAGCCTTGGAAGGCCCAGCACTCGGCCGGCATTGCGCCAGGCGTGAGTGCGTACCGCGGTGACGTATATACCCACCACACGGGCAGGCCTAGGATCGAGTACTGCTTCGTCTTTATCTGGTACAGCTCCGTGCATTTTGTGGAGATTACTTGTCCGCCTGGAAAATTGCGATACAATATTTACAATACAATACAAAAAAGTATATCTTTACTAATAATAAAGAGGAATATTTTGTGTGTATGTTTGTAATGAATAAACTCAAAAACTACTGTGCCGATTTCAAAAATGTTTTCACCATTGGAAAGCTACATTCACCCTGAGTAACATAGATATTATTTATGCGTTAAAAAATAAATGTCCACCCGTTAGAAGCCGGGACAGGCCGCTAGTTGTTGTATAAAGCGACTTTCCCTAACTCTCGTCTTTCAGATTTGGCCATCTGGTTCCCATCGTACAAGCTCTGCTTAGTTTGGGGCTAGAAAGTGTGGTGTGAATCGTCCACCGTCCACGATATTTATTAATTAATTTATGGATGGTCTGAAACCCAGTAGGATGTCAGAGGCCACGAGAATTTCATTTCAATGTATAATTACCCGACCTGTGAACTTATATTAGACATACCTGCAGACTCCAAAGCATAATCCACTAGCCCAGTCTTATCAGCGTCGTACACCTTTAACATTCCGGCCACGATTCTTTTCACCGCTTCTATGTCCTTCCCAGTGCCTGTTTGAGTCTCCATGTCTCTCACGTAAAGATTTATTCTTTCAGCAATTATCTCCATTTGTTTCTTCTCAAACACTGACATGTATTCTTGGATTAGACGACGGATGGTATCTTCATCCATATCCGGTTTCCATGTAGAGATCAATCGCTCATGGACGTCTTGACTGAGAGTTTGTAGTTGTTCTCCAGTCATATAGTATTCATCGATGTAAACTTTTAGTTTATCAGCCAATTCCTTTGTGTTTTCCTTGTTGAATACTTGGATAAGGTTTTGTTGGAGATATTTGAACGAGTACTGCTCGATCTGCGCTTCTAAATTGTCGATTTTGGTAAGCTTCTGATCGAAGAATTTCAGTTTGCTGTCTACGTTCACCGCCCAATCTTCTAGAGCCGTCATGCGTCTCGTCAGTTCGGGGTCTTGGATGATTTGGGGCGCCTTGTAAGTGTCTACTATGACTGGTTTGTCTTGAACTGGGACTGGTGCTAAAGGTAGTTTGATGTATTCAGGATAGTTGTAACCTGAAAGAGGAAATAAAACTTTAGTTTTGTTGTTCAGGATCTGTCCTTCCCACATAATTCTGTAAAGAGATTATTTGAACGCACAGGGAAGGACAGAGTTATATAATTAAATAATTATAAAATGCAAAAACTCACCTAAAAGTGTAGCGTCCAGTACGTTCACTTTCTTAAAGGTGATGTTTCCTCTATCCTTCCCCGACTTAAAGCCTATTCTTACACAGAACAACCAAATTCAAACTGGTTTGCAACTGCAACCCAACCATTTAGCAACCTCATGTTTTGGTTACCTCGAGTAAGAACAGGCTTTATCAAAATCATGAGCTAAAGGGAAGAATTATGTGGGAATAAAAAACAAATTGCATATAAAATTATTATTATTAGCCCAGAATTAGAACACAAATAGGGGAAATGCATATTGAACATAATTTCAAGCTTACACACCTTAAATACTATTATCTACTAACCCAAATTACCGTAATAAGATAATGCAAATTATAAATGAAAAGTTAAGATCAATTGAATTTTTGTGACATTTGACATAATAATAAGCATAAATTTAATTTCAAATCGGTACAGTTTCTATAAAAAGCTGACAAAAAAAAACAAATACACCTTTAAAATTGACACAAATCACACATAAACAATTACAACATATTAGTCTTTTTATAAACACAAATTATACTTTTACTTCTCAAAATTTTCATTAAATCTTTATAAATTTATGGTCACGTCATGTTTCTCTTAGGTACACAAGTAGAATTTCAGCCACATAGTAGCTAATAATAAAAATAAAATAAAATCAATAAAACATTTCTTACAGAATAATATAAAGCTGAAAGTAATCGTACAACCATAGAAAAATTGTAAAGCCATAATATTCATATTAAATAAATATTTGTACTCAAGAATTATAATAATGAAAATCACATAATAACTAACCTATTATTATTAATAACTTACATAACGCGCTAATACTGTCAATAATGTTACGTTGCTTATTAATGTATGCGGATATCTAGAATTGATAGAGACAAATCTTTTTCAGCTCACCGGGTGGAAAGTGGCAACTTTCGGCCCGCTGCACGAACTGAAGTTGCCCGTTTCCGCCGTCGTCGAGCAGAAAAATCGTATACACACCACGGGAAGTAAAAAAAAAGCCTCAGCTCACATGTTTGTCAACCTTGGCTTCGCCTCGGTTAACAATTATGATCTGAGACATTTCTTATTTTACTTCCCTGGGTATGTAATATACTATTCTTTGAGCAAATAGTCATTTCCCACTATGACGTGTTGTCATGACTATAGATCTGATTATCATGAAATTGTGTAGTCATGAGGTATCAGTATTTGCGCGTTCGTATACCTAATTTATATCTATTTTCTAATAAAAGTATGTACTAGTTTCCATTTTTAGATTTGGAAGTTTGGAATATGATAAAAAAATATACGTCACATTTTGTTGGAATACAAATTAGTATTCAAATATTGATATTGTTTTTATAAAGATAACAAATCTAAGTAAGTACAAGACTAGGCATTGAAAGGGGCAACTTTGTGCTAAATAAATATTAAGTAATATTAATTCCAGTAAAGGCGGATTTAAAAAACATTCTTATCTCTTGACCTAGAAAGTGTCATTGGGAATTTCAACTCTCTTTTACCTCAATTTCACTTCTTAATACTATTCATTAGGTTTTTAAGTATTAAATTATTATTGATTCACATAATATCGATTGTCCTAACGTCAATTGACATCAAAGTGGCAGCAACTACATTTGCGAGGATTAAACTGGAATCATTTCATGGCGGGTTGATCAAGACTAATTGTTTCAGCTCACCGGGTGGAAAGTGTCAACTTTCAGCCCGCTGCACAAACCGAAGTTGCCCCTTTCCGCCGTCGTCGAGCAGAAAAATCGTCAAATCAGTCCTCCCTCGAACTTCTCTGAGCTCTTGGACGTCTATGTCTATGGTCAGGTTTGATAGCTAACAAAATTAGCTTTTAAATTATATACCTACCACAATCCCTAGTAAAAAATTGTAAAAAATTGTCTTGATGAAGCATTTCCAGTTTTAAGCTCGCAAGTTTAGTGTTTCTATTATGTTGTAAAACCTCCTCCTTTTTTATTTGAAGTCGGTTAAAAATGACGATTGCCAAATAAATTCTAAGTCTAAGTCAAGCCGTTGAACCAATTTTGATGACATTTCTATGGGACCGATTTGGGAGTATACACCTTTTAAATAAATAAAGGTTATCCAAATGACTAAAATAGGCCTTGCTAAGCGCCTTATCTAAGCGCTCTGCGGAGGAGATCAGCGCAAATATCGCTGTATTTTACAGTGTTTTACTGATCGCCATCGTAGAACGCTTAGATGAGCGCCAGGTTTAACTTAGATGAACTGATGTATAGCGACAATAAAGTCTGCAACCACTAAGAAAACCATCACTACGACGAATATTATGTAAATCAACGTACAAATATATCAAATAATACCGCGCCAAAGTCGAATAATCTCTTCGAAGCAACTTTCCGCGACCACCTTCATATAGTCAGAAGCATCACCCATTCTATTCTGCACTATGCCTCTGTACTCGTGATAAGTTTTTCGTACTTCGGGTAAGTTCTCCCTAATGTCTGGCAAAGTGATATTTATATCTGGCATGGTAAGGTTGATTTTTGGAAAAATGTTCATATCAGCAAACGTTATGTTGGGCATAGCTGGCAGTTTGTTGGTGAATTCGGCGAGATTGAGTTGGAAGTCATTGAAGTTAGGAACGACGATGTTGTCCCAATTTTCGTAGGTGTAGTGCGCTGTAAGGAATCATTAATTTACATACCGTTTACTGTTTATTTTACCGCTAAATAGGTACAGTCATTTGCACCAAGTGGCTACCTGTATCTTACACTATTTGATGGATCAAACATATGGCCCGCCTGATGTAAAGTGGTTATCATCACACACAACTTTAACAAATCATTGCCTCGTAGGTCACGCACGCCAGGAACGTGCCCTATGATGAACTGCCCTGCGTCCATCAATTTGAGGCATATAGGTATTCATGTTGAGAGATGGAGATATAAAAAAATCGGTATTCGGTATTTCAAGGTTGGTGGTGTTTGTACACACGGATACGCATCAGACTAAACAGTTTAGACTTTGAACTATTTGAAGTCTTCTTCTCATCGTGTCACTGATTCTTTCGAACCAAGTGTGGTGAAAGGATTTTAAGTGCGCCTCAATAGGCTCCTTTCGTGCACTATTAGAAGTGGGACGCTGCGAATTGTGCGAGAGGGTGCGATATCTTTTTCACCATCGCATTGCCCTTATTTAACGAGACACTGCATTTTAGTAGCGTAGTTATATACGACTGGGCTGGCCATGTCTGCCGCATGCATAATGAGCTCTGGACCATAATAACCACAGAGTGGTGCCCAAGAGAAGCAAGAGCCAAGGCGTCGCGGCAGACCAAGAACAAGATGGCGAGACGAGCTCGGCAACTACAGACCACAGTGGAACATCTCAACACTGGGTTGCACAAAGTGGAGAGGATTGGGAGAGGTCTTTGCCCAGCAGTGGGATATAGAAGGCTGATAGTAATAATAGTCATATACAGGGTGTTTTCCCTGATGTGTATCCGACTGTACAGTATGGTAAGTACTTACATCCATATGCGACAGCTGGTAGTAGAAGCAACAAAAGCCAAGGCCAGCGTCGCGACGCTTTCGGCGCCGGACGACCGACGTAGTAGGCCTGTGTCTGACCGACATGGTTCGGTGTGAACTGTAAGAAAATTTGAAACTATCCATTACGCAAACAGAGGGGTGATATGTCCCTACATTTTAAATCTGTAATATCTTCGAAAATATAAATTTAAATTACATGATGTAAAGGGCCATTTTTAGGGTTCCGTAGCTAAATGGCAAAAACGGAACCCTTATAGATTCGTCATGTCTGTCTGTCTGTCCGTCCGTATGTCACAGCCATTTTTCTCCGAAACCGTAAGAGCTAGACTGATGAAACTTGGCGAGTAGATGTATTCTGTGAACCGCATTAAGATTTTTACACAAAAATAGAAAAAAAACTATAAATTTTGGGGGTCCCCATACTTGAAACTGAAACTCAAAAATTCGACGAACTACAAGAACTTTTATATTATGTTACTTGTTGCTACGGAACCCTTCATGGGCGAGTCCGACTCGCACTTGGCCGCTTTTAATGCATAGATTTTTTTAAGATTCATTAGATAAAGATTAATACTATGCTTAGATCGCTTCGTAAATAAGCTACCATTTTTGTAGAATATTATTTTGATCTATCTCGTAGGGTCAGCGTTTTCAATGTAAGCGCAAAAAATGTGTTTATTTACGACATTATGCCCGGGATACAGGCTAGTTTTTGAAGCTAGAATAGCAAGATAGCGAGCTAGCAAGCTAGCAGTTCTAGCTTCGTGTAAACAGAACTACTAATTATGGAAAATTAAGCTAGTTTTGTTTACAGGAAGCTAGAACTGCTAGTTTACTATCACTAATTTGCTAACCTGGCTTGAGAAAACTAGCTTCGTATATCTCGGGCATATCATTAGAAACCTCTGAAATTATTAATGTTTTCCTACTATCATGTTTTAAACATATAAACCTTATTATGCATGATTTATATACACATAAACCTTTTGAATCACTGTAATAAAAACAGCACCAAAATCCGTTGCGTAGTTTTAAAGCTATAGCTATAATATATATCTAGCTGGTTGAATGCTTACCGTCTCAGTGACCGTCGTGACAGTGGTTGTGACCACATTCTTGAGGAGGATGTACATCATGTAGAAAGGTGCTGCAGCCAGCGTCGCTGTTCGCTTCACAAGGCTCGCTGGAAACGACACAATAAGTTTTTTTAAATAAGTTTTTTAAGTTAAGGTTTTTGGAGTTTACTCCTTAAGAATCGGTTTTTTGATATAAGGTGCCCGGTATGAGAAAAATGTGGAGAGTAAAATCTACTGAACGAATGACCTCGTTACGTTTTTGGTGCGCAACCTATCTTGCGCAACTTTCTAATTTGGTGTGAGCAGTGCAGCTAGATCGTCGGTAGTGTGTACCCTTACTTTGCCTTTAGGGAGTAAACTCCAGTCGTGCGTCGGAGCTGACACACACAATTTTTTTATACAACCAGCTGATGGAACAAGCATATGACCCACCTGATCTTAAGTGTTAACCATCGATCAACTATATATGATCAACTATATCAAAGCATTGGCTCGTAGGTCACGCACGTCAGGAACGTGCCCTACGATGCACTCCCTGCTGCCATCAACTTGAGGTATACAGATGTTCAGCCTCACGTGCCATAATTTAACCGGCACCCACACCCTTCAAACCGAAACAGCAATGCTGCTTCACGGCAGAAATAGGCATGGTGGAGTTTTCCCCAGACAAGCCACACACAAAGAGCTCTACTACTCTTAAAACAAGCTTAATTTTTTGCTCGTTTTTACTCGATATTGGTAAAGACAACAGTAATTTCACAGTTCAACAGTTCTTGGTAATGTACATAATAATATGTTAGAAACTCATGTAGCAGTTTCCATGCTTTGAGGATATTCATCAGAATATCCCGATGAATATTCATGAATATTCTGTTGAATATCCTCAAAGCATGGAAACTGCTGCATGAATTTTTAAGGAAATTATGTACATGCTGTAATGGACCATTGTGATTTATATTTAATGCTTATGTAATCTATTGTAGTCTCAGCCTCAGCTGGGGATTTTTGATTTGTTTTTCCTTTTTAGGGTTCTGTAACCAAATGGCAAAAACGGAACCCTTACAGATTCGTCATGTCTGTCCGTCCGTATGTGTCAGCCATTTTTCTCCGAAACTATAAGAGCTAGACTGATGAAACTTGGCAAGTAGATGTATTCTGTGAACCGCATTAAGAGGGTACAACACAGGCGACTCTCCATACAAACGTAGTCCCCTATTTCCTCCCTGGATACTGGATTGTATGAGACAAAATGGTTACTCTAGACCTAGAGGCATTATCCAGGGAGGAAATAGGGGACTACGTTTGTATGGAGAATCGCCTGTGTTGTTCCCTCTTAAGATTTTTACACAAAAGTAGAAGTGTTTATTATTAATAAAAACATGTTACAAATACCATTAGCCGGTCGTCGGTCGGTATAAGGGTAGCGATGCGACGGCCCCACAGCCTTCCTGTAGGCGTTGCTTGTAGTTGTTGTGATGGTTGTCACCATGGTCATAAACAGTCTCGTGATCCACCACCGTTGGTCGGCGGGGTGTGCATTACCGTTGGAGTATGCCTCGTCGTCAGAACTTTCCAGGGACTGGAATAGAAGGCTGATTACTATTGGCAACGATAAAAATCTGAAGCGAAGAAATCTGTTTAAACACAAAGACAGAGAACTCATAAGCAAGTAGAATTATGAATGAAGAGACTATAATAGCTCGTAGAACCGAAACTGCTGTAGCAGCATTCCTGTGTTTCGGTTGGAATAGAAGGCACTCTTTAGTTTTGGCAGCGATAAATTCGACTGGCCTCTCAGCTCAGTTGGAACCAAGCCGTAGTTTGTTGCCTGTTCTTCTAGGCTTGGTCGCGTGGAACTGGCACCTAGACTCACCTAGCTTTAAGACGTTTCAAAGTGATCCTTGCGATCCTACTAATTATATACAATTTTTATTTTGATTGATTTGTTGGTAGTAGCTTTATCTTCTGCGCCGTAGGTCGTGGGTATCGAGAACAAATATTTGTGTGGTGAACAAATGTTTGTTCTCTGCCTAGGTGTTATATTGTATTCTAAGTATGTATTTACAAAACATGTATGTATTATATCAGCTATCTGGTTCCCATAGTAATTTGGGGCTAGATAGTGTTGTGTGAATTAAATCGGTTTAAAGACAAAGTCAAAAGACACATAAGCAAGTAGAAGTATGAATGGAGTGAGGTCGACCTTATCAGCGCTGACGTGCAGTCTTGTCTTGTCAGCAACCGTTGCGACATGTTACTATTTTTGAAATATACTTACAGTATACCGCTTACGGAGCGTGCTAGTAGTCCAAGCAGAAACGGCCTCGAGTCGGTCGATCTCGTCAGCGCTGACGTTCGGTCCCTGCACTCGGAACTGCGTCAGCGATCGTCGCGACATGTTCGGCATCGCGACTTGTCCCGGAGCTAGCTCAACCCGGTCTTTGGACAGGGGGGAGTATGTGTAGTCCGTTTTCGGGTATTTGCTGTAAAGAGATGTATGTTTAATCCTTCTAATATAAAAAAGAAAAAATCGCAAATAGGGCTTGTGTAATCTCCAGTTGCCCCTGACGCTATATAAATCATCTACAATAGATGCCCTGTTTACTTTTTACTAATATTATAAATGCGAAAGTAACAAACTCTGTCTGTCTGACTGTCGTGCTTTCACTCCAAAAATACTGATGAAATTTGGTACACAGATAGTCTAGAGCCTGAAAAAGGACTCCTTTAATTTTACTTCGAAAACAGCTTGTTCCATCAGGAAGTAATACTTCATCATCATCATCATCAACCTATATTAGTCCACTGCTGGACGTAGGTCTCTCCCAAGACGTGCCACTGAGCCCGGTCTTCGGCTCTTCTTCTCCAGTGCTTGCCAGCTACATTTCGCAGATCGTCGTCGCCCCACCTTGCCGGAGGGCGTCCTACACTACGCTTACCTAAACGCGGTCTCCACTCTAGTATTCGTTTGCTCCAACGATTGTCTGTTCTACGGCAAACATGACCGGCCCACTGCCACTTCAGCTTACTAATCCTTTGAGCTATGTCGACTACTGTGTAGTATATACTTAGAATCTAAATTCTAAGTTTTTTTTATACAACTACCTCATTCCTTCCTGAGGTGAACAAATTCACCTCGCGATACAGAAGAAAGGAATGGAGGGTGTATTTCTGTGTTTTGTAGATTCAACTGACTCTTACCGCACTTAAAAATTTAAAATATTTTCACTACACACAAACAAAGACTATACTTGAATAAAACTTATTGCTTGTTCTTATAAGCTTAGTCACCACAACTTTCAAACATTTCAAAGTGATCATTATGATTTCATTGAAGCAATACCTTTGAACTTAGACTTTCAATTTCAATTTATGCACTTATAAAATAACATTACAGATATTTAATCTAATGCGTTACTTATGGATTTGAAAAAATTTAAAAACTCATGAATACTTTGATGCAAAACACCGTTAGAAACACTTTTTCAAGACACTACACTGAATTCAAGCTCACATTCGATCAAACCCATACAACTGTAAGTAATTTAGATTATTATGCAAAGTGTATCAAGCCGCGTGCGTCTGGCATTTGACTGGGCGCGTTGCAAATATAGATTCATACTGTTTAATTTTATTGTTACCATTCTAGCACTGTTTTGTTTTATTTACAAGACATGTTAGGTCGACACGGCTGTTGCAGTAAAATTATTGATCTCAGTCAAATACTAGGAACTATAAAAGTTTAAATTAGAGGTCTATTATCAGCGTGATACAGCTCCTAAACGGAGCAAAGCGTGCACAATCTATCTATGGGAACCAGATAACTTATAAAACACTCATATATTTTTTCGTAAATACTGACCCAGACCTACAAAACGTCACACATAAATTATGTTTAAAATATCATCAGCCCGCAGGTTCACTCGCATTTATAAAGTTACTTTTCTATTTCAAGTGTCATTCAAATAATAACAACACGATCAATCCTTAACGCTCGCAAATGACACACAAACATACATTTAAATGTAAAATAAAAAAAACTAAAGAATAGAACCAAAAAACATTTCTAAAATCGTTAGAAACAAAGTTACCTTATCGTCAAACTTTCTTCAACGGTCTCTATTTCCGTTACGGTCAAATAATTCTCCATTGTGATAAATAGCAACAAAAATAAGATTAAAAACAATAAATAATAATTAAAACAAACATTAAAATATTTAAAATCAAATTAAAAACACATCACATTCATCTAACTTTACAACGACATTGCCTAGTTTGGTTTTTTATAAAGTACCCTCAGAAAATAAAATTGCGTTTCGTTTCACGTTTCTGGTTACGTATTTTTGCGATATAACGAAACTTCCAACATGATAAACTTTGACTTTGAACTGAAATTATAAATAGTAAAAACCAAACTACAAACCTGGTGATAAACTTTAAACTGAAATTCTAAAAAACTTTTTTGTCTTAGAAAATGCTGTTTCGCGTAGCAACCGACCATCATTGATGAAATCTTTGTTTTTCTTGTCGTGTCATTAGTTTTTTCGAAGCAGTGCGGTTCTCTGTATGTGCCACTGTTGACGGTCTATTGCTAATCTCATCCAGGTTTTGCCCTCGATGTTCGCCACATCCTCTACGTGGTTATATATAGATAATATTCACGAAGACGCGCCCCTCGCGGGGTGCGGGGAATTTGCTCCGAGCGGCAGTCGCGAACCGTAGTCTATTCATTGTAGTGTGCGTGTGCACTCATAGGTAATTAGTGTGTACCGATAACACTCAAACATTGACGGAAGCTTGCACACATATACTATAAACGGTTAGGAGGAATAGTGGGGCGCGCCTTCGTGGATTGCACTATCTATAGTTACATGTACATATTATATTCATAATGGCAGGACCATTAAATTTTAGCGGTCAGTTAGCGCACCAGAGCGATAAGTATGTTGCCATCTCAATTTCTTGACATGAAAGTGACAGGAGACATTTAGAAACTCCCTAAAAAGTGTCCCGCACTAAGCATGAGGGAGTTATTCTTTATGTGCGAAGGGATTTCACAAAGGTTGTACTGTCAATCTTTGCTCGTGTCCTCTATGTATTCGAGCGACGACGTGTCGTTCCTAATTTAATAATGTTTAAAACAATTGTGTTTGTATTTAGCTTTCAGTGGGTACTTACTTCCAATACTCTCCAGCCATTTTGTAGAGCCTGGACGGCAGATGGTCGTTGTTGGGATTCGCACTGAGAAGTGTGTTGGTGTCCGTGAGAGCTTGCTCCGCGAACGAGCTGTCCGTAGAACAAACTGACGCTGAACGACTGCCGAAGCGCTTCGATCTATATAAGAGAATAACAACACTATTTATTTAACTATTATTTTCTATTATATTTAATTTAATTTATAGTGTAGTAGTGTTTTATTTGTAGTGTAGTGTAGTTTGTAGTCTACATTTAAGAAATTTCAAGACAAGAGTGAACAGGTGGATTATGGCTAAGCATTCTCCATCTTAGGCTGCATCCTCACCTAAGATCAGATCACCATCAGGTTTAATGGCACAAGGATTTTTTAAATGACTTAAAAGTTAAGAGCCGAGCGGGATCTAAACCGGAGATGCGAGGACCGCTGCGCCGTCAAAACCTAATCACACTCGACGAATAACGCATAGGGATTTGACAGATCCACTCGGCTCATAGCTTTTAGGGCAATATAAACTCTTTGGTATATTTATTGACGTTCCTAGCCTGGTAAATGAGACTAGTGACTATGACCAAAGGGCCGAAAGTTACCCAATAACAAACACAAAAAAAATATATATCCATCCAAAGAGGTAACGTTGCCGCCTTTTGGGCACATTACGTACGGTCGGTGATCTGAACTCTAACTTCCTACTTTGTAAAGAATAGATTTTATGAATTTAAAATGATAGTAAAATGATCTCACACACGTCTCTTGGTATCCCCAGCCACAGCACAGTAAATATAATCATTATT
Organism: Thera britannica; assembly: GCA_939531255.2. Taxonomy (NCBI): domain Eukaryota; kingdom Metazoa; phylum Arthropoda; class Insecta; order Lepidoptera; family Geometridae; genus Thera; species Thera britannica. The sequence goes on from OW618037.2 coordinate 2,898,531, forward strand.
CTTGGACATTTTCGCACAGCGTTATCTAGTCCCAAACTAAGCAAAGCGTACAACGGGAACCAAAACTGATAAAATACTTAAATACCTTTGTATAAATAGCAATACCTACGGAATGTGTATGAGTATATAAAGGGAAGTTTGAAAGTAGCTAGCGCCAGTGACAGAAAAATTTGAGGCGCAATAAGGCTGGCGTGGTATGGGCATTTGGGCATGTCATGTGACTATAGGAGAGTGATAAGTATGGATATGGGGTTTGGACCAAAGTAAACATGGATGAACTGTGTGAAAGATGACATGGATAGGAAAGGAGTGAATGCCGAGATGACAGCTGACAGAGGGGAATGGAGGAGGAAGACCTGTTGCGCCGATCCCACATAAAGAAGGATAAGGACAGGAAGAAGGATTAGCAATATCTACTGGAGTGGAGAAGACAAATAATAGGTTATTCGAAACCCATTTGGAGGACAATTATTTGTTCGAATCTCACCTAGTCTGTGACTGTAGCTTACCACGATAAACTCAACAGAATAAGTTATGTTTTCTTGAGTGTGTAAGTACATAATCAGTTCAATGAATAAAGTAAACACCAGCATTTTAAAACTGGATTCGCGCCAACTGTCTTACTCTGTCTACGTTTCGGTAAACAACACATAGCTTTGTTTAATTCCATGGTGAATAGGTGTGGCTGGGTGTGAGTGTGAATTGACTATTGTTTTGTTTCTTTCATCGATTCAAAAGTTGCGCAACTAATGCCCTTGGTTCAATTTAATAGGCATATCGCAACATGGATTTGATACAAAAATACGATAAATCTGGGTCACTAAAGAAAATTCTACATCGCCAAACCAAGAATAGCGAATGGTTTGGCAACTGGCAATGATTTTATCATCAAATAAAAAGGGCTTAGTTCATTAGATCACTCATTAAACCAACTAAATAAACTGATTGAATGAATAGCTTGAGTAATATGAAATTAATTTATTAGCACGTGCCTACTTTTTAACCGACTTCCAATCAAAAAGGAGGAGGTTCTCAATTCGGTTGTTACCGCATAACTTCGTCATTTGCGAGCCGATTTAAAAAAATATTTTTTTATCTGAAAGGTACTGCTTCCAGATTGATCCCATTTTAATTTTATTAAAATCGGTGTTGCCATTTTTTTTTAAATAATTTTTTTAATGTTTGTAACTGCATGCCTCCGTCATTTATGAACCGATTTAGACAATTATTTTTTTATTTGGAAGGTTATTCTTACGTCCAGATTGTCCCAAACAAAGATTAAAATCGGTTTAGCCGTTTGACAATGAAGTCGGTTTCTCAAGTTTTTTAAACTTAAAATTATTGCATACTCGTTCATTTGTATTCTAAACGTAACAAGTTTGAAGTGTACACGCGCCCGCTCTTCTTTTTTTTTCCTTCGCCATAAAGTAGGTAATCCATTGGCGAGCTTAAACCGACAAGCCTGCGAGCCAAAGGTATAAACCGCCAATGGTTTGTCAGTTTTAGCTCGCCAATGGATCACCCACTTAATATACATACACCCATAGTTGAAGCGACCAAAAGTCTGCTGAAAGACGAACCACGTGGGCTGCGCAGAAACTTCACAATGAAATGCGTTTTGCGCAGCTTAGTCACGTGGCATAGGACCTTGTTTGTTGACTACTTGACACAACTACACATACCTACTATATTTAGCTCGAATACTAACAAGTTTCTTTACGATGTTTTTCATTCATTGAGGTCGGTGATGACGTCATAGCATCTTTGGTAAATTAGCTCACCTGTCCTGAATCACGTTGAATGACGTGGATATCGGACTGAATGTGACGTCATCGAGTGTGCTGTAACCGTGATGCGAGCTCGTCGACACCCGCTCATATTGATTGTTGATCTCGTTCTGTGGACAAAATTCTCATAAATAAAAGACTCTTATATCCCGGCTGTATACATTAGGCCAAAAGATAGAGATACTGCCGTCTGAAGCATACGCTAATGTCTGTTGCTTCTATGTTTTGGCCCAATGTGTACAGCCAGCTTTAGACATTACTCTTTGTAAATGTATGGGCTCACTATTACACCTATAATCCCGATTCACAGTAGGACTTATACGTTGACACTCAAAATGAAGGTCATCGTCCTTAAATTACGTTTTTGCCCAATACAAAGTCCACCTGTCCAGTACAAGTCCAGTCAAGCCAAGAGTTATTACTCGTAGTATCTTTTAGTATCTTATTCGTAGTAAATCAACGTGGATATTAAACCAATAAACTGTTCACAATTAGTTATGTTAGTTAGTTATGGGTCAAACAGCAGGATAACATTAGTTTGGCGAAAGCATACGATCATTCTGCTAGATTGTTCCGCAAACAGAGATCTTGTCTAGTTCCCCGTCCCCCTGTTTGACCCCATTCTAGGATTACCTGCGTGTGCTATAACTGATTGTGATCAGTGAGTTGGTTTGATACCCACAATAATTAACTACGAATAAGTTACTAAAAGAGAACAATGAGTAAGCTACTAAGAGGAAACAACAAGCGTCACGTTCATCAAGCACGAAACCCAGATTTGAAACTAATATTTTTACAAATATTTTGTAACAGAAAAACATAATCATTACGCAATTTCCACATTTGTAGCATTATTCTTATAGGTCCTTGATCTTTAACGGTCTGCCGACTTTAATTAGCCATTTTTTACCGGCTTTCCAACATGTTGTATTGTGGTTGGTATTAGGTTTACAAAGAAAATATACTCAGAATACGGCAATGTGTGAGCCAAGTTCGGACAATATTCATTCTCTTTCAATTTAAGCTACTGTTGTCGCCTCCATAAGTTAAAATCCTTTCAGCACACTGGTTTGAAAGAACTAGTGACACGATAAGAAGAAGATAACTCAAAAACTATTTAACCACTCTTTTGGTCGACGTCAGCGTGAACTGTGAACGTCATTATGTACTCAACTTGGCCTCTTTGATGTTGTATTAAGCCTTAGCTTAGACAATCATTAAGGTATAAATAAGCACTTCAATATCTGATTCTACTTGACCAAGTGAAGGTAAGAGTAGAACCATGTTCAACTTGGAAGCTAGTTAATCCGACAAAGCAGTACTATCTCTGTCGTAGTTATCTTTACACAATTTATGGTATCAGCACTTAGATTAGCTCATTAGGCTGTCAGGTTGGACTATGGGTAACTGTGAACCCAGTATATAGCCTAATCGGGGCAGACATAACAGCCTGAAATAGAAAAAAATCCAGGGAGCGATTTTTTTTAAATGTCTGGGGGTGTGGTTGGATGTATAAATCTCGATTTTCTATCTAATCCCGGTAGAGGGTTCACCGCCATCTTGTTTTAAAGATCAATTTTTTCGTTTTTCTAAAATAAGTCGTTTTAGAAAAACGTAATTTTTTCTTTAGAGCAAAAAATGGCAGTATCTCTCACAAGTTTGGTCATAACCATTTTTACGCTAGGATCAATATTTGCAGAGTTATACCTACTATGAAGTTTATCAAAAAAAACGTAATGGGTGGAATTTTATTTTCTTCAACTTTGGTTCTCACTTTGTGAACATCGAGATTTATACTTCCAACCACACCCCTAGACGTTTTTAAAAAAATATCGCTCCCCGGACTTTTTTCTATTTAAATGTCTGTCCCTACTGGACTAATACTCATTTCACCGAATTGTGACAACTTGACGACCTATAAATATCGTTCAGTACATAAGAGCTAGATTTCATTATTATAACTGTTATTTTGTAAGTTTACGTCTAGTGCATCAGATTTAGCACCTCTTTCACATTGTAGTACCGTGAATATTTAAAAAAAGTTGTGTTTATAATCAAATAGACATAAAACGGCATTTATCTTTTTCCGTTTAGCCAAAAATAAATGCTATCTGTGTTTTCAAAGGACGTGGTTTACAGATTATAGCAATTCCTGTATTTGCTACTTACTGAACATCCATAATATAAATTAAATAAAAACCATTAAATTTGTAAAACCATTTAATTTTTTCCCATGGGAATAAGGCGTGATTTTATGTATGTATGTATGTATGTATTAAATTTGTTGTCGTAAAAAAGTCCAGGCGAATTGATTTACTAATTTATATTTTATGTATAGTATAACCACAATAAAACTGCTGTCGTAAAAACCTCATCAATCAATCGCCAATGATGACATCACCAGTTACCTCTCCATAGTATCTTACACGTAATCTATATTACAACAAAGCTAGCCTAGCAAAATAAATTATAGTTTAAAAAACTAAAAAAAACGCTTTTATAACTAATTGAACTAAAAAGTTAAAAATAAAACTGTAATAATCAATTGAAAATTTATATTATTGTACAAAAAAGCGTGGGGTGCTTTTGATAATAACTTCAGATATAATAAACTATTGATAAAATATTTACAACAATCAAAATCAAGCCCCCCACGCTTTTTGTACAATAATATAAATTTTCAATTGATTATTACAGTTTTATTTTTAACTTTTTAGTTCAATTAGTTATAAAAGCGTTTTTTTTAGTTTTTTAAACTATAATTTATTTTTTACTTTTTAGTTTTTTTTTTTTCATATTATTGCATTGTCATCGACCTTTGACAGGTGTGCAAAGTTTGAATCAAATCTGATAGTTCAAAGTAGGTTTTTTTTTTATTTATTTTTTTCATATTTTTTTTTTCATATTATTGCATTGTCATCGACCTTTGACAGGTGTGCAAAGTTTGAATCAAATCTGATCGTTCAAAGTAGGTTTTTTATTTATTTTTTTTATTTCTTTACATTTTTTTTTATTTTTTTTTTCATATTATTGCATTGTCATCGACTTTTGACAGGTGTGCAAAGTTTGAATCAAATCTGATTGTTCAAAGTAGGACAAAATCGAGCTCAAAGGGGTCGGTTACATACATACATACATACATACATACATACATACATACAGGTGAAGCTAATAAAAGCGTTATAAAAATATGCTGTAACTTCTTACAATACAATTGAACCGCGAAACGAACAGCGTTGCTGTTGTGAGTCATATTGTGGCGATTGACATTGAATTTTTGGGCCATAGAATACGCGGAAATAATGGGCATAAGAAACACGTATATAACCACGGTAGCATACATAATAGACGCTAGATAGATCCACTACAGAGGTGGCATTGCAGAAATGCGATCTAGTACGTAAGTAAGATCAATTGAAATTCAAAGAATTTGAATAATGTACTGAGAAATTGCAAATTAACTCTATACCACGATAGCTATCATAACACTTTAGTTTGTTCCCGATTCTTCTAGACTTGAACTTGGTGGAACTGGCCCCTAGACTCGCCTAGCTTTAAGACGTTTCAAAGTGATCCTTGTGATACAACTGAATAAATGAATTTCAACTTTACATTGGATGTTTTCAAGACAAGAGTGAATAGGTATCTTCTAGGTAAGCGTGCTACATCGTCGACCGCATCATCACTTAACAGCAGGTGAGATAGCGGTCAAATGCAAACCTATAAATTGTAAAAAAAAAAAAAAAAACTACCATTCAAACTGATTCTCCATGATCGTACATAAACGTGATACTTACATAATAAAGATGCGAAATTTTGAGAATTTGGTGGCAACCGTCATGAGAGAGAGAGAGAGCGGTTATGTTCGATCGAACAGCCCGTGGTTTTAGTGGCCTTGTAGAAGAAATGGCATTGCATGTCTATATTCGGTAGGAACGGAAGTACTTCGAATGAATCGCACGCATTTATTGATCCAATGAAAACAACTTAAGAACTTGGCGAACGATATATGGCAAGAACAGTTACATTTGAGAATGGTATGGCAGATGGTTTGGTCGATGGTAAATATTATGGGCAGCTGCAGTGTCAAGGAGGGGCAGATGCTTCCAATGTATGGGTTGAACAACATGCCTGCAAAGTGCAACGCACAAGTAAAACTGGCCTTCAATTTTTTGAAGCCGGCTTCCAGACACTACTAAATATGCTGAGTAGCTTGAGTTAAAGTTAAAAACACTGTCACAGACGATCAAACGTTCATAGTTTTTTATAGTTGTTAGGTGTTGTTGCTGTCAGTATACTCGTTTCGTTAGAAAAAATATTTAGATTTAGATAGACAGACCTTGAATAAAAGATACATATCCGACCACCACTCAAAAATATTAAAACCGACTGAAACATTTTGCGTAACTACACATCCATTTCCATGGCAACTCCGGATAGACGTACCTCCCACCGAATCCTTGCAATCCTCTAAATAGAGTAAACTGGGTCAAGACTGCGTAAATTCACGTTAAAAACTCCGAATGAACCAGATTGAACACCAAATACGAATGCAAAAGACTCTGATAACTTCAAACGACTGAAAGTCAACAGATGGCTTGAAATAATAACGCCCATACGTGGAGCTTCAGAAATAAAACTACGCGGGGGAATGTTACTGGCATTTATATTTGGACGAATTATAGTCCATGTTATCCTGTTGAGTGGACGGTACGGTATAATATTGATTAAAGGTGATAAATGTGATATTATTAAGTTTGCACGATTAATTGTCCTATTGACATAATAATAACATTTTCGTTGTCATTACAAAGGCAGGAAAAAAAATGCGTTATGTCTATTTTTAACTGGTTGATCACAATATTTTATTTTAGGTAAACTTGTATACAAATAAAATATAATAAAACTCAAATATTAATTATAAATCATATTTACAGAAAAACTAAATTTATACAGGGTGTCCCATAAGTCAACGTCCAGCCGAAAACGGGTGATGCGCCAAGTCATGACAGTTATCAGAAAAGTATATAAAAAAATATTTGCTGAGTACCTTTCGAGTTATGAGTATTTAAAAAAAACAGAAAAAACTGACACCCTGTGATGATCTTTTAAGTCCTGTGACTACAAATATTAACTTTTCATGAAACTTTTTTCTGCAACGTAAGCATGAATAACCCTTCTGTAAATTACAATTCAAAATTAAGCCATAACTGCCTCAGTTTTCAATGAAATCGTGGAGTTTTGGCCAACGTTTCATTTCAGATAATTACATCACCCAACTTTAACCGTCTGTACCGCAAAAAAAATGTACTACACTATCATGGCATGTAACTTTAAAAATTGGCGCATTTATCCAGGATTCCAAAATGGTATAATACTTGCTAGAGTACTTCTTAGTTTTGGAAATAAAAAATGTTTTTTCAGCTAAACCGGATTTCCAATCAATTTTATTTCAATAGATAAAATGTTTGTACCCTTTAAATGATGGACTTAAGATGCCTACGCTGTGTTTTTAAGTGACTCACAATTTACAGGTACAAGTAAATACCATTTCCACAATGCAAGTAAACAGATAGAGCCACCATCTTGTCGAAAGAGTAATAACCATGGGTGTTCAAGTAATTTGTTAGTTTTAGGTGAAAGTTTAAAATAAAATTCAATCATAGGATTTCTTCAGTCGTGATTTTAATTTAACTACATCAAGGATTTACAGCAAATGTTCAAACTGTTAGCCTTCAGCAGTAATGCAAGCTCTACATTTCCTTAAAAAAAATCAGCTGTCTGTAAAGTCAGTTAACTGACGACAGTTGAACGTGACAACGTCATACAGCTGTCCACGCGGACGCATCGCTTACTCAAGTAGGAGAGAGACCCGATGTCGAACGCTGCCGAACGTGGATGCCGATTGTGCCTCTTTGTCGCTCGTTCCGCGCTCTCACTTGCACTTCAAGTATTAAATGGAACGCCTCAGAGCGAGGTAACGCCGCATGAGTCATGTTTTTTCGTACGAGCAGCCGGCTCCATCGAATTATAAGACGTTATCACGTCAAAAACCATGTAATAAGACCGGCGACGGGCGAAGGCAAACTTTAGATTAAAACCACGATTGAAGTAATCCTATGATTGAATTTTATTTCAAACTTTTACCTAAAACTATCAAATTACTTGAAAACCCATGGTTATTACTCTTTCGACAAGATGGTGGATCTATCTGTTTACTTGCATTGTCGAAATGGTATTACTTGTGAATTGTGAGTCACTTAAAAACACAGCGTAGGCATCTTAAGTCCATCATTTAAAGGGTACAAACATTTTATCTATTGAAATAAAATTGATTGGAAATCCGGTTTAGCTGAAAAAACATTTTTTATTTCCAAAACTAAGAAGTACTCTAGCAAGTATTATACCATTTTGGAATCCTGGATAAATGCGCCAATTTTTAAAGTTACATGCCATGATAGTGTAGTACATTTTTTTTGCGGTACAGACGGTTAAAGTTGGGTGATGTAATTATCTGAAATGAAACGTTGGCCAAATCTCCACGATTTCATTGAAAACTGAGGCAGTTATGGCTTAATTTTGAATTGTAATTTACAGAAGGGTTATTCATGCTTACGTTGCAGAAAAAAGTTTCATGAAAAGTTAATATTTGTAGTCACAGGACTTAAAAGATCATCACAGGGTGTCAGTTTTTTCTGTTTTTTTTAAATACTCATTACTCGAAAGTTACGTAACAAATAATTTTTTTTATATTTTTCTGCTAACTGTCATGACTTGGCGCATCACCCGTTTTCGGTTGGACGTTGACTTATGGGACACCCTGTATAATAACTAAAATTAAAATGAATTTATAATATTATGTAACAAAGTAACGTAATGTAATGAATGTATGCATGTCTTCGGAAATAAATAGCTTAATAAAAAAATAAAAAATAAACTTGTTCCAGTCGGACCAACCAAATGACAAATTGAAGCGGATTAACTATTTTTCTTTCTCATCGATACAACTACAAGCATTGTTTCTGCAGATGGCTTTAAGAATGCGGCTTTAGGTCGGCAGTATACACAAGTTTTCCGTATTCGATTTCCAAATTCGTTTTTCCGTATTCGGACATCCGAATGCATGGAACCAATGACAATTATCATCATTAGCTGTCTCACATGATCCCTTTTTTCTAACGGAACAAATAAATTGATTCCATGCATTCGGTTGCCCAACTACGCAAAACGAGTTCAAAAATCGAATACGAAAACGTGTGTATGCGGCTGACTTTAGATGCATACTCAAGAACACACACGAGGAAATAGAATAATGAGAAGGTAGGCGTCTGCTCTATTCAATTGCTTCATTGATATTTATGTTGGTATAATTTTAATTCAATTAAGATACATGTAATGGACTACTTTTATTTCTGTGGCAATATGATCGGATGGTAGGTAGTAATCAATTATGGAGTTGAATGACCTGTAAAGAGTAGAAATTTATCATTCTGCAAGATGTGTGTTCCGCAGACAGAGAGGATCTTGTCTTTTTTGATCGATCGGGCGGTATGAATGCATAATATACACTCTAGCGTCCCGTAAGAAGGGGCATAAACAACCAGTGCACGAAAGGAGCCTCTTTGAGGCGCACTTAAAATCCTTTCACCACACTTGAATCGAAAAAACGAAATGAAGAAGTTGCCCCTGACGTTATTTTATCTTCAATAGATGCCAAGGTCTGTTTGATAAAATTACCCTTACTTTAAAATTGACTACTTTATTTCTGTGGTAATAGGTCGGATGGTAATAAACAATTAAGGAGTTGAATGACCTGTACCAAGTGGATATTCTTACGCTATCTGTTATCTGTAAGATGGAGCAACGTGTTTGAGAGTCGAAAAAGGAGCCGTTGTGAAATGAGTCACTCACTTTTGGAACACATGGTTCCAGAAGTGATCTCAATTGGTTGGTTTTTCTGAATAATTCGTTATATTTTACTTTGAACGGCGGAAAAGATATAGGTATTCATTACTTTTAGGGATCGTCCTAATTGGCCAACGGTCGTACGATCAAGCGATGCTTTTTCTTTTTCGATTAAACACGCACGAAATCGCACACGCATTTCTTTAGAGTGTCTTAATCTTGAAGCTTGAAGTCAACGAATGATGAAATCGCAACGCACCATCGCGCGATCTATGGCCAACTATAAAGGACGACCCCTTAGTCTTTTTTCTTTTTAAAATTTAGCAGGGAGGTAGATACCTAGGTGAAACAACCAACCAAACGAACCACAACAACCAATGACGTATTTATGTAACTACAGGCGACTGTACTAATTATCAGTTTTTGGCTTAAATTTCCGTCATAAATAATCCGATACGAAATGATCCAATTTGTTTTGTTAGATTATTTCATTGGTCAAGACAAAAGAACAGTTTTTTTACTGACTACGATGTATGGCATATTATACAGGATTTTTCTAGCATACAGGCAATAAGGTCCTGGGGGCCAATTCTAGACTTTTAGAGATTTACGCTCGAAATAGAGATTTGAAATGTCGCGAAAGCAGTGTCATATCACCAAATTTGTCGAAGATAATATCGAACCGCGCTAAAATGCGTATTCTAGCCACCGTTAGACTTTTACTTTAGAGATGTCAGAAAGAAGGTTCATTCTTAGAACTTCCACAGACTATCCCGTTGTTGTTCATGTTTATCTACGTTCCGTTTCTATCGATAGAATAGTTCGATAGCACTAACTTTATTATTGTCTTCAAATAAACACATTTCCTATTAAACGGCGTTTATAATGCGTTGTTGTTGTTGTTTATAATAGATTCATTTTCATTAGATAGTAATCAATGGACTTTTCGCACAAAATGTTAGTTACAATAATTAATTCCGGAAACACACGGAACGTTATGTACCATAAAACTGTAAACTTTGTTGTTTGTAATCTATGGTCAGTTGTCTATGAAGTGTTGTAGATATTATGTCATTGTCAGGATCATTACACTCAAGAGATGGACTCCGATGACTTGAATTTTTAATTCAAAGGTTAACAACTAGATGGCCATTCAATGCAAAAAGAATATTTCTCTCGAAGCTTGAACCCCGGATACAAGTATAGACGTTGACTGTCAGATTGACTGCTCTTTTAACTGCGCCATTGAATAATTACTAAGTACGAGCTAAATTCAATCACTCCTCACTTATTGTAGGTTTATGAGAAAGCATTATTCGCGTTCTCGCTCCCAACTTGTATCCCCTACAAACAAGTAAACATCATTGACTTTTTATCAAAAAGTAAGACTAGGTGGTATGGTCTTGGTACTCTAGCCTGCTCCAAGGACCGAAAGAAAAAAAAAGCCCAAAGTCACCCAAAGTATATTAGAGATGTCAATGTTGACTACTCTACACCACTCGACACATATCTAACGGCCTTCGCTCGATAAATGTCTAAAGTGATATTGCTGGAATACGATATCTATTGAAAATGTCATGTCTATTTAAATTTGACAGTTCTTGTGATATATATCTACCGTGACAAAAAAGTCACTGGTCTAGAATTGCCCCCCTGTCTCAAGTTATCATAAATATAGTTACAGTTACAGAACATAGCCCTTGAAATTACATTCCTCCTTCCGATGCCGATGGATTGTAAGTGCGAATGATGTAAAACATGATTCATTAGGTACGTTCTCAGCTCATTGCAAGCAAGGTTGAAAAGGTAATTCGACGAAAATACCAAATTCTAAATTCAAATGTAGATCACGCATGACTCCAAGTAAAAAGACCGTTGCATTGTCTATGATTAGTGATAACACTACTAATAGGAGCGTCTGACGACTTTTCACTCTTGCTCTTATTTAAGGCGGTAATGTCTGGGACAGGGTTTATGGCCCGTATTCAGAAACAGTGGTGGAGTCTGAGTAACTCCTCCCTGACTTCCTGAGTAAGTCCTCAAACACTTCTAAGCATAGATTTTATGTTGCGTTCTCCATTGAAAAATGACAAAAATCTATGCTTGAGACTCGACCCAGACTCAAACACTGTTTCGGAATACGGGCTTTAGATGGAGTAGGCTTGCCCAGCGCCCACGTGAACTACGTTGACCTACTAATCAGGGATGTAACGGAGGTAGTTTATCGGAACCGAAGGCGGAGCCGGAGTTTTTAAATTTGCTTGATCGGAGTCGGAACCGGAGTCGGAATCGGAGTCGGAGGCAGGGTCAGAAGTGGTGGCATGAGAGATAATTTTTATTTAAGGACAAATAAAACTTTATTTAGTAAATTTTTTTCATTTCAATTTTCAATTATAAAATAAAACAAACAAAAAAAAATTGGCATATTTCCAAATAAACAAGAGATTAAAATAAAGGAATTGAAACCCAAAGTAGCATATTCTTATGCAAAGTAGCAAATTCTTAGGGGCGGTTATCAACAAGTGAAAAATAATTGACGATGGAGTGCACGTTGTGGGAGTCGGAGGGATTCCCCGCGCGACATGTATGAACCTGTTCATAACAGTCGACACAGGCCGCCGGCCGCCCGCGCCGGCTCCGCCGGTATGTTATGCTCGACCTCCGATTAACCTTCGATTTAAAAGTGTCGGAGCCGAAGTCGGAACCGAAGGTGTAATAATAATCGGAAGTTCCGACTTATCGGAACCGGAGTCGAAGCTCCGTAACATCCCTGCTACTAATCCACAGGAAAGCCATCGTCAATTAATTTAGCAGAGCTGCGTGCAGAGCTGACGGAATTTTCAGAAAACCCATAGGATTTCTGTCAGAATTCCGTCAAAACTTAAAATTGGGATCGGAATCGCGTTCAAGAGTAGACCGGCTGGTTATGCCAATAGTTATAATGTTATCTTTCATAGTGTGATGATTGTGCACCGCGTGCTCAACTTTTTTCTATGTTATCTCTCATAGTTCGAGGGCACTGTGTGCTTAATTTTTTTCGTATGAATAGTTACACTACACCACTAGTGTGTTCAACACACAACGTTATACAATATTACAATGCGTCAGTCAGTAGGTGTGAACAGATTTAACTGTGGTTTCAAATTACGGTTTTACAAAGGTTTTTCTGTTGAAATAGTTACACATAGAATTTTTATTAGTGATGTAGTTTCGTAGACTACATAATAGGATTAGTCTATCTGCTATGTTTATGAATAGAAGCCTGCCTAAGCGGCGATTAACTTTAGGAATGTCTTCATGTGGATAAGTTACAAGGCTACTCAAATGACATGAATAAAATACTTGAAAAACTAGTTCACTCTAAATGTTAAAACTAGAATACGATACTTGAATTTTAACAAGCATTTTGCATCTGCTGTGTTGAACAGGGAAAAGTAGAAGACGTGCTACACATATTTTATTTTATTTAAATATTCCCTATGCATGTGCATTTATATTAGGTCAAGGCTATAAAAGTTTTTACTGTGGAAGGTTTTTCTACGGCAGGATATCAGCTGTATAGAATACAGTCGACGCTATCCGAGTAACAACCTCGGATAGCGTCAATAGGCTCTAGGCTTTTTGCAGTCTTTGGATTGAATAAACCTCGTAAAAACTCATTGGTACACGACTGGACATGAACCCACGGCCTTAGGATCGGAAGGTGGGGCCGCTACTACTGGACCACCAGTGCTCTCGATAGCTTTCAATAACAAATAATTATAAGTTTAAAAAACTAGAGAAACCGACTTCATTGCCAAACGGCTAAACCAATTTCAATGAAATTTGTTTGGGACCATCTGGACGTAAGAATAACCTTCCAAATAAAAAAATAATTTTCTAAATCGGTTCATAAATGACGGAGGCATGCAGTTACAAACATTAAAAAAATTATTTAATAAAAAATTGCAACACCGATTTTAATAAAATTAAAATGGGACCAATCTGGAAGCAGTACCTTTCGGATAAAAAATTTTTTGACGAAGTTCCGTAACAAACATAAAAAAAAAAAACAACCGAATTGAGAATCTCCTCTTTTTTGATTGGAAGTTGGTTAAAAAGTAGGCACATACCTGATAGATCTCTTTCCTATGCCCCCTAAGTCTATCCATGCCATCTTCTGAAGAGTAGTCAGACGTAATGACGTCCGCATTCCTCCTGGCTTGCCGCGTCCGATATGTTGGTGATGGCGAAGTGAACTCTTCAACGGATTCTGTTATCTTTTCAGTTTTTTTTGTGGTGGGCGCTAATTCCCTGCGGACAAATGGAGATAACATTAGGAATTTACTGTGAGAATGTTAGCTTTTGCAGATGAGAATTGATGTTTTATAAATTCACTTCCTTGTCTAGAATTCTAGATTTTAGAATGTTTTTTTTTTACGATTACGATTATGTTGGGTTAAGGGATCTAATGGCACCCATAAAATCAGTGTGATGTGACTTTGCAGCACCAAAATCTGAAGATGAAGTGGATTTGATCGTAGAAGTTCTACCTACTGTTTTGTGGTTAGGAGTAGTTAGGACTATCCTATCCATATTGAAATAAAATTTACTGTAAATTGGGTTTTCAATTGAAATGTCAAAAATTATTTAATTGATGAGACTATTTGTACATTCTGATTCTGAGAAATTTTTAAGCAGGTATATGCCTAAGTTTTTCAATTCACAATGAAAGTGTTCATGTGTTATCATTTCGACTGTCAAGGTTAATTTATTTCTTATCAGTAAAATGCTGAGGAAGTTAAATTCAAAGTCACTTATGAATGGCCTTACTACAAGCACTTAAAAAAGTGTGAGACATTGCTTAAAATTAGTTCTGTCACTGCTGTTACCTAGTGGTTTTGTAAAAGGATCATACAATAATTATAAGTTTAAAAAACTTGAGAAACCGACTTCATTGTCAAACGGCTAAACCGATTTTAATCAAATTTGTTTAGGACAATCTGGACGTAAGAATAACCTTCCAAATAAAAAAAAAATTTTCTAAATCGGTTCATAAATGACGGAGGCATGCAGTTACAAACATTAAAAAAATTATTTAAAAAAAAATGGCAACACCGATTTTAATACAATTTAAATGGGACCAATCTGGAAGCAGTACCTTTCAGATAAAAAAATAATTTTTCAAATCGGCTCACAAATGACGAAGTTATGCGGTAACAAACATTAAAAAAAATACAACCGAATTGAGAACCTCCTCCTTTTTGATTGGAAGTCGGTTAAAAAATCCGTAGGAACTAAGCCTTAGTTTGTTGCCTGTTCTTCTAAGCTTGGTTGTGTGGAACTGGCACCTAGACTCATCTGGCTTTAAGACGTTTCAAAGTGATCCTTGTAATACTACTTAATAAATATATATTTGTCTTTGACTTTGATGGCAGTAGCTTATACACTGGTAATCTTTTATTAAATACTTTTTTTTATTTATTTATTTAACAGATAGCTAGGTGCAATTCATACAAACAGTGGCATGAAGCCTAAGTTAGGTTGGCTTGTAAGAAAGGGGGTTTAAATTATAATTTCTACTTAGTTGTTGCCGTAGCATTGCTATTAAATGGATAAATGAGATTACATAGCTTAAATAACAATAATAGTTTTGCCTCTTGTTAGCACCTGACGGCTACCGTAGCACACAATCACTTAGATACACACTTTAGTCTATATTTGTTGGCAATGAACTGAACAAGTGCTCAAATAAATAGGTACTTGAGAGGATAAAAATACCTTGCCCATCCCAACTACCACATACCATTGTTACCAAGGTTTCCCTAAAATGTACTATAAGGTCACAATGGTTCTAAAACCACATGAATGACCTCATTTATACTTTGTGACATCACTGCGTAAACAAATCTGTCCTTTTTGCAACCTTGGATTAGATCTAGGCTTTGGATTGTTGAGTTTAACATGCTTCATCACCATATATTAGCATAAAGTATTTTATCATCTTGCCCTTATTCGAATGACTATGTGTGGACTTAGGTCAGAATGTTTCTAGCCTTACAGCTCAGTTGGTATGGGGCCGTTCAAGTACTACGTAAGCACTATGTGGGGGGGGGGGGTCTATGTATTGCTTATTTTGGATGACATAGGGGGTAGGGGAGTCTAGATGATGATTATAGCATCGGTTGTAAAATTACTTTTTTACACGAATGGCAACATTGGCAACCCTTAAATTGTCTTTGCTTGAACGGCCCCTATGAGGTAGAAGCTCTGACTTCTGTTAAGTTCCATATACTGGCCTATCAGCTCAGTTGGTAGCTCTGCCTTCTGCACCGTAGGTCGTGGGTTCGATCCCCACCGAGAACAAATATTTGTGTGGTGAACGCATATGTTTGTTCTCTGTATGGGTTTTATATTGTATTGTAAGTATGTATTTACAAAAAAAATTATTTAAGTATTGTATCAGATATCTGGTTCCCATAATACAAGCTCTGCTTAGTTTGGGGCTAGTTAGTGTTGTGTGAATTGTCCACATTATTTATTTATTTATAGCCACTGACGGATGACAAAAATGTAGCTCTGACTGTCTGGTTATAATAAATATTGTAAGTAGTTAAAATATATTCACAAAAAAGTATAAAGTATTTAAGTGTTATATCAGGTATCTGGTTCCCAAGTATGAGTTTCCATCAGTTTTGATAGTGGTACTTAGTCAAATGTCTACCAAAGTTTATATTTTTTAGCTTGTTTACATAATTGTTAGACCAAAACAAAGGCTAGCCAAATTGCTAGTCTTCAAAATAGCTGAAAACTCACAGACAAAATTAGCTCTAACAATCATGTAGCAATTATTGATTGTTAATCACGTTTTGTTCAGCATTTGTTGACCAAAATAAGCTCATCAGATGTTGCAAAAACTTTAAGGGGCATTAGTAATTTTCAGGGTACGAAATCTTATCAGAATATAAGGTTTACTCACTTGATAGGAGTGCTTCTTTTGATGGGAGTTTTCCTTCCGGATTTGTGTGTGTGTTCTTCCGTTTCCGAGCAGCTCTCATGGTCGCAGTTTGATCTCAAAAACGGTGTTTTCGAACGAGACCTTGACCTCAATCTACTGACCGTTGGGTTATCCATATTTTTGACCACTATGCAATCCTCTCTACCACTTCTTTAGCATCTTCACTGGCCCCTCCTGCTCAGCAAGAGGTTCCAAATATCAACCTTGTCCGGATTAGAGCACTAGAATTGTGTACACACTGTTTATTGCACAAGAAAATCTATTTCTGTGGCTTCAATACAATCTTCGATGCCGCCAAAAGTAGGAAACGTAATGTCTCGGTGACTTTCAATTTTTCAATGGTAAAGGTAAGGATATTTTACAGCTTGAAAATCGCTGTGGATTAAATCTTTTAATTCACATTGTACCGTACCGTACAAAAATATATTTACTGTAAAACACGCGCGGGCAAACCGAAATTCGTCGATTTCGTAACTTTACCTCGCTAAACATAAACTGATGACGTCATCAAAAAGACGTTGTAGGGAGGGCGGGGGAAGGGAATTTAGGTTAGGATAAGGATGGGACAAACCAGGCATGGCAAAATACTTCGACTTGCACCAAAATAAGCCTAGAGTTTGTCAAATCTATCTAAACGGATAAATTGCAGCAAACTAAAAAAATGTTTTATTAAATAATATTAGAAACTCTGCGGGTTTTATATTTTCTAGCTACATGTTTGGAATAATACCAGAGTTTCAAATTAAGTAATTAACAGTACCTACCTAGGTGGTACTAGGTATCCTATTATTTAATGGGGCGTAATTATAAGTTTATAATTTTTGATTTTGCCGCGATTTTGTAGACTCTACTTTCATTTGACAGACTCTAGTATCCAAACTTTTAAAAACGTGGCTTCAATCACATGGTGGTTTTTTCTCATTCCTGTTATAAAAGTCATCATCATCATCCACAGCCTGACTTCAACCACTATGCTGGGTCCCTTAGTTTGTGTCTTCTTCTTCGAGCCTGTGCCAGTCTAACCCATTGCCACCCCACGGCTTTACTATGCCGTCCGTCCATCTTGCTGCAGAGTGCAGGGACCCTACGCATAAGTAGCCAGTTCTTGGCCACCATTCGGTTGTTGTCCTAGTAACCTTGAATAATATAGCATTTCTTTAATTTATCCAGTGGTCGTAAATTAAGTCACATCTAAAAAACATCGTGTTCTTTCACATTTATAATATCAGTTAGATAAAAGGTAGGAATTATGATAAGATATTAATGAGTTTGATAAGTTTATAGCGCCAAGACAAGACAATAATAAATAACCCATAATCACAAATAGTTCACCAAGTCCAAGATTGATTGGAACAGTAGTGGCAAGGCCGACGCGGCGCACCACTAATAGGGATACCAGTTGCAATTTCTTCAATTCTGCAGTGCTGCCCGCAACTTACCATAGATTTGCTTTTGGTTTTCTTTTGTCTGTCACTGTCACTGTTACCAATTTTGATTTGTCAATTTCAGTTACTGCTACTGTCAAGGTTTAGGCGCTAAAAAAATACTGAAATGTGATTACAAAATAGGATTTTCGTTCGGGAAGTGTTAGCGAGTAAACTCGGTTGGAGAGATTTGATTTTGTTTTTTCACATTTTGGCTCGTTTTTCCAAATTAATTTTCCATTTTGATTGATCCAAGTGTTGTATTTCCCCTAAGTAAACTGGTAAAACAAAACTAATTGTAGTTTTAGATTTGCGGCTAGTTTTCTGTGCTTGAGGTTAGGTTGGGTACCTACCTTCCTACCTCAAGCATGGATCTTGACTTGCCGATTTACTATGACCTGCCGGCTTCTCCTGTCCCCCCAGATCCTCCGGATCCTTGTCCCGCATCGAACCCTACTGTAGCAGGATTTAAACGCCGCATGGAGGCTGATGCCTCAGTATCCGCTAATAAAAAGTCTATTATGTCTCCTGAATTAGAAGTACCATCTATTCAAATGGTCTACAACCACCCTTCAATTGTTGTTGGTGCAATCCAAGCATACACATCTTTGGACAAAGGACCTTATGTGGTCCACGTTTCTCGTTCAGAGCCAGAACAGTCTGCTGGTACTTCCATCAGACCCATTAAGTTTGGACAGTTCTTAGCCAACCATAAGTTTTCAAACATTTTGACTGACGGTGTCAAACGTGTGGGACGTAACAAAATTTCCGTGGAGTTCGTATCTGCGGAGGATGCTAATAAGTTTATGATTTCTCCGATTCTCACTATGAGTAAGTACGTTGCTACAATCCCTTCTTTCAATGTAACTAGGATGGGACTTGTGAGGCAGGTCCCTACAGACTTGTCTATGGACAATTTTGCTGAGGCTTTGGTTTTACCTCCTAATTGTGGCATTGTCCTTAAAGCCCGCAGGCTAAATAGAAAGAATGTAGAAGAAGGCAAAGTCACTTGGTTGCCCACCCAGACCGTTGTTGTTACCTTCCAGGGTCAATCCTTGCCCAATAAGGTGTTTTTATATTACACTGCCCTTCCTGTTGAGCTTTACCAGTACCCTACAATCCAGTGTCACTCGTGTTGCAGGTATGGTCATACAAAAATACAATGCAGGTCTAAGCCTCGGTGTTTCCGCTGCAGCAAAGAACATTCTGGAGAAGAATGTGATGTAACTCAGGATAAAGCCACTTGCTTACATTGCTCTGGTCGGCATTTTGCCACTAGCAAAAGTTGCCCAGAACTAGAAAGACAGCGTTCAATCAAATCAGTAATGGCTCAGAATAGTATTTCTTATGAAGAAGCTGCTTCGCAGTTCCCCCGGGTATCTCGTTCCTATGCTGAAGTTGCCAAGGAGTTCGTTTCCAATACTAGTTCTTTTCATTCCTCACAATCCAGTTCTTCTTCTGGATTGTCTCAGTCCCAGCCCACTCGTTCTTACATTAAAAACGTTTATGCCTCTCCTCGCCCAAGAGCTCCATTGGGTAAGTCCTATGATAGGGCTGCTCACCGGGACTTGGTTGCTGACCCACCTTCGGTCATGCTTAATGGTGGTGCTTTAGGTCAACCTGCATTCACAGGCCCTCAAAATGAAAATGTGCTTGAAACCCTGCTTACTTTAATCATAAATATCATTCTAATGAACCCTAACCCCCTACCGGACAACGTTGCCTCTAAACTCACTCAATTAGTCTCCTTGTCTAGCCACAATGGATCCAGTGGTCCTCGTTCAGTGGAACTGCCAGAGTGTGCGACCAAAAAAACATGAATTAATCCACTTAATTACCAAATTTCACCCGTCAGTCATTGCCGTCTCGGAGACATGGTTAAAGCCTGGATCCCGTTTTCGGTTATCAGGCTACTCCTGTCTTCGAGACGATAGGGCTGACGGGTATGCTGGATGCGCCTTACTCGTAAGGCGCTCACTTTCTTTTTCCCAGATCTCCCTCCCTTCTCTTCCCTCTGATATCAACGTTGTTGGTGTCAGATCTATGAATATTTCATTTGTATCTGTTTACATTCCCCATCCCAACTCTTCGTTAATTGCTGATTTACTCCTTCTTCTATCTTCCATTCCTTCTCCCATGATTCTCATGGGTGACTTCAACGGCCATAACATGGTGTGGGGGCATAGTCATTCAGATTATTTTGGCTTGTCTCTTTTGGATATTTTTGATGAGTCTAACCTCTGTTTACTAAATGATGGCTCACCCACCCGTAGGGTTCGTCCTTCCCAAAATCCAAAAAGTGCTGTGGATCTCTCGCTTTGCTCGTCTTCTCTCTTTTCTCTTATGTCATGGAAAACTCTTCCACTTTCTTATGGTAGTGATCACTTCCCTATTCTTTTGTCTTTACATCTTTCAAATAATGTCTTGCCATTTAATAACCCCTCTCCCTCTCTAAAATATAGGCTTTCTGGTGCTGACTGGTTGTCTTATTCATCTCTTCTTGATAGTAAACTGGATTCTCTGGGCCTCTCTGTAGCTAATAATCCATTGTCCACCTATGATATTTTTTTGGAATCCATCATCTCATGTGCTGATCAGCACGTTCCTATCAAAAAGCCTACTAAGGATCATAGAGTCTCTACTCCTTGGTGGGACGCTGAGTGCTCTGCTGCGGTCAAAGAACGTAAATTAGCTGAAAAGAATTATTACTCCTCCATGACGGAAGTAAACTTCAATAAATATCAAAAAGCGTCAGCTGTGTTTAGAAGACTTGTTTCTATTAAGAAAAGGCTTGGTTGGACAAATTTTTGTGAAAACCTTTCCCCTTCAACTCCTTCATCTATTGTCTGGAGACAAATAAGACGTTTTAGGGGATCCTGTAACATCGATAATATCTCCGCCAATGATCCCTCATCTTGGCTGGAAGCATTTTCAAATAAACTCGCTCCTCCCTCAGTTCCCTCTTTTTACTGTCTTCCTCAAATTCCTTCTTTTATTCCTTCTCAGAACTGTTTTGATCGTCCCTTCTCCTTCGACGAATTGACTATTGCCCTTGATGGTCTGACAGACTCATCTCCTGGCATTGATGGTATTCCATATTCTTTTATCACCAAATCCTCTGTTAAAGCTAAAAAAACATTCTTAATGCTTATTAATTCATTTTTCGACTATGGTGTTATCCCAGAACAATGGAAAACCCAGATAGTAATTCCTATTCTAAAGCCTGGGAAAGATCCCTCAGATCCAAATAGCCGAAGGCCAATTGCGCTTTCATCTGTTATGGCTAAGATAATGGAACATTTAATAAAACACCGACTAGAGTGGTTGGTTGAAAATGGATCCTTGCTTGCTAAATCCCAATTTGGGTTTAGAAAGGGCATGGGTACCATTGACAACCTCAGCTTGTTAATATCCGATATTTACATAGCATATAAAGAAAAAAAATCCTTAGTTGGAGTTTTTCTTGATATAGCCTCGGCTTATGATAGCGTATTGCTTTCGGTTCTTAGGAATAAGCTTATTCAGCTGAGAATTCCTGAGAAGTTGGTTCGTTTCATTTGTACTTTATTAATGGAAAGATCTGTTGTTGTTAAGTCAGGTCAAGGTTTCCTCTCTCCTAGGACAGTCTGGAGAGGCTTACCCCAGGGTTCCGTATTAAGTCCATTGCTTTACAGTTTATATACCTATGATTTAGAACAATCTGTGAATTCTTTCTGTGGGGTTCTACAATACGCTGACGATATAGCCCTATATCTTTCGTTTAACTCTTCTGATGAAGCAAGTAACCGGCTTAACTCTGCTTTATCTTACCTTGAAAACTGGTTGTTAGTCCATGGTTTATCTCTTTCCGCCTCCAAAAGTTCTGTAGTAGTTTTCACTAAGAAAAGAATTACCCCTTCCATTCAACTTTATATTGATCAGGAAGTTGTTCCTCAGTCTAACTTCGTTAAGTTCTTAGGGATAATCCTCGACTCCAGAATGACAGGCATCCAGCATTTTGAGTATATAATTAAGAAATGTGAGAAAAACATGAATATCCTCCGTTCACTCGCTGGTGTTTGGTGGGGATCTCATCCCTACTCTCAAAAATTGTTGTATAATGCAATAATCAGAAGTCACTTTGACTATGGTGGTTTTCTTCTTAATTTATGTAATAAAAGTGGTTTATTAAAATTAGACCAAATTCAGTCAAAAAGCTTGCGCATAATTCTTGGAGCAATGAAATCATCTCCCATTAATGCTATGCAAGTTGAGTGTAATGACCCACCTCTTAGGTTACGTAGTCAGTTTCTTTCCGATAGGTTCTTTTATAAAATAATTCAAAATTCTAATCATCCGCTCCTCCCTAAACTTCATAGTCTACGTGACTTGTTCGACTCAAGTTTCCCTGATAAGTATCCTTGTCTTCTTCATAGTTTTTTAAAATATACTCAACTTCCAAACCCTGTCGTTCAGTATCCTTCTCATCCTCTTTATTTAACTGCCTATGAAGCTTTGGTTTATCATCCTAACATCCTTCTATACTTTGGTATAGACAAGGACTCTAGGGATGCCCGTGGTTTATTCCTTGAACAAGTTAATTCGAAGTACAGTGGTTGGTACACAATTTTTACCGATGCGTCTAAATTATCTTCAGACAGTGTCGTTGGCGCAGCAGTATGGCTTCCTTTTACTAACATTTCTTTGAGTTTTAAACTTCCTCCTTCTGCTTCAGTGTTTACTGGTGAAGCTATTGCCCTACTTGAAGCTATAAAATTTGTTAAGTCTCATAAATTGAATAATTCTATTATCTTTTCTGATTCTCAAAGCTGTCTACAATCGATTATATCTAACCCTTTTCGCTCCGTATCCCGGTTTCCCTCAATCCTCCAAATTAAAGAGATTCTTTATGAGTGCCATTGTCTTAACATTAACGTTGTTATTGCTTGGATTCCAGGACATGCTGGAATCCCCGGTAATGAGTCTGCGGATTCTTTCGCAAAGTTAGCTGCTCAGATTGGCTCTAGCGAGCACTACAAAACGTTTTGTCACGACCTTTGCCTTCTTCCCAAATTTTATCTTCAAGAGAGTTGGACTAATGTTTGGAGTACCTCTAAAGTCGCTAAAGGCAAACATTATGCAGATATACAGCCAGATATTCCTCACTGTCCTTGGTTTTTTAAGTTCCGCAAAGCAAGTAAAGTTACCACCTCTACAATTTGTCGTCTTAGGCTAGGCCATGCGTGTACTCCTGTATTTTTAGCCAAAATAAGGATTAGGGATCACTCAATGTGTGAGTGTGGTCTGGACGAAGGAAACGTGGACCACATATTTTTCAGCTGTCCAAAACTTCCCCGCTCCCTTTACGATATTCTTCCCGCTATGATTCCCCGTCCTACTTCCTTTAAATGTATTTTATCTTTCATCTTTTCCCCTCCTATTAACTTTATTTTATGTAAATTTATTGCTGTAAATAAAATAAAACTGTAAATATTTATGTACCTACCTATGTAGGTATTATATTTATCAATGTAGTTTTTTGCCAGTTAATTGTTATAAATAGTTATTTGTGGTTTAGTAAGTTTTTGTTTGGAGAAATCATTTTGGTTTATATTTTCTAATTTATGTTCGATTTTCTGTAACATAATACCGGCCATGTTCTTATTACTCTACTCCATCTTAAGTTTATGACATGACACTAGCATGAAACGGACACTGGCAGAATTGTGGCATAATGTCGCAGTAGCCAAAAAAGAAGAAGTGAAGTGATTACAAAATACTGAAAAGTGCCAAGGAAAAGTGTGAAAAATGTTTCCTGTTTTCCATTTCCACAATACTTCTTCAAATATTCTCTATTAAACTTGTGTTAAAATGGTTGAACAAGTGTTCTCCAAACTAAAAGAACTAGGACGGGCTAATGGTAGGCGCGAGGAACTACAAGAATACTGTGTTCAACAATTAGATCAGGTTACTCCTTTGTTTTTTTTACAAATCTTATTACAGTCGCTGTGTACAGTTCCAACTTAGAATTAATTTCCCTATTGCAGATAGTCAAACATATACCAAGACGTGTACTGAATAGCGATGGCGAGTGTATCCTGGATTGTATTTTTAATGGACTATCTGATAATACGACCTCATCAACTAAGAGCAAGGCCAAGGTAAACAAAACTTTTATTTACTTCCAAAGCTTTATGCAATGGAGTACATCACATTTCTACAAGCCTTTCTCATAGAATGAGACTACCAATTTTAACTTGATGAAGGCATACCTCTTTCGTTTCATTTAATTCTTAATTTTTTCTCATTTTACATATTTTTATCTGTATTAAAAACAACTTTTGAGTCTTATTTAGACTATGTCAGTTTTAGCGTAGCGATATATACTCATTGTATGCCAGTTCCATTGAACCTTCTTCGCAATCATCTCGCCTAAGCACCTCCTTTTAGGTTGGGTAACCATCATCTCTCTATCTAAGTATGTAGCTATTTCATTGCTTCTCCTCAGGTAGTCGAGCTTGTACTCAGAACAATGAGGATTGAATCAACCTCGCTGACACACTGCGCAGGCGTCATCAGCAGAGTGCGCATGGAACTGCCAAGAATGTTGCTTGATGACCTGGTGAAATGGTGCAACGATAGCGTGCAGTCGATTGTTGATGATAGCGATGTTAATATGATGTAAGTATAATAATTAGCATCCCTGCCTTCTGAACTGGAGGGTGGGTGAGTGTTTTTAGGATGTATGAGTATTTATAAAAAAATATTTTTATATTTGTATTGTATTATAAAAAAAACAACTGGCATTTGCATCTATTAAGTAGTAGTAGATGATTTATATAGCGTCAGGGGCAACTGGTGTTTTACGTCCACTCGAGAACCTCCGTTTTTTCGTTGGTTAAAAAAAAGTATAGTATTTTATTAGCTATCTGGTTCTGGC
Source organism: Thera britannica (assembly GCA_939531255.2). NCBI lineage: Eukaryota > Metazoa > Arthropoda > Insecta > Lepidoptera > Geometridae > Thera > Thera britannica. The sequence continues at coordinate 2,923,563 of OW618037.2, forward strand.
TTGGAGCTAGATAGAATTGTGTGGAATGTCCACAATATTTATTTAGTAGATCATTGTTTTGTGGTGCTGAAGCCTAATTGTGTGTATCAATGAGTTATTCTGTCGATAAATTTATGTGCACTATGCCAGTATTTGGTGAAGGAAAACATTGTGAGGAAACCGGCGTGCCGTAGAACCTAAAAAAAATCGAGCAGCACGTGTCATGCGTCACGCAAAATGGGCCTACTTGCGGAAACCAGTCTGCACACCAAGTGCGAATGATGAATTTTTACGAATGATGAAGTTGTAGAAACCGAGCCGTAGTTTGTTGCCTGTTCTTCTAGGCTTGGTCGCGTGGAACTGGCACCTTAGACTCACCTAGCTTAAAGACGTTTCAAAGTGATTCTTGTATCGTATTGAATACAAATTTTATTGATTGATTGATTTTGCGATTTGCTGAATCTAATTTTTTAAATTCCAGATGGTGCGACATTCTACCTGAGGCCTTGAGCGTGATAATCTCCACATATGACACAGTCAAGCACTGTGACACGGAGATGCCAAGCTCAGATTATAAGGACCAGTGTGTCCACACGCTGTGCCAGTGTCGGTGGAGTGAGAGACAGTTAGTTCAGCTTGGAGCTATGTTTAAGTAAGATATAACTCATCTTAGAAAACTTTGAGATACCTATTTAAGATCTAAGGCCTCCATGTTAGGACCAACTGTCTGAAGCATAGAAGCACTTAGTTTTTACATTTTTCTATATTAACTAAGTATTTATTAGCAATAATTTTTAACAAATTTATGGGGAGTAGAAAAAGAAAAACATAATTTGTCAATAACAATACAATTGAGAACGCGAACTGTACACTGTATGTGCGCGGGGTGTGTTATCGGTGCGGGGAGGGGAATTCGACTGGAGAGCCCTTCATCCCGCTAGCCCCCTTCAGGTACCTTATTTTTGACTTCTGCGCAATAACGGTCAGCGCTAAAGTTACGTGCCGCTACCTATAAGTAGGTAATTTTCCTAATTCCAGAGATATGAAGTTATCCCGCGCCAGTCACAAGCAAGTGGTGAATAAAATATGCTCGTACATTATCGATATACCTCCAGACACGTTGCCGCCGTTGGTTCATCAGTTAATGAAGTAAGTCATTAGATTTGCGATAAATCATATATCAATATATTTTTATTTTTTTATGAAAGAGATACTCAAACGAGCTTACGGCCAACCTAATTTTTGACCAGAAAAACTCATTGGTACACGACTGGATTTAAACCCACGACCGGAAGGCGGGGCTGCTACCACTAAGCCACCAGCGCTGTTAGTCTAAACTTATATACTACCAGTCATAAAGCTTGTTGTATTTTTTATTGATTTTATAGTATTTACTACGCTTAAGGAAATCACAAAGACTTGTATAATGTCCCAAAAGTTAAGAGCCGAGCAGGATTTGAATCCTCGACCTTCCCCTTGGTCGCGTTAGTGCCGAACAGTCTCTATGAGTTATTCGTCGAGTGTGATTAGGATCCGATGACGCAGTGGTCAGCGCAGCCCCGTACCAAGGAGAGGTCGCGTGTTCAAATCCTGCTCGGCTCCAACCGCTTGCCGGAGCTTGTCGTCGATGCGCCTAGCCATGCAAGTTTTAAAGCTAAGCTCAAATTGTGGCTTATTGAGAAGGCGTTCTACAAAATTGAGGATGTCTTTAAATATGACAAGTAGTCTTAAGTACATTTATTGTATTATAATTGTTAACTATTTACATAATTTACAAATTGTAAACTGACCTGTAAACATGCACTTTACCAATAAATTGATTACTACTGATTATTACTGATTATTTGGCTACGGAACCCTAAAAACATGAAATAATGTCTTCCAGGCTGTGCAAGACATACGACTTGGAGATAGTGCTGGGCCACCTGAGTAATTACTTCAGCGTGAGGCTATACAGCAAGCTGGAGCCACCACCGCAAGACTCCGAGTCCACTACCATGGATATTGATGACATTGGTAATTTACAGCCCTCACACTCTATCTATCTCATTTTTCATAATTCATAATTAGAAAGACAGAAAGAAACTTAATTTATTTGGCTAGAGCGGCTCGTAGACGGACCATATTTTCAATGCAATTTTTGGCCGGCAACTATTGGTGGCCCTCTCTTACTCACATGTTAGTCACCTTTAAAGGCACAAATACATCAAAACACACAGAATGGACAGCATGCGAAGATTATTCCTTAAGGGGGTCCTTAATTTTATTTATTTTTTATTGATTTATATGTTTTAAGCTCATTCACGTATTCAATGCCGAGTACCCGTTAGAAAGAATGACGAAAAAATTACTTTTTTGGTTTTTTATTAATATTTCTGTTATCCTACAGTTTTCTCCAACTTTATATAACTGGCCGGCAATAAAGACCACTGTAAAATTCTATTACAGCTATTTCAGTGTACATTTATTCTTTGTTTGCCCATAGTTGTGTAAATTCAGTTTGTATCGGAATCGAACAACCTTAATGCACACACAGACATTTACAAATAAGTTATAATATAACAAAGGACATTTACATAAGCAAGCTTAACCCTAGAAAGAGTTTTCTTCCAGCAAACCGTTGGTGCTAAGAGAAAGCTAAAATTAAAATGGACTGTAATGTGAATGAATTTAAATGGCTTGGATGATTCTAGTGTCCTACAGCGTGGCAGAACTAAGCGGCTGTCTCTCCACTTGCATCTACCACGTATCCCAAGGCGCAGTGGAACCGGAACTGATCAGGAAACACATCCGGACGTGGCCGAAAACGCAGCTGTTGCGAGCGCCCTTTATCATGGATCTAGCACTCGCTATATCCGATAAGGGAAGGGATTTCAGAACTGTTTGCTTGGATGTAAGTCAATTACAAGGAAATGAGACCCAATATGGACTCCAAATTAAAATGCTCTTCAGCCTTGCGCACTGCGACTGTGGTTAATATAATTTAATTTTAAATCTAATTCCAAGGCGATAAAGTCGGCGATCGAGCTGCGCGCTTTGGACGAGCTGAGAAGCAAGGAATCCGCGTGGGTCCGCTCCGTGATACCGCCGGACGTAGATGTCGCTAGTGTGCTCAAAGTACTCATTGCTGAAAGGTAAATTATTACTACCCGCAATTTTATACCAAAGATAATGCCACAGGACGAAGTCAGATTTCAACGAAATCACATAAAAACGTACTTTTCTATTCAGTTGAAAGATATAACATTTGTTTATTTGACTCACTCGTGCATTCACAAAACTGCAGGGTCCGGGTGGAATACAGTACAGCCATTTGTAAATTATATATCTTATACCTTTAAACGAGAAAATCGGAAGGCTCCAACGATTTTCGTGAAATTTAGTATACAGGAGTTTTCGGGGGCGACCAATCGATCTAGCTAGGATTCATTTTCAGAAAATACTCAGAAGAGAAGTTATTTTAATAATCAAAAATTTTAACGCCACCTATTGCTGAGTAGTCGAACTCACGAGTCAGTGTCACGGAGAACGCCACCTATTGAACTTCTACGTAACACTCGAGAAAAAGTTCCGGATATGGAAGATTTTCATGAAATTTACAGAAGGTTTAGGGGGCGATAAATCTATTTATATAGCTAGAATATTTTTTTTTGAAAATCTCTTTTTATTGTTTTTAATAATCAACTTTATCTATTAATCAACTTAAACATAAACTTATTTTAGCTATTCCAGCAGGTGGCGCTGTTAGTAAGATCGAAGGAGTGTGAGCGGTGACCGTTGAACGGTTAACATATCTGTCTGTATCGCTCTGAATCAATAAATCTAAAGTGCTATAAATAACATCTTTAGACGCTTGATAGTTATACTGTTTTGAAGCTAATAATATCAAGAACCTAAAACACGAAAAATTTTGGAAGTACAGTGTAAACTCGCGAAGTTATAAGTGCTCAAAAAATATAACCGCTGCAGTTTTCGAACGCTATCGTTCAAGCATTGTTTACGTCACTGCAAGTTCGACGAACCGGCAAATACGTATACGAAGCAATATCAGCTGATCGACGCCGTATTATTTATAAAGGTATTTTAAACTGTGTTTATACAATGAACTGCTCAGCTTGCACTACAGAAATCACTGATCTAGGCGAAATGTTAAAATGCACTGGATGCTCCCAAACCTTCCACTATGCATGCCTAAACATGGACCCTGCCTACTTTATAAGCAATAAAAAAGAGCTAAAACAATCTTGGCGTTGCCCTCCTTGTAGTAACGTTACAAATAGGCGAAACAGGAACGATAATACACCAGTACGAAAACAAGGTCAGGCGAATTTGAACGAAATAACAACAGATCGAGAATGCAATAACTCAAGGTCTGAAACTCTTCCAAAACCTGGCCAAAATCAGTCCATTCCCTATCAAGAAAATATCTCCCTAGAAAAATTTAGTCAGCTACTGGACAAAAAACTAGAACAGAATAAAATATCTACACTTAGCGAGATAAAGAGTATAATTAAAAATACTATACAAATAGAGGTAAACAAAGCAATCCAGAAACTTGAAAAAGATATAACAAACAACACGAACACACTAAGAGACGAACACACAGAAACTAAAAATCTAGTAAGTACAATAGCTACTACTATAGAAAAACTGGAATCGGAAAACAACATTTTAAAACAAGAAATCACACAATTACAACAACAAATAATAAACATAAACAGACAACCATACCACACTATACCTACTGACAACACAAAGAGAATAGTAGTTTATGGACTTAAGGAATACGATCAAGAGACCGAAGACTGCTTATACGAGAGAATAATTAACGCTTTTCAAGACATCCTCAATGTAGATCTTTCGGGCTACATTGAGGAGCTAACTAGAATAGGTAAAAAAGGTTACCAGAGACCGGTAGTAGTTGAGCTACTGAGCAAAAACATGACGAAATACCTACTGGAAAATGCATCCTTTTTTAGGAACACCGGCCTAGCTATTTCTTTATACCTAAACGAAGAATCCCTAGAACAACGTAAACGCCTACAGGAACAGGTACGTGCCGCCCGCCGAAACGGACATCATGCGGTTATCAGGAATAACAAACTGTACATAAACGGAAAAGTAACGATTGCTTACCATGATACCCATCATACCTCCCCTTCAACTAAGCAGTGTGCTTCGCAGATAAATAACACCACACGGAACTCCACAAATTTTGATGCTTCTGTTTCATATGGAAACAATACCACAATAAATAGCTCCCAACACAATTTTCGTCCCTCATCAAAAACCACATAACCCCACGGAACCAATACTACTATTTCAAAATATGCAAAGTATGTACAACAAACAACACTTATTGGAAGAATTTGTAAATAGATCACCGAACTTCACCGCATTATGCATAACCGAAGCGTGGTTATCGCCCGAAAAATCAACGTTAATTAACTGCACTGGATACAACCTAGCAGCTTCGTACTGCAGACCTAATAGCCGAGGGGGCGGGGTATGCATATTACTACGAAACGAGTTTGAATACATAGAACAAGAAGATATCTCAAACCTTTCTGTGGAACACGCCATCGAACTTTGTGCCATAATAATACCTATATGTAATGTCTTATTGATTGTGCTTTATTGGAATGGAAAAGCGGCCGATGTTTTTTACAGACAACTAAATAAGCTATTGAAGCTTATAGCTAGTAAATATAATTCAATTAATGTTATAATTGGCGGTGATTTTAATGTTAATGTCCTAAAAAATAATTCAAAATCAAATACCCTATTGAATCTCATGCGTGAATATAACTTTAAACAATATATTAATGAACCAACTCGTATAACCAAAACTGTATCTTCATGTATTGACTTATTATTTACAAATTTTGATAAAAACTACACTAGCACGCATGTCCATGATTATGGATTCTCGGACCATTTGGGCATCGTTGCAACCCTAAAAAACTTGCCTAGTACCCAAAAACATCCTAGTAAATTAATAATACAAAAAAGATTATACAACACAAAAAATATGAACAACTTCCAAAATGCAATTGCCGACATAGACTGGACTACAATAATAAATCCCAACTTTTTAATTAACGAAAACTACACCGCTTTCAATAAAAAACTTACAGAAATTTTAGATAGCTGTATACCCAAACAAACCTTAAAAATTAAATTAAATAAAAAACACTCGTGGTTGACCCGCGGCATAAAATCGTCTTGTAAACATAAAAGATTACTTAAATCACTTACTAATTATCTAAGAGATCCCATTCTCACAGGTCACTATAAAACTTACTCAAAGCTGTTAAAAAAAGCCGTCAATAAATCTAAACGAATAAGCTACATACGTGAAATGGAAAAATCTACAAATAAAATGAAAACTATGTGGAAAATTATTAAAATACGCACTAATAAAACAATAAAAAAATCTTATAACAATTTAAAAATTAATACTCAAGAAGGCATAACATCGGACCCTAACAAAATAGCAAATGAATTTAACGAGTTCTTCGCATCAGTAGGTATGCTTAGAACCGGTATAGCTCCCGGCCGGCCGGTGCATCATCCCATTGCAACTACAATGTTCTTGAGTCCGGTCGAGCCGCGCGAGCTGTACCTAATGATCCGCAACCTAAAAAGTAAATATAGCTATGGTATCGACGAATTACCTCCGATTCTGATAAAAAATTGCGCAAAAGAACTGACGCTTCCATACTATTTACTAATTAATCAGTCGTTTTTGGAAGGCACATTCCCAGACCTACTTAAAGTGTCGATAATTAGACCGATACACAAAAAATTATCTAAAACTGACCCTAATAATTATAGACCAATTGCGCTACTACCTACCTCTTCAAAAATATTTGAAAAAGCTATGCAGACACGCTTGACCTCTTTCTGTGAAAAATACTGCATATTTGACGAAAGCCAAAACGGATTTCGAAAAAACCGCTCGACTACGCTTGCTGTTTACAAATATGTTCAGGAAATTCTAAATATAATAAATGATAAAAGTTACGCTATAGGAATTCTACTCGACATGACAAAAGCATATGATAAAGTACAGTACAACATACTACTCAATAAACTATACGGAATAGGTATACGCGGACTGCCTCACGATTGGCTCACTTCTTATCTTAAGCATCGTCAGCAGTTCGTGGAAGTTGAGTACATTGACAACGTAACCGGCATAATTAGTAGAATAAGGTCAAACCCCATACAGACACACGCCTCAATCCCTCAAGGAAGTGTCTTAGGATGTATTCTTTTTTTAATCTACATCAACGACCTCCCAAAAATATTAAACGATTCTTGTGTTCTTTTCGCAGACGATATTTCAATTTTGACATCAATTAAAAACAATGACATCAACTTGACAACTAAACTAACTGACATACTAAATTCTATTCAAAATTGGATGATTGATCATAATCTGGACATAAATTATTCAAAAACCAAAATTATGCAATTCAGGCCATACCAAAAACCCCCTCTTGACATAAATTTTACTTATAATAATATTAAATTAGAATGTACCGACTCTTTTACACTCCTAGGACTAAACATAGACTCTCACGTGAATTGGAAAAGCCATGTCCAAAAAATAAGGTCTAAACTGTCTAGTTTTACATATGCCCTTAGGGAACTTAGAAAAGCAACAGACCTACAAACTTCAACAACTGCTTATTACGCCTATGCATTCGCCTGGCTTACAAATGGCATTATCCTTTGGGGTAATAGTGTTGATATCCATGATCTCTTTGTTCTACAAAAGTCATGCATCCGTACCCTCGCCAATATAAAGCTTCCGGAAAGCTGCCAAGAACATTTTCGTAGCCTAAAAATTTTAACATTAACAAGCATCTACATATTCGAAGCTTGTAAGTTTGTAAGGAAATATCCACAATTTTTCGTGAAAAAAACTGACTTGCCACGGCGTTACCCATGCAGGTACAAGCACAAACTAGTACTGCCTTGTTCTAAGTTAAAAATACACAGTTCCGGTCCAACAACAATGGCATCAAAAATTTATAATAAAATCCCCGAACAAATTAAAAATCTAGAAAAGGATAGGACATTTGAATGTAAATTAAAGGACTTATTGATAAAAAAATGCTATTATAATATAAATGACTTTTTCAATGATATATTGCCTGCGTTATAATAATAATTTAATTGACTTCTATAGAACACTAACAACTAGCTTTTAATTAATCTACTTTTTCAGACTTCGGCCCGCTTCCACTCCAAATATTGCTATGCCCTGAGCATTAGGGCCTATTATGTATTTACCATTTTTTACTTTAAGACCTCACCATGTAACATAATAATTGCAATAAATAATATGAGTATGAGTATGAGTATGAAAAATATTGTTCATATTTCATCATTATGTAATTCGTATTTAAATATAATTTCTAAAAACATATCATACATTATACCAGCTCGTATCCAAATTAAGTTGACCAGCCATATTACAAAAAAATAAAATCAAAATGTATAAAGTCCATTAGTAATTTATTTGCATGAATTTAGGTGTTGTGGAACAGTGTTTTTCCAGGCACCGAATCAACCCGACTTTTCTTGATGAAATGCCAATTTGTAAACCCTACTTATCAGGCAGACCGATCGTCAGCCGAATCATAGCTTCATATTTCCAGTGCAAACCATTGTCAGCTAACAGTAATGGGGCTCATCAACCTAGCGTTCTCACTCCTCGCCGTTTCCCGAGTGAAGCCGTGTGCGCACACATGTTGGTCGCACGGCAAGTTGATACTCGTCAGACTATGCAAGAATCAGGCGGAGACGACGGCGCATATACTGAGCCAGCTTTCCGATAAACTCGCTATGGACTGTAGTTTGAAACAATATTCAGGTAAAATTTGATTTATTTAGATATTTACCGGCGTTGCGCGGGAATTCGATTTATTCTAGATTATTCCAGAATGTTAAAGTTTCGGAGCATTCCTTTCTTATCAAAATCGAGAATTTGCAGAAAAATCCAATTAGCAATCCAACATAGATTTCGAAACTTGCTTCCCAAAACCACCCACTTCCATCAATTCCGTCCAAACTCTCCTACTCACACCAGCGAGGAGTAGATCCTAGTCGGCGGTGATAGAAAGACTCTACCTTCTTCTGTCTATAAACTTCGGCCTACCTCCATGTTGCTTTACCCTATACAGGGTCCATGTGATACTGACTTACAACTACGAACTATTTAAGTACCTAAACTAAACCATGTGTATACAATAAATATATAGAGTATTGAAAACCCTGGATAGACACACACACACTTGCATTTTATAATATGTATTGATTCTCTATATAAGTGGCATAGAATAACAAATCGAGTGAGAGAAGATTTCCCAAACTTTTAACAGGTCATTAACTTTTGACAGAAAATTAATATTATATTTCCCCGTCAGATTGCCTGTACGTCCTATGCAAGCTGGCCCCCGTATCGGTGGAACGTTGCACGCAGCTCAGCACGATTCTGGAGAACTGCCGACCATCGCCGACAGAGTACCGCTCAGCGGCGGGTGTGTTCGACGCTGTACATCCGTTGCTGAACTTTAGTACGAGAAATCGGGATGCACTGTTTATGGTGTGCCGCAAGGGACTTTACTCCAGGTAACTGTTTAGACCAGACCTTAGACCTGCCGGTTTACCCTTGAACGCCATTCCGATCCCAATTTTAAGATTTGACGGAATTTTGACAGAAAACCCATAAGATTTCTGTCAAAATTCTAATCAAACCGCGACTAGGATTGAAATTATAGTGTCGGTGGTAACCACTCTGTTAGACGAGTATATTATTCTTGTTTAGAATATATTTATTTATAACTAGCGGGCGCATGCAGCTTCGCCTGCCCTGTTCCCGTTCCCGTTAATTTTCGGGATATAAAGACTTTAAAGATACTCTTATATCTCCTGGTTCTGAGCTACCACCCCACCAATTTACTGCACGGATCTTGAAAATTGGTGTACAGTTTTAACAGACAAATGTTAACTAAAGTTTTTTCATCCCGATCCCATGTAACGGGGCAACCGAAGCCGCGGGCCGTAAAATATTTAATCTTATATTTCTCTTATATATAAAAAAATAGCCGTGTTAGTTACACCATTTATAACTCAAGAACGGTTGAACCGATTTGGCTAAAAATTGGTGGGGAGCTTAGAACCAGGAAATAGGATACGAGTACTTTTTATCCCGATAAAGTAACAGGAACGGGAACAGGGTGAAACCACATGCGCCCGCTAGTTGTAAATAAATAATATTCTAAACAAGAATAATTCATAAATAATTCTTCCTTCCAGAGATTCATTACACCGTTGCCTAGCGCTCTCCGGGTTTCTAACAGTGCTACGTCACATGCGTCTGTCACGTGGTACCTTCTCTAACAGCCAGAGTGCGTCCAGCGATCAGTACGCCGGCAGCACTTCTTCCTACCTCACGCAAGTCGCTGTGGACTTTCATGCGACGGAGCAGGGAACTACGTGAGTACACTCTTAAATATAATAGTAGTAATAAGTAGGACAAGGCTGAATAGCAAAGCGACCGCTTTGGTCATTAGGCTGGATGCATGATGTCTATTGCCAGTATGATGGTTAAATGTACGCGAACTTTTTGAAAGAAAGAAGTGTTTTTTTAATTACTTACCGCCTTAGGGCTTTTCTAGCTACATTATTACCCTAGGGCGCTAATTAGTCACCTACAAGCCCCATTTGGAGGTAATAAGCTAACTTACATGAGACCGAACATGAGAGATGTAAAATAAATAAATATTGTGGATAATCCACACAGCACTATCTAGCCCCAAATTTGCTCTCTCAGCTCAGTTGGTAGTAGCTTTGCCTCGATCCCCACCGGGAACAAATATTTGTGTGGTGAACACAGATGTTTGATCTCTGTCTGGTTATATTGTATTCTAAGGCCCGTATTCAGAAACATGCATGAGTCTGAGTCGAAACTCAAGCGTGCATTTTTGAAATTTTTCAATGGAGAACTGTCAAAAAATCTATGTTGAGGGAGCTTGAAGCTCGACTCAGATTCTAACACTGTTTCTGAATACGGGCCGGTATGTATTAACAAATAAAATATGTATGAATATTATATCAGCCATCTGGTTCCCATAGTCCAAGCTCTGCTTAGCTTGGGGCTAGATAGTGTTGTGTGGATTGTTCGCATTATTTATTATTAATATTCAAAGTCAAATATGTATTTTTTGATATCCCAAGGATAACTTTGAAACGTCTTAAAGCAAGGTGAGTCTAGGTGCCAGTTCCACGCGACAAGCCTATAACAACAGGCAACAAACTACGGCTTTGTTCCTAATGTATTTTTGTATAATCCTTTACCGTTTTACCTGACCTATCGTTTTTTTTATGATTTATATTCAGAGTGAAATCAAGAGTCCACAACGAAGCAGTTTGCATGGAGGTGGTAGCTATACTCCGCCGCTGTCTGATGCAGGATGCATCAGTCAAACTACTTCTCTACACTAGTAAGTACAACTGTACAATTGTGTTCACTTTTCTATCAAAAGTTTGATATAGGCGGTACGTAACTTTAGCGATGACCGTTATTGCGCAGAAGTCAAAAGTAAGGTATCTAAAGCCCAAAACACACACAAGCGACGTGGCGTGGAACAGGCGTGGCGCATGCGTGGGACAGATACGGCGCAGACGCGATTTGAATTATATCAGAAGAGGCGTGGAACGGGCAAGAAACGTTCACATGCGGCATTTTATAGGCTGACTTTGGTGCGATAAGATCGTCGTTCGTCTTCAGAAGACGAAGAACCGACTGCTAGCGACGCGCGACGCGGCGTAGGCAACGAAACGGCGTGTCTGCGCCGCGTCGCTTCAGTATAATTCAAAAACGTCGCCTGCATGCATTTTGTATGAAATCGTTTTGAAGCGGCGCACGCCTGCGCCACGCCTGTTCCACGCGTGCTGCCTTACGTCGCTTGTGTATGTTTTAGGCCTGAGGGGGCCTCGCGGGATGAAGGGCGGGTGTGCGTAGCGCCGATTGGCTCTTCAGTTGAATTCCCCTCCCCGCACCGATTACACCCCACACACATCCAGTGTACAGTTCACGTTCTCAATTGTATTGTTAATGACAAATTATGTTTTTATTATTCTAGGTTAGGTTAGGTATAGTGGCGGAATGAAAATGTTCGTCGATTTTCAACTTGATTTGTTCAAACGATCACACCTTTTGAAACTGAATTGACAGAATACAGTTAACGTCACAAATTATGTCAAAATGTGTTCATGAGGTGCAAGCGAAAACCGACTCTAAGGTGACGAACATTTTCATACCGCGACAGTATATTAACAAAAAATGTATTATATTATAATAATTTTTTGTTAATATACATTTATATCAGTTTCTGGTTCCCATAAACAAGCTTTTAATTTGGGGATAGTTAGTGTTGTGTGGATTGTCCTCAATATTTTCTATTTTGTTTATATTTATAAGCATAAAAGATTTAAAACCCTTTCAGGTATATATGAGTGTGCCAAAGAGAAGCTAGCACTGCATGAATGTATACTGGAGATGTTCTGTGACCATCTCAGCAAGTATCTACCGGAGGATGATACCGCGCCCTTATTGTGGAACAAATGTGTTCAGATGTCGGGAACTACTGCTGTTTTGACGGTAAGTAGCGGTAGCGGTACATAACTTTAGCGCTGACCGTTATTGCGCAGAAGTCAAAAATAAGGTACCTAAGGGGGGCTAGCGGAATGAAGGGCGGGCGTGCGTAGCGCTGATTGGCTCTCCAGTCGCACTCCGCTCTCTAGGACACTCTGCACACATCAACACATCTAGTGTGCGCGACATGCGCACACTACGACGCATGCGCAGCTATCCCTTCCGCGTATCGCTCAGCGCATAGAACCTAACCTAAAGAGTTCGAAAACATATTAAGTGTTCATTTAAGATCCTTTCACCACACTGATTCGTTAGAACCAATGACACGATAAAAAGGTTTTAAGCCGGAAGAAGTCCACTCACACATAGGCTTTAAAAAAAAAAGTGATCTATCTCGGTAGGGATTGAACCCACGGTCTACAGCTCAAAAGTACTTAATAACACTCCGACTTCTAGACCGTTCTATCAGCTACATGTTCGCTTACCATCAGGTGAGGTTGAAGTCAAAGGACGGTCGACTCATTGAAAAAATGTTAGTTTAATAGGTTTCAGAAACCGACTTCATGGCTTTACTGCTGAATCGGTTTTGATGAATCATCCATGGGACCAATCGGCTCATGCCGATTCGAAAAATTCAGAAACAACAGTAACAACCTAGAAAATAAATTAAAAGACAACCGAATTGAGAACCTCCTTCGACCTTTTTTATTTGAAATCTTAAAAAATACAACTATTGCTAAGCTATCAAGTGTTTGTTTATAGGAGCCAATAGCCCACCTTCTATACACTGGAGCACAATTCCTTCAGACAGCTGAGGAGGATTCCCTTGAAGATATCCTCGCGAGTCAAACTGTAGAGACGGCGAGCGCTCACTTGAAAAGCACACTAACCTTAAAGTTGGATAAACTGTGTGCGTGTGACAACCTAGGGCAGATTGATATGGTAAGTTCCATTGTAAGTAGAGCTGTTTGTGAAAGAGCTTGTCCAGGAAAAGAGTTCTTCTAAGGCTGGTCGCGTGGAGCTGGCATTTCGATTCAGACTTTATGTGATCCATGTGGTTTATTTGAATTAATTTCTGAGACGGTTTCTTTTGAAAATATCCTCGTGAGTCCAACTGTAGAGACGGCGAGCGCTCACTTGAAAAGCACACTAACCATCAAGTTGGATAAACTGTGCGCGTGTGACAACCTAGGGCAGATTGATATGGTAAGTTCCATTGTTAGTAGAGCCATTTGTGAAAGAGTTTGTTCGACCGGAAAAGTACTATCACCGTAGTTCTTCTAAGACTGGTCGCGTCGAATTGACACCACACTCGGTCTTTTTCAAAAACTTCATATCGCTCGCATACATATTTTGAAACCTTTTTAAAGATATCAATATCACTGAACGTATTTATTAGACCTTTATGTGTGTGTGACCTACGAGGCAATGCTTTGTTATAGACGATGGTTACCGCTTAACATCAGGTGGGCCATATGCTTCTATCACCTAGTAGTATAAAAAAAGCAGCCAAGTGCGAGTCGGACTCGCCCATGAAGGGTTCCGTAGCATCAATTAACATAATATAAAGGTTTTTGTAGTTCGTCGAAAGGTAAATTGCGGTTTACGATTTATGACGTATAAAAAAAAAACTACTGACTAGATCTCGTTCAAACCAAATATCGTTGAAAGTTTGCATAGTAATGTACAACATATATTTTATACCATACCCCCTCTAAAAAGCTTATTTTATTCACTGAAAGCAGTGAATAAAAAGCCCTTTTGATCACTATTTTGGTGTTTGAATTTGGAACACACCAATAAGGTCGACCTCCATATCAATACTATACAACCTCCTCGCGCCAAAAATACTCTAATTTGATTGGTCGTAATTTTTAACAAGGAGTTTAGACAATGCTTAACTCCTTGGTTAAATACTGTTTTGTGTTCTTTCTTGTCATTGTCAGTAAATTGGCGCTATTTTGACTACTGTACCTATGTAAGTTGTACTACACAAAGGTCGGTAATAATAAATCGATTGAAAATGCATTCTAGGGATGAAAAAATTGTGAGTTTTGTTGTTCAATTGAGTTGTTTGTTTTTGTTGTGAGAAGTCGGCCATTAAAGTAAAAAACTTGCATTAATTTAACCTTCCTTGTTTTCAATTAAAATCAAAATCAAAAGTTATTGATTTTATATGATGTCACATTAAAATAGTAAAAATAAAGTTCATAGTTTTTAATCCTTTTTCGCTTCATCATCATCATAATTAGCCTGAAAAAGTCCACTGTTGGACATATCCCCTACACATTTCCAGGAAGAACGATTCTGAGCGATCCATCCACTGACTTCCCGCGATCTTAGCAATGTCGTCGGTCCATCTGGTGGGTGGGCGCTCCACGTACGTTTTTTGTTTAAATCTTTCTTTTTCTCGAAGTTATGCTATAAAGTATCGTATGCAACTCTTGAATAAAACGGATTTGTATCGAGGGCCATGAATTACTCGCGTCGTTTAGGGTTCTAACACATGAATCACTCGCTACGCTCGTGATTCAATTATTATGAATTACTCCCTACGGTCGTGATTCATTCGTTAGAACCCTTCACTTGCTCGTGATTCATCTATGACCCTCAATTTAAATCCGTCTTTTATTCACTAGTTGCATAATGTACTATTTTTTGGATTTATCATTGTCTTATTTTAGAAGTTAGAGGGGGGGGACCAACTTTTTTCCACTTTGGAAGTGTCTCTCGCGCAAACTATTCAGTTTAGAAAAAAACGATATTAGAAACTTCAACATCATTTTTAAAGACCTATCCATAGATACCCCACACGTATGGGTTCGATGAAAAAAAATTTTCGAGTTTCAGTTTCAAGTATGGGAACCCCCAAAATTTATAGTTTTTTTTCTATTTTTGTGTAAAAACCTTAATGCGGTTCACAGAATACATCTACTCACCAAGTTTCATCAGTCTAGCTCTTATGGTTTCGGAGAAAAATGGATGTGACACGGCCGGACAGACAGACAGACAGACAGACAGACAGACAGACATGACGAATCTATAAGGGTTCCGTTTTTGCCATTCGGCTACGGAACCCTAAAAATGACAAAAATAATATTGATCCTAACACGCATTCCTACTAAAAAGTTAGCTATTCTTGTTTTCGTAATATATTTTTAGTAGGTATGTGTTTGTACTGTTTAATTAATCCGACTAATTTCCAGGATGACCCCGGCCTGTGCGATTTGACGCCAGAATCTAAGGCCAAGTGCATAAAGGTGCAACAAATGCTGCAATGCTACGAAACCCTCATAGCGTACAAGATCATGATGTGGAACACTAATAGTGAAGTGGCCGGCAGTGTGTACAAGCTTTATAAGGATTGCAATCAATTGCTTGAACTTGCAAAGGTATACTATAAACTCATAATAGTCAAAGTATCAAGTCATAATATTTAAATTTGTACCTACTTTTAGTAAGTTCTGCACTTTTGTAGTCAGCATGGTTTACATATGAATATTTTTCAAATGAAAATAAAAGAAGTAACCAGAGAAGTGTGACTCGGACTCGCCCAACGAGGGTTCCGTACAGATTTGTAGAGTACATAATTAAAAACAAAAAGTAAGCGACAGCAGATTTAAGTCATAAAAAATAATTACAATTTGAACCACCATTCCTTGCATAAAGACCCTGTTTTTTTTTCAGATATGTTTTGCATATTTTTACCTATACTTGTAGTCTAAGATACTAGTAGGTATTACTTGCATCAATTTTGATTCCCTTTGAGTGTCGAAATATACGTTTTTTTGCGGTAAACGGCTGCAAAAAAACAAACTTAAATGTTTTTCCACAGCTCTGTAGACTGTAGACCTGAGTCTATAATCTTAATTTCAACTCGATACCTCAACGCGTTCCAGCTCTATATGGTCTTGACAGACGGAGCTCTGTACGGAGCGTGAAAACAAACTTAAACATGTTGATCATAGATGTTTTTTCTGTATCTGGCTACTATATTTTTTTATTCTAGGTACTCCTGTTATCTGATTCCCATACTTCAAGCTTTGCTTTGTTTGGGAATTTAGAGTTTTCAATTTTTACTATTTCAGGGATCACCTAAAACGGGCAAGAAATCAAAGTCTCTCAACGAAACAAAAGAATCAGCTAAAACGCAAAAGAGTCAGAAATCTCAGAAGGAGAATCGAAAGGGGCCGACTAAGGTCTCCAACTTGGTAAAAGATAAAGCTGGACCCTTCAAGCCATTGCCATGCGTATGGGACCTACGATTCTGTGTTAGGGTCATTCAACTGTTGTACAGGTATACATTTTGAAACTATCATGAAACTTGAGAAACCGACTTCATTGCCAAACGGCTAAACCGATTTTAATGAAATTTGTTTGGGACAATCTGGACATAAGAATAACCTTCCAAATAAAAAAATAACTTTCTAAATCGGTTCATAAATGACGGAGGCATGCAGTTACAAACATTAAAAAAAATATTTAAAAAAAAATGGCAACACCGATTTTAATAAAATTAAAATGGGACCAATCTGGAAGCAGTACCTTTCAGATAAAAAAATAATTTTTCAAATCGGCTCACAAATGACGAAGTTATGCGGTAACAAACATTAAAAAATAATAATAATAATAATAATACAACCGAATTGAGAACCTCCTCCTTTTTGATTGGAAGTCGGTTAAAAACACACGGTCACGGTTTAATCATGGTAAATATCCCGTTGTTTCATAAAAATAGTGTTGTACAGGTACTTAAAATATGGATATTTTGACTGGCCTCTCAGCTCAGTTGGCTTCTCTGCCTTCTGCGCCGTAGGTCGTGGGTTCGATCCCCACCGATGACTAATATTTGTGTGGTGAATATAGATGTTCTCTGTCTGGGTGTTATATTGTATTCTATGTATGTATTTACAAAAAATTTATATCAGCTATCTGGTTCCCATAATACAAGGTCTTTTCTGTACAACAGTTATGCAATAAATATTTCTGATTTCTGCTTAGTTTGGGGCTAGATAGTGTTGTGTGGATTATCCACATTACTTTTTTGCTTGCCTACACATTTTATTTGTGCATTAAAGAATTTTGTATTTATTTTCTATCTTGAAAATTCCCAAATAAAAATAATAATCATCATCATAATCCACAGTTCAACTTCACACACTGCTGGGTATAGGCCTCCCTTAGTTCGTGCCATCTACCTCGATCATGTGCCAGTCTAAACCATTTCCGCCCCGCGACCCTGACTATGTCGTCCATCCATCTTGTTGCAGGGCGCCCTACGCTTCTGTAGCCGGTTCTTAGACATCATTCGGTTGTTGTTTAACCACCTATCATCATCACGCCTAGCAATGTGTAACAATAAAAGTACTATATTAATATTTATATATGTATATTCCAGTGAACAAGTACCGTGGAGTTCGCTAGAGCAGCGCAATCAGATCCAAGGGCGTCGTGACTTCCACCACTGGACGCTGCGATGCGTGCTGTCCGTGCTATGCGAGCGCGTGGACCGGCGCGCTGTGCCCCACGTGCTGACCATAGCTACTGTTATGTACGAGCGGTGTGTGTGTCGGTGAGTGAAGAAGTACCGTGGAGTTCGCTAGAGCAGCGCAATCAGATCCAAGGGCGTCGTGACTTCCACCACTGGACGCTGCGATGCGTGCTGTCCGTGCTATGCGAGCGCGTGGACCGACGCGCTGTGCCCCACGTGCTGACCATAGCTACTGTTATGTACGAGCGGTGTGTGTGTCGGTGAGTGAAGCAACCAGTGAAGTTCGCTAGAGCAGCGCAATCAGATCCAAGGGCGTCGTGATTTCCACCACTGGACGCTGCGATGCGTGCTGTCCGTGCTATGCGAGCGCGTGGACCGACGCGCTGTGCCCCACGTGCTGACCATAGCTACTGTTATGTACGAGCGGTGTGTGTGTCGGTGAGTGAAGCAACCAGTGAAGTTCGCTAGAGCAGCGCAATCAGATCCAAGGGCGTCGTGACTTCCACCACTGGACGCTGCGATGCGTGCTGTCCGTGCTATGCGAGCGCGTGGACCGACGCGCTGTGCCCCACGTGCTGACCATAGCTACTGTTATGTACGAGCGGTGTGTGTGTCGGTGAGTGAAGCAACCAGTGAAGTTCGCTAGAGCAGCGCAATCAGATCCAAGGGCGTCGTGACTTCCACCACTGGACGCTGCGATGCGTGCTGTCCGTGCTATGCGAGCGCGTGGACCGACGCGCTGTGCCCCACGTGCTGACCATAGCTACTGTTATGTACGAGCGGTGTGTGTGTCGGTGAGTGAAGCAACCAGTGAAGTTCGCTAGAGCAGCGCAATCAGATCCAAGGGCGTCGTGATTTCCACCACTGGACGCTGCGATGCGTGCTGTCCGTGCTATGCGAGCGCGTGGACTGACGCGCTGTGCCCCACGTGCTGACCATAGCTACTGTTATGTACGAGCGCTGTGTGTGTCGGTGAGTACAGCAACCAGTGAAAAACTACCGTGATACTATTTTTATGAAACAACGGGTTTTATGAATCATGGTAGGTAAATATCCCGTTGTTTCATAAAAATAGTGTTAAAAACCATGATAGTTTCAAAAGTTATAACTACCGTGATATTCGCTAGAGTAGCAAAAAAAAAACTAATTTCTACAAAAATTAAAGACTTTCTAAATATTTTTAAAAGTTGCTCCAATTTTTTTTACTGTTTTTTTTTTATCCGCCAATCAACCACAAAAGATCTCACCTATATAAGGTTGTAGGCAATAAATATTGCACATCGGCTTTTCTGCTTTCGTAGAGCGCTATCTCTTTCTGACGCACACTACGCTCTATGAAGCTGAAATTAGCCGATGTGCAATATTTGTTGCCGATTACTATACTCCTACTTATTAAGCTGAATAAATCCGCACATTTGACCATGCCATTCCTGTGGATTAAGCCGACTAAGCTGAGAGGATGGAATAAGTGCCGAACAAGCCTATTCTATCTAAAATCCTGTCCCAAGCACTAAAGCGTCCCGTAAATAGGGGCATGAGATAACAGTTACCCTGGTGTTGAATCATCTACATAATATATTTGATGCGAAGACTGCCCCTGAATGTCTTGTAAATGTATAAAATAAATAAATCAATATTTGTTTTGTTATTATTTATGAGTTTGGGGCTCTGGCCCCAAACTAAGCAGAGCTTGTACTCTGGGAACCAGCTGGCTTACCATGAGCTTCATATGGTTATGGCTGTCAAAATTGTGTCAACAGTGTCAACACATTCAAACCCAAGAAGAAAATGAATGTGTGGGTCAGCCGATCTATACACAATTTGACAGCCATAACCATATGGAGCTCGTGGTAGCCCTGCTGATAGATGATTTAATACCTAAATACATTTTTTTGTAAATATATTATATTCCATAATATTCTAAGTTATGGTTTCATTTCAGATTCCAAACGATGTGCGAATTTGATGAACAAACCGCTCTCAGCTGTCTGGAGCTCTTCAAGACTTGCCTCACGGTACTCCTCTCGCCGAACTATGGATTGAAATTAGAGACCATTCTTACGAAAATAAGTAAGTTTATATTTGGTACGCCCACATCTTACATGCAAGGTTTGACTACCTCTCTTAGGCACTTGTTCCACCGCCGGCGATAAGCGAGAAGCGAGTGTCTATTTATATGATTTTGTCGCTGGGCTATTATAGCCGCTTATCGCCGGCGGTGTGACAAGTGCCTTAGGCCCGCATTGAGAAACAGTGCTTGAGTCTGCGTCGAGTCCCAAGCATAGGTTTTTGACATTTTTCAATGGAGAGCTGTCAAAAATTCTATGCTTGAGGCTCGACACAGACTCAAGCAGTGGTGTCGGAATACGGGCCTTTGACATCCTAAAAGAGACGTGTAATAAAAATATTTTAATAATATTGCGGACAAGCCACACAACACTATCTAGCCCCAAACTAAGCAGAGCTTTTACTATGAGTACCAGATAGCTGATATAAATAAATAAATAATAAATAAATATTCGAGACAATCCACTCAACACTATCTAGCCCCAAACTAAGCAGAGCTTGTACTATGGGAACTAGATAGCTGATATACTATTTTTGTAAATACATACATATAATACAATATAACACCCAGACTGAGAACAAACATCATTGTTTAACCACACAAATATTTGTTCTCGGTGGGGATCGACCACGACCTACGGCGTAAGAGGCAAAGCCAACCAATTGAGCTGAGAGGCTAGAACGTTTGTCAAGCGTCATAACTCTTTTTCCAAATTTTATACTCGTACAATAAATTATGTTGATGACATTTCTATGGGAATTCCATAGAAATATCATCTACAGCTGGCAAGCACATTAGGAGAAGAGCCGAAGACCTGGCTCAGTGGCGCGTCTTGGGAGAGACCTACGTCCAGCAGTAGACTGATATAGGTTGATGATGATGAGAAATGTCATCAAAATTTGTTCAGTGGTTTTATGAAGCTGGTTTTTCAACTTTTTCATTGTTATCTTGTAAAATGTATTTGTCAATGTCCTTTTTTGATTGTAGCCAGCACAGAGGAGGCTTCACCGTCCACCAGCATAGCTACTATCCTAGAGCACATTTACACCGCGCTAATGCAGATCGAACTGGAGAGCGCATTGGAGGAAAGAGATGTTATGGTGAAGAAGATGTTATCTGCCCTCATTTCCATCGCTACGGTGTTGTTGGAACTGCCTACACAGTCTTGCAGTAATATGTGTAATGTGAGTATTCCTTAAGGTTGCCTGGAAGTCGCAGTCAGCGATAAAACCGCCTATTTTACTTAATTTAATTACGCTTTACCTGACCTCAAAAAAAAAAGGAGGAGACTAGTTAATTTAGTCTCCTCCTTTTTTTTTCGGTTGTTGCTTAATACTTTTTTAATGTTTGTTATCGCATAACTTCGTCATTTATGAATCTATTTTGACTTTTTTTTTAAACTGTAAGGAAAAAATAGAGATTGTTTTATTTATTATTGGTTATTGATTAGAAACCTTTAAGATAAAAATAATTCTTTAAATCCGCTCTAAAATGAAGAAGTTATGCAAAAACAATCATAATTAAAATTAGAAACAACCGAATTGTGTCTATTTTGTATTTCCACACGAACAAATCAGATTTTTCTTAACACCTGAATAATGTAATAGTGATACTGCCTTCTAGAGACGGACTCAGACGTATGTAAATAAAATTAATTTCAAAATGTTATGTCTCCCGCAGGTGATAGTAAAACTGGAGGACTACGTCCGTACCAGCAAGCAAGACTGGTTGTCGTTGTTACCGCCGCTACTGACTGCGAGCTGCAGGGAGCACCAAGCAGCGCAGCTACTCAACGAACTGCTGATCAAACTCACGGCCGCTCTGGGCAGGATTGATGTAAGCACTGACGGGATGGACGGACCAAACATCTGTGTTCACCACACAAATATTTGTTCTCTGGGTGGTTTTTATAGTTTTTATTTAGGACAACAAACAATTGCACTCACATATTACAAAACAATTATAAAGTATACTAAGTAGTTCTTAGAGTGTAATCAGCCCCGTTATCCGCAAATGAGACATGAAATATCGGGCGGTATGAATGCATGCATAAATCATAAAAAATAAAGTAAAGTAAGTAGGCACGCAGGTGTATTGCTTCGTATTCTTATACGAGTAAACAGGCTTTTGTATCTATTGTATTTGCTATATTATATAACGCAATTTTTTTTTTGTTTTTTTTTTTAAGTAGAAGAAATAACCAAAACATCTACTTACCCACTCACACACCTAAAATTATGGATATAATAATTTGAGTTCAACCTAATCAGTGTCTACCAAAGACATCAACGTGGTTATATCGAACACACGACCTACGGCGCAGAAGGCAGAGCTACTACCAACTGAGCTGAGAGGCCAGTCACTACAATTAGACAATTAGGCTTAATAAAATTTCGTAGGTTCTCGATCCGGTCACACAGTGTTAGCTCGTAAAATAAAATAGGTAGACATGGCTTAACTAGCCATGTCTACCTATTTTATTTACACCACTATTTTGTAATTCACAAAAAAAAATGCCGATATTGGCTGCTGTTATGGATGTGTTCAGACATCCAAGAATAAAAAATAAATTTTAGCCATAAAAAAATGACCCTAAATAACCATAATTTTTAGTCAAATATTAAGAAATGATACAACAAGCAAAAAAATTTCATTCATAAACGATAAATACCAAGCGGAACCGAACAGCGTAAATTTGTTTCTCTCTAGTACGACGTAACTAATATGTCCATAATTTTAAGCAGGATATCTGAAAATTTTAACATTTAATAACTTTGTAATTTTATCGAAACTAAAAATTCTGATTGCACATTCATAATGTTCTACCCCTACTACATTACCCTATTTTTTTGGTAGTTACAAAATAGTGGTGTATAAACTTCCTTTACATCATACATGCTCAGTAAATAGGATTTACTTTAGCGCAAAGAGGCTGTGTAAGTAGGCGTGTGCAGCCCAGTGCATTGTAAATGCGTTCCATTTTCAAATCACTTTTACCGTCACACTATGCTTGATACGTAATGGTTCATGACAGTTCAAGAGCTATGCAAACCTCCTTGGTGATGGTTCATTACAGTTCAAGAGCTTTTTCTCAAATTAAAATTACATTTTGTCATACCCGTCCCGTATAAATGTTGTGTTATTGATGTATTGTAAGGCTATTTCTGCCAAAAAGCAGCATTACTGTTTTTCGAGTTGAAGGGTATGGGTGCCGGTGAAATCACTGACACGTGAGGCTGAACATCCGTATGCCTCAAGTTGATGGTCGTAGGGCAGTGCATTGTAGGACACGTTCCTGACGTGCTTGACCTACGAGGCAATGCTTTGCTATAGGCAATGGCAATGTTTGTTCCATCAGCTAGTTATAAATTTACCTCGCATGAATGATGTAAAGTAGAATGCTTACCTCGGTCATAAGTAGCTATTGCACCCTCGAACTATATTTGCCCTCGCTCGCTTTGCTCGCTCGGGCATCTAAATATCTCGGGTACACTCGATCCATTAGCGCCCTTTGCGAGCTGCGCTCGCACGGGCGCCAAAAAGGATCTTGTTCTGCAAAAGCTCACTTACTGCCCTTTTATAACAATCTACTCAAGTAGCTCACAGATGTGTGCATAAATGTGCGTCTACGACTGTTTTAGCAGATACCTACCGGTACAAATATTTTACTATTAATTTTAATCAAATTAATAGTGTAATTATAATAATACTTATATTATTATTGTAATTTTATTTTTCTCAAATTAAAATTACATTTTGTCATACCCGTATAAATGTTGTGTTATTGTTGTATTGTAAGCCTATTTCTGCCGAAAAGCAGCATTGCTGTGTTTCGAGTTGAAGGGTATGGGTGCCGGTGAAATCACTGACACGTGAGGCTGAACATCCGTATGCCTCAAGTTGATGGTCGTAGGGCAGTGCATTGTAGGGCACGTTCCTGACGTGCTTGACCTACGAGGCAATGCTTTGCTATAAGCAATGGTTACCACTTAACATCAGGTGGGCCATATGTTTGTTCCATCCGCTAGTTAAAAATTTACCTCGCATGAATGATGTAAAGTAGAATGCTTACCTCGGTCATAAGTAGCTATTGCACCCTCGAACTATATTTGCCCTCGCTCGCTTTGCTCGCTCAGGCATCTAAATATCTCGGGTACACTCGATCCATTAGCGCCCTTTGCGAGCTGCGCTCGCACGGGCTCCAAAAAGGATCTTGTTCTGCAAAAGCTCACTTACTGCCCTTTTATAACAATCTACTATTATGCCCCCAGGAAGAAGACACTTCAGCCGGCGCCGAAGAATCCAGCATCTTTCCATTCGTAGACTCTCGATCCGGCCACACCGTGTTAGCGCATGTGTGTTCGCATCTAACGGTGCGCGGACGAGCCGTGTCACATCTATTGGCGCGTGCGAGAGATCTGGCAGCCGCGGGGGGAACCACTAGGCATGAACAACGATTGGATAGAGGTATTTTAATAAAGTTAAGTGGGTGATCCATTGGTGAGCTAGAACCGTCGAGCCAAAGGTATAAACCGCCAATGGAGCACGTAAATGACCGCGGTTTTGTAGGTGCTCCATCATTGGCGGTTTATACCTTTAGCTCGCAAGCTCGTCGGTTTTGGCTCGCCAATGGATCGGCTACTTTAAGCCAACGAAGGCCTGCAGCCTTTTATTTTTTTCCGGGGGGAAATGCTTTACGCATGCTTCCTACTTGGAGAAGAATAGGAGGGGATGTCAGACTCTAAGTCACACTGACAGCATACTGATTAAAATCTACTCTTCATTGCGTATAGCTAAAACTCTGTTTTACTTTATTACACGGCAAACAATACAACTACGCAAGACGCCATCTTCTCTCTCTACTTGTGATAGGGATACTAGGGATGTCCTATTCCCAAAAGTAGTGTTTAAGGCCTAAGTATTCTTATAATAAATAAATACTTGTGGACGTTTTTACACATTTCTAATATTTATCCACAGAACTAAAAGAGCTGTACAAATCAATAGTGATCCAGCTCTGTCAGCTGACGCAATGGACGGCTCGTTGCGCCAAGGTGCGGTGTTCTATCGGCGCCGGCACCGACAAGGTGGTGTCGGCGTGTGTTCGTCTCTACTCTCTGCTCGCTACCCTCGCCAAGCAGATAGATGCAGCCACGGCGCAGATTGTGAGGTAACTGAGCTGTAATCAATAGTGATCCAGCTCTATCAGCTGACGCAATGGACGGCTCGTTGCGCCAAGGTGCGGTGTTCTATCGGCGCCGGCACCGACAAGGTGGTGTCGGCGTGTATTCGTCTCTACTCTCTGCTCGCTACCCTCGCCAAGCAGATAGATGCAGCCACGGCGCAGATTGTGAGGTAACTGAGCTGTAATCAATAGTGATCCAGCTCTTGTCAGCTGACGCAATGGACGGCTCGTTGCGCCAAGGTGCGGTGTTCTATCGGCGCCGGCACCGACAAGGTGGTGTCGGCGTGTCTTCGTCTCTACTCTCTGCTCGCTACCCTCGCCAAGCAGATAGATGCAGCCACGGCGCAGATTGTGAGGTAACTGAGCTGTAATCAATAGTGATCCAGCTCTGTCAGCTGACGCAATGGACGGCTCGTTGCGCCAAGGTGCGGTGTTCTATCGGCGCCGGCACCGACA
The DNA here is from genome assembly GCA_939531255.2 of Thera britannica. Taxonomy (NCBI): domain Eukaryota; kingdom Metazoa; phylum Arthropoda; class Insecta; order Lepidoptera; family Geometridae; genus Thera; species Thera britannica. The sequence continues at coordinate 2,949,415 of OW618037.2, forward strand.
AGGTGGTGTCGGCGTGTGTTCGTCTCTACTCTCTGCTCGCTACCCTCGCCAAGCAGATAGATGCAGCCACGGCGCAGATTGTGAGGTAACTGAGCTGTAATCAATAGTGATCCAGCTCTGTCAGCTGACGCAATGGACGGCTCGTTGCGCCAAGGTGCGGTGTTCTATCGGCGCCGGCACCGACAAGGTGGTGTCGGCGTGTGTTCGTCTCTACTCTCTGCTCGCTACCCTCGCCAAGCAGATAGATGCAGCCACGGCGCAGATTGTAAGGTAACTAATTTTGATGAAAATTCTATCGGACTAATCTGAAAATAGGTAGACTTTTCAGACAAAAAAAAATTTTCAAATCGGCTCATAAATGTCGAAGTTATGCTGTAACAAACAATAAAAAAAAAATACAACTGAATTGAGAACCTCCTCGATTTACGAAAATATCGAAAAATACTTCCGCTAAACAGAGTATTTTTCCAGAACACATCGTTTGTGGCTTTGAGTAATCGTCAATAGTGTCATATACTTTCCGCGCAGAAGAAATTTAGTCTAAAATCAAACAGGCTTTTGTATAGCGAATGTTTTTTTTATAGATTCGAGCGTTTGCTGAAACTAAGCGGCAAGAAGCTATCCTGCATAACTGACAACTTTATAACCTACCTAGAGGCGTCGCAAGCGCAGCAGAGCGCCACCAAAGTGCTTCGCGACACTAAACTCATACCCAAACTCGTGTTAGAGTCGGAGCAATACAGCAAGAATGTTATATTGCTCGCTGCGAAGGCCAAGGTAAGGAAACATCTTGATTCTTGTTTCTTTTTAACCGACTTCCAATCAAAAAGGAGGAGGTTCTCAATTCAGTTGTATGTTTTTTTTTTTTTTTTTTTTTTTTTTTTTATGTTTGTTACCGCATAACTTCGTCATTTGTGAGCCGATTTGAAATATTTTCTATTTCTATTAATTCTTCTCGACGTGTCACTAGTTTGTTTTGAACCATGGTGGTGAAAGGATTTTAAGTACGTCACAAAAAGAAATTGGCATTGAGAACGGGATATTTACCATGATTAAATTGAGTTCAACTGAGATCATGGTGCATTAAACTGTGCCGAAATATCGGGAATCAAAACTCACAAAGTTAAATCCAAAAAAAATATATCCTGTTGTTCATAAAAATAGATGCCTAACAGTTGTCCGAGTCTAAATAGACGCAGATAGAGCTACATTTCAGCAATTTTTAAGTTAAGTAACGTTTTAAGTTAAAATTAAAACTAAAATAATTTCACAGTTGGACTGGCAGCACTATCTATCAATGGGAACTGCGCGCGACTTCAGAATAAAGACTTCCGTTTTGGAAGAAGTCCTTAATACCAGAAATGATGCTCATGAGACCAGAGACAATGGTATGTTTATTCTTATTGAGCAATCTAATAGTCACCTGTGTGATTGCGTATCAACAAATTTGTTGCAATCAAAACTTAGGCGTATCTGTCAGTTTTGACTTTATTTTGATCAAATTAATAAAAATATATTGTGGACAATCCACACAACAATATCTGGCCCCAAACTAAGCAGAACTTGTACAACACTGGAACTTCACTGCTATTATTATTATCTTTGATTTGTAAAAGGATCGTACAAAAAAAAAGACGGGTTGCACTCCGGGAGTGCCGGCAGAAGTGAAAACTTTCTCATCGTTTTGTGGATTATCAGTGCCTTGCCTACCTTATTCATAATACCTAAATAAATACAGTAGATCTATAAAATCATGTACCAATGACCACTACTACCTGACGCGGGCGGCCGCTAGTTCATAAAATCTATAATAGGTATGTACCTATACCTACTACAGTCACGAAAAACGCCTTGGTATGCTTGCTACTAACTATTATCTATTCTGTGACGTTACCGTGTCATAGTAACTACTAGCGTATCTGTAGCGTCTTACGCTTTTTCGATCAGGTCACGTGATCCTGACGCGAGTTTAAGATTTTATACCCATTACAGAAAGTGCTCAACGCCGCTAAAGAAGTTTTCACTTCAAAAACCAGTCGACAAACTACGGCTTGGTTTCCAAGCCGTAGTTGCCTGTTCTTCTAGACTTGGCTGCGAGGAACTGGCATCTAGACTCACCTAGCTTTAAGATGATTCAAAGTGATCCTTGCAATCCTACTGAAAAGAAGAAGTGTTCTTTTAACAAAACTACTAAGTATTTGAATTTATGTGTAGATTTTGTTTCACCACGAGAGCACTGGTGGTCTAGTGGTAGCGGCCCCGCCTTCCGATCCTAAGGTCGTGGGCTGAAATCTAGTCGTGTCCTATGAAATTACTCTCAAACGGTGATGGAAAACATCGTGAGGAAACCCGCGGCTTAGTCAGCTCCGCACGTATTGACCATGTCTTTCATGTGAATTAGGCCAACTAAGCTGACAGGATGGTATAGGTGCTGGTCAAGCCTTTTCCATCTAAAAAATCCTGTCCCAGGCACTATAGCGTCCCGTAAGTAGGCATGAGTAATCACCAGTTGCCACTGACGCTATATAAATCATCTACAATAGATGCAAAGGCTTCTTTACTTTTAGATTTCGTTTGCAACAAGGCTCGTATTAAACAGTTGTTAATTTCAGTTGCAGTGTGTGAAGCATCTACGGACGTGATATCGCCAGCGGCCAGCGAAGCTGAAGACGATGCCGTGACAAGGAAGAAGCGAAGAGTATCTTGATTACTGTGATAAATACATTTGATATTAAATAAACTATTATATTTGGCTATTCTTGAGTTTTCTTTGGAAAATATAGGAGGACTAGAGTGACACTCAGTCCTGCCTGACTCAATTATTGAGTCCGGGTCTTGTAGAATTGAAGGTTGAAGTGACGTACAGAGTTAAAAATTAAAGTGACGGTAGGTCCCCCTCCATAACTATACTCTTTGGGTAGGTCCAAGAACCGCCAACCGTTTGGGAATTAAGATCGCGGAAGTCGGTGGATGGAGAGGGCTCAGAAGCGTTCTTCCTGGAAATGAACAGTAGAAGCATTCGTCCCGCAGTGGAGCAGGCTGTTGTTGATGATTCAAATTTCAAATTCAAATTGTTTATTGAACATAAATGCATCCTAACAGACACTCCAAAGCGATACATTTTTTACATGAGTACCTACCTACTTAACATAATATTTTATGCATAGAAATTTAATAACATACTTAAAAAAAATACGGGTTGCACTCCGGGAGTGCCGGCAGAAGTGAAAACTTGATTATTAACGTTGAGCATGTTTGATATTTTGGAATGGTTAGGGGGGGCTTGTTTGTTATTTGGCACGCTGTAACATACACGAACATTCGCGCAAGCGCCCTGTGCTGCCTAAACGAAACAGTAGGCCCAGGCATACATTTTCGCCGCGCCGTAGAGAGGGGATAGCTGTCTACTCTCCATCCGTCTTACGCTTTTTCGATCAGGTCACGTGTCCTGACGCGCTGACGCGAGTTTAAGATTTTATACCCATTACAGAAAAAGTGCTCAACGCCGCTAAAGAAGTTTTCACTTCAAAAAAACAATATCAAAAACTGTATCACTCAATACCACCATGCCTATTTCTGCTGAAGCAGCTTTGCTGTGTTTCGGTTTGAAGGGTGTGGGTGCCGGTGAAATTACTGCCACGTGAGGCTGAACATCTGTATGGCTCAAGTTGATGGACGCAAGGCAGTGCATCATAGGGTACGTTGGTGACGTGCGTGATCTACGAGACAACTCTTTGTTTAGACATATTTTATTAATCGTTATTAAAAAAAACTAAAACGAATGTCTTCTACTAAACTGAACTTTACACCGACATCATGGAAGTAACAAAATGACCTCACCAAGCAATTATGTAGCAAATTATGAAATGATTTCGGCGAAACGTAATTTATATGAAATCGAATTTCGCACAATTCTGTTACATCGAGCTGAGCTAATTATTTGCTGCGGGCCTTTCTCAGAATCGATGTAGTTAGATGTGAATGATCGGCACCACCACATTTTATAATATCTGCGTAGGATGGGCCCAATGTTCTCACCCTCTACGATGAATTCGTGCGGGATATTGACCCAGATATTGACCAAGTTCATGGTGTTTGTTGGTGAATATTACGTAGCTACTTCTCACGGAAATACCTGCCGAAAACACCTACACAGTAACTACACAAATAAAAATCTGAAAGTTACTCCAATTATAGGGACAGTTTCTATGAATAGCGAAAATAATAAGTTTGAAATGTTACTCCGTCCGTTCTACATTTTTAGGGTTCCGTAGCCAAATGGCAAAAACGGAACCCTTATAGATTCGTCATGTCTGTCTGTCTGTCTGTCTGTCTGTCTGTCTGTCCGGCCGTGTCACAGCCATTTTTCTCCGAAACCATAAAAGCTGATGAAAGTTGGTGAGTAGATGTATTCTGTAAACCGCATTAAGGTTTTTACACAAAAATAGAAAAAAAACTATAAATTTTGGGGGTCCCCATACTTGAAACTGAAACTCAAAAAATTTTTTTTCATCGAACCCATACGTGTGGGGTATCTATGAATAGGTCTTCAAAAATGATGTTGAGGTTTCTAATATCGTTTTTTTCTAAACTGAATAGTTTGCGCGAGAGACACTTCCAAAGTGGAAAAAAGTTGGTCCCCCCCCCCCTCTAACTTCTAAAGTAAGAGAATACTAATACTAAAAAAAATATATGTTGTACATTACTATGTAAACTTTCAACGATATTTGGTTTGAACGAGATCTAGTCAGTAGTTTTTTTTTTATACGTCATAAACAGAAACTCAAAAATTTTTTTTTCATCGAACCCATACGTGTGGGGTATCTATGAATAGGTCTTTAAAAATGATGTTGAGGTTTCTAATATAGTTTTTTTCTAAACTGAATAGTTTGCGCGAGAGACACTTCCAAAGTGAAAAAAAGTTGGTCCCCCCCCCTCTAACTTCTAAAGTAAGAGAATGATAATACCAAAAAAAATATATGTTGTACATTACTATGTAAACTTTCAACGATATTTGGTTTGAACGAGATCTAGTCAGTAGTTTTTTTTTATACGTCATAAACCGTAAACCGCAATTTACCTTTCAACGAACTACAGGAACCTTATTATGTTACATCAAGTAACATATATAAAGGTTCTTGTAGTTCGTCGTGCTACGGAACCCTTCATGGGCGAGTCCGACTCGCACTTGGCTGCTTTTTTTTTATTGCTGAGGCTAAACTTGTGACTAGGTACTGACTGCCATTACGACTTAGCTGATGGAAAGTGAAAATGCAACATAATATGGTGGACCAAATGAAAATTCCAAGGTTGTAATGTTCGGAGATGAATGCGAGGATCGTGCAATTATAATGGAATAATATAATTTTCTTTATGAATTTGTCGAAATCTCTGCACGACCTGTCGATAAATGTTACGGGTATACCTACCTACCTACCTTGGTTATACCTTACCAGACTGGTTATGTAACTTCAAAACAAATGATCATCATAACATAGTATAAGTAAATTCGGTGGCGTAAAAACGTAAAAATATTGCTTCTATTAATCACCTGCCGCCTACCGAAGAATGTATAGCTAATGCCAACATTAAATAAAGCTGTTTTCTTAGAAAACCCTGTTTTTGTTATCATTGTAAAGAATTTCCACGAAATGATTTGATGTAGAAGAATTAGAAGTGGATTTTCCAACAATAAGTAACTGTTTCAGAATCTTTAGCAAAAAACATTAAAATATTGGTTTAATTCTGTATTATACCTAAGGCGTGTTTTTTTACATAGTTTTTCACTCTTCGTGTGCTGTGTGTGGGAAAATTTGCCTTTTTATTAATTTCGATGCATAAATCACAATAGTTTGCGTCGAATAGAAACACAGACGTACAAATTATGTACCTAGTGGGCAGATTCGGCAAATTATGACTTCCAGAACGCCAAGGTCTTCTGATGCTTGCCCTTGTAGGGTTGGCACATTTTCTATTATTATATAGAGTAAGTACATAGGTACCTACGTGTATATAGGTATGTCGTTACACTGACCTTGATCCATACGACATAACACAGCATTGCATACAAATACCTAATACAAAGAGACCTAGGCACCTACTCTTTGCTGCTCTAAAGTCTATAAAGAGCAACACGGCAGTGCCCGTGAATCTTTTCAACCATCACTGAATCCAGTCTCTTTGTTGGTTAAACTGGCAAACCTCTTTGATACTTTTTCATACTGGCCGCAATTTTCAAACGATATCTCCGAACTCTAGAAGACTCTTCTATTCGAATTTCAAATTTTGAACCGATACAGAGCTTTCTTCACGACGCAGCCGAATACCATGCTCATTCAACTTACAAACTTCAAACCTCCAACACTCCGACAAACTTCAAAAGCAAACACAATTTGCTCAATCCCCCAAAACCCTCCGCAAGTGATAGTGAAACTGTTCCCGGAAGCTGTAAGAACCCTGCACAAGATGCCTTGCTACCCGTGCTACAGCTCGTGCTGCGCCCCGTGCTGTGGGCCGTGCTACTCGTGCGCTCCGTGCTGTTCTCCGTGCTACGGGTGCTGCTACGGCGGCTGGTGTTAAACTCCAAGCGAGGTGTTGCCGAGAGCGCCGTGCGGGCGACGTGGATCGCGCCGGATGAGCTGCGCCAGCGTTGTGCAGCGTAGAGCTCGCGCGCAGGCTCCGCTAGGCGTGAGCCGGACGTGAGCTGGACTCCGTCGCGCGCTGAGCTCGCCACGGCCTTCTAGAGCTCTGAAGGCCGCCGGCACTGTCGCTGGACGTGCTGCCGGTCGCAGATGGAACACAGGATTGAATATTGCAGTCATCCGCTACTGGAAGGTGCGGGCTGCGTCTGCCTATGCGGTCCAGCTTTCGGGGGCATTAACACTATCCCGTTTACAGTCTTTGACAGTGTCTATTTTTGTATGGATTTCTGTAATAATAATAATAAAAAATGCGTTCAGGTCTCTACGTTTTGATTTTTATTGACTAGGTAGGTATTTGTTATAATTATTTCAGGAAATTAGATTCTATGAGTGCTTGTACGACATAGTTTAGTAACCAGCTACGTAGGTTAGATTTTTGTTTGGAAGAAATCACTTTATAGCGATAAGGCCACCCATTGTAAGAGCTGGTTCAGACACGGCGGAATCCGCGCGGTTCCAAACCGCGCGGGTCGACCGCGCGGATCTTATTTACATTAGAGCCTATACATTCGTTCATACCTGTCCGGGCGGATTGACAATCAAATTTAGAACCGCGCGATTTGCATCAGCGCGGAATCCGCCATGTCTGAACCAGCTCTAAATATAATAATTTCAGAAATGGCAAAGAGGCACCTTTGAGCGCGTCAAGTTTACCGACAACAGATGGCTCGGGGCCGAGCCGTGCTCAGCCGAGCAAACGCGCGCCCGAGGCAGCCCGAAGCACGTCCACTCCAGCGAGGCATTTGGCTCGCGAGGCTGCCGCGCGAGCCCTGTGCGCTAGGTGGGTGGTACCCGGTGCCTATACCAATCTGCGTCACAAATTAGTCACTAAATATTGGCATACCAGTCAGGCGGTCCGGGGACGCAGGTCTTTATGTCAAATTACCGACCTGCACTTACGACTTTATGTTAAAATAGCAACATACCATATCATCTGAAAGTCAAAATGCCTTAGGCCCCAAAATGCCTGAAATTCAAATCGGCTCTTATAAATAATGACTGAATTACTTTATACCTGTGGTGTTTCATACAATCGACAAGAAAAATCTTTTTTTTTTTTTCTTAATTTATTCAAACTTTTTACAGAGTGTCGATGTCTTGACAATAGCCGTTATATCGACGATTGATGTGACGTACGTATGTATGCAAAAATTGATTTCATAATAGATATTTCTTGGTCATGCCTAATAGGTTGGTTAGGTCATGCCTTTTCCTGACGTAAATCTAATATTAATATTTTTAAATGTGATTTTGAAAAAGCACAGATCAACGCTGTAAAGACAACTTTTCCTGACGTAAATCTAAATGGCTGTTATTTTCATTACAACAGGGCGGTATGGAAAAAGGCTAAAAGTTTACGAATATGCGAAAACAAAGCTGGACGCCATATTACCTACTCGTTTATGTGCAAGTCTCCCGTTGTTGCCTGAACAACATATACATAACATGTACATACCAGTTGGTTGAAGATAGTTGAAAAAATGAAGAAAAACTCGGAAATGAATAAATTTAAAACATATTTTAAAAGACTATGGATGAATATGGACTCCGCAATCATCAGCTGTGGAAACGATAAGCTTCGCCGCAGCAATAATGCTTTGTAAGGGTGGAACAGGCGGCTGAATGTTAGAATGCCACACAAGCCTACACTCATTCGTTTTGTCTATATCTTGAAGAGAGAGGCGAAATACCAAGACACCCGTGTAAGAAATGCGTTATTTTCAGGTGCCCGTCGTAAGCGAAATGAAATAAGCTTTAACTACAATTATAAAAAACAATTGAGGGAGCTAAGAGAGGAAAACATTACACCAATTTCATTTTTGGAAAATGTTATATCACTAAGAAAACGATACAGATAAAAAAAATATAATTATTATTAAAAAAGAAAATAAAGTTTTTTTTTGCACGACTGTACATTGACGTTCATTTTTTTAATCAGTCTTATAAACATTCAGGTATAATAAATTTCAGGCATTTTGGGGCCTAAGGCATTTTGACTTTCAGATGATATGGTATGTTGCTATTTTAACATAAAGTCGTAAGTGCAGGTCGGTAATTTGACATAAAGACCTGCGTCCCCGGACCGCAGTCAGGCAGGAAGGCCGGGTTCCCACTATGCCGGACCGGCAGATCTGCCGGAAACCGGACACCGGACGGAGTGTTCACATTACACCGGATCCCACAAGAAAATCGGACAAGCACCTCAGTTGAATTTGGACCTGTGTCCACAACCACAACTATTTTACGGGAAAGATTTTCACTTGGGACATTTGAAACATTGATCGGTGAACTTAGAAGTGACGGATCAAAGTCGTGCTGGATGCTACACGTTTACTTTAGGGTCAACTCACACCGAGACGCGACGCGACGCGACGATACTCAAAAGCCTCAAGGCGCAGTGCTGCGTGGTGCAACGTAATCTGAATTCTCACAATGTAATGTGTATCTTTTCGTGTAGTGAATAAGGTATATTCTGAGTCGCTCTATGAAAAATGTGCGCGCAGCGTCGCGCCGCGTCGCGTCTCGGTGTGAACTGACCCTTACTCAGAAAATGCGAGCCGAATGAAGTGCGGGGAGCACGGGCGGGGCGGGGAACACGGACCGGAACTGGTTCACATTACTCCGGTCCGGTGATTTTGCCGGCATTTTGTAGTGACAAAACGCTAGGTAAAAATGCCGGGCTCGGCAAAAATGCCGGACCCGGGATAATGTGAATAGCTTCATATAAATTGTACAGCCACTAGCCCTTCCGGCAGATTTACCGGCGCGGCAGATCTGCCGGTCCGGCGTAGTGGGAACCCTGCCTTACCCAGTCAAGCCACATAGTCAAGAGGACAAATGGCTATTGGCGATGTGGTGATGAATTTACTGATCGCCATCACCTAGATCCTAAGGGCACGTTCCTGACGTGCGTGACCTATACGAGGCTATGCTTTGATTAGGCGATGGTTACCACTCAGATGGGCCATAATATACCTGTTCCTTGATGGGAACAAATTCATTAATAAAATCCAATCGAAACAAAATAATAAAGGAAATAAAAATAGTTTACCCGTTTCAGTTTAGTTGGTTGGTTGGAGTGGAAGGACAGTGACGAGTTTATAATAAAAGGCGGTTTTACTTATTTATTTTATTTTACCTCAGTGTCACTATTTCGAGATAAAAATACGTTTTCAGACAGGAATCCCAGTAAGCTAATGGAAAGCAATACCGCGAAAACGGCTAGAGACGTCACAAAGTAGACATTTTCTTTTAGCAAGCGAACTTCATAGCTTTCTTCAGTGGAGATCTGAAAAATTACATGGTTATAGTATTTTTTTTTATAGAGGACCTCTTTTTAGGGTTCCGTAGCCAAATGGCAAAAACGGAACCCTTATAGATTCGTCATGTCTGTCTGTCTGTCTGTCTGTCTGTCTGTCTGTCTGTCCGTCCGTCCGTATGTCACAGCCATTTTTCTCTGAAACCGTAAGAGCTAGACTGATGAAACTTGGCGAGTAGATGTATTCTGTGAACCGCATTAAGATTTTTACATAAAAATAAAAAAAAAACAATAAATTTCGGGGGTCCCCATACTTGAAACTGAAACTCAAAAATTTTTTTTTCATCAAACCCATACGTGTGGGGTATCTATGGATAGGTCTTCAAAAATGATGTTGAGGTTTCTAATATTGTTTTTTTCTAAACTGAATAGTTTGCGCGAGAGACACTTCCAAAGTGGAAAAAAGTTGGTCCCCCCCCCTCTAACTTCTAAAGTAAGAGAATGATAATACTAAAAAAAATATATGTTGTACATTACTATGTAAACTTCCAACGATTTTTGGTTTGAACGAGATCTAGTCAGTAGTTTTTTTTTTATACGTCATAAACCGTAAACCGCAATTTACCTTTCGACGAACTACAAGAACCTTATTATGTTACATCAAGTAACATAATATACAGGTTCTTGTAGTTCGTCGTGCTACGGAACCCTTCATGGGCGAGTCCGACTCGCACTTGGCTGCTTTTTTTATAGGGGCTCACCACCAGACGAAGACCTCAAAGGTGGTTTTACGATGTTGGTGTTGAATTTCGAAATTACTCTCGCGTCCCGTCATGCCGCCAGTTTTGCTAAACACGAGATCATCTGAAAAAGTCCACTGCTGGAAATTTTTCCCATAGATCTCCAATTCCTTAGCATAATAAGTGTATTTTCATCGGGGTTCCACGCTTCATCCCCCGGTTCTTAGTTGATATGGATTCATACCAGATATTCAGCAAGAGAGCGGGCAGTGAGGCTCCTGAGGAGGGCAGCATGGGTTCGGTCCACAGCCTCCGGTGGTAGCATTACAGGGTTGATAGGAGTACATGCAATATCCACCCCCTTGCGGGCCGCCAACGAACCCTCCATGGTATACAGTCATTCTGAAAAATAAATAAAACACAAAAAATTTCGTTGCACAACAGCAGAAAGGTTGCAGAGTGGTGCAGAGTTTCTGGAAAACTGTCAGTTTGAAATTCAAATGGAATGGAGTTTTGAAAAACTAGCTTTTTTTTGTAACCTACCAGCATGTTTGGAAATAAAACCTCAAAACTATGACAGTTATATTCTTAGCCAACCTCTTTGCTTGTATTTACTCTGCTTGCTGGAAACACAGCCAAAACGTCAAAGAAATCTGACGTAACATCAAGCAGCTTTCATTTCACGCTGAATTTTCTACCAAAATAGACGAAAAGCTCAAAAAAAAATAAAAAACATGCCTACCCAACACGGATGCTACAGAGACTTCGCTCTCGGCACGTTCTCAAGGTGCCCTGGCGGCTGCGACAGGCCCATGCCGCGGTGCTGCCTGCCTTGCGTGCAAGGATGCTGCTGCTGTCCAACTGGACCCTGCTATAACTGTCACAGTGGAACCGTACCTTGAAGCTTGAAGACTCTGCCCTCGTGGTTGTACGAATAAAACTGTAGTTCCAACTTACCAGCGTTTTACTCTTCAAGTCCTGCATCTTTTCTTGGTACATAATTAACAATCATACCTAGGTTATGGGACTCGTAGGCCGCAAAGTCAAGTGGGTTAGAGAGTATTATATTCCTTGGTCCAGGGCATAGAATATTAGCAGGTAGGTTACCTATACTTATATTTCTTTCTAACAAAAAATATTGCAGTCTGCATCGACTTATTTATATAAAGTAGGTTGGTAAATTATAATGATAGGTTTTTGCGTATATCAAAATTACCAAGAACCAGCTAAAATTAAAATAACGATAGCATTTCATGGAAGCGCCGGGTCGGTCGCACAAGCTAACAACCTTCGAATTTCCCTGAAATAGTGCACCCTAACAAAAAGACCAGCAAACCATAACCTAGGTAGGTACGTCAACTAGCATGACGCGACATTATCTACAGAAATAATTACAGCAATTTAGTTAGTAAATTGTTTGTGTAGCGAGCTTTTCATTTGTAGAACATGGTGCGCTCGGAGTTAAATGGTTAAAGGGTTAAATGCCACAAGAACCGAAGGGTAATAACCTATAATTAATTAATAACCTAGACCCAAATTAAGCAGATATTGTATTATAGCCTGTTGGCCACCATTTGGCTGTTGTTTTACTCCACCTAAATGTCACCACCACGGCTCGCGCGGGCCTAATTCTCGGGCCAATCTCGATCATTTTGCAATTTTATTTTATTGCTTCTTTTCACAACCCCGCACTTTTTCTACGTTTTCCGTATATCGTAGCTGTCGAAGCTTCTACGATGAGGTCGTTGATGAATTACTTAAGGAAATCTGCTATTCTCTCTTCGAAAAGAAGCAATAAAATAAAATTGCAAAATGATCGAGATCGGCCCGAGACTTAGGCCCCTGCCCACTCCATTTGAAGAAAGAAAGTAAGTAAGTATTTAAAACTTAGTGCAAATGATCTGGGGCCTAATTCTCGGGCCAACCGAGATTTTCTACGCGGTTATTTTATTTTTGGCATTGCACAACCCCGCACTTTTTCCACGTTTTCCGTATATCGTAGCTGTCGAGGCTTTTAGGATGAGGTCGTCGATGAATTACTCAAGGAAATCTGCCATTCTCTCTTCGAAAGAAGGAATAAAATAAAATTGCAAAATGATCGAGATCGGCCCGAGAATTAGGCCCCTGCTGCTTATTGACTAGATATTATGAATATTCATATATTTTATCATCCGTTTTTACATGCATTTATGAATGTCTACATAAAGTCCCTTCTGCTTCTTATCGTGTCACTAGTTTTTTCGAACCAAGTGTGATGAAAGGATTATAAGTACGCCTCGAAGAGGCTCCTTTCGTGCACTAGACACATTATTTTCGAACTTTTTAGGTTCTTCTTCCTCATGATGTTTTCATTCACCGTTTGAGAGCACTGACATTGTGTGCATAAATTTTTGGGCAGAAAAACTCATTGGTACACGACTGGATTTGAACCCACGATCGGAAGGTGGGGACGCTACAGTTAGGCCACCTGCGCCAGTTATAAATAACCATACCTACCACCACGCCATGCTTTATGGCGGGTATTTTATTAATGCAGATAGGGGAATTTGGTTATTAAAATTTGCAACATGCTTAACCCATTAGCTGATGAAAGTGGCCCAACAAAGACAAAGTAATGATTTTATCACCAGAACATCGCACTTCCGCCCGCTATTTATCAGATGGCGACGCGCTACGAAATGAGCGTGCTTCCGGTTTGCGCACCTTGCCATCTTCACGTGAAAACTTGAAAACTAAACAGTCACGGAATCTAATTATATTCACTGGAATATCTGCGTATTATGTACTGTACACAAGGATACACATCAGACTACACACTGCTCGTTCTTATCTCCTAATAGTAAGCGTCATTTTTAGGGTTCCGTAGCCAAATGGCAAAAACGGAACCCTTATAGATTCGTCATGTCTGTCTGTCTGTCCGTCCGTATGTCACAGCTATTTTTCTCCGAAACTATAAAAGCTAGACTGATGAAACTTGACGAGTAGATGTATTCTGTGAACCGCATCAATATTTTTATACAAAAGTAGAAAAAAAAAACAAAAAATTTGGGGTGTCCCCATACTTGAAACTGAAACTCAAAATTTTTTTTTTTAACAAACCCATTTGGGGGTATCAATGAATAGGTCTTCAAAAATGATATTGAGGTTTCTAATACCGTTTTTTTCTAAACTGAATAGTTTGCACGTGAGACACCTCCAAAGTGGTAAAACCCCCCCTCTAACTTCTAAAATAAGAGAATGACAAGAACTTTTATATTATGTTACTTGTTGCTACGGAACCCTTCATGGGTGAGTCCGACTCGCACTTGGCCGCTTTTTACTTGATCCTTGTCAGATGTATTATATGCCTATATTTATTTTGCATACTAGTAAATTTATTCATCTAAGTATTCCTTGTTATTTTTACTTTCTTTTTAATGTACACAAACCTGCCTATATAGTCACCTCTCTCTAGCCTCAAAGGTTTGCTGTAAGAAAACTCTATTCAGGGTTAAGCTCGCCTTTGTACATGTCCTCTATTTCTGTTTTTTTCCTGTGTTTTATATTATGTGCAATAAAGAATTAAGAATTGTGTAGGTACCTACCATTTTTGTTGAGCCGGCCAGTATAGTTCGCAGTTTGCGCCGCAAAACCGGCATAACAAGTAAAGACTGCCCATTCTGCACTTGAAATAACCATATTTTTATAGAAACCAGAACTTCTCACGGGATTAAGGAAGAGCTTTTTCCTATTTTGTGCTGAGACATTTGGGCCACAAGTCCAATATTATGTCTAGCTGTTGCGTCTTGGAACTGCCTTGGAAAACTGGGGATTGGGGACTCCTCAGTCTTTAAAGGCTTGGTGCTCGCTGAAGCAACACATGAAGGACTGTAGATAGCTAGTCTTGTAGAAATAAAAAAGGAAATTAAGACACCACCATTTTAATAAAACAAAACTACAGAGAACTACAAATTTATAAGCCTCCTAAGGGCAGGGGCCAGGTCCATATCTCCAACTGTAGCTTCCAAAGGGTTTTCCGCACGGTCCGATGCAGATTCCACCGCAGGGGCCACTGAAGGGTGCTGGGTACATCAGTCCGGCTGTCTGCCCGCAGCAAGGCACACCGCAGGATGGATCAGGGCACTTCGGTGGGCATCCTGGGCACGGCATCTTGGATATTTTTTTGGGTTTCTGGTTCTTTGCGTTGAGATTTATAAATATTATTTGCTGCTTTGATTTGTTATAAAAAAACGACAAGGAACGTCACAAACTACCGTAAGGCCTCATTCGCACGAGAGCTTTTTTAACGTCCGTTAAAAAAGCGTTCAAATAGAACAAAATGTATTCCCAAGTATATGTTCACACGTCAGCGCTTTTAAAACGCGACGGTTTTTTATCGAGCAGTGTTGTATTTTATGCGCTGGACGTTGGGCGTTAAATCGAATAGATAGACCATATGAAACTCATTATTATTCACACGAGCGCTTTTCAGTGCACCGAGCGCTTGCGCACCGGTCGGACGTGTATGTTATGTTTTGTTTTTGGATGATGATACCAAAATGTTAGCTAAAATAGAAATATTAAACGTACTTCGGACTTTCACAAACTTTTATTTGAGGCCTCACTATTTCCACCCATTCGTCAAATGTTGTTAAGTATAGACATTCAAAAATAATTGAAAAATGTTGCCGGTTATTGCCTCAACTCTTCGTATAGTATCACAAACTGTCCTTTTAAGTATCTCTGTTCATTCAGAGGATGTACCCAGAATGCCTTTTGCTTTTTTTTCGCCTTCTAGCAACACAAATTGCTATTGCTAGTAATTTAGTAGAAACCATTTTCACGTCTTACTGTGAAAGCAGAGACAAGAGTGATTTTAAAGCGTTCGTATGAACGATCACATCGTAAACGTTTTAAAAGCGCCAACGCCGAGTTTTGACGCAACGGTTTTTTAGCTCTCGTGCGAATGGGGCCTAACGATAAGAAAACCTTTTTGGAGTCGGAGATCAGTGTCTGGCCACACCTGGTAGCAAAGCAAAAAGAAGTTTGAATGCAAAAGATGTAAAACTTTTTGTCTTAAGAAGAGTCCTTTCTATTTTTTAAAAAAAGGTTGCCAAAGAAAGAAGTAAACCTTCTCATCTTTTCCAATGAAAAAGAAAATGAAAAAAAAAATGCCAGGTGTCGTGACCTTTTGCTGTCACTGTTTTTGTGAACTGTTTTTTCACGTAATTTTATACAAAATAATAAATTGCCAAAAATAAAGTTGATTTACCTTTTTGGAACTCTATATTCGTAAGTATCAGGTATTTTTGTCTCTATTATCTCAAATAATGAAATATTTTTACCCATCGTGATACATAATGGACCTTGGAAGTCCTATGATACTCATCAACATCAGCCCGAAAAAGTCCACTACTGGACAGAGGTCTCCCTTTGACATTTCGAAAAACAACGACCTAGAGCTTTTACCAACCGCGGACTTCCCATAATATTTACAATAGACGAACCATTAAGCCTAGCGTACACATTATCTGCATCGTAAGGCATCATATCCAACAGATCGTAGTATTCCTTGCACAGAAGTCACACGCGTCTCCGATACAAACGATGCGGACATGTTGACGCTTTGAGTGGGAGGGCTTCCCACGCAAGGGTGTGTCATCTTCTATTATTCATCAACCATCACAAATACTCCGCTTACTTGACCAGCTCATCATGCCTGTTCGTAACTGCTGCCTCGGATGCCAGGGCCCCATGGCTGGCCCCTGCGGTCCGCTCGCGGTCCGCGCTGACGGTTGTGGCAACTCTGTGGGCCCCTGCTGTGTACACGCCTTTGGATGCTGCCAGTCACCGTGCGGAGATAGGGGGGTTCTACATGGGTGAGGACAGCATTCTTCTATTCTGAGAGCGAGATATTAGATGGAGAAATTTCTTACTACTTTATTAAAATTCTACTGTACACAGGCGAGCTAAATGGAGGTAGTCTGGATAGTCATAGTGTTATTTACCAAGGGTAATAAAGAGATCTAAGTCTCCCAGATAAACTTATCGTACAGCCAAATGATGATCGGCGTTATTAATTTATTTTATCATAAATTATGTCCAGGAAACACCTGGACAAGAGACGCTCAAGACAGAGGAGGCTGGCAGAAAATGAAGGAGGCCTATAGCAACTTATAATTAATGTGTGTCTGTCTACAGGGCACGTGGTGGAGTAGCATCCTCATTCTTCTCGTGTGGAGACGGCTGCATCGGGGGCTGCACCAGCGGCCTCTGTGCCTCTTGCTGCGGACCGGCTTGTGGATAGACCTAGCTGCCTTCAACAGTGTGCTTGTCCTAAATTAATTCGTAAAAGTTTAATAACGCTTTAGGGAAATAAATTCATCAAGATCAAAGTAAAGCCTTTTACTACGTCATGAAAGAACCACCATGATTTATCATCCTATTATTTTAGAAGTTACAGGGGGGACGACACATTTTACCACTTTGGAAGTGTCTCTCGCGCAAACTATTCAGTTTAGAAAAAAACGATATTAGAAACCTCAACATCATTTTTGAAGACCTATTCATACCCACACGTATCGGTTTGACGAAAATAAAATTTTTGAATTTCAGTTTCAAGTATGGGGACCCCCAAAATTTATTGTTATTTTGTGTAAAAATCTTAATGCGGTTCCCATAATACTCGCCAAGTTTCATCAGCTTTTACAGTTTCGGAGAAAAATGGCTGTGACATACGGACGGACAGACAAATAGACATGACGCAGTCTTAATTCGTTTTACTTAGATAATACGGTCTTTGTTATTTAAATTGTGACTAAGATTAAACTTTGTGAATTTTGCACTATTGGGTGACTCTTCCATGACATACAACCAGCCATAAACCATAATCGATTAAATCCGGTTGGAGATGAGAAAGAGCCTTACGCCACAGACTTCGGTTGAAATGAAAGTAACAGCCTACAATTTGATTGATTTTATTCGTTGCATTACAAATGTTCTTATTCGCACATCGCCATAGTTTTGAGCCATCTTTGTTTATTCTTTTTAAATGATATTTATAATCAGCTCTGCACAAAAGTTTACATCCTCTTTGTGTGACATCAATGTGAAAAGATGTCTGTACGAGAGATGTTTTAGGGCCACCTTCTTCCATTTTAATACTTAGTCCTGAAATCGAAATATTATATTTATATTTGCATCGACTAAATAATATTTAATAAAATACATAAATATTGTGGACAATCCACACAATACTATCTAGCCCCAAATTAAGCAGAGCTTGTGCTATGGGAACTAGATAGCTGATATAATACTTATATACTTTTTTTTTCTAAATACCCAATTAGAATACAATATAACACCCAGACAGAGAACAAACATCTGCGTTCACCTCACAATTATTGGTTCTCAGTGGGAATCGAACCCACGACCTACGGAGCTGCTACTATCGCAACGTCTAGGATAGGTAGGTACAAATCATCAATAAATTTATAGGATGCAAGTTTATATTTAAGTTAATTGTATAGTCATAACTTTTATAAAAAAATTGGAAATAAATAATATTTTTTATTTGACATTTCACTACTACTTAACATTTCGTATTTATGTCAGATCTGTTTCTGGCGATGACTGTACAATTTACGTCACGTGGTTTGTGGTCCGAGTCGCCGGAAGAAAAATAATAAAATTAAATTAGTCCGGCGAGTGGGACTGCGGTCCGAGTACCTAAGGCTTCGTTCACACGGCATTGTCCTGCACGTTTTTTGCAGTATACGTCTTAACGTATAAATAGTGACCATGCAACGTACATATATCCATTCACACGTCGATTGTACTGCAAAAAAACGTGTACCGCTTATACGTTTAAACGCATACTCAACGGACTTGTCAAGCAAATCGAATGAACTTTGACGTATTCGGTTCGCAGTGGCACATAATATAGCTCTGTCTCGTTCACACGGCACGATGTTCACACGTTTTAATTACGAGTTAATAACTTTTCAAAACTATCAACAGACATTCAAAGTAATTAAAAAACTTTTTTTCATCGTTTCTAAGATTTTCGAATAATTTTTCAAATGTGATCGTTCGCACAGATTCTTGATTAATAGGATGTACCCAAAACCTTCTGTTTTGTCGGCGGCGAGACCGTTGGCGCCTACGATACCAATATAAAAATACAACCACGCGTGGATCCATCAGTGACGTCTACTCGCTGTGACAACTGTGTGAAGACTGCGGCTATTCGTCTTTTACACGAATGATAATTTACCGTGTGAAGACCCGGATGATTGTACGTTAAAAAAACGAATACGAAAAAAACGTGCAGGACAATGCCGTGTGAACGAAGCCTCACGGTCCGACTCGACGGAAGCCTCCTCACGTCATCATTTCTCCAGAGCAGAGTCCTAAGTCTTCATTTCACCAGAACCCTACGTCACCATTTCACCAGAGCAGAGCCCTACGTCTTTTTCCCCAGAGCCCTACGTCGTAAAGCTGCTTGCCTTTCTATCCTACAAGAGATCCACCATGATCCGAGATGTTAATGAGTAACGATATTATAATAAATAGGCATAAGTTTTGGACAACATTTTATTCTTAGATTACGTTTACTTTACGCACGGAGATAACCACGTGGCACAGCACCCGGGCCTCGCAGGTCAGTCCAGCCACAACCCACGGCCAGGTGATAGGGGTTCACGGATCACAACACAGGACGTTGCTTTTATCTCTTCAGCAGGGGCCGCAGGGGACGCACGGTCCACAAGGCGGTCCACAAGGAGGGCCGCAGGATGGTGGCGGGCATGGGCCACAAGATGGCGGCGAGCATGGGCCACAAGATGGCGGCGAGCATGGGCCACAAGATGGCGGCGAACATGGGCCACAACGTGGCGATGGGCATGGACCACAGCAAGGCATACAAAACCCGGACTTGCAGAACGACGGGCACGGGCAGCTTCCCAATCCGGGGAAAGAGCACGGCCCGCACGGAGATGGGCTCGGCCGCGGGCAGGGCCCGCAGTTCGGGGGCCCGCATGGTGAAGGGCATGGGCCGCAGCAAGATGGTGGAGGGCACGGACCACAGCTCGGCGACGGGCACGACGGGTAGCACGGTGGTGACCCGCAGCACGGCATGCAAGGCCCGCACGGCCCGCAACAAGGACCGCAAGGTCCGCAGCAAGGGAAGCAAGGCCCTCCACAACAAGCCATTTTTCTTCAAAATGTAATTTAGTACCACGTAGAGTCTTTAAAATAGAGGAGTTCACTTGTAAATTTAGTTTTTTATTATTTCCAAAGTTTTTTTTATAAATTTTTATGCGTCCTGTGTAAAAATGTTATCAAAAGTGATTGCTGACATTCATTTCTCCTAACGTAAACTTTCAATTCAAATTTTCGAACGTATTTTTTTTTATTGGCTAGCTCGGTACTAGAACGAGGTGGACTAATAGTTTGGCGAAGGTTATCATTCCGAGCACAAACCATGGAGTCATAAAACTGAACGAGCATTCCTTCAGCCTGAATCTATATTTTGCCTTGATAAGTGTTATTTTAAGTAATAGTAGTTTATCTAAGGAATTGTTTTTTAGAATATCGATGTAGTATACATAATTAATGATCCACGGTAAAATATAACCAATACAAAGAAGACTGCGTGAGAATGCTGATCATCTGGAGTAACCAACCACTTACCCACCAGTACGACAGATTGTCATTACGTAATGTGCGTATAGTACTGGATTGCAGCGCTTACCAACATCCGGTGCGATTCCATGTAAAGTTGCGTCATTGCGGTACCTCTACCCTGCAGTACAACACTATGAATACGCACTGTAGCACATAGGGGCCGACATGGAAGTGGAATTAATATTTTTTATACTATATTGATGAGTAGTAGTTCGACTAATTCCTGCTAGGCCCCCAGCCCCAGCACATTAGGCAGCAATGGGAGCATAACTGTTTGACAGAAATAAAAACAGAAGTAGGCCTTCTACAGAAAATGCTCGCTTTCACACAATCAGTACAGTTAGTTTATTGGTAAGAGAATAATTAATAGATTCAGGCGTGACTTTGCGGAATTCCATTGTTAAACATAAACTAAGTAGAACAATAAATATATAGTACTAATCCGCTAATCTAATCTAAGTAAGTTAACTTAATGCAGACTTGTGTGTGCACCCCACGTAACACCTGCAAATCCTGCAAAGCGTAATAAGGTGTATTAGACACAACAATAATACCACAAGAAATAAAAAACTTAATAAGATTCGACACGTGTTTCGCCTCTCTACGAAGCATCCTCAGGAAAATCGACTCTCTGTGCACTATTAGGACGTGTTGCCTTGTCGAGCGCTGAGCAGAAACTTTCTGCTCAGCGCTCGACACGCAAGTTTTTTATTTCTTGTGGTATTATTGTTGTGTCTAATACACCTTATTACGCTTTGCAGGATTTGCAGGTGTTACGTGGGGTGCACACACAAGTCTGCATTAAGTTAACTTACTTAGATTAGATTAGCGGATTAGTACTATATATTTATTGTTCTACTTAGTATATGGTAAGAGAATTTCACGTCCAAAGGGATTTTTACTACTATGTTCAATGTTCACATAGTAGGTAATAGTAGTTATACAAGGGCAGGTAAACATTTATTATGGGTATGACAAAATATTATTATTATTTGAGAAAATTAATTAAGTATTTAGTAAAATGAATTGTAAAATATTTGCAACGGTATGCTAAAATAGTCGCAGACGCACATGAATTATGCACACATATTATGCGCACATATATTTCTTCAGTAAAGAGTTTCTTATCATTTTTTATGAAGAGATTGATTCACCAAGGAGGTTTTCTCTTCAAGCATAGTGTTACGGTAAAGTAATTTGAAAATGGAACGCCTATTTACACAGCCTCTTTGCAGAACAGTATATCCTACTTACTGAGCATTAGTGTTGCCCAAATGCAAGAACAAGACGAGACTTAGCCAGTCTTGGTCTTGGTCTTGCGCCAATACACCTGGTCTTGGTCTTGGTCTTGGTCTTGCGCTCCCAGTCTTGGTCTTGGTCTTGGTCTTGCAGCAAGAGTCTTGCAAGTCTTGCAATTACCTATTAGTCTATTACTATTTATTAAAGTTTACTTTAAATCTTAGAAAAACGTATTAGAATTGGAACATTGTGAGCTTGAATTAACATAGCCATAGTAAAGATCAAGCAGATTAATAAATAACTGAAGATTTGATAAGAAATTCGAAAGAAGAATAACCATGTACTTCCGAAAAGCGGCAAATTTCTTTGAGAAGTAAGTACAAAACCTTTGATGCCGCATTATCAAAGTGCCGATGGTTAAAACATAACTATGCATGCACTCAGTTTGACTTTAATAGATATTTTTTTATTCGCTTTGTTTATGGTATTAGTCGTAATGCGCATAGGTCCAGTTTTTCATATTCTTTGATACAGTTTTTTGCGTCTCATAGAATTCCTAAGCGTACCTACCTATAAACCGAACTGTTACACCTAACTACTCAGTGAAATAGCGCTAAGTCCTAGCTGCAAGACGCAAGAGTCTTGCAGGCTATGTCTTGTTCTTGCTCAAGTCTTGCACGGTCAGTCTTGGTCTTGGTCTTGCTAAAAATACGCGGTCTTGTTCTTGGTCTTGGTCTTGCAAAAACGCAAGAACAAGACCAAGACTGCAAGACCAAGACTGAATTTGGGCAACACTACTGAGCATATAAAGTTACTGACTACAGCTCTGTTGGGTAATGGAGTACAGCCAAGTGCGTTGGCTTCCGGTGCGGTTCCATGGAAGAGGTTGCGTGTGCGCCGGTCGCATGCAACTCGCACAATTTTAGGAATTGAGAACACCAGGTGTGGGCCCCAACCGGATGTGCGGATAGAAAATACTTGAAAATAGAAAAGGATCCCGCATGTTTGTTGTCCCCTGCACATACTAATATCCTATAGATTGTATCGTATCCTTGTGACGTAACAACGTTTTATGATGTAACATAATCTGACGTAACGTTACGAGCTCTACGATGAGTAGTAGTAGAGCTCTTTGTGTGTGGTTCGTCTGGGAAAATACTACCACCACGCCCATTTCTGCCGTGGAAATGCCGGTGAAATTATTGGCACGTGAGAAAGAACATCTGTATGCCCCAAGTTGATGGATGCAGGGCAGTGCATCGTAGAGTACGTTCCTGACGTGCTTGATCTACGAGAGAATGCATAGACGATGGTTGCCACTTCAAATCCTGGGTGTACCATATACCTATGTATTCTGTTTGTATAAATAAATGTTATCCTAGCTAGAAACATGACGAGCGACGACGAGAGCTCTAAAAAAACTCATATTAGGCTCTGCTCTCTGTCTAATCTCTGCTGGGCTGGCTCTGGTTTACATCATCATTCACGGAGGTCCCGTGACTGCAGAGGACATAAAACAGTACAGAGGTCTTTTATAAAGGTCACGCCCTGTATAGTGAGAACGGCTTTCAAGGAGGAATAACAAAATGCCAATTAAACTTCTGAGAAACCCCGCTGGAGTTCTCTACTGTAAATAACAGTAAACACCTTATTGAAGTTGAACAAGCTAGTCAGGCCTCAGAAGCAATCTGTGAAGGTACTATTGGCATGAAAGACAAACATCTAGCTGATGGAACAAGCATATGGCCCACCTAATGTTAAGTGGTAACCATCATCTATAACAAAGCGTTTCCTTGTAGGTCACGCACGTCAGGAACGTGCCCTACGGTGCATTGCCCCGCGTCCATCAGCTTCAGGGATACAGATGTTCAGCATCACGTGCCAGTGATTTCACCGGAACTCACACCCTTCAAACCGAAACACAGCAATGCTGCTTCACGGCAGAAATAGGCATGGTGGTAGTACTTCCCCGGACGAGCCCTTCTCCAAGAGCTCTTCTACTTCTATAAAGATAATAGAAAGAAATACGTCATAATTTTATGTCATCAACCTTTGTTGCTGCCCGGTAAGCATCAAAGTTGATGTCCTTCTCAGAAAAATACGCGATGGCAAAATTGTCCTTGTACACTTTGGTTATAAATAACAAATGTTGACATTGTTTTCGGTTCCCCAGTTAGTTACAAAACGTGACATTTTGTATGATACACCCACCATCTACTTATGACGTAGGAAGTAACCTATTTAAATTCTATAAGCATCTGCCCAACTGAATATCGGGTAAATCGTGGTGGTAACACCGGTAATCAGTATGCAGGTCGCATCAGATCCTTCTTCCCACGGTCAAAAGTAGAAAACGTGTTACAAGGGCCGCTAGTTTTTAGGGCCCTTTTAGATGATGTTGTTATTTGTAGGTCTAGTGGTATTAGCCCCGCCTTCTGATCCTCTGGTCGCGGGTTCGAATCCAGTCGTGTAGCTATAATTTATTCTGTTCAACAAATAGTGCTCTTAACGGTGAAGGTAAACATCGTGAGGAAACTCGCGGCTTAGTCAGCTCCATAGTCCACACGTATTGACCATGTCTTTCCTGTGGATTAGGCCGACTAAGCTATGAAGTGTTATGGGCAAGCCTATAGGTACTATCTAAAACCCTGTCCTAGGTACTATAGGGGCATGGTAAATAACAGTTTCCTTTGACTTTTTTTATGTTAAAGATAGACAAACGAGCTTACGGCCCACCTGATGGTTAGCGGTCACCGTCGCCCATATATAGACACCAACAACACCAAGGGTGCTGTTGTTGCGTTGCACCCTGAAAAGCTGTCAAAACGCTGTCAGATATCTTTCTTAAGTATATAAATCATCTATAATAGATGCTGTTGTTGCTGTTAGTATCAAAATTTTGATTGCAACAGTATTTACACAATTGCCTAGCTGGTTCTATCATGATGAAACTCCGAGCATGACTTTCTTCATTGGGTGATTATGTATATATTATATATGTGATATATGTATGAGATCAATTTGGCAACCACGTCTCAATTTCATAAGTCATCATTGGACCACCAAAGTGGGAAAAAAATAGTTGCGATGCCCTAAAATATAACAGCGATATTTGACAGCGTTTCAGCTGATCCCACCGCCATCTCCTAGTTGTGTGCAGGGCTTAATAAGGATTATGTTTGAAACTAGTCTGTATCTAACAAAATAAGTGTATCTATTTCTAACAACAAAAGTGCAAAAAATATTTTAATTTGATTCACGGCAGGCACTAATTCTTCTGAGTTAACATTAACATTAATCGAAAGTAATAAAACCGTTACTATCGGAAAGTCCACAGCGAAAAATCACATTTTCCGGGCATTTCCGTTGAAGAGATAATAATTCCAAGAACCAGTTTGCTATACCATAGTATAGCGGCTATAGAAATGCCAATCTTCGTCTGTGACGTGTGCGGCCCACGTCACTAACCTCCGGAAATAGCACTCGAGAAAGCGCACACGCATTGGCATTACTACTTCTTTAGGCCCAGTCTGTTATTCCACCAATGAATCACAAAATACAAAAATTACGCAAAACAAAATGGTCACTCGCTCAGTAATGGAGACGCCATTTCTCTCGGCGAGGATTATTGATCAAAATAAACGAGTATAACCGCATTTCCGAGAAGTTCTATATTTGTTTACAAGCATCTCGTGTTATTTGCGTGTGGGCTGCGCCCTTGAAATACCTAACTACAAGCATGGACCTATCTATCTTGATTTATATTGATGGGTGTCTGGGACTGGGGATAATTTGAGGATTAGGAAAAAATGTGTTTTAATGGCCTCATTTATTTATAACTCGTTACCAAAAAATCTAACTGATCTCCCATACAATAAGTTATGTGCTGAGTTGAAAAAGTGGGTTAATAGAAGAAAGCTTTTACTCAATTGCAGACTTCCTGAAAAGGGTTCATGTTGTTTCTAAAATTATTAAAACTTCGCAGTTAGTGTTCAGAAATTACTTAGTACAAACATAATTTGCCTTCATATTATTATTATTTTTGGATACAATTATAATTATTTTTTATTATGCATGTGCCTAGGATTTGACATGCCTACAATTTTACTGTTGACAATTTTATTATTATTATAATGTACTTCCTCCAAATTGAATTTATGCACACCTAAATGGTAAAAATATGTGATGATATATTTGTACTTTCCCATACTTATCATGTTTTTATGCAAATAAACAAATGAAATGAGTACCTAAGTTTTCCTTACTTAGATACTCAGAAACCTAGAGTACCTATTATGTTGTGTACTGTGTACTTAGTACACGTAAACTAAAGCTCTAATTAGATTGTTTGATATACAAATACAAAAATACAAAATCTTTATTTCAACAATATTACATGACAGTAACTTAGTGTAGTACCACTGTTTCCTACGTTAGTTTATACTGTGTTGCAGAAAAACAGGTAGTAGCTGTCCTAAAATTAGTCGACTTAATAACACAAGGAATATATTATTTGAACAAAGAGTCCTGAACCTATACTCTACCCACTGTAATAATATAATATGAAACTGAAAGGAGATACATGAAGAGTTATATTATGAATGAAGACATGCATGAATTTTAATTTAAACCTATAGGTATACGAACGAACATAGTAGGTATGGGAAATAAAATAAAATAAAAATAAAATACCTACTCAGGTTGGTTATATTTCTTATTTGTCCTTTAAATAATTAATAATATCTGATGAAGGCCACTGTTCCAGGACTGCCTTAATTACGGCCAAAGTGGTCACATCATGGCAACAAAAACCGTAATTATTGACTTCATTATAAATATTACAACCGCTATTCCACGAGATTTCAATTCTTGATCACAGTTACATTATAACTGAAAAGTATAATTATCCAATGTAACGGAACCTTTACAATAATTTGATTAACTATTAAGTTAAAACCTGTTCTGTTGATATTCAAGCACAAAATAACTGTCTCAAAAGTAAAAAAAACCTCTCAGACTAACAATAAACAGAATAATAAGACTAGATATTACGGCAGGCCTACAGCTAAGTTTGAAGTATGATCTGGATTCAGCCCTAGAGTGGGAGTTGAACTCATAACCTATACGCAAACATTTGTATGATGACCATGTTTTTTTGTTCTTCCTTGCGTGAGGATCGCCATCGACGGGAATGGGACTCTTTTGAGTTTCTATACGTTTCTTTTAGCGAGCTTGAGTGCTTTAGATGCTTCCTCCCTTTGTTCAAAGGCAGATTATGTTTAGGACATTTTGGATCTGCTGTAGGTATCCATACATTCTTTTTATGACAGATCTTTGCGGGCCCATGTTCTTTCGAGATCATTCTACGAGATTTCGAGCATCGAAGATGTCGAAGACGAAGAGAATTAAGACGTTTCAAATTGATCCTTGTGATACGACTGAAGATTTAGTTTTTTTATATTTTTAACTTAAAAAATCGCAAAGCCTGGCTTTTTTCATTGAATATATTTTTATGATCATTTAAAAAGAATCGATCCATGCTAAGACGAAAGTTTAATTTAACATCTTCATTGTGTTTCGAAGTGCGTTAAAAAACAACGACGCATATTCGTCGGAGCCGGGTACCAGGAAAACATGGGTTCCAGCAAGCGGCCGTATTGTGAAGGCGTTCTGCGAACAGCGGCGTTCGCGCACGCTTTCTTAATACGGTGACAAACATTCTCGATTTCGCAAGATAAAGAAATAAACACCGACCAAGCACAGCTGAATTAATTATAATTTGATTTTGTCTTTGAAAGTTTGAAGATAGGCGTGCTACGCCGCGCCGTGCTACGTGTCTATGTAAGTCTACGTTTTACGCTCACTAGCAGTAAGTAACCGAGCTTCGCTCGGTATTTTTTTGATAACATACTTATGAATGATGAAATCATATATTTCGATCTTACTAACATACTACATAATAATAAAAAATACGAACTGGTTATTTAAAAAAAAATCACGAGTGCGATGAGATAGAAACTTTCGGAACTTGCGTTAACGTAGTCCTTTAGTACCAAAACTCGACAATAGATGGCGTTCTCTGTGAAACATAACCCTTGAGTTCTCAGGTTCTCACAGAGCTTAGTTTTTGCTTCTGAGCAACAGATGGCGCTAGGAGTAATGATATTATGAAAAAGTTGTTTGTTCTTAACTCCGAACGCCGATATTTTCTAAAAATAAATCCTAGCTAGATCGATTTATCGTCCCCAAAAACCCCTGTATACTAAATTTCATGAAAATCGTTGGTGCCGTTTGCGAGATCCTAAATATATATTTTCTCGTTTAAAGGTATAAGATTTTCTCGTTTAAAGGTATAAGATACGAATTTCTAAAAATTGATCAATAGGCCATTTCCAGCCTCTGTATTCCAAGGAAAAATATTTAATGTTTTATCAGCTATCTGGTTTCCATAGTAGCCTCTGTGTTTGTCTGCTGGATAGTGTGGTGAGGGTTGTCCATAATCTTTAATTATTATTTATTTAGGTGACCGTAAATAGGTAACTAAGTAATTCATTATTTTCCAGAAGCATTTTTTTTGTGCATTCTTGATTTGATTTTGTGTAATTTGACAAGCTTCGATTCACTGAGCCTTCTTTTCTTTTTCTCTCAGTACCTCAAGTAGAGTCCGAGATTTTTTCATCTTTGGTTTTTGTACATGGGGGTAGGCAGAGATCACGGATTTCCACTTGCTACGATCCTGACACACCTCTTTCGCTTCATTTACTCTCATAACATTCTTCATACATGCTCGTCGGTTTAGGGTACTCCTAACTTGGCATTTCTCTAAAACGTCTTTAAACTTTTGATTAAAAAAAGAAATGCCTTGAAATTCGTACAAATACGCCTGAATCTGTGCTATTTGATGATACTCACGCTATACAGTGACCATTTTTAATCTACCACAATAAAACATGGTCACCGTGCGTATAGCCCGAGTATCGTGAAATGGCACATCGCGGCCTCCGGCGTATTTGTACGGTTTTCCACTCACTTCTCGGAAAACGAGAGTGGCGGGCTTTGAGACGATTTTAGGAAATGATGTCACCACGCGGCTTGTCCCGGAATTTGGGACAGCATTTTGTGATTATAAATTTATAATGGAGTTTCGATGAAATGAGAGCCTTATATGGCTTCCCGCTACCTGTTCCAAGTAACATAAAAGTTGGCAAATAAATTTTATCCTCAAAGTTTAAATTAATATTGTGTGCTAAAGGAATATTATTAATGATATATTTACGAGAGAAATAAACAAGCCCATTTGCCCTTTTTTGAGCAAAAGTTATTTTACAACGACGGGAACGGTTGGAAAAAACACATTCATCATCATCATCAGCCTGAGAAGTCCACTGCTGGACATAGACTTGTTTGCGGATGGATGGACCAAGATAGTGTCAGACTGTCTGAGGTTTTGCGAGCGAGATTGATGGATGAACGGTATGAGATTGACATATTTAATTTGTTAAGTTATTTTAATTAATTGAAATTTGTATTATTATTATTTGTATTATTATTATTGAATTTATTATACTTGTCTATATTTTTAATTAATGTAATTGGTGTGTAACCGTTTTAATTAATAAATTAAATTATAGACCTGGGGAGGTCTCTGTCATCCTAGGAACATATAGAGAACATATAGATTATGTGGTATGGTGGTATGGTGCGGGTAGGGGTACCACCATAATAACATCTTTTATCACATTATCTAATAATTCATGGTGGGGGAGGTATAATGTTCCTAGGTAAATACGTAGGAACATTATACCTCCCCCACCATGAACCTACCTACATAAGTAGGTAAATAGGAAAACCATTTATAAAGCTCGCAAATTTAAATAACAGGCCAAAATTAGGGTTGAAATAATATATACTATGGGAATCAGATACCTATGTAGTTTATAGGTTTTTTTTGTAAATACATACGTACGTATGTGTGTTTACCAAACAAATGCCTACTTGATCTATGTGGAGATCGAGCCCACGACGATCGTAACACGTTAAAATAGCATATACTTTCCAATTAATTTATTTAACTATTTTCCTGTTGCCCCAAGCAACAAGGCCAATTCTCTGCCCAGCGACTTGAATACCGTCGATTATTAGCGTACTACAGAAGCTTGCAGGGTTCGGCGTATCGCAAATCGTGATGGATGAAACATTCTGAGCTTAATGCATACCTGGAACTGGGAGAATTATTGCTATTTATTCATGAAAAGAGAAAGGCCTCTTAGTATCCTCATCCAGAGATATGACATGATCAATGCGTGCGGGTTTTATTTTATCTTCTCAGAATAACGCTATCGAAGAAAATAAAATATTTTTAACAATTTAAAAATATAAATAAATTTTGTGGACAATTCATACAACACTTTATAGTCCCACTAAGCAGAGCTTGCATGATGAGAATCAGATAGCCGATATAAATAATACTTCAATACATTTTTGTTTGTTTGTACAAACTTGAGTACAGTATAACCCCCAGGCAGAGAACAAATATTTATGTTCACCACACAAAATTATAGGTGGGGATCGAACCCACGACCTACGGCGCAAAAGGCAGGGTTGCTACAAACAAACTGAGCCGTGACGTGACTTCTGTATAAACATTGTTTTTGAAAAGTATAAAGCATGGGGGATAGAAGGAAAGTATTTGTGCAAAAAAAAATACATAAATAGTTTTTCATAATGCACATTTTCCTACAAAATTTACTATCTAGTTTGGGTTTAAAACAGTCGCAATTCATCCAGCTTGGACAATTTCTTTCTGTGTGCCTTTTTAGCCATGTACAACCCAATTTCAGGATTAGTATAAACTGAAAATTACTGAAGTACATAAAGTACCACAGGGATTATTTATTTTAGTCATTTTCACACATTTTATTGCTATAATAAATAAATAAATAATAATAAATAAATATTGTGGACAATTCACACAACACTACCCAGCCCCAAACTAAGCAGAGCTTGTAATATGGGAACCAGATAGCTGATATAATACTTGAATACATTTTTTTTTTGTAAATACATACTTATAATACAATATAACACCCAGACAGAGAACAAACATTTATGTTCACCACACAAATATTTGTTCTCGGTGGGGATCGAACCCACGACCTACGGCGCAGAAGGCAGAGCTACTACCAACTGAGCTAGAGGCCAGTAATATCTTTATAATGTATTGAGTTTGAAGCGTATTTTTTATGGCACATACATGTAAGGTTACTGGCCTATATTTTTGGAACTTTTAACCCGTTTCTGAGAAAAAGGGTCTGAAAAGCAGCAGCCAGATGGATATACTAAAGTGATCCTAAAAGGGTTCTGTTTTCCTTATAAAAGGAGGTACTTTACCTACTTACTTATGGATCCCTAAGGTAGGTATGTAGTGAAGCCTTTTGAAGTGAGAAGCTACCTAATAATAAAAAGCAGCCAAGTGCGAGTCGGACTCGCCCATGAAGGGTTCCGTAGCACGACGAACTACAAGAACCTTTATATATGTTACTTGATGTAACATAATAAGGTTTTTGTAGTTCGTCGAAAGGTAAATTGCGGTTTACGGTTTATGACGTATAAAAAAAAAACTACTGACTAGATCTCGTTCAAACCAAATATCGTTGGAAGTTTACATAGTAATGTACAACATATATTTTTTTTAGTATTATCATTCTCTTACTTTAGAAGTTAGAGGGGGGGGACCAACTTTTTTCCACTTTGGAAGTGTCTCTCGCGCAAACTATTCACGTTAGAAAAAAACGATATTAGAAACCTCAACATCATTTTTAAAGACCTATTCATAGATACCCCACACGTATGGGTTCGATGAAAAAAAAAATTTTGAGTTTCAGTTTCAAGTATGGGGACCCCCGAAATTTATAGTTTATTTTTAATTTTTATGTAAAAATCTTAATGCGGTTTACAGAATACATCTACTTGCCAAATTTCATCAGTCTAGCTCTTACGGTTTCGGAGAAAAATGGCTGTGACATACGGACGGACAGACAGACAGACAGACAGACAGACAGACAGACAGACATGACGAATCTATAAGGGTTCCGTTTTTGCCATTTGGCTACGGAACCCTAAAAATGGAGTAAACATTTTGTTTAACATTTTTCGGTTTTCAATAAGATTAAGCTTTCGCGATTTGAAATAGGTTATTAACATTATTTACACCTATTATTATTTTTGCAAAATGTAAGGAAAAACTATTTTCGTTATTTGTTCGTAGAACTGAGTTTACGGCGTTGGTTTACCTATATTTTTCCTGTGATGATGTAATTTTTTTGACAAAACTATACCTACGAGTAAGTATAAATAAAATCCAATGCAAGGCCAATTATCCACGGTTATTTCCAAAGAAAACTAATTCGCTGTTATTGAATTTGCAGCCGCCAGGTACTGTTCAAAAATTTGAACAAAGGTATCTGATTTCGGACATGAAAAATCCTAGACCGTAGCAGATAGATTTTTTGTTTATTGTTTTCTGGGTTGCCCCCTTGCCCCTCCACCTGTGCGGTGCAGGGTTATCCATTAATTACCTACCGGACACTGTATATCTATATTATTAATGGATTATTTTCCCACACTGCAGAGATTATTATTTTCCTCTAAGATAGAGCAACATTTTTTTGGGTTTAACCATTATAAGAACCATGGTTTAACCAGAAAAGATCTCACGGTGACTCAGCCCCAATTAGTTACGTAAGGCTTTGTGAAGGTAGCTGGAAATCCTAAATTGCTGAGTTTCCTTCCTTCAGTAGGAGGATGTGAGGTGCTATTTATGTATTTCATGCACGATTGAATCGCCCCGGTTCCTTTTTACCTACATTTCTTGGAAGAACGATTCTTCTCGATCCACTTCCTTGTTCTTTAGACCATCATCAGTGTGGACAAGGACGCTGATGGATGGTGGGAGGCGTGCCTGGACGTAGGGCCATGACAGATATGTATATAGCACAGATATAATGCCATAGACATGTTTGGTAGATATTCTAAGGACATTTCATAGGCTTGTATGAAAGTCCTTACAAAAATATATCGTTCTTCTTCTTACCGTGTCACTGGTTCTTTCGAAGCAGTCTGGTGAAAGGTTTCTGTGCGCAGACCTTTAAGAATCCTTTCACCAGACTGTTTCGAAAGGTCTGCGCACATCTAGGGGATGGCGATGGCGAAATGCTGCCAAATTTGACAGCGTTTCAGCTGATCGCCGTCGCCTAGATGTGGGCAGGCCTTCAGTGCTCCTCAAAGAGGCTCCTTTCGTGCACTATGTCTGCTTGTAAGTGTTTGCATGCGGGTTGTTAAATAACTTGCGCCCTTGTTTGGTTTTTTGTATTCAGCCCGGTTTGTCCCACTGCTGTGCATAGGCCTCCCCCCTTTCCTTCCACTCATCTTGTTCTTGACCCAAACTCAGCCAGGGAGTGGCCGAGTATTCTGCAGGTAGAATTCGTCCAGGTCATCCCGCCAACGCTTCCTGGGTCAGCCTCGGCGGTGATTTCTGTCTGCAGGGTCCCACTCTGTGCTGTCATTGGCCAATCTTTCGGGTTTCGTACGGCAGATGTGATCTGACCAGTCCTATTTTAACTTGGCAGCTTTAACGTCCTTACAGCCTTAAAGCTGTTAGAATATTTTTAATTATTCTTTTTTTTTTGTTAATATGTTAATAAAAAGATTTATTCTAGAAAACAAGAGTTACAAAGTTGACTAAACTAAACTGAGACTAGATAGGTAAAATAGGCGCACAATTTATTTTAAAGGAGGTACTTTGCAACTAAACCTTTGTAATAGTCTATGACGTTGACTCCTCGCTCTAACTAAGTAACAACTTGTATGTATTTTACATTTATTAAGTACTTATAAGTTCTATGTGAGTAATAATAAATATTTCACACAGCGGAATCAATATTAGACATACCTACTTTACGCAGTTATTATTATGAGCGAGTTTCCTGTAGGTATTTACAGAATACAAATAATTGTAACCAAACATTTTTCCCACGTCAATTATTGTTTGGTTTCAAGAAACGGCGACCGCTATAACGACCGTCATAGGCGACCGCTATATCAGTCAAAGCCCAACTGCCCAATACAGGTCATGCTCGAAATCATAAGTGATTGAGTGTAGAGCTGGGCTTAGGGGTGTCTTTCTCCTTAGTTTTCCAGAACAAACGAATTCAAAACTGTTGTGCCTAATTTGATCAATACTTTGGTCAGGGGGCTAATTCTCGGGCCGATCTCGATCATTTTGAAATTTTATTTTATTGCTTCTTTTCACAACCCCGCACTTTTTGTACGTTTTCCGTATATCGTAGCTGTCGAAGATTTTTCGAAGAGGTCGTTTATGAATTACTCAAGGAAATTATCCATTCCCCATTCGAAAAGAAGCAATAAAATAAAATTTCAAAATGATCGAGATCGGCCCGAGAATTAGCCCCCAGTAGACGAGGGCAAGCCCTTCACAAATAGCTGTAACTCATCATTATCATTATCAGCCTGAAGAAGTCTACTTCTGGACATAGGTACCTCCTACACATTTCCAGGAAAAAAGTTTCTGAGCCCTTTCCATCCATCGTCTTCCGCGATCTTAACAATGTCGTCGATCCATCTGGTGGTCTACTACTACTACATCAGGTACATCAGGTTTTACTTTTGTACACCGCTGCTCTTCTAATTTCTGTTAATCCTCTCCATCCAAAGGTTGTCTGGAAGAGATCGCTCTTAGCGATAAGGCCGCCTATTGTACCTTTATTTGTAATGTTTCTTTTAAATGTATTCTTTTGTACTATAAAGTTCTTTTCTACAATAAAGTAATCTATCTATCTACTAAATGTGGCTAATTAGAAAGCGCTCTGTACCCGAAGTCGGAGTTTGGCAACCACATTTTGTTACCAAATGTTGTTTTCGTTTCGCCTATTTGTCTCTATCTATTGTATGGAGAAAATATGAGACGGCAAAAATACATTACGTAGTTAGAGTTGTTGTCTCATCTTTTCTCCATACAATAGACAGAGACAAATAGGCGAAACGAAAACAACATTCGGTAACGAAATGTTGTAATAGGCCTGACGACTAATTTTCAAAATCTCTTCTATCATATTCAGAAGTATCTATTATGTCTAAAATATATCATATTTCTGTAGAAAATGAAGGTTTTTGTGCAATAAAAGTACATTTAAATTTAAATTTTCAAATTCACGCCAAAACGCTCTCTGGTGTCATGGCGTCTGTTATTACGTCACGGTTATAGTATATCAACAGTAAACATTGGTGCTTTTGTACTTAATCGGAATGACGTTTACGAAAACGTGACGTAACTCGCTCTGACCGGTGTTTGAGCCATCATGGCGGATTGTTGTATTTTGTAGATTTATATTATCAAATAAATTGTCAATCTCGACATTAATAAGAGTATAAATACATTTTTTAAAATCTTTGAATCCTTTTTCATTAGATCAGATAAATATTTTGGCGATACTTGATTACTGTCTTCATGCCTATTGCAGTGGGAATTGGGGTACTGACGTTCGCCGCTTTTCATAAAATCCCGTCTACAAATAACTGCGATTACGACACGGCACCTACGCGGCAGGAAACCGGCTGCTCAGCGGATTCCCATAACATCACGAGGCAAACCCATTCAAGAAAATACGAGAGGAGATGACAATCTTTGTCTCTGGAATTTCTGTGACGCTTTTATGGCACTTTATACTTTTATCATTCATCATTTTAAGAAAGTTGTGTTCTTCTTCTTATCGTGTCACTGATTCTTTCGAACCAAGTGTGGTGAAAGGATTTGAAGTGCGCCTCAGCGAGGCTCCTTTCGTGCACTTGACACATATTTTCGAACTTTTTAGGTTCTACGACATGCCGGTTTCCTCACGATGTTTTCCTTCACCGTTTGAGAGCGCTGGCATAGTGTACATAATTTTTTGTGCAGAAAAACTCATTGGTACACGACTGGATTTGAACCCACGTCCTTAGGATCCGAAGGCAGGGTCTCTACCACTAAGCCACCAGCGCTCAAAGCGCAGAAAGTTGTGTTAACTTTTATAGTCATTTAAAAAAGTAGTGCTTTAAGAATGAATAAAGTAGAATAGTAAAGCGACAACTTGAAAACCTACTTTTTTCTTCTGTTAAAAATGGTAGGTACTTCTCTGTGGTTTCTGCCTACGCGCCTGTGGGAAAAAGGTTTGTTTGCGTACACAATATACATGTAGGTACATTTTTGATGCAGAATGAGGTCTTATACATTGGTACAGACTGCCTCTCAGCTCAGTTGGTAGTAGCTCTCTGCCTTCTGCGTCGTAGGTCGTGGGTTCGGTGAACGCAGAAGAATATTTGTTGGGTGAACGCAGATGTTTGTTCTCTGTCTGGGTGTTATAATGTATTAAGTATGTAATCTCGCTATCTGGTTTCCATAGTGCAAGCTCTTTCAACAATTTGGGGCCAGATAGTGTTGTGTGAGTTGTCTGCAATATTTATTTATGATATTTCTAAGAAGTCACATTATGTAGAGTACATAAAAGCAAGCGGTGTGTGGGAAGGTCCATCAATCAAAGCCTGTTTTTTTTCTCTGTCTCTCTACTCTTAATTTTGCCGATCATGCAAACAGTTGTCCTGCTACGGGAATCGAACCGCGTGCCAGCTGCTTCAAGAGGTCGTGAATAGCAGGCCTTACTATACAGGGTTATTCATAATTAGCTTTAAAAAAATCACTTCATAAATATTTTTTATTTTATTTGTTGAACCTAACGGTGGAGCCAAACGAGCGTAATTTTTTGAGTTGTGAGTCGCGTATTTTCGGTCGCAGAAATTCTGCTGCATTCGGTTTCATACAAAAGTCCTGTTTTATTCACACGGTGACGCAAAATGAGTTGTGGTTTTGTATGAAACCGAATGCAGCAGAATTTCTGTGACCGAAAATACGCGACTCACGACTCACAAAATTACGCTTGTTTGGCCTCAGCATAATTCCTGAGTATTTGCAGCTAATAATGAATAACCCTGTATATTTCAATTATTTAAACAGTGGGTAATTTCCTCTTAAAAGTTCTTAATACCCTCGTTAATTTGTTCTGAGCAAGACAATTTGTCCGTGGAGTAAAACTAATGACGAGCGTCTTAGGTACGAACGGGGTATGAACAGTACCCTGCTCTACATCTCAAGCATTTAGTGATTTCTTGCTTTTGCCTTTGCTGGCAAGGCGTGGTGACAGGTGGATGCAAAAGATTGACAGACCACTCCGTCAATCTTTCCGAGGACTGGGAAGCGAAAAAACTGGGATTCGGAAAACAGGAAAAAATTACTGAAAATAATCTCCCAATCACAAACATAAACTTGCATTAAACGCATTGCAAATTCGATTTCCCCATTCATGTTTGAGATCGGAACATATATTTCCAGTCCATTTTTTCATGTTTTCCGCCATCAGTTATGTTCCTATCAAGCATCTATCAAGTCACAAAAGTCAAATAGAGTTTTATGCAACGTGATTGAAGGACGAACGAGTAAATTATAAGCCCACGTACGTCTCAATATCTTTGATATTTGCATCGAGATATAAGTACTACGTACTTATATTTCGATGGAGTTAACTATCCCAATTTATCTGGCCGCAAAGCACGACCATTCTATTTGCCGGCCACTGCTAGCCAGTACAGCAATTTCGGTTTTTCTCGAAGGTTGTCAAAATAAACCTCACAACGAGCATGTTTGAGATAAAAAATTGATAACGTATTTTGGTCACGTGTACCAAAATACGTTATTAATTTTTT
This sequence comes from Thera britannica, assembly GCA_939531255.2. Lineage (NCBI taxonomy): Eukaryota > Metazoa > Arthropoda > Insecta > Lepidoptera > Geometridae > Thera > Thera britannica. The sequence continues at coordinate 2,986,830 of OW618037.2, forward strand.
TATATTTTTTTTATAGTAACGTATTTGGTACATACCAAGTAGCAAAAATTGTCTGTGCTGTTGGTTATGGCTGAAGTTAACTTCTTCCTCTCACACTAACCTGTTGAAATTTCTGCAAATAGATGTCAGTTGGCGTGTAATTGCAATTTTGAGCTGTGGTAACAGTCTGTGGTTCTCCGAACGCTGCCTACCTACGTAATCAGCGACGCACAGAGGGGCCGACGCTTACGGCGAACTGGATAATTATAATTAGACCCTTCATTACTCCGATACTCGGAAACTTGATAAGTTATAAGGATGTAAAAACGAATTCAGCCGAGCAATAAAAGAGTTTAGATATCTGGGTACATTGCGCGGTTAGAAAGGCAGTGACAACTTGACTGTAGAAAGGTTACTGTGGTGCCCCGTAGTGTAACTCAAAATGAAAGAACGAAACTTCTTTTTCATGCGGTTTAATAGTTTCGTATGGCGCTTACATTCTCAAGGGGTAGAATGGTATTATAGTCCCCCTGTGCTGCATGAATTAATAATAGACAAGCCATGATCATATAGAAAAAAATGCCTTTGTTTTTGTAAATGTTTTATCAGGGGCATATTAATTACTCCTCACTCCTATTTACATACCTACAGCAGAGCCAAACATTACCCAGTTGGGTTACGATGAGGCAACCACTTTAACTATACATAACGTATTTTTGCTGTCTCATCTTTTCTCCATACAATAGAGAGAGACAAAATGTTTCGTAGACAAAATGTGGTAGCAATACGTTTCGCCTATCCGACTTCGGGAACAGATTTCTCACTAATGCCCGAGATGCACGAGGCTAGCTTTTCAAGCCAGGATAGCAAGATAGTGAATATACCTACATAGTTCTGTTTACAAGAAGTTAGATTTGCTAGCTTGCTATCATAGTTTACTATCCTCTTCTTCCTATCCTGCTATCCTGGCTTGAAAAACTAGCCTCATGTATCCCGGGCATAATCGATAAATTACCATAATCCGCCGCCAAAAGCAGTCAACCACCCACCGTCATCGTGAACCATTCCTTTGTCTTTATAATTATACCTAGACCCAGCTGTATTCTAGTAACACACTGTCGCCAGTTTTCATAGCAATTAGCAGCTTCCAAGAGGCAATTGTCAGATCGCAGTAAGCATACCCCGCGGTGTACCCAGAAACATCAAGCAATTAATATGTTTCCATCTAGTCTTGCTAGAGAGTTTTCTTAGTATTGTTCTATTGCGTTTTGTAATTACTGAACAGTTTTTCTCTTTGTGTTCAAGCTTGATGATGTTTCTGTAGAATTTGATGCAACATAATTGAAACCTTGGTTTATCTCACATAAAACCGGCATAGTAGTCACCAAGCCATGCCTATATAAATAAATTAACAAGAAATCTATATTTAATTTTATTTACAATAGAATGTTACATAATTAACAAAAACAAAAATTATGAACCACTATTTGTATAAAACTAAAACTGTATTTTAAAAGAATAATGGACCTGAAATTCTATTACTGAACTCCGTTTGATCACAGACCGCAGGCAATGTGCCCAAAAGGCTGACAGCGTTACTTCTTTGAATAGCTAATTCTTTGTTCTAGGTAAGCGCCAGCCCTTTAATCAACAAGTACCTAAAGTATATGTATACTATACACTAAGTACACGTAGTAGTTTATAATACAGAAAGTCCTAAAACAGCCTAAAACTCACGTCAATTATAAATATACACAATTAAAAAAACGGTGATTTTGTCACCCACAACTTGCCCTTATTATCAAGGCAATCAAAATCGAAACGTCATAAAGCAAGGTAAGTCTATTAGGTGCAAGTTCCACGCCACCAAGCAATCAAAATTGCATGTCGTATTTCTCAAAAAACTGATCATTGTAGTTTTAGCCTAGACTTTTTGATTATGTTGATGATGATGTTTGATGAAGTGCTCGCTTCGCTCGTTCGACTAACAACAGCTGCCTTAGTCCTGCAGGCCTGCTACAAGCTCTGTCTGGCTCTGTCTCCGGCTCTGGTTTTGAAGTCTGTGTGAGTGCGCACCAGTGTATACTGTGTGCGTGACGTTTCAACGTAGGATTTATTTAGTCAACACTCACACAGACTCAAAACCAGAGCCAGAGACAGAGCCAGACAGAGGTTTTGGTAGGCCTACTGTACCTAGGTAAGTATCAGTACCCGAAGTCGGAGTTTTACTACCACATTTCGTTACCAAATGTTGTTTTCGTTTCGCCTATTTGTCTCTCTCTATTGTAAGGAGAAAATATGAGACGGCAAAAATACGTTACGTAGTTAGAGTTGTTGTCTCATCTTTTCTACATACAATAGACGGAGACAAATAGGCGAAACGAAAACAACATTTGGTAACGAAATGTTGTAAATGCACTGCGACTTCTGGTACTGTTTCGCAATAATAACAAACAATTTGCGTTGCAGGTAATGAGCCGGTTGGGTAATTGCAATGACAGACGTAGTGCCTTTTACAATGTTATTGGAAACAATTACCTACTGCCTATGTACCGTGACGAAGACTTCTTGGTAGATATGACGACAACACCAACGCACCTGCACCGAGCCTTGAATAAGTCGAATTAGGTAACGTCAGCTTCGCTAAAGCTTATGGGTTACTCCCACAGAACAAAATTAGAACGGCCATGTGCCGGAAAAGTTCGCCAAAATACATGAGCAATAAGCTCCTTTAAAAATTCAAGTTTTTTCAGGAGTCGTAAAGTGAAAAATGCCTTGCAGCAGCGCTATAATTACTTTCAAAACATAGAAACAAACAATAAAACATAGAAATACTTTCCTAACGTCTTCCCTCCTTCCTTTTTCTTAGAATCCTCATATTCGTGATATTTTAAATATAATAGTGGAAATGTAAAACTGGCGACCAATGCCACGCTTATTTCCCACTCACTGCCTTGGATTTTAAAAAAGAAAAGAGTGGCTACTCCACTACAAGTCCAAATACTCAAGTCAGCCCGCCCCACCAGAGTAAAGTAATGATGTCAATATGATAACGATATTTGACAGCGTTTCCTGATCACCACCGCAGAACTATAGGCCTACCACAAGCTGTTTGGCTCTGTCTCTGGCTCTGGTTTTGAGTCTGTGTGAGTTACGAATAAATAAATCCTACGTCGAAACGTCACACACGTCATATCAGTATTATACACTGTACACTGGTGAGCACTGACACAGACTCAAAACTAGAACTAGACAGAGCTTTTGGTAGGCCTACTGGTTGCTGGTGGAATGCTGGTTCGAATGGACTGTGAATCAAACGCAAAAAATAATTATGTACCTACTAGTTGTTATACCTAAATACTTCACAAACTGCTACACGCACATTTTGGCGGAGATTTAGGCCACATAGATATTATACCCGAAGGTATATTTTATCAAACGCACAATCTATCCAATTATTGGAAATCCCTAGTTCGTAAGTAATTTTCAGTTTCTAGAAGGACGCCTTCCGAGAACTTATCTCGCGCAGTCTCGCAACTTGATACCAATATCCAAGTTACAAATTGGTTATATTCATGAAATTGATGCGTGAGAGATTACTTTTTAGCCTCGCATCTCAGTTACTGCCTCTGCTTTCTGGGTTGTGGGTTTGGTTACTGCCTCATACCTCAAACTTTCATTAGAAATTACCACCATCATCAAAATTAAATAAAATAAAATAATATTCAAAGGCTTCCAAAGATTTATTTAAAACAAACATACAAGTAGTGTAAGTATGTATTTACAAAAAAAAAAGTAAGTATTATATCAGCTATCTGGTTCCTATAGTACAAGCTCTGATTAATTTAGGGCTAGATTGTGTGGATTTAAAAAAAGTTACTAGTAATTTCGATATCTCAAGGCTTTAGAACATTAAAATAAAAAGTCATAATTTTATTTACACAAAGAACCTTGCAATGAATTAAACTAATATTTACAAAATATAAAACAGTTGAGATATCTGCAGACCGTTACAACGATCTAGAGATAGCTCAACTTATCCAAATCAGAACCAGACGGAAGCATCCCAAAGACAAAAGAAATTGTCAGTGAAAACCAAGAGAGCGAAGTCGCGGGTAACAGCTAGTTAGATAATATACACGTAATACCATGGATACAAAGTTTTATCTTATCGCTTCTCAGAAGAGTAGATTCAACTCAATCCCGCTCCTTCAATGTTATTGGTGTAATGATAATTAAGTTTTCTGAGAATCCAAATCTCATTCGCTATAATAAAACTTTATTCATATTCTTTTGTTTTTAAACGGTCGATAAAATACGTGTGATTACAGTTATATAACCGTTATAAATAACAGTAGGTACATAACTTTAGTTTACATAACTTTAGGTTACATCCATAATATCTTCGGCAAGTTTATCATGCGCATTTGATGTGCGGGCAGGTTTTTCCGCAAGTAGGTCGGGTGGGCCCTTTTTGCGTGACCCTTGACATGTGTTGCTCGAACTTTTTTAGGTTCTACAACACGCCGGTTTCACGATGTTTTGAGAGTACTGGCATAGTGCACATAAATTTTTCGACAGAAAAACTCATTGGTACACGAGTGGATGAACCCACGACCTTCGGATTGGAAGGCGGGGCCACTACTACTAGACCACCAGTGCTCTCTACCTACATATCTTAAGTTTACACAAATTTAAATAGCTAGCGTTCTATCCTGCCTTGGCACGGGTGGGAAAAATCAAAGTAAAGGGTTCGTTTGGGGGTTCTACCACCATGCCTATTTCTGTCGTGTAGCAGCTTTGCTGTGTTTCGGTTTGGAGGGGGTGCCGTTAAAACTACTGACACTCTTTTCACGTCCTTTATTCAAAATTACATCGGTGGCAGGTGGTAGTAAAAAATATAGCCTTTGTTACTTATAGGAAATGTAACTTTCTAATGGTGTTTGTTTTTAAATGGTGGGTGTCCCATTTGATCTACACACTTGTAAACAGATTTATTTTATAATCCAGATGAGAATTCCTGAAACTTTCTATGAGTGAGTTGACTCGCATTTGACCGTTTGTTTTTCACATAGTACCAAACCTGTTAGTACCAAACTGTTTTCACATAGTACATAGTAATTTTACGTAGAAAATTAATTCTAAAACTTAGTCCAAATATAGTTCATTGTCGTGCTTCCTCCCCATTTCGATGGAAACGTCAAACGTTTTGCAGTGAAGCAAGTAGGTAATACTACTTTCTAGGAATGCCATTACGGCTGTAATGCTAGGTACATTATCGTGGTATAGTGAGCATTTCTGTGGAATCGGTGGCATAGTACAGGATGCAGTAGCGCAAGTCCGCATCATCAACGCGAAGATCTAACCAACACGTTCAACCTGTGATGTCATAATTTTCCTGTCATCCTCTCAAAGTAAAGCCTTGGGGACATTTAAGCGTTCTGCGGTGGTAATTCTGAGAAATAAATTATGACAGCGTTATTTGACAGGACGCTTCAATGTACGCAAGACTTTACTTTGACAGGACCCGTTTAAAAGACTTTAAGTGGAATGGAATCACAAGGATCGCTTTAGAATGTCTTAAAGCTCGGTAAATCTAGGCCCACCTGATACGCTTAATAATGGTAGCCTAGCAAGAAAAGCAGGAAAACGGCTAAAACATAAGGTAAATTCAATAAAACAGGGAGTGGCTCGCATGCCCCGCAGTACAGTCGCGCGCGCACGGACCCGCTTATTTCTACGATCTCGGCAGCGTTTTATTGAAAACGCCTGCCGAGCTCGGCCGTACATGTTTAGTGTATCGCGGTGATCGCCAGCCCCCCGAACTCCGGACAGCAGGGACAGTAACCCTCGCCGTGAACCGTCGGACCCGGTCTTCCACCAGCGGAAAGCCCCGGGCGAGACATCACGGTCGACTGGCGAAACGTCCCGCTGTCCCTTGGTCGCGCGTGAGGCATCACAAGTATCTCGTCTTGTGTTTGTGTTTGTGTTTGGTGAATGTCTGTGCAACAATAGTGAACGCTTATAGTGTCCTATGTGTTTTTTGTGACTTTTCGTGTTAAATGTCGGACAAAAACACTCCTTCCGAGAGGCCCGTCCATGAAGGTCGGGTCTCCCGAAAGGACTCGAGTGCCTCCGAGTCCTCGGACTCCTCCCTGCCGTCGAGCCGTGCGTCGAGCTCCGGCAGGGAAAAGACCGTGCCAGCCTTGGCAGAGAAGCTGATCGAGAGCTTCATTAGGAAGAAGCAGCTTAAAAAGAAAGCCTGCACCCCCGCCGCCCCGCAGCCCGGCTCTTCGGGTTCAATGAACCCCCCACCCCCCCGCACCCCGCTGCCGCCCCCCAAGCCCCTGTCGCCGAAGTCTGAGATCGACAGGAGCTACATAATTCTGCAACGCCTCATCGAGTCCCGGTGCCTGCCGCCCAAGTACTTGGGGGTACTGCGGACAGCGCTGGAGGAGGATGAGCGCCAGCTATCGCAGCCTACAACCCCGACGCCAGAAGAGATGGCCATAGTCGACGAGCACCGGACTATGGCCATCTACGTCGCCCCGCCGTCGTCGAGCGCGCGCAGAAAGCGCGACGCCGACGAAACAACGACGGACGAGGAGGCCAACAAGCGCATGCGCGCTAGGCCCCCGCCCGCCCTGACCGCCGCCGCGAGGACGCCGCCCGCCCTGCCGTCCCCACCCGCCCAGCCACTGTCGGCCGCCGCCGCGATGCCCCCGCCCGCCCAGGGACCAAAGGAGCAGCGCATTAAAAAGGTACCGAGCTACGCGTCGGCCGCGAAAGCCGCCCAGCCGCCATCGACGTCGTCGACGTCGTCGGCGCGCCCGCCGCAACCGCGCCCGCCGCAACCAACGCCCTCGAGCTCCTCGACGCGCCCGCCGCAACCGACGCCCTCAACGTCGTCGGCGCGCCCGACGCCACCGACGCCTTCACCATCGGCGCCCCCGCCGCCAACCCCGCCAGCAGGTGCACCCGCTGCCTCCGCGAGTGCCCCGAAAACCAAATACCCGCCGCTTGTCGTCGAGGTGATGCCGAACTGGGCGGCGCACTTTAAAGTGCTCAAGGACCGCCTAGGCCACGCCCCCAACGCCCGCCCGTTCGGAAAGGGCGTCAGATTTTCCCCAGAAACGGGAGACGAGTACCGCACTATACAAGACTACCTCTCGGTACTGGAGAGGACCGAGAAGGTAGTCTGGTTCTCCTACTCGCTCCCAGAGGAGAGGAGTATCAAGGTGGCCATCCGAGGGCTGCCCGCAGACACCCCGCTGGAGGACATCGAGGCCGAGCTGAGGGAGCTGGGCTACGAGCCCGAAGCCCTGAGGGCCATCCGCCCCTCAAAAGGAAGACCAGGGTGCATCTTCTTCGCTATCCTGAAGCGCACCCCCACCACTCCGGACATCTACAAGGTGACAGAGCTGCTCTGCATGCCCGGTGTGGTAGTCGAGAGCTGGAAGGGCAAGGCTGGCCCCGCCCAGTGCCACCGCTGCCAAGCCTTCCGCCACAGCAGCCATAACTGCCACCGCCCCCTGGCCTGCGTGCGATGCGGCGGCCCCCACTTCGCGGGCGAGTGCCCGAGGCCCCGTGACATGGCCCCCACGTGCGTCAACTGTGACGGCGCACACACTGCCAATAACAAGAACTGCCCGGCATTCAAGCGGGAGGCACGCAACAAACGCGCGGGCACCGTCGCCACCACCACCACCACCTCCACCGTACGGCGAGGAGGAAGACCAAGGTCGGACTCAAGGCCCACCGCCCAGCCCGCCCCAGCACAACCACAAGCCCCCCCGCTACTGGAACCGGCAGGCCAGTCCCTAATGGCCCCGGCAAACGCCCCGACAGAGCGGACCGTCAGACTGAGGCCCAAGAGGAAGAGGAAGACCAGGCAGCCAAGACCGGTAGGGGCCGAAACCGGGACTGACACTGACGCCCCACCCCCGCCGCAGCCCCCTCGGAACGCCCCGCCAGCAGCGGCCCCCTCGCGGACCCCTGCACCTCTCGCCGGACAATCAGTGGCAGCGACTGCCCCACCGACGCACAAGCCCAAGCGGAGGGCCCCGCCCCCGCCCCAGAAAACCCAAGCACCCCACCAGATCCAGCACGGATACGACAGCGCCCGGCTCGAGCTCCTGGACACGGCGCTGGAGATCCTGCAGGAGGTCCTGCAGACCCTCCGGACGGGAGGGGACCCGATTCCGATCGTGCTCAGCGGGATCGGGAAACTCTTCCACGTGGGGAAGTAAGGGTCCTCTTCTGGAACGCGCGGGGGTTACTGTCCAAAGGCAAGGGCAAACGCCTGCTCCTCAAATCGCTCCTGAAGGAGCAAAACATTGACATCGCGCTCCTCAGTGAAACCCACCTCAAGCCCGGAGAGAAAGCCAGATTCCCGGGCTACCATGACTACAGGCTCGACGAGTGCAGCGCCGACGGAAGGGCCATCCGCGGACTAATGGTACTGGTGAGGCGCACAATCGTCCACCAACCCTTGCCAGTACTACAGCTGGACCAGATGAGCGCCCTCGGAGTAGAGGTCTGCATAGGCAACCGCCCCCTCCAGATCTCCTCCATCTACCGACCGCCAGCGAACAAGGTGTCAGCGGACGACCTCCGTGCTCTCCTCCCACCAGATTCAGGCGCAAGCCCGGCCATCGTCGCGGCAGGCGATTGGAACGCGAAGCACCGGACCTGGAACTCATACACCACCAACCAGCACGGCAAAGACCTCCACCGCCACACGCAAAGCCACGGGTATGACGTTGCAGGCCCGGAGACACCCACGCACTACCCTGACGCGGCGGCATTCATACCGGACGTCATTGACCTGGCGGTCCACAGAGGCCTGCCCTTCCCTCCCACCGTCGAAGTCCTGACAGAGGACATGCAGTCGGACCACCTCCCAGTGCTCATGGTGATTGAGTCACTGCCAGCAGCACTGAAGCCCCCGCCCTCAAGACCTGGCATCGACTGGACCAAGTTCATGGAGATGGTCCAGAACTCAGTCCAGTCCGCACCGATAAGCTGCGCCACGGACGTGGACAACGCCACAGAGAGCATCACGGCCACCATACAAGCTGCGCTCGTAGAAGCCGCCCTACCTCCTCGCCCACACAGGCTACCGAAGACTCCTGCCCGCCTTGCCAGACTCCTTGGAGAGAAACGCCGTCTCAGGAAGACCTGGCAACGGACCAGAGATCCAGCAGTGAAGTCCCAATTGAACGCCAAATGCGAGGAGGTCCGCTCCGAGCTAGAGCAGAATACCGTGCAAGCATGGGAGACGCGCATGGCAGACGCCTCCGACGACTGGAACTCCCTGCATACGATGCTGAGCCTGTCCTGAGTGGTGAACTTTATCGTGTATCGGCCAAGCAAATATCAACCATTATTGGAGGTATGGTAAGAGGCAAATCACCGGGTCACGATGGCCTCAGCATCGAGCACCTAAAGTTTGCTGGAATTCACTTGCCACGTGTACTCGCAATGTTTTTCAACCTATGTTTTATTCACTCACACCTGCCACAAGATCTAATGAAAACTATTGTTGTTCCAATTGTAAAAAACAAAACGGGTGACCTCTCAGACAAATGTAATTACCGGCCAATATCGCTTGCTACAGTGGTGGCTAAGGTGTTGGACAGTGTGCTTGACTCTGAACTAGACAAACATCTGAACATCCATGATGCACAATTTGGTTTTAGGCAGCAACTTTCCACGGAGACTGCAATTCTGAGTTTAAAGCACACTGTGCAGTACTATACTCAGAGGCGAACACCTGTGTACGCATGCTTCCTTGACCTTTCGAAGGCGTTTGACCTTGTGTCATATGATAAGTTGTGGAGAAAGGTAGCAGGTACAGGCGTGCATACACAGGTGTTGCGTCTCTTCCAGTACTGGTATGCTAACCAGTTTAACAATGTGAGGTGGGCCGGTAGTCTTTCTGATGAGTACAGGTTGGAGTGTGGGGTGAGGCAGGGGGGTTTGAGCTCTCCAAAGCTTTTCAACCTGTACATCAATGAACTGATCGAGGGGCTCAGCAGTGAGTGTGTCGGCTGCTCAGTTGATGGTGTTCGCATAAACAACATCAGCTACGCAGACGACATGGTGCTGCTCTGCCCATCGGTCAATGCTCTCAGAAAGCTGCTGGGCATCTGTGAGAAGTACGCCACTGAATACGGGCTGGTATATAATAGCAAAAAAAGTGAGTTTATGGTGTTCAAGGCTGCCGGTAAAGTACCCGAGTCTGTGCCCGAAATCAAGTTGAAAGGTAACGACCTCAAACGCGTTAACAGTTTTAAATATCTTGGGCAGTACATTACAGACGACCTTGATGACCAAGCTGATATTGAGAGGGAACGTAGGGCATTGGCGATCAGAAGTAATATGTTGGCACGCAGGTTTGCTCGATGCAGTAGGCAAGTTAAAATATCACTCTTTAAAGCCTACTGCCAATCATTTTACGCGAGCAGCCTGTGGTTCAATTTTACTAAAAAGTCGCTTAATGCCCTACGCGTCCAATACAACAACGGGTTCAGGATGCTGATGGGGCTGCCTCGCTTCTGCAGTGCATCCACAATGTTTGCGGAGGCACGAGTTGATGGTTTCCATGCCATCCTTCGCAAAAGAACAGCCTCACTGCTCGGCAGACTGCGGAGCAGCGCCAACAGCATCCTGCAGGTCATACCTGATAGATATGACCTGCCCGTAATGAAGTCCTTCATTCGGCTCCTGATCCAATAGTCTCAAGAGAGACTGGGGGGTCAGGTACCGAATGAAAGACTTAATCTATATACATACCTACCTACCTCTACCTACTAAAGCTGTGTTTTTTGTGTTGCGTTTGTATACTAACATAGCTTAAGATAGACTGTAAGTTTTGCTAACACAAATGGACCACATAGTTGTCTGATAAATAAATAAATAATAATAATAATAAGATCTGCAGGGAGCTGAGGAACCAGCCCACTCCCATCAGACCGCTCACCCACAGGGATGGCCACCCCCGCTACCGAGCTGCCGACAGAGCGGAGATCTTCGCGGAGAGCCTCGAAAGGCAATTCCAGCCCAACCCTGACAAAGACCCGGCACACACTCAAGATGTGGAGACCTTTGTCAGGACCTACCTCGAGAGGCCAGACTCCGCCGAAGACGACGAGCCCCTCTTCTTCTCCCCGGGCCAAGTCCAACGAGCAATCCAGAGCGTCAAGCCGAGGAAGGCTCCCGGAGTGGACGGGATCACGAACGCCGTACTGAGGCACCTCCCGCCGAAAGCCGTCGCCGCCATCACCCGTCTCTTCAATGGCATCGCCAGGAGCGGACACTTCCCGACCGCCTGGAAGACCGGCAGGGTGATAATGATTCCCAAGCAAGGGAAAAACATCCTGCTTCCAGAGAGTTACCGCCCAATCACCCTGCTATCCTGCGTCTCGAAGTTGTTCGAACGTCTCCTCCTGCACCACCTGACGCCCCACATCACGCCCCGTCCAGCGCAATATGGGTTCCGGTCGGAGCACAGCACCACTCTCCAGCTCACCAGGGTACTGCACCACCTCACGGTCGCCCACAACAAGAAGGAGCACGCGGTCGCAGTATTCTTGGACATGGAGAAGGCCTTCGACCGGGTCTGGCACGACGGGCTGATCTTCAAGCTTGCCACATCACCAACACCGAGACGGGTGGTGAAGATCATCGCCTCTTTCCTCCAGGGCAGGAACTTCAAAGTCGCTGTCGAGAGCGCCGAATCCACCACACGTCCTATACTGGCTGGAGTACCGCAAGGCAGCTGCCTATCGCCGGCGTGTTACTCCAAATACACGGACGACATTCCCGCTCCCGAACAAGCACTCCTGGCCCTGTACGCTGATGACGCGGCGTACATTACCACCTCCTACCGGCTCCACCACGCTGCGCTGAAGATGCAGAGGGTCCTCAACGAGCTCCCCTCGTGGCTGTCCAAATGGCGACTGTCGGTCAATGTGGGAAAAACACAGGCAGTCCCCATCACGAGGAGGTACGGACTTCCGCCGAAGCTCGTCCTGCAGCAGCAGGACATCTCCTGGGCCAGCTCGGCCAAGTATCTCGGCGTCACCATCGACCGGAGGCTGACTATGGAGCAGCACGTCAAGAAGGTCAGAGGGAACACCATCGCCGCCAGAGCCCTTCTGAAACCAGTGCTCCAATCAAGACTCCCGCTGCGCATGAAGCTCGGCCTGTACAACACGTACATCCGCCCGCGCCTCACGTACGCAGCCCCCGCATGGTTCGCTCTGTTGGCAGAACGCCACAGAGAGAAGCTGCGCAGCCAACAGAACCAATGCCTCCGAACCATCACAGGCGCGGGGCGGTACGTACGTAACGCCACCATCCAGCGGGACCTCCGCGTCGACAGCCTTGACACCACCATCGGCCACCTTGCCAAGCAGATGTTCGCCCGAACAGGAGACGCCACGTTCCAGCACTTGCGTGAACTGGCCCCAGCCTACGAGCGAGCATCTGGCAGCAAGGCCTACCCCCGAGAACTGGTCGTGGACAGCGACCAGGAGTCGGAAGACAGCAGCAGCCTCGACGAGGACCAGGCGGACCGCCATCCGACCCTCCCTGCACAGGGTGGACTCGGCCGGCAACAGGCCCCGGACCAGTGAGGCACTACCACCGGCTCGGAAGAGCCGCCCCCATGACCTCTCGGTTGTCACCGAGAGCGAACCCGAGCACCGCAGTAAAAGGCACAAGCCTGAAACTGCGTCCCCTCACTCCGGCTTCGCCGGAGCGAGAGAGAAGACCTCAGTACTAAAACACGGTACCAAGCTATGAAATGTTACGCACGGGGACGTGTCTAGTGTCTCTGACTAGAGATATCAAGAGACGTGTGTCAGTGTCTAGGTGGGCTCATTATAAATAAATATTATAGACAATCCACACAACATTATCTAGCCCCAAACTAAGCAGAGCTTGTACGATGGGAACCAGCATTTTTTTTGTAAAAACCTACATATAGAATATAATATAACACCCAGACAGAGAACAAACATCTGTGTTCAACACACAAATATTCGTTCTCGGTGGGGATCGAACCCACGACCTACGGCTCAGAAGGCAGAGCTACTACCAACTGAGCTGAAAGACCAGTCTAATTCCTTGGCTCCAGGGCTCTTCCAGGATTGAGGTGTAGTTAAAGCACTGGGTTTATGGTATACTGTGCTGCGGTCAATACACTTACAATGTCAAATGGAACAGCCTTGACTCGTTCCAAGAGCGTTATCAGTTTAGGGTTCTATGCTGTTATCGTATCAATTTATATTTCGCACGAGTTTACTGGCTTCGTGGAATAGATTATGCATGTTTACAGGTTTTTTTGAATAATTTATTCGGTCGATCTATGAAGGGAATGAACTCTATGAATTATTTATAGATGGCTTAAGTTCTTTTGAGATAAGTTAATTAGAATATTAAACATCATAAATAATAAATAAATATTTGGACTTCCACACTAACACTGTCTAGCCCAAAACGAAGCAGAGCTTGTATTATGATGGTACGTACGATTATAATTTCCATAAAATATAATAGAAAGATATTGTTTTCGTAGCTCATTTGTACTTAATCTCTATTTTGATAAATAAATTATTATGCGCCGTAAATAAGTGGGAAGTATCATCGGAACGAGCAATAAGCTCAATCAATCGCGAATTTTCACATCTAAAATATGTAGGTAGGTAATAATGTGATTATGTTACATAAGTAGGTTATTTTGGTACTTTCCATTCGTAGTAATATGATAAGGTTATCAATGTATACTCGCAACTCGTATGAATATTTAAACAGCAAACGATACTGATGTTTATGTATGAGAACATAAAATGCAAATTAGCTTGCGAGCGAAAAAATACTGTTATCGGTTTTCGAGAATGGCAGACCACAGTTCACCACTGAGCTAATATTACATTTGATTCAAACTGGAATAGGTACAGGCCTGCGCACATCAAGGCGATGGCGATCAGTGAAACGCTGCCAAATAATTTCACTGATCGCCATCGCAGAACGCCTAGATATGCGCAAGGCTTAACTTAGAGCTATCATTGTTTTTTGTAAATATGGAATTCTCTAAAATTTTTGAAAATAAATAAAAAGTTTGAACGCATGGTGTCAAGTGCGCGAAAGGAGGCGCTCGTCCTCTTCGAGGCGCACATAAAATTGGTTTAAAAGAACTGTAATGACAAACAAGAAAATTAAAAATTGAATCATTATGAATATTTATTAGTTCCGCAAAAATTAACAGAAGAAACTGATGATCTTCAAACGGCCGTCAAGGATTAAGTCATCTTTCAAATACAATAAACTCACTAATCAAAATGGATACATCGTTAAACTTTTAAGGCCTGCGCTCACCTAGGTCGCTGGCGATGGCGACCAATGAAACGCTGTCAAATATCGCTGTCAATTTTGACAGCGTTTTACTGATCGCCATCGCCAGCAACCTAGGTGTGCGCAGGCCTTTAAACTTACACACGACATCGGGGTTTAAAAATAGTTTGTAGTTTGTAACTTTTGTAGGGAGTAAGTTGCGAGCAAAGCCGCGAGTAAAAGCTACTAAGTAATTATTTTTATACAAAAACATTGTATTTCTTAAAATTGTTGACGGTCTTTGCGTCTCAGAAAGCATATCCCCCTTTATTTCCAAGTAGTCGAGCAAAAACTGAGCTCCGACACAAAGTAACTTCTCTGAACTGAACTTCCTGGATAACGAAGTTCCGGTGTGTTCCATGGAACACGTGCAAGTACCGTACAATACCGGCCGATCTGCTAGAGATGTGGGCTCGAGTCCCGTGCAGGAAAAATTCGCGATTAGCTTTTTTACTTCAGGAGCCTAATTCTCGGGTCATCTCGGATCATTTTGCAATTTTATTAGAAGCCTCGACAGCTACGATATACGGAAAACGTAGAAAAAGTGCGGGGTTGTGCAATGCCAATGTGTATTTATGGGACATTGAAAATCTCTGTCGGCCCGAGAATTAGGCTTCTGGTTGCTGAACCCATCAAAAATAATTCTTTTCAGTAGGTTTTATTCGATTTTAATTTAAAATCAGCAATAATGTCATGAATCCACTTAATTATTAAAAAAAACGTTTTCTTTTAAATCCTGTTCAGAGCAAATTTTCCGGCGCTAGATAAAAAAAGTAATAATTAAATTATTGATTGCATTGCCTGGTGTGCATGGCAGTGTACATGGGCCTTAACAAAAAAGTGTATTTGTTTTAACGGGGTGTACATTAACTGGCCATACATTTACCGCAATTTGATTGTGGAAAAAAGTGGATTCGTTTTAGCCGTACATTAACCGGACCATTACAATCAACCCAAATCATGACGTTCTTTTTTCTCGCACCAGCCGCTAAGCCAAAGAGGTCGTCTATCGGAATCCGCGACCACCCTGCATTATTTATTAGGTAGATACTAGATACACCGTCATTTCCATAAACCGATCCCGAGTATAATTCCAAGCACTTCGGTTATTACACGCACTGGTGGCTCCCCCTTTTTCAAGAATTACAAAATACTTGGTAAACTAGCTGGGGAAAATAAACAAGTAGGCAGGCATTGTTGAAAACAACTGGTGGAACGCACGCGATTTTATTCCAGCTGTTTTCATCCTGTACCCCACATTTTTCTGACCAGAGTTTTTTTTTTAGTAAAAGTTTCGAGGGATAGAGGCGCCTTCACGTCACACGAGCTCTCTTTTAATCGGTGTATGCCGTGATCGTAGATAATAAAAATACTACGCAAAATACGGCTTAGTACGTATTTTATCAAAGCAAGATTACTCGGAAGTAATTGAGGAAAGTAAAGCAATACCTATTAATATAATTAATCTTTGTGGATGTCGTGTTAACTAAACAAAAATGGTGATATAACCAAAAAATAATAGGTATATTAGAGTAGTTTCTGCATACTTCATAAAAAACATAATACCTACCTACTTCTATGAGTTATTTAATTATTGAACACTAACATTAAAATTTGTATTCGGCGCTCTGAAAACCTACGTCATAAATCCCTTGCGCTTTTGTGACAAATATTGAGTGGAAGCCTTTTTTTCGACATTTATTGCATTTTGGTATATTTTTTGTGAAGTAAATAAAATATTTTCTATTCCTATAATACCCTGTACCATAGGTACAGTACCATACCTAAGTAATGAACTTTATTTACTTTGCTTAACTTCTGTAGAAGTAAGGTATACCTACTTACTTAATTGTTTATCATTACTCCGCGCAAGCAAAAACTTAATTATACTTACCTGTTTCTCGGAATTTCGGTAAAAACACTTCGTCGTAATCAATTAACTACGAATATAATGGTGCTGTGTGATAGGACGCAAGTATAAATCAAAATATCAATGCCAAATGCCACGGTAAAATCTTACTAAGTAGAGAGGAGCACCAGAAGCACAGGAGCCTAATTCTGGGCTCATCTCGGATCATTATGCAATTTTATTTTATTCCATCTTTTCGAAGAGAGAATGGCAGACTTTCCTTGAGTAATTCATCGACAGCCTCATCGTAGAAGCCCGACCAGGGGGCTAATTCTCGGGCCGATCTCGATCATTTTGAAATTTTATTTTATTGCTTATTTTCGAAAGGGGAATGGATAAGTTCCTTGAGTAATTCATAAACGACCTCTTCGTAAAAGCCTCGACAGCTACGATATACGGAAAACGTACAAAAATTGCGGGGTTGTGAAAAGAAGCAATAAAATAAAATTTCAAAATGATCGAGATCGGCCCGAGAATTAGCCCCCAGCTACGATATACATTCACATTCACACAACACTATCTAGCCCCAAACTAAGCACAACTTACTCTATGGGAACCAAATAGCTGTTATAATAAAAATATAAAAATAAATCCTTTCACCACAGTTGGTTTGAAAGAATCAGTGACACGATAAGAAGATGAAGAAGCTGATATAATATTTATTTATTTTTTGTAAATCTCGTATAAGGAAAATGTAGCTTTCTTGTGCTACAATTACGTAGCTTCGTAGAGGGAAGTTCGTTTAACTCTTTTGTACGGGCGTAGCACAAAGAAACACAATGGACGGATTATAATGGCTTAGATTCGCTTCTTGGTATTTCCTTTGCAAGTGTTCTTTGAACTAGTATGACCATGTCTTTCCTGTAGTGTAGCTAACTAATTCAGGAAGGTAAATAAACCGAGTTTTTGCGAAAGGCCATACCAACTAAGACTATTAGAGCGTTTCTTAAATAAGATCAAAGTTACCTCTGCCGAGTTTTCAATATATACTTCGATATTATGGATCCATACAACACTATCTTTCCCCAAATAAAGGAGAGGTTTTAGAGCTTAGCTAACTATACTTAGCGAAATACATATACTTAAGTAAAACATATTCTTTGTACGTAATACAATATAACACCCAGACAGAGAACAAATATCTGTGTTCATCACACAAATAATTGTGGGGATCAATCTCACGCCCTCAAGCGCAGAAGGCAGAGTTACTACACCTCTGCCTTCTGCAACTGAGCTATGAAGGCTGTTTTACCTAAATAATCTACAAAATTACGGTAGAGGTGGACTTAACTGTAGTCTGTCTTATTCTAAGCACATTCTACTTTGAGTTCGCTCTAGTAAAGAATTTCGACAGACGATTTTTCTCGGAACAATGTGTTCGTAAAAATCTTGACCTGATTGCAAAGTTCTAGTAAATAACACGCCGTGTAACTCAACAGGGCCAGTACAGTCGTCTACATTAATAACATTCAGTACTTACCTTTCAAATAAAGGATCTAGTGCGCAAAATGGTAAAATAAAGCCGTTGACGATGCCGACGTTTTTAAGAATATGTCGTAGAACTCACCCCTTATGCTGCATTCCTACGGTGCGTGGTTCTGCAGATCATCACGCACCGCGCACGAGCCCCTTCCCACTGGTGTGTGATATCGCGCACCAGCCCGCACCAGCACACACGACACACCATGGGAATGGTCTCGTGCGCCGAGGTGCGCGGTAGCACAGGAGCATTTTCTGTGTGCGTTGCCGTGCGTCGCGTCGTCGTGCGCGGTGCGGGCTGGGGGGCAATTCTAGACCAGTGACTTTTTTGTCACGGTAGATATATATCACAAGAACTGTCAAATTTAAATAGACATGACATTTTCAATAGATATCGTATTCCAGCAATATCACTTTAGACATTTATCGAGCGAAGGCCGTTAGATATGTGTCGAGTGGTGAGTAGTAGTCGACATTGACATCTCTAATATACTTTGGGTGACTTTTGGGCTTTTTTTTTCTTTCGGTCCTTGGAGCAGGCTAGAGTACCAAGACCATACCAACTAGTCTTACTTTTTGATAAAAAGTCAATGATGTTTACTTGTTTGTAGGGGATACAAGTTGGGAGCGAGAACGCGAATAATGCTTTCTCATAAACCTACAATAAGTGAGGAGTGATTGAATTTAGCTCGTACTTAGTAATTATTCAATGGCGCAGTTAGAAGAGCAGTCAATCAGACAGTCAACGTCTATACTTGTATCCAGGGTTCAAGCTTCGAGAGAAATATTCTTTTTGCATAGAATGGCCATCTAGTTGTTAACCTTTGAATTAAAAATTCAAGTCATCAGAGTCCTTCTCTTGAGTGTAATGATCCTGACAATGACATTAACTACAACACATTTCATAGACAACTGACCATAGATTAAAAACAACAAAGTTTACAGTTTTATGGTACGTAAATAACGTTCCGTGTGTTTCCGGAATTAATTATTGTAACTAACATTTTGTGCGAAAAGTCCATTGATTACTATCTAATGAAAATGAATCTATTATAAACAACAACAAGAACGCATTATAAACGCCGTTTAATAGGAAATGTGTTTATTTGAAGACAATAATAAAGTTAGTGCTATCGAACTATTCTATCGATAGAAACGGAACGTAGATAAACATGAACAACAACGGGATAGTCTGTGGAAGTTCTAAGAATGAACCTTCTTTCTGACATCTCTAAAGTAAAAGTCTAACGTAAAAGTCGAACGGTGGCTAGAATACGCATTTTAGCGCGGTTCGATATTATCTTCGACAAATTTGGTGATATGACACTGCTTTCGCGACATTTCAAATCTCTATTTCGAGCGTAAATCTCTAAAAGTCTAGAATTGGCCCCCTGGTGCGTGATATCACGCACCGTAGGAAGGCGGCATAAGCGATCATCAGACATTTGTTGACATCATGCATACTCTATTGGACCCGTTTGTTGACGCTTATAAAAAAAATAAGGTGCCATAACGTTTAGGATGCTTGGTAAATCTTCTTGCGATAGAAAAAAAGTGAATACTTACGCTACCACTTTTGAAGCCGATTGTATTATCTGAAATTCTTCTTCCGAGAACGGTCTGTTTGGTGAATGCTAAATAGAAACGTGGTTTGTAGTTCAGTCATACCTACTATTTCTATTCTGCGGTTCAGTACAAATATAGCGTAGGTTCTTGCTACTCTTAGACATAGGTACCTTGTATTATTTTCTGATGCATAATAATTCATTTAGCTTTTACACGTTTCGAAGTCTTCGTGATTCAATTGAATAAATGCTTTATAGAGGGGCGCGTTAAAGAAAAACGCCACTATTTTTTTCAAGTCAATAACGGCTGACATTTGACTAAAAACTATTTGATTTATTAGCCCGGTTAATTTACATATTCGAAGTTACATAAATTCCCACCAAGCTGAAAATCGGTAATATTGTTTAAAATATTTTTTTGTACATAATTTTATGATCTACACAACTTTTGTTTGGCCTTGAATATTTTTTTTCCTTACAAGGGAAAGATGGGGAACTTTCAAATTTTGTTTTTAATGATATTTCAAACAATCTTACCGATTTTCAGCTTGGTAGGAATTTATGTAACTTTACTCTTATATTTTTGTCTAATTTGACCGGGCTATATGTAATATCCTCGTTTGACAATGGCAAAATTGACCAAATGACTTGACAGATACCATTAATTAAGAAAAAGAAAATGTGATAGATTTCTTCAGGCTGCTGATGATGACTTGCACCTTCGAAATAATTTTCGAAATAAGTTATCGTGTGACGAGATTCTCCCTTCGTTTCTCACACTTTTTAACAAAGGCTAAACTATTTTTGAAAATAAGTTTACCGAGGGGTTAGCGAGGGGTCATCCCCTATACTCTAACTAAAGGTACCATACCTTGTAGGCAGGTAGAGTCTGTTCAGAAAGAGAGCCGTCGTGGCCAAATTAAGAACTAACGTTTCGATTTTTATATGGCAGCTCATCTCTTTCTTTCTGTCAGCATTTTGCATCATAAAAATTAAATAAAAGAATAGTACACTAGTTGTTATAAGTTGGATTAAAACGCACAGACGCGCTATTGTATTGCCCACTAAACAAAAAAGGTGATTAAGCACAGCAGCGCCCTCCAATCCCACGACGGTTCTCTTTCTGAACAGACTCTACTTAACTATTATTTTTTATAACATCAACTTTTTCTTCCTGCCCTTATCTCTTACGTTATGGGGCCGGCACTATATGTTCTCCTCTTCCATTCTCCTTATCTCTTACGTTATGGGGCCGGCACTACATGTTCTCCTCTTCCATTCTCCTCTATCAGCCGTCATCTCTGTATTCACTTCTTTCTTATTCATGTCATTCAAACTTTCAAACTGTTCATCCATCTTTTCATTGGCCTACCTCTACCCACATATCCATCTACATTCATACTCATCACTCTCCTAGTCACGTGACTTTCACTTAGATTAATTTTAATAACATACTAGCAGCGCAGCCCGGCGTTGCACGGGCAATTTAGAATATTAAAGAACATTCTAGAACGTTTAAGAGCATTTTTTTCTCGAACATTTTGACTAAATCTAGAATTCACAAAGATTGTTATACTGTCCCAAAAGTTAAGAGCCGACTGATATAGGTTGATGATGAGGTAAAAGAAAACGTCTCGACCTTGACGCTATTTAAGGACTGTTTACTAGCTTATAAACTTCCATAGATTTTTCCGGATACTGAGGGATGATACACGGCACGGCCTCCGCGTTCGGCAGCGTTCGACATCTGTCTCTCTCCTACTTGAGTGAGCGATGTGCCCGCGTGGACAGCTCTGCCGTGTGAATCCAATACACTGTAAGTTTAAAAAGTGCGGTTTGAGTAAACGCGCAAATAAACTTTATTTGGTTTTTAGTCCATTGTTCTCTCATTTCACTACTAAAGATTACCGTGTTTGGTGTCATATTCAAGGAATTACAATTGTCTACCTGGTCATATGACTTTTAAATAGATATTTAATAAAATAAGCGGTATATCATCAAAAAAGTGTTTTGTCATGATACAGTCCTGTGTCAATAGTGCTATTGTTATGGCAAAACACTATACGTGACAATGAAGTGTTTTGCCTTTTCAAATAAGAGTTATCTATTTAATACTTAATTAGGCGATATACTGTTTTTCATACTAATTATCAAACAGCCCCAAAATTATATAAATACTAGTGGCCCGCTCGTGACTTCGTTCGCGTAGTCCCGGTGGTCCCGGTAATATATTATGTTATATTTAAAGCCTATATGTTATTCTGATGTATAAGCTATAACACTGTAAAGTTTCAACAAAATCCGTTCAGTAGTTTTTGCGTGAAAGAGTAACAAACATCCATCCATCCATCCATCCATTTTCACAAACTTAGACATTTATAATATTAGTATTGATGGGTAGGAGAATAAAAAGACAGTTTGTATATTATTATATTGTAATAAAAAGTACCTTACAAATTATTATATTTATTGAAGTATTAGATCAATGTTTCATGCATCATCTTCTGGAGATTCCGTTACTTTTAGCTCACTGATTCCCCTTGGTTCAGTTTCTCTTGGAATCGCATCTAACATATAAACGTTTTAACCGACTTCCAATCAAAAAGGAGGAGGTTCTCAATTCGGTTGTATTTTTAATGTTTGTTCCCGCATAACTTCGTCATTTGTGAGCCGATTTGAAAAAATATTTTTTTATCTGAAAGGTACTGCTTCCAGATTGGTCCCATTTTAATTTTATTAAAATCTGTGTTGCCATTTTTTTTTAAATATTTTTTTTAATGTTTGTAACTGCATGTCTCCGTCATTTATGAACCGATTTAGAAAATTATTTTTTTATTTGGAAGGTTATTCTTACGTCCAGATTGTCCCAAACAAATTTGATTAAAATCGGTTTAGCCGTTTGACAATGAAGTCGGTTTCTCAAGTTTTTTAAACTTTTAATTATTCTGTCTGTCGTCTTCCTTCCGGCCCCCGCACCCCGCTCACCGCCATCCAGGCCGATCGGTTGCATAACCACTATTAACTGACCTCCCCGCCAGACTCACGCGCTGCCACTAGAATCGCGGTGCGCGGGTCTCCATAGATTGGATTACTGGATACTGTATCTTTTTTGCGGGTCAATTTGTTTTGGTAATACACGGTATATTTGGTTACCGTATTTTGGAATTTTAAACCTTAAAGATTTTGTGAATACAGTGTTTTCTAAATCGTATTTTATCAGTGTAGGTAATAGCTAGCGGAAAAAAACAAATTGGGTGATATAAAACAGACTTAAAGAAAACGATTGAGCCCTGTTAAGGCAATACACTGTAACTTAAGATACAGTGTATTGGATTTACACGGTAGAGCTGTATGACGTTGTCACGTTCAAGTATCGTCAGTAAACCGACTTTACAGACAACCGATTTTTTTTGGTCAAGCTGCAATGCCATATGGTGTTGCTAGTCACGAGTTGACTATCCCACTCATCGAGCCTGATGGATGGCGCCAAACATAACGACTGTTGGGCAATAGACCATAACTCTTCGAATCAACAATACTTACTAGAACTACAGGGTGGATAAATAAAGAAATATATTTATTTATCTTACTACTTACCATCATCAGAGACCTACGTCCAGCAGAACGGGTTGTAGATGATGATGATGACAGGTCACTAGGGCTCATTCATCTAGAATCTATATTTAAACCAAACTTAAAAGTATTGAAGGATAAAAATATCAAAAATGCAAATATTCCACGCAACACTATCTAGCCCTAAACTAAGCAGAGCTTATTGTATTATGGGAACCAGACCATCATCTTCTTGCCCTTTATTTCTAAGTGCGGTCGGCACAGCAGATTTTCTTCTTCCACTCACCTCTATCATTCGTCATCTCAGTGCTCACTTCTTTCTCGCTCATGTCATCTTTCCATCTTTTCTTTGGTATACCTCTTCTTCTATAACCACCATCCATATCAATAAAAAAAAGTACCTACGTATGTCCACAGAATACTGAATCCAGTAGAAAGGCGATTATGTGCCGTTTGCCGCCAGTTTTGTATTATATTTAAAATATGACTTACTAAGAGGATTCTAAGAAAAAAAGGAAAGAAGATGTTATGAAAGCATTTCTATATTTTATATTGTCGCTTATCTTGTTTGGAAAGTAATTCTTGCATACGCTGCTGCAAGGCATTTTTCAGTTTACAACTCCCGAAAAAAATGTTGAATCTGTATGGAAAGGAGCATAAATATTATGCTCATGTACTTTGGCGACACTTTTCGGGCCGTTCTACTTTGTTCTGTGCGTATTTCAATAAAAAATAGTGCCATACCTTTTTAAGTTTTCGAGAGAAGTCATGTCACACCCGGTATAACTATTAAGTAGGTAGGTAGTATAGAAACGATTTTGAAAGCCGAGCCACATGTGCAACATCTGCTGGGAGTAGGGAGTAGGTACCCTCGTCGGCAAAAGTGTAATTAGAGAATATAGGTCAGTCACGCGATCGCAAAGCTGACGTAACTAATTGTGTAAGACAGTACTTGGAGGAAATTTTATTTGTGGCGTGGTCAAGTTTGTAATGTGTTTTGCAGTTTGCACTGGCTTGAAGGATGAAGGTACAATACCGTTGGACTCGACAATTCTCTCACCATTGTAAATTATAACGCAGTTGTAATCAAGAAGTCCTGAACAAGAAAATTCAAACATATTCATAGAGAGCAAATAAATATTTGTGTGGTGTTCTCTGTGTGGGTGTTATATTCTAAGTATGTTGTATACCAAAAAAGATGCATTGTATAAGTATTATTTATCAGCTATCTGGTTCCCTTAGTATAAGCTCTGCTTAATTTTGGGCTAGTATTGTGTGGATTGTCCACAAGATTCATTTATAACCCAACAGAGGGGTTCAAAGTTGTTAATCAAATGATGCCTGCAGCTATTTCTAAATGTATATTCATGCTTTTGAACCCATGTTTGTTTCTATCAGTACAAGCGGATCTACATAATACATTCAAATGAAGTACACATAAGCGTTGTGCGCGCGTGTGTACCCGTCACGCAGACTTGTTCGCAGAAGCGTGGCGCATGTCACCCGCGTTTTTCGAGGAAGGCGCGATTATCTCTCTCTATCGATTATTACTCCGCGGGGAGAATTGACTATTGTTAGTAAGTTTTAGTACCTTTCACATGCACATTATTTTACCCTGTTACACCCGGGCACTACCAAATCCTTTACAAAAGCCGCATTCTAACTACAAAAAAAATATAATAACTCCGAACAAATAAAATATTTAGAAAAGGATAGAGCATTTTGAATGCAAATTAAGGGACTTATTAATTAAAAAAAAGATACTAAAATTTAAATGACTTCTTGAATGATACACTGCCTGCATTATAATTTAATTTAATTAGCAATACAACAATAACAGCTAGTTTTTTATTTATTTTTTCAAACTTAGGCTCGCTTCCACTCCAAATATTGGGCAACTTAAGGGTCTATAAATGTATTCACCATTTTTAACTTTAAGACCTCACCATTTGTAACCATGTAGTTGTACCAGTAGGCCTACCACAAGCTCTGTCTGGCTCTGTCTCTGGCTCAACAGTGTATTATACTGTGCGTGTGACGTTTTGACGTATATGATTTATTTAGTCAACACGCACACACACTCAAAAGCAGAGCGAGCGTGGCTTTGGCTGTATGTAGTTCACGTGCATGGCAAATTTTCGGCAAATTTTTATCATCCGCACTTGATGTGCGGGCTGGTTTTTCCGCAAGTAAGCCGCCGGGGGGCTCCTTTTTGCGTGACCCTTGACACGTGTTGCTCGAACTTTTTTAAGTTCTACGACACGCCGGTTTCCTCAAGATGTGTTCCTTCACCGTTTTGAGAGTACTGGCATAGTGCACATACATTTTTCGACAGAATAACTCATTAGTACCTACAAGACTGTATTTGAACCCACGCCCTTAGGATCGGAAGACGGGGCCGCTACCACTAGACCACCAGTGCTCTCGAACTCACCAGTCCACGTGCATGTGATCAGGCACATAAAAGTACAACAAAAGCGTACCATCTGATGTTCGTAGAAATCCGAGATGAGCAGATGGCAAGACTGTGTCATCTTTTGTAAGAATATTGAGATCTATGGATCATTGATCGATGGTAACAATGGTGGCTCTATGACCTTATTTTATAAATATTATATAAAAAGACATATCTACACTAATATTATAAAGAGGAAAGATTTGTACCTATTTTTGTATTTGTAATGAATAGGCTCAAAAAGTACTGGGCCGATTTAAAAAATTCTTTCACCAATAGAATGCTACATTCTTCCAATTTGACATAGGCTACATTTCATTTTGAAAAAAATTAGGTATCCTTGGTAAAATTTGAACAATGTAACCGAAGGTGTAGAAAATATCTTTCGTCGAATGCGCTGCCGAAACTATTAGCGATAGAACAAAATAATGTACAACAATATTGTATACCCCGTGCGAAGCCGGGACGGGCTGCTAGTAAGTTATATTTTCTTATACCTATGCATATAATTATGTACAAACATACATACATAAAATCACGCCTTATTCCAATGGGGGTAGAGAGAGATCACGGATTTCCACTTGCTACGATCCTGACACACCTCTTTCGCTTCATTCACTCTCATAACATTCTTCATACATGCTCGTCGGCTTAGGTTACTCATAACCTGGCCTTTCTCTAAAACGTCTGCGTCTGCGATTAAGTATATCTATTATAAATAAAAAATAAATATTCCTATTTTTTTAAATACATTCATACTTTTTCTAGCTCATTTGCAACGCCGCAGTAGTGCTTATATTGTACATTTTGTAAATACATAGGTGATGTACTTGCCTGATTCTAGTAATGAGTACACTTCGCCAAACAGTTGATATTTATTGCAATGATTTTGCTGATTATAATTTATAAATATTTTATTTAGATAATCTTACTCACTTAGGATAAATTTGGAAAAAAGATATGCACGTCTTTTTTCCTATTTATAAAAGCCTTATTGCAGTTATTTAGCTTAGCAGTCTGTTGCCATCTCTATTTGTTGATATGAAATTGACAGAGACAAGAGACTTTAGCAAGCTGTTAATAAGTGTCCGGCATTATGAAGGGATTTTGAGGGGGATGGAAGTTAGTGCCACCAAAGATCTTGTTTGCTGAATACCTACATAATCTATTTTAATTATCAGTGGGCGTTCAACAAGCCACCAGTAAGGAATATCAAACAATTAACCAACTGAGTAAATTCAAATCCCACTGATTTAGTAACTTCAAACAGACCTTTAGAGGGTTTGAGCCCTTCCGCCTTTCTGAGGGTTGGTTTCATCCCACGAAAGTAACCCTAATGCGTTCGTAAATCATCAAAAGCGTTCGTAAGGCGAAGACAACCCTCGATGTACTTCTGGGGGCTAATTCTCGGGCCGATCTCGATCATTTTGCAATTTTATTTTATTGCTTCTTTTCACAACCCCGCACTTTTTCTACGTTTTCCGTATATCGTAGCTGTTGACGCTTTTATGATGAGGTTGTTGATGAATTACTCAAGGAAATCTGGTATTCTCTCTTCGAAAAGAAGCAATAAAATAAAATTGCAAAATGATCGAGATCGGCCCGAGAATTAGCCTCTGGCTCGTACATTTTTACCCTTCAAAAGATTAATAATCGCAAAAATTATTTATGCTTCATCTTAGGCTGCATCCTCACTTTCCATCAGGTGTGATGGCAGCCAAATGCTGAGCTATCAATAAAATATCGCGAGATTGAGCACGGATAAGCAAAAAAAAAATATTTTGATCTTAAAACGTCCTTAAACGTTGGCCTAAATGTTTTTCGTACTTGGGTTAACTGTAAGTAAGAATACGTTTTAAGATCAAAATTACTAACTGGTGTGCAATCGGATTGCACACAAAATGGTTGCTCGCGATTTTTTATAAATAAGTTCAGTGATTTCATCTTTCAAAAAGTCAAAGCGCGCGAGATATTTCACGATTTTCAGTGTCTTACGCCTTTTAGTTTTTTTTTCAATTGTGTTCTTCCCACACAAAAGTAAAACAACAGTAGGTACGTAGGTAGCAACAGCAAAAAATATTTTATATATTGCTATAAATCAGAAAAATAATGAGTTTGTTAAGCGAGGCATAAAAACAAGCCTTGGATCTTGGATGTAGATACCTACGGTTGCCTATTGAAATATCGAAACACGAAATCTAACAAATGTTTACGAAATTATTCGATACATCGACAATACTATTTCTTTACGTAGTCCAATTTTATTATTGTCATTTTTTTCACATGGCAGATGTATTATTTCATTGTATGTACCATGAATGTGATTTCCAACTCTGATGTCTACCTAAATTTAACTCTGTATTAAACATTAGGAAATAATGTCTCAGGGAGTTGTTGGATTTCGTAGTTTCTGTCAACAGTTTGATCGATTCTGAATATTTGGAAATCAACGATTTGGAATTTGATTTGTTACACTATATTATAGGTGCTCTACAATATAGACTAGTTGTAAGGTTGTAGATTAGTTTTATCACGAGGCTGTTTAGGTTAATGTAAGTATAGGTACCTAAACTTCACTTTATCTTAAAGTGTGCTTAGCTTGAAAGTTTTTAGCGAGCGTGAGAGAAATTAAAGTAAAAGTTTTCCAATTATGCCGAGCACTATCTCTACGATCAACAACATTCTGTCTATCCCGCTCACAAAAAATAGACCAAGAAGTGAATGAACTTTCCAACGTTCACCGTAAGTACCTTATGGAGGTAGGGGGCCGGCTCAGCCTGATTGATGAATAGATATAGATATACGTTAGCTACCTAAAGAAACGCTCGGTCACGAAGGTCAACAGTCGAGGCACGTCACATGACGGAGTTCGAGGCTCGCGTAGAGCCTGCGTCGTCCTCGCTGTCGCATGTCGGGTCGCGTCGCCACGGAAGAACATAAGTTTTGTAAATTAGTGACAATGGCTTGAGTTATTTCGTGGAAGTGGCAAGGTTGGCCGTTCTGGGAAGCGGCTCGACAAGTACGGCTGTGGTGTGGAGCGTGGCAGCGCCCCGCGCGCGCTCCACGCGTGTTTACCTCGCAGCGGACGCGCCGCGCCGTCGCGCCACCGCCGCCGTCACCGCCGCCACAGCACCGCCAGCGGACGCAGGCCGTGTCGTCGTCAGTCTGACTCCGCGCACCGCACGCCACAGGACCGTCACTCGCGGCGGCTCTACCTCACGAACTTTCACCTCCGCGATATCGTTATGTGATAAAAACATCAGTGAAATTGAATGCGTTTAGAAAGCGTCTCCGCCGCGGAACTCGGACGCAAACGGTGATTTCTGCAAATTAATTTCTTCGGTGTGCGGTCTGGTTCTACGAAACTGCTTATAAAGAGTTCTACCGAGAAGCGAAACGGCCGTAAAGTGGTTTTGAGGAAATATACCTAAGCGAGTACAAGTGAACTTTGTGTTTCCGTGTTGAGTTGGACCTAAGGCGTTTACATTGGATCCCAATAAACCACTCACACCTCCAATGGTGGTCAAGCTGCCAGGTGAGAGCTAGTCATTTATGTTATTTAGTTTTTACTGTGTCTAGCAGACGCTCGCTATTAAAACATTCCATTTATAAATAACATATTGTTTACGACGGCAAAACACGTGCAATGTGAGGCAAATATAACAAGTAGCGGCGCCAGCTGTTATCATTACACTATCATTCCGCTGCTCGGGGTCGTTGCGTCGCGAATGATAAGCATTATATTGTAGGTAAGTATCTTATGTACGTAGATTACTCGCTGACGTCACATAATGTTTGAAGATCAACTTGAACCACCTTGGAACGAAATGCTTACTAGTTGTCTACCATCCTGCATCGGCTGGTACTACCTCATATGAGTGGTTACCTGGAACCTGCTATAAATGCAGGTCAAGTGAAAGCATCCAAATTATCTTTAAACAACGTTGGTTTGTAGCAATGAGACAATAAGCAAAATGTAGGTAATAAGCAAGGTACGTGAGTGACATTTCCCAACCCAAAAGGCAGTCAAATGAAACTTATGAAGACCGGGATGAGTCTCAATTCACGACACTAAAATAATCATGAGATCTCAGAGATGCTTTCATGACAAATAGGTTTATTTATAGACGATTGTGATGCAGTAGGAAGTAATGAATATAAAAAATATGCAAATAAGGTAATTGTTAGTGTTTATGCAGTCGTGTGGCTGAGTGTGCTAATGACACTTCGAGAGTGTGACTGGCTACTCTGGCTAGTTATCGGTTCAGTTGAAATAATTATCGCACTACACGCTAAAACGACGGATACGTAGAACTATTTTTCGAAAACAACTAGGTATTTGAAGGAATAACATCGATTGCGTAATAGGAAACGGTATTTTACAAACAAGAAAAAGTTTACTCAGAAGAATCGAGAGCTGAAACACGTGAAGCGACTTAGAAACATAACAATTAGCGACAAACAATAACAATACATTTTATTTTAAGCATTGGGGAAGTCAATAAAAAGCGAAGAGTAAAAGAAACAACAAATTAATTAAGGCAGCGGGGTGCCACCCTCTGAAACATGATATAGGTACCTACATAAATTCCTACTGCGAATTGAATTGTACAGTATGATGATGTCAAAACAAAACAGATAAGAGAAGTCGAAGCTCTAATTATATCAAAGCACCTTAAATTGGATGGAAGAACACACAAATTGAACTCGCACGCCGTAAAGAAAATATACCTTCAGAAGGTACTTAAATTACTACGAAGATGCTATCTATGTAATTTCCTTTTTCCATTTAAAAACATGAAGGATATGATAAGTAGGTTGATTTTATTAGAACGAGTATAAAATCAATAGTATGATAAAATGAACGTTGAAGTTTATTATTTTATGAAAAGTCGATAAGTACTTAATATACATTTAGGCAATCCTCTTTGAGGCGCACTTAGAATCCTTTCACCACACTTGGTTCAAAAGAAACAGTAACACGATAAGAAGAAGAACCTATAACAATAATCAAAATGGATTCCTACCAAAAATGGACTGGAAAGAACAGTTCGATGAAATTAAGGTAACTAATAACTGATGTTTTCTAGGTAAAAATTACTTATATCGCTGGAATCGAAAATAATTTGAATCTATCTTCAGGATACCTATTTCAGTTCAGTCAGACAATAGCGACAAATCAAGTGATTCCTAGGACTCGAGTAGTAAATCGATTCAGTTGAATAGGGATTGTGTTCGTCGCCGCTATTGTTTGCTAGCTAGTTGTTACTGCTAAGGACACAATCATATTTTTTCCACTTACTTTTAAGGCTAGAAATCCTATTGTTGCCGGTTAATGTACTACTGACGTCGACAAGTTTCGTAGAAGCAATTCAATTTAATGATAAGGTTTTTCGAAACAATGTAATTTTTGGTTCTGTTCGATATTATAATTACTTTGCTCGTCTACATAATTGTTTATGGATTTAGTTGTGAACGTTGTTTTACAGGTTACTTATTTATTAAGGGAATGTTATACTCTTGTTTCTTGTAAGTATTAAACAATCAAACCAATACGTAAAAAGTTTCATGCTGTTCATAATGGTACTACTATAGTTAACTTACACAATTTGAATCAGAATAACACAGCTATTCAAATTGTAATGTGCTTTTGGCCGGAGTAGGTATATGAGGTAGATAGAAATAGTAAATAATACACGTCTAGCATTCCTAGAAACCTTTTATATGGTCGGACACAATACAATATTATTTTACCAACGACATGAAATGTTACTACTTTACCCAGAATTAAATGATAATTTATGATTGTTTCACGGACACATGCCTCTGAATTCCGAGCAAACTGTAAATACAGTCTTGGATGTGATGTGATACAGTTTAAATAAGAAGGGGAAAATATTGCTGCTAGAGAGAGTGGTACTAGGAAAATGTGTCGTTCAGTTGAATAGTCGGCGGAACAAGGTGGGATGCGGGCGCGGGCGCAGGCAAGGCAGGTATGCGTCTTCTCAGAACGCGCCGCGTCCGTTTTTGCTCCTTTTTCGATTCAAGTTTACCAGGAATCGAATGGCCCGGTGGCGGGCCTACTCGGAACTCGTAATTAATCCTTGGAAGCCTCCGACCCGAGGGTTGTTATGAGAAATCGCCAGCATTATGACTCCAATTTTTATTTGTTTTTTGCATTGTCTCATTTTGAAAATTGTATACGGGTTATTGTTCGCAGAAGGGTCTACATAATGATTTTAAACGGAATCGCCCCTGACCCCAGGCTGTAAGAATGTTGTGTTGACTCATTCATCATCCGGTGCATCCGAGAAGCTGTTGTCAGAGGCAGTTTCATTGTTCTGCTCGTTGCTCTGTTTCTAACCCGTCGTGTTCATGGAATAAATTCCAATGTAATCATTTAATTCTTGATTATATTCTCAAAAGACCACATCATTGTATGTAAATGGATATCTTCTAGACTAGATTAACTCCAGTAGTCATCTGATGTTTGTAAGGTATAAATTGAAATTAGCGGATGAAGGTGACCTTATGTGGTCTGCTTACAATATTAATTGGCAGTGATTACCTTTCTCTGCATCCTCAACCATGACTAAATAACTGTGGCATAATGGTTATAGACGAACCAGATGATTTTCCGCTTGAGCCGTGTCGGAATTGCTCTGTCAGATCTGGAACTATCGAAGACCACCACAGAGGTAAAGATAGTCGATAAATATGTCGATTCGTCTCGCCAGCGGTGGGCATTCTACGTTGGGGAAGGACCGAACGGGTAAACTGAAACAAAACAAAAAGACACTGAGCCGCTTGTGCCGTTTTCCCAGAACGAGCTAGTTTAAATTTCAATGGCAGACTACTGCGAACTGCCGACAGTTTCGTCTAACGAACTGATTGAAATACGGCTTTGATCTGAACCATGCTTGAGCAAGCTCCGCAGAATTTGCGCCCCTATATTTGAAGGCCTAAAATCCATTTTGCAATTTAGTCGTTTGCGCGTTTTAATTACAGATTCTCCTTCGCTGTCGGTTTTTAGAATTTGCGAAATTGAATTCTTGAAAAAGCTTATAATTGAAGTGTAGCTTTCGTTCTAAAATACTCCGTGCGGCTTGTTTTTGCATTCCTGACTTTGTTGCGATTGTAATAAGCAAGGTTAAAATTCTCAGAAAAACATTTTAAAGTCATTATTATGCACTTTTAGGTAGCGAAGTCATTAAACTGTTTAAGGTAGCAACTATAAATAAGTAAATAAGGTGAAGGCAAACGATTAGGTCACCTCTCTCGGCTGGCGTGCGTGCATTGACCAAAAAATGACGTCATATATTATCCTAATATTACAATAACGTGCCTATAAAGATAGGTAAATTAGTATTTATGGAATAGCAAAGCCTTACGGAGGTAAGCGGAAATTTTATAAGAAAGAAAAACATAATTATAATTTGTGACACACGTTGGTAACAAAGGTTCATTAGTCACTGTTAGCACAGTAACTACCTACCCACCCAAGTTCGCTTCTTAAAGCTGGAACTTGCTTTTATCAAAGCAAAAGAATGGAGGAATAGTTTGCTATGTGGGTAGGCTATGCAGGTTCCCACCTCTGATTCTGCTTTAGATAAACCTATTCATAGTTCAAAGACTTTCTATTTTAGAACGCAGAACCACTCCTGGTAGAACTTTTTCGATCAGTGTAGTTATACGTTACGGACGGAGTACGAACATCAATGAGAAAAGTTCGTTGGTCGATAACTCGTTTCACAACTAAGTAGGAAACCCCTTTCACTCAAGAACGAGTCTGGTCATGGATAAAAATAGTAGTCTCATTTAATAGATTACACAACCGTCTAATTGACCGTTCATTAATCTGGGCCCATAGCCTATAAGTATATAGAGACAACGTATAACGGAACGCGTTTATTTTAAAAATCGAAACTGCGGGTCGACGTTCCATTCTAGGAAGCGCGGCTCGAAGCGAGCGACCGGTCGACGAGTTCTCAGAACACGCGAAGGTTGGCTAGCTGCTAAACTTCTATATTGAAACGGAACGGTTATTGCCAAAAGCTTTGCGGTATGCATTAGCAGTAGGTTGTGAGATTGGGGTCAATACGTGGATGCGCTTAAATTCAGTAAGAGGCTAAAGTTAACAGATCATTCCTTGAAGAGATCTATCCAGGTTTTCCAGGCTGGTTATGATTATGAACAACACAGTTCAGACTTAGTCTCAAGACGATACATGGCAGTGCAGTATTGTATGTGGCAGTACTTTCGTAAAATCAGTCCAACTGACCTGCATTGCAACTGGGGTCGTACGGCTACAAGATGTGTGTGTTGCTGACCTCGCGTTCAAATCATTTTTTTTGTTTACTTTTAAAATGAATCGGTGGTGAAATTAATGTGGGGTCGGCAGCCGACCCTACATAAAGTGGGATTTGCTGACCGTCGGCACGACATCTCTACCAGCCGACTCTATCAGCCGTCATCTCTGAATTCACTTCTTTCTTATCCATGTCATCATTCACACTGTTTATCCATGTTTTATTTGGTCTACCTCTACCCAAATATCCATCTACATTCATACTCATCATCACTCTCTTAGTCACATGACTTTTATCCCTCCTCGTACCACGTCAGCCTGTTGCTCAATTTAATTTAAGCACCTATCTCTTTTAGGAATTCCTGCATTGATAGAGATCAGGCTAGCTGGCTCGCAGGCGCCTCCAGTTGGCTGCGATAGCGTGGTTAGTAGGTTGAAACTTGCGCAAGTCACGAATTCCACGAATTCTATACAACACAACAGCGCTATCACTTCCCGATTCGTCGGTTTCAGAGAACAGAATGTAGGTTTTCTTGTGACCAGTTGCATTTCCCAGAACAATGGCAAAGGTCATTAAGTTTCTAAGCTAAATGGATTAGGTTACTACGATAAGGTTTCTGTTTATAGTCGTAGGCAAATTGCATTTTGCACTCTTGTGTCACGTATTTTTATATGGTTTTGTAGTGCTGTAAATACGATTATGAGCCTCTTGTCAAAGAAACGACTTGATTACAATGATCTGCCCACCTCCTAGTGTGGTTATGACTGTTGAGTTTCTCAAAATCCTTATCTCTCACTTACTGGCAACAGTCATCAACTCATCATGATATATAGAACAGCACGTGCAGCACTAGGATATCCTTGTAAGTCAATAATATTGTGATTCACCATTTATAAGGTAGGCATTTGAAGAATTTCATCGAAAGCTACCTGAGATATTGTAAAATTTAATCTATTAGTCATGATAAGTTAGACTGTGTATCACAGAAAAGGGAGTTCTTCCTCAGTCCTTAAGAGAAAACTTTTGCAAACACAAAGAGTAAAGCTTTATCAAGGATTTTAGAAGAAAAATAAACATGAACGAGAGAAAGGCTCACGAGGCTTTAATCGCTAGGGTCGGTTAATACTCTCTTAGATATTTTCTTTTATTAAACAAATAACCAACCTTCCATGAAATGGGGTGCTGCTTCAGATATTGCTCTGAATATTTCAGTAGGAGTACATTAATAGATCAGAAGCTATAAAATCTATACTCTATACTAATATTATAAAGAGGAGCGATTTGTATTTTTGTGTGTATGTTTGTAATGAATAAACTCAAAAACAACTCTGCCGATTTCAAAAATTCTTACACCATTGGAAAGCTACATTCACTCTGAGTAACATAGGCTATATTCATGTGTTTAAAAAATAAATGTCCACCCGTGTGAAGCCAGAACAGGCCGCTCGTACACTCGTTTACATCGCTCCTACAACCTTGAAACTACCATGGTTTTGAGATTCAGAACACCTAAAACGGTAGCATGTCTAAAATGCATTTTTGCGACTGCGTGTTACTTACAGGTCACTTGAGTTTGGAGTCTTTTTGGCCCGTGATC
This sequence comes from Thera britannica, assembly GCA_939531255.2. Lineage (NCBI taxonomy): Eukaryota > Metazoa > Arthropoda > Insecta > Lepidoptera > Geometridae > Thera > Thera britannica. Next base: position 3,022,096 of record OW618037.2, read on the forward strand.
ATGGCAACCCTAATATATAATATAGGTACCTAATCTCAACAAAAAATCGACGATAACATTGAAGGTAATACTGGCCGAAACTATAATTTATTTTGGTCAAGTTTCGGTTCATTTTTACTTGGAATGGAATGGAGTAACTTTATTTCCATGGCAATATGTATTGATTGTTTCTTCAGCGTTGTATTTGGGACAGGCGCTTACGTGTACAAGCTTGGCTACGCACCCAAATTATAGACGCTACACTAAACGTAATAAGTATAGCTCTTTTTAGGCAAGTTTAGCTTTTGCTAAACTGGACCGAAACAGTAAAATAAGCGACAAATATTTAAAGTAAACCGGCCATTTCATCTATTCTAGATGATTTATATAGCGTCAGGGGCAACTGTTTTTGCTCGTGCTCTAACGGACGCTATAGTGTCTGGGACAGGATTTTCAGAAGGAGTGGCTTGCCCAGCACCTATTACCCTTCCTTACAGCTTATTCGGCCAATACGTGCAAAGCTGACTAAGCCGTGGGCTTTCTCTAGATATTTTCCTTCACCGTTTCAGAGCACTAGCATTGCGCACGCACATACATAGGTGCATCATCGGAATGGAGCCTGCGACCTAAGGATCGGAAGGCGGGGTTGCTACACTTGCTACCACTACCACTAGACCACTAGTGCTCTAGTAGTGGAAGCAACCGTACGGTAACACGGTGGTTACTAGTGTTAGTGAAGCAAATATAAGGTAGGTACTAGGTACCAATTGCACCGAGTGACTTATTAAATAATTCACAAGCAATAAAACATAAGCAAAATACAAGGCAAAAGATCTAAAGTAATCTAAACAGTACACATTTAAGCAAACATTTCTTTAAACTAATGAATTCAAAACATCATTGCCTTTGATGAGTCTCAGCATATTTTTGGAACTGTATAAAGTGGCGTCTCGTCGGAACAGGTGTGTCATGTCGTTATAATTATCGCAGTTCTAGAAATAGCCTAGCCCAAAGCTATGCACCTGACTCACGAATGGGTTTGCGTGCGATTGGCGACCTTGTGACAGAAACGATAGAGCCTATTTTTAAGAAGAAAGTAACAATGTGCTTATTTAGCACGATTTGGTAGGTACTTAAATTCCTCAAATATCAATTTCTTAGTTCAATTCAAGCAATAACAATTGTTTAGAAAGTTTTGGTAGCTAAATTTCACGGATGGCTAATTGACCAATCAAATATTAGACAGTTGTTAACTCTGAATGTTTGATTGCATTTGAGATCAACAACAATAAAATATTTGTTTGGGTTACTTATCTGTGAAACTGGCCCTCAGTTGTTCAGACCCCAGTTTTCTTATGGATGATGCCCAATACAAAAAAGTTGGTAAAGCCATATGGGGAAGGAAACTAAGTTCTTACATCTTCACTGTAAGAAGAGGGCAAGTTCGAAGAATAATTTATGACGTGGCTTTGACCTATCCATGGACATCTGGCTGGCACCTAGGGTAGGTTAGGTACCGCGGGTTTCAGTAAGTATTTTGTGAACGTGTAAATATTTCTGGACATTTCACGCAACGTTTTGTTGTCCATAAATATTACTTTTTTATTGGAATCCTCCAAGGCCCAAGCTAAACATAACATACGTCTAGTATATTCTACTTGTTAGAATTTATTGCCGTTCAAGATGAATTCATAAGTTGACATTTAAAATACATCTTAAAAATAGCTTTGAAATGTGGGGAGGATTATTTTACGACGAGATATTGATCGTCCCATTTCGTCCCTCCCCAGTAAGCCTACCACAAGCTCTGTCTGGCTCTGTCTCTGGATCTGGTTTTGAGTCTGTGTGAGTGCTCACCATTGTATTATACTGTGGGTGCGAGTGGTTGAATGTGTAGTGTTGTGCGTTTCGTGAGTAGGCTTCCATGATTCTCCCAGTCTCTTAAGAGTCTGGTTAGCACAGAGGGAAGCCTACCCCGAGGTGTGTGTGGGTGTGTGTGGGTATGCGGGTGTTATGTGCGTGATGTTTTGACGTAGGATTTAATTACCCAACACTCACACAGGCTCAAAACCTCAGCCAGAGACAGAGCCAGACAGAGCTTGTGGTAGGCCTACAGTTGCCAGTAGAAACATCAGCTCGGTTGGTTAATGCTATAAATATTCATATTTTTAGGGTACGGCCTACGGGTATAAATAGCAATACTTACCTCGGCCGGGTTTAGTTTTGGATGGTGACAGTGGGGGTTTATCATCATCATCAACCTATATTAGTTCACCTCTGGACGTAGGTCTCGCCCAAGACGCACCACTTAGCAAGCACGAGTACTAAACTAACTAAACAAAACAGTTGTTTGATGGTTTGTTCTTTTATATTATACAGGGTGTTTCTTTTAGAAGGGCGGTGATGGCCAAGTCTGAAACCACGAGAGTTAGGAAAAAGGCGTGAAAGGAGTCGTGCCCTCGATTTATAAGAAAACAATAACTGCATATTTATTTTTTCAAAATCTGACGGAATTAATTGGGACGGAAATGGACCAAAATGTTTTTTTTTTTAATTACGTCCTGTATTATTGAACCAATGGAATCTGTTGCTGACAAAGACCAATTCCAACTAAAAACAAATACCTAAATGTCATAGGTACTAAAAACTGATTAATTAATGGAAATAGCAAATTTTCACTACCTACCTATATGTATTAACTATGAGTATACTATCAGCGTGACAATGCCGCCAGCGTCTTTGGGACGCTTACGTCTGGCACTGATTTGGATCAGTTGAGCTAGTCTAGATCGTTTGTAACGATCTGCAGATAGCGCAACTGTTTCTTGTGTAATTTATAATTTTTTTAAATATTTGTTTAATTGTAAGTTTCTTTGTGTTCAAAAATACTATACCTACATTACAGTTGTAATTTAAATCGGTTTTCGTCAATAACTTTGAAACTCCTTTTCTATGGTTTCTTGATTACCCTGTTTATAAACCGCTATGAAAGTTGCCAATATCAATTAATACCTTGATAGATTGATTAATTATTAATTTATGGGTTCGTCTAACACGCAGTTATAATCCGTTATTTTATAATAAAATACATAAATATGAACAGTTACAAATGGGTGTGAGGCACCAGTGAGGCTCGATTGCTTTTCAACTGACTTGCCATGAATCAAGGCAAGTCAATCTTGCTTGATAGAGCCCGCGCAAGATAGAGGTAAGTAAAAGAACTGACTTAGAATAATCTTCGAATAATCTTTTTCAACAACTACGATGAATTAACATAAATATACCAGTATCAGAATAGATCAGAATAACTATACTAATCTATAGGTACTTAATTATAAAACGAAAGATTTATATTTTTGTGTGTGTGTTGGTTAGTATTCTCAAATTATTTGATAATACTTAATTATTATGATGTGTCTTTTGGTGCAAGAACCCCAGATTGGGTGAAGGCCTCCTCCAAAGATGACCATGTATCTCGGTCGAGTTTGTAATTAATAAACTCAAAAAGTACTGCGCCGATTTCAAAAATTCTTTCACCAATGGCAAGCTACATTCACCCTGAGTAATAGTTTATAATGGTGGAAATTTACTTTTTAAACACATAAATATAGCCTATGTTACTCAGAGTGAATGTAACTTTCCAATTGTGAAAGAATTTTTGTAATCGACATAGGTATTCGTTTTTGAGTTTATTCATTAGAAATATACAAAAATATAAATATTTCCTCTTTATAATACTAGTATAGATTAGTATAGAAGTTTATATAGATATCAATAACGACATTTAGGACTCTTTTAGTAACGAAAGAGTCATAAGTCGATAGCTTATAAATAAGCACACAATACTTCTTATAAACTGAAACTAAGTAAGTGCATAATATAGGTAGTGTAGTGATCGAATGCTGAATGAAATTATTTCGAATATAAAATGAAACTGATCCTGGTACAGGTTTGAAAACAAGTATTGTGCATAACCGATTCGATGAAGTCAACAGTGGAACGCCAGAGTTCGTGAAACAGTCGTTGAAATTACGTACTAGGAATGATGAAATCATAATCTCGTGACTGTTTGCATGGGCCTACCTACCTACATGTTCTATGAAGTTCGTTCGCGTTCATTATGCATTCATACAAGCTACTTCCTAGATAGATAGCCCTTACACCTTACACATCACATGTGTGTAAACACAACACAACAACAAAAGTTATATCAAAGTTTATGTCAAATTCAAGGGGAGAATATGTTTAAAAACTAGTCCCTACCTATACTTACCTACTCGACTAATGAAAAAAACATTTTTACAAACAAGAACATTTTGTCATCTGAAATTGTTAAGTACAAACTATTCATTATTTATCGTCTATTATGCTACGGCATAATTAAAACTGTCCTTGATAATTTTGCCTTGCCCGCGTCACGTATATAATATCTTATTTATCGCCTATATTTTATTATCTACTCCGAACGCTATACGTTCAAAGTGTTCAACCATTCGTTCTCGCAATCTCGACAGGGGGCCCTTATCGTTTCTCCATACAAAATCGGAGCTAATTATCGATTACGCTAACGATAAATCAAAATACGATGTTGCAAACTCAGAATAAGCGTCTCAGTGCTACGTAATACACTGTCGTCGACCGGACCTCCAATGATTCCGAGAACGAGCTAAAAGCGAGACTATAATGTTTTATTCGGAGAAATCTGTTATTGCAATATCTTTGTGACCTTTTACTGATCTTTGCAGTTCAGTTAAAATTTTATTGACTCAATAAATCAAATTGAGACGTGAAGCTTTCTAGGTAGTTGGTAGGTACAGACGTGATTTAACCAGGGTATATATTTGTTTGGTTTTCTGTTATTTTTTGGTTCTTTGTTTTTTGTTTCGCAAATTAATAGGGTGGTGTGCACAGAAACCACCTCTCTTCTGTATTCTATGCTGGTAGGTAGTAATAATAAAAAAACACTGAATTGAACCTCTTCTTTTGAAGAAAGTTAAAAACATCGCAGTAAATGTACCATTTGTTTTTAACCGAATTCAAAAATAAAACCGATTTGGAAATGAACTTTTTATCTGACAAGGAAACATTATGAAAGATAATGTTTCCTTAAAAACATAGAGAACTATTTATTTAAGAAGTAGGTTTACCAGGGGTTTTTTCGAATGGTCCACCATTGTCCGGTGTCCACGGTTTTTCAAGTTTTTAAACTTATCTTTGTGTACCTATAAGGTGTCACAACTCTCAAGAATCTGATAGTAGGTAATCCCGGCGCGGTGGCGGCGCTTCGCAATGAGTCAATTCGAGATAAAAATTAACGATAACAAATTACGAAAACGCATAAGTACCTACATATTGAAATTACTAATCTAATCAGCTGTTCTATTACTCATCTTTGTATTTATTTACCTGCGCGTAGCTCTGTTTAAAATGTTTCTAATACTGAGCTGCTCGTCGCACAAACGAGCACGAATGGCAAAATGGACAAAAAACTATGTAAAAGAATAGTACATTGTTCACCGAGAGGAGAAAGTGACCGATTACCGTTGAGGGCGTCGTTAGGCGAGGCGAGGGTGTTTTAAAGCCCTCGCCTACGGCTCGGGCTTTAAAACACCCGAGATCGGGAATCGCAGTTTCTCTCGAGTGATGCATAGTGCTTTTGTGCTTTATACTAGGTACACCTACAAGGAAAATAAATTCAACGAAAACTGAATCCTCAAACAAACACACAAATTGGAAATGGCGTCTGCAATTTTCACATGTTCTTTTTTCAAATTGTTTATCCTGCCGCCGCAGGGTCGCACTGCCAGCCCGACACCATCCAACACACAGCTAGTGGCCAGTGTCATTTTGCGAACTTTGAGATAAAAACTCACTGTAAAAACTTTTTGGCTTTTGACATTTAGGTTACCGGCGCATAGTCTTACCCAAAATTAAGAGCGTGAACACACAGAGAGCGGTCAGAGTTCTGCGTTCTAGTGAACGTTGACCGCTCAAGAGTTCCAACGCACACAAGCGGCGTTCAAATTCTCGCGTTCTTGTTTCATTTGGGTCTTTGGACGTGCAAAACATGTCACTATAAAGTTCACCATCCGATGAAGAACTATCGTTATTGTGGAGCTTAGCAGCTTCTAAAAAGAAAAGGAAGTATTGGGTGCACCCAATTAACACAACGCGATAAGAACAAGGCGAATTTAGTAATATTTTTCAGGATTTACTTAAAGATGAACAAAGATTCTATGTTTATTTTCGAATGTCGATTAATAGTTTTAATGAATTGTATAACATCATAAAACCTGCTATCGAAAAACAAAATACTAACTGGAGAAAATGTGTTCGTAATATTCTCTTAGGTTTCCAGTCAACTGTGGCTGCGGTGTACTAGCTGTTTGAATTGTTGGAGTTGATTGTGGTGAAAGGACGTAAAACACCCTATTTTCTTGATTAGATGCAATACCAGGTTCCTCAGACATCGCGGCGTTCAGGCGTTCCTTGTCTCGGCGGGAAAAGAACTCTTAGAACGCGACGTTCCGCTTTGACCGCCGCGGTCAGTCTGCCCGCTGTGTGCGTTGTAGTTATAGACTCGGTACATTGTAATGAACGGCGAACGCGGAACTCAGAACTCAGAACTCCTGACCGCCCTCTGTGTGCGCGGGCTCTAAGAAAGAAAAACCACGTAAGAAATGGATTTTCATACACTTTTCTCTCCCGCTCAGATGCGTTTTCTCCCCGCATATTTGTTCGATATGCAATGACGTACTTTCTACCGTAAATTTGATAAAGTATCAAGGTACTTTCCAAGCAGGTGTAGTATAAAGAATCAAATTGCTGATTTTACAATAAGTATACGGAATATTCTATTCGTCAAATAAAAAATAACAGTCTTTGACAAGCTTTAACAAAAGAGAAGGAGAATTTGCATCTGTAGGATAAAATAAATCAGTAGTAAAAAAAAGTAAGTAATTTAGATTACCACGACTGTTTACCACGGCCGGGCCCTTGAGTCTGAGTCGATTCGATAGCCTCAATCACTCTCAAGAATATAGATTTTTTGCCAGTTCTCCATTGAAAAATGTCAAAAATCTATGCTTGAGGCTCGACTTAGACTCAAGCACTGTTTCTGAATACGAGCCTAAGTCTACCTATTTTGATGTTATTTTGCATATACCATGGCCTACATTCAGAAGAATGTAAAAACACTACTCACAAAAGCGCTTATTAACATTACAGTTAGACAGCTCATCATAGGCTTTGAAAAACCGTTTACATGTGATCAGGCAAAGTCATCGCCCCATAACATGAATATTGATGGAATCCAAGAAAACCCACTGTATTTCCAAGAGTCTGGTTTCTGTGGGTGATTCCAATTTTTTGCGAATACTGAAGTCATGGCTCAGCGACGGCCATGCTCTTCAAGGCAAAATACCTTGATATCTTCTAGACTAGACCGTTCACATGAGCACGTCAAAATTTCGAACAAGACAAAATTCCGTCATAAAATAAAAATATGGAAATGGGCCAGCTAGAAGTAGTATGACGGTTGTCAGTGTATTAATAATGTAACGTACCTAAGGTAGGTTACTGAGTAGGTAGCTCACCTAGCCAAGTACGGATCCTAAATAAATTCCCTTCCGAGAAGCTCGACTGTTCAAGGCATATTAAATTGCTAAACGACCATTAATTTCTTGGCACTCGTTCCACGTTTTGTTCTGCAAGAAACTTGATCGTAATTATTCGTAATCTATTCTGATGATCATTTTGTTTTTCTGGAAGCCTACCAGGATATTTTTGTAATTGTTTATTTACACAACGTTGCTATTTGTTTGTCTTGTCCATCATTCGACCTAAGCACTCTCCGTACAATCTCTGGCAATCTGCAAATAATTGCATTGCTAAATGTACTAAAGGGTATTCGTTTTTATAGACAGTAAATAAAGTAGTATACTATGTTCTACGTCTAACTAACTCGAAACAGATACTTACCTAATATAATTATTAAACTTTTAGCTCCCTAAGTTATCAGGTTAAGTCCATACTTCTCATTTATAGTAAGGCAAGCCCCCAAGCTTATTAAATCTGTAACAAAAGTATCCTCTACACTACAAGCTTGTATAAATCGCAAAAATCAACGACAGCAAAAGGCAGCTGCATGCAAGCTGCCTTGCAAATAATTGTATAACATCGACCAATGGCAGGCGGTAGGCACTCGGCAGATGAATAAGTGAAAGCTGCGCCAACGCAGGTAGATAAGTAAGGTAGGTACCGGTACCTCTAGCAACCTACAGTTTCGAGAACACCTTTGATTCGGAGTTGAAATCGTGGAATTCTACTCGTTCTCTATTCTTGTCTATGATAATTATTATGAACCTACAAACGTGGCTATGCAGACCATCTGCTGGCAGATGGATGGACACTGGATATAATGGATACTGCATGGCACACTGAACTGACTCAACGAACACGCAAGGAAAGATCTAAATTCCAATAATTAGAACTTTACATACCTACCTAGCTACCTACCTATCCTCATAAACGTAGGTATTTGTATCGGTATTCGGTAGGTAGGTACCTACTTACTACTGCAGTATTTATTCGTAGAAAAACGATTACCTACATAAATTGTCGTATTTTGTGAGGGAAAGAATGTTAATTATAGTAATTTTTAACAAGAACCACGACCACGATGGCCACAACGTTGAATTCAACGAAAATAGTAAAGAACTGGTTATAGATCAGTGAATGAGTTCTTGGAAGTCAGTGAATGGTCGGGTTGAGTTTCATAGCCTTCGAAGGCAAGTAGGTACCTAGTACCTACTTAACATAGTGTAGCGTGTTGTTTGCTGTTAGTGTTTTGCCCCAGAATAATAAAACATTATTTAGATAAATAATAGGTAAGTAGGCTTACTAGCATAACTAGAAATCGGACTAGCTGTGCTGCGTGTTTTACATTAGGGTTCTTTCGCTGCTTTTTCATAAGTCGCGCGCGGGGACAGCAATCGTCGTTGTCTCGTAGGGTTCCTCTTTCCATAACTAATAACTATACTCTTTGCCTCTTTCTCCGTCTCGTAGTCGTCGTACACCTATTTAAAATCTCCTAATTCCTCCAAGACAGCCAAGGAGTCAAAGAAAAAACTAAAATATTGTATTCTTAGAAATTGTCAATGTCAATGGTGACAGTGATCTAACGACATTGACGGAGCGAAAAGGAGTGAATTCATTCGCCTATCGCCTGGCATAGCGCATCGCTACGGCATCGCTCATTGGCTAATTGCATCAGTCACTCCCCTTCACTAACTTCATTCGTTCGATCGTTCGTTGCTTTTTACTTTATTTCACTCATTCTTTTGATTGTCGCGTGGGAGAGAGGTTGTCGTGCAATAGGTCGCGTGTGGAATTTTCGTAATTATTTTCAAAAATAAAACAAATTATTGAAGTGCTTACATCCTTGGGGCAGAAGTGACCAATACAAAGTGCTTTGTGAATAAATTTATGTAGTTAATTCGAGTGTAACTGCACAGGCTTGTTCGAACTGTGGTCTCCTGGAATAAAGTGAATGGATCTGACTTTTTTTCCGGACCTGGCTTGATTGAATAGCAGGAGACGCCAATTTATCGGTTGAAAATGACTCTAGCAGCGAGAATGCCTACTCAAAGTAAGTTATGGCTATTTACGAATTGTTTTAGGTTATTTCTGGTTCAACAGAATGATCTCATCAGATCAGCATCTCTTAGGTCCGTATTCAGAACCAGTGCTTGAGTCTGAGTCGAGCATTTTTGACAGTTTCAATGGGGAACTGTAAAAAATCTTTGCTTGAGAGCGCCTGAGGCTCGACTCAAGCATTGTATCTGATAGGCCATAGCTATCCGTTTCCAATACACTTTTGGTCAACAAGTTCGCGGCAGATTCTGTCCATTTCCTTTTGAGTAATCAGAGGTCTCTTAAAAAGATGCACCATAAAAAATATTAAAGTACAGCCTTGGCCTTCTATGGGCCATATGCAGTAACAATGCTTGAGTGTGAGTCAAGCCTCAAGCAAGAATGTTTTACACTTTCCAATGGAGAACTGTCAAAATATCTATTCGACTCGGACTCAAGCATTGTGCTTGAGGCTAGAGTCGGACTCAAGCATTGCATCTACTTATGTGCCTTACTCTTTCTGCCATGTACTGTGTGATGAATTATTATAAGAATGTTATGGATTATTTCTTCATAGGTGCCTAGAAAGAGAGCATTGTAATGTGGCTCTTTTTTTTTAATTACAACTTATTTGACAAACACGCATACGGCTCACCCGATGGGAAGCGGTTACCATAGCCTATAGGCGCCTGCAATACCAGAGGCATCACAAGCGTGTGTTAATAATATTTGTTCTAAATATAATGTGCTCATGCTCACCATATCTAGCAAGATAACATTTACATTGACGGTTCATATTTAGCACTCGCTCATATAACAAAACAAACATTTCCATAATTATGTAAGTTTGTTGTACTAACCAATAATATAATACCTGAATGGAGGATGAACTGTAATGAAAAGTGACTTGAGTAAAAAGAGAGTGGGGCACATCATAAAAACTAAGAGTTTCTCATTACTCTCACACACTCACACAATGAGACACCCCATCGGGGAAAGTCAGACACCCCATCACACCTCAGTCAGGGCAGACCTTATTCGCCCAACTCAAATAAGAAGTAGAATCAGTAAAGAAATGCAGTAGGAAACATAGCTTTACAAGAAAATTACTGATTATTGTTATGTATTTTGCTAAAGGTAGGCAACAAATTTTGCACATCGGCTAATTTCGGCTTCATAGAGTGCATTGTGTGAAAGAGATAGCGCTCTACGAAAGCAGAAAAGGCGATGTGCAATATTTATTGCATACAACCGTAAATAGGTGACCTTACCTCTAAAGTGTACGTACATTCTATCACCAAGTTTCATTCACCTTTCTTGATACTACTTATCAATGTGAGCTTAAGTTAAACTAATTTATATTAAACGACGGCCTGTCCCGGCTTCGTACGGGTGGACATTTATTTTTTAAACACATCAATATTGGCCTATGTTACTCAGGGTGAATGTAGCTTTCAAATGGTGGAAGAATTTTTGAAATCGGCACAGTAGTTTATACATTATAAACATACACACAAAAATACAAATCTTTTCTTGTTATAATTATTAGTATAGATATAAATGATAATGTTTTACTAGAACTGATAGTCTACAATCTTATAGATATTTATTTTAAATCACTTAGTACTTCTTGGTAGCAGATAAATAAGTATGTTTCAATGTGCTAAGTAGGTTAGGGAACTCTTTTTATTCTTTCATTTAAATTCTTGCACCACAAAATGTTTCACAATTTTAGAAACGTATACATCATCTGATAAGCCTGGAGTGGGGAAATATAGAAATCTTTTGTCTGGATTGGTATAATTAGAGATTCCAATAGAGCACTGGTGGTCTAGGTAGTAGCAGCCCCTTCCGATCCTAAGTTTGTGGGTTGAAATCCAGTTGTGCATCAAACAGATATTTCTGCCCCAAATTGTATGTGCACTATGCCAGTATTAGCGAAAAAAACATCGTTTGGAAACCGGCATTTTTAATTATTTAGAAAGTTTGATAACAATTTTTTAAGTTTGATAAGTGTGTCAAGCGTTACACAAAAAGGGTCCGTCAGCAGTCTCAGCACAGAATTTGCCAATTTTTTCACAAAGGACTTTCTAAAGATCCCTGATCAAGCCTAGTAATTTTAGATCGGACTGTTACTAAACTGCATTTCGTCTTTCCAGATGCGTGCGTCGAAGTGGGCGTGCCTCTGGGCTGGTCATCGAGCGTGGCTTGCTGCCCGAACTGCCGTCACGAGCTCCGCGTCTCCGTGACGTCACCGGGCAAGTGCCACGCACCGCACACTCCGCCGCCGTTCACGATACAGCCGTACTTGCCTCACTACACCACCCCGGCTGTGCCACTCACCCCGGCTTATAATGACGAGCTGAGGCGGCTAGCTGATACCCTGAAGGCGTTGAGGCTGTCGGGCTGGTACTATGGCGGTTTGGATTGGCAGGTACGTTTACAACATCTGACAAGTCCAGTAGGACATAGAAAGAAAGAGAAAACATACTGGCTGGCCTCTCAGCTCGTTGGCAGTAGCTCTGCCTTCTGCGCCGTAGGTCGAGGGTTCGATCCCCACCGAGAACAAATATTTGTGTGGTGAACAAAGATGTTTGTTCTCTGTCTGGGTGTTGTATTGTATTCTAAGTATGTAATCTATCTGGTTCCCAAAGTACAAGCTCTGCTTAGTTTGGGGCTAGATAATGTTGTGTGGTTTGTCCGTATTATTTATTTTATATTTATTTACAGATGCTTAGCAATAAAAACTAGACTAAAACTTTTAGATATCTACTGATGGAGCAAGTAGGTATATGGCCAAAATATACTTAATGTTAAGACATTTCTAGGAGGAACGATTCTTAGGCCTTTTCATCTACCGATTTTCCGTAATCCTCATATACCATAGGTATGCTTCATAATTAAGGTTTAATCTAATTTTATTAAGGTTTAATCTAATTTTTAACCGACTTACAATCAAAAAGGAGGAGGTTCTCAATTCGGTTGTATTTTTTTTTATTTATTTTTTTAATGTTTGTTACCGCATAACTTCGTCATTTGTGAGCCAATTTGAAAAATTATTTTTTTATCTGAAAGGTACTGCTTCCAGATTGGTTCCATTTTAATTTTATTAAAATCGGTGTTGCCATTTTTTTTTTAAATAATTTTTTTAATGTTTGTAACTGCATGCCTCCGTCATTTATAAACCGATTTAGAAAATTATTTTTTTATTTGGAAGGTTATTCTTACGTCCAGATTGTCCCAAACAAATTTCATTAAAATCGGTTTAGCCGTTTGGTAATGAAGTCGGTTTCTCAAGTTTTTTAAACTTATAATTATACTGGTTTAAGAAGTCACGAGTTTGCTCATTTAAAAGTTTGCTTGTCTGTGAGTACCTTACCGACAACATAGTCTGTAGTTAAATTAAAAACATGCAATTAATGCTAAATGATTCCGAGAACGTGTCGTAATAAAATACCGGCATTATTCCTGCTTTTAATGAACTATTTCCAACCGATTCTTAGTATCGCGAATAAAACCAACATCATTCTTAAAACAACACAGCTGTTGCTAAGTCTTTGTTGCACAATGGAGGTTGACATCATTGGATAAAGATCTAACAATAAATAAATACTGTAGTCAATCCACACAACACTATCTAGCCCCAAACTAAGCAGAGCTTGTACTATGGCAACCAGATAGCTGATATAATATTTATATGCATTTTTTTAATAAGTTTTTTACCATATGTTAATAGAGAGATGCCTGTCTATGATACCTAAAATGCCTGATTTTTCAGAAAAATGCCTGTCTTAAGCAAAACGCTGTAGGTAATAAGTAAAAGCCAACAGATAATAATGCAAAAGGATATTTATTACTGATATTTGTCAGTTAGTTTGTAGCATGTTATAAAATCTACATTTATGTATTTTTACCTTGTGCATATTTTTTGTTGCTATCTGGGTTTTGACGACTGAAGCTTGACATCATAAATAAAGTGGTTTAACTATAAAACCGCATCATCTATTACGTAAATGCTTTTTATAGAGTTTCCCACGCAACAATTTATAGTTTAATAATTTGAGAACATTTCCTCATTCTTGTGTAATACCATCAAAGCAGTTATTCTCGGTATTTCCATCTTTGTAAAATGAAGTCGGTCGTTTTATTTAGTAATTTGGGCTTTATTATTACTGAATAAATGCCTTTGTTTAGATATTATAATGCTCAGAAGCACTGAAGCTCTAAGATAAAATGTCATTCTTATAATTAGGGAGAATCATTGTTATCATCATCATCAATCTATATCAGTCTACTGCTGGACGTAGATCTCTCCTACGACGCGCCACTGAGCCCGGTCTTCGGTTCCTCTCCAATGTTTACCAGCTACATTTCGCTGATCGTCGCCCCACCTTTTTTTTAACCGACTTCAAATAAAAAAATAGGTTCTCTATTCGTTTTTTTTTTATACAATTTACTGATGGAACAAGCATATGGCGCACCTGATGTTAAGGGTTAACCGTCGCCTATTACAAAGCATTGCTACGTAGGTCACGCACGTCAGGAACGTGCCTTGCCGGAGAAACCTCTCCAACAATAATTATTCTAATTAAGTACCTAATACTTTGGGCATCTTCTACGACATGACAGCTACATAAACATATTGAAGAAAACATAAAGAACATCATTGAAGGCAAGGTTGAAGGAAAACGGGGAAGAAGAAGGCCAAGAATAAGTTACATGAGCCAGATAAAAGAAAAAGTCGCTGGCATGTCGTATAAGGAAGTCAAGGAGGCCGCATTCGAAAGACTTAATTGGAGAAAACTGCATCAAGATCCACTAGAGTAGAGCTAAGCTCTTAAATTTAAGAAGAATGAGACCTAATACTTAATTGTTTTTTTTTATTCCAGGCGGGTCAAGCTATCCTGAAGGACGCGAGTGTAGGCGCGTTCATCATCCGTGACAGCGGCGACAAGAACTTCATATTCTCGTTATCGTTGCAAACGGAGCGGGGGCCCACTTCTGTGCGACTGCACTACGAACAGGGCTTCTTTAGGTAAGGGCTTACAATAACACTTTTTAAATTACAATTAATTAAGCTGAGACCCCTTTGCCCCACACAACACAGCTTGGATAGGTATTAATTGTTTTTTTTCTTATTGTTACCTATACCTACTAATTTGTCAAACGTGTTTGTGGGTCAAATAAACAAGTTTCTTTCTTCTTTCTTTTGTTTCTAATTTAACACTATCGTAATTCATAATTAATACCGGGTATTTATCGCGATTACCTTTATTATTCTTTAATTTTTTTTATTTTGTCTGCCCGCGACCACGGCTGTTGTAACACGGTCGAAACGTCGGGAAATAAAAAAGGTAATCGCGATAAATACTCGTTTATTCTATATGACTTACAATAACTTATTTGGTAAATCCCGAGTACAAATGTATTTATTAACTAGCGGACGCCCGCGGCTTCGCTTGCCCCGTTCTCGTTACTTTTTCGGGATAAAAAGTATCCTATGTTTGTCTCCTGGTTCTAAGCTACATCACTACCAATTTTCATCTAAATTGGTCCAGCCGTTCACGCGTGATGGCGCGACCTAGGGAAATAGGGGTTCATTTTTATATGTATTCGATTAATAAAACTTCCAACATGAGAGCAATAAAATCAAAAGCAAAATCCTCTTTAAACATATTGTCCTTATTATATCCAGTTCCCTATGTCCAGATAACTATAATTAGATTGGCTATATAGTAATGAGAAATACACTGAAAAAATAAAAACCAATGAACAACACGAAATCTCCGAAAAAATAAATTAAATAACCAAAGCTTCACTTGCTTGCGGTTAGAGGAAAAACTTTGTGTTGAATTCCATTGTAATGTATCGTTTTACGAGAAAAGCCGCAAGACAATAATTCCAGTAGCTGTTGTGCATTTCACAATAAAGTAGAGACACACCACACTGGGATTTTTATTTGTTATAAACCGCAAAATTTGTATTTATAAATTGCTTGCATGTACGTATGATCTTAAAAAAATAATGGTTTACAGTATTAAATGCCACGTCTGCCGTATGTCGGATGCGTTATGGGCTAAATCCACAACTGATTGGTCACCTAAAAACGGGAAACGACCTCGCGGTAGACCACGGCGAAGATGGAGGGATGAAATGGACGCCTATCTTAAAGAATGGCAAATGGCAATGGTCCAAAGTGGCACTAAATAGAGACGACTGGAGAGAAGGAAGGGAGGCCTTTGCCCTGCAGTGGGACACCACAGGCTCATAATAATATTAAATAGTATTAAATATATCCCATAGGGGATTACATGGAGGACGCTGCAGTTTGATTGGTTGAAGGCCCCGCCTTCCGATGCTAAGGTCGTGGGTTCAAATCCAGATGTTTACCAATGAGTTTTTCTGAGCAAAAATGCCAGTACTCGCAAACGGCGAACAAAAACATCGTGATAAAAGAGCCTCTTTGTGGCGCACTTTAAAATCAAATCAAATCAAAAGTGTATTTATTCAGTAGGATTGCAAGGATCACTTTGAAACATCTTAAAGCTAGGTGAATCTAGGTGCCAGTTCCACGCGGCCAAGTCTAGAAGAACAGGCAACAAACTACGGCTTGGTTCCTACCGTTTTTTCCTTCCACCACACTGGTACCAAGAACACGATATGAAGAAGTGACAGGAGGGTTTATTGTTTTGTTGACAGTACCGAAGTACTTCCTGCGCAGAGAAATGATATTGCGTCATCGATTCGCGCTAAATAACGGCGTCATTTTACAATACCATCTACGTATTCACTTGTGATTCACGTTTCATTTCTGGGAGACTTACATTCGTGGAGTTTAGGTAGTTGTGGAAAATATATATTATTTATGCTACTAGCTGACGGAACAAGCATACGGCCCACCTAATGTTAAGCGGTAACCATCGCATAACAAAGCATTGCCTCAATTTAGGCTTGTACTTATCTACATATTTAAAAAAAAACGACCAGCGGCCGCCCGCGAAAATATTTTCCTTTAGTAATTTTCTAATTTCCTTTCTTAAAGTAGTCACAGACGATCGAACTTGGTGCGGAGCGCACCACGAACCGCACGGTGCGATCTATACAACAGACGATCGCACCAGACTTCGAACCGTCCAGTCGTATCGTGCTAGCGTTGCGTGAACGCGTCTCCTCGAAATGCCGCCCATTCTATCAAAACAAGCCAAAATTGCTTTAGTTATGGTTTAAGATTCTTTATTTCTCATAAAATTTTAAAAATTACTTACTGAGAAAACCTATTTACTTATACTACACAAGTATTTATACATTTATAAATGCAGTGAGCAGAGCAGGTATAGGCATATTAAATTGATTAAGTATAGTAGGTAAATTCATTCTAACACAATAATAACAACATAGGTAGCTAAAACAAACGAATACAAATAAAAAAAGACAAAATCGGAGGGTACATTTAAAATTCAGCGAAAGCAGATAGAACTTGTCCCAATGACGATTGGTTCGGCGCCACTTGCACCGAGAGTATGATGTGCCGATGTGAGCGTTATTCCAACGTTATAGGCATTGGTTATAGTAATATTGTTTAATTTTTTTCTATAGCTTTAACTTAAACAAGTGTAAGTGATTTTTATTTTGTTTAATAGATTTTTACGTCATTGTAGTATAAAATAATGTATGAATGTATGTATGTGTAATGTATGTATGTGTATAATGGTTATACGAATTTATTTTTAACTTTTATTTATTAATTAACTTTTAAATGTATTTTTGACTTTATTAAGTTACAATGTTTTTTTTTGCTGCTTTTTACAATTATTTTATTTGTGAGTTTTATGCATGCGGTAAATATGAATTATTTCTATGTTAGATTGTAGAACTTATTATGTGTTTATTAAATTTTTTTTTTACTAGTAGTATTTTGAGCTTGATCTTTTTTAACATTTTTTTTTCAAGTTTTAAGGCAGAGTTTATTAAATATATTATTTGAATTTTGTTATTATTATAAAGTAGTTTAATGTTTAGTTAAATTTTACCGTTAGTTGTTTAGAAGTTTTCAGGGGTTTGATAAGTTGTAAATTTATTATTTTGTTAGCGATATGTTTCCAATGCATTTAGAGTTACAATCTTAGGCGTCCCCCTAATATATTTTATGCTAATGTTATCCTCTCCTTGGCTCGTGCGGGTTTTTAGCTCTTCTTTCAATATATTCATATGCTTCTGCTGTTGAGGGGTTCTATCCGAAAATATATGTATATTCTCCAAGTCCACTTCTGTTTTTTTTCGCAATATATTCTTGACAGTTTCTGCAGCATCAAACGTTACTTTTAGGGGCCTAGAATGGTTTGATTTGTATTTGCCCAGGCGTACACAATTTAAGGGATTGGGACCATCTTTTGCCGCTTTTTTTGTAATATCGGTGACTTTTCTCATGTCATGTGCTAATCTTTCTTTATAATCTTCAGATTTTAGTTCTTCTATTCCTGTGACAATTATGTTTTTCTCCCGTATGGAACGCTCTCTTATTTCATAGATAAGGTATTCGCTGTCGTTTGTAGACATTGGGTAGTTATTATTAGTAGCAAACTGCGCGTTAAACACTTTCAGAGCTTCAATATCATTTTTCATTGCTGCTATCTTGAGTTCGGCTTTACACATTTGACATTACCTTCCATATACATACTAGAATTATGCAAATTTGTGAAAAAATATCCCAATTTCTACACTAACCTGGACGACTTACCCCGACGATACGAATTAAGGTCAGGTAGGAATAAGATAATCCGACCACCATCCCAGCTAAAGATGCGTAGTGACGGCCCCTATATAATGTCAATCAAAATATTTAACAAACTTCCTCTTGAAATAAAGAACATACAAAAAAGCTCCCTATTCACCAGATCCCTAAAGTCGTTTTTAATTGACAAATGCTATTATGACATCAAAGACTATCTAGAATAATTATTACAATTGAAACAAATATTAATGACAATCTGACATTTTGTGTAAGTACGTAATTAAATAAAAACTTGACATTTCCTCTAATTATATAATCCGACTTTGACATGATACCTGCATAAAATTTTGACATCAAAAACTAGACAATAACCGGCACGATAACTACCTACCAAGATAAGGTACATCACAACCCTAAATATCAAGATAACTACATATATATAATTTAATCGAAAGTACCTACTTACCTTAAAACCTCGGCCTGCCTCCATGTTTGCTATACCCTATGCAGGGTCCATGTGATACCTACTTACACCTAAAAACTATGTATGTACAAACTAAACCATGTGTAAAGCAATAAATGTATTGAGTATTGAGTATTGTATTGAGTATTTAGTGCAGTGATTTTTTATTTCTGATATGTCTAGTTTGCAACCGTTTTGTTCCAGGATAATGCTATTAGTTTTATGTTCTAAATTCTGCATTTGTTCTTTGACTGTAGTTATATCAGCGGAAATTTTCTGCAGATTATTATTTTGAACTTTTGAGAAATCTTGAAGAATTGATAGTATGTCTGCTCGGAAATCAGCAAGTTCTCTTTTGATGGAGTGGTCGTCACTATTCGATGTCTTCCGTTTCCGCAGTGATAGCTGTTGCAAAGGATAGTCGGGCTGTGACTTAAGATCTTCACTTCCACTGGGGTTTCTAGGTGGGCTACACTGTACATTCATCATAGGTAATTTTAACTTCCTTTACTAACCTTCGATTAGTAATTCTGATGCAACTGGGCTCGTTTTTGTTGGTTTGCGTAGGTACTAATTAGTACGCATTTGCTGAGGTGATGAGCAGGATGAATTATTAAGTGCGTCCTTTTTACTCGAGGGGGTGAGGGACGTCACTGCGTTGGTTTTTTACTTTAAGAACGTCGTCAAACTCACTTTGAATACACTCAAAAACCGGACTTAAACGCTTCGAGGTATGATTATATTTACAGTTTTGCCGTAATATTTGATTTTAAAAGTAATTTCTGCACACGTCTGCTCTGTTTGCTCACTGCTGCTGCACTGTTGCGGCAGCTATCGTTACTACGTCGCCGTTATATAACCAACGAAAAAGAAGAAAAGAATGGGCAAAATTTTATCTCAGAAACAGACAACGGTACAGTCATATGAATCTCATCAAAGATCTCGATGATAAAGATTTTCGTATATATCTTCGAATGAGTTCCGAAGCATTTATTGAATTGTTGGAACTTGTGAAATCTTTGTGAACGCGCAGCGACGTGTTGCGCGTACGATAGCACAATAGCGACTAAACCGACATGTGGTTCGGTGCGCCGTCCACACGATCGAATCGGTGCGGTACGCACCGCGTTCGATGTGCAAGCGCTCCGAACCAGCCGTACCGATATTAATAATAATAATGTCCGCCGGACCGTGCGCCACACGATCGTATTTGGTGCGGAGCACACCATGTTCGTGGTGCGCTCCGCACCAAGTTCGATCGTCTGTGACTACTTTTAAAGTAGTCACAGACGATCGAACTTGGTGCGGAGCGCACCACGAACCGCACGGTGCGATCTATACAACAGACGACCGCACCAGACTTCGAACCGTCCAGTCTTATCGTGCTAGCGTTGCGTGAACGCGTCTCCTCGAAATGCCGCCCATTCTATCAAAATAAGCCAAAATTGCTTTAGTTGCGGCAGCTATCGTTACTACATCGTCGTTATATAACCAACGAAAAAGAAGAAAAGAATGGGCAAAATTTGATCTCAGAAACAGACAACGGTACAGTCATATGAATCTCATCAAAGATCTCGATGATAAAGATTTTCGTATATATCTTCGAATGAGTTCCGAAGCATTTATTGAATTGTTGGATCTTGTGAAATCTTTGTGAACGCGCAGTGACGTGTTGCGCGTACGATAGCACAATAGCGACTAAACCGACATGTGGTTCGGTGCGCCGTCCACACGATCGAATCGGTGCGGTACGCACCGCGTTCGATGTGCAAGCGCTCCGAACCAGCCGTACCGATATTAATAATAATAATGTCCGCCGGACCGTGCGCCACACGATCGTATTTGGTGCGGAGCACACCATGTTCGTGGTGCGCTCCGCACCAAGTTCGATCGTCTGTGACTACTTTTAGTGCACCCCTATGCTACAAAAGGAACATACCGTCCAAGTTTCATGCTTCTAGGACTTACGGTTTAGGCTGTGCGTTGATTGTCAGTCAGTCAGTAACGTAAGAGTTTTACATATTTAGATTAAAATAAAATAATAATAAATAAATAAAAGTTTATTTCAGGCACGATAGACCCATATCACATAAAAATGCGTTTTTAATACATATTTCAAACCTAAACTTAACGATTAGAATTTCTGGGACTAAACATACCAACAGTAGTTGTTTGTGTTAAATAGCTTGTAACTAATATCATGTCTCCTCTTTTCCAGGTTAGACTGTGACGTGCCCCTAGCGAAGTACATCCCACGCTTCCGATGCGTTGTGGAACTGGTTCAGCACTACACAAGGATCGGCGGCGCAAGGAACTCCGCAGGCACTGTCTGGGTCGACCGGGAAGGCTGTGCCCATTCACCAGTCCTACTCAAAAACCCTATGAGAAAGGCACCTCCTACTCTAATGCAAGCAGCTCGGTTAGCTATCCACAAAGCTATAGATTCTAACCCTTTGACGCCGAGGTTATGGTGCGCGCCCAAACATAGACTACTGCCGTTACCACCATCGCTCATAGACTATCTGGGGGAATACCCGTACTCGATCTAATGTCACGGCATGGCCCTGGATGGGCTTGAAGACTTATCAACTCGAACTCGAAATGTGAGCTCATCGATTTGCTATTGTTTTTCGATTGTAGCAAAGAGGTTACACTCGCATTTCAATGCTCGAGTTGCGAAGGTTGGGGTGTTGTAATGGGCGATGACCTTAACTCGCCTTTCTGTTGGTGTATTTGACCTCTCTGAAGTTAACCGTTTGATGTCGCAATATTTTTCTTTGGTTACATTCTGTGATAGGCTTGTAATTACATTTATCACTTAAATGAGACTTAGGGGGATGTAAACCATGCCTTGGGATTACAGATATGATCCATTATCACCAAAACAAATATTTGTGAGGTGAACACAGATGTTTCTGAGGGGTTTGTTCTCTGTCTGGGTGTAATATTGTATTCTAAGTACGTCTTTACAAAAAAAATATGGATATAAGTATTATACCAGTTATCTGGTTCCCTTAGTACAAGCTCTGCTTAGTTTGGGGCTAGTGTTGTGTGAATTGTCTACAATTTATTATATTAAATCCGACTTTAAATAGTGTTGTTCGTTTAACAAGTCTAGTTCATATGAAATATATTGCGGCACTAATAGCGGCATACTTCAGAGTGGTACAGATTCATTAATATGATATAGTTAGATCCTATTGCATTATTGTACAAATAGACGTATCTAGTACAGAGGGCTGGCTCCTTAATAACTCTTATTTATAAAAAAATAACCTGTATTATCTGTAAGTATTTAAATACGGGACTCAACTACGGTATTTAGTGAAATGTTTAACGCAGATATAATTTGTTTAAGTCGATTCTGTATGTATATAGATGTTTTGATAACGCAAGACTGATTCCTTGAATGTTAATATTTATTTACGTTTACCTGTTTGTCACTTGCGTGGTTATAGAATATACTTTCATAATAATTAGTGTCCTGGCTCTTAGACAAACGGCAATTTTAATACAAACGAAAGCCATCGATTAAAAAGACGAAGTGTTCATCGCAGAACAAAGTAGAATGGCCATGTGGCCGGAAAAGTGTCCCAAAATACATGAGCAATATGCTCAATTCTTCATACAAATTCAACAGTTTTTTCGGGAGTCGTAAAGTGAAAAATGCCTTGCATCAGCGCAAGAATTATTTTCCGACCAAGTTAAGCGACAAGATAAAACATAGAAATACTTTCATAACATCTTCCTTCCTTCCTTTTTCTTTGAATCCTCATATTTAGTGATATTTTAAATATAATAGTGGAAATGTAAAACTGGCGACATCGGCTCCCATACAAACGGCGCATGATCGCCTTTCTACTGTATGTATTCTGTTGGTGTACATCGTTGTTTGTTGTATGGTCGTTTGTCTACTGATCCCCTCGCGCCGCCGCTGCTGATATTAGTATAGCGAATTGTTCACTAATGCCCTAACTTGTCCATCGACTTAAGAAATCATCACACTAATCTAAACTTTATTTATTCTCGGCTAAGATTTAGTTTTAGTAAATTAGGTTTTCCTTTGTTCCTATTTGTTTGGTTCGAGGGTCTGGGCAAGATTTACTTTCTGTTTCCGGATCACGCCTGTGAAAAGATAAATTGTATGAAAATGTCATTAGCTTGACAGTTGCTCATGCCAAACCAATGTATAAAAAAGCAGATCCGTGTTTTGCGACGCCGACTGTCCCTCTCATTTAGTATGGGGTAGACAGAAACGGAGATATAATGCGTAGAATAGTCTACTAGTGTGAAATGTATGGGGGCGATAGGTTTCTGACGCGTCGCAACACACGGGTCTCAATAGTCAAACTCTGTCTCTTTTCATACAATTTTGTTTCCATAGACATTGTTTTGTAAATAGAAAGTGTATCTTGTCTATGCTCTCTGTAAATCTTAAGCTGAAACTTTTGACACCTCACTTCATCAACGATGCTGCCGAAATTAGAATTTGATTCAATTGTGACAAGTTTTCGAGGCTGAGGGTGTAAATACTTCCATATTTATTTTATGTTATTAGTGGTTTTGGAAAAAAACTAGGTTGGTCTCTGAAGTAGGTGTAAAAGTTAAAGTGCATGCAGACTAAAATAAACTACAAGTTGTAGGTATAGGTGCTGGCAACTATGTGGAACTTTGTGAGAAAAAAGGGCAACATAATGTGACTCGGCCTTTGTAATTGGTTTCAAAGAATGAAAGCTAATTTTCAGCTCCTATACCAGCTTGGATTATTATTAAGTCCTCATTTATGTCTGTACGCGCTCTTTATAAAGTTTCGGCTAGTGATTTTCACTAATCTAGATTTAATAAGTACCTTGAATAATCTCAAATAGTATAAATTAGCTTGACGATTTTAGTATTTAAAAATATTTATGTATATTGTGTCTGACCTTTTAATCAGTCTCAAATAAGTTATGGTAATGTCATGTATAACTGTATCCAACTTTTATTTGAAACAATTGTTATTTTTCTACCATTTTGTAAGGTAAAGCACCAATTATTGAATAAGTGTGACATAATATAAAAATCGTGTAAACGTTTGTAGACAAATGTATAAAAAGAACTGCAATTAGTTTATGATATACAGAAACAAAATATACATTCTGCCTTTAGATTTGTATTTGATTTTAAATAAGCTTTAACCTATTGGAAGAACCCATAGACCCTAAGAAGTAGGTATACCTAGTACCACAGCCAAAGTACCAAGGCTCCACTCCAGGAAGTAGGTAAAAAGTGCAGGCATAAAATACTCCAAGAAAGACTTATTATATGCATAATATCCGTAGAGCTACAGACTTCGCATGCAGCCGCCCCGTGAGAAATTAATTTATCCTGTGAGATATTATTTATGTAGGTAGGTATCTCTTGATTAGGTCCCCCCGTTCTGATAATAGATTATCAAAATCATACAGAGCTTTAGGGAACGTTCTGTATGGACTGGTCCCTTCGAGTGCTTGGCTTTAGGTATTACAAAGCATTCTAATCAAAAGCTACCTCTTGGTTACTATCAACAAAGTTGGATTCGAATGGAACCCTAGAAAACCTAGAGAAGAGGTAAAACTTCTTGGCCTTTCAATATAACCTTACTCGTAAGGTACCGACTGACGCAAACTGGAAACTCCTAGCGTATTTGACTGCACATTCGCTTAGATCAAATATTTAGGATATCTACCGTGCCTGTGCCTGTGGATCAACGTCGTGTGTGTGGTTGTGAAGTTAATAGAACGAAAAGAATCTGACATTGACAACAGAAAAATGTTGACACAGCAAAGAAAAATTGAAGTTTCGCTAACATTCGTTTCATTAGTTCTATTTCTCTGCGATTTATTGATTTTTGTGCGAAAATTTTAAATAAAATGATTTCTAATTCTTAGCTGATCGTGCAGTTAAAATGTAAAAGACATAAAATTGAAAAGTCCAACCATGTCTGCAAACGGAACGGGTGGCATCTACGCACCACTCAAGCAGATACTTTCCGATTCGGAGTCCGAAGATGATCCCCTGGTACAAAATGCTAGTATCAAAGCTGCAGACAGCTGCAACAACCTGGATTACAACAGTGGCTTGCAGTCCTCAAAGAACTACAGTATTAGCGATATGGACGAGTTCAACACCAACCTGAACACCACCGTGGAAAGCACCACGGATAATGTAAGCTTCTTGCAGTCCGATATGTCGAATAAAATGTCATTTCCTCGCCGCTGCGCCTTCATAGCTTCGATCCTCGTATGCTTGTTCACGGTCGTGATATTCATATGGGGAATACCTTGCTCGGATGTAGGCAGCTGCGCCCTCGGCGAATGGCAGGACAAAACCACCAGCTGGGAACTCCCGTACGATGAAATCGAACTATCCGGGGCCGTGCAAGTGGTTGAAGGAGCTATACCAAAAACTAAGAACCTGATTTTCATTTATCGCGGCAACCATATGAAGCAGGAGGAGAAGACAAACGAAAATGCGAATGGAGTCTTACTCATAGTAGGCAACACGGGAAAAGTAGGCTGGTATACCAGGGAAAGCAGAATACCCACTGAAATCAACTGCCATCTCATTGATGTGAACAAGGATAAACTCAAGGACTGTATTGTCTCAGGCTCAGAGGGCCTTCTAGCTGCATTAAACCCACTCTATGGAACCTATTACTGGTACATTCACAAACAAGGAAGTGTATTCAGTAATATTGCAGCTATAGATTTTCCAATAATCATGAAGGATATGGATAAGGATAAGGTTAATGATCTTCTCACTGTAGCAACAGTACTTCCAAGCGCAAATCACAATTCTCTTATTATTATATCAGGATTTACTGGAAACATTATCGGAGAACCAATGGCTGTGGAAGACTGCTTGTCAGTGAAGCTGCTTACTGAATCTGAAATGATAACTTATATCTGTAAGAATGGTACTTCTGAAGCGGTGCGCCAGATTACGTACCCTATGCTGTACAGAAAACTGTTGAAATTGGATCAAACAGTAAACCACACTCCATCTTCAGTGCCAGTTTCTAAGCGGATAAACCAGAGCTTGAAAAAGAACATTGGCAACACCAGAGAACTGTTCACTAATGGCCCAGGGAAACTCATAGTAGAAAATTCAGGTGAATGTCCAAACTCCTGCAGAGTCAACCTGAAACTTATACTCGATAGGAACGGAACTACAAATGTGAGCTGGGAGTATTCAGCCAATCACGTCTATGCTATGAGGCCTAGCACATTCTCTTTCGCAAACTCCATAAGAGGATTTGTGCTGAAATTATGACAGTGGAACAGTGCACACCTTGCTGCCAAGGGTGCACTTAAAGTCAACGAAGTCAGATACAACAACATACAAAACCAGAGCCCTAAAAATAACTATGACGCATTTTATTATCGCCCGTCAATCAACGTCGCCTCTATATCAAATTTCATCAAATACACAGAGTTTACAGCTCATGACATATCAGAGAGAATAGTTTTGGTGTCATTTGATAAATTTCAGACACATAATGTGAATGTGAGCCAAACGGATATGGTTCAGATTTGTGCCCGAGGCCCAGTTGATACCCATGCACCATTGCCTCTGTGCCAACCGGATTTAGAATATCAAGAGAAGTCGCTTATGATTGCAGATTTAGATGGTGATCAGTCACATGAGTTGATTTCATACTACAGCACTTTTATACCACCAGAGTCATACACTCCTAAGAAGTCAAATGTATATGACAACTGGAGATTAACATCTACAGTTCGGGTAATTCGTTTAGAAACGGAATTGCCAAAACTATTTGTCTCAGATGTTTAATAATAACTGTATGTAAGGCACTTGTCACACCGCCGCCGGCGATAAGTGAGAAGCGAGTGTTTATTTAGCACTCGCTTCTCGCTTATCGCCGGCGGCGGTGGGACAAGTGCCTAAGATCCTTCGGAGCCAGCTTGAGTTTCAGGCCGTTTTAAGCTTCCTTAGAAGAAGTCCTTTGAAATAATTTTGTTTCTCAATATCTATTAGGTTGTTGTAAATTGTAATTAGCTGAAGTCACTTAAAAGCAGTCTAGTCAGTAAATAAACAGCTTTAATTTTTAAGTACTACATGAATGACAAAATAGTAATCTTTGCCTGGAGTGTTCAATGTAGCCTAGTCAAGTTAGTTTTATAAGTTTAGTGTTTTATAATTATGCATGAGAGACTAGTACCTATAAAAAAAAAAGAGATAAAATACATTTATTTGATATACATCCATAGGTCAAAACAAACCGAAATCAAAAGTATATTTATTCAGTAAAATCGCAAGAATCACTTTGAAACGTCTTAAAGCTAGGTGAGTCTAGGTGCTAGGTCTTGTTATAGAAGTTAACAATAGATAATGGTAGATAAAATATGCCAAATACGCCCAGACCCAGCTTTTTGCTGCCTAACAAGGCAGCAAAAAGCTGCATCTACTATGCCAAGCAGCAGCATAGTATAGTATCTTAACCGTGCTATGTACTTGCATTTAAATAATTTGTTTTGTAAATTAAACCTTCCAGTGTCATCTGAAACAAAGCTAGTTAAAGGCGGATTACAGCCGAAGTATGGCTAGCTTTCACTTAATTTCCTGTAGGTATGTATGTGTTGTATTGGTCAATGAAGTGAGAATGGGTTGTACATACTTGTAATCCAGCCAAATTTTGTGTAGAATGCTTGTAAACGTTGTAAACATACCACAACCAAATAATCTAAAATTCGCTTTTTGGTGTCAGGTTTAAGAAATAATATATTAAAGGCAAGACCATAAAGTAATGCGAAATCGGTGTTTAAATGATTTTACAAACATTCCACATCGATTTTGGCTGCATTATAGGTACTGGGTTTAATAGAAGATGGTGAGAGGAAGTGCCTTAGTGGAGAGAGGACTGAGGGGTAGTTTTTATGCTTTGGATGATTTGTTTTTTTTTGTTGTGTAGTTTAGTAGTGTACCCAGAACTAAGAACATCTAAGCCTGTGTGTTATATTTATAATCATGTAAAATTTGACTTTTATTAATTATTAGGTAATGATCTTATTAGAAAATGCTGAATGTCGTAAATAAAAATCTCAAATTGAAAAACTGTTTTATTACTTAATACTAACATCTGATTTATAATGGTTTAATTTGTTTGCAAAGTTGATGTTACAATTTACCAAGTGCCAATCAATAAAAATGTTATTGTGCCTTTGTCACGATGACTACGTTCTAGGAACTATTCAGTGTGTCGACCGGGAACCAATCTTACACCAGCTAACGTGGACACGTCACCGTCTCGAAATCACTATTCATGCTTCTTGAAGAATCCGCTAGGGGCGCTTTTGGTTTCTTCATACAAAATGGTGGCAGAGGTGGGCGATACGATCGGCGATAGGCGTCAGGCACCGCACACCGATTTCATGCGATTGGTTCCCGGTCGACACAGGTTTTTTTATTTACATATATTTATTATACTATCCTTTAGGCCACAATCTCACCTGATGGTATGTCGATGTAGCAGGACAGCATCAGTTTATTACTTACATAGTATTATACTTCTAAAGTGTTTCTACTAACAGGTAACCAACTATACATCTACACATGTTTACATCACAGATAAACTTAAGAATCATGTCTGAACATATTGATACGCTACTGAGCAGTTACAAAAAACTGGCATAATCAATCACAAGTGAATAATACGCCAAACTTATTCTAATAATTTTAGGTTGATTTTCGAATGCCATAATAAAATCCTTTTCACTGCGCTCCTCTGTCTGCGCTGACCCTAAATAAGCGCGAATTCTTATACACAATTTTATGCAAATCTATACATAGTGTAACGTATAACAAAGTACAAAAATACATAAGTAAGAAAGTATAACTTCCAATATAAAATTGAATTCGTCTTGTCATACAACATACACAAGTCATATGTTACGTTGCATATTTCGTAAGCTGTAAATTCAGATCAACGTATTCATTGCATACAAATTCACACAAGTACGTCCACAGATCCGCACCGTACGAGTGGATGCACTTGCGTGACTTCTTTACAAAAAAGTACTATAGTTTGACCGCCGCTCCCTAAGAAAATGCGGCGAGGGGGGGGTCCGAGGGAAAAAGAGCAAGAGCACATGAGATCTCGATATTCTCAGATAGATCTAACGATATCACAAACGATATGTTATTTTATCTAGCGACTAGTGGAATCCCGCGCGACTTCGTTCGTGTTGAGTTTTGTCCATGCAAACTTCAACCCCGCTGCACCCCTTTTGGGGTTGGATTTACAAAAAACCCTTCTAAAGCCCGTATGCAAAAGCAATGCTTGAGTCTGAGTGGAGCCTCAAGCATAGATGCTTGACACTTTTCAATAGAGAACTGTCAAACAATATTCGGCCACTTTAAAAATAACGGTCTTGACATCCCTAGATAACGCTCGTCCCGTCTTTGGATATGTATAATCTCTTGTGCGTCTGACACAGTCCGGTTTATCCCCATCTCGCCGTGCGATATAGATAGTGCAATCCACGAAGGCGCGCCCCACTATTCCTCCTAACCGTTTATAGTATATGTGTGCAAGTTCCGTCAATGTTTGAGTGTAATCGGTACACACTAATTACCTATGAGTGCACACGCACACTACAATGAATAGACTACGGTTCGCGACTGCCGCTCGGAGCAAACTCCCCGCACCCCGCGAGGGGCGCGTCTTCGTGAATTGCACTATCTATACCTCAGGCACAGTGCAGCGGTCGCGGTCAAACTATACACACAAAGCATCCGATATTTACGATGCGGACTTGTGTACGGTAATCTTTATCGATTCTATTATCTAATCAGTCAGGGAACGACTAGCTTATTAGTACCATTATCTTCGGCAACGGCGTACTCTGTTAGTTGGATAATACCGCGCCGTGCCAGTAACTCTGCCACGTTATGCCCTGCCATGGGATCGTCCGGGTCTTCGTATGTGTACAGCTCGACTATAACCTCGTCGTATACTCGGGCACTGGAATAAAATAACATTATGTAACATTTTTCGAGCTAAAACAATGGGATAACAAAAACAAACAAATACAGCCGAATTGGGACCTTTTTTACACGCTTTTTATTACTTCACCCGTAAGTATTTAACCGACTTCTTTGGCGTGGTTTTAAAACCATCGGATGCGAATATTCCATTATTTAATTTGCAAAATAATATTTGTTTTTGAAATCGGTTAAGAGGGTCAATCACTAGTAATGCCATCTATAGAAAACTGCGTCTTCAACCGCATTCGCAGGAGGATTTTTGTTGTTCTATATTGCCTTTGTAAGGCTATGCGGTACAAACAATGCTTGAGTCTGAGTCGAGCCTCAAGCACTGTTTACGTGCCTAATTCTTTTTTATTTTTATTTGAATGTTTAATTTCTGCACTGACGTCTGATGGGCTGTATCTAAATATATAAAACTCTTACGTTACTGACCGACTGACTGACAATCAACGCTCAGCCTAAACCGTAAGT
This sequence comes from Thera britannica, assembly GCA_939531255.2. Classification (NCBI taxonomy): domain Eukaryota; kingdom Metazoa; phylum Arthropoda; class Insecta; order Lepidoptera; family Geometridae; genus Thera; species Thera britannica. Next base: position 3,052,404 of record OW618037.2, read on the forward strand.
CCTAGAAGCATGAAACTTGAAGGGGATGTTTATTTTATAGCATAGGGGTGCACTAAGAAAGGAAATTGGAAAATGATTTCCCTAAGCGGAGAAAAAGAGGAAAAACTTTTAAAACAAAAATCAGCGAGCGAAGCCGCGGGCGTTCGCTAGTTATTTTATAAAACACCTTGCTTACATGATGTGTGCGTGCATGGTTTTGTCGGAGACGAGTTCAACGAGCGCTCGCTTAGCTCGCGCCCACTCTGTCGAGCCGCCAGCCACGCGCACGCCGGCCAGCGAGCATTGCACGCCTTGCAGCGGCAGCCGAGCGAAGCGAGCGGGCAGCTGACGGATCCGATCCTCCTTCACCCACAGCACTGTGCCGTAGTCCACGTACATAACCTGCACACATCAAAAAAGTCTTTAGAAAGATAGATAGATCCTCGCTTTTTAGTTTATATTTTAATGAGAACTAAACTAAATTAAACTACACACATCAACATTGTCTAGAGATATTCCATTTCGAATAGATTTTCGAGATTTTGTTCCAACTTTAATTTTTATCTTATACCTTTAAACGAGAAAATCTTGCCTTCCGAGATCCTAAATATACATTTAGGATCTCAGAAATAGAGCCCACGATTTTCATGAAATTAAGTATACAGAGGGTTTTGGGGGCGATAAATCGATCAAGATAGGATTCATTTTCAGAAAAGACTAAGCAAAAAAGATATTTAAATAATTAAAAATTTTAGCGCCATCTCTTGCCGAGTAGTCGAAACCATGAGTTAGCGTAGCAAATGCGATTTTGCTTTTCTGTGGTTAGTGTCACGGAGAACGCCATCTATTGAACTTCTACGTAAACACTCGAGACAAAAAATCTGGAGATTTTCATGAAAATTAGTATGCAGAAGGTTTCGGAGGCGATAAATCGATTTGTATAGCTGAAATATTTTTTTAGAAAATCTATTTTATTGTTTTTACTAATCAACTTTATCTATTAATTAACTTAAACTTATTTTAGCTATTCTAAAAGATGGCGCTGTTAGAAAGATCGAAAAATATTATTCATATTTCACCATTTTCATCAGTATGTAATTCGTATTTAAATATTATAATTCCTAAAAACACAATTTACAAAAAAAAATACCGAGCAAAGCTCGGACATACCCAGCTCGTTATTAAATAATATGAAACAGATTTATTTTATTATTATTAATAAACACAAAATCTAGTTACTAAATTATTTTCAGTTTTTGTAATAATCTACAAAATGTTGAATATCCCTAGACAATGATGACTAATATAATGTTAAAAACAATAAATGCGAAGTGAAATGTAACAAAAATTAATAGTTTAATTTTTAAAATAATAGCTAATCCATTTTTGTAGATCGATGATTTTTTGTAATCGTCGCGAGGTGCAAACTTAGCTTGGTCGAGCTATAATTATGTTCTGTGGTAAAGTTACAATCTGTAGGCCAACCACGAGCTCTGTCTGGCTCTCACACAACAACTCACAGACTCAAAACCAGAGCCTTCTTTTTTTATGATATTTCTATCATCGAAGGAAAGGTAGGAAGGTAGAAGGAAAGAGAGGAAGGGGAAGACCAAGGATAAGCTACATGAGCCAAATAAAAGCGAAGATCGCCGTCATTTCGTATTAAGGAGGCCCTCAAAAGAAATACCTGAAGAAAAATGCACACATTGCGTCGACAAGAGCATTGCTCTTAAATAAGAAGAGTACCATACCTCTATGCTCTGGTCGCTCCGTATGAGGCCGACCACTCGCGCTCGATACCAGCGGTTATCCGGAGGATATATGGCAGCCACTATTTCTCCCGCCGCGGGAACCATCTGAAAATACAATTATAAATAAATAAATATTGTGGACAGGGGCCGTTTACGTAGGCAGATTTTGTACATAACTTTTGAAACTATCATGGTTTTTAACACTATTTTTATGAAACGACGGGATATATGATTAATTTTTTTTGAGTTGACTTCCGATATTTCGGCACAGTTGCATGCACCATGATCACGGATGAACTGAAGTCCACGAGTAAAAGAAATGTTATTGGCAGATAAATCGATCTACCCTCTTTCGCACTCTTATTGGTTTCGATACTACTATTGGTTCCATTCTCACTTTTCAAGAGGCAATTGAAATCACCAAACACAAGAACTTCAACCGTGAAGATGGTTTCCAATTATCTGGAGTCTGGAACCCGGTGGTACGAATGTGCAAACCACCAAATAGTGGGGCACCCACTACGCGTCCTGATACCGTCAGTGTTGTGTGTCGTAATCGACAAAAAAGTGAGAATGGAACCAATAGTAGTATCGAAACCAATAAAAGAGTGCGAAAGAGGGTAGATCGATTTATCTGCCAATAACATTTCTTTTACTGGTGGACTTCAGTTCATCCGTGATCATGGTGCATGCAACTGTGCCGAAATATCGGAAGTCAACTCAGAAAAATTTAATCATGGTAAATATCCCGTCGTTTCATAAAAATAGATTTTGTACAATTTGAGGGGTCAAGCGCTTACGTAATACTTGAACGGCCCCCAATCCACACAACTATATCTGGCCCCAAATTAAGCAGAGCTTGTACTATAGGAACCAGATAGCTGATTATAATACTTAAATGCTTATTTTTTTTGTAAATACACTTAGAATACAAAGACGAAGCCATAAAAACATACTTTTCATTGCTCATACTCGGAAAGTAGGTCTGAAGTTGCCTGAGGGGCCTAATTGAAAGTAATACTTTCAGCCCTAGGGAGAATCGCTTTCTACTGACAGCTGTCAAATTATAAAAAAAAACAAGTTCTATTTTATTCAACCATGTTCCAACTTTCTTAAGTGTTGAACCAAATTCCAACTTTTTATTCAGCAAGTAGGTTGGAAACCCATTACAACGGTAAGTTTAAAAAGTCTAATTAAAATAACATAGATTTGTGGAAACAATTTACCATTTTTTAAATTATGAAAATGAAAATAATGGCTGAATAATGCTGGCGAGCCGAAGGCCCGCCAGAGAAAAAGAAAAAAAAACCGGGAAGGCGGCAATTCAATTTCATTTTCACTCATTTTTCTTTCATTTTTTATTTTTACTTTCCTTGTATTCGTAATGAAAAGCACAGTGTTTACCTCGGGTGAAAGACTTATTAAGTCCCTCAAGCTCCATTGGCGCCCTCGCTACGCTCTGGCGCCAAACCCGTCTCGGGACTCAAAAAAAGTGACTTTCAACCCTCAGGTAACAATGTACTATAGAATACAATATAACACCCAGACAGAGAACAAACATCTGCGTTCGCCACAGAAATAGTTGTTCTCGGTGGGGATCGAACCCACGTCGTACGGCGCAGAAGGCAGGGCTACTACCAACTGAGCCGAGAGGCCAGTCGAATTTGAACACAATTGTTTGTGTGTATAATAAAAAACTCTTTATTGCACACCTTAAAACGAACAATGGAAAAACAAGCAACAATAATTTAAAACATACTAATGTACAACGGGCTGTCTTATCGCTGAAGAGCGATTTCTTCTAGACAACCTTTGGATGGAGAGAAGCGAATAATAAGATGGTTGGCTAGGGAAATAACAGTAAAGAACAAAATTAAGGACATTTACATACTTTACGTTACATTTACGTGTGTAATACGGTGAAACATAATAGCCAAGTGTGTATTGCAAGAATACCTCCAAGGGTTTGTAGGCCTGGATAGTCGCTGGGCTGTTCATGTCGCGTTGCAAAGACTGCAATGTCATCGGAGGCAGCACCACGCCGAATATTGGCAAATCTTCTGCAAATTCATAAACAAATAGGTATACAGTGAGTTTTGACGTGACAACGTCTTATAATTCGATGGAGCCGGCTGCGCGCACGAAAAAACATGACTCATGCGGCGTTACCTCGCTCTGCGGCGTTCCATTTAAGGCTTGAAGTGCAAGCGCGAGCGCGGTACGAGCGACAAAGAGGCACAATCGGCCTCCGCGTTCGGTAGCGTTCGACATCTGTCTCTCTTCTACTTAAGTGAACGATGCGTCCGCGTGGACAGCTGTATGACGTTGTCACGTTCAACTATCGTTAGTAAACCGACTTTACAGACAACCAATTTTTTTTTTTAGGACAGCATCGAAAGTTTTCTCTTTGCCCAATGCCTGTGTGTTTGTACACCCACCCACTACTATAATCAACTCTCTCTATCCTCCAAGGTTTGCTGGTAGAAAACTCTATTTAGGGTTAGGCTCGCCTCTGTAAATGCCCGCTTTATAATTGTTATTTATCATCAGCGTGTGTGTATAATAAAGAATAAAGAGTTCAAATAAGGGATTTGAACCTAGCAATCCGCCCCTGTAATAGTACTTTTAAAATGTCTTCTTTTGCGTACAATAAAGTATTCATCTATCAATCTTAATTTCACTAAATCCCGTATTCAGTGCTTGAGTCTGAGTCGAGCCCCAAGCATCTCAAGCATAGATTTTCTGACAGCTCTCCATTGAAAATATGACAAATATCTATGCTTGAGACTCAACTCAGACTCAAGCACTGTTTCTGAATACGCAACAATTCAGCAATAATTCTCCTTCAATGTTTTTTTCTTTACTATTTTTTCTTGTATTCTTCTTCTTCTTATCGTGTCACTGATTCTTTCGAACCAAGAGGATTTTAAGTGCGCCACAAAGAGGCTCCTTTGATGCACTTGACACATATTTTCGAACTTTTTGGGTTCTACGATATGCCGGTTTCCTCACGATGTTTTCCTTCACCGTTGAGAGCACTGGCAGGCACTGGCTACATTAATTTTTGGGCAGAAAACCCCATTGGTACACGACTTGCCCACGACCCTAGGATCAGAAGGCGGGGCCGCTACCACAAGGCCACTTTGTATTGGGAGACTCTAATAAAATTCTAAACCAATTGATTTTTACTAACCTTCTCCGTTTTCTTGATCAATGATCTGCACAAATATTCTGTCGAAGAAGCATACAGCAGTAACAATCACTTTGTGCCAGGTGCCCGGCGCGGGCAGCGGGAACGGCTCGCACTTGGCTATTACCTCCACTTTGTCCATTGTCCATCCATCTGAGGCAAAACATATGAATAAATAAAATAAATATCTAGCCCCAAATTAAGCAGAGCTTGTACTATGGCTACCAGATAGCTGATATAATACTTTAATAATTATTATTTTCTGTAAATACATACTTTGAATTCAATATAACACCCAGACAACAAACATCTGCATTCACCACATATATTTGTTCTCGGTGGAGATTGAACTAACACCCTTCAGCTCAGAAGGCAGAGCTAGTACCAACTGAGCTGAGAGGCCAGTCACCATTATAACAGTCATCAAAGTCAAGTCAAGTCAGTGTCAGTCATATTTCATTTCTCTCTTATTATTTGAATATTTTTATTATCGCACAATAGGCATGAAAACAGTAATCAAGTATCGCCAAAATATTTATCTGATCTAATGAAAAAGGATTCAAAGATTTTGCAAAATGTATTTATTCTCTTATTAATGTCGAGATTAATAATTTATTTGTTAATATAAATCTACAAAATACAACAATCCACCATGATAGCTTAAACACCGGTTAGAGCGAATTACGTCACGGCTTTGTAAACGTCATTCTGATTTAGTACAAAAGCACCAATGTTTACTGTTGATATACATACCCGTGACGTAATAACAGACGCCATGACACCAGCGAGCGTTTTGGCGTGAATTTAAAAGTTTAAATTTATATGTACCTTTATTCCACAAAAACCTTAATTTTCTACAGAAATATGATATATTTTAGACATAATAGATACTTCTGAATATGATAGAAGAGATTTTGAAAATTAGTCGTCATGCCTATTGATAGCCTTCGGAGCTCAGTTGGTACTAGCTCTGCCTTCTGAGCTGAAAGGTGTTAGTTCAATCCCCACTGAGAACAAATATATGTGTGGTGAACTTTTGGACCTTTTGGTCTAAGTGTACTGGTATGATTTAGATTGCAACAGTGATTTACCTGGATGGTGTAAGATATGTTTCTTAGTACACCGGGTTCCCTTAAAGCAGGTTTTATCAGGACCTCCTTTGTAATGCTTGCAGATATCTGCTTCGTCACGATTGTGGTAACCCTGAAATTTAAAATAAATATAGGATTTTTCCTGTTTTGGACCCAAGATTGTGTGTCATGTGCCACCCACGACCTATGGCGCAGAAGGCAGAGCTACTACCAACTTAGCTGAGAGGCTTTTTTGCGCTGTGTTTACTCGTTCAATCAATCATAAATCATTTATTTGCTTCAATGGTGATACAAAAGATCTTATAAATAATATTAAAAATAAGTCGCACTCATTCACCACATTTCTGGGATGCAAATTTGTAGTTATATAACTTATAAGTTTTGGGCAGCAATATTGAATATCTAATACAGCGAAATTCTCTAATTAGATGTATACAATAATATTGAAAAATATGTCACAAAATACATGATTATCAAGGTAATGTCAAAAAAAAAACAATGATATAGCTAGGTGGTGATATAAGCATAAATTAACTATAACAATTCTAATCCGCTAATCTAATCTATGTAAGTTGACTTAATGTAAACTTGCGTGTACGAATCACCCGCAAATCGTGCATATAATAAGTACGGTTGTAGACAATAAATATTGCACATCAGCTTTCTTAGAGCGCTATCTCTTTCTGACGCACACTACGCTCTATGAAGCCGAAATTAGCCGATGTGCAATATTTGTTGCACATCGATGTTTGTAATTCTCAAAACAAATTGTACATACAGTAACAGCTACGACCGGATCTTCGTATTCAGGACACTGCGTGATGTCCCATTCGTCTACGCTGTGCTCCGACGGGGGACCATGCATGGGCGCCGGCGAAGCCTCGGCCTCCGGGACTTTGTTCTCCTTTTGAACGGCTGGGAAGGGTTTGTCTACTGTAAAAATAAAATAGGGTAAAGGTCGAGTACATTGTAACATTTTAAGAAACTCAAATGGAAATGGGCTGGTCACGTCGCACGTACGAACAACGATAAATGGGCAAAAAAAGTAACAGCATGGCCAGGACCACCTTACAAAAGGAACAGAGGAAGACCTAAAGAGAGATGGATAGATGAAATAAAGAAATTAGTAGGTGAAGACTGGATGATCAAAGCGAAAGAAAGAGATGATTGGAACCAATGGGGGGAGGCCTTTACTCGTTGAGAGCATATAATCATATTGAAATTTAATTGCATGATATTATTGTTAATAATTAGGTATTCTTGCATAAATTATATTCATAAACCTTTAGTAATTATAAAATAATGAAAATGTATAATGTAATTGAGGAAATAAAAGAGGCTATATTATTAAAGGTCGAGCACCGTCGATGTACTTCTCGCTCGCACGATTTGACCTTTTGCTAGATAATAATATAAAAAAGAAACGTATTTTTCGAAAATGGCAGGAAAATTTTTGTGTGCAATCTGATTACATACGGTTAAACAGACTTACTTGGCATTGCTAGACCTTGCATAATCATAAGCTCGTTCAAGGTAGTGTTCTCCTCAACCAGCATCACGTAAACGCCAATCGATTCTGACGAGCTGAAATCGTGAGTAATTTTATTGAACTAGTCGCGAGTCCCGGCGTTGTTTGGGTATCCCAGAATGTTAAAGAACATTCATTTTAGGAGCATTATACCTCACGTGATAGAAAAGGATGGACATAGAGAAGTCCCGAATTCGAGAACCTTTATTCCCCAACGGTTGTCGGTTCTTCGATTTTGATTATATTGCTGTGACTTACTTATCATCAACCAGTATATTGCACTGAGTGCCGTTGTATTTCTTCATAAACTCCTCTTGCCCCCGTATCAGATCATTGTCGTTGAGGTTTTCGCAAAAGTCCAACTGAAAGAAGACAATTTGATATAATTATTGTTTTTGAATAGAGGTTCTCGAGTGGCGACCAAAAAAGACGAAAATTAGGGGGGTGGGCGCCCTAATTTTCCCTTCTTTTCGTCTTCTGGGCGACCACGAACCGGAAGACGAAAAGAAAGGCGCCCGCCCACCAGATGGACCGACGACATTGTTAAGTTCGGGGGAAGTCGGTGGAGCTCAGAATCGTTCTTCCTGGAAATGTGTAGGGGTGGCTTATGTCCAGCAGTGGACTTTTTCAGTATGATTGTTTTTGAATTATTCTTCTTTATTGAGCCCCTTCAACGACTCCGTTTTTTATAACGCTTTTATTAGCTTCACCTGTATGTATGTATGTATGTATGTAACCGACCTCTTTAAGCTCAATTTTGTCCTACTTTGAACGATCAGATTTGATTCAAATTTTGCACACCTGTCAAAGGTCGATGACAATGCAATAATATGAAAAAAAAAATAAAAAAAAAGTAAAAAAAAAATTATAGTTTAAAAAAATAAAAAAAACGCTTTTATAACTAATTGAACTAAAAAGTTAAAAATAAAACTAATAATCAATTGAAAAATTTATATTATTGTACAAAAAAAGCGTGGAGTGCTTGATTTTGATTGTTGTAAATATTTTATCAATAGTTTATTATATCTGAAGTTATTATAAAAAGCACCCCACGCTTTTTTGTACAATAATATACATTTTTCAATTGATTATTTGTTTTATTTTTAACTTTTTAGTTCAATTAGTTATAAAAGCGTTTTTTTTTAGTTTTTTAAACTATAATTATTTTAAAATAATCTCCTCTGGTTTTTGCAATCTGCCCATGCGAGCATTGAGCTTGAGTTTGGTCAGTTATCCGCTTCTTTGTGACATGTATGGAAAACGCTCAGTGGTGTTTCCATTTTGTCTGTCCTCTTACGAGCTATAATTCCTAATTTTTATAATTCCTCTTACGAGCTATGTGGGGCAGTAATACTTAACTTACCCCCGCTAGATAGCAGAGACGCGCGTACGGTGGTCTGTCACAGAATCGTTTGGCGAGCGGCTGCACGCTGTCTATGGAAGCCACTCGCATTTCACCCGTGTCCACCACATACACATTCACGGTCTTCCCCTACAACCAATATACATTTTATTTGTGTAATTCATATTCATTTATTTATTGCATACATGTTGCATTTATATTACTTATTAAGCATTAAGGTGCGCGCGAAGAACCGACAACCGTTGGGTAATAAAGGTTCTCTAATGGCGACCACGAACCGGAAGACGAAACGTAGGACCCACCAGATGGACAGACGACATTGTCAAGATCGCGGAAAGAGCTGAATCGTTCTTCCTGGAAATGTGTAGGGGACGCTACACATTATGTCCAGCAGTAGACTTATTCAGGCTGATGATGATGATGAGCATTAGATATATTCTGCAATGTTATCTTCTCTTCTCAAATTGAAGAGCTTAGCTCTTGTCGGGGTTTTGATGCAGTTTTCTCTAATTAAATCTTTCGAATGCGGCCTCCTTGACTTCCTTAAACGACATGACAGCGACTTTTTCTATTATGTGGCTCATGTAACTTATTCTTGACCTTCCTCTTTCCCGTTTTCCTTCAACCTTTCCTTCAATTATGTTCTTTATGCATCTTTTTGTAATGTTATGCTCATGATTAAAATAAACTGAATTTGAAATACCTCAGGTTTTTGAAGAAACATAGCTCTGTAATAACATCCACCATCACAGTAAGCGCAGTACGTCATTTCTTCTAGCTCAGACGCGCTCAGCTTCTTCTTGTTTTTCATGTAGTAATCTGTCATTTCTGACATAAAGCTACGGTCAAAAAAGATACACTTCATTAGCATCATTATCAGCAAAAGAGCACTGGTGGTTTAGTGGTAGCGGCCCCGCCTTCCAATCCTAAGGTCGTGGATTCAAATCCAGCAGTGTTCATCGGAACACCCCACCAGTGCTCTAAAAAAAACACAAATGAGAAAAACGATCAAAAATGAGTTTTTCTGCCGAAAAATGTATGTGCACTATGCCTGTACTCTCAAACGGTGAAGGTAAACATCGTGAGGAAACCGGCGTGTCGTAGAACCTAAAAAAGTTCGAGCAACACGTGTCAAGCGTCCTGCAAAAAGGGCCCGCTACTTGCGGAAACCAGCCTGTACATGAAGTGCGGAAAATTTATTTGCCGAATTTTAAGCATGTTATTTTTTAACTATTTATTATACACCACTACTTTGTAACTACCAAAAAAAAAATAGGGTAATGTAAATGTAGTAGGGGTAGAACATTATGAATGTGCAATCAGAATTTTTAGTTTCGATAAAATGACAAAATTATTCATGTTTAAATTTTCAGAAATCCTGCATAAAATTATGGACACATTAGTTACGTAGTACTAGAGAAAAAAAATTACGCTGTTCGGTTCCGCTTGGTATTAAGCGTTTATGAATGAAATGATTTTTGCTTGTTGAATCATTTCTCAATATTTGACTAAAATTTGTGGTTATTTAAAAATATTTTTTTATGACTTAAATTTTTTTTTTACGTGTATGTTCTCAGTATCACCAGCCAATATCGGCATTTTTTTTTTGGTAATTACAAAATAGTGGTGTATAGTTGTGGGTTTTAAACAAACAAACCTGGTTACTTTAGCAGGGTCTTCGGTGATCACCCAGAAAGAATACCTGTCGACGCAAATTATAGTTGCCGAATACTCTTGGTCTATCTGCAAATAAAAAAATACTATAAATTTAATCAGCATATAAAGTTTTTATCGGTCCGGGGACGCAGGTCTTTATGTCAAATTACCGACCTGCACTTACGACTTTATGTTAAAATCTACATATTTAATAAGAAAAACTATCCATTGAGTACAATTAGAATTCGGTGTATCTTTATAACACGGAAAACAATTAACTACGCATTCCGACGCCATTTTCTTATGAACTAGTGAAACGGTAGGAACCAAGCCGTAGTTTGTTGCCTGTTCTTCTAGGCTTGGTCGCGTGGAACTGACACCTAGACTCACCTAGCTTTAAGACGTTTCAAAGTAATCCTTGCAATTCTACTGAATAAATAAACTTTTGACTTTGGTGTCTCGTTGTTCGTTGCTCGATCGCATTAGTGATATCCTATTCCCTAAACCGGCTAACAACATGTATAAAGTTTTTATCTACATTATGTTACTTCATATATTTAGCTTCAACACAACTTCAAATTTTTTTGTTTATTATTTTTATAGGAGACACGATGAAAAAAGAATTATAAAAACCTTCCTCTTGTCAAGAATGAAACCCACACTTAATCGATTATTTATGTAAATAACAAAAATCGAATTACCTCACTTCATAATTAAGGATTCATAAATACCTCAAGTATAGGTTGTGCTGCTGTAATGCAGCAATCTCTATGATTCTCTGTCTCTAGCGGTGTGGGCACCACTGAGGAAGCTTGGGCAGGCTCTGAAAACAGTAGTTAGTAGTATTCAGTAGTAGTAGAGCTCTTTGTGAAAGGCTCCTCCGGGAAGTACTAATTCTAATTGTGTTGGGGGAATAAGATCTGCACTGACGTCCCGCGATGGGGTGTATTGTGCATTGTCCCCCTGCTAAACCTTACCCCAGCCAGCCCAACTTCTTAAAATAGCGGAGAAGGACTTTGGGTTGGTGGCAGCAATGTTCTAGATGACCCAATGGTGACTCAGATGTGGATGTGGAAGGACAAGACTCAATCAGTTCCCTGAGCCCTGTCTTGCACCTCACTTCTTCCGTTGCGGAGCAGTGCAGTACTACATGCTCCACAGTTTCTTTTTTCTGCAGGCAGCCGCAACATAAGTCGCTATCTGTTGCTCCAGTCTTCAGAAGGTGGTAGTTTAGGACACAATGGTCCGTGATGATTCCTACCATCAATTATTAGATCTTCCCTGGAAGTACTACCACCATGCCTATTTTTGCCGTGAAGCAGCCTTGCTGTTTCGGTTTGAAGGGTGTGGGTGCCGGTGAAATTACTGGCGCGTGAGGCTGAACATCTGTATGCCTCAAGTTGATGGACGCAGAGCAGCGCATCATAGGCCACATTCCTGACGCGCGTGACCTATAAAGGAATGCTTTGTTATATGGCCATGGCTGCCACTTAACATCAGGTGGGCCATATGCTTGTTCCATCAACTAGTTGTATAAAAATATGCATGGAATATACTGGAAGACGAAACGTAGGCCACCCACCCAATGGACCAACGACATTGTTAAGATCAATCGCAGGAAGTCAGGATGGAGAGGGTTCAGAATCGTTCTTCCTGGAAATGTATTGGGAAGGTCTATGTTCAGAAGTGTCTTCAGACTGATGATGAAGAACCACATGACCAGAACCACAATGATACATCAGATCACCAAACAAAGCTGCGAAGACAACACTCACCTTCAGAGAGCACTGGTGGTCTAGTGGTAGTGGCCCCGCCTTTATGTGCACTATGCCAGTACTCTCAAAACGGTGAAGGAAAACATCTTGAGGAAACCGGCGTGTTGTGGAACCTAAAAAAGTTCGAGCAACATGTGTCAAGGGTCACGCAAAAAGGGCCCCCCAGCGGCCTAATTGCGCAAAAACCTGGCCGCACATCAAGTGCACATGATAAACTTGCCGAACACTCACCTTCAATAGCCAAGCTAGCGACATCGGGCAGCTGACATTGTATTTCCTTTTCCGACCGCCTCGGAACACTCTCCGCTGAGGACGAGCTGGAGAATTGGATCAGCGTCTGGTTGGTACGGCCACGCGGTTGAGGGCACGGGGCAAGCTTGTTGGGTTGGCTGTTGGCTTGATTGCTAGTCAGAGGTTCTGATAACGCATCTATCAGGTTGAAGGGACTGAGAGACGGTGGAGGGTTGGGCAAGTCTTGGACTGGTGTTTCTGTGCTGATCGTTTCGGCTGTGGAAAGGTAAAGAAAATGTAATATCATTATGCACTGTTGGTAAATAAATTAAATATTTGAGAAAATCACGCAGGAATGCTCAAATATTCCTTGGTAGGTATCATTCATCACTCATTATCAGCCTGAAGAAGTCCTCTGCTGGACATAGGCCTCCCCTACACATTTCCAGGAAGAACGAGCCCTTTCCATCCATCGACTTCCCACGATCTTAACAATGTCGTCGGCCCATCTGGTAGAGGTGGGCGCCCTACGTTTCGTCTTCCGGTTTGTGATCGCCATTCGAGAAACTTTATTCCCCAATGGTTGTCGGTTCTTCGAGCTACTAGTTTCATAAATAATCCCTTAATAAAAGAAAGTCACCTGTTTGTGCCATAGCAAGGTTGAAATCAGTAATCAAGTACATGTATTCATCAAGCTTTTGCATCACATTGAGAAAGCGCTCCTTTAGCTCCGACGGGTCGCAGTTCAGTTCCGACACAAAGCCTTTTGCCTGAAAATAATAAAAGAATAAATTTATAAAATATTGTGGACCATCAACACCCTAACCTAACCTATTGTTATTGTCCCTAACCTATTGTTATTAATTTTAGTGTTTGTTTGAATTTTATATTAAAATATAATGATTACACTTCCTGCGGAAGTGTCTTGGTTTTTACCATGCTAAAAACCAAGAGGGCGACACTGGCTCGTAAGGCGGGTAGGGTAGGGATAGTTGGCGACTGGGGCATCAAGCGTCATCGCCATTCGAGTACTAGCTTTCGATCTGAGCGGCTGTGTGGTGTAATACCCTAATTTTATGTAAAAGTGACATACTAAAGAGCTAGTGATTGTGACATTGGTGTTTTGGACATTATTATCGGACCATCCCTTAAACTATGTAGCCCCAAACTAAACAGAGCTTGTACAATAGGGATCAGATAGCTGATGAATTGGCATTGGAAAAAAGATGGCCATTTTTCCAATACCATCTGAAACATTTTTGATCAAATCAGGATATCACATAATACACTTTTATTCAAACTGTTAACACTTTGAGCTAAGACCTCAAGTAATGTTGGTTAAAATACCACCGAAATTACACAATAAAACTCAGAATAACACCAGAAAAACAATTAAAATGAAAATGCTATGTTACTTCCCAAAATGATAGAAAACGAATTCCTTCACAAATATTTGTTTTTGGTGGAGAGCTAATACTAATAATTAGTAGACCTATTTAGTGGTTCAAAGAAGTATATTCTAAATTCATTTATTCAAAATTAAATTCTGACATCATTGTTCTGAGTATTTGTAAGAATAACCAAAATAACTTACAAACTGCAGTGTAAGCATACATAAATAAGATTAAATAACTGCTTGTTCGAAGAAACTGATTATGGAATCCAATTACATACATACTATTTGTTTGACATTAAAACATGAGAAATTGAAGAAGTAGGAATTGTAGAAAAACTTTCGACCACCAACATCAACTTAAAGGAGTCCACTACAGGATGTGACCTCTTCTATACATTTCAAGGAAGATACAAGTGGTTCATTGGGTCGGTGAATAAATGAAACAAATGTAAGTAGCAGTTTTCCAGAAGCTTCCGCTACAGATGCGGAAACCATAACAGCAAATTCTGCCAAGAAAGAGCTATTGAAAGAGTTATTTTAAGGCTATTGAATCTGCTTGATATATGTATTGTACAAACGAGTTTTTATTAAGGCCTGCGCACATCTAGGCGATGGCAATTACGTGAAACGCTGTATAATATGACAGCTATATCTGACAGCGTTTAAGCTGATCGCCATGGCCATCATGTGCGCAAGCCTTTACAGTACGACCGGCTTAGAGCCGTTTGTTTAAAAACGGCCAATTACTGACGGAAGATTTGCCAAAAGGCTAAACTCAGACCTGCCAAGGTCCGCCGACCGTGCTATAGGGTCGTAGCAAAATAACTATGTACCTTCATTTTCAAATCTTTGATATCATTGATCGCGCGATCACATTTTTCGTCAAAAATATGGGTTCTGCTTTCCAACTCATGTCTACGGTGCAGGGTCAAAGTAGCAAGGTCCACAAAACTCCTGGAATATATCAAATTTAGTAAATTATAATTGGTGTCGGTTCAACGAATGAAAGAAAGTTTTAAATTTAGCACGTTCAACTTACATTTTGCGCAGATAGAGCCTTGTATGTAAGTGGTCGGCAAGGCCTGCATAAGCTTTCAGCTTACAATCACGACAACCATCGAATCGAAGAATAAAATTCGAAAATAGAAAGTTTCGCAAAAGTTTGGAACAACAATTCACTGTTGTGAATGAATGATTGATTGATGATAACTTTTTTTAATTGCTTGCCGCGATGTGTGACAGTGACTTACCCGAAATTGAATGAACGAATAATAAAATTACTAGCAGACGTCAGATGAATAATAAAAGTTAACCTTTACTTTTCACTTTTCAAAGTTTCTGCTACTCGACAATAGATGGCGCTGAAAGTACTAATTTTAAACTTTGTTGATTATTATTTTTGCAGTCTCCAAATCTTTACTAGAGAATAGTTCAGTTATTATTGGTTTTAACTCGAACATTAATAAGATGTCATGTTAAAATCTAGATCAATGGAAAATAAGTACACCTAACACCTAAGTATAGTACTGTGCCTAAAATACTTTTTATTTTTTTGGACAGATTATGTAGGATAGGAAAGTACCTAACCTAGGTACGTAACATACCTACCTCCCTATCCGATGCGTAACCATAGAGGTAGAGAAGCCATCTCTAGCCTACGCCACTACTACTAGCAACGCCTAGCCTGAGTGAAAACCTACATGCATATTTTCTCGTTTTTAAACTAACAGATTCCCGTAGAGAAGGTAACAGAGTAAAAGTGAAAACGTTCCCAAAGCAGTCATGTTCATTAACCGGCCGCGAGTTACGCACTACGTTTCAATTAAAAAGGCCAACAAACTAAATAAGAGCCGCATAATAATTTACGTAGGTTCGCTCTCGCAAATTGGATTCGGAGGCTCGAGGTGGCTCGGCCAACCAATTAGAGGGAGGGAGACAACCGCTTGCAGGGTGTGATGGAAATTATGACTAGGGAGAGAATTTAGGCGACCGGCCATGGCCGCCTATGCATTTGTTTATCGAGCTTTTGTTTTGGTTTCAGGCTACAGCGTCCGAGATTTCAATCTCAACAACGAATAGGTAAAGCCCAAATAAAGTATGAAACTAAATTGTTTTATTCAATTTTGTTGAAGTACCGTATACCCAATTGAAATAGGTAAATAACCTAGCATCACATCAGCTGACTACCATAAGCGATGCTAAAACACTTAAAAATATAATTAAACTAGCATAATATAATGACATAAAGAAGAAGAAAATCAAATCACTGGCTGGTGAAATTCCCAACATGTCCAATGTCCAGCGCATGCACCAAAGTCAGAATCGCAGAAAAAATAGAAAAAAAAAAAAAAATACACGGCTGGCCATTTTTATCGTAGGTGTTATACCTAGTCCTTTACACTCAACCCTCCTGACCAGATAATTTTGTTCCGTGCTCCTGACCACAATATAATCAATAGTCAAAAATTTCATTTTTTACCTCGTTTGAAACGTCTTCAATTAAAGCAAGTCAAGGACCCAGTTCCACGAGACCATAACGAGAAAAACCCCTTTTATTTATTCGGCGAATGAATGAACCTATTCTCTTTGACAAAATAAACGTCAATGAACCATGGGGGTTCGGTTGCAAGGAAACCTACGACTTTGCCCTACTCAAGAGTGAGCAACTTTAGTAGTTGTTGTAGGTTCCTATCTGCCTTGGTAAGCCTGAAGCGGACAGCACTATCAACCCTATCCACCTAGTCCTTCCAACAATAAATAAACCATTCATTCACTCCAACCAGCATTGGCCAGTCGCTGGCGGCCACTCAGGTCGTCTTATTACACTCAAAGAGCATTTAACAGAATTCGAGCTTAATACCATGCCCGGGACAGATACTTAGCCTGATCGAAGCTAATAGCTTTTATTGATATAGCCTAGATGTTATTAGTTTACCAGCCGACTATGGCGGCAAATTGCGTTAATATCTCCGTTTGAAGCGGTCGTGAGGCTTCAAATTGCAGGCTGTTACGGGTTTTGAGTTATTTGATAATTCATAGGTGCTTGCAAGAGATATTATGCCGTTTACGCACTTTAGAATATCGTAAGCACACTTTGGATATTAAATTGGTCGATAGGCACTAAAGGGATTGTGGAACAGCGATGTAACGTAGGGAAATAGTAGAACGCACGACGTAGGAATTGGAAAACTGCGGTGCGTATAGCGATGTATAAGGGTTTAATAATGTATGGGGCTTTGTCTCGCTGATGTTAAGTAGGTTCCACAGACCTAGAAGAACTGGCAACAAACATACCTGCTTCTAAATCGACTGGCCTCTCAGCTCAGTTGGTAGTCTTCTCTGCCTTTTGAGCCGCAGGTCGTGGGTTCGATCCCCACCGAAAAAAAAATATTGGTGTGTCGAACGCAGATGTTTGTTCTTTTTCTTGGTCTGGTATATTGTATTCTGACGATGTATTTATAAAAAAAGTACTTATATAATTATTATTTCAGCTATCTGTTTCCCATAGTACAGCAGCTCTGCTTAATTTGGGGCTAGACTAGTGTTGTGTGTAATATTTGTTCACATTTTTTTTAAATGTCTGTAGGTAGGTAGGTAGGTATAAGTAAACAGTCTTTTGCGTCTATTCATTGATTTATATAGCGTCAGGGGCTGAATACTCAAGTCTTACTTGTGGGACGCTATAGTGCCTGGGACAGGATTTTAGAAGGAATAGGCAAGCCCTATTCCTTCCTATACTATCCTGACAGCTTAGCCGGCCTGATCCACAGGAAAGACATGGTCAATACGTGCGGAGCTGACTAAGCCATGGGTTTCCTCACGATGTTTTCCTTTACCGTTTGAGAGGACTAGCATTGTGTAAATAAATTTAACAGAAAAATCCATACCTAGGTATAAATAAACCAGTCTAAAAATGCACGCCCCTCCACCACGGTTTCTTGAAGTTGGCTCACAGCAAAGTACTTCAAAATGATCTTTGTGATGTAGGTATTATAGAACAATTTACTTTGATTGACTAAAGTAGTAGGACGTGCAGTTGGATGTGAAGTTTAAGATTGGACGATCTCTACATGACTGGATTCGAAACCGTGGGCTTAGGATCTTAGCTCATTATTACCACTGAATACATAAAAGCCTCAGTCACAAAAGCTTTCTCGCTGTTCAGAAAAGCCTTGCTTAAT
This sequence comes from Thera britannica, assembly GCA_939531255.2. Taxonomy (NCBI): domain Eukaryota; kingdom Metazoa; phylum Arthropoda; class Insecta; order Lepidoptera; family Geometridae; genus Thera; species Thera britannica. Next base: position 3,070,545 of record OW618037.2, read on the forward strand.
CCGACTGTCAGCTGTAGGTACTACCTGTGTTTCCCCCATGCCACTGAAAGTCTCCATAATGTAATTCATGTGTATTTCTATAACATTCATCTGCGAGGTGCGAGTTTGATCATAATTATGTTTTAATTGCGGTCTCGGAAATGACTTCATGTTGATAATTACAGACGCCGCGTTGAATGAGCCTCGTTTACTGCCGAGAGTCACTTGCCGTTAGTAGTGGCAGATCATCCTAACCCTTCTGTTTGCTTCCGTAGACGGGGAAAAAAAGTCAGAAGGACTAAAAATCCAAGGCCTTAAAGGCTTGGGCACATCTAGGCTAAGGCGATGGCGATCAGCTGAATTGCTGTCTAAACTGACAGCGATATTTGACAGCGTTTCAGCTGATCGCCAACGCCATCACCGGCTCGCAAGCATCGCATCGCAGGGCTGACGAACGCTACACGGGGCATTCGAACTTCCAACGACACAACTTCATGACTTGACAGCTGCCTATACGGGTATTACTAGTAGCTAGTAGACAGTAACTGGTGAGTGCAAACGCTCCATGGGGCGTATTGACGCCGCCAATGCACGAGTTGAAGTTGTAATTAGAATTAGCCCCCATGAGATTCCTGTTTTTAAATAATGCTAACCTTGGTATCTTGAGGTTTCATCAAATTACTAAGTAAGCAGCTTAAGTACCTTAACGTTTTGATTGGCACAACCTAAACTTATCTTACAGTAAGGTACCTACCTAAAGGCTTAAGGTATGGTACCTAGGTACGGTTTCCTAAAAATCTCAAAGTTTTTGATGATAAGATATTTTTTTAGGTCTATTTCGATGTAGGTACGACTGCGACTGGTGATTGTAATGTCCACCATTTTGTTTTGCATTATATTATCATCGGGGTCACCAATGTATGAGTTTTTATCAATCCTGAAGATATAAATTAAAATGATGATGAGATCCATCTGATGTTAAGTGGTATCCATTGCCTATAACAAAGCACTGCCTCGTAAGTCACGTGCGTTAAAAACATGCCCTACGATGCACTTGTGCCCCAACTCACGCGCCAGCAATTTCACCGGCACCCACACTCTTCCAATCGAAACACAGTGATGCAGCTTGACGGTAGAAATAGGCATGGTGGTAGTACTTCCCCGGACGAGCCCTTCTCAAAGAGCTCTACTACTACTGATGGTTCTCTAATAACGCTATAGATAGTAGTTTTATGTTTTCACAAATCGTAAAACATTTTCCGGTAGCCCATAGACAATAGGATCGTAAACAAATCCCAAACCGCATCAATAACTAGACAGGCGATAACTGCTCGAAATAGGAAACAATAGGCATTGTGATGCATCAGCTCGGTGCTCTCTTTCTTATACAGCTGTCTATAAATCAACCTGTCTCTTTCTAATGGCATGTTAATAAAGCCTTTTGCACCCTGCCCCGCCCTTGGTCGTAACAATCTACCTAGGTATTAGAATGATTTTGTTTTCAGTAGCTTTATTTAGGTTCACAAATGCGTTTAAAAAAAATCAGTGATGTAAAAAGGTCGTAGCTACCAAAAGAAAAAAATAAGAGAAAATATCTCAAAAGAGGTTTGTTTAATTAGCTAGTGGAGGTGGGTATGTCAGTTTCAAATAGGATGCATTCAGCAGCATGTATGATTTATTGGGATTTTTTATAAAATGTTCTCCTTAAAGATCATCTCATTTCTATCCGAATCAAGGAGTTTGGAAACCTCTATACTGCGCAGCAAGGAGTTTCAAAAGTCTTCTTCTTCTTCTTAATGAATGGCATCTGTCCATTTTGGATCAATTTTGCCAGTGTCGAGTAATGAGGATATATTACATAGATAAAATACTTTTCCGTCAAGTCAAGTTAGCCATATTCAAGTCTCTGATCCGGATCTAACCTATCGGAACCACAGAAACTGAAAACAGAAAGCTTCAAACTCCTAAACGAATGATAAAAAGGATTTTGCTAACAATGCGTGTCAACGCAACAATTGTACAGTCGAAGCGACAAATTATAGCGCATTACGAGCTGTCACAGAAACTTCAAATTAATATGGGAACGCGATTGACACTTGAATGGTAGGGGGACCAAGTGATTTGGATATAGGAGATAGTATTGTGTAAACAATTTTTGTCTCTTACACAAACTAACTTTTCTGGTAACCTTATACATATTATTTAGTACCTACCTACCTATGCAGTATAAGGTTACTTTAGTTAGGTTGTACCTTACTGTAATATTTTATACTTATTACGTCTTTCAAAAATCGTGTAAGTAGAATGACCTAAATTATAGTAATGCGCGTCTTTGAAGAAGCAAACTTTACATAAGTTTACTGTTTTAAAGTCATTTAAGCCGGGCGCATATCATCAGAAAACGTCTAACAGAACTTTTTCAATCCGCACCAAGAAACCTTCACCACATATAATTCGAGGTCGAATCAATTAAAAAAGTTTTCACTTATGGCGGCAACCCGAGTCCCACCATTTTGTTAAATCAGTCAGTTATATTGTTTTTTTTTTTTTGCAAGATTTAAAGATGAAAGATAATGATGACGTCCTGACCGATTTCGGCTACAGAAATTGTATGACTGAACAGACATAGCACCATACGAACGCAGTCATACAAATTCCAATAATTCAGTACAGAAACATAAACTCATGCTCACAATAGCAATCGTGAAGGCGAGGTGTTCTCACGGCCAGTTACACAAATAGCTTAATTCAACTTTAATGAGCCTCTCGCGTGAAAGGAATTGATTTGACAGATCGACTTTCTTAAATTTCGCCATTTTCTGACAGTATTTTACATGCTAATGTCTACCATTAGGGTCGGTATCTTTTGAAATAACGGAGTGTGCTTTTCTGAAAGAAAATTTACGGGATAACCCAATTTTATACCATTGGGTGCTGTTCAATGTCTTAAATAAAAAAATATTAAGTGCCTCTTTTTGTGCATCATAGTTTAGCATAAGTAAAGGAAAGCTTTCGTTTAGGTAGATAAGAATTTGTGACAGCGAATATACTTAGGTAGGTACCTAAATGTTATCGAGGAGTGTTTTTTTTTTTACTTAAGGCCTGCGCACACCTAGTTCGCTGGCGGTAGCGATCAGTGAAACGCTGTCAAATATTCGCTGTCAAATCTCAAATCTGACAGCGATATTTGACAGCTATATATATTTGATTTTAACTAGGTGTGTTCGGGCCATTACAGTTGCACTTTTCATGAAATAATTTAGGTACCAGTAAACATCAGGACTTTTGTTGGTAATAAAATTATGTTTCAGTTTAAATTAAAGTTTTTAACGTTTAGTATAATGACGGTTAACCTTAACCCCTATAATTCCTTTCGTTCATTCGCCACATTCATAAAATAATGATAAAAAGGCTACTCAAATCTCTACCATTCTACCAAGGCATTCGGTAATACGTTTTTAATCACTTGACGCCTGCGCTCCACATTACGTACACCTGACGAGATTGAGTCATTACTTGATTACTGTTTTTACTGTAATGTAGATTGATGAGACATGTTTTACTAATAGGAATGTTGGTTGTGTATTTTGAAATTCAAGAAAAAAGTCCCATCTCCGAATTGTACCGAATGTGGTACATTGGAAGATGTACAACATGTTTTGCTGGAGTGTGTTCGAAATGATAGATTTAGATTAGGTTGTTTTGGAAGAAGATGTATGAATGTTGGTATGATAAATAGCATCTTGGCTTGTCCCTTGTCGGATCAAGCCAAGATGTTATATAAATTAGCAGAAATTGGTTTAGCTAGACAATAATAAGTTTGTATAAATTTAGATTAAGTTAAGTTTTATTTGTTGTGTTATTATAGGGCAGTGTGGTCGCATTGCGACAAAGCCCTTTAAATAAATAAATAAAAAAAAAAAAAAAGTGTTAGAGAGTTTGTATTTAAACATTATAAACTAAGGAAAGCTCGCCGCGGTAATATACTTACTACATTAGAACTCCTGCTGCAAACCTATGGTTAGGCTGTAGGAATATACTAGCATGACAAAGTCAAATTAAATAAAAATTGATTATGATAAAACTATATTATACTGTTTTGTTGTAATTTGATGATATTATATGCTTGTATTATAAACTTATATATAAGGTCTTCACCACTAAGTTTATAATTAGGTAGATAAATAAATAATACCTACCTATATACTAGGACTAAGTTAGGTCTAGCCAACATAAAACCTTTATATCTTGATAAGTAGGTTTATTTAAACTCCTGCAACAAACTGCAATAAAATTGGGACAAAACTCATTGGTTCAAATGGGAGGTTTGAATTTTCAAATTTGGAACGCGCGGCCATCTTCCAAATTGCTGCCATAAAAGCGATAATTGTATCAGCTCATTGGCCAGTAGCTAACTGAAACCAACTGTTAAATGCTACGTTTTTATTATAAGTATTATGTAGTTGTAAACGTTTTATTGTGTTCTGCTGTGTAGGGAAATAAAATTTGGGCAGCAGACAAAATGGACGGTTAATTTTGGCATGAATTGAATTAAACGCTTAACTTTTTTATCAATGCGACGCCACCGAATTTTTATATCAATAAGAATATTATTAGATACTTTTATGACTATATTATTAGTACATTATTACTGAAAAGTTACCTCCTTATGTATGATGGTAGTGTGCATGATTAACTATAGATACGGCGTTGTACTTTCTCGTATGAGTTTAAATTAAACACTATGGTAGAGATATAAAATGAAGCCATCACAACAAAAACAAGCAAACTAACAATTCTCAGTTTTAAAATACAATAAATAACACTGGCCACGAGCTCATTTCAAAGGTGAAAAGGTTCGAAAAAATGAAGCGTTCGAAATTTAATTTATTCAAAATTGAAACGTCACGGGGCACAAAGGCGCGGCACACAATGGCGACGAGACCGCGGCGCGCGGCGAGTGTTAACACGAAAATTAAATGCTGATATCACAATTAATCAAGGGTCCATATTAATAATTGGCTATTCACTTCGTGAGGTGTCAAATTATATTGCTCAATTAACCGCTCACAGAATAGAATAGGGCGTTTGGAAAACACCTTGTTTTCTATTTTGATTTATTTATTTGTGCTATAAGTAGGTATAGTCGGGTTCACAGTTCAGAGTACACAGGTATGGTATTTCCAAAACACGTAGAGTAAACAAAATCTTGGCTGGAAGTACGAACTTTTCTATTTTGAGTATCCCTAAGAATATTCAAACGCATAGGAACTCTAAAATGACCGTTACACCAACATAAAAAAGTCAAATAACATTTATGGTTTTTTCCTCTGTTTTTCTGTTTATAACGGAAAGGTTAATAAAATAAGGTTTAAATCTCTAAAGAGTTTTTAATACAGCTACCAGGATCTGAAAGCTGATTTCTCTATCAAAATAGGATTAATATAACTGTTTGCACAACTTATTCAGAGCATTGGGAAATTGAACTTATAAATCACACTTACCGGGGCTGTAAATGTCGTTCATTTGCAAATAAAAAGGATTACCTAAGTATATGGATTAACTTTATTTAAAACTGTAACAACTTTCCACTTTTTTCTAAAATTTGTAATAACAAATACATAAATCAATGTCCTATTAAAATTGTCCAAGATACTAGCGATAGCTTTGACTTTGCTTTTATTTCTTTATAAGAAAATAAAATTAGTATCCTTTCAAAATTATCTTGCTATAGGATAGCACTGTTCTTTCGACGGTTAAATTGGCTATAAACAATTACAACCAGTTTAAATAATGTTACTGTCAAAACAAAGTAAACGAATAAAAAAACTATTTCGGCAGACTGAAGACTGAAGACTCGGCGATCAGTGAAACGCAAATTTGACAGCGTTTCACTGATCGCAATCGCCAGACCGCAATGACCTATAGGTGTGCGCAGGTCTTTAGAGGCGATGTGGTAATACATACAACGAATCCCTCATCTGATTTTGCTAAAAAAATGTGCGTCCGTTTCAGAATACAAGATATGCCAAATTATGTGTGAATTAGCCGTATTATCAAAATCAAAGTTAAATATCTCTTTATTCAATGGTAACAAGGATCACTTTGAAACGTCTTAAAGCTAGGTGAGTCTAGGTGCCAGTTCCACGCGACCAAGCCTAGACGAACAGGAACTAAGGCTTCGTTCCTACTGTTTTTTTTTTGTTTTTCAAAAGAAAAATGATAACAGACAGATTGTCAAATTTTTAGTATGTATGTTATATATATTGAAGATAAAATCAAAGTATTTATATGGATTGAAATGTATCAAACGCGTAGAATCTCGATATTAAAGGATTACGTACGGAAGGTCGTAGAACTACAATAATACATGCGTAAAACAGAATTATCTGTCGGCGTTCTACTAGAAAGTAGTTTCATATCGATGACAATAAAACGAATATTTTAATAACAGGGCAATACATTATGAGCGTACATTTTAATCTACAAATGTCTTACTCGATACCTAAATTAGGGATGGCTCAGAACGCATCATTAGATATCGATTATTTGATGATTTAACGCAAGTGAAATGCGCTTTTTACATAAAAAAATAAATTTAATCAGTTTTATCGTTTTATTGGTATGTTATTCATCATTTAGTATAATTGAATTGATTTCTAATGCAATATTGTACATAAAAATTGCAAACCCAAGACTGCAGATTGATCTGTCATAATAACACCTCTATAAAGTAGGTACTAGCAGCCACCCGCGGCTTTGCTCGTCCCGTACCCGTTGCCTTTACGAGATAAATGAGTAGATTGTAATTAGTTCTTAAGTCTTAAGGCCAATAAAAAGTTTTTCTTTCTTTCTTATAAAAAAATTGTGTCCGTCTCCTGGTTCTTAGCTATCTCCCCACCAACTTTCAACTAAATCGGTTCAGTCGTTCTCGAGTTATAAATGCTGTAACTAACACGACTTTCTTCTATTATTGGTATATAAGTAGATTTGATTTGAAAGATGACACTCGAGCAATACCATATCCATTAAATCGATATCGATACTTTCTGGTACAACACTATAATAAGGCTTAGACAGACGGCAATACCGCGTTTAATTTACGACCGATATACATTTGGATTAGTCAGAAAATTATTTCATTTTGAGATCGCATATCGTACGATATTCAAAGAGTACTTGACGCTGATGTTAGTTTTATTTATTTAAGCAGGTAACCATCAAAGGGTCTACCGTTCCGCTTTTGACTTAGTACTTAGTTTTTATAGATTTGTCGAAAAGTGTTTTTTTTATAATAATATTAAATAAATAAATATTGTGGACAATTCACACAACACTATCTAGCCCCAAATTAAGCAGAGCTTGTGTTATGGGAGCCAAATAGCTGTGATATAATACTTATATACATTTAACACCCAGACAGAGAACAAACATCTGTGTTCACCACAAAAATATTTGTTCTCGGTGGGGATCCAACCCACGATCTACGGCACAGAAGGCAGAGCTACTACCAACTGAGCTGAGAGCCCAGTCAAATAAGCTATCAAGCTAGCAGTTCCAGCTTACTATCACAATCTTGCTATCCTGGCTTGAAAGAGTAGTCTCGTGTATCCCGGGCATTAAGGACGCGATCGATGGCTCCATTTTTTTATTTATTTACAGATCTGCATTTCGTAATTGGCATTCATTTACTTAATACAGAAACAAATCTTTTTTTTTATTTTGACTGTTCAAAACGACTGATATCCATACATACTATGTAGTATGCAGCGACAGCGACTAACTTAGTTAGCCAAACCTTTTTTTACTATCCATTTCAAATTAACTGTTATATTTTTATAATAACAACAGTATTTTATAAAACTTTACCGTCATCATGACTGTTACAAAGGTTTTGTTTCGACCGTGACAGGCGTTTAGAAGTGTTAACGAAATATTGTATAAAAACTATGGATTTGATAATATCTGCGCCCATCTGTTGTTATTCCGTTATGACGCCCCTAGCACTGGTTAAGACGTTATGGAATCACTGGTGATGGTGTTCAAAAATTTTAAATTGTGGCCACGGCTGTCTTTTTGCTGAATAAATTAACTGAACAGAAAAAAAACTGAAAAAAAGGTTGTCTGGAAGAGATCACTCATAGCGATAAGACCGCCCATTGGTCTCATTATTTTAGTAATAGTTTCTGTATTTATTTATTTGTGTACAATAAAGAGTTAATCTATCTATCTATTTAAATATAGTTTTTTATTGAACAAATAGTTTTTGAATTTCTCTGTCTACTGGGCATTTTTTTGTTTAAAAAATCCGTAGTAGCACCTGTCTTGTACTACTGAAGTAGTACTTCTGAATCCTATCCCAATCCCGGATAAATCTGGGAACCAGCTATAGTGCCACTCATCTGAGCGAACTACTGGAGATGTTTTCTCCTACTAGTTCTGCTACGAAAAAAGTATTCAGATTCCACAGAAGCATTTAAACACTTTACTGTATTTAAAGTGTTACTCAAATTAAAATTATCTTTACGGCCTGCTTGCGTGTTAATCAGCAATCGAGACTACTGGTCTTTTTCCTAACAGATTTCTAAATTAAATAAAGAAAAATAATGACAGAGCTAAAGCTCTTCTTAAACTGAGAACCTTCTCTTTGGCTAAAGCCAAAGAGAAGGTTCTCAGTTCGGTTGTATTTTTAAAATGTTATTTTTTTTTGTAATTTGTCTTTGGTTTAGCTCTACATGATTAAAAGTTTAATTTAAATGCTCACACGAATTATCTTCTCATTATGTACGGAAACGGAATATGTGCCTAATACTTACGTATTATTAATCGAAACTGTGCCTCGACTAATAAGATGCGTGAAATTAAAAAATAATAAAAATAAATCGTCGTGTCGGGACATCGAAATCACGGGAATATCGATAGCGTTATTAATTAATTGAATATTCGATAGGCTCATTATGAATTTTAACGCGCAACGCTAATGAGCTCGAACATGTAGCGATTTGTCTTCGTTATTTGACAACTACGGTTAAGCTAGAAGCATTTTGTAGAGACGCGACTTTTAGAATACATCAAATGCTTTTTTCACAAAATATTGATTGATTTGAGTAGGTTAGATTCGTATGTTTTTAAAAGCAAAGCATCCAAAGCATTAGACTCAATTTAACCATAAAGTACAATATCTTATTACAATACCTTACAATACCTTACCTTACAATACGTTAAAGTACAATAAGCACTGATAGGATAATACGATAAGTGACTTTAGAAACTATCATGGTTTTTAACACTATTTTTATGAAAACCGTGATCAAGGTGCATGCAACTGTGCCGAAATATCGGAAGTCAACTCAAAATTTAATCATGGTAAATATCCCGTTTTTTCATAAAAATAACGATAAGTGACGTCTGGTTATACATAGATTCAGTTTGTACTGATCTTCAAAAATAAGGCAGTTCTGAGTTCCACTCTAGCTTTTAAGGCGGCGTAATGAAGGACAGGACCAAAATTAAAGTTCCACAATTTGAAACTAGCAACAGTTGTGTAATGATGTCTATTTGTTTAGTACTTATTTATTAAAACGGCAAAGAGTGTAATATGAATCACACTAGGTATCTTTTTTTTCTTAACCACTCAGCAACAACATACATTGATTATTGAATAGTTCGCATGTGATAGCGACACTCAATATATTCGATGCGTGCGACCAAAAGTCGCGTTCTTAAATATTCTAATATCGAAAATTATAATTAAATTGAATAATATAATGTGATTTACTGTAAATTAAACGGAGAAAATATTCAGCTGATTGGTATTAGGTCGGCATTGAGGGAAATGATTCTATCAACAAAACCCATCTGCATTAATTTATTTAATAACTCGTTTTGTTGGAACTATTAAATTTTGTACTAAAATCGTTGATTGAAAACAGATAAAAAAAGATTCTCGACATGCGTCTATATCAAAGAGGTAAGAAACTCATTACGCAGCAAGGAGTTTCCCAAGTAGGTATCTGAACTGTCTAAGGTTTGTTTATTGGCGCATTCGAAATATTTAAATCAATTCTGTTTAAGTATATATTATTTCATTTGGATTTTAGGATTTTTTTGATTCATTGTTGATCTTGATCAGTTGAGCTATCTCTAGATCGTTTCATTTTGTAAAAAAGGTTGATAAAAAAGGTATATTTATGTATCTTATTTTCCCTTATTTCATTTATTAGAATAAAACTTTACGAAAGCTTTATGGCTTTTCAAAACAACTTTGCACCGAGAATTGGCCAAACGGGAACTATTATTATTTCACTGAGGCCTAAACCCTTTTTATTGAAAACTTATCTGTCATAATTTCATTAACTATTGGCATTAATTAAAATTTTAAATTATGACAAAATAATTTTGCAATAGATAACATAACTTTTCGTAAGTATTCTTCTTCTTAATAAATGGCATCTGTCCATTCCGACAATTTTGCAGTTTGTATGGCAACATACATCTTGCTTATAGGTACTCATCTATAGCCACAAAACATAAAAAAAAACAGAAAATAATTATTAGAAAAGTGACTGAAATAAGGCTTCCACTCATCATTTTCATTGGAGCTTAACTTTATTAGTTACTTTTTGGGATAAAAATAATGCTATGTCAGGTTCTAAGCTACCTCCCCACCAATTTTCAGCCAAATCGGTCTAGTCGTTCGCGCGTGCCGATTCATTTTGATAATAATACATCAAAATCATATAAAAAAGTATAGTACAAGGTTTGTTACAAATCAGCATAACATTAGCTATTTGTTTTGTTACAAACATAAGTTATTTATTGTTAGGAATGAATTGAATAGATCAGTTAAGTTGAACACGATTATAACTTGTCCGAGTTTTGGTTATGGGCAGTAAATCTCGGCCGTCTCTGCCGACGATAATTTAAAGCTTATGAATTAACATATTTAAATATTTTAACACTTTATTGATTGTCGTTTTATTTATTTTCTGATTTATAAACTAGAGTTGGGGTACCGCAAAAGTGCAAACGGCTGTGTTCATTTTAGTTTTGCGAAATTCTATAAAGCTTTGCACACATCTAGTGCGATGACGGCGGCGATCAGAGAAACAATATGACAGCGATATTTGACAGCGTTTCACTGATCGCCGTCGCCATCGCGCTAGATGTGCGCTGGCCTTAAAATAATAAAAAACACTATCGTATCATAATTCTTTATTGCTTCTTCTAACGTCATAAACATGAGATAGCAAATAAGAACTTCGCTTTGTAAAACTAGCATGGCATTGGTTGAAAAATTTGTATCATAAGGAAGTATGAGTAAGATTGATCTGATTCTGGTAATCTTGTTGCTATCATTTTTCGACCATTTACTACATATTTAGTTCGAAAAGTATAGGCATGATCTTTGATACGTTTAAGACATTCTTCTTCTTTTATAAATAACAATTATGCCTAGCGATTTGTATTCATCGATTTTCCGATTTTAATAGTCTATAAAAATCAATATAATACTTGAAGCAGGTGAGATAAACAAAAACAGGATAAGTACAAATCTGAGAATACCTAACCTGCCATTAGGTTTGTTCGTTAAGCCTCCACATAATTATGAGGCTCACTAAAACACATAAATCATAATAATTTAATGCGTGCCTTTCTCGCGCCGACTCACAAACGTTTTTTTAGGGTTCTGTAAATAAAAACTAAAGCAGTCACCTTAATAATATATGATAATTATAGTGACATACCTATACTCTAAGGAGAATATAAAAATCTGTGTGATTTTCCTAAGTGTAGTAAACACTATAAAACCAATAAAAATAATACCTAAAGTAATTTTTCTCATTTGTTTATTGGTATTCAATATTTTGTATGATATAACGTGAGATTTTAAAGTTCTAAAATAATTATGGTAAAATAAATACTACCTAACGAGGAAAATTGTAGAAAATATTATAATTAGGTACCAAATATGATTTCTACTCAAACCGATAAATAACAATTCAAATGTAATAAAAATATTATATTAAGTTAGTAGTAGTACTTATAAGCTAAGTTAGCAAATAAGCATAGCACTTGATGGAAAGCGGTTACCGCACCATAGGCACCACTCGCTCATGGTTGACCCCTAATATTTTTTTTAAAACGCCATTTTTACAGTACCCCATACAATAGTCTCTAGGGTTTTATCTAGAACCTACCTTAGCTTTACCTTAGCAGGAAGAGAATTTCACAACCTTAGGCTGCGCCGGTGCCGGAGGAAGTTCCTTTGAAACTGAACAGTGCGTGACCATCCTGTCTCCAAGTAAGTGGATGAGTCCTTTGCCTATGGCGAGTACTCCAGTGAGGCCGGATCTGCACCTTATAAAGAAGCAGTCGTAGCACTGAAAAAATACGACTTCGCTCTGTTTAGCAAACCGGACTTGATAAAGAGTAACTTTTACTACCAGACGACCCTGCATCATACGAACTTCTTTCTCTTCTCTCTTTTCAAGTAATCTGTCACGTGACGTAATATTTTTTTTTAAATTGTACAGAACCTAATAAAGCTAAGGTCCGACTCGTTATTATTCCCCGTGTTTATTTCCTAAGTTACGACCATGTTCGCATCTGCGCTTCTCCCACTTTACCGAACCCGAAGCGATTGACAGCTAAATAAGAATGGCCCGAGTATTTGTGTGAAAGCCTGTGTTTAATGTATTTATGACGATTTCGGCTGTTTTCTTTATTTTCTGCATACGTCGGGCTGAGTGAATGTAGACTTGTGTTTTTGCAATTTTATCTGTGCTATGACAGAATCAATAAAAAAATTAAGGAGATTGATGAATGAAAGAAAAATTAAGAAAAACTGTTTTATTAAAACCACCAAATAACTAAATTAAACAATACCTTGTGTAATTGAAAAAAAGTAAACGATAAAGCAGAATAAAACAAAAGCCGAATCTTAGATCATATTATTCAGAATATTAATTAAATGCCGCGGATCTATTTTCCTGACTTTATAATATTATGCTTATTTTTGTAATGTACTAATGACAGTCAAATTAGATAAAAACTTTTTACAACAACTTTTTATAACTATTATCGTGTAGGTATTTGAATTGACTGATCAACCCAATATTTTTGAGAGCAAATTTTTCAATCTACAGTTAGAAATTTATCCAGCTCTTTTTTAGGCTTGTCAAAAACAAGGACCGACATTTTTTACTCGACGAATAGCGTTATTCTGTAGATGATAAAATCAACCCTTAATAAATTATTATTTTTCTAAGATCTTTGACGAATAAAGAATATTCTTCAAAATTGCACAATATGGCGTGGTTAATACGGATACGTTCATGATTTACTTTAGTTTTGAAAGTGCACAAGAAAACCAATCTAAACATTTCTACAAATCACACCAAATTATATGTAAATGCACACACATACTAAATAAAATGTGATAATAATAACCTCCTTGTCAATCCGATTCGCCACACTACAATCACGCTGGCAGTACCGCAACTACAAATAAAACTCTACTTTACCGATAGGTTTTAAAACTTAATTTCCTTCACAGCTTTTTAAACAATCGAAGAATGAAATCTAGCGCTTATTAGTAACAAAATAAGGTTTAAATCACATTTAAGGAAGAAAGTAAAGATAGAAATCTCGCAGCGAGCCGGTGACCGCGCGTCGTAATGACGTTGTCGGCGAAGAAGTCATTATTCATTTTTTTAATACAGTGTTTTGTTGAAACGACATTTCCACTAGTGTAATCACGATTTGTACAGGCAATATATCAAGGTAATAAAAGCCACATTATAGACACAGTACACCTAGAGTACAGTGATTCATCTCACCACAAATCATAGGTAAACTTTTACACGCACGCAGATAAATAGGTAGGTACTCTAAGAACAAGTGCAGCGGCTGGCTTTGACAATTTACATACACATTGGCTAAAAGAATCATGTTTTTTGTTATGAATGAAAACAAGAAGTTGCAAATAAACTATTTATCGTGATGATGTCTATATTTCGAGGTCTATTTTGATAAAAAAGCAGTAAATATTTCTACATAACACACTATAAGTCTACTACGATAACTCAGCTTTAAAAACACTAGGAGGGACTTGAATTGGTTGGTGGGTAAATTACTAAACAAAACCACAGGGATTTCTAGCGTAGATATTAGGGGATTACCGGCGGAGGATGAAAGTCATGCACCTATTTAAAAAAAAAAAACTAGCTTAGCATTTGACCGCAACTGATGCGGTCGACAGAGAAGAAGAAGAAGTAGCAGATCTATTCTGTCTTCTCGTAAAAACATACAAATTATAGGTGGTGTTCCGAAACATATCTAGGTATATCTAATACTAAGTATATGTATACTTAATATTTTATAGAGGAAAGATTTGTATTTTTGTGTGTAGGTATGTTTGTAATGAATAAACTAAAAAACTACGGAGCCGATATAAAAATTATTTCACCATGGAAAGCTACATTCACCCTGATTACCATAAGCTATATTTATGTGTTTTTTTTTTAAATAAATGTCTGCCCGTGCGTAGCCGGGGTAGGCCGCTAGTTTGTTATAGAATTGTGGTACTGATGGTTCTCTTGTACTAGGTTATTGGTTGATAACTGTTGATGGTTTTCAATTTGATGTCTTCATCGTGTTGCTCATACGATCAGTCAATCAGTGAGTCGATGTCTTGGCGAGAAGTTGACGACCAAATTACGGCTACAAATGAGCCGAAACGTTTTTTTAACTTATTAACATAAGAATCGGGGTAGATTTAAAATGTCATTATACCAACAAACATGTTAAATTATCGTTTACGACTGTCATTTTAAATTTCGAATGTAACTGACTTTTTTGTTTGAAAAGAGAATAACACCAAACTTAGCTTTCAGTTTGGAAATCATTTTAAGGCAATTAAAGCCTGCGCAGATCTAGGCGATGGCGATGGTGATCAGCTGAAATGCTGTCAAATATGTGTCATATTTGACACATCACAGCAGATACAAAAGTTTATATGAATTAAGAAGAAAAAAATAAAATAGTAGTAAGTAAAAAATTACCATGTAATCATTTATTTTCAAGAAGTGCACTAACAACATTATTGTTTTACATGCATTTTGAACCCCATAGAATCGTGCGTGTAAAATCCTTTTCATTTCGCAAAAAATCATATTTCCCGCACAATACATACTTACAATGTAAAGAAACCGCAACAAATAATAGTTTCCGACTGTATATGTGAGTTACGGCAACATTCAGTATCGGCCATCATAATCTGACACCTGTCTGACTGATGCTGTTTCATTTTAGTCTTTAGGTCCTGTAGGTTACGAGTCAGGATTTGTAATTTAGGGTTGCTGTAAGATGGATGGTAGTTCCTCAGCTGAAATAGCGCCAATGATGGCTCAATCAATGCTGGCGGTGGGTGTTTAGACATGTCGTCGAGAAAACAATTTGTCTTACAATGTTCGAGAACATTCCACTGGTGCTTTCTTACTTTTTATTGCAACTTACATACCTTCTCAAGTAAAAGTAATTCTTTCAAGTTTTTGTATTGCGAACGCGTTTTTCCAGAGGGGTTTGCACCCACTGTGTGGTAGACCCGTGTGTTGCCACCTCGACTGTCTCTCTCATTTAGTATGGGGCAGACAAAGACAGAGATACAGACAGTGATAGAATCAGAAATGAGGATATCCGTAGAAGAACCAAGGTCACCGACATAGCTCTTAGAATTAGTACGTTAAAGTGGCAATGGGCAGGCCATATAGCTCGAAGAACCGACAACCGTTGGGGAATAAAGGTTCACGAATGGCGACCACGAACCGGAAGACGAAACGTAGGGCGCCCACCCACCAGATGGACCGACGACATTGTTAAGATCGCGGGAAGTCAATGGTTGGAAAGGGCTCAGAATCGTTCTTCCTGGAAATGTGTAGGGGAGGCCTATGTCCAGCAGTGGACTTCTTCAGGCTTATAATGAATGAATGACTACCGCTTAAGACACTACAAGATTTAACTAGACTTTGGATTGATTATTTTCTGATTTCATACTTATTTTTATTAACACCAATTACAAATTAAAATATTTCCGTCCGGCCGCAAGGTGGCGCTGGCAACACCCGTCACATTCTCAGCCCAGCGGGGCGCGCTCTGCGGGGCGCCTCGTTATTAGCACCTCTATAATCAAAGAAGGCCGCTTCCCCCCTCTTAAGGGGCTGATGAGTGCACTAGTGGTCTAGTGGTACTGGCCTTCCGATTCTAAGATCATGGGTTCAAATCCGCTCGGGCACCAATGAATTTAATTATCCAAACTTTTAAGTGCACTACACACTACTAGCATAGTGCACATAAATGTTTGAATGTAAATGTTTTCTTTCACCGTTTAAGTGTACCTACTGACTCTTAAAAGGTGAAGGAAACCATCGAGTGTAAACCGGCATGTCGTAATTGCGAAGCATGTGTCAATTGAATGAATGGAGCCTCATAGAGGCACATTTAAAATCCTTTCACCACAGAAGTTCGAAAGAACTAATGACACGCCAAGAAGAATAAGGGGTTGACTACCGTCAATGACCTTCTCACTCAAACATTGCAAGTTATAAAATCATATGAAAAATCGCAAGCAACAAAGTTGTGTGCAATCAAATTTCGAACAGTTCAACAAAAACATTAATTTGGTCCAAGAAAGTGTTCCTACCAAAAGATTAAGAACTTTAGTTTTGTAACTGTGCGACCGAGAAGGTAATCGACGGTAGTCTGCCCCTTAAATAACGCATGCCTTACAGCTTGAACTGATTAGGGTGAGCAAATTGTTATGCATGGAGACTTTAGAAGCATGGAAGTCATAACTCTCTTTAGGTGTCTCAATTATCCAGACATGAATCTAGAAGGGCAAAAGTGGTGCTAGTGAAATTATAGGCATACGAAGCTCAAGTTCGTAGCGAACGTTTTGATATTTTTTATTGCTGATAGCTAAACTTTTGACTGCCTTAGCACCTGATGTAAAGTAAAAATGGAGCTTCGGCTCCATGGCACAAGTGGACTAAACCTAAGCGTGCTCCACCTTAGGGTGGAGCACGCTTAGGTTTAGTCCACTTGTTCACTCTTGACTTGAAAATTCCAAGGTTGTAATGCTTCGGAAATATTGACGACGGTAAAGAGTTCCTCTCCTTGGCAGATTGTAACTAAAAAGTGGAAGCGAAGCGCTTTGTGCGATGATCCACCTAAAATCAACAAATCTGCTTATTTTGGTACAAAAACCATAACAGTAGACGAAAATAAAAATTGCAGGGTTTAAAAAAATGCTTTGATTCATTTTGATTTATGCTTTTGGCCAGCTTTTTTGAGACAACAATTTTGAGAGAATGAATGATAATCGTTCTTTCTCCTAGAATTATTTGGTTGCACAATTGCACATATCATTTCTGACAGAATTAAAGAGGATTAAATGCTGGGTAGGTAGTTACGGGATCATAGTTCACGATATGGGTCACAAAACCAATCAGAGAAATAATGATTATTCATGGCACTAAGTATACATTCTTTTCTTGAAGCCATACCACCTCTTTTTACAATGTACCTCTATGTCTTTAACTTTACTAATGTGACATTACAAAATAGGTTTTTAAAATTATTGTTCTTATTTTGAAATAAAATACGCATCTGTCGACGATGCGCCTACGTCGCTTCCCATTGGTTGTTAGGATCCCGCCCAATTCACACAATGATACCACAGACAATAATTAATTTAATTAATGAAACTTAAGGTTCAATGGCTGACAATGATTAAATGAGTTGTATGTTGTAATTTACTATAATTTGGATCTATTTTCTTAGTTAATTACTTAATTAGATGAGAGTTTAATCTAGATGAAGATTTCATTGTTTTATTGTGCTTTATTTTTATTTTACGAGTTTGTATTGTACATTTCTGTAAAAACTTTTTGTTGTTTTTGATTTAATCGCTTGCGCGTTTATGTCTATGGTTTGAGAAAATTAATTACGTAGATAGTCAACGTAAAAACTACGAATATGTAACTAAGAATAGAGTGTTGATAGGTCTATTTTTTTAGTTTTCTGTCTTCATGTCCAGTTTTGGAACAAACGAAACATTTCTGGTCTTGAGAAATTATCTGAAATATATAAAATAAACTATTATTATTCCTTTAGCTGAAGTTCATAAAACAATCTAAAATTTTAAAAAAAAAGCTTACACGCCGTACAAGTTACGGTTTGAATACTCTTGTGTTAATTTACTTGCATCTGATAGAATTTATTTCCAATAAACTACCTTCTTACAATTTATATCCAACGAAAATATCCTAGCGAGTTCAAAAACCACTAGAGGTGCCCAGTTGAAAGGCGAACAAATCCCAAGCTAATAAAATATTATTGACAATGATGAAGATATCACTGGCGATAGAGGTATCACAATATGATGTAATGATTGGTGATGCTGAGATAGTGCGCGGTACCTTATTGAATCGGACAATTGGACCGATTAGTTGCCTCTCAATATACGGTGTGGGGACTTAGAAAATTGAGGAGAAGGCGTCTTAGTTCATATTTTGATCTTCAAAATACTTTTATGAGAATAAATAATATACTTAACTAAATAATGCGGACAATCTAAACAACACTATATAGCCCCAAACTAAGCAAAGCTTGTAATATGGGATTTTTCGGTAAATACACACAAGGAATACAATATCCCTGACAGAGAAGAAATATCTGCGTTCACCACACTAATATTTGCTCGCGGTGGGGATCGAACCCACGCCCCCAGTTGTGAATACTACTACTATATAGAAACTTTTGAATAACAAAAAGAAAAAATCAGAGGTACCTTTTGTATGTATACCAACAATAAATACTTCAAAAAATTGTTCGAAACTTTCGGTTAGTTTATTTTGTACATTACGCGAACGAAGCCACGTGGGATTCCACTGGTAATTCATAGACTTTATAAATATTTGAGTCAAATGACACATTTTACATGCTAATTTTTGAGAGTTCATTTTAACAATATTGGTCCAATTTATAACTAAAAAAGGTTTTAGGAAAGCATAAAGCCCTAACATAAAATCCTTCATGCTGCTCTACCTTTACGCTACATTGTAATCAACACGTCGTCGTCACTTCACAAATCAGCTTTATCTTAATTATTTCAATGTTCCATTACATCCAACAATTTATATTATCTTCGTACATCGATGTCTGTTTAGCACCTCACGATTAAGTTTGCCGGCAGGCGGGCGGCACAAAGGCCATCGTAAACCAGACATAAGAAAAAAAAAAGATTCAAGACACAGAGTATAATAAAGAGAGTCAATTCGCTCCGACTCAAGGTGTGAAGCTGTCACGTTGAAATGATGACTCCATTATTACCCGGCTAAATAATAACCTCACGAGTACCGTTGCGTGGAAGTGATGTGTTAATAACTTGAACTCGGTCGGGTTATAGAACGCTATTTTAATTAATTTGGGTTGCCAGCTATTGTTTCGGTTAATTATTTTTGTTGTCTATATATTAACTGAAATACTAGGCTTAATACTACTTGTATTAGAATGTCAAACAGTGTAGCTATTGTTTTGAATACAGCTCTGTACCTAAATATTTGTAGAATAAATTTTCCTTCTAATAAATTTTACATCCTCTTTATTCTTCTTATCGTGTCACTGTTTCTTTTGAACTAGTGTGGTGAAAGGACTTTAAGTGCGCTCGTCATTTAGTATGATTACAGCTCACAATTTTACTAGCTCGAGCTTAAATTTTGAACTGTTTAGTTTTAATCTAGTGTTCTCTGAATTTCATAGCTTAATAGACATGAAAAACTATTTCAATCTAGGAGATGGGCAGTAAGCTCTTGAGTAACACTCGATCACTAATTCGCCTGCCAAGCGAGGTGACTACGGCAAACCCCTCCCAAATAATGGGGGAAGCTTCCAGTAGACCTAATTCTGATGATGACACAAGCCGCCTGTCAGGTCTTTGATCTCGTCAGAGAACCATTTTAGTAAATAGCTTTGCTATAATAAAAAAAATAACTGGGTACTTTTGACAATAAGCGTTATTTGGTAATAAGTAAACGAATCCCAATATATTATTTAAATATTAACACCCAATTCAATCGATAGTTTCGAATACTTAATATTGATAGCCTTCATTTCTTATTTAGAATATTTTATAGTATTCGATGACATTTTTTGTGAGATCATAGTAATGAACTGACTGAGTTATTTATCTTGTTAACTTAATAGATGTTTTACGAAATATTATTATATCTTTGATTGCCACATACTACTAAATCTCGTCGATATTTTTGTATTTAGTATTTCTACTATACATATAATATATTCCGTTGGCGAATAAAGGTTCTCGAATGGCGACCACGAACCGGAAGACGAAAAGTAGGGCGCCCACCCACCAGATGGAATGACGACATTGACATCATTGACGACATTGTTAAGATCGCAGGAAGTCGGTGGATGGAAAGGGCTCAGAATCGTTCTTCCTGGAAATGTGTAGGGGAGGCCTATGTCCAACAGTGGACTTCTTCAGGCTGATGATGATTATGATGATTTCAACTATATCATAAAAAAATATAACCACTTTTTTCCAAACTGACCTAAAACCAAAACTGTAGTGAGTAATACAAATAATTTCATTTTATTTCAAGCACGTTTTAAATTGAAATTATTCTAATGAATGTATGGTGCTCACATAATTGAGTATATAATAAATTATACATTCAATTAATTAAGTTTTATGGAAGTATGCAAAAGCAGTTTTATTTTATTGTGTGCGAAGGTTGAACATAATAAATTATCACGTTTTTTTCTTTTTTATTAAATTCTTGCTCAATAATAATAAACCTATTTTGTATTGATTCAATGGGGTAACTCCACTAATTGTTTTTTTTAGTCTGGAAGCAGTGGCGCCATCTATACTGATTAGCTGTAAACGCATTTTTGGCACTTTACATTCTGTAGAAAAAGTAGGCAGATTTCCCAACTGCATGCTTCAATAAATTCTACTGGAAAGCAGAGATCTTTTTTAGGGTTCCGTAGCCAAATGGCAAAAAACGGAACCCTTATAGATTCGTCATGTCTGTCTGTCTGTCTGTCCGTCCGTGTCACAGCCATTTTTCACCGAAACCGTAAGAGCTAGACTGATGAAACTTTGAAACTATAAATTTTGGGGGTCCCCAAAGGGGGGGGGAGTGTGGGGTATCTATGAATAGGTCTTCAAAAATGATGTTGAGGTTTCTAATTTCGTTTTATTCTAAACTGAATAGTTTGCGCGAGAGACACTTCCAAAGTGGTAAAAAGTTGGTCCCCCCCCTCTAACTTCTAAAATAAGAGAATGATAAAACTTAAAAAAATATATGTTGAGTACATTACTATGCAAACTTTCAACGATATTTGGTTTGAACGAGATCTAGTCAGTAGTTTTTTTATACGTCATAAATCGTAAACCGCAATTTACCTTTCGACGACCTACAAGAACCTTTTTATTATGTTACTTGTTGCTACGGAACCCTTCATTGGCGAGTCCGACTCGCACTTGGCTGCTTTTTTATCGAGACTTTTCGACGCTATGCGCCCTCACCAGATGGACCGAAGACCATGTTAAAGATCGCGGAAAGTCGTTGGATAAAGAGGTCCAAACACCATTCTTCTTGAAAACGTATAGGAGTGGATTTCTGAAAACTTATGATTGTGATTGTAAAAGATAACCTGTTTAGATGAAGTAGGTTTAGTTAAAACTCACGATGGTTTTCTTCGCGGCTTAGTCTGCTTCCCGACGTATTGACCGTGTTATTCCTTTGGATTAAGCCGAATTAACTGTCAGTATGGTATAGATGCTGGGCAAGCCTACTTCATCTAACAACCATGTCCCAGGCACTATAGCGTCCTGCAACAGGCATACTTGGTTAAAACTAAATATTATTTGAAGCAAATAAATTGTGTAGGTCAGACGTGATCGTAGCTTATTTCTCTGTTTGATTATATTCACAGCCGGTATATTATCTTCAGTTCTGATTGTACGAATGATCGGCGTTCGTTTAATTAATAAGGAACACTAATTATTATAAAGTGAAGTATTGTATGGGCGCGGGAAAGCACCACGTTCGATGCCAATCGTAAAAACTGCACGCCTCTTTGGATAACACAGTGGGTTGTTAGCACAGAACGCTGGACATAACAAAAATATTATTTTTATACATTTTTTATACAAAAACCTGGTGACGTACGAATATAAAATAAATTCAAACATAAAAATAAAAAAAGGATTCGAACATTTATGATGAAGATTTAGTTTGAAGGATTGAATGGAGATTTAGTAATTTAATGTTTATGGAAAAATAACGAATCCGGTAAGGCCTAGAAAACCCATGTTTAAGTCCGTTCATTATAAAAATATCATAGCAATAGTTTTCAATGTAAATCGTAATTAGTACCGGCTTCAGAACTAGATGTCGCTGCTAAATTTGTAACAGTCCTAGAACGCGCTATCGTTGCGTTCTGGGCAATATGGTATGAGGCAGCTATTACATTGTGACAGGCTCTTCTTGTTTACTATCAATAAAGCACTTTTGAAGTTTACTCGATTTGTCATTTCTCATTTGAGACCTACTTGGGAACGCGACCCTTTGGACATGGTCCTTACGAGCGGATTTCACTAGCCCCATTGGAGTTTTGGAGTGCTAGCGAGTCCCAACGTTTTTGTACGAGCCGGGCATAGGAAGCAGTGGTGGATCGCCACTGACGTGCCCCCCACACTAGAGGTGGGAGAAGCAATCACCGCGGGCCGCGGATGTCAGCCTGCCGGTACTGCGGGGAAGTAGCCGAGGTGCACTTTGGATGCGCTAGAGGGCGCCACCTGCAGTTGACGGAGCGTTGGAGACAAGGCAATACTGGATTGGAGCAAGTTGTTGTGGTTTGTGCAGTGCAACTGTGAGTACAATTTGATTACTTTGAAGTGTAGAGCGATATCTACTTTGGTAGAGCAGTTTGTGGTGAAAACGAAGATAGAGTTCTTCGGTAGAGATTTGGGACTTTAACATTTTACTGAATATTGGACTTTGAAAAATTTGTGTTATTTAGGACTTGTAATTTTCGTGTGCATGCTAGTTGTAAGAAATTCAAACTCTGTTGAGACGGGGAATCCATGCCCGATTTTTGAAAATTTATTTAAATCTCAAACACTTGTAAAATTTTAACAAATATTTTTGGACTTAGAAAAAATTTGGTTTTTAAAAATGGAATCTTTGTACAAATTGCAAGCCGATACAAAGCTGCGTATAGAGAAGGCGATAAGTAACTTTAAAAAATCGCCAAAGGAACGAATCACTCGGTCATACGCAGAAGTTAGATTAGAGTCTTTAGAAAAGGCTTGGGACAGTTTTGTAAAGGTTCATGAAAGTATTGTACAAAAAGTAACTGAGTTAAATAAAGATGATAAATATTTTGTAGATGAGGTGTATGAAAATTCCGAGGAATTGTACACTAATTATAAATGTGATTTGAGAGAAGTTGTATCCAAGTTTGAAAGAGGAGTTGCGACTCCTGCAAGTTCTGATAAAACAGTAAAATGTAAAAATGATAGCATCAAGTTACCAAAAATATCAATTCCCACATTTTCGGGTAATTATACTCAATGGCCTACTTTCAAGGATTTGTTTGTGTCATTAATTCATCAAAATGAAAGTTTGGCTCAGGTAGAAAAGTTGCACTATTTGAAAGGTTTGTTGTCGGGTGAAGCTGAACAGCTAGTCCGGAATATTCCGATCACGTCCGCTAACTATGATGAATGTTGGTCAATTCTTAGTAATAGATTCGACAATAAGCGATTCATCTCAAATTGTTTATTGAAAAGGTTGATGAGCCAACCTGTTGTGGTAGAAAATTCAATTTCGATCAAGGGTCTTTTAGACACTACGATGGAGTGTTTGAATGGTCTTAAGAATATAGGTGTAGAGATTAAGTCGTGGGATATCATTGTTTTACACATTGTCAGCTTAAAACTAGATATCGAGTCCCGGAAGCAGTGGGAAACTAAAATAAGCTCCCATGATAATTTGCCCACACTAGTAGAGCTTAGGGAGTTTTTAGAAGCCAGATCTCGGGCACTAGAATTCTTAGATTCTAAAGATAGCAGACCTAGACCGTCCTTGAATAAGCCAAAAGTACATCACGTAGTTAGCACCGACATCAATGCCAATGTAAACGTTACATGCCCGTATTGTAACGAAGGCCACAAAATTGCAAATTGTAAGCAATTTGCAAATCAGAGTTATGAGTCTCGTCATGATTTTGTTCAAACCAATAGGTTATGTTTTAACTGTTTGGGTTTAGGACACTCCATTAAGTTTTGCCGTCAAAGTTCTTGTTGTCGCGTATGCAAGCGAAGACACCATTCGTTGTTGCATCCCAAATCAGTTTCAAATTCAGCCGTATCTAATGCGGAATCAACTTCAACGGCTGAAGAAGTCAAATCAACGGTGTCTGCCGTTCAGACAGCGTTATCAGAGGACGAACCATCTTCGTCAAGTGTAGTTTCACATTTTTCTCAGAGGTCAATACCTACACAAGTTTTGTTGGCCACAGCTCTTGTCGAAGCACAGACAGGATCTGGGTCTACACAACTGTTGAGGGTGTTATTGGATCAGGGATCCCAGGCATCATTCATAACCGAATCAACAGTACAGCTACTTGGATTGAAGAAAACAGCGTCCAGAACGGTCGTTTCAGGGATAGGTGGTGAGGAGAGCAGTTTTGCTTCTAGATCTACAGTCACAGTGACTATTCACTCACGCTTTGATCCCAATTTTAGTGTCCAAGTAGAAGCATTCGTGTTAAGTACCATTACGTCGCTCTTACCTTCAGAGAAACTTGCTAAATTCAACTGGCCTGAGATACAGCTCACTTTAGCTGACCCAGAATACCACACACCAAACAAGATTGATGTCTTGCTTGGCGCTGAAGTGTATGGCCAGGTTTTAAGAGAAGGACTGAACAAAGGTCCCTTAGGCTTTCCCGTAGCATAGAACACAGCCTTAGGATGGATTCTGTTCGGCAAGGTTCCATCGAGTTCAGACTCGAACATTCATTGTCATCACAGCATTATTAGAATGCCAAATCAGGTTGATGACAACGCACTCCTAAAGCAGTGCTGGAAGATTGAATCCACTATCCGCGGATCACGAGAGATCCTTTCCGAAGACGAGCCGCAATGCGAAGACGTCCACTCTCAAACCACTTCCAGGGATGGAAGTGGTAGTGAACACACAGATATCCAGAGAGGGGTGTGGCGCGATGATCCCATGCACGAAACCTTTGGAACACTGGCAGCTGTTGATGAGTCCTCACATTGTCCTGAAATATCTGAAAAAACAAAAGAAGGATTAATGTTGAAGAAGAAAGTAACAGAAGTACTTACCAAAGGTAGCTGTGTGTTGCAAAAATGGGTGAGTAGCTGCAAGAAATTGAATGAACTAATGAAGGATGAAAGGGATGACATAAAGGAAATGGATCAGGATCAAGGAATGATGGAAAAGGATATTAAGATGGATGAGGTAATGAATATTTTGAGGAGTACATGGGATCGTGATTGTGATAAGTTTATGTACGTTCTCACAAAACGGAGAGTAATCTCGGACATCGCCCACCTATTTGACCCGTTGGGATGGGCAGCACCTTGTGCTGTGACATCTAAGGTGTTTATTCAAAAGTTTTGGCTTTCGGGAATAGGTTGGGACGAGGAGTTGCCGTCGAAACTAACGGCAGAGTGGCAAACTTACCGACATAATATGGTAGAAAAATGTAAGTTCAGCATTCGGCGATGGTTTTCAGATGCATCCATCGCTGCCTACGCTGCGGTCGTGCATGTCAGGGATACTAAAACGGATCAATCCATTACGACTAGTTTGGTCACTGCACGTACCAGAGTTTCACCAGTTAAGCAGCAGCCGATCCCGAAGCTTGAGTTGACGAAAGCGGTATTGCTAGCAGAGTTAATATCTGATGTGTTGGAAGTCATGAAGATCACTCAAACTCATGTACATGCTTGGACCATTTCATCCGTGGTTTTGGTGTGGCTTAGCAGTCATCCCAGCCGTTGGACCACCTTTGTTGCGAACAGAGTTTCTGCTTTTCTCTCGCAGATTGTCAATTTGCACTGGGCTCACGTCCAGTCCTCTCAAAACCAAGCATATTGCCGTAAGGTTTCGAGATGGAGGAATCGGGGAGATAGTAGTAGAAGGCACGAAACTGATTTAACAAAGGTAGAGATAGAAGAAGCAATAAAGGTGTGCATAAGACAGGTTCAAGAGCAAGAGTTAAAGGAAGAAATTGAAGATTTGAGAAATAGAAGTAAGGTGAAGAAGAAATTAAAATCTCTCTGCCCGCTGATTGACAGTAATGAGATTTTGTGCGCAAATGAATTGTCAGATCAAGGCTTCATCGCAAGGTTTAGGAGATTCGTGGGACGCAAAGGTCAAGTTAGCGACATCGGCACCAACTTTGTTGGTGGTTCCAAAGAGTCACTAGGTCACCTTGTCGTCGCAGAAAAGTCATCTGTGGCTGTAGATATTAGAGAGTTAGGCAGCAACGGTACGTGGCACTTTATTCCACCTCACGCGCCCAACTTCGGCGGGCTATGGGAGGCGGGCGTAAAGTCCACCAAGTCTCATTTAAAACGCGTGATAGGGAACTCGGCACTTAACTATCAAGAGATGTCAACTGTACTGATCCAAGTAGACGCATATTTAAATTCACGTCCGTTGTCAATGATGCCTGACCATCCCGACGACGCTTCTCCTTTAACACCAGGTCATTTTCTTATAGGTGAGCCTCTGATAACGGTGCCTGATCGAAATTACGAAGATAGTAGTTTGAGTTCGTTGAAACGTTGGCAGTTATGTCAGCGCGTATTGCAGGAATTTTGGCGGCGTTGGTCTGAAGAATATTTGGTTCACTTGCAGCAAAGATACAAATGGAACAAGCTTGTTCCAGAGCCAAATATTGGAGATATTGTGTTAGCCAAAGAGGATAATGTGCCTCCTGCTCGTTGGATGATGGGTAAAATCATCCAAAAACACTCTGGTTTGGACAAGGTCACACGAGTTGTGACTCTGAAGTGCAATGGCACTCTATGCAAACGACCTGTGTCGAGGTTGTGTGTTTTGCCTGTCAGTGATTAGTTTTAAGTTGTGTTTTGTATCGCTCACAAAAATGGTTATGTTTAGTTATTTATATGAAGTTGAGTTTTTGTTTTTAT
This sequence comes from Thera britannica, assembly GCA_939531255.2. Taxonomy (NCBI): domain Eukaryota; kingdom Metazoa; phylum Arthropoda; class Insecta; order Lepidoptera; family Geometridae; genus Thera; species Thera britannica. The sequence goes on from OW618037.2 coordinate 3,097,813, forward strand.
TGAAGTTTGTTGTATACAGTCCACTTAGTTTTGTAGTTTGTTATCGCTATTGAAGCAATGTTATAATAATGTCAATGTAAAGTTAGCTGCATAGTTGTGTTTCTCTAGTTAAGAACAAAACAGTTGTTCTTGGTGGGCGGCATGTTTAAGTCCGTTCATTATAAAAATATCATAGCAATAGTTTTCAATGTAAATCGTAATTAGTACCGGCTTCAGAACTAGATGTCGCTGCTAAATTTGTAACAGTCCTAGAACGCGCTATCGTTGCGTTCTGGGCAATATGGTATGAGGCAGCTATTACATTGTGACACGCTCTTCTTGTTTACTATCAATAAAGCACCTTTGAAGTTTACTCGATTTGTCATTTCTCATTTGAGACCTACTTGGGAACGCGACCCCTTTGGACACCCATATAATCAACTAAATGCAAGCTACATCCGTACAATATTTTATATTGATCAGTTATTAGTTTAAAATGTTTAACCTTTGTACCTTTTTGTCCCTTTCACATTTTCTATCGGTATGGATACATACGGTGCTAGCTACCACTGTTTTGCAATTATTCTCGTTTATTTTTTAAACGGCAGTATATTCATCATAATAAATAAAACGGTGGTTCCACTCGATCTTCTCTCGCCGCACCTTAAATTAAATTCATTTAAATCGTAATTTTTAAGCTTTAAACATATCTTAGCGTAAAACTAATATTGTTATGTCTAGAAACCTTCTTAGTATTCCCTGTAAAATATATTTTATTGTCTACAACTTGTATGTCCGCTCCCACTGTGCGCCGGCATTGGCCAATTACAGAAAGGCGTTTCATCTCGCGAGTGTTATTGTGTGACCCCGCGCGATGGTATCAGAAGTTCATGCAGACCGCTTAGCAGCTAAACCCTTGCATTTACCTGCGTGAGTGCACTTTTTACCCGACATCAAGAAAAAATATTACTTAATATTTACTTATTTTTTTTTTTTAACTGTCATTTTATCAACCAAATTACTTTTACTTTTAAATTACTCCCATTGAATTCCAGATTGAAAACATAAGTCCAGAAATAAAAAAAAATAATGAAATGAAATACCTATATATTTATTTGCAAGAAGTGTGGTACAAATTAGATCATAGGGTATTTAAAAAAAGTGGCTCACATACTTCGTCGGAGACCGACATACAAAATTCACACAAAAAGTAGAAAATATATGCTGCAGCTCTAAATTCTTCTATCTTTCACTTTAAATTCCAAAACATGTACAGTATTTTTATATAATTCCCGATGTAGCTTTTTGTTGATATCTTCATACTCGAACCGCAAGAAAACAGCAATTTTATACTTTAGCACCCATTGGTATATTTTTTACAATAAGTAAAACCAATCGATTTTATAATCGAGTACCTAGTCTATAAAAATTTACCGATATTAGATTTTATAATGTTTGTTTAGGGTCGTTATAATTTGAACGGTCAGTTTTTTTGTGAAGAACCCCTTTGAGGATAAAAAAAGGCTATAAAGGAAGTGGTCATCGATAGAGGATATATTGGCATATCCGGGGTCAGTCTTAGAACTAATTTGTATACATGGAACGGAAGTATAAATTTTGAACCGTTTCAAAAACAGGTTTCTAACGATGATGGCACAGACTATAGTAATTTGCAATTTAAAAAATAATTTAGATCCACATTGGTTGTCGGTGTTCCAAGTAGGTTTTAATGCCCATGATATAATGCAGTTCTTATGTGGGTTCAAACTATAGACATTTAAACTCCTTGCATGGGTATTGGTGTCCAACCTCCTTGGTTCAAACGTAGCTGGAGTTTTTTACCTATTTTAAAAATAAATCATCTTACAAACAGGTGAACGTACTCTTCATAATAAAAGCGCAACCGCGCGCGCGCAAGTCTTCGATATCGGCGATCGTGCGCACCACAACGCCCTGCCATTTGTATTATGCCAAATCCCGCGTCGGATCGATGGGAAAGCGCTAAATTATTTAATTTATTACCCACATTCTCCTTCAGGGTTGGAGAGTATTTGCCCGCACGCATCAGTATTTCTCGCTTCTTCGTTTTTTTAAACGTTTCTTTAAGCTCACTATAGTCACCATTTCCCAACTCTTTAGGGCACGACCACATGTAGGCGATCTGCGATGGCGATGAGTGAAAAATTGACAAATATGACAGTGGTATTTGACAGCGTTTCACTGATCGCCATCGCCATTGCCTATATGTAAGCAGGCCTTTAGAGTTCAAACCGTGCAATTCGCTATCATTCGGTTATTATTTTTCAGTGTTATTGTTATGGCGGCCGCTTATTCGAGCTGTATACCGCTTAACAAAGTATTACAGGTATCTTCAACGCCTTATTATTTTGATAAATTCAGCTGATTGTTCGTATGAATGCTATTATAAATTGGTTTCAATACTTCATTTACTTGTTATATCGTTTGTAAGGAGAATAAAGGAAACCGAAATGAAAATACAGAGCTAGAGAAAAGAGACCATTCCCAAAAAATCCTAGGCTTGCATAACATAGATCAAAACTGAACTATTTTTATTTTTAATGAATGAATGACTTAATAAATAAATTATTCAAATCATTCACTCATTCAAAAATAAAAATAGTTCCAAATCTTTGATTCAAAATCTTGTCTTCCCAGACAGAGAACAATCATTAGCCTTAAATATTTGTTCTCGGTGGGGATCGAACCCTTGACCTACGATAGAGAATGTTCGTAGATTCATAGGCCTGTAAAGTCACAATCTTCAAAGCGAGATTGTGACGTTACAGGCCTTTTTAAAAAGCCGAAGTGTCAAAACTACACAGCTATTTAGCATGTACCGCTCCGGGCGTATATCGACTCGATATAGCATTAACTTCGTTATTTATATCGCCATAACAATGTGTGCTATATCTGAGCTGTAATTTCTCAAACACACACCTCGACTGCACCGTGAGGTTATTAAATGATGTTGTTTTATTGTGATACTTGTTTTGTTGCTTGCGATATAATGTGTTATCGCACACGCTAAGTAAAAATCTTAGTATCTAATTTGTTTTAAAAAATTTTGACTTTCCACAATATAAAAAAATTAGAATACTTACATATAACGCCCAGACAGAAAACAAACATTCACCACAGGAATAAGAGTGTGTTCTCGGTGGGGATCGAACCCACGCCCTCCAGCACAGAAGGCAGAGCTACTACCAACTTTCTAAAATCTCAGTACTTCTTGTGCCAAATGTTGTTATTGACTTTTAGAAAATACTCTGTCATCCTTAGCCTTAGCCTTAATGGTCGCCTTGGGTCCCTTTGACGGACGACTAATTATAATCTACCAATCAAATATTTGACAGTTCATTATGTCTAATATTTGCAACATTTTAGTTAGACAACTGTGTTAGCTTTTTCAGGAGTTTTATAAAAAAAAAGGCCTTTGCATCTATTGTAGATGATTTTTATATCATCAGGGGCAACTGAGAATAACTCAATCCCTTACTTGCAGGACGCTACGCTATAGTGCCTGGGACAGAGTTTTAGATGGAATAGGCTTGCCCAACACCTATACCATCCTGACAGCTTAGTCCACCTAATAGAGGATTATACACCCTGTATAAAGCCATAAGATAACTAGTGACAACACGAATAGTGTTACTCGTCGATCGTGCGTGAAGAGATATAATCTATACAGTGATATAAGTTGTAACTTATTATACTAAGCAATTTATCAGTATTAAGAAATAAAGCCTTCAACACAGCTTATAAAACAACGGATCAACGGTCAAAACTGTTTAAAATTAAGAAGTTAATTAAATTATTTCTCAAATCGTTTCTACCATTTCGGAAACAATTTAATTAAAGACACAGAAATTGACAAAAAACAACGAAAAAGAAACATTCGGCATACCTGAGGCCTGGCACCTTGTGGCAAATTGAAAAAGGACGCGCTTGATCTCCAAGCTAATAATAAATTCTCAAATAATAATAATTCATAAATAATAATCGTGGAGGAAACAAAATAAAAATATACACGTCGAAATAATAAAGGATTTGCCCGAGAATCGATCGACACGGGTAGCTTTTTCAACAATGAAGTCCAGAATAGTCGAGATTTATTGTTTTTGGTCCAGGCATAGAGTTTCATTTCCGATAGAGTAAGGTGTTAGATTACAAGACAGGTTTATAAATTATTCGTATAATTGATTGCTTGTAGATAAATTTGAATACGATTCTGGTGAAGATGTTTGTCTATTGCCAAGTCGATTGGGTAAGCCAGGTCGATATTAACAAAAACATAAATTCATGCCGAATGCACATTACTTTTATCATTTTCCTAAACATATCGGTTTAGTGGTCCGGAGCTATAATCAAACATCATAAAGGCACCTAGTGTGCGCCTACCCGTCGAACATAAAATTGTTTTTTCGTCCAACAGCTATAATTAGGCGATACGTTACGTTTTTGTTTGGCCCACATTTCTCGATCCTCTAATTTTTATGTTTTTTGCCGCTCCTTTTGTAGTCGTTAATATGATTACACCGTTGGGATGATGGCTTCATACGTGTTTTAGGTTATAACTTAATTTACTCGGGTTATTTGTTTTTTTATTGTTGCCCGACTTCCTGAGAGTCTGTCGCGTTTTTTGCGGTCGGTCGTTAGCTAGAGGTGATTGAATGTGATGGTGGGCAAATTGTTGCTCGTATCTTATTCACATACGCTTCTATTTGGTCACGTATTGGGTTTGATTTCGAATGTTGATTTGGCGTTGTGAGCTCTAAATTGGATAGTGTTTTTTGTATTTTTGGTTACGTGATATAACGTGTACTATCGTTAGGTATTTTTTAGGTGTAAATTAATTTATAATGAGGTAGCGGCGTTGCCGGTCGGCACGTTAGGGCAGCGAATTTCCTAGTGTACGTGTTTAGTACAATTCAGCGCTTAGTCTTTCAGGAGAAATGGCACGCTTTAAGCGTTTTGATAGACTAGATAGATAGTAAAATGATGACTTCGCAAAACAAAATATCTCCACAAAACATACACCACTTCTACTTGTAAGTTGGCTTACCTACACTCAATAATAACTCACTTTCTGTCTTAACTAAATGAACCAAGTTTTATTATTTTCTGAATACTTGAAAACTTGATTTGGACAGCTCCGGAGTGTTACTGAAATGGGTACTAAAATCATTCCTTGCTAAAATCTCAATTTCGCTGTCAAACTGAATGGAGGTTTCTCTCTCATAGAATTTAAAATCATTTTTCTTTTTCGGCTGCTGGATAATCAGCCACTTTGTAGTACTTAGCTCGATGCAGCGGCTAGCTTGTACCAGGCCCGCAGTAATGGCGAAGAGGTCGGCATGACAAGTAAATTGTGCGATCGGACGCGCGACGTGCAAATTGGCGCCAACACCGCGCTCCAACACGCAATCACTCATGCTGTGGCGTGCTCACTGTGTCACTGATTTTATTCTAAAATAACCCAATCCCTCAATTACGACGAAAATAATAAGACCATTATAAGGCCAAAGTGAAACAAATTACTTCATTACTTCACCCACAACGTAATCGCAGTTCGTATTCACTTCAAATCTGTATCCAAATAATTGTATCTAACGACTGCCAACCGTATAATCAAAAGCGTATCAGCCGAAATCAATTTTTCATCGGCGAGGTCGATTTAAAAATTATCATACAAACCGGAGTCGATCGCCGCCCACTTTAACGAGATACCCGCGCCACCTAGCATTACGAACGATTGCCTTTTTTATTGGGGTTTCGTAGAGTTTGGCTATCCGTCTATCGCAGGTATGTATATACATACATAGGACATGAAGTATCACAGCTTGCACCTATAACAATTTACGTACTTCAAGAACACTATTACACATTTTCCAAGTGCACAACTCCAATATTTAAATAAAATAGAAATAAATATTGTAGACAATCCACACAACATTATCTAGCCCCAAATTTAGCAGAGCTAGTACTATGTGAATCAGATAGCTGATAAAATACTTACACAACTTTTTTGTAAATTCATGCCTAGAATACAATATAACACCCAGACCGAGAACAAACCATCTGTGTTCACCATACAAATATTTGTTCTCGGTAGGTATCGAACCCACGACCTACGGCGCAGAAGGCAGAGCTACTACCAAATGAGCGGAGACGCCAGTCAAAAATGATTTTAATGTCTTGTTTTTTTTTTCTATTTATATCAATAAATCTTTCTTGATCTTCTGTATCAGAACTCTGGCGTCGGGTTACAGACTCGCCCATAGCCGTTTTCTTAAAACCCTGGGATAAAAGTGTCTGCCTTGTCTGGTCGGCTATAATTACTTAACAAGTGCGCGGGCCAATAAAATTGATTTAAATTTATAACGCAATTGGTGTAAGGTGATCGCTATGCGCCTACGAATAATGCAACATTTCGTTTCGTAAAAGACCTAAGTATAATGGTTTATGTGATACTTTTTGGTATCGGAACTGATAAAACGAATTATATCTACTCTCTACTTTACCCTTCCTTACTAATCTACTAAATTTTCAATTGATAAAATAGAAACAGGGCTGATCCTTACTTTTTACTAATATTATTAATGCGAAAGTAACTGTTCTGTCTGTCTGGCTTTCACGCCAAAACTACTGAACCGATTTAAATTAAATTTAGTACACAGATAGACAACAGCTCGAAAAAGAATATAGATTTTTTAATGCAAAATAAAGGGTTGTAAGGGGATGAAAAGTTGCATGGAAGTATCGTCATGTGAGAGCTTGAAACTTATTTTTTAGGCTATATTGATTCGATATAAATAAGCCACACGAATACAGATTTTTCCGCTTTATATTAAAAATACTAAGGTATATGTTAGTTATACTACAGCTAAACTTAACCCCCTCAAAATTACTTTCAGACAGAGCAAAACGTAATTCAGTCATTAATTTATGTTCATAACAGCACGAAATTGAGCAATTTTCATTAGAAGCAATGAAATTTATTCGTGGCCAAGTGAAAATCGTACACCATTCCGTGTTTTGAAGCGGATGTGACTATTAAAGGCACTCACGTGCAAAAGGTAAGTACTGTGACCATGCTACACCAGATTAATTCAAATATTACATTTGACATGTGTCAAATGACATTTTAGAGTAAGTCTTCCAAAGCTAACTAGGGATAAGAAAAAGGGAAAAGGAATGTGATAGAAATAATCCAATACTTCATTGAATTATGTGATTGTGTGTATTCAGATTAATTGTTATAAATAAAACGCTGCTAGACCAATGCATGGTTTTATCATTAGCTTTGAGTAAGTACTTTGCTTTGTTATAGGCGATGGTTACCGCTTAACATCAGGTGGGCCATATGCTTGTTCCATCAGCTAGTAGTATAAAAAAAAAAAAAAAGTATGAATGATAAGAGTTAGTTTTGACAACAGTCAGAATAAATCTATTCTTGTAGGTTGGTACACAATAAAGTCCTGCGCACACATAGTTCGCTGGCGGTAGCGATCAGTGAAACGCTGTCAAATATCGCTGTCAGATTTGAGATTTGACAGCGAATATTTGACACCTAGTTCGCTACCGCCAGCGAACTAGGTGTGCGCAGGCGCAGGCCTTAAGTAGTTTAGTACACTGCATGATTTAATAATAATAATAAATAATAATAAATTTATTTAATAATAATAAATTTATCAAATAAAATTACAGGCACGTGAGGCTTAATATCTGTATGCCTCAAGTTGCTGGACCGTATATAGTGCACCGTAGACCACGTTCCTAAAGGGCAAGGCTTTGATTTAGGCGATGGTTAACTCTACCATTAGGTGCGCCATTTACCTACCTTTCCAAGTGTACCATGTTATCTTACTGGAATAAAATAAATGAAATGAAATGAAAAAAAAAATATACTAGTTGTAAAACATAAATAAATCAATTCAAATCAAAGTCCACAATATTCATTTGCATCGCAAGGATTTTTTTGAAAGTCTAGGTGCCAGTTCCACGCGAAAACGCAACAAACTACCACAAAGATGACTTTGACATGGACCAGTGTAGCTTAAAAAAAAATTGTAAGAACGAAATCCATGGTCACTCGATTCGGCCGCGCTGAAGAAAAGAACGGAAATTCTGAAAAATTGCCTCTTGTTATGAACTCGGCGATCGAGATATGTGACTCTAAATATGTGTATTTATTTTTATGCACACGAACTTTCCTGATAATTTCAAAACTATTGCGGTATTTTACCACTAAAGGTTTTAACATCTCAGAAAAACGCTAGAAATTATATTAATAATATTCACACATTCCCTCAAAAGCTTATTTTATTCACTGAAACCGTCTATAAAACTGTCAGTTCTTGAATTTAGAACTTGCAAATACATTCGAATTCCGTCTCAATGCTATACAACCTCCTTGCGCACAAACTCTTTGTGCAAAGATTTCTCGACATTCAAACTTCTTGTGCTCCTGCAGATTTGATTAGTCGATATTTTCAAGTAGATAAAAAAAAAACTCCTTCAGATCAGTGATTAGAATAAAAACGGTTTTGAAGTACAAATGTGTGCACATGCCCTGTAAGTGGTCACAGTCCCCTCGATAGAATGAACCAAATGCGATGTGACATGGCCTTGACTACCCCTCTGGTATCCTCAAGAGTTTCCATTTTAAGTTCCAATTCCTTTGGTGGTCATTTATCAAGAACAATAACGTCGAAATCACGACTGTCTAAATATAAAAAAAACCTGCGTCATTAGATACTACTACCAAACCTCAATTTTCTGATCGTATATTTCATGGCTGAAATTGTTAATTCCACAATTTTCTTGTACACATTTAATTTCCTGCTCTACCTTAATTAAGCTTATGAATATTTTTTATTATTCAATAAAATTAAGTTATGATTTTTATTAATGGATGGATTTGTAGAGTCACGACAGGAAGTAAGAATTTAGTTTTTTGGGTCAAACTAAACTAACCCGGAACGTTTTACTAATGCGATCTACCTGCGTCCGCCGAGGAGTGCACAGTAGCGATCGTTTCCAAATAATTATTTTGTGGGTCTTTTTGGTGCCCCAAATTAATCAGAACTTGTGCTATGGGAACGGGGATAGCTGATAAAATACTCACATACTTTTTCCGTAAATTACATACTTTGAATTCAATATAACACCCAAACAGAGTACAAGCATCTGTGTAAACAACACAAATATTTGTACTCGGTATTGAACCCACGCCCTCCAGCGCTGAAGGTAGAGCTTACTAACAACTGAGCTGATATTATTGATGCTAATATAGCATCAATAATGTCTGTATACAAACGCTGCCTATGCCCATCTCTTGGAGCGTTCTCTGAGCTTCCTCTTACAACATTTTTTTTTCTATTCTCAGTGTCTAGCTATCTATACTATGGCTAAGGATCAAATAAAAAAACGGTAGGATCCGAGCCGTAGTTTGTCGCCTGTTCTTCTTGACTCACCTGCTTTAAGACGTTTCAGAGTGATTCTTGCAATCCATCAACTATATTATAATAAATATATTTTTGATTTTGATTTTGACTGGATTATCCAGATCGGATTATATGCAAAGGGTGGTTTTTACTACCCCTTGCTACAGCCCTGCCTGAAGCTATAATGGTTATTGTGAAAGGCGTGGCCTGAAGTATGATTTCTATTGCTATGATGTTTGGATTTTGTTAATAGCGATAGATAAAATCAGTAGAAATATGGAAATAGTTTTATGGCTCAAAATCATGCTCAGGGTGAATTATAATTGGAAAATAAGTTTACTGAGGTATTACATAGGAAAAACCGAATAAATATAAATGTATAATCTAAATATATAAAACTCTTACGTTACTGACTGACTGACTGAAAATCAACGCACAGCCTAAACCGTAAGTCCTAGAAGCATGAAACTTGGAGGGTATGTTGGTTTTATAGCATAGGGGTGCACTAAAAAAGGAAATTGGAAAATGATTTCCCTAAGCGGAGAAAAAGAGGAAAAACTTTTAAAAGAAAAATCAACGGGGCGTAACGGCTACGGGGCGAGCGAAGCCGTGGGAGGCCGCTATTTTTTAATAAAAGAAGAATGGGCAATTGGGCAATCATATTAATTTACTTCTAAAACTGACATGGTTTTTAGCACAATTTTTATGAATAAAGGGATATTTATAAAGATTTAATTTTGTGAGTTTTGACTCTCGATATTTCGGCACAGTGGCATGCACTATGATCACGTGTTGAACTGAAGTCACAAAATTACATCATGGTGAGTATCCCGTTGTTCTTGAGTATGTAAGAAGAAACGGTAACGTAATAAGCTCCTATCTGTGGTTATGGCAGATTAAATGTGATTGTCGACTAGTTAGCACTAATTAATTGTAACGCACGCAAGGCACGCAACGCATCCTCGAATTTCTTTTCAGAGGTATACTAAAATGTTAGTGCAAGATATGAATGTGGATGGGTATAGAAGTAGATGTAGGCCAAAGAAAAGATGGATGGATTGTGGGAAAGATGACATGGGTAAGAAGGAAGTGGCTGCTGAAATGACGGCTTAGAGGAGAGTGGAGAACGAAAACCTATTGTGCCGACTCCACAAGAAAATGATGATGACTAAAACGTAGAGGAAAATAATGAAGAGAGATTTTTGCTTAGCGTATATTATCTCCACTATTTTGGCGAGCGCCTGTTTGAACCCGTACCTGGGCTACTCATAACTAAACAGCTCTATTTTTTAAAGTTATTAAGTCAGTAGCACACCAAGTGGCGTGCGGAATGTAGAGGCGTCAACTGGCACCGCGGTGCACGCGACGCCAAATTGTTTTCCCTAGCTCATTTGAATTTTTAAACGTCGAACGAAAGAACAGTTCTATTTTCGAATTTCAGTTTGATGTTGTTTCGAATGAAAATGGAACATTCTGATTTCAATTTAAAAATAATAAACGTAAAAGAGGCCAGTGCAGTGGTACAGTAAATACACACTATGGTTTCACGTAACTTTCAGTGTTGTCACGTGTATTTTTGGATAAAATATTGAGATAGGGCAGAATTTGCTTAGTACATAGAGTAGTACTGCGTTGGCGATCAGTGAATGTCAAATATGACAGCGCTCTTTGACAGCGTTTCACTGATCGTCCCCGCAGAACGGTTAAATGTGCGCATGGGCTAATTTGTTGTGTTTTATGTACCCAGTGTTGAATGGACACGCTGCCACTGAAAAACGTCTTATTTTGTAAATACTCGAGAAATAACTGTCGTAAAACAGATTGAGACATCAACCAAAATATTTCACAACATTCGGTTGCGCACGAATGTTCCATGCTAATGATTGGGCCGCATTGATACAAATCTCGTTTCGGACACGCGTACCTAACGTAATCACTTAATTATTGGGCGACACCTTAACCTGCATGTAGGGCTGCCACAAAAAGTTCGATGATGCTAGAAAAAGATACAAAAGTTAAAAGAAATGGTCCAAACGTAACCGCGGGGAAATATATCGAGGCGGAAAAACATAGTGACACTAACACAGGTGTTTTTACCTCACTAATTCAATTGTATGAGTCTGGCGACATTTCGAACACATATTTTTTATAGAATTTTACATCTGAAAATGTTTGCATTTTTCACTTATTTTCACAACGAAAATACACGCGTATTCTGAACAAGTCTTGACAGCCCTAGCTGCCCACAGAGTCAGCGTTAACCATACTACTTTTTATTATATCAATTTGTGCCCATTGAAGGCGCAATTTTGGGCTAATTTCTTTATAATTGCGGGATCGCCCCTTCTAGCTTTCCATTGCGATGTGAACTCGGCCTTATCTGATTTAGGAGTTGCCTAGGGCTCATTTGCTCAGAAAGCAGGCTGACGCTGGCCGACCACGCGCTTGTGGGTTCTGGCTGGCATGCCATGCCGTGTTTGGTGGTAATTTAGCTCGATATGGCGTATTGAGTATTTGATGGTATTTTTATGAATGACGGCATATTTACCATGATTGAATGTTGTGATTTTGGATAAATATCTCGTTCTTTATAAAAAAAGTGTAACAAGAAATATTTTTTTTTACAATTTATAGGCTTTTTTAACCGTTCTCTCACCTGCTGTTCAGTAATAATGATGCGGTCGACGGTGTATAGCACGCTTATCTAGAAGATTTCTATTCACTCTTGTCTTGAAAACGTCCAAGTTATAGGTGCTCGGAAAGGACAGACGCCGGCAAGGAATTCCATTCCTTGGCTGTCAGCAACATAAAAGTTAAAGCAAAGTACTTGGTATATCCATCTAAGGCCTTACCCACTGTTGTGTTGACGTGTATTTTGCTCTTACCATTTTTATAATGATGTCAATGTTGGGCTATCCCCGTCCATACACGGCCTACAACGCTGACAATATTATTGTCATCCCATCATTTTATAAGACACCCAACGTTCTTCTACTTATCATCGGTCTCTCCATGAATGCTTTATGGCCGGAAAGCAATTAAATATTACAAATAAAAGAAGCCGGTAAACAGGTAACCTGCTTTTTGTGTACAACGATCGCCTTATCTGATGCAGGAGTCACACTAAACGTCAGGAACATTAGGAAAAACGAAAAGTTGGGGCTAATGGCTCTTTTGGAAGCCACGTTCTAATGTTTCTTTTTTATTTATAACTTTTGATCGAGGGCAGTCAGGGTGGTAATGTCGCAGTACTTTTTTAAAAGTGATAGGGAAAGCAGACGACCTACCTGATGTTGGACGGTTACCTCTGTTTATATGCACCTAAACTCAAACTTCTGCGCCACTGGTTGTGGGTTCGATCGCCACCGAGAACAAATAATTGTGTGGTGAACGCAGATCTCTGTTTGGGTGTTTTACTGTATTATAAGTATTTATGTAAAAAAAAAAATGTAAGTATTATATCAGCTATCTGGTTCCTATTGTACAAGCTCGGCTTAGTTTGGGGTTAGATAGTGTTGTGTGGATTGTCTACACAACTGGGTCCAAACCCACGACCTTAGATCAGTAAATGGTTGCTTCCACTACACAAAAGATAGATAATAAACGAATAATAAACCACTCCCCTATACTAATGATACCCACCCCAATCAATTTAAAAACAAAATGGACACAAATAGCTACAAATGATAAGTTTTCTACAATAGGAATATTAATTGACTAAGTTGGAAGATCGTAGGCGCGATAGCCGAATTAAATGAAAACTCGCTTCGAATTCATTTGAATTGAATCATTTGGAAATGAACGACTTCATTTGCATACACTGTAATTAGTTTGAAATTCATGCCGGTAAGTACAGTTGGAATGAAAAATATTAAATGTTTATCATCATCATTTTGTATTTTGTACATATTTATTCCACTCACATTAAGGATAGGCTATGCTCGGAGTCTCTGAAGGATAAAATCCGAACGAGGTTATCCGACAGAGAACCAAGGATAGTTGACATAGCTGACGTAGCTCAAAGGATTAGTAAGCTGAAGTGGCAGTGGGCCGGTCATGTTTTCCGTAGGACAGACAGAATCGAAGGAGTTGGAGCAAACGAATATTAAAGGGAGACCGCGTTTAGGTAAGCGTAGTGTAGGACGCCCTCCAGCAAGGTGGGGCAACGAATAAATACTTTTTTTTTGTAAATACATCCATAGAATAACACCCAGACAGAAAACAAACATCTAAGTTCATCACACAAATTTGTTCTCTGTAGGGATTGAACCACGACCGACGCGCAGAAGGCCGAGCTACACCATTTGAGCTGGAAGGCCATGTCAAAATCTAAATTATAACATATTTAGGAGAGACTATTAGCCTGACTGTACTTCTTACATACGTACTTTCTTAGTAAGTTATGCCGTATGAATTAGCTACTCTACTACTACTTATTAACAAATAAGAGGATTTTTTCTATTTATGCCTACGCTCTACCGATTTAATGGGTAGGTTACTATTCCAAAACTCCATTAAAAATAATTGTATACGTTAATGATAGCTACATACACTGCGATAAGTAAATTGTGAACAAGACATAAAAATGTTAATAATTATAATAAGAGCATAAGCCTCTTAGCTCAGTGGGTGGCTCTGCCTTTTGCGCCGTAGGTCGTGGGTTCGATCCCCACTGAGAACAAATATTTATGTGGCGAACGCTGATGTTTTTTCTGTGTCTGGGTGTAATATTGTATTCTTAGTATGTATTCTTAGTATGTATTTACTACAAAAAAAGTATTTAAGTATTATATCAGCTATCGGGTTTCCATATTACAAGCTCTGCTTAGTTTGGGACTAGATAGTGCTGTGTGGATTGTCCAAAATATTTATTTATTTATAGTTTGTTTCCTGTTCTCCGTGGAAATTTTTGGTCGCACGGAACTGGCAATTAGACTTAGCTATAAGACGTTCAAAGTGATCCTTCTGATTTATTTATTCTATTTTACCCCTTTTTCGGTCGGGGATTACAAAGCTAGACGCTTACCACTAAATACAGCTAAGTGTTATTACGCACACGAAGCTTGGTCATCTTGTAAATAAATGGTAGATAATAACAGAAGTGGCTAACGATGATGCTTCGAGCCAGATGAAACGACTGGCATCACTCATAGAGATTGATGCGTGAAAGTAGGCACTGGATCAAAATCTGTGTAGTGTTTCATGCACCTACTCATCTAAATTAAAAAAAAATACAGGCTAAAAACATTTTAGCGGAAAATCCTTCCCATTGATGATTTGAATATACCAGCTACCAATATCTACAAAATAAATAAATTAATAAACAGCTGAATTTACGTATGTCTCTAATTTGACTATAAATACCTAATTAGATTTTTTATTCACGACCAAAACATCCTAAGCGCTATGTAATTCAAGGCGTTTCCATGTTTCGTTTATTAGGACCGCTCTACTAACAACAGTGAGTTTTCAGACAGCGAAATCTCGTGTGTATCGTATGTGCGTTAGTATAGTGGCGGAATGAAAATGTTCGGCGATTTTCAACTTGATTTGTTCAACGATCACGATCACATACTATCTTTTGAAATTGCATAGGCAGAATACACCGGTAAGTTAACGTCACAAATTATGTCAAAATGTGTTCATGATCAAGGCACTGGTGCAAGCGAAAACCGACTCTAGGTGACGAACATTTTCATACCGCGACTGTACATAGGATGTCGTGGGTAAACAATCTAAAAAATATTTCTGATTACACAGACTGTTTTAGGATTATAACTGGATTCTAATTCCAAAAAAGAAAAAGTAATGTAAAGTGACGTAGATTATAATTTGAAGTATTATTCTTTGAACTTTAGATTTCATAGAACAAGATATTACATATTTTCCAATATTTTACCAATTTTGGTTATTTTAGTTATCTGTGACAATAGAATTGCCACCACGTCCAGTCACTGGGCTCGTCTAAACATGCCTTATTAGTCTGCGCTTAATGGCCCGAACACACCTAGTTCGCTGGCGGTAGCGATCAGTGAAACGCTGTCAAATATCACTGTCAGATTTGAGATTAGACAGCGAATTTTTGACAGCGTTTCACTGTTCGCTACCGCCAGCGAACTAGGTGTGTTCGAGCCTTTAGGTAGTGAACTGAGACGTGGTCGCTAACTATTGGCCTCGTGCACAAGCTCAAAGTCGCGCAACGAGCTATGGAGAGAGCTATGCTGGGAGTTTCACTACGTGATAGAATCAGGAATGAGGATATCCGTAGAAGAACCAAGGTCACCGACATAGCTCGTAGAGTTAGTAAGTTGGCAATGGGCAGGCCATATAGCTCGAAGAACCGACAACCGTTGGGGAATAAAGGTTCTCGAATGGCGACCACGAACCGGAAGACGAAGCGTAGGGTGCCCACCCACCAGATGGACCGACGACATTGTTAAGATCGCGGGAAGTCGATGGATGGAAAGGGCTCAGAACCGTTCTTCCTGGAAATGTGTAGGGGAGGCCTATGTCCAGCAGTGGACTTCTTCAGGCTGATGATGATAGGTAGTGAGCACAATCTATGAATGTGTATACTGTATAGTGGTGTATACCTTTTGCTTATGATGTTCAGTGCTTTCGTTCCATTGAAGTTTATCGAGTAGAAGTTATGATTATACATTCGACACGGCACCGGGCGGCTCTGTGCGATTATTTACTGAGAACTGTTTTCTTTGTCTGATTTAAATAAAACCTCAGATGGAAATGATTAGAGCGTTGTTATTAGAAAAAATGTTTGTACTCACTTTATAGCGGGATTACATACCTATTCAGAGAACAAATAACAACAAATAGAGAACCTAATTATTGAAAAGAAAACTTAGGCGGAGTCCTAGGCGGGCTTGAGCATTTTTGGGCCGGAAAAAAAACCACTCACGTCATCGTCACCGACACCTATTCGGTAAAGATCGACAAACTTCGCCAAAAGACGCATGGTTAATTGTTTACGTTTTTACTTCTGCCGGCATTCTCAGAGTGCCACTTTTTTTTAGCATAGTAGGTAATTTTGTTTTTATTATTTGTTTTGCCTCTTTTATTCATGTATGTGTAACCTATAAGGTACCTATAAGCAATTAAGCAATTGATTTACACCCTGAGATATCCTCCAGAGGATCATACTGCTGGCGGAATGCTGCACAGAGATGCATACCATTCTGCCAGCCCTTTATTGAAGTTGCCAAAAAAAAATTGCATCTTCCATAAGTTTTGGAAATGCCTTGAACTTAAGTATACCTTTTTTTGAGAGTTCCCTAAGAATCCTTAGTTTAAAATCTGTGAATATCACGAAGTCCTCGTGATATTCAGGTACACTTTACGGTTCCCGATCGCTTCCTTTCTTACCTTCTTCATTCAGCCTGAAAAATTACCCAATAAACTAGAATTATGCGTGTATCTAGAGATACAACATATGTGCCTTAATCTACAATACTCGTATATTTTCCACTAGCGGTCGCCATCGGCTTTGCTCACGTGGTGTTTTTGCTGACATCAATATTTAAGGCACTTTTCCCACAAGCCTATTCCATCTAAAATCCTGTCCCGGGCACTATAGCGTCCCGTAAGTAGAGACATCAGTGCCCCTGATATGAAATGTGGATGTGAAGAAAAATAACAGAATGCTTTTTTTATGTCTGACGCTATATAAAATCATCTTCAATAGATGCAAAAGCCTATTTACTTTTTTAAAATAAATGATTTATACAACGTTATCAGGGGCAATTCATGCCCCTACTTAGTAGTAGGTACGTTTGACGCCTGATGCGAGACTGCCGTTTCAAGGGGCTAGGTCGTGTAAGGTCAAACCTAGCTTAAACCTAACTAGGTAGTTTGAATACAGTAAACATGACGTAGAGACGATTTTTTTAAAATTTGTAAGTATTTTTTTGACTTTTTATTTTTCTCCATAGCTAATAGGTAAGACATGAGTACAATGCACTTAGTATTGTACTGTTGCCTACAGAGAAAAATAAACGAATTGAATTTTCTCAACGAGCAATTGTGCTTGCAGTATTTTTAAGAGCATAAAATAATACTGTGGGTCATTTCGCCCAAATATCCGCACATTTGTGCACCGTGGCCAAAGGTCCATTACACGGAGATCGGGTGTCAAAGTCGCCGAGCCCTGCCCGGAACTCGAGCGGATAATTTAGCCACATTTAAAATTATTATTATCAAAGGCGTATAACACACGGCATTTGCCAATCGCGGCAATGCACGGTGCGATTCAAAATCAATGAGCATAAACTCTTTCAAAGCAAGGAGTTTCATGGTCTATGTTCAAAATGACTTTTATTTTATTTACTATCTAGTGGCTTTGTGAGCTGTAAACCCTGCGAGCACACTAACGCCCATATTCAAAAACAGTGCTTGAGTCTGAGTCGAGCCTCAAGCATAGATTTTTAACATTTTTCAATGGAGAACTGTCAAAATCTATGCTTGAAAGTGCTTGAGGCTCGACTCAGACTCAAGCACAGAAACAGTACTTGAGTCTGAGTCAAGCCTCAAGCATAGATTTTTGTCATTTTTCAATGGAGAACTGTCATGCACTGTTTCTGAATGCCTAAGTGAGTATTTTATAAAATTTTGATGAACTAGTCTGATCATCATGCCGAAGACTCTTATCAGATCTCCACCAAATTTGTTACAGCTAAAGTTACTTCCTTTTCAAATAAAAACAGAATGATGGATATCAGATCCCATATGGTGGAGTAATCCAGTAGCCCTTTTTTTAGAGTAAGTCCCCACTTATCAAAAAACCACGACAACAAAAAAAAATACTAAGTTATACAACCTGTGTATAACTTAGTATTTTGTTACCTGTGTACCAAGTTTCATCCAGATCGTTGAAAAATGGGACCTGTGGGCGAGAACAGACAGACAGACACTCGTACTAAAGCATTTTTGGCCAATTTCGAAACTAAGGCACATAACTCGCTTCGCTCGCTCGGTCGATTACAGATATGTTTGCCTTACTGCTCACATAATTGTGCAGTGGTTCGCCAGCTCACCAACAGAACAGTGAGAGAAGCTCCGCTGCGGCAAATTGCCGCACTGCCGTGATGAGGTGTGTAAGCTGCCTTAAGTGCTTGCATTTGTCATGGTGTGCAGTCGACGCTTTGCACGTGGGGTTGTTTATATAAATAAAAATATATCCAAATGCCAGTCAGACCAAAACCATAGGTTTCTATATTGAAACATCTCACAATTACAGGAAACAAGTTTGTATTTATAGTAGATATACACAAGGCCGTCTTAAGCTAGGCTGGGGCCCTTGGGCACACAAGAATTTGGGGCCCTTTTGGAAAGTAATAAAAGCTAATTATAATATTTTTTTTTTACTAAGCATAACCATTTATTATAGGTAATCAAATACAGTAGGCTATAATGACGTAGTATTGTGAAAAAAATGTAATGTGCCCGACAAAAATGTTTTGAGATTGAATGTACAGAAATTGTCGGTCCTTCGGGGCCCCCTGAGAATGGGGGCCCTGGGCACGGGCCCTTATGTGCCCTTATGGTAAAGACGGAATAGGACATACATATAATAAAGGTAAAGTTTATATTAATTGTAGCAACTTTTATAGGATATTGTAGTAGTAAGAAGAACAAAACAAGTAGTTTCCACTGACTGGTTTCTCTGCTCCTTCTTGTTTGTCAATGGAGTAAATTTCTGGGCTCATTTTATTGTCTATTGCTTCTTGTGCAGGTGGTTTGACATAGAAACAGATATAACTGTATAGTATTTGTAAGATTTACTTTACCTATTTTTATACCAGTATTAGTCTCTACAGGGTTATTCATTATTAGCTGCAAATACTCAGGAATTAGGTTCAACTAATAAAATAAAAAATATTTATGAAATGATTTTTTTTAAGTTTTGTTATGAAAATCCCGAGAAAATCGATAAAGGAATCATTGGCGCCTGACCTATTTTGACCTTTGATCCGCGCCCGCGCGCCGTGAGTGACACTCTGCGTTCAGTCACCGCCTGGGTGGGTCATCGTCCTGTTCTCCATGGCAATCATTATGCAATAGCCGTAAAGAAATTAATAAAAATAAAATTTTGATACAAAAACTTGAAAAAATTTTTGATCAAATTTAAAAAAAATAATTTCATAAATATTTTTTATTCTATTTGTTGAACCTAATTCCTGAGTATTTGCAGTTAATAATGAATAACCCTGTATAAAAAGTGGTTACACTTCATTTTTTTATACTTTTTTGCCTTTACGTAGCTATGACGTCATCACCTCTGTATTTTCATACACTAGATCTACAAAAAAAAAGATATTTGAAGTTATTTTAAATATTATGAAATGAAGTGTATTGCATGTGACTGTATCTACAAGCTCTATTAAGAAATTATTAAGATTCTCTTTGTTTGTAAGAAAGGTTGAATTAAAAAATACGAAATCAACTGTGTTTTATACGTGTTATATTTTGATTCAATAAATTACTCACATAACATACTTATTTACATCTTAAAATACATTGTTATAATCAATTTACAGATATCACCTCTCCTAAGTCTCTATTCATAACTTAATAATATATTTGTACCTAATTAAGTTTCAGACTACAGAAATGTACAATAAGATAATGATATTTATGTGCAGATAAAGAGTTTACATAAACAAACAATTGTTTAGATTATAAGATTAGAATTAAATGAACATAACATAAAAGAATAAAAATAAATCAACCTCTGAATTAGATAGCTTGAGTGAGTAGTGAATACAAATTTCTACGTGAGAGTAAATAAAAATATGCTATTTTATTTAAATAATATTGTACCACTTTTAGGCAGTCTCTTCCAAATACGAATTCAGACTTAGTTAATGCGGACTCGTGTCAGAAAAAATATTTTTCAGGTGTATTGGTACTCGAAATCTTCCGAGGATAGTCAAATTATATGCATATAATTTAAATTTAAAAGCCATTATCTGATAGAAACCCATTTTCACTTCTGTAATAGGTAGATTGAAAGTCGATCGCACTCGGTCAGAAATTATTGAAAAAATCTGTCATATTATATTAAAACTGGGCACTAATCATAATCAATGAGAAATAAGCAATTGTTTCTAATAAAATATATGCGATAAGAAAATAAATGCTCTACCTTTGTACATTTGCTTCGTTTACTATTCGGTTCATATAATTATGATAAGGAATCTATTAATACACATAAATGAAGGACAACTTTATATAATTTCACGTATCACCGATTTGAGACAATACCGTAGCCAATCGCTTAGCATTGTTGTCCAACCAAATTGATTTTCAGCCTTAACTCTTCGTGTTTAAGACTATATTACAATAGCACGGGAAAAAATCTGTTATTGACTGTACAAAAGCAAGTAAAAATGGTCATAAAACGCGTCCGCCATTTTGTTTTGCTAATTGGCTCCCTTATCGGTATTACATTAAGCGTTCTATAATAGGTTGTTACTTTACGCTGGTATTAATTGCTGATGGCAAATATTTTTCGCTATTGTTTAATTAAAAAGGCATTTCATTACTAATTTCCTATTGTTATTTTACACCCTTGATGGTTAAACTTTTGCAAACTTTGAATGTCATATTTGATCAACAGCCTAAAAAATTTAAGCTTCTAGCTTTAAAAATGACTATACTTCCGTACAACTTTTCAACCCATTACAACTCTTTTTTCGCATTAAAAAGTAGCCTATGTCTTTTTTCGGGCTCTAGACTATCTGTGTACCAAATTTCATTCAAATCGGTTTAGTAATTTTTGCGTGAAAGCAAGACAGACAGAGTACTTTCGCATTTATAATATTAGTAAGAATTACTCCGAATCAGGGTTCTGTAGATTAACGAAGAACCTAGTCTCGTCATGTTCTGTATTGTCACGTGTTTACTAATTTATGTAACATACTGTATACTGTATGTGCATCTACCTGTCCTCCATCACCAGTCTCCAGACATTTGACATCACAAGATGCAAAATGAAACAGAAATATACAAAGAACAAAGTTGTAGTGTGCTAATTGAGAAATCGGGCATCAGACCATGAAATACCTAAAGCTTTCTCTGAATTTCAGGCAAGACTATACGCACGTGTAGCTTTCTTTCTTCTGTGCATATACTTCAAGTTGTCAGTCATGTAACAGTTTTTTTATATTTAGCGTCTAACCTCGGCTTTGCTGGCCTGGTATATAATATATCATACAATTTCAAGCACGACCTATGTATTTTCCAAGTTTCATCCAAATTTCCGTTCAGGCGTTACGAGAAGTGGGAATAAACATACTCACTCACTCACAAACTACTGCATTTATATTAGGGGATAACATGCGTTTGAATTAGGTTTGACATAGAGTTAATGGCTCGATAGGTTTAAGACAGGCGTATTCTGACATGGGTCTAATCGTTTAACATTTTTCCATAATTCTATAATTGTACCAACGTTAATTAAAACATAATTGCATCAAAGTGACAAAATAATCACTCATAACTACAGCCAAGGTATTATAAAGTAAAATAATGTGACGTGTAATAAATGTCTACGATAAAAATGCGGCAGTTGACGACGATATTTCCAAGCAGTAATTGATAGATATTATACCAGGCATATGACATTGTAGCGATCTAGAAAGGCGCTAACGGTTATGTTTTCTTATTATCATAAATGCTTCATTCATGTAAAATTTGCAAAACAACGATGTCACTTAGGTTAATCCCACAAAGTCGTTGGTGCTTCACAAAGTTTGCTTAATTTTGCAGGTAGGGTAGCTAAAATCATTCCCTCTCACTCACACACTCTAGTTGACATATTCACACTCGTGAGAGATATCATTTCGCGCCTTTATTTATGATTTGTTTACTAGATTCTGTGTTTACTAGATTTATGCAAATCTGAGATTGAGTGGATGAAATCTAGATCAGTGGTCTTGTGACCTCTTAGAGCGGGGGCACACGATGCGTTGCGGCGCCGCACCGCAAAGATTTCACCGTGTCAGTGGGCACACGAGCGGTGCGGTGCCGTAACGTTGTTATGTCGCAGCGGCGCCGTAGCACCGTTGGACAGTCTGTTAATGAAAATGGATCGTAAAAGACGTCTATTGTTGGAAACAACTGAGCGGTGCCGCTCCGACGTCGCAACGCATTCACCCCTCCCCGCCTCGTCTTTGGTGGTTGCAAGTCCGGTGCGGCGCCGGAGCGCATCGTGTGACATGCCACAGATATTTCTATGTAAGACGACGCAGCGACACCGCTCCGGCGCCGCACCGCCGCCGCAACGCATCGTGTGCCCCCGCTCTTAGAACCTGTCAGTTTCTGTCAATTTCGTCACCAAATTGTGAAATAATTGGTACCTAGCTTGACTGATGCAAGTGACCAGGGGGCTAATTCTCGGGCCGATCTCGATCATTTTGCAATTTTATTTTATTGCTTCTTTTCGAAGAGAGAATGGATGATTTCCTTGAGAAATTCATCAACGACCTCATCGTAAAAGCCTCAACAGCTACGATATACGGAAAACGTAGAAAAAGTGCGGGGTTGTGAAAAGAAGCAATAAAATAAAATTGCAAAATGATCGAGATCGGCCCGAGAATTAGCCCCCTGTTATCAAGGTATTTTCGTACAGATAATTGATTTGGTGTGTTCGTTCGGATACATTAAATTAAATTGCAGATTTATCGTATTTCTCACTATTTACATTTTCTCATTAGTTTTTTCCCATCCTGTTATTGTGTATTTCGAGATATTTACGCCTATTACTTCATCAACAGTGAACATTGATAACAGTTTTCTTAAATCTAGAAATGCAAGAAATTATCTCACACTATTTTGTAAATAATTATATTTTGAACTCGAACAGCTTGTCTCCACGGAAGTAAAATTTGCAATTTAGTCTTTAACATTGTGAAAATAAAATCTCCATAAATTATACATCAACAACGAATAAATTATTGCCCCGAATCCAATAAGAAAATAAGATCTAAGTTCCAAATAAAATAAATACAAATTACTTATATACACTACTCATATTATCTATATAATACATTGATCTACAACTAATATTCACACGGGATATGTTAGGTGTATCAAGTCTTAAGCTGCGTAAAGCAAAGGAACATTTTAGAATGCCTTTCATGTCACTGGTACACAAGAGCCTCTACAGTTATTTTCACGTGTTAAGCAATGATTCTATACTGAACGGATTGTGTTTCCTTGTTCCCCCACTTTTTGATAGATCCTGTTCTGTTGTGGTGCGTCCCCCACCACTCAAATCCAAGGAGACCGCTCGTCCAGAATCAAAGTCAAACTTTTCAAACTTGGCGTTCGCAGCTCCGAATTGCTGGAAGAATGACGTTTGTGGATCTGGAGTTGGACTGAAGTGTCTTCCGGAATGTGCGTCCGATGTGGAACTGTCCGAGTTGTTGATACCGTCGGCTCCAGACGGTGCTCGAAGACGGCCTGTCATGGAGAAGTCTTCTGGTCCCGAATCGTTGCACGAATCACCTCCCACCACATCGATCATACACTCCTCTCCTTCGCCGTCGCCGTCAGAGTCGGAGTACATGCCGTTGTTCCGGTGCTGTGCTAGATATTCTGTCTTCAATGCCTCGAGGTCCACGGTGATGCCTTTTGCTCTGAGTTTCCTGGCTTGTCGGTCAAGCGCTTTTGCCAGCTTCTTTCTTCTTCTCGCCCTGTTGATGTAGAGGGCAAAATTAGTATAGAACCTAACTGTAAAGAGATTGAGCAGTTTGTATTGTAGGCTCAGATATTTTTCAACAGTTTTAAACCCAATCTATTGCGTCGATTTGTACGAAGAAGACTTTTTTTAGATTTTACTAAAAAGAAGATGCTTTAATGGAACAAATGAAATCACTAGGTTTGATTGGTCCGAACGGTCAAGTTATAAGAAATGCATTGTGAAGTCATTCTGGCTACGGTTATGTTCAAGCTCATAAAGATTGGAAATGAGATCCCTTCACTACATCACCTGGCTTCAATAATTATGCGTGTTATTTATGTAGGATAAGTGCAACGCGCGCGTAAATCAATAGTGAAATTAAAGGCACATGAAGTTTAACACCTGTATGCTTCAAGTTGATGAACGGAGCGCTGGCTTGCGGGACAACGTTGGCAATTACTTATCTTCAGTTGAGTCTTTTAAATTTACTTAGGTAAGTAAAAACTTAGGTTCTACTAGGAAAAAATTAACTTAGGATCTACTAGGAAAAGCTTGGTATAGAAAAACAGAACTGTTTCGTGTGCGAGTGTAGCTAAAGATTTTTACCATTGTGTTAAGTCTACTAAGAATTTTCCCAGATTGTAGTCACCAGAGATTGTATTACAAAATACGTATGAAAACTTCAATTTTTTTTTATTTCTGGACAAGATTTAAAACATATTTTTACAACAGTTGCTATCAAGTAAAGTCTGGGAAATTTCACAGCTGACCCACAGAATTGTGTTGCTATTCTTGGTGTAGCAGCCTTATCACCGAATTTAAGTGATATTTACCGAGCATACACTCCTGATGCAAACCTTAAAAAAAGGGTTGAAGCTGTTTGGTTGGACTGAAAGGTTGCCTATGCTTGTGAACTTCACCAAACTTGTCGATTAGACTGCTGATTTTAAGACTGGTTTGGAGTCTGTGTGAGTGTTGACCAAATAAATCTTACTTCGAAATGTCACACACACAGTATTCTTCACTGATGAGCACTCACACAGACTCAAAACCAGAGACAGAGCCAGACAGAAGTTGTGGTAGGTCTACTGGTCTACTGAAAATGAAGGTCTATGTTGTAAGTTCCTCACCTCTCGCGGGCGCGTAGCTCATGGGGTGGAATGGGCTCTCCGGAGCACGACTGCGGATGAGCGTTGTGTGCTGGCCGACCTGGGCCTTTCTTGGTGTGTTCCTTCTTGCGCCATTTCGCTCGCCGGTTCTGGAACCATACCTGAGGACAAAAACATCAATTTTAGTATTCATGATTATTAGCACCTAGATAAGAGAAATACATGACAGAGGAGGCTGGCAGAAAATGTAGCAGGCTTGTCACCTTGTCCCAGCAGTGGATGACACCGGGCTAAGATGATAAAGATGGTGATTATAAGAATCTGTATTTGAATACATATTTGAATTTGTTGTATTGTTTTGTATTTTATTTGAATATGTTCTGGCCAAAACAGCACTTTTATCATTTTAAGCATTTAGCATAGTTAACACTTTAATTTTGTTCAATAAACGGTTGCAAAGACTCGTACCCGGTATCAACACATCATCATCATCATCATGTGCGAGGACACGCCCCCGTACATACTGTTCCTTCGAGCCGGATAGCCGAATAGTAGTTTAATTTTTCATGGTGTCAGATTCGATTGTATTTATTTTTTGTGATTTGTTTGCAATTATTATATAAAAATGCTCGTATTGGGTATTATTGGTGAACATAGTCTTAGTAGCAGGGGAGGAAGCTTAGTGGGGGAGGACTTTGTAGCAGGTACCCCCCTAAAGTTTGAGAATGTGTAATGGGATAGTTACAGATACATCTGCTAATCCAATATTGTAGAAAAAATTAACGATAATAAATATTCGGGACAATCCACTCAGCATGATCTAGCCCAAACTAAGCAGAACTTGTACGATGGAAACCACCATAGTACTCTTATACATTTTTTAAGACGATAAATAGAAGGAACTGAATAGGGTCCTGCTATAAAGTCTTTCAGTTACTGAGAGAGGGTGGCACAAGTACTAAGCCAGTTAAACCCACCCACACCTATTGAGCGAGGCACCGTGTAACTACAGTCTACGATTAAGCGATTAAACACTTCAGCTTCAATAAAAACAAGAAGAAACCTCCTTCTCTTTAGACCTAATACATGAGCGGGGCGAATTATTTTGTGAAAAATAAAAACTTTTTGCAAAGACGAAATTTTTTGAAATGGCTCAAACCTTGTTTGTATTTTACGGTGCGTGACGTACGGACGTGTCCCGCATTCTGATCTTAAGGTCGTGGGTTCAAATCCAGTCGTGTACCAATGAGTTTTTCTGCCGAAAAAATTATGTACACTATGCCAGTGAAGGAAAACATCGTGAGGAAACTGGCATATTGCACTTAACATTCTTTCACCACACTTGGTTCGAAAGAAGTATGGGTATGTGACACGATAAGAAGAAGAAGGATTTTACTGTGCACGTAAAATTTCGTAATTATTTTTTTTGCATCACCAGCGAAAAAAATATCAAAATCTCATAACAGTTCGCGGACATTGATTTAAAAAAGTACAGCGGACTAACTCTTATTTTTCGACGTCGTTTGATAAACTAACTTGCATGGTAAATGGCAAGCAACTGTTCTTATATGACCGCTTGTCGCTCTGCTTATGAATAACCATAGCCCTTTGTGTCTGGTAGATTAAGACATAAAATTTGTATGCGCTTTTACATGCTAATTAGATGCGTGCGCATGCATTTTATGCGCACAGGCATGGACTGAGATGCAATTTAAAGCTTTATAGATGTCTTCTGCTTATAGTGTCACTGGTTCTTTTAAACTAGTGGGGTAAAAGGGTTTTAAGTACGCATCAGAGAGGTTTCTTTCATGCACTTGACACAGTTTTTGAACTTTTTAGATTCTACGACATGCCAGTTTCTTTACGGTTTTTTTGTTTGAGAGTACTGGCATGGTGCACATACATTTTTCGACAGACAAACTAATTGGTACACGACTGGGTTTGAACCGATGATGACCTAAGGTGGCACTACCACTAGGCCACCAGTACTCTCAATATCTTTGATTAAAATAAGTTTTAAAATAAATAATTTACATATGAAGGGGATTTCTTTCATATAGGTATTCTGCGAAATCAAATATAAAATCGTAGATAAGTAGAACTAAACAGAGGTCTTTGCATCTAACGTAGATGATTTATACAGTGGCAAGGGCAACTGTTCCCTCATATGCCCCTATTTACGGGACGCTGTAATGCCAGGCCCTAGTGCCTGGACTGGACCATCAAGTTCTTACGGAAATAAATGTCTCTTTAAATTTTATTTGGCTTAGTTTATATCAAACACACATATAATTATGATGAGGGGAAAAAATGAGAAATGGACAAAATTAATATCCGAATGGTACCTTAGAGATGGCAAAAGGAGTAAAGGCAGACAAACGAAACGCTGGGAAGACGACCTAAAAAGAGTAGCCGGCCCGAAGTGGACAAGAATGGCAAAGGATAGAGAAAGATGGAGGACTTTAGGGGAGGCCTTTGTCGAAGGACAAGCTGTTTCTTATAAGTAAACAGTAATAAAGGCTTATTTAATTTTTTATATCAAACACAATTACAAAATACATGTCTACTCTATTGGGCAATTGAATAAAATATGCATCTACCCTTTGGGCCTATGGGTATAAGGGCTTATAAGAGTAAAATGCTCAGTCAGTCAGTTTTATGAGCTACCCATCGCATTTCATGGCAAAGAACATAATTTAACGATACCCACGGATTAATTTGGATTAATTTAATTAACAGGGTCTGTCTCTTTGGGTCCTGACCATAATAAATAAATAACTTTATGTGGTGCAGTGTATAGAAGTGGAGTAAGTAGTTGTTTAGGAGAGGCGGTACCAGCGCATGCTCC
The DNA here is from genome assembly GCA_939531255.2 of Thera britannica. Classification (NCBI taxonomy): domain Eukaryota; kingdom Metazoa; phylum Arthropoda; class Insecta; order Lepidoptera; family Geometridae; genus Thera; species Thera britannica. Next base: position 3,125,914 of record OW618037.2, read on the forward strand.
TAATTCTTCCTATCATCTCGAGAAGTATTATTAAAAACCACAGCACGTCTTTCCAGAAACTTTTATTTTGCTCCTCTCATGCGAGGGCGAAGAACAACTGAGGCCAAGATTCATAGACCGAACTTTGACATTACTTTGATGGAAAGTTCAACTTTCAACCAAAATTATATTTCATAGTTCTGTCAAGCTCTTCTTTATTCAAAATATTGATAGGAAACTTCGATAAACAAACTTTTTACTTTGCGAAGACTGCTTTGCTGTAAAGCAAAGTGCGGTCTATGAATCTCAGCCTGAAAGCCACTAAAAACAACTGCCTAAATATTTAAATTTTGAATATGGACCTTCGATAAAAAAACTATGATGAACAAAAAGTTCTAAACAAACTATTTACAGAGGAGTTCACCACAGTTGTAAAGGGCTCGTCCGGGGAAGGACTACCACCATGCCTATTTCTGCCGTGAAGCAGCATTGCTGTGTTCCGGTTTGAAGAGTGTGGATGCTGGTGGAATTACTGGCATGTGAGTTTGAACTGTATGCCTCAAGGGTTGATAGACGCAGAGAAGTGCATCATAGGGCACGTTCCTGACGCACGTGACGTATGAAGCCAATGCTTTGTTATATGGATGGCGATGGTTGCCACTTAACATCAGGTGGGCCATGTGCTTGTAGAGACCACAGTAGATGGTAGTGTAGTGATAGAAAATCCGTTCAAAAATCCGCTCTTCCCCAGGGATAGGGATAATTTAGTAGGATGATATGTGGAACTGGCGATAGATTCACTTAGCTCATTTAATTTTTTTTTACAGGTTATAATACCTTAATCGTTTTAATAAAATGTTAAAACAACATTTTGCATTGAGACTCCTAGGTCTTTGAATTTCAAAATAGAAGTGAAAATCCAGTGGTAGACCCCGCGCAAGATAGCTCTACACGTGACTAATGGCGAAAAATGTAAAAACAACAGACTTGAAATCTCCCAATGACAAAAACAAAACTTGTATTAACCGCAATGCAAGTTCAATTTACCCATTCTTTTTTGTGATTGTTGTATTGTCAATTTTTTTCATGTGTTTCACCATTTGATATGCGCAAAGTCATCTTGCGCGGACTCTACAATTTATTTGATGTGTTTTTGAATAACCTATTCATGCATTTATTCGGTCTCATTGAATAGAAGAATTTAAATTAAATATTTTCTCCCTTATTGAACACTATTATGTAACCTTTTGGAATACATATATTTTGTTGAAATTTTAATTTGATATAAGATGGTCGTAATAACTTCCTCGGACGAACTCTTTCACAAAACGCTTAATATAACTAATACAGACGTAAAAAGTTAAATCGAAATGTAAATGCCTCCTCTTGATTAACTCGCTTAGCTTACAAAGTAATTAAGTTAGGTACAGACAAAAAAGAAACAGGTCACCTGAAGTGAATTAATGGTAGGGGAAGCTGGGGTGGGGGCGAACGGGGGCACGATACGTGCCTCATTAGGAGGGGGAGTAGTAACTGTTACTGTATCTGTGGGCTGATGGGATGTATCTAATAAATATTAAAAGCCGGACATATTTAATTATACTACCTACCTATCAATCTATAAAAGCAAAAGTGTGTCTGTCGGTTTACGATTCATGTTACGACTCAATACCTTGGAGCCGATCAGTTGCAATCTCGATCATTGTATCGCTGTCAACTAAGACTACTATTTATGTTAGTTCTAGCAGTTGGTAACCGAGCTTCGCTCGGAATTTTTTTCGTTAATTTGTATTTTTAAGAAATCATAAGAGTCATATATTATATTAGAATAAACTAATAAATATATATATTATATTTATTAGTTTATTCTTACTGAACAACGCCATCTGCTGGATATGCTTGCATTTAGTTGCTCACAATCGTCAATAGATGGCTGGAGCATGCAGTCACATATTCAGTTTAAGTTTTTAGTTTTTTTTAACGAACAGACTCGTTTTCTGAAAATGAATCCTAGCTAGATCGATTTATCGCCCCCGAAACCCTCTGTATACATAATTTCATGAAAATCGTTGGCGCAGTTTCCGAGAATCGTAATATATATAATATATGTACAAGAATAGTTCAGCAGTTTTTCTATAAACCTTTAAAAAGTATGGGGTTTCAATGGCATTCAAATAATACCTCATACCAGATTGCCATATAATTTATTTTATAAAAAAATTTTTTGACCAACCGTATTTTGTGACCGTGACTTGGTATTCCCGTGAGGCTTAGATTTACTTAGATTACCTCTGTGAAAAATATCCTACTGTCTTGACAGTAAGCTTTTTCTTCTTATCGTGTCACTGGTTCTTACAAACCAGTGTGGCGGAAGGATTACAAGTGCGCCTCAGAGAGGCTCTTTTCGTCTTGAGTACACCTTACCTTACCAAACTACAATGTCCGGTCAAAACCATGTGACCTTCCTAATGGCACCACTCGACCCACCAATAGCTATTACAGCTCGTACTGTTTCTATTCCTTAATCAATGTGTTTCGATTAGGTGAAGCCGGGGTTTAATTAAAACGCTATATACCCTACGGGTTGTGTATAAGAGGTACCTACAAACCACACGCTTTCCCTGTAGAAAATCAAGGCAAAATGGCTGTAATTTGAAAATAGTTTAAAATGCAACCTAGAAATATTGTATTAAAAAAATCTTGTCCTGGTATTATTGCCAAGGATTGTAAAAGTAGACCTCAAATAAAACATGATTCAACCGTGATCATATTATGTTTTTTATTTGGAGTGTGTAGTAGTAATCGATCACTGAAGCAACTGTTCCTGCGTCTCTGGAGTTACCTATGTCCTCTTTATTATGAACATGGACATTCTTATATTGAAGTAATATAATCAAATATATCTCATAAAAGAATAAACTAAAGGTATATTGGCTTCTAGTAACTCTTATGAGAAGATATTCTTAGATCTTTTATAGGTACACAGTTTTACAATAAAAACATTTTATCTTTATCTTTATCTTATTCGAACTAGATAGGTAACATTATATTAAGTTAATCAGTTAGATTCGTAATGCTATTGCTTTTCGTAGGTATTTGTGAAGCAGTCTTTCTATATTAATTCATTTTGGCTACTTACTTGATGCAATTTAATATATCATGGTCGCATTAATTACCTAGTTACATTGTAGTTATAAAATTTATTTTTATGATTTGGGAACAGATTTTGATTTCTGTTTTCTTTATTAGGTCGCTTGACTACTGGAAAACGTTTAAGTGTATAATTAACCCGTTTAATACAAGCATTTGTTAAAAGTGTTACCTACTGCTTAAGGTACATAAAGTACGTTTTTTGCAATTCTTTAATGAATCTAAAATCTTAAATGCAGTCATAATTACAATACTGAGATACAAATATAAATGCCAAAAACCACGCTTACAAGAAAACTAGCTAGGAAAAGCAAAAATCCTGCAACCTCAATTGCCGCGTTTTCCCCTAAGTTGATTCGGTAAATAAGACGCTCCCCCTACCGAATGTAGCAAACAAGTGCAGTGGTGACAGAACGTTACATCATACTTTCATGATCGAATAGTAACGATAATAGTAGGTACCTGCCGATTACGATTTTACGATTTTCTAAAATGGGTAGGTACTGGCTAGTTTGACAAGCTACCAATTTTACATGATACGACTTTTGCGCACGTGCCAAGTTTGCCTGACAGAGCGGCATGAATACCTATAGGGTTGTCAGTATTGTTTGATGGATTAAGTTTGACTATTACCTGTGGTTTTACGTTCCATGTTTGAATTCTAGCTTACTGTAAGTCTATGACATCTTTGATTTTTCCAACACGTCTTGTAAATTCTTGAATAACTTGATCCTCTGTATCTCATTAGCCACAGTAATTACATTAGGTATATCTTTTGGTTGAGTATGGGATAAATCTCTTATGCGGCAAGTAATTTTATTCACGTGCGATAATTCATAGCTCGGGGCAGCCCTATGGGTAGAGTAGGCTTCGTGTCTATCTTTTACCGCTAAGCCTCCGGCGCCCATATCACCCTCCGAGCGAGACAACAGATACAAAATACAGGAAACTGATAGGGATGGCAAGGGCTCCTTAAATTTTATATTCTATCCGCATTTTGTCGCCTAAGCGTTCCATTTAGTGTTCCATATTTAAACCTCGCGCCATTATTTTTCTTCGGCGGGAAGGTTTTATATTTTTCTTTTGGGGTGTATCAGATGTGTGCAGAATACTGATGTGTGCGTGCAACCGCTGCTGCCGTGTTAGGGAATGAAATTGGCATATAAATGTAAATTTTATGCTATGAATTTTAAAATGAAGTCGATACTTCCGTGGTTTTTGAGGAGTTTACGTAGGGCCGGGGATGAAATTAGATTAGAGTACGCCACTTTACGTAAAGAATGGGCTTCTAACTGCGGCCGTTCGTCGCTGTGATGTTGCTACCTATTCAGTTCATAATAGAACCTTTGATCGGTTCAATGATCATCCCATCATTAGAATACCATGAAGGATCAAATAAAAAAACTGACTCGTTTGTTTAGTGTAGCAATTTTAACTAAGACTTACTAACTAACTTAAGAAACGAGATCTTAGAAGTTTTACTTACCTTCCTCTTTCACCGATAGCCTATAGGTACCAGTCTGTACTAATGAATCGAATTGTATACTTAATTCAAGAAACGATTGGAATCAATAGAGCTAAGCAACAAATTTCATGCGATTGTTTCAATGAAAAACGTTATTATCATTGATAGAATCTCAACACTCCCTTTAATAGAAAAGCATTAAGGTTCATCGACATTATAACCGACCATAAAGAAAAGCGATTGCGCGCCGGCCATATAAAATATCCGGACGCACGAAAATAGAGAAATCAAAGAGGAAAAAATCCACTTTACAGACGCAAACAAGTCACTTTAACTTTATTGAGCTGTAATCGAATTGTGACGTCCCTGCGAGCCGCGGCAAGCTCGAGGTCGGAACTCGGGATCTGCAGCCATCCTTATCTGACCCGCCCATTTAAATCTATGCTATTCAATCGTGCCGTCTCGCTCGCATCCCAGGGGTGCCGCCGAGATTGCAATCTTTTGATTTATACCAACTATTAGGAGTGGTAGGATATTCTGTCTCGAATGAGATTTGCGATAAATGTCGGTACAATAGACGTTAGTACTGATTATAGAAATGGATTAACTTATTTATCTCTTGTATTTTATGAAGATGAAACTCTTTGTTCCTTCTGGACCAGCAAAACCGTTCTTGAGTCTTATTATTGAGTGTAGTACTTACTATAAATCACTTAGATTGAACCACTTTTACATACCTTCTATAGACGAGTCACTCCATACTTATAAAGTAGACTGAAATCTTATCAATTCCCTCTCTAAAAATGGGTTTTGTTTAAAGGTCTACTTGAACAGATATAGAATAAGAAACATAAATGTCTTTCTTTGGCCGTAGCTTGACATTATAACCGTGAAAGCATATATAGGTATTATGTTTCAGCCCTTCACTAAATAAAAAAAAACTGTTTTAACGCAGACGAAACTTATAGTGAGCATTATTGTGTCCCATAAATTCGAAATGTGTTTATTCAAGGATCACTTTAAAATGTCTTAAAGCTAGGTAAGTCTAAGTGCCAGTTCCATGCGACCAAGCCTAGAAGAACAGGCAACAAACTACGGCTTGGTTCCTACCGTTTTTGCATGATCCTTTGCAAAACAAAAATTAAACATAATTCAAAGTAGGTACATTCAAGACTTTTATAAAACAAGGCTTTTTGGCTAACTCTTAAAGCTTTATGCATATTTATATAAAACATATCAAAAGTCCATTCAAGACTTATACAAAACAAGGCTTTTTGACTTTCTTTCAAAGCTTTATATCTATTTATTTGAGTTAGGTAATTTTCAGTCTTAAGTTATAGGCGTAAGGCTCATTTTGAATTGTAGGTCTGTTAACAGTGAGTAAAGCTGAGTGAGGTTTATATAAAGTTGGCCATCCCCAATGGCCGCTTAGCCCCAAAGGTTCCGGAAAAATAAGGGAAATCGTCCCTCATCTATATTGAAAGGAAACCTTACAAGGAGTTTCGGGCACAGTATGGTATGAGGGTTGGGATTATATTATATTTACTTTGTACCTGGAATTTTCATTACAGGCTCAGGTAACATGGGACTCACGAACTTTCAATACTTTTATAATAGGTAGACCTTTTTGCAAAATATTAAATTTATTCGCTATTTGATGTTTATTTTGATCATTGAGTTGTTGTATAGTATAACATATTATATTGTTAGTATAGTTTATGCCCTTTTAAAAAATCGGTTGTGTGTAAAGTCGGTTTGCTGACGATTAGTGACAACGTTATAAGCCGCAATTGTCGTTGCTATAAACAATTGACACCACATTCACTGTTCACTGTACTTCATACTTGACGAATACATGTAAATGTATTATTGTATATATTATATATTATACAAGAGTGCAAATTTGCTTAGAATCCTGAGCGTTAGCGAGGAAATCAAAAGAGCACGTAGTGAAAATGTACGTAACATTTTTATCCCACCTCAGCAACGAAATAACTAAGTGCAAAAAAAACAAAATGGCGCGCGTAAAAAAAAAATATACACCAAGGTTCAGAGTTTTTTTGTTTGTTTTCCAAATAAAGTAAAATTGACTTTGTTTCATTCCAGTTCAGCAATTTGACACGATACTGAAACACGACATTTAACAATAACTAAATATAATGTTCTCTCAAAGTGCCGCAGATATAGCCACAGAGAATAAAGACATTAACCGTGCAGTGCTAACCCTAAGCTAAACACTAAAATTAGATCGAGTTGGCTATATAAAATCGAGTGAGTGTTAACTTACTAGTGGCAATAGATTTTAGTCTCGGTTTGGCACGTGCGTCTTAGTTTTGTCTCTTTTGTATTATGTACTTTCTCTCAAGTTATAGAGGGTGTCCCAAAATAATATTAAAGTTCTTCTCCCCAACTATATCATTGTTGTGATCTGTTGACCCTAAATATTGTAATAAACTTTATTAAATAAAATTACTGGGTTTAAAGTTTAAATACAGGAAATCAGAAACCTTGTTTTTGTAATTTTGAAAACTTCTACATCTAGCTGAATTTTTGTGATTTGGTACTAAATAATAAAATACAGTGCTTGCTGTTTTGTTCATTAAGGAAAAAAGTAGTAGCTGATGTAGTTTTTTTTTATATTGACGCAATGTTTGTTATGTTATTTCAATAAATGAAATTAATCATAGATGTTCAAGCTATAAAGACGCTGAGTTTTGGCTTTAAGACTGAACACCCTGTATATAAGCTCAACAAAGGGTTGAAAGTGTCTAAGCACCATAACTAAATAGGATGGATGGTTGACGGGAACTTTATCACATTAATGTAACTGCTTCCGCTGTGAGCTAACTATAGTTTTAATGGTCTAGTAAAGTTGCCGTCAACAAAAAACATTGTAATATTTATAAAACCTAGACAATTTAATTATTTTTATTCGTTTAAGGGTTATTTTTTCAATCTATAGACATATTTTTCAGGCTTTTTCAGGCTTATCAAAAACAAAGGCAGACTTGTTTGACGAGATTGTTTGTTAGGGTATATAAATTACTTTTAATTTATCAATATTTTTACGTTTTTTTGCTGGTTCCATAAAAAGTTTTTCATTTTGATTCCTTAACCCTGTGGGTTTTCGGGAGTGGTCTTGTTACACCCTGTATAAAAAAGTAAATGTGATTAATATTCTATTCAATTGGGGTAAAGTAAAAAAATGACCTTCAATAGTGAAGAGGTACCCAAAGAAGAAGAGAGTAAGTAAAAACAGCAGATCATTGTGGGTTCGAGTTCACTTGAGGATAAAGGGTTACTCCCACCAATACCACGCTTTTTTCCCACTCACTGCGACTTATTACAAAATACAGTCCAGTCAAATACAGTCCACAACAACATGTAAATAAGTTCTTCCAGCCCGCCACCAGAATAAGGTCAAATTATGGTTGAAACTCATGACTACGTCCGTTTGATAGTTCCTCCAGCTGCTAGAAGTAACTAATAATATTAATAACTTACCTTTCCACCATAGTTCAGGATAGTTTTAGAACCTGGAGTATTGTAATTAATTGATTCAGGCGTGACTTTGCAGAATTCCATTGTTAAACATAAAAGTAGAAAAAATATTCTAATCAAATTTTGTTAACTTTTAATTTTTGTGTTTTTTTTGTTTTGTCTAATGCACCATTTTTACTTTGCAGGATTTGCGAGTGTTGCATGGTCCCAAGTCTACATAAAGTTAACTTACATAGATTAGATTTGACTGGCCTCTAGCTCAGTTGGTAGTAGCTCTGCCTTCTGCGCCATAGGTCGTGGGTTCGAACCCCACCAAGAACAAATATTTGTGTGGTGAACATAAATGTTTGTTCTCTGTCTGGGCGTTATATTGTATTCTAAGTACCTATGTATTTATAAAAAAAAAATTGGTATTATATCAGCTATCTGGTTCCCATAGTACAAGCTCTGCTTAATTTGGGGCTAGATAGTGTTGTGTGGATTGTCTACAATATTTATTTATTTATTATTAATGCCAAATATTTTTTTTAGTTTTATGTTTAACTATGGAGTATTGTACTCGTATTTAAATAATTAGAGATTTCTATATAAAAATACGTACATTAACAGTACTTACAGCCACTCTGCTCTCTTTAAGGTCCAGTCTCATGGCTAGTGCTTCTCTCATGAACACGTCAGGGTAATGAGAGGCAAGGAAGGCTCTCTCCAACTCTTCGAGCTGCCAGGAATTGAAGTTCGTTCGTGATCGGCGCCGCTTGCCGCTGTCGCCGTCATCATCGCCCACACCACCTGTGGAGAAGTAGAAACCTATTACTGGTAAGAAGCGTGTTCAGTTCAATCATTGTTTAGTCCTACCTACCTAATTCAATTAATTATAAAGTAGGGGAAAGTGGGGTATAATGGATCAGGGGGTAAAGAAAATAGTTTTATGATTTGCTTTCTATGACTTTGACATTATGTTTAATATCAACAAATATTCATGTTTCAATGTTATAATCCACACCAAAACCAGTAAACAGAAACACCAAAAATAAGGATCGGTACTCCAAAAAGTTGCAGTATTTCTACGTGTATGCAATATAGCTTCAACTCATCCTTATGTGTTTTTTCTTCTGATGGCATATTTTTATTATTATCAGGAAGGGAACCTACGCACCTCTGAAGTTACTACTTCAACTCCGTCTTTCGTGCCACTGAGGTAAGTAATAAATCTGTCAGTTTTAATTTGAACTACATTATTTTATACCGGTGACTGTCTACTAATTAAAATAATAACACTAGATATCACCCTACCAGTAATCAAGTGTAATGTATATTCAGTAAGCATTCACACGTTAGCCTCCAAAAGCTATTAAAACTTCACACTAAAACAGATAAATCATACCATTATGCAGGAGAATTAATAAAGTTGGAACATTCCCAATCACGGCCGGATTGAAATGAATAAGACATAATCGTAAAAGACACCGGTAGCTAGGGATGCTACGTCCACCAAGAACCCTTTTTTAGTAAACGTGAAAAAACCGGAATTCTGTCAAAAACCGGATGCACGTTGTTTATTTATTTAATCTTAGACTCACAGTTACAATATTGTTTATCTTAAGCTATTCGATCCATTTACATTAACCAATTCGAATCTGCATTATGAAAGTTGTGTTTGTTAAAGGATAAGTTAACCCACTTAAATAAAACCTGGTTGAGTAAATACTCTTATTTTATCCGGAAAAATACCAGGGAAGAAAATCAAGCGGGCCCTATAGGGAGAAAGTGGCTTAAATAATTAATTTTATGTTAGCAATCAAACCAGTCCTCTTTAGCAAACTTCCAATTTTATAGATAGTGTTGGGTTAGTGATCATTTGTGTTTAGCTTAATATTCGTACATGTCGTTTTTCATAGCAAATGAATAAAAAATGTGGCTGACTCCGATGACAGAGTCTTCACTACTCAATCAAGGGACTCCGACCTGACGATAAAAAGCCGGTAGCGCCCGTCTATGCAAGATGCCCCAGTCAGCCCTATAAACGTATAAAACTCCAACTCAACTTGAAGACGATTCCCCGGCAGTTGAAACAAAGCCCCGACCAGAGACTCATAAAAAAGAGATAATCTCGAACAAACCGCCAGAACAAGTTTTTGAAAATAGAATATAATTTCTAATTTTCTCTCGGTGATTTTAATTAAAAATGGTCCCGGGAGAGTGAGACGGGTGCGCCGCGCCGCGTTAGGGGTTGGAAAGGGATGGCGATAAATTACGAGCTCGGTCCTCCGAGGGACTAAATAAATTAGAAGTGATTAAGAGGTACGCTTCTGTTGCGTTCAATGTATCGTTGTTTTGTGAGTCTGATAATTTTGTAAATTAGCTTTTTACACGATTTAATTATAGCTTACCGTTTGTTACTGTTAAATAAAAATACGAGACAGAATAATTAAGTCTTGGTTTTTATCGCGAAACCTACATCTTTACTCTTGTTTTTATAGTCTCTAACATTATGAAACAATTGATTCAAATTGACTGGTTCTATTAAGCTATCTGGACAACCTTGTAAAATCAATTATCTTCTAAATAAATCATTTCCTACTAACGAAGTCGAGTAGTTTTGAACTTGTTATTATGACTGATGTGCTACGCTGTCGCCTTAAGAGATATCGCTAAATAACTGCATGAGAATGAGACGGGTATACCCGAGTTATAACAAGAGCAAAAGAGACGGATGCAGTTATTGTATTAAAACAAACGACCGCCTTGGGCCCACAGACAACAGTTTTGGCGCGCTTTAATTTAGTCTGCTCGATGTTTTAATGTCACAGAAGGGGGGGAGGGGTGAAAAGAGGGGGGAATTAGTAAGTATCTATTTGAGGGGAGTGGTTAATAAACTCATTCGAGATCTTTATTATTATTTTATTACGTTTGCTGACAATGCACGACAGTTTAGTGTTTGATTTGATACGATTGTGTATTTATAGAGTACACCTACCTCGTATTATTATGTTAACTAAAATATATAATAGCGAACACGAGCCGAAAGCCGAAACATGGAACGCCCACCCGATGAACCAACGACATTGATTTGGTCGCGGGAAGTCGGTGGATGCAAACACTAATCGTTCTTCCTGGAAATGTCTCTTGTCTTTGGGAGTTCTTTGTCCAGCAGTATAGGTACTTCCGAGTGTATGATTTGAACTTAGGAAAATTCGCAAGAGCAAAAGCTAGCCAAACGATAGTCAATAACATTTTTATTTTATTCATAGAATACTTAGGCATATCTGATTCTCAGCACGATATCGTCAGCCAGAATTCAATGCTAGGACGGGGACTCTCATTTGCGTTCTTCCTTGTTTCAAATTTTGTTTTTGACGTGATAACGTCTTATAATTCGATGGAGCCGGCTGCACGCAGGAAAGAACATGACGTCAGGTGGCGTTACCCTGCTCTGAGGCGTTCCATTTAAGGCTTGAAGTGCAAACGAGCGACAAAGAGACACAATTGGCCTCTGCGTTCGGTAGTGTTTGACATCTGTGTATTTTCTTATGACGTTGTCACGTTCAACTTTCTTCAGTAAACCGACTTAACAGGCAACCGATTTTTCTTTTTATACAACTAGTTGATAGAAGCTATCTTATTCACCTATGCAGTAGTAAAAAGATCATAATTTTATTAAAAGAAAGGTTGAAAGAAAGCAAAGAAGAGAAGGCCAATAATAAGTAACGTGAGCCAGATAGAAGGTTGATGTAATGTCATATAAGTAAGTCAAGGCAGCCATATTCGAAAGACTGAAATGGAGGAAACTGCATCAAAACCTCGACAAGAACTAAGCTCTTAATTTAAAAATAAAAAAATCTGTTTTCTGTAAAGTCGGTTTTCTGACGATAATTGAACGTGACAACGTTATACAGCTGTCCACACGTACGCATCACTCACTCAAGTAGGAGAGAGACAGATGTCGAACGCTGCCGAACGCGGAGGCCGATTGTGTCTCTTTGTCGCTCGTTCCGCGCTCTCGCTTGCACTTCAAACCTTAAATGGAACGCCTCAGAGCGAGGTAACGCCGCATGAGTCATGTTTTTTCATGCGTGCAGCCGGCTCCATCGAATTATAAGACGTTGTCACGTCAAAAGACGAAACAGTAATAAATACTTTTGTAAAATTTCCATTGAAATATTTTAGTGCACGAAAGGAGACTTTGAGGTGCACTTAAAATCCTTTCACCACACTGGTTGAACGATCCAGTGACACCATAAGAAAAAGAGTTGCAATAAGTATAGAAAAACTTTGTTCACTTTCGCATAATTATTATTATTAGTATTTGTATGTGGCACGTCTTTCAGAGTCGCGGAGTGTTTCTATTCAATAAAACCCAATTTTCTTTTATATTTCTATTACTAGCAGCAGTAAAAGACAAGTTTATTTATTTCCTACGAATTATGAGATGAGTTATTGCCATATTTGCGAGATAATATCTTTATTGTTGATTGTCTTTATAGAGTGGGGAGGACAATTGATATGGAGCCCATTTTGCAATTGTATTTTATTGCTTCTTTTCGAAGAGAGAATGGATGATTTCCTTGAGTAATTCATCGACGACCTCATCGCAGAAGCCCCGACAGCTACGATATACGGAAAACGTAGAAAAAGTGCGGGGTTGTGCAATGCCAATGTGTATTTAAGGGACATTGAAAATCTCGGTCGGTCCGAGAATTAGGCTCATGTTCGGATTGTCGGTTACTTTATTAGCTTTTTGCTGTCACATTTGTAGGAAAATATAGCATTTTGTACTGTCGAGTGAAACCTATACAGACACCATTAGGTCTACCACAAGCTCTGTCTGGCTCTGTCTCTGGCTCTGGTTTTGAGTTTGTGTGAGTGCTCACCAGTGTATTATACTGTGTGTGTGCGATGTATTTAGTCAGCACTCTCTCACAACACAGACTCGAAACAAGAGACAGGCCTACATATAATTTAGTTTCAATCAATTTGTTCGTGCATTAATGAGTTTTTTGGCCAAAAGTAGGTAGGTATGCCGTACGTGAGAAGGAAAACATCGTGAGTGTTAAAATAAAAAATAATTAAACATATATATTTCGTTTCCTAGAAAATTCTTCAAAAGAACTAAATGCCAATGAAAATTAAACAAGAGTTATTTAGGTAATCTAAATCAATTTAAAACAGGCAATTTAATTAAAAATTAAGTACAAATTGAACTCATTATGTAAATTAAATTAGTTTCTGAATCATTTATGTTTTTCTGAACTGAACTTTATTGATACTATTTTATGCCAAGCCTAAGCCGGTTCTTGGTTTAAGCCTGACCTGTTATTGTATTAAATGCGAGGGTGTAAAAAACTACTACCCAAAATAAATGATTAAAAAAACTATTTTTCTAAATAGATTTTTTTCATGGTTTCAACCTCTAAGAATTTTTACTAAAAAACAAATAGAAAGAAAAAAAACATACACAAGAATAATAATATAAATAGAAGAGAATAGAGAAATGGAGGATAGAATACAAGTTTTATCTTTAAATTTTTTATACCTATGTGCCAATGGGACTACAATTAGCTACTACATACCTAGCGATCCTATCCTTTCTATTGGTTTATTGTGTAAGTGAAGTTGTTGACGTGACAACGTCTTATCATTCGAAGCCGGCTGCACGCACGAAAAAACATGACTCATGCGGCGTTACCTTGCTCTGAGGCTTTCCATTTAAGGCTTAAAGTGCAAGCGAGAGCGCGGAACGAGCGACAAAGAGGCACAATTCAACAAGAGGCGAAAATTCGGCCTCCGCGTTCGGCAGCGTTCGACATCTGTGTATTTCTTATGACGTTGCACGTTCAACTATAGTCAGTAAACCGACTTTACAGACAACCGATTTTTTTAGTACTCAAAGTGTTTCCCGTTAGAGATGTGCGACAAATTAACGTATTTCTTTCTTTCTTCTTTCACAATTTACATGGATTGTATTAGTTTGGGACTTGATTTGAGATATCCAAACTCTATAAACATTAATTTTATGTAAAAAGCTATTGCAATGCGTATTGCTAGCCTTTCACGTGTTTTATTACTAAGAACATTATCTCTTATAGCAAGTTTCACTTGCACCTTCGCCAATTGAAGAGAGTTGGTGTGACCAATCAAAATACTGGTCGACGCATCGCTCTGCAATTTAATTATTCTCTGAATTACTCAGCCAAGGGCTGAACTTGCAACAGTCAGTGAAAACATCCATAAAATACCGTTGAAAGCACCGGAAAGCAACACTGCAACCTACAAGTACCGATAATACTAGTACTATAATGTTCACACTGAAAGACTTCTCAAAAATTGATAATGAGCGAGCGGGACGGCGATTTTATCACCGGCTAAGTGCGAGTGGGACGGACTATTCCCGAAATCGATAAAAATAGTTTACTTTACGCGTACGAAATTGGGGTTTGCGTAAGGAGGTAATTGGTTAATTTGATTAAATTGACGGTTCGATATGGAGTCATCGGTACGAATATGGAGACTGTGATTAATTGCTTATTTCTTGGTGTTGGTTCCTTCGGTTATTAAATTATATGTTCGGATTGAAATGAAAGGTATCTTGGGTAGTCGTAACTTGGCACACTTAAGTGCCTGGTTTTTTAGCAATAATGATATTCAATAATTCATGTTTGGAAAAGTACCTAAATTACCATTCTCTTTAGAAATTCTCAAAGATTTTAAGTAGTTAGAGAAACCTCATATTATTATGATTGTTTTTTGAAGACTTTGAATATTTTGTAGTAACTAGTCCAATTGAAAATATTTATAACGGTAAAATTTTATTACGTAGACCATGTGTAGTGCTTTCGTAGAGCTGTGCTACACGTTTTTTAACCGACTTCAAGTAAAAAAGGAGGAGTTTCTCTGTTCGGTTGTATTTTTTATGTTTGTTATTGCATAATTTCTTCATTTTCTGAAAATTAATATTTCCAGTTTGGTCCCATAGAAATTTAATTAAAACGGTTTAATAAATTGGCCATGAAGTCGGTTTTTCAAGTTTTTCATAGTAATATTATTACTAATTATTGTGTTTTCTTGTACCTACAGTGCAATAGGTTACACATGTACTTACCTCAGAAAACAGACGAAAACTTAATAATAAAAAGAACCTATTATTACATCCAAAAGAAGATTTTACTGCAATGATCAAATATAAGGTAAGATAAATAATGCTTTATTAAGAAAATTATTATATGACTGAATATTACAAAAAATATAAAAAATATTGTAAGGTAAATATTGAGTGGCTTAGTACAGAAATTTATTAAAGATGCATAGCAGATACTAATTCTAGATATAAGTTTAACAGAATACATAAATAAAACAATCAAAATAGTTGAGTGTGGAAGGATAAAACTTTTTGCAAAACTTTTTGTTAATTTTAATGTTCGCTAGTCAATAAACTAAATTAATTTTATTCATCACTTCATTATGACCCTCCGTCAAATTAACCCATTTGCTTATTCAAACAAAAAATAATTAACAAGAATTAAATTAAATGGTGTTTATAAAAATCCAACCATTCACTCACGTTTGACCCCTCCTACATAATGTCCTTATTGAACAAATATTCCAAGGTAATAAGAAAAACGCCGCAAAATGGCGGCCGAAATTATAAAAACGGTCGAAGCTCACTGAGACCGTTCACTATAATTTGGCTGCGATCCTCGGAAATTAATTTCCAAAATCACCGCCAATAATAAAGTTATAATTTTAACCTAAATACGTACCTGCTGTGAGGACAGACACGCTTTGCAGGGGCGGACTTGTCAAAAACTTCAGTTAAAATTACAGATCGTTTTTGCATGAGTTTTATTCGTATTACTTATCCCGATGGCTTTAAATTTATTTATTTATTTATTTATTAGGACATCCAACAAAGGAAACACTTGAATAACAAATAATACTAACAAAACGTCTTAAAACTATGTGTCCCTCCAGTTATAGGATGCCACAGCAATAAAAATTAATTTATATATACGTACTCTAAGAAGTTTAAAATGTAATCCAGCAGTGAAGTATAACATACCAACTAAATTATTAATCTTTTTGACATAATTCTCCAGCGGCGTATCACACATATCAAGCCACTTAAAAATGATTTCAGGTAAAGATTTTAGTTTTGAACAACATCTATATTTAGATTACCCGTGTCTTTATTTAGGACATAAAATACTCCTCTTTACAATTCCTCCTTTTACATTCTCCTTACATAAAATACGGACGTGAAGAACACACGGTGTCTTCGACATATTTTTCTACACACACATTTTGTAGAATATTATATGAACACAAGAAATAATGTAGACTACAAAAACAAAATTGTAGTAGTATTTATTTATTTATTTTATTTTATTTATTATACAGAAAGTTAGGAGTACATATAACATAAAACAGTGGCTTAAAGCCTAAGTAAGGTTTGTCTTACCACTAGTAGTGGTGGTGGAAGTCGGTGGATAGAAAGGGCTCAGAATCGTTCTTCCTGGAAATGTGTAGTGGAGGCATATGTCCAGCAGTGGACTTCTTCAGGATGATGATGAGTAGTAGTGGGTGATGAGTAGTTATATTTAACTCCAAGTATGCACAAAAAAAAAATACATGGATTATACTAGCTATCTGGTTTCCGTAGTATACAAGCTCTACTGAATTCTGGGCTAAATAGTGTTGTGTGGATTGTCCACAGTATTTATTTTATTTATAGTTTTTCAAGTCCATCCCTGGTCGGTCTCGATGAAGACATTCGGCTCGAAAAGTGGCTTCATTAAGGCCGCGTTTCTGCGAAGCGCATTACGTCTCGACCGGTTTAATTGAATTTCTTTTATGTCGCGAAACGTATTGTTTTTTTTATTTTGTTCGTTGTAAATTCCTTGGAGCCATAAAAACAACGGGTTACTTGTTATTTTGACATTCGCTGCCGAATGTTTCACAATTTTTTATATTATTACTTTAATTTAGCGTGTTGATTAACTCATTGTAAATTATTCTTTTTTAATTGTCGGCATAGTCAAATGTTAAATTAATGTATTTATTCAATGATATCACAATGATTACTTTGAAACGTATTAAAGCTAGGTGAGGTCTTAGAGCTAGGTGCCCGTTCCACGCGACCAAGCCTATATAGAAGAACAGGCCACAAACTACGGCTTGGTTCCCAACGTTTTTTTCTATGATTCTTTTAGCGGTGTTATTAGTAGGGGTAGCATATACCTAACGTTTTATATAAGGCATTGAAAAAGTATTTATTTAAAAGGATTTTGTTTTTATGAATACTTAGTATTTTTACACCTTTAACGCAAATCTTTATCAAATATTTTTCCATTAAATTTGCACACATTGACATGTAAGTGCAGTAAAACTTAAACATACAGAGTTGAAAAATAATATTCTCGCAATTTTCTTACATAATCGCCGGCTCCGAACTAATAGCGGATTATTATAGGAGAACACTAGCGCCTATTACGGGATTAGTGAAGTCGATGGAATTTTAAAACAACATATTTGTAAGCATTTTCTTGTGTGGGTGGAATCAGCTGCTTTGGTAAAGACCGGTGTGATATTTTACAATTATAAGACTTTTTAGATTTTAACAAACGAATGGGTTGCCTTGTGGAATCTTGCGATGCCCACGACCTATTATTTCTATATTGTTACTGTTTTTTCAAACTATATCAAATTTAATCTACAGAAAACGAACCTTATTTTGTTGATTTCTGCCATTTACTTCTTAGATAATAATTACTGAAAATATAAGGTATGGTTCATAACAAAATAGGAAGCTTTAATGTAAAACCATTATAGACCGAGTAATGAGTAGCGTTGGTTATCTTTTGAAGAATCAGAATAGAAAATGACGTTATTTCATGAGGACCTGCATTTTGTCGGCATGGACGAGGCGCCCGCGGCCTTTTCGGAGATTGAAACATGATAAATCGAGCCTACTATATTATACAGAGTTATAAACGCCAATTTTATGCCAGCGATAATAAAGGTGTAATAAAATTTAATATTTAACGTAAATTATATTGAAACGGTCATCGAACGTGGGGCTCATTAATTATTGTTTTACCAGTTTTGGAAAAATTATCCCATTTTTGTGACATTGTAAAATAACCCTCGAGGACAAAAAAACAACAAAATAAGTTTTTGACAGATTCTCATGGCATGCTGTCAAACAATTTAAAAACTGAAAAATTACTTTATTTTTTGCTCTTATAAAAACATCCGAAATTAATTATTTTTATTAGACTCTTAAAATAATATTTAAAAAGTAAAAATTGTAATTGTAAAAATTTATTCAGAATACGGACCTTTTTTGTCAAGTTTTCGCAACCATAGCAATAATCTTTCCCACAAATCTCTGTCAGAAGTTATATTTTCCTCGACAAACAAACATCACGGCACTATTTTTGCAAGTTGTACATTATCTTTGTTCCCACGGGGGCGATATTTCAATGGGGTATCTGAAGCTGGTGTTTGGTTAACTTGTTATTGGTTTGTTAGGGTTATCTGTTGTTTTGGGTTCAATTTGACCTCAAATTGATATTATTTAGATAGCCAAGGGTAGAGTTTTAGAACAATCTAACAAAATTAACAAACAAGTGACACATTGCAAAAACCCATAAGCACTTTTTGTAAACTACCACTAACCTAACCTATATTATAACAAACTTCACCATAAACTGTCACTGTCCTATTCATAAATATGACAATTGATATAATTTTTATTCATCAGCTATTTTGACACGGGAAAAAGGAGGAAAAATGATTTAGACCCAAATAATTTTTGGGGAAAGCCAGCGGTGACCTTCTTCACGCCGATGATGATGATGCCAATTATACCAAAAGTGAATCGAAATTCGTATCAAAAGTTTTTTTTAATTACCTACTTTTCGACTTTTCGAAGTGATCCTTTGTTTATTTTTTACGTCTGCATAAACTACCACTAATCCTTCTTCTTCTTCTCTTCTTTTTTTTACCTTTCCTTCGATGGTGTCCTTTATGTAGCTGTCATATCGTAGAAGATGGCCAAACATTTCCTCTTCGGTTTTGTATCGCCTCAAGTATAACTCTCTCCTTCTTTACTCGCTATAGGACCTCTTCGTTCGTAACTCTTTCCGTCCAACAATTTTTTTCCATTCCCCGCCAACACCACATTTCGAACCCAAAACATTTTATTTACTCAAGTCCAGATTCACGATGTACCCGCGTTATAATCTATTGTCCTTATTATAAAACAATGTAGAGAGTTCCCCGGGGGGTGATAGATCAGAGAACACCACTGCGGTCTACAATCTGTGACGTCAGGGGTTGCGAACCGAGTTGTCTTTGGTTTTGCGAGTTGGTTTAAAAGTCTGATTATATCTAACTGTCACTGACGTCACAAGTTATTGGAACATTGGCATTTGAATGGAACTGCTGGAAGGTGAAGACTTCGGCGCATGTATCTCGAACAGATAGCAGACGTTTTAGAGAAGGCCAGGTCAGGAGTACCCTAAACCGACGAGTAAGTATGAAGAATGTTATGCGAGTGAATGAAGCGAAAGAGGTATGTCAGGATCGTAGCAAGTGGAAATCCGTGATCACTGTGTACCCCCATGGGAATAAGGCGTGATTTTATGTATGTATGTATGATATTGTGCGTTTTCATGCAACTGTGTTCTTCATAGTTTGTATGGATCAGTGCGTTAAGAGTTTAAGGCGCTTTTTGTTACCAAAAATCGCTTAGGAAAATAATTTACTCGCTGGCAAAACAAAAGCTCGTGCCATTTGAAATAAAAGGATAATTTCAATATAAAAAGGCATAATGGTGATTTTAAAAACTTGGCACTCATCAAGAATGAACCAGCCAAAAAATCCTACCGGTCCCAAAGACCCCTAACCAAAATCGTCTACTTAAAACATTGGGCGCATCAGGCGTAACGCACGGGTTAATTTTATGCTACATTACATATAACAGGGGTCGGGACCACTTTTTAATAGGGTTAGTTATGGTGCGGGGTCCCATAGGCCCCGCACGCGTAGGATTAGCAATATGTTTAGGATTCAACAGGATTTGGGATGTTTGAGGATGATTTGGCTTAATCCTGTTAATAGATAGTGTAAAGATTTTCCCATGACGTTAGAGATGTATAAAATTAAGTGTTTCCCATAAGAATTGGTAGGGATAAATAGGCAAGTGGGTAAAATAAAATTATATTTTAATTCATTCAAAAATGTACTGTTTTTGGATAATGATGTATGTATAAATAATAGGGTTAATTATTTATTAATTCGTTTCTATAAATTGCTCAAAGATGAAGGACAAAAATGTGTAATTACTTGAAAACTTTGCCAAAAACTCTAGCATAATAGCCAAGAAACTTCACCAGTAATGCAAAGAAATAAAAAACTAACATATTTATGAAAGTTGCATTTTTTTTGTTTAATTTACTAGTTGGGGTGCAGTCAGCACGAGCATATCTAATTAAAAAACATGTTAAAACACACACGTTCCTTTGTTTTACAATGAACGAATTGATTAAAATCACGATGTTCATGGGACAGATTAAAAAAAACGTCACCCACGTTTTTTACAAACAGAAAAGAACCAACAACTAATTTTACGCTCCAATATGGGTAATGCATACATTAGTGATACACTTTTGTGATCAATTGTACAAATGGCACACGTACAGATACAAAATTCTACATCTGAGTTAGATATTTTTGTACACAGACAAACAAAACTTAAAAAAAAATGAAATTAAAATAAATGACAAATAGATTCAAAGCTTTAAAAAAATAATAAGTTTAAAAAAAAGAAAAACTTTGTATATGAAAGAAAGAAAATCGTTTTATTGGCCTACAAACTACAAGAACAATAGAAGTTTGAAGTACCTAATGCCTACCTGTAGGCGGTTAAAGCATAAAATAGAGGAAGGTTACCACCAAGTAATTAATTCATTTTTTTTTTCATTTCATTCAAAAAAATATGTTTTATCCTAGATGACGACATTGATAATGAGACATTGTTTTAGTGAGATGCAAACAGGAAGTGCCTTTTATTATGTTGTCTATGGCGGATCAATCAAACAAAAGTTAAGTTTCCGGTCAACGCCCATCTACGAAGCGATCTGAACCGATAGGTCAAAGTCAAAGTCAAATGTGGACCATATTTGACTTTGAAAAGGTAATCACAAAGATTTTTATAATGTCCCAAAAGTTAAGACACATTATAAAAATCTTTGTGATTTCCTTAAGTGTAGTAAACACTATAAAATTAATAAATAATTTGAAAAAGTAGATTTGTTTCTGAATATTTTGTAAAATCCAACTTTTTACATCTCTTGCCCCCAAATTCCTAATGAATTTACAATTATTTCAATACCCAATACAACTTTAGAGCCATCAAAAAATACATGCAGCCTATCCCAGAGCCCAAGAGGCCAATTTCGATATCAAGAACCCAATAAACCGCTAAACTACACGACATATTGGCGTGAAATCCTACGTCTCCCGTGGCCAATTTCTAAGGGTAGACGCGACCAAAATGGTACACTGAAAGTAAATACTAAGTTGGTTAAGCGCGTGTTGTGAGCGTTCGTTGAGTTCCGCACACGTGATGCATGGAATTAGTACAAAACTGTTTTGATCCTTTTAATTTTTTAGTTTTCAGCGTTCACATTAATATTTTACTCACCTGTTTAAGTTCACTAATAAATACAATTTGATTGATTTACCACCTTCTCTATGAGTCATCGATCTCATCTGGAGGAGGAACTGGCACCTAGATTCATCTAGTTCTAAGACGTTTTAAAGTGATCCTTGTTATAAAACGGAATAAACAATTTTTGACTTTGACTTTGACATCATGATTGAACTTCATGGGTATGAATGCGGTCATTCCTTGCAAAATCACATTTAAATAATATCTCGCAAGCTAATCGCAAATGTATGTGAAGTCTGTGTATTATAGGAAGTGTGAAACAGTGTTGCTGGAGATACCCCAGACTAATTCATTTTTTTTTATTTTGATTGAGACTATGACCGCCTTTTGTTTGTCGATGGAAAAGGGTTTTCATAATCCCTATTATTTTTAGCGACTCGCCAAAGTATTCTTGTCTCTGTCACTTTCATGTGAGCTAAAAGAGTTGTCACCTGACTTAGGCCCGTATCAGAAACAGTGCTTGATTCTGAATCGAGCTTCAAGCATAAGTTTTTGTCATTTATCAAAGAAGAACCGTCAAAAAAAATTATGCTTGAGAGTGCTTGAGGCTGGACTTTGAGTCAAGCACTATTTCTAAATGCGGGCCTTACAGGCCTGCTAAGCTAGTTGCATGTTAAAAGACCAAAATGAATAAGGCTCTTTGCTTTTTATTTCTAGTAAAAAGGATTACAAGTCAGCCACGGAACTCTAAAAACCGTATCAAATTTGACAAATGCATGTTTTGGGGCCACGCGACGTTCGTTTTGTCACGGCTCGTGCGATGTGTACTTTTAGAAGCTATCAAAGTTATTGACATTTGTTTGACACAATGTGCTGGTGGAAACGAATATTGCTTTGTATAGAGTAATAGAGTATAGAGGCATCAAAATGTAGATAGTTTGGTGCAGTTTGTCCGATTGCTTCAACCGATGTAGAAGGTATTTTGTTCGTTTTAATAAATTAAATAATAAAAATCGTTTATTTCAGACCTCACAAATCATCATAGTACACTGTATATTTAATAAAATATAGTAAAATAAAAACTTTTACGGCATATTTTTCGATTATGGATCAACGATATTCGACGAAAAGAAATGGATACATTTTTATCTGACTGATAAATTTATCTGTAGATTGAGAAAGCCTCTTAGAGTATTTACTTATTTTTAAACGGCATCCGTCGAAGAATCTCTAATCGAATTGGTTATTACAAACTGTCACTGTCACCTACGTCAATAAGAATGCAACAAGATGATAGCATATTCGACGGACGGCGATCCGTAGACCAAATATGGACTTTTTTCGATTCATATAAAAACCGGGCTCTTAAACAACAAATCACAATGATTTTATAATATTGCAAAAAACAAAAACGGAGTGGGATTTGAACGCATCTTAGGAACGTGCCCTTCATCTTATGAACGTGCACTGCTCTGTGTCCATCAACTAGAGGCATAATAGCTACTACCATTTGCAAGAAGTATGATAAGTTCCTGTAATCCCCCTTTTCCATTACCCCATCCAAACCGCAAATAAGGCTCTGTCACCAATACCTTTAAAAAACCGTCTCATTACAACATAACATTACAAGTGACAAAAGCTCGAAAACGCGCGTAATACGGGCTATTACTCAAGTTGGTAGCAAGGTGTACGAATACGGGTTCGACTCTATATATCCGCATGTTCTCTCCTTTTAACCGACTTCAAAAAGAGGAGTTAGTTGTGCAGTTTTGTCGTTTTTATCATCATAATTTCAGCTAAGATAATTTACAAGCCCATAGTACAAGCTCTGCTTAGTTTGGGGCTAGATAGTGTTGTGTGGATTGTCTATTATATTTATTATTTTATTTACTCAAAGAAATTTAGAATGAAACGAATATTTACAAAATGTACGAAATACTGACGAAACTGTTGAGCTATCTACAGACCGTTATAAACGATCTAAAGATAGCTAAACTGATCCTAACCAGTGCTAAACGCTGGCGGTTTTGCCACGCTAAAAAGCAATGCTAATGCGCTGCGCCAGATACTACCAGCCCTTGGGTCACGCGTCGCTTCTATCAGTCGCATATACAAAATTTTGAAGACCCGCAAGGCTTCGGTTTCCGACGGACCCAGAGTTTCAACCTAAAGAGGAGAAAATAAGAAAAAAACGTAGCACAAAATTATTTGTTATCATATATTTTTTATTTTATAAGTTGCTTGTTTTTGTCTTTTAAATTGGTTTAACCTGATAATATGCAATGTGCCGCACCCACAACTAAATGTCAACCACAAAAAGAAGACGCATGCAGACATTTAGGGTCAAAACATAAGCAGACGAGCCAATTTCAAGGCCCATTTCCCAACACACCCAGCATGGGGAGCGTACATTTAAAAATAAAAATAAGGCTGAGGACATACACATGCTAAGCAGTAATATTGCTAACTTTGTTGCCAGTAGCAAAATTAACGTGTTTATCATTATGCTGGGTCAGAGACCGTTTTGCGACACACAAACTACACACAAATGTAGTATTAGGATTTTTTTAGGTTATTTAAATTAGTGTAAGTGCTTGTTCCGCAAAATTTATAATTATGCTATTTTATTCTATCATCATCATCATCAACCTGGCTTAGTCCACAGCTGGGCATTATGTTGTTCTCGTTAGAGGTGTCACCACGCTTGACAGGCAGGAGTTATTACTTTACTTAGGCGGACCGGTTATTTCTGTTCAAATATCTTATACCTTTAAACGAGAAAATTTTGTATGTGCAAATTTGACTCTACCCATCGCTCTAGAGCCCTGAGGTTTGTGCCTATGGACATTTAAGGGGAGGTGGTATTTACCCAGTAAAAGTTAAAAGACAAAGTCAGAAATGTATTTATTCAGTAGTATCACAAGGATCACTTTCAAACGTATTAAAGTTAGGTGAGTCTAAATATATATAATTTGAATTTCAGAAACGGCTCCAACGATTTTCATTAAATTTAGTGGACAGTAATTTTTGGGGACGATAAATCGAGCTAGCTAGGTTTCATTTTTAGAAAATATTGTTTTATTCCTGTTTTCAACAATCACCGTTATCATAATAAAGGAAAAAAAAGGAAAAACGAAAGGAGCCTCTTTGAACACTTAAAATCCTTTCACCACACTGGCTCAACGGAACTAGTGACACGATAAGAAGAAGGCTAAGATGTTACAAATTATGTTAATTCTATTTCTTTTTTTTTTAATACTGTCAGGTATACTCGTACCTAAGTCATCGCGCCGCTCGTCGCTCTGCTTGTGCAACAAAAGGGCCAAAACATGTTTATTTCTTAGTAGACTTTAACACAGCTGTTCGCTTACAGAAGCGGTAATGAAGTTGCTACGTTTATAAATTGGCCGCTTTTTTATGCTATAAACAGTTTTAATTGAAACGTACACTGTATTTCAATACTAGTCACAGCATCAAAGTAGTGTGGCAATGTCAGTTATTATTATTTTGGTGACCCGCGTGGAACTGACACCTAGACTCACCTAGCTTTAAGAAGTTTTAAAGTGATTCTTGCAATCCTACTGAATAAATAAACTTTTGACTTTGATTTTTAGACCCTTTGAGAAGAAGTAGTTATTAAATCCCTCTTTTTTAGGTCAAAGGTACGGTAGCTTCGATTTACAAATAACAACAAGCAGGTTGATATCCTCCTGAAACAACAACCCTCGTGTTTTTGTCAAGAAGTTAAAAAAAATACTTTTTGACTATGTCTAGAGGAATATGAGGGTAGTGTAAGTTCATTTGATTGCGGCTGTAAAGGGTGGAGCGTAATTTATGCGATTTCACCCTCGTGCTACCCTTTATTGATGTACTTTTGACTAGTTCTGATTTCTGTTTATAATGCTATTTAGCTTGTTTATTGGGCGTTTGTTTTGGTGTAAGTGGCTTTGTTTTTCTGTGTTTGTGTTTTTTGGTGATGACGAGCGAAAGTTTTTTGTTTTTTTAGTTGTAGGCTGTAGTTATTTCATAACTTAAGTCTTCCGCACATGTAAATCACCTGCGACGGCGGTCAGCGAGCCTATTCCTAAAATACGATCCGTTCATCCGATCGCTGAATCCGCTGTGAGTTTTAAATATCTGTTTGAAAATTTTGAAACAAAGATTCAGCTATAATGGGGCTTCTAAACGGGCCATGTTTTACTGCAATTTGTGGACGGCAACTATTGGTGTCCCGCTCTTACTCTTCTTAATTTTCACTCTAGTATTGATTACTACAAACTACACTATACTTTTGGGTTAAAATACAACCAAAGAACTGCATTTCACTTTAAGGCCTGCGCACACCTAGGTCGCTGACGATGGCGGTCAGTGAAACGCTGTCAAATTTGACAGTGATATTTGACAGCGTTTCATTGATCGCCATCGCCAGCGACGTAGGTGTGCGCAGGCCTTTAGAGTCGCCTTTATAACACCGCCGGCTATATTTTGACATCTGTCAAGAATACAATTACGTTTCGCAAAAATGTTTAACTTCAGCGGTCACATCAAGGCGGTCACTTATCTATAATTAGGTGGCCACATCTCTTCGTGCTCAAACATTCTACTTAATTCTGACCACAACCACAATATTCTGTGACTGCAACAAAGCTTAGCTCTGCCACCTGCGCTGTTGGCCGTGGGTTCTATTCCCACTGAAAACAAACATTTGTGTAATGAAATGAAATGTTTGCTGTCTGTTTAAATGTATATTTTTTTAAACCTAGGCAGGTATGTATTTACAAAACAAATATTTGAGTAATTATTAAAACATCAGTAACTTTTCCTTCCCAGTAGTTGTAGTAAGTATTTTATTTTTAGAAACTCAAGTGTTTGCTAGAATAAAACCTAAGTGAAACCCCCTAAACAAGCCTTAAATAACTCTAAATAAAGCCTGTGTAGGTGCACCTTTGTACCCCGCATAATATATATTTTTTTACACAATGTAGGCTTGCGTTTGACCGCAATCTCACCTGCTATAATTAAACTATTAATTATTTTACTTTTATTGCAATAAAGAATTTAAGAATTTGACCTTGGCTTCGTTGGTTGCTTTAAATAACTGTGGAAAATCAGAGTAACACAAATCCAAAAATATTAGTCTTTGTGCCTAAAAAAGAGATAAGTAGACATATTTTTATCTCACTGATATATTCATACCTATATAAGAAAATGTACCTTAAGCCACATCTAGGCGATGGCTATGGCGATCAGCTGAAACGCTGTCAAATATCACTATCATATTTGTCAGCGTTTCAGCTGATCGCCATCGCGTAGATGTGCGTAGGCCTTTAAAAATAATTATTTCATTTCAATTCACAGCTAGAAATTAGATAACAGTAGTAGATGACATTAAAAAAGGTCAAGCTTGAGCGCTTATTTATTTTGCAACTAAACCGTTTCTGCGCACGCAATGTAAGTAAAAACTGAACTAATATAAGTTACGAAGACAATCGTTTCCCGCGTTAAGAAATCGTTCATTGACTGTACTTACAAAAAAGTAAAGAAATTCACTAAGCTGGCTTAAATTACAATTCATTCAACTTCTCTAAAATAAGAAAAAGAAAGAAAAAATATTGCAGCAAACATTTGATTGGTCTGGTTTTTTTATGCAACCGACTGATGGAATTTATGGCCCACCTGATGTTAAGTGAAGTAAAATATGAAGTGTGAGGTAAAAGCTAGGTAAATGTTTTTAGTTAATTGTGTTTTAATAAAAATATGACAGAGAACAAACATCTGTATTCATCTCACAAATATTTGTTCTCGGTGGAGATCGAACCCACGACCTACGGCGCAGAAGGCAGAGCTACTAACTGAACTGAGAGGTCAGTAAATACATTGTTTCTGACGACAAATAACTAATTATGAACATGACGAATAGATAACAATTCTTGCCAATTTAAAAATGCTAGTTCGTCTGTCTGTTTGTTAATTGTTTAAAGGCAAACCACAAGACACGCGATAGAGATGAAGATTGGCCTAGAGATTTCGTGGGTGGTTTTTTAAAACTATGATAATAATTGTTTGGTAACCACATAGTACAAATTGCTTTTAGTTTGATTATAAACGGAATATATTTTTGAGTTTGATTGTTTCCCAATATTTTTGCACATGCCATGATTAAGGATCGAACAGAAGTATGTATATTCGTGTAAAATTCATGTAAAAGGAACTGGGGAAAAGCTGATTGGTGCAAAAAAAACTCAAGAGAAACAGAAAAGCTGCATGGTACAGAAGAAAATCTAAAGAGAAATAGGTTTGCGTGAAAAATGAGACTGCAGTCACGGGCATTAGTGATACGATACATCGAAAACAAGATACTATATCAAACAGTAATTTAATGAGGTGTAATTCATAAAACAAGTCGTATGTTTTATTTTTATCAGAATATTTTTGTTGTTCTGTACATATAACCTGAGTTAGTACCTACATTATTATTGTACAAAAAGTTTGTTAACCCTAAAGCCTTCTTTAGTTAAACTGTCTCATTCATGACCACCTAAGCTTTTAATCTGAGTGGTATTAAAATCTATTTAAATTTTTGTTGACATAAAAACTAAAATGTTTAAAAGTACCTATTCAGTAAAATTAAAATGACAGTTGGTACAAATAAAAAACCTCCTACGAGATTAATTAAATTTTTCTAAATATTATTTAGCCTATAAATTTTAGTTGACAACTTCGTTCTATAAAATCATGAATTTTATAGTTCAATATGAACCTGTTAGTGAATGTTATTTATAATTTATAAATACTAATACACATTTTTTTGACTTGTTATTGCGTTGGTTAAACAGTAATTAAGTACATAAGTATCTCTTTTTTTTTAATAAGTTTTTAAATATGAAGCATGAAGCATAAATCAATTGTGTCAATCCAAGTTAATTAACTACCCGTAGCTTTTAAACATGGAACAAGTTATAAAATTCACTTAGTTACTTTTTGCAAATTATTTTATAAATAATAAAAAAAAGCAGCAAGAATTGTTAAAGTTATAAAAATTAAAGTTAAAGTTGTAAAAGAGAAAAAAAGCAATAACTTGCAGCTTAATGTTTGGCCATCTTTAAAGATTCCTAATCATCCCGCTCTAGTTAAAAAAAAACTGTTTCATTTAAATAATTTCACACATTATCATCTTCATAATTTATTACGGTCTCCAAAAAACGATTGATACCAATTTCTATTACGTAATCATAAAAAATATACAAAGCACAATGCGGCCTGACTATGCGTCATCCACAAAACATTTAACATCCTAATTTCATGAGTAACACCTCAGCTCTAGTGCCGACAAAAGGGTCGATAAAAAGAGTCGATAAAAAGATTCGATAAAAATCTGGTATCGACATCGAGAGCGGGACCCGCACAGCAGGCGGCATAGTACGGCTTGAGCACTAGGGATGTCACTGTCAGAGAAAGACAAAAAGCCGGGCTCATTTGTGTAGCAGCAAAAAGATAACAAACCTGGAAGGTTTGAATAATATATAATTTGTTTCAGGAAATCAATTATTGAGAAACAGAGACATAGGTTTAGTTCGAAATCATACAAATCTAACATACACATAAAATAATGCCTGATATAAAAAACATGTTAATGTATTTTCTTTCTTTTTTGTGTTTTTGAGTTTAATTTAAAAATAAAAATATACTCAAAATAATGTCAACTGTCATTGAACTGCGCTGACATTGTTGTTTATCTCATAGGAGGTCGACGCACTGCAGGGCAAAGGCCTCCCTCCCCTTTTTTCACACCTCTCTACCTTTTCTACCTTTTAATGTAGTATAGATCGATTCAAAACCATTGACGGCCATTTGTATGACACTCTGTATGTTTATTATATAAAGTTATCGCAATAATCATTTAAAAACATCTGGCTTTTCATTTGCCGGGGAGTCGAGAGTCGAATAAAGTCCGCTTAAAGCCGGTCGACTGCCAACCCTACTCACAACTAATAACTTACATTTGGATTACGCTCGTTAGCCTCTTAGCACCTTGCCCGACGTTCATTTTTTATTAATACAGAATTTATTCAAATATCCTGAACATATTTCGGGAATAATGCCTTAATATTACAAAAGCAATATGTTATGCCTAGAGGATAAGTGTATGAGCGACGGGAATGTAGATGTATCATTATTTATTATATTCTTCGAATGATACTTTTAATCTTCTGAGGTCAAGATTGACCTTAGAAGATTGACCGCGGCAACCATATTTTATGTTACACGTATCAAATTAGATTTCTTTTCATTTCTATATTTTTGTGTATGGTCTGTACAGTATGTTTTTTTATATATAGATAGCAAAGCATTTGGCTGCCATTAGGTACACCTGATAGAAAGTGAGGATGTAGCCCAAGATGGAGCACGCTTAGCCACAATCCACTCTTGTCTTAAAAATTCTAAATTATAACGTTCCGTATGCTTTTTTAACCGATTTCCAATCAAAAAGGAGGAGGTTCTCAATTCGGTTGTATTTTTTTTTTTAATGTTTGTTACCGCATAACTTCGTAATTTGTGAGCCGATTTGAAATAGTACATTGTTACCTGAGTGTTGAAAGTCACGTTTTTTGAGTCCCGAGACGGGTTTGGCGCCAGAGCGTAGCGAGGGTGGCAATGGAGCTTGAGGGACTTAAAAGACTTTCATCCGAGTTAAACACTGTGCTTTTCATTACGAATACAAGGAAAGTAAAAATAAAAACATGAAAGAAAAATTTGTGAAAATGACGATTGAATTGCCGCCTTCCCGGTTTTATTTTTCTTTTTCTCTGGCGGACCTTCGGCTTCGGCTCGCCAGCATTATTCAGCCATTATTTTCATTTTCATAATTTAAAAATTGCAAATTGTTTGCTCAAATCTATGTTATCTATGTTTTAAATAAATAGTTGAAGCTAAATAATAATAAAGTCATTTAGAAAATATATTCTTTATTTAAAAGTATTTTTATGTTATTTAAATTTAAATTTTACATCGCGGACTAATTAGACTTTTTAAACTTCTTACCGTTGTAATGGGTTTCCAACCTCTTTGCTGAATAAAAAGTTGGAATTTGGTTAAATAACCTCCTTGCAGTTAGAAAGACTTTAGAAAGTTGGAACATGGTTGAATAAAATAGAACTTGTTTTTTTTTATAATTTGACAGCTGTCAGTAGAAAGCGATTCTCCCTAGGGCTGAAAGTATTACTTTCAATTAGGCCCCTCAGGCAACTTCAGACCTACTTTCAAAGTATGAGCAATGAAAAAATATTTTTTTATCTAAAAGGTACTGCTTCCAGATTGGTTCCATTTTAATTTTATTTAAATCGGTGATGCCATTTTTTTTTAATGTTTGTTGCATGCCTCTGTCATTTATGAACCGATTTAGAAAATTATTTTTTGTTTGGAAGGTCTTACGTCCAGATTGTCCCAAACAAATTTCATTAAAATCGGTTTAGCCGTTTGGCAATGAAGTCGGTTTCTCTAGTTTTTTAAAATTTTAATTATTTATAAATATGTATGCCCATGTTGAAAGCTCACCCATAAAAGTATTGCTCAAACTTAACCTATCACTGATTCCCAATTGCCTGTTGGTAAGAGGTGGCAATAGTTTAAACCTATCATCTTTTGACAGATTTTGAAACTAGCCATAGCTTGGTTTACACTTGACACAGAAAAGTAGGACAGTAGCAAGTTAATTGCAATGCAGAGCGGCGAATGACGTCAAGAGTCAAAATATTAAAATCTTATTGCTTAGGATCAAACTATGAAATATGTTTGTTATAGCATAACTTCATCATTATGAACCAGTTTGAGTTTTTCTTTTTTTACTATACTTCCAGATAGGTCTCGTAGAAAATTCATTAAAATCGGTACAGCCGTTTTGTCATCGGCCATAAAGTTGGTTTCTTAAGTATTTTAAAGTTAAAAAAAACAACAGAATTTAGAACCTCTGTTTTTTATTCAAATTCGGTTAAAAACTATTTTTAGGTAGCCATTTTTTTTCAATTTAAAGAAAAATGCGTAAAACTAGCTTAAATTCACTTAAAGAGTTCTAACGATTATTCAGAGCGATCTACCTAATGGGTTTAATGTAATAAAGTATTTGAATTAATCCATAACAATTATTAATTTTATCTTTCAAAACGAAATGTAATGAATGGCGTTTTAATAATGAAGTTTTATTGTTGATAAATTATGAGAGAGCTTTATATAAATTGAAATGACCTCATCTGATTACAGTTTGTAATGAAGATATAGAATTGTGATTAGTTCGTGACTTCTAATAAATTCACATCAAATTACATCAACATATAAATAAATACTAAAATATGTAACACTAGAGAGAGTTTTCCGGGTATTTCAGAATGTTTTATAGAACATTAAAGAACGTTTAGGAGCATTCTATTCTTATCAAAATTGTGAATTTTTAGTAAAGTCCTTACGTGATAGAAAAGGATTGACATAAAAAAGTCCCTACGTGTTAGAAAAGGATAGGCATAGATTTTTGCGACAGTTTGCATTAATGCTGTTCCTATTAGTCGAAACGTGATGTTATATAGCCTATAGCCTTCCTCGATAAATGGACTATCCAACACATTTTTTCAATTTGGACCAGCAGTTCCCGAGATTAGCGCGTTCAACCAAACAAACAAGCAAACTCTTCTGCTTTATAATATCCCGTTTTTCATAAAATTGTGTTAAACCCCATGATAGTTTCAAAAGATATAACTTAAAATTTTTTACACGTTTCTTTTGTTTTTTAAATACGTTATTTATTATTTTATAAGTTTGTGTTTCACCTTTCTTAAGATAATATCTATCAAATTATAAATTAAAAAAAGGTACCATTGAGTAAAGTATTTCTTAAAGCATTTTTTTATATTCATTAAAAAACAACGTGAAAACTTATTTCTGAAATTCGCATAAATGTATTTGTATTTCAATAGTATTACCTACACTGTAAATGCAAATTTTGATTTCTTGTAAGATTCCTATATAACAATTTTGTCTTTTTTACAAGGTGTGGTTTCTGCCTAGATAATTATATTATTTTGAACAAGAAAAGAATTAAAATTAAGTTAAAAATTATGAAAATCATAAAATACTAAACTTTTTATTTTTTCCTAGACTATACGATGGGTCTACGCGACGCCATGTACCTAGACCTACCCAATACCCTTAGAAAGATTTCAACGCGCTTTTTCATATTATTTTTTGTGTATTTTTTCCGCCGTCGGCGTCGGTAAGAGCTATGCATTTTGAATAATATTTTACATTGTGTAGGAATATTTTACTGTGTATTATAATTATGTAAAATTACATATCTTAAAATATCAAGCTTTACAAGGGTCTTTTTATTTTATCTAGGTATAAAAAAAACTCGGACTAGGATTTTTTTCTCCTTGAGACGTTTCATGTCGTAGGTATTTAATATTACCTAGTAATTTCTAAAGCATTTTGTGATAGCAACATTTAAAGTAAATCTTCCGAGAAGTGGTTCCTAGAGTCTAGATTAAATCAATCTATTATTCAATTACCTTTACTGCTCCCGCCGTCTTCGTTCGAATCTTCACTGGGCGGTCCATGTGGTGCTCTCGGCATCGGGTGAGGTAACCTGGGCCTCGTCAGGAACGGCGGAGGGACTCCAAAGAAGGGTAGAAACGGTGGCCAGGTCGGCCTCGGCGTCAGCTGAGCCGCCGCCGCCGCGTATAGCTGCAGCGGCGCCGGCAGCCCGCCTTCCAGCACCATGCCGCCGACGCCTCTTCCACCGTCCCTCGATATCTTGACTGCCGACACGCAACACCACGCTCAGTGCGGGTATCTCCCGATCAAAATACACAACGCGATCTATCGATACCTTGTCTATCGGCACTACGCACAACACTAATGCGCGGCAACATTCTCAACTGTCATATTTAAACACGTTCCAATTTCGAATCACCAACACTTTTTTTCAAGTTCACGTTGTTTGTTGAGTATTTATTCGGCGCGCATGTGTGTCGGCGTCCAGTTGCCGCGCCGGCCCGGCACTGAGATGGCGCGCCGCTCCGGGGCGGGGCGAAGGCCTCCCTACCCCCACCCACGCACAAATTAATTCCCCGCCTCCTTCATATTATAGATTTATTTCTCCGACAGTACATCGCGCGGTGCTGCTAAACGCTTTCAAACCTTATGCTTTAAAGTTAGAGACCTGTATTGAATAACGGGTAATAAATTAAGGGCAGGCATACATTGAATTAACGACAGCGTAGACGGCGGTTGGCGGTGAATTAAAATCAGCTTTATTTGCTGGCTGATAGCGTTTACTATCGCATGGTCGTTGCTTAAACATACGATTTGTAAGGCTTACGTTTGTATGGAAGAGCTCGTGGGGTTGTCATAATCTTTTTTAGCCGCATGGCGCGCCCGCTACAAAGATACATGTAGGGATTCTGTAAGAAGTTATGCTATGGAATTTCACCGCAAAATGAATAGGTTTTGTATTGGTATTTCTTCACAAGTTATGGTGAAGTTTATGTAAATAAGATGTCTGGCAATAAACCTACGGTTATCGTTAAGGAGAGATGATTTTAATAACTTTAATCCCTAAGAATTATGTGAATATTTACAAATTTACAATGAATGATTAAATATTCTTATTTTAATACTTTACACGGAAAGTTTTTATCATTAAGTAGGTAGGTATATTTTATTTAAAAAAAATCTATCATATTTACATTGACATTTAAAATTTACCCGTAGTAATGAAAGAAGCAGATAGATAGGTACCCTTAGTGAAAGATGCTGGTTGATGAGCAATCAACATCTAATTTAGAGCTAGACAAGAAGATGGAGGCTTTATTAGTCGCATACAATAGAGTTGCGTAAAACTAGATTACATCTCGGTCTCTCTCCAATCGACTCTAATGACAGACAAACAATCAATCATACAAAATTAACACGTTTCAGATTATATTTTTGACAGTGATGAATCATAAGCGACCGAAAGGCAATCAATTTCACAACCAATTCCTTATTCCATTAAACAAAAAAAGTAATACCGTAATTGACATAAATAATAATAAAATATGTCAAGACAGCGTAACGAGCGCTCGGACGCGACATGACAGCTCTATCAGGAATCTCACACTGACTGTACTTCGCACCCCGCCTCTCCTTTGTGGAAATGCCGCCGCGCGCTGTGATTGGCCGACATGCGGGAGAGAGGGGGCCGGGGGCGGGGCTTGCATGGGGGTGTCGGGAAAGCTTAGTGTTGCATGAATTTAATTAGTGTGAGCATCACCTCGGGCGCATTAGGACTCGCGATGGGCGAAGCAATAAAAGATTAAAGGAATGAGTATAAATTAAAAGTTAAATAGAGAGTGTGGTGTGTGCGAGGGAGACCGATAGCTCGCTCTCTTTCTCACCTTCTCTCAAGCTACGGATTACCCGCTCGTAATTGTTTGACGATCTTATTAGTATCAGTTAAATGTCGTGGTCTCTTTTTCTCTCGCGAATTTAATTACTTTTTAATTAGAGCTGCTCGCTTAATGAGAGTTTTGCAGGTTTTCGTACGGAGTTCTTTGTTTTATTTAGTACCTACCTATATTTTTATTTTGAATATTAATAAAAGGAAGCTAGAATTTAATTTCAAGAAAGTTACATACATTTCAGGACTTGATAACTGCTTTGTACTAGGAAAATAAATTATTATAAACATAGGTAGGTTAAATACATTTTTACAATACATTTTTTTATATTAAAAAACAACCCTGTATAAAAATTACGACCCATCGCAAAAATCATGCTACTTTCGCAAAAAAGAAAATGAATACAAATAGTTCCTTCCGTATTCCACCGCACTTCAGCGCATCTATCACCAATTTGTAGATATCAACATCTCGAGGATACCTCTGTCTCTCTCGCACGCGTTACTGCCGCTATGTCTGTCTCACGCTGGCATTAAGCTGGCTATGCACGCGCGAGCCGTTACTTCTCATTACGTCTGGCTTACCGCGCGTTACAATGAATGGCGCGCTTTAGTTGTTTTTGTTCGACGTGGTATTGTATTGCGGTTTTAAAGTATTTTGCGTAACTGTTTACGGGTAAATTGATCACAGATTTCTTTAGAAAGTTTTTCAAACAGTTGCCTAATATTCCATGTGTTTAATTTAGTGTTTTTTTTTGTAAAAATTTACATCCTATGAACACTAAAGATATAACACCCAGACATAGAACAAACATCTGTGTTCACCACACAAATACCTACTCGTTCTCGGTTGGGATCGAACCCACGACCTACGGTGCAGAAGGCAGAGCACCTACCACCTGAGCTTTTTTATTTCAATTATGTGCTGAAATGCTTTATTTGACTGACTTTCAGTAAAATTAGGCGTGACGTCTGACGTTTGATATTATACCAATCACTTTACTATTTAATTTAAAATCACTGTAAATATTATAAAAAAATAAAATAACAAATTTTGATATTTTACCTTTTTTTTTTAATTTATTTAAAGGGCTTTGTCCTAAAAATATTTTTAATAGCGTACCATATTCCCAGGTTGTTTGGAAGAGATTTTATTTATTTTCCGTATTAGAAAATCAACAGCAATTACGAAGTTGGAAAGCAGGGTTATACATATATTATAATCATGGTTTTTAACATTATTTTTTGTTCTATGCCAATACCATTTCTCGTGGCCTTCAGTATAACCCGTGATCATGCATGCAACTGTGCTGAAATATCGGGAGCCAAAACTCACAAAATTGAATCATGGTAATTAAGACCAAGACTCTCAGAATCGACCTATTTTAGATTCAACATTAAACAATCAAATATTATTTGTTTTGATCTGATAAAAATATATGTTGTAGTTTAATAAATAATCTTGATTATTCTATGGTTCAAAACACGATATTGTCAACTTTGCTCGATCAAAAAAAATCGCGAAAGCTCCCAATTTCGCGAATTTTTGATCGTTTTTTTAAGTCGTACTTGAAGTAGACCCAACGTTTACTCCCGAAAAACATGTCAAAAAATAGGCAATGAAATTACGAAGAATATTCTACGGTTCATTTTTCTCAAAACAGTTTTTTATTGTTTTATCAAGATATTATACTTATATAATAATGCGGCCCGCGCGCTTCGTTTCAGTAGCCGGCCAGGCGTCTTTGAGGTAGGACCTGTGTCGCTGTTGCTAGCTCGCTACGTTCCCCGCAAAATATACGATAAATTATTATTGTTGTTTGCCGTCACAGTATAAAATTGTAACAGTAAGTACAATTAACTTTGTTTTACGGAAATTTAAGTAAGCAACACAATTTATTTTATTATTTTTCTTTTTTTTTTTTGGGTCATGTAGGGAAGGTGAGATTATTTTGAAAGCAAAATAATTTTTTCCCCCCTCCCCCCTTTAGACCCCTTTATTATTTAAAAAACCTAAAAATGGCCTATTTTTGACCTTTTATTTTCGTGTGGAGCATTGCGGCGAGCGAAGCGAGCCGCCATGCGACCACGGGGAACAACGCGGCGAGCGAAGCGAGCCGTGCTGTGAACCCTCCGAAATTTGCCCCCCCGGAACTCCCCCCCTCAGGGTGGCTCTGCAACGGAGAGGTCCTGCATAATTTTTTAATGGGCAACGTAAAGAGGGTCTAGAGTGATTTTGATTGTACAAAAAAATTTGCCCCTCTTGCCCCCCAGGACCCCCCCTTTTGAGAGTGCTACCGGATGCCGTTGAGATAGGAAGGTTTCGATTGGGGTTTCGTATAGAGGGTTTCTTCCTGAATTGAAAGAACAAAAAAAACTTCCCCCCTCCTACCCCTTTTTTTTCCCCCCCTTTCGTATCTTCCAAGCGGAGTGACTTGCGAGACTTTTTTTTTTTGGGTCATGTAGGGAAGTTGAGATTGTTTTGAAAGCAAAATAAATTTTGCCCCCCTCCCCCCTTTAGACCCCTTTATTATTTAAAAAACCTAAAAATGGCCTATTTTTGACCTTTTATTTTCGTGTGGAGCATTGCGGCGAGCGAAGCGAGCCGCCATGCGACCATGGGAAACAGCGTGGCGAGCGAAGCGAGCCGTGCTGTAACCCCTCCGGAATTTGCCCCCCCGGAACTCCCCCCCTCAGGGGAGCTCTGCAACGGAGAGGGCCTGCATAATTTTTTAATGGGCAACGTAAAGAGGGTCTAAAGTGATTTTGATTGTACAAAAAATTTTGCCCCCCTTGCCCCCCAGGACCCCCCCTTTTGAGAGTGCTACCGGATACCGTCGAGATAGGAGGGTTTCGATTGGGGTTTCGTATAGAGGGTTTCTTCCTGAATTGAAAGAACAAAATAACTTCCCCCCTCCTACCCCTTTTTTTCCCCCCCTTTCGTATCTTCCAAGCGGAGTGACTTTTAAGACTTTTTTTTTTTGGGTCATGTAGGGAAGTTGAGATTATTTTGAAAGCAAAATAAATTTTGCCCCCCTCCCCCCTTTAGACCCCTTTATTATTAAAAAAACCTAAAAATGCCCTTTTTTGACCCTATTTTTTCGAGTGGAACAGCGCGGCGAGCGAAGCGAGCCGTGCTGTGACCCCCCCCAAGCCCCCCAGAACCCCCTCCTCCTGAACCCGGGGGAAGAGTCGCAGCGAGCGAAGCGAGCTGCCATGCGACCACGGGGAACAGCGCGGCGAGCGAAGCGAGCCATGCTGTGACCTTCCTACGCCCCCCAGAATTAGTGTTACAAAGGGAAAAAACTGATAATTAGTGTTACAAAGGGATTGCAGTGAGTGGATGGAAATTAGAAAAAGCCTTATAACGGCCTCAAATTTTGGCGCAATCTGTAAAAGAAAATTGTCCAAAAGCACAGCGAATACAGTAAAAAATTTACTGTATAAAAAAAATATAGGCCACGTAATGTCAGTAGCTCATGGTGTAGAAAATGAAAAGCAAGCGCTACAACAAATGGAGAGACAAGAAAACATTGTCATCGAACCATGTGGACTTTTCATAGATAAACAATACCCATTTATTGGGGCTACACCCGACGGTTTAGTTGACCACGATAAAATTATAGAAGTAAAGTGTCCAATAACGGCATTTAAGACCGGAATAGAAACTGCTATAAAAGAAAACAAAATACAAATATATAAATATGACAAAAAAAACAGTACGCGAATCATTAATAAAAGAAGCAATTGGTATTACCAAGTGCAGGGTCAACTCCATGTTACCGAGAGAAACCAATGCATTTTTGGAATTTGGTCCGGCGAAAATCATCCACTCATAATCGAATACATTCCTAGAGCTGACGAATTTTGGAAGGTGGAAATAGAAAAAAAAGTTATTGATTTTTACATGAAATGCCTTTTGCCAGAGATTGTAGACCCGCGACAAATTCGCGGTATGCCAATACGTGATATAATTTTAAAAGAAAATGACGAAAATAATGACGTACCTATGCAGCCAGGTCCAAGTAAGCAATTGGATATAATTCAAAGTCCAATCCAACCTCGTGGTCAGTTTGGTCCATGCAAACCTAGGCAGCTACAATTTGATGAATTTTAGTAGGTAGGTATACCTACCTACCTACTAAAATTCATCAAATTGTAGAAATGTACAATTTCGTAAACTCATCAAAACGATGCACAAAGATTACGAAATTGTATATTATTCACGTTGCTGAATAAAATAGTACATTGTTACCTGAGGATAGAAAGTCACATTTTTGAGTCCCGAGACTTCTGGCGGGCCTTCGCTGGCCAGCATTATTCAACCATTATTTTAATTTTCATAATTAAAAAAATGGTTATTTTTTTTCGCAAATCTATGTTATTTAAATAAAGAAATAGTTGAAGCTAAATAATAATAAAGTCATTTAGAAAATATATTCTTTATTTAATACCCACTATCTTTATGTTATTTAAATTTAAATTTTACATCGCGGACTAATTAGACTTTTTAAACTTCTAATCGTTGTAATGGGTTTCCAACCTCCTTGCTGAATAAAACGTTAGAATTTAGTTCAATAACCTCCTTGCAGTTAGAAATAGCTTTAGAAAGTTGGAACATGGTTGAATAAAATAGAACTTGTTTTTTTATAATTTGACAGCTGTCAGTAGAAAGCGATTCTCTCTAGGGCTGAAAGTATTACTTTCAATTAGGCCCCTCAGGCAACTTCAGACCTACTTTCCGAGTATGTGCAATGAAAAAGTGATATGTGCCATACGAAATAAAAATATTTTTTATATAATATAGTATAAAAATAACATTTTCAAAATTTACGTATTGTAGGCAGAAGTATGTGTCGTTTTACAAAATAAATATAATTGTTACTTGTACTAGTTGTATTTTTTACCTCTATGTTCTCGTTGCTGGATCGAATAGTTGTATGTGCCACACGAAACCAAAGTACTTTTTAGTTGGACTAATTCTAATTTTTTTTATTACTTAGCTTTGTGACTGTACCTATATCTACACACAATATGTAACAAAAATACTGGTAATATGTTATCAATACTATCTACAATACTACCTAACTGAAGTTAGTAAGTAAATATCATACCTAACTACTGCTTGGTTTTCTATACTGTGGCACTAAGTTATCGTACGCGGTCAGTGGCGCACGGCCTGCCGGGCGCGTAAATAATTACGTCGCGCGCTTATCATGGCGGGGGCTGAGGTAGCGCTAAATGCCTACTGCGCTCGAATATCCTGGCCTTAATCGGTTGTTCATAAAAATAAAATACTCAATTCGACAATTTAAAAAAATCTGTATGAGTGGCTAGCTATTAATAAGGTATTCATAATATTAGAGAGCTGTTTGAGTAGGGTTATTGCTAATTAATAATTAATGGACTATTATTTGACTTTATTAAAATTATATTAATGAACCTAATCTTAATTTTTATGTTACCTTCTAGCGAAGTATGTGTGCCAGAGTTCTTCCTTCTTTTAGACAACCATACCTAATGAAAGAAAGATATTTCATTTCATTTCATTAGATTTTCGATCTATTTTTTTCTTCATATTTTTTCACTCCAACTAATGATTGCAGCCAGCGAACCTGAACTAAAGATCCATAATAACACCAGCAAACGACCCTTTTTCGGCATTCAGTTAAAAAAAATCGGCAAATCGTTTATCCCAACCCGTTCTCAGAGGCGTGACGTCACACGTCTGACGTCACGTCATCAATCATTTTTCTATTTAGTTTTAAATCAATTGGTACCGCGCGTGTCTGCCATCCATCTTCCGTTATCAATATTTAATACGGCCGTTGACGGGTTAAGTTTTTGACAGGAAATTAAAGTGACAGCGATAATCGAAAAAGTCTAAAGTCAACTGAAAGAGGACAATGGATCTAGCGTAAAGCTTAGAACAGATTGGGATTCGTTTTCTGTCATTTTGGGAAGTAACATAGCATTTTCATTTTAATTGTTTTTCTGGTGTTATTCTGAGTTTTGCTGTGTAATTTCGATGGTATTTTAAACAACATTACTTGAGGTCTTAGCTCAAAGTGTTAGCAGTTGGAATAAAAGTATATTATGTGATATTCTGATTTGATCGAAAAGGTTTCTGATGGCTTTCAAAACAAAAGACCATAATTTTGTTTCAAAGCCAAGTAGGCCGACTTGACTTTGACTGACTCGACTTGACGGAAAAGTGTTTTATCTATGTAATATATTATCATTCTCATTAAACTACTCGACACTGGCAAGATTGATCCGAAAAGGACAGATGCCATTCATTAAGAAGAAGAAGAACAGATTGCGGCGAACAGTTTCGAACTGCAAGGGCAATGGCGGTAGCGATCAGTTTCGGCATAAGGTTTTGCATTAGATAGATAGGTTATCGAAAAATTCTAAAATCAACTGAAATAAAGAGAACAATTGATCCAGCGTAAAGCTTAGAACAGATTGCGGCGAACAGTTGCGAACTGCATTGGCGATCAGTTTCAGCATAAAGTTTTGCAAAGGTAGAAAGATAGATAGAAAATTAATACGGCACAAATAAAAAGTACTGTACACAGGTAAGCCTAATACATTCGCACACACTGGTGAGCACTCACACAGGCTCAAAACCAAAGCCAGAGACAGAGCCAGATTGAGCTTGTGGTAGGCCTACTGAGTCTTTAAATGATATGAAAATGTATGCAATTTTACACCTCTAACCACTTACCACAGAAATAGAAGTAGAGGTAGGTATGGTGACGACGGCCGCTAACATCATCAATCAAAGCCCGCCCCTTCCTGATTGCTTCACTTGCACCAACAAAGTGTGACCTATCTAAAAGACAAATAGGTTCACTATAGTGTATTTTCCTTGTACGGTAAGAGGTCGTGGTACCTAGACTACCTGACAGATCCTTTTAGGGCCTGTATAGGTACTAGTCAAGCCTCAAGCATATGTTTTTGACATTTCAATGGAGAACTGTCAAAAAATCTATACTTGAGAGTGAAGCTCGACCCAGTATCAAGCACTGTTTCTGAATACGGGTTCGAAGTGTGCCATCATGACAAAATTAAAAAATACTGTTGTCAGATATCAATCGTGATCAACATAGGTACAAGCTCGTTTTTACGGCTCAAAAATTAAATGCAGTTATGTATAAAAATAGGTATTTTTTTATTGATTTTAAAGTGTCTAGTGTATAACGTCGCTTAAAAAAATGACAAAGATTTTAAATCGACCCAAAAGTTATAAGCTGAGTAAGATTTGATTCTACGTCCTTACGAGTACCCTTTGATCCGGGAATGCGTTGCATAACTGCGCTATCGGATCCTAAAATAAGTCACATGTTCAAATCTATATTTTTACCAAAAGCTTGATAACTTGATAAAATATTTGAAAAAATTAACACATAATCAAATTATGTGTTCGCAAAAATACTTTGTTGATTATTCGTTCCCCCTTCTTGGTCGTACTAATAGAAGGTACCGTGAACACACACACCCTTAAAATAGGCCCATTCCAAAGCCAATGCGAACCGCATCTTAAACTTCACCTCCGTAAATACTCGTAAGACAGTCGCGCACAAAACTGCTACAAGCTACTTAACTCCCCACCCTCATGTAGATACAACCACTTAAGGTACAAAACTACAAGGCTTCTTAAGTGTTGGACTCAAAAAGCGGGTTTCATAATCTTGTTAGCGCTGAAATTTGCATTAATTAAGGCGTTGAGGCCTCAGTTACCTCTAAACTGGGGGGTGGTGGCACCCCCTGAAGGGGGTAGATAATATTCAAATGGTACATGTAACGAGGCGCCCCGAGACCAACCTAGCCGCCCGCAAGCAATATAGATGGTACAGTCACGTTCACAAGTGTTTAACTATTGTTTTGTATTTATGGTTACGTTGATGTAGGTACTTTATAAAGACATATACATGTCTTTATAAAGACGCAGAAGAAAACATATGAATGTGGGTAAAATGGTCTTAACAGGATCAGAAAACTACACTTTCAAAAATATGAAAGTTATGCTGAAATAAAAAAATAAAAAAGTACCGCCTATCGTAATACGATTTTTGATGTAATGCTACCGTAGCAGCCAGTAGACCAGTCTCTCCTGTAAACTTTGCATACCATTGTAGTTCTTTTTTAAGTTTGATCGTATAAATTACAAGATTTCCTTGACAGCTTGAACGATGCACCTAAATCTCCCAATACCGCAACACTTTCGCACTCGCCTGTACCTCTCTGAGAGCATCGAGGGTACGCTCGACAATTTCCTCCTCGGGTAATTCACTAGGATTTAATTTAAATTAGTTTTGGCTTGGCTTAATAGCTTCCCCCCACCTTGGGCGGATGGCGGCGCTCCAGAACACGTATTCTGGAACTTGGTTAATTTGTTATGTAGGTT
Source organism: Thera britannica (assembly GCA_939531255.2). Taxonomy (NCBI): domain Eukaryota; kingdom Metazoa; phylum Arthropoda; class Insecta; order Lepidoptera; family Geometridae; genus Thera; species Thera britannica. The sequence continues at coordinate 3,169,520 of OW618037.2, forward strand.
TTATTTATTTTGCAACTTTACCCTGCGTGGAACACCAAAAAAAAAACTAACCTTACCCGTATAGTATGTTTCATTTGTTACTTTAGCCTGCGTGGTAAACAAAAAAAGTTTAATGTAAACTAACCTTACCCGTTAAAAACAAGTGGGCCAAATCGCGTTAACCTAAGATCCGTATTCCGAAACAGTGCTTGAGTCTGAGTCGAGTCTCAAGCACAGATTTTTACACTTTTCCATTGCCTCAAGTATAGATTTTTTGACAGTTCTCCATTGAAATCTGTCAAAAACAAAAACCTATACTTGAGGCTCGACTCAGACTCAAGCACAGTTTCTGAATACGGGGCCTTAGTGTTCTTCAATTGGACTAAGGCTGTATCTGTGGCATATTTATTTATCTAAGTATAGTCGGTTGATCAGAATAAGCACGCGCCAACAGACACAGTACGCTCGTTGCTTGGTAAATAGACATCTCGTTCGGCGGCAGTGTGGCACATACCTAATTATTTGCGTTCCGTTTAAAACGCCAACGGTTATATTTAGCGCTCTTCCTCTGTCTTTGAAGTTCGTATTATTTTGTAATTACTTTTACCATTTTTTATTTTATTAGATTTTCTCAATAATCAAAAAAAATATCTTTACTTTTACAATTTTTAATTTTAGTTTCATCATCATCATCATCATCATCAACCTATATTAGTCCACTGCTGGACGTAGGTCTCTCCCAAGACGCGCCACTGAGCCCGGTCCTCGGCTCTTCTCCTCCAGTGCTTGCCAGCTACATTTCGCAGATCGTCGCCCCACCTTGCCGGAGGGCGTCCTACACTACGCTTACCTAAACACCACACACACAGACACCAAGATGAGACAGAGAACCAAGGTGGTCGACATAGCTCAAAGGATTAGTAAGCTGAAGTGGCAGTGGGCCGGTCATGTTTGCCGTAGAACAGACAATCGTTGGAGCAAACGAATACTAGAGTGGAGACCGCGTTTAGGTAATTTTAGTTTGTGCAATTTTAATTGCATACTCTATGATTTATTTATTTTCTCCATGATAACACTTCCATGGAAAGACATTAAACACGTTTAAATGATTGAATTGTTGGTAAATTGGTTGGTGTATTTAATTTTGCCTTTGATTTTTTTTGCGCGCTGTAATTGTAAATTGAAGTTGTAATACATGATTTAATACGTCCTAAAATAAAAAAACAACATCAACCGTCATCTCTGTACTCACTCTTTTCTTATGCATGTCATCTTTCACACTTTACATTTTATTTTATACAAAAATTTAGGTAAGTATGAAAAAACAGTTGGAATTGAACCAACCCATAGTTTTCTTGTTCTTCTAGGCTTGGTCGCGTGGAACTGGCACCTAGATTCACCTAGCTGTAAGACGTTTCAAAGTGAGCCTTTCTTCTTCTTCTTAATGAATGGCATCTGTCCATTTCGGATCAATTTTGCCAGTGTCGAGTAATGAGGATATATATGACATAGATAAAATACTTTTCCGTCAAGTCGAGTCAGTCTTTTACAAGTCGGCCCTACCTAAACATGACTAAACATATTTTGAATTTGACTTTGACTTTTCGTAAAGCAGTTACTAGACTGACACTCAGACAGTCCTCACCGCCCTCACAACAGGCTGGCAGACAGATGCGCTAGTTAAAGATTACGAGCCATCCGGGAGGTGTGTCTCCCGAGACTCGAACCCCACTCCCTCGTTATCGTGCCACTGTGATTACATCTGTGATTGTTATTGATTTGCTAAGATTAATACGAATGAGGTTGGAGACGATTCACTTTGATTAAAACCTCATTGATTTATTTTTCATTTTCTCTTACTACCTTTTTGGACGTTCTTTTTTATATTAAAAGAAGTACTCATAGGGCCATATTCAGAAACAATAATATATTGATAGTGAATCTACAGCCATACTTATAAGCGCAATTTAAATTTAATCAATGCTTAAATTTAGCCTTGTCACCTGTTTGCCATTACCCAGTGGTAAGAGATGGCAATTGTTTAAGCACTGATTATCTTTTGACATATTTTTATAAGTAAGGCCACTCAAGTAGTCTCAAGCAAATATTGCTTGACACTTCTTCATTGAGAACTGTCAAGCATGGCACTCGTGCTGACTGATGTACCTAACTATTTTTAATTTGCATCCAATTTTTTTTAGGTTATCTTAAAAAAAAAATTTCTATGACGTGTTGTTTTTACCATCTCAAGACTATGCTATCATTATATTAAAAATATTTCCGTATTTGATTTGAAGTCAAAGACACCACAATTATAATTCAGTGGTACACAATAAGTAAATCATAAAAAGTAATGGATGACCCACTCTAAACCACTAAATTTGCTTAAGTTCGGAGCTAAGCCGTTTATTACCTGCCCTAAACTCTAAGGGTCTTATTAATAATCCTGGCGTAGCGTTGGACTAGTTAATCCGTGTTTTGTCTCTTGCCAATGCAAGAGACAAAACACGGACACATTTGCTCGAGTTGACAATTGCATGTCAATACATGCAATTGTCAACTCGAGCAAATGTGACAAAACACGGATTAACTAGTCCAACGCTACGCCAGGATTATTAATAACACCCTAAAACGCTATGCTATAACAAAATTACCAAAATTACCCAAAATGTAATGTCATGAGTGACAGCTGTCAAGTCAACAGCTTTTTATTACGCTGAAGATAAAAGATAACACTATTTCGGCTTCGAGAATTACTTGTGTGTCAAATTGTAATGTGACACATGTTTCAATTATTGCTATCTGATTATCTCATTTTGATGACATTTGCCACATTTCTCGACCACAGTGGCGTAGTCACTGTTTGGATGAGGAGAAAAACACGCAGGTTCAATTCTTAAATTTTAACACTATGTAGGTATAACACTATAGATAAGCAAATTAAATATTTGCTTCTGGTCTGGGTGTCGTGACACGTGTATTTTGCTCAAAAATGTAATGCTTGAAAAAACTATAAAAATAATATAAGTTTTAGTAGGCCTAGCACAAACTCTGTCTGGCTCTGTCTCTGGCTCTGGTTATGTTCAGATATTTTATTATTTTTATTATGTTTTGATTATGTTATACCTATGACGTAACTAAGTGTTCTATATGTCCCTATGGTTTTAATAAATGTATTGATTGATTGATTGATTGGTGTTGAGTCTGTGTCCTGTGAACGTAGAAAAAACGTACAGGTTCAATTCTTAAACTTTGACACAATAAGCAAATATTTGCTTCTTGTCTGGGTGTCATGGTGTACTATGCTTTACGTACAAAAGTAACTGTCTTGGCCAAAAGTACTCCGTCAAAAAAGTTTGGCTTCAAAAAAGCATAAAACATGGGTGAACAATCAATTTACCGAATAGAAAAGAGTGCTATAAAAAATTATCTCTCCGCATTCACCGCAATCGATACCTTTTGTTGTGATTGTCACATCTGGCATAACTTGCTCCCTACGGTAGTTTTTGTCATAGCTCAGTACTACAGCAGCTGATGAACCAAACGTCAAACATTTTTTCTATACTCTATATACTAAAATACTATACTATCTACATTCTACTCTATAAAGAGGAAATATTTGTATTTTTTTATGTTTGTAATGAATAAACTCAAAAATACTGTGCTTGACTAAATAGTAGGCAGATATTTCGTACTTCAATCATTATTATTATTAACTTGACAGAAAATTACTAAAGCATTTCATAATGAATTCAATTTACAAGGAAATAGTAAAGTGCTACGTGGTTTGCTACGAGCAGCTACGAAGCGTAGCACTTATTGCAAACAAATCTAGAAAATCAATTTGAATAATGTTTATCAGTGTTGTTGTGCAAAGTTTGCATTTGCAAAAGTACGAGTATGTCAGTTCGACTACCACCAACTGAGCCATGATGCCTGTTATGTGTATTTGTTCAGTTTTGAGAGTTTTGTTCATTTTATTTTGTTGCCAGATACTATATTTTACTCCACCATTTTGTAATGATGGTGGCATCTTGATTATTGTGAAACAGATTTTTAGAATAAATAATTTCTGTTTTTTTTTTGTATCTTTGTGGCTCAGTAGATGCAGCTGTGTGTCAAATATTTCTGTAGTTACCTAGCCGTCTTCTAAAAAAGCTTTGACGTTTAAATCGTTTTAAAGTGTCGGCAGTCAAGGGTGGCAACGGTAGTTTATTGTTGCTATTTAAATTGAATTGATGAAAAGAGTTACAAAGAGATCGTGTTCAAGATAATTCATTCATAAACTTACAATTATTATAAATGTTTTGTAGGTTATGTAAAATGAATATAGATTCATAATGCCTTGAAGCAGCATTGCTGTTTGAAAGAGGTGGGTGCCATGAAATTACTGGCCTGTGAGGCTGAATATCTGTTTGCCTTAAATTGATGGACACAGGGTAGAGTATCTTAGGGCACTTTGATATGGCAATGCTTTATCAAAGACGATGGTTACCACTTCAGGCGGACCATGTGCTTCTTCCAGCAGCTATAAAAAAAGTGTACTATGGAGGCGTTGCAGTAGACCACACAGGTAATAGCGGGACTAGCTGGACGCCGGACACAAGATCGTGGAGAGCGGCGGGCCTCGTAGGTCATGCACATGAGAAACGTGCCCTACGATGCACAGCCTTGCGTTCACAAACTTATCCATACAGATGTTCACGTGCCAGTAATTTCATGGTGACAGTACAGACCGTTGTTTAATTTAATCGGTCGTTTAAAAATTAACATGAGCTCTTCAGCATGCACATGCAAATTTACGATTATATTCACTCAATCATAGAAACAGATTACTCTTTTATTTTGTTTTATAATACATAATCCAATCTGCAATAAAGAGGCACATAGCCTCTAGTTTTATATATATAAAGTACCTATCTGTGCAGCAAAACTTCCCACAAACGCAGGGGCAGAATGAAAAAAAATATATTTTCCCGGAAAAATCAGGGGAAATCATGACTTATGGCCTCCACCGCCGATGTCATTAACGCTCGTATTTTACGAGGAAAACTTGGCAAAAAGATGGCCAGTTCTTTGGGGAGCCTCATGTGGGAAGAAAAATGATGGTTTTTGGTTCCAATATAGTAGGTAACTGAACTTTGTGTTGTAACAATATTCAAAATAGCGCTGTTTAACTAATAGTAACAAAGAACACAAAACAGTTTTTATTCTAATGCTAAACTCCTTGTCGAAAATGTCGACCAATCAATATTGAGGAGTGGTTTGCACAAAGAGTTTCTATTGAGTATTTTTTGCGCAAGGAGGTTGTATAGCATTGATATTATTACGGAGATCGACTGTATTGGTGTGTTCTGAATTCAAACATAAAATGGTGATTAACTTTTAGAGAGGGAATGGCATAAATATAATGATGCATCATCAAACCCTAGCAACACTTTGCAGTAGTTTGTAACAAAATCCGACAAGAGGCAGGGGAAAAGGATCACTAAGTGCCTTTTCATTTTTCCCGCAGCGCTGCCTCACTTTTATTTATTTTTCATCGCCCTGGGGCTCAGCCCGATACTCGTAATGTCCGCCATTTTGTTACTTTTATTACGATACACGCTCAAATGCATCTATTATTTTTTATAGAATGTACACGATGAACAACCTGTGTTTTGTTACGAAGCCACATTGTAAGCAATTACTTTGTAAATTGAATGGTTTGCCGGGGATTTTTACAGCGGTTACATTATTTTATTCATTTTTATGAATGGGAAAAAATGCAATAGAGTTTTTCGCGTGAAATGTGTAGTTTTTCTGGATTAAAGAAAACTCTGAAACCAAAAGTTATTGCTTATACACCATAATTTATTATTAATCGTGAATTCGAATCCCATTGGTGATCTAAATATTTTTTTTATGTACCTAGACATGTATTTAATTGACCTAAGTATGTCAATTATAATGTCAAATAAGTATATCTATAATTGACCTATGTCAACTATGTTGTTAAGTATAAATCTCCATGGAAATTTAAATACCTCTTCTAAAAACTTACAAGTATGTTGGTAATACATATTTATTGTCTAGGTACTTTTAGGTGAGCGAACCTTATTTTGTTCAGAATGTGTTCACACCTTTAAAATGTACGTCGGCAAACGTATCCAAAGAACATGGGTACATAATAGCGTAGATCAGCAGGCAACGCAGGCTTTAATTATCACACAAGCAGAGCGTTGAGCGGAACGGTGCGGTGGTCACGTTAATCTTATCTTATACCTTTAAACGAGAAAATCTTGTATAAATATATATAATCAGATTCTCGGAAACGGCGCCAACGATTTTCACGAAATTTAGTAAACAGGGGTTTTCGGGGGCAATAAATCGATCCAGCTAGGATTCATTTTTAGAAAATGATTATTTAACGCTGTTCAATAATTACACATAAACTGAAAATGTGACTGCTCCTGCCATCTATTGACGATTGTGAGCAACTAACTGCAAGCATATCCAGAAGATGGCGTTGTTCAGTAAGAATAAGCCAATAAAGATAATAATGACTTATGATTTCTTAAAAATACAAATTAACAATAAAAAACACTACTAGCAGTTGGTGACCGATCGAAGCTCGGTGTGTTTGAAGTGTTAGTACTGTGGTTGTATGTTCTCGCACAACATAGAACCACAATAAGGTTCGATTTCAAGAGGCTCTGTTAGTTTGACAAAGGATTATCAGACTGTTAAATCTGCCAAATATCCCGCGCACGTCCATTTTAATTTCTAAAATTATATTTAACGGCCTGTTAATCCTAAGTTGGTAACTAACAGAGATCAGTTAAATCTAACTTAAGGCTAGTGTTTTATTGGTTTTTAATGTCAATGTGTGTAATGTGTTATAATTAAGTTTTTGAAATGTGTATCAATGACAATAATTGACCTACTTTGATCGACAATCACTGACAATAATTGTCATCTCATGACAATAATTTAAAATACAGTCGGCAGGAAGTTTATCATCATGCGCACTTGATGTGCGGGCAGGTTTTTCCGCAAGTAGGCCGCTGGTGGGCCCTTTTTGCGTGACCCTTGAAACGTGTTGCTCGAACTTTATTAGGTTCTACAACACGCCGCCGCATGTTTTCCTTCACCGTTTTGAGAGTACTGGCATAGTGCACATACATTTTTCGATAGAAAAACTCATTGGTACACGAGTGGATTTGAACCCACGACCTTCGGATCAGAAGGCGAGGCCACTACCACTAGACCACCAGTGCTCTCTACAGTACCCAGTACAGTCGGCAGTAACTAACACTACACAAAATCACTTCGCTCTTGCATGGGTACAACCTTACCGTGGACACATAAAACAGAATTGAATAGCACTGCTGAGCTCAGCTCATGTTTAGTATGAGCGCGAGCGTTTCTAATACTGCGGCTATTTTGTACGGAGCCCACAATGTCGCTTCTGAAATACTAAGTCTGCTCAAACAGAAGGTGAGGCTGAAGATGGAGTTTGCAAGGAATTTCGCGGTACTTTTTCTCAAAAAGTATTTGTTTATATAAGTATATCATCAGGTCATTAGGGACTTGCTTTTACCAGCTTGAAGCTAAATGGCGCTGTATAAATATGTCCAAAGCATTTTTATTATTTTTGTATGTCTTCCTTTCTGATTAAGTTTTGGTGCCATTACTTAAGTGCCATATTGCCAGTGCCATTTGTATTAATTAAAATAATCAATTAAGTAATTTGCACATACCGACGAAACATGAGCAACAAAGGGGCCTCTTTGAATCCTTACACCACATTGCCACTGATTCGAATGAACTAGTAACACAATGAGAAGAGCACTTAAAATCCTTTCACCACACTTGGTTCGAAAGAATCAGTGACACGATAAGAAGAAGAAGAAGAAGAAGAAGAAGAAGAAGAAGAAGAAACACATACCTACGTGGGGTACTCAATTTAAGTTTACGAAGCAGCAAGAAGTTATAGATCGTAATTCCCAAATCACCTAATTGTTATTCCATTTCATTATTTATCTCACTCTATTCGTATTGCTGATCCTTTGTCTAATTTACGATCGCCACAAACGTATCGTACGGATCAATCAGTAATTAAAACAGATCTTGGCGAGTACAGTCGCCGCCAAAGTGCTAATCCCGGTAGACAAACAAGCAGATATAGGGTGTCCACGCGGCGGTCGCGTGCCGTCCCATTACATACACATTACAGAGATATTTCGACTATTACGGGACAGTTATCGTGTTATCTTCGGCTTTGGATCGTCCAGGATTACGAGCGGGCTGGGAACTGTAGTCAGATTTTGGTTTCACTTTGCATAACGCGTGTGCTATAATATTATAATCCCTTTATTAGCAAATGTAACTTTTTGTTACGAAGTAAATAATGTACAAAAATCTAACTGGCCATTCTGTGTGCCTCATAGTCTTCATTGTTTGGTAGATTATTGCTACACTAAAAATACAAACGTAATTCGAACACAAGAACACGCATCAGACACAAGAATACACTGCTAGCTCTTATGTCCTTGCAGTAAGCGTCACTTTGTTTTTAGGTAACTTGAGCGTACTTCCAACCCCGTACGTTTACCTGTGAGCAATGATGCTCGCTTTGCTTTATTCCGATGTTTAAGATAAATAATAATAAATAAACAAAATTGTTATAAACAGAAGCAGACACTCAATATGGTGGATTTTCAAATCACCTTTTCTCATGTAACAGAATAATATATTAAACCCTATGACTAGCAAAAATCATATTCACAACTTTTTTTAATTGTCAATAACAATACGAAGTCAGATTTTAATTAAAATATACATAGCGTTATCAAGAAAAGCCAGCCAATAAAAGGAATTTGCACAATACAATAAAAACGCCGTCATAACACCACTTTAATAAGAAACATTGCTTCCGATCCCCGACACATCAAATTACAAAGCCGAGGGGGAGGACTCACTTAAATATGAATCATTTCATTATAATACCGTATTCAATCCGAGTAAACCTCACTTCATGTTGTTATTACAACAAGGGGAGCGTACACATAAAAATACGTACGTAAGCTCCGTGGAGACGATAACTGACACTTAATACCATAGAGCGTGACCGCATTACTCTGTGATCTATGGTCCGCGGCATAGTGCACTTTATCTATGAATCGCGCGCGTATCTGTCAAAAATTGGAGGGAAGCTAAGTCGATTTTGTGCAAAGTTGTACTCGCTTCCGATGGTGCTGCGCAAAGTATTTTATATCTTTTCACTTTAGTTATAAAGAGTATAATAATTTGATTCAGTCTGAGATTTCACGCCATTGCCACACATAGCGAAATTCGTTTATATTATCCAGGATATAGAGTTTACAATTGAACGTTTGTATTTTACTAGGGGAGGTAAGGCTTTATGGGAACAGCAAATTCGGCACATGTCAACCGATGGAGTTAGCCGTAATACTTGCATTAATAAAGTGTGAAATTGCCACCGAGCGGTGTTTGTTATAATTCTCTATTAGGTTTTGAGTTCCCCCTGGAATGGATCTGGCGCTAAATTAGATTGCTCTTTTGCTTATAATCGTTTGATATTATTCAGTGGGCAAATAACTGTAGATGCTGCTTATTAAGTTCCGGTAGAGTCAGTCAGCACAAAATTACTTAGTGCGTTTGAAAGTGATTTCAGAAAAAAACTTGTTCTTCTCTGTACCTACGTAGGTACCTACCACCATGATGCCATTTTTTTCTTGATTTAAGTTTTTTTTAAGTATTGCCAGATATCAATAATATCTATCTATCTTATAATTGCTCCTATCCTATAGCTTACCCATTTGCAATTACTTACCCTAAAGGGAAGTATTACCAAGTAAAAAAGAGTTAATGGAGTTGTCAAGAGACATTTCAGATAAAATAAAAGATGTCTACTGTCGGAAATAATTACGTAGGTAACTAAGGTAAAAAAGGTACCTGCTGACTTGTTCATTTTCCAATTTGAAATACAGTCAGCTTCCTACATAAAAGTATTTAATTCCAGTAGTTTCGGTCATAGCATTATTGATTGCGTTGCCCAGTGAGCCGTGTCGTCTCGAACTGGATAAACAAGAGCCAAAAAATAATAAAATAAAGATGGCTGACTGGCACCGCCCCCTGCTGTGAACCGGCTACCGTTTCCAAATGTCATTCTGTTTTTGAATAGTGCAGCGGCTGCATTACTATCGATGTTTCTGTTGATATCGATTTATCGATACTTTTATCGTTCATTGCAGAACTTCAACGTACAAGATCTCACAGATATGCGAGGTTGAAACTTTTTGATTTCTATGGAGAAATTATCCTTAGCCCGAAGAACCTACTGGTGATGGTTTCCCTAGGCAAGGACTCGTGAAAACTTAGAGAAAACAAAAAGCAACAACCCCACGAGTTTTATTTTATTTTAATTTATTTGTACTGACTTAGTTGGCTTCAGCAGTAAACGGTGTAATAATAAATACATTTGACGACATAAATTAAATTATCTACTTAGAAACCGTATTTGTCTTAAAGCTAAAATCAATAACTTTTCCCATCTCTATAGTCCGATTTTCCACAGTTAACCGTGGAAGCAAATCGATCGAATATTTTTTTCAGTCAATCGTCTTTCAATTCCAGCATTGGTGATATCGACTTATTCAATTTCGAGGGCCATTCTCATTTGATATGGCTCGATCATTTCCGTTGGTTTTTTATCGATAGTCGATAGCTTCGACCGATTAGTGACGCGCATTCCTATCGCTCTCAAACGGGCAATTAAAATTGCTTCATTTGACAGAATCGAAATATAAGGTGCTTTTTTCAAAATCCAAGCAACTGTTCCACTGGATTAGAGTGTTTGTAGTTTTTTTGAAGATTGCACAGATTTTAGCATACATCGTTCGGGAATATTAATAAATTATAATTTGATATCATTATTCTACTGTGTCCTTTAAAAATCACCCGTCTGGGAGTATTTTTACGAAATATCTCGCTCCGAATCGCTTGTTTCTATGGCTGTGGGTTTTAGTGTAAAAATATCAAAAACAATTTAGACAAACTTACCTAAAAATATCTGCTAATAAGTATTGTCAATCAGGGTTTTGTGATCAAGTACTTACATAAAAACAATGTTTATTTTCAATCACTGAAGGTTACAATTATTTTACCACAGTTTGACTAAATTCTTAAAGTTACGAAAAATAATTCTTAATTTTATTAAATTCTTTCAAAAGTCGATTGAAAAACATAATTATTAGTACAATTACCCCACTTAACCGTCTCCCCGAGGGGTGGACCACAGATTAAAGTGACCAGTAAGTCATCGTCATTGGATCTGTTGAAACTGGTGTTAATTAATAGGAAAAGGTGTGAGGATCCGACATCATGCGGCGAGTGCGCGCAGCAGGAGAGACGGATGGATCCTTGAATTTGTAGTGTAACCAGGGGTTTGCGGGCTTTCGGGACATAGAAAGAAAGAAAGAAACATTTAATATATAGCATGAAGTAACGTTCAGATTAGCAGCATATGCACTAATGGTGTTTAAAATCATTGCACATCACAAGTGTAGGTTTGCCTATTTTTTTATTATATAGCGGCCTGTCCTGGCTTCGCATGGGTGGACATTTAATTTTTAACACATAAATATAGCCTTTGTTCATCATCATCAGCCTGAAGAAGTCCAAGGCTGGACATAGGCCTCTCCTACACATTTCCAGGAGAACGATTCTGAGCTCTTTCCATCCACTGGCTTCCCGCGATCTTAACAATGTCGTCGGTCCAGCCTTTGTTATTGAGGGTGAAGTAGTTTGAGTTTATTCATTACAAACATACAAAAATACAATTTTTTCATCTTTATAATATGTGTAGAAAAACAAAGTGTGTAGTATTAAAAAAAAAGGATTCGCAATGTTAAGCCCAATTGCCTCTGCTAAAGCTAAGCTAATCTTACCTTACAGCTGTTTTATATCTTTACTGAGCACCGAGAGCGTCATATTTCCATCCTAACGAAAGAAAGTGCTTCTTTCTTGCAGATAACCGACGATCATAATACCTGGTGATCTGGGATGTGTTTTTATATGGTTATCAGGTTATCAGGTTTTTTTAATAAATTTACACAAAGAAACCGATTTATAAAAGTAATTACAATTATCATGAATAAATAACAAATAAGAGTATAAGAAGTTTTTGACCAGCCTCAGCTCAGTTGGTAGTAAGAAGTCTACTTAATTTGAGGCTAGATAGTATTATGTGGTTGCCCGCAATATTTATTTATTACTAGTGGCCGCCCGTGGCTTCGCCCACCCCGTTCCCGTTATTTTTTCGGAATAAAAAGTACCCTGTGTCCTTTTCCCGGCTCTAAGCTACCTTCCCACCAATTTTCAACCGAATCGGTTCAGCCGTTCTTGAGTTATAAATAGTGTAACTAACACGGCTTTCTTTTATATTATATAGATTTAATTTCAATTCAAAACGTCCACAAAGCTTGGTCACCCGTTACAAAACAATGTCTTTCCCATTTGTAGAAATTGATTCGAAATGTAGTCCATGTCGAATGGTTATACTAAATACAGATGACTGTGGACATTCCACCTGTGTTCAAAGAATTCTTTGTAAAGATGGAACTTCTTATTTAATTCTGAAGCGATAAAAAAATGACTCTCCTTCTATGCAGTCGAGTAAAAACGGTAGGCTATAAGGCTAATATGAGTTTCTTGTCTGTTCTTCTAGAGACGTGGAACTGGCACTTAGATTCATCTATAACAGGGATTCCCAAACTATTTTGGACAAGTGACCCCTTTTCCAAAATGAACAGTTTCCTCCGACCCCCATGGCCAAATTACCTACTTTTAAGATCAACCCCCTTATTCGCAATGGTCCGCTCACTTAAAACAGCTGCTACAGAGTGTTATTTTTCATAGGTCTCTCTCGATTTAGGTCAATAGAAGAAGACAGAGTGAGAATTAGCAATGCTTTAAGTCAGCAGACTAATTATGAATAAGGGGGCGTATCTTTAGTTTTTTCCTATTGTTACAAAATACCTAGGTACTAAGGTACCAATTGGAAAACATTGCACTTGGTTAGGTGATTAAAGTTGGCTCCATTTTCTCATCAAAGTTTAACAAAATAAACGTACGTTGTACGAACTTGAGATTACTACAACAATGCTATTTCCTACAAAAATATTAATTATTCTTAGTACACGTAACACAACATAAATAATACAGTACCTACATACCTAACTTGAAAGTTTGAAATAAAAACTTGTGTTAATTTAATAGGGGTCGATTGTTAGACCTCGTCGACCCCCAAAATCAGTTTTCGTTTATATCGACCCCTAGGAAACCAATATCGACCCCAAGGGGTCGATATCGACCACTTTGGGAATCACTGATCTATAATAATTGTAATAGGCTCTAAAATGTATAATACAACTTTGTGGTATAAAATATATTTCAAGTGAAACCTTGGGTTTTTATTCATTAAATATACCCGTCGACTTGCCACACAGTTAAGTTGGTAAATATAAGTAAGTATTTTTATCATGCTAGACTTTCCAATTAAAATTTAAAAGTACTTATTTCTTATCAATGTTTGTAGATGATTGTACGTGCACAGATCATCGGTTTTTAATAGGTTTATAAAATGCCACAGTCTAAAAAGTACAATATTCCCGTTTTTCCCCCGAAGGGAAAAAAACGGTTATTTAGGTTTCAGCCGAAAGGCTTGACCCACTTGAGATTAACCCTCTGAAACATCAGCGCTACCTAGTAGTTTCCAATAATTTTAGCTGGCAACACCGCTCACTGCGGGGAGGGGGTTGTCATTGTTGTGTCAGCCCGATAGGTCTTCGTGGTAATTCAGTATGTTAAAGAACGGAGGCTTAAGCCGACAGGGCTTAAAATCGGTGGGTCAAGCCTTTCGGCTGAAACCTAAATAACCGTTTTTTTCCCTTCGGGGGAAAAACGGGAATATTTAGGTGTTCGAGCCTTCAGGCTTGACCCACTTGAGATGTGTTTACTATCTGTCGGCGCTGACACTTGCGTATTGTGAATTATACCAGAACCCGGAGGGTGAACAAGAATAACCCTTTACTGAATATAATCCTTTTAATTATGTTAATCAACATTTACACGTCGTGTGTCACCCACAACTGGGTTTTTGTTATGATTAGCTTCTTTAAAATAATGTTATTTTTATTTATTTATCCCCATTGCGCCAGTTCCCTCTCTGACGTACCTCGTTAATAACCATATTTCGGTTGACCCATTTTTTTTAAGGAGTTTTGTCACACAGTGCCTAGGGAGCTGTTTATTTGTGCCTTTTATCCACCCCACTATTGCTGTTCAGATGCTGCTTTGACTCTGCCACTCGTTGTGATAAACAGATATGAGGCTATGGGATTTGCCTGACGTTTTTGGCGAGAGATGTTTATGAGCGTCAGGATCCAGTGGCCAAAGTCAAATTATTTGTTGCCACACTTCTTTAAGAGCCCTCTCAACTACCGGTAGCTGGAGTTATTTGTTTTGGAGCCAAATGCGGTCCCTAAGGTGATGCTGTTGCTGTCGATGCAGCATCTACGTGAAGAAGTGTTAAGTCCCATGTACCCATCCTGATACGTGGAGTAAGAGTGTTACCACGTGTTGTAATACTTGGAACTGGTTTTATTTCATCGATGTATTGTTTTATTATCCACCCTGTGAGGTCACTGATAAGCCATGTTGGGCTCGTTTCTTCACCGCGGGTTTCCAGAAAGTATTGTTCCATCTCGGACACACGAGTATGTAGCGTTTTTGTTGAGATACTAGAAGATGCGAGGTATCAGTGCTGGAGATGGGAAAAGCCAGGCAAGTTTGTATTTCCGCGGTCTGCTGAAAGCATCTGTGAATTCGCTGTTCTCTCGCATCTCCCCTCACATACCTCTTAGTCTTTACTATCGCAGATTCGTAAGACGCGAACGGGTCTATTTGCGGATTTCCCATCCTGATAAAGATTGCTTTTGCGATATCCCACTAATCTAACAAATATTAATGTTTGGATGGATGGATAGACAACACACCCCAAAACGCTTGAACGGATCTGGATGAAATTTGGCACAGAGATAGACTTAAGTCTGGAATAGCATATTATATGCTACTTTTTATCCCGGTAAAACGAATGGTTCCCGTGGGATGGATTAGTTTTTAATCTATATGCATAAGAAAAAGTCGTGTTAGTTACACTAATTATAACTCAAGAACGTCTGAAGTGATTTGATACTTTTATCCCGAAAAGTTAACGGGATCAGGGCGAGCGATGCCCTGGGTGGTCGCTAGTTATATAACAAAATTGATCTTGTTCTTTTGAGCGATGGTTGGGATTTCTGATGCGGTCTTTAACAGCCTTAGGGATTTAGTGCTCCCTCGTTTTCTGATGTTAGCCACCGCATTTTTGCCGTCTTATTTGGAACACAACTCACACTTTAAAGTGTGCTGTTTCTTCTCTCAAGACTTCTAATAATGTCCATAGCCCTTTCTGATTGCAATCCAGTGATAGGTTTTCCTAATATTGCACCCCAATCTGAAGCGTCTGTGGTCAGAAAAGTTAATGGTGGGTTAACTTGGATTGCAGAGGACTGAGTGCCTGCCACCAGCGTAGTTTTTTTTTGCCTATGAACTTTTGTTTCCCTGGAAATTTCCTGGATGTTATTATCATTAACTGGGAATGTAAACATCCAAGTTGTATTGCGTCTGAAGCAAATACGAGCTTGTCTAAAAGTCTCTTTGCTTCTGCCCAGGACCAGGTAGGTATCTTTGTGGAGTATATCTAAGATATGGTTAGAATGTTACGAGATTTTGACTCCGTATGCATTTTCCATTTTGATTTGTATCCCACAGTATTATACTACTATAGAGTTCTATATGATTGCAAGGTTTTGGGATGGTCTTAGTTTTATTTATCTGCCCTCTTAGTTCGCTTAAAAGCTTACAGACCCTTGTCGCTTGTTAGCTTAACACCTCTGGTTTCTGATTTAGCAGCAAGAGATCTTCTACGTATACTTCTATGCCTCGCTCTTTCGTCAGCCTTGCTACAGATTTTTTTGCGCATAAACAAAATGATTGAGTTTTCAGTGAGATCCATCGGGTTTTTCCCGTAGGAATATTGGCGATAAGAACCCTGTTTCTATAGCCATTAATCAAATTTATTGTTGTTTTAGGGCATCAAGTGATTACCACATATTAGATTTAGTGCGGAGTTGCCCTGCCAAGAATAGTTTAGAAGTTTTTGCCCTCTTGGGGCTTATTTTTGGCATACTCTATCTGCTTGTTGTGGCTGTTTCGGCGTGTTTGTTAATTTTGGTCGTACGGCTTTTTAGGTTTGCAATTCGCCGTTGATGTGTTATGCTTCGGGGTAGATGACGAAGTCGGGTTTCGAGATCGGAAGTTATTCTTTGTTGACTTTACTACCTCGGCTAGTTTTACCTCCGACAACAGATGGGTTGCGAACGGCGGGATGTCATGTAGCATACCAATAAGGACTTTATTAGTTGACTTATAAGTCACTCTTCTGGCCCGAATTGTATTTGCTCGTCTGCCGCATGTGTACTGCAGGAGTTGATCGGAATTTAAGTGGCCCAAAAGTTTTGTTTTGACTTCCTTCTTAGCAGGTTCGCTGAGATATTTGTAAGAATCTTTCAGTGCCTGTCACTGTTGCAGTAAGCCGTGTGCGATTGCGCCTAGGGTCAAGACCATTTTTTTTCTAAGTGTGCCAACTGCCAATGATTGCCAATTTGGAGTGTTTACGGCCAGATGATTGTTGACTCGAGAATACAGAATGCCGGGGTGGCCCGAAAGGTCTTCTGTACGTCAGCGTACCTGACATTTTCCGTGAATCGTCTCAGAGTCGTTGGCATTCTATTGCCTATTCCACCAGTTTCGGGTTGGCTTTAGTAATCTAAGGCTTCGTCTCCGGTGTCACCGGGTTGAAGACAAAGGAGTTTTCGTCTTTGCTTTGTTCAACTGACGAAAGCTGGGCCAGTTCCTTTTGTGCATCCACAATGGTTTGCCGTAGGGTTTTTTCACGGTCTTTCGTATGGGACGGTCTGGGGAATGATAAGGGCGGCGCCTGCCATGGCGTTTCATGAAGGTGATGTCCACCTCTGAATCAAAGGATTGATTGAGCCCATCATCAGGCTCATCGGACTCGTCTTCTCCGTCCCTGCTACGGCTTAGTTGGTCAACGGTGTCGACTCTTTTAGCCAGGTGTGAGTCTGTGTTTGTTTAGCTAGGAGATCTACCATATTTGCAAGTACTTTGCAAGCACCCTCACATCTGTGTTATTGGGTGATTTTGGAGTAGGTGTTTCTGGGGATTGATTTGTTGATCTCTCTTTTTGTCTGGCTCCTCTATCGGGGGACGTATTCGATGCGATCTGCAGATGATCCCCTGATTGACTCTATCGTAAAGGCCAGCTCAGTAATTTTCTTCGAGCTTCCTTATTACCTCTCTCGGAGAGTTGTCCACCCCTGCGACAAAATATTTTTCTAATGTCATTGGTTGGATTGGCAAATCGTAGCTTTGCTTCCACTCTCGACGGTATATGCTCTCCAAAGAGCTCATTGCAGGAAACGTCCTGCACTTTCCATGTTTTCCAACGCAACGAGTGCTTGGAATTCACCCATTTGGTGATCTGAGATTGGTCTTTCGCAAAACTATTTCATCGTTTTAATTACGGCCATGTCTGCAAGTAACAGTAAAGATTTAGCTGAAGCAACATTGGTTGATGCGACACCGTTTGATGCGATGTGACGCTCAGTTTGTTGCGAAGTGGTGCGAGGTGCGATTGTTTAGTGTAACGACCGAAACGTCGCGTCGTATGAAATGATACGGTGATGCTCAGGTTGGTGCGACTTAGGTGCAACGCCTAATTGTTAAGTGTGACGCCCGAAGCGTCACGTCGTATGAAATGATACGACGATGCTCAGGTTAATGCGACTTAGGTGCAACGCGTGATTGTTAAGTGTGACGCCCGAAGCGTTGTGTCGTATGAAATGATACGACGATGCTCAAGTTGATGCGCTTTAGGTGCAACGCATGATTGGTTAGTGTGACGCCCGAGCGTCGCGTCGTATGGAATGATACGACCACACTCAGGTTGATGCGACTTAGGTAAGCATCGCGTCGTATGAAATGATACGACGACACTCAGGTTGGTGCGACTTAGGTAAGCATCGCGTCGTATGAAATGATACGACGACACTCAGGTTGATGCGATTTAGGTAAGCATCGCGTCGTATGAAATGATACGACGACACTCAGGTTGATGCGACTTAGGTAAGCATCGCGTCGTATGAAATGATACGACATGTATTTATTGATGCGACCAATGCCCGGGTCAAATTGTGCAATCCCATGCGATGCGACGTATGAGATTGGACGACATGTCGCATGAGTTTTTGTTGTCGCATGAAAGTGACAATTTGCGAACGACAGTGGCTAGCCTACTGAAGTTCGATGATTGGCGCAGGGACTCTTACGAGATCCCCAGCCTTGGTTATGCTCGTAGCGAGGCAGTAACCTGTTGTAACATCCGACATAATATGGATGTTTTGCATGTGGAGTATACTCCAACATTTTAAAGTGATATCCTTATCTAACTAAGGACACTTTAATAATAATGTAATTTACTTACTTGAATGTTTTTTGTATATGCTTTGAAGTTCGTAATAAATAGTACTGATAGCGCCGAAGTTCAAAAGCGTACTGAATTACCACGAAGACCTATCGGGCTGACACAACAATGACAACCCCCTCCCCGCAGTGAGCGGTGTTGCCAGCTAAAATTATTGGAAACTACTAGGTAGCGCTGATGTTTCAGAGGGTTAATCTCAAGTGGGTCAAGCCTGAAGGCTCGAACACCTAAATAAGAAGTTTTTGGCCGACTTGTCTATTGACTGACTTGACTAAAAACTATTATAATTATGTTATATATCTTCACTTGACACTGGCAGATTTGTCCGAATGGACAGATGCCATCTAATTAAAAAGAAGAAGAATATGCATTGGCAAATGCACGCGACGCCAATAAAAAAAGTAATTTTATCAGGTTTTATTTGTAACAGAAATCTTTAACCTTTGTTTGGACTGAAATAAACAGATAATAATGAAAACAGCCCATTATTTGCTATTTTGTCCTGTTATTAGTTTATTTACATCTGCTTGCACTGTTAATTGCTTGTAGCAATAATTTATCAATGTTTGTTTCTCAAGAATTAATAGCAACCAATAAAGTTGTCACTGCAATTTAATTGACGTTGAAATAATCTTCATTACCTAAACTGTAGTGCATAAGTGAAGTACCTCTGATGGAGGCAATACAATATACACTGTTAATGAAATGTACATTCAATAGTAGGTACTTATAAAGAAGCAAGCAGCGAAGAAACTGTTCAGTGGACGGTTTTTCGATATTTAACCATGAATTGTCGTTATTTTCGCTAATTTGAATTAGTTAGTTAAAATATTTTAGTTTAATAAATAAATAATAATAAATATTGTGGATAATTAATAGATTCAGGCGTGACTTTGCGGAATTCCATTGTTAAACATAAACTAAGTAGAACAACAAATATATAGTACTAATCCGCTAATCTAATCTAAGTAAGTTAACTTAATGCAGACTTGTGTGTGCACCCCACGTAACACCTGCAAATCCTGCAAAGCGAAATAAGGTGTATTAGACACAACAATAATACCACAAGAAATAAAAAACTTAATAAGATTCGACACGTGTTTCGCCTCTCTACGAAGCATCCTCAGGAAAATCGACTATCTGTGCACTATTAGGACGTGTTGCCTTGTCGAGCGCTGAGCAGAAAGTGAATCAACCGTCGTCGTGATTTTCTTCTCATTTCCTTGGGGGGAAATGGGGTTAGGGTGTCAGGGCTTTGCCCTCTTTCCCTGGCTATTCTTCACTCGTGACGACGAGTGAGTCTATTTCTGGTTGGCCTCTGTAAGTAGGGGACACCTATCCCGGTGCCACTTTAGTTGCCGACGCGATCAGGCCCTGCCGGGTGAGACCCCTGATTGCTCAGGGGAGGCCCAGCGAACCGATCAGCGGTCGAGGCAGTGGCCACCGGTGTTGGTGTCCCCGTGTGTGCGGCTTCTTGTGCTACCAGATCTCTTGAGTAGGCTTTTATCCTCCTCTTTCCAGGCTCGTCTGGGGGCCTGGCGTGCAGCGGGGCAATGCCCCTGAGGTGGTCATGGACCGACGCGTCTGCTGCCTCAAACATCCTCGTGGTCAGCCTTCGGACGAAGGCATCCAGCTTCTCGTACCCAAGGTCCTTTTCGATGGTGGCGTTTCTCACGTAGCGCGGCGCTCCCACAATCTTCCTGAGCGTGATGTTCTCCTGGGCTTGGAGGCGGTCCCGGTTTACCTTGCTCAGGAAGGGGTACCATGCCGGTGCCGCGTACGTGAGACGGGTTCTGAGGTATGTCTTGGCTACGAGAATCTTCGTCCGAAGTGGGAGTCGAGATTGGAGGACAGGGAGGAGTTTGGCGCGAGCTCCCCTCACCTGCCCTATGATGTTCTTGGTATGCTGGAAGAAGTTGAGGCGTCGGTCAATGGTGACGCCGAGGTACTTGACGGCGGGCATCCATTCTACCTCTTGGTCTAGGAGTTTGAGCGGGGTCGGTAGCTTTGTGCTCCCGGTGATGATGGCCTGCGTCTTCGCCACGTTCACCGAGAGCCTCCACTGCTGGAGCCATTTGGGCAGGGCGTCTAGCGTCGGCTGAAGTCTCCTAACCGCGTATTCGGGCCGGTAGGACGACGCGTAGTACGCAGCGTCGTCTGCGTAGAGGGCGAGCTTTGCCTGCCCGACGACCGGAATGTCGTCGGTGTACCAGGCGTAGAGTACTGGCGAGAGGCAGCTGCCCTGTGGTACTCCCGCTTTCACGGGCCTCACGTTGGACAGCACGTCCTCAATGGCCACCGTGATTGTCCTGTCTTCGAGGAAGCTAGCGACAACGCGCACTATCCTGCTGGGGGCGGTGGACTGGCAGAGTTTGAACAGGAGTCCCTCGTGCCAGACCCTGTCAAACGCCTTCTCCATGTCCAGCAGAATAGCGACGACGTATTCCTTCTTGTTGTGACTGGTGGCCATTTCGTTCGTTATCCTGGCGATCTGGAGCGTGGTGGAGTGCTCGGACCTGAAACCGAACTGCTCCTCCCTGGGCTTGAGATGTGGCGTCAGCTGGTGCAGGAGCAGCCTTTCGAAAACTTTCGATAAGGTGCTCAGCAGCGTGATGGGTCGGTAGCTCGCAGGGTTTCGGGCGTCTTTTCCTGGTTTCGGGAGCATCACCACCTTGCCCGTCTTCCAGCTCGACGGGAAGTGTCCAGCTCTGAGGATGCCATTATACAGCCGTGTGAGGGCAACTACGGTCTTCGGCGGCAGGTGTTTGAGGGCCTCGTTAGGAATGCCGTCGAGTCCAGGAGCCTTTTTCCTCGGCAGCTTCCTTACGATCCTTAACACATTACTCGGTGTCACGAAGAACGGGGTCTCGTCTTCGGTTGGTTGTGGTGGGGATGCGAGGTAGTCCCTCACGAACCTCTCAGTCTCCTCCACATGCTGGATTTCGCGGGTGGGATTCGGCGTGAACTGGGACTCCAGGCTGTCAGCCAGAATCTCCGCTCTGTCTGGGGCCTCAAACTTCAGCAGGCCGTCCTGTCCAAGCAGCGGTTGGACCGGCTTGGTCGTGCCTGCTAATTGGTGGCATAGCCGATGCACCGATGGGATGTCATCGGTTATCGAGGCTATGTGGTCGTCCCATCCGGTGGCTGCGTGTTCGTCCAGTGCTAGTTTGGTGCGCTCCACCAGCGCATTTACCTCTGCCCGGAGACGCGGGCACCTGGTCTCCTGCCATAGCTTCCTCTTTTCCCTCTTTTCGCATATGAGTTTCCTTATCCTGGCCGGGAGCGGGTCAAACCGCTTGGCCGGCGAGGAGGTGTGCGTCGCTGCTGTGAGGGAATCTTGGATGATGGTGGTTAGCTCCTTGGTGGCCCGCTCGACTTCTTCTATGGTTTCCACTGGCGTGGTGGTGGTCCTCTCTAGCGCTTCCCTTTCGAAGGATTCCCAGCAGATTTTCTGCTTCCGAGGAGGGATGCTGGTTCTGCTGGGCATTTGTTGGAGTGTAAGCAGCACCGGTCTGTGGTCCGACGGGAGGTCCGACAGGACCGCGAGTTCGGGGGCTGTCGTGAGACCCTTGTATATGGCGATGTCTATGACGTCACCGCGCCCATTGGGTTCGTAATGCGTCCACGTGTCAGGCCCTATCACAAAGTAGTCATGGTCTTCCGAGTCTTGGTGTAGGATTCTACCGTTCGTGCATATTCTGCTGGAGTTCCACAGGGTGTGCTTGCAGTTTAGGTCACCTGCGACCACAGTTGGGGTGTCTGAGTTTACAAGGGATCTCAGTTCAGTGTTTATAAGTTTCACACTGGGTCCCTTGTAGGTGGAGAATAGCCTCAGGTTCTCGCCGGCTACGTTTATAAGCACACCGAGGGCTTGTATGGATTTGAAGTCTGGTGGTGGGATGAGCTGGTGGATGACCTTTCGGTGGACCAGGACCGCGAGCCCACGGACCGCCCTTCCATCTATGCCTACCTCGTCCTTCCTGTACGTGATGTAATTCGGGATTTTGAAAATTACCCCTTGCTTAAGGTGCGTCTCACTGACCAGCATTATGTCGACTTTTTGCTCACGGAGGAAGATGGTCAGCAGTCGTTTCTTCCCCGTGAGCGTTTCGGCGTTCCAGTATACCACCCTAAGATCCCCCGTTTTTATTGAGGAGCCTCATAAGACCCATGAGGGTGGCGGTCTCGGCGTCTGTGCCGGACTGGACTGCTTCGAGTATTTCTTTAAGGACGCCGATGGTCTGTCCGAGAGACTCTTGCTGTGGGGGCTTTGGTTGGTTCTGGGTCCCCCCAGTCCCTTGTGCCGGTTTCTTTGCTCTCCTGGTTTTAGTTTTCTTCTGTGCTGGCTCTCTCTGTGGGGGGTTTGCTGGGGCCATCAGGGAGGATCCCGCCGTTTCCTCAACCGTGGTTGGGGCTACTGGAGCGGTGCCCCTTCTGCCTCTGACTTCTATGGTTTCTGCGAGGGTCCCTCCCCTCTTGTTCCGGGTTTCCCGTCGGAACACTGGGCAGGACTGGAAGTTCGCCGGGTGTGCTCCTCCGCAGTTGGCGCAGGTTGCAGGCTGGTCTATAGGCCGTTGGCATTCCCCGGCCCTGTGGGGTTCACCACACCGCACGCACGCCTGCTCTCTGTGGCAATTGTGGGAGCTGTGCCTGAATTTCTGGCATCTGTGGCACTGGGCGGGCCCCTTTTTGCCTCGCCATGCCTCTATGATGACGCCTGGCATCATGAGGAGCTCAGTGACGTCATATATCGCCGGTATCAGGTTTGGCGTCTTTTTCATCAGGGCGTAGAAGACGCTGCCCGGCCGGCCTTGTCGCCCTTGGATGTTTTTAATGTACTCTGGGGAGAACCCCTTCTCCTCCAGAGCGGCTTGGATTTCTGACACGTCGGTACCTGATGGGAGGCCGCGGATAGCGACCTTGAGGCTTCTTTCGGCGGGCAGTGAGTAGGAGAACCAGCTTATCTGTTCGGACTTTTCCAGCTCCGTCAAGTACGACTGAATAAGCCGGTACTCCTTTTCATCCTCTGGGTTGAAGCGGATGCCCTGGCCGTAAGGGCGTCCGTTTGGCGGCCTTCCGAGTCTGCCTCCCAACACTCTGAAATGGGTAGACCAGTTCTCCAGCCTCTCTACGACCAGTGGCGGGTATTTTGGTCCCTCTCTCTTTTGAGACTGCGGGGGGGGCTGCTGTGGCGGGGGAGGGGGGGCCCTTCCCTGCGCGGGGGCGCTGGCCGGCGGTGCCGCGGGTCTGGATGGCTCCTGGGGTCTCTGCGGGGGCGCCTGGGGCCTCTGCGGGGGCGCCTGTGGCCTTTGCGGGGGCGCCTGGGGCCTCTGCGGGGGCGGAGGGCGGGTGGGGGGGGCGGTAGTTTGCGCGTCTCCTCCCTTTTTAGCGGGACGTGCGGCTTTGGCGAACGTCGGTTTCTCTGTTGCCTCTTTGGCATCATCAACACACACAGCATCTACGACCGCGGCCGGTCTCTGCTGTTTGGGTAAGAGCGCTAGTGAGGGCTTAGGTGGCTTACTTGTCATAGGCGGCGGGCTGGCGGTCCTCAAGTACTTCCCCTTTCCGGGGCTGTTGGATAGCGAGCGGGTGCGGCGCCTCTTTCTGTGCGTTTCCTCGGCTCCCTTCGGCGACGCCGGGGGGGGGCGGGTCTCCGACGCAGGCAGAGGTGGGTTGGGGGGGGCAGGGTGATGATGGCGTTCTGAGCGAATTCCAGGGCCGTTTTATCTTCGAGAGACAATTCCGTGCCCTCCATCTCGGCTTCTGCGAGGCGCAGGTACATGGCCATCCATCTTAGCATTCCCTCCGAGAAGGCCCCGGCTTGCATAAGCCGGGCGAGTGTGAGCAAATCACGCTCGTATAGCCCTCTCGGAGACAACCCTTCAAAGAAATGGTCCGGTACTCTGCTTGGCCCGTCCGGAGTGACGGGGAGTTCAACTTGCATTTGCGGGGGCGGGGGTGAGGGGGACCGCGGGGGGGCCCGGGATGGGCCCGGCCTCGGGTCCATAGTCTCTCACTTCACTTACACTTTCACAACGCGTGACCTATGAGGTCGGTATCGGCACTGCACTACACACACACACTATGCACATGTCGATACTCAACCCCGGTGTTCACTAGCGCGAAACGTTCCCCTCCGTAGCGCGGAGCTACGGGCGCGGTCGACGATAATTTTGTCACAAAATTTCGGAGACTCGCAGCGAGCGGCTTAAACTGGTGGTCCGTACGCGAACGAAAACGGCAATCCTCATCATGAATCAACCCCTCGGGCGGACCGGTATTTATACCTGAATTTATACCTGCCCCGACCCAACCCAACCCTACCCGACGAGACCGTTGAGTGACTGTTGGTTGTGATTCACTGCGCCGTTTGCAAAAATTCTTAATAACGGCGATCTTGGGAATGTGTTTAATTCGTTCAACAGTGTAAAACTATTTGTACTATGTTTTGCAATTTCTAAACATTCCAAAACACACATTCTAAAACCTTTATCACAATTATGTAAAATATTAAAATTGTGATTGTTACTTAGTGAATGAGAGGACTCGATTAAATGTTTTGCAAAATGAGATCTTTCTGGGCAATTGTTTCTGTAAGCAGCAATGTGTTCTTTATACCTAGTTTGAAAATTACGACCAGTTTGACCTATATAAACAGCACTACATTCGTCGCAGACTAATTTATAAATACCAGCTTTTCTATTATTTTCTAATGTATCTTTACCATTACAGATATGTCTCAATGAGTTATTCGTTTTATAAGCTACCCTAACTTCGTTTTTTAATAAAATTTTTGAAATTTTTTCGCTAATCCCTCCTAAATAAGTAAGACTACCTAAATATTTTTTTGGTGTATCTGTTTGGACAGGATATAAAAGAGAACGAACTATATTACGACGTTTTCCATTAATCAACCCGTCAATCATACCAGTATTATACCCGTTACTTATGGCCATGTGATATATTATGCTAAGTTCTCTATCATAATTTTCTTGTGAAAGTGGAACCGACATTAATCTATGGACAAAACTACGATAAGCTGCCAATTTATGTTGAATGGGATGACAAGAAGATTCTGGTATTGTGACATCAGTGTACGTCGCCTTCCTATAAATTTGGAAATCATGCCTATCTTCTCTCCTTGTAATGGTTAAATCTAAAAAGTTTAATGATTTACTAATTTCGTCTTCTAATTCTAATGTGAATTTAATTTTTGAGTGTTTGCTGTTAATTTTATTGACAAAAAGATCAATTTGACGAAGTGTTCCAGTCCAACAAATAATTATGTCATCTACATATCGATAGTAATATAAAATATGTGGTTGGTTTACAATGTGAGTATTCTCAAAATTATCCATAAAAACATCAGCCATAAGTGGGCTAAGAGGCGACCCCATAGCTAAACCCTCTTTTTGTTTATAAAATTGGTTTTCAAATCTAAAATAATTTTGTTCCATGCAGACTTTAGTTAACGATATTAAATCGTCAACCTCGCCAGGGTGTAAACGTTGTCTTTCGAAGTGTTCTTCAAGTATCTGTAAACATTCATCATATGGTACATTTGTAAACAGGCTTTCAACATCCAATGACAATAACCTAGAACCACGTGGTAAGCTGATATCTTTAATTTTATCTATTAACTGTAAGCTGTTTTTGAGGCTATACTTTGGAGAGAAATTAGATTTTGATTTTAATAAATAATTCAAATGTTTTGATAAGTTGTATGCTGGTGCACCTATATAGGATACCACTGGGCGAATAGGTACGTTAATCTTATGAATTTTAGGTAGACCGTACAACATAGGAGACCTTGGGTTCATCGGAACAATATATTTAAATGAATCTGGCGAGACAAAGGAAATGTTTTTAGTTACATCTTTAACTTGTGCTGTAAAATTTTTCGTCGGATCCGAACGTAATTGTTCAAAATCACTCCCCTGTATGATGTCATTAACTTTTTGTACATAGCTATTTTTATCCAAAATAACAACTGTATTACCTTTATCAGCCTTAGAAACTATTAAATTGTTTTGATTAATTTTATTTTGTAAAGACCTGTAAATATGTCTATCTCCTGAAAATGGTGAAATATGAGATGAACCAAATGCTTGTTTTATATGAGATGCCACAAGGTGTTTAACAGCCTCATCTTTTTTAGACCTAACTATCGCCATTTCTGAGTCCACTGCTAATGCCTCTAATTGTATTTTAGACACTACTGGCTGTATATTATATTTGAGACCTTTTTCTAACAAAGAATGTTCTGGTACCGTAAGTTGGACACTACTCAAATTTTTAACCCGTTCGTGAAATGTATGTGGACATGTATTTTGTCCTGTCTGTAAGTTATTATGACTCTCATTATGTGAAGTTCCCTGCCTATGATTTTGTCGAATTAATTTATCTAATTTCCTAGACTGCACCAAATATTTATTGTGTGCTGCTATTGAAGCATATTCCCTGGCTTTACTATCTAAAATATCAAATTCTATATTATGTAATGCAAAAACTAGTTCTGTGTATAAAACTTTGTGGTGCTGTTTGTAACTATCTCTAACTGAAAACCAGTACCTTATCTCCTCATTTAGCCAAATATCTTCTGCCCTATTTAAAGCAATATTAGCTGCCCGACTATGAGTATTTGAACGAATATTAATGTAAGATGGAATGACTTTGTAATGTTTACACTGTTGATTAAACCAAACATTCTGTGCAGCAATTCGATGTGACTTAGTCAATTTGATGTAAAGTTTTGCCTGTTCAGCTGTACTTGCTGACTTAAGATAATTAATAGATTCAGGCGTGACTTTGCGGAATTCCATTGTTAAACATAAACTAAGTAGAACAACAAATATATAGTACTAATCCGCTAATCTAATCTAAGTAAGTTAACTTAATGCAGACTTGTGTGTGCACCCCACGTAACACCTGCAAATCCTGCAAAGCGAAATAAGGTGTATTAGACACAACAATAATACCACAAGAAATAAAAAACTTAATAAGATTCGACACGTGTTTCGCCTCTCTACGAAGCATCCTCAGGAAAATCGACTATCTGTGCACTATTAGGACGTGTTGCCTTGTCGAGCGCTGAGCAGAAAGTGAATCAACCCCTCGGGCGGACCGGTATTTATACCTGAATTTATACCTGCCCCGACCCAACCCAACCCTACCCGACGAGACCGTTGAGTGACTGTTGGTTGTGATTCACTGCGCCGTTTGCAAAAATTCTTAATAACGGCGATCTTGGGAATGTGTTTAATTCGTTCAACAGTGTAAAACTATTTGTACTATGTTTTGCAATTTCTAAACGTTCCAAAACACACATTCTAAAACCTTTATCACAATTATGTAAAATATTAAAATTGTGATTGTTACTTAGTGAATGAGAGGACTCGATTAAATGTTTTGCAAAATGAGATCTTTCTGGGCAATTGTTTCTGTAAGCAGCAATGTGTTCTTTATACCTAGTTTGAAAATTACGACCAGTTTGACCTATATAAACAGCACTACATTCGTCGCAGACTAATTTATAAATACCAGCTTTTCTATTATTTTCTAATGTATCTTTACCATTACAGATATGTCTCAATGAGTTATTCGTTTTATAAGCTACCCTAACTTCGTTTTTTAATAAAATTTTTGAAATTTTTTCGCTAATCCCTCCTAAGTAAGACTACCTAAATATTTTTTTGGTGTATCTGTTTGGACAGGATATAAAAGAGAACGAACTATATTACGACGTTTTCCATTAATCAACCCGTCAATCATACCAGTGTAGACCTATCTACCATATCAGGGCTTGGTGGAAAATGAGGAACAGCAAAACGTTGTAGCACAATTTATTACTCTCACAGTTTACTTTCTTATAGTTAACTCTTCAACAGCCGATAACAGAATGCTCGAATAAAAATGGCAGTCGATAAAATCACATTTTCAAGAACTCCGTGATTGGTTAAAAGTGCATTCTGAGTGCTGACCAATCACAGCCAAAGTTCGCCAACAATCATCCAGTTGACAGGCAGACTCCGCTCTGTGATTGGCCAACGCCACCGATGACAACATTCAACCAATCGTGGGGCTACAAACCTCCTACAAAACCATAAACAACTGAGACTACGTTTTATTTTTAAATCGTTGCCAACATAAAATAATTATTTACCAAATAAACATACAAACTTGATTTAAAATACTTGCCACATAGAATAAATCTTACAGAAATAAATCGAAACTACTTTTTAACTTGAAATCATAGCCAACATACAATTAAAATCTTTCAAAATAAACGAGTAATATTGAGAAACTAAATGAATCTGCCTTCAAATAAACAAACCCTAACAATCGACCGTCCTGACAACGTGAGCGTCCCCGCACACGGTACCAGGTGGAAACCCTAACAATCGGAGTATTAAGTAATTAACATTAATATAAAGAGAAAAAAAATTTGTGGATACATAACAATGAATTGATAAGCCAACAAAACAAAAATTTCTCATAAGTTCGTAACTATTAACAACTTAACTTAAATTACTGCAATATATCTTCTACCAGTCTGTTCAAATTACTCAAGTTTATAAATATAATAAATTAAGCAAGTATACATTATTGGTGCTAAATAGGTAACAATACGAACAATTTTACCTATACATGCGTGTGAAATAATTGTAAGGTAACAGTAAATTTACAATAATTATGATCAATAAAAACAAATAAGAGCTTACGAGATTCTCGTTGCGTTGGTCGCAACTCTGACAGAACTAACTACAATGTACAAAATATACTAAACAATTCAATTATCTGTAAAATTGCACAAACAGTGACAATTGGGAATGATAAATTCAGTTTTACATTGCTCAGAGGAATAAAAATTTATAACAATATCGATAAGTACTTTTCACAGACACAAACAGGACGATCGATTACATGTATCGACTTAAAGAATATTAAACCCTGTCTTATCAGATTTGATCGATTCAAAACAGTAAGACCATCGAACTAAGATAAAGACGATCGATTCGTCTAGCTGACACCCACAGGACGATCGATTACCTGTGACGTGTCGTTGGGAGATCAGACACTGACCGATCGATTAAGTCAAGTGTCTTGATCATCGAATTATCGAGTAGAGAGACGATCGATTCGTCTGGCTGAAACTCACAAGACGATCGATTACTTGTGCTTACAGCCGGTCTCAGAACACGAACGATCGATTCGAACGCGTCTGATCCGTGGCATAAACCCTGTCTTATCTGATTTGATCGATTCAAAACAGTAAGACCATCGAACTAAGATAAAGACGATCGATTCGTCTAGCTGACACCCACAGGACGATCGATTACCTGTGACGTGTCGTTGGGAGATCAGACACTGACCGATCGATTAAGTCAAGTGTCTTGATCATCGAATTATCGAGTAGAGAGACGATCGATTCGTCTGGCTGAAGCTCACAAGACGATCGATTACTTGTGCTTACAGCGGCTCTCAGAACACGAACGATCGATTCGATCGCGTCCTGAAACAACGAAATGGGTGGTTTGTAGATAAACATGAATAAAATTAAAGCAAATAAAAGCTCAATAAAACATTAATAGATAGTCGCTGATATCGCTATTGGCAGTGCTCGCAACAGACTCGTTCTCATTTACTTCTAGAGCAGCAATGTGTATCCAAGGCCTCATACGATCAGCTGTGACGACGGTTGCGTGCTTATTTTGAGCGCAACCCTGGAGCAAAAGCCACTTCATAGAGATCCTTTTCTAAAACTTTGCTTACCCGCTAGGTTCTACATAAGTTTCTTACTCTGCCCGTAATTATTGAGACAAGTATTGGTTATTTTTACTTATGTTCCCTGTTCATGTTCACGTCTTCCTACCAACATAATCTTATCTTAAATCATATCTTTATCGTATCATACATTTATCATATATCTTATCATATATCTATCATTATATCTATCATATAATAGGTATCTATCATATATTTCTATCATATATATCTATTATATTATATCTATCATAAATCCATCATAATATCTATCATACATCCATCGATTTGATGAAAACTCTGATAAGCGACCTCTCTGCACTTGAAAAGAAAACTGTGCTTAACACATGTATTCTGCCAACGTTAACTTATGGATGTCAAACCTGGAACTACACCACAGTAATAAAATCAAAGTTAACCACATGCCAGAGGGCAATGGAAAGGAGTGTCTTGAAAATAAATCAATAATCACAAAATCAGAAGCGACCTTATAAGAGAAAAAACATAAGTATCTGACACTCTTAACCACGCACTAAAATTGAAATGGAAATGTGCCGGACACATAGCCGGATACAAGGACGATCATACAGGCAACACGATGGACGAGACCAAGTGGCAAGAGACGAGCAAGTTGGGCTAGAAAACGCTGGACAAGACGAAGTAATCGAAACAGCAGGAAAGCAATGGATGTCTTAGGCCATGGACAGAGATAAATGGCATAAACTGGACGAGGCCTTTACCCGTAGAAGGGTTTCTAACCTAACGAATAAGAACGACGCAAAAGTATAAATATAAGTAAAGTGATATCATTACTAAAATGTTTTTATTAGTCATTGTAAATTAGTTGTTAAGGAAAATAAATGGTATTTTTATTATTATTATTTATTTATCCATTGATCTATTTTCCTATCATATCTTTCTATCTGCTTTGCCTGCTTTCTTTCACTTCGTTGTGTATGACGGTACAATCACTACATTCGCGAGTTTTCCTCATCGATTTCGTTCAGAATGGGACCCTACGTTTATAACGGCATCAAATTATACTTCAGAGGAAGTTACTCCGGTGGTCATCTGATTTATTTTAATCGCCACTGGACCTTAACCAAGTGACTACCCCATTCTTTCTCCCTGCTTAGACAACGAAACAGCTTATGATCCTTCAGTACATAGTATAAGACAAACTCGCCTGCTCTGTCTCTATGTGTGCTTCAAATCTTTAAAACTACGCAACGGATTTTAATGCGGTTTTTAGAGTATAATAGATCTAAAACCTAAATAAAGCTCACTTAAATTCAGGAGGAAGGATTACATGTATAAATAATGCATAAGTTAGAGAAACACTGATAATTCTAGAGATGTCTAATGTAGTGTCTTAAGTAAACATATTTTCATCCTTAGCAAGCGCTGGTTGTGAACCCTACGAGATAGATCAAAATAATGTACTACATGTGTATTTCTAAGGAAAAACCTGCAATAACTATTTTTTTTTATCTTTTGCTTTTACGAAAAATAATAACTTATTGAGGATACGATTTTCAGCAATACAGCATGAATTCTTATCCAAATTAGTACATACTTTCATTTTGCATTTAATATAGATCAAATTTGGTTCTTTACAGCATGTAATCTAAGTGAATATATTCGAAGATATTTATTACGGACTTAAAATGCAAGGATACCTATAGCGATTGCAGCGGTACCAACCCATGTCGCTCTTTCAAAAAACAGACCTCTAAAGAAACCATTTTCGTATTTAGGACTCTGTTACCTAAATCACTGCTGCAAGATATTTTGATCCTACACAATCCTGAATCACCCAAGTTGTAGGGTGTGCAACCAATCATCTTCAGACCTTATTGCAGGAAACTGCTGCACGAGAACATCTTCTGCAACAATGGGGTTCTTTTGCAAAGCATCGACGTGACTCATTTTGGAACCAGCTCTGTACTCAATGGAACAAGCGAGACTCGCCTACCTTTAATATTTTTGAAAGTGATCCTAGTGATATTACTGAATGAATTATTATTTTTTTCTTGGCTTTGAGCTCCTGCAAAGTCAACCACTAAAATTGGCCTATCTATAAATAAATAAATTAATATTATAGACAATCCACACAACACTATCTAGCCCCAATCTACGCAGAGCTAGGACTATGGGAACCAGATAGCAACTACATACATACTATACAATATAACACCTAGACAGAGATCAAATAAGTGTTCACCACACAAATATTTGTTCTCGGTGGGGATCGAAACCACCACTTACGGCTCAGAAGGCAGAGCTACTACCAACTGAGTTGAGAGGCCAGTCAATCTGGATCTATCAACCTGAATTTCAACGTATTCTATTTAAATTTAACTCATGCCATAACTTATAAATCTTTTCTGTAAAATAAGTTCTATTAGTTTTTAATGTATGTCCTTCTGTGTTATCCTTGTGATTATTTACGTATAATATACTTATTTATAATTGTTTTCTTTTTTCATTCATTCGTGTCTTATACGGTGCATGCTAAGAAGCAAATAAATGATTGTATAAGTCCATATCTATGATTCAATATCTCTGAAGAAATGTTTACTACATACGCTACATAATGATAGTCAACACAACACACATCCGCATCGATCCATCCTTTCTTGAACAAGTAAACTTAGACTAGCGTACGCCGACAAAGATTTCTTTACTACTCTGGTATCTAATCATCTTCCCTACCATATTTCACGAAATTATATGTGCATCTCAGTTTTATTGGTGCACCCCAAGTCTAAGTTGAGGGTAGAGGCAAAACAATGATTATATTTCTTTCAACAAGTCTTTAAGTCGCCGCTAATCATGCTCCGACACTTCGTCAACTATTCGAACCAAGATCTTATATAAAAGAAAAGAATAATCGTAGCCGTTGTATTGAGCTGCATCTCTTAAACTACTCCACTGACAAAATTTACTTTATCTGCCTGGTAAAATACAATTGTTTTTTTAATCTGACAGCAAATAGAGTACGGCGTTACTACTACTTACATGAACACAACTTTTTTTCTACATGATAAAACCCCAGACCATCATGTGATTATTGTTTGGTTCTCCCACGATGCTATTTAATCAGCATACTGTTTTTGAGCGAATGTTCAATTTGAGCTTTTACAGTGGCCTAACCAATAAACTGAAGAACACCACTAACCTAACCCAACTTTGAAGGAGAATATATCTTCGCTATAGAGATCAGGTTGTGGCAATTCTTTGTAAATGACTGATCTATAAACACCGTGCTATCCAACAATTCGTCGTTCATAACTTTGCAAATAACAATGGCACTAACATCGTTGACACCTAGATGAAGCGAACTGCACCGTAAAATAAATATACCGTTTCCAAAACCTATCATTACAGAAGACTATATTGTGGGCCAAACCAAAACTGCGTGCCACTGATTTTTTTTAGTAATGCCACTCCCAATATCGATAAAAGCTTTAAAATCTACGCCATCCACACAAACATCTTTCATACATTATGAATTTGGACTTGGGTCTATTTCGCTTCTACTTTCTTTAACCAAACATCAACGTGCCGAGTCTTCGAAGATGGATTAAAGCTTGGAAGAATATGTTTTTAATCTATCTTCTGTAACGGTGGAGCGTCTTTAGATGGCTGAGAAGAGAAACTGTCTCCAATATTTAAACATATCTACTAATTTTTATTAGATAAAAGAGGACTACGTGACCTTTGTTCTCTAGTGTCGACACGTGGCTCTGGGCAGCTGTCCCCACGCCAAGTCACAGCAGTTACGGCTCCTTCCTCGCTAACTTGACTCGATGGTGTGCGCAAACATCCTTCAGGCACGAGAAGTCGATCGCGTGCCCGCTGCAGCTCCCTCTCCAGCAACTCGACTCGTTCACGTCCCCTTTCTCGCTCTCGGTCGCAATCCAGACGCCGGGCATATGCCCGGTTAGTGCTCTGAAAGATTGCGTTGCGTTGCAATCGGAAAAATAAAAATATTTAGAAAAAATACAAAACCTTCCCGCAATCATATTTAGAGGGTAATTAAAAATAAAATATTTTCAATCCAGGAATTATCTTTCAGTCAAATAAAGCTCATATTTCAAACTTGTTCTTCGTTACCTAGCTAAAATATTGAAGCTTCTTGTTTTATTTGTCTTACTAGCTTTTTGGTACCAAAATTCATATCAAAAATAATTTGAGGGTAGTTGTGTAAGTCAAAAGAAATCCAATGGAACCCAAATTATTTTGCGTAATGTGTATCCTATTTCTCATTACAGTTTTTGTTAAAATGTTTTAAAATCTAAAGTCATTCGAAGGTAGTTTTGTAAAAGACAAAGAAAACGAATTATATGCTTTCACCAGGCCAGTCAGTAAAAAGGTTTAAAACCTTTTCTTCCTTATTCCTACCCACTGTAATTTCTTAAAATACTCTACATAAGATATGAAACTCAATTAAGCCATTTTTGTTCTTAAACAATCTATCCTC
The DNA here is from genome assembly GCA_939531255.2 of Thera britannica. NCBI lineage: Eukaryota > Metazoa > Arthropoda > Insecta > Lepidoptera > Geometridae > Thera > Thera britannica. The sequence continues at coordinate 3,204,421 of OW618037.2, forward strand.
TGTGCCCCATGTGATGTGGAAATAATCATTTTAACTTATTCCACTAAGATTAACATGAGCCAACAGCTAGGTATTCTTCAAAAACTACATCGAGAAGTATTAACAATGGGCGTGTACTTACTGTAAAGTCGGTCTCGATCCAGCACTTCTGATATGTAGACCTATCTACCATATCAGGGCTTGGTGGAAAATGAGGAACAGCAAAACGTTGTAGCACAATTTATTACTCTCACAGTTTACTTTCTTATAGTTAACTCTTCAACAGCCGATAACAGAATGCTCGAATAAAAATGGCAGTCGATAAAATCACATTTTCAAGAACTCCGTGATTGGTTAAAAGTTCATTCAATCACAGCCAAAGTTCGCCAACAATCATCCAGTTGACAGGCAGACTCCGCTCTGTGATTGGCCAACGCCACCGATGACAACATTCAACCAATCGTGGGGCTACAAACCTCCTACAAAACCATAAACAACTGAGACTACGTTTTATTTTTAAATCGTTGCCAACATAAAATAATTATTTACCAAATAAACATACAAACTTGATTTAAAATACTTGCCACATAGAATAAATCTTACAGAAATAAATCGAAACTACTTTTTAACTTGAAATCATAGCCAACATACAATTAAAATCTTTCAAAATAAACGAGTAATATTGAGAAACTAAATGAATCTGCCTTCAAATAAACAAACCCTAACACCAGTATTATACCCGTTACTTATGGCCATGTGATATATTATGCTAAGTTCTCTATCATAATTTTCTTGTGAAAGTGGAACCGACATTAATCTATGGACAAAACTACGATAAGCTGCCAATTTATGTTGAATGGGATGACAAGAAGATTCTGGTATTGTGACATCAGTGTACGTCGCCTTCCTATAAATTTGGAAATCATGCCTATCTTCTCTCCTTGTAATGGTTAAATCTAAAAAGTTTAATGATTTACTAATTTCGTCTTCTAATTCTAATGTGAATTTAATTTTTGAGTGTTTGCCGTTAATTTTATTGACAAAAAGATCAATTTGACGAAGTGTTCCAGTCCAACAAATAATTATGTCATCTACATATCGATAGTAATATAAAATATGTGGTTGGTTTACAATGTGAGTATTCTCAAAATTATCCATAAAAACATCAGCCATAAGTGGGCTAAGAGGCGACCCCATAGCTAAACCCTCTTTTTGTTTATAAAATTGGTTTTCAAATCTAAAATAATTTTGTTCCATGCAGACTTTAGTTAACGATATTAAATCGTCAACCTCGCCAGGGTGTAAACGTTGTCTTTCGAAGTGTTCTTCAAGTATCTGTAAACATTCATCATATGGTACATTTGTAAACAGGCTTTCAACATCCAATGACAATAACCTAGAACCACGTGGTAAGCTGATATCTTTAATTTTATCTATTAACTGTAAGCTGTTTTTGAGGCTATACTTTGGAGAGAAATTAGATTTTGATTTTAATAAATAATTCAAATGTTTTGATAAGTTGTATGCTGGTGCACCTATATAGGATACCACTGGGCGAATAGGTACGTTAATCTTATGAATTTTAGGTAGACCGTACAACATAGGAGACCTTGGGTTCATCGGAACAATATATTTAAATGAATCTGGCGAGACAAAGGAAATGTTTTTAGTTACATCTTTAACTTGTGCTGTAAAATTTTTCGTCGGATCCGAACGTAATTGTTCAAAATCACTCCCCTGTATGATGTCATTAACTTTTTGTACATAGCTATTTTTATCCAAAATAACAACTGTATTACCTTTATCAGCCTTAGAAACTATTAAATTGTTTTGATTAATTTTATTTTGTAAAGACCTGTAAATATGTCTATCTCCTGAAAATGGTGAAATATGAGATGAACCAAATGCTTGTTTTATATGAGATTTACAATGTGAGAATACTCACATTGTAAACCAACCACATATTTTATATTACTATCGATATGTAGATGACATAATTATTTGTTGGACTGGAACACTTCGTCAAATTGATCTTTTTGTCAATAAAATTAACAGCAAACACTCAAAAATTAAATTCACATTAGAATTAGAAGACGAAATTAGTAAATCATTAAACTTTTTAGATTTAACCATTACAAGGAGAGAAGATAGGCATGATTTCCAAATTTATAGGAAGGCGACGTACACTGATGTCACAATACCAGAATCTTCTTGTCATCCCATTCAACATAAATTGGCAGCTTATCGTAGTTTTGTCCATAGATTAATGTCGGTTCCACTTTCACAAGAAAATTATGATAGAGAACTTAGCATAATATATCACATGGCCATAAGTAACGGGTATAATACTGGTATGATTGACGGGTTGATTAATGGAAAACGTCGTAATATAGTTCGTTCTCTTTTATATCCTGTCCAAACAGATACACCAAAAAAATATTTAGGTAGTCTTACTTATTTAGGAGGGATTAGCGAAAAAATTTCAAAAATTTTATTAAAAAACGAAGTTAGGGTAGCTTATAAAACGAATAACTCATTGAGACATATCTGTAATGGTAAAGATACATTAGAAAATAATAGAAAAGCTGGTATTTATAAATTAGTCTGCGACGAATGTAGTGCTGTTTATATAGGTCAAACTGGTCGTAATTTTCAAACTAGGTATAAAGAACACATTGCTGCTTACAGAAACAATTGCCCAGAAAGATCTCATTTTGCAAAACATTTAATCGAGTCCTCTCATTCACTAAGTAACAATCACAATTTTAATATTTTACATAATTGTGATAAAGGTTTTAGAATGTGTGTTTTGGAATGTTTAGAAATTGCAAAACATAGTACAAATAGTTTTACACTGTTGAACGAATTAAACACATTCCCAAGATCGCCGTTATTAAGAATTTTTGCAAACGGCGCAGTGAATCACAACCAACAGTCACTCAACGGTCTCGTCGGGTAGGGTTGGGTTGGGTCGGGGCAGGTATAAATTCAGGTATAAATACCGGTCCGCCCGAGGGGTTGATTCACTTTCTGCTCAGCGCTCGACAAGGCAACACGTCCTAATAGTGCACAGATAGTCGATTTTCCTGAGGATGCTTCGTAGAGAGGCGAAACACGTGTCGAATCTTATTAAGTTTTTTATTTCTTGTGGTATTATTGTTGTGTCTAATACACCTTATTTCGCTTTGCAGGATTTGCAGGTGTTACGTGGGGTGCACACACAAGTCTGCATTAAGTTAACTTACTTAGATTAGATTAGCGGATTAGTACTATATATTTGTTGTTCTACTTAGTTTATGTTTAAATATTGTGGACAATTCACACAACACTACCCAGCCCCAAACTAAGCAGAGCTTGTAATATGGGAACCAGATAGCTGATATAATACTTGAATACATTTTTTTTTTGTAAATACATACTTAGAATACAATATACACCCAGACAGAGAACAAACATTTATGTTTACCACACAAATATTTGTTCTCGGTGGGGATCGAACCCACGACCTATGGCGCAGAAGGCAGAGCTACTACCAACTGAGCTTGAGGCCAGTCAAAAGAGGGTAGTTATAAGTTATTCGTTTATATTTTCGTCCTTCCTGTGTTTCTCAATAATAAATCAAACAACTAGATTCGAGTGCCACTACCACAATAGTTTTTTGTGCAGAAGCCAAAGTTGACAACTCTAGCGCGACCGCGGAGCGTAGGTATGAAAAGTAAAGTACATAGTTTTGATGCCTCCTGATCAAAAGGTCTAAGTAGCAAAATGTCCAACAGAGCAAAAGGTCTAATGAGCAGTAAGACTAATTAGCAAAATGACCAAATAGCAAAACGACTAACTATCAGATGGTCTGTATAGCAGAACGTCTAGGTAGTACCTATCTGTTTTGTGTCGAAACACAGCAATGCTGCTTCACGGCAGAAATAGGCATGGTGGTAGTACTTACTCCCCCGGAGGCGCCCTTCACAAAGATAGATAGATAGATATAGATAACTCTTTATTGTTCACCACACACAGATACAGTACAGGACATAAAAAATTAACAATTAGGTAAAACAATGGGCGACCTTATCGCTGAGAGCGATCTCTTCCAGGCAATCTTTGCATGGAAAGAAATAACGAATTGAAAGGCGGTGTAGTTACATACGGAAAATTGAAAAAAAGTAGATCTCTAAGAGCTCTACTACTAAAGAGACTGTAGAATAGATAGTCATGATAAGATAGCGGGGTCTCTCGATCAATCTTGAGTCAGTGGAACGGAAACATGAATGCATAGGTCTTAGGTCAAATCGTATCTTCAAATTAGGACATCGCTAATAAGCGCTAAGTTTATGACTAACCCTCTCAAACTATGAATGAAAACATCACTAGGTACTCTGTTTTATTTAGCACTAAGTAAGGTAATGTTTGTACTGTAGGAATCAGATAGCTGGTAAAACATTTGTATACATTTTTTTGAAAACACATACTTAGAATAAAGCGGCAAAACCAAAAACGGTAATAAGGTAGGAACCGAGTCGTAGTTTGTTGCCTGTTCTTCTAGGCTTGGTCGCGTGGAACTGGCACCTAGACTTGCCTTCAAGACGTTTCGAAAGAATTTTTGCAAGAATTTAGAAATCGGCACAGTAGTTTTTGAGTTTATTCATTACAAACATACAAAAATACAAATCTTTCCTCTTTATAATATTTGTATAGAAGTATAGTAGTATAAAGTATAATAGTATAGAGCAGGGGTGCTCACACCTTTATAGTGTCGGCGATCGACCAGAATATATTTTGAAAGCAAGGGATATACTAAACAAAAAATATGTAGGTAGGTCATCAGCAATGCTATTCAGCGTGGCAATGCCGCCAGCATCTTGGGGACGGTTCCGTCTGGCACTGATTTGGATCAGTTGAGCTATCTCTATAGATGATCATTTGATCATGCATATAAGGCACTATACTATCCGCGTATTTCCAGAAATTCTACTGGGTGCCTATATTAAGCATATCGCTGGCGATCGACTCGAAAAGCTTTCGCGATCGACCGTTTGAGCACCCCTGGTATAGAGTATGGATATTATAGATTTATTTATTATTATTGAAACCAAGGTGTAATCCACAAAAAGCACCGTAGCCATTAATCCTCTCCGTTCTATAACGAACGTAAACAAATGGACGGTAGCGTGCCGCCATTAATCAAGCCATAATTAACACGTGCAGAATGTTGCACTCACAATTAACACGCGGATAAAATATAAGGATAAATAAAATAAAGATAAAGATGCAACTTATTATTTCTTCACAGACGTTTTAAATATAGGTAGAACGTGTTATCTGTCTGATTGTGGAATGGTAAGGTCAAGAAGCAGTCCTCTAAAGTCGTAATAAAATGATTTTTTTGTGCAAATTTGCTGGCATAAAATGTACATTTGAACAAGTTACAAGTTTTATAAACTTAAGAAACCAACTGCATAGCCAAACTGCTATACAGATTTTTACGAAATTTAAATGGGACAAATCTGGAAGTATTAATTGTTATTAAACAAAATTATATGATTATCAAAATAAAATAATACACTTGAATTGAGAACCACTTTCTTTTGTATTTAAAGTTGGTTAAAAAAACACATACAACACATACTAATAAAGATAATTTGATATCTCTGATGAAGGATCTAAAAGCTAGTATTGACTCGTAGAAATCTTAAAATTAGGTGGGCAAAGAGCAAAAAAATAAACTACAATTGTGCAAACTAATCCTTGTGATTTTACTGAAAGAACATAATTTGTTTTTGACGTTTAAGCATTGGAGCTAAAATACAAAACTATACGCGATCAAAGTCACGGGCCCCACTTGTATTTCACAAAGATGCAAATACTCACGTTCCAGCCATATTTTAGGTTTCATCTCTTTCTACCTACAGTGGCTTCAAATCGCGCTATCCTTGTCTCAAAGTGCTTGACAGTCCATAACTATAGCTTGAGGGGGTGTTTCGCCAAAACACATCTGCAAGAAGCAATAGATTAACCGCCTTATTCAAAATTTCCGTTATAGTGTTGTTTTTATTGAGGGCTCATCAAACCTAGCCTTTAAAAGAGGGCTGGGTCTGACAATCTAGCCCCATTTTTAAGAACTGGATTTCCATATAAAAAGTGATAGGTTTTGACAGAGGGTAGGTTTAACTAGTAGTATTTTTTTGTGTGTGTATTGTTTTTTATTTTCTTTTTGTGTATTATATTTTTTAGGTGAAATAAACAACTTTTATTTTTTAATAGAAGTACGTAGAAGCAGGGGCGGGTGCAATTCTAGCGACACAAATCACTCAAGCGAGCGCTGAATTCGATGTGAGTTGTCACTTTTTATTTGAAAAATTTGAAAATGGAACGCAAATTCAGCGATCACTCAATCAGCATTTGGCCGTGTTGCCGGAATAGCAGGGTTAGTAGGTACTTATTTTTAATAATCTATAAAATAATCTGTCAATATAACGCCTCGCCCATGCCGATCTGAGATGGCGATCACAGACTTGGCACACACTACCGCGAACTTTGTATGAGCTAAGCTAAGTTTCCAATATTTATAGGTTTTCAAAAATAAATTCTAGGCCTAAAAAGTTTTAGTTTGTAAAAAAAAAACAAACAGTGTTGGGATCACGTTATTTCCACAAGTTAATGAATAAGGCTGATAATTTTCATAAAATGCCCGCTATTAAAAAAAAGCTAAATCCAGTCGTGAAGTGGTTCTGATGGAATACTTTTTCATTATTAACACTTCGGCGGCTAATGGAATTCTTCAGGTTCTTTAATTAACAGATTTTTATTTATTTGTTAATTTGCTTGTAGAAGATGAGTTATCTTGTGAAAGGTTTGATAAGAGAATTAATTTATAAACACTTTCATTTATGCCTGAGTACTAGCATCCGCGTACTGCTTCGTTTGCGTATCTGGATATTATGAAACATGTAAATTTTCGTTCTGCGTAACTCTGATGGTTGTTTGCTTGTTTGCCATCTTGTTGTTTTGGGGACGCTTCTGTCTGCCACTGATTTGGATCAGTTGAGCTATCTCTAGATTGTTTGTAACGGTATGCAGATAGCTCCACTGTTTCTTGTGTATTTTGTAAATACTTGTAAGTTTCTTTGTGTAAATAAATAGAATTAGAAGGTATTTTAGTTATTCTATTTCACAGTTGTCGGGTGATTGTTCAAGGAAGTGTGTTATCGCCCATTCAATAACTCTAAATAATCTAAGAGCAATTGTAACATATAAGTACCAACAAACTGCAGTCGGCAGCAACTCAATGAACGATACTGATAACAACTGTAGGTCTACCAAAAGCTCTGTCTGGCTCTGTCTCTGACTCTGGTGTAAAGTCTGTGTGAGTATTGACTAAATAACTCCTACGTTAAAACGTCACACACACAGTATAATATACCTACTGGTGAACACTTACACAGACTCAAAAGTCTCTCCCTCTTAACTTGGACCACCGCCTTTGGAATGTAGCGAACTCGCTTCTTATTCAACATTTTGTTAAACCGATTTAAATTCTACTCGCACTGGAATATTATTATTATAACTAGATTAAGTAATTCTCATGTAAGTGACGTTACGTTACGTTACGTTGTCTTCATGAGAAAAATAAAGTTCTTTAAACCGAAAAGAGCCAGAGATAGAGCCAGACAGAGCTTGTGGTAGGCCTACTCTTAATCAATGAGTTCAAATAATAATTAACATTAAATTATTGATGTACAAATCATTGCCGCTGGTGTTTTATTGTCCAATTATATTAGTCGGGATGGTGTTATACAGCGAGACGCAGGATTTATAACTTAATTTAATTTCTTATTCTTCGTAATTGCGAGTTATATAGCCCTATGCGGACCGTCAATGCTAAAAGTAATGTCTTTTAACGCTACGTTGATATTTCGCTGATTTGGGTTGGTAGTTAAAGTTTGGAAATGATTATAGCTGCTGAAAATTGATTGCATTTTTGTTATTGTTCACCCTGTACTTTATGATATCCGCTGCATTATTTTCTGCCTTTTCAATAAAAAAAAGACGCATAAACCTTTTTTTCTCTTTTTTTTCGCCTTTCCTTTGATTTTTACTTTTATAATACAGACATTGATTACTAAGAGGAGACTATTGAAGGTTACAAAGAAAATAACAAATAACTACGAGTTCCTATAAATGATAATTATAAGTTTAAAAAACTTGAGAAACCGACTTCATTGCCAAACGGCTAAACCGATTTTAATGAAATTTGTTTGGGACAATCTGGACATAAGAATAACCTTCCTAATAAAAAAATAATTTTCTAAATCGGTTCATAAATGACGGAGGCATGCAGTTACAAACATAAAAAAAAATATTTAAAAAATGATTGGCGACACCGATTTTAATAAAATTAAAATGGGACCAATCTGGAAGCAGTACCTTTCAGATAAAAAAATAATTTTTCAAATCGGCTCACAAATGACGAAGTTATGCGGTAACAACCATAAAAAAAAAAATACAACCGAATTGAGAACCTCCTCCTTTTTGATTGGAAGTCGGTTAAAAAAGGTACACAATATACACGAAACAGCAGATCCAAAATTAGAATGCAAAATTAGTACTAGTACCTAGGTACCATTCGGAAGCAGCTAAGACGCTGGCTGCAAGGTTCTTTAGTTTATTAAAATCAAACTCAAAGATTATTCAGTTGTATAACAAGGATTACTTTGTAACGTCTTAAAGCTAGATGAGTCTAGGTGCCAGTTCCACGCGACAGATTCCCACCAGCCCTTGGGTCGATCAGTCGCCTAGACAACATTTTGAAGACCCGCAAGGCCTCGGTTCCCCATGCACGGATCCAGATTCTCAACCACAAGAAGAGTAAATAAGTAGGCTCTGTCGAGACCTGCAGGGCTACCACGAGCTCCATATGGTTATGGCTATAAAATTAAATTAAATTAAATATTATTTTATTTCAGATAACGGTCCTATGCTATGGCTGTCAAATTGTGTATAATAGATAGTCTGACCCACACATTCATTTTCTTCTTGGGTTTGAATGTGTTGACACTGTTGACACAATTTTGACAGCCATAACTATAACTATATGAAGCTCACGGTAGGCCAGCTACATATCATTATTTTTAGTTTATTGGGTGAGTTTCGTATAACCCGTCCATGCGCGGGCGCACAGATGTCAAAGGAGCTGTTGGTTACGAGATAGTTTGAGACTCTTGCAATAGGTTATCGAGATCCATTTGTACCGCTGCATCCGCTCTTATTGATAACGCTATCGATAATTTGCAAAACATCGTTTTTGTGAATAGGATTTTATGGAGAAATTATCAATGCCTATTTCTGCCTATTTCGTTCCGTAGCCAAATGGCAAAAACGGAACCCTTATACATGCGGCGAGTAGATGTACTCGGTGAACCGCATTAAGATTTTTATACAAAAATAGAAAATAAACAATACATTTTAGGGGTGAAACTGAAGCTCAAATTTTTTTTTCATCAAACCCATATGTGTGGGGTATCTATGAATAGGTCTTCAAAAATGATGTTGAGGTTTCTAATATCGTTTTTTTTCTAAACTGAATAGTTTGCGCTAGAGACACTTCCAAAGTGGAAAAAAGTTGGTCCCCCCCCTCTAACTTCTAAAGTAAGAGAATGATAATACTAAAAAAAATATATGTTGTACATTACTATGTAAACTTCCAACGATATTTGGTTTGAACGAGATCTAGTCAGTAGTTTTTTTTATACGTCATAAACCGTAAACCGCAATTTACCTTTCGACGAACTACAAGAACCTTATTATGTTACATCAAGTAACATATATAAAGGTTCTTGTAGTTCGTCGTGCTACGGAACCCTTCATGGGCGAGTCCGACTCGCACTTGGCTGATTTTTTATTACTTATACCACCATGCTATGTTTGCACCTCGCTTGAAAGCTGTACCTATGTAAAACCAACAATAAATGTGAAGTAAAATCTAACAAATATTTGTTTATTTTTTTAAAGTCCATCCATATTATAAGCGAATTTTTGCAGGTCGATAATTTTTTGGGAAATTTTTGTAATAAACGGGAGGTGCAAACCAGCTTGGTCGAACTTAATATTTCCCTCCTTTAATAAAAATATGTGTCTGGAAGGAATGGGGGGAGGCCTTTGCCCAGCAGTGGGACTCGGAGGGCACATAATAATAATAATAAAAATATACAAAACTTCCCCCCTTAGTCAACAACCATGTGTATGTGAAAAGCACAAATCCTATATTCCTGAAAAGGTTTCGTAATACTTTCAACATTTTTTACCAGTTACATAATAAAGCACACGATCCAACAAAGCGTTACCAATACCTAATGGTATTTGTATTGTCGAATGTAAGTCATGTGCCAAGTGCATGAAAGGAGCCTCTCTGAAGCGTACTTTACATCCTTTCACCACACTGGCACTGGTTTGAAAGAACCAGTCTTACTGTGTCAAGAAGAAGAGCTTGTAATTTGTATTTGCGGAATATTTTCTTGCAGCTTTAACAGCACAAACCACAGTCGGTTTCTTAACTTTTTTTGACTCGTATTATTATAAACTTTAAAAATAGTATATTTCATTACAAGTGCGGGAAGGCTGTCATTGCAAAGAGTTCCGACAAATGTCTACCCGAGCCGAAGGCGAGGGTTGACAGTCGGAACAAGTTGCAATGACGGTATCGCACGTGTACTGAACGACTATTTTTAATACAGTTGCGAAAAAATTAAGCAATTTAATAAAATAATAAAAATACCATTTGCTTTTTAGGGTTCCGTAGCCAAATGGCAAAAACGGAACCCATATAGATTCGTCATGTCTGTCTGTCTGTCTGTCTGTCTGTCTGTCTGTCCGTCCGTATGTCACAGCCATTTTTCTCCGAAACCGTAAGAGCTAGACCGATGAAACTTGGCGAGTAGATGTATTCTGTGAACCGCATTAAGATTTTTACATAAAAATAAAAAAAAAAACTATAAATTTCGGGGGTCCCCATACTTGAAACTGAAACTCAAAAATTTTTTTTTCATCGAACCCATACGTGTGGGGTATCTATGAATAGGTCTTCAAAAATGATGTTGAGGTTTCTAATATCGTTTTTTTCTAAACTGAATAGTTTGCGCGAGAGACACTTCCAAAGTGGAAAAAAGTTGGTCCCCCCTCTAACTTCTAAAGTAAGAGAATGATAATACTAAAAAAAATATATGTTGTACATTACTATGTTAACTTCCAACGATATTTGGTTTGAACGAGATCTAGTCAGTAGTTTTTTTTTTATACGTCATAAACCGTATACCGCAATTTGCCTTTCGACGAACTACAAGAACCTTATTATGTTACATCAAGTAACATATATAAAGGTTCTTGTAGTTTGTCGTGCTACGGAACCCTTCATGGGCGAGTCCGACTCGCACTTGGCTGCTTTTTTCTCTTCTCTCCACGCAATAAGTTCGTCGTATGTATGCATGTAGCGACTTTTTGACTTTTCCGGTAAAATGTTCTCCGAAGCATTTTGTGTAATTATACTGAGTTCCAGTGGTGTTAATTCAAAAAAACTAGCGTCGAAATTACTCATTTTGTGCAACAAACAAATAAACTCGCAAAGAAAATTTCTGAAAAATGGCGCCAACCGCCAACCGTAAAATATAAGCAGGGATTTTTTTTTTTTTCTTCACCCATTCTGGAAGGCATAGGGAACTAAACCCATACAGCCAAGTCTTCAGTAGATTTTTTTTATTGATATGAATTGAAAATGAAATTTAATGAGATGAAATGAAATGAAACCTAACATAACTCATTCAATCAAATCATTAAATCTGTTAATGAAACAAATTAGTAGCTTCTTTTTAGAAATAATACGTATTTGCATGAATCATAAAAACTTCGATGAATTTTTTTAGTAAAAACTTCATGGTTGGTTTTTCTTTTTAGACATTATTTTGACAAATGGGAAAGAAAAAGCACTAGTGCGGGAATGGTAAAAAAAAAGCACGCGTGTGTAATAGCCCACATCCCGAACGCTATACGTCCCTGCAATACGCCACTTTTTGAGCAACTGTATTAAAAAATACCTTCTCTTTCATGATACCGTCGGTTTAGCAGTACCTCCTACGTACGTTTTAGTTTGTGGTTGTCTTACAGAATGTAGTCCATAACGAACCTTTGCCGTACTGCCTTAAAGGCCTGCACACACCTAGTTCGCTGGCGGTAGCGATCAGTGAAACGCTGTCAAATATTCGCTGTCAAATCTCAAATCTGACAGCGATATTTGACAGCGTTTCACTGATCGCTACCGCCAGCGAACTAGGTGTGTTCGGGCCATAATGCCTTTGACAGCGATATTTGACAGCGCTTCACTCGCCATCGCCATCGCCTAGATGTACGCAAGGCTTTAGTGGACAGCAGGCTTAAGAAAAGCAGTTAGCACTGGAACTGAAAACCTCGATTCGTTGTCCATTATTTTTCACTACGCTATCACCGAGGCCCGGCTGTAAATCGAACGGTGTCCGTTCTGCCCCGCGGCGCTTTTGATCTGGCGAGCTCTCGCTTAACTTATGTGTCCCTCGGGACCCAGCCTTGTTGGTGGTGATGCATGGCCTGTTTGGATTCGTAAGTTATGGATGTTTGAGATGTGAGGGCTTTTGACACGGTTATTCGAAAACCTCTCGGAATCTACCAAGCTATGTGGAGACTTAGCACTTGGTGAGCGGACTGGTTTCCGCAAGTAGGCCACAGGTGGTTTTTTTTTGCGTGGTGGGTGGTAGTGTTGCTAATTAAACCACCCGATGTCTTCCAGGAAGACTAGCTCCTCATGGATTCGGGCGCATGCCTCCCTAGGCGTCTTCGGTGCTCCAAGATGTTGCTCTCGTTAAGGTGCCACGCTGCTGCACTCCAGGAGTACGTGCGTGGCAGTTTCCTCTGTCCTTATACATCCTTTGCAAAGAGGACTGTCAGTAACAACAGGTGTAAATAAGTGCTTGTTTATTTAGCAATTACCTGTTACAGTTTCGTCAAAGGCGGAGTTTGTCACGCTTCCGACTGAGGAGCTATCGGGAGTATCTTGGGTTAACTATGTGCTATGTAGAGACTACCGAGGCTGGTCTGCAAAGGTGTTAGTTTTGTATCCGTGATCGAAGTCGAAGTTGCTGTAAGAAAGAAAGAAAGAAAATATATTTATTGACCACAAAAAAAAAAATTCAAAATAGGTCTTCTTCTTCCTGCCCTTATCCCACTTTGTGGGGTCGGCACAACATGTTATCCTCTTCCATGCTCCTCTATCAGCCGTCATCTCTCTTTCTTATCCATGTCATCACTTCATACTGTTCAACCATTTCACACTGTTCATCCACATTTTCTTTAGCCTACCTCTACCCAAATATCCATCTAAATACTCATCACTCTCCTAATCACATGACTTTCATCCCTCCTCATGACATGGATGTACCACGCCAGTCTGTTGATCCTATGTATGTTGAAAAACAAAATTGCCCACGGTCATTAGGTCCCTGAATGTTAACACATGCCGTTGTCCTTACGATTTCACCATCCTAATGTACTATACAATATATGTAAAGTGTTTCGTGTCTGTGACAGTTTTACCTCCCCCCCCCACCCCTCTTTGGCATGTCAAAACCTTCTAGTTCGAAGATCCAACCGCACCGATTACCTACCAATTCCTCAAGAAAATAGCTAAAGTACATATATCTGATGCAATAGAACAGTAGGTCACAAATTATACTATACCCGTACATAGTGTATAGAACTATAAGTTACAATAGCGCTATAATTCAGAGAATTGCCGAAATGTGCCGGCGGAATTGGCCATAAAGATGATTCATACGTACACCAATAGTTTAGTATTGCAGTTATTTTAAAAGTACGCAGTAGTCTTGGGTTGTTTCAAGCAACTGTATGTACCTAAACTAGAGTCTAGACTAAGAACTAGAGTTTATTTATATGTTTAATACCTAAGACCCTAACATCAATATTCTACCCAAAAATCCTCAAGAAAACATTTAATTTTTTTATTTTATTGTATTTTTTGTAAGCGACCCGATGGTAAGCCGTTACCATAACCTATAAACGCTTGTACAAGTATGGTTTTTTTTTGCCTTGAATTAGATAATTTATAGTTTATATTTCTAACTCATTATAATATTATACGAGTGATATAGTTCATTTATCTAATCAATCTTCTCCAAAAACAATAGAATTTTTAGCTTTATCCTTTCAATAACATATGAAAATAGAATAAAACTCAAAAACATCCAAATAATTAGGTAAGAGACACACGATAACAACATGTTCTACATGTTTTGACGGACAACAGGCCATGGGGCAGTGATTGATAACAGTTTTAATTTGTTTTATGTACAGAAACAGTAGATAAGTTGGCTTCTTCACTTCCGTCGCTGTGTTTGATAGTGATGACATAGTGAACGTTTAGGGAGCGAAAAAGATAGAAAAAAATAAACTTTGACACCCATTTTCATCACGTTCGGTGCAAATTGTGTGCGCCTACACTCTTCAAAGAGTGCATGTGACAGCAATTGTGACTCGATCTAGTAGTTTTGAATATTTAAACGTCACTTTGATACAATAACAATTCAAACTTTATTTCAGACCTTGATCCGTCGAGGTTTTTTTTACCCTACTAGTTGATGGAACAAGCATATGACCTACCTGAGGTTAAGTGGTAACCATCGCCTATAACAAAGTATTGCCTTGTAGATCACGCACGTCAGGAACGTGCCCTACGTTGCACTTCCCTGCGTCCATCAACATGCACACACAATCATTAACACTTAGGCGAGAAATCAGCCCAAGCACAGTCAACCAGTGTCTCATGAAACATGAGTACAAATCAAATGACTTTCAGCAAACTGTTGGTGCCTCCTCGTAAGCAGCTCATCAGGGATGCGGTTCTCTGGCGTATTACATATTATTTCTTGCGTGTTTTGTCGTTGGCACCACGCTTGGTGGAATGTACTCAGATACTGTCGCCCATTCCCTAGTTCGATCCGAGATACTGGAGGAGTACTGGAGGCAATAAAAACTTGAGTGTCACAAACCAAGAAGTCTCATTACAATCAGAATTCCTCAGTTCTGTGACATTGATAATACGAAGGTTATCAAACCATGCCTAATAAATAACAGAATTCGTCTTTTTCAAGTAACCGACTGATAATTGTGTTTATTGAATATTAATATCTAGAATGCCGCACTTAAATGTATGGTCATTGGGACAAAGTCAGGTCATCTCTTTGTCGGTGAAATATTGCACAATGATTGAAAGATAGGTGAAATCAGGACATCATAAAAATCATTCCGAGACTGGCTCAGTTTTTAAATGATTGTAAAAGTTTTAATAAAATACTCAATGTGTAGCTTGAAGTGTAGGACGCCTAAGGGACCAGATGAACCGAAGAAAATTGAAGTCAAAGTCAAAGATGTATTTATTCCGTAGTATCACAAGGATCACTTTGAAACGTCTTAAAGCTAGGTGAGTCTAGGTGCCAGTTCCATGCAACCAAGCCTAGAGTGGTCGGATAGTTACGATTTTGGAAATGTGTGGAGGAAACCCTGATGTCCAGTCGTTAATTCTTCAGGCTTGTCAAAATCAAATTGTCAATTTTGTGAGTCTAGGTGCCAGTTCCATGCAACCAAGCCTAGAGTGGTCGGATAGTTACGATTTTGGAAATGTGTGGAGAAAACCCTGATGTCCAGTCGTTAATTCTTCAGGCTTATGATGATGACTACACAGCACAGCACACATTCCAGATTCGCAAAGGTATTTACGCTTATAAAGGTACCTACTGGTGGTAACCCTTATATAAGTTTGTATGACATACTTTCTTTATGTTCTACATTGCTTATTGTTCCAGATTCTACAATTCTCTTTATCTTGCTATTTTTATTCCTGAAAACAAGATTTCACAAAGACAAAGTAAAGTAGAATGTAGAGTCCGTTAATAAAGAAGGCGACTTCACATACTGGCTGAAAACAAACGAAAAATAATTTGAATAAAGAATGGAAACGGCATTGCGGGGAATATACGCGATGCTCAGTGTTGCCAACCGAATAAAAATAAATCAAGTGTGATTTATTCTAGCTGCGAGGTCGCATGCTATGTTCCGGACCGTTGCAAGTTGCAGTATGTATGATCCACACGTGCGAATACAATTTTAAATTCGAGAACTACAACGTCTTTGAGCTATTTTTGTCAACTAAAAAACTAAGGAGGGAATACTGCAACTTGACTATTTTTACCACATTGAGCTATTACCTACATTATTTATAATTATTTTAATTGACAAGAATAAAAAAATCATCCTACTAAGGGTATAAATTGAAATCAAGGCCTGTA
This sequence comes from Thera britannica, assembly GCA_939531255.2. Lineage (NCBI taxonomy): Eukaryota > Metazoa > Arthropoda > Insecta > Lepidoptera > Geometridae > Thera > Thera britannica. The sequence continues at coordinate 3,220,779 of OW618037.2, forward strand.
AACTCAAAAGTAGATTAAAAAATCCAAAAATAGATTGGTAAAATAAAATTAAAATTCGGAACAGAGTTTCGTACACAAGGGTTGGGGATGATTGATACGTTCTTAAATTAAATTCGAATCGGGTGACGCCCACCGGAAATTGAAGCTCGAAGACGGAAGCTTGACCCGCGTTGTCAAACTGACAGGTGTCAAAACCCTTGCCGCCATCTTTATATTGCAGTCACGCGCTCTTTTGCCCTTTGACCGTGAAGATTTGGCTAATCAGCTTATTCATCGTAAAATGTTCAATCTATGATTATATTATAACAAAAAACTAGACAAATTTATGCAACGTTAGTATTTTTAATAATAGGTCTAGAAATTTTAACTATTACTTTAGAACCTGTCTAAGCAATATAATTGTACAACCAAAAACCATTAAAGCTGAAATTCCTAATTAATTTAGTAATATCGATACTAGACCAGTAATCTCTCGATAGACTAATTACAGTTTCGTGTCTGGAACAAGTCCATTCAGTTTTTATCTCAAAATAGAAACTTAAAAATCAATTCATGACCCCTGGGGTTATTCTCGGAGATGCCACGATCTGCACGTTAAGTGGCCATCATAGCGCATTTACCAATAAATCCGCCTGTTTCCCAGTACCAATGTACCAATAGATAACGTCCTATGAGGCTATGAGGCTTTACCGCTCTTCCTAGGTGCTAACAAAGTATGGACACGGCTTTTACTATGTCTGCAAAACTCGGGGAGTCAATGAAGCAATCATTTCAAGGAAGTCGTCATGAAAGTGTAGGTACTGTACTATAGGTCTACCAGAATCTCATGGCAAATGGAGAAACACTACTACAGCTAAACAAAGACCTTCTATATATTGATAGCTTTTCGGTACAAACAATTTCGGACATTTTCGTATTAAATAAAGCCCCTAAAACCATATAGTCATTATACCATATTTACTTTTGACTGGCTTCTGAGCTCAGTTGGTAGTAGTTCTACCTTCTGCGCCGTAGGCTGTAGGTTACCACCGAGAACAAATATTTGTATGGTGAACGCAGATGTTTGTTCTCTGTCTCGGTGTTATATTGTATTCTTAGTATGTATTTACAAAAAAAATCTGATATCGGTACCCTTATATACACAAGCTCTGCTTCATTTGGGGATAGATAGTGTTGTGTGATCCACAATATTTATCTATTTAAAAAGCATCCTCCACCTAACTTCACCTTCACTCTTGTAATGAAGACATACAGTACGGGGCCACGCCTCCGCTAAGCGGGTAATTGAGTCATTATAGCGGCGCGCGCGCATGCCTATCTGCTATCGAGATGCGATCGGCCCCGGGGATCGAACGATGGTATGCTTTATACGGTTATAATTAGAGTAACAAGACGCAAAGAGCAGATTACTAAGCCCTTTCAGATTTAGTTTTAGGTATTTCATAGATAAGTAGGGATCTAAGACCTGGAAGTTACAAATTTGATATGGCTGAAACACGCGTGAAACTGGCCGTTACCCAAGGCTATGCAAGCCTCCAATACTTCACGACTGGTAGGTTAATACCTACCAGTCGTGAAGTATTGGAGGCTACCACACAGGCATTTTGGTGCACATAGGCGTTCTACAAGTTTGAACCCAACTTAAAGATTATAGCACTCGTTTTAGAATCCTAAGGAGTTCCTTATGTTTATGATTTGCTTATGTTATCTGTGTACAATCGAAATCATCAATCGAATTTAGATCTACTCCATTTTTTATCGATGGCCAGTGTTGCTTCTAAAATGAGTTCTAAATTCGAAGCATCACTGGCCATCGATAGAAAATTGAACATGTGAAATTGTATTTTGCACACAGATAACCTAAGCAAATCGAGGAAATCCTCTTTTGGAAGTCGGTGTAAAAATAATATGATTGATTCACAGATGTCTATTTAATGTCAAATGTGTGTCATTTCAAAACATGTTGACATCGATCGTGACTTCACAGCTGAACAAATACAGAAACCTATCACCAAAACGTAGGTAAGAATTGCCAATTTTGTTGAAAACATTTCTCCAACCATTCCAGTTAAATCGAGGTTAGTTGGTCTTTGGTCTGAGCTTGCCCCATGGATCCACCACCACTACCATCGCCACAACCAGCAAAGAAGGAGCTGGATACGTTCTACATGCCAATATACGTCCTCACAGCGTTTTTTGGAGCCATCTTCATCATCGGCCCCTTTTTTGTCCGCAAGTGTGCTAATAAAGGGTTAGTTTAGTTATCCTTTCACCACACTTTTTTTTTTAGTAGTAGTAGAGCTCTTTGTGAAGGGCTCGTCCCGGGAAGTACTACCACCATGCCTATTTCTGCCGTGATTGCAATGTGCATTGCTGTGTTTCGGTTTGAAGGGTGTGGGTGCCGGTGAAATTACTGGCACGTGAGGCTGAATATCTGTTTGCCTCCAGTTTATGGACGCAGGGCAGTGCATCGTAGGGCACGTTCCTAATGTACGTGACCTACGAGGCATTGCTTTGTTATAGGCGATGGCTGCCACTTAACATCAGGTGGGCCATATGCTTGTTCCATCAGTTAGTTACATAGACAAAAAACACACACTGGTATAAAAGAACTAGTCATAGGACAAGAAGGGTTAGTTTAGTTGTTCTGACAAGATCTGGGTCTCAAAATATGAACACAATCGTCTTCATAAGGTGAGATGACGTCACATTTTTGGTGGAAACCCCTTGTTATAATAATAATCAGTGACTAACATCTTCCTTAAGTTTCGATGTAGCTGCCCGACGCTCAAGCAAGACGGTCTAGCTAGAAAAAGCCTGGCTGCTAGTTGAATAAAACTATTGCCTTGGAGACTAGAACTTATTGTCTGTCGGTCAAAAAACTGTTTACTTTGTTCCAGAATTATACGCTGCTGCATAATGCTAACAGCATTTTCGATGTGGCTTTTGTAAGTTTTTTTTTAAGTAAAGACATACCAAACACCTTACAGATTTACATACCCAAAATGTTTATTCATCATCATAATCAGCCTGCGAATTCCACTATTGGACATAGGCCTCCTCTACACATTTCTAAGAAGAACGATTCTAAGCACTTTTTAATCCACCGACTTCCCGCGATCTTGACTATGACGTCAGTCCATCGGGTGGGTGGACAATGTGGACATCCTGTGGTCTTGTCTCCGGTTCGTGGTTGCCATTCGAGAACGTTTAATTGTTGGTTCTTTGAGCGTTATGATACGCCCATTGCTATGTAAAATGTACATTATAGAAACCTTAAGTCCATACGCATTTATAGCATACTAGTGGCCGCCCGCGGCTTCGCTCGCCCGTTCCCGTAACAACCCGCTCCCGCTTTTTCGGGATAAAAAGTATCCTATGTCCTTCTCCTGGTTCTAAGTAGTGTTGCCCAAATTCAGTCTTGGTCTTGCAGTCTTGGTCTTGTTCTTGCGTTTTTGCAAGACCAAGACCAAGAACAAGACCGCGTATTTTTAGCAAGACCAAGACCAAGACTGACCGTGCAAGACTTGAGCAAGAACAAGACATAGCCTGCAAGACTCTTGCGTCTTGCAGGCAGGACTTAGCGCTATTTCACTGAGTAGTTAGGTGTAACAGTTCGGTATATAGGTAGGTACGCTTAGAAATTCTATGAGACGCAAAAAACTGTATCAAAGAATATGAAAAACTGGACCTATGCGCATTACGACTAATACCATAAACATAGCGAATAAAACAATATCTATTAAAATCAAACTGAGTGCATGCATAGTTATGTTTTAACCATCGGCACTTTGATAATGCGGCATCAAAGGTTTTGTACTTACTTCTCAAAGAAATTTGAAAAGATATTCAAATAAATGATAAATCGTAAAACTCTTTTATTAAATTTCTTATAAGTTGAGGGTTCAATCTCTTTCTAGACAGATAAGTATTGTTCTTTAAAATACAGTCAAGTTATTGTAATTAATTTGTTTTTTTACATGTTTTAGCAAATGTAAGCTTATAAATCATAAATGTTTATTAAGAAACAGTTACTTCCATGGAAAACGACATATAGGTCAGTTGATTTTTCGAATTTCTTATCAAATCTTCAGTTATTTATTAATCTGCTTGATCTTTACTATGGCTATGTTAATTCAAGCTCACAATGTTCCAATTCTAATACGTTTTTCTAAGATTTAAAGTAAACTTTAATCAATAGTAATAGACTAATAGGTAATTGCAAGACTTGCAAGACTCTTGCTGCAAGACCAAGACCAAGACCAAGACTGGGAGCGCAAGACCAAGACCAAGACCAAGACCAGGTGTATTGGCGCAAGACCAAGACCAAGACTGGCTAAGTCTCGTCTTGTTCTTGCATTTGGGCAACACTAGTTCTAAGCTACCTCCCCACTAATTTTCTTCCAAATCGGTTCCGCCGTTCTTGAGTTATAAATAGTGTAACTAACACGACTTTCTTTTATAAATATAGATTACATAAACAACATAACATAAACAAAATAAGTAAGACTCTTCCACAACTTTCGTCTGGTAAAGATGTTGAAACTAAATGAAGTATTGTTTCTTCACAGTTGGGTGACGATATACATCTCTCAAATGAATCCACTAATCGGACCTCGCATGACGAACAAGTCTGCAGCTTGGGTAGCTCATAAATGGGTACGCTTTTATTACTGCGGCATCCTTTACATGCCATACTACTAGTAGCCCAAATCATCTCATTGTGGGGCAAAAGCCGCCCCCCATTTCCACCACTCTCCACGTCCTTGTGCTTCGAGTCACCAGTCCCTCTCAAAGACATCCAGCTCGTCCCGCCATCGCCTTCGTGGTCTACCGCGACGCCGCTGTATCAGGGCTGAACAATGTATGTAGAATAGCATGTGTTTTATTCAGTTGTATCACAAGTATCAATTTGAAACGCCTTAAAGCTAGGTGAATCTAGGTGCCAGCTCCACGCGACCAAGCCTAGTAAAACAGGCAACAAACTACGGCTTGGCATGAGTTTTAAAGATCCCTTACTAGAAGTTAGACCTCTTTGTGAAAGACTCGTCCAAAGAAGTGCCCGTTTCTGACGTCAAGCAGCGTTGCTGTGTTTCAGTTTCAAGGGTGTGGGAAATGATGATATTTTATCAGAAGCACTTGAGGCTTAACTGTCTGTATGCCTCAAGTTTTTGACTGTTGTGCATCGTGGCAAGTTCTTTTAGATTAGTTAGTTTTGATGGTCATTACGCATAGACGCTTTGATGTATGCTGAAATGGTATTTTATTAATTAAATAAAAAAGGAGCTGTTCCAGTCGGTTGTAATTTATATTATGCACATGCGTGGCTGTAAATGTAAGTAAATAAACTGTTTCTGTTTTCAGGGTGCCCCTGCGAAGGATTAAAGAGAGGCTTAGTTTTTAATTTGTTCTAGTTACCTTCATAAGTACTTAAGTTTTATGTTTTCGCGTTATAAAACTAATTATCAATGCCTACTATTTTTATATTCATTTTATAACCTCTTTTCCCCTTTTTACGATAGTACTCAGTTAGTAGGTAGTATTTCTGCCTACTGCGCTGTTGATCGAAGGTTCGATTCCCACGAGAACAAATATTTGTGTGATGGATGAACGTATGTTTCTTCTATGATAGGTGCTTATGTTTTCCAATTTGACTGGCCTCTAGCTCAGTTGGTAGTAGCTCTGCCTTCTGCGCCGTAGGTCGTGGGTTCGATCCCCACCGAGAACAAATATTTGTGTGGTGAACATAAATGTTTGTTCTCTGTCTGGGTGTTATATTGTATTCTAAGTATGTATTTACAAAAAAAAATGTATTCAAGTATAATATCAGCTATCTGGTTCCCATATTACAAGCTCTGCTTAGTTTGGGGCAGGGTAGTGTTGTGTGAATTGTCCACAATATTTATTTATTTTATTTATTTAATTATCACGATCTCTGGCGATTTTCTACCAATCCTTCTCCAGAAAAACTTCAAGATCGTCTTGCCAACGTCTTCAGCCGTGCCGCAGTCGCCTTCCGCCCTCAGACACCCTAGAAGTTGTGTGATGTGGCCCACTTTTAGCTTGCATCCTGCTAACGTGGCCATACCAGTCATTGGACACAGCATTGTATTCCGCATCAAAATTTAAAGATTTTGGGGGAGACTTTTGCCCGGCAAAAGGTGCTTATAACAATATGCCAATATATTTTGATTGGTTAGTTTCGGAAATGCGTAAGTAAACCGTAAGTGAACCTGCAATTCAAAACATCTGAATTTTATTCAAAAATCACCATAAAATCATCACAAACAACGAGAATCCCGACATTTTCTACTTTACATAAAACTATTTGCGCCACCCGTCGGCAATGCAATCAAAAAGGAACACAGCGAATTGTAATCGCTGAGCCCCAAAACAAATCGAATGGTATCGCGGAAGATCAAAATAACATTTGTACCGAAATCATTTATCAGCGTTGATTCTCTTTCCATTTGGCACCCTGCGCGAGCCTATCTCGCTGTGGTGAGGGTTCGGTTGTAGTGCTGTAACTAGCGATTTTAAGCGATTAGCGATTTCAGCAGTTCTATATATACAAAAACGATATTACGGTTTTGGTTGTAACCACGGATCAAATAAAAAAAATATAATCCGCATCTGATATAATTTTTAATTATAATATTTTTTTTAACAAGGCTTTACAAAATAAATTATTATATCATCTCTATTTCAAAAGAAAGAAAAGCTAGAGAATCAAAACTTTCTTAGGCTTGTTATACACGGGCAGCTTCAAGCGGTTATATGAGTGTGCCCTATTGCGAAGAGTGCCTAATTCTAGTGAAAGACAGACAGAATCAACGCATAGGCAAACGAATCACCTAATTATCCCTATTGTAAAATCTATCCATTAAACATAATCAGAGCTCTGTTTATAAACAGAGCATATTATTACGGTAAACAATAATTTACGCATTACGACGCCATCTTCTTTTCTTGGGATTTTTTTTATTGGGATTGTTTTGGGATTTCTGATCGGAATTTTTCTACGATTAGTGATGTGCTTCTTTGTCCAGTAATGCTGTTCTTCTATTAAAACTGGTTATCACTATGTAATACTAGCTTAGCTCTATGCTTGACAAGTATATGGCATTAGCGCTAGCCTTTCCAATCGCTGCCGCTTATGACTCTACCAGCAGCCCAGCCTTCAGCGCAGCGCTAATGTGTTCCAAGGGAATCACATCCTTGTGGGGAGCTGGTCATTAATACTCGTTGACGAGATGAGGATTAAAATTTAATGTTTGTATTAAACTTGTGATGAATACGAAAGCACTAGTGCTTATCAGTGATTTATTGTTCAGAAAAATAAGAATATTTTAGATACAGGTATTTTAAGACTTGGTTAAACATAGGTCAATTACTGAGATATAAGATAAGATAAATTTATTCAGCAATAAGCACAACTTAAATTATAAACAATTAGATGCATACGACAAACTTAGGTAATCATAAATTAATATGTATGTAAGCTACGAACAGTTTTAGATTATTCAAGATCACTAAGTCCATGCAGACTCGTGCTGTAGATACCATTTCCAGATGACGTTATCGAAATACGGAAAACCAAAATGAAAACAACTTTGGGTAGGTACCTACTTATGATACCGTCCAATACCGTAGCCTCGTTTAGACGTAATTAGGCAGGTACATAGAGTTCTTTACAACAAAGCTTTGTACTTGTTACTTTTTGATATATGTATACACCTGTCGAAATCCAAAAAGTACCACGTAAAATCATCGCAAGAAAAGCACTTGATAGTCACCGACCTCATAAATAAATAGTCGATGTTCCATAAAATAGGTGCGATTACGAAAATCCCCCGAAATCCCCATAGAAAAGTCATCCCTAACCGTAACTCAATTGTCACGTCGGCTTTTTTGTCCCAACGAAACGAAATTCGCGCCATATTGCCCACCGCCCCATCTAAATGATAATTCGAGAGCCCTTCTTACAATAAAAATTATTGCGGCCAGTTTACTTTATTACACTCTGTATTGTGTTCAAATACGTACACAAACCTATACACTCTATCAAACAGCTTTCACCCTATTTTAGACCGTAAGCTCTTTACAATAAAAAGTAGTTTTACAAACGGTAGAGGAGGCGTTTCTTTGTCGAAGTGTTTGAACCTGTCACACTATGTCGTATTCGGCAAATAGACAGTGATTTCACGCCTTTACCCTTTGACCAATTTGGTACGATTCGACGAATTTACATTTCGGGACGCAATCCCTTTTCAGCGGAGGTTTTTACTGCTGAAGAGAAAACTAGCTTTATTGCCGTGGTAATCGAAGTTCGCTTTGTACTCCTACCTATAGGTATACCAATTCGATTATGTTTGTAAGTTCTAACTCAATCTTTTTTTTTAACTTCAGTCAAGAACTCGTCTCTAGTCAATCCACAGTATAGTCAGATTTTTTTCACATAACCTTTATTGAGCGATGCTATCTGATAACCTCACAGTTCAACTGGCACCTAGACTCACCTAGCTATAAGACGTTTCAAAGTGATTCTTGGAATTGAAATAAACAGATTTTGATTGAGTTTTGATTTTGAATTTTTTCAGTTGGGAAGCTTGGTTTGATACAAATTTATAGAGTGTGTTACGTACAGAGCTAACCTATAGTGAAGGGTTTTCGTATATTTTCTTGTTTTGCCATGGCTGTTAGAGAGCACTGACTAGTGACTATACGCCTACTTTTTGCTAAATATTCCTTTGGCACAAAAAGTAGGCGCACAGTGTGCTTTTGCTAAAGAAAATTAAATAGGAATATCCATATTATCCATAGGTGAATAGCTTCCATAAAGGTGGAGTTGCTACTTCTAGTCTAATCAGACACGTATAGCTAAATATCTAATTAAATTATAGTACTCGCGTTTTTATTAATATCAAGTTGTACTTTTTATGTATGTAACATAATTACCTTAACATTCATCTACCAGAGATACGATACCTCTTCAAACACAAGTGCCAAGTTACTGAGCCGACCCCACCAGATGTTCCACTGTGATGAGCAGACCTGTCAGCTTCTGTGTCCCATTGCAGTGCCCACAGTGTAATTATTTAGACACCAATGCGACGTCACAATAGTAATCAACCACAAGACAAAGCAACCACCCCTTGCCTATCTCCCTTTCAGATCGCAATCAGGGCCGCCATGTTGGGTGCCATTATGAATCAAATTCCCGCCTTTTTTATTTTTTTTCCATTCGCTAGGCGTCAGATCTCACAGGCGATAAATTCTTTATTATCCTGGATGATTTTTTAATCTGTGCTGCTACTTGTGGGCTCGTGTTTCGCATTAACACATTTTGCGTGTGCTTGGAAAATTGCAGGCGGAGAACAATAGGATTGCGGGACGGCAAGATTGCTACTTTGTTTTAAATGCTCCGCCACTGTTAACTGTTGGAGGATGGATTAAGTACATTGCAAGACAGTTCTCAAGCTTTTTACAGCTTCTCGACATACCTAAGTATATATTTTTATCATTCCATACTTTACTTCAGACATTTACAATCTGCAAGATCTTTCTTTTTACATGATGGAATAGGAATAGAAGTGGTTTCTTCTAATTATTTTGTCCTGAAAACGTAAAACCTTACGCGATTGCACCATTTTTATAAGGAGGTTTATTTGTTTCATTTCCCTTTTCAATCACACAACATGACATTTCATTACAGTTATGCGCCAGACTATAAATAACCACAGACAATTTCCATCCGTCCGAGTTTCCGCTCGAAGTTGGCCGATAAATCCCCGTGTTCAAGTGAAAAGGCTCTTTTCCCGCCAGTAACGAGTTCTAAATTGGAAAATCTACTTAGAGCCAAGTTGGAGAAAGAGGGAGGATGCTTGTTTTCTAATTTTCTTTTTAGACAGACACCTCGTTGTCCGTTTTGCAGCTTTGTTTAGACGTAAAACGTGTTATTACGTGCTTTGTTTTGTGCGACATTTACATTGAAACTAGATATTTTTTCATCAAGACGCCTACCAATCTTGTTTGAATACCGTTAGTACTCGTATACAACAAATAAAACAACCTATTAGCCATGAAGTTAGTAACAAAACCTCGGTACTTAATCTACCCGCATTTTATATAAAATTGGAATTGGAATTTTTTAATGGGATTTTAATTCAGCCCGGCAGTTACCACAATTAACACCCTATTAAACTTACGTGGTTAAAGTACATGTTTTTGCCCATCACCTATTTCGCATAACAAACAGCCTCTATATAATTATTTGAGCAGCAATATTAGCACTAGCGACGTAATGGCTTCGCTTCCGGTGCGGCCGCCATTAGTGCCCATTTCCTGCCAACTTCCGGTCGCTAGTGACGCCGCCTGGCGGGGTTTGCAGCAAGCTAGGTGTTAACTGCTTCAGTCAATTAGGCTTTCTTAATGTTGATGCTATCGGTGAGTTGTTTTTTGGCATTTGTGTGAACCTGCATAATATGTAAGCTTAGGTACTATAACCGCAGTATACAATATAGTAAGCTGTGGTATACCTTAGGTAATTTATAAGTAAGAGCATTGGTGGCGTAGTGGTAGCAGCCCCGCATTCCAATCCAGTCGTGTACCAGTGAGATTTTCTGTCAAAAAAATTATGTGCTATATGCCAATACTACCTACTTATAGTCGCATCGGTCAGTTTGACATTATTTTGAGCTTCGATTGCAATAAAATGTATCTTTGACAAGAAAAGATTGCAACAAGACTGAATTTTACAATTGTAAAATTCAGTAATAAACATGAGATAGCGAAAAAGAACTTCGCTTTGTAAAAAGTGGTTGAAAAATGATGGTAACAAGACGTGTGATCACTGTTCCTTGTTATTATCATTTATTTGTTACTATCAAACTTTTGATTGCAACAGAATTACACAATATCCCAGCAATGTCTTGCTGGTTCGTGCTTAAATATTAGATCAAACCATTATCGGCGAATAGTGTTACAATAACAAACAGTGGTTAAGTGGCGGAAGTGGGTCCATTGACGGCGCGTGTCTCTCCACTCGGAAATGACCCGGCTTTGCTTACTAAGTGTTGATTTACCTAGAATTTTGAAGAGTCATCTTCCGAAAATCAAATAAGTAACCAGTAATACGAGGCAATGTTTTGTTCTTGGCAATGGTTACCACTTAACATAATATGCATAATTATACTTGCCCCATCAGCAGTTTCATAAAAAATACTTAACTATAAAAAAAAATAACTAACAAAAATCTTTTGCGTTTCATAACTTTAGTGATAAAATATGAAGATAAACGTTTATTTGCTTCCCTGAAAAATGTGGTATTTTGACTTGACTTGGTTTTGATCATAGATGTGCGATATTTGTGTTGTATATTTATACGTTCCAAATGCCGAAAGTATGAGTTATAACTATTATGATATTCAAATGTATTGTACCGATTATGGAGTAATCGAATATTCCAGCTACGATGCTACGCCATACAAAAGATATAAACGCATATCCCTCTACGCCGTAGACTCCGTAGAGATTGCATAATATTAGACATTTCAAAATTTTAATCATAGACAATAGTAGATTGTTATGCAAGGGGCTAAAACTACCCAATAGATGCAATGTACTAGTTTTACTAAATACCTAGAAACCGAGTTTTAATGTTTTAGCACCGTGTGTGTGTGCTCTTCTTTTCACTACGATTTCGAGAAAACAATCAAAAATCCAATACAATATGATTTATCTGAGAAAAATTCTAAACATTTCGCGCCAATGGTTTTTTTTAATTCTACTGTAGCCACAACGCATTACGTACATTCTACCAAAGAGATCGCCGATTAAAGTTCCATTTTAAAAAATAAAATATTGTGGTGAGAACAAACATCTGTGTAGTGAACAATAGTACATTGTTCACCGAGAGGAGAAAGTGACCGAATACCGTTGAGGGTGTCGTTTGAAGCCCGAGCCGTAGGCGAGGGCTTTAAAACACCAGAGATCGGGAATCGCAGTACGTACATAGTGCTTTATACTACACCTACAAGGAAAATAAATTCTACGAAAACTGAATCCTCAAACAAACACACAAATTGGAAATGGCGTCTGCAATTTTCACATGTTCTTTTTTCAAATTGTTTATCCTGCCGCCGCAGGGTCGCACTGCCAGCCCGACACCATCCAACACACAGCTAGTGGCCAGTGTCATTTTGCGAACTTTGAGATAAAAACTCACTGTAAAAACTTTTTGGCTTTTGACATTTAGGTTACCGGCGCATAGTCTTACCCAAAATTAAGAAAGAAAAACCACGTAAGAAATGGATTTTCATACACTTTTCTCTCCCGCTCAGATGCGTTTTCTCCCCGCATATTTGTTCGATATGCAATGACGTACTTTCTACCGTAAATTTGATAAAGTATCAAGGTACTTTCCAAGTACCTTGAAAAGAAGTAATCCTATGATTGAATTTTATTTCAAACTTTTACCTAAAACTATCAAATTACTTGAATACCCATGGTTATTACTCTTTCGACAAGATGGTGGATCTATCTGTTTACTTGCATTGTCGAAATGGTATTACTTGTACCTGTGAATTGTGAGTCACTTAAAAACACAGCGTAGGCATTTTAAGTCCATAATTTAAAGGGTACAAACATTTTATCTATTGAAATAAAATTGATTGGAAATCCGGTTTAGTTGAAAAAACATTTTTTATTTCCAAAACTAAGAAGTACTCTAGCAAGTATTATACCATTTTGGAATCCTGGATAAATGCGCCAATTTTTAAAGTTACATGCCATGATAGTGTAGTACATTTTTTTTGCGGTACAGATGGTTAAAGTTGGGTGATGTAATTATCTGAAATGAAACGTTGGCCAAAACTCCACGATTTCATTGAAAACTGAGGCAGTTATGCCTTAATTTTGAATTGTAATTTACAGAAGGGTTATTCATGCTTACGTTGCAGAAAAAAGTTTCATGAAAAGTTAATATTTGTAGTCACAGGACTTAAAAGATCATCACAGGGTGTCAGTTTTTTCTGTTTTTTTTAAATACTCATAACTCGAAAGTTACGTAACAAATATTTTTTTTTATATTTTTCTGCTAACTGTCATGACTTGGCGCATCACCCGTTTTCGGTTGGACGTTGACTTATGGGACACCCTGTATATTTTCAACCAAGACCCGAGTAGGCACATATATCTATATAATAGCAAGTATATCAATAACTGAGTAGTTTCTCAACGTCTCTTCAATATTCTTCACACCTCTCTAAGTTCGCTTGAAATCGTTGAACGCTAAAAATCAAGATGTCTGCCGCAGGCGAGGCGCAATCACCCGATGAATCGCTGGGAGCACCACTGAATTTTAATAGGTTCCCCCTCATATTTTTATTATTTTAGCATCCTTGTTTGTAGTGATTTGTGGAATATCATTCATATAGTTTATGAAATGTGCTTTTAAGTAGCTATCACTAGCTTTGGATAAAGATTTTTCAATGTCAATATCAAAACTACATCTCAAGATATCATTGAAACTATCAACAAATATTTTTTACTCTTTTTTTACAGTACGGTAATTGCATTACGGAACACACACCTACCCAATCATTAATCAATCGTAATCCATCATTTATCAATAAATTAAACAGACAGAGTAGGAGGAAACCTGAAAAAATACTCATAATTTCTATATTCCACTAGTGGCCGAGGTAACGACAGCGCTCATTAGCGTAAGCAGGTAATGCAACGATGTCCACTTGTCACGGCACGCAATGCAACGCTAAATGAGCAAAACCACAAAATGCGAAAATGGCGCGGTGCTGTCCGCTTTACCATCATATTGATTTCGACGCCATTAAAGCGAACCGGAAATTAAAAAGAAATAAAAACATATTGCTTTCCCGCGCACACCGAACTTCACCCAATTTGTACACGTTCTGTTTTCGAACATCGCTTTTTTCTTAGGTTCGGAAATGGCATAACGCGATCGAATCGAATCAGAATTTTTAACTTTGTTCCGTCGTTGTTGATGATATTATTCTGAATCAAGATTGCCAACCAAATTCGTTGCGTTATTATGGCGATAAGTGTTATATAGGGTAGGTAGATTTTATTTGACATGCCATTATTGTCAGCGTGATATGATTATTATTATATTATCGGGCGATAAACGGGCATAAAAAAAGATATATCGTCGAGCGAGGCAATCATCTCAAACGAGGATTACGACGTTATTACACTGTTTCATGTGGATTTATCGAGAATGTTTCCAGCTAATTATGTTTCGAAATTCAAACTGAGGATAAGTAGGGCGAGTGTGGCTAATCTTATTCCCAAAAATGAGCTTATTGTATTTTTGTGGATGTTTCTAGATAGTGCGTTGATAATAAAACAATACATTACCGAAACTCAAATTGTAGTTCCATTAACGGATAATCTAGGACCAAGTGACTGCCACTTTGCAGTAATAGTGTTATCAGTATTTCAAAATATTAATAGATAGTGCTTATAAATCAGTCATAGATTGTTATCTGTAATCCTGGCGGCTAGTTTGTAGCACTTGACGGGTACATGCAAAACACATTATTAGAAAATGCCATTAATGGATAGCAAATATTAGCGCAAAGTTGAAAGCTCTTTTCGATTAGATCGTGTCGTACGTACTTGTTCATTGTGTACACATTTTAGCATTAAATAATTTTAATATAGGCAAATGGGTTATTCGGATTTTTTTTTCTGAAAATTTCCAAGCCAGGCTTCTTTTTTTATTTATTTATACCCGCATGAACGCGACTGTCATGCACGGGACTGCTGTGAATGAAGCGCATGCGCTTCATGAATGGATGTAGGCTTTCTCCATGGAGAAAGCCTACATCCATTTTTGGTTGCTTATTAGTGTTAGTTTTTAATATATTTGCCATAATATGATAAGGTCTAAAATTATAGCAAGCCAATTTTGTATATTTTACATTCACATCGTGTTCCGGTTCCTATACCATGCTTAAGCTTTCCTATACCCTGTGTGTATTTTAGTTTTTTGTGCTTATTAAATAAACTTTTTTCATTTAATTTAATTTTCTTTTCTTAATTAATGATCTACCTACTCAACTGTTGGAAATAAAAGGCATATTTACTTTATTTCTATAAACTTAAGGTCGGAAGCTACCTACCTACTTTCGTCGACTGTCCTAGCGCCATTTTTCATTGACTGAAAAGAGCTAAACACTGAAAAAGTATCAACCTAATTAGCAGGAGAGTTTTGTATTTTTGTTCTGAAAATTACCAACCATTTCTTTTGCTTTAAATTTCCTTGTGGGCCGTAGCACATCGAAGTAGGTCTAAACCCAGAAAAAAGTGGTGTTATTCACATAATCCACTATATTTTAATCTTTGATGGAGATATTGCATAATTTTGTAAGTTGTACTAGTAGCGACATCTATCGTTAAATAGACAGACACATTAGCGTGACTTCTCATCGCTAGATGTCGCACATTCAACAAATTCTGTTCTCTGTCAACAGATGGCGACACCCACCCACATAGGTCAATAGACTTCGTATCGTATTTTTGTAGTTTGTAAGTTCATTCATTCGTTCATTTTGCGTTGAGGCAGGAGGGGAGGGCATTGTGTTGTTTTTTTGCACCTGAATGGACAGGTGTTTGTATTGTGTAGCTATTTATTAATTTTTATTTGCAAAATACACGTTAGAATAACAAAAGTATATGGTGGATTATCAATCAAAAATAAACCAGAAATTGTGCAATTTGTTCAACTAATTTGGATGTAGTTTATCGAAGTGTAAAGTGTGACAAAATAATTAAAAACTTTCACAGCGCATCAGTTTCGCGGGACATACCAAATTTTACAAAACTGTAAAATGAGTTGAATAAACTTCGATTCTACTTTTCCACTGGAATTTTACGTACTAGTGTTTTAGCATTAAAATAATGACCACAGACAGGTTTCACAAGTAAGTAAAACTCCTTTACTTTTTGCCCCTATAACATACGTAGGTAACTAATCGATTTTAGTACCTAGGTTTATGTGATGAATGAACACCCTACCTACCTAGTTATTACAGGTAATATGCCGTCTTAAAGGTAGGTATAAGTGACTAATGTACGTACTTAGGTACCCTGATTCTGATAAGATTACATACCTAATAAGTAGGTAAATAATCATGGGCAATAGCTGGCAAAAGCATCGACATTCCGATCAAAGAAGTACCTACCTAGTACCTGTCCTTCGACGATTTTCTCCGGAAATTTCAATACAGCCTTTGATACAGTCAGCAACATAAATTCACTAACATTTTATTATTCAAATTGTTTATTGAACATAAATGCATCCTAACACAAAGCGATACATTTATTACATGAGTACTTAACATAATATTTTATGCATAGAAATTTAATAACATCTAACTTTTTAATAATTATTAAAAATCTTCAACAAGTCCGAAAACCTTAGATCAAAGTTTTAACAAGTACCTATTTGAAGATAATCCTTGGCCTATCAACAATTTCAAGGCGTATGGGCACCTTACTTAAGTAGGGTAACATGCCCTAAATCCAGCCACCCCCCAATTACCAGCCGCCTCCGAAAAATCAAGCTAGAATTGTAAACGATTTACACTATGCTATTTCTTTGTTACCCAAAATGAACCTTATATTATACGCCATAGACGATATCAATTTGGTCGAGCTAAGTTTTAACTCATTCAATCAGTCGTCAATTGAACACAGGCGAGAGTGCGCGTGCTTGATTTGTTCAGTAGCTGTCTCTCGAACCAAGCATCGACGACTTCACGGGATAAGGATTTTCATTATATTAGAACTATAATCCATGAAATATTTTACTTGTCTAGAATAGAAGACGAACTAAAGAATATCATGAAATAACTTTTTTTTATTCATATTCATTATTTAATTAAAAAACCACCCGGCTGGATATAGGGTTTGGTTTTACATTCAAATCTAAATATCGGCAGGGGGGCTGACAATAAGAATTTGCTTTCCGATCGAAAATCCTAAATCCAGCCTGCACTTTCTTTAGGGTGACTATGCTTTCGTGATATTAGGTACCACTACTAATTATTGTATATTTTGTAATATTGTCAACAGATAAGTAAATATGATAAGTATTGTATATTAAATTTTACATTGCGCTCTAATTAGACTTTTTAAACTTCTTACCGTTGTAATGGGTTTCCAACCTACTTGCTGAATAAAAAGTTGGAATTTGGTTCAACAACCTCCTTGCAGTTAGAAAGACTTTAAAAAGTTGGAACATGGTTGAATAAAATAGAACTTGTTTTTTTTTTATAATTTGACAGCTGTCAGTAGAAAGCGATTCTCCCTAGGGCTGAAAGTATTACTTTCAATTAGGCCCCTCAGGCAACTTCAGACCTACTTTCAGAGTATGAGCAATGAAAAAGTTAATTACAGCTATTTCAGTGTAAAATTATACCTACAAAAAAATGTTCATAATTGGTAAAATTCAGTTTGTATGGAAGCCATACCCCTCTAGGTAGAGTATTTTTGAGATTGTTAAAGTTTTCAAGATCTTCCATAATTTGTTGATCTGGTTTAGTTATTTAATTTATAGTTATTTTTTAAGACTGATACCTAGTCGTTTTTTAGGCATAGAAGATGGTGTTTAATTATGTTACAGAAGCTTAACCTTTCATTATTTTGTTTTGAGTCATTAGTAATTAAAGAATAGGTATAAGATTGAGATGCGAACAATTTTAACTTTGTTTGATTTGTACCATATGTGAACAAAATTATGGCCACCCTATTTTTCTTCATAATCCTTCCATCTGGAGTGGTGTGTGTACACACACACACTAAAAAAAACCTTTGTAATCATAGCGGCTGATATTAGGTCATGCGTGGGCTGTATTTAGGGAAAAGGGGGCTGATATTTGGAAAAAGTGGTATATCATGAATAAACGTTAAATATTTAAAGCATTTATTGAATTCCATAGTGTTTTGCCCTATACAACTAAAACCAATGAATTTCTTCACCTAACAAAAAAAGAATCAGAGGCTAATAGTCAGTATTTTTTTTTTTATAAGGAGTTGAATCCAAAAAATCCGTTAGGGGGCTGATATTTGGCCATATTACCCTACCTATCTCGAAAAAAAAGTGTTTTAAAAAACTCAAATTAGTAATCAACTTTCTTTGCTGACTATACCTACCTTGGTAGGTATTTATGTAGCTAGGATTATCGTACTTCCAAAATAAAAAGGTAAAGTGGGTTATTCACCTTATCAGTATGCTATGAACGTTTTTTACGACAATGTGGGGAAAGTTCGAAAAGTTCCTCATAGGTATCATTCCAACGAGAAAAATAGAAAAGAGAACCAGAAGAGAGAGCTGAATATCTCACTGTGCTGGCTCAGCCACTCTACCTAGGTTACGTGTACGTAAGGTAAAAAATAAACAATATATCAACTATAAAGAAGATGCTTTATTATCTACTTTTTTGTTTTTATTTTCATAGATTTATGTTTGAGTAAATACGACGATAAACAATAAAAAGGGCACTTTATACACGACATGTTACAGATTCTGATACAAGCTTAGGTACCTACTTGTTTTCTTCTACTTCACTGCACACTAAGCATATAGGTACTCACACACTACACACACTTACCACACACATACTTACATACTTACATATAGGTACACTTTAAGATAGAGTAAACCTGAGCAGGGAGAGAGGTCAATAATTCGCTCTTTGTCAAGCAAAGTACCAGCAACCACAGAGCCCCGTGCCAAAGATGACGGTATTCCATGTGCAGCCGAACTTTTTCTCGGTACAGCATAAAAACTCTCGCCTTGACTTCACTCATCATTATAATCCTGAAGAAGTCCACGACTAGACACAGACATACATTTCCAGGAAGAACGATTCTGAGCCCACTCCATCCACCAACTTCCTGCGAACTTTACAATGTCGTCAGTCCATCGCATTTGGTGGGTTTGTCTCGCAATTCGCAAACCTTCATTATCCAACGGTTGTCGGTTCTTCGAGCTCTAAAACCTGCCCATTGCCACTTCAACTTGCTAATTCTGAGAGTTGTCAGTTGACTCCTAATCCCTTCTTGGACCTCCAAATCGACTTCCCTAGTCCCTATCTCATAATCATTATCATCTCAGCCCGGTATCCACTTCTGGGTATCCTCATTCATTGTCTACCAGCCTCTTCTGTCCTGTGCGTCTCTTCTCCAGGTCCTGCGAATTTTACTTTGTCGCGCTTTCAGACTGCCTAGATCTTCGGCTTAAATTTGGCTACCTTTGCTAACTAACATAATCATATAATAATCTCATATTGCTCTGCCAAAATTAAGGTCGTTGTGCATATATCTACTTATTCAAATCAGCTAATCACCATTGTTTGTGGTTCCGTCCGCCACGTTCACGCTTGCTTGCACCCTGGTACAGAGGGTACAAAACATTGACCCCTCATATGTGTTTATTGCTATAGTAATAAAGGATAGAATCGCGTAACAATGATGTCTATCGATTAAGCGATATGCCTGTCGCCCTTGGTGATAGAATACGGAACTGGAAGTGTGCAAGTTCAATGACATTCACAGTCACACCATGACTCCACTTGCAAATCGGTGAAAAAAAATGGTGCTGGACAAGCCTATTCCATCCTATCCCTGGCTCTACAGCGTCCCATATATAGGAGCATGCCCCTCACGCTGTATAAATCACCGAAACCATAATGCAAAAGGCCTTTGGCACGAATTGCACGAAACAAGCAAGGACCTACTGATGTCGATGGTGCCTCCGAAGACCCCAAAAAAACAAAGTACTGGTACTTTGGACCAGCACTTTTGACACGTCAAAGTGTAATCTTGGACTCTGTTAATACACTGGCACCCACACAGTTCTAATCAGAACACAGCAATGCATGATCTGTTTGTCAGCAGAAATAATATGGTCAAATATTTCGTAGGTTGCTGCTAATTCTCTCTCCTCTTCTCCTCGTGTAAAAGGATTTCAAGTGCGCCTCAAAGAGGCGACTTTCGTGCACTTGACACATGTTTTCAAACTTGATGTTCTACGACATGCCGGTTTCCTCACTCCACACGCACGAGAGTACTGGCATAGTGCACATACATTTTCAGACAGAAAAATTCATTGGTACACTAACTGATTCTCATAGATTAGGTTTTTCTTCACCGTTTGGTATTACTGGTATTGCGCATATTATCCTGACCACTGCCTAAGCAACCTTGGAATCTGGACAGTGTAGTTAGTGGTATTCTTCAAAATAAACGTGGAGTAATCGTACGACGAACGTAGATCATCAGTGCTCTGGGATAGGCTTTGCCTTAATTACTAATCCCTCACTGAAACTTATTATACTTAAGTCTCCATAACCCCATATTTAGAAAGTGTTCCGCTGGCTGATGGTACTAGCCAATTATTTTAATATTATTCACAAAAAAGCAGTTTCAAGTGAAATTCGATGGAACGAATCTGGAACTAATTCCCTGACCTAGCGACTGCCCTCTCTCTTCGCGGTATGAAGTACCACTGACTGTAGACAACCTCTCATGTCTCTCTCAGAGAAGGTAGAGCCAAAAACCTGGTTAATATCATCATCGACCTGAAGAAGTCCAATGCTGGACCATAGGCCTCCCCTATACATTTCCAGGAAGAACGATTCTGAGCCCTTTCCATTCACCGACTTCCTGCGATCTTAACAATCAGGAATAGCAGAACTGCCGGGGACTAGGGGCCTCTTGTATTCGTGTTCATCATAGGGGGGGGGGGTTTGCCATAGTCACCACGCTTGGCAGGCGGTTTGGTGACCGCGGTATTGCTGTTTTAAATATTTAGGAAGTGCGGCTGCCCATTTCCCGATTGTGCTCTCTTAGACGACTTCTCATCCACGGGAGGTGATGGAGAGAAATTCTTTGCCGCAACCCCACGGCCAACAACAAAACATGGTTGAACATGTCAAAATTATATTTGCCTATCCTTGACCAGTTTTCAATACAATGCGCTGTTACATAGCTGAGGTATATCATCTTTATTCACAAGAAATATCGTAAGAAGCTTTAAACAATGTGGTAGCAGCTTGTCTCGCACTATTGTCTTTACTTCGCATATAATTAACTTATAGGCGTGTGCCTCCGACATGTGTATACTTAGGAAATCATTAAAAGTTGTAAACATATCGGTTACACGGTACCTATATTTTGTTTTGTTGCATTTCTTTGCCCCATTAACCCATCTATAAACTCTTAACTCCTGCGCACATCTATAGAAGATGACGATCAGCTGAAACGCTGTCAAATATGTCAGCGATATTTGACAGCGTTTCAGCTGATCGCCATCGCCTAGATGTGCGCAGGCCTTTAATCCATCATCATCAACATAAGCAGCACGTAGAAGTCCACTGCTGGACATAACTCAGCCTATAGCCTATAGCTCAGTTGGTAGTAGCTCTGCCTTCTGCGCCATAGGTCGTGGGTTCGATCCCCACCGAGAACAAATATTTGTGTGGTGAACATAAATGTTTGTTCTCTGTCTGGGTGTATATTGTATTATAAGTATGTATTTACAAAAAAAATATGTATTCAAGTATTATATCAGCTATCTGGTTCCCATATTACAAGCTCTGCTTAGTTTGGGGCTGGTTAGTGTTGTGTGAATGGTCCACAATATTTATTATTATTATTATTATTATAACCTTCACAGACGCCTAGAATAATATTATTTGATTTGTCGTTAGTTATAAGTATAGTATAGAGTAATATTAGTTGCTTTTTAAGTCGAGCAAAAACTTACGACATGGTGGTACCATCCTTTTATGGAAGCAGTTCAGGCATTTTGATGTCAAATTTATTATTTACAATTTTTTTCAGGACTTTTCTCAGTCTAGCTGAGAATTGTTCAGTTGCTCCAGGCGTTTTTTAACAAGTTATGTTTTTGATAGCATTATATTTACCTAAGGTACTTCATTACGTCATCTGCAGAGTTCTATTGTTCTACTTTACGATTATCTCCGCTCCACTTTCAATGCCCATCAAAATATCATTCGTTGCGTTATGTTAATGGCTTGCTTCAAACACGTATTCATCATGTAATCGTTGAAAGTCGCCTTTAGATTGACGTAATCGTTTAAAACTTTCATTTTCCTCAAATTATAAGCTTTCTGAATTAATTTTTAATATTGGAATGGTTTTTATATCAGACATTTTCCTGACCTAAAGCTCCTTAAATGTCCTTCGATTTTTAATTTGAAAATCCACAGTCTAGCTAGAGGTTACCTAGATAGTAACTACGATAATTACGAGTTACCAACTAGGTAATATAATATGTATTAGGTACGTTTTCATACGTATAGTACGTTCGAAAAACATAGCTAAACACAGGACTTTGAGGTTATGCGCAGGGTGTTACTAACAAAATAATTCCCAACATTGAACCCCCAAAAGAGAGACGGGGTTTGTATGTGAAGACTTAGTGGGATTCAAAAAAAAGCAGCCAAGTGCGAGTCGGACTCGCCCATGAAGGGTTCCGTAGCATGAAGAAACATAATAAAAAGGTTCTTGTAGTTCGTCGAAAGGTAAATTGCGGTTTACGATTTATGACGTTTAAAAAAAAACTACTGACTATATCTCGTTCAAACCAAATATCGTTGAAAGTTTGCATAGACAACATATATTTTTTTTACTCTTATTTTAGAAGTTAGAGGGGGGGGGGGACCAACTTTTTTCCACTTTGGAAGTGTCTCTCGCGCAAACTATTCAGTTTAGAAAAAAACGATAAGAAACCTCAACATCAGATACCCCACACGTATGGGTTCGATGAAAAAAAATTTTTCGAGTTTCAGTTTCAAGTATGGGGACCCCCAAAATTTATAGTTTTTTTTTTCTATTTTTGTGTAAAAATCTTAATGCGGTTCACAGAATACATCAACTCGCCAAGTTTCATCAGTCTAGCTCTTTAGGCAGGGTTCCCACTACGCCGGACCGGCAGATCTGCCGCGCCGGTAAATCTGCCGGAAGGGCTAGTGGCTGTACAATTTATATGAAGCTATTCACATTATCCCGGGTCCGGCATTTTTGCCGAGCCCGGCATTTTTACCGAGCGTTTTCTCACTACGAATTGCCAGTAGAACGACCGGGCCCGGAGTAATGTGAACGAGTTTGTGCCGGTATCTGTCCCCCGCTCGTGCTCCCCTCGCCCCGCCCGTGTTCCACTCACGTCATTCGGCTCGCATTTTCTGGTAAAAGTAGACGTTTAGCATGGATATTCAAGCAGAAACTTTAATTACGCTTGTCCAAGAGAATTTCGTCGTCCATTGTGCGCGCAGGTCCAAATTCAACTGAGTACTTAAATAAATAAATAAATAAAATAATCTATAAGGACGAATCTATAAGGGTTCCGTTTTTGCCATTTGGCTACGGAACCCTAAAAAATGTGTGAAATACCTACCTTCCGATTGCAAGCTATAAGTATAATCTCAGATTATAAATCTAAATTAATATGCGGTAAGATTATATGACAGTCAATAATATTGTTTATTTTACATAAAATTTAACAAATCCACTATTTTTATGAAACAACGGGATATTTACCATGATTAAATTTTGATGAGTAAAATTTAATCATGGTAAATATCCCGTTGTTTCATAAAAATAGTGTTAAAAACCATGATAGTTTCAAAAGTTATAATTTTACAAATCACTTACTGAGAAACCTATTTACTAAGAGTTTTTACTACTACACAAGTGTTTATGAATTTATAAATGCAGTGAGCTTAGGTATTACAGGCATGTTAAATTGAATTGGTTGGTATAGGTATTTATTATTGGTAAGTATTCCATTTTGCAATAAATAGGTAAGTAGATAGGTAGTTTATTAATATGTATTTCTAACGGAACTAGGTAGGTTGGTATATTATGCATTCATAGATTCATCGATACCTTGGATGTACATGTTATATACTTATTACCTAGCTATTACTGAATCATTGAAGTTAAAATACCCACTGCACAGTTATCATGTATTTACAACAGGAATAGATTATTTATAATGATAGAACTTATCATTATCGATACATTTTTTCGCGATTATATCATGCTAAATTGTGAAAAAGTATTTCATTAATACATTAATATCATATTATAATAAACGAGTACCAATGTATTAATGATGATATATACGAGTATATAATCATGATTAATACAAGATGTCTTTGTCATCCATCCACTGGGGTGTTGCTCTACCAAGACCTCTTTATGTGCCTTAAGTGATTGATAATAGTTATTTCCTTATCACATAGGCTGGCCTTTCAGCTCCTTTGGTAGTAGCTCTGCCTTCTGCGCCATGGGCCGTGGGTTCGATCCCCACTGAAAACAAATATTTGTTAGTGAGCACAGATATTTGTTCTCTGTCTGGGTGTTGTATAATATATTAGTATTATATCAGTTATCTGCTTCCCATAGTACAAGCTCTGCTTAATTTGGGGCTGGATAGTGTTGTGTGGGCTGTACACTAATGTACACAATATTTATTTTTTAATTTTCCATACATTAACGACACCTATATACAAGACAAGCTTCTTCCCATATCTCTCAAAACGTGAGGCCATTTACAATCAACATTTTGCAAGCCCCTAATTAAAATATATCTTTTTCCAGAGCAGCCAAAGACGGTTTGCTAGAAGTCCTCCGCGAAGCCACGCGGAAGGAATGCAACAACAAAGATGAATCGGGCATGACCCCTACACTCTGGGCTGCGTTTGAAGGGCACATCGACGCTTTGCGACTGTTATGTGGACGTGGGTAAGTGTTAGCTGGCATGAAAAGGAAAAAATGACAAAGTCAAAATTAACTCATTTTCAAGTATCACTTTGATCAAAAGAATCGTTCTTCCTGGAAATGTGTAGGGGAGGCCTATGCCCAGCAGTGGACTTCTTCAGGCTGATGATGATGATGATCACAAGGATCACTTTGAAACGTCTTAAAGCTAGGTGCGTCTAGGTGCCAGTTACCAAGCCAAGAAGAACAGGCAACAAACAACGGCTTGGTTCCTACCTTTTATCCGTTTTTTCATCGGCTAATATCCCAATAAGAAAGGAATGGACATAAACTACTTTCTTCAGAAGATCTCGGTCGATTTTTGCTAGAACAGGTTCTTTTATTTGGAAACGGAGACATAATCTGAACCAACTCCCAAATAACACAGGCTTTTCGCCGCGTTGTTTTAATTGGTGATACTGTGTCTGTACGTATACACAGAAGAAAAGCACGAAAAGAAAATATGGATGAACAGTGTGAAAGATGACATGGACAAGAAGTGAATACAGAGATGACGGCTGATAGAGGAGAATGGAAGAGAAGAACATGTTGTGCCTTTATCCCACATAAAGTTGGATAAGGGCAGGAAGAACAAGAAGACTGTGTATGTCTGGTTATTGAATAAAGGAAACATTTTTATTGATTGAATTAGTAATTGAACTTGAGTTGTAATCTTAATTGCTTTATAACCGATAGAGATAAGGTTCTCGATAGCATTTGTAGTTTTGTATCGTCACATCATAAAAATTATCAACGCCTAATGAATTCATAAAAATCGTCATAAGCCTTATCGATAAAATGCGTGAATGCAAATAATTTTGCAAAAAAACTATTCTTTCACTAAATTTATTTCTGTAACTTATTTGGCCGGACTATAACTCAAACAGTTCAGAAAGTGGACAACGACGTCATAAAAGAAGAATTTTCTTTAGGATAAGCCGACATGAGCTGATAGGATATGGTATAGGTCCTGGGCAATCCATTCCATCATAGAATTCTGTCACAGGACCTATAGTCCCATACTTTGTAACTAAGAAAAAAAATAAAAGACTGTTGCACCAGAGGCTGAGAGACAATAGTACCGTCAGAACTTTTTAATCTTCTGATGCTTTTGACGCTGCATAAATCATCTCCATTAGATGCAAAGCCTTGTTTACTTGACTTTGACTTGCAAATCTAAAGGATAGGCCACACCGTGAACAGTTGCGAACTTCAATGACGCACTTGTCGACGAACCATGTGCGAACAGCACCCGCACACACCGCCACGATCAGCAGATCATCTTGGATAATCTGTGTAGGGGTTGTAGGAAAGATGCTACTCCTAAATTTATAATTTACGTTTCTGGAGATTGATGCAATAACAAACTCATGTACTCAAATACTGGTTTATTTGCACCATTGCTTACATGTTCGCACAGTGGCCGATCCTTAAAAGCTATGTCTCAGGTCTCTCCAATTCCCTCTAAAATCTATGAACCTTCCAGTGGTGAACCAGACAAAGCCGATTATTTCGGCAACACAGCGTTACACCTCGCCGCAGCCCGCGGCCACAAGGAATGCGTCACCTTCCTCCTTAACTTCGGAGCCAATGTGTTCGCAATGGACGTGGACGGGCATACCGCTCAGGAGCTGGCAGCTATTAATGGAAGAGAAGATATCCTGAGGTATCTGGATCAGGCTACCGCTAAACTTGAGAATAATGACAAGTAAGTTTACTCTAGAATTTGTAGGTTATGGGCAATGAAGAGTAGACCTACCTAACACCATAGACTAACTAATACCTAGTAGTGCTGCAAAATAAATACTAAGTCGAAACATCACACACACAGTATAATACACCGGTGAGCAGTGTTAACTGAGCACTCACACCGACGCAAAACCAGAGCTAGAGACAGCCAGACAGAACTATACTGACAGGCTTACTGGTCATATTTATTTATTTATTGGAGAACCAACAGACTATGGTAACTTAATAATATTTATGGTCTAGAAACTAGTTACCAATTATAGGTTTTCACGGGTGTAAATCATTCTAGAAGAAGTAACTGTGAACGCCGTAAGTCCACATAATATTGAAGTAGATGAAATAGTGCAAGCATTTACGTTTTAGTCGCTACCAAAGAATCTCTTATTCAGCCGCTGCCTGACTGAACCAACACTCGTGCAAAATAGGTCAAAATCATGATGCTTACTAAGCTTATTGAAGTTCGCCATATAGCTCGAAGAACCGACAACCGTTGGGGATTTAAGATTCTCGAATGGCGACCACAAACCGGAAGACGAAACGTAGGGCGCCCACTTACCAGATGGGCCGACGACATTGTTAGAACGCGGGAAGTCGGTCGATGGAGAGGACTCAGAACCTGGACTGGACTGGATATAGGCCTCTGAACATTTCCATTAAGAACTCCTGGAAATGTATGTATGGATGGATGGATGAATGTTTGTTTTCACGTAAAAACTACTGAATGGATTTTTATTAAACTTTACGATTATATGGCTTATACATCAGAATAACACATAGGCTACAATTTATAAAGATATTGTAACGAAAACAGATGTAGGAAAGTAACGGGAACGGCGTAATGAAAACGGGGCGAACGAAGCTGCGGGCGGCCGCTAGTATAGATATATTTGCATAAATACATACTTAGATAAATAATATAATAAGTATTTATATTTGCTTACTTTCAGAAAAAAAACCAAATCAATGAAAGAAAAGGCTAAAAAGGACTACGAAAAGTCACACAAGCAGTACCAAAAGCGACAAAGCAAAGCAGAGATCCTAGCTGAGAAGGAACTCAAGAAACTGGCGAAGGAATGGGACCAGGGATATACGGAGGAGGTGTCTACTATGCCGCATCGACCCAGTAACGTACTGCTGGCTTTGAAACAGAAGATGACCAGGTCTTCTAGTTCAGGTAACACTTCATCATCATCATCATCATCATCCCATCCCAATCTTAATATTATAAAAATGAATTGCTGTTCGTTAGTCTCGCTAAAACTCGAGAACGGCTGGACCGATTTGGCTGATTTTGGTCTTGAATGATTTGTGGAGGTCCAGAGAAAGTTTAAAAGGTGAACAAATATGTTTTTTTTAACGGGAACCAGGCGAGCGAAGCCGCGGGCGACCGCTAGTAAATAAATAAATATTTAAGACAATTCACACAACACTATCTGGCCCCAAACTAAGCAGAGCTTGTACTATGGGAACCAGATAGCTGATATAATACTTAAATACTTTTTGTTTTTGTTAATACATACATTTCTATGTATGTGGGTGTGTTTGTTCTCTGTCTGGGTGTTATATTGTAGAATACAATACAGACATAGAACAAATATCTGTGTTCACCACACAAATATTTGTTCTCGGTGGGGATCGAACCCCACTTCAAAATGGGGGTGAAGTCTTAGGTCGTAGACTCAGAAGGCAGAGCTACTACCAACTGAGCTGAGGGGCCAGTGCTCTCCAACGGTGAAGGAAAACATCGTGAGGAAACCGATTCTTCTAGAATTCTTCTATTATTTTTTTGGGTATTACAAAACCTTTGCCGTTAATTTCCAGGTAATCTATTAGAAGAGGCTCCCCGGCCTACATATAGTGCACTAGTGGGCACTGTGAACTCTGGCGCTCGCGGCCGTGGGGCGGTCTATAAGAAAGCACTCGCCAGCAAAATGAGGAATAATACCGTTGGAAGAAACACGACTGCACCTGACTTTAAGGTACCTAACTTCTTCTTTTGCCCTTATCCACCTTTATGTGGCGTCAGCACAATTGTCTTCCATTCTTCTCTGTCAGCCGTCATCTCTGCTTTCACTCCTCGCTTTTTTTTTATATACAACAAGCATATGGCTCACCTGATGTAAAGTGGTAACTATCGCCTATAACGAATCATTGCCACGTAGGTCACGCACTTCAGGTGCCCTACGATGCACTTCCCTGCGTCCATCAACGTGAGGCATACAGATGTTCAGCCTCACGTGCCAGTAATAATATGACACCCAGACAGAGAACAAACATCTGTGTTCACCACACAAGTATTTGTTGTCCGTGGGGATCGAACCCACGACCTAAGGCGCAGAAGGCAGAGCTACTACCAGCTGAGCTAGAGGCCATAAACATAACATAAATTGAAACATAAATTGTGGAGTTATGGGAACATAAATTGTTCTCTGTCTGGGTGTTATATTGTATTCTAAGTATTTATTTACAAAAAAATAATTATATAAGTATTATATCAGCTATCTGGTTCCCATAGTACAAGCTCCGCTTAGTTTGGAGCGAGATAGTGTTGTGTGGATTGTCTACAATATTTATTTATTTATTTATTTATTATCGCCTCCCTTTGTTCCAGGTCGGCGAAGTAGAGACGACAGGTCGTCGCTCCGTGACGTCACTGAGCGGCCTCCGTCGTGACTCCGAGGTGATGTACGTGGGAACATTCGGCGCGGGCCCCCAACAACGTGGGAACGTCGCCGATGTCTTCGCCGAGACTGACGACAACACCAAACCACAACTAACCAGGTACCTGACCTCTCAGCTCAGTTGGTAGTAGGTCTGCCATCTGCGCCGTAGGTCGTGGGTTCGATCCCCACCGAAAACAAATCTTATGGCGGTTAAAATATTAACAAGATTCCGTAAAAGACGAGTTCTTCAACGACGAAAAAAAAGAATAACGTAAATTATAAATTATGTAGAGTCTGTTCAGAAAGAGAGCCGTCGTGGCCGAATTGAGAACTAACGTTTCGATTTTTATATGGCAGCTCATCCCTTTCTTTCTGTCAGCATTTTGCATCATAAAAATTAAATAAAGGAATAGTACACTAGTTGTGATAGAATCAAAACGCAACAGACGCGCTATTGTATTGCCCACTAAACAAAAAAGGTGATTAAGCACAGCAGCGCCCTCCAATCCCACGACGCGACGGTTCTCTTTCAGAACAGACTCTACTTACCTTTTTCTATCATTGTACATAAACATTAACCTGTTTACAATCTGCATGATTATATAATTACTGGCACGTGAGGCTGAATATATGTATGCCTCCAGTTGATGGACGCAGGGCAGTGCATCGTAGGGCGCGTTCCTGACGTGCCTGACCTGCGAGGCATTGGTTTGTTATAGGCGATGGTTACCACTTAACATCAGGTGGGCCATTTGCTTGTTCCATAAGGTAGTTACATAAAAAAAAAAAAAAAACTTCGGTCCGCTTTTACTATATTGCAACACCCTTACAGGGTAAATTATGTATTGATTCAAAACTAGTTCTAAGATCTGACTCTGTAAAATTTACATCCATAATAATAAGGCAATAAATATACTGTATAATAATTTGACTGGCCTCTAGCTCAGCTGGCAGTAGCTCTGCCTTCTGCGCCGTAGGTCGTGGGTTCGATCCCCACCGAGAACAAATATTTGTGTGGTGAACATAAATGTTTGTTCTCTGTCTGGGTGTTATATTGTATTCTAAGTATGTATTTACAAAAAAAAAAAAAAAAAAATGTATTCAAGTATTATATCAGCTATCTGGTTCCCATATTACAAGCTCTGCTTAGTTTGGGGCTGGGTAGTATTGTGTGAATTGTCCAGAATATTTATTTATTTATTTATTTATACTGAATACAAATCTGTCTGTGTGGTGAACACAGATGTTTGTTCTCTGTCTGGGTGTTATATTGTATTCTTAGTATGTATTTACAAAAAAATAAGTATTATATCAGCAATCTGGTTGATTCCAGATCGGCGAGCCAGCCTGACTTCCAAGCGGCAGCGGGCGAAGACAGTGGCATAGGACAAGAAGTGTTGCTGCAGGAACCGGCTAGCATATTCGACAGGCCTGGCTTTGGAAGTGTTGCCTTCAGGTAATATTAGAAGGCTATTGGCCTCGTACACAAGCTCAAAGTCGCGCAACGAGCTATGGAGAGAGCTATGCTGGGTAGAATCAGAAATGAGGATATCCGTAGAAGAACCAAGGTCACCGACATAGCTCGTAGAGTTGGCAAGTTGAATTGGCAATGGGCAGGTCATATAGTTCGAAGAACCGACAACCGTTGGGGAATAAAAGAACCGGAAGACGAAAAGTATGACGCCGACCCACCAGATGGACCGACGAAATTGTTAAGATCGCGGGAAATCGATGGATGGAAAGAGCTCAGAATCGTTCTTGCTGGAAATGTGTAGGGGAGGCATATGTTCAGCAGTGGACTTTTTGAGCTGATGATGATGAATACTTAGTTGTATTGGATTAGTTGTTTATTAGATGAGTTATAAATAGTGTAAATAACGTGGCATTCTTTTATAACTATGATAGAAGACTAAACTGCCGGTCTACTCTTGAACGCGATTCCGATCCCAATTTTGACAGAAATCTTATAGGTTTTCTGTCAGAATTCCGTCAAAACTTAAAATGGCCTAACGCTTGCAGTGACATTTCAATTTACCTCTGACAACCTCTACCCAAATCTATATAAGACTAGCGGCCGCCCGCGGCTTCGCTCGCCGTTGCCGTTCCCGTTGAAAAAAAAAAAACCTTTTAAACCTTCTCTGGACCTCCACAAATCATTCAAGACCAAAATCAGCCAAGTCGGTCCAGCCGTTATCGAGTTATAGCGTCAGGAAGGAAAACCTGACTTATTTTTATATAGTAGATTTACAGTTGTGAGAATTAAATTGTTATTCCAGACGTTCGATAACTGCGACGTTGAACGCCATTCCTGGCGCTCCGGGCGAAGACCTGTCCATCGGATCCGCCGGCTCACTCGCCGCCCGACACACATACCAACCCACCGAGTGGACGTCCGCTCAATCAGGTAACTTACCAATCTATATAATGTACCAGACAATCAATAATAGGCATGAAGACAGTAATCAAGTATCGCCAAAATATTTGTCTGATCTAATGAAAAAGGATTCAAAGATTTTGAAAAATGTATTTATACTCATAATAATGTCGAGATTGACAATTTATTTGATAATATAAATCAACAAAATACAACAATCCGCCATGATAGCTTAAACACCGGTCAGAGCGAATTACGTCACGTTTACGTAAACGTCATTCTGATTTAGTACAAGAGCACCAATGTTTACTGTTGATATACAGAAACGTGACGTAATAACAGACGCCATGACACCAGCGAGCGTTTTGGCCTGAATTTGAAAATTTCAATTTAAATGTACTTTTATTGCACAAAAACCTTAATTTTCTACAGAAATATGATATATTTTAGACATAACAGATACTTCTGAATATGATAGAAGAGATTTTGAAAATTAGTCGTCAGGCCTATTGCTCAGCATATTATGCTGAGCTAAAACCGGTTGAGTAAACATAACCTATGTAGCTCTGATAGGTTTGCGCTCATACCTAGTAGTTAGCCAATTTTTATGTCATCTCAAACCTTTCACCCTGTACCTATTATACCCTGTTTGTATTTAAGGTTGTTCGTTTCCGATTCAAACTGAATTTACACAACTATGGGCAAACAAAGTATAAATGTACACTGAAATAGCTGTAATAGAATTTTACAGTGGTCTTTATTGCCGGCCAGTTATATAAAGTTGGAGAAAACTGTAGGATAACAGAAATATTAATAAAAAACCAAAAAAGTAATTTTTTCGACATTCTTTCTAACGGGTACTCGGCATTGAATACGTGAATGAGCTTAAAACATATGTCTCAAAATAGTCGTAAAAGTCTGTTAGTTCTTTTTCTGAAGTCCCGACTGCCACGACCAACGGCTACCACTCCAACTTTATATAACTGGCCGGTAATAAGGACCACTGTAAAAGCCTATACAGCTATTTCAGTGTACATTAATACTTTATTCGCCCATAGTTGTGTAAATTAAGTTTGTATGGAAATCGTACCCCCTTAAGGGAATAGTTGGTTTTTTTTTGTGTTTGTGTTTATTCAAAAAACTTTTTCATTTCATTTTTTGCGCCATTCCTGGCGCACCTTCTTATCGTGTCATTGGTTCTTTTGAACCAAGTGTGGTGAAAAGATTTAAAGTGCGCCTTAATGAGGCTTCTTTCGTGCACATATAGCTTTTTAGTTTCTTCGACATGCCGGTTTCCTCACGATGTTTTCCTTCACCGTTTGAGAGCACTGGCATAAATTTGACTGTACCTAAATTACTGGCAGGTAGGGTTGAATATCTGTA
This sequence comes from Thera britannica, assembly GCA_939531255.2. NCBI lineage: Eukaryota > Metazoa > Arthropoda > Insecta > Lepidoptera > Geometridae > Thera > Thera britannica. The sequence goes on from OW618037.2 coordinate 3,253,782, forward strand.
TGCCTCAGGTATGAACGCAGGCAATGCTTTTTCCATCAGCAAGCTATAAATAAAACCCATCATCATCATCCACAGCCTGACTGCCCACTGCTGGGTATATGCCTCCCTTAGTTTGTGCCATCTACCTCGATCCTTTGCCAGTATATAACATTGCCGCCCCGCGACTTTGACTATGTCGTCCATCCATCTTGCTGCAGGGACGCTTTTGTAGCCGGTTTTTGGCCACCATTCAGTTCTTGTCTTACTCCATTTGACCTTAAACAAAAACCGCCTTAAATTCTTCCAGAAAGCTCCACAATAACTTCAGACGAGGAGAACGACGCTGAGGAGTCAGGCTATGCGTCTCTAGAGCGGTTCCTAGCGGCGTGGGGACTGGGACAATACGCACAGAAGTTCAAGGACGAACAGATAGATTTGGATGCGCTGATGCTGCTCACTGAGAGCGATCTCAAGACCCTGGGACTACCGCTGGGACCTTACAGGTATAAATAAAATAAATAAAAATAAATATTGTGGAGAATCCACTCAACACTATAAGGCCCCAAACTAAGCAGAGCTTGTACTATAGGAACACGATAGCTGATACTTATATACTTTTTTAACCGACTTCCAATCAAAAAGGAGGAGGTTCTCAATTCGGTTGTATGTTTTTTTTTTTTTTTTTTTTTTTTTTTTAATGTTTGTTACCGCATAACTTCGTCATTTGTGAGCCGATTTGAAAAATTATTTTTTTATCTGAAAGGTACTGCTTCCAGATTGGTCCCATTTTAATTTTATTAAAATCTGTGTTGCCATTTTTTTTTAAATAATTTTTTTAATGTTTGTAATTGCATGCTTCCGTCATTTATGAACCGATTTAGAAAATTGTTTTTTTATTTGGAAGGTTATTTTTACGTCCAGACTGTCCCAAACAAATTTCATTAAAATCGGTTTAGCCGTTTGGCAATGAAGTCGGTTTCTCAAGTTTTTTAAACTTATAATTATTTCTAAATACATACTTAGATTACAATATAACACCCAGACAGAGAACAAACATCTGTGTTAACCACGCAAATATTTGTTATCGGTGGGGATCGAACCCACGAGCTACGGTGCGGAAGGTCGAGCTACTGAGCTGAGCTGATGAGAGGCCAGTCGGGATCGAGGTCTACTGATAGTCAATAAGATCCCACTGAACTGGGATGGAAGAGAAGTATGTATAGGCGTTTCAAAGTGATCCTTGTGATTTAGGTATAAATACTAAATAAATATATATTTGACTTTGACTTGACAAGCTCTGTTAATTTGGAGTTAGATAGAGTTGTGTAGATTGTCAAGAATATTTATTTAGTTAAAGCCAAATTGCAACTTTATTGTACTTACCAATAACAATTTCTCCTTTCAGGAAACTGGTGACAGCGGTACAGGAGAGAAAACAAGCACTATCGCACCCCGGACCAATCATAGACACGGCCATCTAAGAAGCACTATACTAAATAAAGGCCTACGCACATCTAGGCGATGGTGATGGCGATCAGCTATCATCTAAATATCGTTGTCATGTTTGACAGCGTTTCAGCTGATCGCCATCGCCTAGATGTGTGCAGGCCTTAATAGTGGACTCAGAAACGAAGTTAGAAATAGCAAGCGGTAGAACATTATACTGAAAAAGTGCGTTGATTTGAAATACCTGCCTAAGTATTAACATTTTTTTATACAACTAGTAAACAGCAGCTGTCTAGATAGTTTTTGGCTGCATCTATTTTTTCCTTTACACTATCGAGTGATGACATTTTCCACTAATATGAAAATGGCTCGAGGTTCTCCTTCGCTCAAAGATATCATTATAAAACTAGTTTCTGAATCCACTAAATCGTGCTAACACCCTAATCAACGTGTGAGTTTTGTGTGCTTTCTTCTACATTCCATTTTTATGTGTTTTATTGTGGTGTGTGTTTTGCATCGAAAAACTAAATACAATACCTTTGTGCCTCATGAAATGTGATACAGCTGTACCATCCAATAATCGCCAAGCCATATATTTTTGTACATTATGAAATATATTTTGTAAATTTCAAAGTGACTTTTATTTTTTATTGTTCTGTTTGTATTTCTAGTTTACTATTGTGATTTTCTAGTGTTTACTACCCATAAAAAAATCTTAAGGGTTCAAATCCCGCTCGGCTCTTACTTTTGGGACATTATAAAAATCTTCGACTTTTATATTTTATATCATACACAAAGAATATATATAACCAATAATAAAGGATAACCAAAGGACTTTGCATCTATTGTAGATGATTTACTAGCGTCAGGGGAAGCTGGTATTTACACCTACTTGCAGGACGCTCTGCCTGGGACAGAATAAGATGGAATAGGCTTGCCCAAGCAGCTATACTATCCTGACAGCTAAGTCGGCCTAATCCACAGGAAAGACATGGTCAATACGTGTAGAGCTGACTAAGCCATGGGATTTCCTTCACCGTTTGAGAGCATTAGCATTGTCTATGAAGATAAATTTTCTCCGAACAGAAAAATCCGTTTACATGACTGGATTCGAACCCGCGAGCTTAGGGTCGCGGGTTCGAATTCGTCCGTTCAAAAAGAAGCATAAGGCAAGGTTACTACTACTAGGGCCACACCAGTGCCTAGGATACTTAGGATAGGGTTTCAGAAAAACAAATATTTCGTCTAATTTAATATTTATTTTGGAAAGTTTAAATACACGTGATAATTATTCCTAACCTCTTACAATTATTGCTTCGAATCAAATAAACTAAATTATTTAATTTACATATTCTAAATGGTTTACCTACCTCATGTGAACTCAACATTTGACTAATAATTAAATAAAACATTGAAAATCATGGAAATGTTTAATCAAATACTATTGAGGACGGTAATCGTCAGTCATACTTATCTACTTATTCTTAAAAATATAGAAAGAAAGAAGAAATATATCATACAAAGATATATTATATTTCTTTCATTCATCTTTGTATTACCTATGTAAATGTATAGAAAATATTGAGCTAAAATACAAGTAGGTCAATCAAGTTTCATATAAATAGCGTATAGTTTGATATAGTCTTAATACAAAATGAGCATTTACTTGTGAAAGGCACTTTAATAATATTTGTTCGTGTTTTGTAAAGATCTTTACACCCTTAATTCCTACAAGTATATCCTATAAGTTTGTTATATTATGGCGGAGTAATACTCCTTACTCACCTGATAAGTACAATATAATTCTAAAATTCGTATTCGTGTTGAATCGCGTGAAGCGAAGCTAGTGGTGTTAGAGTTTCGTAAAGCCGTGCTCAGAACCGGGGCTTAGTTATTTGATATGTCTTCTATAAAATACTAGGACAAATCAACCATTGCAAACAAAAAACCTAAATACTTCCTGTACCTATGTACCCTTCCTCCTATTACGCCTCCTTTCGTGGAATAGCATAGTATACTTTTTGGAAGGTCATAAATGAATGAGAATGTCAGATTGGTCCCATGTGCGCGACGTTGCCAGATTTATTATACCTATCTCATACTTTCTTATTACTTGCATAGGTGCGAATGAACAAGAAATTATCAATTAAGGACGACTTGAATTGGCATTAGTCACTAGTGTGATGTTTTATTTGTAAGTGATTTTCTAAGAACCTTCCGAATAGAAAAGTCTTGAACCTCTTTGAATCTACCTATATAAAATTGAATTGAAATCTGTAATTATGGTCGTATTATAATGGTTTGCTTTAGTCTTTATTTTGAGGTTATACTCAATATATTTATTGCTTATACATATATATGTATACATTGCATACATAGTTGTTATATGTATAACAACTATGTATGTATGTATACCAAACACAGCTCAAAATTCACTTGTATTTCCGAATTTAAATTGTTTACACGGACCTACAATACAAATGAAATGACCCAATATTGGATTACAGATGAATATGATTGGCAGTGGTTGATCGCCTAAGAATATGTAGTTATCAGTCGCGACTACGACCCCGGTCAAATAAAACGTGCGTATAGCAAGTTCCTCTTTCTACCAGATTCGGGCCACCCATTTACAAAGACAGTGTATGTTTTTAGAATAGCTTGATTTTCATCGGAGATATGGGTGTGGCGTCACACTGTATCGGCTATCGAAACTCATAACCTTATACATATGTACGCACCCGCGCTAATACATGAACGCAAGATACAAGTTGCTTTTCGATGATATTTTCTTCAACTTTTTTTTTCTGAAACGGTTCAACTGACACGCATCTTCATGGTGGAACGTGTATTCCGGGTATGGAAAGTAAGCTCCGGTCGCGGGATCGATCGGGACCATGATCGGTAGATCGCTCATGGACGCCGGTCGATCGTCATACGACGACGCGGAATCAGATTTCGGTTCCGCATACTGCGGACTGCTGTTATCCATATGGATTTCTAATTCCTGACTTTGATCGCAGACCGGGACGCTCCTGCTGGTATCAGCTGATATATTCGAACGGGACCGTAGGATAGGTCTCGTGGACGCGAAGTCTGTTGAGTTCTGAATGCTCTTCGGTTGTTCGTCGATGCGTGAGAGCGTGTGTCTGGTGACGGGGCGATACACGCGACGGTCGCCGACGCGGTTGCGATGCGAGCCAAGCTTGCGATGCGAGTTGAACGTTTCGTAGTGGTGGGGGGATTGCGTTCGGGAGGGGTTGCGCGCGGGTGCCTGCGGGGCGGGCGCGTTCGAGAAGTACGCCGCCACTAGGTCCCTGGAACAAAGGAGTTCGATAGTCATTTTCAGGTTATGGGCCTAGAGTTTATGCATCGTTTTGTATTAAGTAGTAGAGCTCTTTATTAATAAATATTGCGGACAACACTATCTAGCCCCAAACTATGCAGAACTTGTAGTGAAGTGCGTGACCTACGGGACATTACTTTGTTATAGGCGATTGCAGCTAATTGTGTTTTTTTAATGTAACTTGCTGATGGAACAAGCACCGACCTGTAGGCCTACCACAAGCTCTGTCAGGTTCTGGCTCTGTGTAGGCCTCCTACCACAAGCTCGCTCTGTCTGTGTGAGTGCTGTCAAAATAAATCCTAGGTAAGTCGAAACGTCACACATACAGTCTGACGAGCACTCACACAGACTCAAAACTAGAGCCAGACGGAGCTTGTGGTAGGCTTACTCATAAAAATAATATCTAATATATATTTTTTTACTAAATTACTGTACTATATCTATGCGGTACCATAATATTACAATCTAGCCAAGTAGGCTAATGAGCAATTTTGCTTTAGCTTAGTTTTATAAAATAAGTATTAGGTACTAAGAATGTGTTTATTGGCACTTTCCTTACTGTATCTAATTCAGGTTACACTTTGTGAATGTGTTCATTATAGTAGCACTATCACTACACAATATTAAATTTAACACTTCACTAACTCAAAAGGTTTGGTCCTTTTGAGTCTTCTTACTAGGTTTGTATTGTAAATAATATTATATGAATAAAGAAAAACAATCTACCTCCTTCAAACATAGATCAGGCTACGAAAAGTTACCTCATCTGGTCGCATGCTCAGTAGTTGTAAGGGCCGTACTGCGAGCCGTGGTAGTATGGCCCGGCGGGGTACGCCTGCGGGGGCGGATACCCGGCGTACGCGTATTGCTGCTTTTGAGGGTACACTGCGGGACACACCAATGTTATTATTGAAACTGTCTTAAAGACTTGTCTAAAAAAACAAATAGGTATTCTTCTTCATTAATATAATTTCAGAGACTGTAAGTATTTAAAATTCCAATTATTTTCATCTGGATGACAGTAAAAAAGTCTGGCAAAGATTAACTTTATGTGATAGATTAGAAGTTTTGTAAAAATTTACTTTTGTGATTAAATAAACTACTATAGCAAATCGGGCATTGTAATAAATTAAAAATTTGGATTTGAAGTTAAAATGGAAAATAAAATGATGACATTAGGTAAATCCAGATCCCATCATGCATATTAAAAGCATTTGAAAAATATATTTACAAAAGGCGATCGATGTGTCCTATTGAATTGCAACATTGCTTTACCTTTATTATGAGAACTTTCTTTAAAAGGATGATTGCTTGTTATGAGCAAAGGGTTTCCGCCAAATGCCATAGAAAAAAACCCCAGTCCCGGCGCAAAAGAATTGTATCTCAGATTTTAGATAATTATTAGTAGAAACAATATCAGATGTCGCTATTTCCTGATTTCGTGGCTAACATGTTTTTTTTACCCAGAGAAGTTTCATAGACGCTACATGCAAAAATGCCATTTTATAGGAAAAACTTCGTGTAACTGTGCTAGTTGACGTTGAATTGGCAAAAAATTAATAAAACACATAATATAAACACATTATCACTTATGTAATATAATGTACCTATACCTATTATTTCATTTTTTGAAAAACTTTATTTTACTGATTAATTCACTCATTTACGACACACACGTGTGGGTAATTGCAAAAAATGAATATAATAGGTAGATATGTATTGTCCGTATTATAAAAATAAAAAATAAAAAAAATGCGTACGTACTGATATGTTTGTATAGCCTGCATCATACTTATATACATTTTGTAGTTATATTTATTTTATAAGGAAAATAATCGCCTTTAAAAGCTGCCTTTAGTAATCGGGGTGACTATGTTTCTCCCTTTAACAAATTGAGTGGGAGCGAGAGCGCGCTCACTCACGTCACAAGCCCTTATTGAATTCTGAGAAACGATAATGAAAACCTATTGTAATATTAATAATATAACAGAGAAAAGTTAAACCCCGATTACTAAAGGCAGTATTCTTTTTCTTATAAAATAAAGATAACTACAAAATGTATATAAGTATGATGCAGGCTATACATATCAGTGTGTACGCATATGTACCTATTATATTCATTTTTTGCAATTATCCACTTGTTTATGTTGTTAACGAGTGAATTAGTACAGTAAAATGAAGTTTTTCAAAAAACTGGCATAATAGGTATAGGTACATTATATTACATATGTGATAATGTGTTTATATTATGTGTTTTATTCATTTTTTGCCAATTCAATGTCAATTAGCAAAGTAACATGAAGTTTTTCCTAAAAAGTGTTATTTTTGCATGTAGCGCCTATGAAACTTCTCTGGGTAAAAAACACATGTTAGCCACGAAATCAGGAAATAGCGACAACTAATATTGTTTCTACTAATGATTATCTAAAATCTGAGATACAATTCTTTTGCGCCGGGACTGGGGCAATTTTGGCGGAAACCCTTTCTTCGTATTCAAGAACGTTGGTTAGATTTAGATCTAAAACTCAAGCACTGAATTTTTGACACTCCCTATTGGCACTTCACTTTTAATTTTATTGTGTAATAAGGGATCATACAAAAAAACGGCAGTAACCAAACCGTTGTTTTCTACGCTAAATCTAAGCCTAAAAGTAACGTAGACTTACCCAGCTAAAAATAATGTTTCACTTATTTTGAGAAGTATTATAAATATGTGCTTTAATCTTGAGCAATTTAAGCAATGTTTAAGAATACGAGCTTATGTGGTATGAAAAGCTAAGTTACCCGGCATGAGGTACTGCATGTTAAGCGCCTCTTCCCTCTCCCGCTCGCCGCGCAAGCAAATGGCCGCCGACGAAAACAAAATGGCGGACACCAACGACAGTCCAACGCCGCACCACGCGACGATGTATGACCAGTCGTACCAAACCCGCGAGTTGTCACGCAATATCTGGTTTATAGCCGGTTTTTTTGCACGGATGTGTATTTTTAGTGAAATTAAAAAAAGAATGTTTATTTAAAAAAAAAGGATTTAATGTATTTGTTTAGAAAAAAAAGGGAGGTTTTTTTGTAGAAAGGGATAGTGTGTGTTTTGTGTAGTTTCAATATATTGTTGGTTATTTAGTTTTATGTACAACACCAGAATAGTTATTGGTAAGCGAGTTAGTATTGGCATAAACCAGATATTAAGGTAGCGCGATTCGTCGTCGTCGTTAACGCAGTAGCCAAGTTTCATAGAAACATGAAAAGAAAGAAAAGCTTTTGTTAGTTCGAGATACTTACATCTTAGACTTAGGTTACGGGTTTAAAATTATACAAAATACTTAATACATAGATAATAAATATTAATAGATAATAAATTACAGATTTTCTTATATAAAATGTCTTTTTATGTCTCATATATTGTAAGTAAAAAAATACTTATCCAGGCACATAACTGTAAAGTTGAATTAAATATGCGCCTATGTACAAAATATCGGTAAAATAAACACGTAGGTAAGTTTCATAATACGAAACATTTTAAACTGACGACTATAAAGGATCTAATAATAAAACTCCGTCAACTGAAAAACAAATATACAAAAGTCTCCGAAACCGGCAAGCGTTATCCTTAGCATTGGCGGACGTCAAAATGGCCGCCCAAGACGCCACAAAATGGCCGCCTAACCTGGCATTATATACTGCACGTTATTCTGTTGCTCCCGTTGCTTCTCCTTGCTCAGACAAATGGCGGACGAAAAGAAGAGAACTGAACTGGCGAATGAGACAGCCACAGACAACCAGGCGAGTATGTACGACCAGTCGTACCATATCGAGGAGTTGTCTTTTAGCACCTGTGTTGGGTCAATGGGTTTCAACATTATTGGGATATCTTTTTATCACTTACAACTTTAGGACTTTTTCTGATAGCCATTTGGGAATAAAGGTTCTCGAATAGCAACCACGAACCGGAAGACGAAATGAAGTATCTTTTTTTGGACTAAGTATCCTAATTAGCTAGAACTAAGTATTCTACATTCTATTAAAACCACCCACTCGATGGACCCACGACGTGAGAATCGCGGGAAGTCAGTGGATGAAGAGGGCTCAGAATCGTTCTTCCTGGAAATGTATAGGGGAGGACATCAAACAGGGGATGGAGAGGATAAGCATCATTATTAGCCTGAAGAAGTATTTAGGCTGATGATGATGGCTTATGGCAACATAATACCTAAATAGAAATAGACATATATTTTATTTAACGACAACTTAAAATTAATAGGTACATTTAAACTAGAAATAAATGACGGCAAAAAAGGTAAACCACTCTCTCATAACTCTGTCCTCATCAATATTAGTAATATTGGCGAGAACAGAGATAGGAGAGAGTAATGTTAGGAGGTATTATGTTAGAGTGACATTAGCCAGCCACGTGGGAACTAACACTAAAGACCCCTAAAAATGTGGAAGGCCTATGTCCTGTACTTATTCAGGCTGATATTGATCTTTGGTCCCTCTAGTTTAAGAGGAACTTCATCTCTTTCTAGCTACAACACTTCAAAAGCCAAAGGGTAATTGAAGATGTCTGTGGCCCCTCTGGTTTAAGAGGAAATCTGTCTCTTTCTAGCTTTAACATCAACATAGCCAATTGTAATTGGAGATGAAGTGAAGGACCCTCTTGAAAAGATCTAGCTTTATAAGTTAGCTGGTGTTAATTGGATATGAGTGGCTTACATTAGGCCATTGCTGGTAGAACTCTTCGCCGACGACCTTCTCTTTCTCATAGAACTCTACTCCATGCCATAACGCCATCGCGCCTGCTGCTAGCAAACCTGGAAAGAAGCAAAAAAAAATTAGTTAGTCGGCGAATAGATAGATAACTTTTTTATTTGGCTCAAAAAACACAGCTTATAAAGAAAAATTAAAGAACAGAAAGAGAAGAACATTGAGTAAAGGTACGGCTACACAAGAAATCATAAGAGAAAAAGAAAACATAGAACACTTATAGAAACACAAAGAAAGAAATAAGTACACACATAATCCTAGTTCTATTGCTGAAAAGGGTGCCAACATTATCCAATTAGGTAAGTATTTGTATAATAGGGTAAATAGAGCTTGTAGAACCGGTAACCACTAGAAAAAGTTTTTCTGATGGCCACCACGAACCCAAAGACGCGTTTATGAGCGACACTGCAAAAGTAGCAGGATGGAGAAGGCTTAAAATTGCTTTTCTTGTAAATCGTGCAGTAGATTTCGTCAGGTCATGGTGATCTTTTTATTATCGTGTCCCTAGTTCTTTTGAACCAGTGTGGTGAAAGGATTAAGGTGCGTCTGGAAGGGCCTCTCTTTGTGCACCTGACACAATATAGGTTTCTGAACTTGTTGGGTTCACGACATGCTTTTTTTTTGTTTCTTTCCGATGTTTTCCTGCACCGTTTGAGTGTACTGGGCACAGTGTATTACAATATCAAGTACAATGCTTAAAAACATTGTAGACGCTAGACTACCCACAAAAGTCTAAAAAAATGCCACGGCTCAATATATGCAAGTCAGACACTTAATACTTACAAGTGACCAGCATAAGAATAGCCGTCGCAGTGATGTTCCCTGGACTCCGTTTCCAGCAGCCCACAACTCCTGTCCAGAACGCGATGAAGAGAGACAGGAACGCGACCATGAACAGGGCTACCGTTGAACGTGCCATGTGTAGCCTGGAAGATGTAAAACGAAGTATTTAGTACATAGAGTTTGTGGCCATCTTGTTCATGACAGCTATATCAGAAATATTATCGAAGGAAAGAGATGAGGGAAGACCAAGGATTCAACCAAGATACTAATATGCAATGGGGTTTATTCTACACATAGACAAAACCTTTGATCTAGGACTCATCTTGTAGTGTAATTGGTCTCAAGACCGTTCTAATTAATTAAATAAAAATAAATAAATAAAATAAATAAATCTTCCTGCCCCTAATACTACATTAAGTGGGGTTGGCACAACAGGGCTTCTTCTTCCACTGACCTCATGATTCGCCATCTCAGTGCTCACTCCGTTCTTAGTCATTTTTTTGATCTACGACTACGAATGCTTTAAAGCTCCTTGTCTGATCTAAGATTAAGAATAATCTATTAATCCAAAGGCCTCAGAATCCGAAGGCCATTCAGATAGCTTAGTTCTGAGACAAGGCAACAAAAATGTCCACTAATAAGTGGGTTTTGTGCTTCAAAGACATAAATCTTAAAATCTTGATAAAACATCAAAAGACGTGCTTAAAGGGGATTAACTGCGAAGATTATCCAAGAACAAATAGGCTTTTTACAGCCTTTATCGTGTCAAATTTATGAATCACTGACCCACAAACCTCAAAGTGTCTTTTATGGTTGTATGGATTGATACATTCTTTTAAACTTTTGGGGATTTGAAAGTATAATTTACAAAAGGCAGGCAATGTGCTGTAGCGACTAAGTAGATTAGTGTAGGACATCCCCCTGCCCCAACGGGGTGGATCCAAGGGTTCGCTTAAGGCAAGCAGTCACGGCATCATCGCGATCGAATCTGACCGGGAACCCGTAACCCTGTCATGTGTGTCAGGTTCAATGTATTGTTTGTATCTTTCTTCTGTTAGTGTCCTTGTATTTTACTGGTTTTTGTGTGCTTTGCTTATGTAGTAAATAAATAAATCTATGTCTATGTCATGTGCGAACGTCGAACAAATCGTCTCATGACGAATGGTTTGATGACGCGTTGGCACTCGGGTGAATTGACGGAATATCGATGGGTTTTTAGTCGGTATGCCACTAGTTTTGTGGTGGGCCTGATACATGCATCCGAGGCTGAGGGACTTACTTCAAGCTAATTCCCATAAAGACATTAAAGTCCCAATTGAAAAAATAAAACAAAGCCTAGGAACTGTTTGTACGATTGTTAATCACTTATTGATTGTTGACCCACTTCCTTTCATTCATTACAAGGTCTTGGAACTATGTAGTTTGACTCTGAAGACAATTATCATTATTATGACAAATGATATCGAAAGTGTGGCTATCAAACCATGCCTATTTTTTGCCACTAAGCAGCGTCGCTGTGTTTGGGGGTGTGGATGGCGGTGAGACTAATACTGACACGTGAGGCTTAATCTGTATGCCTCAAGTTGATGGTCGCATGGCCGTGAACTGTAGGGTTTGTTCTTGACGTACATGACCCTGTTAATTTGTTTTTGTTAAAGGCGATGGTTACCACTTAATATCCAGGTGGGTCATTTGCTTGTTCCATCAACTATTTGTATAAAAAAAATCTCTTTAGTTGACTCGAGAAACTATCAGAATCGCCATCACTTTTTGAGACCTTTTGTTCATTTTACTTTTGCCCAACCGACGTGCGTTTTATGTGTGATAGTCATTTGTTTTTACGCTCTGAAGGATTTTCGTCAGAATAAAATTAAACCAACAAGAAACGCTTGCTACAGCGTTTCTATGCTGTTGATATTCATTGGCCTTCATTCCTTCTTCTATTTTTTAGGCTCCTTATATCAAAATAGGCACTCCTTTCCTTTTTTTCTACGTACCTTAAGTGCAACGACCTCTTATCATAACCACATAAAAGTTACGTCAATAAACATGACCTCAAACTGTTATCTAATGCTCACATTTTTGTGTGCTTGTTAGGACGGAACTGTTAATAGTAAAACTCATTAGTAATTTTTATAAGAAACGAAAAATTCTGATGAACAAACTAATTTGAAAATCCAAATTTAAAATTCAATACCGCTCGGCTCATAATGGGATTTTTGTTGTATGCAAAAACAACATGATTTTGCCTTGCCGATAGGTTGCTCTTTTGTGCACACATTTCAATACCCAGAGTGAAGTACACTACCTTATAAGCAATTGGATCAATAACTCCTATACCATTGAGAATGAATGCACTAATGGAAGTTAAAAGACCACTGCGAATATGATTAATAAGTAAAGTAAAATATGATCTATTCAGATGAATCGAACTTTTCGAACTTTTTAGTTATCTATCTATCTAACTTTAAAACGTCTTACAGCCAGGTGAGTCTAGGTAGGTACCAGTTCACCGACCAAGCCTAGAAGAACAGGCCAAAAAGCAACAGCTTGGTTCCTACAAATTCGTGTATGGAAGTGTGAAGTTCCTTGTAAATTACCTGTTCATAGCATCGTCTGAAAGTCCTTTCGTCTCGTTGTTCTCGTCAGGGATGAAGTAGTCCACATTGCTGCAGTGTGTCTCTACTGGTGAGAGGTAGATCTCCACTGAAAATAACAGAAAAGAAAAGAGTTAAAATATGGGTAAAACAGTAATATGACTGAAGAGTGATACAAAAGTTATGAACCGTGTATTAAAAATGAATATGACGTCAGAAGGTCAAAAACATGATCAGCAAAAAATACTGAGAACAGCGTAAATAAAATACCAAAAGTTTGAGTCATTTTGGCAACTGGAATTCATAACATTTTTGCTATAACGTGTGCGAATCAAGTAATGTACTCGTATGTAGGTGGTACATTTGAGCATATAATATAGGGCATAGTAGTTTTTGATAGTAAAATCAGAAAATTTATTCGATCACGACTAGGATAAAATATAAGCATATTAAATAATAACCTGCTTAATTCGGGCGACCTTTAAGTAGACGTGAAAGTGTGAAGGCTATTCGCGATCCTCAATTTGGTAGGTCAAGCAAGGCAACCACGACAACTAACCACAACTTTTGTAAAAAATATTTTCGAAAAAAGTCATGAACAGGATCTTTGGAAAAAGGCCACCCTCTGAATAATTTTCAGTTATCAAGAGTAGGTGTATTTCATTTATTTACCACATATCACATTGACTGTAATACTAGGCATGTAATTTTTTTTACAATATTAGTAACTAACAATCCATTGAATTAAAATGTCCAAACAAAATACAATTGATAAAAATAAATAAAAAGCTAAAAATTATTGAAAATATTCTAAAACAATATTCTGTATAATCAATTTTACATCTATCATAATTATATAGAAATCGAACAGAATTATAGTTCAAGTAAAACGATGATGGTATCATAAAAGCTTGAACGAATCTTCAATCTATAAAAGGCAATTTTAGATCTAAAGAAGCGGATACCCCTTTACAAATCATAGGAATATCAAGAAGCTTCCATTGTTCTACAATCAACTTGATGCGTTGAACCAGGAAGGTGGTGGGTGGCACAAACGCGCACAAAGCCAGCTATAATTTTGTCTATTGTTTTATTTGCCAGAGATATTATTGTTCTCATAATAGAATGGGATAATACTGGGAATTCAGAATCGAGGATTGTGGATGCCCTTAATAGTATGTAAAATCATGACCACGAGTTCATGAGATTGAAAAGTTTTATGGCTGAACTTAGAGACAAAGCATAAGAAGTAATCTTACATGCGTAGAATTAGAACATCAATTAGGACCAACAGAATGCGCATATGTTGGTAAAACATACTAATATTCACCTATTTTATTAAGTATCTACTCTTTTTCTTATTGCGTCATCGTGTGGTGAAAGGATTTTAAATGCGCCTCAAAGAGGCTCCTTTCGTGCACATGATACACGTTTATAGAACTTTTTTTAGATTCTACCACTTGCCGGTTTCCTAACGATATTTTTCTTCGCCGTTTGGGAGAGTACTGACATAGTGCACATATTTCTGGACAGAAAAACTCATTGATACACGATGATTTGAACCAACTACCTTTGGATCGGAAGACGGGGCTACTACCACTAGACCGCCTGCTTCTTATTTATTAAGTACTTAGGTATCTAATATCTATACAAGTATCTAAGTGCTCGTCTGTTTCTGAGAAAAAAGCCAAATTGATCGCATCCTAAAAACCTACTTCGTAATAATTATAAGATACTAATAATAGCAAAACTATTTCCATTGTCTCGCATTCTCACGAGGCCATTCACAAACGTAAAGTAGACAGACAGATATGTTCGTATTATTCTTGGTTCAAATGACAACTTCTTAGAAATGAAAGTGCCTGTGCTTAAAAGGTGATAAAGTTACGTCTGGCGACCACATTTCGATTTCACTGAAAAACCATTCTGCAATATAAGTTATGTCGTAGTCGACAAGCTTTAATTATCTTTTATAGATGCAAGTTGACTCGTGCATTACTACCATACCGATGCCCATTATTCGAAGCCGGGTAACAAGACGCGGAATTTTTAAGAGTTCATTATTATGTTAGATATAGCTATTTCATTCATGAAATCTATGAATCTGTAGGCCTGTCTGGCTCTGTCTCTGGTTCTGGTTTTGAGTCTGTGTGAGTGTTGACTAAATAAATCCTACGTCAAAACGTCACACACACAGTATAATTCACCGGTGAGCACTCACACAGACTCAAAACCAGAGCCAGAGAGAGCTCATGGTAGGTCTACTGAACTGATTTACAATCTAGACGTCTCGTTTCTCGTTCTTCTTCTTCCTGCCTTTATCCCACTTTAAATAAGGTCAGCACAACATCTGTCTCCTTCTCCATTCCCCTCTGTCAACTGTCATCTCTGCATTCACTCTCCTCTAATCCACGTCATCTTTCCCACAGTTCATCCACTTTGTTTGTTGTTTGAAAACATTTATAATTTGGCACAGCAATAATAATTCTATCACCAAACATTCTCTCACATCGAAGATTAGATTCTAATGTCAATAGCATGTAATCCTCACCAATTCGACAGCATAATATGTCTTACTGTCAGATCTCAAATAACGACACGCCACCTGACTGCATAATGAACAGGCCAGCAAGGACGCAAATCGCAGACTTTCTACTGCGTGCGCCTACAGACGAAATGCCGGTAGACCGGGTCACCTATTTGTGGCATAACTTCACGCCTCTGTGGCGCAAGTGAGGAGCGGTCAGGATATCAAGATCTGATATTAGAACACACAGCTGTGAAGAACTAACCAGAATAGGCGAACGTAACTGGATTCGTGTTCGGGCCTTTTGATTTTCATGAGTCGTGTATGGGTTTTAGCGACCACCCCATACTCGGTGTTCAGCTGTTGTAGGTTCACGCGTCTGTGGTATGAACAATCACGAACAAAATCATTGAACGAATCTGAACGTCAACATGCACGCTAATGATGTCGGCTTAACGCGTTGATTTGGACATTGGTCTATCATCAACTGTTTGAAATGTTTCCATAGAATTCGTATATATTCTTATCATTATGTATCACCCCTAAAGGGTACGCTTCCATATTATCAATTACAATCTCGATCTATACCGGAAACTTTTAAACAAAACAACACATTATTTGATTTATACACGCAATGACTTTCACCAAACAAACAACAAATCATTCTACTTTAACTAGGTGCGGTTGGTATGCCAGTTTGTCACAATATTGCATACCACTGTCACCAGCACCAGTCATGTAGGTAGAACAATGATTATGCTTATTGATATTTATGATTGCATATTCATAAAAGTAAATAGGTGATCAACAATGCTTCTATGCCAGCTGGCCTTGCGGTGATGCTGATCTTAGTTTTAAGATATGTTTGCACAATGACCTTGACAGCTTGAGCCTACGCATAAAACTTGCTTGTTGTTATTTTGATTTCATAGTAGGTTCTATTTATTAGGAACTGTCTTCGGCTGACCACGATTTCAAATGTCCAAGCGTTGAAAAATTTACATGCAATTATTTCAAGCAACGCACCGATTATAATTTGTAATCGCACATCTAAGCGTTCTGCGGTAGTGATCAGTGAAACGCTGTCAAATGTCGCTGTCATATTGCCGGGCCTCAGGCCACAACCACAAAACGCCACCACTGGCATATTTCTTGTAGTTTCCATACAACAGCGCAAGACTTTACTGTTGTAAATTTTAGCAGTAGGTATAGAATAGGTTGAAGTGCAATCCTTATTCCAAAACATAGTGCTAGCTATATCAATAATAATTTACGATCAGCTTCTAGCACCAAGTGATTTCGTTGTTATAAAAATGAAATGTTTATTAATTTCCTAGTTCTACATGTTACGAAACTGTTGCGTAAACAAGTTTTACTATTTATATGTGTAAAACAATAGCTAATTGCAAAAAGAGCTTAAATATTTTACCATTTAAAAACAATTTAAATAAAGTAAAAATAAATATTTATACTTACTCGTAAATAGGTAATCATTTCCTACAGTGCAAAGTCAATTCTTAAAATAGTATGAACTGAAATGCGTCAATCCAATTATTTTGAAAATGATGTTTACTAATACTTCCTTTGAAGATTTAATTACTCATGTTTGTTGAATTAAATTGTGCTTCTAAATGTATTGGAATAGTTTTCGTATTAGGTAAGTGCGTATGCGTACCTTGAAACGATAATAATAACGCGATCATGGACTGGTTTCGAAGTGCAAAATAGAAAATGGCAGGAAAGAAAATCCAACATGGCGGTCCAGTCTTTCCACACACTTTTCCCGCCAATTACCAATAGCTAGATTCACTTTCACGATTTTCCAATCCTAGGTGTCCAAGAAAAAAGGTGGGCTGTAATGACTCTTAACTGCATTGAAATAACGTTCATATTAGACAAATTGCTTTAGTAGTCCGTATATAGACGCTTGAGGCAGCTAATTTACTGTTTGCCACTTTGGTATGTAAATCGTGACCCTTCAAGGTGGGGTTTGCAAATGACGAATGTTTAAAGATTGTTGAGAAGTGGTACGAAGAAAGTATCCTACCTTGCATACATTAGGAGGGGAATTAGAATTATCTGTACCAGGCCAGGATAGATTGGTTCACAAGGATACGCATCAGACTATACACTGCTAGCTCTTATGTCCTTGCAGTAAGCGTAATTTTCCGCCCGCGGCTTCGCTCGCCCGTTCCCGTAACACCCCGTTCCCGTTGCTTTTTCGGGATAAAAAATATATCCTATGTCCTTCTCCCGGTTCTAAGCTACCTCCCCACTAATTTTCTGCCAAATCGGTTCCGCCGTTCTTGAGCTATAAATAGTGTAACTAACACGACTTTCTTTTATAAAATATATATAGATATGCTTGTTTCATCAGCTAGTTGTATAAAAAACCAATCTGAAAGTATTACCAATCAGAAGAATTGACTAAATCGGTTCATAAATTACAGAGGTATGAAGTAACAAACATTAAAGCAAAACGGCTTGACTGATTTTGATGAAATTTCTATCGGACTAATCTGAAAGTATGATTTTAGGATAAAAAAAGATTTTTGCAAATCGGCTCATAAATAACGAAATTATGCGATAACAAACATTAAAAAACACTATTATAACAAAACGGCTACGCCGATTTTGATAAAATTTAAATGGGAACAATCTTCTTTAAAAGTATAACCTCCCAAATAACAAAAAAATCAAATCGGCCCAAATCTGACAAAGTTATGCTATAACTAACATGAAAAAAATACAACCAGATTGAGAACCTCCTCCCTTTGGATTTGAAGTCAGTTAAAAAAGAAAGGATATGGTGTATGTAGCTTGCCTATAATAAAAAAAATATATTTACAAGACCTAGGTTCATTATTCCAGCCAGATAAGAAATCATGGCTAGGAGTAGATAAATCCCAAATTCTAGAATTTCTACAATTCTGTGTTGCTCAATAAGCTCCAAACCGAACGGAACCTAATCGGTAGAGGTGGTTTAACTAGTCCATTAGGTAAACCTCGTAAACCAAAAAGCGGTAGAATTGCATTTGTATGCAATTCTACCGCTTTTTGGTTTACAAGTAACTTGTTTGAAACGTTTATTCTCAGAAGTTTAACGAAACGAGGACAAGCCAACAACTCGAACCCAGTTACAAGTTAAATCGAATCTTATTGAAGGTAGGTCCTGTTTTTACTCGGCCACCGAAAATGGGAGAGTATAATGCGCAAAAAAGGTATACGGGATGTAGAGGTATATGTACGGTTTAGGTATAGCTCATAATATGCTGTATAAATACATATATACAGGAACTATAGCGTTCCGCAAGTATAGCTTGAGTAATCCCCAGTCGGCCCTGCCTGACGCTAATCATCTACAATAGATTCAAAGGCCTGTTTACTACACAAAGGTGCAAATAAAATATTGGGAATAAAACGTTGGTAATTATGCTTTTAAATAATATTGACAAAATATTAGTAAAAAAGCTGTAGGGACATAAAAACCAAACTGTAGACGCATATAATTTTACACATGCCACGAATACACCGTAGTCATTTATTTATTAATAAATTTAACAAAGTACAAAAACTGCAGCAGCACACCGAAAGAGAGCCGAAACAAATGGAACCAAAATATTTATAAGTCATGTCAACATGCGAGTCGTGAACTCGTGATTTTGTAACGCTATGTAAGGTCCACGGCCGGCCACTACGCCGAAGACGCGTCACGATTATTGATACGACAGCGTGTGACAAAATTACGAATCACTATCAATCACCTAATTTCAATATTTCATCAGTGTTATAGTCTACTTATGGTTCAAACAATTGTAGCAGAAGCGAAGTGTGAGCACTGGTGGTCTTTTGAAAACACTGGTGATCTAGTGGTAGCGGCCCTAAGGTCGTAAATTCAAAACCATAAAAGTATGTGCATTATGCCAGTACTTTCAAACGATGAAGGAAAACATCGTGAGGAAACCGGCATGTCGTAGAATATAAAAAAATGTGTCCAGAGTACTCTCTGAGGCACGCTCAAAATTCACGACAATGGTTGGAGAAAAGTCGAAGGAGTCAGGGTATTTTGCGAGTACATATTTGTTTCTAAAAAACTAGATGACATAACACTAAACAATACAATAGAGTAGCGCAGACTACACTGGTACATCAACAATACAAAACTGTAGGTTGACACAAATAAGGATACGGAACTGCTTGTTTTTAGGGTTCCGTAGCCAAATGGCAAAAACGGAACCCTTATAGATTCGTCATGTCTGTCTGTCTGTCTGTCTGTCTGTCTGTCTGTCTGTCCGTCCGTCCGTATGTCACAGCCATTTTTCTCCGAAACCGTAAGAGCTAGACTGATGAAACTTGGCGAGTAGATGTATTCTGTGAACCGCATTAAGTTTTTTACATAAAAATAAAAAAAAAACTATAAATTTCGGGGGTCCCCATACTTGAAACTGAAACTCAAAAAATTTTTTTTCATCGAACCCATACGTGTGGGGTATCTATGAATGGGTCTTCAAAAATGATGTAGAGGTTTCTAATATCGTTTTTTTCTAAACTGAATAGTTTGCGCGAGAGACACTTCCAAAGTGGAAAAAAGTTGGTCCCCCCCCCCTCTAACTTCTAAAGTAAGAGAATGATAAAACTAAAAAAAATATATGTTGTACATTACTATGCAAACTTCCAACGATTTTTGGTTTGAACGAAATCTAGTCAGTAGTTTTTTTTTTATACGTCATAAACCGTAAACCGCAATTTACCTTTCGACGAACTACAAGAACCTTATTATGTTACATCAAGTAACATAATTAAAGGTTTTTGTAGTTCGTCGTGCTACGGAACCCTTCATGGGCGAGTCCGACTCGCACTTGGCTGCTTTTTATTCCTTGACAGAGTCAAATTACCAACGGTATCTTCAATACTGGACCGGCTGTTATTTCAAACAGAAGCCGTCAACCAGCTGTTAGCTACGCTCGTATACAAGAATTACCTGATAAGCGGTCATGCAACGGTATTGGACGAGCTTACATGGATTTAAAGGGAACACCAAACTGTCAGACGCTTAAGTTGAATATAGCACTGTAGGTTATTATGGCAAGGACAGACAACAGAGAGGATTGGGGACTATGACGCAAACCACTGCTAAGCTTTGAATAGAGAAACTTCGACCACAAAATTGAGAAAAAGGAATATTTAAGATGCATGATGAATGAGTGGATGAGACTCGCGAGGGACCGAAAAGAGCGGAGCCATAAAGAGGAGGCCTATGTATGTGGGTGCAAACAGACTGAAATGATGATGCTAGGTAAAGCCTAAATACATCCTCCTCCTCCTTGCATCGGTAACCTCACTGTTGAGGGTCGTGACCTTTGTGCAGGACCCTAGTCTGCAATAGGTTCCTCCATTTGTTTCTATCTTCCGCGGCATGGATGGCTTCGCTCACGGAGGAGTCTGTTACTGAGCGCACTTGGTCGCTCCAACGCATCGGGCTCCGTTCTCGCGGCCTCTTTCCCTCCACCTTGGCAGTCACCACCAACTTTTCGAGGTTAAATACGTAATACATAATAAGATATTATAGGTAACAGTAGAAAGCATGTGCAGTCTGCATACATAGGCCATGTATATTACATTGCAGGAAGTGCCTATAAACTAAGCGTTTATGATATCGTAGGTAGAGCATGTAAGCAGAAATATGTGGCATAATACCTGATTATAAGCATCTCTCGCGGTTTACCAACCCACCTAATGCTTGCGGTATCTTCCGCGTACAAAATAAGTAGGCAAGAAGCGATAATGTTATGCAAAATGTTTCGTCCACATGCTTAGTCCATTGCAATGCATAAAGCTCACCTCTGTATTAAGTAATTTAGTTTTATCTTTACTAAGCCTTTGACTTAGAGTGAGTTTTAAAATAGTTGTTTCTTTCTTACGTACGTTACGTTTCGTTCGTGTAACTTCTTTCTGTGAAAATCACAGGTTGATATTAATTTTGTAGTCTAAGCTACCAAAGTGATACTACTAATAAAGACTTTTGAATTTAAATTATTTTCTTGTTATTTTAAATATTATTTTTCTACATTCTTTGCAACGATCATATCGAGTCAGCGCCTGACTGCGGTCCTGGGCAAGCGTGTGCGCGGTGGGTCAGTGACCCTTTTTTTGTACGAAGTAAAAATGTCAAGTTCGAAAACTTTGAAATGTGCTAGCTGTAATGTGGTTATTAGCGAGTTACTGGCCTATTTACAAAATAAGGTTGATGTAATGGACAATGAAAGTATGGTGCGCATATGTGCATCTGCATATACAGTTGCAGAAGTTGAAGAAGGAAAATCATTGTTGTTCGATACGATTAAAACGAAAAAACGAAACATCTCAAGAAGGAAGGATGGAAAAATCCAAAGGGATCTAGAGGATATTATTGCCGTTCTAAAGGAAACTGACCCGGATGTGGTTCCGGTTTTTGTGGCCAGAAATCTGAATAAAATCCCAGTTTTTTGCTATGACCACTTGGATCCATCTGTATTGCTGAAAGATATTGTACGACTAAAAGCGGATATACAAGAGATAAAACAAACCTATGCTACTGTGAGCCAAATTGAGGACTTGCAAAGTAAATGGAGTAACTATCGACCTACCTCTATAGAAAGTAGTACGGAATGCAGGGTAAATAACATACGAGGTGCTTATTTACTTGACAGTGGGCCGATGGGATTTTTAACACCTAGAAATGAAGCATTTGCAGAGAAAACTGTATTTAAATGTGCTAGTAATACCCAGCAGCCAATGACTCAGACGCCGAATATTCTACTACCCTCATCTGATTCTGAGCAGCGCGTAACTGTTGTTCCTAGTAGAAGCGAGACCGAGGCTCAAGCTAATCGGCTCCGCTCGGTACGAGTAACCCCTCCTAAGCAGAGCGCGGCGCAGGCGCACTCACCCGACCGTGCGAATACTTGCGCGCCCTCTCGCTCTCATACTGTGGATGCACGCGCAAGTGAGACGAAACGCGCTCCGGCGCTTGCAGTACGTAATAGTGATAACGGGATTACCTCAGCTGAGTTATGTTTACAAAACTCGTCTGCTACAACAGCTAGAAAGTTGTCGTTTGCAGATTTGGCGGGAAATGGAGACGAATGGATAAAACCTAAGGAGGATGAAAAATGGATTCAAGTTCAGAGAAAGCGATTGAGGAACCGTTTTGTTGGAAACTTGGGAAAAGCTGAAGCGAGCTCCACCAGTAAATTTAAAGCTGCCGATATGAAAGTACCGTTATTTGTATCAAATGTTCACAAAGCTGTATTAGAATCAGATATAGTAGATTATATTTATGAAAAAACAAAGGAACGTGTGTCTCTTTTAAAGATTGACATGAAGCGACAAAGAGATTATAACTCGTATAAGATGTTTGTGAACAAGCATATGATTGATATGTTCTTAGATGACAAACTTTGGCCATCCGGTATAAGTTTTAGACGCTTTGTTAGTCTGAGAGACTGGCAAGGAGATCGAGAGAAAAGCATACAACAACACAATCATTATGGATAGTACAACCTCATTATCAACTTTTGTAAGCTTTAACTGTAAAGGTTTTAAGAGGTCCATCGATGGTGTGAGAGACCTGTGCGCCACGGCGGACATAGTAGCACTGCAAGAGACATGGCTCCTTCCGCACGACGTGCCGCTCCTGGGCACCACCCACCCGGACTTCGCGTACTATGGCAAGTCAGCGGTGGACACGTCGGCCGGTATCCTGCGAGGAAGACCACACGGCGGTGTGGCGATCTTGTGGCGCAAGCAAGTGTTCAGTGATGTGTCGGTAATTGAGTGTAGAAATCCTCGTATCAGTGCCGTAAAGGTAAAGAACGGTGGCCGTTCTTTTCTAGTGTTTAGTGTCTACATGCCGAATGACTCAATGGATAATTTGCCGGATTTTACTCAATGCTTAAGCGAGGTATGTGCCATTGTTGATAACAGTTCAGTGGAGGCTATCTACATGCTAGGAGACTTTAATGCAAATCCTCATAAACGTTTTGGCAAGGAGTTACTTAGTATGTGTTCTGATCAGCAATGGTCGTGTGCTGACGTAGAAATGTTGGGTATTAACTCGGATACCTACACTTTTATTTGTGATGCGACAGGTTCGACTTCATGGCTCGATCACTGTGTTGTTAGTCATTCGGCCCTACAAACACTTCATAGCATTAAAGTAAAATACGACACATTTTGGTCTGATCACTTGCCGCTTATCGTGGAATGTAAACTAAATCAAATTGTATGTAAATCGAATTTTAATGAAAATATAATTAAATATAATAATAATGTGACATGGGGTAATCGGACAAATTCTCAGATAAATAAATATAGGGATTATTGTAATAGTAAATTTAAATTAATTGATTTTCCAGTTGAGTTTAGACATTGTAGTTATAATATTTGTAATAATCAGGGTCATAAAACCATATTGGACTTGCTTTATTTGGACATAATTAAGATATTGAGTGACGCAGCTATATATAGTAAAGGTAAAGATTGCAAAAGTAGTAGTTGTAATTTTCGTAATTCTCGTGTGATAGGTTGGAATATTCATGTACGTGAAGCACACAGGGTGGCCAGGCTTCAGTTTCAAAATTGGGTATGGCATAATAGGCCAAAATCTGGTAATATATATAAGGAAATGTGCCAAGCTAGAAAGGCTTTCAAAAGTAAATTAAAATGGTGTCAAAATCATGAGGATCAAATACGAATGGATATTATAGCAGAGCATCGCGCCAATAATAATTTTAGTGAATTTTGGAAAGCGACAAATAAATTAAATACGAAGCCTGGTCTGCCTGTGAGCGTGGAAGATGTGAGCGATAGTGGCCAGATTGCTGACCTCTTCAGGCAGCACTTTAAAGTGAGCTCTTCGTTAGAAAAACCAGACGTGGTGATCGATGCTGAGCCTGTCCAGAGTGGTGAACTTTATCGTGTATCGGCCAAGCAAATATCAACTATTATTGGAGGTATGGTAAGAGGCAAATCACCGGGTCACGATGGCCTCAGCATCGAGCACTTAAAGTTTGCTGGAATTCACTTGCCCCGTGTACTCGCAATGTTTTTCAACCTATGTTTTATTCACTCACACCTGCCACAAGATCTAATGAAAACTATTGTTGTGCCAATTGTAAAAAACAAAACGGGTGACCTCTCAGACAAATGTAATTACCGGCCAATATCGCTTGCTACAGTGGTGGCTAAGGTGTTGGACAGTGTGCTTGACTCTGAACTAGACAAACATCTGAACATCCATGATGCACAATTTGGTTTTAGGCAGCAACTTTCCACTGAGACTGCAATTCTGAGCTTGAAGCACACTGTGCAATACTATACACAGAGGCGAACTCCTGTGTACGCATGCTTCCTTGACCTTTCGAAGGCGTTTGACCTTGTGTCATATGATAAGTTGTGGAAAAAGGTAGCAGGTACAGGCGTGCATACACAGGTGCTGCGACTTTTCCAGTACTGGTATGCCAACCAGGTGAACAGTGTGAGGTGGGCTGGTAGTCTTTCTGGTGAGTACAGGTTGGAGTGTGGGGTGAGGCAGGGGGGTTTGAGCTCTCCAAAGCTTTTCAACCTGTACGTCAATGAACTGATCGAGGGGCTCAGCGGTGAGTGTGTCGGCTGCTCAGTTGATGGTGTTCGCATAAACAACATCAGCTACGCAGACGACATGGTGCTGCTGTGCCCATCGGTCAGTGCTCTCAGAAAGCTGCTGGGCATCTGTGAGAAGTACGCCACTGAATACGGGCTGGTATATAATAGCAAAAAAAGTGAGTTCATGGTGTTCAAGGCCGCCGGTAAAGTACCCGAGTCTGTGCCCGAAATCAAGTTGGAAGGTAACGACCTCAAACGCGTTAACAGTTTTAAATATCTTGGGCAGTACATTACAGACGACCTTGATGACCAAGCTGATATTGAGAGGGAACGTAGGGCATTGGCGATCAGAAGTAATATGTTGGCACGCAGGTTTGCTCGATGCAGTAGGCAAGTTAAAATATCACTCTTTAAAGCCTACTGCCAATCATTTTACGCGAGCAGCCTGTGGTTCAATTTTACTAAAAAGTCGCTTAATGCCCTACGCGTCCAATACAACAACGGGTTCAGGATGCTGATGGGGCTGCCTCGCTTCTGCAGTGCATCCACAATGTTTGCGGAGGCACGAGTTGATGGTTTTCATGCCATCCTTCGCAAAAGAACAGCCTCACTGCTCGGCAGACTGCGGAGCAGCGCCAACAGCATCCTGCAGGTCATACCTGATAGATATGACCTGCCCGTAATGAAGTCCTTCATTCGGCTCCTGATCCAATAGTCTCAAGAGAGACTGGGGGGTCAGGTACCGAATGAAAGACTCTTAATCTATATACATACCTACCTACCTACTAAAGCTGTGTTTTTTGTGTTGCGTTTATATACTAACATAGCTTAAGATAGACTGTAAGTTTTACTAACACAAATGGACCACATAGTTGTCTGATAAATAAATAAATAATAATATCAATTCGAAGCGCGCATTTGCTCATCAGAACCAGTTTATAATAAAAAAGTGGAAATTGTGTTTGAAGACAGTATATTTCCCGTTTCTTGTGTCCACTGGTTCCAGTCCAGTTATAATAACTGTGCTATATTGCAAACAGACATTCCGCGTGTATAATTTGCTTATCAATCTGCTGTTATGCGGAGATCTACTCTACGTCTGAAAATCTTACTTCGTAACTTTATTAGTACGTCTAATTTAAAATACAATATTAATTTATTACAATCATTTACAATAGTTTATTTGCGAAACAGTTTTGAATTAGAAGTTAGTTAATTATAAAAAAAAATAACTTAAGTAGCTATTTGGTTCCTATCGCACAAGCTTTGCTTAGTTTGGGGGCTCCGTTTAGTTTTTTTATTAATTTATCATTAGCTTTCCCGTTTTGTCTCACTACTTTGAACTCTTATGAGTTTTATAATTATGTCCGTTTCCAGAAGCCTTTGATAGATATTGGCAGTCAAACTACGTATTTTTAAGTTTATTTTTACAATATTTGTTCCTGGTGAGGATCGAGCCCACGACCTACGGCGCAGAAGGCAGAGCGGAGAGGCCAGTTTTAGTCTGAAAAATGCCCAGGTGTCCCAGGCACAAGCAAAGGCTATAGAATTTAAAGTTGTATAAATATTAGGCAATATCACATTTACTCGCGGATGTCCGAACCGATGTACCTTCACGGTACGCTGCAAGTTGCACAATCCTGATATGGACTTAGATTTGCCAGCAGTTTGCGAAACCTCAACTATTAGTTACGACTGGGTAAGTACGGTTTTCTCCTTCATCGGTAACGGGGAGCAGGCTTGCTACCGGGATTGCGAAGACTATCGTTTAAAGGGGTAACTATTGGGTACCCACAATATACCCTGGATTGCAAGAGGTGAAGGTAAAACAGCACTTGAATCAACGTTGAAACGACGAAGACTTGAAGCAGCATTGCTGTTTGGGTTTGAAGAGTGTGGGTGCCGATGAAATTACTGGCACGTGAGGCTGAACATAATTATGTGTGCCTCGAGTTGATGGACGCAGGGCAGTGCATTGTAGGGCAAGTTCTTAACGTGGATGACCTGCGAGCTAATGCTTTTTTAGGCGATGGTTAACACGGTGGGCCATATGCTTAATCCGTCAGCTAGTTGTATAAAAAAACAACCAAGCTTCCGAGTGGGATGTTTTCAGGAGTATCTAGGTATCTGTCAAAATATAAATAGATAACTCTATTGATTACCATGACATTACTAGGTAAGAAGGATAAAATATACAGTTAGCTAAAAATAAACAGTCATACAATGGGCAGCCTTATCGCTAACAGCGATTTCAACCAGACTAATTATTCTGCTGGACCAACATAATTGTAAAATTGCGTCAATTGAATCAAGTTTACCCATTTAGTAGTGGCGTGGAACAAGTGTTTCACTTGTGACTCATTAACAAAAAATACAAAATGGACAGCACCTAATCGACATCTGAAACTAGTTTGGCTAACTCATTATAGAACCTGTCTTTGAAATGAAAGTACAACAAGATACGTCCAACCTTAGCCATGTTTATCTATAACATTTGTTTGATAATGACGAAGCCCACAAAAAGTGACATCATTGAATTGTACTTAAAACACCCTTGGTATGCAGCATCGCTAATTTAGAATAAGCGATGTTATAGCAGGAAATTGTTAATTCAAGGGCATTTAAAATATCCAACTATATAATATCTCCTCAGGTATAATACAAGATAGGGTATCAGGTACAATAAGAGAGAGAGTTATACTTGAGACGATACAAAATCGAAGAGGGATAATGTTTGGACAGCTTCTATGACATGACAGCTACATGAAGAACATCATTGAACGGTTTAATTAACGGAAAAGGTTGAAGGAAAACGGGGAAGAGGAAGGTCAAGAATAAGTTAAGTGAGCCAGATAAAAGAAAAGGTCGCTGGCATGTCATATAATGAAGTCAAGTAGGCCGCATTGAATGACTTAATTGGAGAAAACTGCAACAAAACAAGAACTAAGCTCTTAAATTTAAGAAAAAGAAGACAATAAAAAAATACATGGAAAAGAAAGGATTGAATATAGAGAAGACGGCTGACAAAGGAGTAATGTTGTGCCGACCCCACATAAAGTAGGATAAGGGCAGGAAGAAGATATCTCCTCAAGTACCCAAGTATAAAACTGTAGTGAAGTGCAAAGGTGCTGGAAGAAAGGATAAAGTCACCAGATACGTGCACGGACACTCTACGCATACAATCAAAGTATCAGAGGCACCAAGGTCTCGCAGTTATAACGACTTGAATAACAATTATCTGTCTGCAAGTCAGCATCAATTCAACGGCCTCCAAGCGGACGTGTCGTCATCACACTTGGCATTTGAATAACATCATAATGATAGACAATATAGTAAGGCCAAGAAACAAAGTGTGATTAATGTGTGCGAGTGATAATGGGCATACCTCTTGGTAAGGTACAAATTTCAAAGGGATCTATGTTTTAAAGGACAGGCTCCTATGAAAGAATATTATGCATAGGTCTTTAGAAAGTAAGCTATGATTTGCCACACGAATTCATACAGTTCTGGTTAATATAAATTGTTCAGTAAGATGACAATGCAATCAAAACTAAACCGATAAAAACTCTAGTAGTAGCATGACATTTCGTAGTATTCTGAATACCTAGTGAGATGGTTCAGATCCAGAAGACATATTTGACAAAACATTGCTAATTGTAATAACAGTCATATTATAAATCATGCTAATTTAGCAGAAGCACAGGAAATAAACTGCTAGCCATACGACGATTACAAAACTATCGAAATTTCAAGATTACTGTATTACTGGAGTTTTAACCTACCGTAACGTACCTACAATGAGTCGGAAACAAGGCCTAGCAGCATTCCTACAAAGTTTCACATGTTAGGCATGTTCTTTGTCCTGTTGTTTCAATACCGTACTGTTTACAAGTCCGTTTGTTATCGTGTTATTACCGGTTTAATTACTAAACGAGTGAAAAACACATTATACATCGTTAGGACTTGTAAGTACCATGTCACGTCTAAATTTATACGGAGATAAGTCGTTTCTCAGGTAGATAGGTATTTTATACTCAGCAGATTTCTTGGTAAACACCATATTTTCTTAGTGTTTTCATAATGACTCAGAAACATTTGTTACTTAATTCTGCTATGATAAAAACACTGATAACTCAAAAACTAAACTTCCTGTTGCGCCTCCCCTTGACGAGAAAAACGTGTTTCTTCAATTTTAAACAGCCTTCACAGCATCGCACTTATCTGCTAAATAACTAACGACAGAACACAGAACCTGGCTCCGGCAGAGCGGTAATCTACCCAGATGCGTCGCCACAGGTTCAGTAACAGTTCAGGTATTTCAAGTTGGGCTTGTCCGACCTTCCCAGTTTCGTTTTTCGTCTTGGACGCATAAAAGCGGCGAGATGAAAGACACATCTCGAGTACGATAAAAAATTGCCTGTTGGTGGTTGCTTTCTACTGAAATTAGTCGATTATTTAGAAGGAATAAATTGGCACTGTTCGATTCTACGCTAAGTAGTCGATTAACTATGACAACACGCTTTTTTCAACGAACCTTTTACCTTTAACAAATCTTGAATGGCACAGTTGTGTGACCTTTCTTTAATCTAGTCTGTTCGGTTTAGCATAATTCAATTGTTATGCTCAAGTTACTTACTTAAAAGCTTTATCAGCGACACTGGCGACTACATCTCGCAAGAGCGAGACGTTGTGAAGACCGGTTGTGACTCGGTTTCTGGCACAAAGATTTCACCTGCGCCACTGAGAAACTATTGATTCTGATGTAAAGTTAATGCTTATCGAGAAAGTAATGTGAGTCAACATTTGTAATACGGGGTATCGTAAAAATCTATTAAATATGATTGATATTACAGTATTTATTAGAAATACTAGCTGCGGGCAGTGGGTTCCTTTGAAGAATTTAAATTTCTAGGACATTTCTAGCAACAGCTGATCATTCAGCTGCTGTCGACTAAAGGTCACTGTGTCAGGCTCAGTGTCAGCTATAAATTTCGATGACATAGCACTGTCTAAACCCACGACTGTTTACTAAGCTGATTGCGCGAATGAGACAGTGGGAAGACGAGAAGCATGGACGAAACTGGAGGAGGCCTTCAACCAAAGACAAAGACATTTGCCACAACGTAAAGAAACTATTAGAATAAACTACCTAATTATAAGAAAACTATACATAACACTTTCTCCTACTCCACTTTTTTATGGATACAAGATCTTCTCTTACCTCTATCTCTATAACCCGTCCGTCATTTGTTCTTACCTCAGACATCTTTATAACTTCCTATGATACAGAGATCCGTTTCTACGAACGATGGGGTATTTTCAAAACAAAAATAACTCCTAATCCTAAAATACACGCCAGCGCCAGAAAAAATATTTGTGTTTGACTCTGTATGGAAATACTCGTGTTAAGGTAAAGACAATATTATAAAGATAAAACATCAAAACACGTCGTAAATAAATCAAGGTTGCCCGTATACTGACTACCAAAGCAAATTGTTTCATACAACTTGCATAATTCGAGTAAAATTGCTTTTTACGCAATTTTCATTGATAATGATAAAGGTCGTAGCAAAAATCTAACTTTTAACGGACTTTTAATAATACATACAGAAGGAAGTTCTTAATTCGGTTGTTTTTTTAATGTTTGTTATCGCATAACTATTAATTTTGAGCGGATAAAAAAATATCAGAAAGACGGTTTCTCAAGTTTTTTAAATTTCACTTGTATTATCTTCTTGGACTTGTTCGAGACATGACAAGACGGTAATATCTGTGTTTCGCATTCGCACACACAAACAAAAGTATCCGTTTATATCTCAAGCCGCTGCGCCGAATACTTAGTTCGGGAATTCGGAAAAATGTATACACTTTCTTTAAATACCCTACACTTCATATCCAAATATCGATTTGACAAAAACATGGTTCAAAATCAGGCAGGTATACAGCCAACGTGACCTAACAGTGTATCGGTATTATTATATCGATAGTAAAATTATAAACGCTAATTCATAAAAATTAAGCGTATCTCCAAACAACAGTTAACAATTAAAAAAAAGATGTAAGGGTCAAGGCCGTGCTACGGTGCAGTAGACGATGACCTTTAGTTCCTATGTCAAGTATTGTCTTTTTAGTCACAGCAGTGTCACAGTAGGTAGATAAATTAGCTTCTGCTTTGATAGCCTTTGAATATTCATAAATCTTGGGAGCCAATTTTTGATTGAACTTTCGAGAATCGTCAAGGTAACTTAAACTTCATCTTAGATTCAAATTAAAGAAATTGTCTTGAAGCAGAATGTAGAAAGCCATAAAAGGAAGATCTTTTGTGTTTAGAGAATATTGGAAAAGTAAGTGTTACAATAGTAGTTTTAATCATTGCAGGGAATATCTACAAAATAGCAGGATCTAGAAATATACAGTTAGCTACCTCAAATATCACATATTTTACGAGTATGTATAAAACTTTGCCAAAGAAAAGATGGATAAACTGCTTCAAGGATGACATAAGCAAGAAAGGAGTGAGCACTGAGATGACGAATGATATAGGGGAAAGGAAGAAGAAAACGTGTTGTGCCGACATCACTTACCATGGGATAAGGGCAGGAAAATAATGATGAAGTTAAAACTTTGCAAAAATCTAGTAAACAATAACATATCCAAACGCATAAAGGCCCGCTTAAATTATGAAGTAGATATATAGTGCATAGGCAGATTAGATACCTAACATACAAATCCCGAATTTTTTAATAGAGCTGCCAAAAATTGCATCAATTAATATGCTCTTCACGCCAACCTAGACCTTAGTCGAGAGCTCCTCGGTCCAAATAAGGTATCCCAGGGTAAAAGTGGTCCAAATTTGGAACAGTGAACCATAGACATCAACGACGACTATAGACAATGCGTTTACGGTGTGCTTTACTGGGGCTGAATATGAAATTTAATTAAGGCCGCGACTTTCGAATGGGCTGGCGGATATTGTAAGGACGTCGAATGTTCAAGGAATGTTGGAAATTCAAACGAGGTTGACCGATAACATCGTTAAGATTGTCTATAGAGAATAAATCTTAGTTATTCATTCGAAGTCAAGTGCAAGAAAGGAGCCTTTTTGAGACGCACTAAAATATTTTCACCACACTTGGTTCGTAAGAACCGCTGACACGATAAGAAGAATAAGCTAGTATATCGTTGACAAGCCTAGAATTGCCGAAATATAAGAAGAGAAGAAAAACAATAAGTCATGCAACACTAATCTGTACGTAATAGAAATTACAAAAACCCTGTTCTGCCACAGAATAAACAATAACACTAGGCTGTAGGCAGTTCTGTTACAAATCAAACACGCTGTATACAAATGATGACGCCGTTCTAAACCGATGTTGAAATTGGAGGAATTCGAGTTGTGTCCTTATTCAACGCCCACATTCAATACCAATAGATTTAAGAATATAATACTTGGTGAGTATTTGCGTAGGAATTCGCGAAATTGTAATTATATTACAATATAATTTGTATTGGGTTTGAACAAACTTCATAAAACCAAATAGAGAAAATAGTGGAATACCAAATACGTATAACGATTCAAAGATTCATACATTTTTAAACCATTACGTAGCAGTTAGATGCAATTTTACACTCAAAATTTAGATGCATCATTATTCATGTAGGTAATAAATTCATTTTCTAATTTCGCTACGTGACTTTCTACTCATAAGTTCTAACATATTTATGCATGCTTAGTTTCAAAACACCATGAACAAGTACGTTTAACTAGTTCGCCGTTCGTATAGTGAAATCAATCAAGTTCATAGCACATTGACCTTTTCTTAGTGTATAATTTTCTTGCTAGTATCAATTTGACTGGCAATTTATCATTGCCTTTTTAGTATTCCTTAACAAGATACTTCCTCTGTTTGTTTGAGAGAAAATGTTCAGTGTCTTGTGAGGCTGTCGAATATATCATGCGAGAATAAATCAATATAGAAATGTATGAAATATAGATTATTCATCACTGAGTTCGATTGTAGTTACTTTCTTATTTAGTTTATTTATCACGGAAATAACTCTAACAACTTTTTTAATTTATAAAAACATATGAAACTTTTAAATATATATCGAAATAAAGCTTAAGAGTTATATCATATAATTTATTTCATAGCCCACCACAATCTAAGTTTCATTTTCATTTCACACTAGCGGCCGCTGTTTCGCTTGCCCCGTTCCTGTAACTTATTCGGGATAAAAAGTATCCTATGCCTGTCTCCTGGTTCTACCTTCCCAGCAATTTTAAGCCAAATCGGTCAAGCCGTTCACGCGTGACCAAGGGAAATAGGAATTCATTTTTATATACGACAAACAAAAAACTGATCTAAACAACAAACAAAACTCGGTCAAGACTAACGCCGACACAACAAAGTAGTTTAGTATCATTACTATTATAGTATTTCTTAGCAACAGTTAGACATCTGCCGCAGATTGTACCGTACATTTTGATCTACTGACCACGCATTACAACCAGTGCATTATGAACCATATGCAGTACAAATTAGAGATCACTTTTTATTGGATTAGAACTGATAAGATCTGTATTGCATGCGGTTAGAAGTAAGATGTAACTCAGCAGTGTAAAGTCGGAATTGGTTTGAATGGTATTGTTAACGCGCCAATAAGTTTGAATAATCATCGCTCGTATGATCAATTAGAGTAAACACTGATATTACCGTTTCTGGTATTTTCTAAGAGATTGCGGAACATTGTAATTAAATGTGTTGGGAGGGTAGTATTTAGCGCATTGATCTTATCTTTTGGTATCGCATTAATGGTACTTTATACATTTACTTCCTGTTTTTTTACTTTCATAATTTTATAATGGTTAGCCTTCATTGTTTGTATTGCTCTTTTTTATTTTGGCATATAAATAAAAATACTCTCTTACCTGTCGGAGGTCGTTCCTTAGGATAGCAGATTCTGAAGAGTCCTCTCGTCCTTGTGTAGAAGAAGTACTTGTTGTTCAGGTTTTCCAATATCGCCATATTCCCAGCTGAATTCTCCGCAGCGTAGGTCTGGAACAATACAAAAAGAAATAGCTTATTCAAACTGATAAATATTTAGAATAAAAAATAATAAAACAGTTTGGTTCTATACAATTTGCAGAAACCAAGTTAAAGATATTTGCTACCAGTAATATAAGTAACCATAATGAAATAACAAATAAATAAATTTTATTTCGCAATAAGCACACATAAATTATAAACAATAAAATGAATACGACAAACTTAGGTAATCGTAGATTAATATAGTAAAGTAAGTAAATGCGTAAAGATTCAAGAACCTACTCAGCCCATGCAGACTTGTGCTGTAGGTGTCCAGATGACGATATACAAGGAAATACTGCCATCACTTAAATAAAAAATAAAATGCATTAATGTGTAACAATGTAATGTTACCCACTTTTAGCTGAGAATTACGCACCTACTCATTACCGGGAAAAACTTAAACCACAAAAGGTCAATAAACAACACGCATCATAATTATTCTTATTCCTGGAACAATGCAAAACCGCCGAGGATATACATATATTTATTTGAATACATAATAGGAATCAAAATGATATTTTAAATACCTAATAAGCTAACAAATCAAATATACAATGCTACAATCAAACGGCACATAAAGGGCTAAGACTGAATATTATGATTACGGTGTAGGAAACAGGATTTTTGGACCGCATTCTTGGGGCGGCTTTATCAAGAATAGACTTGTTTAATCTTAATAGATTTGAAATACCTCTATGAACGGATGAAATAAATTCAAAAGCAATTACAAATACCAAGGTTAGGTCCAAGATGTATGTATTTTTCATGTAAAGTTTAACTTTAGATAGCGTGTAGGTACAAGGTTTTGTTTTGTAAGAGATACCTCTATGTTGCATATTGCGTGTGAATAAGTTTTTATCGAAATCTATCGAGTACGCAATGCAAGCATTTGCAATATTCCCTCCAGGGTTCACTGTTCAGCTATCGATTTTGCCGTCAGTCACACATTAGCCGCTTAGATACTGCGGCAGCATTCCACGCCGCCTCACTCTGCGATGAGTCAAAATGAGCGCCGGAGTCCTAGGCACGCCGTTGCCCACGGGAGCCCGTGGCGCGTCTTGCAATGCCGTGCAATGAAATCCCTTTCGATGCCACGGCATCCTTTTAAAGCATAGCAATTTATGTCTTATTTCTATATCGATACGTTTGAATATCCATTAGTCAAAATTTAAATCCCTTGCCATGCCGTCCCGGTCTGCACAGGCCATTATGGATGCAAAGGAATGCACCGTCACTATTGTAAACAGAATGAAACTAATGACAAAAACCCGTGTTCTCACGATGAATGAACTTTTGTTCCGTTTCAAGAATTTCTATGACGACGAAACGAGTGTTGTGGGATACACTATTCATACCTGATGTATTCTGAATCATAGAAATTGGAATGCTGTGAAACAAAAGGATTCTTGAGAATCCCAAGGACATTCATGTGTATTCTTAAACGTATAATTAATTATGTATTTAGAATGTGAAAATGTAATTTACCTTTTAATTAGTGTAATTGGCTCTAAGACCGTTATGATGAATTAAATTAAAAAAAAAAAACGATGCGTTGTGCCCTCAATATTTTGATATAGCTAACCAATCAAAGAGATCTGATTGAGATGTATAAATGAATGTTTAATTATAAATAGTGTGAACATCGCACAAGACTTGAACATAAATTTCGATATACTAAAGTGAATAAAGATAATAAATGATGATAAAGAATAACATGTTCATGCGGTTATGCTCTCCCACGCAGATTTAATTCACTAGTAATCAGTAAAAAATTAAACGGTTGCTAAAATGATTGACAGGTTTCCAATTAGCAAGCTTGTTTTTATTTTAGATCGTCAAATTGTTCGTCAACCAGAACAAAATGTTTTAATTACTACACGCCCAGTATGTGTACATTGCATGCCAACCATTTTTACAACTACTAACATTGACGATACGACTAAGAAGTTAAAAGCAGGTGAGAAAATAATTTAGTCCTGTAAAGAAAATGCCGTTATAGATTTGAGCTAGCAAGATTTTCGGAGATTTAATTGTAAATTTATACCTAATGTAATGGTTCATATCTACATAAGGCTTACTACAAGTTGTTTGAGTATGGTAGTAAAAAAATACCAACAATCCAACAACAATAGCATCAAAATTAATGATACAATTCCTTCATGAATAAAACATAATAAAGGCAATAAATAATGATGAACTATGAGTATGAACTCTACTCACTTAGTACTCAGTTCTCGCTTATACCATGGCACGGACTCGTCTTTTCACAAAAGATGAGACAAGAAACCTGACAACTACACTAGCACAATACATGGCAGCAGGAATGCTTTGACTCTTCTAAGAAGCGCGATATAATGACTTTCCGAGACAGGAAAGCAGGTAGGGACCGCATTTCCTAGACTTGAGGCTAGCAAAGCCGTTTTTATGAAATAATATTTTATTTTGATTAAAGCTATACTGACTCAGAATTTATGCAACAAACTGTGATGTCTTGTCTTCAGAACTTGCTGAAAGCTGTTATATTAATGTCTTTGAAATAAACGTATCCCGGTCTGCATTAGGATCAGGCCAATAATTCCAAATAGTTTAGTTACTTTAAATGGTAAACAGAAAGTAAAGGTGGAATGGATGGTCTTTATCTTATTGGAAAAGATTCAGATGACCTCAATAAAGTTAAACGTCTTCTTTGTAAAAGTTCCGATAAAGTTCTCATTGCACATAATTTCTTATAACATGCTCTAGATGCAACACTGGTTACGTGTACGCGTGGAGATAGTTTCAACATACGCGATGAAAGTCCTATCGATTCTGTATTTTTATCAAGATTTCCTCATTTCATTGATAATTTTGATTACAAAACTATTTTCTGTTAATGCTATCTAGGTTTTTGTGCTTAGACTGCGTAACTGTGATCTATCGTTCTAGAATCATCTAGATCGATTTTATTTGACGATGCAGATTTTGTATTAGGTACGGATAGTCTGTATTTGAGTTTTTATTTTAGCACAAATAAAAAGCTATACCTTAAGCACCAGTAGTATTCTTTTGACCTATACCTTCTTCTTTATGTATTTAGTTTTAATGCGTTTATGGTGCACCTGTCACCTACTTTGATGTTATGACCTAATTACTATGTGAAGTCTGAAATAAAAATATTGGATTGAATATGGTCTAAATCTATAAGTAAGAAACCACAGAGCAAATGCCCAACTAAGATAAAGAGGCCGTAGAAGTTAAAACAAGCCGTTCCTAATCGGAGTATTTAGCAGACAGTTGTATTAATTGTAAATCCAACGCGCTCTAGATCTAGCAATGATCTGTGATCGAACAGATCAATCACCAGAGCGCGACGTTCCTTCAACTCAGGAGTTCATCGCTCGTCGTTTTTACCCGATCGGATGACGATAATCGATGGGAAAGTTAATGAAAGTCATCTATCAGTTGTAATATCTTGGGAAAATGTATTTGTTTTGATACTGTCATCAACAGCAATCTGCTTAATACCCAAACCACTTAACAACTCTGCAAATTGTGGGTTTTTTTTAAATCTGAAAAGTCTTGGACATTCTAAATTCAAGCTTTTGCTCCCGTCTCATTTTACTTCGAAATCAGTGCTGCTCTATATTAGGTTTTGTATGCCCAGACACTGATCCCTGTTACAAATAAATGTTTTTTCTTTCATTATTTATTTCTTTGTAAAACGGTTGGCTGTGGGATAAACTGCTATCAGCGATAATTTCGAGTGCTTTGTTACTTTTTTGTGTTTGTGCATTGCTCCTCTCCTTATTACTATGTGTCCTAATACATATGTTTACTCAGATGTTTCTACTTCTACCCCGTACTCCATTTGCTAGGGTTTCTCAAATAACCTAGATTCAGTGTCATCTACATATGGCATGCTCATCTTTATCATGGTCAATTTCGGTCACTTTCACACATCTCGACGCCTCTAGCCAGTAATTATTACACACCCATTGTCTGTTGAGACTTTCTGTGAGACTTTCGCTCAAGTCAAGTGCCGCTTCCGCAATTTAAAATCTTTGGCACACTGGTCTGGTAAACATCAGGAAGTATTACGAACTGGCTAAACTAGTTTTATAAAATAAAGCCGATTATAAAATCAATGAAAAACTATTCAGAAAGAGAAATAATAATCTTCTAACGAACGAGACGGTGCTGAGCGATACTTTTTTTTTAGGTTCCTACCTACCTGTTTCATTTTACTGTTCTCGTGTGTTTACTGAAGTACAGTGTCATAATTATTTTTTTGTTATTATTATTTTTTATCTAAAAAACCTTGATAAACAAGGTTTTTTATATATACCGTGTATGCGTGTCCCGTGTTTTGTCTGTCAGTTACAAATAAATGTTATTCCTTTCTTTAAAGTTCCGTTTATCGCCACTGCTTCTTTTTTGGGAAAACTGTAATTTTATTGGAGAAATTAAGTTGTATTGGATTTAGAAAATACCTAACCAGTGAACTAATTACCGTTTCATAATAAGTATAACAAATAAAAGCGCAAGCCTAGAAACTACACTTCAAGAAATTATTTATGTTCATTATGTGTCATTTCCTAACACATCATTTTAGAGCTATTACTTCCCGAACATTAAATACTCCGTGTAGCAAATCGAACATAATTTTTCATAGAAAAGACTTCAACGCGTGTGCGTTCACTGCGTCTTAATTATTACAAACGAGAAGATGATAATGATATCTTTCAAAGAATAGTTTTTTAATTACGTATTTAATAATCTATTCAATAATATGTGTGTAAGGTTTTCTTAGGTCGAATGCATGCGTAGAGAAACATGACAACACAGACCCAAACGATAGCTTCAACGCCAATGTATGATTGAACACGTACGGGCAAGGCTATTTGACATTGTGATTGTGATCCTATCACCTTGCAATAAGATTCAAATTACGGTGCTCTGCTTGAGATGGTCCATTCAAACCGGTATTACGACTGGCAGAAGCGTGTTCTAGGCGTGCTCAACCTACCTTGGTTTCTGCTGAATACCAGAAATTCTTTCGTATGAAAAAGGATAAGGAACTTTAGCTATCAATAGATAAGGTACGTTTTTGCTTTAAGCTCGCTGTTCTTTGATAAAAACATACATTGTATAGGGAGGTAGGTATATAATATAGGCGTCTGTAAGTAAGGGACCAGTTTTTTTGAAAATTTGGACAATAAAGCTGAATTGTCTTCAATTCAGTAAGTTATGAGCGTGGTGGGTCGATAATATTGTCAAAATGACCACAAATTGCAGTCTGCCTGTTGTTTTAAGCAGGATGTGTAAATCTTCATTTGAAATCTCTATATGACTCAAAATTAAATGGAAAATTGACCAAAGACGACTCTCATCTCTGAACAAAGCAATGACATGATCGCAGATACTACTACCCATATAATAATAACTACTTATATGCCATCTAATATACCTAGTAATTACCTACCACTACGTGACCAAAAGTACGCTGAGACCTAGTGGTAAAGATTTACATTCTTATATACTGAATGAACCAAGATTTTTGTTTGAAGCGCAAAAAAAGGTTAATCCTGCTCTTAGAGCGGGGGCACACGATGCGTTGCGGCGGCGGTGCGCCACCGGAGCGGTGTCGCTGCGTCGTCTTACATAGAAATATCTGTGGCATGTCACACGATGCGCTCCGGCGCCGCACCGGACTTGCAACCACCAAAGACGAGGCGGGGAGGGGTGAATGCGTTGCGACGACGGAGCGGCACCGCTCAGTTGTTTCCAACAATAGACGTCTTTTACGATCCATTTTCATTAACAGACTGTCCAACGGTGCTACGGCGCCGCTGCGACATAACAACGTTACGGCGCCGCACCGCTCGTGTGCCCACTGACACGGTGAAATCTTTGCGGTGCGGCGCCGCAACGCATCGTGTGCCCCCGCTCTTACTCGTAAATTGGTTCCCAACCTTGCCGTGTTTACTAACCCAACCTGTTTCGTCTGCGTTCCCGACAGCTGTGGAGTGTGGAGTCAACGTTTTTATAATAGCCTGGCACTTGATCCTGGCAAGGTCCCGTCCCGTTTACCTTGCAATGTCGACTGAATATTCAAGTGGGTTTTTTGGAGATATGGAAGAAGGAAAGGTTTATAAAATCCCATTTTTTTTTGATGAAGATGTCGTACATCGTAAGTAAATTGTGACACAAATGTCAACCGAAACCGAAAAACATGTGTCTAGCTAGTGCAAAGTGCAAAAGGTTAAAAAAAATCAATTTTTTGATGAATATGTTTGTACATCGCGATTAGCGAGTAATTTGACACAAATGTCAACCTAAAAAATTCGAAAAACGGTGTCAAGTGCTCTCTGAGGCGCACTTCAAATCCTTTTAAGAAGACCTCCTCCTTCCCTCCTTCATTAAGAAAACTAGTGGGGTCTTCTTAATGAAGGAGAACAAGTAGCTTGTTTTCATGTACTTTTTAAGTTGTGACACAAGTGACGAAAAATATACATTTTATATTTTACTAGCGGCTGCCCGCGGCTTCGCTCGCCCCGCTCCCTACTTTTACGGGATAAAAAGTATGCTATGTCCGTCTTCTGGTTCTAAGCTACCTCCTCACCAATTTTCAGCCATCAGTTCAGCCATTCTTGAGGTACTTACTTATAAATAGTGTAAGTAACACGACTTTCTTTTATATATACTAAAATTTGGTTCTATAATCCTACTAATATTATAGAAAGATATGTTTTTTATAAAGCAAACATACCACTACTTCGTATTAATAAAGGAATGCAACTGTAACCATAAAAACATCCTCGTACATGTATAAAATATACATTTAAATAATTAACAGGTGTCCGCTAATAGGCTAGAAATATTTATGGCAACTCAAGCAACAGGATAGTAGTGCTACTCCGCTACTTTAAAGCGTATATAAATAAATAAATAATGATAAATGCATGACGTATGATAGAAGTGAGTAGAGGACAGAAAACCTGTTGTGCTGACCCCACTTAGTGTGATAAGGGCAGGAAGATGATCATAAAAAAAATACTACGGACAATCCACACAACACTATCTAGCCCCAAACTAAGCAGAGCTATGGAAACCAGATGGCTGAACTTGTTTACATTTTTTTTTTGTAAATATTACATTGAAAACAACCTAACACCCAGACAGAAAAAAACTTCTATGTTAAAAACACAAAGAATTGTGCATTGTGAATGATGATGATGAACTTATTTCACTATTCGTAAATGTAGGTGTGTAAGTACTTTTATTACAGTAAAGAAATGTTTTTTTTATTATTCATAAACCAGATTAAATTAATGTGATAGCCAGATTGAGCATGATTTATGGGTGACGATTGAGAGGCATGGAATTAAACACAAAAATATGATTTAGAGATGTGAACTTTCTCTATTTTTTAACTGAATGTTTATTGCAACTTTATTTTGTATTAAGAAGTACACTGTCAAGATTTACGGTCGGTGTCTGTCTGTATGTCAATCATATTAAAGCTCTAGCTCAAACGAAACATGAAATGCCATGTCAAAATATGAATTTAATATTCTAATCGGGATATGAAAATAAAAATGTATTTTTTTACCACATCGTGTGCTTCAATAGGTTAAAAAAAAAAGACATCGTTTTAAATACTTCAAGAAAAAGAATTTGTGTCTAGTGAGGTACTTAGCCCACAGTACCAACGTTCACGGCATTATGAGGGAATTTTCCTCTAAGAACAAAGGCTCTCGCTATAATACAGAAATAGCTTACACCTGCTTGGTATCAAGTATCATCTGCCGATCGTATAATATAGTGCCTGGTTTCATTGCAGTGAAGAAGGCACTAAGATTCATAAAACAATAGGCCAATAAAGACTGGAACTCTTTATGGACATAGGACCTTTCCGAAGTACCTACCTAGTCTCTAACTGCACGAACGAGACGATTGTCTGTAATCTGTTTGCTCCGTCAAGAAGTTGTGTAAAAATTTAAGTTACCAGTTTATATGTACTAAATATTGTACGGCTTACAACCTTGAAAATAGCTGTATGATTTTTTATACTAAAAATGACAAACAAGCCTAACCCTAAAATCATCTTCCCCTTTTATGTATAATTTTCAAACATTTTGATTAGTTTTAAGGGTTAATTATGTCCACTTCGTCCTTTAGTCAGTTTTGGGATTAGAGAAAAAAGTGGTGAACCATTTTTTTTGTCTTTCATTTTAAAAATTTGTATTATAGCGTGATTCATTTAGCTGTTTTTATGCGTTTTTATATTTCTATGCGCTTAAGTTTAGAGATCATTTTATATAAGCTCTGTGGCCTTATTTGATTTGAGAAAGGACAAGATAAGATTATTTCTATTGTTCACGAAGGCAAGTGAGTAAAAAAATTGAGTTGCGAAGAACAATTAAAAACTCTGGGTGACACAACCTCCATGATCGTGAGAGTGTGAAGTGTGTACAAAGTCTTACGCAATCGTTATGAATTCTATACCAAGTGCCATGCTTAGGAATCGCTAAATAAAAAGATGATGCATTAGATAGATAGGTAGATAGATTACTATTTATTTGGCTCAAAAACAACAGAAAAAGAACAACAATCAATACTAAAAGGTATGTCTACACAAGAAATCAAAAACGAAAAGAAAACAAAACTTTGAACACTGATAGAAACACAGAAACGGCGAAAAAGGGCGGTTAAAAAGGGCGCCGACAGTAATTATGCATAATTTAAGTAGTTGAGCCAAAATGGTCATCACTCAGGTTGATGCTGCTGCATTCGTGGCATGGGTCTGAGGGGCTAAGGGAATTTAAAGCTCGGGAAACTTGGAACCTCAAAAGTTAGAGGTTGCACTAAGACGACTCTGATGTAGGAGTTTTTAAGGCGACTCTTATTAGTGAGTTGCAGCTATAAGACCAGCAAAAATTACAAGTGCTTAGATCAAAATACCATTTATGTGACTTCAATCCTCGAAGCTTCGAAATTAGTTACAGAAAGGACACGCAAAAGCAAAGAAAGAAAGTTTACACGATAATGGTGACGTTACAAAGAGTGTTCATTGTCTAAAGATGAAGTGGAACCAAAACAGCATCATGCATAGATGACGGTTCTTATTGCTTTATTTACTGATTACCTGACAATAATAATATTACAAATATGTACGGCTAAATAATAAACGAGCAGTAAGAAGAATGAAGAATACTGTAGCGCGGAAGAGAGGAGGCAAACGTTGAATTTAAGGTAAGGTTTAGGTTCATAAGAGAGTGAATGAAGCGAAAGAGTTACGTCAGGATCGTAGCAAGTAGAAATTCATGGCTCCTATGGGTAAGAAGTGTGATTTTATGTATGTTTGCAATATGATAAATAACATTCAAATTCTGGAAAACCAAGATATAAAATAAACAGAGCAGTGAAAGGCAATCGTAATGACGAATCATAGATTAAATTATCAACACTTTCCAAGATCTGTGTTTGTTTCGTTTTAGGCATGGGAAGCTTTAGTAGTGAAACACTTATTCCGTTACCGAAATGTAATTTAAACTAATCGAAGAATAAACAAAAATGAAAGCACGGGTAAAGAATTGTAACATAGACAGTTTTAAGCAGTTTTAATAAAACTAGGTTTGCCATTAGACCTCTTTCATTTGTTTACGTGCTATATAATATTGCATCCAAGGTCTCGTGGTGGAAATTGCTTATTTTTATCAGTCCGTTGTCATAGGTCACGAGTAGGCCAACTTTGAGCATTGTGACAACATCTATATAATTCGCAGTGAGTTTTCTATGATTGCGTATGGGGTATACAAGTAACAAACCAAGCCAACGTTCGCACTAGTTAGGAATGCAATAAGTGTTCCGCTCGTTCCTGAACAGGCTAGGCGTGGTAAACTCGTGGTTACTCACCATCTACCCTACCATTAGAGGATCCATTGGCGCTTGACCAAGCAATATCCGCGACTGTTAGGCAAGCATTTGTTGAATATCATCTAGGTTTCCATTTTCTAGTGTTAGCGTTGACTCTGGTCACTATAACAAGATGTTTTACAATTTATTACCGGAAATGTCTGCACGTACCTAATTACATAGACAGAAATAATATCAGAAAATAGAAACAGTGAGAACTTAGACAGTGAGCACCGAGAAGACGTAGAAGAAAACCTGTCGACCCCATTTAGCATGGGAAGAGGGCAAGAGGATAAGTAACTAATAGTCAAAACAATAGCGTTTACTTACAAAAAATACCGCATTGAAGTCGAAGCTTCCTTTTTCGGAGCTAAGCAGCCACAGTGAGACATCCGGACGGAAGGAAGTAACGATCAAACTTATAGCTCAAAAAAGGGGCGTTGGAGTCAGGCTTAAAACGACTGAACCGAACTTGATCCGACAAGATATTAGTTCCTGTCTCCATTATGTTCTTACATCGATACTCATAAATTCTTAAGACACTGTGGGGACGATCGATCATCATAAACCGCAGCTGCGTCACCCA
This sequence comes from Thera britannica, assembly GCA_939531255.2. Classification (NCBI taxonomy): domain Eukaryota; kingdom Metazoa; phylum Arthropoda; class Insecta; order Lepidoptera; family Geometridae; genus Thera; species Thera britannica. Next base: position 3,298,420 of record OW618037.2, read on the forward strand.
CTGCTGAGTCGATAGTATGCCCTATGCTTTCTAACTCGATCCTGTGCTATTCTCACCTATTTAAGTGGTACTTATATACTTGTACTGTCTTCGACAATGTCGTCTACGTATCTAATGCCGAGTCGATAGATCACGGTCGTTCATAGCAACGCCAAATCAATCAACGCATAACACGGGTAGATATCAATTGACTCGATTTTTATTGTAGTTCCTGACAAGGTATTTACGAAAGCGGAATAGGATAAAAACCCACCGAAGTCGTGAGAAATGGGTGATGTCTTTCACGAAGAAAGCCGGTTTCCGCAATATAAATGGCCTATTGTCAAGGTATCTTGGAAACGATAGCAGGCGCTTTGATAATTTGTTTGTTTATTTTGATTTGATCTATCACCTACGAAAGCGTTTGTTTCTTCTTTTCTATCTTTTTCAGCTCTTTAGTTGAGTTTGAAAATTGCTTTTCGGAACACGATAGATTAGTTTAAAAAAAAACGAATTTAACGAAGGTTCTAAGTAATTTGCTTACAGTACCATGACTCCATGAGTCCTCTGATAATCGCCAGGCACGTGTAAAAACTGATTCTCGGTTTCTCTATCTCAGTATCGAAATACAGTAACTGATCTTTTTCTACACTGTTTATTTTGGTGAGTTCAACATCCGGTCCCGTGCAGGTAACAATATAAACAAACCGTCATCTTTTTTATTTACAGCTCGAGAAACTTCTGTCTTGATCGTGTTGTTAAATATCGCTGGGTATTTATAAGCTACTTCCCAAGTACTCCTGTACGTTCCTTTACTGTTCGCAATCAGGTTTTTTTCTTTATAATCTTGGTCATCTCAACCAGCTTATCCGTTTATTCTTCATTTCATGACACAACTGCTTGGCTCAACCAGGAATATCTATAGTAAAATTGCCTCTTCCGTGATACAACCATTCTCAATAGCTGCTGGAGTCTCTACATTATGATCTGCTAATATATTCTTGTCTGATATTAGCTAAATGCCTCTGTTTACTTTACTCAAGTAAGTGATAGCCATGTATGGGTATTTGGTATCCACTTTACGTAAAGCATTACATGCATTAGATCTTCTCACACAGATTTCGTCACTTTCACGATCGATTTCTCTCAAGCTTTCCATTTTGTCGTCTTGCAGAAGAGTTAATAGATTACGTATTCGCTAAGACCTAGTAGTAATTCTATTATGAGTATTATTTATTATTTTGTTCTGGGCAAGTTTATTCCATCTAAAATACCATCCCAGGTACTATAGCGTCCCGCAAGTAGGGCTTGAGTAATCACCCGTTGGCCCTGACGCTAATATAAATCATCTACAATGGATGCAAATGCCATATTTTATGTTATATATATTACTTGTTATTTTCTAAATAAAAAAGAATTGTATGATTTAGGTTTTCTGCGTAAGATAACATTATAAGTTTTATTGGCCGTCGTCGGGCAGAAAAGCAAAGTACCTACCCATTAATTACGTATTAATATATTAATTTACGTACCTCTAATACATTCGCTAAACGCGCTGTGCTAATAGCATTAATATTCCGAATAACTTAATATTGAATATTTAAATCTAATTCACCTGATTGTCTATTCTGTTTCTACTGATTGAATAAGTTATTTAGGAGTTTGATAAAAAACCTGCAAAATTAAGGTGAAAACAACCGTCGATGTAGGTACCTACTTCTCGCTCACACATTTTAAACCTTTTAAAACATATAAAATCACTGAACTATTGTGTGCAAAACACAGTTTAGCAAAAAAATTTGATCCTCACACATTTTTACTTAAAAGTTGACTTTACTGTTTTCTGTACGAGTTCATTTAGGTTTACATCTACATTTTTAAAGGTGTACCTTTGTGGACAGAGTCACAAACCAATTATAAATTTATTAAAATTCAAACCTATTTAGGAAATCAATTCATAAGCTAATGATTTTTCATTTACATTCCGAACTTGTAAGATGTAGGTACTAATAAAATAGTTGAACTTATAAATAGCACGTACTCATAGGACGTGTTATAAACCCTCGAAAAAGATCGAAGCACAAAAAAGATAGAGGCAGGCCAGGTAGGTAGATCTCTCTGAATAAGTTGTTTGTTCGCGTTGCAAAAAACTGACCCCGACTTGAGAGAAAAAGAAACCCGAATTCGCCGCGGCGAACAGACAAGTGTGAGAGGTTTTAATAAGAGATGTAGTTAAATAACAGGTACGTAAATCACACATATTTTAAGCCAGTATGTCCAAATGAGTATCTCCAAATTCTCATAATATTCGCCTATTTTTTTAACTTTTTTTCATACCCACTGGTAAACTCATTCTCTCATTCATGAACCGTTGAAAGGACTTCTAAAATCCCTTATAAATTTCATCAAAATTTATATGACGAAATTTTGACAGAAAATCTATAGGATTTCTGTCAAAATTCCGTCAAAACTGAAGATTGCGATCGGAATCGCGTTCAAGGGTAGACCGGCAGATCAGACGGGTTATGAAGTCGGTTTTTCAAGCTTAGGTACCTATAACTTTTTGCTTGTCATTTTCTGAACGAAACCTCTTCTTCCTCTATGATAATTTCTTGTTTTTCTAAACGCAACCTCATGGTTTCCGGAGTTGAGGAATCATGTTATCTGCGTTATTTCTTTATCTCCACGTTTGGATGGGTTGTAGCACGGAATAGTACAGTTACACACATTCGTGCCACTATATAGGTAAGTACGTGCATATTTATGCGTAGCGTGTCTGCTATAACGGCGTCTGCGCAAGGACTTCGAGACTTTGTAGGTGGCGATTTTTATCGACAATTGATTACTAGGTAGGTCGATAGTCGATACCGACCTTTAGTCTCTCTAAACCCTGTCCCAGGCACTGAGCGTCCGTAGGGGCATAAGTGGTCACCAGTTGCCTCTGACGCCATAAAAATTGTCTACAATGGATTCAAATATATATTTATTTTGTTTTGGTCTTTCTAGGTCTATCTCTAGGTAGATCTTCTTATCATGTCACTGGTTCTTTCAAACCAGCGTAGTGCAAGAATTTTAAGGGCGCCTCAGAGAGGCTCCTTTCGTTTACTTGAAACAGCTTGAAACACATGTTTTCGTAGTTTTATGGTTTTACGATATGCTGGTGTCCTGTTTTATACTAGGTATAGATGGTAAATTGGTAATGGCAGATTGAAAGTTTGGCTAGGTAGGTAGGTAACCATAAAGGTACTTCGGGTCCCTATGCGAATGAGTAATAGTTTAATGAGTTTTGGAGATTCCAGCTGGCCTACCATGAGCTCCATATGGTTATGGTTATGGCTGTCAAAATTGTGTCAACAGTGTCAAGACATTCAAACCCAAGAAGAAAATGAATGTGTGGGTCAGCCTATCTATACACAATTTGACAGCCATAGCCATAACCATATGGAGCTCGTGGTAGCCCTGCAAGAGATTAACTTAAATTATTTAAAACCCGTTTACTAAGGTCCTATAGGCGCATCACACACGGCAATATATAGGAACTTTATCTGTCGTGTGTTGGGCGCCCTGACGATTTTTATGGACAGATACCTAATATTGTGCAACATAATTGGCTGCCGTGTGTGTAAATAATATCGCATTTTTTTCAGTATATTTGGTACGTCTACCAGACGGTCTGGTGTCATGCACGTGACTCGTCCCTTAGACCCTTGGAGGAATTAGACCATCAGAACTCAAGGCACGTTCTCGCGCATGTCTAGGGATGTAGTCAGGGGTAAGTCAAAAATTACGTACAAAAAGTATGGAGAAAGGATAATGGACACGAAATAAAATGAGGGTAGAAAAAAATTGTTACCTATGACAGAATTGTATGTAAGTACTAGTACTTAGGTACCTACCTACTTATTATCTACTTGGTTAATTTGAAGCTTTCGGTGGTTAGTTATACAACTCAACTCTAAAATGTAATCAAAAAATATAATAAGTGCTAAGAAATAAAATTATGGACTTGTAGGTAGGTACTTAATAAAATTCTTACCTGGATGTTGCTGCGTTTAACTTCGATATAAAGCCAGTTATCTGTCGAGAATGCAATAGCCATCAAAGCTGCAGCCACGATTGCCGTGATGGTCGCTATGGACAAAGTTACCGCCGAGCAAGGCATTTTTGAAATCTTCTAAACAAAGTAAAAGACAGAAGAACCAAGATTTCAACACAACCACAGCACTTTTCTTCCAAACGTTCACCTACAAAGCATTTTTGTAAACACTGACTGAACGGGACGGAGAACACGACAGCACACTCACGATATTTTAATAAAAACTCATATGAATGCGGTCATCGCCTGCATGCAGCGTACAGAGTTCGCGCGCGAGACTTTGCCTACTTCACTTCGCCTTGCCTTGCCGCTCTCTTGCTTGCGGATGTGAAACTTTCGAAAGTGAAGTAGCGTAGCGCTGCCAAGTGGCGGGAATGTAAATTAAAAAACCAGTTTATATGTTACCAGTATAAATAAATAATTCTCTAAAGTAGGTTTCAAAACTAATAAACAGGCAACATTGTTCTGTTGTGTTCCAGAGTGTACGTTTAAAAAAAAAAAAAAAAAAAAAAAAAAAAAAAATATTCGGAAGTTTGTAAGCATGGCAGAATTGTGGCATATTAGTCGCAGTAGCCAAAAAAGAAGAAGTGAAGTGAAGTGTTTGTAAGCATGAATAAAATTTCAATAGTCTCTTTCTTTTTTTCCTGTTGAGTAATATTTCTACCTTTGTCTGTCTTATGCATGCTATAAATTATCAAATGTTTCTGTAACATTTACATTTCCAAACAGTCAATTATCATGTCATGTCAATGTCACTATTATCATATTGTCACTGTCATGTCAACTTGTTGTCATTGTCAGTCTCTTTTATTTACATTTTATTTTCATTGCGTCGCGCAAGGCGTCGCGTCTTTGTTAACACCTCAGCACGGTTTTTTCTCAGTTATTCTCTCATTCTAAAAGAATTTAGCCGATGTTGAATAGTGATTGTCAAGTAATCATTCATAAGATAAATTGATTGTCTTACAAAATGTCCCAAGTCACAAAGTATGATGAAGTATTAGCATCAATTTTAGTTAACGAAAAGTCAATTTTGGGCTTTCTTTCTACAATATTCGGCTTTCTTGCTAGACGGTAAGATCGCGCTTGTTTTACTTAATTTATTGTAAAAATGCATTTGATGTCTGTTCCACCAGCATACAATACTCAGTTGATTGCTTTTCTACCATTGCTTTCTACAACTCTGATCCAACTAGTTATTCCTCGATTTCAGTACTGATTTCTACCATGTCCCCGAAGGCCAATACGAAAACCTAGGGTTCCCCCCAGGTGTAGCTGAAGAACTCGTCATTAAAGTGCTTCGGACTTGTGATCCGAGTATAAAAAAATCACCCAACGGAGCAAGGAAACCCATAGACATTAACAATGAGATAATGTGCTCTACTGTGGCACAGGAGGTGGAAGTAATAGCTGAAGGTGACGAGGCTTATGATGAAGAGCATGAAGAGCCTTATGTCAGTGACCACCAATATGCAGCACCACCCATGGCCACACAAACACCACCAGGAACCAAAACGGATACTACAGAAACAAAACAAAACATCTCGGAAAAATCCAAAGAAATTCCTGAGGATCCACCCTTGGTCCATCCAGACGGCTATAAACCACCAATGATACCGACTCAGAAAAATAGCGATACCTACAATGGTGCTGACAGAGAGACATACTTGTGGTCTCAAAATATTATGGAGCTTGGTAATGTTCTTCAATATTTTTGAATGTATACAAAAGAGATAAAACTACCAGCTTAGATGTGCTCAAGATCGAGACTAAATAGATAGATAGATCGATAGATAACTCTTTATTGATTACCATTCAACATATAGAAATACAGTATTTAGCTTAAAAATAAACATTCACAGTAAAACCTTATCGCTAACAGCAATCTAGTACAGTGGCGGTATGTAAATGTTCGTCAGTTTTCAATTTGATTCGTTCAACGTATCGCAAGCACATATTACCTTTTGAAACTAAATAGACAGAATACACCGATAAGTTAACGTCACAAATTATGTCAAAATGTGTTCATGATCAAGGCACTGGTGCAAGCGAAAACCGACTCTAAGGCGACGAACATTTTCATACCGCGACTGTACATATAGTAAACTCATAAAAAAGCTAACAATTATTTAAATAATGTATGATGGAGGATGTATTTTATTGTGTTTATTAATTCACAGATGTAACTATTAAACTTCCTACCGGTGTAAACTCTTCGAAAGATTTAAAAGTGACAATCAATGCCAGTGATGTCTCCGTAACGAAGAAAAACGGTGATGTCATTTTAAAGGACACTCTGCCGTGGAAGATCAAGCCGTCTGACAGTTTTTGGAGTATCAGTGAAGGAAAACTATTGATGCATTTAGGTATACACAATCTATTTGGCTACTTAAACAGCTACTACAAAATCCATCTTAAACCATGAAGGCATGTCTACAGAACACAGATCGATAGATGCCTCTTTTCTGTGGGCGTATATCAGTCAAAAGACATTTAATCACAAGGATCACTCTGAAACATACAAAAACTACGGGCGGATCTTTCAGTTCCTTAAAGGCTGGCAGCGCATCAGCACCACCTCTGGTGTTGCAGGTGTCTATGGGTGACGGTGACTACTTTCCATCAGGTGGCCCGTCTACTCGTCTGCCAGCTATGGCATAAAAAAAAAAAAACTAGGCTCTGAAAGAAGGTTGGCAGGCTTGGTCTAGGATACAGTTCCACATGTCCAAGCCTTATAGAACTGGCAACAAACTTTAGTTTTACCATTTTGTTGTGCATTCTTTTTACAATATACATAATTAATCTTTTGTGGCGCCAAATGAGGCAAATGAGCCAAATACGTGAGGCTTAGGCAAAACAGAAATATGTTAGCAATTTCATTGTAATTTTTAAATGTGAATCTAAATCAAATCAAGTGATTTTTTGTTGGTTTACAGAGAAAGTACAAGAAAGGTGGTGGAACAAATTTTTGAATGGAGAGGAACCTATTGACCTGGACAAGATAGACTGTTCCAGACCTTTGGATGAACTCCCTCAAGACCATATTGATAAGGTAATTACTTCTCTTCATCATTATCAGCCCTCATTATCATATTAGTGCTCTCAAACGGTGAAGGAAAACATCCTGAGGAAACCGGTATATCATAGAAACCTAAAAAGTTCGAAAATATGTATCAAGTGCACGAAAGGAGCCTCTATGAGGCGCACCTAAAATCCTTTCACCACACTTGGTTCGAAAGAATTAGTGACACGATAAGAAGAAGAATCATTATCAGCCTGAAGAATTCTAGACGTAGGCCTTGCCTATACATTTCCAGGAAGAACGATTCTGTGCTGTCTTTGCTCTCCTTCAGGCAGGCTAAACTTTATTACCTTGGCTTTTTAAAAAAAAGTTATACTGTGTACAAGATGAGGGTTACTAAGCTGTGTAATCTCATTTTATTATTTTTTTATTTCAGATTATACAAATCCATAATTTAGGTACACAATAAAATAACACACAATTAAAATTAAAATAAAATGTCAAAGATGATACATAAATAAAATTAAATAAAATTATGTATAAAATTGTGAACTTCATCACAATGGGATTGGACATAATTTAATTTAAGTGAACATTTTATTTTTTATGAGAAATAAGTCTATAGGCCTAAAAATATCACTTGCCTATACTGTAATGCTTGTCTTAATTTTTTTAATTCAGGTTAGAGAACTACAATGGAACCAGGAACGCAAGATGAAGGGACTGCCGACCAGCGATGAAATCCGCAACATAGAGATACTCAAAAAGGCCTGGAATGCACCTGGGTCACCATTCCAAGGACAAGACTTTGATCCCAGTGTGCTAAGCAATAACCCACCTAATTTCCCATCTATTTAGAACAGTATTCCGCTACAGTACAGCTGAATGTTATTGGTAAGTATGGTAATATGCTAAATAATGGTGAATATACTTACATGAAACTGATTAAATTACAATAACACGACAAATATTTGTTTTAAACATTCCTGAAATTCTACTTACAAAAGTCCACTGATGAACATAAGCCTCTGCCACACATTTCTATTAAGAACAGTTTTGAGCCTCCTCCAACCACCGACATCCCGCGACAGTCCGCTTCTTGGTCGCCTTTCGAGAACCCTAATTGTCTCCCTTGCAGATTACAAACATCTATTCTATATAACTAAAACTATAGGCAAATGAGAACTACAAGTAAAACATTAGCGATGGTTTTATTAACACGTTATAGTACTTAGTAGGCAACAAATATTTCACATCGGCTAATTTCGGCTTCATAGAGCGTATTGTGCGTCAGAAAGAGATAGCGCTCTACGAAAGCAAAAAAGCCGATGTGCATTAATCATTGCCTACAACTGTAGTTAGAAAAGAACCTAAAAGCCAGTCAACACCAACTTCCCAATCATATGTTTTTCCTCCATCAATCGATGCGCTTCTTTCAAATTTGCAGCATTGATCGGCGAAAGAGTCTTCGTCAATGTATGTTTGATCTTCCCCTCATCCACTAATTTAGACAAGTCCTCAAGGATCTCATGATGCCTGATTTTGTCTTCTGTATCATATTTGATTCTCGTCGACATCATTTCGTAAGATAGAGTCACACTCTTTTCTTTTAGAGGCGTGATATCCACCAGGCTACTGCTGTCGACTATCATACAAATCCTTCCTTGCGGTCTGATGGCTTTCGTCAACGTTTCCCAGTACGGGGCCGGATCGTAGTTCACCAAGATTAAATCTACTCCTTTTGCGTATCCATTTACTTCCAACTGCGGTAAAAGGTTTTGGGTATGGTTCAGTACTAGATCAGCTCCGAATTGCTTAGTGAAAGCTACGGTTTCCGGCCTAGATGCTGTTCCAATCACTTTCAGCCCGAAATTCTTAGCTAGCTGAGACGCAACAGTACCGACACCGCCAGCGCTGTTGATAATAAGCAGAGTTTTGCCTTTATCCTTTTCTGTAAGCGCTAACCGATCGAAAAGCGCCTCGTAAGCGGTCACTCCTGTCAAGGGCAACGCTGCCGCTTGCTCGAATGTCAAGGTCTTTGGTTTTGCTCCGGCTAAGATCTGGTTTAAAGCAACATATTGGGCATTCGATCCGTTTCTTCTTAAATCTCCAGTAAAAAACACTTCGTCGCCTGCCGTAAATAGGTTTACGTTATCCCCAGTAGCAACTACTACTCCAGACCCGTCCCATCCTAAGATTCTTGGTTCAGTTTCCACGTTGGGCTTCGGAGCGCGTTGCTTAGCATCGATAGGGTTCACAGCAGTAGCCTTCACTTCCACTAAAATGTCTTGTTTCTGTAATACTGGCACATCGACTTCTAAATCTTGGAGACTGTGGGGATCAGAGATTGGTAGATATTTATACAATCCGACAGCTTTCATTTGATTCGGCAAACTTTTCGTAAACAAAGACTGCGCTCTTGCCATAGTTAGTACGGTTAGAATGCTTTTCGTGAGAAGCATTACCAAGACTGAGACTTAGAGAGGACTGAATATTTATCGCGCCTGTTATCGTTCGTTTTATCAACACAAGTGCGAGACACTAGACTCTCGATAAATAAACGTGTGTTCTTGCGTAAATCGGTTGTTGTACTGACTATGTTAAACAAACCAAACCGGCATGAATTGCGAGAAATAAAAGTAATTGTGGTGTAACTTTGTAATACTCCGGGCCTATTCTTAATTCCTTTGGAATAACCAGTTATTTCTGAGGAAAAAAATGCGCAGATCTGGCGCCAGTTATCTGTTTGAATACCTACTTATGTGGTTTGTATGATAAAAAGAGCATACAAAAGTAATGTTTTTATTGATTTTATGGTGTTTACACATAAGGAAATTCACAAGAATTTTAAAATGCTATTCTAGTTATTCTTTTCGGGACATTAGAAAATAAATGTAATTAATCGCTCCTATAGGAAGTCACACAATAAAGCTGCGTTGCGCCTGGTGTTCAGAGCACTAGGTACAGGTATGTACCTACTACCTACACATTAATTTATAATTTTTAAATACGGCTTAGAATATTTAGGGAGCGTCGATTCTTCAAATAAAACAAAATCATAGAATGCTTGTTATATATTTACGATATGGCTATTTCGAATATTTCTATACATTACTTTCAATATTTTACAAGCAGATCATCTTACATATCACAGGTACGCGCAACAATTCACAATATGCGAAAAAAACTATCGCTAGATAATATATGACTAGTTTTTAATGATGAGCATAATAACATTATGTTTCGTACTTCGTCTTTCTATTAGTAACCTGAAAGAGAATTTATTATTAACCTGTATGAGTAGGAAGGGACTATGTCTGACAAAGTTCTCAACAACAATAGTCGAATTTATCAAACTACATGTTGATTCAAGGTTGATTTTCAGTCATGAATTATTTATTTTTACTAGGTATTTATTATTCGAATATTTGTTCAATCAATTCTGATGAGTTCTAGGGTAACAATGTCTATACATTATGTATCGATTAGTACCCTGAAAAAGAATTTATTAATAACCTGTCTGAGTAGGAAGGGACGACAAAGTTCTCAACAACAATAATCGAATTTATCAAACTACATGTTGATTCAAGGTTGATTTTCAGTTATGAACTATTTATTATTCGAATATTAAAATTTGTTCAATCAATTCTGATGAGTTTTATGGTAACAATGTCTTTACATTATGTACTTATAATAATCATTAATTTTGATATTGCATGCGAAGGTCATGTAACGAGAAGAGTGCTAGATATGAATGTGGATGAAGTATAGAAGTGGAGGTAGGCCAAAGAAAAGATGGATGGATTGTGTGAAGGATGACATGGGTACGAAAGAAGTGACTGATGAAATGACGGCTAATAGAGAGGAGAGTGGAGAACGAACACCTGTTGTGCCAACCCTACATGAAGTGGGCTAGGGACAAGAAAATGATGATGAAATACGGGCAGTTAAATATTGGCTTGGAACATAACCTGTGCTATTTATAGTAAGTAAAAAAGCTCTAGCGTATTTTGTTTTAAAAGTCTAATTTATTATGCTCACCAATAAAAAGGTACAAAAAACATAGGTTTGGTATTTTTTACGCATAATCTAAGCCGATTATAGTGAGGTTCATGAGATCAAACGAATTAGAGCTAAATATATTATGTTTCTTAAAAAACTAAAAGTTGTCATAAGTATCGTAATAAAAATATTACCTTAGATATACCTACAGAGAGCGATGATAAAATACAGAGTTCTCATGTTGCAAGATAAACAAACGTATGATACACTAATGAAAACATAGGAAATGAAAAAGCATGTAGGTGAGTATCTGGAGCCTAATTCTCGGGTCACCGATATTTTCAAGTATCCACTCTGTATAAGGGACATTGAAAATATCCCTTATACAGAGTGGATACGACAGATGGGCATTAAATTACACTACGTACACTATACGTGTTAAGTATTAAATCGATACGGTATAAAAATAAAAAGCTACAAAAATGAGATTTTTTTTATTTCAAACAAACTAAATAGCTTACCGATCCGAGTAAAACGCAAACACCCTTGATAGTAAAACGCGCTCCGGCAAGCGCGCGACATGCCCAGGCAGGCGGCGCGGCAGCCGGGGCGATGACCTGGCGCGACGCGAGTGGAGGCCTGAGCCGCCTTTGAATTGGGTAGGTACGATCACAACAACAAACGTAAATAAAAATCATGTCAGTGTATTCTGACGCCGTGTAAGTTACACGAGGCATTGTTGAACACACAAAACCAAATTTTAATAACGTGTCTTCATCACATCACAATAAAAACAGTAACACTAAATAATAATAATCCCAAGTTACGTATCCTGTCACAATAGAGAAAAGAAATACTGTCCTAAACTTATTTAGTGTCCTATCACAAATTGCCTTCGCTTTCAATTCGTAAAAATAAAAACGTAAGCTTCCGTGTTCCGGTAGGTAGGCACATCCGTTCCGAACGGTCAGCGGTCGCGAACTGAAGTTGAAAGTAGTTAGGTAGCAATAAGAAAGAACGCACTGACCTATGTCTATTTCTTTTACCCGCGGGATTTTTGCTATGTCATTGTCTCTCTCTATGTCACTCTCGTAGTGAAAATGCGAGTCTGTGTGTGTATTACTTGCGTCGGAGTGGCAAATACGCTTCGTAGGTATAGGTAATCATCTGCTATGAAAAATACATCGTGTTCCAAATATGAAAAAACTTGAAAAATTATTTGCGGCTAAACTACTGCTCCTAATTAAAAGATTTTTGGTACAGAGCTTGAAAATGGTGCCTAGTATATGCAGTTTATTTTTTGTCTCATCAGTCGTATCCACCCTGTATACACATTGGCATTGCACAACCCCGCACTTTTTCTACGTTTTCCGTATAGCTGTCGAGGCTTCTACGATGAGGTCGTCGACGAATTACTCAAGGAAATCATCCATTTTCTCTTCGAAAAGAAGCAATAAACTAACATTGCAAAATGATCCGAGATGAGCGGAGAATTTGGCTCCTGGTATTGAAAACCCCGTTAAAAGAGCAGACCTTGACCATAATCTTCATTACTACATACAGTAAATTCTTATGACGCTTATGCACATAATTATATCAATACAATTGATCAACATTTAATATTTTAACATCAAATAAAGATAAAATCTATTGAATAATCTAAAACAGTTAACATTGTGAAAATCTGTAAAATTATCATATCTATCTACAGCAGGGATTCCCAAACTATTTTGGACAAGTGACCCCTTTTCCAAAATGAACAGTTTCCTCCGACCCCCATGGCCAAATTACCTACTTTTAAGATCAACCCCCTTATTTTCAATGGTCCGCTAACTTAAAAGAGCTGCTACAGAGTGTTATTTTTCATAGGTCTTTCTCGATTTAGGTCAATAGAAGAAGACAGAGTGAGAATTAGCAATGCTTTAAGTCAGCAGACTATTATGAATAAGGGGGCGTATCTTTAGTTTTTTTCCTATTGATACAAAATACCTAGGTACTAAGGTACCAATTGGAAAACTTTGCACTTGGTTAGGTGATTAAAGTTGACTCCATTTTCTCATCAAAATTTAACAAAATAAACATACGTTGTACGAACTTGAGACTTTACTACAACAATGCAATTTTATACAAAAATATTAATTATTCTTAGTACACGTAACACAACATAAACAATACAGTAGGTAGTAGGTACCTAATTACCTATATACCTAACTTGAAAGTTTGAAATAAGAACTTGTGTTAATTTAATAGGGGTCGATTGTTAGGCCTCGTCGACCCCCAAAATCAGTTTTCGTTTATATCGACCCCTAGGAAACCAATATCGACCCCAAGGGGTCGATATCGACCACTTTGGGAATCCCTGATCTACAGCATCCACAAAGCTTTAAATTTTAACCACGACCCATAAAAGTGAACCTTTTTGATAGTTAATAGGTACTATCGTCCGTCCCTAGCTTGCATCGCTTGTATTTCATTGCTTAAAATCTGCTGCTACTACATATATAACGATTCTTTTTATACATTTTATAACATTGATATGGCTGCCTATGCCTACAATTAAACAATTCAATATTCTACTAAATATAATCTATCTTCTAAAGCGAAAACAAGATATAAATGAATATGTTAATGAACATATCAGCTGTTTCATGTTGATATGTTATGTCATATCCATTTCAATCCATTACAAGCTTAATACTGACAATTTGTACTTTCAACAGTTTTGTACAATTTAATCTTCCACCATATTTTTCCAGCGCCTTTTTACGTAGTGCGTCGTTATTTATATCGACTCCATTGACAAACTAAAAGCCTACCATACCTATAATTGAGTTCATTCAATGCATAGTTTAAATATGTATGTTATTTAGCTACATCGATATTATAAATATGTCGATGTATAGCTGTTTTTTTTAATTAACGCCATCGTTATGTAGGTTAGGTATATGTAACACGTCGGGAAATATAAAAAGGTGATCACGATATAAAGCTGCCTGTGGAATAAATTTATTTCCGTTAAGTTATTTACGAAAATGCTAAAGGAGGCCTTTACCAGACAGACTTTGATGGCACACTGACTGAACTAAGATAGAACTAAGAGTTATAACAACAGTTTTTTTAAATAACTTCAAAGGAATCAACTGCAAAAACATAATTGAATTTAGTAAATGTTTCTATAGTTCAAGACCGGCTTGAAACACGTTATTTTAATAGTCGAATTCCGAAGATCGATCTACCTGTCAGCGATCTTTCACGTGGAGTAATGGCGCAATTTAAGTACCTTTAACAAAACCGACGAACCACAAAGTTTGGTGAAATCCCAAGCATAGACAACTGATTCCAACCAATTAGCTTCAAATCTTTGTGGTAAGGCTGTAGCTGATTGGTTGGATAGAATCAAGAGTTGTCTATGTTCGGTGAACTTCGCGTCTCAAGTCTTCAAAAATATGTTATTGGACAGCATATTCGCAAATATCATGTGCTCCGGTGCATTCTACGCTGGGTCGATGTGTGGAGTCCCATATACCAGGGCCACAGCGCTGGCACATCCCCGCAAGTGTGCAGGGAATCCTGACTAGCTGACGGAACTGGTGCAGCATACCTCTCGCCTTTCGGAGGATTACGCGGCCGTCCATGTACATTGCTGGAATGAAATCGATTAAAATGTTAGATGAGCCTATGCTAGCAGTAGATGCTAACGGGGAAGTAATTGTTACCACTTTTGAAACAGATTTGCTTACTAGCGTTTTAGCTAGCTGACTCCGCCTATTTTTGGTCACTGTTTTTTCCCAATGGGAGACGTAAACATCTGTTGCACTTAGTAAAAGTCATCTGTTTTATAACAGACTGGTTAAATCTGGTCACAATCAAATTACAGCGGGATATCGGTAACTAGCGGCACAGAAAATGCACCCAATAAGGTGGTAAGACAGAAGTTTTGGTGATGGTACATTATATACAGTCAAGGGTCAATTTGGATCGTCAAACTGGGTGCCATATAAATAATACAATGTAGGAAAATACAGAACACTCATGAATATAATATAATTTAAGTTTAAAAAACTTGAGAAACCGACTTCATTGTCAAACGGCTAAACCGATTTTAATCAAATTTGTTTGGGACGTAAGAATAACCTTCCGAATAAAAAAATAATTTTCTAAATCGGTTCATAAATGACGGAGGCATGCAGTTACAAAAATTAAAAAATTTTTAAAAAAAAAAATGGCAACACCGATTTTAATAAAATTAAAATGGGACCAATCTGGAAGCAGTACCTTTCAGATAAAAAAGTAATTTTTCAAATCGGCTCACAAATGACGAAGTTATGCGGTAACACCCATTAAAAAAAAAAAAAAAAAAAAAAAAACATACAACCGAATTGAGAACCTCCTCCTTTTTGATTGGAAGTCGGTTAAAAATGATGAAAGAACAGCTAAAATTAATTAAAGCGGCTTAGTCTAATGTGACGCTTATCAATGTTTATGGTAATCGGCTTTACTTTGTGAAACTCGCTAAGCTAGCCTTTGAGGTCAAAAGGCATGGTTTTATTCATATTTTCTTGCTGCCTATCATAATAAACAACTCGTGAGGAACTTGTAGAAAAGCTATTACTTCTAAACGCAATGGGATTTCCGGTGTCCTATCGTGGGTAAAGTAACAGACACCTACTACGAGGATTGCATAAAATAGTGTATAGTTAAAGAATTCTCTCACCTAAAGAACTAAAGTGCAACAACATCTCATCAGTGTTGAGATCCTGTGCGATGACGTCATCCTGGTACACCGCTATGATAGCCAAGCAAAGGAAAAGGTGGAAGTAGTCGGTCTGGTAGTTCGCCCAGCAAGCTTCCCACATTCGTAGAGCTACTGCTTCGGTAAACTCACGCTTGAAACAACTGGAATAAAGAGACTAGTTTCAAATCAAATAAAAACAACTTCTCACCAAAAAGTATTATTATCGTGTTAAGTATTATTTAGTTGTGAAAAACACAACTAAAATGCTTAGAGAGAATGATGTGTGCTGAGTCATCAAAATATAGGGCACTCCAACGGAATTTAGACGTGGCGGCCTGTATTTAAGTGTTTGCAAACATTTGTTCTTTGTATCACTAACATTATCTAAGTACATTATAAACATTGGGTAGGTAATTCTAATCTCATGATTATGATATTTTCGATCAATAAATATTACGGTATCACTCCGGTTGAATTATACTCACAGAAGTATCCAACGATGACAAAACAGTAGCTCCATAGCATCGACATGCTTTTCCAAATGCTTGTAGAAATGAGGAAGCATTAGTCGAATCAGCTCGCGCAGATAACTCTGAAACATGTCCTAATTACCAAACGAAATCATTTGTAGACTTTGAATTAAATCCCTTCCAAGTTCAAAAGCCATTTTATTTCGAAGAAAAGATTTGAAAATGCGTGGGTTTTCAGAGATCTTACTAGATTATTATCCATGTCGTTGTCAGTGGGCGTACAGACGAATATCGTCCTCTGCATAAGTCCTACGAAACACCAGAACGCCTCCGCTTCACATTTAATTTCACAAAGGACCGGCGCCAAAAGATCACTCATTCCTTGAGTGTATCTGGAAAATTATAAGCTCTTGTGTTACGTAATTTCACCCAAGAAAATTCTAGATATTGCATAACTTGATACGACTGAGGCGCTGCATGGTATTCTACAAAGCTTGAGGCATTTCAAATCGCACAGCGATGGGTGATAGACAGACAACAGCGGATGCATTCAAAATACCAACTCAATCAAAACATCAACTTGCAAGGAAATACTTAGTAGTCAATAAACGTACCCGAGAACAGGATTGTACACCGCATAATTCAATAAAATATTCTTCATTATCTCTACATTATAATTATTTTCCCCGGCAAAATAAGGGTTGCCTCTGTCTGTCCTAACCACATCCTTCTCTATAACGCATTGTACATTCTTCCAGAACACTGCGTGTTGCTCAGGAGACATATTTTCTACTCTTCTCATAGTTATCTCCTCGTATTCTCTCGCCCTCATTTGTAAAATTATTTCCCTTTCATCATACGTTGAGTTATAAGGATAGCAGTATAGTAAAAACGGCCATACTTCTCGCCGCAGTTCCTTGTCCAATCCACCGAAGAAAACACACTTTCTCAAAAACAAATCGTCTTCTATGACTCCCTTTCCGTTTTGGACTTTCTCGTAGAAGAATTCGGGGGCTATATTCGGAACTTTTCCTTCTTCCGGATGCTGTTCGGATTTTTGGACTTCTGGACGGCACACCATGAAATGGCGGTATGGTAGGTTTGGTTCTTCAGAGCCTGTAAGACCACAAGCTACTTGAGTTATGGTACTGTTTACGATAGCAATAAAAACTTGCTTAATACTTACACCAGATTGGTAGCAGTCACGAAATGTTTGAAACTGTAAATTGATTTTATAGCCAGCTGCGTCAGTAGATTTTTCCCTTTCGGAACCAGCTTTAGAGTCAATTCAGACTGTTCCCAATAGCAGTATTCTTACCTGGAGTGAGTTTGATGTTGTGCAACAGTGAATGCCATCTGTGCAAGACTTGTGCTAAGTGGTCCAGCCCTCCGTGGTGGAAATGCAAGATCTTGTACTGTGATTCCCGGGATGCGACCACCAGCTGTCCACACGTGCAGTTGTCATCATTGAAGAACAGCCGGAGTGAGCGCATCTGACTCAAATCTACCGAGAATCTGGTAAGTAATAAAGGAGGTAAACTAAAGTATAGTGAATGAATGTAAGTAGGTATGTAATGCAAATTTCATTATACCTATAGCTAGGGTGGCTTTATTTAATATGTGTGGGTTGCGCGATCGTATAGGTCGGAGGTCGGGAGAATTAATGACATTCTTCACGAGACACTATGGAATTCTAGCAAGGTTATGAAAAATTGAATAATCGGTGGAGTTTTAAATGAGTGAAATTGATATTGAGATATTTTTCTATTTCTCCAAATTCTCGTTCTTTTTATATCTTTTGGCTCCTAAAAAAGTATATTTACTAACTTGAAAGAAAATATCTTAGTGATAAGTGTTATTTGTTACAAGCTCAAAATATTATACTTTTATAATACTGAGTCTACTGTCTACAGCTACATCGTTATTACCATCCAGTATTAGGTCCTTAGCTAATTGACCTGTTACAGCATGTTTTTGTTATTTAATGTTTACCTACATAATCTCGTACGTCGTAGGTAACATAGCAGCACCTATGTACTCGCATACCTACTTATAGGGCTTTAACTTGTTGTTTATCGTTGGATCCCTTCCCTACAGGTTTGGTTCCTACAGGCGCCTAAGTTAGTGGCATGACTTAGTAGACGTGAGTTAGAAACTGACCTTCGACATTTCATAGGTGTTTTCCTCTGCGGCACCGGTGAACTGTGCACACTATCTGGGAACACCAAGTTATGCTTCAGCGCCAAAAACTCTGGCGTACTCATCCAGTTGGGATTCCCTTCGTCGCACGAACTCATCGATAAAGACCTGATAAACCTTTCCCCAGACACCGAATCTGGAGTTAAATCCACGTTTTCTATGGTAGGATTAGCAATGGTTATGTTAACTGACGTCATTGATTGAGACCTCACATGTTTATCATTTACAAATACCTCATCTCTCGGCTCGTCCTTATCAAAGGATTCGCCACTGAAAACGTGGTCCTTATTAGAATCAATTGATTTCACTGTTGGCTTCGAACTGGAAGACAGCTCCGTCGTATCGTTTGTGTACGATTGTATGCTTTGTTTGTCAGAATTCGATGTGAGACTAGTTGTTTCAGAGGAATCGGAAAACGCAGTATCGTTATTAGTATCCTTTTTCTTGGAATCTTTTCGCGATTTCGCTAATACTTTAGGTTTTGCCGGGTTAATTGCGCAACCTAGCTCTTCACTTGGACTAGTTTCAACTGCTGAAGGACATCTACGCAGCGTCGAATTAGGGATCCAATTTAGGAACAGCGTCGGTCGTTTAGAATTATTGTGCTGATCGGTGAACACTTTTGTTGTGACTGTCAAATAACCAGGGTGATGAATAATATCGAGTTCATGGCGAGCGACAGTCGGTGGATGCACACAAACGTTGTTCTTGCAGAAAAGGATCTCATTATCGACGTAATCGAGGGGTTCATCTTGGTCGTCGAATTCGAGGCCGAGGAAGTAGCTCGAGGCTCGTTTTATGAGTTCTGGCAGCGGCATAGTCCCGACGGGGAATGTTCACATTATTTAATACGAATCAGTGGACTGTTATCACTCGCGACAGTCTCATTCAAGCGCCCCGCGTGTACTACGCGCGCGCCTGTAAACACCTACACAATACGTTGATAACGCTCGGTATTGATCGTCCGGCCGGACTTATCGCGTCTTCAGCTAACGTCACAGCAGTTCGCCGGGTTACCACGTAAGACTACCTACTATGTTATGTAGGTGTTGCGTAGAATCTAGGTAGATGTGTATACCTATTCTGATTTAGAATTAAATAGTACCTACGTACGTATCTATAAATTTTGGTCCTTCTCTTTGAGGTAGATCCCATAATTGAAAGAAAACTGAAAGAAAGAATGCATTGAATATCTAATTTCTCCAATAACTCTCGTAGGTAGGTAGGTTCCTCTGAAACTTTACAACTCAAAACTCCAGGGGCCTAATTCTCGGGCCGATCTCGATCATTTTGCAATTTTATTTTATTATTAATTATATGGAACAAACGGGTTTTTAATCGCGTTTATTTTATTGCTTCTTTTCACAAACCCGCACTTTTTCTACGTTTTCCGTATATCGTAGCTTCTACGATGAGGTCGTTGATGAATTACTCAAGGAAATCTGCCATTCTCTGCCCGAGAATTAGGCCCCTGGGGCCTAATTCTCGGGTCGATCTCGATCATATTGCAATTTAATCTTATAGCTTCTTTTCGAAGAGAGAATGGCAGATTTCCTTCAGTAATTCATCAACGACCTCATCGTAGAAGCCTCGACAGCTACGATATACGCAAAACGTAGAAAAAGTACGGGGTTGTGCATTGCCAAGGTGTATTTGGGACATTGAAAATCTCGGTCGGCTCGAGAATTCGGCCCCTGTTCACTCTGATATAATTATTGCTAAGTATTTTACATTATGTAGGTAGGTACATCTTCCTAGCCGACTTACCTGCTGCCTCGATGATCCAATATTTTAGTGTTCTAAAAAATAAATTGGCTAGGTGGCTATGGAAAACATTATAAAATTCCCAAAATTCCTGAAACACATTTCCTGCTTGAATTTGAATCTTGCCAACACTCCCCCGCCATCTAGAATTTCTTTGAAAAACGAATGTAATATTTTTTAGACAGAACTTCAAACTAGATGGCGTTGTAATACCGGAAACAAAAAATGTGTTTTGTTTAATTGATCTACCACAGATAGCATAGCATATGCAATGCATTTCCTGTTTGAATATAAAATTACTAGTTTCTTCTATCCTTTCTAAATGCTCCTCAAAACGTTGTTAACGTGGTTCGTAGAGACAATGTTCTAAAGAATGAGTTCCATGCATAGATTGAAATTGAACAAGGATACAGCTTCTTCTTCTTATCGTGTCATTAGATTTTCAAGTTACATTATAACAAAGAAAAATGATACTTAACCCACGGTTAAAAGAGCGAGCACTCTGATTTGTAGCCCGTAGTATTCCTTGCTTGTGTAACTTACTGCGTAGAATAGAACGGGCCGCACGTCACGTCAGTTCTATAGGAACCGCAAGATGGCGTCTCTGCTGCATATTTCATTGACGCATGCGCCACACAACACATTGCAATCAGCTGTCAGAAAGAATTAGCTATCACGTAAAAAACAAAATTATTTGTGTCTTTTAGATATTTCCCGTCAATATGGCGGGGCAAAATCCAGGTTCGCCGACTGACTTTCAGTATTTTTACGAGGATGAAGTGTATAAAATCAACAATCGCGGACAAGTGGTGTACGGCCTCGTCCTCGAGAACTATGAAGCTAACTCAAGCGATCAGGAGAGCGACGTTGAAACACCCGTTCAGAAAGGAGAAATCAGAGTTGTGTGGCATCCTTCAGGCACTGAACGAGTTATATCCGAGAAATCGGTGAGTAAAACTCGTGGTCCATTGTCTTGGTACATGCCGACAAACCCGACCCTCACGTAACTGCATGCCCAAGTATTGTTAATTTATTATTCTATGGTATTGAACTTGGCCTTGGAGTTGGAATAGAACCTTCTTTAAATAAATGCTCAATTATTCATAGGGTAAATCAATAAACCCTGGCCAAATTTTTCATATCCTCAATTTATCAGTATACCCTCAAGTTGTGAACTTGCGAGCAATGGAAGCATGACTATATACTTTCCTAAGCATACCAGTTCATAAAAAAATCCGTTGTCTGTAAAGTCGGTTTACTGACGATAGTTGAACGTGATAACGTCATAAGAAAATACTCGCGGACTCGCGGACTCGGACTCGAACTCTCGGACCCCCTCCGGACCCTCATTTACCCTTACCCTCATTTACCCTTGCCCTCATTTACCCTTACCCATGACCCGACCCGGGCTCGAGCTCAGGTAAATGGAACGACGAAACGACGTAACGACGCATGAGTCATGTTTTTTCGTACGTGCAGCCGGCTCCATCGATTTATAAGACGTTATCACGTCAAAAGTTAATCCTGTTGCGTTGGCCTTAATATTTTATGATGCATGAAAGACTACAGTTCACTCACTTATCAACAACGAAAACCTTATGAAAAATAAAATTGTTTCTTGCTTTGGCTTGTTAATGGTATAAATATATAACCCCAATAACCCCACCTTTGTCATTGCTGTTCTTATAACATAATTAATTAACTTGCTTTGCCTAGATGGCTCAACCACCACCAAAGAAGTCAGTGACTTGAAGTCAGCAGTGGCCTAGGAGGTCTTATTAACTACTTATGGACCTAATAAATATTGAATTTTGTCAACAATGAGTAATGCAATATGTCATCATTATCAAAAACAAAATATGTAAAAGAACAATATTGGCCTCTCAGCTTAGTTGGTAGTAGCTCTGCCTTTTGCGCCGTAGGTCGTGGGTTCGATCCCCACTGAGAACAAATATTTGTGTGGTGAACACAGATGTTTGTTCTCTGTCTGGGTGTTATATTGTATTCTAAGTATGTATTTACAAAAAAAAAATATAAGTAGTATATCAGCTATCTGGTTCCCATAGTACAAGCTCTGCTTAGTTTGGGGCTAGATAGTGTTGTGTGGATTGTCTAAAATATTTATTTAGTTATATTAAGAATGAGATTTTTTGGTTAAGAACTATAGTTTGCTCACTAACATACAACATTGAATTTGGCTGTATACCTGGCAGAATTACAGTGTCTCACTGTTACTTTTAAGAGGCACACTGAACTGCGGGACATCCTATTTTTATTTATTTAGGTTCTCAATACTAGACGTTACGCTATGGGACAGAGAGGAGTGTACAACCTGCTAGATGAGAACACACCATGCAAAAATGTTTACCTACTAAACTAGAAATAGTTACAGAATTGTTCTATTCCATTTAAACCCAAAGTTCAGTATAATGGCCAATTTTTATTATACATCTTGGAACCACACAGTTTAAACTTGCTGATTTGACCTTGACAATAAAAGATAAAAAAATATTTTTAATGTTTGTTATCGCTTAACTTTGTTGCCCGTTTTGAACCAGAAGGTTATACCTCCAGAACGGACCAGTAGAGATTTTTTCAAAATCGGTTCAGCAGTTTGGGCAAGGAGTTGGTTTACAAGTTATTTTAAACTTATATTATTTCAATTTTGTCATACAGGTGGGGCTTGCCGACCGTTCTCTAATGCCAGGCGATGTGGTGCGTCGCCTCATCGCTGGGAAAGACACTCAACGTGGATACTGCCGCGATATCGTCATGAAAGCCGCGCTCCAAGTCGTTGGCACTAAGCATGTTATCCCAACGGTGGTCAGCGAGAGACTGCAGCCCTTGGAAGAGTTCACACCCGACCTGGCTGTCTGTCTTGACTCTTGGGTTGGGACATCCAAGGTACTATTTACTATAATCTCTCGATATAACTTATTACTCTCTCTCTATATGACTTAAAATGGAAACAGAGCTGTCAATGCATCTTTTCTATAATACTATTATTAAATATCCCATAATGCATGTTTTTGGATAAATAATACTGCCTGCCTGTCTCTTATGTAATAAAATTTAATGCTATTAAGAATTAAACTGACTAATACTTTTTCTTACTGCATGCAAGTAGGTAGGTCCTCAGGCTATCAATAGTTGAACGGCTTTTCTTAAGCCTCTGTCTTAAAGTACATAAAACATCCCTGAGGTTTTACAGCAAGACGACGGGCAGGGCAACCTAGGAATTAATGAGTCAACACTAATGCCCCATCTGACGTTTAAAGGAGTGGGATTGATTGAGGTAAGGTTAACCGGGGGCATGCACAAACCCCTAGCCTTGGCCGTTAGTGCAGGTCTCATATTATGAAGCATATATTTTACAAGTAGGTACACTTTCTAACCGATGCTATTTTCAGGTGGTGCACAGCAAACTTCGCCTAGTATCTTCTGATGGCTCCCGGCTCGAATACCCCGATCTAGACTCGTGCCCTCTCGAAGATTACTCGATGCGTCGTCGCCGTACGACCCCTTATCAATCCTCAGAGTTCTACCCTGGACAAGTTGTATACGGTCCATTGGGATCACTGGAAAATGCCACCTGGTTGAATGTTACTAAGGAAATGAAGGCAGCTAGAAAGCACAAGATGCATGACCATAAGGTACACTTATTGCTCTGACAATTCCTTCATACAGTAATAGTCCATGCTGGTAACAATACTGCTTCTCATCCGCCTTTCTCATCATAATTATCAATTCAGTCAATCAGTCCGCTGATTTCATTATCATCTATAATTAGCTGGCAGTCTGTCTGTGGTGACTACCCTCTAAAACTTTATTAAAATCGGCGTGTTAGCTTATCCAAGGCCAAAAGCTTTTGACGTCAATATTTAGTTATACATATAAGCTGTAATAACAATTCTAACTTTAAGTATGAAATATGCATCTTTGTTACACCACTGGACTCAAACCAGTACACTGTGTACATACTTTCTGTAAAAATGCGTTATTCTCTGTAAATGACTTTACTGTTCTTTGAAAAATAAGTATCTTTAAACCAAGTATAGTATGTAGGTTTTAAAATGTTCTGTATGTTTCAGTTTACCGTGGAATCGGTGATCACTGAAAGTGTGAGTGTCCATTGGCAATGTCGCGCGATGAGCACAGCGCCATCTGAAGGCAATTCTTCGCAACAACCCAAGTTCCTTGTCGAAGGTTTGTTCTAGATTCCCCGATATTTTAGGTGAAGGATAGCTAGTTTTCCCGAACATGACACAGTTCGCGCGTCGGTGATTGTTGACAATAGGTCCTAGGTTCTCTGCAAGGTCTTATTCTAAAACACTAGATGAGTGAACACGGCTGTTTCCTGGCGATGCCAAAGATAAACACAGACTCCAGTATTTAAAAACATTTTTTTTTTACATTATATAGTCCACCCTTTGGCTACAATCTCACCTGATGGTAAGCGACGATGTAGCCGACGATGAACATCTTTGTGGCGAGCTGGCAACGTCGCGAAAACCTATAGAGTACCATAAAATATGATATTCATCATCATCATCATCATTTCAGCCCGGTATCACCCACTGCTGGGTATAGGCCTCCTTCATATTTTGCCAGCCTCCCCTGTCCTGCGCGTAAATATGATATTCAGTTAATGAAAATGCCTTTTGCGGTTTTTCAAAGCCTTGACATAGGGTCTTTCAAAAGGCAGGTTTATCATTTCCTAAGAGGCCGGTAGTGCATCAGCAGCGTCTCTGGTATTCCAGAGCTGTATATGTGCGACGGTGAAAACTTTCCATTTGCAGAAAGAAAAAAAAACTACTGGTACTAATCGCTAAATCTGGCATTTTCGGTGTTCCGGTAACATAAATAAAAGCCTGTGAACGTTAAAACAATTTGCAAGGCAGGTTAGGGTATCTAAAAATTTAGAAAATGTGACCATTCTGTAGGTATTTAGAAATGTTTTGCTTCTAGTTGTTCAAAAAAAGGTTTTATTTCAGGTGATGAATTAAAGAATCTGAAACTGTTGAACGTCTTTGAGCCATGCACACTGCAGGTCGGTGATAGGAACTTCCTCATCATTGGCTCTGAAGACTCTTTCATCAGCAAAAAGCAGTGGAGGAAAGATCAGAGTATGTATCATCAAGCACTCTCACGCATATAGAAAGAAATAAGTCTGAGAGAAATAGTCTCAAACTTTACATGAAAATATAAATGAATACATGAAGATTTTTAATCTGCATCCATCGTAATCATTCTAATAATGAGTGGCTTTCAGGTAAAATTTTCCGAAACCTCCGCAAAGAGATGCGGCCCATAAAGAAGTCTTCTCGATCGCAAACTGCCTTGGAACGCGTGCCGTCGCGACCTAGGAAACGGGCCTCGTCTCATCGCAAATGGAAAATTGCTGAAGTATGTAAATTTTACAAAACGTACCTTTTGTTCCTTATGTTCTATTTTAAAGAAAATATTTTATTAGGTATTGGGTTCTTACAGACCAAACTTATGCAGGCACAGTACCATGGACTTATCATTTGTCAGCCATCCTGAGCGTTAGCGAAGACGGACTTTTCATCCCCCCTTTTAAACCCTTTCAACCCATTTTTCGCATTAAAAAGTACCCTATGTCCTTTCTCAAGCTCTACACTATTTGTGTACAAAATTTCATTTAAATCGGTTCCGTAGTTTTGGCGTGAAAGCGCGAAAAGAAAGAAAAGAGTTATTCTCGTACTTAAACTAGTACGGTTCCATTCCATACATTAGAAAAAAATGCTATGAATCATAATTTCCAGAAAGAATCAATGGAAATAGACGGTGCAGAAGATAAAACGGAATCATTGGACGATGTTCTGGCCGAGGTCGCCAACTGTCCCGCCATCAAAATCGAGCCAATGGGCGACGGATCCGGCCAGGGTAGTCAGGATGATACCGCCACTGAGGAGAAAAATGACTCTGGGATAAGGTAACTGTCTCTGTTCAAAGTCAAATTTAAAATTACCTGATTAGAAAAAGAAAAAGTGTAAATATTCAGTAGGATCGCAAGGATCACTTTGAAACGTCTTATAGCTAGGTGAGTCTAGGTGGCCATAAAAAAAAAAAGATTTTCTTAAAGGGCAAAGCTCATGCAGAACTGGTTTGTATAGATAGATTACTTTTTATTTGGCTGAAAAACAACAGAAAAAAAAGAACAACGAATATAGGCACTGCTACACAAGAAATCAAAAAAGAATAAAGCATTGAACACTTATAGAAACACAAAAACGAGTACACACAATAATCTTATGTATGTAAAGTAATCCTATTCCGTCACGTCTCTTAGAAGTATTCTTATGAAGAATGGTTTTGTTCCAGCCCTGAGCCGACCCGTGAAGATTCTCTGGTGAACGGCGATATCAAGTCTGATCTGGTCAACGACGATGATTCCGACAACTGGGAAAACACTAGCAGCGACGGTAGTGATACAGACAGGTTTGTATGCCATTACGGGACATTAGTGTATACAGCTAACTCCGTCAGGTTTTCTCGTCGCCAATCCCACAATGTCTGAAGACCAAAGTCTTCAACCAGTGGAAGTCGGTTTCTCAAGTTTTTTAAACTACTATTACAGTACTATTTTTATGAACAACGGGCATTTGCATTTAACGGGATGTGATATCCCTTTGTGATATCACATATATTATTATTATTTATGATAGGTTGATGAAAAATTTGTACGGTTTAAGGCAATAAATATTGCACATCGGCGAATTTCGGCTTAATAGAGCTTAGTGTGCGTCAGAAAGAGATAGCGCTCTAAGAAAGCAGAAACGCGGATGTGCAATATTTATCGCCTACAACTATGCTTGTTGTGTAGTGGTGCGACGTGGTCGTCTCGCTGCTCGTCGGTAGCGTCGACGCGCGGCAAGCGCTCCCCGCAGCTGGCGGTGCGTCTGCTGCGCGGCAAGCGGCTGAAGCGCGCCGTGCGCCGCGCCCCGCCCGCGCCGCCGCCGACACTCGGAGAGAAGGTCGTCGTAGAAACCCTGCACACGCAGAGTGTCGCCAACGTCATCTGGCAGGTACCTGACGGCATATCCGAAGTTTTACAACATTATTTTTACTCATCGTAAGGCATATTTACGTAGTGTTATGCTTGAAAGACTACCATTAAATTTACTATTATACAAATACGCTTATACTTTCTCAGGATGGTACCATAGAGCTGGGCATTCCGTCGACGCAGCTGTATCCGATCCACCATCTGGACGGACAGGAGTGCTTCCCCGGAGATTTTGTCGTCAGCGGGGCCGCTAACGTTGAAGATAACATACAGGTATTTATATTTGTGGGACTTTTCTGTGCTTTTCCCAAACACTTCCTCTTCCTGTCCTTATCCCACTTTATGTGAGGTCATCGGCACATGTTCTCTTGCATTCTCATCTATCAGCTGTCTATCATCTCTGTATTCACTTCTTATCCATGTCATCTTTCACACTGTTCATCCATCTTTGGCCTACCTCTACCCACATATCCATCTACATTCATACTCATCACTCTCCTTTTCACATGATGAATCACATGACTTTCACCCCGCACTCCTATTTTTTTCTGTCACCGGTGCTACTTTCAGATTTCCCCTGATATACTCATTTACTGCTTTACCCAAAGATAATTATCGTGTCATTGATTCTTTCAAATCAGTGTGGTAAAAGAATCTCATGTATGCCTCAGAGAAGCTCTTTTCGTGCACTTAACACATGTTTTCGAACTTCTTAGATTCTACGACATGCCGGCTTCCTTACTATTGTCCTTCACTGTTTGAGAGTGCTGGCATAGTGCATACAATTTTCCACAAAAAAACTCATTGGTACACGACTGGATTTGAACACACCACCTTAGGATCGAAAGCGGGACTTTAGATCACCAGTGGACTTACAGAAAGAGCAGATTAATTTCAAAATATGAATTCCTTTCAGTTGAAACACAGAGAGTACGGCGTGGTACAGAAAGTGGATCACCACGGACGCACGGCCATCGTGCATTGGTTCCGAACTTATACCAGCGTTGAGGAGCCTGTGTAAGTATACTGTCAGAAAATAATCGTCCATTAAACCATCCGTAATAAGTGTAATTATTCTGGCCTGTGATGGAAAACATCACTTCTCGTGGTCACACTACTTTGCGAAGGATCGCACATGACTGAATTAATTCTATCTTTCCACCCCAACCACTAACACTACATTTTGTTTTGTAAATACATACTTAGAATACAATATAACACCCAGACAGAGAACGAACATCTATGTTCATCGCAAAAATATATATTCTCATTGAGGATCGAACTCACAACCTAAACCTACGGTGCAGAAGGCAGAGCTACTGCCAACAACTGAGAGGCCAGTCATACTAATTGATTTTCGAATACCCGCGTCACAGGTGCATAGTGACTCAGATGCTTATCTTATGTTCAATATCCTATAGGCCCCAGATGTTGAACGAGAGCGAGATGAGTGTTTACGACTTGAAGGATCACCCTGACTTCCAATACCGGCCCGGCACGG
The DNA here is from genome assembly GCA_939531255.2 of Thera britannica. NCBI lineage: Eukaryota > Metazoa > Arthropoda > Insecta > Lepidoptera > Geometridae > Thera > Thera britannica. Next base: position 3,327,218 of record OW618037.2, read on the forward strand.
TCGTCATCCGCGTCGCTAACTTCACTGGGGAAGATTCTAATTGTACCGCTGGACAGGTATGTTTATCTTATTTTTAGATTTTATATTTGACATTTTGTGAAATACATTTGTTGACGTTTATCCTTTGTCCTTTGACACTCATACTTCTTCTTCTATCGTGTCAATGGAACACTAGACAATTCTCGAGTAGTATTTAGCCACCTCTACGTAACGAATAGCTATTTAGCAAAATAAACGCATTGAAATGAGGCTTTATGCTCGGTCCGACTGAGAAAGTTGATTTTATTTAACTCTTTATTGTACACTGCCGGTTTTGTTGTTTTATTTTGTGAGAATTAGGGACCTTAGTCAGCGTCTCATTATATCATGTTTAAAATAATTTTGCTTTTATTTTAGCTTTCAATTAACATCCCTATTCGTTCGAGTATTAATAAAATTATACAGCGTAATGAATATTTTCAGAGGATCGAAGTGGTTATAGTACGCAGGCATTATAGACGAGTAAATTGATTCATGTCTATGATTAATCTTTTTGACAGGTGATAGACAATTTCCCGACTGGTCGAGTGAAGGTTTGGTGGGTCGACGGACACACAAGCATGTGTTGGCCACAGGATCTGTACAAGGTAAAGCTTTGCTCTTTTGCTGTATTTCTGTATGTGTTTTCCTGTTTATTAATTCTTAATTCTTTACTGCACACAATACAAACATAGGAAAAGAACAGAAATAGAGGACATAAACAAAGGCGAGCTTAACCCTGAGTAGAGTTTTCTTACAGCAAACCTTTGAGGCTAGGGAGAGGTGACTATATAGGCAGGTTTGTGTACATTAAAACAACAGTAAAAAATAACAAAAATACATAAATGATTTTTTTTTTCTCTTGTATAGGTGTACCTGTATTCAGTGTTCCTCTTTTTCTTTTGCTTTTTTCTTGATAAGTTGTGCTGTATTTGTGTCTTTTGGTCCAAATAAAAGTTATTTTTTATTATTATGCGAAAGCAAAAAAAAAAAAGTAGGCTCACAACTTCATAAACACTAGTTCAAAATAACTCGGGACTCACGATTATAAATTTTGAACTCTCGAAAAACTATTTCAGTAACAACTGCAGAACCGATTTTATTAAACTTATATGGGATTTGAAAGAACAGTATAACCTAACAGACAAGAAATGATTTTTTGAAATCGGTTCATAAATGACGGATAATATGCGGTATTACTAGCACATAAATTTAGCGCTGAGCGATACGCGGAGGGGATAGCTGCGTATGCGTCGTAGTGTGCCATGTCGCGCACACTGGATGTGTGGATGTGTGCATAGTGTCCTATTGGTACAGAGAGCGGAGTGTGACTGGAGAGCCAATCAGCGCTACGCACGCCCGCCCTTCATCCCGCTAGCCCCCCTCAGGTACCTTATTTTTGACTTCTGCGCAATAACGGTCAGCGCTAAAGTTATGTGCCTCCTATAAGATAAAAATTAAAAGTCAGGTGAATTATGAACCTCCTCCCTTTTGTTTGAAATCTGTTGAAAACCTGACTCGAAGTACTGTCACCTTCAGGTCGGAGAGTACGATTCTGACGAAGGTGAGCTATGGGCGTCCGACGCGTCAGGATCCGAAGACTCGTGGGAGACGCAGAGCTCGGTGCACGACGGCGATCCTCGAACCCCCGACGCGCTCGCCCTGTGTCAGCATGGCGAGCCTTTGCAGAACACTGATGCTACTATAGGTAAGTTTATTGTAGATCATTGGGATATACACTTGGTTTCAGAGCAATGCTTATAAGCTGCTATCTGTATATTTATAAAAGAAAGTCGTGTTAGTTACACTATTTATAACTCAAAAACGGCTGAACCGATTTGTCTGAAAATTGGTTGGGAGGTAGCTTAGAACCAGGAGAAGGACATAGGATACTTTTTATCCCGAAAAAGTAACGGAACCGAGAATGGGGCGAGCGAAGCCGCGGGCGGTCTCTAGTTATAAATAAAATAAAAAAGCCTTTATTTCTAATATGTTATAGAACCTCCTCCTTTTTAATTTTAAGTGGTTAGAAATAAGCATTGCTCTGAACCCAGCCGAATACTAACAAAAAATCATAGAAGCATATTCAAACTAAAATGAACCATATCAGCACTAGCATAGATACCATAGTAATACTAACAGATACCACAGTACCATTAGCGTTAGCAGGAACCATAGTTATAACCTGGGAAGGCCTCAGTAGTCCAGACTACGATGACGACCTTCGCTTTGCGGATGCAATCGACGTCTGCGAACACATCGCGACTCCAGTCAATGATCCAACCTAAAATGAACCATATCAGCACTAGCATAGATACCATAGTAATACTAACAAAAACAGTACAACTAGCGTTAGCAGGAACCATAGTTATAACCTGGGAAGGCCTCAGTAGTCCAGACTACGATGACGACCTTCGCTTTCCGGATGCAATCGACGTCTGCGAACACATCGCGACTCCAGTCAATGACGGCGCTATAGGTAACTTGTAGTGGTGTAGTGATTGGCGCTTCTTATTTTCGTTTTTTTATTGTTTACGTATCTAGTCCTTGATGGGGAAACGAGTCCGAACGGAAAACTAGTGTGGGTTACCAACCATCATGATGACTTATGAGCTTTGGTCCAATTTGCAGCACTTTTTATAAAAAAAACGTATCTCCAGCAACGTTTATATTCGTCGTAGCTTTTGATTTTGTTTTTAGGTTTATTTGCATTGCATTTTGGGTTTATTTGCATTTTTCTTCTCCGGTTAATTTTGTGTTGTTGCAATTAATACGGTTTTCTAGTCTCTTGCACTTGTCAAAGATCAATTTTTTTTTGGAACTACCTTGTCATATTATGCTGTTCTACCAGCGTACATGAAATGCTATTAAAAACACTTTAAATAGTCGTTCAGGGTCTTGTCGTTGTAATTAAAAAGAATTATCCACTTCGGGTAAAATCATGGACGAGTCGTCTATACAGGGTTATTCATTTACTACCCAAACTGACACTGATTTTCTCCGGATTTTCGTGATAAAACTTTAAAAAATCATTTCATAAATATTTTTTATTTTATTTGTTGAACCTAATCCTGGGTATTTGTAGCTAATAATGAATAACCCTGTATAATAATATATAACCCCTAGAAATTAAACTTTTTATTTCTTATAATTCATTTACGCATTTTTGTACTAAGTAGTTTTGTATTTATATTTTTGATATTCATGAAATTTTATATCCCACTTCGGAAAACTGTACTATTGCTTCACAATAATTAATATTGTCAGCAGGTTTCAAAGTGACGACTTACAACTCGTTCCCCGATATACGAACCGACGTGTTAGTTGTACCAATAACCCCGGAAGGGCCACCGGCCATTCCGAAGTTACTGGAACCGAAAGTGGCGGCGCACATTGAACGGGGGCGTTTAGCGATAAGAAGACTGGAGGAAATATTTGAGAAGCATCCTGTATTGCAAAGCCAAGAGGTAACTATTACTACATAAGAAAATAGGGTTTATATTGCATGAAAACAATGGTGGCAATAAATAGTTATAACCACCATCGCTTAGCTATAAAGAGACTGGAAGAGATATTTAAGAGAGAGCTGCAACAGTTATCTATTGAATTTTGTGATAAAGAGAGTATGCAATGCACTGAAAAGTGGGATATATACCAAAAATTGTCGATCAAAATTGCCCCTGATTTCGATGCTAGTATAAATCATTGTCAAATAAACATTTGGTCACCCAATCCACACATCTTTTTTCACATTGAATTCAATTGTTTGCTTTGCTCCACACTGCACAGTCATTTCTAAGAAAGAGACAGGTATCTGTACCCGAAGTCGGGAGATTTACAATACAATACAATACAATCATTTATTTGCGAAACACAGATTATAATTACGGGATGGTACAGATTAAAAAGTTCAGCCATGTTCTGCCTTAGAGCATGCAAAATATTTTGCTACCACATTTCTTCTACCGAATGTTGTTTTCGTGTCAGCACGCGTCTCTCTCTTTTGTATGGAAAATTGATTAGACAACAACTCTAACTACGTAATTTATTTTTGCTGAAACGAAAACAACATTTCGTAGACGAAATGACTTACAAACATCTCACTGTCCGCTCGCAGTGGGACATACAGTTTACTGACCTAGTTCAAGATTGGTTGTAATTCTACTTGAACATGTTAATTATACAAGATAATTAAAACCCCTGACCGTGTTGATGTTTATTCTCAGAACAGCCGTATGGATTTTTACCCAACATCGCTAAAAACCGTAGTACTATCAGCTCAACCAAAAAACAACTATTTTTGAAGTGAAAATTCCACTGACACGTCACCTGTCACCCAACTGACATCTCTACGGCAAAGATCGACAAACTTCGCCGAAAGTGGCGGGTCGGGAAGAGATAATTGTTCAAGTTTTCACTTCTGTAGGCATTCCCAGAGTTCTACGATTTTTTTATTTAAATTAAAGCATTCGGAACTACGACGCCACAAACAGGCACCCATTTTTTCGGTCAGGGTTCAAAATCAGTTCTTGAACTAGGTCGTAATGCTTTAAAATGTATCATTTTATTAATTTTCAAAGCTCGAGCCATCGTGTCATCACATCGGATCATCGGCGGAACACGTAGCGCTTCTAGAATGGCTTTAGTTTTAAATAAGCTTTGTAATAACGTGCGATAATTACCTTTTAGATTATGCGCAAGCTGCTAAACCTGTACAAGGATTGTCGGTTTCTGGATAAACTGATGGGCACCACTTATTTCCATGAGGATCATTTCCTGGTGAGTTTTGAAGTACCTATCCCACTAATCTATACTTCTTATTTTGAACAAACGGGTATTTATCGCGATTACCTTTATTAATTCCTCCTTCAATCAACTTGGATAGGTTAGGTTAAGTTAGAAAATAAAACTTGCGCACAAAGCGAGCGAGCAGAGCGAGCGTGTCGCGGTAGCGGCACAAAGCCTGAAAATGTTTTAAATAAACTGAGAGAAGCTGTCCCCTTTAGGACAATAATTGTCCATCATTAGATAAAAAAGCAATAGTAAAAATATTTATCTGCTTTAGTGTACATAGGCCTTAACAATTTCACAGTGGGAAAAAGTGGATTCGTTTAACTGGGTGTACATTAACTGGCCGTACATTAATCGGACCCGTACTACTATATTCTGCGCCGTAGGTCGTTAGTTCGATGCCCACCGAGAACAAATATTAGAGTGGTGAACGCAGATGTTTGTTCTCTGTCTGGGTGTTCTATTGTATTCTTAGTATTTACAAAAAAAGTATATAAATATTATATCAGCTGTCTGGTTCCCATAGTAAAACTCTGCTTAATTTGGTTCTAGATAGTGTTGTGTGCGGTCCACAATATTTAAAAAAAACGCTGAGCTGTGATGTCTTTTATACTCCCAACGCAGGGTTTGATCGAACGCGTTCGCGAGCGTGGGGCGACGACTCCGTGCGCGGGCGAGCGTCGCGTCCACGAGCAGCTAGCCCGTCTGTTCACGCCCGACGAGCCGCCCACTAACATGCTACCCACGGAGGAAAACGTCGAGGACCCGACTACAGACACCGAAGAAACTGTGGAGGCAAGTGCATATTTGTTATAGGGAGCGGCACGTAATTTTAGCGCTGACCGTTATTGCGCAGAAGTCAAAATTAAAGTACCTGAGGGGGGCTAGCGGCATGAAGGACAGGCGTGCGTAGCGCCGATTGGCTCTCCGATCGAATTCCCCTCCCAACACCGATATACACCCCGCGGACATCCATTGTACATTTCGCGTTCTCAATTGTATTGTTATTGACAAATTATGTTTTTCTTTTTCTAGTCCCCATAAACTTGTTGAAAATTATGTCTTAGGTACATACTACAAATCTTTGGACATGCCACGCCCGTGTACACATATACGTGTACACGGGCTTATAAGTGATTCTTGCATCGTACTGAATAAAAAAATTTTGAGTTTGAGTTTGAGTTTTTGTACGACATATTTGTGTAGTGTCTGTGTAAGAACCGCACACAGACGCGCGTGTACAAAACGATATATTTGTGTAGAGAACGCGGCTTGATTGTGGGATTTGGTTGAGTGTCCAGAGTGTACTGTATTTAACAACAGTTTATTTCTCCGCAGATGACCGACAGAGTGAGTCAGTTCTTCATAAAGTTAAAGACTGTGAAGTTTGGTGGCGCCAGGACAAGCACGTCGTCAAACGAAACCATCGTCAATGTTGGAATCACAAACTCTGAAGGAGAAACTAGTACGTATTTTATATACATAAGCTTGTCTTTATCGATTTAAATCTTCTTCTTATCGTGTCAAGGGTTCTTTAGAACTAAGTGTGGTGAAAGGATTTATATTGCGCCTCAAAAAAGTTGCTTTTGTGCACTTAACACATGTTTTTCGAACTTTTTAGTTTCTACGAAATGCCGGTTTCCTTACGATGTTTTCCTTTACCGTTTGAGAGGTAATAGTGACATAGTGCACATACATTTTTAGATAGAAAAACTCATTGGTGCACGAATGGATTTGAACCCACGATCTTAGGATCAGAAGACCTTAAAACCAGTGCCTTGGTGGCCTAGTGGTAGCGGCCCAATCAATCAATCATCTCTCTATCATCCTTATTTAACAGTGCCTAAGAGTTATTCGTCGAGTGTGATTAGGATCCGATGGCGCAGCGGTCAACGCAGCTCCCTACCAAGGGGAAGGGCGCGGGTTCAAATCCCGCACTTAAATTTTGGGACATTATTAAAATTTTAATAATAACAGTGAAGTTCCAGTGTGGTGCCACTCTATCTAAGTGAGTAGTGAGAATACAAAAGCAATCCTAGCAAATGTTAATACTTCATTCCCCCACAGATATCTACCCGGCGACCATCGAAGCGATCGACTTGGACGCTGATAACGTATGCTACAAACTATGCGGCCTCATTCACACACAACTCGTTAAAGCGCATGCTGAAATCAGTCGGTATGTATACAGCCTTATTTAGAGATGACGTCAATAGACCATAGCGAATACAATATGCCCGGCGGATTTTGGCGGGTCTGGAGTTTGTTTGGCCAATCTTCCATTCGCCATTGGTATTTTTTGAAGTGAAAACTTCTTTAGCGGCGTTGAGCACTTTTTCTGTAATGGGTATAAAATCTTAAACTCGCGTCAGCGCGTCAGGACACGTGACCTGATCGAAAAAGCGTAAGACGGATGGAGAGTAGACAGCTATCCCCTCTCTACGGCGCGGCGAAAATGTATGCCTGGGCCTACTGTTTCGTTTAGGCAGCGCAGGGCGCTTGCGCGACTGTTCGTGTATGTTACAGCGTGCCAAATAACAAACAAGCCCCCCCTAACCATTCCAAAATATCAAACATGCTCAACGTTAATAATCAAGTTTTCACTTCTGCCGGCACTCCCGGAGTGCAACCCGTATTATTTTTATAATAAATATTGTTGGAAATCCACACAACACTATCTAGTCCCAAATTAAGCAGAGCTTGTATGGGAACCAGATATATTACTTTTCCATTTTTTTTTTAAATACTTAGATACAATATAACACTGACAGAGAACTTATATCTATGTTAACCACACAGCAACACCATGCCTATTTCTGCCGTGAAGCAGCATTGCTGGGTTTCAGTTTGAAGGGTGTGGGTGCAGGTGAAATTACTGGCACGTGAGGCTGAACATCTGTATCCCTCAAGTTGATGGACGCAGGGCAGTGTATTCTAGGGCACGTTCCTGACATGCGTGACCTACGAGGTGAACGATGGTTACCACTGAACATCAGTTGGGCCACATGCTTGCTCCATCAGCTATTTGTATTTAAAAAAATGTTCTCGCTGGGGATCGAACCCACGGCCTACGGCACAACTACTCATTTTCGTACAATTAGCTCAGTTCAGACTCGCCAAGTTTCCGCGGCCGGTGCGTTGATGTATTGTCAACAATAAAGTAACTTTAATGTTTGTGCCTTTAAATTTGCCTATCGCCATCCCTATGTTAGTCGCTTGCCGTGGTCACCACGCTTAGCATTGTTAGGTGAACTGGTGACTACGATATTAGAAACGTTAAGTGCATGTTTTAAACTAAAAAAAAAAATTGCCTTCCTACTGCAGGGCAAAAGGCCCTCCCTTCCCTTCCTTTAAAAAAAATAGATGAAGCTAATTGCTAAGCATGCTAATAACTACTATTTAAAAAGATTCACAGTTCTTGATCCCGTGAAATAATTACAAGGTTTCAGGCATAGATATTTTGACAGCTCTCCATTGAAGTGTCAAAAAATCTATGCTTGAAGCTCGACTTAGATTTAAGCGTTGTTTTTGAATACAGGCATTCGACTTGTGTAGGAAAATAAATGGGCCGTTAGTCTAACCACATAGCCGTTTCATATGGTATATTTTATACTTTTTATTGTTACAGCAGAATTGACCCATATGTAATTTTGTTTACTATATTTTTGTACATTTTATTTAGATTTTTATTAATATTTACTTTTATGCTGTGTTATTTTTGTTATTTGCTATACATTCATACATATTGAGAGATTGAAAGAGAAGAGGCGAGAGACAAATCAACACGGCGAAGTGTTATCGAAAATCCTCATAAAAATGTCTGGATCTTATATGTCTTGAATTATTCCCTAAAAGCAGATGACAGACATAGATTCAACTAGATAGGAAAACGGGTTAGGATCAAACATTTTTTTTGCTAAACTTTGTGCATCGAATTGTTCGCAAAATACTTGCTCGAGATTATTCATAAATAAGTTCAGTAATTCTATGTCTTCCAAAAGGTGAAAGTGTGCGTGTGATAAGGTCATCGATGGCTGTCTGCCCCTTACTCCAGTGACTTGATCTTAGGTTTAATTTGGCACGCTTTTTTTTGAAGCAACATAACGCTCTTGAGGTTAGCAGAGGGACACAATAAACCCTATCACTGAATGTCAGTGGAGACCTTATTCCCCCAGTTCAAATAAGAATTACGCTCAATTTACACCACCGCGGAATGGAACGTGTTGAGAAGCGACAAAATTATACAGAGCACAATGAACTTTATATCAATTGCATAAAACACAAATTAAATGCCAGTAAAAAAATTTAACGCTCGTCTTCCGCAGAATCCTTGCGCATTCTCGAACGTTCTGCGGTGCCTGCTGCGGTTAATTCCTGCGTCATGAGGCGAAATTGGCGCTTCCATTCCGTTCCATTCCGCGGCGGTGTAAATTGAGCTTTAAAAGCCCTTGTCATGGTATCTTGTTCAATGGTCTTTACAATATCAGATCCTGTTATTTTTAAACCGGATTCGCTAACACTTTGACTGCAACTCTTCTAAAGAATTCTCTTTCAAAGTAAGTAAACTATCAATTTGTACCTTAACCTGTATGAAATAACGGCTAATTTGTTCCGCAGGCGAAGGCCGCTGGAGCTCTCCGCCTTCCTCAATAAAGTGATGGAAGTGAGCCTTACCTTTCAAGGGAAAATGCCATATGTATTCGCAGTGTGAGCTCATCTTTTATATTATTTTATATTATAACATTTTCTGTTTTATCATAACTCCTTCATGTTTTTGGAATGCGTCTATTGGATATTGTAAATGAATATAATTACCAAAATTTTTGATAAAATATTCTAAAACTTGATATTTGATATAATATTCGCTGATATTTCACCTTGTGCTGTCTAGACCCAATGTAAGCAACATTTTGAAACTAAATTATACTTGTATAATGGGCGATAGATTGTTTTTTTTTTTTTTTTCATTTTATTTAGTCTAAGTATTTTTTTTATATAAATGGAAAGATCATTAATACGTTTGGATACAAAACTATATAGATTTTTTTCTGTAAATAAGAAGTTACTTAAGAATTTATCCGAACCCCGTAAAATACGCCTATTGTTTCCGATCGTAACCGAGCGTATGTGACGTCATTGTTTTAGTTATGAAAGGGTTATTATGAAGTAAACGTCATTATGTTTCAGTTCACACGCGCTCGGTTTCGATCAAAAATAAACTATAAATAGTTTTGTATCAAAACGTATATGATGTTTCTATTTATTACAAAAAGAAAACTATTTAACTAACCAATTTGTTCTTAGAAATTCTGAACTTCTGAGTACTTGGGTCTTACAGTTGTGCAATTTACCCTTCCATATTTTTTATTTGCCTCTTTATATTAATCATACATAGCATTATGCTATGAGTCTATCAATTCATTACTGATTTGATGCAGTAATAAAAAAAATTCAGTAGTAATAAAATTCAGTATAAAAACTAGTTCTGAGAATAAGTTTTTAGGTGTGAGAAGTCATTGAAGATGTTTTGAATGGATATGAAAATATTTTGATTTAGTTAAATCAAGGTTCACTTTGAATAAACCAGTTCCACAACCTTGTTTAATAATTCTATATTAATTGATAGTTTGAAGCTCGTCCGAAAACTACATTTGGCAATGCATTTTGCGTTTTAAACTTCCAGCTTGTTTAACGGTTTCAATTTAAAAGTATTCGGTTTAAAGAACTTTAAGAAACTTTTTCTCATTAAGACAAACGTCACTTACATGAAAATTACTTACCCCCGAATACTGAAACGCAACTCAGATTTAAGCACGTCTCAAGCGACGAATATTTGACAGATTTTCATTGAAAACTGTCAAATATTCGTCGCTTATCTTATAATATATAATAATAATATTTTGACTTAGAAGCGAGTTCGCTACTTTCCAAAGGCTCTTTATCTTTTCATCTTCCGTGCCGATTTTATTGACTTCTAGGTAATTCTTTTTTATTGCTTCTCTTTGTTTCATTTAATTACATAGATTGTGGAACATTTATTCTTGTTTTGTTCCTGAGCAGGGCGCTACGTAGTAGCAGTGCCAGCCTCCTTTTTAACTGCGGTTTCAACGTTTTCGTTTACTATAAAGCCTTTATAGCCTTGCGCACACTCAGGCTATCTGCGATGGCAATCAGTAAAACACTGTCAAACATAACAGCATTATTTGACAGCGATTCAGCTGATCGCCATCGCCTAGATGTGCGCAGGCCATGTTTTGCTGTTCTAAATAAAGACCAGAGATTTTGCCATTTTGATTATTAATTAGAATTAATGTTCAAATAACAAGGTTGGGTATTAAATTATATAATCAAAATAATTTTGAGCGTGGTTATTTAATATTATGTTATTTGCAACCACGATCAAGGTCTCATACCGAAACTGGTTTTCTTGTTCAAAACATTTTACATCAGATTATTTTATAATATCAAGACAATTCATTTCCGGAATCATTATATCATTCAATCATATTCATTTACAATATCCTTGTTTTGTAATTTTTCTGTTCTTTTTACATTTTAATAATTTATGTTTGTTTTTACACTTGCATTTAACCTTGGGTGTTTTTGGCAGATATATGTTATGTTACAAAGTTATCTATATTATTATAAGAATGTTACTGACTTATAGACAACGACTAACCTTAACCACTTGAAATTTTCAGGGTATATTTGTCTAAGACTAAGTATTTTCTTAGTTTACCCTTTTCAAAAAAAAACACAGAACACTCATATTATATTCAAGAGAAGAACTTCGAATCCATACACAAAAGAAGGGAACACAAACTCTTATTAGTTCATGGGTTATAAACTGCAGTCAGTGGAAACAGTTGTCAGTTGACTTCTTCAAAAAAATCGCGGAAGTTACTTGCTTATGGACACTTCAAAGCTCAATCCGCTGTCGGTTTTTAAACTCAATAAAAATCACTAAATGTGTTCCTTAGCTTTTGTTTGTTTGATTTCCATACAAACTGATTTTTACCATTTAGGAGCGATTAGACTATGACTACTTTTTTTTACCTACAGATTTCTTCAACTTTGCCGGAAATAAAGGTCAATATGAAAGCCTCATTTATTTCGGTGTACAATTATAATGTCTATAGATGGTAAAATTAATTTGTATGGAAATCATGCCACCTTAAAATAAACACTTTCTATTAAAAACTATTTGACACAAACTGCAATCAAGCTAATGTATGCGTGAATGTAAGGTACCGTACATAATAATCTTTTGGCCCTACCTTGAGCGTATTGCAACATTTACCGATGTAACTTATTATCCCAATCAGTGTTCTGTTATACGCACGCGTGGCTGGTATTAACTTAAAAAAAAACTTAGTAGTGTTTTAAATATTTCGTAGATTTGAATGTGTTTTGTGTAGTGCTGTTAAAATGCTTTATAAATTATGGAATTGGTTATTTGGGTATGTGTTTTTATGTTTTATAAACTATTGCAAAAAAGCATGACGTATTTGTGTGTGGTTTTTTTATGACGAGTCTGCAATGTTTTTTACGAAATCTAACACAAAAACTTCTTCACAGTTTATTGCTACGGTAAAACTTCTAAAAATACATTTAAATAATGCAAATACGTACATTAAAATGTATTCAGACTTTGTGTATTGTTAGGAAAGACTATTGTTGTGTTTTGCATTGTCAGCTCTTGGGATTAAGTATTAGTAGTCACACATAATAAATAAACAAATATAAAAAAAAATTGCAGACAATTCACACAACACTATCACACTCAACACTAGCCCCAAACTAAGCAAAGCTTGTATGAAACAGCTGGTATAATACATATATAAATATTTTTTGTAAATACAACATACTTAGAATACAATATAACACTCAAACTCTCTAACTCTCTCCACTTCTCCACACAAACATTTTGTTTTCGGTGGGGATCGAACCCACGACGGCTTACGACGCAGAAGGCAGGGTTACTATCAACTGAGCCGTGACGCCTGTCACGGATCAGTTAAGACCCAGTTATCCGTTATCCCATATATGGGTTTTTAAATTCATATAAAACTCTTACGTTACTGACTGACTGACTGACAATCAACGCTCAGCCTAAACCGTAAGTCTTAGAAGCATGAAACTTGGAGGGTATGTTTCTTTTATAGCATAAGGGTGCACTAAGAAAGGAAATTGGAAATGATTTCCCTAAGCGGAGAAAAAGAGGAAAAACTTTTAAAAGAAAAATGAACGGAGCGTAACGGCAAAAGGGCGAGCGAAGCCGCGGACGTCCGCTAGTAGAGTATAAACGGACAGAGTTCGAATGTTTTTTTGTATTCATTTATCAAAGTATAAAGTAGAATTGGACTGATATTGGAAATCATGCAACAAGCTGCAAAGTCACAAAACAGAATTTCATTGTCGTCATTCATTGTTGATTTTTTATTCGATCACTAAAGTGCATTAAGTTTTTTGATCTCTTTTTCCCGTCTGGTCAATTATAGTGCAATGACCGAGATGACTGATAAATAATAACAAGTTATTTGTAAACAAATGTTATCTAATTTACCTTTTCTATTATACATACGAGTACATACCTACATCTTTTGCTTCATTCACTCTCATACAATTTCTCATACATACATAACATTCTGTACAATATGAATACAAGTCGAAATAAAATTTATGGTACAAATTGGCTCACTGCATGATCGAGTAAAATGTTTTGTCCTTGTCTTGTATATAAACTACTAACATAACTCTGTGTTTTTTCTACGTACTCATTGCGATGAAGAAGCATAGAATTAAATCGGTCAGTGCCCCCAAAGGTGCCTTCATTATGTCATCAAAAATACGTAAAAACACCGTTTTACAGTTCGTTGTAAGTTGGCTGACCCAAAATCGTTTGTTCGGTTGCACAGACACGAAAATGGTCATGACTTTACACACTTGTTCAACGTACATTCAAGTCTGCAAAATTATAACTTTAAAAATATAAATTCGTATGTTTTCAACGCGTGTAAATATAGTCACAAGAGTTTAATTTAAATCAGTAAGGTCGCGGGTTCAAATCCCGCTCGGCTTTTAACTTTTGGGACATTATAAAAATGTCTGATTTTTGACAAGCCCATAAAAAATTAGCTCTTATTGGTAAAACTAACTTATAAACAACAATTGATTATAGTATGTACAAAATATACAACAGTTCAGCTATCTAAAGACTGATGCAAAGGATCTACAGATAGCTCAACTGATCCAAAGCTTATTGGCAGTGCACTGCCAATAAGCGTCCTAGCACTGGTTGTATCGCCACGCTGAATAGCATTATAATCTAACTAGCGATCCGCCCCAGCTTCGCACGGGTTGTTGTAGCATGATGTTTTTAGCCTATTAGCCTTCCTCGATAAATGGACTATCAAACACAAAAAATAATTTTTCAATTCGGACCAGCAGTTCACGAGATAAGCGCGTTCAACCAAACAAAAATCAAACTCTTTCAGCTTTATAATATTAGTATAGAAATCAATGCTAATATTTTAAAGAGGAAAGATTTGTATTTTTGTGTGTATGTTTGTGATCAAATCAAAAACTACTGTGCCGATTTAAAAAAATATTTCACCATTGGAAAGCTACATTCGCCCTGAGTAACATAAGCTACTATATTTATGTGTTTGAAAAATAAATGTCCACCCGTGCGCAGCCGGGACAGGCCGCTAGTTTCTAATAGTTCAATTTGAATGTTTGTACAGTCAGTACGGGCATCTAGTCGTTAGCATGGCCAACGAGGCTGAGAAGGAAGACAAGAAGCAAGCGGATAAATTGAAGGCTGTCGAAGGTCTCAAAGCTATCCGTGATAATATTACTGAGGCGGCTTCATCTCTAGTTCCTGACAATCTTATGCTGCCGGCGATTGAAGGTGGTGAGTCACTAATCTTCTATTGTAGTGTATTTTAAGTGAAGACAGTGCACTAGAGGCCTAATTGATAGTAAAACAATGTGCTCTCAAACGGTAAAGGTAAGGAAAACATCGTGAGGAATTAATCTATGGCTTAGTCAGCTCCGCACGTATTGACCATGTCTTTCCTGTGGATCAGGCCGACTTAACTGTCAGGATGGTATAGGTGCTGGGCAAACCTATCCCATATAAAACCCTGGCCGAGGTGCTAAAGCGGTAAAGCAACATGGAGGTAGGCCGAAGTTTTTAGATAGTAGTAGGGGTAGGTACATAGATAGAATCTATGAAAACGCTATTATGAAAAGCGTTGGTATAGATAATTATTATTAAGCTTGGAAAAATAGATGAAACGATGATGTCAAGGTGAGGTTAATGTTAGGTCTTAAAAGAAGTCAAAATTAGGTTAACAAATCTTTGTATATTAGTTCCAGAAACAGCGCCATCGGAACCAATGGAAACGGCCGCACCGCTCGCGTTAGCTGAGAAGGTGGAAATGGACGATGACCCACCTCAAGGCTCGGCCATGGAAGGGTTCAGTTTGATCGAGTCAGCGCCCGCCGGCCATCGCTTCAGGTTGTCCATGCTGCAGCCTTCAGACCCAAGGACCTTCTACTCGGCTGTCAAACGGGAAATCAAACTGCTCAAAAGCGACCTGCCTCCTGGAGTAAGTCACCACAGTTAATGTAACGGAAATAGTTTTTTTATAAGTCAATGATAAGAGAATTCTGCGGACCGTATTACCACTAATGGACACTATGTATGAGAGAAACAGGCCATAAATGATTTTCAAAGTAAATTGCATTTACAAACATTATTTTGCTGTATCTGTTATCCATTATCTGGTTTCCATAGTGCTAATTTTGTGACTAGATAATCATTTGAGAGATGCAAATATTTTATTTTATTGGTTAGCAAAATCCATAGCTTTTGATATTTACAAAATGTATCTTATAATATAACTTAGCCAGTAACAGTTTTATATTTTTTGTGTAAAACTGAAAAAAAACATAAATCAAAAAATAAAAAAAAACATTCATACAAGCTTTAAACTAAACTAAAGATATGAGAACAGAGTGTAAATTCAGCTATTGCAAGATGTACATCTCGCACTGTTTTTAAGTTTAATTTTTTTATCTAGGTTTGGGTGCGAGGCTTCGAAGATCGTCTCGATCTGCTATCCGTGATGATCGCGGGGCCTACAAAGACGCCATACGAAGGTGGCCTGTTTATATTCGACGTGCAACTCGGCGGGGAATACCCGCGTGCACCACCATTATGCCACTACCACTCCTACTGCTCAGATAGACTTAACCCGAATCTCTATGAAGACGGCAAGGTAAGCTAATCCTATAAAGCCTTGCGAACATCTACGCGATCTACGATGGCGATCAGCTGAAACGCTGTCAAACAAAACAACGGTATTTGACAACGTTTCAGCTGATCCCCATCGCCATCGCCTAGATGTGACGTACATATGTATAGTGGCGGAATGAAAATGTTCGTCGATTTTCAACTTGATTTGTTCAACGTATCACGATCACATACTACCTTTTGAAACGGAATAGACAGAATACACCGATAAGTTAACGTCACGAATTATGTCAAATGTGTTTATGATCAAGGCACTGGTGCAAGCGAAAACCGACTCTAAGGTGTCGAACATTTTCTGTACCTATGGATCCTTGACATGTGAATAAAATACATTTTAGGAGGAGCCTCTTGAAGGCGCACTTAAAATCCTTTCACTATGGTTCGTTCAAACACGATTAGAAGATTATGTGCATTTCCAGGTGTGTGTATCTCTGCTTGGCACATGGTCGGGGCGCGGCGTGGAAGTATGGCGCAAAGATAGCTCGCTACTCCAAGTGATAGTCTCTCTGCAGGGACTCATTCTCAACGACGAGCCTTACTTCAATGAAGCGGGATATGAGAAGCAGAAGGGTGAGCATCCTTCTATTTTAGATTATTCAAGCCCTTATTTTTGTTTTGTAAAAGGATCTTACCAAAAAACGGTAGGAACCAAGCCGTAGTTTGTTGCCTGTTCTTCTAGGTTTGGTCGCGTGTTGTTCATTTACTATAGGAAAAATAACAAGACTACAATTGAACCCGCGACCATTGCCACTGCCAATAATCCTTACAATAGACTAATTTCCATATCCAGGAGTCTTTATCAAGAAACGTCTGTTCCAGGTACGCAACAAGGCACGGAGAACTCTCGCATGTACAACGAGATGGTTCTCCTAAAACTAGTGCAATCGATGACCAAGATGCTCATGAACCCGCCAGAGCCTTTCCGCGAGGAGATCCTCTATCACCTGAAGATGAATGCCGCTAACCTCTGTCAGCGTCTCGAAGGCCTCGTCCAACTGTCCAACGGAAAAGGCCAAGGCATCACTCCACCAGAATACCCCCTCGTTCCAGCCTCACGCGGCTTCTGCCTCACTCTAAGCTCGTCTCTGGAATCGTTCAGGAACGCACTCCGTCGCAAGGATATTATAGTATCCCCTTCTACTTTATAGCCAAGCTTGTAGCACACTCTAGTTTGTAATTTGTGCTCTCGATCGCGTTTATGCAATACTCGCCGCAGTTCTACTCATACGTGCTAGTTTTGATTGTACGATTGTAGAATTCGTAGGGTTGACTTTTGCCGGTCAGTATTCAATGTACAAAAATCTACGGTGCATCCGTTAGTTTCGTCGAAATCGCTATCGAACTAGATATTATATCGGCCTTGATAAAAAATGTAGCATCATCATTTTGTCGTCTAAACTCGAAATATTTTAATCGATAAACAAAACTAGCAAGTAAGATAAATCAGGTAAAAAGCACGCAAACAGTCCCATTGATGTAACTTGACCATTGAGTATTACAGTATATGCTAATCAAAAATAAATTATCATTCTATTCTATTCTTCTTCTTCTGGAATATTTATAACTTTGAACTCAGGGGCATAATCTGAAAAACTGTAAACGAAGGATCTTTTATAGTTTCAGTCACACTGAACGTTCCGCATTCAAGCTGTGTCTGCCGCGATATAACTCAGCTCAAACGTTTTTTGAAACCTATGTTTAACGTTTTGCAAATTAAGCCACCGACAGTGTGCCACCTACACCAATAAAGAAATCTAATAAGAAAAGCGTTGCTTATCATTAATATAATGCTGTTCAGTATGGTCTTGGTAAATCAGTGGGTTGTCGCGAAACTTTGTCCAAACTCCGATTTACTGGGTATAATATAAAAATGTGGTTACGCACAAAATTTCGAATCCACACTGAAATTCAGACCCTGTATATTTCGGAGATTTTGGGCAACTTATTCTCGGTTACTGTTCGCGCTTTCAACATTGTAAAGCGCTTGGCATAACTTGCGGTGAGTATTGTAGTTCTAGTTAAATATTCATACCCACACCGCCACGAACAGTCTAGCTAGATCGGTTCCATTTCACTGCGGTTTCTCAACTTATTTAGTAATGTAGCTATAGTTATTTATTGTGATGTACCTTTTCGATTCTAGGATTTTAGATGTTCGAACCGAGCGATAGGATTATTTATTATTGTAGTAACTTGTTTTGTCTCAATAATTGAATCGGAATCCGAATGAATGCACTGTTTTTTTTATTATTGTGATAGTAGCTGTTCGTATTGGAAGCAAATACAGTCCACTCTCTGAATCTATTGAAATTAGAACTGTAATTAGATATCTTATGTGAATGATACAATTGAAATAATAGATTATGAACAGTCTAATAATATTTATTTTAAAAGTAATTTGTAAAATAGTTTACAAGTACATTGTAATATTGGAATTGCATACTTTTTTTTAAAAGCTGCCAATTAATGTATCTCAATTTTCTCCACATTTAATTATTTTAAATAAAAAGACAAGTAATTTTAGATAATGTCTAGAAAGTATTTGTTTTTTATTCAATTATAATAACTCTTATTGTATGTTTAGTTGTCTCATCAGTTTATTTTCATTTTGTATAACTTCACATGTAATAAATTTTGTACATTGTTTATTATTTTTTTACGCGGAAAATGTAATTTTTTATCTATTCTTAATAATAATGAAAGTACACCGTTTGTAGTAAATTGGCACCAGTAACTGTTAATTTGTTAATATTTTGTTACCAAAATGTTCAGTCAGCTAATTCACTTGTTCTAGTTATAAGGGGTGACAGTGGTTCATATTTCACCACGCGTCACAAAAATTTTAAAATGAGGGTATTTTATTTTTGTTTATTTGTTTGCATGTGTTTTTTTTCTTTTCTTCAGCACTTGTGGAAAATAACGCAGCTTTAACTTGTAACTATGTCTAGCTGTTTTTCCGCTTGCAGCTTTGTTTTTATTCCTTAAACTCAATACTCTCGCCGGTCGGTTTATAGCAATATTTTAAACAGCGTGCATTCCACAAGTGGGGAAGATTTTATTACCCAGTGAGAAGTTGCTTACTAAAATGATATTTTGTCGAAATTTTAGTGTTATCCTTGAACCTCCATTGTCAAAGCTGGAAGACTCGTGCCACTTTCTGCAAGTGCACTGATCCTTGCAAAAAGTAACACCTGTATTCTAGCTATACGCTCATGCTACATCACATCAGCGATCCGTCCGGTGGCAAGACATTTTACTGGTCGAAATACACTAAGCGTCCATTTCACGCATACACTTGTCGGGCGTAATAGAGCCTAGAAATTTAATGTTACTCGGTACGCGGCGATAGTAACGCTCAGTGTGTTTAGATCCTAAGCTAATGTTATACGGATAGAGAAAGATGTGGTCACTAGCGCTTACTACGTTGAATAAAGCTGCGTAGACGCGGCAGCACAAACAACGTATATTTACATGCCAAAGTCAATTGAGCTATGGAAGGCTTTCGTCGCTTGTGTACGCGAGTTAAGTGACAAGATGTATTATGATGAGGATAAAAATAAATAATTTCTTCAACTTTATGGTTTGTTTTCATTTGTAGGGTTTTTTAATTAAACCAATTGAAAAATGCTAAGAACGTTACTGTCGGCACTGTATTCAGTTATAGTGCTGAGTCTGAATCGAGCTTCATTGACAGCTCTCCATTGAAAAATGACACAAAAATGTGTATGCTCGAGGCTCGGCTCAGACTCGAGCACTGTTTCTCAACTCAATCTGGGCCTAAGAGTACTTTCCAAGGAATTTCTTAACTACGCAAGAAATTATAACTACGTAAATAAGGTATATAAAATCCTTGTCGTCAACCGCCTGAAGTCCAATGCTGTTGTATGCTCCCCTATACATTGTAGGAATGTGATTCGAGCCCATCCACCAACTACTTGTGATATTTCCAATGCCGTCGGTCCATCGGGTGGGGGGCTACCTAGGTTCCGTCTACCGGTTAGCACCAGTTATTCAAAGGTATAATTTTAATAAAATACTCATAAATTAAAACATTGGTTTATTATATAAAAATATGTTGAACTTCTAACATGCACAAATCAGTCGTTCATTTTGTTAACAATCATTTATGGTATCTTTTATCACAGTAAAATCGGTAAAACCAAAACAATTTCAAAGGCAGTAAAATGGAAAAGAATAGAGATAAATGAAAATGCACCATACAGTTTTCAAGTTCATACCAATAAATTAAATGGAACGTGCGACTCTCTTGTGCAAGGGTTTCGTTCGTACCCCTGCCTTTTTCTTTTAAGAGGGCCTATGTATGAAGTACTTTAAAATAAGGTCACATAATTTTAAATTTGGAATGAGAGACCATACATTCTGTACTAAAAATAAATAAAAACTGGCACGATGCTAATAAAAATGTGTTCAACTTTTGTGGTGGATACAGCTACACTGGATATTGGAAAAAGAAAAGCGCTATTTTTGTCGAGACGACATGGTTTAGTTTTTAACATAGTTTGAACAAACTCTATGATAAATAATAAGATACATCTAGAAAACAATATTATTGAAGCGGTTTTAAAACTTGCTGTAAAATACACCGTTTGGTTCAAAGGAATTAGGTAAATTTGCTGATAACCAAATTAGTATTACGACTGCGGCCAATACCAAAAAGATAACATTATTTTATGAAACATATAAAAGTCAATTATTACGAGAAAATTCATTTTAAAAGTCCATATTTTTGCACCCTCCAAAAGTCAAGACGAGTAAAGAAATCTATAAAATCAAAACTATAAATGTTAAAAAATTCTGAACTAATTATCTGAACTAGAAAAAGAACCGTCGTGGGATTGGAGGGCGCTGCTGTGCTTAATCACCTTTTTTGTATAATGGGCAATACAATAGCGCGTCTGTTGCGTTTTGATCCTATCACAACTAGTGTACTATTCCTTTATTAAATTTTTAAGATGCAAAATGCTGACAGAAAGAAAGGGATGAGCTGCCATATAAAAATCGAAACGTTAGTTCTCAATTTGGCCACGACGGTTCTCTTTCTGAACAGACTCTAACAACATTTTATCGCCCAGCAGTGGGCTTTATAGCCCACTGCTGGGCATAAGCCTTCCTCACTCACCACTCACTCTTGTCGGTAAAACACATAGGATACAATAATAACTATAAAGCAAACTTACGGCGAAAAAATGTCTGGTTTACTTATAAAAATAATTGAAGAGGTTACCTCTAAAATTATAATCAAAATTCTTTGGGCTAACTCGGTAACATAGATTTCATAAAGTATACATAGAAGACATGTAAATTGATAGCAACTAATAGGAAAAGCCCAAAAAACTGATTGTCACAATTATTGTGCGCACACGATTTTTTTTATATACGAATTTACAAAATTTTTAATAAAAATCTATAGCATACGACACTTTAAAGAATAAACTATTATTTTATAGTTTCGCATGCTACCGGGAATAGAACCTGGGCGTCGATTCCAGCAACACTGCTCGATTGAGTGATCGCTGAATCCGCGTTCCATTTTCAAATATTAAACAAAAATTGACAACTCACATCGATTTACGCGATCGCTTGTGTGATTTGTGTTGCTAGAATCGACGCCCTGCACTTACGCATAGATCGGCCTTTTCCGACAAACTTAGGATGTGCGATGTAATTCTACTATTCTGACTATACATTATTATAATGGGCTCAGCACTGCTAAACCTAAAAAGTATTACAAAATTAATAAAAGAGACAAAAACATCTCTATCATTCCTATTAATTAATATTGTCCGTTTTGTCATGTTTGCCGTACATTTACTGTCATGATTTCTTCTCAAAAATGTTAACAGACACGAGAATTACACAAACCACCGACCAAAGTAAAACGAAAATCGCCCACGCAACATTTGAAAAGGGGCTTCTATATCTGTTAACTACTCCTAAACCCAGCAAGTTAACGCAATACCTTCTAGCAGATATAACTAAGAAGGTTGGCATGAGATATTGAATACCCGTGCCAGCGTAGGAACCAGTAAATTCTATCAAAACTCCGATATCTTCTAAATAATACGTTAGCAAAACTGGTGGTACGACCGTAATTATCGGAAACAATAACTTCCTCAACACAAAGTTATACGAATCCAACCGCGTCATATCTAAAAAGAGCGACTGCAAGTTATTACGTAGCGTTATAGCTATAATAGGAAAGCTAGTTGACAAAGTAAAGACTGGGAATAGAGCTAGGAAGTACTCGATAATCCGAAGAAATATATTTTCGTTATCCGTAGGTACAAAGTTAAGGGTATACAGATCGCTGAGATTCGCGAACGCGAAAGCTCCAGTGAACGCTAGAAGGAGATAGAAGACGCTTATGATTGTGTAGTCTAGAGCGAGATGCAAGCCTAGTCTGTCCTTTCCTCGGATGGGGCTGATGAGCGCTGGTAGTGAGTGGTGGCACATGAAGGAGTAGACACAGGCGCCGAAGAGGGTTGGCATTCCAGTGAGGTCGAAGGCAGTTGGGTGACCTTGAGGGCCGCGGCCGAAGAGGAGGTGGATCGCTAGTGAGATCATTATGGTGAATGCTGAAAGAGAAGAACATTTTGAGTAATTTCAAACGACTCACATTTTTGTGGATAAAGGGAATGCAAGAAGTAAGTTGACTGGCCTCTCAGCGCGTTTGGCAGTAGCTCTGCCTTCCGCGCAGTAGGTCGTGGGTTCGATCCCAACCGAGAACCAACCAACTTCTTTTAATGTAAAAGATATACAAACGAGCTGACGGCCCATCTGACGGTAAGCGGTCACCGTCGCCCATAGAAACCAACGGCACCAAGGGTGCTATCGTTGCGATGCCTACCCTGGAGAAGATTTTTAATGTTTTTCTTACCCAAGAAATATTTGAATTATGAAAAGCACACACTTAGTGTGCTTGTGACCTTGCACTTGCACCTAGACGTGATCTTATGACTGTACTTCTTTGTAACCAATCCGTAGCGTAGAATCAAACTAGCTAACATGTTGATGTCAAAATAGTTAAAGCAATCTTACCAAGCCACCTCATCCCAGATGTAAGCAGCTGCAGATATTTCGTCTTCTGCACGTTGAAGAAGACGAAGGGTCCCATTGCGGCCACAAAAGTCAACAACGCAACCCGATATAACTCTAATCGGGTTATAGACGTGGGAGTTATAGATGTGGGAGTTAGTGATGTAGGTGTTAGTGATGTAGGAGTTAGTGATGTGGTAGTCAGTGATGTGGGGGTTAGTGATGTGTGGTTAGGATTGAAACAGGGCAGAGCGTCCCAGTCATCGGAGTTTGTCATGTTTGCCGGGATTGGAGAACTGTGAATAGAAAACAGAAATTTTAACATATTGCCTAAATCAAGTCTAGTTTAAAAAACTGGAAAATACGATTTGTAACCAAAATGCTGAACCGATTTTGATGACAGGGTGTTTTTTTGAGAAGGACGGGTGAGGGTGCCTTTGAAATTACTAGCGCGTGAGGCTGAACATCCGTATGCCTTAAGTTGATGGACGCAGGGCAGTGCATCGTAGGGCACGTTTCTGACGTACGTGACCTACGAAGCAATGCTTTGTTATAGGCGATGGTTACCCCTTTACATCAGGGCTCAATATCAATTCAAAGGGGGGGGTTGTTCAATAAAAAAAATGTAGGGGAGTCTTATGTCCAGCAGTGGACTTGTTTAGGCTGATCATTATGATGAGGCGTATGAAATAAACATGAGCTATATTATTAAATAACAGACTCGCAGTCTACGTAGCTTTAAGCATGACGCATTTACACACTTGAATAAATAATCTGCTGATAAAACACAATAGTATACATTTTAATAGGTATAGATAGGTAGGTTAATAAGAATTCTGATATTTTCGTAGTCTATGTTTAAAAAATTGTGTGAAGGATGCCATGGGTAAGAAATTAGTGACTGCTGAAATGACGGCTAATAGAGGAGAGTCGCAATCTTAACAATGTCATCGGTCCATCTGGTGGGTGGGCGCCCTACGCTTCGTCTTCCGGTTCGTGGTCGCCATTCAAGAACTTTTATTCCCCAACGGTTGTCGTTCTTAGAGCTATATGGCCTGCCCATTGCCACTACAACTTACTAACTCTACGAGCTATGTCGGTGACCTTGGTTTGCTTAACTTGTTCTGAAAGTAATTCTTGCGCTGCTGCAAGGCAATTTTCACTTAACGACTCCCGAAAAAACTATTGAATTTTTATGGAGAAAGAAGCATTATGCTCATGCATTTTGGCAACACTTTTCCGGCGACATGGCCGTTCTACTTTGTTCTGTGACTCCCTCAACATACAGCCTTCTGATAAAAAATACAAATAAACCTATAACCTACACATACATACATAGACTTACCACACAACATCCATAACACTCTTAGCGACAGCCGCAGCGTATATCGACAGATCCCCATACAAGTACACACACAGAGTGCAATAGAACATGGTCCGACCCGTACTGCTGAGGAACATATTGGCCATCTCCCCAAGCTCCACTCGGCGGTCCAGGCTGTAGTACCGAGAGGGTATGGTCTCTCCGCAGACTAGAGGCTCCTCCATATCGCCGCTTTGGGATACCATGGGTTCATCGTCTGAGTTGTGCTCTTCAATCTAAAATGTTACCATTAATGAGCATTATTTTACTGGTCTTGGATCCGCACTTGATGTGCGGGCTGGTTTTTCCGCAAGTAGGCCGCTGGCGAGGCGGGCCCTTTTTGAGTGAGCCTTGACACGTGTTGCTCGAACTTTTTTAGGTTCTACGACACGCCAGTTTTCTCACGATGTTTTCCTTCGCCGTTTTGAGAGTACTGGCATAGTGCACATACATTTTTCGACAGAAAAACTCATTGGTACACGACTGGATTTGAACCCACGACCTTCTTCAAATTTTCAAATGTTCTTTTATGGACAAATATAGGTGATGATGTTGTGAGTTAGTATTCAGACCATGAACAAAGAACATTTGATTTCCTCAAATTTATTTGATTTTTAAACTTTGCCAACTATGGGTTGTTGGTTGCACTTTGAACTAAAGTGTGCAAGATATTGCATTTGCTTTTTTTTATAATTTAAATCAAAGCAAGCCACATAATTCTGCTACTAACTAAATATAGCTGCATAAAACTGCAAAAACATCTAATTCAATTTTTTTTTATTGTTTGTGCAGAATAGTGTATCAATAATTTTACCAGCTTCCTTGAAAGCCTAATCTAACTAAATTCTAACCCCTTCATTTATAATGCCCTACACTTGTAAAAGGCTCACCAAACATCTTTTGTCACTGTCAATTTCATGTAAAAATTGAGATAGCAACAGACTTATCTGTCTACTTAGCTAAGAACTGATATAGGACTTCTGAATATGAGCCTAAATGCATGTATAGTACTCACACTATCTCGTTTGATGGCCTGCAATCGTTTCCACTTATACACAGCATTGGCACAGGCCATCGTCTCAATAACATAAGTAGCAGTCATGAAGCTCATAAACGCCAGGAACACCAGAGACATGGTGCTGAGTCCCCATCCTGCCCGAGCAAATGCTGCTGGCAGCGTCAATGCACCCGTGCCCACAATCAAGTTGAATATGTAGATTAACCCCACCTTAAAACAAAAAGTTTTATAAATTACTTAACAGAAATCTTAATATAATATAACAATGAATTGCGGTTTGTTAGTCTCGCTAAAACTCAAGAACGGCTGGACCGATTTGGCTGATTTTGGTCTTGAATGATTTGTGGAGGTCCAGAGAAGGATTAAAAGATGAATAAAAATGAAAATGTTTGGAATTAACGGGAACGGGGCGAGCGAAGCCGCGGGCGGCCGCTAGTTATCAATAAATATTGTGGACATTCACAACACTATCTAGCCCCAAACCAAGCAAATTCCATTTATTTGCATAAAAACATGATATAGAAAAGTACAAAGGTCACAAGAGTTTATATTGCACTTATCACATATTTTTACTATTGAGGTGTGCAATAATTGAATACAGAGCTTGTCTTTGGAAACCAGATAGAGCTGTTGATGTAGTACTACATGTTTTTGTTAAAATAAATACTTAAAATACAATAACACCCAGACAGAGAACAGACACCTATGTTCACAACAAAAATATTTATTCTTAATGGTGTACACACACACCCTCCAGCACAAAACGCAGAGCTACTACTAAATGAGCCATGAGGGCTGTCCCAAATATGTCAAATGGAACACCCAATAACCAGATACAACCCAAAACACTCAAGATTAAATGTACATTGGTTATTACATCAGAAACTTGGACAACTATGGTTCTACAACTTTAAAGCCAGTAAATAACTTAAAAATTCACACTGATTGACAAGTAATAGCGGTACCATAACAGGGTTAATGTTTAAAACTCTTTCTACTAAATTACCGTATACTTAGGAACCTAAGTGGAATAAAGCCCGTCACACACATAGCTTATAATTATATTAATACAAATTATAGCAAGGTGTTTACAGTATATTTTCTCTACAAATATTCAAGTGACCGCATACGCAGCTATAATAATATTTATCTACGACGATACCAACTTATACTGTAATTTAACCATAATATATTATAGCACGATATTAATACATATTATAGGTACCTACGTGTGTTGTGTGACGGCCCTTATGTTCTGAACCTTGGGGTACCTACCACATATAAAATAAATGGCATAAAAATGTACAGTTAACAGATCAAATACATACCCATATTGAATATTGATCCCCTGCCTCCGTAAGAGGCATCCTCAAAAGCCTTCGTATTACCCAAAATCGACGATACATGTTACTTTTTTTCCACACATTTTATTTCAGATTATTAGCAGAGCAAAAACACGAAAGTAGTCCAAAAAATACACTTGCTAACAAACAAAGAAGCAGCGTTAGTTTAGTTGATCGAAGTTCGATTGGATTTTCAGTTTCACAAGTAAACTTGGCCAATGAGTATCCACCTAATAAAACTTGGCAACAAAGACAAAGGCCGATCTTATTTTCACGAAAAAAGAAGAAGCAGATTTCTATGGTTTATGTGTGCGTATACGTATGTATATCTACATTTGTGTGCGTAAATCTTATATTTTAACTGTCAAATCTGACATCTCAACTGTCAAATGTCAAGAGGTCAATGTCATGCTTGCTTCTGCTTGCTACTGTTCTATAACTATAATTCTTGCTAGGCTATTTCGAGATGCGAGCTACTATTTACGAAATAAAATCCACCGGAATAATAAATAGAACAGAAATGCGATGGCTGCAACAGCATAGTATAATAGTATTATTGTTAGTGTAGTAGCAGAGTGAAATATTGATTTTTTAAAATTTGTGATAGTGTTATCGTTTTGGCTAGCTGTTAAGATAACATCTGTGGTAAGTAAATAAATAAATAAATAAATAAATAAATAAATAAATAAATAAATCGGTAATTAATGATCTGTCTTATTATTATCATCTGAAGAGTATTTACCATTTCCTACAGCACAGACGACTCCAATGCCTCCAGCAGCGTTGGGAACCAACCGCTCCTAAGCAACTCCTACGCAATAGAACTGGGCAGTCATCACTAATGAGAAGAACTTTTAATTCTTCAGGGCTGGACACTTCTGCCACATGCCAGACACCTCGTGTGCTTTAATCTTCAGTGGGCTGAAGATGTGTGTCAAACTTAGCGCTAGAAAGTGGTAGACCAGACTTTAGTGGGTTTGTGATGTGTGTTTAAAACCCTGCCAAAAGTGTGTGAAGTCAGATTGTGAATGAAGTATAATAAGGTAGATGTGCGTGATGAAGTAACTACCTACTAAAGATATCTTCAATGTTGTATCAATGTTTTCATAGCGTTAAAGATTTCATATAAATTATTTTCTATTTTCTTTATGAATTATTATTCTGAATTGATTATTGTTATTATTCTGACACACTGATTCATTTTAATTAAACTTATATTTTCTACTTTTTGTTTGAATTTTGTATATTGTTCTCCGACAAAGTATATGTATACGCTTTTTTACATACCCTATAATCTAATAGTTGTACCATACTTCTTGCAAATAAATATATTTCATTTCCTTTGTCTTGTACCACCCACCAGTCGAACTACTCAGTAGTTACTGAACTGCAAATGCAGAGTTATTGGTGAAAGAGACTCATTTCCTGTAGGTTTCATTTGCTCGAACTAGGTATAATGTAACTATGTTATTCGGGGATAATTCAGCATTATAGTGGCAAAAGAAGTTTATCAGTCCAGTAGTTTTTGAGTTTATTCGTTACAAAAATACAAATCTGTACAATTTATAATAATGATGATGATCCACAGTAGCCCAAACAAGAGATGAATGGAGAGAAGGGAGGGAGGCCTTTGCTCTGCAGTGGGACACAACAGGCTTTTAATAATAATAATAATGATGATGATAAGTTACCTACCTAAGTACCTATAAGTAACCCACCTATTTGCTGAGAAGTCCCATTTTCCCACAGAACGCCTACCTACATTATGATTATATTGATTACCAGCTCCTCTGAATCCACCATCAGGTAAGCTCGTTGGCAGAGGGCACTGGTGGTCTAGACGTAGCGGACCCGCCGTCCGATCCGCATAAGGTCATGGGTTCAAATCCAGTCGTGTACCAAGTAGTTTTTCTGTAGAAAAATGTGTGTGCACTATGCCAGTAAAACATCGTGAGGAAACCGGCGTGACAGTTCGAGCAACACGTTGGTGTCAAGCGCCACGCAAAAAGGGCCAACTAGAAACCTTGCGGAAACCAGCCCTCAGTGCCTTGCCTACCTTATTCATAATACCTAACTAAATGCAGTAGATCTACAAAATCATGCAGGTAAATAAAACAAACATTCCACAGGATGGATGTTAGCAATGACCACTACTAAGCGGGCAAAGCCTGCCGCGGGCGGCCGCTAGTTCATAAAATCTATAATAGGTACATAGTACAGTCACGAAAAACGCCGGCCGTAAGATGCTTGATACTAACTATTATCTATTCTGTGACGTTACCGTGCCATCATAGTAACTACTAGCGTATCTGTAATTCGAAAATATCTTAGAGTCACGAAATCTAACATCATCATCACCCTAACCCTGTCGTAAGAACCACCCATTTTTTATTTTTTTACATAATTGAAGCCAAGGTAGGAGAAGATTTGAGTTCCGTAAAAAAAATGTTTGCTAAATGTTTGCTAGTGTGTATCATCAACTTATTATTATAAAATGATGAAAGCTTAGTTAAAATTCAATGATAGATAAATGCAGTGAGATTAAACGTAATTAAGCTTACAAAGAAAGAATAAAGAAAGATAGTGGAATATTACAGAAAACTTTAACCCAGAAAGTACAATCAAAAATTAAAAAAAAGTTTTGATAAACATGCCGTGGTGAATATTGCGTAAATTTAAGAGCGCCGAAAGACAAAAACGTATTTATCAGTACCTTATGTCGGAGTTTTACTACCACATTTCGTCTACCGAATGTTGTTTTCGTGTGAGCACATGTCTCTCTCTTTTGCATGGAAAATTGATGAGACAACAACTCATTTCATTCGTTTCTACGTAATGTATTTTTGTTGTCTCATATTTTATCAATACAATAGAGAGAGACAAGTTATAGGCGAAAAGAAAACAACATTCGGTAGACGAAACGTGGTAGTAAAACTGGGACTCGGGGTACAGGAATTCCTTTTTTGAATTTTGGCTGACATGACAATTAATCATGACAATGACAGCCGATCAATTGGTAGATAGCATTGACATTAGTAGTAAAGTGACATTGAATTAAACTGTAAACGACGTGCTTGTGGCTGGCCACGCGGGGCAGGTACAGTACAGGTATAGTGAAACTGTACTTTTATGCAATGCCAATTAATAATAATAGCGTGTTAGTTATTTAATAGAAATAGGTAGGTAGTAGGTTGATAACTTGTTATTAATAACGTATGTTTAGGTAATTAATTACAAGATTATTTATTTCTAAAATACCTGCACAAGTAGGTAGGTAGGTAGTACACTAGGTACCTACATATATTTTTGTTTTCTTTATTTGTACAAATGCTTCCAAAGTTATTTTATTTTAGTTCTCTTTGATCTCCATGCCACCTTTTTATTATTCTAAAATTATAGTACGTAGTTTAGCGCATATTATTCTGTAATGCTATGCTAATGATTTTAATAAACAGAATTTGAATTCTATTTTCAAGCGACTTTAGGATTTCACTTTTCACAGGAATCCCAGATGGCATATCTGGGATTCCTGTGAAAAGTGGAATTCTTTTTTAGAATGTTTGTAAGTTTTTTAAAACTCTTCAACTCAAAATCTAATTAAAAAAACGTTGTCTAAGCCACAAGAACAACCCTATCTCATGCATGCAAGTTATACTTGCCGGACTGTATACCCCGTTACACCCCTTGCGATGCCCATTCCCACGCCCCTGGATCCGCAGATGAAACGAGTAGTTAGATGAATCAAAGCCCCAAACCAAACTATTGACTTCACAAGGAAAAAAGGTATTCGTATGTACCGACCCTCGTGTCAGTCGTGAGCCTTGCTATATCCACTAGGCGTGGAAATTATTGCTATTTTTATTTAATTGAAACGACGATTATATTATTATTTTTAGGAATTACCTACGAGTCCGGCGTTGTCTGGGAATTTGATTATTCTAGATAATTCCAAAAAATGTAAACAATATTCTAAAACGTTTAGGAGCATTCTGGGTTTCTGAATGATGACCAATTATTCAAAATTGTTTCAAAGTGAATTAATTGAATTATTCTTTATCATTCCAGAACGCTAAAGAACATTCTAGAACGTAACGTAGAACGTTTAGAAGTATTCTATTCTCATCAAAATTTTATTCGTGATTTATTATTTTTGTTTTGTTTTTGCATCGTTTTGTTCTAATACTACTATAACAAAAAATATATATATAGGTATAATTAAAAAAAAGTTTATAATTCATCTCTTTTGCACGCTTAGAGGCCTGCGCACACCTAGTTCGCTGGCGGTAGCGATCAGTGAAACGCTGTCAAATATTCGCTGTCAAATCTCAAATCTGACAGTGATATTTGACAGAGTTTCACTGATCGCTACCGCCAGCGAACTAGGTGTGTTCGAGCCTTAATGCCAATAATAAAGCTTGCGTGTGAAGAATAAGAATGTGCTCGTTATAACAATAAAAATAACAAGTAGCAGGACAGGAGTGGCAAATAGCAACGTTACATATAATATGACCAACATAGGGGCAGATATTGTTACTACGTACTAAAATGTATCTACGTTACACGTTATTTATTCCATGCCTAATACTAAACTACTAATAGTACCTACCCCAACCTACCCAAAGAGCAACTGCGCAGCCATTGCTTTTTAGATTCTAAGCATGTCTAAGCTTTTTGTTGACTGGTATTGGTACAGCAAGGCTAAGTAACTTTATGGATTAGCGGTTCATAAAGCTACCACTATGGAGGCTTTGTTGCTCCCCACTACTTAATACACTCTTTGCTTTGTTGGGTCCATCTTCCATCCAGCCGTCCATGAGTTAACATGGGTACCTAGACCTACCTACTACCTAGGTAGGATGATGATGATGATGCTAAGTAACAAAGGTATAGGTACAGTTGTATTTACCTATACGATATTTACATTAGGCATCTATTATATATACCTCATTTTATAAATAAATAGAAGTTTATTTATGTACATACTACATTGTTGTAAACGTGTAATGCGACTAAAATAAGAACGAGTTATATGCGAATGTAGTTGCCCTATCATCCGAGGCTTGTCTTTATTTAGTAGTGTTTCGCAGTTCTTCTTCGTGCGAACCCCGACGACGAAATCATTCCATCCAGCCGTCGAAGTCGTGTTCTCGGGGGTTTGGGATTACGATTAGAGAAAAAACTACAAAGTTGATGTGCCAACAACTAAATAAAACGAAGGTATGCCCTATTTTCATACACATTTTAGAAATATCTGTAATGTCGTCGTAGATGGCTTTGATTGAGCTGAGTGAGCATTTACGGCAGGCAACGCTTTCTTCAGCTACATCTTTTTTCTCAGTCTTTCCTGTGGGATCAAAGCAAAGCATTACATTTTCTGTCTCGCTCTCTCTAGTAATATAACACCGTTGTGCTCGGTCGTGTCACGTAAGGTTTTTGCGTTTTTTACTTGGAAAAATAATGTTTTTAGAAAAAGTTTTTAATAATTTATCTTTTGGTGTGTTTGTTTATACTTAGTGATAATTTCTCGTAAGAATAATTGGCATAATACCGTGATTTAGGTCGTGCTAACTTTCACTCTAACTATAGCTAGGTGCTTGCTTTAGCTAGATAGCACAGATACATGTACGATATTCAACATCGAGTCGTCTCAAGGCCGAAATATACAAATACCTATAAGCTTGCGACTCGCTATTGAGTGAGAGAAATGTATTGGTTTGGTGTCGTAGATGTCCATAAAAAAGTAGAGGTAGGTGCTTTGCTACCTGAAGACGACTGGCCACGGGCAGTCCATTTGCAAAAATACAGTTAGGTTTGTTGGCTTGATGGGAGGTATAGATATAAATAAATGTGAAGATACGCTCTCTATCAAGTGAACACGACGCAAATAGGTAGTTTTCACCTCTACGACGAGAACTATGATCAAACCCAGCCAATAAATGCTTCTTTAGTTGTCGCCGTAGCAGCTTCCATTGTCTCTGTGTCGTTTACGGGCAGTGAAATCTCCAATATTTTTTAGTTAACCTCAAAAATTAAGATCAGTAAAATTACAATGATAACTTCTTATTCCATGTGCACAGTGTCCAAAAATAATGAATGATTTTTATGTTTTATTAAATCTTTTAATGTTTACATACATTTGTGAACAAAACTTCTACCTATGTTTTTGTACGAATTTTGAAGTTATTCCTGCATATTCATGTATTTATTTCTTTACAGATACCGAACGTCACGAGCTGACTGCAAAGCTGCTCTATAGGATTTGCCGAGCCCAATTATCTGTGATATACAGCTCAGCCTTTCGTCCGTCCTAAAAGGTCAGTTTCAACAAATTCACTTCTTATTGAGTATCCTATTAGAAAACATAACATGCAGAATACTGCTGACAAGCAAATCTGAATGTGCCCCATTTATCATTAGTCAGCAAATTAGATTAAAGCTGACCTTTTCAGGTAAAATGTAGGTGAATAGGCTCTTTTATTATTTAGCCTTACTGGTTTGTATAAAAATGCATTTCTTTATTTGTAGGGCTGGGCTACTCAGGGCTTGTGGCGAGTCCGTAGCAGCTTCCAGTGGTGATCTCACCTTGTCCTCAGCCACTGAGGCACTAAACACTGATACCTGCAATCTTGACTGCATCACGACAAACCATTGTTACTTAGTGTATAATAAAACATGCGATCTGTGAATAATCTAAGAGATATTGTAGACAACTCTATTTATAATCTTCTGTAATGTGTTCCATGATAAATTAAGGATACCTACTTGTTACTTGAACATTAATACTGTTACTGAACCATTGCAATGTAATGATTCCACCTAGTCGGTGGTGGACACAAATATAATTGGTGCTTTTAAGCGATTAGATAAGAAGAATGAAAATAAGCTTTTAGTCGTAAGGATGATAGATAAGAGTATTTATAATGTAGATATTGTTGAAAGTATTCACGAAAACCAAATGATTGGCGATACGCCTAACGACATTCCTTGTACGACAAACGCCATAACAGTCCAGGGTATCTCATACAGTGACCCATATTTCAGTAGCTTTAACTTAAACTATAAGATGGCGTTCGGAGCGCCAAAGTACATGAACAAGTCTGATTATGCTTTTAATTCCTTGGTACGTATACCTGAGCCTGGCAATTCAATATTGATTAGGCATAATATCTTGATGAGTAAGATGATTGATGACAAGACGTCAACGAAGACCCATGACAATAAGGATGCGAAAGATATTGATGAGAGAATGAATCTGAGGAGGTTCAAGAACGGTGATCTCACGTTCGCGGCTATGATCGATCTGACGAGGAAGGAAGGAAGCATTGTGGAGGAGTTGAGGAGAGCTGGGCAGGTGGACAGCTGGGGTACGCCGCGGAGCTTGCGGCTACGCGGTGGCGGAGAGAGCTCGCTCAACGCAGCTAGCGGGTGGGGCAGCCCTCCAGCCTCGAATACAGGTAATTTAGGTACTTAAAAACTCTTCACTTACTTCATTATATTTTTTTTCCCTTGTTCCTATGTTGCCCCACAGCTGAGCAAAGGCAGTCTGTCAATTTCAATTTATTTTTTTAATCTAATCTTATTGTAAATGTTTTAAATTGTGATAGTTTACATATTAAATTATTTAGATTTTGTTGATTTTCTAGCAGCTAAAGTATTTTATGCTGTGGTTTTTATTATCAGCCGGAAATTGGGGCGGCAACTCCAGTGGCCAGTCGAATAATGGGACAAACAATACTCAACAGTGGAATAACGGAGCCCAGCGCCCGCCGAATTCTCAAGCTGACCGTAAGTTTACACAGAATAACTCTTCTCTTGCTTCTGATCCGGGCCTGGATGGAGTCGGTCTACTAATCATCTATGTTCTTGCTTCCGGTTAAAGGATTATCTCTTTCAGTGAACAGTAACAAGGGGAATGGCAATCAGATGCCACCAACTAGTGCACCTTCTCAAAATTGGCAATCATCTCCGCCTAACATGCCAAATTCGCAGCCTAACAATAATGGGGCGCCTGCTAGCAATGGTGCGTTGGTACAATACGATACTTGACATATATTATTACTCCCTAAACTTAATACAACTTTTTCTCGTTTTTAGGTACAAACAATGGAGGCAACGGTAACGGAGGTCCTAACCCGCCTATTCCGGCCACGAACGGTAACAACTCGCCGAACGGTAGTAACGGTGGTAACAACAACTCTTCTGCCAAAATCGAGCAGCTCAACTCCATGAGGGAAGCTCTTTATAGCCAGGATGGCTGGGGAGGTGTAAGTTTCCCACCAACTTTATCTAAAACACATCTGTAACAATCTCTCATGACCTTATTGCAAGCTTATGGTATGACTTACTTACAGCAGCATGTGAACCAAGACACCAACTGGGAAGTACCTGGATCGCCCGAGCCTGGGGCGAAAGCGGAACCGAACTCGACAGCCGGGCCGCCGCCACCGTGGAAGCCGAACGTCAACAACGGCGCTTTCCTCGGCACCGACCTTTGGGAGGCGAACTTGAGAAACGGCGGTCAGCCGCCCGCTCCCCCCGTATCGAAGACCCCATGGGGTCACACGCCAACTACGAACATCGGCGGCACCTGGGGCGAGGATGACGACGTTGCTGAATCGGGCAACGTTTGGAACGGGCCGCCGCCACCTCAGCAATGGAGCGGCGGCGGTGCGCCTCCGCCGCACTCGCAGCCGTGGCCCGCCCCCAAGAAGGATGACTGGAACGCATGGGGCGAGCCCCGATGCGCCGACCCCCGGCTCGAGCACGGGCGCGCGGACCCAAGGGCGCCGCCGCCAGACCCGCGCATCGACTTGCGCGGCGGCATCTCCGGACGACTCAACGGCGGCGACATGTGGACGCAACACCACCAGCACACGGCTCCGCCGAACAAGATGATGCCTCCTAACTCGGGTGGAGTGAACCAATGGAACTCTCAGGTAAGGTCTCGCCGATCGACGCCGCCGTTTTACACATTGATATTTAAACTGCGGTACTGATTGTTGGTTAATTTACAGGGTCCTAAGGATTCGATGAAGGGCTCAGGGTGGGAGGAACCATCCCCGCCGGCGACCAGACGTGCGACCGGCGGCTTCGACGACGGCACGACTCTGTGGGCGCAGCGCGGTGGCATGGGTGGCATGGGCAGGGGTCCGCAAGGACCTCCGCCGGGTCAAGCCCGCGTGCCTCCTACGCCGACGAAGCCCGATGCTGTCTGGGGTCACGGTCAGCGTAACGGCTCCTGGGACGAGCCTCACACTCCCTCGTGGGAGCAACGCGAGCCTGGATGGTCGGATGCTGGAGGACCGGGGCTCTGGCCGGCGCAGAAGACGAAGCAGGCCGGCCCTGGTGGCTGGCCCGATGATATCGGAGAGTGGGGAGGGGCTAAACCCCCGCAGGGCGGCCCTATGAGCGGAAAGCAGTTGCCCAAGGAGCTGGTTTGGAACAGTAAGCAGTTCAGGTCAGTGTATTATCTATATCTCTTATTCATTTACCATTTTATACATAAATAATAAATGTAAGCTAATGTTTGTTTGGCGCAGGATTCTGGTTGAGATGGGTTTCAAGAAGGAGGAAGCAGAAGCGGCGTTACGTAGCCGCGACATGAACACTGAAGAGGCGCTAGAGTTGCTCGCCGGGCGCGGTGAGATGTGGCGACGGGACGAGTTCCACCCGGGCGGGCCCTTCCAGCCGCCTCCCAACGTGCCGACCGTCTCGCCCGCTGTCGTGCAGAAGATGCTCAACCAACCACCGCCGCAGACGCATCAGCATCATCCTTCTTACAATCCCAACAGGTGAGCAAACGTAAACTTCAATGACGTCGTTTTATGACGGATTCTTTACAGGTCGCGTTCCTAACTGCTATACTGATAAAGATGTTGCTTCGGTTTTTTTTTCATTTATGACACCTAATTCATCTGTAGTCCTAAGGATAAAGATGTAGACCTACAACATAAATCAAATAAAAAAATGAAAATAACAATAACAACTGGAATAGCCCTTACGTATTTAATGATGTTTTGCCATGCTAATACCGAGAAAGTTTCAGACTTTCGCTGAGTTAAATAGCACAATCTGAAATTATAAAAAACTACCGAATTTACATACCAAAATCGTCAAGTCTCCAATCTAATGTGCATTTTCCCTTAGTGGTGCTGGGAACAACGGTCAGCCGAGTGCAGCTCAGCTAAGAATGCTCGTACAACAGATACAGATGGCTGTCTCCGCTGGCTACCTCAACCATCAGATACTCAACCAGCCACTGGCTCCTCAGACCTTAGTGCTTCTGAACCAGTTGCTTCAACAGGTATGTTCTCTATTGTTCTTTTCAAGTCTAGTCCATCCCAGGGTTGTCTGGAGGAGATAGCTTTTAGTGAGAATCTGAAGAAGAGAAGAAGATACACACATCTCGATTTTATCCACTGATGGGTTAATGTCAATGCTTCTTCTAAGTCTGTTCCATTCTTTGCTAGCGTCATCGGTTTACTCTGTTTGCCCATTGCATGGTTTGCACATGGGGATCACTTTTACTATTACAACTAACGCTGACGTTCATCATATTTATTTTATAACGTGCTGCAGAATAAACATGTTATATAGACACAAGAGACCTTCTTATAATAACTATGGATGATCATAGGAAATTTTAATGAATACAGATTGCATTGTCTTTATGAATAAAAAAAATAAAAAATCGTAAAAATAATTCGTCAATATAATGGTTTTTCAAGAATGTTTTGGAGGAGTCTTGCTGGATTTATACCCCATTACAAGTTTTTCGTAAAAGTCTTATATTCTATTTACAGTTTTGCCTTTATCTATATTATTTTTGGGTGGGTCATGTAATATACATACATGGTGTGGGTCAATGCGTACTGATTACATAATGAACACGCTATAGGCCTTATTTAAATAGAATATGTAGTGACAATGAATTTATGGATAATGAATTGCAAATCTTGCCCTCAAAACGTTGGTCACGCATGATTTAAGTGACCAAGCGTTTCTGATGTCATTTACGCGTTTTGTTGTTCAGAAAGAACTATTCATTTTGATCGGTATTCATAACCTGAAATCTATCCATCGATTACTGTTAGAATTCTGTTTATAACACGGAAAACAATAATCTACGCATTACGACGCCATCTTTATATCCCCCATTAGTGTTGTTAGTAATGTTCTTCGTTGCCCGGTCTTAGTAGTGATGTCCTATTCATAATAATGTGCTATCAGTATAATTTTGATTTCCCTACGTCTACCCGACAACGACACGCTACTTGAGAATCTAAGAAATGAATAACTGGAAACGTGAGAAACCCAAATGTCATTTCAAATCAAATCAAAAGTTATTTATTGTTCTTAGCTCGGGCTACTATAGCGCTGGTCTTCCGTGACACCACTCTCCGTCGTTACAGAAAGAACACACATGTGTGTGTGTAAATTTGTGTTCTTTCTGTGTCTGTTTCAGAATATAATATAATGAACTAGCGTGAAAAGATTTATTCTTAATGTGTTTGTATCAAATACCTCGAAACAAGCACATCTTGATCCTTGAATACAGAATGGTTTATTCCATCTGAACTTAGAAAGACCTTGAAATTCAAACGCAGTATCTGACTTTATAAAATGCTTCCATAGCCTAGCCTATTTATATCTTAGAGACCAGCTCCCCTCAATGCGTATCGTAATTTGTCGACAGCTGCACAGAGGTACATTAACTTCATTGAGGCAATCGTTCTCCCACCGTGTCGGCGTCTTTCATCCACTTAAAGCCTCGCGCCGATCTCCCTCCTACCGGGAAATCGTGTCAAACAAAACAGTAGAAATCGTAATTGAGTCGTCCCTACATTACCAGTCAAAGGGTTCGCCAGCGTTGAATTTCATAATCCAATCAAACGCAATGTAAACTCAAGTTTGATAAGAAATGTAGGCGCAAAAAAAAATATAGTAGTGAATTCC
The DNA here is from genome assembly GCA_939531255.2 of Thera britannica. NCBI lineage: Eukaryota > Metazoa > Arthropoda > Insecta > Lepidoptera > Geometridae > Thera > Thera britannica. Next base: position 3,366,085 of record OW618037.2, read on the forward strand.
TGTGCGTAAATATCAGGATTCCATAATGTTACATACGCATAGTAGCATACAAAAATTAAAGAGAGGGTCAAGTTCAACTTTAACCACACGTTTGTGGTTTAACAACAACAACATTGTCAGCTTCCTGTTAGAAGTTTCCTGTAAATTGTATCACAATAGTTATCCATATACTTAATTGATATGGCCTTACTTATAAAAATATGTCAAAAGATAAACAGTGCTTAAACTATTGCCATCTCTTACCACTGGGTAATGACAAACAGTGACAGGGCTAACTTTAAGCAATGATTAAATTTAAATTGCGTTTATAAGTAGGGCTGTTAAACTACAAAGTTCAATCCAAACTTCCTAAAGTACAACAATTATGTATATCGCCGATCTTAGTTTACTATTAAAAGTCTGCTAAAAATATTTTTTACGACTTGTAACTTTAAATAATCCATACTAATATTATAAATGCGTTTGTAACTCTGTCTGTCTGTCTGTCTTCCTGTCTGGCTTTCACGCCAAAACTACTGAACCGATTGAAATGAAATTTGGTACACAGATAGTTGAGGGCCTGGGGAAGGACATAGGCTACTTTTTATTGCGAAAAAAGGGTTGTAAGGGGTTGAAAATAGGGGTTGAAAGTTGTATGGAAGTATCGTCATTTTTAGAGCTAGAAACTTATAACTTATTTTTTAGTCTGTTGATTTGATATAAAAAAATATGACATTCAAAGTTTGTGCTGGGGGGGTAGAGGGAGGGGAGTACAGGGGGGAGTTGGAGGGGAGGTGTGGGGGGAGTGTGGAGGGGAGTATAGGGGGAGTGTGGAGGGGAGGTGCGGGGGGAGTGTGGAGGGGAGTACAGGGGGGAGTGTGGAGGGGAGTACAGGGGGGAGTATGGAGGGGAGGTGCGGGGGGAGTGTGGAGGGGAGTACAGGGGGAGTGTGGAGGGGAGTATAGGGGGAGTGTGGAGGGGAGGTGCAGGGGGAGTGTGGAGGGGAGTACAGGGGGGAGTGTGGAGGGGAGGAGCGAGGGGGAGTACAGGAATGCGGGGGGGATGAAAGTGTGGCGTAGTACGACGCCATTATGTCTAAGTTTAGTAAGAGGGCAGACGACTGTGTCACGTGCACGCGAATATGACGTTGTTATTTAATTACTGTTTTCTTCCGCTGCAAATTAAAAATGCTACCCATAGACACTATACCACGTGGACGAAGTCGCGGGCACAGCTAGTGTTACAATAAATATTCAATGCTCAATACATATATTTATTGCATACACATGGTTTAGTTTAGGTACTGTTAGTCGGTTTGGGAATAGGACATCCCTACTGAGACCGGGCGACGAGACACATCACTAGTCGGGATAGAGAAAGATGCATGGATGTTTTTGTTTGCCGTGTTTTAAAGTTAAACCAATTTCTACATAGCTACATTCAATCATAGTTTTCGCTGTAATAGTACATAGTTCTTAGGAGTAAGTTATCACATAAACCTTGTTAATGGTAAAGCAACATATTAAGCTCTTAAATATTAAACAGCTTTACACTTATAATACTTGCATACTTATATACAAAATCACTCACAAACTCATTCACTCACACCTTACATTCACAAAAAAAAGCGATACAATTAAATACTCATCACGTCGAGCAGGACACCTTGTGCTGCCTAACATAAGAACCAATTATGGGAAAAATAACATAACGTTTGTTGGGGCACAGTTATACAATAAAATGCCGAAACATGTAAAAGAGGCGACTTCGCTCCATATATACAAAAAAAGACTTTTTAATCATGTCTACGTCCACGAGTCTCTTTAATGAAAAAAAAACACTTCATCTCTTAACTTGGACCACCGCCTTTGGAATGTAGCGAACTCGCTTCTTAGTCAAACATTTTGTTAAACCGATTTTAATTCTACCCGCACTGGAATATTATTATTAACTAGATTAATTAATTCTCATGTAAGTGACGTTAGTCTTAATGAGAAATAAAGTTCTTTAAACCGATTAAGCCCCAACCGAGGTTGTGAATATCCTCTGAACGTGGACACGGATGCAAGGATTTCTACCAAACCATCTAGCTAAGAACAGTGATAAAGCTTTCCAACAAAAACTGCATTCAAATCGGATAATGAGTTTTGGAGCTACGAGGCACTCACACTAAAACCCCGAACTTGCACCACTTATAATGGGAGCAGCGATAAAGTGTCAATTTATTTCGTAGATCAAAGTACTGCAGCAACTGATGCAACAGAACTCCGTGGCGATGACCAAAGGTCACTCGACCCTGAACCTGCAATACACCATGCAGATCACCAAGGCCAAGCAGCAGATTACTGCATTGCAGGTAAGACGATCGAAACAAAACGACAAAACGATTGACGTGAGAAACGAAAGAGCTCTTCGTCGTAGGTACTTTCACTGAGCCTATTTTTAGCGCCAAGCAGCATTGTTCGCATTGCTGTGTTCCGATTTGAAGAGTACATTTTACAGATCCATGATGGTACACGTAGTTTCCGATACCCACTAACTACACAGGAATGTCAAGTCAGGAGGTGTCAGATTATAGAATCATATTTATTACTAGCGGCCTGTCCCGGCTTCGCACGGGTGGACATTTATTTTTTAAACACATAAATATAGCCTAAGTTATTCAGAGTGAATTTAGCTTTCCAATGGTGAATGAATTTTTGAAATCGGCACAGTAGTTTTTGAGTTTATTCATTACAAACATACACACAAAAATCTTTCCTCACTATAATATTAGTATAGATTACTAATCAAACTTCACAGACATGAAATGACATCAAAGTATAGTTGATCCAGGAATATTTGTTTAATGTGTATTGTTAAAATAAAATACTCTTTAAGACCTATATGTTGATGTACAGAATCAAATAGCAACGCAACAAGCCTTATACATGAAGCAGCAGGCTGGTGGAAGTGACCTGTTCAAGCCAGGGCCAGACCCACTGGCCCCTCTGCAGAATAACTTCAATGATATGAGCCTCGCTAAGGACCCGCATTCCGTAAGTTTATTTATAGATACAATAAATAAATATTGTGCACAACACTCATCTAGCCCCCAATTAAGCAGAGCTTGTGCTATAGCTGGTATAATACTTCTATCCTTTAAAATACAATAGATGCTTCTATAAATCCGATCCTGGTCTGTCTGTTTCTTGTACTTATGTATAAAACAAGCTTGTTTTTATAAAATTATACTTTAAAGGAAAACTGCGTAAGGAAACACGTGGTTTAAACTACACGTGACCATCTTTCTATCGGTATAATTGGCGAGACTTTACACTCGTTTTCTATGAAAAATAAAATTAAAGGTTATACTTTTGTGTCAGGCGTATGGCGGCGGCGGCAACCAGCAATCTCGACTCAACCAGTGGAAGCTGCCCTCTTTGGACAAAGACAGTGATGGTTCAGAGTTTAGCCGCGCTCCCGGCACCGCCAAATCTGCCACGAGCCCACTGATGGGCCTGCAGCCTGATTCGTAAGTCCTCATTCGTGTGTAATAAAGTTACGTCATTTGTGTGTCCCGGGAATTATATCTTTGGTACCGGAGTTTTTTTATCTTATTAGCCTTAGAATGAATTAAAAGCTAAATTGGCCATAATAATAAAAAATGCCCACAGATATCTGTTTAGCCAGCTTGTGTTGTAACTTCTACTCATTCTACTACTCCTCTAACTCATTATCAGATACCAGATACCGGCTTTTAGCGAAATCGTCGCGGAAAATCAGTGAATGGAGAAGCCTTAAAATAATTCTTCCTGGAATGTAGGAGGCACTCCAGTTGTGCTCTCCTAAAAGATGATGATATAATATCGTCAAAATGGCTAGCAAGCTACATTTTGTATGTAGCTTAGTGGCAACGAATAATCATTACTAAATGATTGCTTACTAATGATTCTTCAACCACCATTTACCATACCTCATGCAAATAAAGATATTTCGTATCATTAAATTGTATTTCCTCTCTGAATTTGTAAATTATTTTGAGACAATAAATGTTTAAACCAAAAAAAAACTTTGTATAGAACTTGGGGCGTTGGGCGCGGCAACGAAGGTTGGGGCGACGCCGGTGTCGGCGTAGATTCCGCCGACGGCAAGGATTGGCCTTCACATCCTTCGCACCAGCCGGTCTACGACCTCGTGCCAGAGTTCGAGCCTGGCAAGCCTTGGAAGGTAAGGAAAAATATACTGTTTCCAACACAAAGGTAGGCATATTTTGATATCTGCAAACCTAGACTAGAATTGATCTGAAAATATCTGTTCCGGGTTTGTTTGTTTTTGTTTGTCACGGCATAAGAAGTAGCTCCAGTGTGATGAAAGTGTGATCCTTGACTTGAGTTGGTGATCGGCTAAAAGTCGTATCTTTGTTCAGCAAAAATACGATTGTGAAACTCCTTAAAAACTACTAAGGATGGAATAGGGTGCTAATTTTAATGCAATAGTTTGAAAGGTTTTGAAAAAAAATATACTCATTAATCTTTTGTTCTAAATATTTCTGTAAAATGTTTGAAAGAACCTACAATTACTAGCTACAAAAGCTAATCCGATCCCCTGTTTTCAGTTTATAAAGCCCTTTCTGAGTGGAAATGATGAAAAATCCTTTTCCATCAAACAGGGTAACCAAATGAAGAATGTAGAAGACGATCCGGCTATGACACCCGGCTCTGTGGTTCGATCGCCTCTATCCCTGGCGGCGATCAAAGACTCCGAGATGCTTGGAGGAAAGACTTCGCCTCCGGGCAGCGAGCGATCGCTGTCTTCCTCCACGTGGTCGTACGCGCCGACCGGCGCTGGCGGCGGTGGGGTCAAGACTGGCGCTGATTGGGGCGCTAAGGTGCTTACACTTGCTAAGCCTTCACAGTTGGTATAACTAGCGGCACATAACTCTAGCGCTGAGCGATACGAGGAGGGGATAGCTGCGCATGCGTCGTAGTGTGCGCATGTCGAGCACACTGGATGTGTGGATGTGTGCAGAGTGTCTTATTGGTACAGAAAGCGGAGTGCGACTGGAGAGTCAATCAGCGCATGCACGCACGCCCTTCATACCGCGAGCCCCCCTCAGGTACTTTATTTTTGACTTCTGCGCAATAACGATCAGCGCTAGAGTTATGTGCCGCTACCTATAGTAGCTCTGCTTTCTGCGTCGTAGGTCGTGGGTTTGATCCCCACCGAGTACAAGTATATTTGTGTGGTGAACATAGATGATTGTTCTCTGTCTGGGTGTTATATTGTATTCTAAGTATATATTTACAAAAAAAAGGTATCAAAGTATTATATCAGCTATCTGGTTCCCATAGTTCAAGCTCTTTAATTGGAGGCTAGATAGTGTCATGTGGATTTTCCACAATATTTATTTGTGTTTAGCCCCGCGCCGCGCCCCCGGGTATATCCAAGCCGTGGCCGCAGCATCACGCCGCGCCGGCAGCCAATCAGCGCGCGCTGCCCTCCTGGCAGGCTTCTACCTGGCTGCTGCTGAAGAATCTGACTGCTCAGGTATGTGCACCAGGATTGGAGTCATGTCATGTTGGAGTTTGTCATGCACCAGAAAAGGGATAGTGTCGGGACATGTGCATAAGTAAATTTGTAGAGTAAAGGTGCGTACGGATAGCGCGTACACTAGTACGCGTAGTCAGTTTACGCGTGTCCGGAACGTCATGTCCATACTTGTAGCTACGCGTACACTCTTGGGGAACGCGTACCGCGCGAGTCGCTGTCAGTCGGTTTTTGGTCGCGCGTCAAAGAGGTCCAAATAAAGCATAAACGACCGTGTATGCTATATTTGGACGACAAAAAGCAAAGTTTGTCGGAGTCATGACGAATGCCTGGAGCTCGCGGAGCGCTCTGGATCGATTGACCTCGCGTACAGGTTCGCGGTGGTCCGTACAGAAGCTGTACGCGTATCCAATGAACGTGGACAGTGTTTCCCAACTACGCGTAACACAGGAACGCGCTATCCGTACGCAGCTTGATGTACCGCACTTGCGTTGTCGCATTGTGTGACGCATTGCTCACAGTTTCGGTCCGTATAACCGCAAAGTTGGTAGGACCATTGGAGGATGGAGGGCTGCTCCATGGTCTGTACCATCACCAAGTTCTGCCTTACATGGTTTCAGGGTGCATTTTCTGTGACGCTAGCTACCGATATCCCGCTGTGGTTTGATTGTAACCAGATTTTAACCAGTCTTTGCAAGTGTAAATGTCATAAAACAGATGGCTTTTACTAAGTGCTACATATTTCAAAATTAGTGAACGAATAAAAAGGTGGAGTCAGCTAGCTAAAATGCTTGCAAACAAATCTGTTTCATAAATGGTAAGGTATAGTAATGGTATAGTACACTCACACACAAAAAACTACCAGTGTCATTCCTGAGATGTTCGTTCCCTTGAAATAATTATTGCATAATAATACTTTTGTTCCACCACGGAATTTTGTAATGGACTAGTACAGAATGGAAATCTTGCTAGTTTCCTTTTGCCAAGTTCTATTTTGGTTTAATGGTTGCCAATGTTACATAATATAAATTGTTCAACTCGTAAAATGTCGCTACACTTCTCTGCTAACCACCACAGATCTAGCAAAGTGAATAAAATCAAAATAAATTATCTTTTTATTGTTGTTACAATAAACATAATGAATCGGGTTCGGATCTCTTCAGTTCAGTTATAACCTGTGTTCGAAGACTTCCTACTATTCTATGGTCTTGGAGTACTTAGGTATAGTTTTACAGCAAATTAAAGGTAGATTATGGGTAGGTTACTAACGCTACCAATTCAAGGCGTATAGCTAACCCGACCATTCAGGGCGTACAGATGTTCAGCCTCACGTGCCAGTAATTTCACCAGCACCCACACCCTTCAAACAGCAATGCGGCTTCACGGCTGTCATAGGCATGGATTTAGTAATTCCCTAGACGAGCACTTCACAAAGAGCTCTACTAGAGTTCGCGCCACGACAAAAGCGGGATACTTTCCTACGGCAAAAGCGGGAACTAAGCCTCTTTACGAATAAAGATTCTGCTACAGCAGCGCTGCGTCTTACGGACTTCAGTGGTGGCGCGGACTCTACAACTAAAACTGTGTACTGTTTGGAATCCTTTTAGTGAAGAGGTAAAGCAAGTGTTATTGTTTGTTCAACAGATTGACGGGTCCACTCTGAAGACCCTCTGCGTGCAGCACGGTCCGCTGCAGAACTTCCACTTATACTTGAACCAAGGCCTCGCCCTCGCGCGGTATTCGACGCGCGAGGAGGCTGCTAAGGTATGTAAACCACTACTACTTTTTAAAACAAACTTAATATTTTTTTTGAAAAAATTCAAAAATAATATTCTACTCTTCTTCACAACAATACGGCACAACATGTCTTCTTCCTCTATTTCCCTTTGTCAGCCGTCATCTCAGCATTCACTCCTCTCCTATCCATGTCATCTTTCACACAGTTCATCCATGTTTTCCTTGGTCTACCTCTGCTCACATATCCATTCACATCCATACTCATTAGTCTCCTAGTCACATGAAAAAAAAAAATATATTCTACTCTAATCTTCAAAAATAGTACCTATGTACTCTGATTCAGGATCAACAAAAAATGTCATGTTGTGTCACTATCATACGATAGACTTACCTACTAGAGAACTTCTAAGTATTTCAACATCAATTCAACAATAAAGGTCTTAGAGCGAGTAAAGGAGAAGAGAGATAGACTTGAGACGATACAAAATCGAAGAGGGAGAATGTTTGGAGATCTTCTACGACATGACAGCTACATTAAAAACATTATTGAAGGAAAGGTTGAAGGAAAACGGGGGAGAAGAACGCACTAAGAACTTCTCAGTGCGGAAAATCCTTCAGGTAGTCCATAAGTATGACTGTTGTGTTTGTATGCAGGCCCAAATGGCGTTGAACAACTGCGTGTTGTCCAACACGACTATATTCGCGGAGTCGCCGGCCGAGTCGGAGGTTCAACTCATTCTGCAGCATCTCGGCTCTGGAGGCGGCGGCGCTTGGCGCCCGGCCTCGCAAGCCGGCAAGGTAACACCTGTTCATAATCTCTACGGAAAGCACTCGAGGCCTAGTGGTAGCGCGAACTTAAAGTCGAGAGTTTCAAATCCGGTCGTGCGCCAATAAATACTGCGGAGCAGCGCCAACAGCATCCTGCAGGTCATACCTGATAGGTATGGCCTGCAGGATGCCCGTAATGAAGTATTTCATTCGGCTCTTGATCCGATAGTCTCATGAGAGACTGGGGGGTCAGGTACTGAATGAACTACCTTTGATTTACGGCAAGCACTGATGCGCAGTTTAGGGGTCCCTAAACTGCGGAAGCACTACCTACCTACTAAAGCTGTGTTTGTTGTGTTGCTTGTACATACTAACATAGCCTAAGATAGCCTGTAAGTTTACCACCAGATGGACCACAAAGTTGTTTGATAAATGAAAAAATAAAAAATAAAAAAGTTTTCCTGTCTAAAAAATTATGCGAGTACTCTAAAACGGTGAAGGAAAACAACTTGAAAAATCTGGAGATTTTTTTTTCTGTGACGACTACGAAAACTTATTAATTTGAATCTGAAGAGATCCATGTTTACCAATGGCTAATTAGGAGTTTCCACAGATACATATTCATAAATTACAAATGACACAAGTAGAAGAGTTTGTATAGTATAATGCGTGTGTATTGTAGGAAGCTGGATGGGGCGGTGGCTTCCCGGCCATGTGGCCCGACTCGCACGAGCAGCGGGCGACGCCTTCCTCGCTGAACTCGTTCCTGCCGCCGGATCTCCTCGGCGGGGAGTCCATCTAAGCACGTGCAAGCAACATGCCGCCTAGTCACATCGCATCCGCATCCCACGGTACCATACCACGTTACTCTATGTAAGTGTTCACCGTACTCTAAGTAGGCTAGCTCCTTCTACCAAATGACATAGGTAAAACGGATTATAGTAGTTGCCCCGGGCTACCTCAGTCACTCGCCCCGTGGCCCTATATCGCTGTATTTGTATTTATTTTTGTTGCACCCCGGGGCTGTTGCTGTTTCGCCCCGCGGGCTGTTGAGTTTCTTTCGTGCTAGTTTTTATTTTTTCTCGTTTTTAAAACCGTATTTTAATTATTTATTTCTATTTTTTTCGAATTGTCTAACGCGAGCCTCCGTTTTCCATTAGTGATATTTTTATTGAGCAATAAGAGCATTTCGTAAAGTGGGGGCGGGTCGAGTCGCGCCGTCGCCCGATGCGGGCGAGTGCGGGTAAGTGCGGGCCGACCTCGACCGACCGGTGACGTCAGATCGCGCCCGCCCTTGCCGAACCCGCCCCGACGATACGTTTTATAATTAGCTGTATTTTTATAAAGATAACAAAATTTGAAATTATGAGATTTGAAGTGCATTCTTCTAGTGGTAATTCCTTTGAAGCAGCGTTTATAGTCTGAGATATACAAATATTGGTTAGGAGGCCGCGGCTAGTGGCGGCGGCCTAGGCGGGCCCTGTGATGTAACGTATCTTGCCTAAATAAGGATAATAATGTATTTCGTTGAGTATCGACTCGGAGCGAGCGCCTGCGGTCGGCTCGCCCACCGAGGCTTCGCTCATTTCCCCAAATTTTTTCCAGTATTTGTGATTCAAGTGCCACTTTAAGTTATATTGAAATGATTATCTAGATTATACGATTAATGTAAGGATAACTTAATGAAGATTGTTTTATCATTTTATATATTACATTTTGTGAAAAATGTTACTGAAGTACTATAATTAACGGTAATTTAAATATTACACTTTTGTGTATAGTTAACTTAAAATTAGCCATATCAATAACTTATAGAAAAGATATGTGGTATTTTATATAGGCTCAATTTCAACGTTATTTAAAGTGGAAATAATGCTTTAGACATTGTATTCTGTTAATCATATACTTGTAGCGGTAGTCTCGTCGGTATTATATAAATGTATAAATGTAAGCGTAACCGTAAGTCCTATGTTAGTTCTCCTAAGAATACTATGATATTGACGGCAACGATAGTGGCTGTAAGTGTTTGTTCGATATGAGAAAGTTTATTTACAATTTTTATTTACTTTTTAATTTATCGATGGTGTGCCACAGAGTGACTCTGCCAAACTATATCATTACCAATATTGTTGCGGGTAGCGGTACACACGCGTGCGCGTACGTAGGGGACGCGGGTAACGCGCGCCGACCGCGCTCCGAACGCGGCCGGCCCGCGCCCGAACCGCGACCGAACCGCTTCGATATCTTCCAGTGATCCTTCGTGTTAACGTAACGATTGTATTGCTAGGTTAGCCCCGGCTCGACCGGCTGACCACTCTTCACAAAATAATAATGATAAGTTAGATTGTACGCGACTTTGGACTTGTACTTGTGCGTCTTTAAATAAATTCTAATCGCTTTGGACCTGTTTAGTCTAGTGATAAATGTTTCTATATGTGTGATGTGTTCATCTAGTGACAAAATTAGTATTTGTCCTGTCTACCTTATTATCGCATAGGGACCGACGTACTGTTTTAAGTATTTACATAAATTGCATATTCTTCGTTGCCTTTTTTGCATATCTCGATTGAGTGCAGATTTGATTTACACGATCGTATATTTTCTTATCGATGGTTAAACTATAAGTAATAAATAGTTTGTCTTTACATTCGATGAACGAACGATTAGCATGTCGAGATTGGATTGTGTAAGTGATGTAGTAATGGGCACAATGCGATTGAATGCAATGCATGCCACCGAACAATTGATGAGCCGTGCGCCCCTAGAGGGGCCGCGGTCTAGCGTTAGGTGCCAAAGAATTAATATCAAAGATATCCACACAATTTGCATTTTGTCTGCCTGGCGATGATCTTCCAAATTAAAGAGCAGCCAGTCGCTGTACGGGTTATCGATCTGATGTTCCTAAGTCGTGCGTCTTATCAGACAGAATACAGCGTGGCTCGACCAGGCTGATGTCAATTCTACTATTATTGTCGTAAAGCTCAATTTACGTGAGGGTCTTTATTTTTATTGACTTACTACGTCATAGAATTAAAAAAATATTTATAATTTTTAAATCGATATTGTTCTGTCCACATTATTTGATAACGGATTACGCCTAAATCTCAGTCGTTAACTGGTGCAAATCGCAGCAATAAAATACGTCATTATAATTTTTATAAATTAGTGTTTTTAAAATGAGACAAGCCGAAGAAACGGAGAGTATAATGTTCCAGTGCCCTTTAGAATACGTTGTCCATAATATAAATATTTAAAAGACGAATGTGTCATGCCTTCAAATGTTTAGTCAAATAAAGTTATCAGTATGTACTTAATAAATGGGTAATATATAAATTATATTTGTATGGTCATATAAATAAAGTGTTGTAATGGTATAGTAGTGTCGTGTCGTGTCGTGTCGTGTCGTGTAGCGTAAAGCCGACGCGACATCATGTCGGCTATCGGTAATGCGACGCACGGCGAGGTTGTGAGTATAACTGAATCTCCTTCGGTTCAATGACTGCATCATTATTTCCTGCACACAATTATTGCGCCATGTGCAATTTAGTCTGTGTTATTATGTCGTTGTGTATTTATAAACATACATTATATTCTGTAATATGTATATTGTGAAATTATATTCGTAAAGAAAAAATATACGCTTCACGCTTTCATTTTTAACAATTTTCGTGACTTGTTTTTGTTATTTAGAGTAAATTTACGTACCTAAAAGTAATTATAATAATTATATTGTCGTAGGTGTATTGTAAGAAAAAAAATTTAAATAAAGAAAAAAAAAACAAAAAAACTAAATAAAAACAAAAACATAAAAAGCAATTAATTCAACCAATGATTGTGCCTCAATGAACTGTGGTACGTTACCGGTAACCAATGGCAGGTTAAATCGTTTCCTTGAAGATTTTATAGTAATGAATTGTGCGCTAGGCATGATTGATTGGTGTCGCGTTGCGTCGGCGTCGCGACAGTGTCGCGTCCGCGTCGCGACTAGCGGTAGACAATATAAGGCTGCGAGCGAGCAATGGGTTCGCGCCCGGCCCAAGCCTTTTGTAATCATTAATGAGCTTAGCTGTTTTACTTTTATTAACTAAGTGTTACTTCATCAATCATTTTATATATATTTACGTGTAAATATTTTTAACCATTTAATATTTTGGTTTTCATGAAGTTTACCCGAATTTAAACCGCATAGTTTTTGCTCTTATTATGAGGCCGTTTGATTTTTATCATTCGGATTGCGTCCTCTGCATTGATCCACAATCGAATGCCAAAGTTAATGTCTGAATGCCATTCAACGACCACAACGTAGGTTTGTAACATCACAAGCATACTTATTTTATCGTACAAAAGGAGCCATTTACTTGAACATCAAGCGACGTAGGTCGCTTCACTCACACTCCAAGCTGCTCCGGTGTTTATTTTAGCTCAACTATTATAATAGTTTGCTCATATTGTTGTTAATTTTAATAGTTTTACGTCTTATTTAACTTCCTTTTGTGTGGAATTAAATTTTTAAATTATTTCGTGTAATCTCCAGATTAGTTTTTAAAGTTCTGACCAATGCCTCGATTCGTATTTGGCAAATACAAAATGTAGCGTCGGTATATTATTTGTTTCTCTTGTTCTGTTGCGCCGCCCGTTGCCTTGCTAGATTAGCATTTCTTACTGCCTTGGGTACTCGTGACGCTCGAATAAAATCAATCGGTTCAACCGGCGCCATTGCAAACTGTAACTTATGATCGGGAAGTGAACGTTCTTATCGGAATAGCACGCGACAGGTAACGGGTCGGTTCGGATATCGATTGGCTTTTCTATATTAGCATGACATCATTAGATCGGAACACCTACTCATTTCAGTCAGACTTTTAGGGACCAAGTTCTTTCACATTTAGTGCATTCATTTACGAATCTTACTAAAAGACAATCCACATTAAAACTAAAAACGTCGTGTTTAACGAGTGATTTGTTAATTAATTTAGTGATAGCATTTGATATTCATCAGGGCCTTTTAATTTTAACATTAGATAAAGTTTCGCTTGTTGTATACCTATTTATTTATTGATGTATGTACGATATATATATTTGTAAAGGGTTGGAGAGTTCGTCCTGATCCGATAGCACATTAGGTGATATTCTACAAAGAAACTAGTCTTCCTTATAAATGTGTGTGGAGTTGCGGCTTGAGGGCTCGCCTCGACACTCGGCACGAGAGGCAATCATTCCTCTAGTCTTGTTATGTGGTGCGATAACATACATAATACCAAATATATAATAACAAAGGCTTTGACGCACGTTGTGTTAGTGGTAGTGGTAGGACCGCCCCGGGCAGCTTGGAAACAAACGAAATGAACAGGCAGGATGGGTAGTATTATAAATAATGCATTTATTTCTCTTTTATCATAGTCACTCAATCATTTAACTCGTATATTTTAATTATGCTATGCCTAAAATTGGGAATATCAGATTTTATTTAGGATGTTTAATATTTTACATTTTTAGCGTTTAAATATCTAAAATTTACCTTAATTATAGTAAATGGATTTTGTATTATTATTGGTAAATAGCTGTAAGACAAAGGGTGTTCTTAATAGAAACACACAACTGAATAAATACAAAATAATAAAAAAATAATAATGTACTGAGTGACTTACGCGTAAACAGAGGGCCATTGAAAAAATGTTGAGCTAAGATATTTTCTTCTATGTGGTAATTATAACTAATTGTGATTGCTGAGAATATTTTAACCGCTCTATGTGTAGTTTTAATAGTTGAAGTAATTCGCCATAAGTTGTTGAGCGCACTTTCCACCGGTCCGTAGGTTGCCCGCGGAGTACCGTCAGCGCCCTATATACTATATACCACGCACTCCCTATTGTATTGTATTACCTACTAGTTGTTCGCTAACTTATATTGCATTTGATTCGTTATATCGGTATAGAATTTATCTTGTATGTATGTATGTATAGAGCCAACCCCACCACGGTTAATTGATGCAGTAGACTCTGTATGGCGCATCGCTCGCCGAAGCACCGCACGTCGCTTCTAGTCTCTCGCATTCGTGTTTGTGTATGGCGCCCTGCTGCCATACTCCATCGAGCATAATGAACGACCATTATCCTATTAAACTAGCTTGTATTATTCTTTCATTAGATCTCTGTTGTACCTGTGTCAAATTGTTTATATTCTGTAATGCAAGTGAACTGAAGCAGTCTCGAAGACTTTGCGCTTGATACGTAACTGTGTGTGTACTTCCAACGACCAAATACACTTATTTGAACTAAAAAAACCTCATAAGTTTGTCGATATTTTGTGTTCGCATCAACAATACTCTGCGGTCTTAATAGTCACTTTTGTACCTTGGTCGTACTTGAATATCCATGTAAGTGAGGAATGAATAATCCAATTCTGAAATATACTTAATTTAAATTTTGACAGACTGATATCTGTGATTAAGAAAATATTTTTAATATAATCCAGTGAGTCGGATGAAAATATTTATTTTGTTAGAGGTTTCCTACTGCCAACGACATGAGCTCGTGTCCCTATACATTGCCGCTTCGTGTTTCTTATTCTGGCAACATGTTCCGTCGAGTCGAGACCATCCAATATCTCGGCCGGACTGCCAACCAACGGTCGCTTATGTTGTACTGTACATGAACAAGCTTCATTAGTAATAATCCCCACCATGATAAGTAGACACGTGCATTACCAGTCCCGCGTCACCGCGTCAGTGAGTCAGTCTCTCATGGTCCGCGTCTCAACAGACACAGACTGATAAGAAATAATTCTCAAATACCACCGAGGTCACATGAAATTTAGTTTTCCTTGACTCATTAATTGATCTTGAACGTTGCATATCGATTACATTTCTTATTCGAAATATTTTGTTGTTATCATATCCGTAATTCCCATAAAGAGCATTAAGTTTAAGTTAAAATAATTGAAAACACTTAAAACAAGTCGCCTTTTAGTATTGTAGTGACACCTCTCTAAATGTTAAATTGTCGATTGGCGTTTTTAGATTAAAAATAATATTTTTGGTACCACCTTTGAGTTAAAGTACAACGTTAGTTAATATAGCATGTTCTTCAGTGACGTTTTAAAGTAATTATATCAGAATGACGCTAATCAATAAGATAAGTGTAGACATAAGCAGTCTCTTCTCATAATACACCAATTAATAATTCTCATCGTATTTCTATTGGAACACTTATTGTAATATGCGGATACTAAATTATGACATAATTATATCAATAGGCTAAAAATAATAAAAAGGTTTCTCTGAAAATCTCTGTGATGGGAAAAATAATTCTAAAGATGTAGTATTAACTGAAAAAGAAGCGAGGGTCGTACCATGAGCTTTCCGAGCGTCCGCGATAGTGCCGCTAACTAGACTCGAGTACAATCTGGCGACGCGACGAAATAGTATCTGCAGCTGTCATGTTAAGACCCAAGTTTCCCTGTGACTTTAAAAGTTGAACTTTTCAGTCTTTTTCGCGCAAAGGGTTGTGTATTATTTTTTATGTAGTACAAAATGTGTTCGCAATTTGATTGCTGCTGTAGTGTTCCTTATGTTCTTATTCAAATTTGTTGGGTGTTTATTTTTAAATTTGTATTCTCTGTCTGCCTTTGTATAAAAAAAATATGTCTGTATTGGCACGCCTATTTTGTACTGTAAGTTATGACCGGCTGCCTTAATAGTTCTATGACACTATCCTGTATGTTCCGTCACGTACCAAATAATAGCGTAGCAGTTGTCGGTCGGGAGTGATTGCCAATTCCCAATGCTCTCACCGTTGCTACGCCGCCCGTTGCGTCGATCATACAGCTATAATGTAAGCAGAAGCGCGCGCCAGAAACAAGCAAATCCCAACATTGACCACTTAAATTTCGAATTTACAATAAGACTAGCAAAGCACAAAGTGTGGGAGGAACATAGTTTTGGATTTACGTTAGCGATAACGAGTCAATATTCTTTGAAGTTCGTTGTGTTTTTGACGCGTGCTTGTAAGCAAAGAATGATGATTCGGTGGCATTGTGGTGAGAGCCTTGGGGGGATCGCATGTCGTCGGCAGCTTAGCACTTCTCCACAATATTTATTTATGTATCTAAAACATTACCTCATTCGGTAACGTCTCTGTGTGTTCTACCATACCGCGATGTTGCCAGTACTTATAAACTGCACTGTTATTTGGTACACTATCAAATTTCCTTTAAGTTAATTTTAAGGTGTTCTATCGTGAATTTTTATCAGTGTATCAAATAGTCAATATATTTTACTGTTATTTTTCTGATACTACTAAAAGCAATTGTATGTTACAAAATAAAACAGGAGAACAATAATTATTATGTAAGTGTAACTGTTAGTGAATTTAAGTGTGCTATTTTCCATTCCAGAACGCAACGATAACAAATTGTTCTTGTAATAATAATACTTATGTTCGGGTTTAAAAAAATGTTATTATTGTATAATTAAACTAAACCTTATGTGATTGAAATGCAATGTTTAGAAGTATTTTATTCTTTATTTTTTACCATTAATTAATATATGTAGTTAGTAGAGATCTATTTGAGAGTCTAATGTATCAATTATTTGTAAAGTTGGCTGTAACTTAGAAGTTACAATAAGTAGAAATATTTTAATATAACATTTGGAGCAAATTTTATGTAGATGACATAGTTGTTTGATGATAATGTGAAGTGTTGTATTGTATTGTATCGTACTGTATGGTATTGTATCGTATCGTATCGTTAGCGCAACGTGTATGTACGCAACGCAACGCACAACGATGCGTGGCGGCCCACGCGTGCGGTCCGTCCCACGCGTGGGACGGACACTCACCGCACAGCACTGCTAGGATAATTCAGTTATTGCGTAAGGACATTTTTCTTACATTTCTATAAGTGTAATGTTTATAGTTGGTAGGCAGTACATAATTATAATAACCAAAAGTCCCTATATATTCGAACTGATGACCGAAACGCATGTTATATTTGTGGCCTCTTTACGAATAAGATCTATGTTACATTTTAAAGAAAATTAATTTTGCTATGCAGTATGAACAGAGATGATACTCAATAAATTGCCAAAAAGTTAAAATACTATATGCATAAATACGATAATTTCTTTGGGCATATTATTTTGAATTTATGCAAAACTTAGATTATGAGTAAGTAGAACTTAGATTATATTTAGTGTGAATGCATAAATATTATTCTATATTATAAAAACTAAGTGAATTTGGAAATTATCAATTCTGTATTGTTCATAAGTTTAGATAATAAATGGGTTTAGCCATACTCTGGCTGGTTTGATATGTATGTTAACTTAATTGTAAAAAAAAATAAAAAAATCAACAAAATATTTGTAGTTTTATTTATCTCCAGCTACAAGACCCTTTATTTTAGTAATTTCTATTTTTCAAGCTGAAAAATAAGTAGATTCAATAAACGCAATTCAAAAACTCTACTGTTACATTTTGGCTGAAAGTGTAATTTTCACAGAGATTTCAATAGTTTCTTAAAAGTATCATGAGATAGATAGAGGTTTTCCTTCTTAGGTACAACATGAATAGCTGTAAAGAAAAACGTTAAAAACTCCTCCAGGGTAGGCAACGCAACGACAGCACACTTGGTGTTAGTGCCTAAGGGTGATGGTGACCACTTATCATCAGGTGGGCCGTAGGCCCGTTTGTCTTTATATTACATAAAAAAAAACCCAAATCGATTTACTAATAACAGTTTTTTTGATAGCGTTGAATTAAAAGTTCTTAAGTTAGTTTATTCAAAACAACTAGTAACTTCAAATTTTTCTGCAACCGCAATCGCTGTTGCTAGTTTTAAAGTAATAGCCCTACGGGTGAAGTGTTTATCTCTCGTATCTTATTACGTTGGTAGCAACAGCAACTCAAAGCGTACTGTGTACATGAGCACTGTCAAAAGTAAATTACAATGTCAGCCGTATTTATTCCCAGATAGCATCTACACAAACAGTTTCTGTACATACAAACATTACAAAGACGTTGGGAATGGTAGGCACCTGCTGTTTGCAAAGTTTTGTTTCTTTGCCCCAAACTTTGTAGTACGTGTTTGTTCAAGTACAATCGGGAAGAAAATTGGGCCGAACATAGACTTTGTGAACTCCTTGCTTTCCGAACATCGAATCGCAGAACGCTAGTGTTGGTAAGTACCTGCATTCTTTTTTTGAAATCATTGTGTATAGTTTTATACCAACTGAGCTGAGAGAAGCCAGTCTTCATGTTAATTTGATTTGATTGGAGATTGATGTTTATTTTGATTTGAATTTGAGACGCCATTTAACTATTGGGTAAGTGCTTTCCCTTGTTGAAAATACGTACCTATATCCCGAAAATTGGGGTCTGGAACTGGTCTGGATCTGGGTGGCCATGTTTAATATTTGGACGTACCTCTGAATAGCCCCTATAGGCATCTTTAAATAATCTTTAGTGGGTCTATGCGTCTATGGGTGAATCTAGTGCGAAGAGATTCAATAGATTTTTACCTACCATGTTTGGGGTTAAAATTAGCACTTTAATACTCCTTACTTACCTTTAATGCAGTTTATGTCTACCATGCTGAGATATTTCAATGACAAATAAGATCTTTAAGCTGCTAGCCTTCCTGGAGGACATCGGGCTGTTGAACTAGCTACGCCACCATCCGTCACGCAAAAGGGGCCCACCTGTGGCCTACTTGCAGACTTGCGGAAACCAGTCCGCTCACCAAGTACAAATCAGAAAACAACAAACTTCAAACCTCGTCAATTCAAACTCATTTCCATCATTGGCGCTGCTGGTGCCCTCTACGGTTTCGTAGCACGTAGCTACGAGAATCTTGAAAAACTTTCTCCGCTAATCATTTACTCACTGACTGTACGTACGTGTGTCGGGTCGTCAGGCATTAAATATGCAGGAGCCAAGCGACTGAATAATGCAAACGTACGCCATTTCATTATCTTGCTTCGCTAAGGACGGGGAATAACATGAATTTTATTTTGCTAAGAGATTCGTCTCTTACGAGTTTTCTCTCATCACTATTAAAAATATACGCTCTAAACTACAATATATTAAGCAACTGGTTGGCGTTACCGGGCATGTCATGAGAAGCGATGAAAGTCATGTGACCAGGAGAGTGATGAGTATGAATGTAGATGGATATGAGGGTAGAGGTAGGCCAAAGAATGAATGAAGATGAATGAACAGTGTGAAAGATGACACGGTTAAGAAAGAAGTGAATGCAGAGATGACGGCTGAGAGGAGAATGGAAGAGGAGAACATGTTATGACAACCCCACGTAAATTAGGACAGGATGTAGAGATAAGGACAGGCAGGAAGAAGAAAAACTTTTGAAACTACCATGGTTTTAACAACGAGATATTCACCATGATTTCATTTGTGAGATTTTCACCATGATCCCCGAACCCTATATATCGGGAGTCAAAACTTAAAACATGGTAATTATCCCGTTATTTTCGAACAACGCGTTAAAAGGTTTAAAGATTTGCTTGTAGTGTCATTAGTTCTGTCTTTTACCCTTCGTCAGGTCATTGCCTTGGGGTTGGTAGGGCGGGGTTTGGGTAGGCAGGTTGTATTATAATTATTTACCTACTACACTAGTAGGGCTCTCTCTTAGGGCTGGTTTTACTATCTTCGAGTGACGCTGCCTGTTAGATCAAAATATTTTAATTTTGTTTCGGATTTTTTCAGAAGTATGCTTATCTTTACTACGAGGTGGTAAAACCAGCCCAAGAAAGTCCTTAGCTTGGTTGATAAAAAAATGTTTCTTTTTATGTTCTATTAGAAATAAAACAAGAGGTAATATTTAACTATACAATTTATTGAAATAATTAAGATAATATACATCGATAATCATATTAAATAATGTATAGTTCATGCATTTCACGAAGACGCGTCAATTAGAGCATTTTGGCTCTTATTACAACCAGATAAATATTACTGGATGCGTCTTCGTGAAATGCATGAACTATACCTACTTATATTTTTGGTTTAAAAACATTTGTACATTTTGTAAAAAACTGTAAGCACTATTTACATTAGCTATATACAGCGAGAAATGAATGCTTCAAGCATTAACTAAGTGCTTATTTTATTTAAACGTTGTATACAATGTTTAGTATGTTTTGTTATATTCGCATACCTACATGCTCCACTTAGTCGTATGTAAACAGACAGACAAAGTTGTGATAAATTCTATTTTAGTTTTAGGTACACGAAAACAATACATTACTATTAAAAAATAATGATTAATACATGAACAGCGTCTCTCAAAACTCAATCACTGCTAAAATACAATAAAATCTGGGCTCAAAGAAATTTTGTCACTCATTCACTGACTGATCATCAAAACCCTAAGGCACTTCTAGCAGACAAGAAGCTTCAAATTATACCAATACAATAAAGTGTTTAGTGATTATTCGTGTTTAGTGTAGTTTTTACTCAAGGAAAAACTAAAATATTTTGCAATTTCAATCCAATTTCCAAAACAGTTGTCTTTCTATACACCAACTGGCATAGATAACGTTGTAATCCCATATAAATATATCTAATAAAATTAAATATAGGATTACATTTATCTTACGCAAAGTATATCAGTCAATA
Source organism: Thera britannica (assembly GCA_939531255.2). Classification (NCBI taxonomy): domain Eukaryota; kingdom Metazoa; phylum Arthropoda; class Insecta; order Lepidoptera; family Geometridae; genus Thera; species Thera britannica. Next base: position 3,386,733 of record OW618037.2, read on the forward strand.
TGGGTATAAAAAAGCAATGGTTTATAAATAAATCTTATTCTATAGAAAAATAATGGGTCACGTAATTAATTAATTAAAAAAAGCTCTCAGTGCGGCAGAGAGTGCCGTACTTTAGTTCAACTTAAAAAACAATGATTACTAAATCAATCAATTAATAGTTAATTTAGTAGTTTAGTAATAATCAATCATTGGTCAAATTTATTATACATTTACAGTAAATGTGTAAGTAGGTAATGCATATACATATTATTACTGTATGCATTGCTTGTGAGATGCATTGTGTTTTCATGTGATGGTCAAGTCAGTCTATTTATTATAGGTAAACATAAAAGATTTTTAATATTGATTATGGTCACTATACGATGTTGTCAGGTTGGGTTAAAAATAACCATAAGTAATCTGGTTTATCGAATAACTAAACTTTACGATTAAAAAAAGCTGAGCCCGTCTCTAGAATGCAAACTACCTCTCTGACAAATTTCATTTCAATCAATCCCAGTAATTTAGTTGTAAAATGTTACAACAGACACACATAAAAAAATTGGTGGCTAACAAATTACGATACGTATGGTATGGTACGAGTACTTCAGCAGATCAACACCAAAACGTTCAATAGAATAACTACCGTATAAAGCGTAAATTTACCGTCTTTGTAAAGTATAATAAAATGTAAAGTGGTCAACAATGGTGCTATCTCTGCTCGGTGTCATTCAGCGTGTGGAATATATTCTTGTACCAGAAGTCGACGGCTTTGCCCCACGCGCTTAGTGTCGCGCCGTCGAGCTGAAGGACTTCGATGAACATCTTCACGATCACTTCTTTTAGATCCTGGAAAAACAAATATAAGGGTCATTTTAGCGTAGAGTCGACTTTTAAATAAAGTTAAAGCTAATAAGTAAAGTTTTGCGTTTTGTTGTTAATACGAGAAAGTTCGCCCAATTTTGTATTTACCAGAAAAAAAAACAATTTGTTATTAGACCCGGTTCCACATACCTATTCCCATAACATATTTGATAGTTCTTTAGCTCAAATTGTAAAGTAACTGTCAAAATTAGATTGGGCGATTAGTCTTTCGTGAAACCGAGCCATAACATTCTTTAGAAAATTGCAACACCTTCTTACACTTATTTCAAACAAATGTATAAATTCTGTTCTATTCTATTCTTTTCAAGTTCGACTATTACTATAGTAGAAGCTCTGCTTAGGTTGGGGTTAGATAGTGTTGAGTGTTTTCATTTTTTTATTATTATTACGTTCACCACGCATAAGGTGCGTCAAGCTGAGCAACATGCGAGCATCAATCCTTGGAAAATTTAGCATATGAATTTATTGTACTGAATAAAAATACCCTAATTCCCTCCAAATATCCCCCTAAAAGTATTGTCCCCCCAATTATCTCCCGATAGCTATAAAAACCCCCATGTTTGGGGGGATTACCCCGAATCTGGCATCCACTGGCATCACTTACTTTAAAGTTCTGCTCTTGAATCTTCCGTTTCCTATGCGACTCTCCCAACTTGTTCATCATGGCTGCTACCACCTCTGGCTGGTTCAAGCTCGTTACGGCCAGGTTCAGCGATGTCATCAGGTTCATGACGTGAGCTTTGAACTGGGGGTTATTGACCCACTCCTCTTCGGGCAGCTTTCGGACCATCCTGAAGAACTCTCTCGTGTCAGGGTAGGTGGTGAATAATCTGCGAAAAAAAAAATCTTATGTAAAAGTTATTATTTATTAATCTAGTATGACGGTATTTGCAACTGTGTTTTTAATACCGTTTTATTCATTTTTGTTTTGTATTGTATTCTGTTTTTCATTGTATAACATTTTAGCCATTTTCATGAGATTTTCGATCTTATTATAATCGATTTTATGTTATTTATATTGTAAAAAAATGGACATGCCTAGTATTACTAGTAAATGTGATAATATGGCAAATAAATGACTTTAGTTCTATAAACAAGCTATAATTATGGCTTGCCACTTGTCCACTTCAACCATTGCCACTTCAACTGTAAATGCACAATCAATATTTTTTTTATTTGTCAAAGCATTATAATTACGTTTTAACGACGTAGGTATTGCGAACGTATTCGTCATTTTTTTAAAAACGTATTCGAAATTATGTGCAATTCAATATGCCAATAATTGTCTAAGGCCAATAAATATATTGCAAATGGCTTGTCTCGAAAAATTCCGTCGTCATTTGCTACGTGACGGTATCGCGTTGCGATTCTAGTTTTAGCTTTTTGGCAGACATGTTTGCAGAATGTTATAATTTGGTTTTAAATCAATAAACGACGGCGGCGGTGCCTAGCTGTTGAAGTTAATTAACAGTTGCGATTGCGGTTTGACTCGTATACAAGCAGTCTTCAAACTAAAAGCAATTTACGGTTGCAATTTTTTTTATAGAGTTGTGTTGATAAGCGTGTTAGGTGCAAATGCTTAAACTAATTTATGGGTAGCAGATATTCGATTTTTTTCCCTTTTTTACTCTTTTAAATATTTTGCCTAAATAGATTTCCAAAGAGATCAAAACGGATTAAAGATCATACACAACTCGGCACCTTAAAGACTTTAGTATAAATAATATTATTGCGTATAAGTATTATTAGTGTTGCATAAGCCATTATGGGGACTAAATTCCTGAACTTTTTGCTTTTCTGATACATTTGCTGCCCTTCACTTCTCAGACTATTTCGTTCAGACATCCTGTAAAATCTTATGTCTGCATTTAGGTACTAGAAATACAAAGAAATCACAGGGGATGGCTACCGTGCCTGGGGATTCCGTCATGTGCCATTGTTATATCATCTCAACGTATTACTTATAATCACTTCGAATTACAATTGTTAATTGTTTTATGAATGAAATAAACATTAGTTATCAGATATTTTATAGAATATTATACCTACTTTATTGTCCACCAATAAACGTAAAAAGGGTAAAGTAAAGGTAAGCGTAGGTACTTTATAAGATTCTCTTATTTTATGAACAAAATGAGCACTCGAATTATCTGATTGGCTTTGCTCCGTTGTGGAAGGAAGCGTTTCTAGTGACGCCAATAATTGTCCAATTTGTGGCGGATATTGACGTGGCCTTACCTTACCTACCCGCTGTAGAATCTGTAGATATGGTAAGCACCTACATGCAGCAATTTCAGCTATGATTGGTAGACATAATGTACCCACAACGCTGAGCGTTCTAGTTCAAAGTGTTTTTGTAAGGATAAAAAATTTCTACGACTTTCTAAAAATCGTAGAGCCTCTACGAACGTAGTAAAAACTGCTACGCCATCCTATCTATCGGTTACATAATGCCAAAAGCCCATGCTTCGGTACAACTTAAACAGTACGGAATTGAAAAAAATAGCATCTCTAGCATAAAAATCATTTTTAATTTCATCTGGAATTTTTTTTGGGAATTAAGGCCCAAGACGCTCCAAGAAATCCCAGACATTAGCTCTACTCTCAAACCCGTTTAAAAAAAGCCATACAATGAGTGGTAGAAGGCTTTGTGAAGAGCTTGTCCGGGGAAGTACTACCACCAGCCCTATTTCTGCCGTGAAGCAGCATTGCTGTTTCGGTTTGAAGGGTGAAAATACTGGCACGTGAGGCTGAGAATGGTGTATGGACGCAGGGAAGTGCATCGTAGGGCACGTTACTGACGTGTGTGACCTACGAGGCAATGGTTTGTTGTAGGCGATAATGGTTACCACTTAACATCAGATGGGCCAAATCCTTTTTCCATCAGCTAGATGTATAAAACACAGCGATACTGAAATAGGCAGGTGGTATAGTTCCACGGAAGAGCCCTTCACAAAGAGCTCTACTACTTAAAGTGGCCAGTCTTGAACTCTTTGTTCGTCTATATCCAAACCAAAACGCGGTCAATGATTCTCGCGCACTAAAACGGAGTCCATAAAACGACCAATGTCTTCATTCAATCACAATACTATTATATCTCTGTTCACGAAAGCTATAAAACCAACAGTTACGATGATGCAGAGCGCGTTAAAATTTAAGTGTGTTTATTTAACTTTATAGTCTGGTAGTATGAAGTTAGGTAGGTACAGTCGCCACAAGATACCAGTAGACTATACAGAATTGAACCTGTTTGTTAAATGTAGTAATTAACACTTTTGTAATATTGATGTATTGTTACCAAATAAATAAAAAGTTATTAAAAAAAAATACAGCTGAATTGAGAACCTTCCTTTTTTGAGATCGGTTAATAAATAATCAGCTTGATCCCCAGGCAGTCGATATTCCCACAGAACAAAATAAAGCGCTTTTTGTTCTGAGAATTTCCAGCTCTTTAGTGCAAATACTTGCGTTATTTGGTACAACTGGTAGTAAGCGTCTAAAGTAGATTAGCAATTTTAGTTATTCAATAATCCTTTCAATATATTATTATGTAATTGCTCAAAGCCGATATTTCTTCATATAAAGATCTAAAAACAAAAGAAAGTGTAGATACTGTTTTAAGAAATATTTCAACTACACAAACCAGATATTTTTATCTACTGACTACTGAGGCTGACTGTACTACGAACAACAAATGGCTTTCTCGTATCGAGAGTGGAGCGGACTCATTACCCTGTTTTAATAAAACTCAGGCGGCCTCATTTGTTCCCAGCTTTACCCCTGAGGGCTCTTCAACTATGTTTGCTCGTCGAATAGTTAGGCACGAGTAGTATTAGTCGACACAGAACTCTACGGTAAAACAGTAAACAGTAGGAACCAAGCCGTAGCTTGCTTCCTGTAGGCCATGAGCTCTGGTTCTGGTTTTGAGTCTGTGTGAGTATCGACTAAATAAATACGTCAAAACGTCACACACACAGTATAATGCACTGGTGAGCACTCACACAAACTCAAACCTAGAACCAGAGACAGAGACAGACAGAGCTCATGGTAGGACTACTGTTCTTCTAGACAGGGTCGCGTGGAACTGGCACCTAGACTCATCTAGCTTTAGGACGTTTCAAAGTGATTCTTGTAATACCACTGAATAAATAAATTTTTGGTTAGACTTTGACTTCTCACCAACTCCGAGTAAAAGTACCTTCAAATTTAAAAATTCAAAAAAATACAAAAAATAGTCATGGCACTCCTGGAATGCCGCATAAGTGAAAACTTGAACAATTAACCCGCTCCCCCTTGCTTTTGGTGAAGTTTGTCGATCTTTGCCGAAGAGGTGACGCGTGACGGTGACGAATTAATTGGTTTTTTCCCACCTCAAAAATGCTCAACCCTGCAAAAGAAGACTTCAAAAACTCGCAAAAAAGCATTTGATAAGTTACACCAAATTGTGTCATAAAAAGCCGACCATTATGTCGATAACCTACATTTTATCTACTACTTATTTATAGCACCAACAATAGGTCAAAAGAACAAGGTTTATTCACCTCAAAAAACCCTTACTCATTGTTTACCTACTTCTTTTGTAGTTTATAACACTAGTTGAATCATGCTCCTTCGCTTGCGTGAATCTATTTCTAAGCAAACTTTGAAGCTTTCTTTTTTCCTTTTTCAAAAACCGTTTCTAATGCGTGAAAGAGTGTGTGTGCCAAATTTTAGAGGCATACCCCCGAATACTGAAACGCAACTCAGATTTAAGCACGTCTCAAGCGACGAATATTTGACAGATTTTCATTGAAAACTGTAGAGGCTTTAGAGGCCGTAAGCAGAATCAATGTTTGAGTCTGAGTCGAGCCTATATGTTTTTTACACTTTTTAATGGATAACTGTCAAAAAATTATTGCTTGGGTCAGATTCAGGTATTGTTTTTTTTTTATTTGACTAGCTGATGGAACAAGCATATGGCCCACCTGATGTTTCTGCATCCGACCTTTAGATTCGAATCGGAGATTTCAGAATGTAGGAAAATAGACTTCTCTTCAGCTGACTTCAAATAAAATAGGAGGAGGTTCATAATTCGGTTGTATTTTTTTTATGTTTGCTATCGCATAACTTCGTCATTTGAGCCGATTTAAGAAATATTATTTTATCTGAAAGTTCTCATAGGATTTTCATCAAAATTGGTTCAGCAGTTTAGCAATGAAGTGGGTTTTTCAAGTTTTTTTTTAACCTATCAATGCTAATATTATAAAGCTGAAGAATTTGATTGATTGTTGAGTTAAACGCGCTAATCTCGGCTAACTGCTGGTCCGAATTGTTTTTTTTTTTATCGAGTAAGGGAAAATAATACCATCACGCAATTTTCTTACTAGCGACCCGTGCAAAGTAAGGGCGTATCGCTAGTATTTTTAATATGTATAGACGGCTCACCCAGTTAGGTATCTGCTATAATCTGCAATGTAGGTAAAAAATAACATGCCGATTTAAATTTAACAAAGTAGGTTTTGATGACTCATTAAAAAAAGATGACTACGTATTATCTGAAGGTGTAAACAAATATAACAATTACGTTTGGAATTCAAAACTTAATGCTTCACGAAGAAATAGAAAATAATAGAGAACGTGCTCTACGACGCACTACCCAGGGGTTTTTTTTACACAACTTGCTGATGGAACAAGCTTATGGCCCACCTGATGTTGAGCGGTAACCATCGCCTATAAAAAAGCATTGCCTCGTAGGTCACGCAGATAGAGAACGTGCCCTACGATGTTCATACAGGGTTCATGAAGTAATTTCACTGGCACACTTCAAACCGAAAAACAGCAATGAGCTTGACGGCATAAATAGGTCTAACTTTACTGTCTAAATCTATTTCTATCTGTATACAGATAGAGAGATTTACTATCATTTTATTAATAGGTACTCAGACTAAAAACACACCTATTATTATGTAGATACAAATATTTTTACTAGTCAGTTATTATTCATTGTTTTTGTGGCCTTTACGTATATTTGGTATTCGTAACAGGCAACGAACATTTCGTAAACGCAAAAAATGAAGCTAAATTAGGTACCTAAGTACTATTTGCTTTGTAAATGGGTAATTTTATGTTAGTTTGAGTACCTTACAGTCTATTTATGGATACGTATAATATGTATGTAATGATCATGATTTGCTGGGAAACTTTTGATACTACGCACCTTATAGGGAGGTATACAGGGTGGCCCATTCAAATCGGTCAGTATGGGAAAGTCTGAAACTGTAAGACATACGAAGATTTGTTCTTAGGAACCATGTCACCGATTTCGATAAAAAGAAAAACTGCATTCATACAATTAAAAAAAAAGTGTACCCAACTGGGGAATCGAACCCGGTTGTTTTGAAAAAATAAACTTACACTATTTCTATTCAGATATCGTTTGTGTAGGTCTTGCGCAGTAAATATCTCTAAGAAACATAATGTCTAAAATGAATAAAATGCATTTTTTTCACATACTTTAATTTATCATAGTAGGTGTTCAAAGTGACCACCGTCTTTTTCAATACAATATTCAACACGTCTAGGTAACGATCTTACTATTGCATTTTGTATCTTCATGTGGTGAATCTGCGTTAAAGTTGACTCTATGGCTACTTTTAGTTCTTCAACGGTGTTATAGCTATTTTTGTACACTTCATCTTTAATGTAACCCCACAAAAAATAATCTAGAGGCGTTAAATCGGGCGACCTCGCCGGCCATTTGATCGGGCCGTTCGTACCAATCCACTTTCGCGGAAAGTTTTCATTTAAAAAGTCTTTTGCTATACGACTATTGTGAGCCGGTGCTCCATCCTGTTGAAAATAAAGTTGTTCTCTTATTTCTACTGCCATTTCTCCTACGGCCTCTAAAAGATCTTCTAAGATTGCAAGGTACTTGAATCTGTCTAAATGTCCATCATAAATTTTAAACATGAGTACCTTATTGTGAAGTAGGCCGACCCAGCAGTTAAATGAGAATCTAACTTGACGGCGTCCTTCGTGCACTCGTAAGGGATTTTCTCGACTCCAATAGTGATGATTCTTACGATTGTACATTCCGTTATTGGAAAATTGAGTTTCATCAGAAAATATTACGTAGTTTAAAAAATGTCTGTCTAGGCCCATTCTCTCTTTTATCCAATTGCAAAATTCAAGTCGTCTGATATCATCTCCTGCATGTAAGGCCTGCACCCAATGTCCATTCTTGTAGCACTTGTATTTGTGTTTCTTTAGGGTTCTTTGAATTTGTGTTCGTGAAATTTCAGGAATATCACGACTTGCATTACGGGTGGAGGCATCTGGTGTTGCTTCAAAATAGGTTAAAATGTTCATTTCCATGTTTTCATCACATTTTCTTGGTTTTACTTTAATTGGCTTTTTAAAACTTCCGTAAGTCTTCAAATTGTGCACAATTTTGATGAATATCTTACGGGTAGGTAAAATACGTGTCGGATATTTGATATGGTACCAATGTAGTGCACGGGAGCAATTTTTATCGTTTTTAAAGTAAGCTTCCAATAAATCAAAGTGCTCAGAATTTGTAAAACGCATTTTCCCAACCACACAGCGAACGACACAAAAATACCGAAGCATTGATTTTAATTTTCAGTTCCCGCTTAAACATTTGACACTCAAGTTTTTTTTTTTTTTTTTGTATCGCTATTCGGCCAGTCACACCGACACGTTCCATTTTCAAATGAGGTTTAACACGTCTCTGTATCTACAATATCTACATACTTACTTTAAGTGGGCTTTTCAATTGATTGTTAGTGTTTGATTAATAGAAGTAAGCAGTTGCAATAATAGATAATAATATTACTGTAGATAACAAAACTTCCTTAAACGTTTAATGCAATGCCAATGCCACATGATACATAACACGGTGTATGTAACAAGTAGAGAGGTACAAACAACCGTAGAGACAATTTTACATGCCTGAACTTGCTGAATATTGTAACGGTGGTCACTTTGAACACCTACTATGATAAATTAAAGTATGTGAAAAAAATGCATTTTATTCATTTTAGACATTATGTTTCTTAGAGATATTTACTGCGCAAGACCTACACAAACGATATCTGAATAGAAATAGTGTAAGTTTATTTTTTCAAAACAACCGGGTTCGATTCCCCAGTTGGGTACACTTTTTTTTTAATTGTATGAATGCAGTTTTTCTTTTTATCGAAATCGGTGACATGGTTCCTAAGAACAAATCTTCGTATGTCTTACAGTTTCAGACTTTCCCATACTGACCGATTTGAATGGGCCACCCTGTATAGTACTGCGAGGATAGAGTTACCGCGATGACCGGAATACCTACTTCTTCTTCTTATCGTGTCACATAATCGAACCAAGTGAGGTAAAAGGATTGCGCCTCAAAGAGGCTCCTTTCGTGCACTTGACGCACACTTATTACCTTGTATACTTAACTTATTTTTTTAGATTCAACAATATGCCGTTTCCTCACGGTGTTTTCCTTCACCGTTTGAGAGCATTGACATGGTGTAAATAAAATTTTGGGCAGAAAAACTCATTGGTACACGACTGGATTTGAACCCACGGAAGGCGGGGCCGCTACTACTAGGCCACCAGCGCTCTACCTACCTCTATTACCTACTGGTGGTACGTCGTAATTTGACTATTGAATTATTGGAAGGAGAATATTGAATAAACTTTTATGGCCTTACTAATAAAAATATTGCTTTAACTATTGCCATCTCTTAAAATTGGGTAATGACTAACAGGGACGGGGATAACTTTAAGCAATGGTTAAATTTATTCTTTTACATCATACATGCTCAGTAAGTAGGATTTACTGCTAAGCAAATAGGCTGTGTGTGTATTTGCTACTCATTGCATTGTTAATTCGTTCCATTTGCAAATCACTTTGCCGTCACATTATGCTTGTTATATAACGGTTATATATTATGCTATAGTCAAGGCTATAGTACATTGCATATCAAGCTATGCAAAACTCCTTGCTTACAAAATGATAAGAAACTTTTTACTGAAAAAAATAGTAGACACAGAGGTGTGCGTCTGTGACTATTTTAGATACTATATTTTAATTTTATATTTTGAAATATGTGTTTACATAAATGTTTTAAGTAGAATGTTATAGATTGTATCTTATTTTGCAATAGCTCACTTACTGCCCTCGTGTAACAATATACACTATTATTTTTGGAAGCTGTTGATTTATTCCTCACTGAGGCTTTTAGGCTTGTTACCTATGTGGGCAAATCGGCTTGTTCAGCGAAAGTATTATGGGAAAAATAATGACCTATCTCAAAAAAAAGCCCGATTTTCTTATTTCATGTACCGAAGAACACCTAATATAGCAAGACATATTTCAGAAAGTAATTTAATGGTAATGCCTTACTCCCGACCTTACATTCTTCCCCCGGTATTTGAGCGTAAATTCCTTGAATTTTGGTGAGCCGTAGTACGAACTTGGCTGTCTCAATCTCAAGGGCAAAAGTGTAGAGTTCTAAATTGTTTTTTATCCTACCATCTTGGAAAGCGTATTTTTGCTCTTCTATATCTGAGTGCAAAAGCCGTTTGTATGCGATGTGTATAGCTAGAGGCTCGCTCCGATAAAATTGAATGTAGAACATCGTTTGCACTAAGTAAATTCAAAACATAGAAGTAAATATCATTAAACATATTTACTTCTACCTCCAATCAGACTCGGAACCTTCTTGGTGCTAAACTTTTACATTAATACGCGCGCCATCATATTTATGAATTTAGTCATTTTCTTGCTGAGGTGGGATGAAAATTTACGTGTTGCAATCAAGTGCAACGATTTTTCACGTCGTGCTCTTTTGATTCCTTCGCTTGCTCGGTCATCAAAATTGAGCACGTGGTTAAAAAGCAACTTTGCACTCTTCAATAACAAATAACTATTTTCAAATCGGTTTAAAAATGACAAATTTATACGATAACAAACATTTCCTTAGCGACAAACCCTTTAAATTTGTTAATATGTTTGTTTGTTAATATGTTAAAAAAAACAAACATGCCTAAAAAAATACAACCGAACGGAGAACCTCCTCTTTTTTTTGACGTCGGTTAAAAATCAAAATAAACAGCATCTTAGGTAGATGCTGTTTATTTTGATTTTTAACCGACGTTTTTATTTTAGTAATGATTATTTTATTTAAAAAATGTGCCTTTGTCTATTCAACCTATCTTATGAAGCCTTCCTGGTGCGTGGTTCTGCAGATCATCACGCACCGCGCACGACGACGCACGGCAACGCACACAGAAAAGACTCCTGTGCTACCGCGCACCTCGGCGTACGAGACCGTTCCCATGGTGTGTCGTGCGAGCTGGTGCGGGCTGGTGCGCTATATCACGCACCGGTGGGAAGGGGCTATTAGACATTCTTTGAAGGGATGTTTAATGTACAATTATGTGTGATAGTCATAACCGATTATTGTCTTGGCTCACCTCCTCAGCAGTTCTGTTCCATTTGCCAACGCGTTGGCATTGACTGGAGCCCAGGACTTCTGCACTGCGTAGATCTCCCGCCGCGTCAAGCCTGAGACTGGGTTCGGGACGTCAGGGTCTCCGCCCCACCAGAGGTAACTCATCCAACCTCCCATGGCTAACTGCAAGAATGGGTTTTACTTTTTATTAAAATCAATTTGTTTTGTCGATCAGTTGAGCTATCTCTAGATCGTCTGCAGTTAGTGCAACTGGTTCGTGTGTATTTTTTACATTTTGAGCATGCTTGCTTTGTAAGTTTCTTTGTAAATAAATACTTCGGGTATTGGTTACTATTTAAATTTTATTGGACTTCGGCATTAGGGATTTTGGAAAAATATATGCGAGGCTAAAAAACGTTTTGGAAGCTACACAAAGTAGGTAAGAAATAACGGGAATATGAAAAAAGTTTGTTACGTAGGTACGTATTACAAATATTAGGTAATTTTGTCGTTTAGACATGCCAACCAACTAAAATAAAGGTAGCGTCTATCTAAACACAGTCTAAGATTAATTTATAGTAAAAGACACAACTGATCAAAAATGACTAATAAAATGTGGTCACGTGCTGTTTTAGATAACTTACGTTTACCTATTCTTAAAAAAAACATGAGGAGGGTTGAAACTCATGTGACTAGAAGAGTGATGAATATGAATGTATAGATTGATATTTGAGTAGAGGTAGGCCAACGAAAAGATGGATGAACAGTGTGAAGGATGACATGGATAAGAAAAAAGTGTATACAGAGATGACGGCTGGTAAAGGAGAATGGAAGAGAAGAACATGTGTGCTGACCCCGTAAAGTGGGATAAGGGCAGGAAGAAGAACAAGATTGTTAGCAAAAACAGTCTTGTGAAGAAAAATGAATTTCATAATAAATACAAGAAAGAGACTTACTAGTGGAATATCCTTCTGTCTAGTTTTTAGTCTTTTCAACACAATAAAAGCGGTAAGCAAAAGAAAAACAGACGACAAATACACGAAGAAATGCATTTCAAAATACTGACTACTCCTTACCGTAGCACAAACTAATGTGGACTTAAATTAACATCTCGCTCATCTAATTGTGTTGTTCATTAAACAAAGTGAAGTTATCTTGGTCACAAGACTTAAGTTAAACAGCGCAGCTAAATCAAGTGACTGTTGCTGGTATTTTACATACGTATGTAAACCGCTATTACGTATATATGTACTGGCATTTATGTATAACTATCGGCCGCCCGCGGCTTCGCTCGCCCCGTTCACGTTTTGCCCCATTCCTGTTACTTATTCGGGATAAAAATTCCGTTTCCCGGTTCTAACTACCTCCCCACCAAATTTCAGTCTATTACTAACACGACTTTCTTTTATATGTATACTAGTGGCCGCCCGCGGCTTCGCTCGCCCGTTCCCGTAACACCCCGTTCCCGTTGCTTTTTCGGGATAAAAAGTATCCTATGTCCTTCTCCCGGTTCTAAGCTACCTTCCCACTAATTTTCTGCCAAATCGGTTCAGCCGTTCTTGAGTTATAAATTGTGTAACTAACACGACTTCCTTTTATAAATATAGATAGATAGATATGACTCGTGTTGTAAACTCAACCAAAATATTGAAAGAGGTATAGCTTGTGACAAATATAGATAAACAATTATTTGCCTTAAAATTAAAATTGATAGAAGTACGGTTAGCAACAAAAGATATTAACATTTTTGCTTGGGGTTTGATCAGCAGCACTTAGAATGACCTCTCGGCTAAGTCAGCTAAATCCATAGGAAATACCAGCAAATGATCCATGAAATACTTGCTAAAAACGAAGTTGACTAAACTGTGGGTTTCCTTACGATGTATCACCGCCTGCGCACGAAAATGTCTCGCATAACATGTGTGTAGTAGTCATAAGGTCAATAAAATGTTTTTCTTTCTTTCTTTCTTTCTTTATTTTACATAGTTTTTAAGTAGAAAACGTATTGTTGAATTTTAGATGTTAGATATAAAACGCTCCGCTGGAGTACCTATGTATCTTCTTTATTTTTTAGACCTATCTAATTAAACTAGCATATGGCCCACCTGTGTTGTCTCGTAAATCACGCACGCCAAGGAACGTGCCCTACAATGCACTGCCTTGCGTCCATCAACTTGAGGCATTCAAATGCTACGTGCTCACATGCCAGTAATCACCAGTACCCACACCCTTCTAACCAAAACAAAGCAATGCTGCTTCACGGCAGAAAAAAGCATGGTGGTAATACTGGCCTCTCTATAGCTCTGCTTTCTGTGCAGTAGGTCGTTATGGGTTCGATTCCCACCGAAAATAAATATTTGTGTGGTGAACATAGAATAATGTAGCGAACGTAGAAGTATTAAATAAAGCCGACAAGGAAAGAGCCCTCATTAAAGTTGTTGTGAACAGAAGAGGAAAGATAATTGGCCATCTTGTACGACATGACAGCTTTATCAGAAATATCATCAAAGGAAAGGTGGAAAGAAAGAGAGGAAAAGGAAGACCAAGGATAAGCTACATGGGCCAAATGAAAGCAAAGATCGCCGTCATGTCGTATAAGTCAAGGAGGTTCTCAAAAGAAATATCTGGAGAAAAATGCATAAGCCGACAAGCTTGCTCTTAAATAAGAAGAGAGGAAGAACATACTCGTATATGTTTGTTCTCTTTCTGGGTGTTATATTGTATTATAAGTATGTTGACAAAAATGTATCTGGCTCTCATAGTACAGATAGTGCTGTGTGGTCCACAATATTAAATTTATTTAATAAAGCTCACGAAGAACTTATTTTACTAACTGTCCCACCGAAAACATAACTAAAGTTTAATGTCCTATAAAATGTAGAGCAAATAAGTAGAGTAGATTCAACCATACCTTGATATAATTGGTAGGCACCTACGTTTAAACAAGGGTAAAACACATGAGCTGGCCTGGTAAACACTAAACAAACGTGTGCGGTGTGGGGAATCCGTTGGGAACTGTCCTGTTTCACTGTCCACACCCCTGTAGGTGTCTACAACGATAGTAATTAGTTCGATTCCGAAAGCAGGCAATGTATTGTCCGTTTGCATGTTTTGTATTTGGGAGTTTCTAATGCCTACAATAATTTATTGCGTGGGTTTCAAACATTTGTGAGTTATAACAATAAGTACATGTGTCATCAATAATTATACATATACATATAGTCATTGGTTGCTCATTGTCTAGGTAGGCACATTGTATGAAAATATAAATAAATAATTGCAAGTGAATAGAAAATTAAATGTTTGATATTAATATTATTAAATATTAATAGTATTATTAATAAATATTAATAATTAATTATTAATATTAAATATTAATAATATTATTAATATTATTATTTAATATTTGATATATTTCATTATCAGAATTTTAGAGCACAATACCTAACTACGCAACAGAATATTTCAAAAATACTGATTTTATCTAAATAGTCGAATTCCGAAATGCAAATGCATGTTTTCTTTTTACTTAGCAGGTTTTACTTGGCTTTTTAGTTACAGGGCAGCTTATAGTCTTACAATTTTATTGTCCTTATTTGTAAAAATATGATTTAAATCAACCCTTTTTCCCATTTCGTAGCGCTATTCTTGATTTACTATACTACTACTGATTTATTTTAACAATTTTGTAGTGCTCTATCCTCGGTTTTACTGTTCGTACTACCTGTTTACTTTCGGTCCTGCTACATAAATAATGTCCACTCATTAATTTTGAAATTCCAAATTCAAATGAATTCGAATGCAAGGTTCTGTCTGATAAACTAATTATGGCAACGGCTGTGGTTTGTATTCCACCAGGCGCGCGGTGTATTAATCAGAGCTCTCTATATCTTGTCCTCTCCCGACCAATTGAACTTCAATAATTGGTTTGACCTAGAAATTGGTGTCAAATTTTGGACCAATTGAACCGTTTGTCGTTTTATTTGATGTTCTTACATTGTCTATGTTTTTATTTCATAAATTACAAGAATGACTTCACCGCCATTGTTTTATTAGACCGAACATGTGACTATGATACCTACTGTTGTTTTGATATCAGTTAGTGACCTTTGTGAACTATTTCAACCTAATAAGTCGCACAACATTGATAAGACATGTCATGTTTTTTAAATACTACAGGATGTAAAAGAGAGCTCCCGAAAACTCAAGCTTCACTGTCTCCCTTTAACTTTTTCCACTTCAGCTACTTCCACTCTCTTTTATCATTCGCTATCTCAGTCCTTACTCTCTACTCTCTCTCTCTGGCCTTCTTCCAATCAGTTCTCTTTCGTTCATTCCTTTGTTTTATCTCTTCTATAAACATCCATATCCATATGTGGTTCCGTGGAATATATTTGGGTAATAATTATTATATTTGCGAGAGCCGGATTTCACGTTATTATCACAAATATTACTTGATAATTGAGTCAGCCCATAGTTTGGAATACGACTGTTATCATACCTTTGTCTAATAAATTTACGCGCTATAGAGAGATAGGATACATTCATTCAATAAAAAAAACCAAATAGGTACTTATAATAAAAATACAAAAAATAACTTGATCAACTGATTTCATGATCATTGAGTTTTTAATCTGAATCCAAATCAAAAGTTTATTTATTCAGTAGGATTACAAGAGTCACTTTGAAACGTCTTAAAGCTAGGTGAGTCTAGGTGCCAGTTCCACGCGACCAAGCCTAGAAAAACAGGCAACAAACTACGGCTCGGTTCCTACCGTCTTTTTATATGTTCCTTTTACAAATCAATCAAATATCTAAAAGTAAAATAAGTTTTTTTCAATGCTGCGTTGCGACACGACATGACACTACCATAAGTTGAAAGTTTAAATTGTATACAATCTAGTGTAGCCGACTGTACCATTAGATAAGTTGTAGAGATCTCGTTGGTTCAGGGTTCAAAGATCATTGTCTGAAGGATGAATCGGATATTATTCATCTATGCTCGTCCATTCACTAGATATATTTTGTTTTTATCTGTTTTTTGATTGTTGTTGTTTTTAACCGGCTTCGAATAAAAAAGGTCTTTTTCTATTTAGTTGCATTTTTTAATTTTGTTATCGCAGATATCGTTATATATAGCCTTATATATTAAGCAAATACCTATTGTGGACAATCCTCACACTATCCCCAAATTAAGCAGAGCTGATACTATGGGTTACTATGGGGATTGGTGATACAATACATAATATTATTTTACAATACAATATAACACCCTGATAAAGAACAAACATCTGTGTTCACCACACAATTATTTGTTCTCGGTTGGGATCGAACCCACTGAAAGAACTGAGCTGAGAGGCTAATAGGCTCTCTATTTTCGGTTCTAAAGATCTATAAAAACGTTGCACGTGCCAGTGGGGCGATCATGTAACTTTTGTTGCAATGGTTTCAATGGATATCCTATTGAAACTGTCAAATTTGCGATCACGTAGTAGCTTCGATTGCAATCGAAAGCGCATTGCAATTGAAACCATCTTTGACAATGAACGATTGCAACATGAGCGTAATCTTTCTCTAAATATCATGAAACAGCGATCACGTAAGGCTGTTTCAATGGAAATGACAGCTTACGATTACTATCATATCAATCGCGAATAGAAACAAGTAAGGAGTTGTTGCGATGGATAGAAATTGAATAAAGTAAGTTATTTACAGTAAGTTTTCAGTGTTTTGACAATGATAAACAAAGTTATTATTGCATTCCTAATCAAATAAAATCTAGTCAATTCCGTTTCAACTAAGTATTTCAATTCATTTCAGTTTATCATGTCAAGAGGACTCCTACTTGGGCTAGAGGAGTACCAGTGCCAAAAAAAACGTATTCTTGATAGAAGATTGATGTAGGATGCCAGCAATCCGTTCTAAATCCCTCGAGAGAGAGTTTATTTCGAACCTTTGCCTGACGAAGGAAGCGTTTGATATCCTGTGCTGGGATATCATCCTCATTCTACCATAGCCATTTGTAGAATCAGTCAAAACCTCCACGTGCAGGGGGAAATAGCCTATATTACATTACATACTTTTAATATTTCATTATCAATTATGTACTAATGACTAGAATAGGAAGCTGTTTCAAATTAAAATACTTACAAAATGCTATAATTAGTCTGATTTATAAGCAGTAGGTGTCTTATCTATGTATTGTGGTAAAGAAATAAGGAGAGTTATTAAAATAAATAATGTATTTTATTTAACTGTTTTATTTAATGGTGGTGGATGCTGTTGAACTTAAAGCAGCAGCAACTCCACACATGGCTCTTGTGTCGCCATTTCTTTAAACGATCTGCCTATAGCAGCGACAGCATCTACCATTCCCTCTCTTCACATTCCCTCTTCCACCACAAGGTGCCTTTTTTCTTGACTGTACACCCAGCGGAGCACATTGTCATAATGATCTAAAAACAAAAAACATTAACATCTACAAAAGTAAGCTAAATAAAACCTGTGAGTGTGAGTGGATGCAGCGTATAGGGTCCACCCCCAGTGCACCCGGCGTTTCGCCGGTTGTCCACCACCTTGGACTTTACCTATGCGGCACTTGTATCTACATATTACCAGTAATTAATCAAAAAAACATAGAACTTTGTTGTTTTACCATATAGAGCACAAACAAATTATTAGCTGCACAAAACTAGGGTTATTGAAAACTATTTACCTACTACATACTCCCTTCCATTTTTAACCAGTTTTTATGTAGCCGCCACCCACGGCATTTAACATCCTTGCAAGATTTTCCCAGGCTTTCAAATATTGTTGGTGCCCTTATTTTTACTAAGGGCTATGGTTGATTGCTTCGACAAACACTGGTGGATTGGGATCATAACTTTATAACAAATAGAAACAACATTAATCACTTGAGAAAGCTAGGAATAAAGAAAAGAATTAAGAATTTTGGACTTTACTTACTTCAAATCAGATTAAATAACTTGAAAAAGTAAATTTTATTCGATATTTACGAAACCTTTGTTTATTTTTTCTGGATGACTGACAGAACTGACTGATTAAGATCAGACTTAGACTGATCTGATTTAGACTGACAGAAACACAACACAAAATGAGTGAACGAGGTCTATTAGACAGTCAAATAAAGTGGGCCAATCGTTTTCACACGGCGTCTTACTAAGATTATGATTTTTAAATTGGTCGGGTTAAATTGATTTGCAGGAACTTCACGCTGCAAAACTATCATTGCAACTGATAGATAGCGGTCATTATGGTATTGCAACAAGTTACATGATCGCTATTCCTTGATAGTATCGTTTAGCTGTTAGTATCAAACTAATGATTGCAACTGAATTAGACAATCGCCCTACAGGTTAATAATTATGTGTCTTGTGCCTATATTTAATGGATTTCAATCAAACAAAATGTCGTAAAATCTTGCCATAAAATTAGAACAGTCGGTAATCATTTTAGCAATTCCTTGCACTGTCACTTAGCGGTACCATAAAATGTAAGTGTCTGATTTATTAATAACGTCTTCTTTATTGATTTGAAGAATTGTTCTAAAACTGCGCTGAGCCTTCAGATCCTAAGGTCGTGGGTTCAAATCTAATACCAATGAGTTTTTCAGCCTAAAAATTGATGCACACAATGCCAGTGCTCTCAAGCGTTGAAAGAAAACATCGAGAGGAAACCGGCATGTCGTAGAACCTAAAAAGTTCGAAAATATGTGTCGAGTGCACGAAAGGAGCTTCTTTGATGCGCATTTAAAATCCTTTCACCGCACTTGGTTCAAAAGAACCAGTGACACGATAAGAAGAAGAATTGTTTTAATGTGAATTAATTAACCATGTGTAATGGAACCCCTCGATCGCTATGGAGGTAGAAGCCATTTCCATGTTCAGAGTATTTTTATTACTACAGTCGAGAGTACCCAGACCAAAGAAGGAGGGTATTTTTTTAAACTAACTAAACATTCCGAACTTCTTATCCTCCCCCATACTCGGTCCCTCTCATTAAATAAATAAATAAATAAATAATGTGGACAATTCACACAACACTACCCAGCCCCAAACTAAGCAGAGCTTGTAATATGGGAACCGGATAGCTGATATAATACTTGAATACATTTTTTTTTTGTAAATACATACTTAGAATACAATACAAGGTGTATCTAAATATGTGTACTATGCGAAGGTGGGGGGTTTCAGACCACAATGGTGATCAGTTGTGGAGGGGAGATAATTAAAAATTCCTATTTTCAGTTTCCCATACAAAAATATTTAATTTCATAATGCCTAAATAAATTGACAACCCTATCCTTGTAACCCCTTGACCCCTTGACCTACTACCTCTGTAGGTCTACTACTACTACCTACTACCTCTGTAGCTGAGTTTAGGGTTGTCACTTTGTATAAAGTCAGCTGTTAATGTTGAAACTTCGTTGCAGTTTTTTTTAGAGATACCAATCGAAGTTCGAAAAGTCGTTGAACAAAAGTTGTTCCCCGGGGGGTGGAAATTCACCCCTCTTCAGGATAGTACACATATTTTGATACACGTTGTATAACACCCAGACAGAGAACAAACATTTATGTTCACCACACAAATATTTGTTCTCGGTGGGGATCGAACCCACGACCTGCGGCGCAGAAGGCAGAGCTACTACCAACTGAGCTAGAGGCCATTGTTGAGGATCTTGACTCTTTCCCATTTTGTAGACAATGTCTCTGCATTTGGAGCGGTCGGTCTGATAGAGCGCATGATGCATTGGCATTTCCAGCCGCTCAGATATCTGGTCCGACCAACGCTTGAGGCTTCAAATAACTTACATCCAAGTATTAATTTACAATCATTCTTCTTCTTATTGTGCCACTGGTTCTTTCAAACCAGTAGTGTGGTGAAAGGAATTTAAGTGCGCCTCAGAGAGACTCCTTTCGTGCAAATGCTTGTCTAAACAAGCTTAATTATAACGCTTAATTATTTATTAATTAAAAAAATATTTATTTTTCATTGAAGTGGGAATGTCGTTTCCACTGGCACTGTCCCCGAGTATTTGTATATTGTTTCTTAAAATATACTGTATATTTTACCGTTTCAATATTCAAAACCAAATTGAATCTGTTTGTATTATCAACATTATTGATAAGTAGGTACATGCGTACGTCGATATTATTTAAGCAGATAATAATTGATAATCGATTACAGATACGTCTCTTCTCTAAGACTGGTATTCCAGAGTTGTAAAACAGATAACTTCAAAACCTATTTAGTCTCGTCGACGCTTGAGCGTTGTTTAAGATTATGGAAAATTTACGAATTGTTTTTTGAAATAGCAACAAGTAGCAAAATATATAAAAAAAATATGAAAACAAGCATATAAAATGTATCAAATTCAAATTAAATGATTTAGATATTTGATTACACTGATTCAAATCAGTGCCAATCGGAAGCGAGCCTATAGACGCTGGCTGTACCACAACTGCTTTGAAATTGTATCCAACCGAGTAGATAAAACCAAAGCGTATTTAATATCTGCCACCGATACCGGCGTTAACCACGTGAACACAAACCTTTGTCTATAACTGTATAGATAAGTATTCGACATACCTGAGAACCAGTATTTTATGTCCACAACATACTAATAAAACCACTCGGTACTCAAAGTTTAATTTTACGAGTTGTATTTGTTTGGATAAAAACGCGCGCGGTTGGCTCGATAGAAGGATGGATACTGAAGGTGACATGACATATTTTGTTTACAATACCGCCCGCCCGCCCTACGATACCGCCCTGCCCTTACCGTGGAGTAAATTGTGGAACATTTCGTGTTTTGATACCTATTCTATGATGGTTTCAAACTTTGTAGGAGTTCAATTAATTGTTTGAAAATTAATACAAAGTACTTATTTAAAAAAGAATTCCTTCGTAGGTAAGGAAAATTACTTGTATTAATGTCACACACTTCTATTTTTTTTATTAAACTTGCTGAGAGTCGCGCACGTTAGAAACGTGCCCTACGATGCACTGCTCTGCGTCCATCAACTTGTGGTATAGATGTTCAGATTCACGTGCCAGTAATCTCACCGGCACCCACACCCTTCGCACCGAAACCACACCGAAACACAGCGATCCTGTTTCACGGCAGAAATAGGCATGGTGGTAGTACTTCCTCAGACGAACCACACGCAAAGAGCTCTACTAGGTACTACTAGTTATATTGTGGTATTTAAATAATAAAAAATCCTGATGGTGCTATTGTTATAGTAGCCTCTGCTGAAACAGCCCTTATTGTATTTATTTGATACTTTCATGTACAACTATGTTCTCAAACGGTGAAGGAAAACATCGTGATATTGATGATGTCTTTCCTGTGGATTAGGGCGACTAAGCTGACAGGATAGGTGCTGGGCAAGCCTTAATTCCATCTAAAATTCTGTCTCACGGTTTCAGTTTTTTAAATGCAGGTCCAAGAAATTGCCATTTTTTATAACGCTTTTATTATTTGTCATATGTACCTACCTAGACATACTGCACCTCGCATACATGTAATTCGAAAATTCACTAATTTTTACACATTTTTTTTGTGTGAAGATTCCTCGATTTCACTGGTAAATGAAGGTGGTCCAGTAGCGTCCATATTATACGCCAGATGTGATTTTAGATGAGGCTTTATATGGATAAGTATGTACACGTAGTTATACGCTTATGTAAGTAGTGCTTGGCAAAAACAAACACCATGTCCAAATATTACGTGACTGTGCCGATTCATTTAAGAGTTTGGTTCTCCGCCAAAACTATTTGATTCATTTATTATGGTAATACAATGTTTGAATTATAGGTCACGAACACATTCACACAGCAACACTACAACCACAGAATTTAGAAGAAAAGTGATCATGCGTTGTTTGTATGGGAGCCTCTGTCACCAGTTTTACATTCTCACTATTTTATTTAAAATATCACTAAATATGCGGAGTCTGAGAAAAAGGAAAGAAGGAAGGTAAATAAAGTATTTCTTTGTTTTAACCTGCATGTTTTCATAAAAATGTCCTGTTTGTATTCTTTTATAGAAAAGTAACTCTTACGCAACAAGGCATTTTTCATTTTACGACTCCCGAAAAACTGCCGAATTTGTAAGGAGAAAGGAGCACATGCTCATTCGTAAAAATAAATCACATTCATTCTTCATTGTAAAAATAAATCACTCAAAATTTGCATGCCAATACTTTGGTGAAATATGTATGTGAAACTGATAAAATAAGATAAGAACTAACTCCTAACCATATTTCAAGCAAATAATAAGCAAATAATAATTTCATTTAATTTCATGTTGGCGACACTTTTTCGGCCAGATCGCCCTTCTACTATGTTCTGTGACTGCAACACTGTGCTATTTAATAATAATCCCCTTTATTTACCAGGATTTTACGATTTGGCAACGAAACATGATTTCGAACCGATATAGCATACATACCGTACTAAAACCACTTAACCAATAATTGCAGTAGGTATTGCTCTGGCACCACACTGTAACTTTACTGCTATTTTTATTTTTAACTTAAAATTCTTGCAGATTAGTTAGTACCATATAAATTTCATCAATATTGCATGCCTAATAGCCCCTTCCCACTGGTGTGTGATATCGCGCACGGAGGCGGATCAGGGGGGCAATTCTAGACCAGTGACTTTTTTGTCACGGTAGATATATATCACAAGAACTGTCAAATTTAAATAGACATGACATTTTCAATAGATATCGTATTCCAGCAATATCACTATAGACATTTATCGAGCGAAGGCCGATAGATATGTGTCGAGCGGTGATTAGTAGACGACATTGACATCTCTATTATGCTTTGGGTGACTTTGGGCTTTTTTTTTCTTTTGGTCCTTGGAGCAGGCTAGAGTACCAAGACCATACCACCTAGTCTTACTTTTTGATAAAAAGTCAATGATGTTTACTTGTTTGTAGGGGATACAAGTTGGGAGCGAGAACGCGAATAATGCTTTCTCATAAACCTACAATAAGTGAGGAGTGATTGAATTTAGCTCGTAGGTACTTAGTAATTATTCATTGGCGCAGTTAGAAGAGCAGTCAATCAGACAGTTAACGTCTATACTTGTATCCGGGGTTCAAGCTTCGAGAGAAATATTCTTTTTGCATTGAATGGCCATCTAGTTGTTAACCTTTGAATAAAAAAGTCATCGGAGTCCTTCTCTTGAGTGTAATGATCCTGAATAACATATCTACAACACTTAATAGACAACTGACTATAGACTACAAACAACAAAGTTTACAGTTTTATGGTACCTGCATAACGTTCCGTGTGTTTCCGGAATTAATTATTGTAACTAACATTTTGTGCGAAAAGTCCATTGATTACTATCTAATGAAAATGAATCTATTATATACAACAACAAGAACGCATTATAAACGCCGTTTAATAGGAAATGTGTTTATTTGAAGACAATAATTTATTATTGTCTTCAAATAAACACATTTATAATTTAAACACATTTATATTTATAATTTATTATCGATAGAATACTTCGATAGCACTTACTTTAGTAAGTGCTATCGAAGTATTCTATCGATAGAAACGGAACGTAGATAAACATGAACAACAACGGGATAGTCTGTGGAAGTTCTAAGAATGAACCTTCTTTCTGACATCTCTAAAGTAAAAGTCTAACGTAAAAGTCTAACGGTGGCTAGAATACGCATTTTAGCGCGGTTCGATATTATCTTCGACAAATTTGGTGATATGACACTGCTTTCGCGACATTTCAAATCTCTATTTCGAGCGTAAATCTCTAAAAGTCTAGAATTGGCCCCCTGGAGCTCAATTCTAGACTTTTAGAGATTTACGCTCGATACGAAAAAAATATACTATTTAACATGACATTCTATTTAACGCTGACATACGATTTTCATTAGCGTTAAATAGAATGTCATGTTAAATAGTATATTTTTTTACCACACTTAAATTCGAATTAATCTCAAATGTATAGTCTAGGTACAATTAGTCCTTTTGCGATTTTTAAAATGTCACTTAGTTACTTAGTTGTGAATTTTTTAAAAAAAAATCTCAAATTTTCGCACGATGCGCTCTTAAAGTCCTATGGCCTTACTTATAAAAATATGTCAAAAGATAAACAGTGCTTAAACTATTGCCATCTCTTACTACTGGGTAATGTTACAATTTTTCCTACTGGGGGTCCTAACCCTAAGTGGCTGATAAATGAAATACTTAGGAAACACAGTACATGAAAGTTTATTAAGTCATAGACATCCTAACACATGATATTTTAGAGAAAGGAAAGACCTGAAGGATATAATGGTATTTAAACTAGGTAGCTAATTAAGATAATTACTTTAGTTTTACTACAAAACAAAGGACCTGATACCTTAAGGTTAAGTTACATAAGTTGCCGACTAGCTACTAGAGCTTATAGGGTAAAGAGTGGGTACGACCTCGGTGAACAATGATTTCTTTTATACGATTACTCCAGTTTCTATGACAGACCTTATAAAATACTTAATGCATCCCGATACTCCTCCAGACGGGGACGTAGACTTAGAATGGGCGCCAGGACAATCGTCCGATTAGAATAATTAACACATGGTAGGGAGAATTAATAAGAATAAATACCGACTTTTCTATAGGGCATCAGCCGGCTAATGGTAAAGCTCGGGGATGGCCCCCGGAGCCGGTAGCTAGGGCGCGCGGAGCACGTGGTGGGTGGCCGCGGCTGGACCGTGCGTCTGCTGTGTCCCGCCTACCACACCACGACTCGGCCGCCGTAACTCCAGACGGGAAGACTCAGGCTACACGTGTTCGTACGGCGCGAGCCTGTACCGAACACCCGTACTATGCATCTGTACCGACAGCCCGTACTAAACACCTCCTGGAATGTGACATTTCCCAGTGAGCAAAGCAGTAAGCACAAGACAAAGAAGTGAGGGTCTCCGTCATGTGGAGGTTAACCTCACTCTTCTTGGCAACAGAAAATAAGAAATACAAAGACAAATAAGATGACACTGTAGGCTTCAAGGTACGGTGGTACAATCAGTATAGTGTCCACTGTACCACACAAGCAGCACTAGAAATGGCAAAGGGTGCTGGAGAACCAGTATGCAAGGCACCCAGGTTATGAAGGGTCGAAGGTGCAAGGACAACAAACGCTATTCAAATATAAAATAAAACATACCTTTTGGGAGGTGTGGTGTAGATATTATGTCCCTTACAAGGACTGGGAACGGAAGACCAACCGCGTCATCACGCGTTTTTGGCAGCCGCCCGAAGCTCTTTGGGAAGCCCAGCGTCGACACCACTCAACACAAGACACTGTAAATTAAAATACTTTCTATCGAAACTACACTGAACCGTTTCCACGTTGAAGAACAAAGGAAACTCACCTTGCTTTGTGGTGAGATGACGCGCGGATAATATGCTGAGGTTAGCAAAAGTTGAAGAAAGAGAATCGAACACCCGTGGATCAGTCTTTTATAGTATTCCCCCACCCTCGCGACGCGGGGCGGAAATCACCGAAAACGTGCCCAAATATGGTCATAATCTGCTTCGAGACGAAATCAAAAGGTAATAACTCAAGGACTCAGTTTCCGCCTAATGCATAGATTAAAATTTGATTCCCCTAACCTTCAAATACAAACAACGCATATGGTTGATCTGTCAATCAAAGTGACATCTGACAGTTCAACTACTCATAAAATTTAAGTCCAGGGAGGACGAAGACAAACGAGCGTCATCTAGTGACGTTTCTTCGCAACAATGTCAACAATATGGATCTTAGCCAGAAGCTTGACGACATAGTTCTCTCCTCCGCCGCTAGATGGCACCTTTGTAAATTTAAGTCGTAACAATATTCCCTTTCCCCGAAGGATTTTACGCGGGAAGCAAGGAAAATCCGTGCTGGCCCTCCAGCACTGAAGCCGATTCATCTATAAGAAGACAATTGAAAATAAAAATAAAATCCTACATTATAAAAAAAAGAAAATAATAAGACTTTCCCTCCATATCAAACAAAACTATAACGACAAAATAACCAACCCTTCCAAAACTTAACAAAACATTCCCTTTAAAATAATTTGCTTGGCACGCAGCAGGCTAGGTGTTTTACTAAGTAGGTAATATTATAGACTTAAACAAATAATAAAATATAGTGAAATGAAGACATAATAGTGTGTGTGTTAATGTGTGTGTCTTTGTAGCTGTATAATGTGTCGTGACATTCGAACTAAGAGAATCCTGACGTCATAATGTCAGAAGCTCGAAGTCGAAAATGTGTCCCATGTGTAGTAATAGGTGGAGTGTTACTGTAATCATAAATACAATAAAGCAAAATTTTAATTATACCTATCTAACAACGACCAAGCTACTTTTACTTGACCAGGGAGTAATCAACGAAAAGTAAAATAAATAAAGATAGTTAGTGCCGTGGCTTATGATGGCAAGTGACATTTATAAACTATGTGATAAAAATATGAGTTTGTCTCAATATCTGAACAAAGGTTACAGAGTCTTTCTCACCGCTCTGAGGCATAACATAGGCTTGCTTACTCATTGTTATCCGTGAGGAAATTTTAGGCTTATTTTTTACCCAATGACAAATACTGAGTGAAAGGAAAGTAAATACTTTAAAGTAAAGGAGTCGCCACCTGCTCCTATTCAGGTTTTGCTGTGTATCTTAGTCCTGTGCAAAGGTTACAGAGTCTTTTACACCGCTCTGAGGGATAACATAGGCTTGCTTACTCATTGTTATCCGTGAGAAAATTTTAGGCTTATTTTTTACCCAATGACGGATACTAAGAGGAGTTTACTGCAAAACGGCTTTAGCTTATTTTTTTGTACTTTTAAAGTTTAAATAAACATACATATAATGATAAAAAAAAAACAAGATTTTTCCCGCACTAGGCTTCCACATAGGTAACTGTCCATGCTAGGTAAGTCATGTAAAAATATAAACTAAATAAACCACGAAAAAACCTATCTATTCAAACTAAAGACATTCTCGAACCATAAAGTAACCAACACCCAGGTCTAATGTTATCCAACAAAATATAATCTCTACGGACCGGGGGAATCTAATCTAACATACCATAAAAACACAACGAAAAAAAAATATAATATAATAAAAAAAAAACTATCCTTAACCAACACCTATAAATAAAACTAACCCTACCCTATCTACTTAAAACTAGCAATCCGCACACAAACTGTGTCACCAACATAATAACAAACTTAATCTCCAGCAATCTATTCCGTATTTATAGCCAACGCCCAGGACAAGATCATACATAGTCAAACTACGGTCCGGGGAACAGTTTTGATAGGAAACCGTTCAACTCAAACCTACAAGTTTTAATAAAAAAATAAAAAAAACTAATAAAAAAAACCAAGCTTCAAACTTAAAGAATTATAATGTACACCTAGATTTAATCACTACTAATACTAATCTATCTCCCACGAATCGAACCCACAACTAAAAAAATATTTACAAAAAAAAACAGAAAAAAAAAATTAAAAAATATTTACAAAAAGAACGAGAAGTGTTCGTAAATTTCACTACCAATACATAACGACTCCTCCGTGATGACTGTGCGTGACGATACAAACACCCCTCCAACACCTCCGAAACTCCCAAAGTGTCCCAGACGTCATACACGTCCAAAACATCAAAAACATCCAACTTCAAAACGTTCCGGACGCCATACGCGTCCAAACTTCATCCAACTTCGAAACTTCGAAAACGTCCCCGCGGATTGTTCACAAGTTTCACTACCAATACATTACGACTCCTCCGTAATGACTGTGCGTGAAACGAATACCCCACGGACACCAACATCAAACAACCAACTTCAAAAACGTCCTGGACGCTATACACGTCCAAAACATCACCATCAAACTTCAAAACTTCAAAAACGCCCCCGCGGATTGTTCACAATTTTCACTACCAATGCATTACGACTCCTCCGTAACGACTGTGCGTGAAACGAACACCCCACGGACACCAACATCAAACAACCAACTTCAAAAACGTCCTGGACGCTATACACGTCCAAAACATCACCATCAAACTTCAAAAACATCCCCGCGAAGTGCTCACAAGTTTCACTACCAATGCATTACGACTCCTCCGTAATGACTGTGCGTGAAATGAACACCCCACGGACACCAACATCAAACATCGTATACCTAAAAAAAAACAACCAACAATCCCCAAGAAACAGACGAAATATTAAGACCCAAACATAAGAAGAGAACATAAAAAATATCTAAACAGAAAAAACACAAAAAAAAAAAAAAAACCCAATAAATTTTAAAAAGAGAGTAAAAAAAAAATAACCACACAATGGGGTGCTAAAAAAAAATCTAAATAAGTCAATCAAAAAAAGAAATAATAAAATTGCAAAATAAAATAATAATAAAATTCAATGCAAGATAATAATAAAATTGGAAGAAATTAATGTTCATTGTTCACCGTGTTCATTAACAGAGAAACACTATTTTTGTGCACCCTATGTAGATTATAATTATTATATAGACGTAAAACAATCCTGCCAACTAACACGGGTTGCTATCCCAAAAACATACACATATAGCATAGATCATCCAATAACAGTTAAAATAACACATCAAAATCCAAATCAACTAAAAATAAAACGCATGGTCCTAAAAACTGGAGCCACCAATCATACCAAAAATCAGATGAGTAAAAAAAAGATAAAAAAAAATCATTGTTCTTCTGACACAGCACAAAATAAAAAGACATGTCAGTTACCTACGGTTAAAAAGCCCCACGTTGGGCGCCACTGTTACAATTTTTCCTACTGGGGGTCCTAACCCTAAGTGGCTGATAAATGAAATACTTAGGAAACACAGTACATGAAAGTTTATTAAGTCATAGACATCCTAACACATGATATTTTAGAGAAAGGAAAGACCTGAAGGATATAATGGTATTTAAACTAGGTAGCTAATTAAGATAATTACTTTAGTTTTACTACAAAACAAAGGACCTGATACCTTAAGGTTAAGTTACATAAGTTGCCGACTAGCTACTAGAGCTTATAGGGTAAAGAGTGGGTACGACCTCGGTGAACAATGATTTCTTTTATACGATTACTCCAGTTTCTATGACAGACCTTATAAAATACTTAATGCATCCCGATACTCCTCCAGACGGGGACGTAGACTTAGAATGGGCGCCAGGACAATCGTCCGATTAGAATAATTAACACATGGTAGGGAGAATTAATAAGAATAAATACCGACTTTTCTATAGGGCATCAGCCGGCTAATGGTAAAGCTCGGGGATGGCCCCCGGAGCCGGTAGCTAGGGCGCGCGGAGCACGTGGTGGGTGGCCGCGGCTGGACCGTGCGTCTGCTGTGTCCCGCCTACCACACCACGACTCGGCCGCCGTAACTCCAGACGGGAAGACTCAGGCTACACGTGTTCGTACGGCGCGAGCCTGTACCGAACACCCGTACTATGCATCTGTACCGACAGCCCGTACTAAACACCTCCTGGAATGTGACATTTCCCAGTGAGCAAAGCAGTAAGCACAAGACAAAGAAGTGAGGGTCTCCGTCATGTGGAGGTTAACCTCACTCTTCTTGGCAACAGAAAATAAGAAATACAAAGACAAATAAGATGACACTGTAGGCTTCAAGGTACGGTGGTACAATCAGTATAGTGTCCACTGTACCACACAAGCAGCACTAGAAATGGCAAAGGGTGCTGGAGAACCAGTATGCAAGGCACCCAGGTTATGAAGGGTCGAAGGTGCAAGGACAACAAACGCT
Source organism: Thera britannica (assembly GCA_939531255.2). Lineage (NCBI taxonomy): Eukaryota > Metazoa > Arthropoda > Insecta > Lepidoptera > Geometridae > Thera > Thera britannica. The sequence goes on from OW618037.2 coordinate 3,416,875, forward strand.
ATTCAAATATAAAATAAAACATACCTTTTGGGAGGTGTGGTGTAGATATTATGTCCCTTACAAGGACTGGGAACGGAAGACCAACCGCGTCATCACGCGTTTTTGGCAGCCGCCCGAAGCTCTTTGGGAAGCCCAGCGTCGACACCACTCAACACAAGACACTGTAAATTAAAATACTTTCTATCGAAACTAAACTGAACCGTTTCCACGTTGAAGAACAAAGGAAACTCACCTTGCTTTGTGGTGAGATGACGCGCGGATAATATGCTGAGGTTAGCAAAAGTTGAAGAAAGAGAATCGAACACCCGTGGATCAGTCTTTTATAGTATTCCCCCACCCTCGCGACGCGGGGCGGAAATCACCGAAAACGTGCCCAAATATGGTCATAATCTGCTTCGAGACGAAATCAAAAGGTAATAACTCAAGGACTCAGTTTCCGCCTAATGCATAGATTAAAATTTGATTCCCCTAACCTTCAAATACAAACAACGCATATGGTTGATCTGTCAATCAAAGTGACATCTGACAGTTCAACTACTCATAAAATTTAAGTCCAGGGAGGACGAAGACAAACGAGCGTCATCTAGTGACGTTTCTTCGCAACAATGTCAACAATATGGATCTTAGCCAGAAGCTTGACGACATAGTTCTCTCCTCCGCCGCTAGATGGCACCTTTGTAAATTTAAGTCGTAACAGTAATGACAAACAGTGACAGGGCTAACTTTTAGCAATGATTCAATTTAAATTGCGTTTATATACCTATAAGTATGGCTGCTAGAGTCTAGCTAGACGATGGCTGTCAAATATCGCTGTAATACTTGACAGCGTTTCACTGATCGTCATCTCTATTGCCTTGATGTGCGCAGGCCTTTAGATAGATAACATTCTGTCATAATTATTATATCACTAAAGCTTACCAGACCGAAATTGGTAATGAAAATGACTAATGACAAACTAACATCACAACACTAAGTGATTGAACTAATTTTAAGTATTGTTTAGTTAAGTATGGGCGTTAAAGGTTAATGCATGGGTTTTGGTCATCATCAATCATTAGCATAGTTAGCCTTGTTTATCCAAAAAAAACTCGTAGATTATTATCTAAAAACGTGAGTGATCAATATTTTGTTACCTCAAACAAAATTACCAATAATCGATTTCTTTGACCTAGAACCTAGATAATCTGTCATAATGACGCTGCTAACCGTCAAATAACTTCTAGCCTGCACATTTCAACATTACCTACATAATATAAATTACTGCATGGACTTTGGTATTTATGAAAAATCGCAGGAAACTTACAAAACAATCTATCAAAACAAGTACATACATGCTTAAACTTAATTTAGAATTAAAAAAAACTAATATTACATACATATAATATAGGTATATGTAATATTATTGTGTGGCATCAAAATAAATAACTTTTGATTTTATTTGATCACAAGTTGTTCCCGCGACCTCACCATTTCATCCAACCCGCATTTATTCATGACAGCATCGAATAAAATATTAAGAAAATGTTTTATTCACTGTGGCTCTACTAATGCGTCGCAAAAGGAACAAAAGTGTAACCGTCTTGCATTCTTCATTCTTCACAGTGCACAATGAGGACATAAATCGAAATGGTCCGTAAAATCATTTGAAATTCGCAACGCGAATGCACCAGCTACTGATCGATCATAACCATTGCATAACGACCCATTGTCCCTGCCTACACTAGGACGAGGATTGGACGTTAATTCAGAGAGTTTAACTCAGCAACACGATGGACAAACATTCGTATTTATATTTTGAGTTACACTGGACGGCAGCGATAGCTTATCTGCGGAGCGTGTGGCCGCTGTTCTGCGCAATGTATCTCGAAATGTGCATTTGAACCATCGCGCATCGTTTTGTTTTGTAGAGCCCCCCCTAAGTGCAGTGCGGTGTCGATGTAAGGAATACTTATTTAGAAGTACTTCCGCAGTTCAAAGAATGAATGCATTCACCTCGACAATTTTCACCAGTTATATTGAAACAAAATATTTTAGAAACACAAACGTACAAAGAAACTAAAATATAAACAGAGTTCTCCTATACCTACAGGTAGGTATAGGAGAACCCGGAACACGATTTATGACAATTAAAATGTATAAAAATTATTTAACTGCTAGTTAGAAGAGTCCCGGGCACCCACCTATCCATGGTTAGTGTTTAATCAACAGGTTTCAGCCCAGCCCTCAAGTACAGTCCACTGACTTACTACTCTAATAAATATACACCGACTGAATCTCAGAACCATTGTGGGGACCCTAAATGGTCACTGTTCCTTCAATAAACACCTCTACAACATCGGAGCTACCGACAGTCCACTCTGCAGAGGATGTCTATCCGAAGAAGAATCAGCTGCCCGCGTAGTCCTGGAATGCGAGGGTGTAGCAACTAACGACAGGAAATCCTGGGCAACCCCAAGTCACTCCTCCAAGCCTGTGAAGCCCCCAGGAAGCTTCTGCGCTTAGGGGAGGAGTTAGGCTGACTACAGTTATAGCCAGCACATTCTGACGCAAAATAACTATGGCTATAACGCAATACTACATAAGGAAATCTGCCATTCTCTCTTCGAAAAGAAGCAATAAAATAAAATTGCAAAATGATCGAGATCGGCCCGAGAATTAGGCCCCTGGACATGATACAGCCCACTACTACAGTGAAACTAGTGTAAAATGTCGACGCAAAACAGTCTTGATATGATATTACCTATATACGCCTTTTCTACGCTAAACCTGAGTTTGTAGCCTGACTACAGCCATGCATCAATGTTTCGTCTCGCCCGCTGGATCGTTATCTGCCATTCCCTAAAAGCCTCGAGCCGTGCCATTGAACTCTTTTTTCTTTGTTTACGTTGAGAAACAAAAGGTTTTTCTTGAAAAATGATCTACATGGTGGGATCCCACGCCATGCGAGGGATACTCGTATATCCAACGTGGATGTGAATAGGTTGTGTTTGGTTTTTAGAGGTGTACTAAGCTAAGAGTAGATTTAGTACCTTTATTACTTTGCCAACGAGGGGGTGAAAAAAAGGCAACGAATGACGGGAGATGGACGAAGGCAGCCACAGAATGGTGGTCAAAGACCTAGAGGCATACCAACTGCTCGTTGGTCGAACGACATTGTTATTAGTGCTGGGAATTAGTGGATGAGACTCTTTAAGGAAAGAGTTGCGTAATAAAGAAGAGGCCTATACTCAGACGTGGGTGCATACGGGCTGAGATGATGATGATGAATACTTTGCCTAAAGTTAAATTCAAATTCAAAATGTATATATTTAGTTGTATCACAAGGATCGAAACGTATGTATACGTCTAACGTCGTTTAGACAATGCCTTCAGATAATATTTAGGCAAATGCAGCCCAGGGTTACATCTTATATGTTTATGCCCATCATCATCAGCCAGAGAAGTCCACAACTGGACGTGGACATTATGCCTTTCCTATACATATCTAGGAAAAACGGTTCTGAGATTTCTGACCCATCTTCCATCCACCGACTTCCGCGATCTTTACAATATCGTCGGTCCATCTTAGAGCGGCGGCCTACGTCATATTTATATCTTATTACATTTTCAGCGTAACCCAAAATAAAATAAAGACACTAAAAAGCGGTTTCCATTTTCTTTAAAGGCGAAGAATATTCATCAGTATAGGGGTTGGTATAGGTACTTTAGATTTCATTCGACAGAAGTTCCTCTTAGTAATTCAAGGGGCGTGTAGCTAACACGACAAAAGTATTAGGCGCTGATTATGTAGGTGTGCCAAGCCGTAGCCTGAATAGCAATTCCATTCCATATATTGAATTAAGTCGCTGGAAATTATTTTGAGACTGAATTGCGGCTTATTTTGTCGTTGGCCACGTGACCTGTATAAACTTATGAGAAAATCATGAAAGTTTCTGTCGTGCGTGACCTACAAGGCAATGCTTTGTTATAGGTGTTATGGCCTGCACACATCTAGGAGATGGCGATCAGCTGAAACGCTGTCAAAAACCGCTGTAAGCGTCGCTGTAAGTATAAAAAAATATTAATGATAATTCAAAATATTTATTGTCATTTCATAAAAAGTTACCGTATATCTAACGTTACTTTTACCCAGTGGTAGAATCACATATTTGAGTCCCTTCAGAGCCTTACATTACATTAATCAAAGTCAAAAAAGCATGACAACGATAATTATAGAAGCCTAATAGAAGCTACGGTCTACTTCTTCTTCTCATCGTGTCACTGGTTCTTTCAAACCAGTGTGCTTAAAGAAAAAGAAGAATAAGCAACGATAAAAAGTAAACTGGAACTAATATAATTGATGTAATTATTTATTAAATATAATTACATCAATAGATTAGTTAATTAATTAATTAATTTAAAATCCTTTCACCACGCTTGGTTCGAAAGAATCAGTGACACGATAAATACACCGTGTAATAAATGTATCGCTTTGGAGTGTCTGTTAGGATGCATTTATGTTCAATAAACAATTAGAATTAGAATTTGAAGAAGAAGAAAAACATAAATTAGCTGATATCGCCGTCTAAGCTTTCATAGATGTGTTTGTAAATAAAATCGATAAACTTAATCCAGGAAGCCAACACCTGCTCGGTAACTTTTAGGTCCTTTTTCAAAACTTCGGTCCATATTTCTTTGAACTCCTGAAAAAGATGAAACACTTATTAAGGTGACATTCGAAAGTAGAAACAAGCTTGAAGAAATCGGCTCCTGGAACTATAAAGGCTTCTATACATTGGAAGAATGATGCCGAGTCCCCTCCATCCACTGACTTCTTAAATCTTTATTGTACACTCACAAAAAGATACAGAGTTTCAAACAAAAGACATGACAAAGGCGAGTTTAACCCTAAATGTTTAAACTGGGGGAAATTTTAGCAGTGTAGCAGTGGAATGAGGGAGGGGGAGAAATATGTTTACGCTCTATAATATTTTAAATAACGGCATTTTTTTGGAATTAACGTTTAAGATATACTTTAATGCAATTATATTATAAGACTGGCCTCTCAGCTCAGTTGGTAGAAGCTCTGCCTTCTGCGCCGTACGTCGTGGGTTCGTTCCCCCCGAGAACAAGTATTTGAGTGGTGAACGCAGAAGTTTGTTCTCTGTCTGGGTGTTTTATTGTATTCTAAAAATATGCATGTATTTACAAAAAAAATGTACATGGGTATTATATCAGCTATCTGGTTCCCATAGTACAAGCTCTACTTAATTTGGCTTTAAATTGGGGCTTGATAGTGTTGTGTGGATTGTTCACAATATTTATTTATTTATTTACGTCTGCTTACGAATCATGGGACTGTAAAAAAGGGTATACCCCGACAAGTCCAAGCATAAATTAATTCTACTAGGGTAGGTACTAGGTACCAACCTCAAAGTGCATTTTCTCTACATGCCGTAAATAATGCGTTTCTCCCAATTTGTTCATCAGAGCACCCACCACCTGTGGATCTTTCAAGCTCTGTACACAAGAGTTGATGGAGCCCATCAGATTTGCAACATGAGCTTTGAACTGATAACTAGCGGTGATCTCTTCTTCTGTCTTATTCCTGATAGCTTTGAAAAAGGTTTTTTTGAAAAGTCTGAAATTAAAATGCTTACAGTATTCGGCATGAAATAATTAATTCACTTGAAGTAGTTAGTTAGGCCCCCAACAATGGAGGTCGCCCTCGCGGCAGACCAAAGACTCAGATGGCGGGATAATCTTGACTCGTTTATGGAAGACTGGACATCCACAACACAGGACCGGGAAGAGTGGAAGAGGGTAAGGGAGGCCTTTGCCCTGCAGTGGGACAATGCAGGCTAAAAATAAATAAATAAATAAATAAATAAGTAAGTGGAGGTTGTGTTTAATGCCTTGCGCGCTAAACGTTTTGCGGTTGCGGTCAGTGAAACGCTGTCAAAATTATGTTTGTGGTAGGGTCTGTTCAGAAAGAGAGCCGTCGTGGCCAAATTGAGAACTAACGTTTCGATTTTTATATGGCAGCTCATCCCTTTCGTTCTGACAGCATTTTGCATCATAAAAATTAAATAAAGGAATAGTACACTAGTTATTGTGATAGGATCAAAACGCAACAGACGCGCTATTGTATTGCCCACTAAACAAAAAAGGTGATTAAGCACAGCAGCGCCATCCAATCCCACGACGGTTCTCTTTCTGAACAGACTCGTAGAAGAGGAAACTCTTACGACTCTAAGCATTTAGTAGAAGAGGAAAAATATAGACGAAAAGCGGAAAATATAATAGAGGATGTTTTGAAATAAAACTGCGTAGGCAAGCGTCGAAATAGGCAATATTTGTCATTATGGATGAAAATGTATATTATAAGTCTAACATAAACTAGAGTCTGTTCAGAAAGAGAACCGTCGTGGGATATGAGGGCGCAGCTGTGCTTAACTACGTTTTTTGTTTAGTGGGCAATACAATAGCTCGTCTGTTGCGTTTTGATCCTATCACAACTAGTGTACTATTCCTTTATTTAATTTTTATGATGCAAAATGCTGACAAAATGAAAGGGATGAGCTGCCATATAAAAATCGAAACGTTATAGTTCACAATTTGGCTACGACGACGGCTCTATTTTTGAACAGACTTTACTTAGTTATGTATATTGTCTAACTAGGTGGACTGCCACAATATATTGTGGGGATCTTTTTTCTTTTTTCACAAGGCTTGAAAACAGATTAAATCTAGTCTGAGTCGAACCTCAAGCATAGATTTTATAACAGTTCTCTATTCAAAAATGTCAATAATCTATGCTTGAGTCTGAGTCGAGCATAGAAACTCCTGATTTTAACTAATCAGCTCAAGACCCGTGTCTAAGAGCTGATTAGTTGAAATCAGGAGTTGCTTTGCTCGGTAAACTTCACCAAACTTCGCGGCCAGTATATCCAGACCGACCTTAAAAACATCTGCATTCCATAAGTCCCCGACTGTTTGTAGACTGGGGCCCAGGTGCTTTGGACGTGGTAGATATCTCTCAGCGTCAGTCCGGAGAACGGGTCAGCCTTGTCAGGATCCCCGCCCCACCATAGTTGTGTGATGTAGCCTCCCATGCTGTGAAGAAAAATCAATCTGAACCCGTAGTCTGAGTTTCACTCGATCAGTTTGAACATTTCGTTTCGCCGACGTGTCTCTTTCTTTTGTATAGAGAAATAATGAGACAACAACTCGTTTCGATCGTTTCTATTCATCTTTTCTCCTCCGTACAAAAGAGAGAGATGTATACATAAAGGCGAAACAAAATCGTATAAAAAAGAGATTGATATATTTATCATTATCATCATCATCATCAGCCTGAAGAAGTCCATTCCTGGACATAGGCCTCCCATATACACATTTCTAGGAATAACGATTCTGCCACTTTCCATATCCACCGACTTTCCGCGATCTTAACAATGTCGTCGGTCCATCTGGTGGGTGGGCGCCCTACGTTTCGTCTTCCGGTTCGTGGTCGCCATTCGAGAAACTTTATTCCCCAACTGTTGTCGGTTCTGCGAGCTATTTGACCTGTTCATTGCCACTTAAACTTACTAATTCTACGAGCTATTTCAGTGAACTTATATTTATCTCTAGTCTTTATTCTGAGTTTAGCTCAAAGAAGTATTTGCTTGATTTATATGACGGATATTTTTTTAAAGAGGTATTTTATTTGTTCATGTTTTTACTTCTGTCGGCATTCCCTGAGTGCCACGTTTTTTAGGGTTCCGTGCCCAAAGGGTAAAACGGTACCCTATTACTAATACTCCGATGTTCGTTCGTCTGGCTGTCTTTCTGTCTGTTCGTCTGTCACCAGACTGTAATGAACCGTGTTAATTGAAAATTTCACAGATGATGTAGGTATTCTGTTGCCGTTACAGCAACAAATGCTAAAACCCAGAATAAAGTTTGTTGTATGGGAGCCCCATAAAGATAATCTTTTTTAAAGGGGGCTCGATTTTAATATCGGCAACAGGTAGACGTTGGAAATATTCACAAAATATTTGGTTAAACCAGTAGTAAAATAAAATAAAACAAATATATAGGCACCAGGGAGAGCACTGGTGGTCTAGTGGTAGTGGCCCCGCCTTCCGATCCGAAGGTACTGGGTTCAAATCCACTCGTGTACCAATGAGTTTTTCTGTCGAAAAATTTATGTGCACTATGCCAGTACTCTCAAAACGGTGAAGGAAAACATCGTGAGGAAACCGGCGTGTTGTAGAACCTAAAAAAGTTCGAGCAACACGTGTCAAGGGTCACACAAAAAGGGCCCACCAGCGGCCTACTTGCGGAAAAACCTGCCCGCACATCAAGTGCGCATGATAAAAACTTGCCGAGAAAAAAAACTATAGGCTCCCATACAATAAACGGGTCTATCGTCTAATAGATAAACCCTACGTCCTTACTATACGGAAACCTTCGTGCGCGAGACCGACTCGCACTTGTCCGGTTTTATTATTTATTACTACTAGCTGGTTGCTCGTGGACACTCACGCCCACGTCGACTATATTTACCCGCGGTAGGACGCTTTGTTGAAGAATATTTGCACACCACACTGTGAGTCTCACTTAGCGACTATCGCGACCGATCACAAAGATTCAATAGAAGCCGTGGCGATTCATCATTAGTTAGTTAGGTATATACATAGTCATGCTAAAGTAGGTGGATAAATATAGGTATACAGTCGCCTAAATATATGGTTACACTTAGGTCAATTAATAATTAGTAGGTATGAATATGATGCCAATAAGTAGGTACTCAGGAACCTATTTTTGTATTTCTGTTGTAAAAATCATAACCCTCTTAATTTCATTGCCGTAGTCGGGTTAAAATATAAAGTTTAACTTTTACCACGTTTTTGAAGACGTCAAGCACACAATGAATTACCAAACCAATGCGTTTTGAGGAGCTAATCTGCTCATCATGCGAAATACCCTAATATCCTTAGATCTTTCCTCTACCCTTTTTCAGTTTACAGTCGTTTTAAAATTTTCTGTTTTTTAAGAAATATTAATTATATAAATAGTCTAGAATCGTGATTGAAGTAGCGTAGAGAAAAGTGTAACAAAGACACAAAAATACATTACATTTAGCTAAAATGTTTTGTCATTCTAATCTCTACTACTACACAACTCTACCACGCACGCAAGCTCGAAGTGCTATACTCGGATTTTTAATTAGACGAAGCTAGCTGACGTTTACTGTGTTGTCAGTTTTTGATGAAATAAAAATAGTGTTGTGACAAAGTGAATGATTGAAACAACTCCTGAATGAATGAAATTGCCTCGTTTTTCTAGTGAATAGTTATTGTGCCGAACTTGACTTGACGTGCTTGGTTGAGGATCCATATCGTTCGCGCGAAACAATTTAGCAACAAAATACACAACAATTACCACAAACACAACGTAACGAAAAACTTTACAAAAATAATAACTAAACAGCGTGAGCGCAGAAAAACATTCGTGCTATCAGACCAGAGGTTAGAAGCCGAATTACAAACAAAATGGTGGCGTTCATTGGTGTTGTCGGAGTCGCCACGCCGTGCTTTGTAATAAACCGTCAAAAAACTGATTGTAGTTACATACTACAAGTAACTTATATCAGAGCACTTTTATACATTTTTTTATACAAATTTCAATATTATTTTATAGTTTGAAATGATTAACTATTCACTCATTGTTCATTCATCTGATTGAACGAGAACTGAAGGCAGCACTATTACTTTAAATGTAGCAACATTATTTTACAAAGTGACACTAGCTACTGTCAGTCGGTATCGTCTAATTAAAAATCCGACTATAGCTCCAAGGGCTAGCTCCTTTTTAGTAGCGCCATCTCTTGATAAGTAGAACCCTGCATTTGGTTCCAAGTTCTTATGTCAAACTTCTTTTTAGACATTGAGATTGACATAATTACCAACTAGACAGCTGACATCAATGAGTAATTGACACATGACACTGACAGACAAGACAAGTGACAGCCAAAACAGCTGCCAACATCATTGTCATGTCATGATGTCTCAGATCAGATGTCTGTCATTGTCATGTCATTTAAAAACAAAGCGTGCATGCTTTGATCGTGTTTTATTTTGCACGTTTCAATTTTATATTTTCTTGTATTTTGTATTAAAAATGTCTAATGTTACTGAAGCGGTCGTGAAAAATATTGGGAAAGTCCTAAACGATCCAGCCAGACCGATGAAAGAACGCTTCAGAGCGTTATTTACATTACGAAACATCGGTGGAGAAGCCGCTATCCAGTGCATCAATGAGTGCTTTGTGGATGAATCTGTGCTATTAAAACATGAGCTGGCTTACTGCCTTGGTCAGATGCAAGACAAGCGTGCCATTCCTATCCTTAGAATTGTTTTAGAAGACAAAGATCAAGACCCTATAGTGAGGCATGAAGCAGGTATGTTTATCAAAGTCTTATCAGTTTTGCGCGTAGCCGATAATAAATTAGAATACAAACGCAAAAGCTAACTTTATGCACCTTTCAAGATACTAAAATTAGGTTTTCGTTTATGAGCTAGCATATTTTTGATACTTTTTATACAGTAAGCTTGAAAAAGTCATCTGATCATGCCTTTACTTTAATTATAATCTTACCACCATATTCAAAATTCCAGGAGAAGCGTTAGGCGCAATTGGAGATCCTGACCTCGTACAAATACTCCAAAAGTACCAGCACGACCCAGCTATAGAAGTAGCGGAGACCTGTCAAATAGCTTTGCAAAGGCTAGAATGGGTGGCTAGTGATGTCAAGGAGAAACTTTCAAAGAGTCTGTATACTTCTATTGATCCTGCTCCACCGAGTGCTGAGAATGATGTACAGAAGCTGAAGGATATTATGTTGGATGAAGGAAAGCCATTATTTGAAAGATATAGATCAATGTTCAGCTTGAGAAATCTGGGGACAACAGAAAGCATCAATGCTTTGGGTGAAGGTTTGTATTTAATTTAGTTGTAACCTCTTCTAATATTCTGAATTGTCATCTCTGACTGTTCTCATAGCTAAGTTGGTAGTAGCTCTGCCTTTTGCGCTGGAAGGTGTGGGTTCGATCTCCATCAACAACAAACATTTGGGTAGCAAACACAGAAGTTTGTACTCTGTCTGGGTGTTATATTGTATTCTAAGTATGTATTTACAAAAAAATGTATGTAATTATTATATCAGCTATCTTGTTCCCATAGTACAAGCTCTGCTTAATTTTAAGCTTAATAGTGTTGTGTTGTGTTCACAATATGTATGTTTTTCTTATTTACTGATACCTACTGGTACAGATATGTCCCTTCTAGTACTGTCAAGCTATTTTTACATAACCCAAACTGAAACAGATGATACTTACCTTACTTACTTGGTGAACAGACTGGTTCCCGCAAGTAGGCTGCCAGTTCAGCCACACACCATTATTAGCATGAAGAAGTCCACTGCTGGACATCACAATTTAAACTCATAATTTTATGAGAAGATGGGGTATACTAGGCTCAGGCATCTTTTTTAATAGATTTTTCGTATATTTTTAGGATTCAAAGCAACAAGCGCACTATTCCGTCACGAAGTAGCCTTTATCTTTGGCCAGATGCAGGATGAGAGAAGCGTGCCGTTCCTGAAGAAGACGTTAGAAGACACCTCGGAGCATGAGATGGTGAGGCACGAGGCGGCAGAGGCGCTGGGATCCATCGCTACCGATGAGTGTACGGAGGTTTTGAAGAAGTAAGTTTGGTGATGTCAACCTATTTTTTTATCAATAATCATGGAACAAGCATTTGGTTTACCTGATGTTTAGTGGTAACCATCGAGCACTGGTGGTCTAATGGGAGTGGCGCCACCTAAGGCCGTGGGCTCAAATCCAGTTGTGTACCAATGAGTTTTTCTGTCGAAAAATGTATGTGCACTATGCCAGTACTCTCAATACGGTGAAGGAAAACATCGTGAGGAAACCGGAGTGTTGTAGAACCTAAAAAAGTTCGAGCAACACGCGTGTCATAAAAGGCCCGCTAGTGGCCTACTTGCGGAAACCAGTTCGCACACCAAGTGCGGATGATCAATTTGCAGTGGTAACCACCTCATATAGCAAAGCATTGCCTCGCAGGTAAAATATCGCGATTGTTTGTCGCGTCATGACCATGCTAAATTATGGATGACGCCAAAATCACGCCTAGATTAATTCGAATACAGTTCAGTAGTAGCAGTGGCACAGAGAGCTATGGAAAAACCTAACCTGTGGGGTGATTGCGTATCTATTGTTGCAATTAAAACCTAGTCGCATCTGTCAGTTTTAACATTGTTTTAAGCTTCGATTGCAATAAAAAGCGAATTGAAACAAAACTTATCTTTGACAAGGAACGATTGCTACAAGACTGAATGGTGACGTAATATTGTGCAATGTGTGAATATAATGGTCGAAAAATGATCGCTGTTCCTTGTATCAAACTTTTGATTACAACAAAAATACACAATCGCCCGGCTGGTATTTTCGATAAAATCAGAAATTAGAAAATCTGTTGTCCTAAATGACTCTTTCAGTGGGGGAAGGTTTAAGTCCTAAATTATGAACTAAGGTACAGAATTTTATAAACAAAATTGTATTTGTTCTTTTTCAGATACCTAAACGATCCTCGCCCAGTGGTTCGTGAAAGTTGTGAGGTTGCCCTTGATATGTCTGAATACGAAAATAGTCCAGAATTCCAGTATGCCAACACACTGTGCACTGTTCAAGGATGAATAATACGGTACACGCTGATGTAAACGCTGATAAAAAACGCTTAATCTATACCTTCTAGAATACGTGTAGTACCACCAAGTTGTCTGTTTGGTTGAAGAAAGAGGAACCTTATGATGTCATTTTAATTTTTTTACCGACTTAAAAGAAAAGAGGTTTCAAATTTGGTTGTATGTATTATCTTCCTTTTTTTAATGTTTGTTAAATCCGCTAAATGGAATTTAATCATTGGACGCAAAAAGATATTTGAAAAAATCTTTTTGCGTCCAAAATGTTGCCTATATTTTCAGATTGGCCCCATAGTTTCATCAAAACTGGTTTGCAGAAGTTTGTTTTTTCTTTTTTTTACTTATTTTGTATTTCACTATACATATTGTAATGGTGTCGTTTTAATAGAAAAATTGTTGGCATTTAATGATAGTGTTAATAGAAGTATTAGCGCCGATATTTAAGGTTCGTTTCTCTATTGCTGCGAGTTTTTTATATTGTACTAGCGTACGCCCGCGGACTCGCCAGCGTAAGAAGAAAGTATGTTTACAAAGTTATTTCAACAAACACTTTGAATTATCTATTAGCTTGTTTATTAATGTGTTAAACAAACAAACCTGACATAGCAATAATCTTAATTTATGAAAATTAAGATTTTGTATTTTTGTAAATAAAAGTATTTTGTTACCTACATAGTTACGTTGCCAGCACCAACTAACCGTTCAATCTTTACTGCAAGCTAAGCACTTTAATCTGTGATTAGCACTAAACGCCTACGCAAATGACCACCCAGATTCTGCTGATGCAAGCTGTCTAGACTCAACGGATGTTGGTCGAGTTTTGTCTCATTCTGTACTAAACCACTGCTTGTAATACATCTAAGCATTAAATTAATTCAACTTTAATTAATTTTCTTGTTTTTAAAAAAGCATTTCCACGTTTTCCCAACAAGTCTGGCGCAGCCGGTAGGATTTCCACGATTTTCCCGAAAATCTGCGATCGTGAACACTAAAATTGGTCTCACGAAAGTAGAAACTCGTATGAAAACCGACTATACGCGGATGTGGAAACGAACCAAATAAATTCGACTCTTGGTAGCGTGTGAAACAAAGTGGCTAGCAGTTTCAAGGAGGACATGGGATCGAGCAGTTTGTGAGTAAACCTTTTCACTTCCTGTTTTTCATATTCCTGTGTCTTTTCCAACCTTATCTCTCGAACTCAAATCGTCGAGCTTATTAATTGCGTTTATCTGATTTTGTTTGCACTACATTGGTAAACTAAGTTGCACTAACATAGGCAAATTGATTTACACTTAAATCGGTTAATCAAGTAGATTAAGTTGCACTAAAATCGGCATGCTGATTCACACATAAATAGGTGAATTAGTGTAGTAATAAGTAATAAAAATAAATAAAAATGTCTGTTAAGGCGGTTCCTAAGGAAACGTTATCTATTATCCCTAAATATAATGGGGAGGATCAAATATTGAATCTGTTTATATCTAAATGTGATTATGTACTGAGTGGTAGTGTAATTGTAGGAAACTTGGCACAGGATTTGTACCTATTCCATGCCATATCGAGTAGACTTACTGGTAGAGCTGCGACTCTACTTAGCGACCACCCAGAAATCAAGTCGTGTGACCAACTTAAGGAGCTTCTTACGCAACATTTCGGTGACCCTCGATCGGAAGAGTGCATTGCGATCGAACTTGAAACTTTAAAGCTAAAACAAAGTGAAACGTACATGCAGTTTTGTCATAGAATTCAGAACGTTAGAAGTTCTTTGTTTGCGAAAGTAAATAGGCTTACCGATGAAGGAATCAAGGCAGCAAAAATGATCGTATATAACAACACGTCTTTAAATGTTTTTCTGTATAATTTACCGGAAGATATGATTCGTATAGTACGCCTTAAGGGTTGCACTAACCTGGAAGATGCTTTAAGCATTGTAACTGAGGAAGTGAATTTTAAGTTTCAATATGATACGAAAAATAAGTCATCAAAACAAACGTCATTGCAACAACCAAATTCACAAAATGTATCGAAACCACCAGCTGTGCTTCAGCCTCAAGGCTATAAACCAACGTTTAACACGATGGAAAATAATAACTTTAGGCCAGCAATTCCACAGGCTAATTTTCAATTCGGCATTCCACAAAATCAAGGATTCAGACCAAACTTTCAACAAATGAGATTCGTGCCGCCCACGCAAGGTTATCGATTTGGTGCACCACCAAATCTTCCTCAACGTAATTTCGGCCAGGCTCCTGCGCAACGCGCGCCATTCCAACACGGCGGTTATCAGTTTGGTATCCCACAGCAGCAACAGCAAGGTTTTAAGTTCGGTATTCAGAACCAACCTAAGTTAGATAACCAACATAAATTTACCATACAGGAACCTAGGTTACAAGAACCTGATGTTACGATGCGCACAGCGCCGGTTAGACAAAATATGATGGTGAATGAACTTTATGGTGTGGAAGAAAATTTTCAGGATAATAACTCTGACTATGAAAAAATATATGACTATGGTAATGATATAAACGCTATGTATGACGATAGTGTAGGGAACGAGTGCCATTATATGGAAACCATCGATGAGACAAATTCCTCACATCTGGAAAGCATCCAACGGAAAAACATATTTTTCAATCCAGAAAATCGTAAGGAAAACGACCTGAAAGGATGTGGTGAAGTGATTGATTTAAATTACTACGATGGTAATTTAAAACTACCACACGTAGTGATTCCGGAAATCAATGCCAAATTCCTCATTGATACTGGAAGTAGCAGATCTTTCATAAGTCCCGCTAAAGCTAATAAATTTTTCAGCAAATCTAAATACTACGAACCATTCACAGTTATTAGCACACATGCTCAGAGCAAGCATAATGAGATAGTATACATGCCATTGTTAAAGACTTTTAGGAGCAGAATGCCTCATAAATTCTACATTTATGATTTTGACGGACGATATGATGGCTTGATAGGATCTGACCTTTTGTCTAAGCTAGGAGCAAACATCGATATGTGTAATCAGGTATTGTCGACACATAATGCGGCCATCCCGATCATTTACAGCCCGCCGCATGAACTTTGCATTGAACCACGATCTGCCGACACTTTGTCGCAAATTAGGCTTAACGCATTAGACGAACTCGATAACGTCTCGATGAAGGTTAAACTTGATAAGAAAGAAAGTAGAGACCAGAACAGAGACTCTCACGCCTCTACCCCACGCGAGCGAACGCCATCTCCGGTAACAATTTCATCCGGTTCGGAGAAATCAACAAAGGGTAAACGTCCTAGATCCCCCTATTCGAACCCATCTGTCGGTAGTACCACCGCATCCGCATCTGAAGGACACGGCGACCGAAGCGTAGGCACGGTACACTCAGCCCGTGATTTAGACACAGACGGTATGCTTATCTTACAAGAGGCTGTAGACACCAAGCCCAACCAGATACTCGTACATACCTGGAATAAAGACGAATTAGCAGTTAAAGATTTGTCTAGGAACAAACAAAAAGTCTTAGAGGTTCACTTACCTTTAAATAATCCAGATCTAGTTAAACGGTTCCTGAAGGCATATATTAAGCCTAAAATAAAATATTTCTTTTATTTTGAAGATGATTTACACCGAAAGCAGTTTTCAGAGGCTACTATTTTGCTATTTCAGAAAGGAACAGTAAAGTTTTACCAGTGTACTAAAAGAGTAATTTATGTAGAGAACGAACAAGAGCAACGAGACGTCGTACTTAAGTACCACGTAGGTAAGAACAGTCACAGAGGAATTAAGGAAACGTTAGTACATGTTAGACGTACCTTTTATTGGAACAACATGGACCAAACTGTGTCTAGCATTATCAATGCATGCGAACTCTGTAAGAAAATGAAATACGATTGCAAACCCCTGAAACCAGAGTTACAGCTGTCACAAACTCAAACCAGACCATTCCAAGAACTGTTTATAGACACATTCTCGATTGACGGAAAACATTATCTCACAATAGTTGATGCGTTTAGCAAATTAGGTCAGGCATTTGAAATTACCGCCAAATCCACTCCTGAAGCAGTTAGAGCTTTGATAAAGTACTTCTCTTTGTACGGAACACCTAGTAGAATTAGTTCAGACCCCGGTACGGAATTCAATAATAAATGTTAATGAAGGAAATGTTGTCATTTTATAAAATCGACCTTCACATCGGTACTCCTCATAATTCCAACTCTATGGAGATATTTGAAAGATTCCATTCAACTATTATAGAGATATACCGCATTGCTAAGTACGAACAGAAAATAACGGACGCTGCATCTGTCATGAGTTATGCAGTCATGTCATATAACCACACGATTCACTTTACTACAGATCTGACCCCATTCGAAGTAGTCTTTGGGCACACCGAATCCAATAGCGCATTTTATGTAGATTTCAACAAACAGTTTACTCAACCGATGGTTAAAGAACACGTAAGAAGGACAAAGCATTTGTATGAATATTTGACAGATAAAATAATCGACAAAAAGAGAGCTGTAATAGAGAAACGTGGTGGCGAGAAAGATTTCGACATAGACATAGGCGATACAGTCTTTGTTAAAGGAGTTAACACTAGACGTAGTAAAGATAAGCCCCGATATCAGAAAGCTCAGGTTACCGGAGCTATAGAAAGAAACATTGTACCCGTTGTAACGAATAATAGGAATACTAAAGTTCCCATTAAAGATGTCAGGCGTCCTCCACAGGTTAATCCTCCTGGCGGTCCAAGTGATCCGCAGCCAGGCCCTTCATCTGCAGCCAATTGACAAGAACCCAGGGCTGCTACCTGTAAAGGAAGGTCAAGCGGTAGTCAGTCATGATTCATGGACTGTCATTAAGATCTTAGATTTAAGGTTTATCTATGAGGAACTAAAAGCAACTATAGATAGCTATGTAAAACTAAAAGGTCAAGTAGAAAGCTGTTTCGACATCAAAGCTTTTGACTCAGACTTCAGTGGAGTAGAGTCACAAACGGATTACATCATGAACATAACGGTAGTAAAGTATAAGCAGTTGATTCCATCGGTAAGATCTAAGCGTGGATTATTAAATCCATTCGGTTCATTGATTAAGACGATCACAGGTAATCTTGACAATGACGATGCTGTTATGTACGAAAAGTTGATTCATGAAGTAAAGACTAAACAAGACCGGATATCTAATAAATTGACAATAGTTACCGAAATGGTGGGTACGTTCACAAAAATAGCGAACTCTACCAAAAACAATTTCATTCAAATTGAAGACAGTATTCAAGAGATAAATCATAGTTTAAATGGATCAAAGCTATCACAAGCCAGTAATAAAATAATTCACATATATAATATTTATATGCACAACTTTCAAACACTGTATATTCGACTGAATGAGATTGAAACGGCTATTGCTTTCGCTAAGGTTAAATTGTTACATCAATCAATTGTCGACACGGAAGAGTTAATACTATTGTTTAAGGAAATTGAGAAAACGGAGAGCTTAGTATTTCCAGCAAAAATAGAAAATTTTGTAAAAATAGAACAGTGTATAGAAACCAAGGCGTATATAAAACAAAATCAGATAAAATTCATTATGCACATTCCTTTGATACAAAACGGACTTTTTAATTATTATAAATTGTTTCCATTACCAGTCCACAATAAAGTCACTGGCCTTACCTCTCTTATCCTTCCCAAATACCCGTATGTCCTTGTGAAAGGGTTGAAAGCGAAGCCGCTCTCCCAGTCATGCCGCGAAGTCGATGAAGCCCGCTTTCTATGCTTTGAAAACGATGTTGCATCACTGATCGAAGACGATTGCATAACAGAACTTATGAAATTTTCCACAAATATTTCAAGCTGCCATCAAGTCCCCATTATTGTTGATGACATAAGAGCTGATCTAGTACAACCCAATCGTTGGATCATTTACACAAAAACTGAAACACTACTTACCAAGTATTGCGACAACGAGATTACCCAAGAAACGATTAGTGGAACCAACCTGTTAACTATGGACGATGATTGCCTAGTTAGGATCAAGGAATTGAAGTTACGGAAACATCAGAGTCAAGGGAAAGAAGTAGCCTACAGAAAGTTTCCAGTAATCAAATTGCCAAATATAATACCAAACCCATCAGATATGCTGAGAAAACCAGTTAACCTCAACGGGATCGATCTTGCCGACGTCCAATTCCTGAATTACTTATTGCAGAAAAGTGGAAGTGAAACTAGTGTTAGTGAAAATTATTATAGTGATTTAGATTATAGAAGTGTTAGTATAGGAACCACTGTATTTTGTGTCATTGTTTTAATTTGTGTTTTATTGTTAGCATTTAAGAATAGAATAAGAAAATCATGTTTTATGGGGAAAACTCGAGATAATCCTCATCCTTCAGATGATCTCGAACTTACGGAGGGAGGAGTTACGTTGCCAGCACCAACTAACCGTTCAATCTTTACTGCAAGCTAAGCACTTTAATCTGTGATTAGCACTAAACGCCTACGCAAATGACCACCCAGATTCTGCTGATGCAAGCTGTCTAGACTCAACGGATGTTGGTCGAGTTTTGTCTCATTCTGTACTAAACCACTGCTTGTAATACATCTAAGCATTAAATTAATTCAACTTTAATTAATTTTCTTGTTTTTAAAAAAGCATTTCCACGTTTTCCCAACAAGTCTACATTGTATTTTATTTTTATGATGATTATTATGGCGACATTGTTATTTTTGGAAAAGATGAGTCCCGAGCAGGCTGGGAAAATGGCGGCATAAATTGGAGAGTGTCGGACTGATTCATAAGATGATTTACTGATGGTAAAAAAACAGGCCTTTTGTATCTATTGTGGATTATTTATATGGCGTCAGGGGCAACAGCTAACCCTTACTCCGTCAGATCTCTAAGGTGAGTCTACCCTCAAGCATATATTTTTGACAGTTCTTCATTGAAAAAAAAATTCATGCTTGAGACTTGACAGTCTTGGACACGCCGTGAATCCGTCGTGAAAAAAACGAAAACCAAGTTTCATAGGCATTTATTATGTTCCCTTCCTCCTCCCTTCTCCTACAAAGGGCGTGTCATAACGCTGGAAGTACCGACGGACTGGTCTGTCCCCGACGGAATGCTGCATAACAGCATCGCTTAGTGCATGCACCAGTTCCATGGTACTCGTACTGATGGGGATCTCATGGGTGAAGCCGAAGAATGATGAGCGCTCCACTTCTAGGACATCAGAGGACTGGAGACCAAATACAAATAATGGTTAGGTACAAATAATCATTAAGAGGGAATCACACAGGCGACTCTCCATACAAACGTAGTCCCCTATCACCTCCAATTCATATTTCATATAAATCATATGAGGGTCATATTTTCTTTATCAATAAGTTTCTGAAAAAAAGGAAAACATACGAGCACGTATACAGCAGATCTGGATTTTATGAGACAAAACGGTTACTCTAGAGGCCAGTAAGGAGGAGGAGGGTGGAGGTCCAGGAAGGAAATAGGGGACTACGTTTGTATGGACAGTCGCCTGTGTGGTTCCCTCTTAAAAAACCGTTTAACACAAAAACAGCAGGAACAAAGCCGTAGTTTGCTGTCTATTCTTCTAGACTTGGTCGCGTGATTTAGTTTCGGAAGAACCTGAAATATTAATGATAAGACTACGCGACTGTTTTTTTTCTACAAGTACAAGTGACGGAACAGTCCACAGGCTAGATAGTCCACCTGATATAGAGCGGTTACCTCATCATTGGCCTAAACAGTTCACTGCTGGACAGTCCCCCCATATATTAGAAGAGTAACAATAATAAACAATAATAATATGTCCATCCATGGACATTGTACAGTCACCATAGCCAAAAAGGGTTAGAAAAATCATTAAATCTTCATCTTTTGAGAAGTTTTTAAAAACAACGATGTTTGTAAATAAGTATCATATCAGTAATCCGAAACGTCCTACTACTAATGTAATACTACCTACAAGGATGTTTCTACTTAAAACAAAACATGACAATAACCAAAATATTTGCAAAATAAAATAGCAAAAGATTTTGTAAACATATTTCAAAAGAAAAGGTTCATACCGCAAAAGAAACTATAAAAACCACTAAAATAATACATTTCTTCGATAACCGTATCATTTCACGTCAGACTACATTTTATGTTTTGCAACAAAACGAAGCCCAAATATTCTTTGGCATTATAGAAAACTTTTACTGCCGTGGTTTTATTGGCAGTAAAATACAAAATACTTATTGGAACACATCACTAAAACATTGATGTTTTCTCCTGACTTGAGTATTACTATAGCTAGGTAGATAGGTACCTACTACATAACTTTCTTTATGAAGTTTAATATAATTATACTATTTTTGAAGCACAACGAGATATCATAATTTGATTTTGTGCATGACTTTTGACTCCCGATATTTTGGCACAGCTCTAGTCCACGATTAAAATAAATGATATTTTTTGGGGTTAGGGATTAGAAAATCTTATAGGCAGCTATATAAAATAATAATAAATATTGTAAACAACAAAATAAATATAAAATACCATAAATTTAAATTCGTAAATACATAGGTACTTAGAATACAATATAACAACCAGACAGAGAACAAATAACTGTGTTCACCACACAAATATTTGTTCTCGGTGGGGATCGAACCCACGGCCTACGGCGCACAAGGCAGAGCTTTTACCAACTGAGCTGAGAGGCCAGTCGATCTGCCAATAACATTTTCTAATCGGGAATCAAAAGTCACAAAATCAAATCATTACAATAGCTCCAACACATACAACCAAGAAAGATAATTTATTTACTGATCTTCGTGGTACCAACTGAGCTTTGAGGCCACGCCACTCATCTGTGCTATAAGTAGCATAAATATTTCGATTCACCTGACTGCCTTTCAAAATGAAATGCGTAGGAAGTTGACGAAGAAAGAGAACGTTTATTAAAATTGAAGACTCCATTGTCACCTTCAAAGTCGCAAGCGAAGATATTCCACTTTATTGTTTTTCTACATTTTTCTGGCTCCTCTACACAGTCTATCTTAAAATAACCTGCAATTTAAAGCAGAAGCAGTTAAAAAGCTCTACCGCGAACGACTAAATCCTTCAAAGCCTCCCACATTCACTTATCGTAACAGCCTGGAAGGAAGTTATTACTGAGGCGCAATTTCCACCTTGCCACAGAGAAGAATATAGTCACCTACTTTATTTAAGAAAATTGTTGCATCCTACGTTGGTTCAACCTACATTGCGTGAGAGCACAAAGGATATTCAAGGCGCTTCATCAAAAGACTTTTACGAAGACAATGGTAGCATTCCGTCAATATTTTTGTCTCATTGAAGCTTTACAATTTTCAAAAAAAT
Source organism: Thera britannica (assembly GCA_939531255.2). NCBI lineage: Eukaryota > Metazoa > Arthropoda > Insecta > Lepidoptera > Geometridae > Thera > Thera britannica. The sequence goes on from OW618037.2 coordinate 3,439,002, forward strand.
GTTACGAATTTAATTTGTAAAAAAATTCGTGTTTTTTACATCGGATTGCTTGAATTTTTTGGTCAAATACTTACCTCATTGAGAGTTTTTATACTGATGCAAATAAGTAAACATCGAGAACAAGATGGAAAATCTATAGAAGACATTATAATTATGCATTATTGATTTGAATTAGTTATACTGAAATACGAGTCTAGAAAACCTTTCACCTGGACCAGACGTAAGTCTTTTACTTTTCTACATGGGTTTAAACGTAGCAAGGGCATCTACTTTTCGAAGAATTATCATATTTGGATAAAAATAAAAGGCTGATCGCATAAAATGGGTCCTAACCTGGGCCTATTATGTTCAATAGTGTTAAAAGTGGGCAGTGGACGTCCGGCGGCTGAAATGATAAGGGGGTAAAGAAAAATACCTTGAACTAACACTGGCGATCGGTCTTAATATCTATACTAATATAATAAAGCTGACGAGTTTGTTTGGTTGAGCACGCTAATCTCGGGCTCTTCCGAATTGAAAAAATATTTTTGTGTTGGATATTCCATTTGTCGTGCGAAGCTGGGGCGGATCGCTAGTGTAAAATATTGTTTAGTAGTGGGCAGCGGATTTCCGACGGCTGTAATGCTAATGATACAGGGGTGATAAAGAAAAATTCCTAGAATCGCTTCTCTAATTAACTTGTTTGCTTTGCTTCGCTGCGTGTGATAATTAAGTTAAATATAGTAAAGTAAACAGGCCTTTAGGGTAGATTATATATTCAGGGGCAACTGGTGATTACTCATGCTCTTTTACAGGACGCTATAGTGACAAGATTTTAGATGGAATAGGCTTGCACAGCTTTTTTTTTCACAGCTCCTATACCATCTTGGCAGCTTAGTCGGCGTAATCCACAGGAAAGACATGGTCAATACGTGCGGAGCTTACTAAGCCGCGGATTCCTCACGATGTTTTCCTTCACCGTTTGAGTGCACTAGCACACTGAGTTGTTTTTTATTTCCTAGTTTGAGCGCATTGCTTACATACAGTTTTCGGACAGAAAAATCCATATCCAGCGTACCTATCTCTCAAAATCATCTAAAAAATGTAAACCCATATTTTCACCGCCGTGTAATCTTGTTATGTTTACCTCCCAAGTGTTACCATGCGCGCCTGCGTTTCCACACCAGTGCCTCGCATTTAGGTAAGCGTAGTGTAGGACGCCCACTGGCAAGGCAGGGTTACGAGTACAATCTCAAAAACTGGCTAGCACTGGAAGAGAACAGCCAAAACCAGGGTCAGTGGTGCCTCTTGGGAGAGACCTATTTCTGAACATACCTACTTCTCTCCCAAAAGGACTTGTTACTGCTGACAGTGGACTAACATATGCTGATGATGATTATGTTTCGCGTTTACGTCATGGTTTTTCAAACAAAGTGGATAAACAAGCCACCCATCTGATGGAAAACGGTGAGCGTAGCCTATTTGCGCCTTCTATACCAGAGCTAATAAATCGTCGCGTGGAACTGGTAGCTTTCAAGACGTTTCAAAGTTATCCTTGTGGTACTATTAAAGGAATTGTACATTTTGACGTGATAACGTCTTATAAATCGATGGAGCCGGCTGCACGCACGAAAAAACATGACTCATGCGTCGTTACGTCGTTTCGTCGTTCCATTTACCTGAGCCCGAGCCCGGGTCGGGTAATGGGTAAGGGTAAATGAGGGTAAGGGTAAGGGTTCGGTCGGGTTCCGGGTCCGGGTCCGAGAGTTCGAGTCCGAGCCCGAGTCCGAGTCCGAGTCCGAGTCCGCGAGTCCGCGAGTATTTTCTTATGACGTTATCACGTTCAACTATCGTCAGTAAACCGACTTTACAGACAACCGATTTTTTTACTTTGACTTTGATATCAAAAACGCGTTGCCGACCCTTTCAAAATGTTATAGCGCCCTCAGAAGAACTACATACCATAGTCCTATGGGACTGTAGAAGCAGTGTTTCATCATCCGACGTCCCAATCTCTCAAAATCATCTCTAAAAATAAAGGCATAATTCCACTGTCGCGTTTTGTTTACCTCCCGTGTGCTAGAATAGAACGCCCGCCTGCGTTTCCAGGCGAGTGCGTCGCGCTCCGTAATGGTATTACAGACTCACGCAGTGGTTATTACATTAACTAGATAATTAATATGCGGGTATGTTCACTCGTACGTTACTGTTTTTGATGAACTTGTTATTGGCTGAGATGTAGAGGTTGTTTGAGTTGTCTCCCTATACCTACGGTCAGGGCTGTAGCTAGAGTCGAATTTGAGGTAGGGCAGCATTGGTTACTGGTAGGGCGGAAGTAAAAAATATCATAATATTGATCTGCCTTCGAAACACGTGCTCCAAAATCAACCACCATGTACATCACTGACCTAGAGGTACATTCAATAGCTATACTACGTAGTCAAATAATTTCTGTTAGCTTATAAAAAAAAACAAAATCTTTGTTTTTGGTATTTTTAAGATAGGGCATTGTGATTTCAAGGCATTGCCCCACAATGCCCCCCTCTAGCTACGGCCGTGCTTACGGTAGTATGGTAGATACTGTTACGGCGAAAACTCTTCATTGAATATGCTACAACACTGGTTTTACTTTATTACACGGCAAACAATTACAACTACGCATTACGACGCCATGCGCCATCTTATCCTTTTCCTAGGGTTGTGTCCCGTTGCTTGATCCACTAAGGGATGTCCTATTCCCAAAACCGGTTAACAGTATCTACCAATTATACTTTATACCGTCAAAAAAGTTGAGCATGACAAATTAGGTACCTAATCTATCTTAAGCTATATAAAGAATATACGATGGGATTTGAACCCACGACCTTAGGATCGGAACTAGCAGTGCTGTCGAACAGTCTCATAAATTACATGAGGCTAAACACTGACTTGAAGTTAGACTGTAGCCATATTCTTTATTTTTATTTTATTTTAATATTAATTTATATATGAAATACCTACATAAAACCACAAAATAACTAAAAACAAAAAAAAGTACCCAAAAAAGGTAGTCGCGCCGACCCGTCAAACTACCGACCTATTTCGGTCACCTCCATACTTTGTAAATGTATGGAGCGTGTACTGAACGGTAAACTCCTCGCATACCTTGAAGACAATGTCCTCCTCAGTGACCGCCAGTACGGATTCCGCCGAAACCGGTCTACTGGGGATCTTCTTGTGTATGCCACGCACCTCTGGAGTGAAGCCATAGAGAAATGCGGTGAAGCTCTAGCGGTTTCACTTGACATTTCAAAGGCATTTGACAGGGTCTGGCATGCTAGCCTTATTGGCAAGCTTTCAGCATACGGACTTCCAGCCCAATTCTGTACTTGGCTTGAAGACTTTCTGAGGGAACGATCCATTCGAGTAGTTATTGATGGCTGCTCGTCGGATCAATTGGCTATTAATGCCGGTGTACCTCAGGGGTCAGTACTATCTGCCACTCTGTTTTTGCTGCACATTAACGACCTGCTCATACCCGGTATCATGGGATATGCAGACGACAGCACAGTTGTGGAAAGATATACTTCCAATGCTCAGGCCAAACAGAATGTGGTTCAGCAAGAGAGAGAGGCAATGCTGCAGCGCTTGAATATGAAACTCAAATTGGTGTCTGACTGGGGTGACGCCAATTTGGTCAAATTCAATGCATCCAAAACGCAGGCTTGCCTGTTCTCAGCAAAGAAAAGTCAGTTTCCCCACGTTCCTGTTTTCCGAGATGTACCTATAGCGATACGGGATCACCTTGAGCTCCTTGGTGCTTCGCTTACGCCTGCTCTCAACTTTGGGTCGTATATCGAGTCTAGGGCTAAAACAGCCTCCATGAAGCTTGGCATCCTAAACAGGGTAAGGCGGTACTTCACACCAGGACAGCTGCTTAGCCTTTACAAAGCACAAGTCCGGTCTGGTATGGAGTACTGCTGTCACCTGTGGGACGGCTCTGCCAAACACCAGCTTGCTGCCTTAGACTCGATTGAGCGAAGAGCTTTTAGGCTGATAGGTGAGCAACACATGGCGCAGACTAAAATCCAGAGTCTGGCACATCGTCGCAAAGTTGCTTGCCTATCGATTTTCTATAGGTTGCATTTTGGGGAATGTAGTGAGGAACTGCATGATCTTATACCACCATCTCCCTTCCATCATAGGACTAGCAGACGCACGGCTCAGTACCATCCATACCTGGTTAGCATACCACCCATTCGCACTAAGCGTTTTGGCTCCACCTTCATTATGCGAACCTCCAGGGAATGGAACTCATTGCCGGCGGCTGTTTTTCCTGACCACTACAATCTGGGCCTCTTCAAGGCAAGAGTGAATAGGTGTCTTCTAGACCATCCTGCTCCATCGTCGGCTACATCGTCGCTTACCACCAGGTGAGATTGTAGCCAAAGGCTGGTCTATATCTTGTAAAAAAAAAAAAAAAAAAAAAAAAAAAAAAATATAACAATTTTAAGCTTTATTGTAACGTACACATTATACCTACGAGCGTACATAAAAATATAATTAGGTTTTCTTTCTCATTCGCTTGTCAGCATTCGTTCTCTTTCGTTCGAATTCATCAGTTACGTATGTGACAAACGTATTTCCATACGCTGTGGCAACAGCTGAGAACCGAACCTAACCTTATCTTTACATAGTGTTAATATTAATAAGATGCTGGGTTGGGTAGCATCTGTCTGTTCCGGTCGTGGGAGGGAATGAAGAGCGGGCCATGGTACGACAACCTTTGACAAAACCTTAAAGGAGGTATTTTGTTTAGGTATGTGAATTTAGTATAATTACCTTTTTTAAATTCTACTGCTACTCAGTAGGCCTACCACAAGCTCTGTCTCTGGCTCTGGTTTTGAGTCTGTGTGAGTGTTGACTAAAAAAATCCTGCGTCGAAACGTCACAGACACAGTATAATACACTGGTGAGCTCTCACACAGACTCAAAACCAGAGCCAGAGACAGGGATAGAGCTTGTGGTAGCTACAGTTTTTTACTTTTGTTTTTTTTTTTTTAATCTTTCTGATATTACCGATACAACCTTTTGTACATTTTGTCCTCTGATGAGTCGCTACATACTCAACAATAAATGACTGCAATTTTCAGGCTCGGTAGATCTCTTGGTATAGGTTAGTTTTCATTCAAATCAAGATGTAATCTCAAAGCTTCTAACCGTTTTTAGGCTATAAAAATAAAAATCTACACAAAAACCGTTTATTGGTATATTTTAGTTGCTAGCTAATAATTATGCAGTATGCCCCAGAGCAGGTTTTGTAAACTGATTCACGATTTAAAATTCCACACGTAAAGTTGTATTGTTTTAACTGCATGCTAAATGTTTTAACAAACCTATTGCTCGGACTATGAGGGAATTGGATTGTGAACCCTTGTCACTACATAACATAAGGCGGCATTAAAGCTGAGCTGTTGGACCATCTGCCGCCACTAGCAGATCACTAAATGTATCTTTCATTGCCTTATTCTATGTTCTATAAGAAAAAGTAGGTGTGCATTTTGTTTGTAGTAGTGGTTTGAATAAACATTGTTTCTTTCACTCTTTCTTTACAGTATACCTTTTCTACTAAATTCTTGGCATGTGTACGTAAACACAGCTTAGCTTTGTAAATATGAGAGATCCATACCACGACCTTTTAACTAACTACGTCATCTCTACAATTCCCGATCGACGATCAAATCCCTCAAGTTACACGCCCCCTAAAAGTCTTAGAAGGTATGACGTCGCATTGCACATTCTCATCATTCAGATTGCACATTCAATTTATTCATTCATTTCGGCACATTGTGTAAAATGTGATAAAATCTACTTTCATTCATTTCTACACGGGATGGATAATCTTTATTTACACACCTTGATTCGCCCTTCCTCACAAGAGGTTCATTGAGTATTTATCCTCAGTTTCCATCCTTGTTTCAATCGTCAGTTTTTACATGTTTTTGAGCTTCGATTGCATTATAAAACGAATCTGAATTGCAATCCTTGCTTGCCAAACACAAGGCTTTGTTTGTATTCGTTTTTATTGCAATCGAAGCTCACAATCATGTCAAAACTGAGGATTGTAACAAGCATTTGATTGCAACAAAGATACGTGGTCACCCCACAGATCCATAAACCGATTCCTTGATAGTACTTACAGAGAATCAAAACTGCCTGGGGTTATATTTTATTCATAAGTTTTTAAACTCGCTCGCCCGTGGCAAACGTCGATGTTGTATTGTATACTATTTGCCGATACAGCAGAGGCTTTTAGGGCCCTGTACTTGGTTTAATCCAATCGCATATTTATTTATACGATCTTTGGAACTGTGTTTAGGCCACAGATTCGCCTGCCGTCGGTTCGGCTGACTACGGTCTGACTTTACTTTTTACACAAACATTTTTTGCTTCAACGAAACAATAACCGGAGGCTGTCTCGAAGCAAATTGAAAATACAATATGAATTGAAAAGGTATTACTAATAACTCTTTTTAAATGGAATCAGCAGGAATATCTCAAACCAAATTGAAAATACAATATGAATTGAAAAGGTATTACTAATTACTCTTTTTATATGGAATCAGCAGGAATATCTCAAACCAAATTGAAAATACAATATGAATTGAAAAGGTATTACTAATAACTCTTTTTATATGGAATCAGCAGGAATAGAGCGAATGAGTGCGCCGTAGTTCCGAAGACGCTTCAAATCTCTTGTGAGATATATATCACTCTTCATCCTTCTGCTTCTACTGTATAAAATGCTCTAGTATCACAAACTACCGATCATAAAAAAGTTACGTTGACCAAAAAGAATCTAAGCACAAAACTACCAATTTCCGCTAAATATAAACCAACATCATAAAACTCGCAAAAATACGAGGATCAGAAAAAAACATTTCCTTGCAACATTTCGAAACAAGATAAAAAGGTATCGTCTAATCAATACTAACTAAAATTCCGTCCTTGTGTTTATAGACTTCGTAGCTGGGATAAAGCATCTTTCTCCATTTTTTTTTCCTTATCATCTGTTATTTTCCTCATTCGGTACTAAAATCAAGTCGATCGCAAGTACGTGACGGTGTGACAAACAGCCACATGAAACTCACACAAAACTTCTGTATTTGTTAGTAAAATCTATGTAAATGAAGTCCCAAAACCTGACATTTATAGCGTAGTTTGTTTTTATGGTTTAATAGCTTCATTTTTCGCTGTTTAGAAAAGAATGGAAAATATTTTTATCGCCACACATACCCTACTACTGAGCCATAGGAAATGTTCATTTCTAGACCCTAAAAAATTAAATACAATTGTGGGCAATAAATATTGCACATCGGCTAATTTCGGCTTCATAGAGCGTTGTGTGCGTCAGAAAGAGATAGCGCTCTACAAAGCCGAAAAGCCGATGTGCATCAACACTTATTGCCTACAAGCGTAGGTACTTATTTGACCAAGCATCTAAGTTTCGAGTGTGGCCAAAAATGCTTTTGTCTAGCTGTCTGTCTGCTTTCTCTTTTTTCAGCCGATCTAGAAGAAACTTGGTGCACAGGTTGTATGGTGTTGTAGTTTTTTTTTTTTTTTTTTACCTATACTGTTTTAATACTTATAGATTTTTTATTTATTTATTTATATTTGATTAGAGGGCTACTTCTGTGACGTATCTACGGGTTTATGAATGTAAACAAGTGTCAACACAGTAAAATTATTTATTTAAAAACTCAAGGTCGTGGATTCTATGGCCCGCTTAACTTTAGTTTGGGTAGTACGGCACTCCCCTGGTATTAGCGCGACGTGAGGAGACGAGAAGGTCGATCAGCGCAGATCCAGGGTGTCCTTGGCAGGTGTTCGGCCAGGCGGGCAGGGGATTGGCAGCGAAGCGGCCGCTGCTGGTAAGTAGTAGCACTCCGCTAGCAGCTCATCAGTGCAGCATGGAGTGGTGGTGGTGAGAAGTAGCGTAAGCGTAAAACGCGTAGCGCCGTGAAACCCTGGAATGACGTCCAGATTAATATCTGTTGTCCAATATTAAGCGTGACCACCTCAGGAAGAAAACCGCTCTTTAGGGGAATGCCTAGGTATATAATGTGAGGTGGCCTAGCTAAGAATAAGCAGAGCGAGTTTACATGTTTTGTTACTAGATAACGAAATAAAAGCACATAAGTGACCTATGTACAATAAAAGTAATGAAATGAAATGAAATGCATTTTGATATAAATCCTAAATAACAAGGCAAGTATTTTATACAGATATTTTTTATGAACTACCTACCTCGCCATAAAAATTAGGGTGATAATATGACGGGCGTATTTTTATGACAAGTTAAATAAAATGTAGCTAGCATTTGGATGCCCTTCAAATCATAGAGGAAAACACGAAGATTCCTCCAAGCAGCTATAATAGGTACATAAGCATGACATGGCAAGCTGATTCACATACATGAAATTAAAACATGAGATCGTAAGTACGGTGCGGGTAAAATGCAAGCGTTTGCTATTAGCGATAGAACCCTACTTATTACAAGATGCTACAAGTTACCTATTCCTACAGTGGATTAGAGAAACGTATTGTTCACACTTACCCAAGATGGGGGTTTCACTGATTTGATAATAAGCTTCCTATCACTTACGAAGACTGAGCTAGTTATAGATTCCTATGGGTGAAATCACGTTCACTTTATATACGAACAATGCACGATAATACCTAGGTACTTTGATGTCCTATACGAGGATATAGTAGCTAGTAATCGCGACTTGGCGAGGCTCAACTGTGGTATGATGACGGTGCTTCGGCGACTGAGTATTTATGCAAGCCTACGAAAATAATGCAGTTTGAGACACTTTTGGTGGCAACCGGAAAAATATCGTGCAATCGTCGTAAGTTGGCAACGCTAGAAATTGTTCAGTTTTTTTGTAATGGGCGCTCCTTGTGGAGCGAGCAAGACAGACAACCTTTTGCTCCCTTCAACATAAACGTGATTGTTGGAATACGATCTAAGTACATGAAGTACCTTAGAGTACGTATGAGTACAACAAGTACATGAAATTTCTTAGTTTGCTAAGTTTATGTATGAAAAGTAGCTATTACGATGATTCTTTTTCGCCTATTATTATTTTTTCTGTTGAAGGTAACTTTGTAGGTGTTTGCTTTTGTAAATTTATTCTTTGTTACGAAAGTAGCAAAATAATTACATTTTTCTGTTTCTATAAATGATTTTTTATGAATGAAAAGTAGCTATTAAGTTAAATATTTTTAGCTTACTATTATTATGTTTTAAAAAGGAATCTTTACAGGTACTTGCATTTGTGTTTTTTACTTGATTTTCTGTACTTTATATATTAGATGCATGGTTTTTTTTTTTTTTTTTTTTTTTTTTTAACATGTAACCATTACGTTACATTACCCCGACGCTTACTAAGAATTTTATTACTGTAGAATAAAATTCGCAATTATTTCTTAGCGTAGTCACAAACTGCCATTCATTCCTTTCAATCATTCATACACAACCTTCCATACGATCGCTCACAAAATAGCATCAGTAAGTACCTACCTAAAGTAATGGTTTAAAGTACTGACGCGACCTATCATTACTAAGAGTTACTAGTTACGAACAGAACCAACTAACTCATGCAACTACTGCAGAAACAAGCGGTTAAGGGTGAATATAAGTGATGACATTTAAAATTTGTACTTAGTTGTAATTGTTTACTTATTTGTACCTATGAGTTTTAAATCCTTTATGTGCCATGTTCCTAGATCCTTTCCTGACATGTCTTCTAAAATATAAACAAGAGGTGTTTTTTTATATTTTACACGACATTTAATGTATTTTGGGGCTAGTTTTTTGCTAAATCTTTTATCCGCATTACTAAGAAAATATGTTTTTTTTATAACTGTGTCACCTACATTGAATTCTGCTGGTTTGCGACGAAGGTTATAATGAGATGTATTTTTAGCATGACCCTGCCACAATTTAAGCTGTACCTTATTAAAAATTGAGGAAAGACAACCAAAGTTTTCTGCATAGACATCGCGTGGTAAAAATACTATCTCGGTGCCTAGATCAGAATCAATATAGTGAGATCCGCAAACTACCGTTTCTCGCCCAAATACAAGAAAAGATGGAGTATAACCTGTGGCCTCATTGACAGAATTGTTTATGGCAAATTGAACCTTGGGAATAAATATGTCCCATGTTCTATGGTCATCTTCTACAAAGGTAGAAATGCATGTGATGATAGTTCTATTATAACGTTCGACAGTATTCACCTGAGGGGTATATTTTGGTGTAAAAAATATATTTGGAATTTGATTTCTACTAAAAAATGAATTTATTTCTTTACTTATGAATTGACTGCCGTTATCCATTAAAATAGTTTGTGGAATTCCATGCATGAGGAAAACTGAGTCCTCCAATATTTTAATAATAATGTTAGATGTGGCTCGTTTTATTGGAAAGATAAGACAAAACTTTGAAAAACAGCAGGTTACCACAAAAATGAAGCTATTTTGTTTTCTACTTACTGGCAATGGACCCATTAAATCAATAGAAATCATCTGAAATGGGCGAGAACATTGTTTAGGTCGCCCCATTTCACCCAAGATTTGGTGATTTTGAGCCTTATATGATAAACATTTAGTACAAGTGCCAATAAAGTCAACGACATCTTGAAACATGCTAGGCCAGAAGTAACGTAACGTAAGACGACGATACGTTTTATGAATACCTAGATGACCTGCTGTCGGTTCACTGTGGTTGTCATGAATAATGTCCTGACGTAGTTCCTGTGGAATAACTTCTTTCCAAGAGAACTCCTGTGTTAGTTCATGTTTATTTTTACAAAGTCTGTACAAAATATTATTTTTAATATTAAAATTTGGAAAAGACTGAGGCGTTGTAAGGCAACCATTATAATGTGATTTATACCATGTATCATTAGTATTTTTGTAAGAATTTGAAGTACTAATGGTACTCACGGGAAGAGCTCGAGAGAGTGCATCTGGAATTACGTTATCAACACCACGGCGATGTTTAAATTCTACATTAAATGCCGACAAACGTACTCCCCAACGCGCTAACCTACCTGTTGGATTATTAATTGATAAAAACCATTTAAGAGCGCTGTGGTCTGTATATACAGTGATTATCATACCATTTTCCAAATAACACCTCCAATGTTCCAAAGCAACAACTACTGCCAAAGCTTCTCGCTCAGTGACGCTATTGTTCCTTTCTGCCACTGACAAGGATTTACTCATGTAAGCGACTGGATGCTCTTTACCATCGGTAATCTGTGTTAACATGGCACCAATTCCGTAGTTGCTAGCATCCGTATGGACTTCAAAGGGTTTACTGTAGTCAGGGCAGGAAAGAACAGGAGCGGAAACTAAACATTCCTTGAGCTTTAAGAAAGCACCGTCTGCTTCAGGAGACCATTTAAATGGTGGTGCTCCTTTCTTATTCGAGGTCAATTTATTAAGGGGGCCTGCAATTGTGCTGAAGTTGGGTACGAAACGACGATACCAAGTTGCTGTCCCTAGAAAACGTTTTATATCCTTGCGACAAGTAGGTGTCGGATAATTAACAATCGCTTCTACTTTATCAGGGTCAGTCCGTAAACCACAACTGTCAACAACATAACCTAAATATTTAAGTTGACTTCGAAAGAAATTACATTTTTTAAGATTAATAGTCAAGTTTGCATGTTTTAATTTTTCAAGAACTCTAAGCAAAAGTGAGACATGACTATTAAAATCATTACTGACTATAATGATGTCATCAAGATAAGCGAATACTCGAAGTTCAAATTCACCAAACAACAAGTCAACTAGTCGTTGTTGAGTAGCTGGTGCGTTGGTAAGCCCGAAAGCTGTCCTTTTAAAGCGTAGGGTTCCGCGACCAGGAATATAGAAGGCTGTCTTGTCCCTGTCTTCTGGCGCTATTTCTATTTGCCAAAAAGCCTTAGATAAGTCTATGCTACTAAGAAAACGAGCATCTCGAAGGTTATCTAATATTTCAGAGACGTATGGTAAGTTATATGCATCGCGAGATGTTACTGAATTTAATTTGCGGCTATCTAGACAAAATCTGGGCTCACCAGTTTTTTTAGTGACTAGAAGAACTGGTGAGGACCAGGCACTTTCGCATGGTTCGACGACATCGAGTGCTAACATTTCATCAACCTGTTCAGTCAAAATACGTTGCTTTTCTGGGGATATACGATAATAACGTTGTCGTATGGGTTGAGCGTTTCCTGTATCAATCCTATGAGTTATGAGACTAGTTTTACCTAAACCGTTACGTTCAGCTGAAATGGCTTTAAACTGATCAATGACGTTGTCAGCCAGACATTTCTCCGAATGGTTAAGAGTGTCATAACTTTGTACGATAGGTTTTTGTACAACGGACTTATGGTTTGTAGGACTATCAAGGGCTACAGCGTGTAAGTATTGTAAGGAAATCTTAAATGCACGCCAGAAGTCAATACCCAGGATAAGGTCATCATGAACCTCAGGCATTACAAAGCCTTGAATGATGTGAAATTGATTGTCAAAATGAATAGGTAGGTTAATATAACCAATACTACCTATTCTTTGACCCCCTGCAGCAAGAACGGTTAATCTACAGTCATCTACTAACGTTAATCCTTGAGTGATTAATGCTTTATGAGCGTTGTTACCTATAATGGTCACGGCTGAGCCAGAGTCAAGAAGACTACACATAGTAACCTCACCTATTGTAATATTGATGAAAGGACGGTTATCATTGCATTTATTCAGAATTGTGTTGGTTTTGTAATAGTTAAAGTATGTACTGACAAATTGAAGCCACTCTTTCCATTCTTCTTTATTGACTTCCATGTTTGACGTACCAACACAATTCTTTTGTATTAGTTTTTTGAACTGTTTGTTTTTCTTTGACAGACTGGACAATCAGGAGTCTTAACATCCTTACGACCACAAACAAAACAGACAATCTGACTTTTGTCAGCTTGGCATTGCCTTAAGTTGTGGGTATTGACGCGACATCTAGGGCAAAAACGCAACCTGTTTTGTGGTGCATCAATTGCATGCACGTAGTTTTGCCTACCATCACTAGCGTTCTGGTCAGGCTGAGGTTTATTCGAGGTTTTATTATTATAGCTACTATAATAGTTATTTTGTCTATTTTGTTTTTGATAAAAGTTATTATATTGCTTTGAATCAACATTATTTTTACTACCTGAATAAGCAAAGTCAGGTGCTAAAGTATCTGAAGAAATCTTTGGGGGTTCATGGAAATGAGCTAAACGAGCTTGAACATTTTCATAGTTTTTACATATACTTTTAAGATCTGAAATAGCTTTAATTACTGGAGAAGATGCTATAATGTTTGCGTAGAGTGGACGGATGTTGTGGAGTATTATTTCTAGTTTATCCTCTTCTGACAAAGTTTTTGACAAACGAGAAAATAGCCCCGACATAATAGATAAATATATCGTGATGTTCTCGGTTTCTCCTTGAGTTCGGGAACGAATCTCAGAAAGTAATTTATAATCATAATCCGATTTATCAAAATCCGCCTTTAAAAGTTCCACAAGATTCGTCCAATCCGTAACCTGATCCTTTATGCTCCTATACCAATGTAAGGCGTCCCCAACAAAAATCTCAGTCGCATATGACGTAATTTTAGCATCTGATATTTTTCTAGTTGTACAGAATTCTGACACGCGCTGTATAAAAGAGCGTACACAAGTTTTCCCATCAAACTTTAATTTAGAAATCTCACTGGAAACCCCACGATCACAATGTACGGTGATATTTGAGGGATTACAAGGCTCTGGAGTTCCTGACGTTGAAGGGAAAGTCAAATTACTGTCGACTGCACGTTCCTTTAGTGAATCAAACTTTTTCAATAAATTCTCATATCGACTAACACAGTCATCGTAAATAGGTTGCGTAATCTCATCACAAGAAGAAATACGATTTAAACGATGGTATACGTGATTAAGTAAGTTCTGTGTACGCTGAACTGCGCTACCTAAAAGTGGCGATTCTAAGTTAGTATCTATTTTATTAAGTACCTCAAACACGCCTGATAGATCATCTGCTATTGGCAAAGAACTATCTAAAATAACATCCGATGGAAATAAAACTCCTAATTTAACTATTTGCTTACGCATTTCTTGAACGGTAAGCGCGGGTGTCGTACCACGAATAGCTACCTCATATTCTAGCTCAGTCTTTTGAAGCGACAAAAAATTTACTGGAAATGCCATTGTAAATAAGTGTGAACAATAACGAAACGCAAATGACCTAAATAAAGTTTAGCAAATACTCTGCTCCGTTGCAATAAAAAAATTAAATAAAGAACGTTTTTTCAGAAAAAAAAAATTAAAAAATAATAAAAATGAACAAAGTGAGAAAAGAAATCAGGTAAAAAGCATGAAAGAGTGAAGTATGAAGCTGTAACTAGTGTGTGCGTAACGTAGTTTAAAAATTAAGTTGTAACAAAACAAAAAAACATCTAACAAAAATTTGAGGGTAGAAACAAAAAAATAATTGTTATGCACACTCCAGTTACAAGACGCTGAAAAAAACGTTTTACACAGTAATACAATGCACACCAACACAAAATATCTACGAAAACCAAAGTTAAGCCATAGAATTACTACGTAGAGGGCGCCAGTGTGACGTATCTACGGGTTTATGAATGTAAACAAGTGTCAACACAGTAAAATTATTTATTTAAAAACTCAAGGTCGTGGATTCTATGGCCCGCTTAACTTTAGTTTGGGTAGTACGGCACTCCCCTGGTATTAGCGCGACGTGAGGAGACGAGAAGGTCGATCAGCGCAGATCCAGGGTGTCCTTGGCAGGTGTTCGGCCAGGCGGGCAGGGGATTGGCAGCGAAGCGGCCGCTGCTGGTAAGTAGTAGCACTCCGCTAGCAGCTCATCAGTGCAGCATGGAGTGGTGGTGGTGAGAAGTAGCGTAAGCGTAAAACGCGTAGCGCCGTGAAACCCTGGAATGACGTCCAGATTAATATCTGTTGTCCAATATTAAGCGTGACCACCTCAGGAAGAAAACCGCTCTTTAGGGGAATGCCTAGGTATATAATGTGAGGTGGCCTAGCTAAGAATAAGCAGAGCGAGTTTACATGTTTTGTTACTAGATAACGAAATAAAAGCACATAAGTGACCTATGTACAATAAAAGTAATGAAATGAAATGAAATGCATTTTGATATAAATCCTAAATAACAAGGCAAGTATTTTATACAGATATTTTTTATGAACTACCTACCTCGCCATAAAAATTAGGGTGATAATATGACGGGCGTATTTTTATGACAAGTTAAATAAAATGTAGCTAGCATTTGGATGCCCTTCAAATCATAGAGGAAAACACGAAGATTCCTCCAAGCAGCTATAATAGGTACATAAGCATGACATGGCAAGCTGATTCACATACATGAAATTAAAACATGAGATCGTAAGTACGGTGCGGGTAAAATGCAAGCGTTTGCTATTAGCGATAGAACCCTACTTATTACAAGATGCTACAAGTTACCTATTCCTACAGTGGATTAGAGAAACGTATTGTTCACACTTACCCAAGATGGGGGTTTCACTGATTTGATAATAAGCTTCCTATCACTTACGAAGACTGAGCTAGTTATAGATTCCTATGGGTGAAATCACGTTCACTTTATATACGAACAATGCACGATAATACCTAGGTACTTTGATGTCCTATACGAGGATATAGTAGCTAGTAATCGCGACTTGGCGAGGCTCAACTGTGGTATGATGACGGTGCTTCGGCGACTGAGTATTTATGCAAGCCTACGAAAATAATGCAGTTTGAGACACTTTTGGTGGCAACCGGAAAAATATCGTGCAATCGTCGTAAGTTGGCAACGCTAGAAATTGTTCAGTTTTTTTGTAATGGGCGCTCCTTGTGGAGCGAGCAAGACAGACAACCTTTTGCTCCCTTCAACATAAACGTGATTGTTGGAATACGATCTAAGTACATGAAGTACCTTAGAGTACGTATGAGTACAACAAGTACATGAAATTTCTTAGTTTGCTAAGTTTATGTATGAAAAGTAGCTATTACGATGATTCTTTTTCGCCTATTATTATTTTTTCTGTTGAAGGTAACTTTGTAGGTGTTTGCTTTTGTAAATTTATTCTTTGTTACGAAAGTAGCAAAATAATTACATTTTTCTGTTTCTATAAATGATTTTTTATGAATGAAAAGTAGCTATTAAGTTAAATATTTTTAGCTTACTATTATTATGTTTTAAAAAGGAATCTTTACAGGTACTTGCATTTGTGTTTTTTACTTGATTTTCTGTACTTTATATATTAGATGCAAGGTTTTTTTTTTTTTTTTTTTTTTTTTTTTTAACATGTAACCATTACGTTACACTTCTTCCAAAAAAGTCCAAAAAAGGGCTACTGAATATCTCCGCTAATATATAATGAGGCTTTCAACAAGATGAGCAGAATAACTCTTCGAAATACATTAAATTGTTCACTACACTAAATGTAGGTACTCGCGAGATCTGCAGCTCAGCCACTATAGTGCATAAAAGTTACGGAACTAAAAGTAATTCAGTTCGCATATATGATCTGTGAGTTACTCTAGATTTAAATAGTGTAATATTTAATTTCAAATTGTATGCAACGAAAATAAAAGCTTGTAATATAAGCTTTTATTTTCATATTTTAATTATTATTATCTGTGGTCCGTTGACCACAGATAATAAGCTCTGTCATGGTTTAACGACTATTAGAGCTACGACTGAATCCAAAGCGTAGAAGTGCTCAAAAATAAATACCACTTGTGGTGCCCCAAATGGTGACCGCGCCGAACATTACATTTACTAATTCGATTAATTAGGAATTACTTGGCCATGCTGCCATGTGGAAAGCTATATAGTAGAGATATATGAAAACGACCGCCATATGTATTGTATTTATTTATTTAACAGAGAGTTTATAACTTTTTCACATAAACAATAGTTTAAAGCCAAAGTTATGTTTGTTGAATTACTGGGTTCTCGATATAATTATCGTATTTTATAATGAACAGAGCAAAAACCACATAGGTGCATAAGGTGCGGCATAAGGTAGTAAAACGTAGATCACCTACAAGCCTGCGCACATCTAGGCGATGGCGATGGCGATCAGCTGAAACGCTGTCAAATATGACAGCGATAATTGACAGCGTTTCAGCTGATTGCCATCACCGTCGCTTAGAATGTCCGCAGGCCTTAAGACTAAGCACCTTAAGCTTATTTGTCATGGTGCAATTATGATTGCATCACAAATAACCATGCTGTAACTGTATATCAACGTTTGAAGAATATTTTCCAATTATAATGAGTTACTTTATATTATTTATTTAATAGCTTTACTTTATGTCACGGAATAGTAATGTTGTAACAGTTTAAAATATGTAGGTAGTAGGTACCTATAAAAACAAACAGTAGCGATAGCAGAGTACCTAATAAAATGAGTCGTTAAATGTTGATTAAAAAAAATCCAACGGAGGGCCAGTCAATTGACGATTGGCCCTTCGTCGGAAAATCAATGTACTAAAAAAAGATTGTTTTTGAGTTCATTACTTTATGTCTTCTTCTTCTAAATGAATGGCATCTGCCCATTTTGGATCAATTTTGCCAGTGACAAGTGAGGATTATTACGTAAATAAAATAGTTTTTGGTCACTTTGTGCCTTCTAGAAAGGACTATGTTTAATTTTATTTGACGTAAGCTTGAGATAACCTATAACCAGTGGACAATCAAGACGCTTCCATCGATACCTCATTTGTCAAATTTTAATAAGTAGTTTACATGTGGCAGTGCCACCAGCGTCTTGGGGACGCTTCCGTCTGGCACTGATTTGGATCAGTTGAGCTATCTCTAGATCGTTTGTAACGATCTGCAGATAGCTCAACTGTTTCTTATGTATTTTGTACATTTTGTAAATATTTTATTTAATTGTAAGTTTCTATGTGTAAATATATTGTTACTAAAATAAAAAGTTTACAAGTTATGAGGGAACAAATGAAGAAAAATTATAGCGGCCAATGGGTCAAATACATAACCATACTTTTTGCTTTGCCGCAGTCCGGTAAAAATAAAGCTTTTTTATAACACGGTAGGCAGCAATAGCGATATCGCTGTGTTTTATCAACAAGCAACGGCTCATAACTGCTACTGATTTGTTTTTAGGTGATAGATATACAAGGCGACGGCTGCTATTTTCATTTTTTTTTATACTTATGTCGTTTTTATATTAAAGTCAGTAAAAAGCTAGTATCTATATATTCAATATGCAACGTCCCTCAATTGGTTTCCGATATAGGAGCAGAACCAATAACAATATTTATTTAGAACTGTTTGCAGAATGGAAAATAGTTTTGAGTCGTTGAAAAGCGAAGCAGATAAGTGCATGGACTTTCCTGCTATGGCCTTAAAAAAGAATAATATAAAGCTGCTCGAAGCAAGCCTATTCCATCTGAAATCCTGTCCCAGGCACTGTGGCATCCCGTAAGTAGGGGCTGAGTGAGCACCATTTGCCCCTGACGATAGTATAAATCATCTAAACCAGGGATTCCCAAACTTTTTTGGACAAGTGACCCCTTTTCCAAAATGAACAGTTACCTCAGACCCTCACGGCCTAATTACCTACTTTTAAGGTCAAACCCCTTATTCACAATAGTCCGCTAACTGAAAACAGCTGCTACAGAGTGTTAATTTTCATAGGTCTCTCTCGATTTAGGTCAATAGAAGAAGACTTAACTAAACTTAAAAGTTAGCAGACTATTATGAATAAGGGGACTTATCTTTAGTTTTTTCCTATTGATACAAAATACCTAGGTACTAAGGTACAATTGGAAAACTTTGCATTTGGCTAAGTGATTAAAGTTGACTTCATTTTCTCATCAAAATTTATCAAAATAAACGTACCTACGTTGTACGAACTTGAGACTTTACATTACTACAACTATGCTATTTCCTACAAAAATATTAATTATTCTTAGTACACGTAGCCCAACATAAACAATACAGTACCTAGCTACCTAACTTGAAAGTTTGAAATAAGAACTTGTGTTAATTTATTAGGGGTCGATTTATACACCTCGTTGACCCCCAAAATCAGTTTTCGTTTATTTCGACCCCTAGGAAACCAATATCGACCCCAAGGGGTCGATATCGACCACTTTGGGAATCCCTGATCTAAACGATCCTTTAAACACCGTGTTTCTGAACTTCTTCTGAATAAGCAATTATAATTTTTGATGGGCAAGCGAAATAATCTTTAGACTTATATCAACTCTGGATAAATTAAATTCACACACACACTTTTACTACACACAAACACACACACACACACTCACTCTCGCACACATACATACTATCTTATCTTACAGCACAGAACATTCACTCGCTAACCTACTGCTAGAGGGCAGTAAAGCACTTTTTGTAATAATTAATACTTAGGAAAATCTGTTATTGGCCTTTTTTAAGATTATATAATACCCTGCTTTCCAACTTCTGTAATTGCTGTTGATTTTCTAATAAAGAAAAATAAAAAATAAAAAATAAAATAAAATCTACAATAGATGCAAATGATTGTTTTTTTGACCGCTCGAAGCGCTTATAGCGTGGTTATTGATCAAGCAAGCTACGCCATGAGTGCAAAACGGAGCTTATAGTCTAAGATCCCGCTATAGAAAGACCTTCACCGAGCTGGTTATTTAATGAAACGTATTTTATATTTAAATAAACATGCCAATAAATATATTCTATATGGGTTGCCTATCAATTTTCAGTCCAGGATATGATTAAATAATAATAATAAAAAAAATTGATAGGCAACCCGTATAGAATATATTTATTGGCATGTTTAATTAAATATAAAATACGTTTCATTAAATAACCAGCTCGGTGAAGGTCTTTCTATAGCGGGATCCTATACTATTAGGATTTACGGAGTTAGGTGACTGCTAGTGGCATTTACAATGCGATGCACAATCCCGGCACTAAAGAAGTCGCTCAGCCATGACAGAGGTCTAAAGGTGACCGTCTACAAGTCCGGCTCGTAAGTATCGAATGCATTGCATCAAACGGATATACTCTTCATAAATATAAAGTCACATGAGTATATCCACTGATCTGCACCGTACGGATCGCTAAATATACCTATATAAAATGTTTGGTACGTTGCATCCGATATTTACGTTGCGGATATGTGAACAGTCGGCATGAGGCAGTTTTAGTCAGAATAGGATCATACAAACTTATGTATATTCAAAGATAATATTTGTACTATTACATTTCTTACAAAAAATTAGAGCGAATTACGCAATCATACCCAAAAATTTGAGCCAAGGACGAAAAACACACCAAAGGGCGAGCTAATAAAATTATATATACAACATTAAAACTTTCACAGTTTGGCCTACTAGCCTACTGCCTGAGATAACGTAGATTAGACACCTAAAATAGTTATTATTTAATCCTGTAGGTATAGTGGCGGTATGAAAATGTTCGTCGATTTTCAACTTGATTTGTTCAACGTATCACGATCACATACTACCTTTTGAAACTGAATAGACAGAATACACCGATAAGTTAACGTCACAAATTGTGTCAAAATGTGTTCATGATCAACACAGAGCAGCCAACACGCTTTTGCTTACGCAAAGATGATCAAGGTACTGGTGCAAGCGAAAACCGACTCTAAGGTGACGAACATTTTCATACCGCGACTATACCTGGGTTAATCAACTATATATTATGTATATAACGCCAAAAAAGAAAAAAACTCGACTTGTCGCCCTTTATTTGCTATTGTACAATTTCTGCTATTTTATGAAGTTTTACCTTCAAAAAACAAAACATTAAATTCAAATTCCAAATCAAATTTGATGTTAAATCAGCCGGCCACATTTTAAATACCTGCCATTACAAGGGTATAACCACATCTAGACGAATTGCTGTTAAGTATGACAGCGATATTTGACAGCTTTTTACTGATCGCCAACGCAGAACACTTAGATGTGTGCCAGGCAAGTTTAAGCAAAAAAGCAATTTTGGATAGAATACCGCCAAAATTTCACAGCAAAACAAACACTAGAAAATGAAAGAGCTATGTTGCTGCCAAAAATGGCTGAAAACGTCATTCCGTGGGATTATCTAGCGGTGCAAAATCTTGATCCGCGGCAGGCGCGACGGTGCCGTATGTAATTACGCCTTATAGACGCAGCAACGTGGTAAATACAGTAGTTTTTTTTCTACAGTAGTTCAACTTATCTGTTCAGTTGATCATAAAGCAACTAATGTTGTGATTTCATTTCGCTGTCAACTGTCTTTAGTTTCATTATTATACGTTCTCATTTTAAGAAAAAGATTGTTGCTTATACCCACACTGACGTGACGCTGTTCTGTTGGTGCCGACATTGGTTTATGGTAGCAAAATCTGAGCAAGGTAGAAAAAAAAAACAGAGTGAATACAGTAAAGGCCTGCGCACACCTAGGCCGCTGGCGAATCAGTGAAACGCTGTCAAATCTGACAGCGATATTTGACAGCGTTTCTCTGATCGCTACCGCCAGCGAACTAGGTGTGCGCAGGCCTTTACTGTATTCACTCTGTTTTTTTTCTACCATACCCAGATTTTGCTACCATACATCAATGTCGGCACCAACAGCGTCACGTCAGTGTGGGTATAAGCAACTATTTTTTTCGTAGCAACATAGTTTTCGAGTTTTTCGGTATGGTCCAATGCTACGAGACTTTCGTAGCAGAGTCTACGAGGTTCTAGTTACCTACAACTAATGCAGCTGGGTTTTATGCCGGCTGGACGGCGGTGTACACATCGGACCAAGAGATAGTACAAATTTGCATTGCGTAGACATAGTCGTATATACATATCAGTTTTACCTACCGTATAGATAAATAAATAAATATTTTGGACAATCCCCACAACACTATCTAGCCCCAAATTAAGCTGAGCTTGTGTTATGGGAACCAGATAGCTGATATAATAATTATATATTTTTGTTTGTAAATACATACTTAGAATACAATATAACACCCAGACAGAGAACAAACATCTGCGTTCACCACACAAATATTTGTTCTCGATGGGGATTGAACCCACGACCTACGGCGCAGAAGGCAGAGCTACTACCAACTGAGCTGAGATGCCAGTATAGATCGTTTTTAATGTTTTAATAATAAATTATCTTCACCTATTTAAGTGCATAGCATTTAGACACGCTAGCTGATAGCCCAAATAGCATTTTGTCCAAATAAAAAAAAAAACTATTTTATTGAGTACCCTGACACACTATTAGTAGGATACAGTTTTAAGTCGGTGTAAACAGCTTTATAAACCTTTATTGTATAGAAATTAAGCTGTTCCAAAGTTATTTATAGTTTCAAACTTCATAGTTTCATCGCTCTATCCATTCTCAGATTACTAACTTCTTATGACCATTAAGTTCACATGATATGAGTATGTTTATTACTGTTTTGAAAACGCCGTCAAATATTCTTGCAATTTTGCCCAACGCATTTTATCTTCAACTGTCATATTCGTAAATGTCGATGGTATGTAATGAAAACTATTGCAGATAACATATCTCTAGCATTTAATGAGGGGAGGGGGGGAAATAGGGGGTCTAATAGCCTATACAGTTCAGGTATAAAATTATATGAACCGTTTCCATACCATAGATGTAAAGTCACCTACTGGATGTGACATAGACCTGGATTGGGCTGGAAGGTATAATTCTAAGAACTTGGGTGAAAAGTTCAATTGAAATCACATATTGACCATGGATTTATGGCCGGAACAGTGTCGCCAAAATACATGAGCTATGCTCCTTTCTCCATACAAATTCAACAGTTTTTACAAGAGTCGTAAATTGAAAAATGCCTTGCAGCAGCGCAAGAATTAAACTTTCCAAGCAAGTTAAGCGACAAGATGAGGCAGATAAATATTTTCTTAACACCTTCCTTCCTTCCTTTTTCTTAGAATCCTCATATTTAGTGATTTTTAAATATAATAGTGGAAATGTAAAATTGGCGACATCGGCTCCCATACAAACGGCGCATGATCGCATTTCTACTGTATTCTGTGATTTATCCCATTTAGCATTCTAGCAGCGGCGATGGGTTTGCAACCTGTCACGTATAAAACGTATACTGTGCAAGTGGGTTATGCGGCATAACCCACTTGCACAGTTAAGATCCAGATATTAGGCATAACTTATGCCTAATATCTGGATCTTTGATTGGCTTTTAAAGCTGGTCGAAAAAGATCCGCTAAAAGACGCGTCCATTGTTACAGTCAAAGAATTAAAGGCAAGTATCCACCACAGGTGGGCGAAAAGAATGCAAAATGAAACCAATGGAACTATGCAAAAATTATGATGACAGGGCTCAACGCGTTTATCGTTTGACTGATCCGTGTTTCACTGTTATGCTATTGTGGATATTGGACCTAACAATTAAGGCATAACATACACTCATGGCCCATTTTAATGGGCATACCTTTATTAATGTAGAGTAGGGAGGTACTATAATATTATGAAGTTTTTATGGTCCCAAACAGTAATACCTACCTATATGTATGCTATGACTCTATATAAAGCTTCCCCTCCCTATCGTCGTACGAGTAACATCGCGGTGAACTTTGTTAAAGTTTTAAATTTATTAAATGGTGTTTAAAGTGAAGTAAAGTGACTGAATTGTGGACAAGGATAAAGTTTGGCTTTGTGCTGTGCTGTGTGGCTATGTACTCTGAGTAAATACGTGTTAATTACAGTATTTTAGAACAATCTAAATTGAACTTGAACAATTTAATTAAACCAACCCGCAAGTGTAATATAAAACTAGCTGACGAACAAGTGCATTAGCGAAACGCGTAA
Organism: Thera britannica; assembly: GCA_939531255.2. Classification (NCBI taxonomy): domain Eukaryota; kingdom Metazoa; phylum Arthropoda; class Insecta; order Lepidoptera; family Geometridae; genus Thera; species Thera britannica. The sequence continues at coordinate 3,462,928 of OW618037.2, forward strand.
GCGACATCATTAGTGCGGCGCTTACGACTTTGTTCTCGCGGGGTCTACTGCAGCGTTCAACTTCGGGAACTTTAGCATTGTGCCTAATGTGATTAGCACACATACCAACCTATCTGAATACGTACTTTTTTGCTATTACGACTGGTGCGAGTTATTGAATAATTTATCTAAGCCATGAATTGTCACGGCTGCAGTGTTGTGATAAAAAATAAAGATTTTTTGCGATGCAATACTTGCGCTTCTGAGTACTGCTATATGTGCTTGAATATTAGTGCAGATTCTACATCGCATTTAAAGGCTGAGCAATTGGCTGCCCTGAGCTGTCCTTTCTGCCAAAACGTTACTAGACGTAAAATAAACGACAATACGCCGATAAAGCACCTGCATCAATCAATGAATGAAACTATGAATGTGTCATTCAGCCAAGTCTTATCAGACTCGCACTCGCAGAGGGCTGTAAATGCGTCTACAAGCAGCATCAAGACTGACGAGCCGGTTACCATGGAGAGCATTAGTAGGTTATTTGACCATAAACTTTCTGCGGATTCCACATTCATGACTAACCTGCGTTCGGTGCTGAGAAAGGATATGGAAGAAATGGTAACCGTGGAAGTGAACCGTGCTATTGAGAAGGTAATGGGTGATTTCACCAGCGCAACAGACTTTATCTCTGGAGAGCAGAAAGACATGAAATCAGAAATTGCTCAGAAAGATGCTCGGATAAATGAACTGGAGTCCAAAGTTACGAGGTCTCATGAAGCCCTCGCGAAGCTGCAACATCGCTTAGCTACAGTGGAGAAGCTTTCGCGTGACATGAACATAGAGATACATGAGATACCTGAAAACCAAAATGAGGACCTCGTGGTACTGTTTAAGAAACTTTGTGAGTGTCTCAAGGTTGTGGTCTCTGAAAGTGACATCAAGGCTTGCCGCCGAGTCGCGAAGATGAATACTGATTCGAAGAGACCCCGAAATGTTCTTGTCACTCTGTCTTCGCAGCGTTTGCGTGATGATCTCCTTTCGGCGACCACTCGTTTTAATAAGGCTCACTCAGGCGACATGCTTTGTCTCTCTCACATCGGCATCAGCGGCGCTTCTACGAGAATATATCTAGCAGAGCACTTGTCTCCCGAGGCTAAGGAGCTTCATAGTGTAGCAAGAAAATTTTGTAAAGATAAGAATTATAAATTTGTGTGGGTGCGTTTTGGTCAAATTTATATACGCAAGGATGAAAAGAGTCCTGCCATTTTAATTAAAAATCAAGAAACCTTTGTTAAATTAAGTAGCGAGTAATAGAATACTTTTTTAAATTGTTATTCACACTTATTAGTAAGAATAAGTAAGTCTGTGTTACTTTCATGATGGTTTTAATCTTTTATCAAAACGTTAACGGAATCCGTAGTAAATTAACACAATTTAATTTAAACGTATTAAATTCCAACTTTGACATTATATGCCTCACAGAGACAAATCTCAATAATAGCATTTTTGATGGTGAAATTGTTGATGACCGTTACAATATTTTTAGAAGGGACCGTATGGATACCTGTTCACAAAAACGTGAAGGCGGTGGTGTATTGCTAGCTGTACTTAAAAAATATGAAGTTGTTCGTCAAGCATCTTGGGATAGCAACATAGAGGACGTTTGGGTTTCAATAATACCAGATAATCGTGATTCTCCACGTTTGAATATTTGTGTATGCTACTTACCCCCGGATATCAGTTTTGCGAGATTGGAAGAATTTTATACCCACTGTCAAAAGTTGATGTTAAGCGATTTCTCCGACGACAACTCTCTCTTAATAGGTGATTTTAACACCCCTGATTATCACACTGTTTCTGCTCATGTTGATGCGGATATTTCAACCCCTAGTAGAAAATGTAATCTTTTAAATGAGTTAATAGCCCTTTGTAATTTAAAACAATATAATAACATTCCGAATGCTAATAATCGACTGCTGGATCTGGTCCTCTCTGGTTTGGATTTAATTACTGTTCATGAAACACTTTGTTTGAGTCGCTTGGATAAACATCACCCTGCTATTGTTGTTGAAGTACCAGCTTTCAAGGTTTCCAAATCTCTTAAGCGAAGCAGTACTAGAACTTTAAACTTCTCCAAATGTAATATTGAAAAGATTAGATCAGATTTAGGTTTAATTAATTGGCATGATTTGTTATCCTCTTCTGATGTGGACATCTGTACTGACATTTTCTACGACATTCTTTTTGATATAATTAATAGACATACACCATTCGTTTCTTTGAGACATACCTCATATCCAATTTGGTATAGTAAACCTTTGATTAAATGTAACGAAGAAAAAAATAAGTTTCATAAGTTGTACAAAACTTTTGGTAACCCCCGTGACTACGACACTTTTTCACTGCTTCGTAGAAGATGTAAGGATCTTGCTGAGGAATGTTACAATAGGTATGTCTCATCTACTGAAGATGCTATTGAAAAAGATATTAAATCTTTCTGGAAGTTTGTCAATAATAGAAAGGGTCAAGTTTCTATACCTAACACTATGACTTTTGGCAATACCTCTTCATCGGACGGCTATGGGGTATGCGAACTTTTTGCACGCTACTTTGGTTCGGTTTTCGAAAGTGGCGCTGTCGGCGCGCTGGAGAGCCTTTCTGTCTCTATAGACAACCACATTTCGAACTCGCTGTCCCAGGTCTCATTGTCCGAGGTAGATATTCAGTTTAAAATCAAGCAGCTAGACAAAAATAAGGGCCCTGGACCGGATCGGCTACCTGCTTCATTTGTGAAGTCTTGCGGTACTGAACTAGCTACTCCGCTGTGCATTATATTTAACAAATCACTTAGCACTGGTATTTTTCCGAAGCGATGGAAAACCGCTCATATTATCCCAATTCATAAAAGTGGTGACAAGTCTAATTGTGAAAATTATCGACCGATAAGTATATTGTCTTGCTTTGCTAAGTTGTTGGAGTCACTAGTATATAACCATCTATATAGCCATGTTAAGCCACTGCTCTCGGATAAGCAACATGGTTTTGTAAAAAACAGATCGACGGTAAGCAATTTACTAGAGTATAAAAACTTCTTGTGCCGGACTTTTGCGAAATGTGGTCAAGTAGACTCAATCTATACCGATTTTTCCAAAGCCTTTGATAAGGTTAATCATAAACTACTCTGTCACAAGCTTACGTCATATGGCGTCCATGGTAGTTTATATCGTTGGGTTTGTTCATATCTTGACAATAGAAGCCAATTGGTGGCTTTGAAGGGCTTTGTTTCTTCGCCGGTGACGGTGACTTCTGGGGTCCCTCAAGGATCACATCTAGGGCCACTACTCTTCGTGATTTTTATAAACGACCTGATTGAGCGCTTATCTTGTGATTGTCTCTTGTATGCAGATGATTTAAAGATTTTTAAAGTCATTTCTGGGAATGCTGATTGTGAAACTTTACAGAGTGACCTCAATACTGTATCTCAATGGTGTAAAAGCAATCTTATGTATTTAAACGTTGACAAGTGTCTCATTATATCATTTACAAATAAGCGCCATAAAATTATAAATCCTTATAACATAGATGGTTATTTACTACGCCGATCCAACGTTGTTAAGGATTTGGGTATTTTATTTGATGATAAACTCACATTTCGTGCGCACTATCATCATATTACATCCAAAGCCAACCAACTCTTAGGTTTTGTGATGAGATCTACGAAAGGTTTCAAAAAACCTCGTAGTATTTTATATCTCTTCAATGCTCTTGTGCGAACAGTATTGGAGTATGGTAGCCCTATATGGTCTCCTAACTACAAGGTTCACTCCAATAATATTGAGAGAACTCAGAGAAAATGCCTCAGAATGCTCATTTATCGGCTGAACCCAGGTCGTTCCAGTCTAAGTTACGAAGAAAGGCTGTCTAGATTTAATGTCCAATCGTTAGAAGTACGACGTGTTTACCTCGATTTGGTTCATCTTTACAAAGTTTTACACTCTTTAATCGATTCCCCCCTGCTGTTGTCGGTGATATCGCTAAATATCAAATTTAGAGCACGTAACTCCAATAAAACCAATCTTTTTGCTTTACAAACTTTTAAAAACAACATTTCATATTATAATCCTTTAACTAGAATGGCTCGTCAGTACAATGATTTGGCAAAAAATAATGTCGAACTTGACATATTTGCCAAATTGAGCCAATTCATCAGAAATCTTAAGAACATCCTCTATTTTAAACAGCCTAGATAGTGCAAGTGGTTAGTCATTAGATGCATAAGCATCTAATGACTAAGTACTTGCAAATTCAAATTCAAATTTACATTTACATTTACATTTAAATTTAAATACTTCCATACTTCTTAAGAATAATATTAGCTTGCTATGTATAAGTTGTTCTCTTTACTCGTATAAGTTATAACTTTTCTGTACGCGCATGTGTTACGTTATAATCAAGGTCAAAAATGTAGTATTTTAGTTTTTAGTTATTTTGTGGTTGTAATGTGTTTTGTGCGTTAATAAAAAAAAAAAAAAAAAAAAAAAAAAAAAAAAGCTTCATAGAACTGGTTTATTTTCAAAAAGGTTTTTTAATAAATTATTCAACCTTGTCTTTTCATGAAAAGTTATAATTTGTAGCATAGTAGATGATTGTAATAATATAACAAAAGAGTATGGCTATATTTAGCTAAATAATTATTACAAAGCAGGCATCGAATGCGCATTGAATAGAACCTAAATATGGCAATTGGTATACAGGGTTATTCATTATTAGCTGCAAATACTCAGGAATTAGGTTCAACAAGTAAAATAAAAATATTTATGAAATGATTTTTTTTAAGTTTTGTTATGAAAATCCCGAGAAAATCGATAAAGGAATCATTGGTGCCTGACCTATTTTGACCTTTGATCCGCGCACGCGCGCCGTGAGCGACACTCTGCGTTCAGTCACCGCCTGGGTGGGTCATCGTCCTGTTCTCCGTGGCAATCATTATGCAATAGCCGTAAAAAAATTAATAAAAATAAAATTTTGATACAAAAACTTGAAATTTTTTTTGATCAAATTTAAAAAAAATAATTTCATAAATATTTTTTATTCTATTTGTTGAACCTAATTCCTGAGTATTTGCAGTTAATAATGAATAACCCTGTATAAGAGTTGTCATTATTGACAGCCCAAGCCACCATACAACCAAGGAGGTTGTCGTGTCAATAGGCATTATCTCCTCACCTTTGCTACGGCGCCGGCGTAGCAAAGTGCTACGTACCATTTTGTTGGTTGTCTTTTTAAACAATACTAGCAGTTAGTGACCGAGCTTCGCTCGGTATTTTTTAATTACGTACTGATGAATGATGTAATTAATAATATTTTTCGATCTGATTAACATACTATACTTATTAATTTAAAAATAGGACGACATAATAATAAAAAAATAAGAAGTGGTTATTTTAAAAAAATCACGAGTGCAATGAGATAGAAACTTCCGGAACTTGTCTAAAGAGTGTTTACGTAGTCATTTAGTTCCAAAACTCGTCAAAAGATGGCGTTCTCTGTGAGTTCTCAGGTTCACACAGAGCTTAGTTTTTGCTTCTGAGCAATAGATGGCGCTCGGAGTAATGATATTACGATAAAGTTGTTTGTTCTTAACTCCGAACGCCGATATTTTTTAAAAATGAATCCTAGCTAGATCGATTTATCGTCCCCGAAAACCCCTGTATACTAAATTTCATGAAAATCGTTGGTGCCATTTCCGAGATCCTAAATATATATATATATATATACATATATACAAGATTTTCTCGTTTAAAGGTATAAGATAAATACTTACTGCTAAGGCTTATTCAATAATGATATACCTACCTTAATGTACAATAGATTTATAAGTTGCTTCTACAATATGATCCTATTGTTGACCGAAATAAAAAATAAATACCAATACTTATCACGGTTTAAAGAGGCGAATTAGTGCTCATTAACTTTCCTCTTAAAGATGCAATGCGAAGGACTAGCGTGAATAACATGCAGTGGGGCATTCCACAGTTTGACTGCAGACGCGGTGAAATATCTACCGTGTCGTTTTGACGCATGTTGTGGGGTTTTGAGAAGCAAGGATATAGAGGGCCTTTTTTCAGCATCTTTATAAATTATCTTTACTTCATAAACACAAGTTGTATTAAAAGCTAAATTATTAAAAGCGTTACAAAATATCCATCTCCTTGATTGTTGCTACAGCTTCCTTCCCAGCGAACAAAGCAACTTTTTCCAAATTTAATTTTGATATGATTAAAGAAAGAAAGAAAGAAAGAAAAACATTTCTTTGATTACTTTGCAATGAAATACGTTATCATACCTATTCATACAGATACAAGTGGCCGCCCGCGGCTTCGCTCGCCCGTTCCCGTAACATCCCGTTCCCGTTGCTTTTTCGGGATAAAAAGTATCCTATGTCCTTCTCCCGGTTGTAAGCTACCTTCCCACTTATTTTCTGCCAAATCGGTTCAGCCGTTCTTGAGTTATAAATAGTGTCACTAACACGACTTTCTTTTATAAATATAGATTTAAAAATAACGCGAATGGTTTTTGGTAATTCGCTGGGTTTTCACAGTGGTGTATAATGCTTGTACCTACATGTTATCGCTAGCCCCTTATCTATCCTGTACAGAATAAATAAAAAAAACTTCCTCAGCTATGAAATCTTGCGCACATCTAAGCCTTCTGCAGTGGCGATCAGTGAAATGTTGTTATATTTAACAGCATTTTACTGATCCCCGCCGCAGGACGCCTATATGCGCGCAAGGCGTAAGGAAGAACTATAAAAGCATAAATGTGTATGTAGCGAGCGAGATAGCAATACGTTATTCCCAGATGACATCACATCACACACACGAAGTATTTAAATGATACGCACTGGCCGAGAATGAAACGAGTTTGGGGTTTTGCGTCGCCCTGACGTCTTGCGACGGCGAATAAGAAAGTTATTGGACTTTTGGTTTTGTGCCTATTTGTATACGTGACGGGATGTAAGACGTACATTACAAGCCGCAAAATCAGTTCTAGCTTCAGCAGCAGTGAGAGTAAGTCTAGAAGCTACTGGGGACCAAGTGGGAGCAGCCACAAGTTATCATCGTCCTGGGATAGTAGCTCGGGATCTAGTGGACACAAGTCTATTTCATGGAGCACCGGCTCTAACTCTGGATCACACGGTTATCCGTCAAACACAGGATGGTCAGGAAGTGGCTATTCATGGAGCAAGCCTACTAATTTCAACTCTAAATCAAGTGAGAGCATCTTCAAGCCATCGCCGTCCTGGAATTTTAGACCAAGTAGGTCGAGTTCCAAGAACACTAACTCAGGATACACTCTCTATTATGACTCGTACCAGCCTCAAGAAAACAGTTATGATAAGCTGAACATGATCAGTGAAGCTACATGCAGTGCGCGGATGAAAGAAAATAGAAAAGGGAAGGAAGGACAGATTAAAGTGTTGGAAATACCTTGCGGGATTGTGTCCACTTTCATTATAGCAAGTAAGAAAGTTGATGTAAGCCAGACTGTTTGCACAACCAATACAACTGTGACCAAATTTACTCCCTTCACTAATGAGCCTGACACTACAGAACTTCCGATTGTCAACACCAATAAAATAATTGAAAGTAGAGCCAAAGCAATTGAGCTAGAAGTAACTACCACTGAAGGTACAACTGCTACCATAGACCATTCTACTACTACTCTTCATAATGTTACTGCTGCTACTTCTTCAAATGTTAGAATGACTACAGAAAATCCTGCTCAGAAATCTCCAAGTGTTACCATTGCTAATCCTGCTAGTACTCATGCGCCGAATGTTACAATGATTAAAGCCGATATTATGAAACAGCAATCTAGTAACAAAATAGATGACAGTCTATTCATACAAATAGTAACAACTCAAACTACAGCAGAAACGACTGTAAATGTAACAGTCTGTACAACCCAGGTAAAGGGTGGTTCAATTCACGATAGTTCTACTAAAGAATGTTCAGTTGATATTAAAACTAAGGACACTTACATCCGTAATAAGGTTGAATGCACGATTCTATGCGACGCTTTGAGTCTTTGCAGTGACTGAAGGATCGAAATCAAAGACGATGGAAACCCAGGGACCAGGAAGGAAGAATTTAAAAGAACACAATTAATGGTAGTTGTTTATATTCATCGCTTTGTAGTTTTAAATTATGTTGTACTTGCGTCGTGGCCAGCCACTATTTATGAACGTAAATTCAAAATCTTATGCTTTGGAAAAAATAGTGAAAATTTGGCGATATGTCATATTATAGGTTTTTAAAAACAAGCGTATTCTATCCACAGCGATAAAAAACGGGGGAAATACACAAATTGTGTGTTTTCTCTCTAAATGTAGAAAACTCTGTTCTTTATTTCTTTCATTTCTATTAACCTGAATTCTCGAATAAATAATTTTATTTTTGTACCTTTTTTCTTGAATTTTATTTTTAAAATCCTGGGAAGCAATAGCTTTTTTTTGATTTTATTTATTATCTTCTTCTAAACTGCTGAACTGATTTTAATAAAATTGGTATTAGCCCCATTTCAATTTCATCATTCTAATCTTCTTCCTGCCCTTTCACTTTATGTGGGGTCGGCACAACATGTCTTCCTCCTCCATTCCCCTCTGCATTTACCCCTCTCTTATCCATGTCATCTCTCACACAGTTCATCCATGATTTCTTTATTGGGACTGATCTAACCATTTAGTAAAAGTAATGTTTTTTCAAATCAGTCTATATATGATGGAGTTATGCGGTAACAAACATTAAAGAAACAACTGAATTGAGAACCTCTTTTATTTCTCGAAATATTATATCTATTGCACTTGACACTAGCAAATTGTGTTTTAAAATTGTCGGACAAGTTTCAACAACATGGGTTCATATGGAGCGAAAAAGCAAAACAAATAAATACTAAAATACTCTTAAAGCCTCTAAAAGCTGTTTTACCAATCGCCATCGTAGAACGCTTAGATGTGCGCAAGGCTTCACATGATCGTTTTTCAACCAAGCAAGTTTCAAATAAATTATGATTTCCATTTACGTTACCTAACTCTTCAGATTTCACAGCAATTTATTTGTAAGTTTACTCAAGAACACCGTTTATTCGCTGAAAAGGAAGCCGTTGGGAGTGAAAATTAGCTCAAAGGAAAACTGGGGGAAAATATTATGGAAATTCTCATGCTAATTCGTAAAGGAAAATCAAGAATCGTAATATCCTAGTTACTTCTTCATATTGAATTCGAAGCATAAAGAGTACGTAATAAATTCCAAGACTTGGTTCAAATATATTGCTACAGAAATCATTTCTAATTTATGATTGCAAAAGTGTCTTTCTGTTTGTTACGGGTTTCAGTATGAATTTATTTGTTATATTTATTAATATTTTCCGGTACATTCAGCATCAAATTTCATGAATTTTTGATTAGACTTTTTGCCGCTGCAAATTAAAAATGCTACCTGCTGGCCTACCATGAGCTTCATATGGTTATGGTTATGGCTGTCAAAATTGTGTCAACCGTGTCAACACATTCAAACCCAAGAAGAAAATGAATGTGTGAGTCAGCCTATCTATACACAATTTGAAAGCCATAGCTATAACCATATGGAGCTCGTAGCCCTGCTGAAGATATATATTCCACGCGGACGAAGTCTCTATTAAATTGATTTCAAACTTTGTTGGATTTTACTGATACTACTGGTAAGTGTACGTACAAGAGTGGTCAAATAATGATATTGCGCCACACAGAGTCTCTGCCGAACATTTTTGCAAAGATGCAGAGTAAGCATGTTTCGCCAACTCCTCGATCCACTTAAGTCATGTTGGGATTCTTTCGTTCCAGTTTCATCAAACTTTTTGCTTGGATCTTATCTACGACTTATACAAAGCTCTTCTAACGCCCTGGGTTCTTAGAAAACGGGGAACGCTATATTTTTGTAAACAAACATGTAGTACTTAACCTAAAAGTCACTTCTGTCGTTGATTTTTATTAGATTTTCCATTAATATCGATCTGAGATCTTGTTTATAATGTTTAATGCTGACATTTTATTTATTTGAAATTTTTGAAGTGAAAACTTCTCTAGGCGGGCTTGAGAATATTTTTTGAGTTGGGAAAAACCTAATAAAGTCGCGTTACCGTCACCGCGTCATTGTTACGTAACCGATACCTCTTCGGCAAAGATCGACAAACTTCGTCCAGAAGTCACGTCTATGTTCAAGTTCTCATTTCCGTTGGCATTCCCCCACCACTGTTTTTATTGTGATGGGTTGTAAAAAAAAATACTTTGATTTTAGCTAAGTATAGGTAGAGATTGACGTTACCGTATTGATATTTGAAGATCCTCGCAAGTATTTTTTTTATCTTAATTACGGCAGATAATAACGGTGTCCGCTTTTCAGCCACCAAAAGCCCATCTCGCAAACTTATCAGGAAGTTGTGTTTTGTTTGTGTAAGTGATTGAACCGAAATTGAGCTAAGATCGTCAGGGGAGAAGGGGTTTGTGAAGGATTTGGTAACTTTTTATACTTACAAATGACTAATAAATAATCGGTTTAAGCCTTGCGCACATCTAAACGATTTGCGATGGCGATCACGTGAAACGCTGTCAAATATGACAGCAATATTTTACAGTGTTTCAGCTGATCGCCATCGCCATCACCTACATGTGTACACGCCTTTAAGTATATACACATTCTGCCTGTGCCAGAATTAGATAATTTTTGCTACACAAATATGAAATTTATTGAATAGTGACAAACAACAATAACAATATTATGCAATTAAAATAGAAATGTCCTGGTAGGTAACATTGGTACCGAAACTAGAATTTAAACCCTTTGCCGAACAAACTTAATACAGCTTGTGTTCAAATTATTATGAATTTATGCTTAATATTTGAAAGCCGAAGAGTTTTATTGTTTGTTTGGCTGAACGCGCTAATCTCGGGAACTGCTGGTCCGAATTGAAAATATATTTTTGTGTTGGATAGTCCATTTATCGAGGAAGGCTATAGGTTATGTAACACCACCACGCTATGACTAATAGGAACAGCATCAATGCAAAATGTTGCAAAAATCTATGTTTATCCTTTTCTAACACGTTGGGACTTTTCTATGTCTATCCTTTTCTAACACGTAAGGACTTTTCTAAAAGATCTCAATTTTGATAAGAGAAGAAGTTCTTGAATGTTCTGGAATACCCGGCTAGGACTCGCGGCTAGTACCTATATTATAGTCAAATGAATGAATGAATGAATAAAATGAATGAAGTAATATGGTTGGTTTCATGTATACGGTTATTGAAGACTCTTTTGGGCTAAATTGTCCTCTCGACTGTGGCTGTCGTTAGAGGTGACTAAGTGAACGCATCAGGAGATTGGCAGCAGCATCTGATCAGCACTGGGGTCATTAATTCCATGCAAGTGGGTAACTGTTCCACCGGCCCGGGCCTCAATGTCAAATACTTTTTAGGCTAAGGAATTGCTTCCCCATTATCTTCTGAGTGTGTAAGTATACACTCATCAACATTTTCTAGGGATATTCCATTTCGAATAGATTTACAAATTGTTCGTGATTTCGTTCCTATTTTAATTTTTATTATTATACTAGCTGCCTGTCCCGGCTTCGCACGGGTGGATATTTATTTTTTAAACACATAAATATATTAGCCTATGTTACTCAAGGTGAACCTACGTCCAGCAGTGGACTGATATCAATTGATGATGATGATGAAAGAACATTCTATAACGTTTTAGGAGCACTATTTTCTAGAACATTTTGTCCAAATCTAGAATTCAGAACCGTTTGCATGGGTATATTTGAGTATTCTAGATAATACTAACGTTTGGATGCATTCCGGATGCTAGCCGAATAATTTCAGTCTTCGAATTAAATTTGATCATTCCAGAACCTCAAAGACATTCTAAAGCGTTCTTTCCTCGTCAAAGTCGAGAATTTTCTGAAAAATCCCTAAGCGATAGAAAGGGATAGATACATATATATAAGTCCCTACGTGATAGTAAGGGATAGACATAGATTTCGAAACTTTTGGCCCTTATAAATTAATAACACCTAAATATTGAATATAAACTATCCTATCTTTTAAGTCCGACCATATTATAGGCAGTTGCAAAATTTTATCGAAATCCGTTCAGTAGTTTCGGAGTTTATCGCGTTCCAAATTGTGACACGAAAGATTTATATATATAGACTAGCTGACTGTCCCGGCTTCGCACGGGTGGACATTTATTTTTTAAACACACAAATATAGCCTTTGTTACTCAAGGTGAACCTACGTCCAGCAGTGGACTGATATCAATTGATGATGATGATGAAAGAACATTCTATAACTTTTACTGGCACTATTTTCTAGAACATTTTGTCCAAATCTAGAATTCAGAACCGTTTGCATGGGTATATTTGAGTATTCTAGATAATTCTGGATTACTAAGGTTTGGGTGGGAGCATTCCAGATGCTAACCGACTTTAAATTTGATTACTCCAGATCATTCTAGAGCGTCTATGTGCATTATGTTCTCGTCAAAGTCGTGAGTTTTCTGAAAAATCCCTAAGCGATAGAAAGGGATAGACATATATAAGTCCCTACGTGATAGAAAGGGATAGACATAGATTTTGAAACTTTTGCCCCTTATAAATTAATAACACTTAAATATTGAATATAAACTATCCTATCTTTTAAGTTGGATCATATTATAGACGGTTACAAAATTTTATCAAAATCCGTTCAGTAGTTTCGGAGTTTATCGCGTTCCAAATTAGGACAGGAATTTTTTATAGATATAGATAATATCAAACAGTTGTATTTTATTATTATTAAAAACAACATTATAAGAAAGATTTTTGCCATATCATATAAAATATTTTCAGTTTTTGTAAAAATCGACAAAATTTTGAATACCCCTAGGCAATGTTGATGAGTGTATACCTACTTATACATACGATGTATGAGTATTATATCAGCTATCTTGATCCCATAGTACAAGCTATAAGTAGAGCATTTGGGGCTGGGTAGTGTTGTGTGGATTGTCTATAAAATTTATTCATTTACTACATAGCCTCAGAGGTTCAATATAGCAAAATTTAACTGAAAAAAAAACAAATCAAACCTATGCCTAGCTCCGGCCCAATACTATTGGACCGAGTCCAACAAGTTCGCAAAACCGCAAGTAGCTACCTATCCAAAACTATTCGAGAGTTCTAGAAGTTACTACCAACTTTCAGTTGCTTGAATAAAAAACCTCGCATCGATTCGTAAATCTTATTTTGCGTCCACGTATACCTATACGTGGACGCAAAATAAGATTTACGAACACCTAAAACGCTCTCTATAAAAATAAATTCCCCAAGTGCGGCTTAAACTTACGTGTCAAAGACTTTGTAGAAATCAGTTGATATCGTTAGGTACCAAATAGCTAGTAAGGATCAATCCTATGTATATACATACAGGGCGTCCCAAACTTATGGGACATGAAGGGGAAGTACCTTAAATATCGTAGATAGTGAATTTTGCTCAAAGAAGACTTTATGTTATTTTTAAAAGTTAGTAATTCTACATTCATAGATTTTTTAAAAAATACTTGCTTCGTCTGGGAATCGAACCGACTAAAATGTGAAAAAAAATCACCCTTTTTTTATGATGCCAATCGAAAGAACAGCTAAAAAATAATAACTCTGCTTAAGTAACATAGTATTTTAAAATAAAGGAACAACGTGAAATTAATCATTTTAATCAAATAAAAAACATACATGAAACTGCCGTAGTCAATTAAGTAGGTATTTTTTTGTAAATTAATTAATTAAATGCTCAAAATGTGATCCCTCTTGTCTTACGCAAATCGCCAATCTTTTAATAAGCCCGCTGCCTGTTGATTTTCTAATCATTTTATGGTGAACACTCGATGTGATATGGCACAATTCTGTTTGCAACTCGCCTACGTTCTCGTATCGCTTTTTGTATAGCATATCTTTCACGTATCCCCAAAAGAAGAAATCTAATGGTGTGAGGTCCGGGGATCTGGCCGGCCATCTAATCGGTCCATTTGTACCAATCCATGTAGGAAAACATTCATTTAGAAAATCTGCTGCTCTCCGACTATTATGAGCCGGAGCTCCATCTTGTTGGAAAATTAAGTTTTCTTGCTCCGCCGCGGAAAGGTTTCTTATCTTATCCCTTAAAATTTGAAGTATTCCTAAATACTTTTCTGTGTTCAAGGTTCCTTGGTAAAAATGGATTAAGAAAACCCGGTTTTTTAAAAGTCCGCACCAACAGTTAAGTGAAAAACGCACTTGGTTATTAGTTTCAGTGACTCGTAGGGGATTTTCTTTAGACCAAATACGATTATTGTTGCGGTTATACATACCGTTATTGCTAAAGTTAGATTCGTCTGTCCAAATAATATTATCCAAAAAATTTGGATCTTCAAGCAAGCGTGCCTGGATATCAAGACAGAAATTTTTTCTCCTTTCTGTATCGCCCGGAAGTAACTTTTGAACCAATCGTCCTTCAACATAACTCTTAAAACCGTGTTTTTTTAATACACGGTGTATTTTACTTTTTGAAACTCCAATTTCCTGTTCTCCTTCTCTCACCGATGCTTTCGGAAAAGCCGAAAAGTAAATTAAAATACCAAGGTCTTCGTCGTTGATCGTATGGTTTTCTTGCTGTGGTTCTCTTGGGCGTTTATCGAAACGTCCCAGAGTTTTCAAATTGTTCACAAGCCTTTTCAAAACTTTACGAGACGGTATTTGTCTATCAGGATATTTTACGCCATACCACCGCAAACTTCTAGAGATATCTTTATCGTTCAAAAAATATGCTTCCATTAGATCAAAACTTACTTGATATGCCATGTTCGCAATAAATTAACACAATAACATATGTAAGTGATTAGAGTGATATGTAAGTGAATTAAGACTAAACAGATCAATATCCGAAAAACAAACGCTTGCACAGACTGTTCTATTTTCAAATTTAAGAACAACATTTAAAAATATCACTTCTTTTTAAAATATCTTAAAAAGTATGCATTCAAACAAACGCTGTCATAAACTGTTCCATTTTCAAATTTAACAATTATTTATTTTTGTTTTAAATTTGCCTTCTGTCTAGCTTACAGAGGACGTATTGAAATACTAAGTTTTATCAAATTATCATTTTATCCACACGTGCACTTATAATAAGGAAAACTTATGCCAGTAGGTACCTATTTTATGAAGTGGGTACTTATTTACGAATAATCAATGCTATCTTTGGAATGATAATATTGCTACTTTTCGAACGTCGTCTTCGGCAATAAATAACTTTCTTGAAATTTGACTCAATCATTTTATGGTGTTCCTTTATTTTAAAATACTATGTTACTTAAGCAGAGTTATTATTTTTTAGCTGTTCTTTCGATTGGCATCATAAAAAAAGGGTGATTTTTTTTTCACATTTTAGTCGGTTCGATTCCCAGACGAAGCAAGTAATTTTTAGAAAATCTATGAATGCAGAATTACTAACTTTTAAAAATAACATAAAGTCTTCTTTGAGCAAAATTCACTATCTACGATATTTAAGGTACTTCCCCTTCATGTCCCATAAGTTTGGGACGCCCTGTATACAGTGTGTTAGGTTAAACGAGGGACTTATTGAGGGAGGGTATTCAGTATTCGATTCTCGTCCCAAATATGTAAAAAACCTATAACCTTAATTTGTGACGTAATTGTCCACTAAAATACATTATTCATGAACACTGAGCGCGCAAGAAGTGAACTTGTAAACAGTAAAATAATCACGCGGCAAAACACGTGCCGATCCTACCGAAAAGGAAGCTTGTGCGCAAACCCCGCCCCTTCCCTTTGTGTTGCACCGACAGGAGGACACACTCCCGCGCTGACCGCAGTCAGTCTATGCGAGTGCGCTGCTATTTCCGCATGTCTAATATTGCGCTTCCGCGTATCGCAAAAACAACCCCGCTTACTTCGGGATAAGTGTGTCCTGTAAACGTGTTCTTTTAATAACCAAAAATGACGTCTTATCGATATTCTAATGAAGAATATTGGGATATGGTTCGTGCCTACGTGTTATCTAATGATAGTGTGCGAGGAGCCATTATTTTGTACCGAGAGATGTTTCCCAACCGCCAGATTCCGTCGTACAATCTTATGCTAGGTGTTAACCAACGATTGCGAACATTCGGTCAGTTCACCGTACCGACGCATGCCCAAGGACGAGGAAGGGAGCCATACCTAGGTAAGCCAGGTTTAAAGTACGAAGGGAAAATGGATTATACCTAAAGGTCATTGACCCGCGCACATGTTCTGCGATAATATTAAATCGCTAGCGCAAGGGTGTACACACGTTGCGAGACTTTAGCGAAATTTTTGGTATGGTTCTGCCTGTTATTTATCAGTGTTTTTTTTTTGTTCATATTTTTATTAGTATCATATAATCATGCACTATTGTGGGTTTCAATATGTCCCTCGTTTAAACTAACATACTGTATATGTATATCCTATGCAATTACCTGACGTTTACAAACATGTTTTTTAATACAGTTGCTCAAAAAGTGGCATATTGCAGGGACGTATAGCGTTCGGGATGTGGGCTATTACACACGCGTGCTTTTTTTTTACCTTTCCCGCACTAGTGCTTTTTCTTTCCCAACTGTCAAAATAATGTCTAAAAAGAAAAACCAACCATGAAGTTTTTACTAAAAAAATTCATCGAAGTTTTTATGATTCATGCAAATACGTATTATTTCTAAAAAGAAGCTACTAATTTGTTTCATTAACAGATTTAATGGTTTGATTGAATGAGTAATGTTAGGTTTAATTTCATTTCATCTCATTAAATTTCATTTTCAATTCATATCAATAAAAAAAATCTACTGAAGGCTTGGCTGTATGGGTATAGTTCCCTTTGCCTTCCAGAATGGGTGAAGAAAAAAAAAAATCTCCGCTTATATTTTACGGTTGGCGCTTGGCGCCATTTTTCAGAAATTTTCTTTGCGAGTTTATTTGTTTGTTGCACAAAATGAGTAATTTCGACCCTAGTTTTTTTGAATTAACACCACCGGAACTCAGTATAATTGCACAAAATGCTTCGGAGAACATTTTACCGGAAAAGTCAAAAAGTCGCTACATGCATACATACGACGAACTTATTGCGTGGAGAGAAGAGAAAAAAGCAAATGGTATTTTTATTATTTTATTAAATTGCTTAATTTTTTCGCAACTGTATTAAAAATAGTCGTTCAGTACACGTGCGGAACCGTCATTGCAACTTGTTCCGACTGTCAACCCTCGCCTTCGGCTCGGGTAGACATCTGTCGGAACTCTTTGCAATGACAGCCTTCCCGCACTTGTAATGAAATATACTATTCATCTTCAAAGATAGAACCGGTGTTCTGGAGGCTGTGTCTGCTTATAATAAAAGAGTTAGATTTTGCTTTTCCTCAAAATCTTAACTCTGCTTTGGCAGAAAGCTAAATCGAAACCTCGCCGTTCGTTGGGATCGGTTTCTAGGCACTTTTTTCGACATTTTGGTTTTTTTAACAGAACACTTGATATTCTGACACCAATCCCCAGGCAGGGCTAGGCGACAAAGCTCTTCAACTTAAATTTTAAAATAAATATTTTATTCCCTAAAGGCTCGAACACACCTAGTTCGCTGGCGGTAGCGATCAGTGAAACGCTGTCAAATATCGCTGTCAGATTTAAGATTTGACAGCGATATTTGACAGCGTTTCACTGTTCGCTACCGCCAGCGAACTAGGTGAGCGCAGGCCATAACCGTGGAAAACAAATTGCCCTACCCAAGCTCTGTCTGGCTCTGTCTCTGGTTTTGAGTCTGTGTGAGTGCTGTCTTAATAAATCCTACGTCGCGTCGAAACGTCACAACACACACACAGTATAATACACTGGTGAGCACTCACACAGACTCAAAATTAGAACTAGAGACAGAGCCAGACAGAGCTTGTGGTAGGCGCGTTAAACACTTTTGAATTTTTTGAAAGTCTGAGCTTTTATAGAATCCGGGATCATAGTAAAAATGTTGATGCTCAATGTAATAGCAGTTTTTTAATAGAGCGCCTAAAGG
The DNA here is from genome assembly GCA_939531255.2 of Thera britannica. Classification (NCBI taxonomy): domain Eukaryota; kingdom Metazoa; phylum Arthropoda; class Insecta; order Lepidoptera; family Geometridae; genus Thera; species Thera britannica. The sequence goes on from OW618037.2 coordinate 3,481,054, forward strand.
CTTAACATTAAATATTTCATATCTATGTATATGCCATACTATTGAGTCCGGTCATAACGTAGTTTCGGCACAATGCAAGCACGGCACGTCATGAATATTGCATATTCTAAGTAATTAAAAAGTTACCGAGTTCCGTGCAAGGGAACTGTAAGTGGAAGCTAGACGGATCTCTAACTTGTTCATTAGTGGTCGGTGTAACTGTGTTTTTTTTTTATACGACTGCTTTGATTTTTAGTAGTAGTAGAGCTCTGAAGGGCTCATCCGGGGAAGTACTACCACCATGTCTATTTCTGCCGTGAAGCAGCATTGCTGTGTTTCGGTTTGAAGGGTGGGTGGCGGCCGGTAAAATTGATGGACGCAGAAGGTGCTCAAGTTGATGGACGCAGGGCAGTGCATCGTAGGGCATGTTCCTGCCCGTGTGTGACCTACGAGGCAAAATAAAGAGCTCTACTACTAATAAGACTAAATAACTGTGGTAATTGATTTATTCTTTTTTTTTCAACTAGCTGACTCAACTTAACGACAAACCACCACCACCTGATGTTAAGTGGTAACCATCGCCTATAGCAAAGCAGCGTCTTACACATTTGCATTACAAAACAAATTATTATTTACTCATGCGACAGTTAAACTAAGCATACGATAAAATAGATCAGCACGTACATATCACACAAACCTGAAAAGGATTCCGTGTCGTAGATTTCGGAAACTTTGTAGGTACAATACTGACCCGGAACAAATATTGAGCGAGATAAAATCATGCAAATATTTATCACGCAATGGGTTTTGACCCCGCTCCCATCTATCGGTCATTCAACGGGTCACGGAAACTCGACAAGACGGAAGTACGATGACTTTGCGAATATTTATTTACTAGAACTTCACTGCTATGAGTTTGTTTTCTAAAAAGAACATACAAAAAAACGGTAGGAACCAGGCCGTTTGTTGCCTGTTCTTCTACGTTTGGTGGCGTGAAACTGGCGCCTAGACTCACCTAGCTTTATGACGTTACAATAAATACATTTTTTGATTAGATTTGAGCCCTGCGAACTATTTATTTCTATTCTATGGTTTCGGTTCAGTTTTGAGACAATCAGACGGTCGGTCCGTTAGTTATGCCAGTGTTTTACCGCCCTCAACACCTAAGAACTAGAAAATTTGCATAGACCCCGCGTAAGATAACTTTGCGAGGGACAAATGACGGAAAATGTAAAAAAAGTACGTGGAATAATCTTCCAATCATAATTATGAACTTACATTAAACGCAATACAAGTTCGATTTCCCCATTCCTCTTTGTGATCGAAAGATATATTTCCAGTCAATTTTATCGTCTGTCACTTGCAGACTTCTAGCTACTATTTATACGATATTCTGGGGTCAAAAATCAGGGATAAAAAACTATAATTAGGGCATAAATAGATCATGCAAAAAAAACTTTAACCCTTAGGGGGTGTCTACTTAAAATAAAAAGTAAAAATGTAATCACTGATTACTTTTTTACTTTTTATTAATTTTAGCACGTACTTATATGATGCAGTTCGATTTTATGGTCAAATTGATTAAACTTTATTTGCAACGAGCGTGTCGAACTAATAGAGAGCGCGTGATTTTCAAAAACCCATAGTAAAATGTAATGAAGCTGTCACGACCAGCGCCATTGTTGGCACATGTACAAAGGGAAGCTTACCGTCCTCTTAAGGAGCGTTCTCACAAGCGGTTGGCTTAGCCTGAAGCGTGCTTTAGCCAGTACCGACTACTACTAGATATTTGAAGCAAGTTCGTATTAGCAAGAGACTTACGACGAACTGAACGAGACGAGGAACTCGCTTGCTTATTCAACTTTACTTCATGGTATGTTAAGAGATAAATTAATTCTTTATTGTCACACTTAAGAAAAATCACAGGTATTTTATCTGCCCCAAAAGTTGATGCAATTCAATTCTTCGAAAAGATAAACTACCAACCGATATAAATTTATTATTTCTCCAATGGCTATGAAAAAACAGTAACAGATAATTTTACGCTTGTATTAACTTATTTAGTTTTAATGTGTTTATTTTGTACATTACGTATACTTATTGGGTGTTATTAATAATCCTGGCGCAACGCTGCACATAGGAGTATTTGGATGAAAAATCCGGTCAAAATTATTTGATGACATTTTATGTATTAAAATGATGTTTTTAAATATAAGATTACGTTTAATAAAAATAATAATATAAAAGTTCTTGTAGTTCGTCGAAAGGTAAATTGCGGTTTACGATTTATGACGTATAAAAAAAAAACTACGGGCTAGATCTCGTTCAAACCAAATATCGTTGAAAGTTTGCATAGTAATGTACAACATAATATTTTTTTTAGTTTTATCATTCTCTTATTTTAGAAGTTAGAGGGGGGGGACCACCTTTTTTCCACTTTGGAAGTGTCTCTCGCGCAAACTATTCAGTTTAGAAAAAAACGATATTAGAAACCTCATTATCATTTTTGAAGACCTATTCATAGATACCCCATACGTATGGGTTAGATGAAAAAAAATATTGAGTAGTTAAATCGTGTTTTGTCACATTTGTTTGAGTTGACAATTGCATGTCAATGCAAGAGACAAAACACGGATCAACCAGTCCAACGCTACGCTAGGATTATTAATAAGACCCATTATGTATAAGTACACCTATACTATGGACCCTATCATTCCAGATAGGTGACTTCTGTTGTGTATTGGACTTCTATAGTTATGAACTCTCATAGTTATTAACTTATTTATGAGCCGTCTGAATTAAAAATACTAAATTGAATTATTCTAAGCCTTGTATGGACTACCCTTTAGTTCTTTGAGTCACCTATTGGTTTATTTGGTCCGTTCGACGCCGTTGCCCGTTCAATTTGTTCCTTCCGTAAGCTTACGGTGACTAGATTGATAGGATTATCTGTAATAACTATAAGAGTTGACAACTGTAGGGGTTCAATGAACACAATAGAAGTCATCTATCTGGGTCTTTACTGGCAAAATTTGTGACGTATCCACGGGTTTATGAATGTAAACAAGTGTCAACACAGTAAAATTATTTATTTAAAAACTCAAGGTCGTGGATTCTATGGCCCGCTTAACTTTAGTTTGGGTAGTACGGCACTCCCCTGGTATTAGCGCGACGTGAGGAGACGAGAAGGTCGATCAGCGCAGATCCAGGGTGTCCTTGGCAGGTGTTCGGCCAGGCGGGCAGGGGATTGGCAGCGAAGCGGCCGCTGCTGGTAAGTAGTAGCACTCCGCTAGCAGCTCATCAGTGCAGCATGGAGTGGTGGTGGTGAGAAGTAGCGTAAGCGTAAAACGCGTAGCGCCGTGAAACCCCAAGATGGGGGTTTCACTGATTTGATAATAAGCTTCCTATCACTTACGAAGACTGAGCTAGTTATAGATTCCTATGGGTGAAATCACGTTCACTTTATATACGAACAATGCACGATAATACCTAGGTACTTTGATGTCCTATACGAGGATATAGTAGCTAGTAATCGCGACTTGGCGAGGCTCAACTGTGGTATGATGACGGTGCTTCGGCGACTGAGTATTTATGCAAGCCTACGAAAATAATGCAGTTTGAGACACTTTTGGTGGCAACCGGAAAAATATCGTGCAATCGTCGTAAGTTGGCAACGCTAGAAATTGTTCAGTTTTTTTGTAATGGGCGCTCCTTGTGGAGCGAGCAAGACAGACAACCTTTTGCTCCCTTCAACATAAACGTGATTGTTGGAATACGATCTAAGTACATGAAGTACCTTAGAGTACGTATGAGTACAACAAGTACATGAAATTTCTTAGTTTGCTAAGTTTATGTATGAAAAGTAGCTATTACGATGATTCTTTTTCGCCTATTATTATTTTTTCTGTTGTAGGTAACTTTGTAGGTGTTTGCTTTTGTAAATTTATTCTTTGTTACGAAAGTAGCAAAATAATTACATTTTTCTGTTTCTATAAATGATTTTTTATGAATGAAAAGTAGCTATTAAGTTAAATATTTTTAGCTTACTATTATTATGTTTTAAAAAGGAATCTTTACAGGTACTTGCATTTGTGTTTTTTACTTGATTTTCTGTACTTTATATATTAGATGCAAGGTTTTTTTTTTTTTTTTTTTTTTTTTTTTAACATGTAACCATTACGTTACATTACCCCAACGCTTACTAAGAATTTTATTACTGTAGAATAAAATTCGCAATTATTTCTTAGCGTAGTCACAAACTGCCATTCATTCCTTTCAATCATTCATACACAACCTTCCATACGATCGCTCACAAAATAGCATCAGTAAGTACCTACCTAAAGTAATGGTTTAAAGTACTGACGCGACCTATCATTACTAAGAGTTACTAGTTACGAACAGAACCAACTAACTCATGCAACTACTGCAGAAACAAGCGGTTAAGGGTGAATATAAGTGATGAAATTTAAAATTTGTACTTAGTTGTAATTGTTTACTTATTTGTACCTATGAGTTTTAAATCCTTTATGTGCCATGTTCCTAGATCCTTTCCTGACATGTCTTCTAAAATATAAACAAGAGGTGTTTTTTTATATTTTACACGACATTTAATGTATTTTGGGGCTAGTTTTTTGCTAAATCTTTTATCCGCATTACTAAGAAAATATGTTTTTTTCATAACTGTGTCACCTACATTGAATTCTGCTGGTTTGCGACGAAGGTTATAATGAGATGTATTTTTAGCATGACCCTGCCACAATTTAAGCTGTACCTTATTAAAAATTGAGGAAAGACAACCAAAGTTTTCTGCATAGACATCGCGTGGTAAAAATACTATCTCGGTGCCTAGATCAGAATCAATATAGTGAGATCCGCAAACTACCGTTTCTCGCCCAAATACAAGAAAAGATGGAGTATAACCTGTGGCCTCATTGACAGAATTGTTTATGGCAAATTGAACCTTGGGAATAAATATGTCCCATGTTCTATGGTCATCTTCTACAAAGGTAGAAATGCATATGATGATAGTTCTATTATAACGTTCGACAGTATTCACCTGAGGGGTATATTTTGGTGTAAAAAATATATTTGGAATTTGATATCTACTAAAAAATGAATTTATTTCTTTATCCATTAAAATAGTTTGTGGAATTCCATGCATGAGGAAAACTGAGTCCTCCAATATTTTAATAATAATGTTAGATGTGGCTCGTTTTATTGGAAAGATAAGACAAAACTTTGAAAAACAGCAGGTTACCACAAAAATGAAGCTATTTTGTTTTCTACTTACTGGCAATGGACCCATTAAATCAATAGAAATCATCTGAAATGGGCGAGAACATTGTTTAGGTCGCCCCATTTCACCCAAGATTTGGTGATTTTGAGCCTTATATGATAAACATTTAGTACAAGTGCCAATAAAGTCAACGACATCTTGAAACATGCTAGGCCAGAAGTAACGTAACGTAAGACGACGATACGTTTTATGAATACCTAGATGACCTGCTGTCGGTTCACTGTGGTTGTCATGAATAATGTCTTGACGTAGTTCCTGTGGAATAACTTCTTTCCAAGAGAACTCCTGTGTTAGTTCATGTTTATTTTTACAAAGTCTGTACAAAATATTATTTTTAATATTAAAATTTGGAAAAGACTGAGGCGTTGTAAGGCAACCATTATAATGTGATTTATACCATGTATCATTAGTATTTTTGTAAGAATTTGAAGTACTAATGGTACTCACGGGAAGAGCTCGAGAGAGTGCATCTGGAATTACGTTATCAACACCACGGCGATGTTTAAATTCTACATTAAATGCCGACAAACGTACTCCCCAACGCGCTAACCTACCTGTTGGATTATTAATTGATAAAAACCATTTAAGAGCGCTGTGGTCTGTATATACAGTGATTATCATACCATTTTCCAAATAACACCTCCAATGTTCCAAAGCAACAACTACTGCCAAAGCTTCTCGCTCAGTGACGCTATAGTTCCTTTCTGCCACTGACAAGGATTTACTCATGTAAGCGACTGGATGCTCTTTACCATCGGTAATCTGTGTTAACATGGCACCAATTCCGTAGTTGCTAGCATCCGTATGGACTTCAAAGGGTTTACTGTAGTCAGGGCAAGAAAGAACAGGAGCGGAAACTAAACATTCCTTGAGCTTTAAGAAAGCACCGTCTGCTTCAGGAGACCATTTAAATGGTGGTGCTCCTTTCTTATTCGAGGTCAATTTATTAAGGGGGCCTGCAATTGTGCTGAAGTTGGGTACGAAACGACGATACCAAGTTGCTGTCCCTAGAAAACGTTTTATATCCTTGCGACAAGTAGGTGTCGGATAATTAACAATCGCTTCTACTTTATCAGGGTCAGTCCGTAAACCACAACTGTCAACAACATAACCTAAATATTTAAGTTGACTTCGAAAGAAATTACATTTTTTAAGATTAATAGTCAAGTTTGCATGTTTTAATTTTTCAAGAACTCTAAGCAAAAGTGAGACATGACTATTAAAATCATTACTGACTATAATGATGTCATCAAGATAAGCGAATACTCGAAGTTCAAATTCACCAAACAACAAGTCAACTAGTCGTTGTTGAGTAGCTGGTGCGTTGGTAAGCCCGAAAGCTGTCCTTTTAAAGCGTAGGGTTCCGCGACCAGGAATATAGAAGGCTGTCTTGTCCCTGTCTTCTGGCGCTATTTCTATTTGCCAAAAAGCCTTAGATAAGTCTATGCTACTAAGAAAACGAGCATCTCGAAGGTTATCTAATATTTCAGAGACGTATGGTAAGTTATATGCATCGCGAGATGTTACTGAATTTAATTTGCGGCTATCTAGACAAAATCTGGGCTCACCAGTTTTTTTAGTGACTAGAAGAACTGGTGAGGACCAGGCACTTTCGCATGGTTCGACGACATCGAGTGCTAACATTTCATCAACCTGTTCAGTCAAAATACGTTGCTTTTCTGGGGATATACGATAATAACGTTGTCGTATGGGTTGAGCGTTTCCTGTATCAATCCTATGAGTTATGAGACTAGTTTTACCTAAACCGTTACGTTCAGCTGAAATGGCTTTAAACTGATCAATGACGTTGTCAGCCAGACATTTCTCCGAATGGTTAAGAGTGTCATAACTTTGTACGATAGGTTTTTGTACAACGGACTTATGGTTTGTAGGACTATCAAGGGCTACAGCGTGTAAGTATTGTAAGGAAATCTTAAATGCACGCCAGAAGTCAATACCCAGGATAAGGTCATCATGAACCTCAGGCATTACAAAGCCTTGAATGATGTGAAATTGATTGTCAAAATGAATAGGTAGGTTAATATAACCAATACTACCTATTCTTTGACCCCCTGCAGCAAGAACGGTTAATCTACAGTCATCTACTAACGTTAATCCTTGAGTGATTAATGCTTTATGAGCGTTGTTACCTATAATGGTCACGGCTGAGCCAGAGTCAAGAAGACTACACATAGTAACCTCACCTATTGTAATATTGATGAAAGGACGGTTATCATTGCATTTATTCAGAATTGTGTTGGTTTTGTAATAGTTCAAGTATGTACTGACAAATTGAAGCCACTCTTTCCATTCTTCTTTATTGACTTCCATGTTTGACGTACCAACACAATTCTTTTGTATTAGTTTTTTGAACTGTTTGTTTTTCTTTGACAGACTGGACAATCAGGAGTCTTAACATCCTTACGACCACAAACAAAACAGACAATCTGACTTTTGTCAGCTTGGCATTGCCTTAAGTTGTGGGTATGGACGCGACATCTAGGGCAAAAACGCAACCTGTTTTGTGGTGCATCAATTGCATGCACGTAGTTTTGCCTACCATCACTAGCGTTCTGGTCAGCTTGAGGTTTATTCGAGGTTTTATTATTATAGCTACTATAATAGTTATTTTGTCTATTTTGTTTTTGATAAAAGTTATTATATTGCTTTGAATCAACATTATTTTTACTACCTGAATAAGCAAAGTCAGGTGCTAAAGTATCTGAAGAAATCTTTGGGGGTTCATGGAAATGAGCTAAACGAGCTTGAACATTTTCATAGTTTTTACATATACTTTTAAGATCTGAAATAGCTTTAATTACTGGAGAAGATGCTATAATGTTTGCGTAGAGTGGACGGATGTTGTGGAGTATTATTTCTAGTTTATCCTCTTCTGACAAAGTTTTTGACAAACGAGAAAATAGCCCCGACATAATAGATAAATATATCGTGATGTTCTCGGTTTCTCCTTGAGTTCGGGAACGAATCTCAGAAAGTAATTTATAATCATAATCCGATTTATCAAAATCCGCCTTTAAAAGTTCCACAAGATTCGTCCAATCCGTAACCTGATCCTTTATGCTCCTATACCAATGTAAGGCGTCCCCAACAAAAATCTCAGTCGCATATGACGTAATTTTAGCATCTGATATTTTTCTAGTTGTACAGAATTCTGACACGCGCTGTATAAAAGAGCGTACACAAGTTTTCCCATCAAACTTTAATTTAGAAATCTCACTGGAAACCCCACGATCACAATGTACGGTGATATTTGAGGGATTACAAGGCTCTGGAGTTCCTGACGTTGAAGGGAAAGTCAAATTACTGTCGACTGCACGTTCCTTTAGTGAATCAAACTTTTTCAATAAATTCTCATATCGACTAACACAGTCATCGTAAATAGGTTGCGTAATCTCATCACAAGAAGAAATACGATTTAAACGATGGTATACGTGATTAAGTAAGTTCTGTGTACGCTGAACTGCGCTACCTAAAAGTGGCGATTCTAAGTTAGTATCAGTAGGTAGAAATTGGGGATTCTGGATATTTAGATATCCAGAAGTCCCCAATTTCTACTATTCATCTATTCAATTTGATCTATTCGATCTATTAATTTTTATCTATCCATCTATTCAATTTGATCTATTAATCTATTACTTTTATCTGTCTTTCTATTCAATTCGATCTAATCATGTAGTATTTTTTATCTATCCTTCTATTCAATTTGATCTATTAATCTATTAATTTTTATCTATCCTTATATTCAATTTGAATTTAAGGATAGATTTGAATTGTATCTGTTCTTCTACTCAATTTTGCTCCATTCATCTATTAATTTCCATCTACCTTCTATTCAATTTTGATCTGTTCTTCTATTTCGATCAACTCTTTTTTTTTATCTATTAGTTTCAATTTGTTCTTCTTTTCATTTTGATCAAATCATCTATTCCAACAAACAAAGCATTGCGTCGTCACTAATTTTCATTATTCAATAAAATTATATCTTAGGTATAAGTAAAAAAACTAATAAAATATGGTTTGCACTTTGATTTATTTTATATTATAAAAAAGGTAAAAATAACATAGTTTTACATACGAGTACTTAATGAATAATGTCAAATTAAATTATTAATTAGTCTAATTCTATAACAAATCAATATCATTATCATCACACCATTTTTTTATGCATAGCACATTTTTCAAAGCACACGTTTTCTTATGATGTACACAGTTTAAACTATTAAGCACGCTGTCATAGAGACGGTGTAATCGAGGGAAATTAGGACAACCATTTTCACCAATATCTTTTATATCACAGTTATTGCACAGCTCTTGAATCCACTTTACTTTTTCAGTACCTTTAGTTATCATTTTCTTATTATATAAATAAGGCTGTATAGTACGCTTGAATTCTCGATAGTCGATGAATCCTTCACTCCAAAAAATTCCTCGATTGTTTTCTAGCCAACGCACTTGTTTTTTTTCTTCTGGCGATAAGCTCGTGTATGGATAGGGTGGCTTGATAATAAATGTTTGAGTTACCCCGTCAAACAAAATAGCAATCTCTTTAATGATAAAATTATTATTGGCGTCTTTGAATCCCTGCAAATCTACTATTCTCATATTACTCATGATATTTTCTTTACAAAATTGCTCAGTGGTCTATACTCTACAATGCAATCATTTAAAATGAGGCAATATGCCGCTGTCTGATCGGGTATATCTGAATTACACTCAAGTTCTACGCGCACACTTACTACGGGGCCTGATTTAAGGCTTTCGCTTTGTCTTGAACAATCGATTACAAATAGTGGCGCCTTTTCTATAAAGTCAGAAGCACTTAATAACGGTTCACTTCTGCTCCCATAATACGACTGCTGAAATTTAACATATTGCTCATATATTATAGCATATTTTAAATCATTAAAACTTGCGTTAAGACTTTCATAAGGAAAATATGTAGAATTAAGATATACTTTAACGTCTCTTAAATTACAGTGATCGAAACGAGACATATCTTTTTCTGCCAAATTTTTTCTGTTTGTTTGCAGTCCTATGACAACATATCTTGGTTTTTCAACCTGCGAGGAGGTTTTAATTGACCACGTGTGCTTTGTAGTTTGCGGTAATAACGGATACTCATACAAATCCCAATTTCTGAAAGCAAAACGTAATGGACGATCTTTTTCTAGAATCTTTAATAAATTAACTCTTTCCTTATCAGAAACCTTAACGTGTGGAACGCGCCACACTAATTTGTTTATTACTATTTCTTCAAGCATCTCTCCTGTTGGAATTTTTAGCGAATTCAGATCGGTATTACTGCGTAGTAGTATCAATTCATGCTTACAGTTGATTATAATTTTCTTAAAATCTTCGGCAAACCCTAGAAAATTGCTTAGTGGGATGGAAGCTGAGAAATGTCCTTTTGTTTTTGTACCATTCACATCCCATCCCCAAGATTTTGCTATTTTGGCATCGTTTTCATTAAAAGATAATAAAGCTTTCATAGTTGTGGTTATTCCAACATTTTTTAATCTATCTATTTCAACTCCATTAAGTTCATAACGAATATCTTGAAATAGAAACAGCAGTGGATTGTTAGTGAATTCCACATTTGTAACTTTTTGTTTCGAATCCTTTTTTACTATGTTCACTGTTCCTTCTAAATAAAGGGTGCTGGCCGATGGAAGTATATATAAATCCTGCTGATTGATAGGTATACGAATTTCATCGTTCTTATTGAAACTTGTTACATAGGGTTTATATGAATGGTATTCAATACTATCAATGGTATTATCATATACTGGTAAATGTGATATATCCAAAATACTCATTTTTGAAGTCCAATTAATTTCAGATATCTCTTATTTTCTTCGGTTATTTTAATTTTCCGTTTAGTAGTTCCCTTTCGGATTGTCCGATTAATACTGAGGTGTTTTTGTATTGTATCGCTGTTTTTATTGTAATCGATCATCTTTTTCTGATATGAAGATATAGCTGAACTTCTTCTCCGCGTAAATTAATCAAATTATTATTATTATCTAATAATCTGATATTAATACAGCTAACGCTAGTTTGATTGACGGGGAAGTATATAATATTTTTAGGTATTTCAATTATTCTGTACCCTGGTGCAACATTAGGTGCAAATTCATGAATTATATGTCCTGATTTTCCATTAATATATGATCCGCTCACTATATCACATTCGAGCCTCACCACTGTCGTTGATAAAATGTTAACAGGGAGCTGCGACTCATGTATTATATTAGGTTTTAAAGTTAGTTTATCAAAACCGAGTAACGTTCCCAGAGAATTATTTTTTTCAAAATGAATTTCCTGTGAACAGAAAATATAAGTTTTCAAGGTGTTGTTGTTGGAAAACAAATTAAAAGTTGTTCCGTTTTTAATAGATGATTTTAAATAATCGGAGATATCTTGTAGTTCATAAGCGCCCTCAGGAATTTCCACCTCGTTATCTCCATAATGAAATTTATTATTTTTACTATCGATGTTAGGAATCGAATTAAACGTAGTTAAATGCAGTAAAGCGCATTCATATTTATCGTCAAATTGTAAAGCAGGATAATAGTAACTTGATAAAGTAGATGTATTACCCGTTATAGACAGGGTGAAGGACATTTTGTAAATGAAAGAAATGCAACCAGCTCAGTTAATTTATACAATTTATTCAATTAAGTCGCTAGGTACCTACTAACCTGTATTAACATAAAAATTATTCCAAAATGCATCTAAGAACTTTAAGCAAAGGTGTCCGCAGTTAAACGTATCAAAACTTTGATAACTACAATAGTTATAAGTTATATCGTTCGTTTTTAAATATTTAATTAATTCTAATGGAGGTTTTAAATTTCCAAAGCTATCAAAATACTCGCAATAATCGAAATATTTTACATAGGCTACCCAATGTGTTCCCTCATTATATGATGTGTCTAAATTGATAATAGCACATTCAACGTCTTTAGGTTTTTTCGGTATTTTATCTCTCATAAAAACACCTCTAAAATGTGGTATGTTTTCGAAAGCATATTCAATTAAATCTATATTAGTAAGAGCACGATTGGGTAACCGACTTATTAGTTTTTTGAACTTTTTATAAAAATACCATTTCCTTTCTTAAAAGGTTTCAAATATAAGCCTTTTCCTAATGCAATAGATTCCATCGTTTTATTATGTCTTTGAGCCTCTTCCAAGTTTTTTGTAGCTGATTTATGATCATTAACAGCTTTAGCAATACCTGCTGCTCCACCTGCTAATGCACCTAGTGCAGAAAGTCCGGCAAATATTGGTATCAGTGGAAGTAAACCTCCTGTTTTCGGTAGCGGAATAACACGAGGTAAATGGACTCCTTTCTTTATTCCAACTATCTTTTTCGCAGCTGAATATGCTATTTTTATAGCTTTAGAATTATTTTTGAGTTTTGATTTCTTAAGATGCGAGCGTATTTTAGAGACAATTGTTTTAAATGATTTTGTTCCTGCTCCATGTTTCACTTTGGTTTTCATTACTTTACTCACTAGCCATGATGCGAGTTTTTCACCTCTCCCAGCATTCTTTGATTTAAGCCTCTGTTTGGCCATACTTAACAACTTTAAATCAGCTCTATGTCGATCTTCCAAATTATTAGAATTATATGCTATATCGTGTTGCATACAAGCGTCATCCAGCTGATTAATTCCTTTGTCACCTCGTAGTAATCGTTTATTTAATCGCGTTCCAGGTCCACAATAATTATAGCCAGGTAAATGTAGTTCGAAAGGCAAGTGATTTATTAAGCTGTTAACAAGACCACCACCCCGCATTGCTTAATCATGAATGACTTAATTTCATTAGTATCATATAATTTGAATACTTTAAGAGCTTAAAATTTCGCTTTTTTTAATCCAGCTATTTTCATTACTAGAGAGTCCTAACCATTTGACAAAAAGTTTGCTACCTTTTTTTCTTAAAACTTTTTCGATTAGATAAACATTAGGACAGTCTGTTTTCTGTAGTTCTTGCTCATAAAAAGTTCCTAATATTGGTTGCTTGTGCAAATCTTCAATCACATAGGTAGCGGGTATAGAAGAATTAACTTTATTTATGGTAAACAATTCAGTAGACCAGTTTGGTGTGTAACCTTTTTCAAAACTACCTTTATATTTGCTAATACGTACAAAATCTCCTATAGAAAATTTGTTTTTTTTTAATTTGTAATTATTCGCGGCCTGAGCCTTTTTTATGTTCATCATGACTATGTTTTCATTTGAATGGCTTACTCCCGTTGGCTTATATTTCGTTGTCCGATGTTTTGTATTATTGTATGCGCTCAGAACACCTCGCAAGGTTTCCCCAACCCACTTGTAACTACCATTTAAACTAAAACATTTATATGTAGTTTGTTTTTAAGAGTTTTGATAAGTCGCTCGGCTAAAGATGCTTTTTTTATGGAGTACGTGGAGTAATGATTAATTTTAAATGAAGACATAGCTTTTTTAAATTCATCGTTATAAAATTCTGTACCCATGTCTGTTTGCAAGTTAATAGGTTTACGTCGAGTCTCAGCCAAAATTTTTGTAAACGCATTTGCCACTTCAGACTTACTTTTCGTTTTTAGTGGAATAGCCCATGAAAACTTTGAAAAGCAGTCTAATACTACTAATATATATTTAAAGCCATTGTTGTAACTTTGTAAGTTTTGGTAATCAATAAGATCTGCTTGCCATAAATCATTGATTCCTTTTAATGTCACAGATCGTCGAATAAAATTTTTACGCGCTGTCTTATGAATTTCGTTTACCACTTGTAACTTGCTCATTTTTTTTGTTTGAAATTAGCTTTGTACAATAATCTTCCATATATAGCTGAATATAAGCTTTTAAGTCTGATTTTACAGTGTTAATAATATCATGAACTTCTTCCCTGCCTCTATCAACGTATTCTTTATTAGCAGCGTCGTTTGCTTTTAGAGGGTTTTTAATGCCGGTTAATGTTTTTGATTGCACATCAATGTCTCCTTCAATAAATGCTTTACTAAAGGTTTCGAGAGATTCTGGTAAACTGAATCGTTTATATTTGTAATGACCGAATTTATCCATATTTTACAAAGAGAACTGCTAGGTCTTAGGGATGAAGATCGAATGAAACTAAATTAGTTAATTTTCTTATTTATTAAGATATAATACCACTTTCCCGCAACTCTTCTATTATAGATATTATTTCATTATCTAGTCCAGTGTTACCCGCTTCCCGCGACGCAATCAGAACTTTCAGTCTATCGATTAACTCATTAGGATCATCCCAGTAAACATAGTCAACATTTTTCTTCCATTTTTTAAATTTAGGTAAACCTTTACCATGATATGAGTCCGGCTGACTACTGTCAGTGCTTGCTGATATTTTACGCATTGTGAATAATGGTTTAATAATTTTCATGTATTTAAAACCTTTATTGCTCTTAATTGGTTTATTAGAATCATAATCTCTTCGATGAACATTTGTTTCTAGACACATTAACTTATAATTTTCCATGTCTTTGCTAGTTATTAGCGATAAGTCCGGTTCTTTTTTAAATAAAAGCTCATTCAAACCAGGCGAACTTCTAAATTTGTCCGATCCGACTTGAATATATTCGCCGGAAATTGCTACGTGTGCTGATCCCATCATTAGTTTCCCCCGATCATTTCTCACGCCAAACGGAACATCGACTAGCACCTCGGAAGACTTAGACCAGGAAGAAATATCGAAACTTCCATTGCTTGAAGCAGATTTTACAGTTTTGAAAGATTCATTATTAACATCAGCTTCGTAATAGTTTTCAGATTTTTCTGAACTGGATTCAGAATCATCATTTGAACAATTCGAATTTTCCGTAGAAAACTCGTCTGATTCTACACGGCGTTCAGTTTTCTTTATTGTTGGGTCATTATCTAGGGGACTTGATACTTCAAATTGATTCGAATTTGATTCAAATTTGGATTTTACTTCATTTGCTCTCACATTTGAATGCTTTTGCCTGTCTGTCAGAAGACTAAGAGAATTTGTAATTGGTTTAAAAACAGATTCCAAGACAGTACTATTTTCAGTTTCCATATCCCGCATCTTACGAACTTTTCTTTTAACATTCTCTGCAGCTTTTATAATTTGTCTTTTCAATTTTTTTTCCATATTTTTTTTTGTTACAAACATGCATTCAACTATATTAGTATTAATAACACGTTTTTACCCCTTGACTAAAGTTTTTCGATTGAGTTTGAAATGGGTAGGCTAATATATTATATTGGTTTTCAAAACATGTAATGTGAGCAATAAAATTGTAAGTACTAGCTGAACGTAACAAACGTGTCAAAGTTTTTCCTATAGCACCCTTTATTTTTTTCGCAATCTTTGTTTATCACTAAATAGCTGTAGGGTTCTGTCCATATGTTTGAACACATATTTTGAAATTCTTGCCATGTTATATCACTGCTAACGTGTTCATTATAAATGTGTTTCATATTTATGTCATCTTGCTTAAAAATAACTATTAAATTTGCATTATCTCTTACTAGTTGTTTAGGTATTTTGCTATAAGTTTGGTTTAAATAAAAACAATCTATTTCTTTATGTCTACCCATCGCAAAATAATTTCGAATATTGTTTTGATTCTCACACGCAACATCATCAAATACTATTATAGATTTACATTTTGCTTCCTCAGGAGCTACAACATCTTCGTTTTCATGATATTTAAAAAACTTTACATCTGGAACCATTTTTAGAACATGCTCCAGAAATATGTATTTGGGTTGGTATAGAGTTTTAGAATATACATAGACATTTCGAAACTGCAATCCATTTTCATGTAGAAGTAGTCCAATTATCAAGTTCGTTTTTCCACAGTTTGATGGACCACAAATTATGCAACGTATCGTGTTTGGTAAAAGTTTGCCGTGGCGAGACCTACGTTTTATGGAATCAATGTTAAATTCGTCAAACTGTAGCGTTACTGGCTGTTTCACGAACTGCATTGTGAGACGCTCTCTAATTAACTGATCAGCAAAATACAACAACGACTGTATTATACTAGTTAAATCGATGAAAGCAGTTGCTAATACATCAATCAATTTCCATCATCATCATTCAATCAATTTCCAGAATCCCCAATTTCTACCTACTCATCCTTCATTGCTCTAAGTGAGTCGTGCTAGATATTTTAAAAGGTTAAAAATGAATACAACATGTATGCAGTCCACTAAATAATTTATTAAGTAATTTAAACAAGTAGCTATAGAACAATAAATCACTTAATTTATCAACCTCCTGTATACATGGTTATATAATTCAGATTTATTCAATAACTTATAAATAGATAGGTATACAAGCAAAACACACTTACATGGTAGAATAATAATAATAATAATATTGCTTGTCAAAATATAGTATCGCAATGACCCCATGGTAAAGTATGAACTTGATCTCTTTGTATTTGTCTTTTGTCATCATTTCTATTTAGAAGCTGTTTAGTAACCTGCTGCGTATATAATACATGTTTCATAGATCTTATCAATTTCATCTTACATGTTGAGATTGTATTGTTATACAAAGTATTATTATAGTCATTCATTTTTAAATTCTTTGTTACCACTTTCTTTATACCCTTTGCTTTTTTTATGCTACATTTTACACTATTTATACAGTACAGTTTTGCTCTCAGACCAATAAATTCAGTTATAATGTCTCCTCCCATCTCGTCCTTGAATAATCCCGGAACTTTTTCGTTTAGTTTTGGAATGCCATATTCATTTAATTCAGTGAAATTACTAGTATCGAATTTTGAAATATTTTCATTCATATCTTTATAAAAGTCTTCAGTAAATATTAGATATAGTAAGCTATCCGTATCAGTATAACAAAGTTGTGCTCGATCACTGTATTTAGCCTTGATGAAGTCATAATGAAATTGATACATGTGTTGTTTAGCATATTCTAAAACTGTGAATCCTATATAAATTGGTCTGTCTAGCACAATTTTCTCATGATTCAACTGAATAGCCGCAAAATTTTCTGAAAAAACAGTTATATTTTTTACATTTGGTTTTGTTAGTAACTTTTCAGCAGTGAGATGTTTATTTGTAACGTTCTGGTGATCTCTCCACTTCGTAACTAGTTTGACATCTACTTGTTTTCTTTTATTTTCTATGGTCTTTCCAAATATCGAATTATTAAGCAGCTTAAAAAAATCTTTTTCAAATGTAGTTTTTGAACGCTGCCTAAGAGAAGTGTTAAGATCTATGTAAGGTTTCAAAAAGTTATCTTGTCTGAAACAAAGAATCCGATGTATTTTTTGTAACTTAAGACCATGCTTAATACATTCCTTTAAATGTATGTAATGAATCACATAATTAAACTTGTCGTAGAGGCTAGCAATTAATTTATCGTTCTTACTTCCTGGAGGCGTAAACTTCTCAGGAGCGAAAGGCAGGTCTCGATGCGTCTTGTGTAAGTAATCTGGATATAAAAGATCGACTTCTAAAATGTATCCATAGTCAGCATCGTCAGCTACGTTCATAACATCAAAACTGCTTACATTTTGAGAGGATAAAAATCTAAAATCAGAAATTGGATACTTTTTTGTCATTGCATAGCCATATAAATTATTACAGTCTAAGTATATCAAATAAGATGATGGCTTAGATTCATCAAAGTTTGGCAAATACTTGTTGGAAGCTATCGCATGACGTAACGAGCATTGGGCTAAGCCTCCGCGTATACCCATTTCCAGCATTTGATACATTTCAATATTATCAATCAATTCTAATTGAACTTTAGTATGGAGAAGCATTGCATCCCAACTTAGACTAGGTGATGTTACGTAATATAAAGGATCTAGTTTATAGTAGAACAAACTTGTCTGTCTAAATTTTTCGAATATGTCACATAAAAGTAGTACATCGGTTTTTAAATATAAATCAGTATATTGCCCCAGATCTTTTAAGTTAAAACATTCCCATACTGTACATGCATGCTCATAATCACTTTCGCTTATGCGTTCATCATTCAATAAATTATAAAAACAACTTTTAGACGGGAGCTCTGTTTCATCAAATTTCGACCAGTTGTCCATATAGTTATACGGGTAAATGCCTTTTTTTCGCAGTAAATTAAACTGTTTTTCATTTTTATACTCATGAGATAAATGAACGAAATCTGTATCCAACAAACTTTTAGATAACTTATCAAGGCTTGAGCTCAAAAACTGAAACGAGTCAATAAATTTAATTTCGAGTGGTCGTAAACCTCCCGCTATGTTAATAACTATCGTGATTGAAAGGTATTTTTCTTTTGTTTTCGGAATAATTCTAACTGCACCTTCAGGTCTCATCAACTCTTGAATAAACAAATGTGAATCATAGCCGGATAGATTATGGAAGACAACTGGAATGAATGGACATACTTTGTATATCAAATTACATTGAGAATGTGCAGCACCTCGAAACTCGGATGTAACATGATCATGATCTCGCACCTTATCATCAAATAAAACTTGGTTACATATGTGACAAACAGTAGCTTTCCGATAATTTAATTCTTGATCATGAGTTAAAGGCGACATCGGCTGTGTAAGGGATGGGCAGTGAGAAGACGATAGTTCCACAAAAGGGTGGACGAAGGGTTGGAGAGGCAGTACTACACGACCGCGCGACGAACACTTGGCAAGATCACTGATTACTCACGCACTGCACACAGCAAGGCTCGCGTCCCCCCCATCCCCTGTCTTGCGTCTCCCGCACCCTGTCCGACCCTGCATTTATTTTAAAAGATGTCTTACACATAGGTATTAGTCTAGGTACACAGTATACAGATATACTCGTATGTTACGTGCACGCGTCGCCTACATTCCCCTACCTAGTGCTGTTGCAGCACTCAGAAGCTATGGAGATCGGCGCGATGCGTGTCGCGTTCCTTCGCAGAAGACCTGACTTTGTCTTCACATCGACCACTCGAACTCGGCCATCTTTGCCAGCTAGAACTGCTTGTACCAAGCCTTTGGGCCATACGTTCCTCGGTGAGGTAGGATCCACTATCACCACTAGATCTCCCACTTGCAACGGTCTTTGCTCATCATGCCATTTTCTCCTTGGGCGCATATCAGGTAGCACTTCGCGTACCCAGCGCTTCCAAAACATGTCTGCCAGCTGTTGGGATAGTCGCCATTGTTTACGGAGGTAGGTGTCAGTCTCATCGAAAACACCTAAAGTGGGCAAGTTAGCGGACGTTCCCAGAAGAAAATGGTTAGGTGTAAGAGCTTCCTCGCTACTCGGTTCCACCGCGACGTGGGTGAGGGGGCGACTGTTTATCATATTTTCCACCTCGGCCAACAAAGTTTGCAGCGTCTCGTCACGTGGTGCACGTTCTTTTAATATGACTTTAAGTGCATCTTTTATTGATCTAATGAGCCTTTCCCAAGCCCCTCCCCAGTGAGGACTAGCAGGCGGAATAAACATCCAGGTCGTCGCCATGTTGAAGCTTGTAGCTCCTTCCTGGAGCTTCTTCGCGTCCAGCTCAAGCACACACTTTCTTAGCTCTGCGTCAGCTCCTCTTAAATTTGTGCCGTTATCGGAGTATAGGTATCGTGGCCATCCTCTTCTGGCGGCCATTCGACGCACCGCCATTATGAGGGCGTCTGTTGTCAGCTGGTTCACTAGTTCTACGTGAACAGCTCTCACGGTCAAACAGGTAAAAATTACTCCATATCTCTTCTCTCGACGGCGGCCGACGGTTACTTCTAAGGGTCCAAACAGGTCAACTCCGGTAAAAGTGAACGGGCGATGATGATGAGAAAGCCGCGCTTCAGGTAAGTCACCCATTCTGGGTGGATGGGGCTGAGCCCTCCTTATTCTACATAGCATGCATTTTGAGCTTATATACTTAACAGTAGGTCGTAGTCGTATAATCCAGTATTTCTGTTTCAGTTCGTTGACGACCATTTCCTGATTACCATGGCATGCTTTCACGTGGTAGTGCTTCACGATGAGGTGAGTGACATGGCAGCGGCCGTGCAGTATCACTGGACGTTTTACATGTGTAGATATTCCAGGTGCAGCATCAATGCGGCCCGCGAGTCGCAGGAGGCCATCATCATCAACGATTGGAGTCAAGGTAAGTAATTTACTTTTTTTATCTAACCTTTTTTTTTGTTCCAGGTCGTACAGGTCATCTGGGAAGGCTTTCATCTGGGAGTACTTCAACAACAGGATCTCAGCACGTTCCATCATCGCGCCATCTGCACCGACACTGGAAACTTTCCTGCATTTATCTATAAAAGATAAAACCACACACATGGATCTCACCAGTCGAAGCCAAGAAGAAAATCTTTCAGGTTCAGGAACAGCAGGTAAACATACAGGTGCGACGTGAATATTATTTATGCATTCCAGGTCCACATCGCGAACACAAGGTAGCTGTATCTTCGATTCTCCAGGCCACGACTCTTCTTCTTCGTATAAAAATGACGGCCCATACAACCATTCATTTTCCAATGTTTTTATTTCACAGGTTTCTCGTGTAGCAATATCAGCGATATTCAACTTCGTAGGTATGTATCTCCATTCATCAATTTTCGTAAGTTCGTCTAATTCGCCTAGGCGGTGAGCGATGTAGGCTTTATAGTTCCGCGCATCATTGCGTATCCAATGTAAAACCGTCGACGAATCACACCAAAATATTTTTCTTTGTGGCTTTATTCTGTGCTCGTTAATTATGTTACCGGCTAATCGTCCAGCCATCACAGCGGCTTGTAACTCCAAGCGTGGCATTGATACGTATTTTACAGGTGCAACACGGCACTTACTGGACACAAAAGCGACTTGAATATTTTGTTTACTATCGATCCAACGCCAGTATGCGGCAGCGCACATCGCTTGTGTTGATGCGTCACAAAATATATGTAGCTGTAGGCTTCTATAGCGGCCGGCGTGCGATACCAGCGGGCTTGCGGGCGGAGGCAGCGCGCTATTAAGTGCATCTGCACTGAGGTCGTGCGTCTCGCTCTCGCACGCAGGTACAGCGTTCTGTGTACTTTTAATTCTTGTTGCCGACTCGTAGTGCCTAGGTAGGCGTATTTTATCAATGTCTTTCATTATGGTTAGCCATTCAGTCCATTTTATAAATATTAGATCTGTTATTTCGTGGTCCCAACTGATACCAGATCTCCAGGTTTCTTGTAACATTATTTTGCCTTTTATCGTGATAGGTGAAAGAAATCCATAGACGTCGAATATTGACATTAGTACCCGAAGCATTTCTCGTTTAGTAGGTTTTTTTTGTCCGAGCAATATTGACTTAGGGATTTTTTTGAATGACACGTCGAATCCCAAGTTATCATCAGTCGGATACCAAATGAGACCCAGGGTACGTTCTCCGTCGTACAATTGTCCATTTTTGAAAATTACAGATGTCGATCTCAGGTTTTCCTTGGGTACATTTTGAAGTACTGAGGGAATATTAGATGTCCAATTTCTGATTTCGAATCCACCTTGTTTGTGAATAAAGGTGACGTCATTCACAAGTTGATTTGCTATTTTTTCATCAGGTAACGAGTCTATGTAGTCGTCAGCGTAATGTTGATTGTGTACAGCTTGCACAGCGGCCGGCATTGTTGACTGGAACATATTGGCATTTTTGTTTTTTATAAACTGTGCTATAAATGGGGAACAGTTCGCGCCAAAAATAAGACTTTTCATGACCAAAGTTTGTACTGGTTTTTCAGGTGATTCTCGCCATAGAAAACGTAAAGCATCTCGATCAGTATCTATTATTTTTATTCTTAAAAACATATCTTTTATGTCACCAGCCACGGCCACTCTGTTTTCTCTAAATCTTAGCATTATCCCA
This sequence comes from Thera britannica, assembly GCA_939531255.2. NCBI lineage: Eukaryota > Metazoa > Arthropoda > Insecta > Lepidoptera > Geometridae > Thera > Thera britannica. The sequence continues at coordinate 3,503,207 of OW618037.2, forward strand.
TACAGTGAGGTAAGTAGGTCAGGACCTTGCAATAGGTAGTCATTTAAACACATGCCTTTGTTCCTTGCCGCGGCATCAAATACCAGTCTCAACTTTTGTTTATTAGGGTTGTCGACTCCAAAATGTGGCAAGTACCATATTCTATTTGGACTTTTAGTTTCAGTAAATTTTGTGGCAAAGTCATTTTTTAACAGGTGATCAACTCTTTCTTTATAGCGCCCTGCGAAGCTTGGATTTGCTTTCATTTTGTTTTCCACATTTTTCAGCCTTGTCAGTGCATTTTCATATGAGGTAGGCATTTCACCGAGCGTATCTTTCCATGGGAGTCCCACGTACCATCTTCCGTCTTTCAAAGTGGCTGTTTGTTGAAGATGGTTCACAGCTTTTACATCTAGTGCGTTCTGACGTGGCTTACTTGTTACTCCCACAGATTCCATTGCAAATGATTGGCGCATCTCATCCTGCATTTCTCTTAGCATACGCTCACATTCATTGTTTTCTCCAGTTGACAGGAACAAAGCAGACTGCTGACTCACATCATGATCGCCCACTTCCTTAGTGCGCATGCACCCGTGCATGCACCAACCTAGCGGAGTGCGGGTGAAATAAGGCTGCATAGGTTTACCCTTCACTACCTCTAACGGTATAATTAGGTCATAATTGTCCTGCCCTATTAAAAGCTCCGGTTTGTACCGTCCATCGCAAATTACACTTTTCATTTCCGGTTTCATGTCCACAGCAGTAACATTTTGTAATGGTAGGTTCATGTTTGCCACAGCACGCGCCCGAATCGCAAACTTAGTCCCTTCGCGGCTAGAGAGCTCAAAGTCCAGCACCTCACTGTGGCACACCACCTCACTATCGTCCCAGGCTCCACACACACGCAAGGCTTGTTTTTTACCTTTTAATCCTACTTTGGACGCAAGCGCAGCACTTATCAACGTCACCGTCGAACCGTCATCTAGCAATGCGACACTACGAAAAGTACCGTTAGGTCCGTGTAGGTAAATAGGCACAGTTTTTAATAAAACTTTACAGCTGTTCACTTGAAGATGATTTATGGTTTCCACTTGCGGCTCGGTCTCAGTCTCAGTCTCTGTAACATCCGTTATATTCACACTATTAGTCGGCACTTTGTTTTTATTCACAATGTAATGCAGCAAACGATGATGCGATAGTCCACAGTTGTCTACGTCACAAACCGGTGCAGTACAGCTATCTTGTTTATGCTGTGACGTCAGACACTTGTAACATATACCGTGCCGTTTCACAAATGACCACCGGTCCCTGCGCAGCGATTTTTTAAATCTTTTACAGTCTTGTAATAAATGCGCCGACACATGACAGTACCTACACTTGTCATCACTTTTTTGTTCATTGTTCACCACTAAAGCACGATGTTTATAGTTCTCATTATAACTTTGTTTACTAACACTGGGCATGCTTAAAAAATTAACGGAAGTTTTTGTTATTTTCACAGCTTCTTCACTTAGAAAGTCAGATAATATCAGTAGTTTTGGTTTTTCGATGTCACTGAGAAGAGGATAACAGTAATCCGTCCATTTGGAAACCAGTACTATTGGTAGCTTTGACAGGATAACTGAAACTATGTTCATTCCTTTCAGGTAATCTTCACGTCCGATGGCAGTCACAGCGGCGACGCAGTTCCTGACTTTCACTGAGAAAGAAATAATATCCTTCTGATATTCTTGTGCCATGGGGCGTAATTTACTTATGTCCTGTAGGATCCTGGATATGATGACATCAGGATTTCCAAACTGGAGTTCCAGGGTGTTCATTACATCGACTGCGGAAGTAGCACCGATGAGCAAGGCTGTCACCGCTTCTTTAGCTGGTCCTTGAAGGCTTTTCCTCAGTCGCCACAGGTTTTCTTTGTCACTGAAGTTGCAGACCTCAGAGGATTCTTCAAATGCTTGTTTATATTGAAGCCATTCAAGCGGATCACCAGAGTATTTTGGTAAGTCTCGCGGTGTACACAACCGATTCATCATTTTATCGTTAGACTTGTTGGTACCAGCAGCTGAGGTTGCAGCTAGATCCCTCAGGGCACTCGCCAGGGCTTGTACGGTGCTATCAGTGCCGGCAGGAGCAAGTGGTGGAGGCCGAGCTTCGAGTGCGCGTTCCGTGGCGGGTTGTTGCAGGCCGGCGGGGACCATATGGTGCAAGTTCGATTCCTGCGGTGCCGGGCGCAATACATCATCACGGGTACCACGGTGAGTGACGCTCTGGGCTTTCAACTCTTGCCGACTGCTTTCTAGCCACTTTTCTACTACACGGTCATTGCTTCTATTAGAAGATTGTTCTGATGCTAGACTGGAGCCGCTAGCCTTGTCTTCTAGTTCTGTGAGGTCCGCATCAAGTTTTTTATCGATCAATTCCATTCTTATTTGGGCCTTTGCTTGAGCGGCTTCTAGTTGTAGCCTTTTCTTTTGCGCCGTAATAGATGAAGTTGATGACGACTTTTTGCGGGTAGACTTCTGCACACTTAGAGCTGTAGAAGGTCCGGGTTGTGTTTGTTCCATCTTGTTCCCGGGTTCAATAGGTTTTACAGCCTCTTTTATAGTGTCTGGTTGTTCGGTTTTATAAATTTCTACAACTTCTTCAACTTGTTGAGCATCTTTTTGTTTCGCTTGGTTTTGGTTCTCCTCCTTTCTTTTGGCACTTCTCGTGCTCACCATGCTTCTCGGAGGTGTTTTAAACATCCAGAGATCCGACTCGAAGACCAACAAATGTAAGGGATGGGCAGTGAGAAGACGATAGTTCCACAAAAGGGTGGACGAAGGGTTGGAGAGGCAGTACTACACGACCGCGCGACGAACACTTGGCAAGATCACTGATTACTCACGCACTGCACACAGCAAGGCTCGCGTCCCCCCCATCCCCTGTCTTGCGTCTCCCGCACCCTGTCCGACCCTGCATTTATTTTAAAAGATGTCTTACACATAGGTATTAGTCTAGGTACACAGTATACAGATATACTCGTATGTTACGTGCACGCGTCGCCTACAGGCTGTTTATAACATAAAATGTTATGAAGTCGAGTAGCATCTTTAATCAAACTTTTAATAAATACTTGAACACAATCAACACCTCTGTAAGTCACGTATTTGTTTAGTTTCGAATCATATGAACAGGAAATGTAGTAACCAAAACAAGAAGGCTGATGTAACTCTAGCGTCTCAGTATTTCTCGACTGTTGCTCTTTACAATTTGTCAACAAACATTCAAAATCGGCATAAATTACAAAGTTAATTTTTTGCTGTCTTTCAAAGTGTTTAAATTTCAAGTAAGAGTTTTTTGGAGGCAATACGCTTGAGATACCATGACACTTATGCAGCATGAGTTTAGCATTATTCGAAAAGAACTGTATGCAAGATTCACATAAGAATAGTTTGGCTTTGTGTCGTGTAATCTGTCGCCTTACCAATTTTGCGAGATCTTTAATCAAACAATAATGACCTTTATTATTACGCTCTATAAACAGAAGATTGATATGATTAATTTTACGTTTCTTCGTTAGGTATAGCGGTCCCGTAACACGGTTTTTATTATCTAAACCATAAATATTAGTGCTTATTTCTGGATTATTTAATTCAAACAGTCTGATATCTGAGTATGTGGGTGGGAATGACATCCCTTTAACATTGAGAACGGAGGAATAGTGTGGATATGAATTCACGTTGCATACATTATTTTTTGAGGGGTAAAGTGCAGCTACTATGCTCCAAACAAAACAGTGATTATCAGTATTATAAATATTAACACAACTTTTTCTGTTTTTTATAGATTTAGGTAGATCTATGTATGTACCTCCTCTCATAGGGCTGTATTTATTAACATTAATTTCCAAATGACTCATTGATGAATATGTCCAGCCAGACTCGCGCAGTTCACATTCTTCAAGTCTTGTCTTGAAAACATTTATTAAACTAATACATACTTCATTCAAATCAGTGCATTGATAAACGATTTCAAATTTTGTGTTAAACGACTTCAATTGCCGCTCATTTGACTTAGGTAAAGTAAAGTAAGCATATAACTCAAAATTTAATTTGATACATGTATGTGCTTTTAGCGAAAACTGTATTAATTTAATCAGATATCTCTTATTTTCAATCAGGAACGCCTCTGGTGTTAGGTACTCGACTTCTTGATCAGGGTTTAAGCGATAAGTTACTATTCGATTTTTAAATGCAGTAGCTATAACATCTATATTATGAAAACGAGTCTTTAGCAAACAGTTTGATTTATGCAAATTGGTTCTCAAATGATATCTGTATTCATAACGGGTTAACTCTATGCGACATTTAACGCATTCGATTTTTTCAAGTTCAGGGTCGGGTAGGTCTGTGAAAGAAAATTAGAAAAATACAATGCATTGTTTATTCACAACAAATTAATTTCAATTCTATGATTAAACCTATAATTCACATGATTACATTCTCAAATTATTCTTATTGATTAAATACGTTGTTTGTAATAATAGATACCTAAAGATGACAATCTAAATTATACCTACCTATCATTATAATAAGTGCCTAACTAGCGCTTCACCTACTACGCTACTAGTAACCTACTTCAAAAGTATGCACCACCCCCGCTGAGGATGTCTGGACGACAGTTTTTAAATTCCTTGCGAGTGGCTTTAATGAACTGGGTAAGGTGTTCCCAAGCCTTTGTATCGTCATTTGTCTGATTTTTAACAGTAATTATGGCATGCCGCCAGCGATTCATAGGCTGTATATTGCGAATCTCATCGCAACTGTATACCTTTAACTCGATGTAATGCGACCCTACTTTATTTGGATCGGACTGACGCGATACTCCATTGGCCAAACGCTTATTGAAATATGAGCTTATTGGTGGAGGTGTTTTACCAGACTTAGCCGCCACTAGTTCTTCATCACTATCACTACCGAATATTTCGGAAGCCGATGCTCTCTTGCTGGTCTGCTTCTTTACAGCGTATTCAGCTTTTCGGGCTCCATCTTGAAAAGAAAACTCACTGTTCAATGATCCATTATTTTGAAATGCACTAAACATGAAACACTTATTAAGCTGTCTGCGAGCGGCATTAATAAATTTTATAAGATGATGCCACACTACTGTTCCATATTCCGTTCTATTCTTGATCAACAAATCTAAGCATTCAAATTTACTCAGCTGAGGGGTATTCTCTATGTCAGGTACTTTGTATGTTTTTAAAACAATATAATATTTTCCTTGTTTTGTTGGATGTATTAGTCGGCTGAATGCTTTAGGATATTTCTGTGTAAAATATGAATGCATTGAATAATTACCTCGTTTATCAACTCGCTTTTCAGCTTCTTCGTCTTCACTTTCCGAGCCAAACAGTTCATACATTGAGTGCTTGGTAGGCATGACTGGATTGATGCTGTGCTTGCGCTTCTTGCTCGATGATGGCGGTGAAGTGTCGCGCTGTCTGTTGGTGGATAGTTTCTTAGAAAACTTCAATTGCTCCTCCCGAGCACGATGACTTGTAGAGGGTTGTGCTATCTCTTCATCAGAAGATAATCCGATTGCAGCATTTTTAGACCTGAAACAAAAAATATTAAAAATTACTTTTAAATATAATAATGAAATTATGCAGGTGAATCATCTATAATAATAATAATGATAATAATAATAATAATACGATTATTGAATAAGCCAGAACAATAACTGAAAGTGTTGAATATATAAATAACTTATGAACTGTTGAATAGATGGAGTAGACTGAATTTACTGATTACTGATAATAATGTACTTACATCGTGATTTTCTAATGATTTTTCCTGATACAGATACAGATACAGGTTGACAAAGCTTGCTGCTCCAGATAAGAATGCATTTTGTTGGGGTATCACCCCTACCTTTTATACTCGCAGCCCACGTGCTCATTTTCCGTATTTGGGAAAGATTCTAGGTACTATAAATTATCCTGTAAGCATATTCGTTTATGGTGACGTATTGCGGCTAGCTCAGAGTTGTTTAAAAGTGTCTGACGCGTCCAATGGCTTTGTAGTCACACAAACGTATAACCCTGCTAGCGTCCCTGGTACTAGAGAGCCACATAATATTTTATTCGCCTTATTAAGTGACATAATGTCGTTAGTTATGTCGATAATAGATAGGTTCACTGCACTAATGATCTGAGGACCTGCTAGGGCAATGCTGTGGATGTCTACTACTTATCAAAGCGGCTTTGAAACTTTGTTTGATTGAACGAAGACATTTTAAAAGATGGGTATTATTACATACATAAATACAAACTATCATAATTATAATAGTCGTAAGATTAGTCTTCTTTAGATGCTATTTAATTTTATTTAAGAATCAAACCCCCGCATTTGTGTTATCCCAACCAGCCGCTAGTCTGTTGCAGTCAGCAACGCGTCATGTGACGCAACTATAAGGGTGATTGTGCATAATCGTCCTAGCGCTATGGAGTAATATATTTATATTCTGTTTTGCATTGCTAAGCGTTATTAAGCAATATAAAGTGAATAGTTATGTTGATAATAATAATAGGTAGGTAGATAGGTTTACTTTAAAACTTTACTTGTAAAAGATAAATATTAGATACCTACATAAATCATGCTAGAATATTAGTAAGATTAGTATGTCTTACATGCTACTTTTATTTGGGGAATCAAACCCCCACATTTGCATTATTCTAACCAACCACTCATCCGAGGCAGCTAGCAACGCGTCATTTGACACGACCATAGCACTGGGTGGTATTATTTCATATTCTGTGATGCATTACTAAGCATTTTGCTATAGACATTTTAAACTGCTATAAACTATGGATACCTATAAGAATTAAAAGGTATAAAATGATCGAAATTTAGTACAAATATTTATTAGATAATAATAGGTAGGTAGATAGATAGGTTTACTTTAAAACTTTACTTGTAAAAGATAAATATTAGATACCTACATAAATCATGCTAGAATATTAGTAAGATTAGTATGTCTTACATGCTACTTTTATTTGGGGAATCAAACCCTCACATTTGCATTATTCTATCCAACCACTCATCCGGAGCGGCTAGCAACACGTCATTCGACACAGCCGTAGCACTGGGTGGTATTATATTCATATTCTGTGGTGCGTTACTAAGCATTTTTGCTATAGACATTTTAAACTGCTATAAACTATAGATACCTATAGAATTAAAAAGTATAAAATGAACGAAATTTAGTACAAATATTTATTATTATCAGATACTCGCATTCTATACGCACGTTTGAAGAAAAAACGTCGGTAAGAATTAATTAGTTTCAATTAATTTCAATTAATAGATAAATCCGCTGTATTCCTTATAATATAAACTATGTTTTTATTATTTTCAGTATTCACCATGGATCTTGTCACCACCTGTGACTGTGAGTCCTATTGACTTTCAGCAAATTGACGCATCTTTGGAAACAAATGTTATACCTCCTCGCGTGAACTACAAGCCGATGACAACTTGTTTAAAAACCACTGCTAAGGGATCGATGGTCATACGTATCGAAATATACGATGCAGAACAATTTTCTAGCATAGAAGATTCTACATGCAAATGTCATGCTAAGATTTGTGCTCAGCATGTAGTTAGTAACTTTTATTCGGATCATATTTATGTGAAAATAAGAGATGTTCTCAAATCAATGGATAATTCAATGTATGTTAATTTATAATTACAGAAATACTTTGAATTAAATCATCTTTATGCACCTAACTGGACCATTTTTTTCCCATACTTCCACATAGTTACTACTAAGGTAAAAAAACTTATACTACAGAGTGAGTAGGTATATGAATAGGAAGCTAAATGAAAAATAGAGTAAGAAAATAAATAAACAAGTGAATAGTTAAGATCGATTACAAGCTAAATCTTAATAGAAGTTCGAATAAAAATCCCCCGCATTATTGAACATTTGGAGCATAAGTTGGAGTATTTTAAAAGTATATACTCAATTATAATTTAATTCCCTACGCTGAGAATCGAACTCGCGTTGATGAAGAATTTGCTACTACCATGTTCTGATAGGTTTAATTTTAAAAGTTGGTATTGAGTTTCGCTTATAAGATGCAAGAATGCGATCGACTTCCTTATAAGGAAAAGTGATTTGAGATGCATTTATCGAGAGGTCGATCCAACCATCCATTATGCACATTGTTCTTAAGTCTCCCACTAAGCGAGTCTCATTGCGAGCTTAAGAGCAATTTTAATAAGACTTTCTCAGAAAATATGAGTGAAATCAGATCGCTGGTGAAGATGGCGTTGGAGGTTTATCGTCAAGCCCACGGACGCGCTATAAATGTAAGTATTTTATTTTACTCCAGCAGTATTCTACTCAAGCACACAGGCATAGTTTTTTTTTTTTTTTACAGTTCTCCATTTAAAAAATGTTTGAGGTTTGACTCAGACTTACTCACTGTTTTTGAATACAGGTCTATGTTTAGCAATTCTAATAAGATTTTCCTTGTTACAGGCTGAAATTCATCGCGCGAGGCGTGAAATTCAGGAGGAACGGGCATACAGGCGCACCCGTCGCACCAGCATCTGGGATTACGAAGGCTTCGATGTCTTCGAAATCCGGTGGATGTTGGAAGGTCGGACGGGAGAGATACATCCTGAAAGCGATTGGGATCATCCCGTCTGGTCCACTCCCGAGGGTGCGATGGGTGCATACGACGCTAACTACTAGCGTAATTTATTTATTTAATTAAATGAATAAATTACGCTAGTAGTTGGCGTTAAACCCCCACAGCTAACGCTAGTGAAATAGTAATGTGGATTCAAGAGTTGTACAAAAACTGTAATATTTATGATATTGTTGAAAATGGTTGATCTAATTGCTTTCGATTACATATAATCTTCGGCAGTTTCTACAACGATATGCATAATAGTTCAAACTTTCATCATAAGAAAGAGTGTGTTCTAAAAATTGGTTGCGTCTAAAAAATGGTGTGATGATAATGATAAAAACTGGTATGATGATCTGAGGATGTAGCGGACCAAGTAAAACAAGTAAGTTTTAAGCTATTTATGCTATGGGTTCTGTATTTTTAAGATCTATGTACTTTGCTGTCTGAAATAAATGAATAATAATAATAAGAATAATAATGATGTTGGCATGCTTCGAATTATATTAATAAATAATTTAATTCAGCATTATTCATTAGGTGCTCATGTTATCTAGTTTGGCCTATGCCAAGGGTCTCGCAGAAAATAATTAAACTTACTAGTACTTAACCAGTTAATGTATAACCAGTTAATCAAAAATCAAAATATATTTATTTGGAATCAAGGTACAAGGTTATACAAAAACAAGTGTAAACGATACTGACTGTAGAAGTATAAACTTCAGTGTGTAGTAGTAGTAGTATAGTAGTTCTTACTTTAATGTGTAGTAATTGTAAATGTTTTTTTTATAAACGGCTTTATTATTATTAATATTATCTAGTTTTGTTTTTATTTTTATATAATATAAACAAAATTAAAACGCTGGCTTATCGAGCACACCTTTTATAGCTATGATGAATTCATAGCTAATAAATCATGACTATCGCCAGGCTGATTACTGTATTATTTATTTTTATTTTATGATGACATGTTATTTTTGAATTTTCACAATGTGAATCTGATTTTTATTTTTTATTTTTTACACTTTTATTTTCTTCTTTTGTTATGTATTTGTACAATAATCTTATGTACCTACCAAATTGACTTATAATGAACATTATCAATAAATGACTATTATTATGACTATTAAAATAAATCAAAGTGTAAACCGTATTTTATTAGTTTTCTTTCACTTAAACTTTAGATAACATTTTTTCGAATAATAAAAATTAATGACACCGCATAATGTGAAGTTTTCGTAATAGGCGAGCTTGCCATAGCACTAAGGCTAGCTTTTAAATAGAAAAGGTAATAGGTAAATTGAATATAAGCATAGATAAAAATTACTAGATCAATAGATCGAATTGAATAGAAGGATAGATAAAAAATTTAGATGATTAGATTGAATTGAATAGAAAGATAGATACAAATTAATAGATTAATAGATCAAATTGAATAGAAGGATAGATAAAAAATACTAGATGATTAGATCGAATTGAATAGAAAGACAGATAAAAATTATAGATTAATAGATCAAATTGAATAGATGGATAGATAAAAATTAATAGATCGAATAGATCAAATTGAATTGATGAGTAGTAGAAATTGGGGACTTCTGGATATCTAAATATCCAGAATCCCCAATTTCTACCTACTAGTATCTATTTTATTAAGTACCTCAAACACGCCTGATAGATCATCTGCTATTGGCAAAGAACTATCTAAAATAACATCCGATGGAAATAAAACTCCTAATTTAACTATTTGCTTACGCATTTCTTGAACGGTAAGCGCGGGTGTCGTACCACGAATAGCTACCTCATATTCTAGCTCAGTCTTTTGAAGCGACAAAAAATTTACTGGAAATGCCATTGTAAATAAGTGTGAACAATAACGAAACGCAAATGACCTAAATAAAGTTTAGCAAATACTCTGCTCCGTTACAATAAAAAAATTAAATAAAGAACGTTTTTTCAGAAAAAAAAAAAATTAAAAAATAATAAAAATGAACAAAGTGAGAAAAGAAATCCGGTAAAAAGCATGAAAGAGTGAAGTATGAAGCTGTAACTAGTGTGTGCGTAACGTAGTTTAAAAATTAAGTTGTAACAAAACAAAAAAACATCTAACAAAAATTTGAGGGTAGAAACAAAAAAATAATTGTTATGCACACTCTAGTTACAAGACGCTGAAAAAAAACGTTTTACACAGTAATACAATGCACACCAACACAAAATATCTACGAAAACCAAAGTTAAGCCATAGAATTACCACGTAGAGGGCGCCAGTGTGACGTATCCACGGGTTTATGAATGTAAACAAGTGTCAACACAGTAAAATTATTTATTTAAAAACTCAAGGTCGTGGATTCTATGGCCCGCTTAACTTTAGTTTGGGTAGTACGGCACTCCCCTGGTATTAGCGCGACGTGAGGAGACGAGAAGGTCGATCAGCGCAGATCCAGGGTGTCCTTGGCAGGTGTTCGGCCAGGCGGGCAGGGGATTGGCAGCGAAGCGGCCGCTGCTGGTAAGTAGTAGCACTCCGCTAGCAGCTCATCAGTGCAGCATGGAGTGGTGGTGGTGAGAAGTAGCGTAAGCGTAAAACGCGTAGCGCCGTGAAACCCCAAGATGGGGGTTTCACTGATTTGATAATAAGCTTCCTATCACTTACGAAGACTGAGCTAGTTATAGATTCCTATGGGTGAAATCACGTTCACTTTATATACGAACAATGCACGATAATACCTAGGTACTTTGATGTCCTATACGAGGATATAGTAGCTAGTAATCGCGACTTGGCGAGGCTCAACTGTGGTATGATGACGGTGCTTCGGCGACTGAGTATTTATGCAAGCCTACGAAAATAATGCAGTTTGAGACACTTTTGGTGGCAACCGGAAAAATATCGTGCAATCGTCGTAAGTTGGCAACGCTAGAAATTGTTCAGTTTTTTTGTAATGGGCGCTCCTTGTGGAGCGAGCAAGACAGACAACCTTTTGCTCCCTTCAACATAAACGTGATTGTTGGAATACGATCTAAGTACATGAAGTACCTTAGAGTACGTATGAGTACAACAAGTACATGAAATTTCTTAGTTTGCTAAGTTTATGTATGAAAAGTAGCTATTACGATGATTCTTTTTCGCCTATTATTATTTTTTCTGTTGTAGGTAACTTTGTAGGTGTTTGCTTTTGTAAATTTATTCTTTGTTACGAAAGTAGCAAAATAATTACATTTTTCTGTTTCTATAAATGATTTTTTATGAATGAAAAGTAGCTATTAAGTTAAATATTTTTAGCTTACTATTATTATGTTTTAAAAAGGAATCTTTACAGGTACTTGCATTTGTGTTTTTTACTTGATTTTCTGTACTTTATATATTAGATGCAAGGTTTTTTTTTTTTTTTTTTTTTTTTTTTTTTTAACATGTAACCATTACGTTACAAATTGAAGGCAAGAGATCATGAGGCCGAAGCCCGATACGTTGGTCCGACCAAACCCGCTCCACTCTTTACGTGAAGGTCCATGAAGCCATTCTGGTTGCTGGTAACAGGTCCAGTTGGCGAAATATTGTTAGGGATAAAGATCCATGGAGATTGTAAATTGATCCATGGAGGGAGTAATCTTCAGCAGTGAGGAGCAAGATGCGAGGAGGAGGATCTGTGTTAAATACTTGAAAGAATGTAAATTATTTATTTACAAAAAGAAACTTACAATTAAACAAATATTTACAAAATGTACAAAATACACAAGAAACAGTTGAGCTATTTGCAGATCGTTACAAACGATCTAGAGATAGCTCAACTGATCCAAATCAGTGCCAGACGGAAGCGTCCCCAAGACGCTGGCGGCATTGCCACGCTGAATAGCAATGCTTATACGCTGCGCCAGATACCCACCAGCTCTTGGGTCACGCGTCGCCTCGATCAGTCGCCTAGACAACATTTTTTTTTTTTTTTTTACATTAAGTAAGAAAGAATGAAGAAAAAATATAAACATTTATTTGATATAATAACTAAAAGCTAAAGGCAGGCAGTGTAAGTACTCGTGCTTCAACATTTTGTTTTCTTGAAATATAGGAGCGTTTTTTATTTTGTGGTTTTCAAAATGAAACATATTAATGATTTTAATTTGTGTCACATAACCTTGTACCTACGTGTGGCATTTTAACTAGAGTTTAGTGAACCGTTACCAAAATAGGGTCGTTTGTAACCTGTAATTTCCATTATAATCGTTAAAACAGTTGCTATACATTAACAAAGTCGTGTAGCAGGTGCTTACTTGTTCATTCATAGGAGTTTAGTCGATTAGTAAAGTTAGTTTCGTAAACGGGTGATTTCCACAGAGAATAGTGGACAGGGTTCAATAACTTACAACATACAAACCCCTAACTGGGGTCGTTTTACCAAATCTTATTGTAATCTTATTGTGTATTCAACTCCCAAAAACATTTCCGTTCGTCAGATTCAATAAAGCCTTGGACACATCTTGGCAATCTGCGATGGCGATCGCGATCAGTTTCAACATATTGACAGCAATATCGCTGTCTCTTATAATGAAAAACTGAACGAAAGCCCAAAATTACCATACGTCACGACAATTCTCTCCAACCATTTTCCAAGTTGGCTTCTACCGTGCATTTCTACCTTGGCATTGCTATGTTTCGGCTAAAGTATTTGGGTGCCGGTGAAATTACTGGTACGTGAGGCTGAACATCTGTATGCACCAAGCTGATGGACGCATGGCAGTGCAGCGCAGGGCACGTTCTGGCGTGACCTACGAGGCAATGCTTTGTTATAGGTGATGGTTACCACAAGATTTTTGATTTGTAAAAGGATCATATAAAAAAACGGTAGGAACCGAGACGTAGTTTGTTGCCTGTTCTTCTACGCTTGGTTGCGTGGAACTGGCACCTAGACTCACCTAGCTTTAAGACGTTTCATAGTGATTCTTGCATCGTACTGAATAAAACATTATTGACTTTGACTTTGACAAGCCATATGCTTGTTCCTTCGCCAACTTGTATAAAAACAAACCTGCCAGCAAGAATGCTTTTGACTAAAAATCAGCCGACATAAAATGCCGATTCTTTTAGCGGAGGCTCAAACATGAATTAGGCATATCATATTCATGAATGGGCTCATGCAGGTCTATGAATATAAATGAGATTAAAAAAGTTTTTGTATTAAGTAGAGCGTAACGATCCCGCACATGAGGGCCCTGGCTTCAACCAGCATCATCTAAGTGAAGTGGCACCACACTGGAATTACACTGCAATTATTATTATGTTTGATTTGTTAAGAGCGGGTAAAGCGAAAATTTATGATTTAAAAAAAAAAAAATCATAACTAAATAACTAAGTGACATTTTAAAAATCGCAAAAGGACTAATTTGTAGACTATACATTTGAGATTAATTCGAATTTAAGTGTGTTAAAAAAATATACTATTTAACATGACATTCTATTTAACGCTGACATACGATTTTCATTAGCGTTAAATAGAATGTCTTGTTAAATAGCATATTTTTTTAACACACTTCAATTCACTGTATAGTCTACAATTAGTCCTTTTGCGATTTTTAAAATGTCACTTAGTTATTTAGCTATGATTTTTTTTTTTAATCTCAAATTTTCGCCTGATCCGCTCTTAAAGGATCATACGAAAAAACTGTAGGAACCAAACCGTAGTTTGTTGCAAATCCAATGATTTATTTTATATTACAAGTATTACACAAGGATCCTAATACAAGTAACAATGACATAACAAATTGGACGTCACTCAGCATTCTGTTATATAAATAGTGCAATCCACGAAGGCGCGCCCCACTATTCCTCCTAACCGTTTATAGTATATGTGTGCAAGCTTCCGTCAATGTTTGAGTGTTATCGGTACACACTAATTACCTCTGAGTGCACACGCACACTACAATGAATAGACTACGGTTCGCGACTGCCGTTCGGAGCAAACTCCCCGCACCCCGCGAGGGGCGCGTCTTCGTGAATTGCACTATCTATAGTAGCGAGTGCCACTATAACGCTGGTCTTTCGTGACATAGACATAACGCAGCAACTGCGACTCACCGTCGCTATAGAAGTTTAATTTACACAAGAATAAGACACACTATATTGATACGAAAACTATAACAATAACAAGACCAAAATTGAGAGCAGATTAGAAGGTGAAAATATAAAGTTATCTACATCCAATGCAATAGGAGAAAAGTAACATAAATACAACTGATCTTCTAGGCTTCGTCGCGTGGAACTAGGCACCTGACTCACCTAGCTTTAAGACGTTTCAAAGTGATCCTTGTGTTACGATTGAATAAATACATTTTTAACTTAGACTTTAACCAGCAGGCTCTAAATTTAAAAACCACTAGTTCTCCTTCTATATCCGCACAAATAGACCAATCAAGCAAATCCAATTTCCTGAACAACGAAGTTTTTAAAAGTCTAAACTTCTAAAGCGGTGCGAACATCTAAGCGTTCTGCGGTGGTGATCAGTGAACCACTGACAAATATGACAGTGATATTTGACAGCGTTTCACTGATGGTCACCGCAGAACGCTTAGATGTGCGCAAGGCTTAACAAATGGAAACTCACGTTGTTTTGCTTATTCGGACTGTTTGCTAGCGTTAAGATTGAAATCAGTTTATATTTTTTTTTTTATCTAACTCATATTGCTCCACTTCTGGGCAAAGGTCTTCCCCAAATCCTTCCAACCGTTTCTATCCATCGCTTCATCCCACCATCCTCGCTCGAAAGTGTCAAGATCGTCCCTGTAACGCTAATAAAAAAAACCTAAATAAAAATTAACCCCTTCTTCTTTTTTTTAAAAATCTATGTTTATTTATTTTCATGTCACTGGTACTTTTAAATCAGTGTGGTTAAAGGATTTTAAGTGCACCTCAAAGAAGCTCAATAATAATAATTAACCCGAAAAGTGTAATCTTCTATATTTTTATAAAAGACAGTCGTGTTAGTTACACTATTTATAACTCAAGAACGGCGGAACCGATTTGGCAGAAAATTAATGGGGAGGTAGCTTAGAACCGGGAGAAGGACATAAGATACTTTTTATCCCGAAAAAGCAACGGGAACGGGGTGTTACGGGAACGGGCGAGCGAAGCCGCGGGCGGCCACTAGTATATATTATTTTGTTAAATAACCATACGTGAACGTTACGCTATTACAAGTGTCAAGGTTTGAAAAAAGCTTGTAAGGTGCCCCTAGCGTCAATTTTAAAGTTTAGGGTCAGATGGAACGTGGAGCCAAAGTAATTGCTCGTACTTTACAATACACACGCAGTTGGGCCACGAAACCTCTGGATTTGAGCAGACAACAGCAATTCTTTCAGCTGTGTCCCTCAATTAATTGGACTAAGTCCTCAGATTTAAAAAAAGGCTGCGGGAAGCCTAATAGAGATCATAGTTTTTTAGAAAATCCGTAGAGGATAACTTGGTGTGTGTGTATCGCTTTCAGCTAAAAATTCCACGGGTGGTAGAGACCAGTTTTTGGGTTTGAAAAATGTGGTAAAAATAGTCACCAGTTATTAAAAGCACACTAAATACATTGTCTGATATTGCGATTACATTGGCGCCCAACACGTGGGGTATTATACAACGGTGCGTTGTATAATACCCCACGTTGGGCGACAGTTGTTACAAAATCATTACTGATTATCCTTCCGCTGCAGTATATTAAAGACATCTAGTGATCATGATTTTCAGTACAGAAGTATCCATCACAGAGTAAAATTTCCCCTACCCTGCAAATATTGTGGCACTGAGTAGGCAATAAATATTGCACATCAGCTTTTCGGCTTTGTAGAGCGCTATCTCTTTCTGACGCACACTACGCCCTATGAAGCTGAAATTAGCCGATGTACAATATTTGTTGCCTACTATACAACGAAGTAAAACGAGTGGTATGGAACTAATTAATCAACATTTCGTTCAATAAGAAGCAGACCGCTGGATTTGGCTCACGGCCAGAAGAAATCACTAACAACTGCTTATATTTTTGACGGATTCATCATCTATCTTCATCCTGATCGATACTATCTATTATTATTTATCTTGCGTCATTATGCTTGCGTCATCGTCAGGCCCTTCCACTTTTCACGGTGAAGTGCGGCTGAGGACCCAATCAAATCTCGTTTCATTCCCGTTTAATTCATTAGTCAAACGTACTGAAAAATTAAGCAATTGGATTGTTCGAGCGATGGATGTCTGTTTAAATTTTTGGATTTTTAATTTCACAGCTGATTTCAAGATACTGGGCTTGATATCCTCTCTATCCTCATAGCCCGATGACAGCAAGCACTAGTCTAGAGTAAATTCAATTAAGAAACTGTATCAAGTGCGAAACCTCTGCGCTGGATGCCAAGAAGGAATGCTGTGATTCCGCACTTTTTAGTCAAGACTTGACGGCGGGCTGCTAATGAAAAGTCTGTTCTTGTACAACTCCAGACTTGGATGGTCCGAGAAGTTTTTTGCTTTCTCACGACAAAGTTACAAATTGCAAGCTATGTCTCACAACTTTTTTACCTAGCGTAAACCTACTTTAAAAATCACTTATTTGCTGCCATTTGTTACCTTTTAGCCATGACGCTGATATTTTTGTTTAACTTTTCAAGAGCAGTCGTTCCACACCTAAAACAAACTTTTGAACTTTCATTACGCTACAAACTTTTCCTGATTTTGATGTTTGGTTACAAAAGAAACAAAACAACAAATTATGTCATTTCATTTCGCCTCGTCGAAAGTTCTATCTTTCGTTTCACAATTTTGCAATGGTGGTGCCTTCTGTCTGAATTTGGTGACTGTAGATTTTTACTCCATGGTCCACATAACAGAATGACAGCGGTAAATCAAGCTGGCCGAATAAAATGCGTGAAAAATAATGGCCCTTCTTGGTGGTGTAATAACGTGTATCAAACGCGCGTTTAGATTGTGTCAAGCTTTGAAAAAGTACCCTCATTTTATGGTGAGCGCATTTATTTTGTGCTGCTCTGTCATAATTAAAAACCCAATTTACTGTTGGTTTCAAGCAGCGATGATGGAAAATCTTCTTACAGTAAATTGTGATATTTGATATTATGTATAAACTGTATTGGATTCGTCGCCCATTCAAAAGGTGTCTACTGTGACGAAACTGTCAATTGAGCAAGCGATTGAGCAATACAAGAGAACGCTGAATACTACAAAGGGGCGATCGCATGCCACTGTGCTGTCGAGTGTCGGTAACATGTTGCAATTCTTGTCATCCATAGTCACTTTCAGCTGTGTAAGCTGATGATGGTTTATTATTTTATTTTGGGTCACACTTAGATGTTAATGATGCTCATCTTCTGGTGCGTTGACATTATCAACGCTCCAGCAAAAAATAAATATTGCAGACAATCTCCACAACACTATAAAACTATAATATACTAGTACTTATAAAAAAACTATCTAGCCCCAAACTAAGCAGAGCTTGTACTATGGTAAACAGAGTGCTGATATAATACTATTATTCATACAAGCTGTGCCCGCGACTTCGTCCGCGAGGAATAGCATTTCAGATAACATTTTTAATTTGCAACGAAAAAATCTGTATTCCATATACCCAGACTGAGAACAAAATTCATCTGTGTTCAACACACAAATATTTGTTCTCGACGGGATTCGAACCCACGGCCTATGACACAGAAAGCAGAGCTACTACCAACTGAGCTGAGAGGCCCGTCAACGTAGGATCTCACTCAACCTTACCAAAGTCGTATAAAATGATAATTCTTAATTATACGAGGTTATGACTCTGGCGGTGTGCCAGTAGGCAGGTTTTATGATACCCTAATCATGTGACCCTTGGACTCTCCAGGTTCAATGGAATAACAGTTTAGCAGGTGTTTAATTTAACCAATTGTTTTTATCTGACCCTAAAATAAGATCAAGTCTAAAGGCCTGCGCACACCTAGTTCGCTGGCGGTAGCGAACAGTGAAACGCTGTCAAATATCGCTGTCAGATTTGAGATTTGACAGCGATATTTGACAGCGTTTCACTGATCGCTACCGCCAGCGAACTAGGTGTGTTCGAGCCTTTAGTGAAGCCACAAGAATTAATTTGAATTGACAGTCAAACCTCTTCTTCTAAAATTGAAGAGCTTAGTTTTTGTTGGGGTTTTGATGCATTTTTCTCCAGTTGAGTCTTTCAAATGCGGCCTCCTTGACTTCTTTTTAAGACATGACACCGACTTTTTCTTTTATCTGACTCACGTAACTTATTCTTGGCCTTCCTCTTCCCTCTTTTTCTTCAGCCTTTTCTTCACTGGCTAAGTTCAATGTCAAGTCGTAGAAGATGTGCAAAGATTAAAAAAAAAAAATTCTGACTAAAAGAACTAAAAATATTGTTTTTAATTAGAAAATGTGTATAATATTTTACCTAACATAACCAATGGTTAAATAAACCGCTCGTTGCGTGTTAAAACATTTGCATGGTAGATGCTACTGATCCTTTTATTGTAACCTGTTATGCATAATGTACAAGATAACGGAATACTTTAGTAGGCGTCGGCGAGGTCAATTTAAATTGTTATAATTTTGTCATAATACCTGAGTAAATTCTTTTTATTTATATACATAAGCTTACAATTACTACAAGTATTAACAAATACACAAGAAACAAATGATCTAAAGTTTTAATAATTCTTATAAACTCAATAGTGTTGTAATCGTAGCCCTTTTCCGTACTCGTAATTGGCGTGAGCTTTATTGTGTTGTTGCCAGGCAGTCAAAATCCATTCAACACACTGGTTCGAAGTAGACCAAAGAAAACATGGATGAACTGTGTGAAACATGACATGGATAAGAGTTGAGTGAATGCAGTGATGACGGCTGACAGAAGGGAATGGAGGAGGAAGACATGTTGTGCCGACCTCACATAAAGTGGAATAAGGGTAAGACGAGAAGAGAAGAGAGACACTGGTCGGTCCGAAAGAATTACAGAAGGGCAAGCCGTATTTTTACTCGATCAATTTCAACAATTCGTTTTGCATAGGTGTCTCTCTCTCTTGTATGGAGAATACAAGAGACATCACACACGTACACATATACGTTACGTAAAAACCTGGTAGAATCGATTGAAACGAGTGTCTCATTATTTCTCCATACAAATGAAAGAAACACGTATGCAAAACGAATTGTATTAACTGATAGCTACGGGTACTAATAACATTATGAAGAAGACATCGTTGTTGCGTGGTTGTTTAAGCATGTTCTCACCACTCAGCCACTAGGCTGCTTGCTGTCGCTCATCCAAACTTCCTTATTACATTGCGTTTTAGTGAAACAGTCTCGCAATTTTGTCTGTTCTCCGACCACTTGGGAAGTCCTCAAGTTTTATCGTTTAAGCTGGGATGCGCTGGAACTTTGCTATATGGCACTCCTGTCTGCAATATTCCTTAACACGTAGCGCAGTTAAAGTGAAGCGAGGTGTGATGGAAGCAGATTAGATTTAAATTCACTATAAGCACGTTATTCAATTGCTACTTTTAAAGCGACTTCAGATAAAGAAGGTTCTCAATTTGGAATTGTTTATCATCGCATAATTTCGTCATTTATGAGTTACGAGCCATTTCCATCTGTGATTGCATTATATTTTTTTTTTTTTTACCTTTTTTTTTTAAAGTGGGAAAGCTACAATTCTTTCGAACGTATACTACTGAGTAGTCAGAGCGACTGGGGCATAGTTTTTTCTCTTTATTCTGTTAGGCTTTTTTATTTTTTCAATAAGATTACCTACGTCGTGTTCAATGTAAAATTAACTAAGTATATAAGTGTTCGTAGTGTGTACCTAAATAGATTATTGAACTCACTAAATCTAATTAATAATAAATAAATAAATAAATATTGTGGACAATTCACACAATTAATTTTCATCTCGTGGCTTCAACATCACTATTTGTATAAAAAAATCAAGATCCTTTTTAAAAAAAATTGTAACATGCCTAATGATGCTTCATTTACCATTTCAACTAAGTAAGATGTAGGCTTAATATAAATAAGTATGAAAAGGCAATCACGACAAGAGTACATTTTTATTAAAATTAAATGTTTTCGAAGTAGATTTTTCCCCTCACGAAGACGAATAATACTACAATATTCGTCTCCAAAATGCTGGATTCCAGAGTGCAGAGTTTTCTATACCTTGTCGATATCAGTTTCTTCTCCTTCTTCTTAATTAACGGCCTCTGTCCATTTTGGATCAATGTTGTCAGTGTCAAGTATGGATATGTGACATAAATAAAATAGTTTTAGTCAAGTCAAGTCAGTCAATAAACAAGTTTGTCCTAATTGGCTTTGAAAACAAATGGTGGCCGTTTTTTTTATCAAAACCATCAGAAACATTTTCGATCAAATCAGAATAACACGTAATACACTTTCATTCCAACTTTGAGCTAAAACCTCAAGTAATGTTGGTTAAAATAACACCAAAATTACACAACAGAACTCAAAATAACACCAGAAAAACTATTAAAATGAAAAAGCTATGTGACTTCCCAAAATGACAGAAAACGAATCCAATATCAGTTTAGATAAGTCTAGTGTTGGATAAATCCTTACCAATATTTGGGGGTTTGTCGTAGTCACAGCGCTTGACAAGTTTTTTACAGATATGAAATAGAAAGGTATGCTCAGAATGGTTTTTCTCGAAATTCGAATGTCACTCGCACTACGCGTCTTATTTTTGTCACAAAACTAGAAATCAAGCTCTGATTAAAATAATCTCACCTTATCGGCTGGGCAAAAACTTGGTTGGCTTTGGTTACTGCTAGACTTGTAAGAGTAGCAACTGTGGTAGGTATTCTGTAAATGCATCGCTTCGGTAGTTTCAAGTCTAAGCCTTACGAGATATTTAAGCAACAACTATTCTTCTAAGCTGCGTCATTCTAATCTTTTATCATCATCATCATTAATCTTTTATGATATTGGTTAACATATTAAAGTTTCATACTCAATTTTTACACAAGCTACTTTTTCTTCTTCTTATTGTGTCACTGGTTCTTTCGATCCAAGTGTGGTGTAAGGATTTTAAATGCACCTCCAAGAGGCTCCTTTCGTGCTTTTGACACATATTTTTGGTGTTTTTAGGTTCTACGACATGCCGGTTTCCTCACGATGTTTTTCTTCACCGTTTGAGAGCACTGGCATAGTGTACATAAATAACAACAGCTTTGTAGCTATTGCCATCAACCAAGCTGGTTGCATTTTAAGAAAAAGCATTCTATCTTAACTGGTTACCATTAAAGGTAAAAAATTCTTCATTCACAATCACAGTTTCGATAGCAGCCGAAGGGAAAATTATTGCAGTTGGAGCTTGTTCTATAAGGTTATATTCATGACATTACCACATTGATTTATTCAAAAAACTTGAAATAAAAAAGTTTCACGTATCTATGGTCCTGTAAGGTTATCCATTGCAGTCATACTCAGGTTACCAAAAGATACGTGCACAGAATAAATTATACTTATCGAAGTAGCAACAATTTTGGACCCTCGGTTACAGTCATAAGGCTGAATATTCAGTAGCAATAGAGCGTCGTAATCCTGAAATCTTACTCATGAAATAAAATACGTGTTAGTAAATTATTGAGTATGGAAAAGATTATCGCGTTGAATCTTGTTGAATGCACTTAGTATATAGACTGTAGGGTTTTTTTGGTTTTATGCCATGTTTTTTTCTCACAAAATTATATGTATTTTTTTTGTGGAAACATTAAACAATTTTAGTTCAGAGAGCACTAGCATTATGTGCATAAATTTTGCAAACAGAAAAACTCATATGTACACGACTGGATCCGAACCCGCGACCTTAGGATCGGAAGGCGCTATTACTAGGCTACCAGTGCTAGAAGCACAGAAGTACTCATATATTTTTACCACTAGACTGTACTGACCTCTTTATACAGGGTATCCCAGATCAAGTATGACTACTTAGTGACACGACAAGAAGAAGATAGAACAAAATATTACGCAATAAAATTCGCTTCAAACTGTAATCTCGTCTCTAGAAGAGGCTCCGAGTGCATCCCTTTCCATAACTCCCCACTTACTCACATAATACTAGAAGATGGGAACCTTTCTCTTAGTCAGTAAAATGTAAGTTTTATCCTACAACAAATGTAATTCTGCCAGCATAATATAAACTCCATGAAGGCTTAATTCGGTGTCTCCCTCCGTCTGAACCATTTACTTCGTGTCATCGTTGAAACACAGAGTGATGGGCAAATGGAAGAGACACAAAAAAATATTCGCGGTATGAAAATGTTCGTCACCTTAGAGTCGGTTTTTGCTTGCACCAGTGCCTTGATCATGAACCCATTTTGACATAATTTGACGTTAACTTATCGGTGTATTCTGTCTATTCATTTTCAAAAGGTAATAATAAGTGATCGTGATACGTTGAACAAATCAAGTTGAAAATCGACGAACATTTTCATTCTGCCACTATACATTCACACCAAACGATCTAGCCCCAAATTAAGCAAAGCTTGCACTATGGGAACCATGATAGCTGATCTATCACTTATCTACGTATATTTTGTAAATATATACTTAGAATACATATTTTTACAAGCTGTAACAACGAAACTATTTTTGAACTATCATGAACGGATGGTAACACCTTAGTTTAATTAGGCGATGGTTACCACTTAACATCAGGTGAGCTATATGCTCGTTCCACTAGCTAGTGGTTTATAAAAAAAGTCGGAGCGAGAAGACATTTCAAACTCAGAAATTATCCCCTTAGGTGTGTGTTTAATTATATATGCCTACTCTATAAGTTGTGTCTAAGAGTTTGCTCTTAGACAACCAATAGTTGCCGCGGTGTTCTAAACGTTGTAAGTTCGAGAGACTCAAAACCAGTACTTGCAATTATATTAAAATAATCCCAATCTTCGTGATAGATAAAATGTGGAATTTAAATGAAAAAAAAAGTTTTTTTTGTCATTAACACTCATTTTCTGCTCCACAAGTCCTTGCCACTTCCTGTATGGATGTGAATTAAGTCCAGGATACCGTGCCATGAAATACGGTAATGACTTTCACGACCGCAGGAAATTTACTAGAAAAGCGGAAATAAATTTAAACAGGGCCACAGATAAGAAATACTATACTAGACAGACCATCAAAGACCATTGGATCATTAGAAAAGATTAATATTGCAAGGCGCGGTTCAATAAACTAATTTCTTTCTGTGTCAATGGCCGGAGGGTGTGAAAAGAAATCAGTAAGCGAATGACACTCCCAGTTCCTTATTCTTCCTTTGCATAATAGTTATTCACCACGGCGCCATTAAATATTTGTTTTTTGAAAGCTGATAACACGATTCCACCGAATTAATTCACTTTGTATTAATTAATAACTGATGTACTCTCATCACCCATAGTTGTGTAAATCAATTTGTATGAGAATCGACCGACCTTAATAGTCCATGTGTCGTCTCCTATGACGTTCGAAAACCCACTATTCCAATGACATTTCGAAAATGGTGAAGCGCAAATCCATCATTCACACGTTAAAAAAAGCAGCCAAGTGCGAGTCGGACTCGCCCATGAAGGGTTCCGTAGCATCAATTAACATAATAAAAAGGTTTTTGTAGTTCGTCGAAAGGTAAATTGCGGTTTACGATTTATGACGTATAAAAAAAAAACTACTGACTAGATCTCGTTCAAACCAAAAATCGTTGGAAGTTTGCATAGTAATGTACAACATATATTTTTTTTAGATTTATCATTCTCTTATTTTAGAAGTTAGAGGGGGGGGGACCAACTTTTTTCCACTTTGGAAGTGTCTCTCGTGCAAACTATTCAGTTTAGAAAAAAACGATATTAGAAACCTCAACATCATTTTTGAAGACCTATCCATAGATACCCCACACGTATGGGTTCTATGAAAAAAAAAATTTTGAGTTTCAGTTTCAAGTATGGGGACCCCCAAAATTTATAGTTTTAGAAAAAAACGATATTAGAAACCTCAACATAATTTTTGAAGACCTATCCATAGATACCCCACACGTACGGGTTCGATGAAAAAAATTTTTTTGAGTTTCAGTTTCAAGTATGGGGACCCCCAAAATTTATAGTTTTTTTTCTATTTTTGTGTAAAAACCTTAATGCGGTTCACAGAACACATCTACTCACCAAGTTTCATTAGTTTAGCTCTTATGGTTTCGGAGAAAAATGGCTGTGACACGGCCGGACAGACAGACAGACAGACAGACAGACAGACAGACAGACAGACAGACATGACGAATCTATAAGGGTTCCGTTTTTGCCATTTGGCTACGGAACCCTAAAAATATCGCACATTTTTGTCAGAAACGTGGTTACTTTGTTATTTTGCGGCCAAATTTCGAGAAATGGTAACACGTTCTAAAAATATTCTTCAGTTCGTATGTAAATTTATCAGAATAATATGGGTTTGCACTTTATTTTTAGCTAAAACCGGAATAACTCGATTTTGTACTAAAATATAACTCTTATACCTATTTGGCAGCGATTTACTATTTGGCACGGTTTTTAAATTTAAACACCACCTAAAATTTTTCTCTCATCTCTGAACTGTTTACAACTAAGAATATTTTTCGTTTTAACACAGTTTTCATTCAAGGAGCTTAGGGCAAAATCCATAAAAAAATTGTGTTGCCACACCCGATTTTGAAAAAATATTACGATATAAATATTCAATAAAAAAAAATGCAACTTGTGTTTTTGATTTACTGCGCATAAAAATATTTAACATCGGTATTCATTACCTACCGCTAAAACGCTAAGCTGTTCGGAATTTCTAGGACCATGGGTTACGGTTTAAAAACCAGCAGTAGCGATGGTAGTAAACAGTAAAATGAGTCGATACTTTTTTGTTACACCAAGGTGTTACAATAATAGGTGTTGCTTTCGCCGTTGCTGTCTGTTGTGCTGTCAAAAAAGTTTTTTTTTTGTGGCAGTGAAAGCTAATCGACTGTCCGTCGGATTCAAAATCATTGGGAGTATAACGTAGAGCTCAAGTGATGGGGAATGGGCAGGCCACTTCAGTCAGATAAAACCTGAGAAGCTTGCAAACATCGTACTCTTTGCGTGCAAACAAAGACCTTTAAACTCCTTGCTTGCGTAGGTTCCCAACCTCTTGGGTGGTATATACCGGGACTATTGGAAGATTTTGGACAAAACTTTGCGCAGCTGTGAAACACAGTGGTTTAGTTTTAAAAAATCGTGGCACTCCGGGAATGCCAATGGAAGTAAAAACTTGCGTAAGTACTCCCCCCCAAAATTTTGGCGAAGTTTGTCGATCTATGTTTTGATATAGATAGAAGTGTGTTTAGAAGTGTCGGTATCTTAACGACGTTGTCATGCGAGATAATTGTTTTTCCCCACTTCGCGGGCCTATTAATTTTTTTCAAAGAAGTTTTCACTTGAATCTGTATATACTATCTTTTCGAAATATATTGCTGGATATTATGTTGGTGTTCAATAAATAAAATAAAATATATAAATAAAAAAAAAACCATCAACGACTCATTTCATCCTGCTTGCTCCTTGAAAAAAGCCCCACCGACTTGGGTTTCATAGAAACTAGCGCTGCCAACTTGGGTTCGCGCAGTGGATACATTACGTCGATTACTTCTCCATTTAAATGTAGCATTGGTCTGAAGCTCATTTGAGCTGAGTATTTTCAATTCCGGGCTCTCATTTCTAGATTTTGCTACGTTGCTTATTTACGGAAATGTTTTTTTGTGGTTTTTTGTTTAGGTACTCACAGTAAATCGTAAATTAAAATCAGAAGATCATATTGATTTAGCTCAAATTGCATTTCAATGGAACATCAGGTAATTTATATAAATTGATGGTAGGTATACGAACAAAATAAGAATACCTATTACATGTTTCTTAAACACAAAAAAACATGTTGCCTGTTCTTCTAGGCTTTGTCACGTGGAGCTGGCACCTTGACTCCAAAGTGATCCTTGTGATACAAATGAATGAACGAATTTTGACAAGGATATTTTATTGTGAAAAGTCTAATCCTTTAGGTACTATAATAATTATTATGTACGTACCTATAAATATATCCTAAGGAATATCTCTTATGCCTGGGATAACCGAGTTTATTACTTCTTTCTTTCGTAAACATATAAGTATTACATAACCTTCTTCTTCCTGCCCTTAATATCCTACTAGGTGGGGTCGGCACAACAAGTCTTTTTCTTCCATTCTGGGGAGAATGAAATGAAGAATGATAGGGGTATCATTCTTCATTTGAGTACTCACTCCTTTCTTGGACATATCATCTCTCACACAATCCATTCATCTTTTATAAGGCCTACCTCTGCCTTTATATCCATCTATATTCATGCCTAACACTCTTTTTTTCACATGACATTCTTCTCTTCTCATAACAGTGTTACGTAACCGCGCCCAGTCAATATGCGGCCAACAAAGGACTATTCAACTTTCTTATAGGATTTCATCTCATCGCATTATTTCGGCTTCGTCTCTTGAGACTTCATTGCTTAGAAAGAATGATTTCCTTCTCAGATACTTACTAGTTAAGCCCGGGTTTGTTAGTAAAGCTCTCACTTAGAAATGTTATTCAAGTGAAACATTTCTCAAAGTTATCTTTGTCACTGTCAGTCATTACTCATTGGTAAGAGATGGCACCACTGATTCTTATGATTGATTTTCATGAGTTGAGTTTAGTGTTCCTGGACTCTTTTTTAGGTTTTCGTAACCAAATGGCAAAAAACGGAACACTTATGGATTCGTCATGTCATGTCTGTCTGTCTGTCCGTTCGTACGTCACAGTCACTTATTACCGCAACTATAAGAACTATACTGTTGAAAGTAGATGTATTCTGTGAACCGCATTAAGATTTTCACACAAAAATATACATTTTGGGTTAAAACAATACATTTTGGGGGCTCCCCATACTTAAAACTGACACCCAATTTTGCATTCATGCGAGCCCCTCCTATTTAGAAGCTAATAGTCTGACTGTACTCTTACGATTTCTCATAACACAACGAAAACAACACTCACATATGAAATATCAAGGTTTCCATAATCTTGAAGGCGTCAGGGAGATCAAACTCGCACATCTATTACACCATTGAAGAATAGATATCATTGTAAGGGTACTCTATTCAATTGGTTGACAATGTATCGAAGATGGGCGACTGAATTGATTCCCATCCATTTACTGGGTGGCTATTATGTTGGACAAACTTTTTACGATCCATGAAAGTGATACCCATGTCTCATAAATTATTGTTTTTTGAACAATGATATGACAATATCACAACTCAGTTGGTAGTAGCCTTCTGCGCTGAAGGCCGTGGGTTCGATCCCCACCGAGAATTAAACCTACATTTGTGTTGCTAACATAAAATGTTAGTTTTCTGTCTGTGTGTAATAAAATGTTGTGAGTATAAATATTATTATCGTCGCGTAGAACTGGCACCTAGGCTCACCTAGCTATAGAACGTTTTAAAGTGATCCTTGTGATACTACTGAATAAAAATATATATTTGATTTTGTCTATATACTTTTTTATTTAGCCTGGTCTGCCCCACTGCTGGGAAAGGCCTCCTCCCTTTTCTTCCTCTCATCTCGTTCCTGACCCAAATTCGGTCGGTTGGTCACCCTGGAATCATATACATATAATTACAAAAAAATAATATTTGTATATAAAAAATATTGCCACTACTTACTATTTACTATCTGATAAAATCATCTGGAAAACCTCACAAAAAGAGTGTAATCTAGAACTTTCCAAGATACATAATTTTCAGTTTATTCACATCAAAAGTAACACCAGCTGCACCGACGCAATAAATAACATCAACAAAATGAGTGTGGCGTCGCACCCGAGTCTGATCGTTCAGCATTATTCCTAAGGGGAATTTCACACAGAGGCAAGACAGAGTACCGCACCTCTTTCTAAAGGGATTGCCTGCAGTACTACCACCATGCCTATTTCTGCGAGCAGCGTCGCTATATTTCGGTTTAAAAGGTGTGAGTGTCAACAAATTTACAGAGGCCAAGTTGATGAACGCAGGGCCGTGAATGGGTGCGCACAGTACGCTCCTAGCGTACCCTGTGAAGTACTTCTGTACAGTGCGTGCATGCATTGTTTTATTGGGGCGTCACACTCCGGACATTTGGTCAAATTACATAGAAGCCGCATTATACCTACACAAACACTAAACAAATGCCGTTTTGTACACGCACGTCTGTGTGCGGTTCTTACACAGACACTACACAAATGTAGATTTGTACACGCGCGTGTGTGTGTCCTTTGCTCATATCAGGCTAAACGCAAGCCCACGGGTTGTGGAAGCCCGGGGGTAGGGATACGTAGTTTTATTTTACTGTGCCAGAGCATAACATGAGCACTCGCTCGTAGGAATGTCCAAAGTGTTTTTGATTGTCTATCGCATGTTGATAAATGACGTCATAACAGCTTACAACTATCGCTAACGAGACTTTAGCCATGTCCATCGTTACGTCCGTCCTGTGCGCACTATCCCTAAGGCGGTTTGCAGACAGAAATAAAAAGGGCCATCCCCTCACATTAAATGGGGTCTGGCACGTAATTACACTGTAATCTTGTAATAAAGCAGTTGGCAATTTTGCTTTCTGTCCTCTGCTGATAAACGAAGTAGGAGTGTCAAGCTTCCTTCAAACGTTGACCTATGAGAGCGTCATCACGATAAAATTATTTATTCTAGAATATATTTTGACATTTTCTATTGGATTCTAAGGCACCTACAAATTAGTCGCAAAGTGCCATGCTAATTTGAGGGCGCCCTGGTAGTTAGTCACATACGAAACCGAACTCTAAATTGCAAATACATATATTTATATTGAAAAATAAATACAAAAACACTCACCTCGAGCTGAGTTCTTGCGATGTTTGCTACCTAGCAGATGAGGTTCACGGCGTAAAATAAAAATAAAAATAAATAAATATTGTAGACAAGCCATTATCTAGCCCCAAATTAAACCAATTGATTATCAATTTTAAGTTATTATTAACCTACTTCAAATAAAAAGAGGTTCTCAATTCAGTCAGAGCATGTAGATAGTTAAGTCAAAGTCAAAGTCTAATGTGTATTTATTCAATAGTATCAGAAGGATCACTTTGAAACGCCTTAAAGCTAGTTGAGTCTAGCTGTCCAGTTCCAAGGAACCAAGCTTAGAAGAACAAGCAATGAACTACGGCTTGGTTCCTACCGTTTTTTTTGTATGATCCTTTCACAAAACAAAAATAATAGTAATTGCAGTGAAGTTCCAGTGTAGTGCCACTCCACAAAGTTAGTAACAACAAGGTTTTCTTGCGTTTTCGGAACTCTTCACAGTTGGGACCGATGCTTTGTCTGTGTTGTCAACAAACTTAACTTTAAAATGGTTTAGAGGGAAACTTTAGAACGTTCAGATTACTCTCTCAAATACTCGTTAGTGCCAGTAGCTGTGTTTATCTATAGAATAATCTCCATTTAGTTCATCAGACTTGCTTCACAACTTAGTTGGTTACCTTTGGCACTGCAGGCCGTGGGTCCGATCCTCAGATAAAGCTTTTATGTGATGTTAGTTCTGTGTTAAATTTTATTATTAAATTTAACAAAAATGTATGAACAAGAAATGGATGAAACGGGTATTTATCGCGATTACTTTTATTATTTTCCGACGTTTAATATAATATGCGTATATATCGCGTTAATTTTAAAAGTGCTAAGGAAATGGCTGCATTGATTTTTTACTAGCATGGCTAAGAACCATTTCATACCTATCTGCTTTCTATATAAAAAAGACAAATTGATAAACAAACAGTCGTACACATACACTCCTCCAAATTCAAATACAAAAATCTATTTATTCAGTTAAAATTATCACAATGATCACTTTGAAATGTCTGGCACCTTCTCGTAGGTGCCAGTTCCACGCGACTTTATAGAAAAACAGGCAGTAAACTACGGCTTGGTTCCTATCGTATTAATGTATGATCCTTCTACAAAATAAAAATTGCAGTGAAGTTCCAGTGCCACTCCAAAATAGTGAGACGATAGCTCAAATATAGGATATTTTTTGTCGGAGTCAAAACCTTATTCAAAAGTGCGAAAAGTTGTTTGACGGTTGCCTGCGTTTAAAATAACAGTAAAACCTTTATAACTTATTTCTCAGTTTAAAAAAGGTAACGCAGTAAATTAAAACATCTGTTTTTCTTTATCGCTCGTTACTTTAACCAATTTGGTTGAGTACTGAGGGTTGTGTTTTACCTGCAAACTCTTTTTATTAAACATGGCTGGATCACTTTGTCTGAATTATACAGAAACAAGTAGCATTTATGTGTCCTGTATTTTGATCCGAATCTATGAGGATTTGTTGTTGTTCTTGTTGTTGTTATTTTAGTTTTTTTTTTAAGCCGTGTTGTGAAAGGATGTTTTTTTTTATTTTTTTTATGCAAATGATAGACAAACGGGCTTACGACCCACCTGATGGTAAGTGGTCACCGTCGCCCATAGACACCAACAACACCAGGGGTGCTGCCGTTGCGTTGCCTACCCTGAAGGAACTTGTTAACATTTTTCTTGAACCTATTCATGTTATAGCTGAGGGGAAAGACTTCTGGAGGTAGCTCATAATGATATTCTAAAATGAATAAGGAACTTTTTTTTATGTAGTTAGCTGATGGAACAAGCATATTGATCGCATGATATTAAGTGGTAACCATTGCCTATGAGAAAGTATTGCCTCGTAGGTCACGCACGTCAGGAGCGTGCTCTATGATGCACTGCCCCGCGTCCATCAACTGGAGGCATACAGGTGTTCAGCTCACGTGCCAGTAATTTCACCGGCACCCACACCCTTCAAACCGAAACACAGCAATGCTGCTTCACGGCAGAAATAGGCATGGTGGTAGTACTCCCCCGGACGAGCCCTTCACAAAGAGCTCTATTACTTCAAACCTACACCTTCACGAATAATATTTTAGCTCATGATTTGAAGGTATACCTTGGCTAACCACAGCGTCAAGTTTGTGTATTAATAGTGCTTGTTTCTATATTTGTTTGTCATATTGTGAACCTAAGCGATACTATACCTTTATCGCTTAGGTTCAGTATAGGAAAGAGAGATGAGAGACCCAACTGTTTTCAAAAAGGCTGCAATATCACGTTTAAATATAACGAAACGTAGT
Source organism: Thera britannica (assembly GCA_939531255.2). NCBI lineage: Eukaryota > Metazoa > Arthropoda > Insecta > Lepidoptera > Geometridae > Thera > Thera britannica. The sequence continues at coordinate 3,535,091 of OW618037.2, forward strand.
GAATTATATTTACAATTGAGATCTTCTCAAGGTTTCTATTAAAAACTGATTGAGTCGTAAAAGGGAGGGAGAACGAAGAATAATATTTTGAGGCGCTAAGAAAATATTTAACATAATGTTAAACTGATATCAAACACAGAAGCTCTAACTACTCAAACGAAGTTCGACAACCTTCTCTGCTCAGTAGGTAGTAGCTCTGCTTTCTGCGTAAGAGGGTGTGGGTTCAATCCCGAAGTATACAATATAACACCCTGACCTCTGTCAAACATCTGCCTCCATCACACAAATAAGTAAGTAATGTGGTCAATTCACACAGCACTATCCAGCCCCAAACTAAGCAGAGCTGGTACTATGCGAACCAATGAATGAGCTGATACAATACTAATACTAATAGTACTAGTAATAATAGTGTTAGTTAAATGTATTAAAATTAAATAATACATAATAATATTATAATTATTTTAGTTTTAAGGTATTTATACTATGGGCCTTGTATTTTTATGTATGTACTTACTATGTTGCCTGAAATAAATTTATTTTATTTACTTAATACTTGAACACATATTTTTTATTAATATCTACATACTTAGGATACAATATAACACACCCAGACAGAGAACAAACATCTGCGATCATCACACAAATATTTGTTCTCAGAGGGGATCGAACCCACGACCGACGGCGCAGAAGGCAGAACTAACCAACTGAGCTGTGAAGCTAGTTAGTATGCTAAGCTGCACTATTTACAGAGATATTCCAGCGCTTCAATTCCTAGGTTTGCTTAATATGCTGCCGCAATATTTCAGACAAGAGTAGTGCAGGTGGTCTGTCCGCCTCCGGTAAGCGACAATCCAATTTTGTCAAGTCTTCCCCACAGGAACGTCACCGGCACAGTTTGAATAGTAGTTGTCAGTTCGTACAGTATTTTCACTCTGGAACTATAAAAATTTGGGAGAAGAAGGCTACAGCTGCGTGAAAATGAGCGCTTTATTTTTATAAAACACTCAAACTGCTTGTTGAGAGTATTTTAATAAAGTATTTTAACTTTTTATTTTATTTTATAAGCGGCTACATCTTTTATTGTCGTTTCACTCTTGTCAGAGCGCTCGTGGTCGTCATGAATTTCTTATGATTTCTCTTTACATTACACGATATTTCGCCACTTTTCGCATATAGGCCTTTAAACTCCTTAAGTTACAAAAAAACAGTAAGAACCAAGCTGTAGTTTGTTACCTGTTCTTCTAGGCTTGGTTGCGTGGAACTGGCACCTAGACTCACCTAGCTTTAAGATTTTTCAAAATGATCCTTGTGGTATCATTGAATATTAATTTTTTGCAGCTTGCTGATTGAAAGCATATGACCCACTTGATATTAAGATGTAACCATCAAAGCATTGCATAGCATCTCGTAGGTTACGCACGTCAGAAACGTGGCCTACAATGCATTGCACGTGCATCAACTTGAGGTATAAAGATATTTAGCCTCACGTACCAGTAATTTCACCAGCACTCCACACCCTTCAAACCGAAACACAGAGATGCTGCTTCACGGTAGAAATAGGTATGGTTATATACTTCCCCGGACGAGCCCCTCACAAATAGCTCTCTCTTTCTCTCTTCCTAAGTGTGAAAAATGTTCACCAATATTTATTGCATAAGGTTAGTTTAGTATGATAGTAGCACTATGTTTATTCCATGATTGAATCACGTTCTAGATAAACAAGCACGCAAGCGGAGCTGTGATAGGAAAACTTTTGCGTGCAGTCTATATTTACACTTGCAACAAAGAACACCCACAGCGATCCTATATACTTCCTACTAATATTAAAAACGCGAAAGTTTGTAAGTATGGATAGATGGATGAATGTTTGTTACTCTTTCACGAAAAAACTACTGAATAGATTTCAATGAAACTTAACAATAATATATACACCAGAATAACACATAGGCTACAATTTATATAGAGATATTGTAACGGAGAACGGATGTAAGTAACGGGAACGGGTAATTTATATTATCGCACGGTGTATTATGATATATTATAGCTACGTGTATGACGGGCTTCTTTATTTTTAATTTTTTTCTAATTCATGTTACAAAATTAAAAACATTTTCGTTTTATTTCGTACCTTGTCTTTGAACAATCTGAAACGGAAAGGTGGAGAAAACCATTTACCATCTCCTTTCTATGCCATTCCCGAAGAGATCTCGTTTCAATTTAAAATTTAAGTTAACAAGAAACAACTTAGATGCACTTATCTTTGCACAGCTTTCAGGCCGCCGTCCACTGAAGCATCAATACTACCGTTGCTATCAGGCTGAGATATATTTACAATCTGGTTCCTATAGTACAAGCTTTGCTTAGTTTGGAGCTATTTTATGTTGTGTGCAATGTTTTTAATAATGTTCAATGTTTTAAAATAATGTTAGGTGTTTCAAAACAATTTTTCTTCTACAGAATTTTGTTTTTCACTGATTCGTTCTCAATTTGAAAAAGAGAGCAGAATAACCTGTTTATCATTCAGCGATTCAAATATAGATGTATCATCATTGGTGAAGTAAAGTGCTTTAAATTAATGATTGCATTATTATGAATTTAGTTCATTGGGATTGCCACTTTGATAGTGATGACAATAATGACAATTAGTAACTGTTTGGTGGAATGTACTCTTTATGAATAGCAGCTTCTTCGAACTATTTCTTGTTCAGCTTCAGTGGATACTCCCGTTCAATTGCTGAGAAGTTAAGAGTTTTAATTCGTTTTATAAGCTAGCGGATACCGAATTTGTTTCAAATGGGAACCAGCCTCTGAAACTGCGGAGCAACGTTTTGTGTCAAATGCAGAGTGCCTCGTACTTTAACAACGTTTTTTTATCGATTACAGGCAGCCTTTTGTGCCAAAACCTGTGCCAGAGGATCTAAGTATTTGGAGCTGAGGGTCTAGCGAGAATTGATTGCGCGTGTTGAAAGTGGGTGGTGTGGTGGTATGAAAGTGGGTGGTGTGGGGTGTATAGAAAACGATTTTTTTGATGATTTAATTTGAAGATTTTTACAAAACGGTGACGTGGTGACCATTTAGTATTTAGTTTAGTGAGCTTGTAGGTGCGAATGATGAAATGCATAAGAAAGAAGTGAATACAGAGTTGACGGCTGATAGAGGAGAATGAAAGAGTAGAACATGTTGTCCCGACCCCATATAAACTGGGATAAGGGCAGGAAGAAGAAGAAGAGTAGTGACCATTTAGCATCAAAACTGTTTGGTACATGATCGAATAATAAAAAAACCAACACTTTTTAAGTTACCTATTTAAATAAAGTATGCGAATACTTCTGACTACTAGAGTGCGTATTTTTGGTATTTTAAATGTTTTTTTTTAAATGTGACTTTTTTTTAAATCTGCTTTTAAATCATTTCAAAACTGCAAGACGTTTTGTTTTAATACCGGTGTACTAAAGCGAAATGGAACTCGAGCGAACCAGCTATAAGTTAAAGTATGTTTTAATGGAATGTTATTTGCTTCGACGGAGTTTGACCAGAGATTTCTTGAAATTGTCGGATATATTTTTAGAGATCTCTTAAGCGGCGAGCAAGTTTCGTTGACTGAACTAATTCATTTATTTTGTGCCATTAAATATGTTTGCAAAAAGGGGAAAAATTTAATGAATACATTATTTTTAAATTAACGCATTATTATGCGTTTATTTTTCTTAGTTAATTCTTAGTTAACTAAGAAAAAAAATACCGGTTTCTTCCATTTTAATGAATGAATACTTTTTTTACTAGACCGCCTGTGGTTTTGCTCAGTGCACCACCACTAACGGGTTACTAACGGTTGTTTTCCCGTTTTGTGTTAAATTTTTCTTACCCTTTTACTGTATTTTTATGAGTTTTTTTTTCCTAGTCACTGTCACTGGTTTGACCAGTGACAGTGGTGTTTCAAATAATCAATAATAATAATCAATAATCAATAATCAATAATCATTTATTTGGTAAGCATATTACAAGTCAGAAAGAATTTGGTATAGGTATTGCCTAATACACATTATATACCTAGTAACATACAAAAAAATAATAATAATAGTTATAATACAAATAGTCATAGTTCAATTCAATCATACAATAATAATATTAAATTAATTAAATAAAAATAAGGAAAAAAAAAATACATCATAGGGTACATTATGTACCTATGTACAATTCAAAGTTAAGTCTTTTCGATGAATTCCTCGTAACTATAGAAGGTGTTACTTATGAGCCAGCGTTTCAGTCTATGTTTGAAGGAACCAATACTAGCAGCTTCAGTAATTGTAGTCGGTAATCTATTGTATACTGTCGGCCCCATTATGTGTGTGAGCTTGGCTGATTTAGCTAGAGTGCGAGATACAATAGCGAGTCTATTAGCTCCTCGGGTATTAAATAGATGCCTATCTTTATTCCTCGCGAACATCCCCGGATTGCTATGGACATATACGGCTACCTGAAAAATGACGATGCATGGGAGTGTCAATATTTCCAGTTCTTGGAAATACGGCCTCGCGGAGGTATCTTGCGGTATCTTCACCATCGCTCGTACGGCTCGCTTCTGCATGCGGAAGGCCCGCTGCCAGTCAGCAGCACGCCCCCACAGCTCAGCTCCGTATTGTAGGAGCGAATGGACAGTGGCGAAGTAGCAAGAGCGAACCACGTGACCCGGCAAAAATCTGGACAGTCGACCAAGCGCATAGCATGCACTACCTAGCTTTCCACACACTTTATCAAAATGATCCTTGCAATAACATTGAATAAAGACTTATTTTATTTTGACTTTGCAGTGAAAGGATTTTAAGTGCGTCTCAGAGAGGCTCCTTTTGTGCACTCAAGACATGTGTTCGATTTTGTTATATTCTACGACATGTCGGTTTCCTCACGATGTTTTCCTTTATGGGTTAAAAAGTAGCTAAAAGTATGCTTATGCTTATCTAGAAATGGAATGTGTTTAATTGAAAGTGAAATTTGAATTACCAATTATTATTAAGAATATCATTTGTGAGTGACAAATATTTGGGATCGAATGTAATTTGACAATTTAATTATGTATACAAACAAATATTTCACATCGGCTAATTTTGGCTTTAAGAGCGTGTGTGTGAGCGAGAGTGTGCGTCAGAAAGAGATAGCGCTCTACGAAATCTGAAAAGCTGATGTGCAATATTTATTGCCTACAACCATAAACTGGTCTTTAGAGGACACGCTAATGTGAACAACCGCCTGCAAAATTATTGTGAAACCGTAAGCGTCGGTGTCAAGTGTGCTCTGCGCCTAATAATTAGGTGCTGAGCACACTGTGATTAAGCCATTTCACATGACACTAACCCAATTTAGACAAATACGTCCAATAATTGGGCTGTCAGAATGAATAACATGAGCAAGTCTCTCAGCTTTGATTCCAAGATACGGTGGATTTTCTTTCAAGTTTTGAGGGACAAAACTCAATTTGAAAGAAAATAGAAAAAAAACTCAATTTGAAAGAAAATAGAAAAGAGAAAGAGAAAAGAGGCGATAGACTTTGGACGTACTTCTGACTATAGTCAGAAGTTCTAACTATAGTCAGAAGTACGTCCAAAGTCTATCGCCTCTGATAAATTGTGATAATAATAATAATAATGTTAGATAATGTTGTGTGAATTGTCCAGCATCATTATTATTATTGTTAACTAGCCTACTAGCACTGGCATTGCGTACATATTTTTTCGATGTGAAAAATCTATCAGTGCACGACTGGATTCAAATCCTTTCACCACACTTGGTTCGAAAGAATCAGTGACACGATAAGAAGAAGAAGAAGAAGAATAGAAATAATAGTAATGTCGTTATATTATTACGAATCAGTTATTTCAATTGGTTTAAACGTCGAAGCTCAGAAGAAATAACAAAAATCTTTATTATTTCAACCACGGTCAGTATTCGAATAGGATGGGATAAACACAGTTGCAATGGAAGGCGGAATCTTCCATAAAAACGTCTATTCTATAACATATTGTTATAGCAATGGCTGGAATTTACAAACGCGAGGCTTAAACACAGCGCTTAGAACGGCTGGTTCACTATCGTTACGTACAAAACTAAAACATAGTTAATGTTTTCCTTATTCTAGGGACAAAATAAGGAACCACTTAAGCGTTGTGCACGTCTAAGCGTTCTTCGGTAGCAATCAGTGAAATTCTGTCAAATATGACAGCACTATTTGACAGTTTCACTGATGTCTCACCGGCTTCAGATGTGCGTATAATGCTGCCTTCCTACGGTGCGTGGTTCTGCAGATCATCACGCACAGCCGACGACGACGCACGGAAACGCTTACAGAAAGGGCTCCTGTGCTACCGCGCACCTCGACACACGAAACCGTTCCATGGTGTGTCGTGCGAGCTGATCCGCCTCCGTGCGCGATATCACAGACCGGTGGGAAGGGGCTATAAGGCTTTATTAAAGCAACGTTACTTTTGCAGCAGCCATGAATCTGCACTTAAATCTCCTTATAATTTTTTCTATTTTACGTTGAGTCGCTTAAAATCCTTTCACCACACTTGGATCGAAAGAATCAGTGACACGATAAGAAGAAGAAGTATAAGTAAACACTCTCAATTATTTAGGTAAGTAATAAGTATATTCATTGTCAAATATCTCGTAGCATGAATACAAGAAACCGTATTGTTTGAAGACAACTGAACAAACCTTATTCAACGTATGAATTAAACAAGCGTAGCGCTTTGCTACGCCGTAGCACAAAGGCTACAACTTTTGTTGTTTACTGAATGAGTACTTTGAATTAAAAAGACCTGTTAATTAATTATTATGAATGAGTAAATAAATGAAATAAGACTAATAAAGCTTTCCGTGTAGACATTTGGTAATTTAGTTATAGCTAAGATTTTTTTAATGTCCCAAAAGAAAGGGTGAGGGAGAGAGAAAGAGAGAGGAGGAGGAGAGGGAGGTAAGTAGTTGACTGTAACGTCAAACCTGTAGATGGAGCCACGGTCGCGTTAGTGCCTTGCGTTAGTGCCGCATTATCAGTCCCTAAGAGTTATTCGTCGAGTGTGATAATAATGTAATGGCACAGTGGTTAGCGCAGCCCTGTACCGAGGGGATGGGCACGGGTTCGAATCCCACTCGGTTCTTCACTTTTGGGATATTATAAAAATCTTTGTGGACACTATATTATCATTAAAAAAAATGCTGTTTTCCTGGTATACAAAGACATTAAAGTTCAGTTTTTTCCAAAACTGGACCTCCAAGCTTTAGAGCCACAAGCTCTGTCTGGCTTTGTCTCTATCTCTGGTTTTCTGTCTGTGTGAGTGCTCACCAGTGCATTATACTGTGTGTGTGACGTTTCGTCGTAGGATTTATTTAGTCAACACTCACACAGTCTCAAAACCAGAGCTAGACAGAGCTTGTGGTAGGCCTACTGATCCAGTTGCTGCTCTTTTAGGCTGTAGCTAAAAGTTCTGTGGGTGTGGACCATAAAAGAGGCCTATGTAAATATTGGCCTTATTCAACACGGGATAAATCTTGATGCATTATTACAACCTATTGGTTTTATGTCGAGAATGGTTAGGATGTTGGTTAGTTCGAAAAGTAAACAATTTGTAGGACAGAATCTATGGAGACTATAGAAAAAGGCTTTTCTTTAAAAAACGACAGGCAGCAAAATAAAATTATAAATATTCCTTTCCACCTCGTGGTGGAAAGGAATATTTATAATTTTATTTTGCAAGTTTTGACTCACGATATTTCAGCACAGTTGCATGCACCATGTCAAAGATTGAGCTAATTTCCACGAGAAAAAGGAATTTGATTGGCAAACAAATAGATCTACCCTCTTTTGCATTATTTTATTGGTTTCGACACTACTCCAAAATTCAGTTTAATTTACGCAGTTGGGATTCAGAGCTCGTATGAGACGTTGGCAGCCGCACAGTTGGCAAGCGCTGTGCACACACAATACGCACACATGTTCACAACTACATGCACACATTAATTCAGTCTGTTCAATTGACCGTGTTTTGCGTCACGCCTAATTGGGGAGACAATTTAGATTTAGATGTCTAGGCTACAAGTAGGGGTGAATTTGCTATGCTAATACAAAGCCTACGCTTCTCTAAAAGGCGTTAACCAAATATTTAGACCAGCAGGCCACTGGTCTAAATATTTGCAGTGCAGTGCAGTGCATTATACTGTGTGTGTGACGTTTTGACGTAGGATTTACTTAGTCAACACTCACACAGACTCAAAACCAGAGCCAGAGACAGAGCCAGACAGAGCTCATGGTAGGCAGCTTCTGGCTACCTCCTAGACATTCGTTAAAGATCTTTAAATTAGTGGATACCTATCTCAAGATCCTCTCAAAGGGGATGTTTACCGTACTTCTTCTTATCGTATCACTGGTTCTTTCAACCAAGTGTGGTGAAAGGATTTTACGTCAGCCTCAAAGGGGCTCTTTTCTTGCACTTAACACATGTTTTCAAACTCTTTATGCATGTGAAATTTAAAAACAAAACATTACACAGCTCTGGCTGAGCCAGACAGAGCTTGTGGTAGGCCTACTGAAAGGAATGTACTTAGAAGAGCAGAGTAGAAGAGAGAGTAGAAGAAGTATAAGTAGAGTGTCTCTGGCTCTGGTTTGGAGTCTGTGTGAGTGCTGTCTAAATAAATCTACTACTATTTTCACTACTATTTTATTACTTTTACTATTAGTTTCACCAAAAGCAGCGTTTGAACAAATAAAAATCCAGGAACATGATACACTACTTTCAATAAAATGGCATACCAAGGCGGCGGCGTTGGCGGTCAAACAGAAGAACCTCTATAAATTACACCTAGAAGGAAAAAGGTAAAATAAATACATTGTATTCCTGCCTTCTGTATTGAATTAATATGATGAAGGGTCTCAGGTTTCAAGGTGGAATAAGAATTTGCTGTGGAGTAAATAATTAAATGAAAATTTGTTTGAATAATGCCGGACTAACTCCGGGATTATTCAATCAATAGACATTTTTATAAACTGTTTATAAAAAATAAAAATAAAAAATATTCTGGACAATTCACACAACACTACCCAGCCCCAAACTAAGCAGAGCTTGTAATATGGGAACCAGATAGCTAATATAATACTGGAATACATTTTTTTTTTGTAATACATACTTAGAATACAACATAACACCCAGACAGAGAACAAACATTTATGTTCACCACACAAATATTTGTTCTCGGTGGGGATCGAACCCACGACCTACGGCGCAGGAGGCAGAGCTACTACCAACTGAGCTAGAGGCCAGTCAATATAAAAATGTCTATTTATGTCAAGCGTTTCTTTACCATCATCATCATCATCAAATAGTGATTCTAATGCTGAGTTTCCTTTCTGCTAGTATGTCCGAATCCTGGGCTACCTTCACTAAAGCCCAGATTCATAGACCGCACTTTGACTTTACTTTGATGGAAAGTTCTACTTTCAACTAAAAATATTCTTAATAATCCCGTCAAGCTCGTCTTTACTTTCGAAAAACCAATCTTTGCTTGGTAAAGGCAAAGTAGCCGATAATCAGGAAACCTTAAAGTCTACGACGCTGCCAATGCCACCTTTAGTCAGCATTAGAAATCGAAGAATTTTAGATCGTGAAAATTTCAGACAAATATCGTTACTAGATAAAACGGGTACTAAGTAAAATAAAAATACAGATTGCTGTAGCATGCATAAAAGTGTAGCTCGTCCCATAGTCCCAAGCTAATCATCATTATCATCCACCACTCTAAAACTTCTCCCATAAAACACCACAACGAATGGTCGTTACCCACTCAATCTACCCACTCCCGCTACAATGTCATCGGTCCCCAGGGTGGGGGAGGCCTTCAATGTATTTGTGCAACTAAAACTAGACCCGAATGACTCAATTTCTAGACCACGTACGACATCCACAGGCGCAGAAGCAATTGTACACAAAGTTGGGGACACCAACACTTGGTTGTAGGTACACTCAGCTTTAACTTTCAATTTTATAGTCAAGTTAAACGAAATTACAAGGATTACAAGGCTAGAACCACAAGCAATAAACTTGCGGCTTTGCTACATGTTTTTTGTATGATTCCATACTAATATTATAGAGAGGAAAGTAATGAGTAAACACAAAAAAATGCTGTGCTGATTTCAATAGTACATTGTTACCCGAGTGTTGAAAGTCACGTTTTTTGAGTCCCGAGACGGGTTTGGCGCCAGAGCGTAGCGAGGGTGCCAATGGAGCTTGAGGGACTTAAAAGACTTTCACCCGAGGTAAACACTGTGCTTTTCATTACGAATACAAGGAAAGTAAAAATAAAAACATGAAAGAAACATTAGTGAAAATGAAGATTGAATTGCCGCCTTCTCGGTTTTTTTTTTTCTTTTTCTCTGGCGGGCCTTCGGCTTCGGCTCGCCAGCATTATTCAGCCATTATTTACATTTTCATAATTTAAAAAATGGTAAATTGTTTGCTCAAATCTATGTTATTTTAAATAAATAGTAATTTAGAAGATAATTATATTATTTATTTAATACTATCTTTATGTTATTTAAATTTAAATTTTACATTGCGCTCTAATTAGACTTTTTAAACTTCTTACCGTTGTAATGGGTTTCCAACCTACTTGCTGAATAAAAAGTTGGAATTTGGTCAACCTCCTTGCAGTTAGAAAGACTTTAGAAAGTTGGAACATGGTTGAATAAAATAAAACTTGTTTTTTTTTATAATTTGACAGCTGTCAGTAGAAAGCGATTCTCCCTAGGGCTGAAAGTATTACTTTCAATTAGGCCCCTCAGGCAACTTCAGACCTACTTTCAGAGTATGAGCAATGAAAAAATTATTTCACCATTGGAATTGGAAAGCTACATTCACACTACACTTGAGGTCTTAGCTCAAAGTGCTAGCAGTTAGAATGAAAGTATATTATGTGATATTCTGATTTGATCGAAAAGGTTTCTGATGATTTTGAAAACAAACGACCATCATTTTGTTTTCAAAGTCAACTAGGGCCCACTGGTCTATGACTGATTTGACTTGACGAAAAAGTATTTTATCTATGTAATATATCATTACTCGACACTGGCAAAATTGATCCAAAATGGACAGATGCCATTCATTAAGAAGAAGAAGAAGACTTAGACAATAAGGCCCCTGAAATATTACACTGCGCTAATCTCATCCAGGTCAGCCCACGATGTTCGCCACATCGTCTGTCCATCTTGCCGCAGGACAACAGCTTCCTAGTAAGCATCGGTATAACCTGAGATAGGTTCAAATTCAAATCCGGATTCAAATTCAAATCCCATAGTTGTTTAGATCACGTACTTCTACGGACTGTATTGTGCATTGTTCCGACGGTCTGATTATTCAGCAGTTATGTCGTTGACTGTACTACGTACACGCTGGGCTGATTTACGACCACTGTCGTACAAACAGAAACTCCTGATTCTGTACACGAGATCTGTAGGATAACTTACTCATTAATTTAACTGAACTTTGCTTTGAATAAGGTTAAATATTGTCCAAACACAGACATTGTATAAATTGTAAACAATTAAGTATGAATAAGTAGCCTGACCAAAGCAAAATGCGTATGTGGAATTCTATGCTGGTTTATATTTTTTTAAATATCTAATAGAGACCAATTAAAAATTAATTAATTTAATTGTATCACAAGGACCACTTTGAAACGTTTTAAAGCTAGGTGCGTCTAGATGCCAGTTCCACGTGACCAAATCTAGAAGAGCAGGCAATAAACTATGGCTTGGTTCCTACCGTTTTTTTGTATGAATGTAATACAATCTCACCTGATGGTAAGCGATGATATAGCTGGCGATGAAACAGGACAGAACAAAATTGTGTGAGAGATAATGACCAAAATAGGAGTGAGTACTGAGATGACGAATGATAGGGGAGAATGGAAGAAAAATACATGTTGTGCCGACCCCACCTATTGGTAGAAGGGCAGGAAGAAGAAGAACCATCACAGCTCAGTCAGTAGTTGCTCTGATTTCTGGTCTGGAGGGCGTGGGTTCGATCCCCAGCGTGATAAAAATATTTGTGTTCTAAAAATAGATGTTTGTTCTGTACTGTAGCCTGTACAATAATACTATAGGCAAGCAACTTTGCGACGGTGTTCTAGACTAAATCTTAGAACAAAATATCGATACGTAATATATAATAATATATAATAATTAATAGTGTACGTATTGGTTTTGCCTACATTGATAACCGACGAGTTTCATTTCCAGCATAGATATTAACATTATTTCCGAGAACACCAGACCGCCTCCATCCAATATTTTAAGATGTGTGTGTAATGTACACTTGTCGCCTCGAAACCTGGAGGCAAAGAACTCTGGACGTAAAACATTCTTTCAATATGAAATTTCTATTTGTTTGTGATCTTAACCTCGACTTTAAATAACATCACAAGGATTTAAATCTGCAAAATGCTCTTAAAATCATCATCATCTTCATCAACCTATTGTTCTTCTTCTTCTTGTCGTGGCACTGGTCCTTTCAAACCAATGTGGTGAAAGGATTTTAAGATCAACCTGCTTTACTGCTGGATGTAGGTCGCTCCCAAGACGTACCATTGAGCCCGGTCTTCGGCTCATCTCCTCCAGTGCTTGAACATTTAAATTAAAATAAACAAGAATTTTTCATGCTTTTTGATTAATTCGGTAATGTTTACTTTTACATAGACATAAACTTTAATAATTGCTTATAATATGAGGTAGCTTTCATTGACCTTTTTTTTGAAGTGAAGCCTCTGTATTGAGAACTTTTTTTGGATTAAAATTTTTGAAAAAAGTCAAAACGAATAGAGAGAGTCCAAAGAGTCCACCCTCTGTTCTACCTCCACAGAGATATGCCTCAAGTCTCACAGGTGGTGAGAGGCACTCCAATATCCACGACATGGAGACACATGGAATCTTGTATTGGATTGTGTTGACAGTTTTTGTTTGTTGAAGATCTTTTTAAAATAAAATATTTTGTGGTGGTTTAAATAATATTTTTCATTACTGATACTCGGAAAGTCTGAAGTTACCTGAGGCTCGGGCCTTTTCAGCTCTAGGGATAATAATTTTTGACTCACAGCTGTCAAATTATTAAAAAAAACTAGTAGTTTTTTCACATTTCTATTGAACCATGTTCCAACTTTTTACACAGCTACTCAACCAGGGCGTGATATTAAAATAAAGAGTATATTTTTTAATGATATTTTAATTAAGTTTCTACTATTTATTTAAAATACACATGGATTTGGACAAAATATTTTCATTTTTTCAATGATAAAAATGAAAAATAATAGCTGAATGCCGCAAAAAAGCGGCAATCTGGTCTTTATTTGTTTATTTGAAATGTAGAGTTTTGTTTATACGTCCGTACATTATTTGTAAATTCCTTGTATTCGTAATGAAAATACACTGTTTACCTTCAGCTAAAGACTCATTTAGTTCCTCGAACTATTGGCGCCCTCACTACGGTCGCTAAGCCCCATCTCGGGCTGAATAAGTTGCTTTACCTCCTTGGGTAACAATGTACAATTGCTCACTGTTTTTGCTCACAAAACTAAATGTGTGCTTAGGAAATTTTATTAAAACTTCTGTTGTTTAATACATTAAAAGGAGCTTACGTAACTTTTTTGGGTAACAGCACTTTCTCGTTTTTAGGGTTCCGTAGCCAAATGGCAAAAACGGAACCCTTATAGATTCGTCATGTCTGTCTGTCTGTCTGTCTGTCTGTCTGTCTGTCCGGCCGTGTCACAGCCATTTTTCTTCGAAACCATAAAAGCTAGACTGATTAAAGTTGGTGAGTAGATGTATTCTGTGAACCGCATTAAGGTTTTTACACAAAAATAGAAAAAAAACTATAAATTTTGGGGGTCCCCATACTTGAAACTGAAACTCAAAAAATTTTTTTTCATCGAACCCATACGTGTGGGGTATCTATGAATAGGTCTTCAAAAATGATGTTGAGGTTTCTAATATAGTTTTTTTCTAAACTGAATAGTTTGCGCGAGAGACACTTCCAAAGTGGAAAAAAGTTGGTCCCCCCCCCTCTAACTTCTAAAGTAAGAGAATGATAATACTAAAAAAAAAATCGGTTGTCTGTAAAGTCAGTTTACTGACGATAGTTGAACGTGATAACGTCATAAGAAAATACTCGCGGACTCGCGGACTCGCGGACTTGGACTCGGACTCGGACTCGGACTCGGACTCGGACTCGGACTCGGACTCGGACTCGGACTCGGACTCGGACTCGTACTCGGACTCGGATTCGGACTCGGACTCGGACTCGGACTCGAACTCTCGGACCCGGACCCGGAACCCGACCGAACCCTTACCCTCATTTACCCTTACCCTCATTTACCCTTACCCTCATTTACCCTTACCCATTACCCGACCCGGGCTCGGGCTCTGGTAAAATGGAACGACGAAACGACGTAACGACGCATGAGTCATGTTTTTTCGTGCGTGCAGCCGGCTCCATCGATTTATAAGACGTTATCACGTCAAAAATATATGTTGTACATTACTATGTAAACTTTCAACGATATTTGGTTTGAACGAGATCTAGTCAGTAGTTTTTTTTTTATACGTCATAAACGGAAACTCAAAAATTTTTTTTTCATCGAACCCATACGTGTGGGGTATCTATGAATAGGTCTTCAAAAATGATGTTGAGGTTTTTAATATAGTTTTTTTCTAAACAGAATAGTTTGCGCGAGAGACACTTCCAAAGTGGAAAAAAGTTGGTCCTCTAACTTCTAAAGTAAGAGAATGATAATACTAAAAAAAATATATGTTGTACATTACTATGTAAACTTTCAACGATATTTGGTTTGAACGAGATCTAGTCAGTAGTTTTTTTTTATACGTCATAAACGGAAACTCAAAAAATTTTTTTTCATCGAACCCATACGTGTGGGGTATCTATGAATAGGTCTTCAAAAATGATGTTGAGGTTTCTAATATAGTTTTTTTCTAAACTGAATAGTTTGCGCGAGAGACACTTTCAAAGTGGAAAAAAGTTGGTCCCCCCCCCTCTAACTTCTAAAGTAAGAGAATGATAATACTAAAAAAAATATATGTTGTACATTACTATGTAAACTTTCAACGATATTTGGTTTGAACGAGATCTAGTCAGTAGTTTTTTTTTATACGTCATAAACGGAAACTCAAAAAATTTTTTTTCATCGAACCCATACGTGTGGGGTATCTATGAATAGGTCTTCAAAAATGATGTTGAGGTTTCTAATATAGTTTTTTTCTAAACTGAATAGTTTGCGCGAGAGACACTTCCAAAGTGGAAAAAAGTTGGTCCCCCCCCCTCTAACTTCTAAAGTAAGAGAATGATAATACTAAAAAAAATATATGTTGTACATTACTATGTAAACTTTCAACGATATTTGGTTTGAACGAGATCTAGTCAGTAGTTTTTTTTTTATACGTCATAAACCGTAAACCGCAATTTACCTTTCAACGAACTACAGGAACCTTATTATGTTACATCAAGTAACATATATAAAGGTTCTTGTAGTTCGTCGTGCTACGGAACCCTTCATGGGCGAGTCCTACTCGCACTTGGCTGCTTTTTTTTACAGTGTGCGATGCAATAGAAAAAGTTGCTCATATTAATGGCTACTTTTACTGCCCGAAGTTTTGGGGAGTGGTATTTTCACACCTTATAATGGCTAGTCATGAATAGAATAGAATATTTCTTTGGGCAAACACTTAAATAGTACTGCTTAGGTACCGCACAATCTAATTTTATTTACATTGCTCGGCGACGTAACCATTTCACGCAGTCGAGTTTTCTTTGCCGCATATTGAAAAAGCTAGTACCGTGAAGTACCGAGTGGACAGGAGAAAGAGTGTTAGGGAACGAAAACCTATCAAGAAGTTTTACTTATTTTTGTGCTTGAACTTTAAACTTTTTAGTAAAAACTTGTTGGGATCAAAATAATATTTTTGCTGAACTTTGCGCAATGTGATTCTTTGTTGTTTGCGGGTTTTCAATACGTTTAGTGATAACAATAAAATATTGTAGACAATCCACACAACACTATCTGCAGATAGCTAATATCATACTTTTACATAAAAAAAATTGTGAATACATACTACTTAGGCCCGTATTCTGAAACAGTGCTTAGGTCTGAGTGGAGCCTCAAGCACAGATTTTTGACACTTTTCAATGGAGAACTGTCATAAAATCTATGCTTGAGGCTCGACTCAGACTCAAGCGCTGTTTCAGAATACGGGCCTTAGAGTACAATACAACACCCAGCAGATAGACCAGGTAGTGTTTTTCTGTCTTTAAAAGTTTTGAAATATATCGTCAATGAGTTCTTTCTCGGTAGCCAGCATTACTGTCTATTCTACAATCTGTGGTGTTCTGGGTACTCTCGATATCACGTCACGTACGCTGAGGTTGCGGGACCGAACCACTCCAATAGAGATGAAACCACAGCGAGTTTGTAGCGATGTAGCTCTTGAAATCCAATGTGAAATCTTAAAGAAAAGCAGTATTTTTGAACTAAACTCACAATTGTGTGATTTTGTTTTGATGGTGGTAACCATCGTTTGTATAGGTCACACACGTCAGGAAAGTGCCCTACGATGCACTGTCCACGTCCATCAAGTTTAGGCATACAGATATTCAGCCTCGCGTGCCAGTAATTTCACCGGCACCCTCACCCTTCAGACCGAAACTAATGTATGTATACAGGGTTATTCATTATTAGCTGCGAACGATTTTTTTTAAGTTTTGTTATGAAAATCCCGAGAAAATCGATAAAGGAATCATTGGCGCCTGACCTATTTTTACCTTTGATCCGCGCCCGCGTGCCGTGAGTGACACTCTGCGTTCAGTCACCGCCTGGGTGGGTCATCGTCCTGTTCTCCATGGCAATCATTATGCAATAGCCGTAAAGAAATTAATAAAAAAAAAAATTGATACAAAAACTTAAAAAAAATTTTGATCAAAATTAAAAAAAAATAATTTCATAAATATTTTTTATTTTATTTGTTGAACCTAATTCCTGAGTATTTGCAGCTAATAATGAATAACCCTGTATAAAACAGAGTATGAAATGAAATGAAATATCTTTATTTACATGAAGTATGGTAAATGGTGGTCTTAAAGAATGTAGAAATCTGGTTCACATACTTCGCCGGAAAAGAGACCGATTTACAAAAGGTTACATATCACTATAGTCTAAAACACATTTGCACGCGCGGGAAGCCGGGGCGGGTCGCTAGTACAATTTAAAATAAAGTCAAATAATATCAATGTTTTAGTTCAGTCAGTCATGCTTGAGAATATTCAAGTACTATTGGTTCTTGTCTTGTTCTTTCCCCTTTTTTGACATGTTTCAAGAGCCTCTCCAGCTGATGTGTTTGACGAAGCCCTCGGCGCTTAAAGTGTACTCATACATGGCGAATTTATCTTATGTATTTACCACGGAGTTTTGAAGGCAATTTCTCTTACCTCAGTAGGCCTACCACCAGTTCTGTCTGGCTCTGTTTCTGGCTCTGGTTTTGAGTTTGTGTGAGTGTTGACTAAATAAATCCTATTTCGAAACGCCACACACACAGTATAATACACTGGTGAGCACTCACACAGAGCCAGACAAAGCTTGTGGTAGTTCTACAGGATGCGCCTCAGCCATTATGGTCATTATAACACAGGGTGCGTGAATTTTTCATTTTATAGCCATACAGAAAAGTTCGACGTCCCTGTTTAGGCATTTCCATCTTATACAGAAATGCGCAAAAAAGTGACCATGCTGCACTAACTTTCGACTTTACTGCTTTTGACATAAGGTAGGGATTTAAGGGCTTGGACTTTTGTCTCGTACTGTACTGCCATAAAACGTCCAAAAACTGTAGGACATTAGCACAAGATAGCATGTCGGAGTAATAAAACTGGCCTTGCTATTTTGGAGAAAAATGTTTTTAGATTTATCGCCGGAAGGAATCCGGGTGTAGGCGTGTCTGAAACTGAGACGTGGGGAACTGTACCTTTACACTGTTTGTTCTTTTTTATCATTTTAATCCTAAAAGAAAGTAGGAAACAGTTTTGATTTATGACGGCACGCGCTAGAACAAAGCGACTCGCAAACATTTCAGTAAAAAAAAACATGGAAAAGATTACCAAGACATTAAAACTGAATATTTATGCGATAAATATAATAAATTAACAATATTGTGGTCAATCTACACAACGCTATCTAGCTCCAATTTAAACAAACCTTGTACTATGAGTTCTTGTTCTATTCCCTTCTATTCTTTACACGGTACAGTAGCCACCACAAAGCAAGTAGATAGCCTTACCTCCACACATGTGGCTGTTCATTTTTCACCGTTCCAATTTGTAGTTTTGCAAAGTTACAATACTGCAAATTGGTGCTACCAACAGTACCACCTGGGTATTTACTATCAACAATTCTCACCTTTACAACTTGCATTCTTGTGTTTTTAGTTGGTTTGTCCAAATGTGTATGTGCACAATGCCAGTATACTCAAAGTTTTAAGTTTAAAGTTTTTATATAAATTCTTAAGTTATCACCAATAATCATCATTATAAAACTTATAAACTATGATACTATTATAGACTTATTCAGATCCTAAATAAATAATTAAATGCTTTAAGAATGTAATGCCATTGAATTGTCACAAGTATACAGTAACAGAATTGTAAATAAATGTGCGGCAAATAGGGCAAGTTCGTTGGTAGCCATACAGCCGTCGGCAACTTTCGGTGCACAGCCAGATGTGGCGGCAAGGCAGAGTCAGAACACACTGTGAGGAAACCAGCATGTCGAAGAACTAAAAAATTTGGAAACATGTGTATTTTTAAGGCTCACTTTCACCTTTCACCACGCTGCACTGGTTCGAAAAAACTAGCGGTAAGAAGAAGTTGGTTTGTATAGAAAACATATTGGACATAGGTTTTAGTGATACCTGGCTTAGTAAAATTGAACCCGTTTGAAATGAAAACTGGATTGTACTGCATTGTAGAAAAGTCATGGTAAATGCGTAGAGCGGCCTTTATAAAAGACTAGCGGCCTATCCCGGCTTCGGACGGGTGGAAATTTATTTTTTAAACACATGAATATAGCTTATGTTACTCAGAGTGAATGTAGCTTTCCAATGGTAAAACAATTTTTGAAATCGGCACAGTAGTTTTTGAGTTTATTCATTACAAACTTTCACACAAAAATACAAATCTTTTCTCTGCATAATATGAGTATAGATTTAAGTCTACAAGTAGGTATGTACACAATTAGTAATGATGTTGAGGAATATCTAATGCCTAGTTTGGAAGATAATACCTTAATAATATAAGAACAACGACGTCGTAAAGAGGCAATCCAACAAATGGAGGTCTTACTGCCGATAAATCTTTTATTCTTTGTACAACACAACAGTATTATTTTATTAGATTCTTGACAATAAAAAACATAATAATTTTACACGGGAATCGTTTTCTTTCATTGCAGTTTTTGATGACGTCACAAAGTAAACCCGGCTTCCTGTGGGCTTTGATGAAAGCCTATAAAATGCTCTGTGTTTTTTCAACAGAACAGTAGGCACGGTTAACGAGATTTTTGAAATATAAGTACAAAATATTCTTTGTTAACACAAAGAATATTTTACACATATTATACTTATTCTTTTGAATTTAAATAAATAACTAATTGAATAATTTATTTAATTTTGCCAGACGTGATGGTCGTTGGAGTAAAGGCCTTGGCTGAATGGTGGCCAAAATCAAGCTAAAGAAATCTAGTCCATCCGAAAGCGCGATGGGTCAACGACGTCGTTTTTTGTTTCGCTTCGTTCTCAAAATGCTCAAAAATTTTACAATACTTACTTACAAAAAAATATAAGTTTTTTAACATACTCGGAAAGATTGGCTGCAAAAAATGTTCTCTTCATTTTTTGGAGCTTTCCGGAAAAAAAAACCACTCCTTGTCTTCTACATACATTCCAGACCAGTTTTGAGTTCACTTATAAGCTGTCAGTCAGTAATCTTTACAATGCTTCCGGTTCTGGGCTAGGGCAAATAAAATTAGGAGCAAATAAATAATGATAGAGTCTGTTCAGAAATAGAACCGTCGTGGGATTGGAGGGCGCTGCTGTGCTTAATCGCCTTTTTTGCTTAGTGGGCAATACAATAGCGCGTCTGTTGCGTTTTGATCCTATCACAACTAGTGTAGGTACTATTCCTTTATTTAATTTTTATGATGCAAAATGCTGACAGAAAGAAAGGGATGAGCTGCCATCTAAAAATCAAAACGTAAGTTCTCAATTTGGCCACGACGGCTCTCTTTCTGAACAGACTCTATCACTTTCTTCCCACAACCTTTTCAAGGAATTTGTATTTGTTCGAAGTTTTTTCTGAAGTATTGAAACCTTGCGCACATCTAAGCGTGCTGCGGTGGCAATCGGTGAAGCGCTGTCATATCTGACAGCGTTTCACCGATCGCCACTACAAAACGCTTAGATATGCGCAAGGTTTTAGCGAGCAATAGTCAAACGACTTTCAATTAAAGTATTTGAAAGTCAAAATAAACAGCTACAACTAGCAATACTTATTAAATTAAAACAATTAACAAAACAAGCTAGATGCATAGATGTAAAACAAACTTCACAAAAGCGAAGCACTAAAGAATTTTAATTAATAAAGGCTTCTTGTTTTCACAGGACAAACTCAAACAAGGGCTAAGCTTGCTTTGGTGCAGAATACATAATTACGTAGAGGCAGAACATTTGAAATAGCTAGCTATAGTAGAGCTTTTGATACAAAATTAGTCTTTATAATAATAAGTATAAATTTTATTTACAACAGCTGGTCTACCATGAGCTTCATATGGTTATGGTTATGGCTGTCAAAATTGTGTCAACAGTATCAACACATTCAAACCCGAGAAGAAAATGAATGTGTGGATCAGCCTATCTATACACAATTTGTTTGTCACAATTTGTTAAGTTTTGGAACGCCTTGTCCATAACCAATTAAATTCTTATCTATCCTCTCATAATCTCCTCAATCCCATGCAATCCGGCTTTCGCAAGGGCCACAGTACTGTCACTGCTCTCGTTAAAATCACAGATGACATTCGTCTGGGAATGGACCGTGGGCAGCTTACCGTACTGACGTTGCTCGATTTTAGTAACGCTTTTAACACCATTGACTTCGATATTCTCCTTGCACTTCTTCGCTATCTTAACGTTTCACCAGCGGTTGTGGACTGGTTTTCCAATTATTTACATGGTCGCCGTCAGCGAGTCCGTCTTGAGGAATCCTTTTCCTCTTGGTGTGACTTGTCCGCTGGTGTACCTCAAGGTGGCGTTTTATCTCCCCTTCTCTTTGCTATTTTCATCAATTCTATTTCTTTAAATCTTTCATCATCCTACCACCTCTACGCTGATGATCTTCAGATATATACGCAAGCTCCTCTCAGTAACATTGCCGACGCTGTCCAGAGAACCAACTCTGATTTATATATTATCAACGAATGGAGCCGGCAACATGGACTAAAAATAAATCCCACGAAAACGCAGACTATCATCATAGGCAGCTCTAGAACGCTCTGTAAGGTAGACTGGTCTGCGATCCCGCCAGTTGTTTTTGATGGTGTGACTATTCCATACAGTGAGACTGTCAAAAATCTAGGAATAACGCTAGATAGCACCCTATCATGGAAGGATCAGTTAAATATAACTAGTTGCAAACTATTTGCTTCAGCTGGGTCCTTGAGGAGACTACGTAACTTTTTACCGATTTCCACTAAAACTGCGCTCGCGCAATCACTGTTACTACCCATATTGGATTATGCTGACGCTTGTTATCTGGACCTCACTGAGGCTCAACTTGACAAACTCGAAAGGCTCCAAAACTTTTGCATTCGATTCATTTTTGGTCTTCGCAAATATGACCATGTGTCTCCTTTTCGTTCTTTACTCAAGTGGCTTCCTATTCGTCTTCGCCGTAACACGCATATTCTCTCTCTTCTGTATTCTATACTCTTCAATCCAGTTTCTCCTCGCTATCTCAAAGACAGATTTGAATACCTGCATTCTCTTAGTAACCGTACGTTGAGGTCATCGGAAAACTTAATGCTAAAAATCCCAGGTCATAGCAGCTCTTTTTGCAGCGATTCTTTTACTGTCCAGGCTGTTCGGCTGTGGAATGCCCTGCCGCTTGAGCTAAAACAGTCAGCGTCGCATAACACATTTAAGTTGAAGTTGAAGCAGCACTACATGTCATCAATTTCCACCTAGCGATTCATGTCCTACGTACCTATCGTTAATAAGTAGTTGTTGTTGAGCATAGTTAATATTTATTTATATTCATAATTATAATATTCATATGTATTAGTTTATTATTTTAGAAATATTATAGTAAGTATTAGAATTGCTTAGATTGTTGTGTTAGGTAGGTTTCATAGCACAGTATCTTACCAGTTAAATAATTAGTAAGTAGGTATGTTATGTATGTAATGTACAACCTAGTTAGTTATAGGTCTTTAACTGTTATTTTCTTTTCCATTTACTTGTGTAACTACACTGCCGTCAATTGATGTTTTGTTTTCTTTTCCATGCAAAGGTTGCCTGGAAGAGATCGCTCAAAGCGATAAGGTCGCCCATTGTTTTGCCAAAAATCTTCATGAATCCTGTATTATGTTTCTGTGTGGTGAACAATAAAGAGTTATCTATCTATCTATCTATCTAATTTGACAGCCATAGCCATAACCATATGGAGCTCGTGGTAGCCCTGCAGAATATACATTATTTACAAAAACTATTACAGTAGTGGCCGCCCGCGGCTTCGCCCACCCCGTTACCGTTCCCGTTGAAAAAAACATATTTATTCACCTTTTAAACCTTCTCTGGACCTCCACGAATCATTCAAGACCAAAATCAGCCAAATCAGTCCAGCCGTTCTTGAGTTTTTGCGAGACTAACGAACAGCAATTCATTTTTATAAATTAAGATGAAATGATTAAAATAAATATACTCGTACAATATATTATATTATGAGAAACTAGAAAATTTAATAATGAACTTTTTTTTTATATACAATATAAATATACTAATTCTTTGCCCTAGGTAAGCGCCAGGCCTTTGTTCATCAAACTCAACCATCAGTCTCTTGGATAATTTGATTTTCTCTTTGATTGTCCAAAATATTTATAACTAGCAGCCCGTCCCGGCTTCGCACGGGGTAGACAATATTGTTGTACATTATTTTGTTCTATCGCTAATAGTTTCGACAGCGCATTCGACGAAAGACATTTTAAGACTCATTTTTCTACACCTTCGGTTACATTGTTCAAATTTTACCAGGGATCCCTAATTTATTTCAAAATGAAATGTAGCCAAATGTCAAATTGGAAGAATGTAGCATTCTATTGGTGAAATATTTTTTTAAATCGGCCCAGGACTTTTTGAGCCTATTCATTAGAAACATACAAAAATAGGTACAAATCTTTCCTCTTTATAATATTAGTATACATAATAAATATAAGATAGATATAGATAAGAGTCCAAGATAATAAATATTTTGGACTATCCACACTTCACTGTTTATCTAAGCAGAGCTTGTACTATGGGGACTCAGATAGCTGATATTATAACACATATATTTTGATATTGTAAATTCATACTAAAACACATTATAACACCCAGACAGAGAACAAACATCTGCGTTCACCACTCAAATGTTTGTTTTCGGTGGGGATTGAACCCACGACCCACGGCGTAGAAGGCAGAGCTACTACCATCTGAGCTGATAGGCCGGTCAACTTAAATGTATTAGTTAAGTACTTACATCATAATGACCACCAGATGGACCGACGACATAGTTAAGATCACGGGAAGTCGGTGGATGGAAAAAAGCTCAGAATCGTCCTTCCTGGAAATGCCTATGTCCAGCAGTGACCTTCTTCAGGCTGATGATGATGATGATGACATCATAATAAAACAACGGGTTATATTTAATTTTATTTATTCCTAACATTTATTAACTACATCAAAATCTTTTTGCATTCAATGTGCCAAAGACTTTATAAAGTATAATGTATAAAGGCCTGCGCACACCTAGTTCGCCATATTTTTATTATATTTCCATATTATCCATATTTTTATATTTTTATTGCGCATACCAGCGCATAGCTTCCTTACAGAAGCTAGGCATTATGCTGAGTCAAGGCCCTTTTGCTGCTGTAGCACACAGAAACACGACGCACTTCTTCAGTATCAATGTATTGTTTGTATCTTTCTTCTGTTAGTGTCCTTGTATTTTACTGGTTTTTGTGTGCTTATGTAGTAAATAAATAAATGTCTATGTCTATGTCTATGTCTATGTTCGCTGGAGGTAGCGATCAGTGAAACGCTGCCAAATATTCGCTGTCAAATCTCAAATCTGACAGCGATATTTGACAGTGTTTCACTGATCGTTACCGCCGGCGAACTAGGTGTGTTCGGGCCATAAGTACTATATACTTTCTATACTTAGGTACATACCTACTGCTATACTAAGTTATTAACTCAGGCTTCGTTCACACGGCATTGTCCTGCACGTTTTTTTGCAGTATACGTCTTAACGTATAAATAGTGACCATACAACGTACATATATCCATTCACACGTCGATTGTACTGCAAAAAAACGTGTACCGCTTATACGTTTAAACGCATACTCAACGGACTTGTCAAGCAAATCGAATGAACTTTGACGTATTCGGTTCGCAGTGGCACATAATATAGCTCTGTCTCGTTCACACGGCACGATGTTCACACGTTTTTTATCGAATATCAACCGAAGAAGCGTTTAGTACCTGAGCGTCTTTTGGATGGATGGCACGTATTTTATGTTTGATTTGGTTTGATATTCAAAATGGTTGAGGAATCTTCTATAGACAACGAACTGTTTTGTCGGCGGCGAGACCGTTGGCGCCTACGATACCAATATAAAAGTACAACCACGCGTGGATCCATCAGTGACGTCTACTCGCTGTGACAACTGTGTGAAGACTGCGGCTATTCGTCTTTTACACGAATGATAATTTACCGTGTGAAGACCCGAATGATTGTACGTTAAAAAAACGCATACGAAAAAAACGTGCAGGACAATGCCGTGTGAACGAAGCCTAAGGTAACATAAAATTATAAGAACGCGACAAAAAACATCGAATAAATTGTATAGGTATATCTACTAGAAAGTCATATTATTTCAGAATTAAATTTAAAAAAATATATTATAACCCCCTCATTTATAATGCCTGACTCTTTATAATGGCTCGCTAAAAAGTCTCTTGTTGTCTCTATCACTTGCATGTAAAAAAATAGAGATGGCAACAGACTTTTCGGTCTGCCAAGCTAAATGACTGTACTAAGACCATTATGAGTAGGTATAAGCGTTTGTAATCTCTCAGTTATTTTGTTCTCTTTAGGTACAAACCTTGACTTACTTTGGGGCTATATGGCTTTGTGTGAAATGTTTGTCAATATTTATTACTTTTCTATTCAGACGTAGAAAATATAACCAGGTTCAAAAAGTATTAAATCATAATACCAGGAATTAGATAAAAAAATATACTTCGCAAAATTATGAAATATCCGAGAAGTACTGAGCTAGGGTGCCCTTTTTCATAACAGAACTAGTGGTAAAAAATATGTTTGTAGTTTGGCCAACAGAACTACTGGGAACAAACGAAATTTAGCATCTAATCGTAGACTTTAGATTTATCTTGCTTGACTTTGGACTCTACTACATCACATTTAAAGTCCCTAATAGTTTCTTAAGCATTTGTAATTTTTGCAATTAATAGTTTCATTATGGTACTAATTAACTTCTGGTAAACACATGTTCATGGTTATAGTAACCCGTAAATTGGCAATGGTCTATTTTTAAACATTAATAATAATTGTCATAAAAGCAATAAAACATCGGGTTTCCGAGCGAATAACAACATTCTTAATTGGGATAAATTAATACGCACAGCATTGTATCATACATACAAGTAAGTACATCAATTGGATATTCCTTATGGACCGACGACATCGTAAATATCGTACAAACTTGGTCGATTATGGTATTTTTTTTGTCCAACAGTTGATTTCTCTGATGATGATGATGACGTACATTGCCATATGACGTATGTACATACAATGTATGTACGGCTGTACGAAATAAATATTGCACATCAGCTTTTCGGCTTTGTAGAGCGCACACTACGCCCTATCAAGCCGAAATGAGCCGATGTGCAATATTTGTTGCCTACTACAGCTCCATTTTCAGAAAAAGGATTATACAAAAAGAGACTGTAACAAATGATAAAAAAGAGATGATAGAATTAGTACATAAACGTAATATTTTTAACGCTAATGAGTACCTAACTAACCTATAATTATATAAGAGAAAAATGCAATTCTTTGGGCTATTTTAAACTAAAACATGCATCAAATACCCACTTAGAAAGTAAAATCACGAAAAATTATAACATTTTAGTATCTCACCAAGGAACCGGTGAGCGTCATAATGACGGCTCTGATAGAAGAAGGAAACACAAAAACATCTGACGTAAGCTTGCAAGCTCCAGGAATAAAATATAGCAGAGTAGGTTTTTTATAGAAACCATGGGTTTATAATAACGGTAAGACTACACAGCAATGAACATAGACATCCACCACGGTGGCTTTTCCAGCCAAGACTTGAGTTTCTCCCGAGGAGGCAACAACGGCTTTTTTTCTTTCACCGGCGGTGGCATTTTGGCGTACAGCATCAGAGTATTACATTCAATCGTATGACGGAGGTGTGCATCATTAGTCATGATATCAACTGCGCATTCTTTGAGAGAACCATCGTCAATTGGACCACCCTTCACGGAGAGTGGATCGGTGTAAGATTGGGTACAGACTGTTACGTTAACAATCGTTTCCGCTGTAGTTTGGGTTGTTACAGTTTGTGTGAATACATTGCCCTCTGTTTTGTTACTAGTTTGCTGTTTTATAATAGGGGCTTTGAACAACGTAACATTTGATGCAGGAGTACTAGTAAGATTAGCAGTGGTAACACTTGATGAAACGTTAGCAGGTTTTTCTGTAGTCATCGTAACATTTGAAGAAGCACTAGCAGTGACATTTGGAAGAGTAGTAGTAGAACTGACATTGGTTGAAGCTGCGGTGGTGGTAACGTTTAGCCCAACCACTTGAGTTTGGTTCTCGTTGGTTCTTAACGTCTCGTTGGTTTTAGTGACATTTACAGTAGGAACTGCTGGAGGTGTGGTTGGTGGTAGTTCTGTTGTTGTAGGAGCGTTAGTAAAGGGAGTTGTCTTGGTTACAGTAATATTGGTCGTACACACGGTCTGGTTTACACGTGTTTCACCTACCACTTTTTTGCTTTCTTCAGTGAAAGTGGATACAATCTCGCAAGGTATCTTCAACACTTCCAGTTTCCCGTTTTCTGTGATCCGCAAACTGCATGTAGCTGCTGTGTTCGGCCTTTCATAGCTACTTTGTTGTTGGTTGTTATAGCCACCTGTCGACTGGTATCGATGCCTATGGTAGTCATCTACATAATAGTGGTCGTGGTAGCTATGTGAGCGTCCCATGTTGTACAAAGTTAGGCCGGTTAGAAGATCACCGTATCTGCTACCAGAGTCTCTGTATTGCGTCACGTATACATGTTGAGGAGCGGTGTAGTATGTATTAGGGACGTAATGAGTCTGGTGATAGCCTGTGTTGGGACTGTAGCCTGAGTTAGTATTGTATGTATTTTTGGGGCGATTATAATTGCTGTTACCATATGAAGGATTGTAGTGCGAGCTGGAACCAGACCCGGATAACCCAGTTGACGATGGATAACCGTGTGATCCAGAGTTAGAACTGCTTGGCTTGTTCCATGAAGAACCACTTCCTGATAGCCCTGTACCTGAAGGGTAGCCGTATGATCCAGAGTTAGAACTGCTCGGCTTGTTCCATGAAGAACCGCTTCCTGACAGCCCTGTACTTGACGGATAACCGTGTGATCCAGAGTTAGAACTGCTCGGCTTGTTCCATGAAGAGCCACTTCCTGATAGCCCTGTACTTGACGGGTAGCCGTATGATCCAGAGTTTGAACTACTTGGTTTGTTCCATGAAGAACCACTTCCTGACAGCCCTGTGCTTGATGGATAACTGTGTGATCCAGAGCTAGAACTACTCGGCTTGTTCCATGAAAAAAAATCTGTTCCTGACAGCCCTGTATTACTTGACGGATAACTGTGTGACCCAGAGCTAGAACTACTTGGTTTACTCCATGAGTTAGAACTAGAGCCAGAGCTCCACGAACTAGGTTTGTATCCACTTGATCCCGAGCTACTTGATCCAGTATTCCAGGAAGACGATGGCTTGTAGCTGCTCCCACTTGATGATCCCCAGGAGCTACTAGGCTTACTCCAACTGCTTCCGGAACTGCTGCTACTTCCACCCCAACCTTTGCCCCATGATGAAGATCCCCTGCTGCTGCTGCGTCCACCACCAAATCGCCCACATTCTGTCACGTATATAAATAGGCACAACACCAAAAGTCCGTAAAGCTTCTTACTCGCCATCGCGAGGCGTCAGTGCGACGCAAAACCGCAAACTAGTTTCAATCTCGGCCAGCGCGTATCATTTAAACACATCGTATGGTTGTGTGTGTGATGTCATAAAAAAGTTCTGAGAATGAAATGTTGCTGTCTCGCTCCTTGTTGCTACTAATTTGTGCTGTTTCTTTCCTTATAACTGGAGAAGTATTGTTATTTATTCTGTGCTGGAGAGATAAGAGGCTAGAGGTGACATCAACAAGCTCGAGATAATACTATTTTGATGGACATACCAATTAAGAATTCGCTCTTTGTATGATCCAAGTCTTAGAACTATAGCGATGTTGCTACGAATCTTCCAAAGACCATTTAAATTGATCCATATAGGCTCAGAGATAAAGCTGGTTTTGTATAAGCAGAATTTATACAAATCAGCCGCAAAAAATACAGGTAAGATCGAACAGGTTTCTCGATATCATTAATCGGTCGAACAAAATACCGGATGACTCATTCATACGCAGACGCAAACCTATTGCATTATACTTATGTGCTAACTACATCTAACTCATCAAAACGAGGTACACTTAATTTTAGTAGCTCAAATTTTCTGAAATCAGTACCTATTACCTCAATGGAAGAACATATGTTCTTTTGTCAAATTTGACAGCGTTTCACTGATCGCCATCGCCAGCAACCTAGGTGTGCGCAGGCCTTAGCTAATCAAACACAGCCCAATACACCGAAATAACAAAAGTATTTTTCTAAAGATAAAAACTCAAGAAAAAAATCGGTTGTCTGTAAAGTCGGTTTACTGAGGATAGTTGAACGTGATAACGTCATAAGAAAATACTGATGAAATGGTTGCATTTTTCAAAAGAAAATTTTAGTTTTACTGAATTGAATTGAATGTGAATGAAACTGAATGATACTGAATGAAACTGAATGAAACTGAATGAAACTGAATGAAACTGAATGAAACTGAATGAAACTGAATGGAACTGAATGAAACTGAATGAAAATACGGACCCGGACCCGGACCCAGACTGAACCCTTACCCTTACCCTCATTTACCTTTACCCATATTTACCCTTACCTATTACGGGCTCGGGCTCAGGTAAATGGAACGACGAAACGACGTAACGACGCATGAGTAATGTTTTTTCGTGCGTGCAGCCGGCTCCATCGATTTATAAGACGTTATCACGTCAAAAAAAGTTTTTCATTGTTTTTTTGTGCTTCACTTGGACACTTCTTGCTCGTTGGGACATCACCAAACAATATTTTATTATTAGTTACGACTTACGTCATTGATTTCATTGAAATAAGTAATTAATGTGTGTAAATTAATTAGGTAAAACAATTGTGTATTTACAGTGGTAATACCCACAAATCGAAAACAATACGTGGAATATCAGTTTGATGACTAATTACAAGAATAACAAAGACCCACGAAACATGCAGTTACGAAAAGCTTAATATTAAACTAATAGTTGTGAACATTGAAACTTTTTTTTTCAATAAGACTGCGTTGTCAGTTTAGAGAGAAAGGTCCTTTTTCCCTCTAAACCAACGAGCATGTACGAAGAATGTTATGAGCGTGAATGAAGCGAAAGAGGTATGTAAGGAACGTAAAAGTAGAAATCCGTGATCTCTGCCTGCGCCTATATGGGAAAAGCGTGATTTAATGTATGTCGAATGTGTAGTGTAATGTATGTTTTAAATACGCCGTCATTGAAACTGATCAGATAAATAAGTTTAATTGAAAACAACCTTGTAGCGATCATCACAAAATATGTAGGTCAAACAGTTCAAGTTTTATTTAACAAGATTGATTTGCGTTCATACAAATAATACTAAAGGCCGTTCGCACATTGAGCTACGCAAGCCTCCAATACGCCGACATACTACTACAGAAACTAATACCGCCGGCAACTAATACAAAAAACTGTAACTTTATTTGTTCAATAACACTACGGGTGTTATTAATAATCCTGGCGTAGCGTTGGACTAGTTAATCCGTGTTTTGTCTCTTGCATTGACATGCAATTGTCAACTCGAGCAAATGTGACAAAACACTGATTAACTAGTCCAACGCTACGCCAGGATTATTAATAACACCCTAAGTGTTTTAGTATTATAAACATTGAAGACATAGACAATAATTGATTTGCTTGAAGAAGTTATAAAAGTACAAAATATTTATAATCATCCCACTTTTTAACTTCATTTGACAATCTGAAAACAAAAAAATAAAACTTCCTTGCTACATAATAAGATTAAGTAATTTTAAAATATTGATTAAATTTTCGGCTACATAAGTACTCGGGTTGTCTGGTAGAGATCGCTGTTTAGCGATGAGACTGCTCTTTTTATGAGGCAAATATTTTTATTTTATTTATGTGCCTACCTATGGTGTGTGCAATAAAGTATTTTCTATCTATTTATCTATCTACTCTATTATTTAAACTCTGAAGATCGTATATTATGTAGCCCGACTAATTGGCCGACTTAGCTTTAGTATCGGCCGATAAAATGTCATACAGGCTTAGACTAGGGGCTTTTTACTACTTAAATCAATTAGCAAGATAAGCTACCCTTTATCATGAGATTCCCTCTTTGTAGTTGCCATCCTATTATGGAAGCGGTTTAAGGGTCATCAACTGGAATTTACGGGACACTATATTTCTTCAATCTTACTTTTCGGATGGCATGTGGGATACGATATTTTATTAATAGAGTTTTTTTGTAATTTTTATACCTTTTGTCAAGCGTATATTATGATATCCCGTGATTCCGTATATACAGGGTGTCCCATAAGTCAACGTCCAGCCGAAAACGGGTGATGCGCCAAGTCATGACAGTTATCAAAAAAATATAAAAAAAAATATTTGCTAAGTACCTTTCGAGTTATGAGTATTTAAAAAAAAAAGGAAAAACTGACACCCTCTGATGATCTTTTAAGTCCTGTGACTACAAATATTAACTTTTCATGAAACTTTTTTCTGCAACATAAGCATGAATAACCCTTCTGTAAATTACAATTCAAAATTAAGCCATAACTGCCTCAGTTTTCAATTAAATCGTGGAGGTTTGGCCAACGTTTAATTTCAGATAATTACATCACCCAACTTTAATCGTCTGTACCGCAAAAAAAATGTACTACACTATCATGGCATGTAACTTTAAAAATTGGCGCATTTATCCAGGATTCCAAAATGGTATAATACTTGCTAGAGTACTCCTTAGTTTTGGAAATAAAATAGTATATTTCATTACAAGTGCGGGAAGGCTGTCATTGCAAAGAGTTCCGACAAATGTCTACCCGAGCCGAAGGCGAGGGTTGACAGTCGGAACAAGTTGCAATGACGGTTCCGCACGTGTACTGAACGACTATTTTTAATACAGTTGCGAAAAAATTAAGCAATTTAATAAAATAATAAAAATACCATTTACTTTTTTCTCTTCTCTCCACGCAATAAGTTCGTCGTATGTATGCATGTAGCGACTATTTGACTTTTCCGGTAAAATGTTCTCCGAAGCATTTTGTGCAATTATACTGAGTTCCGGTGGTGTTAATTCAAAAAAACTAGGGTCGAAATTACTCATTTTGTGCAACAAACAAATAAACTCGCAAAGAAAATTTCTGAAAAATGGCGCCAAGCGCCAACCGTAAAATATAAGCAGAGATTTTTTTTTTTCTTCACCCATTCTGGAAGGCAAAGGGAACTATACCCATACAGCCAAGTCTTCAGTAGATTTTTTTTATTGATAGGAATTGAAAATGAAATTTAATGAGATGAAATGAAAAGAAAACTTACATAACTCATTCAATCAAATCATTAAATCTGTTAATGAAACAAATTAGTAGCTTCTTTTTAGAAATAATACGTATTTGCATGAATCATAAAAACTTCGATGAATTTTTTTAGTAAAAACTTCATGGTTGTTTTTTTTTTTAGACATTATTTTGACAGTTGGGAAAGAAAAAGCACTAGTGCGGGAATGGTAAAAAAAAAGCACGCGTGTGTAATAGCCCACATCCCGAACGCTATACGTCCCTGCAATACGCCACTTTTTGAGCAACTGTATTAAAAAATGTTTTTCAAATAAACCGGATTTCCAATCAATTTTATTTCATGAGATAAAATGTTTGTACCCTTTAAATTATGAACTTAAAATGCCTACGCTGTGTTTTTAAGTGACTCACAATTTACAGGTACAAGTAAATACCATTTCGACAATGCAAGTAAACAGATAGAGCCACCATCTTGTCGAAAGAGTAATAACCATGGGTGTTCAAGTAATTTGTTAGTTTTAGGTGAAAGTTTGAAATAAAATTCAATCATAGGATTTCTTCAATCGTGATTTTAATTTAACTACATCAATGATTTACAGCAAATGTTCAAACTGTTAGCCTTCAGCAGTAATGCAAGCTCTACATTTCCTTAAAAAAAATCAGCTGTCTGTAAAGTCAGTTAACTGACGATAGTTGAACGTGACAACGTCATACAGCTGTCCACGGGGACGCATCGCTCACTCAAGTAGGAGAGAGACCGATGTCAAACGCTGCCGAACGCGGAGGCCGATTGTGCCTCTTTGTCGCTCGTTCCGCGCTCTCACTTGCACTTCAAGTATTAAATGGAACGCCTCAGAGCGAGGTAACGCCGCATGAGTCATGTTTTTTCGTACGAGCAGCCGGCTCCATCGAATTATAAGACGTTATCACGTCAAAAACCATGTAATAAGACCGGCGACGGGCGAAGGCAAACTTTAAATTAAAAACACGATTGAAGTAATCCTATGATTGAATTTTATTTCAAACTTTTACCTAAAACTATCAAATTACTTGAAAACCCATGGTTATTACTCTTTCGACAAGATGGTGGATCTATCTGTTTACTAGCATTGTCGAAATGGTATTACTTGTACCTGTGAATTGTGAGTCACTTAAAAACGCAGCGTAGGCATTTTAAGTCCATCATTTAAAGGGTACAAACATTTTATCTATTGAAATAAAATTGATTGGAAATCCGGTTTAGTTGAAAAAACATTTTTTATTTCCAAAACTTAGGAGTACTCTAGCAAGTATTATACCATTTTGGAATCCTGGATAAATGCGCCAATTTTTAAAGTTACATGCCATGATAGTGTAGTACATTTTTTTTTCGGTACAGACGGTTAAAGTTGGGTGATGTAATTATCTGAAATGAAACGTTGGCCAAACCTCCATGATTTCATTGAAAACTGAGGCAGTTATGGCTTAATTTTGAATTGTAATTTACAGAAGGGTTATTCATGCTTACGTTGCAGAAAAAAGTTTCATGAAAAGTTAATATTTGTAGTCACAGGTCTTAAAAGATCATCAGAGGGTGTAAGTTTTTCCTGTTTTTTTAAAATATTCATAACTCGAAAGGTACTTAGCAAATATTTTTTTTTATATTTTTCTGATAACTGTCATGACTTGGCGCATCACCCGTTTTCGGCTGGACGTTGACTTATGGGACACCCTGTATATTCAAAATCAACACAAATGATGTCGAGTTGCTTCAACTTAGTAAGCTACAATAAAATTGCAGCCAATTTATAAGACGAAAGAAAATAAGACTTGGTTCAAGCGTATAATTAATTTAATTCCTGTTAGGCCCTAGAGAACGGGAGGCCAGCGTTCTACATTCTACAGAAATACTTTGAGCAATAACAAAAGTAGGCAATTTCTTGCTTTAAGTCACTGGTAACACCGTAGGCGTATTAAGGTTCTCGAATGGCGACTGCGAACCGGAAGACGAAACGTAGGGCGCCCACCCACCAGATGGACCGACGACATTGTTAAGATCGCAGGAGGAGAGTGGAGGGAAAGAGCCCAGATTCGTTATTCGATTTTTTTTCTCAAAAAAAATATTTAGATTTGAAATTTGAAGCTTCTAATAGATTCGCAATTTTCGAAAAATCGAGAAATTGTTTTGGTGGTATTCATTGTCTTAAACGGCGTTGATATGTGGCATCATCTAGGTCATCTTAAATTACTTTTATACTATTTTATTTAAAAAATATTCTCGAAATTGCGCAGTGCCAATTAAAGACAGAACATAGGTTTAAAAGTTATCAATTTAGTTATCTAAGTGCAAAGTTCAGCATGGTCATCTTTTTGGTACCTACCAAATTGACTTATAATGAACATTATCAATAAATGACTATTATGACTATTATGACTATTTTGGTCACAAATATTGCTTTGCACATCATCATCGTCGTCAGTGTTACGAAGTCCTTTGCTGGAAATAAGAGACCTCTTTTGTAGTCCATGTACACATGCATGGACTTCCAAGAGCTGTCATGTCGTACAAGATGACCAATAATCTTTCATTTTTAGTTCTTAATAACTTGCAGTCGAAAAAAAAAGATTATCTGATACTTTTTTATTTTTTTATTTATTTATTATATCACTAGTGATGCCGCTAGCGGCCTGTCTGGGCTTCGCTTGGAGGGACATTCATTTTTAAACAAAACCTATGTTACTTAAGGTGAGTGTAGCTTTCCAATGGTGAAATAGTTTTTGGATAACCTTCTCTTTCGAGCCTCGAGCCCAGAATAGTTTGTGAGTAGTTTTTGAGTTTAATCATTACAAACATACAAAACACAAATCTTTCCTATTTAGAATATGTACTATAGAAGAGGAATCCAGCATCATTTCATATACCAAAGCACAAAAAGTACTATATGTAGGTACCGGATGTGGAATAGACAAATGATGATGATGATGATAAATACCTAATTTGATAAAAACTGGTTGATGATAAAAACCTGGTTTTTATTTTTATAATCACTAGCTTATTTTGATAATTTGATACTTTGTTTGGTTAAACATAAACGTTGAAAACATGATTGTATTATGAGTCTGAGCCCGAAGTCCCAGTGCATTTACAACATTTCGTTACCAAATGTTGTTTTCGTTTTGCCAATTTGTCTCTGTCTATTGTATGGAGAAAAAATGAAACAACAACTCTAACTACGTAACGTATTTTTGCCGTCTCATATTTTCTCCATACAATAGAGAGAGACAAATAGGCGAAACGAAAACAACATTTGGTAACGAAATGTGGTAGCAAAACTCCGACTTCGGGTACAGGTCAATATTGGTACGAGATATAGCTTGTTTGGGGTGTTAGTAAATGTCAGCATGAGTTTTATTCGACTTTGATAAGTTTTAATAATCTGCTTTAACTTTTTTCAATAGCATTTCCACTATACAGGGTGGTTTTTTTGAGAAGGGCGGTTATGACCAAGTCCAAAAACAGGAGAGTCGTGAAAAGTGCTCTCGTTATATAAGAAAACCATAACTACTTTAAAATAAAAATTAAATTTATTTTTATCAAAAATCGTTAACTTTTAAAGGAAAAGTTTACGTTTTCTTCCGTGTAAAAATATACCAAATTTTCTAATGGAATAAGCAAATGACCCACCAGATGTTGGAAGTAACCATCACATATAACAAAGCACTCTCGTAGGTCACGGGCGTCAGGAACTTGCCCTACGATACACTGTTTTGCATCTATCAACTTGAGGCACACAGGTGTTTAGCCTCACGTGTCAGCAATTGCACCCACACGCTTCAACCGAAACACAGCAATGCTGCTTCACGGCAGAAATGGGCATGGTGGTAGTACTTCCCCGGACGAGGCCCTCACATAGAGCTCAACTACTTCAAATATAAGTAAAACAAAGACTACTAGTGCTAACTTCCCCGGATGCATGTTGAATAAACGTGGATTTTCCGGGAACACATTATCATAATGGCTTGGTAGGTAATAGCGGACGTAGTTATGCCGGGACAACAACTCACGTGGCTGAAGGCATAGTTACCAACACAACCCAGTTTTTATTGATTTTATAGGGTCTTATTAATAATCCTGGCGTAGCGTTGGACTAGTTAATCCGTGTTTTGTCTCTTGCATTGACATGCAATTGTCAACTCGAACAAATGTGACAAAACACGGATTAACTAGTCCAACGCTACGCCAGGATTATTAATAAGGCCCATAGTGTTTACCTACTACACTTAAGGAAATCACAAAAAAATTTATAACGTCCCGCTCGGCTCTTAACTTTTGGGACATTATAAAAATCTTTGTAATAACCTATTTTCATTATCATCATCATCATCTCAGCCCGTTTGCACCCACTGCTGAGTATAGGCCTCCTCTTTATTGCGCTATTCTTTCCAGTCCCTGCGAGTCGCTTCCACACATTGAGTATAGGCAATTTGCATTGAAATCGTATCTAAGTGTGAAGTGAAGCACTATCTTTTAAAGACTTTTGCATAGCGTGGTTGATCAGGATTCATGTTGGTTTTCTTTTGACGTGACAACGTCTTATAATTCGATGGAGCCGGCTGCACGCACGAAAAAACATGACTCATGCGGCGTTACCTCGCTCTGAGGCGTTCCATTTAAGGCTTGAAGTGCAAACGAGAGCGCGGAATGAGCGACAAAGAGGCACAATCGGCCTCCGCGTTCGGCAACGTTCGACATCTGTCTCTCTCCTACTTGAGTGAGCGATGCGTGCGTGGACAGCTGTATGACGTTGTCACGTTCAACTATCGTTAGTAAACCGACTTTATAGACAACCGATTTTTTTTGAAATAAAATAATGTAATTACACACAGCTGTAGGCCTACCACAAGCGCTGTCTGGCTCTGTCTCTGGCTCTGGTTTTGAGTGTGTGTGAGTGCTTCACCACCACCACCAGACCACCAGAGTCAGAGACAGACCAGTGCATTATACTGTGTGTGTGTGCCGTTTCAACGTATATAAGATTTATTTAGCTAATACTCACCAGAGCCAGAGACAGAACCAGACAGAGCTTGTGGTAGGCCTACTGTTCTTTGATTTTGTGTAGTGTTGGTTGGTGCGTTAGCGTGGCCTATTCTATTTTTCAAACACAAGAATATCAAATGACAAACAACAAGTAGCCTACTGTATGTGTGAGATGTAATTCTAGACTGGCCTCTCAGCTCAGTAGGCCTACCACAAGCTCTGTCTGGCTCTGTCTATGGCTCTGGTTTTGAGTCTGTGTGAGTGCTGTCAAAATAAATCCTAAGTCGAAACGTCACACACACACAGTATACACTGGTATGCACTCACACAGGCTAAAAACCAAAGCCATAGACAGAGCCAGACAGAGCTTGTGGTAGGCCTACAGTTGGTAGGAGCTTAGCTTTCTGCGCCGTAGGTCGTGGGTCGCCACCGATAACAAATATTTGTGTGGAACACTGATGTTTGTTCTCTGTCTGGCTGTTATATCGTATTGTGACGCCGTGCTGACGTAACTACGTAAGCGTGCAAGGCAGTGAAGTTTTTGGTAAACATCGTCATTGTCACAACGGCCGGGCTGTCAGAGCTACGACTGCAAAGCAGACGTACGCGAGTTCGAGCCCGGTCCAGCTATGAAGATTTTTGTTCGACATTTTAATGTTACCAGAAAATTCTATACTCGGATTTTTAATTAGACGAAGCTAGCTGACGTTTACTGTGTTGTCAGTTTTTGATGAAATAAAAATAGTGTTGTGACTAAGTGAATGATTGAAAAAACTCCTGAATGAATGAAACTGCCTCGTTTTTCTAGTGAATAGTTAGTGTGCCGAACTTGACTTGACGTGCTTTGTTGAGGATCCATATCGTTCGCGCGAAACAATAAAGCAACAAAATACACAACAATTACCACAAACACAATGTAACGAAAAACTTTACAAAAACAATAACTAAACATACAAGTAACTAATATCAGAGCACTTTTATACATTATTTTATACAAATTTCAATATTATTTTATTGTTTGAAATTATTAACTATTCACTCATTGTTCATTCATCTGATTAAACGAGAACTGAACGCAGCACTATTACTTTAAATATGGCAACATTATTTTACAAAGTGACATTAGCTACTGTCAGTCGGTATCGTCTAATTAAAAATCCGACTATAGTAGCGGCGAGTGCCTTCTTTAAGGAATTCAAATAAAGAACCGAAAGTTCTGGACTAAAACAAGAAATGATGTAAGAAGGAAAAGACGATCGGAATCCAACAGAAGAAAACGAAAAGACTAACGAAATTCAATAAATGACGATCGAAATCCAATAAATGACTATCGAAATTCCGGGTATATAAGGAGCTGCAAGCGCGTCTACGGGCAGTTCAGTGGAAAGTGATCTGAAGAAAGGAACAAGAAGGAAAAGTTTTCACTTTTCCTTCTTGTTCCTTTCTTCAGATCACTGTGTCACAAGTGGAAAAAGTGAACAGTGAAAGTGAATAGTGAAGTGAACAGTGAATAGTGAAGTGAAGTGCAAAGTGGTAAAGTGCTCCCAGTGGACTGTCAGTGTTTGGAGCACAGCGTTGGACCGTGTAACGCATAGTGCGCGGGGACAGTGTCGGACAGTGCTACGCGTTTCGTGCAGTGCTACGCGTTCAGTGCAGTGTTACGTGTTCGTAGTGCGAATAAATCGCTACTTTCGGTAAAACGTTCGTTTCCTTCCAATCCCTGTACCCACTTCCGTAACAGTATTCTATGTATGTGTTTACAAAAAAAATACATATATTTAAGGTTTTTATTAGTTATCTGGTGGAGAGCACTGGTGGTCTAGTGGTAGCGGCCTCGCCTTCCGATCCGAAGGTCGTGGGTTCAAATCCACTTGTGTACCAATAAGTTTCTCTGTTGAAAAATTTATGTGCACTATACCAGTTCTCTCAAAACGGTGAAGTAAAACATCGTGAGGAAACCGGCATGTTGTAGAACCTAAAAAAGTTCGAGCAACACGTGTCAAGGGTCACGCAAAAAGGGCCCACCAGCGGCCTACTTGCGGAAAAACCTGCCCGCCCGCACCTCAAGTGCGCATTATAAAATTTGGCAAATTTTTAGTTATCTGGTTTCCATAGTCCAAGCTCTGCTTAATTTAGAGCTAGATAGTGTAGTGTGGATTGTCTACAATATTGATTTATTATATCGAAAAACAAAAAGGAGACTAAGTACTATGGTATAACTATTAGGTAAGCCGAATATAAGGTGGTCGTACAACTGTCCCAAAAATACGAAACGAAAAGAACTTCACAGAATAATTTCAGAAAAGCAATATCCAACTGAATAATAAACTATGGGGCTGGTCTGTAAGTATTGACATTAAACACGTAAAAATACGTAGAAGTGAAACTCCACAAAGCTATGACTTTCTTAAAATTCATGGTCAAGCTTGAATATGTTATAATGTACTTAGCGCTTCTCCAAAAAACAACAGAAATGTTTTGAGCGCGACAATTTTAACTCAACTGCGCTGCTCAAGTGCTGCTAAATTTTAAAGGTTTCTCACATTTTGCTACTTTATAAGTTAACATTTTTTTCTTACTGCATTTATTGTTATAAATCTGTCCCATTTTCATTAATTCTGGAAATTTTAACTCGTTTTTGCTTACTCGAGTCTATTATTTCGAGGTAATTTTTTTTATGCTGGTTCATGATACATTTCGATTATAAAATTATTCTTTGAAGGTAATGTAACTGCGAGTTATAAGAGCTCTTTTTGTTTACCAGCCTACGGAATGGGAAGAACCACGGAGTTGCGTATCTATTAGCTCAAGCTAATAATTACCTTTTCTATAGTATTGGTATTAATCATTCTGCGGTCACGCATCACTGGTTCTTTTATACTTTGACTTTTATGAGGGAAAATAAATTATCTTTGCTATTTCGTCTCGTGTACTCCATTTTGCTCGCCAACCTGAAATAATTATTTTCAAATTACGTTTTTCTAGAATGATTTTTATCTCTAGACATTTGACTTGATCTTAGAGAATCTGGAGCTCTGGAAAAAATAAACAAAGTTGTGTATTGACATTTTGGGAACTCGAACCTTTGTGTAACTGGTTTGTTTATTTATTTGTACGAAGTCCTGGTAGGCCTACCACCAGCTCTGTCTGGCTCTGTCTCTGGCTCTGGTTTTGAGTATGTGTGATCCCTCACCAGTCTATTATACTGTGTGTGTGACGTTTCGCTGTAGAGTTTATGTAGACAGCACCCACACAGACTCAAAACCAGAGCCAGAGACTGAGCCAGATAGAGCTTGTGGTAGGCCTACTGAGTTTCAATACTGTCTAATATTATGTTTTGTTGTGTTCGTTTATAATAATAAATTTAAATTTGAATTGAAATGAAATTGCGTCTTTGCTTCATTGTAGAGGAGGTGCAGACAAACGACTACTTTGTTGGAACAGTCCGTTTATTACTAACAGTACTGGAAGTCGGAACTTTGCTAACACATTTCGTCTTCGAAACGTTGTTTTAGTTTCGCCTATTTGTCTCTCTTTATTGCATGGAGAAAAGATGAGTCAGCAAAATACGTGACGTAGAAACGATCGAATGAGTTTTTGTCTCATCAATTTTTCATGCAAAAGAGAGAGAGACACACGAAAACAACATTTAGTAGACGAAATGTGGTAGCAAAACTCCGACTTCTGGTAATGATCTCTAGCCTAGGTTACTTGTTTAGGTTCTCGGTACACCACATCATTTTTGCTTCAATATGAAACAGAACAACATTGCAATATTAGGAACTGTTAGCCGGTTTTGGGAATAGCGCATCCCTATTCGGACCGAGCGAGGAGACATCACTAATAGAGGAAAAAGATGGCGTCTTAATGCGTAGAACCTTTGTATTGTTTTGCCGTGTTCTTAAAACAGAATTCTAGCTATATTCAATGAAGAGTTTCGCCGTAACTCATAAAATATAACTAAATGATTAGAAACAATACGAATGGAGGCGGGCCGGCAATTTACGCGTAGGCCTGAGCCCTTCATCTATTTAGGCCGAGGTATTAATCATAGAAACAAGAGGTTTCACATAATTTGGTAGAACGATGAGGAGTAGAATGCTATAAAGGTTTATTACTAGCTGATAAATACGTACTTAATTAGGTAGGTAACTAATTAACAAAAAGCAGAAGAATGAATACAGCTTTTTATGTAGGCCAGCTTGTTTTCCGACCTTAGTTTTTCCCATTTACTTTCTTTGACTTAAAAAAGGAGTAGGTTCTAAATTCGATTGCATTTTTTTCTTAGTTTTTGTATAGCTCTATTTCGTCATCTAATAGCCGATTTAAAAAATATTTTTTTTATCTGAAAGGTAATTTGTACTTCTAAATTGGCCACATAGAAATTCTATCAAAATCGGTTCAGCAGTTTGGCCATAAAGTCTTCTTTATCTTAATTAATGGCATCTGTTCCTTTTGGATCAATTTTGCCAGTGTCGAGTGAGGATATCTATCTATATTTATAAAAGAAAGTCGTGTTAGTTACACTATTTATAACTCAAGAACGGCGGAACCGATTTGCCAGAAAATTAGTGGGGAGGTAGCTTAGAACCGGGAGAAGGACATAAGATACTTTTTATCCCGAAAAAGCAACGGGAACGGGCGAGTGAAGCCGCGGGCGGCCGCTAGTCTTCTATAAATATATAAAACTCTTACGTTACTGACTGACTGACTGACAATCAACGCACAGCCTAAACCGTAAGTCCTAGGAACATGAAATTTGGAGGGTATGTTCGTTTTATAGCATAGGGGTGCACTAAGAAAGGAAATTGGAAAATTATTTCCCTAAGCGGAGAAAAAGAGGAAAAGCTTTTAAAAGAAAAATCAACGGGGCGTCACGGCTGCAGGGCGAGCGAAGCCGTGGGCGGCCGCTAGTATTATATAAAATAGGTTTAAGTCAAGTCAAGTCAATAGACAAGTCAGCCCTTACTGCGATTTCTCAAGTTTTTTAAATATTATTAAGCCATATTATTATTAAACTTATTTGTCTGTTCAGGCAACTGTCAAAGGTAGTGTCACAGCTTGCCGTTATTATATTCATAGGCTCACCCCAGTACTCTATTTGCAAGCAAATATTGTCGCCACAAATCCGCAAGTAACGGAAATCTTTGGAACGGCGCCAAGGGCACACACGGGTTCACACGGCCTACGCACCTGTACCCTTGCCAATATTTATTTACCTCGAACTTGTAGATATTAGAAACGGAAGAGAGAATCATCAAAGAGCTTATTGTAAATATACCAGAACTAGTGGAATCCCGCGCGACTTCGTTCGCGTTAAGGTTTTTCTATACAATCTTCAACCCCCGCTGCAGACCTTTAGGGGTTGAGTTTCGGGAATTCCTTTCTTAGTGCACCCCTACCATACACCAGGAATCTACCCTCCAAATTTCACACTCCTAAGGCCATTAGTTTAGGCTGCGCGTTGATTGTCAGTCAGTCAGTAACGTTAGAGTTTTATATATTTTTATGAGAACAAAATTGAGAGATTCAATTGAAGCTGGAAAATCCATGGTTTAATACGCTTGGAGTTTCTCAAAAGGGTAAGATTCAAAACGAAATTATTATACTAAGAGCGATGTCATAATTCAGAAGATTTGCAAGATCTTCTTCTTCTTAAAAATGGTATATGTCCATTTAGGATCAATTTTGCCAGTGTCGAGTAATGAGTTTATATTACACAGATAAAATACTTTTTCGTCAAGTCAAGTCAGTCATAGACAAGTCGGCCCTACTGGGCTTTGAAAACAAATGGTGATCCTTTGTTTTCAAAACCATCAGAAACTTTTTCTATCATATCAGAATATCACATAATACACTTTCATTCCAACTACTAACACTGAGCTAAGACCTCAAGTAATGTTGGTTAAAATACCACCGAAATTACACAACAGAACTCAAAATAACACTATAAAAACAATTAAAATGAAAAAGCTAAGTGACTTCCCAAAATGGCAGAAAACTAATCTCGATTTCGTCGTTGTGGTGCGAGAAGTCACTAAGTGACATTTTTTGCCAAAATGAGTTATTGAAGCCAAAGTGTTTTGAAACCCATTATGTACCTTCTCAGTATGTAAAAGAGTAGATTTTACTAAAATTATAGATAATACAAGTATGTCAGAAGTGCATAACTACCCGTAGAGGCAAAAATCTGTCTACAAAAATCATCTAAGGGATCTTAAGTAGTTTAATTCAATCACTTTACTTACAATATTCTTCAAGTCTCGGGGTTGCACTGCTCACTAAAGTCACTTAGTGATTTCTTGCAGATAAAAAGCTATTGAATGAAACGAAATTCTGTTGTCGGTAAGAGTCATCAACAGATCATAATTAAGTAATATTTAGTCAAGGTATTACGTTAATGTGTATGCCAGAATTAATTAACTTACTTTTTGTTATGTATCTCAGTAACCATATAATTACTTACATTAATTTGTTGAAAGTTAGTGTGTAAGGTAAAATTATCTATATTTTATATGAAGAAACCTCTTTCGTAACTATAAGTGTTGATAAGTTACACTCATTTTAAAAACAAAAAACTTTAAAACGCGATTATCTCGAGACTAGCTTTTTGCACTTAGTTACTTCTCGCACCACAACGACGATTTACAAGATGAAATGATAAGGCTGGTTTCTGGACGTTAAACCGACAATCACTAGATCAAACGAATTGATGGAAATGATGGAAACCAGATGGCATCTAACTCAATTTCAGAAAAAGTGCTGCTATTTTTGCACGGCAGAGCGGCCATATTGGGTACTTATGACTTGAGTGAGGTTGGATAATGGGTTCTATTTTCAAAATTAGAATAAGTTACGCATTAAGCTGGGAACAAATTATCGGACGCGGCCTGGCTTGCCAGATTTCTGTCGGACGTCCGAACGCTCAAGGTTACGTCCGCGGCTAACATCCGATAGTTTGCACAATTCAATGTATATTCATTATCTAGATATCTATCAGTCGCGGCTGTCAGCCGCGTCCGTCAGCCGCGTCCGCTAATATGTTCCCAGCTTTAATAATTTGACAGTTATAGGCCTGCGCACACATAAGTCACTGGCGTCAGCAATCAGTGAAACGCTGTCAAATTTGACAGCGATATTTGACAGCGTTTCATTGATAGCCATCGCCAGCGACCTAGGTGCGCGCGGCCTATATAGGACGAAAGGCTCGAAAACACCTAGTTCGCTGGCGGTAGCGATCAGTGAAACGCTGTCAAATATCGCTGTCAGATTTGAGATGTGACAGCGATATTTGACAGCGTT
Source organism: Thera britannica (assembly GCA_939531255.2). Taxonomy (NCBI): domain Eukaryota; kingdom Metazoa; phylum Arthropoda; class Insecta; order Lepidoptera; family Geometridae; genus Thera; species Thera britannica. Next base: position 3,579,824 of record OW618037.2, read on the forward strand.
TCACTGTTCGCTACCGCCAGCGAACTAGGTGTGCGCAGGCCAGAAATTAGTAGATTTAAAATATCATTAATGCTTCCAAGACGATGGTTATAAAGCCTTGCGCACATTTAAGCGTTCTGAGGTGGCGATCAGTGAAACGCTGTCAAATATGACAGTGATATTTAATAAGTCTATACATTGTGCTTAGCATAAATATAAGAGTATAGCGGATGATATTAATATGTATGTAATGAAACCACTAAAAGCGATTGCACGCTATATGGAATACTTAAGGCTCGAACACACCTAGTTCGCTGGCGGTAGCGAACAGTGAAACGCTGTCAAAAATTCGCTGTCTAATCTCAAATCTGACAGCGATATTTGACAGCGTTTCACTGATCGCTACCGCCAGCGAACTAGGTGTGTTCGGGCCATTACAGTTGAAGTCTCATTCCTAACCGTTGACAAACTACTACCTTAATTCCTTTGATGTCAACTCGAAAAGCACCTTTGATTTATTATCCTAAGCTGAAGCTTAAAAAAACGGTGACCGCCATTATGTTGATCGTCTAAACATTAAATTAAAATCATTAGATTTAACAGACCTAGCAAAAAATTAAATAAGAAAATTACATCTTAAATCGTTTGCTGAGATATAGGCTATATTGCTCGCAGAAATACCGATCATATCGAGAGGCTTATTTTATCAGGCAAAAGACCTAGAGGCCGAAGCCCCAAGCACTGCTCGGACCATATATCTGAGCGGCTGGAAATGTCAAATCAGACCGCTCCAAATGGAGTGGTCAGTGGCCTTTTCCACCACAAAATGGAAAAGAGTCACTTTCCTCAAAAATGAGGGACCAACTATGGAGGGGGTGGATATTTTTTTTATTTATTTATACAATAGGCCTACCACAAGCTCTGTTTGGCTCTGTCTCTGGCTCTGGTTTTGAGTCTGTGTGAGTTTTGACTAAATAAATCCTACGTCGAAACGTCACACACACAGTATCAAAACCAGAGCTAGAGACAGAGCCAGACAGAGCTTGTGGTAGGCCTAAGGTAGATCGCAGGCTTATATTACAGACGTTTATTGACGGTGACGCTAACTTAAAAACCAGCTCTAGTAAACCAAAGCATGAACTGGAAGTTGGTACGAGTACGTTAGAAGTCAGAATTAGAATATAATTGCGGGTAAAATGTTCCTTTGAATAAAGGGAACTGCATGATGGCAACTTTATTGGAGTTTACTCCATAAGAATCGGTTTTTGATATAAGGCGCCCGGTATGAGAAAAATGTGAAGAGTAAAATCTACTGAACTTTCTAATTTGGTGTGAGCAGTGCAGCTAGATCGTGGGTAGTGTGTACCCTTACTTTGCCTATACTTTGTAATGCTTTCTCTCACTCTGGAGTAGGTAAACTCCAGTCGTGCGTCGGAGCTGACACACACAATTTTTTTTTGTCGCTAGTAGGTAAATAAACACATGAGTTCTCTTGGAAAACAGCTATTAGTAGCATGACTTTTATTATTACTAGCTGATGGAACAAGCAAATGGCCCAACTGAGATTTTTAGTGGTAGCCATCGCCTATAACAAAGCATTGCCTTGTAGGTCACGCACGTCAGGAACGTGCCCTACGATGCACTGCCCAGATCAACGTGAGGCATACAGATTTTCAGCCTCACGTGCCTGTAATTTCACCGGCACCGGCACCCTTCAAACCGAAACAGCAATGCTGCTTCTCGGCAGAAATAGGCATGGTGGTAGTACTTCCCCGGACGAGCCCTTCAAAGAGCTCTACTACTACTATTAGTACAGTCACATTTTGGTTCAACTAGCGACTTGGAAGGAGAGAGACATTTTGCACGCATGGTGTGGTTTTGATTAACTGTGGACACTGTGGGTCTAAACAGGAAAATTGTAGACCTTTCCGGAATCACTATTATGGTCAAAGTACTAAGTTGGAATTTGGAACCAGAAATTAAAAGCGGCCTTTTTTCTAACTTATTGCAGATATCGGTAAAAATGGATGGAGAAATGTTTGAAGCAATGCTTAAAATAATCAGACAAATATTGGGAGGAAGCAAATACTTGTGAATTTACCTAAAATCTACAAGTATTTGCCTACCCAACACAGAAAACAAACATCTGCGTTCACCACACTAATATTTGTTATGAGTGGGGATCGAACCCAGGGCCTCCAGCGCAGAAGGCAGAGCTGCTACCACAGGAGTAGTGAAGGCAATAAGAAATAGATTAATATTTCATGCAAACAGAACCATAAAAACTCTTAAAGACAGTGATACCCATTAATTATATCTAATCCAGTAAATCAAAGCATTGAGAGATGGGTTCTAACTTTCCATGCCTAAAATATCTATGCAAATACCTCTCAAAGTTAAATCACTAAATACTGAACCTTATTTCTTCGTGAGTTTTGTTAAGGCCTTATGGTATGTCAATTGGTCCATAGACCGTGGTTCCAACTTAAACGAGGAATAAATATACAATTACAAAAAAAAACACAGTTTTTTTTCTTATAAACTTAGTTACAGAAAGAACCATTTCAAAATAGCTAGATAATAAAAAATGTACCTATTGCATTTTAGTAAAAAAAAACCCTAGAAAAGTAGTTTTCAATTTAAAAAAGCTTCTTATTTTTTAATCGACATTCAAAAAATAAATGACGGGGTTTTAATCTTTGATCTCATCGTCGACTTAAAATTAAAAACACCACGTTACGTAGGTAATTGGAAATTCTACGAATTTTTTTACTACAACTAGCTGATGGAACAAGCATATGGCCCACCTGATGTTAAGTGGTAACCATCGCTTAAAACAAAGCATTGCTTCATAGGTCACGCACGTCAGGAACGTGCTCTACGACGCATTTTACTGCGTCCATCAACTGTTCAGCTTCACGTGCCAGCAATTTCACACCCTTCAAACCAAAACACAGCAATGCTGCTTCACGGCAGAAATAGGCATGGTGGTAGTACTTCCCTGGACGAGCCATACACAAAAAGCTCTACTATAGTAGAGCTTCAACATCACTAGATATTTTAGTAGTATACTACTAAATATCTAGTTTATCTAGCAGAACTAACCGCCTTAAGTCGAAGACTAGTTTACAGAAATTAATTTAAATAGGCGATGTTGATCTTTTGAACGCTTACTTAGCTCCAAAGTTTATACTTTACAAAGTTACGTGGATCAGTGGAATCAAGACTAGATTAATGGTTTGTCTAAGCTATCAGATTTAATTTACTTAGTTCGACTTTGTATTTTTTTCGTGCAGTCGTCAGTCGGGCGTAGGGCGCGCAAGTAATAACAAGCACAACAAAAACTATCTTATCACAAGAAAAAAAATGCGTAAGAAACTCCAATAGACTGCTTCCGCTCCAAGAACTAATAGAAACTATAATATAGATAGCCCTAATGTTTTCAAGACTAGACTAACTAGTATGTTGTTGAAAGGGTGATTCTACAGCATTAATGAATTCTTGACATGTGATAATTTAGAATAGTATACGTATATTAATTGTTAAATGTAATTTCAATTCTTAATATTTAATTTTAAATTTATTTGTGTCATTGTTATTATTATATTTAGTTTTAAGTCATATTCAAATACGATTTTTAATTGTTTAATGAATAAATAAAAAAAAAAAAAAAAAAACTACCTGGCTGGGTTGGCTCAACCCTACTACACCACCCCCCGCCGCGCCGCTCCGCAACAACGTTCGCCGCGTCGTGTCTTGCGCAGATAAGATTTTTTTCGTGCACCGCTGCGAACAGTATACACAGTTATTTTCTAGTTACGACACGAATTCTTGGGTAGACCTCGCGTTTTTTCTTAGCGTGTACAAGCGCCCTTACAGTTCCCTTACTTAGCCCCACGGTTTTTGCTAGCGTGCTCGTGTTTTTTTGGTGATGGTGGTTTAGTCTACCTACTACGATAGCTTGGTTAAATAAACAAACAAAGCCGTACTCCTTATATATAGCCTAGGAAGGTTCTAAGAAGTGATAAATGAACGAGCTGACACCTCGACTGATGGGGTCATTTCTTTAGAAGCAATTTCGTGTAACACGTGTCTTTATAGTTTCCTGTCAAGCGACCATGTCTAATGTGACCTTATGAGATCGTTTCTTATATTGTTTCTACTTTTATTTGAGAAAATAAAGAAATGGCTTAGCTGTAAGCCCCGTTGTTTGGACGAAATCCCTTGAAATCTTCAAGCGTGTACCCAAAATCAAGTCTAAATATTACAAATTGGAGCTCTAGTTTATATTGGATTTTCAAATTGTATTAACATTCTATGTCAAAAAATATACGCCTATAGTATTGAAATAACAATACTGTTTGTTTGCTTGTTTTGGCTCGTTTGGGGAAGTACTACCACCATGCTTATTTCTGCCGTGAAGCAGCATTGCTGTGTTTCGGTTTGAAGGGTGTTGGTGCCGGTGAAATTACTGGCACGTCAAGCTGAACATCTGTATCCCTCCTGTTGATAAATGCAGGGCAGGGCATTGTAGGGCACGTTCTTGACGTGCGTGATCTACGAGGCAATGCTATGTTATAGGCGATGGCTACCATTTAACATCAAGTGGGCCAAATGCTTGATCCATCAATCAGCTAGTTGAATAAAAAAAACTGTTAAGAAGTATGAGCAAAATTTAAAATCAAAAATTTTTATACTTGCATTTTTTCCATAATCCATCATCATCATCATCAGTCTGTGAAGTCCAATACTGGACAATTATGCCTCCCCTAATAAGTTTCCAGGAATGATTTCGAGGCGCTTTCCATCAGCGATCTTAACAAAGGCGTCGCCACACTTGCCACACTCAAAGCGGTTAAAAACATCAACGTTGCGTCTCATAGTTGATTAACTACAACCGATCAAGGATAGTATAATCTGCCCATTCGATGTAGAATAAACCCACTATGTAGAATAAACAAATGTTTATCGCGTTAAAGTTGCAAAGAGCCGTGGAGTACTGGCAAAGTAAAACAAAACACTGAAAACACCTACTCCTTTATTTTGTACCACAGTCTATGAAGAACATGGCTAGTCTTCTATTAGTTGAAAAGCATTATTTGGCAAGGTTTTTTTATACTGACAAGCATGGATTTGCAAACCAAACAAGGTATTTTTATTAACGAATATAACACACCACAAACATGAGATAGCAATTACACTAGGTACGCACACATCATTGGTCTAATAATCATGCCCAGAGATCTAATTACACAAAAATCTTTAAATCAGTAACACACGGGTTTTATAAAAAAAACTTTATTTTTTATTTTTATAAAATTTATTTACCCGTTCAGGCCGTTTCTAATATTAAATCTATCGCAAGTTATGGTAAGGTTAAAGATAATCGCCGAAATGCACACTATTATACCTATAGCTTAGTTTTTTCTGTAAGTGTTTTTTTTATATTGAAACCTTAGATAATATGCTTGACCGGCTAGATCCATGAAACTAGGTCTGAAGATAGAAAAGTCTATCTGACAGTTTATCCAGCAGTAAAATGTCAGACAGTCTTTTTATAAGGTGAAAAAAGTGATAATGAAAAAATAAGTGACATAGCTACTTCTTTGGAGAACAATGCCAGCTAAGTGGGTATTGTTGAATAATCGGAGCGAATTTAAAACAAAACGTATAGCTCTTGAAAACTTCACCGTTTCAGTTAACCTTTTCTTTTTGACAAGGTAAAAGGAAAACGCCGAGTAGGGTATAACACCATGGCGTGGCTTTGTGTCGTGTACCGGGTGACCAAACGTTTTATATAAACGGGACATCGTCAGAAATAACAAATAATTTAAAGACATTAAAACTGAAATACTCAGTGCTTTTCTCTCTTTTTAAATTTAAGAGCTTAGCTCTTGTCGGGGTTTTGATGCAGTTTTCTCCAATAAAGTCTTTGAATGCGGCCTCCTTGACTTCCATAAACGACATGACAGTGACTTTTTTTTTTATTTGGCTCATGTTACTTATCTTTGCCTTCCTCTTCCCCGATTTCTTTCAACATTTCCTTCAATGATATTCTTTACGTAGCTGTCATGTCGTAGAAGATGTCCAAACATGTTTCCTCTTCGGTTCTGTATCGTCGTAAGAAAGGAAAAAGCCTCAAAGTTCGCGATGTTTAAGTTATTTCACGGGTTTCAGCGTCTTAATGACATTGGTGAAGTCATCTCGCAAAAAACTAGAATCAAACTATAGTAAGAAAAAAAAACCAACGTAGTAGTCCAAAAATACTTTGACGTTTGATCTACACCATGCGCTGAATAGATTTTTAATTATCATCTTGTTTTTTCTTTCTATTAACTAACATGTGATGTCAATCTCCAAGAATGCAAGACTTTTGTATACAAACCAGCACAAAATAAAAAAAAAACTGCAAGGCGAGCTTTTTTGACAATCGATAAACTTGAGCAAAAAGATAACAGTTTGAAATTGGAACGGTCGTAGCATGGTAAAATAAATATTTGCATGCAGTCGTTCATTCTGTGGCCTAGTCCCGAAACAGGGTGGCTCGAAGTCATGACGTGTGGTCACGTTATTCATGTCGGAACACGTCCCGACGCTCAAACTTATCGCTTTGGCACAAACACCATCGGTCTAGTTGAATTTATACTTCGTGATTTCAACTTTGTTTTGAGAGGTACGAGCTGTTTTTTTCATAAACGACCTTTTCGTCGTAGCTTGTTGGTGAATTTTTAAAATTCGAACTGGGTGGGTTTTTTCTCGTTTCTGTTTTTGCTTTGTTCCTACTAGATTGAACAATTAACTAGATAGATCTAAAAATATACAGCAAGAAAAGTGTGCTTTGTGACTCACTATAGAGTAATCATACTTTAGTTATAATTTGCATGGAACATCTACAAATATTTAAGGCCTGCTAAATATTTAATCAGTGAAACGCTGTCAAATATCGCTGTCATATTTGACAGCGTCTCACTGGTCACTATAGTCAGCGACTTAGGTGTGCGCAGGCCTTAAGATGTGGCCCGGCTTTATTCATTTACTTCTAAATATTTATCTTACGATTATTTATCTTCGATGTCGTTAGTGAATAATATAAGTTAGTTTTAGGAATATATCTGTATAAAAATAAAATCTGGCTATATATCTGGCTTAAAATAAATAAATTCTTACAATTTCGGATCCAATAATTGACCATCCATTTATCAGGCTAAGGTCAGCCCGAGGCATGTCTTTTAGCAACAAAGCTATCTAAGCCCAGGTCTTGCTCTCATTGCCAACACCAAATCTATCTATTATGTAAATCAATAAATAAGAATAATAAACAAAAACTGTCATTTTTTCTAGCTTTCAAATTGTAGTATCATCGCCTTTTGCGTTGAAGGCTTTGATGTGAGTTAAATCTTACAAAACTGAAAAAATAAATAATAAAGAACTGTGTGAGTGCTGCCTAAATAAATCCTACGTCGAAACGTCACACACACTACACACGTCACATACACTGGTGAGCACTCACACACACAGGCTCAAAATCTGAGACAGAGCCAGACAGAGCTTGTGGTAGGTTTACAGAATTGAAATTCCAAAACAAAATAATCTGAATATCCAAATCTAAAACAAATGTTAGAAGTAATTTACGTGAAACCTTATCTGTTTCAAACATTGATTGAAAATGTTTATTTTACTTCGACATGTCCTAAAATTTAGCCTTAGGCAATATGATGGAGTACTGCTGAAAAAATAAAGTTTTTTTACTAAATAAGCAAAAAAACTTTACAATGATTCATCCAGCATAATATTCTTATAAAAAGCAACTACACGTTATTTATAAAAGTATTAGAAATAATGATAAGTTAGAATAAGTAGAATTTTGTGTTATTTTCTCTTATTTTACATAATTAAGATGAAATCAAAGTAATATGTAGGAATAAGTCTATTAGAACACTATTTTTACACTTTTGTTTGACATGTGAAAACAGTTTTTTTTTATAACTAGCTGATGGAACCACCATATTATTATGACCCATCTGATGTTAAGTCATCATCGCCAACAAAGCATTGCTTCGTAGGTCTGTAAAAGATATTTTTATTTTAATAAACTATTTTTAATCTCTATCGAGAACTAAACCTTTTAATAACCGAACATTGCACTATCCAGAGCAAAACTCCATTTATTCGAACCGTGAACCTAGCCCCCCCCATAACGGCCATAATAACGCAAAAGGTCCGCCCCAGCCCATTATCATTTGAAAAAGATTTATTCCCAACACAACCCAATAATAGCTCCAAGTTTAATTAGTTGAAACGAGCACTTATTGATGTAGGTACCTAGTTTTACGAACTTTTTCGTCTCACGTGTGAAAACCACAAAGAGTTTTAAAAGTTATTTAAAAAAAACTCCTTCAGGGTAGCAACACAACGACAGCACCCTTGGTTTTGTTGGTGTCTATGAGCGATGGTGACCGCTTACCATCAGGTGGGCCTTAAGCCCGTCTGTCTATTTTTTACATAAAAAAATCGGTTGTCTGTAAAGTCGGTTTACTGACGATAGTTGAACGTGTCAACGTCATACAGTTGTCCACGCGGACGCATCGCTCACTCAAGTAGGAGAGAGACAGATGTCTAACGCTGCCGAACGCGGAGGCCGATTGTGCCTCTTTGTCGCTCATTCCGCGCTCTCGCGTGCATTTCAAGCCTTAAATGGAACGCCTCAGAGCGACGTAACGCCGCATGAGTCATGTTTTTTAGTGCGTGCAGCCGGCTCCATCGAATTATAAGACGTTGTCACGTCAAAAATATATTTTTTTACAATTTATAGGCACCTAATATTAAGTGATGATGCGATACTTATTCACTATTTTTTTTTAAACGTCCAAATTATAGGTAGGTATTCGGAAAAATATTACGACATGAACATCACGCCCCGGCTAGTTTTGGGCTAGATTCGGGCCAGCTTAGGAACGAGCTGAAATAACTTATAATACATCATATTATGTCCGCGATACCGCGATCATTATCATTATCTCGGCGCGCCGGCGAATTTTAATGAATCGTTTCTTTTCAGTGGAAATGCAACGCATTTATGGAATTCAAGCAAATGACTGCATTTACACCCAAAGCAGGTTTTGGTGTTTTAATTACATAAATACAAAAAAAATATTGCCAAAAGGAGAACTTGTTTGTTACTATAGGCAATGGTTACTGCATAACAACAGGTGGGCCAATGCTTAATCCATCAGTAAGCTGTGTAAAAAATTAATTAAAAAATTAAAATTATTATTCCGAAGTTTTGCACTACGACGGCTCAGCACTAATTCCGTGCAACATTCATAATATGTGGTCTCCCTGACAAATCCTATTATTATCGCCGCACCCATTGTATTGGAGGAACTAAATAACAGAGGGTAATCAGCGAATAAATTTGTTATTGTGAAAAGTGGTTCAGCTGTTAAACACTAGATGGCGCTTAACAAGGGTAATGCTAACGAAACTACAGTGAGTGACGCAACAACGAAAAAACCAATGCTCAAGCAAGCGCTAGCAAATGACTGCATGATTTTTGCATTTTGCAGTACGGCGCATTATCACACCCGCCGTGGGAAATAATAGAAGATAAATCTTATACCTTTAAACGAGAAAATCTTGTATATATACAGGGTTATTCATTATTAGCTGCAAATACTCAGGAATTAGGTTCAACAAATAGAATAAAAAATATTTATGAAATTATTTTTTTTAAATTTGATCAAAAAAATTTTGAAGTTTTTGTATCAAAATTTTATTTTTATTAATTTCTTTACGGCTATTGCATAATGATTGCCATGGAGAACAGGACGATGACCCAACCAGGCGGTGACTGAACGCAGAGTGTCACAAACGGCGCGCGGGCGCGGATCAAAGGTCAAAATAGGTCAGGCTCCAATGATTCCTTTATCGATTTTCTCCAGATTTTCATAACAAAACTTAAAAAAAATCATTTCATAAATATTTTTTATTTTATTTGTTGAACCTAATTCCTGAGTATTTGCAGCTAATAATGAATAACCCTGTATATATACAAGATTTTCTCGTTTAAAGGTATAAGATTTATCTTCTATTATTTCCCACGGCGGGTGTGATAATGCGCCTTACTGCAAAATGCAAAAATCATGCAGTCATTTGCTAGCGCTTGCTTGAGCATTGGTTTTTTCGTTGTTGCGTCACTCACTGTAGTTTCGTTAGCATTACCCTTGTTAAGCGCCATCTAGTGTTTAACAGCTGAACCACTTTTCACAATAACAAATTTATTCGCTGATTACCCTCTGTTATTGAGCTAATAATGAATAACCCTGTATATGTATATATATATTTAGGATCTCGGAAACTGCGCCAACGATTTTCATGAAATTATGTATACAGAGGGTTTCGGGGGCGATAAATCGATCTAGCTAGGATTCATTTTCAGAAAATGAGTCTGTTTTCTTTTTTAAAACTAAAAACATAAACTGAATATGTGACTGCTCCTGCCATCTATTGACGATTATGAGCAACTAACTGCAAGCATGTCCAGCAGATGGCGTTGTTCAGTAAGAATAAACCAGTAAAGATAATAATATGACTCTTATGATTTCTTAAAAATACAAGTTAACGAAAAAAATTCCGAGTGAAGCTCGGTTACCAACTAGTAATTATTTATTTGCGAAACAAGCACTTGCACTCATTTATGATAACCTAAAAAAGAAATCCCAATACTACATTTGTGTGAAGCTTGTGCGTCGCAAAACTCAGCATAATGTTGGCTTACAACCAACGCTGGTCTTCCGTCAGAGCCACGGATGATGCCACGAACAATCTTTTCCCTATAAATAAACTTATAAATAAACTTGAAAACTACATCAAGAACAACTAATTGGTAATAAAACATGGATTAACCAAAACAAATGCAAATTAGTGCACACAGGCTGCCTGCTTTTTACATAATTGCGTTCCTTTGGTATAAGCTGAGCGCTTCTGTCGGCTAATGGCACTGTAACTGTATGATGAGTTGATGGACTACGAAATTTTCTACTCAAAAGCAAAAGTGTAAATATTTTTTCATCCCACCAGCTCGAAAAGTGTGTTTTTTCTGTTCAATATCTGACTGGAAAAGCCGTTTTTATCCGCTAGAGGATAAAGTAAATTTGAATTTAGAATATTGTGTTCACTAAGTTTGTGAATACACAACCTATTTACTTCCACCTACATGGTGCCGAATTTATCATACAACCTTTTTAAACTTCTTAAAACTCATACTCGGAACCTTCTTGGTGTGTTACTTTTAGTCGCGCCATGTTCTTTTTTGCATTTAGTCATTTTCTCGCTGAGGTGGGATGAAAAGTCACGTGTTGCACTCGAGTGCAAAGATTTTTCACCTTGTGCTCTTTTGATTCCTTCGCCAACGCTTAGGATTCTAACTTTTAAACCACTCGCTCCGCTCGTGGTTAAATTTTAGAATCCTGCGCTTGCTCGGTCATCAAAATTGAGCACGCGGTCAAAAAGCAGCTTTGCACTCGTGTATAACAAATAACTATAGTAGTTTTGTGAGAGTCTGTCGAGCGAAACATTTTGAAATTGTAAAACACCGGAGGCAAAATACGAGTAGATGTTTTTCTCAAACATGCTTGGAAATTTGACCATTATTTTGACAACCTTCTTCGAGATAAATCGTTGCTGTACTGGCCAAAAATACATGCAAGCAGTGGCCGGCAAAAGTTTTATGAAAATCCATATCTGTCTTATTTAGCGGCCAAAAAAATTACTAAACTCATTTATCGTGATTTTTAAAAATGGAACGATGTTTTACTCCGAAATAAAGCAATCAAGGAGGTCACTTATCAAAGGTTTTAAGTTCAATTAATAAATTCTGCCTGGGTACCAATTATTTTTATTTTTCCGAGCATTATTTGAGACATAGATAGGTACCTGCCTTGGCCACAACTATTATAGGCATTGATGGACTTACGCATGTACAGTTTATTACTTTTTTTTTGTACTTTACGTGTTACGTATTTACACGTTCGTCCATCAATTCCGTAATGGCCGCTACAGTAATGTATATACTATATTGTTTCTAGGTACAAACTTCTACATCAATCTTTACATCGAAATTCAAGAATTACTACCAATATAATTTGAAATATATGAATATTGCAATCTCGAATCTGTTCAAACGGTTGCTCTGAAAAGTTTTACTCGCAGTTACATTTGTGAGATGAAAATCCAAGTATTGAAGATAGCTTTTAGTTTCCTACATTCGAGTTAAAGATATCTTTGAGAATAATAAAATTATGTGTAAATTTGAAATGCGTTTCTTAACTTTTTTAAGACGTTACCGCTGTTTATAATAATAAATAATCATTTCAAATAAACATGATCTCTCCGTACCTATAATTAGGATGTTTTTAAGAGAAGCGTATATATCTTCTAGGTAAGCACGAGTTGACAGCATCCTCAAGCATCCTGCAATCTTATTGCAGTAATAGTTGGCAAAAAAATTTATGAGTATCGTCAAAAATAATGGCTGAATTCTGAGACTGGCGGGCCACAGAAAAAAATACAAAATTGGTGGGAAAGCATGAAGGTAGGCAATGCGATTTTCATTTGTTTTTTTGGAGTTGTTACATTTTGTTTATACTTCCATATAAATTAATGTTTTTATTTTTAATTCGTGTTCGTCTTGCGTTCGTGATGAATAGCACAGTGTTTACCTCGGTTGAAAGTCTTATTTAGTCCCTCAAACTATTGTGAACTCAAACCCCGTCTCGGGACCCAATAAGTCATTTTCACCTCTAGTAAGCAATATTTTTGGTTTATTTCATCTTATTACCTGAAAATTAAATCTACTTGATTTTTATCTGTGGTCGTACTACTGCGCTATTAATTCCACAAAGCATGCCTTTACTTTAACCCAGTAAAGAAAGGTGGACACGTAACCAGGCTATCTCGTAGCTTAAGTGGCCGTATTCTAGCAACTAAGTGTCAGTCCCCAAGTAAAAATATATTTCACTGTCCCCTATCTTGTAATTGAATAGGTTAAAACTTGGATTACATGTGTCCTCTGGGGTTTATTGTAAAAAAAGTCTGCGAACATCCAACATTTTGATGAAAAAGAAATATGAAAAATCACTTTTAGAATATAATAAGATGTAAATGTGAAGGGATTTTTTCCCATAAGTTCTATAACTTAAATGACTATCATTTACACCTGACTTGCTTATCTCTACAGAATCAGAATCAGAATAATTTATTGCCAAAGATTGAACAAAAAAAACTATAACAAAATATTACTTGACAGAACTACTGCGGGTCGGAAATGGATTAAACTGTCAGTAGATTGCTGTAGAGTCCTATACTACGCAGTAGGCAAGGCTGATGATTTTTAAAGGCCGTGTGTCAAAGCAACCCTCGTGGCCCGTTGGACCCCACAATCCTAAGCAGAGCTATTAAGATAACAGCGGTCTCCGTGCGATACGTCCTATAATGTGCTCCTAAGTGATTGTGGATGCCATACAGTGGGCTCAGATGGCCCCGTGCTAAACTTCTGATGCTTTGAACGGTTTGAACACCGTTTCGGAAAACGCTACGAGATGTACTTAAGGGGCCGGTGGAGGGCGAATTTTCATACAAACCACACACACATTACATTAGTAATACCAAAATGATTACTAATGTAAGCAGATTTTCACTATACTATTGCAATAATTATATTTGTACAGTATTTATCAAGGTTCCTGAACAGTTTTAATTTTAAATTACTTACTCTAAATGAAATTAAAGCCAATCACATTTTGCAATGAAAAAAATGTGTAAAATGCGATTGGTGTTTATTTTATTTGAGGTCAGTAATTTAAAATAAAAACTATTCAGGAACCTAGATAAATACTATACGAATACAGTTATTACAATAATATAGTGAAAATCTGCCTAAGCTAGTAATAATTTTGGTATTACGTTTGTATGAAAATTTGCCCTCCGCCGGCCTCTTAAGGTTGGAACAAATTGCGAAAGTAAACAGGCCTTTGCATCCATTGTCGATGATTTGTATAGCGTCAAGGGCAACTGGCGATTACTCATGCCCCTACTTACGAGACGTTACAGTGCCTGGGACAGGATTTTAGATGGAATAGGCTTCTTCTTCTGGGTCTTTACACTCTTGTTAGAGTGGTCGTGGTCGTCATGACGGGGCAGTGGCTCGCCTAACAATTTTCCGCCATTCAACCCGCACCGCTGCTCTTCTGGTGCATTCGTTGAGAGGGGCGGCTGGTTTGATTTGGTCCGTCCTTCTCATAGGTGACCTGCCGTGAGCTCTTTTGCCCTCATTTTCCCGTGCACCAGGCATTCTATGGAGACCTCTCCACGACGTGTCACGTGCCCAAAGAAGGTGAGAATGCGTGACTGCACAATAGATGGTAGACGCTTGATGCCTAGTTCTTGTAGTATGTAAATGTTGGTACGGAACTCGGTCGATGATACCCCAAGCATTCTTCTCCAGCACCACATTTCGAGAGCATCTATCTTCCAAAAAATTATAAATGGAATAATGGAATGGAATAGGCTTGCCCAGCACTTGACAGAAGTACAACCGAATTGAGAACCTCCTTCTTTTTTATTTGAAGTCGGTAAAAGGAGCGACAGCGACGTGAACGTGGTTCTGCAATGGCATGGGTGGATCCATAAATTATTGTATAAGCCAAAACTATGCCAGTATTAAATCATCAATTCAGACACTGTGCCAAGAGCAATATTTCAACCTATCAACACACTGAATTTAGTGACTAGTCAAAGATGCAGTATATTTATAACTAGCGGCCTATCCCGGCTTTGCACGGGTGTACATTTATTTTTTAAATACAAAAATATAGTCTATGTTACTCAGGGTGAATGTAGCTTTCAGATGGTGAAAAAATTTTTGAATCGGCACTGTAGTTTTAGAGTTTATTCATTACAAACATACAAAAATACAAATCTTTTCTCTTTGTTATATTATAGTATGGATATGGAATAGGTGTAAAGAACTATCCCTAAAACCTTAAAGCCTTGCACACATTGTATTTTAGGCACGTTTTGCGGTGGCGGTCAAGCGCTGTCAAATATGACAACGATATTTGACAAAGTTTCCATGCGGTGGGTGACCATCGCTGAAGTTACTCGTAGAGATCGTCCAAGCTTAAAATGCACGTCCCGCTACTCCAGTCAGTCAAAGTAAACTGTTCTTTATCACTTAAACTACAAGGATCATTTTTAACTACTTTGCTGTGAGTCAACGTCAAGAAAACGTGGTGGAGGGGCGTGCATTTTTAGACTGGTTTATCTATACTATAATTATTTTCTGTGACGCTAGTTACCGATATCCCGCTGTGATTTGATTGTGACCAAATTTTAACCAGTCTTTGTAAGTGTAAATGTCATAAAACAGTAACTTTGACTAAGTGCAACCGATGATTACGTCTCCCATTGGTCAAAATTTTGTGAACAAAGAAATAGGCAGAGTCAGCTAGCTAAAATGCTTGCAAGTAAATCTGTTTCATAAGTGGTAAGACGAAACTTTTGCTGATATTACATAGTTCCCAATATTCGAATTGCCACCAAAATCATGGTAGTACATAAATTCAGTCACAAAGCACTTTTTCAAATTTAGGTCTCCCCCGTTTTTTGAAAGCGTTCTGTGCAAAACATCCACCGATATTGGTTTCAGTTTTTATTTCGTAGCAAAATGTTTGACATCTTTCATTGTTTCAATCGGGCAAACCCACAATGACTGCACCAATAAATCTGCAACTGTCGGCAGTAGTTATTTGTATTTGTAATGGTGGATTTACCTCCTGGCGCTCGAAATGACTGAAATCTTCCGGTCCAAATTATGATGGTATCGATCTGTAGGTAAAATTAATAGTGAAATATTTGCACCGGTATCCACTAAAATAGTACACATACTTAGAACACAATACAATAAAACATCCAGACAGAAATCAAACATTTAAGTTCACCACACAAATATTTGATCTCGGTGGGCATCGACCCACGAGTATGGCGCAGAAGGCAGAGCTACTACCAACTAAGCTGAGAGGCCAGTAGCTTTGCCTTCTGCGCCATAAGTCGTGGGTCGATGCCCACCGAGAACAAATATTTGTGTGGTGAACGTAGATGTTTGTTCTCTGTCTGGATGTTTTATTGTATTGTGTTCTAAGTATGTGTACTATTTTAGTGGATACCTACCGGTACAAATAATAAACTATTAATTTTTTTAACAAATGGTTTTCTCTAATACACATTTTGTCTTACTATAAGGAATACTATGAAATTTATCAAAATTTTCAAAATTTAAATTTTACAAAATTATTTTATTATTTATTAAATGCTCAAAAGTTAACAGTTTAAATTGTTTTTAAAATTCAAATAATGTCTTCTTTCAGTAAAATGTTCCATTTACAATATTCAAGGTACATTCCCTCCATATGGCATATTTGTGGGACGCCCTGTTTATGGATAGGATAGATAGGTACATTTTTATTAATTAATAATATATCTAGTGGAAGTAATATCCTAACAGTCATAGATCTTCGTTATTACTCATAATAAATATTCATCTCCATTGAAGGTAGTTCCCGTGATCTATTGTTCCAGGACCATGGATCAATTAAGTAGAGAAGATAGGTTTATAATTTGTTACTACAGAGTATTTCATCAATTATAACTAACTGGTACCCCATCAACAAAAAGCGCAGACCAGGCAGACCTAACAAAAGATGGAGCGATGAAATCATCGAAATCGCAGGCAAGACATGGAGCAGAGTAGCTAGAATTATGGAAAAATGGAATACACTGGAGGTGGCTTTCACCGCTGATAGCGGACCTCATACAAGTAAGAACCAATGAAAACAAATACGCCTTTATATATCACCAAACCTATTTCTGCCGTCAAGCAGCATCGCTGTGTTTCGGTTTAAAGGGTGTGGGTGCCGATGAAATTACTGGCACTTGAGGCTGAAATATGCCTCAAGTTGAAATATGCCTCAAGAGGCACGCAGAATTGCATCCTAAGGCAAGTTCTTGACTTGCGTGACTTATAAGGTAATGGTTTGTTATAGGCGCTGATTTCCACTTAACATTGAACGAGCGAAACCGCGGTTGGCCGCTATTCTATACTTACTATTACTATGAAATTATAAAGAGGTAAGATTTGTATTTTTGTATGTTTGTAATAAAAAAACTCAAAAACTACTGGGCCGATTTCAAAAATTCTTTCACCATTGGTAAGCTACATTCACCTTGAGTAACATAGGCTGTATTGATGTGTTTAAAAAAACCCATGTGAAGCCGGGAGAGGCTGCTAGTATTTTATAAAGGTAATAAGTATTTAGGTAAGGCCACTAACCAATCATATGAACCCCAAAAAGTCTATGATTAAGTAGAACCTTATAATATGTACATACATAAAATTGACCAGGAAAGTCGTTCTGTTTTTAGGGTCGCTGACAATGCTGGCATTGATGTAGTCACTAATAGAAATACCCTGTAATGTAACATACTTACCTACTTACTGACCGCTAACATAGTATATTCGGTTTACTGCCTACAGTGCATCAACTTCAATTCTTTTAAGCACATACAAACAAAAGGCACAATCTTTCAATCGATCAGTAAGCTGCCGTAGGAGTTTATTATTATTTTTCACAATTTACAGACCTGTAGGCCTCCCATGAGCTCTGTCTGGCTCTGTGGCTCTATGGCTTTTGAGTCTGTGTGAGTGCTGTCTAAATAAATCCTACGTCGAAACGTCACACACACACAGTACTAATACACTGGTGAGCACTCACATAGACTCATAACCAGAGCCGGAGACAGAGCCAGACAGAGCTCATGGTAGGCCTACTGATGTTAAATGATGATGCAGTTGACGGTGGTGCACGCTCACCTATAAGATACTTATTCCAAAAACGTCCAAATTATAGGTAATCGGAAAAACAGACGCAGGCAACGAGCTCCACTTTTCAGCTGTCATCAGAAATTTTGAATTTCTTATTTCGAGGTTCTCAATTTGGTTTATTTATGTTTGTTGTTGCATAACTTCGAATGAAAGTAACTTTGTCTATGAACCGATTTGTTTTTTTTTTATCTGACATGTAATATTTCCAGATTGGTCTCATATAAATTTTATCAAAATCGGTTCAGTAGTTTGACCATGAAGTCGGTTTACTAAAATTTACTTGTTATTCCACTTAAGAGCGGGTCGTGCGAAAATTTGAGATTTAAAAAAAAAAAATTCATAACTAAATTACTAAGTGACATTTTAAAAATCGCAAAAGGACTAATTGTAGACTATACATTTGAGATTAATTCGAATTTAAGTGTGTTAAAAAAATATACTATTTAACATGACATTCTATTTAACGCTGACATTCGATTTTCATTAGCGTTAAATAGAATGTCATGTTAAATAGTATATTTTTTTAACACACTTAAATTCGTCTACAATTAGTCCTTTTGCGATTTTTAAAATGTCACTTAGTTATTAATTATGAATTAGTTATTAGTTATTAATTATTAGTTATTAATTATTAATTATTAGTTATGATTTTTTTTTTTAAATCTCAAATGTTCGCACGACCCGCTCTTAATACTGGTGTAGTATTCTCATACAGAGTCGAAGGTAAAATTTGCACTACTGATAAAAATTTCCAATGTCACAGAATTGAAGGACAAAATTAGGGAAACGACCAATGTAGGTTACACCATACAATGTATGGAGACGTATTGCGGTGATTCATCTCCTTTATTGGGGTAGAAAAATAAAGTAGTATCGTGGTATTAATTAATAGAGGGACTACGACGGAGGCTTAGAAAAATCTGCTGTTTCACCACAAACCCAACATAGTGCTGGGAATCATAATTTTGATCAGAATTGCTATAAGTCTACCAGAATCTCATGGCAAATTGAGAAAAAACTTTGTTGCGTGCAATGCTGGGGAAATTGGATTCAACAATCTTGATACTGGTTATTTTTATAATGTCTTGAGTATTTGATAAATGTGATTAAACAGGTGACAATTAATTGACGTTGCCATAATATGAAAATCACACTTTTAGGGTTCCGTAGCCAAATGGCAAAAACGGAACCCTTATAGATTCGTCATGTCTGTCTGTCTGTCTGTCTGTCTTCCGTCCGTATGTCACAGCCATTCTTCTCCGAAACCGTAAGAGCTAGACTGATGAAACTTGGTGAGTAAATGTATTCTGTGAACCGCATTAAGATTTTAACACAAAAATAGATAAAACTATAAATGTTGGGGGTCCCCATACTTGAAACTGAAACTCAAAATTTTTTTTTTCATCGAACCCATACTGAATATGATGTTGATGTTTCTAATATAGTTTTTTTCTAAACTTAATAGTTTGCGCGAGAGACACTTCCAATGTGGAAAAAAGTTGGTCCCCCCCCTCTTACTTCTAAAATAAGAGAAAGATAAAACTAAAAAAAAATATATGTTGTACATTACTATGCAAACTTTCAACGATATTTGGTTTGAACGAGAACTAGTCAGTAGTTTTTTTTTATACGTCATAAATCGTAAACCGCAATTTACCTTTCGACGAACTACAAGAACCTTTATATTATGTTACTTGATGCTACGGAACCCTTCATGGGCGAGTCCGACTCGCACTTGGCTGCTTTTTTTTATTTATTTAACGGCACTGATTGGGATCAGTGAGGACCTCTAGATCGCTTGCCACGGTGTACAATACAACTTTATATTATCCGCTTTGTTATAGGCGATGATTACTACTTAACATCGGGTGGGGTGTATGCTTGTTCCATCACCTAGTTGTACAAAAAACTGTAAATGTCGTACTTAATGAGTGAAAAAACACGAACTATTTCAAAAATACACAATCTTGCCTTAAATTCATCAGAACTAAGCTGCTTATTTTTATCACTAAGCCTATATATTTTAAAAGCAGTAGAGTTAAATCGCCGAAACTGAGTTTTCCTACCGCAAGCATATGAAATCCGGCAGCGAAAATTTTTATCTGTAGGCCTACCACAAGCTCTGTCTGGCTCTGTCTCTGGCTCTGGTTTTGAGTCTGTGTGTGTGCTCATCAGTGTAATAAACTGTGTGTGTGACGTTTCCACATAGGATTTATTTAGTCAACACTCACACAGACTCAAAACCAGCCGGTCTACCCTTGAACGCGATTCTTATACCAATTTCAAGTTTTGACGGAATTTTGGCAGAAAACCCATAGGATTTCTGTCAAAATCCCGTCAAAACTTAAGATTGGGATCGGAATCGCTTTCAAGAGTAGACCAGCAGAGCCAGAGACAGAGCCAGACAGAGCTTGTGGTAGACGTACTGGGCGTAGTATTTCTTATTTATATTCTGTGGCGCCGTGTGCATGTGACATAGTTGATTCTACCCGCTTAATTTTAATGGAGTCTGCACTGCCATGTATCGGAATGTTTTTGCAATTTGCGACTAATTTAAATGTTTGGTTTGTTAATTAATGACTATAACTCAGCCTGGCTCTGTCTCTGGCTCTGTTTTTGAGTCTGTGTTAGTGATCACCGGTGTATTACTGTGTGTGTGAAGTTTCGGCGTAGGATTTATTTAGTCACCACTCACACAGACTCAAAACCAGAGCCAGAGCCAGATATAGCTTGTGGTAGGCCTACTGAAATGTAGTGATTGAAAAGAATGAAGCGTTTACAGCTTTAAGTATCAGAAGTAGATGGAGAGTCTCGAAATTTTTCATAACATTTAAATATTTTTAGCAATTCGCAATTTTTACGTGGAAGCTTTTGGCTTAAAGTGTTTGGTTTACACACATAAAACACTTGAAACTTTGTTTGACCAATTAACTTTTGATTTTGAATGTGCCATGAAAATTAGATTACTGAAAAACTAGTTGGTTACTGATGATACAAAAAAAAAGTTTTGTGATAAATTTTATGTCTTTTGAAGTTTTGCCCATCTATAATAAGAGTGTTGCTTTCTGCAGGGCTACCACGAGCTCCATATGGTTATGGCT
Organism: Thera britannica; assembly: GCA_939531255.2. NCBI lineage: Eukaryota > Metazoa > Arthropoda > Insecta > Lepidoptera > Geometridae > Thera > Thera britannica. The sequence goes on from OW618037.2 coordinate 3,600,842, forward strand.
ATGGCTGTCAAATTGTGTATAGATAGGCTGACCCACACATTCATTTTCTTCTTGGGTTTGAATGTGTTGACACTGTTGACACAATTTTGACAGCCATAACCATAACCATATGAAGCTCATGGTAGGCCAGCTGTAAGATAAAAATATTGCCTTCTCTACTTTAGACCTGTGCAAAATAAAGATAGAAATATTTTTATTTGGATTGCGTTTTCTTTGGATCTTTAAATCGCTTTTTAAATTCCGCAGCACCAAATTATTTTGAAGTTTATCATTCGTCGTTGGGAAGTTTCCAAGAATAAGTAACAAGAACTCGCAAATTGTAGCAGTTTTAAGTGTACTCTAGTTTGGTCATAAATGTATAAATTAAGCGACAGGACTTGACCTATGTTTCATAATGATGTTTTACAGACATTTTTTTGACGTGACAACGTCTTATAATTCGATGGAGCCGGCTGCACGCATGAAAAAACATGACTCATGCGGCGTAACCTCGCTCTGAGGCGTTCCATTAAGGCTTGAAGTGCAAGCGAGAGCGCGGAACGAGCGACAAAAAGGCACAATCAGCCTCCGCGTTCGGCAGCGTTCGACATCTGTCTCTCTCCTACTTGAGTGAGTGATGCGTCCGCGTGGACAGCTGTATGACGTTGTCACATTCAACTATCGTCAGTAAACCGACTTTACAGACAACCGATATTTTATCTTAGTTCAGTTATCCTCGACTGGCCTCTGTGCAATTGGTAGTAGCTCTGCCTTCTGCACCGTAGGCCGTGGGCTCGTTTTCCACCGAGAACAAATTTGTTCTTTGTCTGGGTGTCATATTGTATTCTATGTTTGTATTAATAAATATAAGTATTATATCAGCTATCTGGTTCCCACAGTACAAGCTCTGTTTAATTTGGGGCTAGATAGTATTGTGTGAACTTATATATTTTTGAAGTGAAAACTTCTTTAGCGGCGTTGAGCACTTTTTCTGTAATGGGTATAAAATCTTAAACTCGCGTCAGCGCGTCAGGACACGTGACCTGATCAAAAAAGCGTAAGACGGATGGAGAGTAGACAGCTATCCCCTCTCTACGGCGCGGCGAAAATGTATGCCTGGGCCTACTGTTTCGTTTAGGCAGCGCAGGGCGCTTGCGCGAATGTTCGTGTATGTTACAGCGTGCCAAATAACAAACAAGCCCCCCCTAACCATTCCAAAATATCAAACATGCTCAACGTTAATAATCAAGTTTTCACTTCTGCCGGCACTCCCGGAGTGCAACCCGTTTTTTTTTTTTTTTTAGCGTTCTTCCTGGAAATGTCTAAGGGAAGCCTATGCTTAGAACTTCGACAGACTGATGATTATGATCACTTAAACAAAACCTTATAGCCTTAATACATTCACGAACTTACTTTTGTAACATTAATGAATAAAAAATCAGTAAATAAAAAATATAAATAGTGTTGTGTGGACATATTTTTTTAAATATTATTTTATTAAATTATTGTTATTACAAACTAAAAGAAATAAATAACAATATTAAACCAAGCTCACTGGCTTTCATTTACATTAAAACAGCAGATAGGAACACATAACAGTTAAATGCTCTTTGAAATTACCCTAACGAGCTTTATTTGAAGCGTCAATCAGTGGCGGGTATTATGATCGCGCTTCTCATTTTCATCGGAAAATAAGGCAATTAGGGTGCAAACAGACGGACTTCATTGCAGTACTTCACTGCAATATTGAATGCGTGCAGTTTTATTTGGGGTTTGCACAAGTAAAAACGTTTTTAATAATGCACCAACTTTAAATATTATTCACTAGCTTACGGTCATGACTTTGCTTGTGTGGCAACGTTCATCATCAGGTGGGCCATATGCTTGTTTCATCAGCTAGTTGTATAAAAAAGTATACATTTAAACTTATTGCCTTCCCTCATAGCTCAGTTGGTAGTAGCTCTGCCTTCTGTGGTAGGGGAGTGGGTTCGATCCGCACCGAGAACAAATAACTGTTTTGTGAACATAAATGTGTTCTTGTCTGGATATTAAATTGTATTTTAACTATGTATTTACAAAAAAATATACATAACAATAAGTATTGTTTTAGTTTTTTTTTTTTTTTTTTTAATTATTTCATGTTTTATAATAATAGTTTTTGTAAATAATGTATATTCTGTTGTAAATAAATTCGTACTTATCCCTCTGTATAGTGTTGTGTTGTCCACAATATTTATTTTTTATATATTTATGCACACTCCGGTATGAGGTCCGGTATGCAGTATGAAGTCTACAGTTGTGTTTTGTCATCATCGTGTGCAGTTCGTTTGCTCCATCCATAATTACCTAGAATCATTTAATTTTCGCAATCGCATTTGTTTGAGCGGTGCTTTGACACGACTTCATTATATAGTGATTTAAATAATATATTTTAATCGTACAGTAATCAGATTACAATAAAGCTTCGCTGACATGTATACATACATTATACATAAATCTAGCTCATGAATTATTACAAGCTGTCCATGAGCTCTGTCTGGCTCTGCCTCTGGTTCTAGTTTTGAGTCTGTGTGAGTGTTAACTAAATAAATCCTACGTCAAAATGGCACACACACAGTATAATGCACTGGTGAGCACTCACACAGACTCAAAACCAGAGCCAGAGATAGAGCCAGACAGAGCTAATGGTAGGCTTACTGACCCGTCCCGGCTTCACATGATTATAGTAGTTGGCAACACATATTGTATATCGGCTAATTTTGGTTTAATGTTCATCATTATTCTGTTTGAGTAGATATTAAATATTATTTAAGAAATTTGAAATTACTTTGCCAGTGCACGTTCCTGACGCGCGTATCTTAGGGCAATGCTTTGTTATAGGCAATGGTTACCACTTAAGGTATGCTTGTTCCACCAGCTACGAGTATGACTGTATAAAAAAAGTAAGAGAAAATAAGTAATAAGTGATACCTCTTCCGGAGCGTTGGGCGCCCACCCACCAGATGAACCGACGACATTGTTAAGATCGCGGGAAGTCGATGGATGGAAAGGGCTCAGAATCGTTCTTCCTGGAAACGAGTAGGGGAGGCCTATGTCCAGCAGTGGACTTCTTCAGGCTGATAATGATGATGATGATGAGTGATACCTATTGCACTTTCATTTCTCAAAAGAAATAAATTTATTTTGTTAACACTTTGATTTTCTAATTCTGGTAACGTTTCTGCAATCAAGCTATACAAGAACAAAATCAATACAATAAACGTTCAACGCCATTTATTAGCAGTAAAATCGGTTAATTTGTTTGCGGTAACCAGTAAAGCGGTTTATAGGCTCTAACACGATTACACCATGGGTTAACGATACCTTCGGGATCGAACTGAGACGGTTTATTTATATGCGCATTTGACCGACCTCTTTTTATTTATAGCGGAGCGATGTACAGTTAAACACAAACTGCATAGAAAAAAACCTGAAGCCATCGAGATATAAGTACTACGTACTAGAGAAGAAACGTCAAATATCTGAATTGTCCTATTCTTCGTAATTTGTTCTCGGCAAAAAGGTCTTAAGCGCCATGTAAATCACGGCACTTACGCGTTTTCGAGAGAGAGCGACTGAGGCGACTGAGTGAGGTGCGGCGCGATCGCCTCAGTTGAACGAGGCAAAGTAGGAATTTACGGTGTCTTCTCTTGTAAGTAGTACTTATATCTCGATGCCTGAGCCAGATCTCATTGGACGATAATTATAATACCTCTCAGCTCAGTTGGTAGTAGCTCTGCCTTCTGAGCTGTAGGTCATGGGTTCGATCCCCACTGAGAACTGAACTGAAACTTTGTGTTGTGAACACAGATGTTTGTTCTCTGTCTGGGTGTTATATGCTTAGTTTTGGGCTAGATAATGTTGTATGGATTGTCTAGAATATTAATATATAATATTTATTTAATATTAATAAGTAGGTACATACATGTTGTTAATTTAAATAACTAAGTTTTTCCTTTTATGTTCGCACGCCAACGCCATTCTCTACCCCTAAGGTTGGCAGGTAAAAAATGCTTATAGCCCACCTTTTGGTCCATATAATTTTAAGCTTTTGTGCAATAATAAGTTAAAACTTATAGATCGAGTTCCAAACTCCGAAATTCGAAGACGAACAAAGGTCCAAGACGTCGGAGACGGGAGCAATGTTTTAGACTGGCACAGGATCGAGGTAGATGGCACAAACTAAGGGAGGCCTATAATACCCAGCAGTAGGTGAAGTCGGGCTGTGGATGATGATGATGATCATGATGAATAAGCGAAGTAATTTGGTAAGTAAAAAGTGGTTCAGCTGTTAAATCACAGATGGCGTTTAGCAGTCTTCTTATCCATGGTCTAAAGATTATGTGCACAACTGTACTTAATAAACTTTCAGAAGCACTGATAGTGAAACTTTGAAGTGATTTACAATAGTTTTTATGTCTTGCGTTGATCTGCCATTGTTCCTGGTTGTTGAAGTAATGGCACAATGTTCTCGATAACGATACTTATTGACCGACTTCAAGTAAAACAAGAAGAGGTTCTCAATTTGTTGCATATTATTTTTTTATGTTTGTTATCGCATAGCTTCGTCATTTATTAAATTCAAGTCAAATTGTATGGATGTTAGTTAAAGGGTTAGGAAAAATTCAAATTACTTACACGTCAAAGCTTTTTTTCTCTATTTTATTCATCTTAGTTTATTTATGAGCCGATTAAAACAAAGGATTTTTATCGGGAAGGTCATACTTTCAGATTGGTCGAAAAGAAATTTCAATAAAATCGGTTTAGTATAGTCTGGCCATGAAGTCGGTTTGTAACTGCACTTGTTGGTTATTTCTGAATTAAATGTTAACCTGAGGTAAGGAGAATGAATGCGGAAAAACATAGGTTAGTGAAATTGTAGCTACGAAATAAAAACATTCTATACTAACCATTTTATTTAGGTAACGGGGGATAATTCTGGAATTTTTATAAAATGGCCACTCCTATATTTAGAGAAAAAGATAAAACAACTGTAAAAACCTGGGAATAACATACCTTATGGTAATCCGCGATAAGACGGGATGGCGCATAATCTTATTTACTCTGATGAATAAAAAATGAGTGATGATGTTTTACGACGAGCAACTTTTTTAATAACTTAAGAATATGGCAGCTGTTGCTGAGTAGGAGTCTGTTCAAGTCAGGTCAAGTCTGTCAAGACTTCTCTTCTTCTGCCATAAGGCAAGGGCATGCCGTAGTTCTCCAAAATGCTGGCTTTTTCTTTTGGAACTTGCTGATGGAAAAAATATCATGGCTTACCTAACTGACTTCTTGACTTGTTCGGTTGACTTCTCTGAGACCAGTGGTCTCTTATTTGGCTCTTCAAAATGATACTCAATACTCAATACTCAATAGATTTATTGTAAACACATGGTAAGTGAGGTGTTAATTTTACAAACAGTGGTAAGTAGCACATGTGAGCCCCTTTAGGACACTACAATAGTAAGAGGTTGGCAGACCGAGGTTTTTTTTCTTTTTTTTTTTTTTTGTGTAATATTTATACTAGTTTTAATTACGTGTCGTTTTATTAATAGTAATAGGTAGTAGGGATACATTGGATTTAATTAAAAAACTTAAGCTTATGATGCCCATAAGCTTAAGTTTTTTAAAGAACTTGCTGATGGAATAATCATTATTGTCTACCTGACTGACTTTTTGTCTTCTTTGGTTGACTACTCAGAGACATTAGTCTCTTACTAGTGATTTATGCATTTTTTGCTTTAGGATTATCTCTACCGTGCCTCAAAATTATTATTGTGAGGCAACTTATTTTTTAATTTCTGTTGAATAACTTAAGTGTTATATATTTTCATTTGCTGTAAAAGCTACCAATTACCAATAGTTGCTCAACTTTAATCGTCTGGTATGAAAGCACCTTCAAAGTGTATTCTGCACTCACTCAATATAAATTAGCTTGAACATATTTTTTCCATATAATGTTGATGTCGTCTGAAACCGGCTTTCATCTCTTTATTTATGAAGAATTGTGGAAACGAGTTTAATTTTCAATTGTTTATTTAGAAGCTTAGTATAAGTCTTGTTAGTGTTTCTTTTTTGTAATAAAATACAACTTTCTTTTGAATAAATATTTTTACTTACTTTTTTTATGTATTTAAACATGGTTTTCGTTTAAGAATCTTTCTTATAACTAAGTTTAAAGTGATTCACTTTGTTTTCTCATTTTCTTTTTTTTCTCTCTTTCTTCCCTAGCATGTTTTAAAGGGAATGGCAAATATTGATCACGCTTGTATTATGTCTTAAGTTTTTAGACTATCCTACGTGCGATATTTAACAACGATACACTGATCTCCATCGCTGGTGACCAAGATGCACGCAAGGCTTAAGCCTCTCTACTATATACTACCTGTTTATGATGATTATTTTCTTTTTCTTTTCTCATTTAGGTATGTGATTTTTGTTTTATGTTTTATTTTTAAGTACTCGTAGTTAGGTATTCTTGTGTGCCAATTCTTGTGTGTTCTTGTGTGTTAGGTATTCTTGTTGTTGTTAGCTAAGTCAATAATAGTACATTGTTACCTGAGTGTTGAAAGTCACGTTTTTTGAGTCCCGAGACGGGTTTGGCGCCAGAGCGTAGCGAGGGCGCCAATGGAGCTTGAGGGACTTAAACCCGTCTTGGGACTCAAAAAACGTGACTTTCAACACTCAGGTAACAATGTACTTTCTTTCTTTCTACGTTTTTGGCTAGATTGTCTGACGACAAAAAGAAGATACAAAATAAAAGGTTCTCTATAATAGTGTGATAAAAGCTACCAGTCCGAGGTACTTATGAAAACTTCGGCCATAATATTATGTAGATTCAAATGTCTGACATTTTTCTCCAATGAATTTGCATTTCGCAAATATCCGCGGATTTCAGTCCATTTGGCGCCAACGGCAACTCCCGCCAGTTTTAATGACTTCGGCTCAAACTTGTTTATCGATAAACTTTTATTTCAGCTGAAAACCGCAATGGGTTATATCTATCTAGGCTTCAGGGTTCATACCTAATACTAAGCAGTTTATTTTTTTATTGTTGATAACTAAACTTTTTACTGCCATTACACCTTTTTTGTACAACTATAGCTGATGAAACAAGCATATTGTTAAATGGTAACCTTAAGTAGGTCACGCACGTCTGGAACGTGCCCTATGATGCACTGCCCTGCGTCCATCCACTTGGGCATACAGATGTTTAGCCTCACGTGCCAGTAATTTCACCGGCACCCACACCCTTCAAACCGAAACACAGCAATGCTGCTTCACGGCAGAAATAGGCATAGTGGTAGTACTTCGCCGGACGAGCCCTTTACAAAGAGCTCTACTATAAACACCTGATGGAAAGTAAAAATGCAGCCTTAGCTATAGCAGTATCGATAGGAGCAGTAAATGGGTCGTAGCTTGCTGTATACTAATCTCACATCTATCTGACTGGCCTCAGTTGGTAGGTCTGGTTTCCGCGCCGTAGGTCGTGGGCTCGATCTCCACCGAGCAAAAATATTGATGTGGTGAGCACAGATTTTTCTTCTCGGTCTGGGTGTTATATTGTAGTATTATAAAAAATATAGCATAGGTATTATAACAGCTACTCTGTTTTCATAGTAAAGGAGCTATTTTGGGGCTAGATAGTGTTGTGTGTGGGTTGTCCACAATATTTATTAGTTATTAATATCGCTATCGGTCGTGCTTTCAAAAAAAACTTACCCACAGGTCACCCCCAGAGTCTCTGTCAGAACTGGGATGGTATGCATAATGATTTTAAATACAAAACATACAAATTACACTCGATTCATATATATTATACGGCCACCACATCAGTTTTGCTTAGACAGAGGAATAATTATTCCAGAACTCGGTACCATAGTATGTCTCACCAGTGTTTGAACTTAAAAAAAATATACGAAAAACAATGAAAACCAATATCTGCCTACAACAATGTTTGAGGTTTTTCCTAGAAACTACACAATGGGGTTCTTCAGAAAAGGCATTTTAAAATATTTAAAGGGTTAGCAACGCGCAACAAGTCAAAAGTTCGCTACGCTCTCAAACAGTTATTACAATTTGAACTTACAATACCGTTTTATTTAATTCTCTGACGCATTGTTACGGCTCTATAAAACATTATTTTCATTGCCACTTTCATGTCGATAAAAGAGAAAGCAGCTACTTAGTACCCCTTTCAGTCAATGGAGTGTTCAGCGACCAGCATGAAAAGAGGGCCTTAATCTTCAATGTCTTGTTTGAATTTAGAATCAATCGATATTTTGGTATTTGCTTGTAGACATTCTGTATTATTTTATTAATCTGTGGACTCGACTTTTTAATTTGAATTTTTTGACATTCGGTATTATTTTAATTGTACCTATCTTTATGTAATTTGTCAATGAAATTTAATTTAAATGTATTCAAAGAGGTGACTTTGCCAGCCTTTTGGGCACATTTGCCTGTGGTCGGTGATCTGAACTCTGTTTTATACCTGTAATTCCTTTAGGTGGAAAACAGAGTTCATTATTAAATTTTATAGACCATTGTTCTTTTAAAAATGTAGTTTTATATTTTATTGAAATAATGTGCATAATGAACAATTCTGTTAAAAAAAAAAAAAAATCTATTATTTCTATAACTTATTGCATGCATTAGTTAAAGATTGTAGAACTTACACAAAACCCTGACATCTGTACCCCCACCTATGTTCGCAATAAAGTTTATTGACGTAACAACGTCTTATAATTCGATGGAACCGGCTGCACGCACGAAAAAACATGACGCATGCGGCGTTACCTCTCTCGGCGAGAGCGCTTTTTTTATGATTATGATAATGCTATACTGTGCTGGTTCATATACTATGCAAAGATAGCCTTGATCGCTGCTTTCAATCAAGATGCGGTGCCTTTGTAGATGTTCTAGGTACAGGATCTAGTTCAAACAAATTGCACCCAGTAAACGGTCATTATCTACTACACACATAGCGCACAAAATGTTTAACCTACAATGAACTGGACTCTCAGCTCAGTTGGTAGTAGTTCTGCCTTCTGTGCCGTAGGTCGTGGGTTCAGTCTCCGCTGAAAAGAAATATTTGTGTGGTGAACGCAGATGTTTGTTCTCTGTCTGGGTGTTGTATTGTATACTAAGTACCTAATATGTATTTACAAAAAATGTATTTAATTATTATATCAGCTATCTGGTTTCCATAGTACAAGCTCTGCTTAGTTTGTGGCTAGTCTTGTGTGGATTGTCCAAAATATTTATTTATATTTATTTAGCCCACTGCTGGACTAGGTCTTCCCTTTATACATTTTCAGGACGAACGATTCTGAAGCCTCTCCATCCGAATTCCCGCGATTTTAACAATGTCGTTGGTCCATCGGGTGGGTGGGCACCATTTCGTCTTCTGGCTCGTGGTCGCCATTCGAGAACCTTTATTCCTTAACTAAATCATCATCATCATCATCACCTCAACCCATACTCATACTCATACTCATATTATTTATTGCAATTATTATGTTACATGGTGAGGTCTTAAAGTTAAAAATGGTAAATACATAATAGGCCCTAATGTTCAGGGCATAGCAATATCTGGAGTGGATGCGGGCCGAAGTCTGAAAAAATAGATAAATTAAAAGCTAGTTGTTGTTTTTGTTGTTGGTTGTCATTTGCACCCACTGCTGAGTATAGGTACTATTTCCGGTCCCTTGCGAGTCTCATCCACACATTCCCAGCATGAGCAACAATGTCGTTCGAACAAAAGGCGGATGGTCTGCCTCTATCAAAAAAACAACTACTAAATTCAAAATGAATCCAACTGAGTATTTGTAATGATTTTGTTGGTGCTTGTTCACCCTGGCACGTCGGGTCAGGAGTAATTACAGACCATTACCGGCAAACTAATCGCCACGGTGTCCAAACTATCAGCAATGATTTGTAGATGCTTGTACAAGTATGACCTGTCATTACGAACAAACAAATGCACTAACAATGTATCATTATAACCTATAGATAAACATAAACAGAACTTTCCTATCGAAAGAAATCCTATTTTACTCAAACATGCTCGGTAATTTGAGCATTATTTTGTTATCCTTCTTCTATATAAATCAAAATTGTTGTACCTAACTGGCCAAATACAATGCGAGCAGCGGCCGGCAAAAGTTGAGTAAATTCCATAACTGTAGTGTTTAGCGGCCAAATTAATTACATAGTAAACTCATAAATGTAGTTTTCGTTTTTATTTTATTTAACCTACATTGCCCCCTGCTCCTGCTGGGCAAAGGTTCCTCCCAAAACCTTCCACTCATCTCGGTTCTTAGCGTTCTCCCACCAATCTTTCCTTTGACCGTCGCTCGAGATCATCTCGCCGACGTCTTCTCGGCCGGCTAAATGTCGCATAGTTTAAAAATCTTTTACTCCGAAACATGACAACTAATAAGCACTTACATACACTGGGTGTTACTGACAGTCCTCTTTACAGAGGGTGTAATAAGCACAGAGGGCGCTGCCGCGTACGTACTTCTGGAGTGCAGCGGCATGGCGCCTCAACGAGAGCAACATCTTGGAACACCGAAGACGTCAAATCCACACCTTTCTAGATGTCATTGGGAGGTCAACCTACCAATATGTTGCTAGTTCAAACTCAACGCCACCGCCCTTCACACAAAAAGAACTCTCTTACTTACCAATCCGCTCACCAAGTACCTACCAAGTATGCTGAAGATTGACATAGAGACTCCAATATAATGTTGGAATATGCTCGGTACCGCTTGTAGACACCCTGAAAATCCGGATCTGTGTCAAATGAAATGTTAAATTGTGTCAAAATTCAATGTCCTTTCATCTTTGAATATTTGTAATATCTTAGCCTATAATCCCTGTTAATTACAAAAGGTTTAACTTTTGTTCTTTAGATCGTGTCATGTGAAATAAAATGATTAAGTATATAGCTAAAAATCTTAATTTAAAATTTTTGCCGTCAAAGCCTTTAAGAATAGTCAAAAGCATACGCAAGGCTTTACTTTTTCATGTTATGTGCTGATTTGAAGAAACCTTTTTTTAATCTAATCATGAAAATCGGTTCAGTATTTTGGCCATGAAGTGGGTTTCTCAAGTTTTTTAAACTTGATTATGTTTTATTTAATTTTTGTATCAATTTATTTTCGTGTTAATGAAAATTCACTATTATAAAATAAAAAAATGATACTTAGCACATAATTCACAAAGGAAATATTTGAGATGAAAAAATCCGTCAGCGACACATTCTTTTAGTTTATGAACGTGTAGTAATGAAGCTACAAAGAAAAAGAGGTGGCATTATTGAAGTTGTGTTTTTATTTTATCTGATGACGTAACTTTAGGGCTGCCAAATGGCTGAAGACATTACTTAATGTGTCTTTCAATAATTGACATTTGCTACCCGTTACAAAGCTAATACCAACAGCCAACAGCATCCTGCAGGACATACCTGATAGTTAGAACCTGCAGAATGCTGTTGGCCCGTTAAGTCTTTCATTCGGCTCCTGATCTAATAGTCTCATGAGAGACTAGGGGGTCGGGTACCAAATTAAAGAAAATTTTATCTATGTACTACTAAAGCAGCTGTGTTTGTTGTGTTGCTTTTACATACTAACATAGTCTAAGATAGCCTGTAAGTTTACTAACACAAATGGACCACAAAGTTGTCTGATCAATAAATAATAATAAATAAAAGCAATGTTCACATTAAAGAGGAAAATTTTACAGGAGTTTCCTTATTAAGAAATTCTCTAATTTGTAATAAAAAAATATATGATGCATGTAACGTATCCTTTTTTTGCAGCTCCTCAACAGAAACGTTAGGTGAAGTTAAAAAAGTTTTCATGAAAAATTCCACCTTTCCTACCACCCACTAACCAACCTTAGTTAAATTATTTTATGAATACGATCATGATGAAAATTCTTGATGTTTCAATAGGTGGGTTGTGTAATATTGATGTTACCTATACATATAAGAGAAAGCCGTGTTAGTTACTCAGTTTATAATGAAAGAATGGCTGAACCGATATGGTGGAAAGGTAGTTTAGAATCAGGAGACGGACATATAACACTTTTAATCTCGACAAAGCAATGGGAACGGGGCGAGCGAAGCCGTGGGTGGCCGCTAGTCTATTATGTAAGGGAAAGTCGTGTTATTAGTAACACTATTGATAACTCAAGAACGGCTGAACCGATTTGGCGGTAAATTGAAGGAGAGGTAGCTAAGAACCAGGAAACGGACTTGGGATACTTTTTATCCCGCAAAAACAAACGTGAATGGGGCGAACAAAGCCGCGGGCAGGCGTTGGTATTTTTTCATATAAAAGTCCTTGTCTGTGGTTGCGGTTCCAGCGGTTTTTGCGTTGTCAAATTGTTGTTGAATTTCAGGAGGAAGGAATTCATAATTTTGCTACATTTTTGTTTTTTTCCGGAATTTTTAATCAAAACCTACCCGACAGCCATCATAAAAATTACGATAAATTATGCATGAAAAGCTTTTAGTGCTTTCGATACTTTAAAGTATTATCAACAGTTATTTGGTTCTAGTTATAGAAAAGTTTCAGCTATGAAATGTCCACAAATATTTTATTTATTTACTAACTAAAACATGTTTAGTAAATTAATATATGATATCATTATTATAATACGTTTATTGCAATGTGTTCAGTACTTACAAGCAAAATAATCTTGAGAAAAGTTCTAACAAAAAAATATAAAGAGTAATATTTGGAGAAAGTAATTATTTTCTATTTAGTATGTACATCACGTTCGGACAGCGCCCCAGGGCAACCTTTAAGGAGTCAAAAGCCAGACTTTGCAAATTAAAATCCCTCGTACTTTGGTATTTGCTTGATAAATTGCGCTATAAAAATCTAAAACTTGTGAAAATCTCGTTCCACGCGCAAAATATTAAAAATATTATTAGTCATAGATCAAAATCACGCCTTCATAAAAGATTCTTGATGGAAAAATCTTTTTAATTTTTGTCACCGTTTCCATTGGTGATGTATTCTAATCTGTCCTAAATAATTGAACTTTGGTATAACCTGTGCTGGGTTCAGCTAGCTGTAAAATAAATTACTTAACAAATTTGTATCCCTGATAAAATAAACACGCTGTTCACGAATAAATTGAATATAGTAAATTGAAAAATTCGGTTTTCAATTCGCACGTTGGCAACGGTATTTACATGAAACTGTACTTTGGAAGCTTAAAAGTCATTGACAGTTATTTGCATTCTGCCACACATAAATACCTAAAGTTGTAATTTTTTTTTTGTCAAACACGCCCGGAAATATGAGCATAATTTTGACAACCTTCTTTGAACGACATTGCTGTACCTAGTAAACTCATAATATCAGTCGTGGATTTTAAAAATGGAACGATCTTTTACGCCGGAACATGGCAACCAAGGAGGTAACTTATCAAAGGTTTTATTTAAATTTCGAAGATGTCTTGTCTAAGCTGTTTATTAAAAAAAAAAACACTTCAATGCGAATGCGAGTCAAATTAGTGTTGTTCTTTATGTGTGATAAAATGAGTTCAAGTAGGCAAAACAACTAAGCTTGATGGACTTGCGTACAGTTCTACTATAATACTTATATTATAACGAGGCAAAATTTGTATTTTTGTGTGTATGTTTGTAATGAATAAAATCAAAAACGACTTCGCCGATTTCAAAAATTCTTTCACCATTGGAAAGCTTCATTCACCCTGAGTAACATAGGCTATATTTACGTGTTTAAAAAATAACTATCCACCCGTGCGAATCCGAGATAGGCCGCAAGTGTTAGTGCCTACAACAGCCGCCTTTATATCTATATAGGCTTTTTTATAGCTAAAGGGGCATGTCAAGCGCAGGAAAATTCATATTGTTTCGAGGAAAGTGATGAAGTTAAAAGTGACTTAATCATCAATGTTGACAGTCTTGTTCTGTAATTTTTCTTTACTTCAGATTTATATTAACCTTTTATTCTAGAAACTACCAACGAAGTGTCGTTCACAATGCACAAATTGAACAATCTAGTTTATAAGTCTCTCACAAGAACTATCACGATTTTATTTTGCGCGACGAAATGAAAAATGCATAGCATTCATCTCATTTTATGGAGAAATTTAATTGTATAACATCAAAGAGTACGTGAATCTGCAGCAGTTTGAATCTCATTTATATTTATATCTCGTACTAGTTACGCACCGCGGTATTACCCGCGATTAAAAAGTATGAACTTTCCTCGGTAGCAACTGGATAGGAAAAAAACCATAGAAAAAACAAGGTTTCTATATACTATCCCATAGAAACCGTGCATTTTCGGGATAAAAATTTGTCATTTTTGACCCCTAAACTGACACTATACGCAAAAAATCATGTCGACTAGCTGTTACCCGCGACTTCGTTCGCGTGGATATTTGAGTTCGTTTAATAGTACATTGTTACCTGAGTGTTGAAAGTCACGTTTTTTGAGTCCCGAGACGGGTTTGGCGCCAGAGCGTTAGCGAGGGCGCCAATGGAGCTTGAGGGACTTAAAAGACTTTCACCCGAGGTTAAACACTGTGCTTTTCATTACGAAAACAAGGAAAGTAAAAATAAAAACATGAAAGAAAAATTTGTGAAAATGAAGATTGAATTGCCGCCTTCCCGGTTTTTTTTTTCTTTTTCTCTGGCGGGCCTTCGGCTTCGGCTCGCCAGCATTATTCAGCCATTATTTTCATTCTCATAATTTAAAAAATGGTAAATGTCAAATCTATGTTATTTTAAATAAATAGTTGAAGCTATATATTAATCAAGTAATTTAGAAGATATATTATTTATTTAATACTATCTTTATGTTATTTAAATTTAAATTTTACATTGCGCTATCTTATTAGACTTTTTAAACTTCTTAGTGTTGTAATGGGTTTCCAACCTACTTGCTGTATAAAAAGTTGGAATTTGGTTCAACGACCTCCTTGCAGTTAGAAAGACTTTAGAAAGTTGGAACATGGTTGAATAAAATAGAACTTGTTTTTTTTTATAATTTGACAGCGATTCTCCCTAGGGCTGAAAGTTTTACTTTCAATTAGGCCCCTCAGGCAACTTCAGACCTACTTTCAGAGTATGAGTAATGAAAAAGTCATTATTTTATGGCAAAAGGCGGACAATGCTTTGCTCTATCAAAAATAAAAGTAAATCCATCCCACGGGAACCATACATTTAACCGGGATAAAATGTACTCTTTGTGCTATTTCAGATTATAATCTATCTTTGTGCCAATTTTCATTCGGATCCGTTCAGCCGTTTTGGCGTTATTGAGTAACAAACATCCATCCAAACATTCACATTTATATATTAGTAGGAGGGATGAATATGAAAAGCGAGGTCATGCTTAAAAAAAAAACATTACCGTGTTGATGTGAAATAAGCCGTGATAATCATATTACTGTCATTTGATTAATAATCATGAACCGTATTTCAACGGTATAAATGTCATCAAATGTAGACAAAGTATGGCAATTTTCAGTTATTCTTGAGTTATCCTTAGTTTAATTAACTTATTGTAAATCTCTAATTTTTGATGTTTTGCATTTTTATTTGAATTATTTATGTATTATGCCTATATTTATTTTGCATATTAGTAAATGTATTCATTTAAGTATTTCTTGTTATTTATTACTTTTTATTTTGAATGTACACAAACCTATA
Organism: Thera britannica; assembly: GCA_939531255.2. Lineage (NCBI taxonomy): Eukaryota > Metazoa > Arthropoda > Insecta > Lepidoptera > Geometridae > Thera > Thera britannica. Next base: position 3,616,566 of record OW618037.2, read on the forward strand.
CAGTACCACCTCTCTCTAGCTTCAAAGGTTTGCTGTAAGAAAACTCTGCTCAGGGTTAAGCTCGCTTTTGTACATTATCCTCTATTTCTGTTCTTTTCCTATGCTTTATATTGTGTGCAATAAATAATTAATTCATAAACGATAGGGAGGTTATGGTTTTTGTTTCAAGCCAAAAAAAAACGTACGTTGGTCAAACGTACGCGTTCAGCTGCGTTTTACCAAATAAAGAGACCCAACTAAGCCCGTGGGTGCTAGACTGTACTGTGTGTTAATTTTAATGGCACTTTATAGCTTTTTCTCATACCAGACAGAACCAGCACATAAAAATCCTTAAATTTTTTGTTCTGGTACAGTGTGGAATGTTAAAAAGCTGTAAAATGCCATCAAAATTAAAAAGCAAGTCACTTCATAAATCCGAACAGCGCGCTGGTGGTGGAAAAAATGCCGCCGACGCTCGCCCGCCGCCGTCCCGAAAATTGTTGGAATTGTTCAACAATAGTCCACAGCCATATTGACAAAGTTCTACAAAGTTTCACGTTAATTTCGGGGATGACTTCAAAATATTTGGGTCGTTTCTTTGAAAGTCAAATACACATGTTTTTGCGCTTTTCATCGTTTTCAACAGTCATGGCTTGAGATGGACAAAAATAATCAAAGTTGAGGGTGAAATAATGGTTCTCAATGACATTACAATTGCTTCAAATAAGCTTGTTGCTTCCACGTGGACATCCTAAACTATGGGTGTTATTAATAATCCTGGCGTAGCGTTGGACTAGTTAATCCGTGTTTTGTCACATTTGCTCGAGTTGACAATTGCATGTCAATGCAAGAGACAAAACACGGATTAACTAGTCCAACGCTACGCCAGGATTATTAATAACACCTTATGGCTTGTCTTAGCCTCCTAAGCGTAAACATGCTTATTTTGGGCATTCGCAAATTTTGGCGCAACACGCGTGTAGATCGTGACGTAAGGTGTTAGAAGCACCAAGGTGTGAGTTTGCTGCCTGTTCTTCTAGGCATGGTCGCGTGGAACTAGCACCTATCACTTTGACTTATTTATAGCAAACTTTTTATAAATATGGAGGATACTGAACCTCACCTCGGACACGACCAAATCCCATAGAAAAGCTCTGCCTATTACACACGCTCGTTTATGTGCGGTGGCACTACACAAATTGCATTTTTTGCCATTTTTTTTTTTGTGAAAGCCAACCAATTGTGGTGAAAGGATTTTAAGTGCGCCTCAAAGAGACTTCCTTCGAGCACTTGACACATATTTTTCGAACTTTTTAGGTTCTACGACATGTCTCCTCGCGATGTTTTCCTTCACCGTTTGAGAGCACTGGCATAGTGTACATACATTTTCTGTGCTGAAACTAAGACAATTCCTTGAAGAGGTGGCTGTTGTTTTCATGACCCCATAAACATTATTACGAGTAACAAACATAAACCTCATCTCGCACGCCTCGAATCAATCCGTCAAAACATGACTGCCAACACAAAAATAATTTGCATCCCCATCGAATCCCTTTCATAGGCTCATTTGGCAGCTCTGCGAATGTCGATCGTAACGTTGTACCGGCGTGCCGCATAGCTGGGAAAATATCGCTGGTTCAATGCCCGATTAAAAAGCTTTTCGGAAATAACAAGTTCATTAGTAGGTAGGTACTTTTGTTTATACAAAGAAACTTATAGTTAAACAAATGTTATGTACAACAGAAAACAGTTGAGCTATCTGCACACCGTTAGATCTAGAGATAGCTCAACTGATCCAAATTAGTGCCAGAAGAAAGCTTAACCAAGACGCTCACTGTCATCTCATTAGTCCACATAAAAACTTTTCAAAAATTAAAAAAGTTCAAAAATACTAGTGACATGCCAAAAGGAACAAGAAGTCCGCACTGTTAGACATGGGCCCCCTTTATTAGAAACTACACAATGTAGAAAAAACTGCACAAATTATGTTGTATGGTGGTCAAGAATCATATTTCTTTCTTTCTTTATTTACGATGTTTTCTATCACCATTTCTCATAGCGAAAATCGAAATCTGTGGTTATATGAAAGATAGCATCCAGTTTAACCGAAGTTTTGGATATTGGCCAATGCATAAGCTTCCGACTCCCAATCTTTAGCTTCAAGCCAATTTCAGTAATGAGAATGTGTTACGAAAGTTTGACATTTCTCGTCCGCTCGGACTCCAAGAAGCATTTGACTAAGGGAGGGCGCACACTAGGCAATCTGGCTGCGTAGCCAGACTGCAGCAGTCAGAATATTTGAGCTGCCAGTTAAAGCAGCCAATACGTCTGGCTGCTAAAGCAAGTGCGGGGAGATTAGTACTACTCTATGGACTGACGGCAGCCACATACATTCCAGCAGTGCTGCCAGTGGCAGATAGACGAATATAATTATCATGAGAGAGCTCAAAAAGTTAACATTTTCACGATAAAAATAACATTACTATAAACTATGAAAAAACGACACAATACTTTACTATGGCACTTTAATAAACAATAACTAAAACATTCTTGGATGCGTTTCGTTTCACGATATTTTTTTGTTTGCTGGAAAATAATTATAGTTTATATTTATATTGAGTCGTGTTAAAGATCGTGTAACATAGAGGTAACACGAGAGGGTCAAAAGTAACGTAAAATGTTATAAAAGCAACGCTGATTCATTCGCTTACACTCGCTCTGGCTGAACTCAGCCTAGGGCTGTCATGCGATGCACGCGCGTTGTTATGGCTAGCGCAGCCGGGAGTTCGGGGCAACCACCGCCAACGTCATATATCCGACTGACTGCCGCAGCCTTACTACGTGCGCGGGCGTCCTAAGTGGCTGAGAGGTCAGAAGTTAGGGATTGACTCCCGTATTGCAACTGACATTTGCATGGTCTCTAAATATTGATTTTCAAGTCTGGGTGTTCCATTGTACTCGTAGCTTCTGATACTGAATGACACAAGAAATTATAGTTTGTAGTTTATATGCCATAATATGTGTTTAGTTTTTGGCATAGAATTTAGTAGAACTTCATTGTACACCAAAGTGAAAGATTACAAAAAAACAAAACAAGAGTTTATTAATAAAAATTAAAGAACCAATTAGTGTTGTTATCACTCAGAGCGATCTCTTCGAGACAACCTTTGCATGGAAAAAACATTATTATCAGTATGTACGGGCATAATTAGGTTGTATTCGTAGGTTCTGTTCCCACCTGACGGAAAACCCTAGTTCTATTGGTAGGCATTTTTGGTTTGAGGCTAGAGGGTATTTAAAAAAATATAATTATTTAAAAATTATAACTGTGTAATCATGTTTTTTTTTAATACAACTAAGTTGACAAGCATACGGCCCACCTGATGGAAAGCGGTTACCGTAGCCTATGGACGCCTGAAATACCAGAGGCATCGCAAGCGCGTTTCCGACCCTTTAAAACTTCTAAAACGCCTTTTTGAACTTTGAGGGTCATTAATAATCCTGGCGTAGCGTTGGACTAGTTGATCCGTGTTTTGTCTCTTGCATTGACATGCAATTGTCAACTCGAGCAAATGTGACAAAACACGATTTAACTACTCCAGCGTTGCGCCAGGATTATTAATAACACCCTGACAGTGTAAGCAACTGTTTTATGAAGACTGTGGCTTTACAGTGTACATCGAAAAATGTATGCGTAATGTTTGAGCGTGATTTGAACAGGGTTAGCATGCGTCATTGAATAAGCAATGTTTACGATACATTTGATTTATGTGTGGAACTCAGAGCGGTGGAGGAAAATACTCCGAAGAAATCCACGGCTTACTTTGTCAACTTTTCACGTATGGCTAGGCTGGGATCAGGTACTTAAAAAGTGATGTTTAAAAAACTTGAAAAACCTACTTCAAAAGTTTGGGTAAAGTTTTAAACCGATTTTGTTAAAATATATATGTATGGGAGAAATCTGGAAATATTACTTTTTAGATAAAAAAAAGTTCTTTTAAATGCATGAGCCATGCATGACGAAATTATGCAATAATAATAATTATTATTATTATTGTGTGCCCTCCAGGTCCCACTGCTGGGCAAAGGCCTCCCTCATTCTTTCCAGACATCGCGATCCTTGGCTACGCTTGTCCAGTCTGTCAGGAAAGTATATCAAGCTCGTCTCGCCATCTCCGTTTTGGTCTGCGCGTCACCATCTCGCTGGGTCAGGATGCCAATTGGTGAATATCTTAGTGTTCGATACATCGAACACATTTCATAAGCATCATCAGCAGTTTGGCTTAAGTAGGTCGCTCGTGTCGCGAGCGCGGCCGGGCGATCCACGCAAGCCAGTGCATCAGCAGCAGCCACCTCAATCGCACTCATTACATTATAGCATATACTCTGAGTTTAATAAACTACTAAGTTAAGTGAGCTCGGTTGTATTAATCTACTAGCATCCCGGAAGTAGCTAGCGCGATTTCCTACATGGTCCTTCGAGCCGTTCGAGGATTCATCACGCGATCGTAATCATACCGTCGCGCGTCGAAAACCTCGAGCTTACCAGCATCCCGTGGATGTTCAGTGTTCGTTAGCTTGACAGTGTGTTTATTGGAGAGCTAGCAACATCATCCTGATCCGGCGAGCGACACGCTCCAGAACAGCAGCAGCAGTGAGCGAACCGTTCCCGCCGCAGCATCAGCAACCGTGGTCGTGGGGGTTTACCCGCGACTGACCAGCAGCAGCGAGCCTCAGCTCGTGCCCTCAGCAGCTTTAGCCAGCACTGCAGTGGGGAGCAACCCACGCAGAGCAGCATCTAGCATCAGCATCAAGCAGCTTACAAGTAAGAGCGTTCCGTTTTTTTCATCGAGCTCGTCAAACATAAACTGACAAAATGGATGTTCTCTACTTCCAACAAACCGAGTTGGCGGAGAGCATCCGAAAAGTCCTTGTTAATTTTAAGAAGGACAGCAGCGATCGTAAATCAATTGAATACGGTAAAACAAGATTAGACCTTCTCAATTCACATTGGAGAGAGTATGAGCTTAACCACGAAAAATGCATACCTATTGAAAATAAAGATCATAAGTACTTTGTCGATTCTGAGTTTGAGCGAACGAAAGAGTCATATTTAGAAGGTAAATCCACAATTCTTAGGTATTTTGAGCAATTAGGCCAGGAAGGTAAACCTGCTTCCCAGGCTGAAGCAGGACCGTCACGCGGCAAAGAGCAGCAGCGGCCGCGGACACCAGCACCACCAGCACCTGCCAGCGCCACCACGAACCGTGGGCCGCAGGTGGAGGAGAGAGGCATTGCAAGCAACGTAGATGCGATGCTACGCAGGCAGCGAATAAACTTCAAAGCCTTCGTGAGGACTGTAGATGGTATAGACCTAGAGTCCTTACGGGAAAAATGGGAGTACGAAGACGCCCTGCGAGTGTTACAAAGTCGCTGGGCGGTGGTGGATCAACGTCATTGGGAGATAATGCTTGAGTTGGAAGAAGACGAAGCATACGAATACAACTACAACAAGCATGAGCGTACCTACAACGGCCTGAGAAAAGCTATCAGCTCGAGGATGTGGTCAACGTCATACCGCGACAAAACCACTCCTCAAATGGACATTCCGGCCTTCTCAGGCAACTTTCAGCAGTGGGTGTCGTTCAAAGATCTCTTCAATGAAGCCATCCACCACAATCCATCACTATCAAACGCTCAAAAGATGCAGTTCTTAAAGAGCAAAGTTAAGGGTGAAGCTGAGCGCTTGATACAGCATCTTCCCATCAGCACGGGCAACTACACAACCTGTTGGGAAATATTGAGACACCGATTCGATAACAAGAGAAGCATATTTAATTCGTACGCAAACACCATCTACAACCTTGCCAACATACAGCAGCAGTCGTTCGCAGCAATCAAGCGACTTCATGACGTCACGCTAGAGAGTCTCCACGCCATTAAGAACCTAGGTATCGACACTACGTCATGGGACCCTCTACTCGTGTACATATTATCACAAAAACTAGATAATGAGTCTTATTCCGAGTACATAGAGTCTTTGAAGAACACGCGGGAGCTACCGGTACTTCAAGAGTTTTTGGACTTCCTCGAGAATAAATTCCCCGCTCTAGAGTCATCTCGTCGACGACAAGATGGAACAAACAAAACAGCATCATCTCAGCAGCAAACATCAACTTATACAAGCCGTAAATTTATTAAACCATTTACAGAACGTAAAAATAACAACAGGTACGAAGTTACAAAATCATTACACGTGTCTGAGTCAGCAAGTAAGTGCCCTCATTGCAATTCCGATCATCGTTTAATAAATTGCAAAACATTTCTCGAATCAACTGATGAGCAAAAAATATTTATTCTAAATAAATTAGATTTCTGCAAGAATTGCATTTACGATCACGTCGCAGGCAAATGTTTTTCAACAAAAAGATGCCATAAATGCAATGATAAGCATCATACCATTTTACACGATTATTTTGCAACTCAATCAAAACCTACTTTTAACTCGGGCAAAGGTTCGAGACAAATTAAGGAACGTGAGCATCATAGCAGCAACAATATCAATGTATCTCATCAAGATGAACCTTCAGAAATTTTGTTAGCAACAGCTTTAGTGAAAGTTACCGCAGCAGATAACACCCAGCACGTGATGCGAGCACTGATCGACCAGGGCTCGCAGGTCTCTGTAATCAGTGAGAGAGCAGCACAACAGTTAGGACTCAAGCGAGAAAACTGCAAAGGGGTTATTTGTGGGGTAGGAGAGCGGGAATCCATTTGCAAAGGGAAGCTTAAGATCACGGGTCAATCGACTTATACGGATTATAAGTTTACTACAAATACTTTGATTTTGAGCAATATGATCAAAAATCTGCCAAACAAGACATTTCCAAAACCATCGTGGAACCATCTAGCACACATCCGCTTAGCGGACCCGGATTTTAATATCAGTCGCCCAGTTGACCTTCTTCTAGGAGCCGAGGTTTACTCCAACATCATCATGGAGGGGATAATCCGGGGACAGGTTAAATCGGAGCCTTTAGCGCAGCAAACTCAGCTAGGATGGATGCTATGCGGCGGTGTGAAAGCATCTTTCCAATGCAATGTTATCCTAGACAACATCGAGGATATTCATCAGTTTTGGAAAATTGAAGATATTCAGGAGCAAAACGAAATGTCGGTAGAGGATCAAGAATGCCTGGATTACTATAAAGCTACTACAAAACGTCTAGATAGCGGACGCTACGAAGTTAGATTACCAATGAAACCGGAAATGAAAGAGAAATTGGGATCATCTAAGGAAATAGCTATAGCCCAATTCAAAAATTTGGAGCGTAAGTTAGTTAAAAATGAAAGTTTATCGAGGCAATATAAACTATTCATCAGCGAATATGAGCAACTCAAACATATGAAGTTAGCGACTTCAAACAGCATACATAGGGCGGAAATAGAATGTTTCCTACCTCACCATGCCGTGCTAAAAGAAGACTCGGTTACAACTAAATTACGTGTAGTCTTCAACGCATCGGCTAAAACTTCTTCTGGGCACAGTCTCAATGATCTGATGTATAAAGGTCCGAATCTACAGCAGGATTTATTAGAGATCATTCTTAAGTGGCGACAATATCGTTTTGCATACACTGCGGACATAGAGAAATGCTTCCGGATGATTTTGGTCAATGAGCAGGACCAATACCTACAACAGATTATGTGGAGAGCGCATGAGAGCCAACCTATCAGGGCTTATACATTGAGTACCATTACATACGGGACAAAATCCGCTCCGTTCCTCACAATGATGACCCTCCGTAGGTTAGCTGAAGACGAGCAACAAAACTTCCCTAACGCAGCAAAATCCATCAATGAGGAGCTCTACATGGACGATTGGGTCTCGGGGGCTCACAGCATTGAAGAAGGGAAGAAAAGGATAGAAGAAATGAACGCGTGCCTTAAAAGCGGAGGATTTTTGTTGAGAAAATGGTCCTCCAACGATAAGCAGCTATTAGAAAAAGTAGAACAAAGCAACAGCAATCAGCCACCATTGTTTACATTTAAAACAGAAAGCACAGCAAAAACGTTAGGTATACAATGGGACTCCACCGAGGATAAGTTTACTTTTCAATGTGATCTAGCAAACACGGAAACAACGAAACTAACTAAGAGGATGCTTTTATCTGAGATCTCCAAGATTTTCGACCCCTTAGGGTGGTTAGCTCCGTTGATAACCAAATTGAAATTATTATTCCAACAAGTCTGGCAAAACTCAGAGGCTCAGTGGAGTGATGAAGTTTCACCAAAAATTAAAGAAGAGTGGAGCCAATTGAAAAAAGACATCAACATCATAAATCAGGTCAAAATTCCTCGGTGGCTAAAAAGCAAAAAAGGTGACGTCATCGAACTACATGGGTTCTGTGACGCATCGACGAAAGCATTCGCATGTGTGGTTTATGCGAGGATCGTCACAAATGAATCAGCGTCAGTAGTGCTGACCGCGGCAAAAACACGGTTAGTACCTAGCAGCAAGGCCGTTACATTACCGCGATTAGAGTTATGTGCGGCTGAATTACTGACAAATTTAATGACAAAGATTGTCAAAAGCATCACCAGCTTCACCGTCGTGACTTACGGTTGGAGTGATTCAAAGGTAACACTCAGCTGGATTCAAGGGTCTCCGGAGCGCTGGAAGCCTTTTATAGCGAACCGAGTGAAGAAAATTACAAGCACTATGCCACCAAAGTCTTGGCATTACATAAACACCAAAGAGAACCCAGCTGATGCAGCAAGCAGAGGACTGACGTCAACACAGCTGATAGAGCATAAGTTGTGGTGGCAAGGGCCTACCTGTCTATCCGTACCTAACTTCGAGCTAAAAGAGCAAAACATGACGTTTTCTACCAACGAAGAAGTTAGAAAACAAGTGAACGCAGTCAGTAATGTCATCTCCGACAGCAGCAGCATCATCGAAGATTTACTTGATCGTTACAGCTCGTTTACTAAAGTCACTCGGATTTTTGCATGGATACGACGGGTACTGACCCCTATTGTTTGTAAACAAAGACAGCCGATGTACCTCATGTTACCTGAGCTTAGATCAGCGAAACTAATTATAATAAAGCATGTACAGCGAATAGAATTTAATGAAGACATTGAATTCTTATTACACAATAAAAAAGTTAGCTCACAAAGCAAGATAGCTAGTTTAAACCCATTTTTAGACGAAGAAGGGATTTTAAGAGCTAAGGGAAGACTCAGGAATGCCAACATCAGCACAGAAATGAAATTTCCAATCATAATTTCATATAGCGGCAGATTAACAGCTGAGCTTCTTATAGAGCAAGCGCACGAGCTCACATTCTACGGTGGACCTCGGCTTACCATGTCTTTTTTGAGACAAAGGTATTGGATAGTCAAGGGAAATCGAGCGGTCAAAAAGCAGCTTCTAAAATGCGTAACCTGTAGGAAACAAGCACCTGTAAAATTACAACAGATTATGGGTGACCTCCCGGACTTTAGAACTAATCCAGCCCCAGCATTTTATCACACAGGGGTAGATCTCACAGGTTTCATTCCAGTGAAAGCAAATAAAGGACGAGGAATAAAAACAACGAAAGGCTATGTAGTGTTGTTTATCTGCATGGTTACTAAAGCAGTACACATAGAGTTGGTGTCCGATTTGACCAGTGTCTCGTTTATAGCAGCGTTGAGGCGAATGGCAGCACGTCGAGGAGCACCAAAGCATATTATGTACTCTGACAATGGGACCAACTTTGTGGGAGCTAATAAAATACTTCAAGAAGAATATCAGCAGCTGGAAGAAGTTTTCAAAGAATCATTCCATAGAGAAATCACAGAATTGAATATAGAATGGCACTGGAACTGTCCTTCTTGGCCAAGCGCTGGAGGGATCTGGGAAAGATCCATTCGAAGCCTGAAGCAGCATCTGAAAAGAGTCGTAGGTGAACAAGCGTTAACCTTCGAAGAATATAGCACCGTGTTGGCGCGAATTGAAGCAAGCCTGAACTCGAGGCCTCTCTGTCCGATATCTGAAGATATTGAGGATATGGACTTCCTTACGCCAGCACACTTTTTAACCAGCAACGCAGGCCTGACAGTCATAGAAACAGCCAATGACGCCAGGACTAGGTGGCACCTAACAAACAAGATTTTCCAAGACCTGTGGAAGAGATGGAAAGCAGAATATCTCAGTCAGTTATCTGTTCGCGGCAAATGGTTAAAAGCAAAAAGAAACATCGAAGTCGGGGATTTGGTAACCATCCACGACGATAACTACACATCAGCGAAATTTCCTGTGGGGAGAGTGATGATGCACAGCGGAAATGACGGTTTTGCAAGGCTAGTGTCTCTCAAGACGAAAAATGGTTTAATAAAGCGGCCGATCATAAAATTATCAATTTTACCTATTGAGCACAACAAAGGCGCAAATGCCGAAAAGGACAGCAGCAAGCTAAATGAACCAAAATCAGCAAAGGATAGCGACCGAATTGGCACCAAAAAACGTTCTCAATTTATCAACATAGCTTTATCATTAATATTTTTTATGAGCATCATTTCGTCCGGTGAATCAGCCAACATAACACAATTCAGCAGCAATCAATCATTGTACTACGATCCAACAGGGAAAATGCATTTAATACGCGATCAGTGGAAAATTGTCTCTTATTATAACATGCAACCTTATTGGCAAGGAGACACGGCGGTTAATACATTCATCAAATATCTAGAACAGACATGTGATAAGGTCAAAGAAGCGAGCCATTGTAATATGATTTTATTACAAGTGAAACACGATTACAGCGAGCCACAGTACTATAATCAGCTGTTGCTAAATCAGCATTTCGGCGAGCGGTCAAGGTCTCGTCGCGGACTTATCAATGCCGTCGGCTCTATAGCAAACACACTGTTTGGAGTACTCGACCAAAGTTTTGCGGATAAATATCAGAAGGACATTGAGCTTGTCAACAGCAACGAAAAGCATTTAATGCAACTTTGGAAAAATCAGACATCCGTCGTAGAAGCGGAATACAACGTTTTAAAGCGAACGGAACAAGCAATACAATCTCAGCATAAACTTATAAATAAACATTTAAACTATCTTGATCAAACAACTAAGCAACTTCAGAACGAGTTCGAAAGCATGTCTATTATACAGGAGTTTACTCTAGCAGCAATGGCGACTACAAACATGATCCGAAACCTGAAGCAGATACAGGATACACTCATCGATACTTTGACAGATATTTATCATGGCAAGATAAACTTACATCTGTTAACCCCAAAGCAGCTAAACGACGAACTTCGAATAGTTTCTAGTCACATATCGAAAGAGCTTACGCTACCTGTGGACAATATACAAATCAACCTTTATAAGGTTTACCAGCTACTGAAAGTTAAAGCAAGAATGAGCAGTGATTACGTTATATTTGAACTTAGCTTGCCTTTAATCAGCAGAGACAGCTTCCATCTATATCACTTGATACCAGTACCTCTACAAATCGATAGTGACATGATCAGCATCAGTTTAGTCACCGATTTCATAGCAACCAACCTTATGAGGGACTCTTATATACCAATCTCAAGCACCGACCTTCAGGGCTGTGAATATCAAGACGAAACATTCTTCTGTCAGCTACAAGGCCCCGTCAAGCATTTGAGCCCAGAAGAAAAGTTTTGTCAAATAGAACAGATGGATACCTGCAAGATCAAGAGAGAAAGCTGCAAGAATAAATGGGTTCAGTTACATAACCCGTCATTCTATTTATATTTCGCATGTGATACGTACTCGTTAACGATCATATGCGACAATGAAACACGAGTCCGCCGAGTCAGCAAGGCCGGGCTCATCCAACTTTATAAACAGTGCACCGCAAAAGGTCGTGACGTCACTCTTTATTCATACCTACAACAACATACGCTCTCACTCAAACCCGACTTAGTACTTACAAACATAGCTCCAATTCAACATCATACGTTTAACACAACCTTACCGTTAGTTGAACCATTCCAAGATAAATATCTCAATACGTCGCTGCAGCAGCTCGGTGACAAGATCAACGCTATGAAAGAAGCAGCTCAACAAGACGGGACCCTTACTACGCATGATGTGCATCAATACGCTATATCATACAGCGTATTAGCAGCAGGCGTCTTAGTTTTCCTGTGGTTCCTGTGGAGGCGATACAGACAAGCAGCAGTCAGCTCGACTTCAGCCGCGCCCGCATCGGGTGTGGCGCCGCAGCGTGACTACGCACCGCCGGCGCCGCCGCCGCCGCCGCCTGCGCCTGTCCCGCCAAGGGAGGCGCCCTCAAGCAGCGAGAGTGTTAGTGCGCATAACGAATCCGTAACCGAACCAGAGTGTAGTGTTACCGGGGCCGTGCGGTGGTCCAGTTTACGTAAAAAACACAACAAACAATCAGTGTTTACGATAGATAGGGATTAGTTAATACGCAATCAGCAATCATCGCCATTACGAAACATTGTTCTAACATTCATTAGACTAAGCATAATATTGTTTCACCTATCTTTGTATTACTAACCCCCTAAAGTGTTACGCCTCATTTCATCTCATTCGGCATTCCTCCCTCGGGAGCATGTTCGATACATCGAACACATTTCATAAGCATCATCAGCAGTTTGGCTTAAGTAGGTCGCTCGTGTCGCGAGCGCGGCCGGGCGATCCACGCAAGCCAGTGCATCAGCAGCAGCCACCTCAATCGCACTCATTACATTATAGCATATACTCTGAGTTTAATAAACTACTAAGTTAAGTGAGCTCGGTTGTATTAATCTACTAGCATCCCGGAAGTAGCTAGCGCGATTTCCTACACTTAGCGTACAGCTCACCTGGCATACGGCAAACATGACCAGCCCAGTTAGCCTATGCGATAAAAATCGGTTGTCTGTAAAGTCGGTGTACTGACAATAGTTGAACGTGACAACGTCATACAGCTGTCCTGTCGCACGCGGACGCATCGCTCACTCAAGTAGGAGAGAGACAGATGTCAAACGCTGCCGAACGCGGAGGCCGATTGTGCCTCTTTGTCGCTTGTTCCGCGCTCTCGCTTGCACTTCAAGCCTTAAATGGAACGCCTCAGAGCTAGGTAACGCCGCATGATGTCATGTTTTTTCATGCGTGCAGCCGGCTCCATCGAACTATAAGACGTTGTTACGTTAATAAACATATTTTTTTTTTTTTTTATAATTAATAAACTATCCTTTGGCTACGATCTCACCTGATGGTAAGCGATGATGAAGCCGACGATGTAGCAGGACTTACGACACTAGGCTCTGCATATCACTTACAAACAAATTGTCTGCGTCCTTTTCCGTTAATGTCATTCTGTCTGTTGCTCTGTATGTCCAATTTTTTTCTGAAAGTAAACTTTTACTTTATTTTAATAAGCAATTGAATTCAGAACCTCCTCCTTTTTATTTGAAGTCGGTTAAAGAGAGAGAGAGAGACGACAGACGAAACAAGAAACATGGAGAAATTATGAGGCAAATCGTTTCTACGTAACTTATTGTTATTATTCCACCATTTCTCTCGTACACGTAGGTATAGGTGACGAATTGTTTGAACTCACCAAGTAAAACTCAAAATAAGGGCACAGATTATGCCCTTATTTCCAGTCGCCCACAACCCCTTTGAATGGTGACCACTACACAGTTTTCGAAACAACAGCTATCACTGCTGCCTTAATTACTGAGAAGCGTTTATTGTGTTGAAACAAACGTAGTTTTCCTAGTTTTGAGGCACCTATTATACTAACCAGTAGGCCTACCACAAGCGCTGTCAGGCTCTGTCTCTGGCTCTGGTTTTGAGTCTGTGTGAGTGTTAACTAAATGAATAATAAAATATGAATAAATCCTACGTCGAAACGTCACGCACACAGTATTATAGGTACACTGGTGAGCACTCACACAGACTCAATACCAGAGCCAGAGACAAAGCCAGACAGAGCTTGTGGTGCCTACAGTACGGGATTGTAGTCTCATCTACATACTGGTATGGTTATAACTGCGGGCTTATAATTATAGTAAAACTTTTTGACTACATCGTGAGGTTCCGCATGTGTGTTCTTGACCATTACCGTTAAGCCGTTGAGCGTTCTGCGGTGGCGACCAATGAATTGCTGTCAAATATTACACTGTCAAAGTTTGCGGCAGTGTGTGCGGATGTATGAAAAACTCTATGCTGAAACTGACCGCCATCGCCATTGCAGATCGTCTAGATTGCACAAGTTTTTATTGTTAGCAACACCACCACAATTTTATGACAAAGTGCTTAAATTGATCGAAAGTAAAGTCCATTTTATGAAGGGTTATTTACACTTAAAAAACGACTAAATAGCAGTTTATTTTTATTGGGCCATTAAATATTTGATATTTGGCTTGTTGATATAAGTCGAAAATTGATATTAGCTGAAGATTATCTCGTTTCGTAAAAACAAATACTAAATCTACTATGATCGTGAAAAACACTTAGCTACTAAATATTTATTATTTTTGATTTGTAAAAGGATCATATAAAAAAGCAGCCAAGTGCGAGTCGGACTCGCCCATGAAGGGTTCCGTAGCATCAAGTAACATCAAGTAATATAAAGGTACGATTTATGACGTATAAAAAAAAACTACTGACTAGATCTCGTTCAAACCAAATATCGTTGGAAGTTTACATAGTAATGTACAACATATATTTTTTTAGTTTTATCATTCTCTTATTTTAGAAGTTAGAGGGGGGGACCAACTTTTTACCACTTTGGAAGTGTCTTTCGCGCAAACTATTCAGTTTAGAAAAAAACTATATGAGAAACCTCAACATCATTTTTGAAGACCTGTTTAAACCCCATACGTATGGGTTCAATGAAAAAAAATTTCTGAGTTTCAGTTTCAAGTACCACCAAAATTTATAGTTTTTTTTTCTATTTTTGAGTTTAAATCTTAATGCGGTTCACATCTACTCGCCAAGTTTCATCAGTCTAGCTCTTACGGTTTTGGAGAAAAATGGCTGTGACATACGGACGGACAGACATGACGAATCTATAAGGGTTCCGTTTTTGCCATTTGGCTACGGAACCCTAAAAAGACATAGATACAAAGGTACCATCAAATTTTAAATTTTATAGGCTCCTATCGTTACGTACGATTAACTTCGTTTGTCACCCACTTGGCGGAATCGTGGATGGAAAGGGCTTAGAATCGTTCTTCCTGGTAATGTGTAGGGGAGGCCTATGTCCAGCAGTGGACTTCTTCGGGCTGATAATGATGAACATAGGTTTCAAGAAATTTATTCACAAAAAAGACACAGTCGCTTTGATGTGAATATATAGTTAACATAAAATAAAAACTGTATAGTTAGTATGTCGGTAGGTAGTCGATCGATAACGTAGTAGGGATATAATTAAATCCCTACTAGAGTTCATAATTAAATTTTCTAGTTTCTTATAAAATGTAATTTTTTATAGGTTTTAATCATTTCATATTTTATAATAATAGTTTTTGTAAATAATGTACATATTCTGTTGTAAATCAAAAATATATTTTTATTTAAATCTTTTGGCAAACTATTTTGTCTTCACTTGAATATATTATGCAAACTTTTCCAATTTGATTCCAAATGCAAACACTAACGAAATTATGCGTGAAAAGATGATTTGACTCGCTTTATCTCTAGATTCTATTTCACAAACCATTGAGATTAGTGATAGAAGAGCTTTGGTTAGCACCGGTTTAGAATTTATTCAATCACTAGCGAGTCTGCAACAACTGACTAAGCTATGAAAAAAAATACTTTAGCTAACAGCAACATCATCTCAGCCTGAAGAACACATAATAGCTAGACATAAAAGTACTCACCTACTTTTCTAGAAATAAGTATTTTGGGCCTTCCTTTCTTCATTTCAAATCTCTTTCGAAATGGCGGGAAGTCGGAAATTGGAAGGCTCAAAATCGTTCGTCCTAGAAATGTAGGTGAGGACTTTAATACCTAGTAAAAGATTTCTTCTAGTCTATATTCAAGTTATTTTCTCACTGTCTGGTGTACCTTTTGCAGTGTCGTCTACGTAGCATTTTTTGTTTATTTTTGTAGTTACCTATATTAACTGGTGCTAGTGGTTCTATTTTCAGGCGCAATTTCTTCAGTTTCATCCGATTCCCTTCCTCTGTGCAATCGAATAAAAACATAAAAGGTCGTCATTTGTCATTCTTAAAGAAAAACTCCCGGTTTTTCGTATTCATTGCTTGGCTAGAGACTTGTTTTCTAAAATACGGTGACCTTCATATACCGGCTATACAATAGCGGTGGCGCGGCGAGTCACTTATAGGCGCCCTGGCTAGTCGCGAGGGCGCCTCATAAGTAAAGCCTTGCGCAAATCTAGGCATCCAGCGGTAGTGATGGCCAAGGCGATCAGTTTCAGCGTAAAATTCTACAGACACTGTCACGAACTTTGTCTGTGCAATATTTGACAGCGACACACTGATCACCATCAGCAAGCAAACTAGATGTGTGCAGTTGGAACAAAAGTGTATACCATGATTGGAGGAAAATGATTCCGACGGTTTTGAAGATAAAAGGCGCCATTTTCTTCAAAGCTAATGACGACCGACTTGTCTTTTGACTGACTTGACTAAAAAATATTTTATTAATGTAATATATTATCTTCACTTGACATTGGCAAAATTGACCGATTGGACAGATGCCATTAATTAAGAAGAAAAAGATGAGCGTTAGGCTTATTAGTGCGGATGTAACCTAAAACGTATTTAATGTGACAATGCTGGACGTGCCGCTAACCAGTCTTTTTTAATCTATAGAAATGAGACCTAATCGATGTCTATAAGGTATATTATGCTTGACAAAAACTGGAATTTACACGAGCCGAGTTAAAATATCAACAATTACCTCAAGAGTTTCACCGTTACATGACGGTGATAGAATATTACTAACCTAACGTAACGCAATTTTTCGAGACTAAAGGGATGCGTGTCTATCACCAGAAAGGGAAAACGTACAAAAATTAGAATTTGTCAGTAAAAATGCGATGTGCGTGAAACGGTAAGTGCTTTGTTATATTGACACCCGCTTCATTATTTATTGTCACTTCTTTAAAGCCTGTGCACACCTAGGTCGCTAGCGATGGCGATCAGTGAAACGCTATCAAATTTGACAGCGATATTTGACAGCGTTTCATTAATCGCCATCTCCAGCGACCTAGGTGTGCGCAGGCCTTTAGATTTCAACACCTTTTATTTATAAAGTATTTATATTTTATTTATTAAGTCAAGCAACACCACACTAACATTTATACCTACTTGTAAACGTATTTAAATTTTATCAAGAGATGACAACATGTAATAGATATTTATATATTTTTATGAGCAAGGCCACTAGGTATAATAAATATAAAAAAAGAATGTACCTACAGAAAAAAAAACTAATAAAGGTTACATGGAAGAGATCGTTCTTAGCGATATGGCTGGCCATTGTATATACCTATAATGTAATGTTTCTTTTATAATAAGTTTTCTTTTGTATACAATCAAGTTATTATATTTATTTATCTACCATCTATCTATACTATAAAACTTGCACTTAGAAGTGTGGTGATTGGCCGCTAAGACGGTAGACCGTCTCAGCTAGCCAATCGCCACACCAAACGTCTACCAACGTTTAGCTGACTGGGTAACACGATTTGTTTGATAGCCATTGTTTGAGCGTACAATAGAATGAAATGGGTCTCACTGACCTCAAGAAACCGTCTCAATAGACTGTTGACAGTTTTACCCTCATCCTGGTCTGAAAGAGAGTTCTGATCACTGTTAAGCATTGTTGGCAAGAAATAGTTTATTAGTGAAAAACATTTTAGTCGAATATAACTTCATTGTAAAAAGATTCAGCAAATAGTATATTTCATTACAAGTGCGGGAAGGCTGTCATTGCAAAGAGTTCCGACAAATGTCTACCCGAGCCGAAGGCGAGGGTTGACAGTCGGAACAAGTTGCAATGACGGTTCCGCACGTGTACTGAACGACTATTTTTAATACAGTTGCGAAAAAATTAAGCAATTTAATAAAATAATAAAAATACCATTTGCTTTTTTCTCTTCTCTCCACGCAATAAGTTCGTCGTATGTATGCATGTAGCGACTTTTTGACTTTTCCGGTAAAATGTTCTCCGAAGCATTTTGTGCAATTATACTGAGTTCCGGTGGTGTTAATTCAAAAAAACTAGGGTCAAAATTACTCATTTTGTGCAACAAACAAATAAACTCACAAAGAAAATTTCTGAAAAATGGCGCCAACGCCAACCGTAAAATATAAGCAGAGATTTTTTTTTTTTCTTCACCCATTCTGGAAGGCAAAGGGAACTATACCCATACAGCCAAGTCTTCAGTAGATTTTTTTATTGATATGAATTGAAAATGAAATTTAATGAGATGAAATGAAATGAAACCTTACATAACTCATTCAATCAAATCATTAAATCTGTTAATGAAACAAATTAGTAGCTTCTTTTTAGAAATAATACGTATTTGCATGAATCATAAAAACTTCGATGAATTTTTTTAGTAAAAACTTCATGGTTGGTTTTTCTTTTTAGACATTATTTTGACAGTTGGGAAAGAAAAAGTACTAGTGCGGGAATGGTAAAAAAAAAGCACGCGTGTGTAATAGCCCACATCCCGAACGCTATACGTCCCTGCAATACGCCACTTTTTGAGCAACTGTATTAAAATAGTATATTTCATTACAAGTGCGGGAAGGCTGTCATTGCAAAGAGTTCCGACAAATGTCTACCCGAGCCGAAGGCGAGGGTTGACAGTCGGAACAAGTTGCAATGACGGTTCCGCACGTGTACTGAACGACTATTTTTAATACAGTTGCGAAAAAATTAAGCAATTTAATAAAATAATAAAAATACCATTTGCTTTTTTCTCTTCTCTCCACGCAATAAGTTCGTCGTATGTATGCATGTAGCGACTTTTTGACTTTTCCGGTAAAATGTTCTCCGAAGCATTTTGTGCAATTATACTGAGTTCCGGTGGTGTTAATTCAAAAAAACTAGGGTCGAAATTACTCATTTTGTGCAACAAACAAATAAACTCGCAAAGAAAATTTCTGAAAAATGGCGCCAAGTGCCAACCGTAAAATATAAGAAGAGATTTTTTTTTTCTTCACCCATTCTGGAAGGCAAAGAGAACTATACCCATACAGCCAAGTCTTCAGTAGATTTTTTTTATTGATATGAATTGAAAATGAAATTTAATGAGATGAAATGAAATGAAACCTAACATAACTCATTCAATCAAATGATTAAATCTGTTAATGAAACAAATTAGTAGCTTCTTTTTAGAAATAATACGTATTTGCATGAATCATAAAAACTTCGATGAATTTTTTTAGTAAAAACTTCATGGTTGGTTTTTCTTTTTAGACATTATTTTGACAGTTGGGAAAGAAAAAGCACTAGTGCGAGAATGGTAAAAAAAAGCACGCGTGTGTAATAGCCCACATCCCGAACGCTATACGTCCCTGCAATACGCCACTTTTTGAGCAACTGTATTAAAAAATGTATTTTGATGCAAATCAGAAGGCCTACCACGAGATCTGTCTGGCTCGAGTTTTGACTCTGTGTGAGTGCTGTCTAAATAAATCCTACGTCAAAACACACACAGTATAATACACTGGTAAGCACTCACACAGACTTAAAACTAGAGGCAGAGACAGAGCCAGACAGAACTTGAGGTAGGCCTACAGATCTCCTACCAGCATATTTTTTGTGCAAGGAAAGAAGTAAAAAATGGCTTTTTCTTGATGTTTCAAATTGATCAAGAATTAATTAAAATGGCATCTATTTGAAATGAAAAAAGTAATAGCAATAGTTTCTTCGTTGTCTATTTTCGTGCTTTGAGGGAATTTTACGAAAACAATTAAACAAACAAAAGTAAAAGTAAAATAACAAACGAGATGTTATTCCCAAGAAAGGAGTAAGTACTGAGATAGCGAGTGATAAGACTGATAAGAGAGAATAGAAGATAAATAGGTACATGTTGTGCCGACCCCACCTAGTGAGATTAAAGCAGGAAGAAGAAGAGCAATGTTTCAATCAATGATGGGCACTTTATCAATGTTTTCAACCATTGCAAAGAACCGCTATTATAAAAACTAACGGATATTACCATTTCAATTTGTTCCGCAGCGAGACTATTGGATAAAAATCGTCCATTATGACCCATGAATTTATGAATAAAAATATCGGATATGAAATGGTGCTATTACGCGTTCGTGTTATCGCATTAGGGTGAAAGTGGTGAGAGTAGGGGAAATACTGTAATCTTCTAGATAATACTACGTAGAAACAAATTCTTTCTTATTCTTTCGTTAAACATAAAACTAGAAAATATATTTAGTACTAATCCATTAATCCTATCTATTTAAGGTGAATGTACACTTGTGCACCCTACGCAACACCCACAAATCTTGCAAAGTTAAATAAGGTGCATTAGACACACCAAAAATACCACAAAAATAAAAATTTAAAATGAAATGAAATGAAATGAAAATGAAATAATTTATTTGCTAACAAAACACACATAACAACACATAACATAACATAGTGACATAGTGTACATTAATAGTCCCTAAATGCAATTTTTATTTTTTTTATGCCATAGCTGGCAGACGAGCAGACGGGCCACCTGATGGAAAGTAGTCACCGTCGCCCATAGACACCTGCAACACCAGAGGTGGTGCTGATGCGCTGCCGGCCTTTAAGGAACTGAAAGACTCGCCTTTTGAAGGCCCCCATGTCGAAGCTCCGAGGGAAAACTGCAGAAGGCAGCACAAATTACTCGTGCGTGGCAAAAAGGACCGCGAAAAACGAGCAGTTGTGGAAAACCAGCCATCCAGGTGGTGGGGATGGAATCTGGTTCTGCGGCGTGTGATGCGATGATAAAAATCAGCCGCGGGCACCAGACCGAACAGTTCCTCAGAACACTCCCCATTGTAGAGACGATTAAATTACATTGTAGAGAGACAATTAAATTATAATTGGGTCAATTAATATATTTCTAGCCTGTCTAGAGCATGTCAAAACTGTTTCAAACCTGATGAAACTTTAATTCATAATTCAACACAAATTATTTAATTTTAACACAATTTTCATAGTCTCGCCTAATCTCGACCGTCGCCGTAGGCCCTACAACGTACCGGGCCAAAGGAAATTACCAATTTTCTATCTCCTAAGCGTGGTAATAGAGTATTCGTATTACACCTTTATTTAGCTCTAATAAACTTAGTGAGAGAAAGCTATTTTCTTGTAAAAATATTTAATTTTGATCAAAATTGTGGTTTGATTTTGAAATGTTTTTTCAAAATCAAATAATTTTTGATGTTTTCTTTAAAAAAGAATATACACATAACACTATCAAGCCTTAAATTAAGCAGATATTGTACTATGGGAAACTGATAGCTGATATAAAACGAATATAATTTTTTTGTAAATATACATACTTAGAATACAATATAACACCCAGACAGAGAACACACACAAATATCTGTTCTCGGTGGGAATCGAGACCTACGGCGCAGAAGGCAGAGCTACTACCAACTGAGTTGAGAGGCTGAGAGCTGGAACTGATAGCCAAAGGAGATACAGGTTTGTCCACTCCAACCGTGGACACCTATAATCTACTTTGGCAAACTCTCCAACCTCAAGCCTCTGATGCAAGAAGGGAAGCTATTCTCTTGTACACATGTCAGTATCTTATCTCAGCTCTAAAACGCTTGAAATAAGAGCTGAGTCTGAATTGTACCGAGCATGTGAGAAAATGTGTTTAAAACTACATAATTTTAATTTTATTGCGTTTTCGCGACCCTGCAAATATCCTGTGGGTAATCTTTTGAGATTTGAGGAAATCTGTAGGCCTACCACAAGCTCTGTCTAGCTCTGTCTCTGGCTCTGGTTTTGAGTCTGTGTCAGTGCTCACTAGTGTATTATACTGTTTGTGTGTGTGTGACGTTTCGAAGTAGGATTTTTTTAGTCAACATTCATACAAACTCAAAACCAGAGCCAGACAGAGCTTGGATAGGCCTACTGGATCATAAGTCGATATTATTTGTATATAACTAGGTCTAAATAAATACCATAAAGCCTAATATATTTACGCAGTACGCTATAAAAATGATTTACAAACAATTTTGTTTAAATACAAAACATTCTGATTTGAATATTGCCCGTTTACCATTTTCAGGCAATTCCACGGATTCCGAGAGTGAGTAGAAATGAGGATCAAGGATAATAAATAAATAGTAATAAATAAACAATCGAACCCACGACCTACGGCGCAAAAGGCGCTAGCTACTGCCAACTGAGCTGAGAGGCCAGTCAAAAAAGGCTGGTAGCACTCAGTTTAAAAACTGTCTTCAAAATTTGGTGACAGTAGTATGACATTTTGATTTTAGATTTGACAGCGATATTTTACAGCGTTTCACTGATCGCTACCGCCAGCAAACTAGGTGTGCGCAAGCCTTAATACTTAAATATTTTTTTTAAATTTGTTTTATATATCTACTATTATCTACTAAACCGATTTTGATCATATTACATGGAATAAATCAGAAAAATCCTTTCAAATGCAAAATGTCGAGATAGTAAAAACTAAGAAGAAGTATTTAATTATAGCCGAACTAGGAACCATCTAAGTACATATATCCTTGTAGAAGGCGATAAAACCTAGAATTTTAACCAAACTAATGTACGCATTACAGCGACGAAAAACATCACAAGAATGCTTAAAATTGCTTAAAGCAGCGTAGAAAAACATCCTGAGGAAATTGACGTTATTCTAGAAGCCATACATTCGAAACCATACGAATGATTCTTCCCAGCGGCATGTTGAAGAAAACCTTACTTTATTCGAGAAAAAGTGTGTCAATTTCACAAAAAACAGACAAGGACATCCGAAGGGAAACATTTCGACTGTTAGGGTCAAACACACTGACCGTAATCTGCGGCGCGTTTCGTACGAGTGCTTTCGTATTGGATTAAAAAAAAAAAGAAACAGGAACTAATAATGTCATTTTATTTCGTCATAATTTGAACTACACAGAATTCAGTAGAACGGTGATTGTGCGCTATTTGTTTGGGAGCCACTGTCGCCAGTTTTACATTAATACTATTTTATTTAAAATATCACTAAATTGAGGAATCTATATAAAAAAGGCAAGAAAGAGGATGCAGTTTTTGTTCGGAAAGTAATAATTGCGGTTTAATAGGCATTTTTCATTTTACGACTCGCTTAAAAACTGCTGAGTTAGTATGGAGAGAAGCATATTTTTTTATGCCCATGCATTTTGGCGACACTTTTCCGCCTCTACGTTCTACTATGTTATGTGATGAACAGATACGTTGATAACACTGTACATCAAGCAAGGTTATTTATTGGCCTCTCAAGCCGCGATGCGAGCGTCACAACACAACCGCAAGCGGCACAGTGTGTAAGCCGCCTATTGACATAAAAAGTTCCAATCAAAGTCCCCGCTACCTAATTCACAACGAGGCCAGTAGTCGCTTGAATAACAGCAATTTGTCGTCTACACCCCCCTAAAGCTCAGTTTATGTTATTTTCAGCAAAAAGGATTATTTTGGACATTCAGATTGATATCAGGATTCAGTAGAAAGCTGCAATTAAAGTAGGAAAGTAAGACACTGTTTTACTAAGAATAACGGTTAGACACGTTGAGTTGGAAATAATTGTACAAGAGCTTTTTATTCGCACATTTAGCGGACATTAAAACTCGTAGTAAAAACGAAAAGTTTCTGATTTTACAACCTCGCATAAAAAAATTTGGAAGTATGTTCTCTGCTATCACATTTCAAAAGTTTTTATTTTATTGCATACCTACTAGCTGACCCGTGCCAGTTTCGTTGGGCGGCGACAACTATGAAAAAGTATTTAAATTTTTTAGGTATATTTTCGGAATATAGTGGCTTTCTATTTCGAAACATATTTTTCAAAAATTGTCCAGTAGATCCAGAGATTACTCACTACAACATTGCAATTTCACACCAATTTACCCCCTTTTAATATTTGTTTATATTTAATACCTAGGTATCCTTTTAAAACAACTTTATAGTTGCATACTACTATTGTTAAAAGCCTTTAAAATATTTATTATTTTGTTCGTACCTGAGGTCATCATTAACATCGTTTAAAGTTTATTTTAAGAACGGTCTTTCAACTAAAGCGGATTGTCCGCTTAATAAACATACACGCAGCATAAAGCTCAATAGCTCGAGTTGTAGATTGTAGATATTCTGCATTTAAAATTAAAAATGTCGTTTCCCGTTCCTAGTTTTTATCGTTTTTTAGGGTTCCGTAGCCAAATGGCAAAAAACGGAACCCAGAATTCGTCATGTCTGTTTGTCTGTCTGTATATCCGTCCGTATGTCACACACTTTTTTCCGAAACTATAAGTACTATACTGTTGTCTATATCAATGGATAGGTCTTCAAAAATAATATTGAGGTTTCTAATGTTTTTTTCTAAACTGAATAGTTTACGTCACTTCCAAAGTGTTAAAATGTGTGCCCCCCCGTGTAACTTCTAAAATAAGAGAATGATAAGACCAAATAAGTATACGATGTCTATTTACCATGCAAACTTCCACTGAACACCAACACCGACGTTCTTTGCTTTTTACATTTCCAATAAGAACTATTTCGAGCCCTCTATAAACAAAGTCCGCAATGACGTCTAATCAATGCAAGCATTTTCATTCAGACCCATAGACTTTTACCAATAATTTTCAGAGAATACTCTCAAACTATCCTGTATTTTTTGTACCCGAAAAACCTTTAAGTATTCATAAAGCAACATTATCGAGGTAAAAAATATGTACATTTGAATTTGGAGAAACATATTTAGATATCTACATATTTTATTCACTAACCAAATGGGTTAACATAGACCGAATGAAAAAGGGTCGCTATTGCAATAAGTCGCGAACGGTCCCACGGTCGTCTCCGAAAGTGCTATACAACTAGATTACAGCTCCTACTTTAATATTCCGTCTAGGACCGTGTGCGTGGATTTAAGGGTTCCTAAAATCCGGTCACCGTCATTCAAACGAGCACACTCTTTTTTCGAGCACTTATAACTTGAATGTTTTTAAGAGTAAAGTGAACAGCGGGGTGGTCTCTTATCTTCTGTTGCAATCAAACTCTTGTTTCAATCGTCAGTTTTTACATGTTTTTGAGTTTCGATTGCATTATAAAACGAATATGAATTGCAATCCTTGCTTTTCAGACACAAGGCTTTGTTTACATTAGTTTTAATTGCAATCGAAACTTATAATCATGTAAAAGCTGAGCATTTGATTAAAACAAAAGATTCGTTATCACCCCGGTATTTTCTAGGTAAGCATGCTACGCCGTCGACCGCATCATCATTTAACAGCAGGGGAGATTGCGGTCAAACTCAAGCCTAAGTTATGTAAAAAAAAAACACAAGGTTGTATAATTTTGTTTTATTTATTGAAGTGAAAACTTCTTTAGCGGCGTTGAGCACTTTTTCTGTAATGGGTATAAAATCTTAAACTCGCGTCAGCGCGTCAGGACACGTGACCTGATCGAAAAAGCGTAAGACGGATGGAGAGTAGACAGCTATCCCCTCTCTACGGCGCGGCGAAAATGTATGCCTGGGCCTACTGTTTCGTTTAGGCAGCGCAGGGCGCTTGCGCGAATGTTCGTGTATGTTACAGCGTGCCAAATAACAAACAAGCCCCCCCTAACCATTCCAAAATATCAAACATGCTCAACGTTAATAATCAAGTTTTCACTTCTGCCGGCACTCCCGGACTTTTTTTATTTTATTTAGACGCCAAATAACGCCAAAGCCTCCTAAAGCTAAGATAATTACAAAATACACATTGCAATAAATAGAATAAGTTAATCTAAACGATTAATATATGTTTATTTTCTAGGATATACCTACATACATTTATCTTTGGGCACTTTGGTTTAGGTTTTGGTGTGCTTACAAAAAAACCTTAGCACTTCGGAAATGCCACAGAAGTGTGAAAACTTGAAAATAACCCCCTCTCTTTTGGTGAAGTTCGTCGATCTATGCCGAAGAGATGTCGAGTGATACTTGACTAGTTCATTGGTTTTACCCCACCTCAAAAATCCTCAAGTTTTTCCTTCAAAAACGCTGTTAGTAGTTACTGCATACAAAATCACATTTCAGTGATAGTCTTTTTTTATAAAAAAATAATGTTTTTTGACGTGATAACGTCTTATAAATCGATGGAGCCGGCTGCACGCACGAAAAAACATGACTCATCCGTCGTTACGTCGTTTCGTCGTTCCATTTACCTGAGCCCGAGCCCGGGTCGGGTAATGGGTAAGGGTAAATGAGGGTAAGGGTAAATGAGGGTAAGGGTAAGGGTTCAGTCTGGGTCCGGGTCCGGGTCCGGGTCCGGGTCCGGGTCCGGATTTTCATTCAGTTTCATTCAGTTTCATTCAGTTTCATTCAGTTTCATTCAGTTTCATTCAGTTTCATTCATTTTCATTCAGTTTCATTCAGTTTCATTCAGTTTCATTCAGTTTCATTCAGTTTCATTCAGTTTCATTCAGTTTCATTCAGTTTCATTCAGTTTCATTCAGTTTCATTCAGTTTCATTCAGTTTCATTCAGTTTCATTCAGTTTAATTCAGTTTAATTCAGTTTCATTCAGTTTCATTCAGTTTCATTCAGTTTCATTCAGTTTCATTCAGTTTCATTCAGTTTCATTCAGTTTCATTCAGTTTCATTCAGTTTCATTCAGTGTCATTCAGTTTCATTCAGTTTCATTCAGTATCATTCAGTTTCATTCACATTCAATTCAATTCAGTAAAACTAAAATTTTCTTTTGAAAAATGCAACCATTCCATCAGTATTTTCTTATGACGTTATCACGTTCAACTATCGTCAGTAAACCGACTTTACAGACAACCGATTTTTTTTCTTTCAAACAGGTTGTTTCTATGTGTATTTTCCTTCTAATTACTAAGTAGCCCATAACAAAGATTAATATTTGATAAAGCTTCCGGCGTAAAAATCATTTTTTGTAATATTAGTAATTAATGGTGAGACGAGCTTGACAAGTACAGGCCCCA
The DNA here is from genome assembly GCA_939531255.2 of Thera britannica. Lineage (NCBI taxonomy): Eukaryota > Metazoa > Arthropoda > Insecta > Lepidoptera > Geometridae > Thera > Thera britannica. The sequence goes on from OW618037.2 coordinate 3,643,716, forward strand.
ATGGAACATCTTAGCACAGGAACGCACAGAGTGCAGGGGATTGGGGGAGGCCTTTGCCCAGCAGTGGGACATTGAAGGCATATAATGTTTTTTCTAAAACACTTTTCTATCAAAAAAACTAGAGTAAACCTCTAAAATCGACTTTAAATATTACAGAAAGCTCCCTTCTATAGGGCGGAATTTCATTATGGATATTAAAAATAGACTTCTCCAGATTAAAAATATTTGACAGGTCAATTTCCTCCGTTCAAGCTTTGGATGGTAAGTATTTCAGAGTTTTAGTCAAAATGAGTTTTTCTATAATTAGCAATTCATATTTCCTCACTATTATAGACCACGAACCAGTAGATGAAACGTAGCGCTCACCCACCAAAGGGATCGACGGCACGACGGCACGACGGCACCAAAGGGATCGATCACGGGAAGTCGGTGGATGAGAAAGGGCTCAAAATGTTCTTCCTGGAAAGGTGCAGGGGACTATGCTGTGTATTTCAGGATGATGATGATTGACATAATATTTCCTGCCGCATTTTCAGGAAACAACCCTACCTGTAAATCCCTCGGGGAGTACATCCGGTTTCAAATATGAACGAATTTTTTATTCCGCGGTTTCGCTGTGGCTGTACAGCTTTATTTCGTACCTATTTTAATAGTAGTTTTGCATTTTACGAGTATCTGTCACGATGAGTTTTTTTTAGCTGATGAAGTTTTTAATCGCGGAATGGTATAAGTCTGGGATTGTGAATTTTTCTCAAAAATCTCGGCAAAAATGCAAACTGCTTAAAATAATTTTTAATTAAATAGTGTATTATGAGAGAACTGAAAACTTCGCTGAAATAGATTAGGATAAAAAGTTTGTTTATTCAAGGATATCCAAGGATCACTTTGAAGCACGGTTTACGGTAAATCTAGGTAAATACGGATTTAGATAATAGCTTGAAAATTATTAAAAATGGAGATATTATTTTGATTTCCCAAATAAATATTTTGATTTTGATTTGATTTTTTTTGATTGTGATGAAAACGACGGTAATTCCCTATAATGCTTGTATACGTAACCAAGTTTTGTAACCAGTTACACAGAAAATTGTAAGTTGTACCATTGATGGTACAAGTTCGCTCGCATTTCTATTTTTTTAAAGAGATAAAAACACAAACTTTTATGTAGGTACTATTTTTATGAAACAACGGGATATTTACTATGATTAAATTTTGTGAGTTTTGACTTCCATTCCTAAAAACAGTGTTAAAAAACATAATAGTTTCAAAAGTTCCAAACTTATGACAAATTGCAAACAACCAATTTCCCTAGAACCTTTTTTCTTATAGTGCTTACATAAACCTTTGTAATGTTTTTTGAATCACAGTTGTGTGCAATTTGTACTGGGACATCATAAAAATTTTTAAATTTATATTTTATAAATTTTTTTTTGGTATATAAATGTGTGGCGGTAGTCAGTCTCTTAGGAGAGCCTTGCCTGTAACACAATCACCCCGTTGGGTACGTATGGTACACCCACCCAAAGTTATTACAGGCCCTTGGGGGTACTCACCGTCCCATTTATCACAATTCTAATTGGATTTGTCGACAAGTCATCTCTAAATCAAGATCAAATACCACGGATCAAATATTTTGATAACAAAATTGAGGCCGAAGTCGGCCGTGTGAATTCCATACTGAGCCGTTGAACCGAGTCGGACTGAACCCAATTTTCTCGCCTCGACTATTAGTCAAATCCTGGCTTTTATTGTAACTGTATTCATAGGCACGCAAGCTCCGTTTGTACGGACGTAGCTAGGACTAGCGAGAAAGGGCCCAAATGCTTTAGGAGTGCCATGGTTTGTTTTGGCTTCGGATGTCGAGCTACTTCTTGTTCCATATTAAATAAAGCTATGGAAACTAAAGACGAATATAATTAGAGTACTTACTTACCAACCCCCCCTTCCCCCCTCCCCCCCTCTAACTTCTAAAATAAGAGAATGATAAAACTTAAAAAAATATATGATGTACATTACTATGCAAACTTCCAACGAAATTTCGTTTGAACGCGATCTAGTGAGTAGTTTTTTTTTATACGTCATAAATCGTAAACCGCAATTTACCTCTCGACAAACTACAAGAACTTTTATATTATGTTACTTGTTGCTACGGAACCCTTCATGGGCGAGTCCGACTCGCACTTGGCCGCTTTTTTTTAAGATAGGTGGTTCTAGGTGCCAGTTCCACGCGACCAAGCCCTACAACACTGAAAGCAGAGCTGCTTTGGTAGCTGAGCTACGCAAGGTTTTAAAGTAGTTTGTACTCGCTACGTCCCTGTCTCACAGTAGGCTAAGGCTTCTCGTAGGCTTAGTGGAGGCGTATCCCTTTGTCAATAGTAATGTATTGCTCTAAAGGGGCAATGTTATTACATGTTTGCCGAGTATCAGTTCGCTGCAGTGTTTTATCAAACAACATGGTATAATTGGCGTAGTTTTGATAATTGGGATAAGGTTATGGTGTCCTGAAATTAGATTAAAATTCAAGAAAAAAGGGAGACTTAAGTGTAGGTAATTCATTTAAATATTTGGCGTACCTTCCAACCACACATTTAAACTCTTTGCTGGGGTTTCAACCTCCTTGGTCTTAGCTCTCAGTCTCTCAGTTTGTTTCTAGAGCACATGGAGAGACAGTTTTTTTTAAACTTTTGAATGCATAGTTTTGCGTATTAACCTACTTAACGAGTTTATTTAAAATTTTAATAAAGAAGGGTTAGTACCTACTGCTTTAGTCTTTATTCTAAGGTTAGTAGAATTTCCTGTATCATGTTAAGTTTACTCGCTAGCAGTTCATCGTAGGGCACGTTTTTAGCGTGCGTGACCAGCGAGAAAAGCTTTGATATGGGCAATGGATACCACTTATCATCAGGCGGTCCATCTTAATTGACTAATTGTTGATGTGTAATTAATTATGTAGTTTGTTTCTTTGATTTCGTGCTTTTTTAGATTTAGTATTTTTTTCTAACCTATTTAAGTCACATATTTAACTTTATGTCTGTTCTCACGCTTTTTGTGTATTATTAAACAGTAGAAGCTTCGTTGGTTTATGTGTTACTTTAGGTTTATTACCTTTGACGAATTGTACTGGCTGTTACCAAAAAAAATCTGTTGTCTGTAAAGTCGGTTTACGGTTTACTGTTTTACTGTTGAACGTGACAACGTTATTAGCAAATACAAAGAAGTCGAACGCTGCCGAACGCGGAGGCCGATTGTGCCTCTTTGTCGCTCGTTCCGCGCTCTCGCTTACACTTTAAGCCTTAAATGGAACGCCTCGGAGCGAGGTAACGCCGCATGAGCCATGTTGTTTCGTGTATGCAGCCGGCTCCATCGAATTATAAGACGTTGTCACGTCAAAAAAACATTAGCAGGTAGCATTTAAAAAGCACGATGTACCATTTTTACGCGAAAGACAAAGTTTGAACTTTCCTTCAACTTAATAACCTAACTTTTAATCTGGCATGAATGAATAGGTTAAAAGTGAAAATTCACCTCGTTAGCAAACTTCACTATACAAAACGGCTAAAGCAAACGTTGACATTTCGTAGGTAACATGTAAATGGACTCTTTAGCACAGTTTTAATATAACCGGTACTGGTAGCCTAGTGGTAGTAGCCCCGTCTTCCGACTCTAAGGTCGTGGGTTCAATCCGCTCAAAACTATCGCGTTAGCAAAGAGTTTTTCTCTACTCATAAACAGTGAAGGAAAACATCGTAAGGAATCTGGCATGCAATAGAACCTAAAAACTTGTGTCAAGTGCACGAAAGAAGCCTCTCTGAGGCGCATTTTAAATCCTTTCACCGCACTGGTTCAAACATGGTGGGGAACAAGGGTTAGAGGTGATACGATAAGAATTCTGTCCGGTACTAGGTGCCACTTTTAAAAACAGCATTTTTTGTTACCAAAGTTTCATTTAAGTTTTCATTAATGTTTATGTAGAGTTTGCATTTCTGTTGATTTGTATTGATTTTAAACTTTGTTGACTTACTTATTGCGTAAATAAAAGTACATCTTTTGAAACAGTATTTTTGTGGTTTCCTGAAAACCTTAGGTGTCCGTCACTAGGGGACTTCCCCCTAATGTTTTTGATATACTTTTGTTGATAAACTTTCGCTTATAAACATAGGTTTGTCATCTGTAACGCACTCGCTTGTGATACGATAGCGTCTCAAACAGTGCTATGGGCACAGTCGTTAGAATGGTCTTATTATGCAAAAATTAACATAAAACATATTTGAATAGAACAGAACAAAGTCGGTAGAACGCTAATAAGGTGGAATTTCAGACGATCAGGAACTTAGCAGCTATTCTTAGCAAGAATAGCCTTATCACATGCAGTTGGCTGCCATTTATGTTTTGTTAGTGGTGATTTATAAATTGAGCCTCAGAAACTTCTATAGTTTTTAGCAATAATACTATTATTGTTATTGTGTGAATTGGCTGTTCAGTTACTGTCTCACTGTCTCACCGTCTAACCGTCTCACTGTCTCACTGTCTTACTGTCACACTGTCACACTGTCCTACGTATAAACCTAGTTTTTTTTTACAATTTTAACAACATAATTTTTGAAAAATAGCACACACAAAAAAGAAGGAGCTGGTTGGAATTAAAAGCTTTATATTCCAGAGAACGAAAAGTAGGTACTAAAATAGTTACTAGTTAAAGCATGCGCGAAAAACTACCCACGTATTATAAGCAGCCTTAATAAGTTCGTTGCTCCGTCGTATTTTCCCCATTAAATATTCAGATGAGAGAAGTTTTCTATTTGTTTACTTTACCTGGGTCTTTTGTGATTTTAACAGCTTAATTTATGAGCGTTTTAGTATGTTTGATGTTATAATAATTTATTGAGCACATTTGCACATAAAAACAAATAAAAGTTTTTTCCTACTGACGTGTGTTTCTTATTATACTATTATTTTCATTGACTATGAATGGTGGTAGAAGAACAAAGATCACAGGAACTAAGGACAGAGCTCGTATAAAATTAGCAAGGTGAAATTACTGGCACGTGGGGCTGAACAGAGCCGAAATATAAGGAGAAAGGAACTGCCTCTTGTATAGGCTCGTCAAAAACATTGTTTTTTTTAATATAGTTAGCTAAGCATTCCACTGCCATCAAACCTGATGGAAAGTGAGGATGCAGCCTGAGATGGAGCATGCTTAGCCTGTTTTTGAACCTGCTTTTTTAAGGATAGTGATCAAAATAGATTAACAAGCATTTTTACTTGAAAACGCTGGTCAAGAGTTTGCCAGTCCAGAATCAGCAGTCGTATTGTGTATCTTGACTTAGTTCGGGTTTCGGGTTCTAATTTCAAAATAAAAATCATTCATGGCTTCTGTCAAACTTTGAAAATGGAACTCGTAGTCCAACCCTACTGACCCCACTCAACATAGACAATATGGCTGCTCATAGAGATGGGTTTTTGCCTGGGCATTTATGGACGTATTGAGTAAATGCCGAGTAAACGTCCATTTACGCCCAGTAAACGTCCCAAAACAGGGCGGATATATTTTTATTGTAAAATATCGCCAAATTCACAAATTATTACACAATGCTAAGTTCAAATGACTAAAAAGGTTTTTTTTAAGTTAATCTATAATCATCATCAGACTGAAGAAGTCCACTGCTGGACATAGGCCTCCCCTACACATTTCCAGGAAGAACGAATCTGAGCCCTTTCCATCCACCGACTTCCTGCGATCTTAACAATGTCGTCAGGCCATCTGGTGGGTGGGCGCCATACTTTTCGTCTTCCGGTTCGTGGTCGCCATTCGAGAACCTTTATTCCCCAACGGTTGTCGGTTCTTCGAGCTACATGACCTGCCCATGGCAACTTCAATTTACGGATATCTTCATTTCTGATTCTATCACGTAGTGAAACTCCCAGCATAGCTCTCTCTATAGCTCGTTGCGCGACTTTGAACTTGTGTACGAGGCCAATAGTTAGCGACCACGTCTCAGTTCCGTAAGTCATCACTGGCAACAAGCACTGATTAAAGACTTTTGTCTTGAGGCTTTGCGGTACCTGCGATAGAAGATGTGGCGCAATTTCCCGACGCTGCCCATCTGAGTTGGATTCGTCGGCTGACCTCTTTGTCGAAGTTGGTTCTACCTAATTGGATCGTCTGACCCAAATTAACATGAGCATTAGACATGATTTTTGCCTTGCTCATGTTCATTTTTAGACCCACCTGTTGGGAGACAATATTGAAGTCTCTGAGCATTGTGCCTAAATCTTCCAGTGACTCCGCCATTATGACTACTTAGTCATAATGGTGGAGTCGCTGGAAGCAGCCTGCTCATGACTATGATGTGACAAATGACAGCTATGCGGTTTACATTTTGCCTACTAATTGGGTATGTGATTGCTAATTTGTGCAATGTACGTAGGTACTAGACATTCGCAGTACGAGCAGTTTCGTCTAGAGGTAACATCTGCTTGGCGTAAGCTGCTTTTCAATGAGGCCATAGTAATAGCGATTTATCATAAGCAGTTTGTAACTTAATTGATAAATATTAGCAGTGGTAACCCTTTATCATCAGGTGGGTCTTAAATGCCTCTTCCATAACTATTTCCCAAAAAAATGGTGTCAAAATAAATGCCCTTTCTTTCTTTCTTTAAACTTACAGAGAGTATTTTCTTTCTATCAAAATAGTATTTTTTTACCTTTAATCATCAAACGCTTGACTACATTATAGCTATGACGTGGTCATACGAACGAAGTCACACAAGAATGCACTAGCTAAATATACAAATGAATAAAACAACTAGTAGTTTGTATAAATTAGTAACCGCTAATATAGTATCCACAAACTAAAACACATATTGCAGCGATTTATGCCCCACTTTGTTCGTACCTGCAAGCGAAGCCAACTGGCAACCCTAATTCAAAAATGAGAATAATTTGCTCAAACGGACAAGCTTTGAGTCCTCATTTGTTTTTACAGTTTCGGGCTCGTTTGTTTATTATGAGACTTTAGTGAGACGAAGCCTTAATATAAATATTTCGGTTGCAGGCTTTGTAGAGCGCTATCTCTTTCTGACGTACACTACGGTCTATGAAGCCGAAATTAGCCGATGTGCAATATTTGTTGCCTAAACTAGAGTAGCCAAATAAAGGCACTTTTTTCAATCAATTCTATGTTATTCGTTGAAAATATCAGTCCTTAGTTTTGACAAACATGAAAAAGAGTGGGTATATTTTTATCTGAAAATTTAAAACTTACTCCAAGTAGAATCTCTAGCTAAAAGTATTTTAGTTTTAACCTATAAACGGTAAAACTATTAAGCTTTTCTGCAAAAAATTAAAAAGCTTTTTGCTTTATTTAAATTAACTTGTTTGCATTTAAAGTTTCCATACGGGTTTTATACGTGGACGTGCTCGTATTTTAGATTAATAATAATTGAATTTGTTAAAGTGAAATTGCACTATATCCAACAAAAGTTTTTTTAATAAATATTTTTTTGAATACCCCGCCCGCATCCGTGTCGTTAATAAAAATCAATAAAAATCAATAAATAATAATTGTTGGCAAATCCACACTGTCTAGCCCCAAACTAAGTAGAACTTGTAGCTGATAATTTTTTTTGTATGTAGAATACAATATAACTCCCAGGTATTAGTAGCTCTGCCTTCTGCGCCGTAGGTCGTGGGTTCGATCCCCACCGAGACGTAATATTTGTGTGGTGAACGTAGATGTTTGTTCTCTGTCTGGGTGTTATAATGTAAACTAAGTATGTATTTACAAAAAAAATATGTTTAAATAAGCCATCTGGTTCCCATAGTACAAGCTCGGTTTAATTTGGGGCTAAATAGTGTTGTGTCGATCGTCTACAATATATTTATTTATTTATGTAGGATCTAGAGTCTAGGTGCCAGTTCCACGCGACCAAGCCTAGAAGAACAGGCAGCAAACTAATGCAGTGCTAAGTGCTCTAAGCAAAATTACCTCTTTGTTTGCCATTTCAAATTCTGAATGGAATGAAAGTTAATTTAATGTAATTGTATTGTAGCTGAGTTTCTAAAACAATGCCCAGCTTAAATTATGGACAATTAGAGGTAACTTTAGTGGCGGCTCTTCTTTCGAGAAAATATTGCTTTATCATGGTTTATGGTTTTGCCCGAGCACCGCCCGCTCAAGATTTATTATAAGTACTGTCTTTTTTTTATAACATCCCCCCTTTACGTAAACCAGTCATTCGGAATATGAATGCTGCTGCCAGCAAAGTAAGTAAAATTCCGTATTTTTTTAGTAAAATTTTAAAACTGCATCGTTTCAAACCTTAGACAATTTACCTTCTTACACAATAGACTTCAAACGTACGAAAAGGCACACATGCTTGCAAGATGTGTTCCAAATTCAAAATTACCTAGCATAACATTCATTGGTAGCACACACACACTTGAAAACTGACAACTGGTTTGAAAACAAACGTGTCACCGTTTGCCGAGCATTCCAACCAATCAGCTGCCACCCTTGAAAAATGATTTGAATCTGATTTTTATAAACGTGGCGGTAAGGCTGGTCTCCTGTAAGTTGATTTATAAGATATACCAGTTGGTAGTTTGTGTCTATTGACTTTTAATCATTTATTTTTGAAGCCTCAAGACTATAGACAAACATGCTTAGCAGTATTAGAGTAACCAGCTATTCTATTCGTATGCGCACGGCCAATTTGTCAAGCCACGCGTGAAATTTTGCCAGAATTATGCCCCAAGTTTTGGTAGGTCTTTGTAAGTCAACTCACATAACCTTATCGTATTGTACTCTTGTTGAAGAGCGTTGCTTGCTCATAGCTTCAAATTTGCAATTTGATGGTATTTTGGGCTTTTGTTGCTAATACCTACCGGCTTGTATGTATGAAGAGTTGGGGCATAACTTTAATTGAATAACTTTTCAACTAAAAAACCCAGTATTTCAATAATTATCGTGATGTCTAATATTTTTCCATACACTAGCAGCGAAGCCCGGCGTTGTCTGGGTATTCCAGAAAAATAGAGAACATTCTAGAACGTTAGGGAACATTTTATTTTATAACATTGTCAAAATCTAGAATTTATAAAAAAGTCTTGCGTGATAGAAAAGGATAGACATACAAAAGTCCCTGCGTGTTACAAAAGGAGTAAGAGAGATTTTTGCAACATTTTGCATTGATGCTGTTTCTATTTGTCGTAGCGTGATGTTATTAGCCCATAGCCTTCCTCGATAAGTGGACTATCTAACACAAAAAATTTTCAATTCGGACCAGCAATTTCCGAGATAGCGCGTTCAACCAAACAAACTCTTCAGCTTTAAAATATTAAGTCTATATTTCCTGGAAAAAACGACTCCGAGCTGTATTCCTTTGCAGTTGTTACAATTTAATTGGTTCAGCGTATAAAGAGCTTTCTCAACTTTTATTGCAATTGAGTTGTAGCAGAGCTCTTTGTAAACGGCTCGTCCGGGGAAGTACTACCACCATGCCTATTTCTGTCGTGAAGCAGCATTGAATCTGTTTGAAGGGTTTGGCCGATGAAATTATTGTCACGAGAGGCTAAATATCTGTATCCTCAAGCTGATGAACAAAGGCAGTGCATCGTAGGCACGTTCCTGACGTGACTTGCAAGGCAATGCTTTGTTATAAACGATGGATACCACTTAAAATCCGGTGGGCCATATTATGCTTGTTCCATCAGCAATTTGTATAAAAAATTAAAGAAAAAATATATTAGTCGCTATCTGTTTGACTATGGCGGTCCTGTAAATTTTCAGTTAAGCCTTGCGTACATATAAGCGAACAGCTGCGATCTACGATGGCGCCACAGAAGAAGCAGCAAAATTTATTTACCGTGATTTCGCTATCGAATATCGCTGCGAAATTAAAATTTGACTAAAATTTCAAAAAACACTGTAGTTGCTTGTAGAATAAATAAACACTATGCTAATGGGTGTATTTCCTGCTGTTGTCTTGTCCTGTTGTTTCGTGACAATAGACTTATTGTCACGAAACAACAGAACAATCTAACAAACTATTATATATTTATTTTCTAATGCTCCATTTTATTTAAAGTAGCCGACCCACTAAGCTTTAGAGTCCGCATGCAGTCTGTGGGTCAAGCTACACTGTAGCATATTTTTCAGCGATGCATCTCATTTGAATGCTATCAAATATAAATATTTCTTACCTGATAGAAAAGGATAGACATAGAAGAGTCCCTACATGTTAGAAAAGGATAAACATAGATTATTGCAACATTTTGTATTGATGCTGTTATTATTAGTCGTAGCGTGATATTATTATCCTTTAGCTTTCCTTGATAAATTGACTATTCAACGCAAAAATAACTTCTGAATTTGGAATAGCAGTCCCCGAGATTAGCGCTTTCAACCAAACAGACTCTTCAGCTTTCTAATATTAATAAGTATAGATTAAATAACCACTAGTTTGGCTATTACCTCACGATAAAAACATGCAGTGTACAATTAATTGGCAGCAGAAAAGTTATCACCCAACAAACTGAACTCGAAACGCTGGCAACTAGCTATTAGTTTTAGAGGTTATGTATGTCAGTGGTGCAAACCACTTAAAAGCATAGAAGCGCTTAATTTTAAATGGCACTCGCTGACATCCTATTAAAACTAGATGGATGGCTGTTAGTCTGTAGCTGCAACTTTGTTTTAGATTTGTCGTTAAAACGCAAATTCTTTAGGAAATTCGAGAAAGAGAAGTTCGAGACGGTACTAGCTTAATTGTCACCGCTTTTATAGGCTCTGCCTGAAAACCAGCGTTGCTTGGCATGGTAGCTACTGTCATTTCAGGCAGCAAAAAGCTGAGTTGGGGCCTGTTTGACATAATAATCGTACCATTCAGCACGGGACGGGACTGGCTGGGACTAAGGCTAAGATTCATAGTCATGACTTTGCTTTACAGCAAAGGAGTCTTCGCAAAGTAAGCTTTGTTTATCGAAGTTTACTTCAACATTTTGAATAAAGAAGAGCTTGACAGAACTATGATATATATTTTTGTTGAAAGTAGAACTTTCCATCAAAGTAAAGTCAAAGTTCGGTCTATGAATCTTGGCCTATGAATCTGGGCCTTAGTTCTGTTGGTATATAGTATTGGCTTCGGTGGCATACAGATACCTAATGTTATACCTCCATTTTCTGCCTATCTTCAGCTGTTCGTTTTGTGGGTCTTGTGGGTCTTACTGTACGCCTTTATGTAAAATATAAATGTATTTCCTTTCTTTCTTTGTTTCTAAAGATATGATTCTGCTGGCCTACCATGAGCTCCATATGGTTATGGTTATGGCTGTCAAAATTGTGTCAAGTGTCAACACATTAAACCCAAGAAGAAAATGAATGTGTGGGTCATATCTATCTTTAAACAATTTGACAGCCATAGCCATAACCATATGGAGCTCGTAGTAGCCCTGCTGATCTCGGCAGCAAACAGCACTGCCACGCATCATGCTAATTTTTCGAACTAATTTTGTGCGTGCGATGGGCAGTCAAATTCAAAATTTTACTTATTCCGTTGAATCACAAAGATAACTTCGGATCGTCTTGAAGCTACTCGTAGGTAATTAAATGTGCCAATGCCACGTGACTAAAGCTTATAAGACAGTAATATTAAAGCTTTGTGCACATCAGTAAGCGTTCTGTGGAAGTGATCAGTGAAACGATGTCAAATAATGACAGATACCAGATAGCGATATTATTATATGTGCGCAAGGGCTAAGTCTGTATTAATTGTACACGAACCTAGGGTATTGGGAATGGGTGCCTATACAATTTATACAGACTTAGGCTCGTATTCTGCACTGATTCTGAATACGGGCCTTAGAATACTATATTTTATCTACATATATCACCCATCAGAAGAATAAATCCTACCTAATGTTTATCACCTTATTTGGGTTGTTTTTATAAGTTTAAAAGTCAACTTGCAACTTCATCGTGTTTTGCTGAAGATTGTTTTTAAGTAGGATGTCCAGGCGTACTGAATTCTGTCTACTGAAGCGATCTTAGAGCAACCAGAGGAAATGGACCATTTGAGAAAATAGCGCTTGAATCTGCATGAGATTGCATAATAGCGATGTAAACTTTCTTCTTTTATTTATAAAAGTTACGCCAGCACTTAGTTCTCACAGCTGATCTATTTAGTTTAGTAAGATAAGTAAAAACTTACCTTTTTAATGCCAATCACCGATTAATTAAGTCGAATCACATCAAACCACAAAAAAGACAAGTGAAAACCTGAACAGTAGTACCACAAGCCTGGCTTTAGCTCTCTGGCTGGTAGAGTCTGTATGAGTGCTCCCCTGTGTATTAAACTGTGTGAGTGACGTTTCGACGTAGGATTTATTTAGGCAACACTCGCATAGACTAAAAACCAGAACCAGAGACAGAGCTTGTGGTAGTGATCTTATTTACGTTTTAGTTTGATAAGTAAAAGCTTACCTTTTTAATGCCAATCACAGAGATTTAAATGTTTTTCATAATGGAAATTGAATCACATCTTCTTCAAATACTTTGCCGGCAGAAGTGACAATTACAAAGGGTTTTCAACTTCAAAAACAATGAAGCCATGGTCGTGTTTGTATAACAATAATAACCATTAATGTCATAAAAAGACAGACAAAGCTAAAATAAAACCGGAAAAAATGCCCAAAATGATTTTAATCCAAACCTTTTCACACTGAACCTTTTTTATTAACTGTGTAAACAATTTTATACAACGGGTGCTTAAATAGCGAAAAACAGCGGACGAAGATAAAAACATACAGATTCGTAATGCAAGGCGCAATTTGTCTATACTACCGAAGGTAGTTTGGTAAGCAACTGGCTTAAATTTTTTGCTAATAAGCTGCTGTTGTAATTGACCTAATCATTGCCCCCATTAAATGCGGTTTTTATAAGATAATCAATGTAGATACATTTGCCACTAGGTAAAGACAAAGAGTGACAGGGCTAATTTTAAGCAATGCCACACACCTAATGCCTGTTATACACGAGGCTAGTTTTTCAAGACAGGATAGCAATATTATATAGTGATATTATGCTAGCAAGATACCAGTTCTAGCTTCGTGTTTAAAGTACTGCTATTGGAAAAATGACACTATTTCTGTTCAAACGAAGCTAGATCTGGTATTTTGTTAACTTAACTATCCTATCTTGCTATCCTGGGTTGAAAAACTAGCCTTGTGTATCCCAGGAATAACTGACGCTTGTAAGTTAGGTCTATAATGGCTATTTTAATCCAAACCAGCCAGGCTACTCTTGAACGCAATTCCGATCTCAATTTTAAGTTTTGATGGAATTTTGACAGATAACCCATAGGATTTCTGTCGAAATTGCTGAGCTAAAAAAAGTCATAAAATTTTGACAAAGTTGCAGTGGCGTACGCCTAAGTTCCACTTTTTGTGTCCATTTTCCTTTGTAGAATCCTTCCTTTGTTTTATCTACATACACTGGCTGTAAAACATTTTTCACAGAATTGCCGTTCAGACGCAAAAATTCCATTGTTCTACTTACTTCGTTTGTCATCAAAAATTTAGGGGAACAAGTTTAAAGTGGATGTCCTGTCGAGAATTTGAACGTGAGTCACGAGAGGTTGTGAATCGATCCTGTCGTGTTTCAACCAATACAAAGAAAGGAAGAAAAACCATTTGCTTGTAACGGCAGTCTATATAATATAATTCATGATAAATTTAATCTAATCACCAACTTATTGAATAATTATCTTTTGGTATTGTATTCTGTCGTCTACTGTTATTTTTCATACCTACGTATCTTATCTATGGTAAATTTTCATTGGCCATCAGTGCATGTAGCTTTGATACATGTTTAATTTTATTTACCTCTGCTCTGGTCCAAGATTTCTGATGTCGATGCACAATTAAAATAAATCGATACCTTTAATTATACCTTCTTGGTTATTGCCTATATCGTTTCAATGAATAAATTTGAAAACTAAACTGAATTGTGGAAAAGTTCGATCAAAACTAACATTTCTCAGAAAATAGTCTTTGATTCCCTCGCGACAAAGAACCTCAAAGCTAGTACGTACACATATTCACCAAGAAATCAACAGACATGCACACTCATGTGTATATTTTACGTTGCTGTATTTACAAATAAATATACACCACATTTCAGTTCTTAAGTTAAGGCAAGGAGGAGAGTATTTTTTGTGATTGAACATAAAAATATTTTCTGATACCTATTTAATTTCCTGTGTAAACCACAGCTCTCTTTAAATTTGGCAATTTTATCATGCGCACGACAAACTATATACCGTAGAGTAGAACTCATAAAGTATTTTATTTACTAACACTAAAAAGCCGAGAAACAAGTACATAGTAATAAGACCGTATATTGTTTAGTGCCTATTTCACCATCTTTCATGTTTTTGATGGGTCTAAAGTGAAAGCACTGGTGGTTTAGCAGTAGCGGCAAAAGATGGATTTAAATCCAGTCATGCACCAACAATTTTTTTCCCTTAACTTTAGGTGCTAATTAAGTCAGTAATCTCAAACGGTGAAGGAAAAAAACATCGCTAGGAAACCGGCATGTCGTAAACCTAAAAACTTCGAAAGCATGTGGCATTTGGCACACCAAATGTCACGCAAAAAGGGCCCGCCAGCGGCTTAGTTGCGGAAACCAGTCCAATCACCAATAGCGGGTCAAAGAATTTACCAAATTTTCAGTTTAAAGTAGAGATGGAATTATTTTATCTGGCGGATATAGCACGACTGTGATTACAAATCCAACAGGCCTTAGATACAACCTTCGTAATTTTCAAAATTGTGGTAAGTAAAACAGAACTAGAAGCAAACATTACGCAATGTTACGCAACCTCAAGGCACAAATCACCGCCTCTGTACCACCCACGCTTTATGAATACGGGGGCGTTGTCTCCGACTGGAGTGGGTATTAGGTTCCAAAGACGCTTACACCTTACCGATGAGAGTAGAATGCACTTATTTGTTTGCACTTAGAGGCGCTACATAATATTAATGCTTTGTGTAAAGGAAAAGCTACTGAGAAAAAAAATATTATGAACTTTTTTACAATTGATTTATTTTTTATAGAATCAACTGCACGAACATTATAATCATATAATAAACATTTATTTATATACTGCACATACTACCAATTGCAGATTCTGTTTTTGTAAATAATGAAATGAAAAGTCTAGGCAAATTTGGATACTCCAATAGTAAACAGACCTATATGTAAAAAAAAAATAGTAAATTCTAATTTGAATTGGGGAAATAAGATCTGCATTGAAATCACGCGGGGTGTAACAAAAATACTAAATAAAAATCACTGGAATTATTTAACCGTTTGAAAAAATATAAGCGTGCAACCTTGCGTGAACACCTTTAAAGAAGACGACGGCACCGCCTCGCATCACTACGTACGGCTTTGAATGCAAACACGGGAACTCGCTCCATGGGATTTGTCTGAGCATCCTCACTCTTGGAGTCGTCGAACTGAAAGATCCTTGTCCAATGAACCGTTGTTTTCGACTATTTATTTTTAGATTTTGTTTGTATTGTTATTTATCGTTGACAGGTTTCGTTTGCCACTATTTTTCCTGATTCCAACAAACTTTTAACAAAAATATTTGCTAAACGAAAGTTCGTTGAGATAAACGCTGTCAGTGTTTAATTTGTCGATTAGCCGGAAATATAATTAGAGTTGGTTTTACGGATTGCCGAGAAACGAGATTTTTTTTCTGTCTTATTTGGAAAAAATAATAAACACAAATACAGATTTATTTATTTAGTAAAAGAACATACCTACAAGGTTTAAACAAGTTACTGGGGGTCCCTGCACTAAGGATAAGCCTCTTCATTCGCGGGAGGTCAAAGTACAAATAATGATTTCTACTGATATGAGAAACAAAAGCAGATAACACAAAAACAAGGCAAGACACTAGAAAAAGACGAGTACCTATACCCAAAAAAAACAAAAAATATATTTTGAACGTACTCGTTAGATATCAAGGAATCTTGGGTTGCTTCTTGGCACTTATACAGTAGGATAGTAGTTAACTAGTAGTCCCCAAACATGATTTTTGTTTCTGAAATTTATTTTACTGCTAAGTTTGAGCACCTGTGGTGTAAAAAAAATGTATTGGAGTTTTATAGCCAACTACATAAAAAAATTACCTACATCATAAGGATTCTAAAACAGTAGCATAAGTATCTACTTTAATGGTAAAATTATTGAGCTATAGCTACTAATGTGTAAAAGTAGGCGTTTCATTACAAAATTGCAACTGAAAAAAATAAAACAAGTTATGACCAAAGTAGTATCAATCCTCTGGATTTTTTATATTGGGGCTGTTTGAAGGAGCAGGTTTACAAGAAACCCATAAACTCATTAGAAGAACTTCGACTTCGCGTCGCCGAAGCAGCCAGAATTATATCATCAAAAAATTATAATAACAGATTACAAAGATCTTTTATAAAAAGGTGTAGAGCTTGCAGGGGGAGCCCAATTTGAACATTTACTATAATTATTTTTATAATAAATACTTTTTTGGTCATAACTTGCTTTATTTTTTTCAGTTGCAATTTTGTAATGAAACGCCTACTTTTACACATTAGTAGCTATAGCTCAATAATTATACCATTAGAGTAGATACTTATGCTACTGTTTTAGAATCCTTATGATGTAGGTAATTTTTTTATGTAGTTGGCTATAAAACTCCAATACATTTTTTTTACACCACAGGTGCTCAAACTTAGCAGTAAAATAAATTTCAGAAACAAAAATCATGTTTGGGGACTACTAGTTAACTACTATCCTATGTAGTTGCGTTTTTTTAAAGGTAATTCAGGAATACCATTATTAGGGAATACGTTAGTAGAAAAAAATCCGAACTAGGCCTCATGTAGCGGACGTGATGCCCACAAATATGAGGAAAACTGGGAAATTTCTAAATTTTCCAAAAAAATTCGTAGACCGCGGACTGTTGGGAATAGATTTTTTTTTTTGGGTGGGGGGCCCCGCCTCCCCTCCCCCGCACACGCACGTGCAGGATTATCCACTATTTCTGGGAAACCCTGTATAATATGTAAGGATATTTATCGTGCTTATGGATCAAAATCATGAAACTATTTAGTTTCTTGTACAAGTAGGTATAAGTTCGTTCTGCTATGATTTTACAATATTTATTTGGTTTATAGACAGAGGGAATACATTTTGCCGAGTATTTTTCGAAAATAAACAGAAAATGGTTAGCGTTTATCACGCTTACCATTTTCTATTTATTTTCGAAAAAAAACGTGGCCTGTGGTTACGATCCGCAGTACTCAGAAAAGTATATCCACAGTTCCCAGTATACATTTGTACCACTGTACGAATAATACCAGAAGCCCTTTTTTGATTCCACGAATTTTATACAAATCAGGAAAACATGTTTGCATTCGAATAATAATTCGCATCTCTCATGAAAATATGAAAACCTTTGTTCAAAATAATATAATAAGTGACGCTGGGAACGTAACGAACACGCAAACAAATCCCGTTTCCGGCTAGAATATTTCTAGAATTCATATTTTGGAATGTTGCAAAACGAGGTTTGCGCCTCTTCTTGTTGTGACACTATATTGGAAGGGGTTTTATAAACTACGAGTATACAAACTCCTTGCTATATTAATTTTTTTTAGAAGAACCAAATAAAAAAGAGCGAGACCTACCCGTACAGTAATGACACAATAACAAATGAGAATAAGAAATATTTTCGTTATAAATAGATCCACGAAAAATGCCTTTATTTGATTAAAAACATTTAATATATCGTACCGAAAAATCTATTGTACAGCTACTTTGTAAGAACATTCGTTCTTTATAACAACAGTCAAGCCGTTATTTATGACATAATGTGGCACTTTACTAATAATGCCTTTATTAGACTGATCCAAGGTCGCAGCAAAGAAAAGATCTTATGAAGCCTAATTATTGTTTTGGGTTTTTGTGCTCTAAAATACTCTCTGTTTGAATTAGCAGTGGACACGAAGGATGTTTTTTTCAGGTCATTTTAAAAGTTTAACTCAATATCGATAAATTTTTATTTAGGTCCTTACTACCTTACTCTAATGATGCGATGTGTCAAGTGCACGGAAGGAGCCTCTTTAAAACGCAATAAAAACTCTTTCACCACACATGGCTCGAAAAAAGAGATGAGAAGAAAATATCATCAGCCTAAAGAAAGCCTTCACATAGGCCTCTCTTCCAGGAAGATAAATTCCAAACGCTCATGAACCACCGACTTTACGTAATCTTCTCAATATCGTCATTCCATCAGCTGGATAGGTCCACTACTTCGTCTTCGTGCTCATCACGCAATCAATATTCAGCTATATAATTGTACTAATAAAGTTCAAATTCAACTGGAGATCCGTCCTTGGCGCGGTGTACCGTGAATGTACCTCTAGGGCAGGATGTTGCTGAATAATTTTGCGAAATTGCGAACGATCGTCCCTTCACGATCCTGCTTTAGCATTTCATGTTGGAGGCTTATTTTTAACCGACTTCCAATCAAAAAGGAGGAGGTTCTCAATTCGGTTGTATGTTTTTTTTTTTTTTTTTTTTTTTTTTTTATTTTTTTTTTTTATGTTTGTTACCGCATAACTTCGTCATTTGTGAGCCGATTTGAAAAATTATTTTTTTATCTGAAAGGTACTGCTTCCAGATTGGTCCCATTTTAATTTTATTAAAATCGGTGTTGCCATTTTTTTTTAAATAATTTTTTTAATGTTTGTAACTGCAAGCTTCCGTCATTTATGAACCGATTTAGAAAATTATTTTTTTATTTGGAAGGTTATTCTTACGTCCAGATTGTCCTAAACAAATTTGATTAAAATCGGTTTAGCCGTTTGACAATGAAGTCGGTTTCTCAAGTTTTTTAAACTTAAATTATATTATGCCAAGTAGTGTAACAAAATATGTTTATAGCTTATACACACGTGCGTGTGGTTACTGTGAAAATAATTTAAAAGTAATTAAAAAAAAATACGATAAAGGAGGCTTATTTCCACATTTCACACATTCCATGTTACGTTTGTCGTGATATAACGCTTCTCCTTCTTGTCGGATTTAAAGTGCGCCTCAAAGAGGCTCCTTTCGTGCACTTGACACATATTTTTACAAATATAACGCAACAATAGTAGTTTTAACTTACACTTACACATAATTTGAAAGCACAAAATTGTTGGTGACAGATGATTGAATATAATGGTTAAACTACGAGTATACAAACTCCTTGCTATATTATTTTTTTTTAGAAGAACCAAATAAAAAAGAGCGAGACCTACCCGTACAGTAATGACACAATAACAAATATGAGAATAAGAAATATTTTCGTTATAAATAGATCCACGAAAAATGCCTTTATTTGATTAAAAACATTTAATATATCGTACCGAAAAATCTATTGTACAGCTACTTTGTAAGAACATTCGTTCTTTATAACAACAGTCAAGCCGTTATTTATGACATAATGTGGCACTTTACTAATAATGCCTTTATTAGACTGATCCAAGGTCGCAGCAAAGAAAAGATCTTATGAAGCCTAATTATTGTTTTGGGTTTTTGTGCTCTAAAATACTCTCTGTTTGAATTAGCAGTGGACACGAAGGATGTTTTTTTCAGGTCATTTTAAAAGTTTAACTCAATATCGATAAATTTTTATTTAGGTCCTTACTACCTTACTCTAATGATGCGATGTGTCAAGTACACGGAAGGAGCCTCTTTAAAACGCAATAAAAACTCTTTCACCACACATGGCTCGAAAAAAGAGATGAGAAGAAAATATCATCAGCCTAAAGAAAGCCTTCACATAGGCCTCTCTTCCAGGAAGATAAATTCCAAACGCTCCTGAACCACCGACTTTACGTAATCTTCTCAATATCGTCATTCCATCAGCTGGATAGGTCCACTACTTCGTCTTCGTGCTCATCACGCAATCAATATTCAGCTATATAATTGTACTAATAAAGTTCAAATTCAACTGGAGATCCGTCCTTGGCGCGGTGTACCGTGAATGTACCTCTAGGGCAGGATGTTGCTGAATAATTTTGCGAAATTGCGAACGATCGTCCCTTCACGATCCTGCTTTAGCATTTCATGTTGGAGGCTTATTTTATTATGCCAAGTAGTGTAACAAAATATGTTTATAGCTTATACACACGTGCGTGTGGTTACTGTGAAAATAATTTAAAAGTTATTAAAAAAAAATACGATAAAGGAGGCTTATTTCCACATTTCACACATTCCATGTTACGTTTGTTGTGATATAACGCTTCTCCTTCTTGTCGGATTTAAAGTGCGCCTCAAAGAGGCTCCTTTCGTGCACTTGACACATATTTTTACAAATATAACGCAACAATAGTAGTTTTAACTTACACTTACACATAATTTGAAAGCACAAAATTGTTGGTGACAGATGATTGAATATAAAATAAAATTAAATAATCAATGCACTTAGACAAATAAATTATTAACAAACTGTACAAAATACAAACGAACTAGCTAACTTATTTGCGGAACAAAAACAAATGATCTAGAGAAACTTTGCTTCGATCGAAAAAAAGAAAGCACATTTTTTTAATATATTTTGAAAGCAACAGAACTATCCCTTTTTCTTCCTCCCCGTATGCCCCGTTGTATTTAGATTGTGGCAACGCAGATATCCTGTGATTTATCGTCACTTTTCTCGGTATAAACAACAATGGTTGTCATTTCCTTGATAAATATCGGTGTGTGGTAGTATCGGGGGCAGAACCCATGTTTTATATTAATGCTAAAGGGTTTCCGACTGTTTTCTACAATCCCCATAAAAAAAAATGCTGAATAGTATTTTTTTAATAGTCCTTTGATTTTTTAGTTCAAACGTAAAACAAAAATTTACATGAAACCTGTTTATATTAGATGAAAACGTCTTAAAGCTAGGTGAGTCTAGGTGCCAGTTCCACGCGACCAAGACTACAAGAGGCGGCAACAAACAACGGCTTGGTTCCTACTGTTTTTTGTATGATCCTTTTACAAATTAAAATAATAATAGCAGTTAAAGTAGACCTACCACGAGCTCTATCTGGCTCTGTCTCTGATTCAGTGTGAGTGCTAGTAGTGTATTATACTGTATGTGTGACGTTTCGACGTAGGATTTATTTAGTCAACACTCACACAGACTCAAAACCAGAGACAGAGCTTGTGGTAGGCCTACAGTGTGGTGCCACTTAACTTGTGAGACGTAGGCAATAATACAAAAGCAAAAGTTAAAAAAGCGGCCAAGTGCGAGTCGGACTCGCCTATGAAGGGTTCCGTAGCAATAAGTTCTTGTTGTTCGTCGAAAGGTAAATTGCGGTTTACGATTTATGACGTATAAAAAAAAACTACTCACTAGATCTCGTTCAAACCAAATATCGTTGGAAGTTTGCATAGTACATCATATATTTTTTTTAAATTTTATCATTCTCTTATTTTAGAAGTTAGAGGGGGGGGGGGGATCAACATTTTACCACTTTGGAAGTGTCTCTCGCGCAAACTATTCAGTTTAGAAAAAAACTGTACTACAAACCTCAACATAATTTTTGAAAACCATAGATAGCCCACACGTATATGGGTTTGATGAAAAAAAAAATTGAGTTTCAGTTTCAAGTATGGGGGACCCCCCAAATTTAAAGTTTTTATTTTCTCCTTTTTTGTAAAAATCTTAATGCGGTTCACTGAATACATCTACTCGCCAAGTTTCATCAGTCTATCTCTTATGGTTTCGGAGAAAAATGGCTGTGACACGGCCAGACAGACAGACAGACAGACAGACAGATAGACATGACGAATCTATAAGGGTTCCGTTTTTGCCATTTGGCTACTGAACCCTAAAAAGACAGCACACGCTACGCTTCAAAGTTATAATAAAGTATAGTCACGGAATGAAAATGTTCGTCACCTTAGACTAAGGCTGAGATTCATAGACCGAACTTTGACTTTACTTTGATGGAAAGTTCAACTTTCAACCAAAATTATATTTCATAGTTCTGTCAAGCTCTTCTTTATTCAAAATATTGATAGGAAACTTCGATAAACAAAGCTTACTTTGCGAAGACTGCTTTGCTGTAAAGCAAAGTGCGGTCTATGAATCTCAGCCTTAGAGTCTGTATTCGCTAGCACCAGTGCCTTGATCATGAACACATTTTGACATAATTTGTGACGTTAACTTATCGGCGTATTCTGTCTATTCAGTTTCAAAAGGTAGTATGTGATCGTCATACGTTGAACAAATCAAGTTGAAAATCGACGAACATTTTCTTACCGCCACTATACATAAATAATAAAGCTCCAACAACAAAATGGAGTGTCATTTGCGTGATAAATAGGTAGTTGTATAGTGTAGTTCCAGCGTCATGGGCAGCATTGACAATGAGAAGCGATGACCCACGCCTTAAGTGAGTTCAGGACCTGAATCGAAATTGCTTTTGTGTGATAATGAATAGCTGGGTTTTTATTTATTCTGCCCATTCGTTTTACTGCAAAACCGAAATTGTAATGGAAGCGGTAATGGGATTGGTAATGAGAATTGGAAATGGTACGAACTGGACAACCCTAAGCTACCCACCTGACTAAGCAAGAGGTTAGTTAAATATGTTAAATAAGTAATACGTATAATATAATATATATTTTAGTTTTAAGGTATTTATATTAAGGGCCCTGTATTTTTAAGATCTATGTTGGTAATTTCTATGTTGCCTAAATTTTTATTTTTATTTTTTTATATAAGCTACCAAACTGCTGCTTAAAATATAAGAAAATTTTAAAAACCTACTTGTCTGAAAACTGTTTCCATACGTTGGATGACTTTTTCTACGAAAATCTAGAAAATCCATTCAGTAGTTTTTACGTGAAAGAGAAACAAACATCCATCCATACTTACAAACTTTCTCGTTTATAAGTAGTAAGGATAGCTCACTGCAGTTCCAATAACAAAAGTTAAGCTCGTTAAACAACACAGAGTATCGTTGCAACATAATGCAATTTAGCAGTTCTTAAGTAACAACTACAAAGTGGGGAAGAATCCTTGAACTGAAATGATAGCCCTAAAGTTACAACTAGAGTCCGCGCAAGATACGTCTGCACGTGACAGATGGCGGAAAACTTGAAGAAAATGGACTGGAAATATATACAGCTGAAATATATTTATGTCTCTTAAGAATTAAAAATTCACTTGCAGAGCTTAGCTAAATAAGTAAAGTAGTGTGCCTTTCAGCGTAAATATGGGTCTTAAATATAAAGCGTAAATAAAAAAAAACTAATAAAATCAAAAGTAAAGTATAGTGGGTAGTTTGTGCGTTCTTATATCACAAACATGAATGGAGAAATTGAACTTGCATTGCGTTTATGCAAGTTTATATTCGTCGATTAAGAGATTATTTCAAGTCAGTTTTTTTTACATTTTACGCCATTTGTCACGTGCAAAGTTATCTTATGCGGACTCTAGCTTGTGATTCGTGTCACGTAAACACCAAGGAGTAACCTAAACCTACACACGGATTCACATCAGGCTAAACAGTTTGGACTTTGAAGTTAAACGGTATGAATCGTGCGAGAAGCAATAGACTGTTGTTATTTCCCACTTTTACCACTTTGGGACTATAATAAATTCATACGTTATAATGGTAACAAGATATTTTTCTTTATAATGTGATCAGACATTGTGCATATCACATAAATACTTGCCTAATTATGTGCTGCAAACGCAACCGCCCCCATCACTGTATGTTGTGTATTATAATATTTTGCGTAGTTATAAGTATTAGAGTGTGTAGCTTGATGTGTACCCGACTGTTCCTACCTACCTAAAGAAGATCTAGAAATCTAGACAGGTAGGTAACTCGACCTAACCTTGTAACAACGTTGAAATGCGATTCCAGGTCGTTTGAGGGATAAGGTTTCACGATCGTGCGAAGCTACGGCTGCTATGACAGAAACGTTTTATCAGCGAATTCAGACCTCATTTTCGGCTTTTTATCCACAAACAAAAAATATTTTTTTGGGCTTATTGTTCTTGGGTTTTTGGGCTTTACAGAATGGCACAGCGAAGTCAGCGTTTCACAATATTTTCCTGTGATTTATAATAATGTTTTTACTAGAGTCTGTGTGCGGAAAGCTTGTGCACATGATTTGGAAGGATGGTACACAAGGATACGCATTAGACTATACACAGACTCTTATGTCTTTGCGGTAAGTGTCATTTTTCTTTGTTTTTAGGTAACTTGAGCTGTATCCTACTGTACTACTAATTACTTATAGTATTGTACTAACAAATAAACTTACTTTAGCAATGTTTTAGTTCATGCATTTCACGAAGACGCGTCAATTAGAGCATTTTGGCTCTTATTACAACCAGATAAATATCACTGGTACATATATTCTGAAATATCACATAGGCTACTTTTTATCCCGGTAAAATGTATAGAAAGTCTTGTTAGTCACTATTTATAACTCAAGAACGGCTAAACTGATTTGGCTGAAAATTGGTGACGAGGTAGCCTATAACCAGAAGACGGACATTAGGATACTTTTTATCCCAAAAATGTAACAGAAACGTGCTTAGCGGGAACGGGGCGAGCGAAGCCGAGGACGACCGTTAGTGTTATTTAGGTGTAGGCTGTACTTTATTGCCCCCAAAGATTAGATGAGTCCGATTTAATCAATTTGCCCCCATAAACTTTGTGACTGCGTTTATTGTAAGCTTCTCAGCCCCCAGGCGATTCCAAAATAGTTTACCAGGCGAGGGGTGAAAACCAATAAAATATGTGCCAATAGTTTTAGATAACACCCAAAGGTTGGAACTTATCATATACCCACAACCATGAAAGCATTGTCGCTCAATGTCTATTAAATCGGAGGTCAGAAAGGGTCTCGGCTAAACGATATTCATGTAGTTTTATTACGCTGCGTCCGCATTCTGAAATATGGTGATTTCACAGAAGCAATAACGCTACCTACATAAATACCTACTTTTACGCATATGAATAACCAGTAAATAATTTTAAACACACCATCATCATTACCATCAGCCTGAAGAAGTCCACTGCTGGACATAATGCCTCCCCTATATTACACATTTCCAGCTGCACCACCATTTTGAGCCCTTTCCATCCATCGACTTCCTGCGATCTTAACAATGTTGTCGGTCCATCTGGTGGGTGAGCGCCTTACGTTTCGTCTTCCGGTTCGTGGTCGCCATTCAAGAACCTTTATTCCCCAACGGTTTTCGGTTCTTCGAGCTATATGACCTGCTCATTGCCACTTCAACTTACTAATTCTAAGAGCTATGTCGGTAACCTTGGTTCTTCTACGGTTATCCTCATATTTTAAACATATTAATAGCAGTATTTATAGGTATGATAATGGTACATATAAGGTGTAGGTAATTGTAGCCAGAGCGCCTTCAAGATGCTTGCTTGCCAGACATCGATCGGTATGAGTTATCTGAAAAAAATATATTCTTTTGTCTCTATTTAGGTATCATCATCATCATCATCATCATCAGCCTGAAGAAGACCACTGCTGGACATAGGCCTCCCCAACACATTTCCAGGAAGAACGATTCTGAGCTCTTTCCATCCACCGGCTTCCCGCGATCTTAACAATGTCGTCGGTCCATCTGGTGGGTGGGCGCCCTACTTTTCGTCTTCCGGTTCGTGGTCGCCATTCGAGAACCTTTATTCCCCAACGGTTGTCGGTTCTTCGAGCTATATGACCTGCCCATTGCCATTTCAACTTACTAATTCTAATTCTATTTAGGTATGCTATTTATTAATTAGGGTCTGCCATTGCAGGGCAAAGACCTCCCTACCTTTTTTCCAGTTTTCCCGGTCCATATTAGAAAATAAACATTATTACAGGAAATAGTTTATAAAAATACCTGACCGATGTAAAGTATTTACAAAAAGCGAGTGTACCGTTTCAAAGACACATTTTGCACTCCACTTTGGGATGTGAACGACCGTTCAACGAGCGGCCAGCTGCAGTCATTCCCGATACATACCGCGAACTTTCGAACTGGCCTGCGTTCACAACGGCGAAATATTTCAAATATGATGTAGCCAATTTTTTAAATTCAATATCAGTTTTAGTCATATTTTTATATTCCTAGTTGTTACTATTACCGTTTTTGATTTAACCTTGTGTGGATGTAGTTTGTGTTTTCTCTGAAAAAACCTTTTCATATTTTTATTTTATTTTATATACCGCAAGCTTTCGAACTGTAGGCCTACTACAAGCTTTGTCTGGCTCTGTCTCTGGCTCTGGTTTTGAGTCTGCGTTCCCAACGGTGAAATATTTATAAGTAGTCATTTTTCATTAGTAGTCATTTATAAGTAGTCATCAAATATGAGTAGTCATTTTTCTATATTTAATATCACTAGGCTTGTTTGAAAGCTCGCGGTATGGTATGACTACATACCATTCCGCGATTATTCAAACAAGCCTGCGTTCACAATAGTGAGATATTTCAATTATTTAGAACCATTTTTTGATATTCAATATAATTTTTAGACATGTCTTGTATATGCGAGCTAAAACAGGGTTTTGCGACCCTAAGAAAAACTTATCTGCCGTCAAAATACACGGTGATTCTTAGATAGACTTTTTGTGAAGAATTGCACCATGTCTGGTTCTGTCGCCAAGCAGTCTCGAAGAGCGTAAGGATAAATTACAGGTGCACGAGGCTTAACAATCTGTTTCAGTTAAAACGTTGAAGAGTCATTGGAGTCAGGTAGTGGAGTGGGTATGTAACTAACCTACCTACTTTATTATTTGTGTTGGATTGTATTTTATTTTATTTTCATTTTTTGTGCCTATTCATTATTATGTAGGTATTATTATATTATGTTTTAGTATTATGTTTGTCAGTGTTCCGTTCTGTGTAGGTATGTTATGTTAAATAAGTATATTTTCTTTTTTCTTTCTTTTTTCATTGAATGAAATTCTCGCTCGCATACTTTGACCTTTTGCATATAAAATCACTGAACTTATTTGTCGAAAACCACGAGCTATTATCTTGTTTTCCTACTTAAAAGTTTACTTACATACGGAAACTAGTGAAGCAAACTTTTAAATAAGAAAACGTGTTAAAATCAAAATTATTTGTTTGCTAAAAGATAGATAGCTCACGATTTTATATAAATAAGTTCAGTGATTTTTTTTCTTTTAAAGGGTCAAAAGCGAGCGAGAAGTACATCGATGGTTGTTGCCTTAACCAAAAAAGTGTATTATTATGCATGTCAGGAATGGCACAGACCTACACCGAGTTGCAAAATGTTGTAAATGCACATTAAACTTGTAATTACGTTTTACGGCAAACCATTAAAATTCACTCTAAAATAACTAACCGAGTGTACTTATAGAAAATCCTTGATACAATATTTGTCAGCGCAAACCCATGGAGAATCGATTTGTAGGCCTAACACAAGCTCTGTCTGGCTCTATCTCTTGGCTCTGGCTTTGAGTCAACACTCACACATTACTCAAAACTCACACCGACTGGCCTCTCAGCTCAGTTGGCAGTAGCTCTGCCTTCTGCGCCGTAGGTCGTGGGTTCGATCCCCACCGAAAACAAAATATTTGTGTGGTTAACACAGATGTTTGTTCTCTGTCTGGGTGTTATATTGTATTCTAAGTATGTATTTACAAAAAAAGCATTTAAGTTATATCAGCTATCTGGTTCCCATAGTACAAGATTTGCTTAGTTTGGGGCTAGATAGTGTTGTGTGGATTGTCCGCAACATTTATTTATTTAAAACCAGAGCTAGACAGAGCTTGTGGCAGGCCTATTGGCACGGGTTTGGCTCACTACCAGTCAGCACGCTTAGAATCTCCATTAGTAGCTACAAACAGTGCCAATCTACCCTCACTGAGCAAGCATCCATTACGGCCGCTTTGATATGCTTATGCGTTAAGTTTACAGCTAATAGACGTGTAGGTTGGTGGTTTAATGAAATAGCGTGCACATTTTACAGCCTGTCATCATAAAATGTTGTGAATTTTTTCACAGTCATTGTAGTGTTTGTGTGTTGGACATAACCTAATACTTACACAAGGCAAGCGAGTGTGTGAAGCTTTGGTCTCGCGATCGTAACGCACAACGCTGCGGTATGCAGCATGCGGCGGCGGACACATAATCTTATGAAAAACGTCTAGAATGGTCTCTTGTTCCGTCGCAGTTTGCGTCAGCGGCGAAGTGCAATCGTGTGACGCTGCGTCAAGCCGTATACCGCAGCGTTGTGCGTTACGATCGCGAGACCAAAGCTTAAGGTGGCACGGACAGTGTTACTAGAGCCGTGGGCGAGAGCAGTCGTGCCGCTTGTACTAACTGTTGTCGAGCCTGTGACTACTTACCTACCTAGAGGCTGTGTTGGCCTCGTACTTACCATCGCCCTGCGAGCACTACAGTAATGTTTTTTTTTATATTGCTTAACGATCTAGCCGTTCCTTTTCCCATTTTCATTCAATGATGTTCTATATTTAGTCCTACATGATAGCTACATAAAAAACATAATTGAAGGAAAGGTCGAAGGAAAACGCGAAAGAGGAAGGCCAAAAATAAGTAATAAACCAGATAAAAGAAAAGGTCGCTGTCATGTCGTCTATAGTGGCTGGCAGTGTCGTTCAGTGGCTGTTCGATCTCCGCTGAGAACAGTAGCGTCTCGCGTTCGCGCGTAGGTACCTATATACAGTGCAAAGTGCAAGCGCATCACAAAAACGTCACCGCGGACGTGCTGCCGACTGTGACAATGACCCCGTTCTTTGTCGCGTAAGGCATGTGCATCGACGACGAATTATATTGTTAAGGTGACACCATTTATTGCCTTTACAATGGATACGCCATCAAAGGTACGCTTTACCCTGCATACAGAGCTGGAGCATACTTTGTATGACCACTACAATGACGCAGTCCGTCTTTTTAAAGAAGAAAGGCAAGAGCGTGAAAAGCTTCAGGGCCTTGTTGGGAACTTGAAGAACCAAATTGAAGTTCTTCAAGAGCAGCTGAAATGCGTTGTGCAATCAACAAACATGCCATCAACATCAAGCATGGAAACTTCCTCGGTACAGGTGGAATATGTTACGGACGAGGAAGAGCTAGCAAAAGAGACAGAGTGGATAAGAGCGAAATCCAGGAAAAAGCGGAAAATGAACACCTCGCCCACTGTCTCACCACAAGGAAATGCCAATACTCCAGCAAAAGAAAAACAAAAAAAAATTCCTTCCCCACCTCCGATCATAGTAGACGGGGTGAATAATTACCAAAATTTTTACGACTCCTTGTCTTTAAAACAGCCCGCTGGTACCTTTAAAATCAAGATACTAAGCGGTGAGAGTGTTAAAGTAAATGCCATCAACGATGATGCATACAGAGCCTTAACAAAAATTCTAAGCGAAAGCGAGTGCCCCTGGCACTCCTATGAAAACAAACACGAGAGACCGATAAGAGTTATGGTCAAGAAATTGCCTTCCTCGTGTAAACCTGACCGAATTATCGAAGACCTAAATGGAAGAGGCTACAAAATTGAAGAAGTTGTGAACAAACTAAGTTGGAAAACTAAGGAACCACTAAACATGTTCATGGCCACCTTCAGCAACGAAGAAGATGTAAAAAAAATATATGAAATAAAACATATATTGGGGTGCGTGGTCGAGATTCAACCACTAAGATCCACCAAACTTATCCCACAGTGCAAGAAATGCCAAGTATATGGTCATACACAAAAGTACTGCTCCAAAGAACCAAGATGTGTTAAATGCACAGGTAAGCACCTTACAAAGGACTGCAAAAAACCTGCAGAAGAAAAACCAAAGTGTGTGCACTGTGGGGAAGCACACCCAGCAAACTACCGAGGCTGCATGGTAGCTAAAGAAATGCAGAAGATGCGGACCAAAAGTATAAATAAAACTCAGGCTACACAGCAAAACACCAGCAGCAAACAGCAGGTAGCTCCTCCAGGCTCTAACGTAAGAACTCCTTCAGTTAGCACCACTCACAAATCTGTGTCATATGCCCAGGCAACTGCCAAAAACACACCAACCATGCAACGCAAAGAGCCAAGCAACGATAACAAGCTAGATGTCATTCTGAAGCTCATGACATCCTTTGATGAGAGATTGAAAATAATAGAAAATAGCACGAAACAAGCTATTCCTAAGAGTAAAAAATGATTTGTACACTAAAAATCATGGCTTGGAACTGCAATGGGCTACTTAACCCTTAAAGTAGCACGACAATTTTTTTTGTAAATTTGAAAAAAAAATTATAAAAACTACTATATTTGGCTCTAGAGAAAACATTATTGAAGAAAAAAAAATTCCAACTCTAGCCGTTTTTGGAAAAAGGCATGTATAGTATACTATACTGTGCCACATTGAATGTGAACAACATGCACACGGGTACGTATAGTATACTATACAAAACTCTAAATTAGTTCTTCTGCTATTAAGCATGAAAATAGTGTGCGCCCTTTTCAGGCCAAAATTTACTTTGCACTTGGTGTAAACAGTGTACGCTTATCCGCCCTTGTGGTGCTTGCAACTCTGGTGGCTTTATAGTTGAGACCAGAGTTCAAACTGGTTATACCTCATCTCATATTTTTGTAGAAGTATGGCAGTGTGGGAGGCAAAGTATTTTTTTTTCTTTAGTCCCTGAAGTAAATGCAGATGCAGGTTATGGAGAGAGTAGTGACAACAAGAATAACGAACAAAAAACCCACGAGTGCTCTTCAACACCATCTCTTGAACGGCTAAGCTTACTACACAATTCGGTCCAAACCACTTATTATTCTGATCAAGATGACGATATAACCATAGGTAATTAAGATGTCTAAAGGGCATTCGGGCGTCAATTTTGGAAAATCAACCACACCCATGCTTCTAATTTTTCATTTTCCTCTAATGGCACGCTAATTGATACTTTGCATCGCGTTTCTTGACGATCTTTGCCAAAACTGCTGGAAAGTTACAATATCTTTGGGTTCATGTTTTTGGGAAAACAAATAAATCATTCCTGGATGGACTCAAGAAAAATATTTTAGTATTGGTGTAAGTGATACCTGAATATTGTCTCTCAAAGTCTCTTGCTGAACTAAAAGCACTGGTGTGGATGGTTTTTCAACAGTGCCACCCATAAACCTTTGCTGAACTAGATCAGGTAGGCCATATGCTGGTTTCATCAGCTAGTTGTATAAAAAAGCTCTTCGTTAGCTACAGTAACGTCATGATTATTTTGATAATAAGTGATTTGTACCGAATTGGTGAGTAAATAAAGCCGTTCATGGAATAAGTGGAGAGATGGTGCTGAAGAGCTCTCATATGTTCCTTGGACTTCATCTTCAATACTCTTTCTGTCACTTGCATCAGAGTAACCATTATCTTAGGAGATTAAAAAAAATTAAGAAAGAACAAAGATGAACCAAAAAAGCCATTGAGCTACCCTCATATTCATAGATTCTACACACACGGGTACAAACGCACAATTTACTGAACCATTTACCAAGTAAAACAAGATATTTTATTAGTTAGTTTATTATGATTGATATTTAGGTGGGTACACTTAAAACATTACACTAAAAATTCGCGCAAAAATATTACCTAACCTATAAAAGTTGACTCTAAGGTAGCATTGTATAGAATACCATACATAACAAACATGTGTAAGTTTTCCCAATCTGTGGTGTTGCATAGTATAGTATACGCTCACAAAAAACACTTAAATTTACGCATAAAAAAGTTTATTTCAAAGTAATTTTTTGAATCAAATCAAGAAACAACTATTTGTAATCCTGCTTTTTGTCATAAAACCCATAATATACAAAAAAAATACTATAAAATAAAATAATTTATGACGGACATTGATGAGCTCTAAATATCACAAAAATAGTTCAAAATTATGACAAACTTTGAAAGACAACGCGACCTGTTTTTTTTATTTTAGATGGATAAACATTCGGATTCTTTGTTTCAAATGTCAAAACAGAGGTATCATATCTAATTTTAGCGTAGGATTTTTTTGAAAGCTATGTATAGTATACTTGTCAAAACTACTTTAAGGGTTAATCATCAAAACGAACTGCAAGTAGTCCTAGACATAGAAAATGTCGATTTGTGTCTCGTATCTGAAACGCATTTCAATAAACAGTCACACATCACTTTCAAAGGCTATAAAACCTATCATGCACTACACCCAGATAACAAAGGAAGGGGGGGTAGTGCTGTTATCGTGAAAGAAAACATAAAGCACTATGAAGTAAGTAAATGTGAAGAGCCAGATATCCAGTCCGTAGCTATTTGCATTAATACAACGCGGTATTCTCTTACGGTAGCAGCCATATACTGCCCACCGCGCCATACGATACATGAACACAACTACTCAAGATTTTTACAAACCCTTGGTGAAAGATTTGTACTTGGAGGTGACTTCAATGCAAAGAATACGTACTGGGGATCCAGACTAACGAATACAAAGGGCAGAAACTTATTGAATGCCATTAAACATATAAAAGGTGACGTTATATCTACTGGCTCACCAACATACTGGCCAACTGACCAAAACAAAATTCCAGACCTGATAGACTTCTTCATCTACAAAAATCTATCGAGTAACTACCTACGAATGAAGCAAAGTTATGATATGAACTCTGACCATTCTCCAATATACCTAGAAATAAGTGAACAAGTTACACAAATAGAAAACGCTCTGACCCTGGTAAATAAGTATACTGATTGGGAGAGTTTTAAAATAGAATTAGATTTTAATATAGACCTAAAAGTTCCTCTGAAAGCCCCGGAGCAACTTAACCTAGAAATAGACAATTTTACTAAAATCATACAACAGGTTGCCTGGAATAATACACCAGTAAACAAAAAAAGAGGCGCAAGAAACCACTACCCTCAGGATATCTTGCAACTCATAAGTGAAAAAAGAAAACAGAGAAACGTTTGGCACCAAACTAGATTTCCACAAGACAAAACTAAATTAAATAATCTCACAAAACTGCTTAAAAGAAAAATTCAAGCTTTTAATGACGAGTCAACTAACAGCTATCTCCAGAACCTCACCAGTGATCGCAGTACAAATTACTCACTCTGGAAGGCAACTAAACATATGAAACGACCCATTACCCAAATTCCTCCGATTAATATAGGGTCTGGAAAATGGGCCGTAAGTAACGAACAGAAAGCCAAAAGATTTGCAGAACATCTTGAAGAAATATTTACACCTAACGAAGGCCAAACAAACCAAGTACCTATGGTTAACGAAGTTTGTAACGAAACACTTTCGATAAAGCTGGTAACACCCAGAGAAGTCTGGAGCGAAATAAAACACCGTATAAACCCAAAGAAATCTCCTGGATTCGACCTTATCTCGGGAGAAATACTACACCATCTTCCACGAAAAGCACTAGTGAAACTGACGACCCTTATAAACGCAGCACTCAGACTAAAGGTTGTACCAGATTTATGGAAGGTTGCCGAAGTCATTATGATAGCAAAGCCAGGAAAACCACCTCATGAGACCTCATCTTATAGGCCAATTTCTCTGCTACCTATCATGTCAAAATTATTTGAAAAACTGTTATTGAAAAGACTTAAGCCACTTATAGAAAGTAAAAACATCATACCAGATCACCAATTTGGATTCCGAGAACAGCATTCAACAATAGATCAAGTTCATAGAATTACAGATGTTATTGAGAGGACTCTCGAAGAAAAAAAAGTCTGCTCCACTATCTTTTTGGACGTGGCACAGGCATTCGATAAGGTATGGCATGAGGGCCTATTACTGAAATTAAGAAAAGTATTACCTCCTGAATTTACAGATGTAATAGAATCCTACTTATCTGATAGAACTTTTAGAATAAGGCAAGAAGACGCCTTCTCTGAACTTAAGAAAATAAGAGCTGGGGTACCACAAGGAAGCGTACTAGGTCCGGTCCTTTACCTTCTTTATACAAGTGATATTCCCGTCCTAGCCAATAATACCATTGCAACCTTTGCTGATGACACTGCCATAATGGCTGTCGGAGGCACTCATGCAGAAGCAGCTGAAAAGGTACAAGTAGCTGTTAATGAAATCCATGATTGGACTAGAAAATGGAGAATAAAACTAAATGAATCCAAATCGGTTCACATCAACTTTACTAACAAGAAAGATCAATACTGTGCGGTATTCATTAACAATAAAATCATTCCATATGGAAACACGGCTAAATACCTTGGTATGACTCTTGACGCAAAGCTGCGCTGGAAAGCACACGTCAAGAAGAAAAAAGAAGAGCTAGAGTTACGCTACAAGAGGATGTACTGGCTGCTTGGAAGGCAATCTACTCTTTCAGTGCCTAACAAACTTTTGTTGTACAAACAAGTCCTAATGCCGATATGGACTTATGGTATACAGCTGTGGGGCTGTACCTGTAAAAGTAATACTGCAATAATTCAACGATTCCAGAATAAAGTGTTAAGGGGCATTGTTAATGCACCCTGGTACGTGAGAGACGAAGATCTGCACCGGGACCTCCAGATCGAATTCGTTGATAAATTAATTAAGAAATTCGCAGAAGCTCACGAGAAAAGACTTCATCACCACGTGAATGTCGAGGCCATCCAGCTCCTCGATAACACAGACAAAGTGAGAAGGCTCAAAAGAATCAAACCTTTTGAGTTAGTGTAATGTTATAGTTATTGTGCAGTAATAATAGTGCTACTTTTAATGAACACAAGAACAAAGTGTCACCACAAAGTGTAGAGACTGTAAGAAAAGTGCCGATGGACACATTCTTAGTTATATTATTTTCTATCAAAATAAGTTAAAGCAAAATTGCTCATTAGCCTACTTGGCTAGATTGTAATGTTATTAGGGTACCGCATCAAAGGGGTATACTAATTTAATGAAAAAAAAAAAAAAAAAAAAAAAAATGTCGTCTATAGAAGTCAAGGAGGTCGTATTCGAATGGCATATTGGAGAAAACTGCATCAAAACCCAAGAGCTAAGCTCTTAAATTTAAGAACAAGAAGAAGAAGAAAGATCCAGCACTAAGTAAACAACGCCTTTTCTATGAGAAATAACTCGTGAAAAACGATGTACCAAATTTTGAATTGCTTTTTTGAGTTAAATGCGGGGCAACGTCCACCTACAGTCTTGTTCTCGCTGCCTTCATGCTTACAAAAACTGATCTGACAAATTGAATTCGTAAAAACTGATTTTTACGAACTCATTTTTATATAAAGCAATTTACGTAATATTAAAATAACTTGAAACAGCAGTGCACTCATCACAGTTTCCGAAAGCATTATAAAAAGTATGGTGATAAGATCATTTGTCACCAGTAAAAGCAATTTTGAACATACCAACACACAAATTCAAAATAATTTCATTGGCATACGTAAAACAAGCACCACATTATTGAATTCATATCTCTCAATTAGTTAGGAGCAGTTTCAGGGGCTTCTCCAATAGTTTTAAGCAGATATTATATCTGCACAAACTTTACCTGCTTGCAGTGTAAACAAAACTTTACTTTCTAAATGTGTCTTGCGAAAATTAGGTTCGTTGCACATTTGCGTGTGAACTGAACAGCTGCCTTGCCGTTCTGGTACGGAACGAAAAAAGATTTATGTAGACGAGCGTTATTTCATTCGCACGTTTATAATAAACTAGAATTTTTCACTCTCTTCTATTTTCTGTTTTATATAAACCCATTTGGGCTCAGTTATATCAGATTTCTGCTTATAAAAAGTTGACGCTTTAAAAAAATTAAGATTTTATACGGGACTAGCGGCCGTCCGCGGCTTCGCTCTCCCCGTTTTTTGTTACAATATCTTTATGTATGTGTGTGTTTGCCTATATGTGTTTTTCTGATGTATAAGCTACTATATTATTGAAAACTTTTATTAAAATCCATTCGGTAGTTTTTACGTGAAAGAGTAACACACACATCCATCCATCCATCCATCCTTACAAATCCTTGCGTTTCTATTATCAGTAGAATTTCACTACGAAATGCGTATACGAGTATTTCTTAGCTGTGTTGTTGACCTGTATCAGCTAAACATTAATTAATTAATTAGGTAATTCTTTATTGCACACAATATAAAACACAGGAAAAAAAAACAGAAATAGAGGACATGTTCAAAAGGCGAGCTTAACCCTGAATAGAGTTGAGTTGAGTGAACATTGATGACGATTCAGATCAAACTAAACATAAAATATATTGTCATCTGAACAGAACCCACACTCTGTAAGATTAGAGATGACTGAGATACGAGATTGACCATATCAAATAAATTAACATTTCAAGTTATATAAAAAAATAGAAAAGTAAACAGTTAATTAAGTAGATTCTTATAATTTATTTCTATAATATAATAATAATGTTGTATTTATAATAATAATGTAATATCAAAGTCACTGGCGTTCCTTGGTTTCGTACGTCCGACCTAGATTAGTAATGACTTCCGTCGTTTCCGGTGCTTCGCTACACTGTAAAAGTGTCTTTATAGGGTCGCTGCGCTTACGTTGCGGAGGTATTTTTCATAATTGTTGGAAGGGTAACTAAAACAATACAAAAAAGTTATTTTTTCTACCTTTGCCTTTTTTATCATAATTATGATAGTTTTGTAGCCAAATCTAAAAAACGTTCCGATGTATTATTTTTTGTAAGGAGGATGAAAGTTCTTACTCCAAATTTTTTGCATATCTCGTAAATTACTTAAAGATAATTTAATTTAGTACAAGCCTACAAGTATCATAAAAAACAAAGGCATTTAAATATGCATTCAAGAATAATAAACCAAATCCATACCTTATAAACCAACGTTCAGCTTGATTTTAAGGCTGTCATGGATTGAATATTTTCTTAGGGCTGTTTCACTGCTAGTTTTTTCAACTGCGAAATGCTTAGGGCGATTGTACACGCTAAGAAAAAACGCCGGGTCTACCCAAGAATTCGTGTCGTAACAAGAAAATAACTGTGTACACTGCTCGCAGCGGTGCACGAAAAAAATCTTATCTGCGCAAGACACGACGCAGCGAACGTTGTTGCGGAGCGGCGGAGTTTTCGTGTGTGGAACAGACAAAATTCTTGTCGTCTACACGAAGAATTTGTCTTGTCTGTCGCAAGAACGGCAAATTTTCTTAGCGTGTACAAGCGCCCTTACCGGCCAATTAAATTGCAGTTTGATTGACTCAATAAGAAGAAGAAGAAATATTTAACAGTTGTTTATTCTAAATTTTTGCGTGAAAATCTTGAATTTAGCAATAATAATCAAATATTTAATCAACCAATTAAATATCAAATATTTATAAATGTAAATATCGAACTAAATCTCAAATCGACGTAGCCGTAGAACAGAGTTCGATGTGCTCATAGAGCAAAAATGAGTTAAATAGCTAGACGAGATAAGGAATACAAACTCTACAGATCTGCGTTTTTAGAATTTTTGTATCTTATTTAGTTTCGGAAATATAGAATCGAATAACGTTCTATCTGACATTAGCTCCGCATAAAATCGCACCGAGTGATCAAGCGACGGACCGCGGGGAGCGGGCGGCCCGTCCGTTCGTCAGACCGGTCGTTGTTTGTTGGAAAGAGGTTGTTTTTATGTCGTGCGCTTGGTTTTTTATCAGTGTGATGAAAAAATAATTTATCAATTGTTTTGTATGAAAAAATATATTTTTAGACATTTTGCGATCGATTTTTATAAAGGACGTTTTTTAATGGAGAGGTCTATTAACACATTATTAGTGCGAAAATACGATTGGCATAATGCATATCCACATAGTAGTATTTTTTTCTGAAATAATAAACAGTAAAAAGTAGAGGTCTTATGAAGTATTAGGACAATTTTATGCGAACATTATTGATTTTTTAAGCGTTTCATGTGAATATAGGTCGTTTTTCTACGGAATCTATCATGCGATTTGTTGTTTCGATATTAAGATGGGACGTTATTACTGGGATAATGCAATCAGTTAGGACGTTGTTCATGTAAAAATATCGTCAAATATGAAGATTTTTATAAAAAAATTGTAAAATTAGTTGCTAGGTACATCTGTCTTACAATTACATTAATAATTATATAGCTTTTTTGATTTCGGTTGTGAATATTGATGACAACGGCATGATACAGCAAACGTTACCTTTGCCTCCTGGTGCTTAAGAAATCAGTTAAGAACTAGCTGATTTATGGGAAGAAGTTTTGTATGAAGATGGTGGGACCAAAAAATTAACCTGCGACAGGTTAATACGGAATGTCACGTCTGATCCGTCTGCCAAGGAGGCTTTCAGCAATCCACCAAGTACCTACATTTTCCTAAGAAGTGCCTTGTCGTTTCGAAAACTCAAGCAGTTAGAAGTTTTTTTTTTTTTATGTAACTAGCTGATGGAACAAGCTTATGGCCCACCTGATGTTAAGTGGTAACCATCGCCTATAACAAAGCAATGCCTCGTAGGCACCACTGATCTACGCTGGTTAACTGTCAGTGCCAACTCCTATGCCATCTCCTACTATTTATTATTCTGCCCTTATCATTTGGACAGTCTTTCTATGATTTCTTTATCGTCATTTAGCACTATGAATCGCCTGCAACTTCCCACTATAGAGGTATCTTCTAATTCTACTAGAATACGACAGAGGTGCCTAAAAGAATGGACAGACCTTAAACGTAAATGCTTTTTAGAACTTAGGTATGAAATATATAACGAAAAAAGGGAATAGCAGTATACAAAAACAATGGGGCCATCATGCAAACGCCGTTACAAATGCCTTGATATAATATCTCTCCCACAGCAGCTTGACTGCTTCACAAAATTATGGTAACTGCGAGATCGAGCTATGTATGCAGTGAAATTCATCAAATATTCCGATAAAACTATACACCTTATAATAGGATACATACTTTTAAGTATTATCTTCCGCTGATTGAAGTAGGTATGCCAAACTATGGTATTTAATATTTTCGCCGTTTCAACTCGTATCCTAAAGACTGTGTGGCATAAGTACGATGGAAGTGTTATATTGTGCTAGGAAATGTACATTTAGGCGATGGCGATGGTTATCAGCTGAAACCCTGTCACATATGGCTGTCATATTTGACTGCGTTTCAGCTGATCGCTATCGCTATCGCCTAGATTCGCCTACATTCAAAAAGTTCATGCAAACGGTAGTGATCCCAACTAATTGTTTTTTAAATATGACTTGACTAAACCTGAATACAATATTTTAGTGATTCGGTACAAACTGAACTAAAACCTGCATATTTTATACCTATTATGGTTCCTGCTGATAAATATAAAGATTGAATGGCCACCCAGAAGTAATTCCTTTAGAGGATCATCCATATTTTAATTCTTTGCCAAACTACACCACTGTTGATGTTTCTGAGGAATCGGTCGATTACCTATTGGGATAAGTAAGTAATATTTTTATTTAAATTTTTTACTCCTTTTGATAGAGCTGAATATATTTTTTTCAAGACTGTTTATTTATGTCCGTGTAGTAGTCATAGTACTTAGTTAACAGCATGCTGTGATACGATATGCCATTTAATTACTATTTTAAGTTTTAACTATTACGCCCCCAAGGCAGTTTTAGTACAGTTTAATTATTGCTAAGAATAGAGCTTCGTCTTGGTATATGTTTAATGTTATCTATTTTGAGATTATTCATTAATGAACCATTTAAAAAAATAATTTCCTATTTTTAATTAGCTATATGGAGGTGCAGTCATAATAATAGCTATTATATTATGTTTAAAAATAAAGTATATACATTTATTTACTCGTATAAACTTACAATTAAACAAATATTTACAATTTTCTCCAAAGTCACGTAATAACAAAGTTATGGGCTGTGAACCATTGACACGTTGAAGAATAAGTAGAATAAGTATCTACTTAAGATGGTTGGAAAGTCTCGAAGACATGAAAATTGGAACTGTTACAGCTGAGCAAATAATGACTGTTACGTAACTGTTTTTGGCACTTTGGCAAGAATCCTGTCTCAATCTTTGGGCCATTGTTTTTTCACACGTTGGGCTATTAGAACGAAGGTCATAGCAGTCATAATCACCCTCAAATAAATATAAATATTTTAGGCAATCCACACAACACTTTCTAGCCCCAAATTGAACAGAGACATAGACATTTTTTTATTTACTTCATAAGCACACAGAAATCAGTAAAAAACAAGGACACTAAAAGAAGATGAAATATTCGTCGTTACTGGAGAAGTGCGTCGTGTTTCTGTGTGCAGCGAAAGGCTCTTGAGGAAGCTATGCGCTGGTATTTTGTCAGAGCTTGGAAACCAGATAGTTAATTATAATACTAATGCACATTATTTTTTAAATACATACTTAGAATATATAATATAACACAAATAATGATATTTCATATAACACAAATATGAAATAAAATTACGGTAAGGCAGTGGATGGAGAAAGCTGAAACCCGTTCTTTCTTGAAATATAAGGACAAAGCCTATGCCTAGCCGTAAGGTTCTCAAATTGCTGATGATAATGAAAAAAAGTCACCTGTCAGGATCTCCGTTTCAGTGTCAGACTGAGTAAGTACCCAAGAACCGGAATATTTGACAGTTCAACTCTAACTTTTTTTTTTTTAAGTGTTTATAAATTTTATTTACACAAAGAAATTTACAATTAAACAAATATTTACAAAATGTACAAAATACACAAGAAACAGTTGACAAACAGTTGAGTTGAGTTGAGAGAAGATCTTTAGATCGTTTGTAACGATCTGCAGATAGCTCAACTCTAACATTTACTTGTAAAATTAAGATAAACAACTGTCAAATAGCTAATGGGTCCATTAGCAATCCACGAAACCTGCCCTAAAGCAGGTCTAAGCAAGACCCCATTATACATAATAATAATAATTAATATTGTTAACCGTGATAGGGAAGAAATTTAAGAAAGTTAAGTCTATTAAAATGAAGGCGTTCAATTCAAACTTGTTAAAAAATTCAACCAGAAAATACCTTCCCTGTTTCATAATTTGCATATTTACACTTCAAACTCGTTCCAAAAGGGGTTAAACATCAAAGTGTAACTTTCCCCAACTTATAAAAACTAAAAATTTCGCCTCAGAACTTTGTTCGGCGCTGTTCAGTAGAAACTTTGACGTCTCTTGAATTTATAGATGCAAACTTTTTGCTATTGACGAGATAGGCACCTAGGGTGCAATCGGTATTCAAATCAGAAAGTTATCTAGGAAATGTTTGGGAGTCTTGGGTTTGACAATAACTTATGGGACATGGCAATATCTTCTTCTTCCTGCTCTTATCCTACTTTATGTGGGTCGGCACAACAATTGTATTCCTCCTCCATTCTCCTCTTAGATGCAAAGTCAAAAGATAT
Source organism: Thera britannica (assembly GCA_939531255.2). Classification (NCBI taxonomy): domain Eukaryota; kingdom Metazoa; phylum Arthropoda; class Insecta; order Lepidoptera; family Geometridae; genus Thera; species Thera britannica. The sequence continues at coordinate 3,685,179 of OW618037.2, forward strand.
TCAATAACTTTAAAACGTCATAAAAACTAGGTGTAAGGTTTGTACAAACAACAGTTTAAGATTTATACAAACAACAGTTTAAGATTTATACTTATAATAGAAAATGTATACGAACTAAACGTTTTGCACGTACCTACGATAAATGTACATACGTACTCAAAATCAAATAAACGAAACACATTCGACAAACCACAACAAGTGTGGAAGCCATAATAAAAGCCGTTACGCTTATAAAAAGCCGCATTAGCAAACTTTTTACCAAAACTTTTCTCGTAACATTACTTATTTACACTCCTCGAAAAAATACACAATACATTGCGCAGACGGGCCTATATCGTAAAGTTGGGGGCGTACAGGATGAGCAATAGGTGCTTATGTTGAGTGACGTCGATATGTGGTGCTTTACAAACTTATACGAGTAAAAAGGTTTTGGTTATTCATTGTACAGCGAAACTTCCAAACGAACCAAAGTTGAAAGGCATGATTTGTTCTTTTTTTATGATTTTTGTTTTCGACTGCTCTGTGCAAGCTCCAGTTGTCCAAAGAGGAACTAATAAAAAAAACATTATAGACAATCCACACAACACTATCTATCCCCAAACTAAGCAGAGCTTGTACTATGAGAACCAGATAGCTGATATAATACTTATATACATTATTTTTGAAAATTCATATTTAGAATAGGTACAATATAACACCCAAGCAGAGAACAAACATCTGTGTTCACCACACAAATATTTGTTCTCAATGGGGATCGAACCTCTATGGCTCAGAAGGCAGAGCTACTACTACTGAGCTGAGAGGCCAGTCAAATTTGAAAAACGTGAATGGTGGTGGTCATAGTCACCACGTTCAAATGAGGATTAAGACTGAAGGACCTACAAATATTTACTTATGGCAATATTAACCCCCAAAACATAAAGGAAATCTTAGTTGATTCGAAAACTGACCCAAATAAATGTCTTCTGCAATTCCGTTCAAAAGTCAACAAAACCAGTCACCAGAAAAACACTGGCCTGTAAAAACTGGGGGTACGCAAAATCATCCGCACCATAAAACTCAGTATACAAACAACCTAATCTGGCCACTCTGAGCATTCGAGTTAATGGATTTTTTCTACCTCCGCGGGTATAAAATTAGAAAAACCGTTTTTCGGAAAAGGGTTCCGTTCAGATTTGATTACTTTCACGGTTGCTAAATCGGAGGATAAGGGCGCTACGGCAGAGTCAAACAATTTGGTAAATATTTAATTTAGTGGCTCTAGCTGAGATTGGACGCAGTTGCGTATAAAACGGTGTTCAAGTGATGCAATTTGAATATTTTTCAATACCAAATGGTGGAGCCAATTCTAACGCACTGCTGGACGGAACAGATTTTAAATTTTTCCAATAACATGTTTACGTTGCATAAGTAAAGTCTCTAGATATAATTTGTTTTATAATTCTGCCGTGAAGTACTTTGTTTCGGTTTGAAGGTTGTGGGCGTGTAATTACTGGTACATGAGTGATGGACGCAGGGCAGTGCATCGTAGGGCATGTTCTAGTCTAGATATACGCAACCTACGAGGCAATGCTTTGTTATTGGTTACCACTAACATCAGGTGGGTTATTATGCTTGTTCCATCAGCAAGTTGCATAAAAAATGCTCTAATCTTAATAAATATGCACTTGATAATTTAATGAGGGAGTTGTTTTTACTAATGTGACATAAATGAAATTAATACTGGAAAATCTATCAGAAGTTTAATTAGCATTGGAAGTTTATATACATTATATGTACCAGTATTTTTTAAATATTTTTGATTTATATTCTTGAGCAAAATCCAATTTTTTTTGTATATTCTGAGATACTTCAATACTTTTTTGTTGTAATTACATACTTAGAATACAATATAACACCCAGACAGAAAAACAACAGAAAAATCTGTGTCACCAATATTTGTTCCTTGTGGGAATTGAACCCACGACCTACGGCACAGAAGGCAGAGCTATTACTAACTGAGCTGAGAGGCCAGTCATGATTTAAAAAAGCAGCCAAGTGCGAGTCGGACTCGCCCATGAAGGGTTCCGTAGCATCAATTAACATAATATAAAGGTTTTTGAAGTTCGTCGAAAGGTAAATTGCGGTTTACGATTTATGACGTATAAAAAAAAAACTACTGAGTAGATCTCGTTCAAACCAAATATCGTTGGAAGTTTGCATAGTAATGTACAACATATATTTTTTTTGGATTTATCATTCTCTTATTTTAGAAGTTAGAGTGGGGGGGACCAACTTTTTTCCACTTTGGAAGTGTCTCTCGCGCAAACTACTCAGTTTAGAAAAAAACGATATTAGAAACCTCAACATCATTTTTGAAGACCTATCCATAGATACCCCACACGTATGGGTTCGATGAAAAAAAAAATTTTTAGTTTCAGCTTCAAGTATGGGGACCCCCAAAATTTATAGTTTTTTTTCTATTTTGGTGTAAAAACCTTAATGCGGTTCACAGAATACATCTACTCACCAAGTTTCATCAGTCTAGCTCATATGGTTTCGGAGAAAAATGGCTGTGACTCGGCCGGACAGACAGACAGACAGACAGACAGACAGACAGACAGACAGACAGACAGACATGACGAATCTATAAGGGTTCCGTTTTTGCCATTTGGCTACGGAACCCTAAAAACACCATCTGCAGAATTTTAATGGACCAAACGCAAAAGTTACACAATAGTAAGTACACAAACAATGTACATTATAATTCCACAACAATTACATGGATTTAAAAAAGCTTATGCTGCAATTTACCACTTAGGCTTAAATTAAACGCACAACAAATTGTAATAATTCTACCACAGAATTTTATTGCAATAATTAAGTGACCCAAATTAATTCGTATTAAAAACAGACGCAGAATTGCAATTATTAGATAATAATTTATTTTGAATTCCATCGATATTTGGTATGGTAAATAACAGCTGGATTTTGCATCACTAATTGGAATTCGGAGTAAAACCGGCATGGTCTAATATCGGGTAATAAACGACGAAATTATGTGATATCAAACATTATTCAGTCTATTGCTGTTGCTGTTCACTTTTTTAACCAAAAGGTTTTGACAAAAGTGATTGCGCAAATTGTACTGACATTGTCATGAATTAAGCCTCGCGCACATCTTATGGCGATCAGTGAAAAACTGTCAAATATAGCTGTCATAATTGATAGCGTCCCAAACGCTTAGATAAGAGATATAGAGAAGACGCAAGGCTTTAGCAATTAATAACCACCAGTCTGCATAAAAACTTCCCCAGTCCTCAGTTGCATTAGAAGAACTCTGCTCAAATTAATTAATCCAGAATTAGCGTAAATGAGAAAAAAGCAAACAGAGATAGAAGGTAGGCAAGCTCGTTTTAATCGTGGATTAAATTAAAACTCTCTTTTACAAAATCTACGTAACCTCAACAGAATCGAGACTCATTTGGGAACTCCATTCATCCTAAATTCGCTTCCCTACACCTGAGCGAACAAAAACATAATTTTTTGACATCCCGGTTCTGTTAAAAGACGGCGAATAACATTCTTAACCTATCTGTGAACACCGGTGATTTAGAAGAGTGATCTTGACTGATCGTAAAACGGATTAGAATCCGTGGGGTGATTTCGTATCGCGTATCTTTTGTTGCAATCAAAACCTAGTCGCAGCTGTCAGTTTTGACATTAGGTAAAGCTTCGATTGCAATTTAAAAATGAATTGAAATTAAATTTATCTTTGAGAAGGAACGATTATGAGATTCTTTGCAAACTAACAAAAATGTACAAATACACAAAAAACAGTTGAATTATCTGCAAACCGTAACAAACGATCTTTATTTAGCTTAAATGATCCCAACCAGTGCCAGGCCGAAGTATCCCCAAGACACTCGTGGTATTGCCACGCTGAATAGCAATGCTAATGCGATAAATAACTTAATTTTAAAATCAATTTTGATTGACAGCGCTTCTTCCACAAGTGATGATATTTTCGGCATCTTAATAACGGTACAGCTATCTCAAAAACTTTGGCTTTGTCAAACAAATTCAACCACTCAACATTTGCATAGAAACTCATTTTAGCTGACACAATTTGACCCAACCTTAGGCATTGAATTCATGATTGATGCCTAAAATGAACCCCAATCAAAAGAACCTTCATTATGACGTCAACGATTCAATCATCCTCTTCTACATACAGACGATCGGCAAGCTTGGAAGGTGTTTTTGACAGCTGCACTTGTGAATCTATGGAAAGAGACCCGCAAGATACATTTTCGCCTGACAGACAGCGAAAAATATAAAAAAACTGACTTGGAATAATCTCCCAATTACAAATAATATATTATGACACAATGCAAGTTTAGTTTCCCATTCATGTTTTGTGATCAGAAGATAATATTTCCAGTTTTATTCATGTTTTCTGCATAAGTCTGCATGTTTTTTGCACTTATCAAATAGTAAGGAGATAAGATAATTGTATACCTTAATTATTTAAAAAGTGGTTTTGAAATATAGACCGATTAATCATAAGTGAAAGTTAATAAAAAAGTAACTACGAGTATGTCAGCCAATAGTCTTGATAAATGGATATTTTATTTATATCACTAAATTCCCTTTTCTTTTATGTATAAATACACTTATACTATTTAGGGTCTTACAGCAAAGTACCTACAATTTTAGCATGACACTAAATAACCAAGGCGTATAACGACCAGCACATGAAAACTGAAGGGGAACTGAAGGGTCATATTATTACCCTTTTAAGTACGGAACCCTAAAAACATTAAAAAGCTACATTAGAATCTTTATAGCTTGCCGTTACTGTAGTATGTGGCAGCTAGCCAAACAGTCAGAGCAGTGTGTAGGTGGTGCTTATCTATACAAAACAGACCAAATTAATGATTGAGGTTTGTATATTTTTTTATCACTCGTCACGAAATCAATTGCTCACAAAATGTAGGTAAGTTACAGTGACACCAATTTTTTGGTTCAGTTCACAATATGAGATGGGCGCTCTACTTTTGCCTGGTCTTTTTCTCTGGTGGTGATTTTTTTTGTTATACAACTATAACTGATGTAACAAGCATGTGAGCCTCCTGATGTTAAGTGCTAAACATTGCCTATACGAAATTTTTTAAATATTGCCTCGTAGGTCACGCACGTCAGGAACGTGCCCGTCCTCCCTACTTAGGCCTTCCTATATTTGTATCATCTTGCATTTCCGCCCCGCGACTTAGACTTTGTCGCCTATTCATCTTGCTACACCCTACGCTTATATAGCCGGTTCTTGGTCACCATTCGGTTGTTGTCCTACTCCACCTGTCATCACCACGCTTAGCAATGTGTCCTGCCCAACTCCATTTGAGCTCCTTAATCCAATCTCCGACGTCTTGGACCTTTGTTCGTCTTCGGATTTCAGAGTTAGGAACTCGAGTTTGATGCCGAGCATAGCACGCTCCATGGCTATCTGTGCAACTCTCATTTTGTACAAACCCTCCTTGTGTGAGTGTCCATGTGTTGGCACCATAAGTCAATGGCTCAGTGACACTTCTGAAAACATCGTCACTCGATCGAAAGAACTAGTAACACGATAAGAAAAAGTGGAACTTCTTGGGAGAGACCTACGTCCAGCAGTGGACTGATTTTAGGTTGATGATGATGAAGTCCTGGCGGGAGCAACACAATTATTTAATAAAGAAAGCGTACTATACTCTAGATAGCTATATGAATGATAAAACTGCGTGGCCCGATGTCCCGGTCACTCTACCCATAGGAAGCTAACATGTCAATTTGCAATGTCTGTACCTACTATTTCGTATCTTATTTTTATATAAGCTTTGTAGATACTATAGTATAACATTGAAGCGTAGCGTGTGCTGTCTTTGAAACTTTTGCTTTTGTATTATTGCATTGCATACGTCTGACTAAGTGAAGTGGCACCACACTGGAACTTCACTGCTATTATTTTAGACTATTTTTGATTTGTAAAAGGATCATATAAAAAACGGTAGGAACCGAGACGTAGTTTGTTGCCTGTTCTTCTACGCTTGGTCGCGTGGAACTGGCACCTAGACTCACCTAGCTTTAAGACGTTTCAAAGTGATTCTTGCATCGTACTGAATAAAAAAATATTGACTTTGACTTTGACAGTGATTGAATAAACGGGTCTTCAAACATTGTGGAGTAGCAACCAATTTCAGAATGTCATCCAGCTTACCGTAGAATATTTATAAATTCAAGCAAAACATGTCACGAAGACATAAATACCACAAACTTTTTGAATGATATGACTAGCATTCAAGTGATTTGATAGACCCTACAAGAATTACGTCACGGCTGTAAATGGCCTCAGGAAATTGGGTGTCCGGGGCACACATCACGTACTAGCATCGTTCAAACCTACACTTGCGGTTAGGTTTGGTAAGCTTTGAATAAGCATTCTGGTACAGAATATTTGATAGTACATTCTGAATGGCCTGTCCTCGCCCTTCCCAAGATTTAATACCCGCACATCTCGGTAGCCTTTGTTGTCATACGTTAGTTTTTTTTTAATTTGAGATAATAATAATAATAATAATAATAATAATAAAAGCCGTTTATTCAGAACATATTTACAATAATACATTTAGACTGGATTAATTTGAGATAAACACTGGTAAATTATAATATGTATTAATTATTAATTATGATTCATAGTTTTACTAAACTTAATTTTTAGTATAGACACTATTTTTTTATCAATATTTCCGGAACATTACAACCTTAGCTTTTAAAAGTCAAGGTTACAAGGGTACCTTAGGCTGCATTTTCACTTTCCAGTAAGTGTAATGGGCGTCGTTCAGATATCAGTAGGTAATTTAAAAAAAATGCAGATTCAATCTTCTTGTGTTCTGTTATTTTTAACCGACTTCCAATCAAAAAGGAGGAGGTTCTCAATTCGGTTGTATTTTTTATTTTTTTTTTATTTTTTTTTGTATTTTTTTTTTTATTTTTTTTTTTAATGTTTGTTACCGCATAACTTCGTCATTTGTGAGCCGATTTGAAAAATTATTTTTTTATCTGAAAGGTACTGCTTCCAGATTGGTCCCATTTTAATTTTATTAAAATCGGTGTTGCCATTTTTTTTAAAATAATTTTTTTAATGTTTGTAACTGCATGCCTCCGTCGTTTATGAACCGATTTAGAAAATTATTTTTTTATTTGGAAGGTTATTCTTATGTCCAGATTGTCCCAAACAAATTTCATTAAAATCGGTTTAGCCGTTTGGCAATGAAGTCGGTTTCTCAAGTTTTTTAAACTTATAATTATTAGGTTGGCAAGTCTATCTTTTGATAGATTTGCTAAGTAACGCCAGAGTTTTGGCACATAACCACCTCTGCGTGGAGCCACGTCGTCTGCAATTTTTCCATTCTAGTGCACTTGTGTAAACGACCAAATTTTACAGCCCCAGAGCGAGTAAACGATAATAAAACATAGAAGAGTGAAAAACTAAAACGAGAACCAAAAACGACATGTAGGGCGGCGCAATTCGCCCATTTAAACGCAGGTAGTTTGGCTGCCAAATGGCGTATGTGACGATCATTGGATGGCAATTTAAACCCAAACCTTACAAAACTAAGAATTATGCAAACATGAAATTGTGATAAAATTCAGCATGTCTCTTACGTTTTTGCCACACTTTTTGCATCAATTATTCTTTTCAACAATCTTTCCATTTTATCTATGTTCAAAAATGTTTTTTTTTATGTTACTAGCTTGAAATAACAAGCATATGGCCTGATTATATTAAGTGGTAACCATCGCCTATAACAAAGTTTTGCCTCGTAGGCCACTCACGTCAGGAGCGTGCCCTACAATTCACTGCCCTGCGTCAATCAACTGGAGGCATATAGATGTTTAGCCTCACGTGCCAGTAACTTAACCAGCACCCACACCCTTCAAACCGAAACACAGCAATGCTGCTTCACGGTAGAAATAGGCATGGTGATAGTACTTCCCCGGACGAGCCTTTCAGAAAGAGCTCTACTACAAAAACTATGTACGAGTAAACCACCAAATTTTACAACCTCAGAGCGCCAAGTCACTACAAAGACTTGTGAAAATATCTACGCCAAATAAGTTGGAGCCTAGGGTCAACAGCTGGCGGCTCATGAATACCTTCAATTGGCTTCCAAATCACGTACTGGGGAAAGGGGTTCTGGAATTAAAAGTCGCAAGTTAGATGACGAGAACGGTGACTGACTTATATTGCTTTGAGGAAAGGCTTGTGAGCGACAAGCTTAACAAATAGCTTTTTCATTACTCATACTCTGAAAGTAGGTCTGAAGTTGCCTGAGGGGCCTAATTGAAAGTAAAACTTTCAGCCCTAGGGAGAATCGCTTTCTACTGACAGCTGTCAAATTATTAAAAAAACAAGTTCGTTTTTATTCAACCATGTTCCAACTTTCTAAAGTCTTTCTAACTGCAAGGAGGTCGTTGAAATTCCAACTTTTCATTCAGCAAGTAGGTTGGAAACCCATTACAACGGTAAGAAGTTTTTATAGTCTAATTAAAGCGCAATGTAAAATTTTAATAACATAAAGATAGTATTAAATAAATAATATATCTTCTAAATTACTTGATTAATTTAAAGCTTCAACTATTTATTTAAAATAACATAGATTTGAGCAAACAATTTACAACTTTTTAAATTATGAGAATGAAAATAATGGCTGAATAATGCTGGCGAGCCGAAGCCAAAGGCCCGTCAGAGAAAAAGAAAAAAAAAACCGGGAAGGCGGCAATTCAGTCTTCATTTTCACAAATTTTTCTTTCATGTTTTTATTTTTACTTTCCTTGTATTCGTAATGAAAAGCACAGTGTTTACCTCGGGTGAAAGTCTTTTAAGTCCCTCAAGCTCCATTGGCGCCCTCGCTATCGCTCTGGCGCCAAACCCGTCTCGGGACTCAAAAAACGTGACTTTCAACACTCGGGTAACAATGTACTATTCTTCAATACTAAGTCCAATGTTATAAAATGATCTGCTCTTCTTATTTGCAATCTGACACGCATGGATTTTTTTTTATAAAACCTCCCTGATTCCTGTTGAGAAAATTTAAGTTGTATAAGATGTATCTAAATCGAGTCGCTGCAACAGAATTGCATCACAGACATCCAAGTATATTGTGGATAGCTTCGTTGACCATCATCTATCAAGATCTGCCATTAATTAGTCCCTTTTCTAAATTTGGTTCTGAAGGGGGGAGGAGCGTTCATTTTGCACAATAACACAATACGAAACCGTATCATCAGGTTATAACTCGATTCTGTGCTCTAAATCATAACTCCTAAATACAAAGGCCTCGAAAATTTTCCATTCAAAAATATGCTCATAACGGTTATATAACCATGCCACCTACTGCGATCCCAACCTTATGAATACGGGCCTACTCCATACGACTAAAGGATGAAGTTCGGTAAAAAATACCATTCATATTGTTCTTGTGTTTGTCTTTCATTCTTGTATTATTAAATTCCTCTATGGCGCAACGTTTTCAAAACACGCGACTTAATTTGCAGACACGTTTTTGAAGTAATTTATTATAATAAATTTATTGGTTTGATAAAATATGATCATCGTAAAGGGGTAAAAAATTACATGTTTCTAAATTGTCTTCCTTGATGAGACATCCGTCCAAAGTCAGACATACAAAAATAGCTATTGTTGTTGTAGTAACCTGTTTTTGATGCCTCTAAATGGGCGTACACAGCTGCGTTTAAATGTAAGGACATCTCCGGTAGTTTGTACCTTCAAAAGCCCACCCCTTAAGCATATTGCGGTCTACCTGGCCCGGTCAAGCGGGCTCCCGCAATTTAATGATTTTTATTGGTAGACCTTTCCCGTAAGAAGGGATCGAAAATTTACCTGCCCATAGAAGCCACGTACAATCACATTATTGAACGTTTATTATACCGCATAAGAGTTATAGTAAGGGATCCTATTTTTTTGGGGACCATGTCGCGCATGGGTTTTTCGTGATCCTATTTTGTAGGGTTTCTCGAGATCCAATTTTGTATTCTAATCTCAACGGGCTTATATAAATAATTTACGAGTTTATAAGTAAATTTTATTTTTTAATGGCAGGTATCGTCGTAAATATATATAATCCTAAGAAGCTTGTAATTCATTTTACTGATGTCTCTATTACTATTACTATTTTGTACAAAATGTCGCGTGTCGCAGACGCTATTTAGGTACTCCGCCACTGAAAACCAGCGCAATAAGCCTTTTATGGCAATTGTTCAGGGGAAGCCTTTTTTTCGTCACTCATTGCTCGTTGTTACAATTTTTGTGTGTAAGTACCATGTTTTGTGACGTTTAGATATTTTCTATTTCTATCGCTTACTGCTTATTTTTTGGTATACAGCCCGTGAAATTTCCCATTCTTACTACCACATCTGCATAAATTAAATGCTCCTTATAGCGCGTTATACAAAACAAGGGCCAGGACATTGGCTTAATGAAACACAAACATTTTGCTTAATTTAAAAATCTGCTTGATTTTATTGTAGCAGTACGCGAACGTGGGCGTTGACAGTGGGTTAATTATTTTACCGTGTGTTTTTAGTCTCAAGCTGCATAAATTATGAGGCTTTGAAAAAACAACATCACATTTTAAGGGTTAGAAATAACACCGTGAAATTCCGAAAAATCTTGTTTTATAAACGTGAATTTATTCATTTTTTTACAACATTTTCTTCCCTCTTTCACCCTAAACCGATGAGCATTATAATAAGAATGATTATGATAGTGAATGAGGCAAATGAGGTCAAACTAGCAAGTGAAAATTGTGTCCTACTCCAAGGAGACAGGCGTGATTTTATATACCTACTTTTGATTCACATAGATAACTGGCCACATCCCCCGAATGAAACCCGATCATATCTCCCGAATAAAACCCGGAAGATGGGCCAAAGGCAGCACGGAGTTGGTCCTTGCAGACGGAAGTCGCCGCTGAGGCAGACCTATAGGAAGCATTGGCGGAATGGCCTGGACGCGTTTTGCAAGGAGTGACCGAATTGGGTCAGGAATGGAAGTGTGGAAGGAAAAGGGTGAGGCTTTTCCCAGCAGTGGGACAAACCAGGCTGAATAAATAATAAAAAGAGGTTGTGTACTGGGGAGGTACTAAGGTAAGTCTTCTTATTTTCGTCCACAAAATGAGACTGCACAAAGAGCTTTCAAGAATCCTACAACAATAAATTAGGATAGGATTTTTCCTCTTGATTTATGGATGTGAGCTGTACTTGAAAGTCTAAGCGAAAGCATGAAACGCTTCCTCGCCGGAGTTGCCAGCCACAGTTTACAAGCTAAAGCAGTAGTTTAGCTCGGGTATGTCCTTGAATTCAATGCCTACTGCCAGGCACAGGGGTAAGATTGTTAAAAGTAGATATCACCGCATTGAGTAGTAGTAGAGCTCTTTTTGAAAGGCTCGTCCGGGGAAGTACTACCACTATGCTTATTTCGGCTGTGAAGCAGCATTGCTGTGCTTTGGTTTGAAAGGTGTGAGTGCCGGTGAAATTACTGGCACGTGAGGATGAACAAGTTATTGAACGCAAGCCAGTGCATTGTAGGGCACGTTCCTGAGCCATATGATTGTTCCATCAGCTATAGGAAGAAAAAAAATGCAGTGACTATCAGTCTATTCAAACCGTAAATTATTGTGACGGGCCGAAGACGGAGCTCTTTACGGTTTCTGTTTGAAGGAAAACTACTGTCTTTTTTGTATTTTGTGCGCGTGTCATGAACAAATCCAGTTTACTATTTTCGGACTTGTATTATTTGTAATTTATTGCTCACTCAGCAAAATCATACCAATGGAGTTGGCTCTTCTCTTCTCTTTATTAATGGGCAGCATGATTTTTAAATTATCAAGAATGCCTGAGTACATAAAAGTAGTACCACTTTGATGTACTGAGGCATTTGTGTTTTAAAAAAATCAGGATTAAAAATTTTAAATGAAAGAACCACATGATTGTAAAAAATATTTTATCTTTATATATTAGAATAGTGGCATTTTGTAGTGTAGTGGAGGCCTTGCGCACATCTAAAGCCCCTTCCCACTGGTGCGTGATATCGCGTACCAGCCCGCACCAGCTCGCACGACACACCATGGGAACGGTCTCGTGCACCGAGGTGCGCGGTAGCACAGGACAGCCCTTTCTGTGTGCGTTGCAGTGCGTCGTCTTGCGCGGTGCGTGATGATCTGCAGAACCACGCACCGTAGGAAGGCAGCTTAAGCATTCTGCGATCAGTAAAACGCTGTCAATTATGACATATGATAATAATTATGATATGTGATGTGGATGTAGCCACCTACTACGAAAGAAGAAGAAGATGACAGCGATATTTGTCAGCGTTTCACTGATCGCCACCGCAGACTGCTTAGATACGCAAGGATTTGTAATTTCTATTATAACGTTTGTCCCTGGAATAGATTAAAAAGAGAGTAAGGTGGTTTATTTCTAAAATTTCAATAAAACGTCAGTCTCACTGTGCAATTAATTTATTATTCAATCGATGTACGACATAAAAAATTATCTGTACAGTTATTATCTACAATTAATACTAACATGTTTTGGATAGGCTTACAGTCAGTCATTTTGAAAATATCTCGACTAATAACTTATAGGCACTACAGTAGAAACAGTCGCTGAATAAAGTTAAATTCAAACGACCTTCTATCAAGTTTATTTTAAACCAGACTTTGACATTTGGTAATATTAACAAACATTCTCACTCCTTGAAAATCTTCACGAAGTATCAAAGTCCAATTAATTTCTTAACTCATCAAATTATAATGTAAACATTCACTAACAAAAGAAATAACTTTGGTATAACATTTATAGCTGCCTTTCATTTTGCAAACTTTATTAGCTGTCATAAACAATACAGTTTACAAATCAAAAATAAATAAGTTCAATAATATACAATTTTACAGTTTTGATTATCAAAGATTATTATATTGGTATTACAAAAATATAAATAGCTACAGGCTACGCCGAGTTTACCGTAGCAGAGGCCTACGTAGCCTTCGTCTACGCCGTAGCAAGACCGAAAATGTAAAATAACGTAAAAATTAGGAAGATACTTCTAAAACGGTATTTACAATGCATTCTAAAACTCCTTAAATTAAGCTCAATCAGAGCTCTATAAATAACTTATTTTTAGAACTATAACACCAAGTTTCAACCAATCATAAATCATTTTCACATTGTGCCAACTCTTGTTATAGTCATTTTCCAGACTTCTAGACAAAAAAACAACAATTTATAACTATTAAACTCCATGCATAACAATTTTTACATCTGAAAACATTTTACGAAAACTTAAAAATGTTGCATTTACATTTTCTTTCAGATTTTGCAAATTATTAAAGCGTTGCGCACACATCTAGATCGCCTTCGATAGCAATCTGTGTATCGCTATAAAATATCGCCCTGTTAAAGTTAGCGACAATGTTTGTTGATGATCATCATCATTTGCTTGTCCTTATCCCACTTCATGTGGGGTCGGCATGACATTGTTTTCGTTCTCCAATCTCCTCTATTAGCCGCCAATGTGTGCAAATGTATGCAAACCTATAGTGTTGAAACTGATCGCCATTGACAGTGCCATCGCAGATTGCAGGTGATCGCTTACATGGCATAAATTACACCAACAGCTAAAGCCATTTTAAACCGACGCGACTAAGCGACTGCAACTTTACAGTAGCTGCTAACGATTATGATGTTTTTGTGCTTTGAACGCGTAGATGAAAACGTCTAATGACTAACCACGCAAAGTGTCTTTTGCGCAATTTTCATAATAGCATCACTTTATTCGCGTCAGTTTACCCGGAACTTTAATCCAAACCATTTTGCATAACAAGCGCATTAAAAATGGTTTTACCAACACGTTTTAAAATATTGAATTACATCTTCAACCATAAATAAACGGTACGGTGAAAAGTTTATACAATAGAATGCCTAGACCTATTTCGACGCTTTTGTTGCATTTACGCGAATGCAAAACAACACTTGTAAAACAAACTGAAATCCACCATTTCATTCCACAAACAGCTTCTGTGTCTACAGTCAGAAATCCGCAATACAATAGGAAAGTTTTCAATTAATATCACAGTTGCCGTTTATAAGGACATTACAAACTTCTATGATACACTACACTAGAAACAGTATGTTCTGGACACGTCACAATCACTTTCTTGCTGTCACCCAAAGTAGTATTGCGCGTTCGAATATCGGTACAAACTTCTCGTGTTAGGGTCCGTTTCGTTTTGTATTTGCACGCGCGGAAGAGTTTTGACCGCAACGCCTCGACCTAGCGTGCCGTGCGGCATAGTTCTGAGCGGCATCTCTATAGGGAATTCCGCTACCTGTCCGTACATGTTAGTTGTGACGTGTGGGTAAGTGTTTGGCACGGGCCTGCCGACATACCTATTGATTTTGGGACTGAGCGCCACGTTTGTGAATTGCATGTCCGGTTTGAGAGCTGAGTCGGCGGTTTCGACAGGTCCAGAGAGACTGGTTATGTTGATATCGTTGTCGACCTCTGATATACTGTCGTTGAAACCGTTTGGGATTTCTGTGGTGGCAGACACGTCGGGGCCTTTGGGCTGGTCGGCCTGCCTGGTGTGCAGACATCGTACTATTGTGATAATGATGCACAGGAGCAGAGTGATTGAGATGCCGCCGACTATGTACACGTACATTATGTCGAATGAATCTGTTGACAAGAAAATATAAACTTAGCTTGATAAAGTAGGTACCGTCCCATAATATTTTTTCCAACATGCTTTTACAGTACTTATAAATAAACAAAAAACATGAGCAAAAAGCTCAATACTTCTCGACTGTAATCCCAAAGACACGGTGAATAAATCATAAATTCATAATACATTATTATTTTACAGATTAATATTTTCCATACGTAGTAAACAACAAAACAGTAAGACATTTTCCTACGAAATGTTGGTAGTTTTTCGTTCATGTCTCTATTTTTAAAGTTGCTGTTGCCTGAATATTTTAGATGAAGTCAATTAGCAAGTTAAAGTTGTTATATTTGTATAATCATTATCAATCAATCAGAATTCAATGTTATCGTATTGATGCAGCGTTCTTTGTTCCTATTAATTAGATTTCTCGTCAATTCCCAGTCAGTTACACCTATCTGCCTACTCCATCTATTTTGCTGACGTAAGTTGTTCATACCAAAATTCAATCAAAACCCATCTCTTCACACAATGTAAGTTGAATTAAATTGCTCTAAGAGTAATACATGATTGTATATTATTAACCAATTTTTACTAAATTTCATATTTTTTTATTTATTTAGTATTCATACATGTATTCTTCACCTCTTCAAAATTTTACCATTTTATTCATAATGCCTGACCTTTTTCTCTAAAGGCATAAGTAAAAGAACATTTGCCTCTGACGCTATATAACTTATCAACAATTGATGCAAAGGCCTGTTTACTTATCATTGCTAACAAATAGCGTTGTATGAAAATGTATATTAGGTAAATAAATTAAATAAAATAAATTCTATAAGGTAAATTATATTATTTTAGGTACTTTTACGCGTGCGATTGAGTATCTCTTTAGTATGCAAACTATACCCAATTCCCTACAAGCAAACTAGACTTAGTAAGCAATTTAGGTTCCAAAGTAAATCACCGCACAGGGCCTAGAAATTACTAATTGTGTTAGAAAACTCATAAATTCAAGTCGGGTATTAGAAGTTATTGGGTGATATATCGCACGCGTAAACCATTGGATCTGAGATAGGTTTCGCTTAAATTGGCTGAACTATAAACGGCAGTAAAGATAGACGTATGGAAATTCATCGATTCTAAGCCTAGGTTGTTGAGGGAATCGTTACATACATACGTACATAAAATCACACTTCATTCCCATGGGGTAGGCAGAGATCACGGATTTCCACTTGCTACGATCCTGACATACTTCTTTCATCCTTCATTCACTCGCATCTGATCGAGATACATGCGCCACGGTCTTCCCTTTCCGTCAGTTCCATTCACACTCGCCTGATGCACCTGTTTTGTTTATCTTCTTTCACACCTTTCCCTACTTTTTACTCAACTTTACACCACATTACTACGCAACGCTCTCATTTATAATTATTAAGAGAATCGTTCTCTGTAATTTTTTGAAACAACATAGCATTTAAATTTCGATTCTCTGTATTTTCAGTTTAGCAGACCAAAATATCCCCACGAAATGATGCCTCAGTGGAAAAGTTGACGGACCGTCATGATTGACGCTGGTGATGGAGTGGAGGCCGAAGGCCCTGGAAGAACAGCTGCCATTGCCCTGGCTGTTGGTAGATAGATAGATAGATAAAAACTTTATTTGTCTAGATTTAACACACACAAAATAAAAAATAAAAAATACAGAGATATTGGTATTGACACCATTAGTCGGTGGGGTCATCTTGAAGTGACCTAGCTACAGGCTAGGAAGTAACCTTTTCCAGCTAGATGGTGCCTCGGTGGAATAGCTGTCGGCTCATCATGATTTATGCTAGTGATGTTCAGAGTGGGGATCGAAGGCCTTGAACAGCCGTCACTGCCCTGGCTGTTAGAATTGCCGGCTCCCCCCACCATCGGTTACTGTAGCCAAGGCTAGGAAGTTACCTTCTCCAGCTAGATGGTGCCTCGGTGGAATAGCTGACGGCTCGTCCCGACTGATGCTGGTGATGTTGAGAGTGGGGGTAGAAGGCCTCGGTGGAACGGCGGCCACTGCGGGGGCTGGTGGAACTGCTGACTCTCCCCACCATCGGTCGTTGGAGTCATCTGGAAAGGAAACGGTGGTGAGATTTGGTATGATTACTGTTTTCGATGTTGTTTTAGAAAATAGGTAATAGAATTAGTAGTGGAGAGGCTATGGGCAGATCATATAGCTCGATGAACTAGCAAACGTTGGGGAATATAGGTTTTCGAAGAGACCACGAACAAGAATACAAAAATGATGATACTCTGACGACATTTTTAAAATCGCAAGAAGTCAGTGGAGTGGAGTCAGTTCTTTTCAGAAATGGTAGAAGAAGCTTATGTCCAGTTTTGAACTTTATCAGGGGGATGAAGACTTCTTATCTTATCTTTATCTTTACTTAGTTTTTAAATAAAATTATCACTAGTTCTGCGGATTCTGTCAATATCAGCCCGAACTAGTCCACTGAGACGATTGAGAAGGCCAAGTTCATATTTCAAGGTTTTGCCGTACCTAACAAACTTGCCAGACGGATTGGTATTAATTACTTTTAGAATCCCGAACGTCAGGAACTGCTTCACCTTGAATAAGGAGCAAATTTTTCAATCTGACATACCTATTTATTCATCTGATAAAAATTATTTTTAGTTATTCCGTAGTTGAAAAATGACTGATTTTTCAACTACGGAATAACGCTATTTGCCGAATAAAAATGATAAAATTGGCATAAAGGTACCTAACTATTTATTACAAAAGATTACAGATAATAGGAACGAATTAAAAAAAAACTACCAAGTGGGCGAAGCCGTGGGCGGCCAAGGATTATGCTCCTATTTTTATATCCTATTCTATGCTATTACGGCTAGTATTAACAATAATTTGCAATAATAAAAGAACGTCAGTACATTTTGAACTTTTACACAGAAGTATAATTTGAATTTTATAGTTAAATTTATAGTAAACATTAAAAAATAAAATATATTTTTCAATTCAATTCACACGACACTATCTAGCCCCAAACTAAGCAGAGCTTGTACTATGGGAACCATATAGCTGAAATAAAACTTAATACCTAAATATTTTTTTGTAAATACATACTTAGAATACAATACAACACCCAGACAGATAACAAACACTTGTGTTTACCACACAAATACTTATTCTCGGTGGGGATCAAACCCACGGCCTACGGTGCAAAATACAGAGCTACTATCATTTGAGCTGCGAGACCAGTCAGAGCAGAGAAAGTCAGTACATTGTGCTCAACTGAGTCAAAATTCAAATCGAACCGCTGAGCAGAATCTCATTTCGCTTCTTGTTTCCAATGTAACCGCTTCTGAGTTAATAGGTTTTTTAACATAATACTCTCAACGTGACGCTTTTGATATTGGAGAACACAGGCTGAGATTGATACCGGGTTCATGAAAAATGAAGTCTGTAAACAGATTTCACCGACGCTGAATATAAATCACACGATCAATGAGACTGAGTGATACGGCTTATTGGATTTTATTGATTTAACTTAAGGTAAGATTTGAGATTGAAGATTCTACACATACCGAATTAATTTTGGACTAAATTAAAGGCAACTTCTCAGCTCAGTTGGTAGTAGCTCTGCCTTCTGCGATGTAGGTCGTGGGTTCGATGCCTACCGAGCACAAATATTTGTGTGGTGAACGCAGATGTTTGTTCTCTGTCTGGATGTAATATTGTATTCTAGTATGAATTTATAAAAAAAATGTATATAGGTACTATAACAGTTACTCAACGGGTTTCAACTTTAAATGAAGCCTTATTCTCTGGCTCTCTCTCTGGCTCTGGTTTTGAGTCTGTGTGCGTGCTCACTAGTGTATTATGCTGTGTGTGTGACGTTTCGACGTAGGATTTTTTTAGTCAGCACTCACACAGACTCAAAACCAGAGCCAGAGACAAAGCCAGACAGAGCTTGTGGTAGGCCTGCTGACTGGCTCCCGTAATAATGTCGGATCATTCACTAAAGACACAACAAGAGGAAGCATGCCAACAATGGGGTCGAAGCCTCAATCTCACCACCACAAAGCGCTAATAAGACCCCTAATGGAGTAAGAATATGAGTCGTCATGAAAACGCAGATTACAAAGCAGTTCCTTTGATGATAATCCCAAAGAGACCTTCCATCCCATAATCCGTTTTTACATTGACAAAGCAAAGAGTACAGGCATTGAGGTTTCTTCAGAATCAACGCCCGCTTATATGTACATGCCGTAATATTCTGAAAAAAAAACGCTAACGAATACTGATGTAAAACGATGCATAACTACTTAGATGAAATATTTTGGTCTAGGGAAACCTTCTAAAATTCTAGTTAATGCGGTTGCTGCACATATCCAGGCGATTGTAAATGAAAGCTTGCAAGGTGAAAATCAAACCTACAACCTGCAGCACAGTGAGACTACTATCAGAACTGAGCTGTGGTAGCTTGAAATTTAACTGACTAACGATAAACGTTCGTCAGTAATAGGTATTCTTTTTTTGAAAGTGGTACTTTGAGCATAAAACGCAAAAAACACAACGACAAGGCGTATTGAGTATAAAAGACGGCGACCGTCTTTAGGAAAACCACAGCCTTATACAGACAAACAAATCCAGAGATTGTGAGTCCAAATTAAGATAGGATTAAGCAAATTTCTTCGCTCGTCGCTCGTTACAAGGCATAGATTAGATTGTACACATACCAAGCATATTAAATTCAAACATTACTGTGTTTGAGAACTTGAGTACCTACAAAAGCTCAATTTCGCTCGTGTGTACACGAGGAAAATTAAGATTTTATCTGTAATTTATCTCAGACAGAATTATTAATTACAACAATTTGAATTTAATTTATTGGCGCATTTGCGAAAGACAAAGCTCGAAAATTGCAGTTAAATATTATAAGTAAAAATTGGTATCACGCACGACTTTGCCTGTGTCGTATCTAGTAGATAATAGGGGCTAAAATTTATTTATAATGCTTTAAGAAATCTGTATTAAAATAATTATGATTATTGAAGTAAGATAGAAGGATAGTCTGTATTGTTTAAAATAAAAAGATATTTTACTTTATTTAATTTAAGAACAATGTAGTTGCTTTAAAATGATTAGATAAATAATGTTATATTTTATTATTATTTGTTCGAAGTTAATAACAATTTATTATATCAATAAATTGTTATTGGTAGTCAGAAGCTACGCAGAACGGATGACGATATTGCCGATAGGGGGCGCTGTCAATCAACTGTCATGTGGGTCGCCTGACTGAGGCTAGGAGGCGGTGGATTATTCTGGGCTTGAGACTCGACTGAGGAGGTTATCGTTTCGTTCTGGGTACTGTCGATGTGATTCGGCTCTGAGTACACCCTTTGATTGGTTAAGATAAGTACCTAGTTCGCTATATCTCTTTGTAGTTTTGTGTTGAATAACGTGACTAAAGCTATAATTTCGTTAAATAAAGTGTAAATTGTAAAGCCTTTGATGTAATTAAATCATTATCTTACTATTCTATATTTTCTTTTTAATATAAAGTTACCCTGATCTAATATCAGAGCGTGGGATAGAACTTTTGCCCACAGAAAACTAACATTTATTCTTATTCCAGAATGTGAAGTGCCATATCGTAAACCGGAGATATTATCGACTGACAAATGAAGTGACAATTCCTACGTCATCCGAAGTACGATACAAAGCCGTGTATGTATCTGGAATAAAACGGAGTGGGCTTCAAGTGATGTAAAAGTAAGGTAAGGCCTTGTTAGGCTCTGCATTGATTTGGCCAAATAGTGTCTAACGGTATCCTATCCGAACAGTTTTATTTTAGCCAAGAAATACTTTTATTTTCTTTTGTGAGAGTACCCGCATTTTTATTGCTCGTGCCATATTTTTGTCAATACAATTTTGTAAGTAGTACTGAAGCAGAATGGCCAAGCGATTTGTTCTTTACTACACTACAGACAAACGTTAAATTATTGGGGAATTCTTCTAAATGGGTTGTTTAATTTTACGGTTGGGCTGGTGTAAAGTTTGGACATCGCGATAGTTGCGATTACGTGATGGAACTGAACACGACAGACAAACGTTAAAATATTGGGGAATTCTTTTAAATGTACGGTTGGACTGGTGTGACGTTTGGACATTGTAGTAGTTGCGATTATGCGATGGAACTGAGCACGACAGTCGACAACCAGAGCTTGATGATATTTGTATAAATGTTGGTAGACCTAGTTGGCCTGATCCTTTGTTTGGACATCGCGATGCCAACTCGCAATGGAACTTAGCATGACAGCCCAACCCATGGTACTTTATTATTTTTTTCCTTACAAAGGTATGGTGAGTAAATTGGCTAAGGATTGTTTAATAGTATTTATGTTAACATTATCCTTGTGCTTTCAGATTTCATGTCAGGTTATTTAGTACTTTATTGGCCTATGTGATACCAAGATCTCTGACACACTAGTACCCTGACTCGCAGCTGAGCCAGTGAGTTTGGAAAATACTTGGAGATACTTCGGGGACGAAGTATTTTGCAGAATGGCCGTGTCGTATCTAGTAGATAATAGGGGCTAAAATTTATTTATAATGCTTTAAGAAATCTGTATTAAAATAATTATGATTATTGAAGTAAGATAGAAGGATAGTCTGTATTGTTTAAAATAAAAAGATATTTTACTTTATTTAATTTAAGAACAATGTAGTTGCTTTAAAATGATTAGATAAATAATGTTATATTTTATTATTATTTGTTCGAAGTTAATAACAATTTATTATATCAATAAATTGTTATTGGTAGTCAGAAGCTACGCAGAACGGATGACGATATTGCCGATAGGGGGCGCTGTCAATCAACTGTCATGTGGGTCGCCTGACTGAGGCTAGGAGGCGGTGGATTATTCTGGGCTTGAGACTCGACTGAGGAGGTTATCGTTTCGTTCTGGGTACTGTCGATGTGATTCGGCTCTGAGTACACCCTTTGATTGGTTAAGATAAGTACCTAGTTCGCTATATCTCTTTGTAGTTTTGTGTTGAATAACGTGACTAAAGCTATAATTTCGTTAAATAAAGTGTAAATTGTAAAGCCTTTGATGTAATTAAATCATTATCTTACTATTCTATATTTTCTTTTTAATATAAAGTTACCCTGATCTAATACCTGCTTGAATTATTTTATTTTGATACAAACTATACCTACTTATGCGATCAACCTTACGCCCTTACCTTTATTACACTGAAGAACGTGTATGAAGAAGTTATGAGTGGGATTGACACAAGAGCGAGGATCGTAGCAAGTGAAAATCCGTGGTGTCTGTGCATGCTTATGGGAAACCGGCGTCATGTATTTATGTACCTTCAAACTGATAACATTTAGTAGTACATTTGCAGCCCAGACCCACATAATTATGTAAAACCATCAATGCTTAGTCTAATAATGCAGGAAAATTAAACTAAGTACTTAGTGAGTTTTTTAACTAGCACGGAAGGTAAAGCTCCAAACCACAGTATGTGCCTATCGCCTAGAGTTGCCTATTGTTTCCAGGTTCAGCAGATGCTGTTTCTGGAACTAAAAGGCAATAAAATGGCATTAGTACTAGTATTAACTATTAAAATAACTGTATGTCTTGTTTGATTGGAAATAAACGTTATAAAGTTATAAAGTTAAGTGATATTTGAACTCATTTTGTCAAATACAGTTACGACAAACAACAAACGTCACTAATTTTTCTCGCGTTGAAGTGTCAACTTGTTTTTAATAATCAGCATTTGATTTTGCAAGCAGTTCTAAATTTAAATAAAACCTTTGTTAGGTTACCTCCTTGGTTTCCATGTTTCGGAGTAAAAGATCGTTCCATTTTTAAATTACACGACAGATATGAGTTTACTTTGTAATTTATTTGGCCGTTTAAACAGGACAGTAATGGGTTTTTTTATACACTGATCTAATGGGTCAAAATAATGCTCAAATTTCCGAACTTGTTTGAGAAAAGTTAGATGTTTATATATTGTAAGTTTGTTAACACCCGAGTCACAACAATAGAACCATACCACAATGCAACAAGAAAATTATACAGTTCTCACTCTTTCCCTGCTACCGGAAGAAATAGCTTGTTCCACAACCTTCCTCTACAAAACTTAAAAAAGACACTTTATGGTGCGAAACGTAGCCATTTATTCCAAGCGGACACTTGGCACAATAACTCTTTGAAACCTAGATTACCTGGCAAAAGAATTTAACACCACTTTTTCCTTCTGGGTCGGAAACTATACATTTGTTGTAACAATATCTATTTTTTTGACTGGCCTCTCTCTATTATGGTTCTAGAACACGCCGCGCGACGTGCCGGTTGGCTGGCGATGTTTTCCTCCACCGAATGAAAGTACTTGCTTGCTACTAATATCTAATTACTTAAGTACCTACCATATTTTCTTACCTAACGTTTGTCTGTTTATCATCTACTGTTTTTATTAGTTTATACCATGTTTTATCAGTGGAAACTTTTAATTGGCCTTTAGTTACTATTCTTTTATTTAATGTATGTATACCTAGCTGTAAGTTTTCCTAAAATTACAAAAATAAAATAAAATAGTGATACTGGCTTAGAAACTCATCGGTGCGTTATTGGATTTGAATCCAAGATTTTAGAATCAGTCTACTATCTATATCTCACCGACTCAAGACCGAAGAACGTTAGTTTTTTTTTATTTGATTAAAAAAAACGGGTCCATAAACTTCTGGAAATCTATTATATAATTACCATCATAAATGAAAAGAAAAAATGTGCAAAGAGCTATTACGAGTTCTAAAGATTTGCAACTCCAATAGTCTAGAAACCCGGTCTATCTATAGACTTGCAACTGTACCACTCAGTCTAGCAAATCCTGTCTGCAAATCGAAGCGCGAGAGTATAAATTAGCGTGTTTCCAACTTCATTGCATGGCCAAATACACATGTGCCAGTGACAAATGTACGAGCTAGTTAGACTGTTGTGTGACACAATGAACACGGCATTTGCATTATTTGCACTGGTATTAGTTCCACTGGCTGTTCAACTTGTTTGACTGATGCTCAGTTTTGTTCTATCTGAAACGTAATCTCTGACTTGCTCAGAAATAGCTACAATATTATTTTTTTAAATTAAATGAGTACAGTTTTACACAGATAACGATCAACACATTTTCTGTCTGGAAGAAATCATTGTCTGGAAGAAATTGCGCTCCGCAATATCACCTCCCACACAATTACTTCTCATTTTTATTTCTCAGTTTTGTATGATAGTGTTTCAAGTCTAAATGTATAAGCTACCGTGTGAAAGCATTGAAACGAAAGTGACAAATTGTTCAGGAATACAAACCACAGACAAAGTCTACCACCACCAATTGAACTCCTTGCCTTCCGCCTCTTTCAAGTTTCACAGCGCCAAGTTTTAAAAATTCCCGCGCATTTTGTCCCATGTTAACATTTCCGCTACAAAAACTTACGCGGAGCAAAGTTTACGACATTTTTCATTTTAACAACTAGTTTGACCCGAGGCCGACCGACCTGTGTCACTTTTAGCCACCTGTCAGTGTAACTTGCGCTTTATTTTGCTGGGTTTAGATATAAATAGGATTCGTTTTCTGTCATTTTGGGAAGTCACATAATATGTGTAGCTTTTTCATTTAAATTGTTTTTCTGGTGTTATTTTGAGTTCTGTTGTGTAATTTCGGTGGGTTTTTAACCAAAATTACTTGAGGTCTTAGCTCAAAGGGTTAGCAGTTGGAATATTCTCTCATCTCATTTTATTTATGTAATATAATATCCTCACTACTCGACACTGTCAAAATGGATCATAAATGGACAGATGCCATTTATTAAGAAAAAGAAGAAGATTTAAATAGGGACGAGAGCTTCGTTGAATAATGCCAACGTGTGGTTTGTTTCATTTCATGGAATAGAAATTGTGCTAAGACGCGCTTGCTTTAGCTTTCAATATTGCTTGAGAATATTTGATTCATGTACGTTTAGTGAAACTTTGGTTAGGTTAGGATAACTTGCGGCACTTTTGGCCGGAATGTTCTTCTGTGAGTACCGCATTGTCGCGGTCTCCAATTTGTCATGTCTTTTGCACACGCTTTTGTACAGAAGCGGTTAAATTTTAAAATACTGCGCTCCTAGGTGTATTTTCTTAGGGTTGTTTCAGTATGAATCACTGAAAATGTTTAAAGTTTTCGTGCTTTTGTTTTTAGTTGTACTTTTAAACAAAGCGACGGGGGATTTTATTTGCAAATAACTACAAACATAGATTTATTTACAAACTTACCTGTTTTTCTAGTTTAAGAATATTATTCAAATTAATTAAAACCTTTACTTTGTTTGCTTTGATAAACAATGAATTTCTGTTTGTTTTATGGTATCATTATTCTTCTTCTTCTTTTTGCTCTTTATGTGGGGTCGGCACAACATTCTCTCACTCTTCCATTCTCTTCTATAATTATTCTCCTATTATTTAATTTTAATAAAACATGATGATGAAATAATAAATAATGGTATTTTTAATGTCCCACTGTTTTTGGTTTGTTTTCAGTAGGTAGCCAAATGATTGAACCAAACAATTTAACTCAAAGAAATTCAAATAATTGTGTATTTATTCAATGGTATCACAAGGATCACTTTGAAACGTCTTAAAATTAGGTGAGTCTAGGTGCCAGTTGCTAGACTGCCTTGCAGCCCAGTTGGTAGTAGCTCTGCCTTCTGAGCTGGGGGGCGTGGGTTCGATCCCCACTGAGAACAAATATTTGTGTGGTGAACATAGATGTTTGTTCTCTGTATGGGTGTTATTATTGTATGCTATGTATGTATTTACAAAAAAAAGGGTTTTTAAGTATCATATCAGCTACCTATCTGGTTCTCATGGTACAAGCTCTGCTAAATTTTGGGCTAGATAGTGTTGTGTGAATTGTCCACCATGTTTATTTATTTATTTACGTATAGTTCCACGCGACCAAGCCTAGAAGAACATTATTAAAAAAGTATTCCATCTTCCTATCTCTGGTTCTAAATATGTACAAACTCAAGTGAAATGAAACAAGTGACCCACCGCAGGTACTCGTTATGTCCCAGTAACATATTAATTTGTCCCCTGTCATCCCAAAACCTCTGAAGGACAACGTTAGTCCAAATAGGACAAAATATTATCTTGTTAGTGTTTGTATAGAGTAAACCGTACAGAGAAAACTTCTAACAATGTATTGGTTAAAGAGGTTAATAATCTTTTTCTTTCTGACTCCAAGATAAATGTGGATGAGCCCTCTGTCTATGGCAAGCCGTGCGATGATAAATGAAAAAATGAAATAGGATTTTTCATGAGTCTAAACAATGTCACAAGCATGCCTGATCTTGAGCGGTTATAAACATAGGTATATCCTCGTATCTGTACAAAGTAATCTACCATCTAAAAAACCATAGACAATTCATAAAAAGTACACGATGGCAAAAAATTTATGGCATAATTCCATATTAAAAAAAAAACACTTACCAACATCCTCTGGCTCTGGAACAGAGACATCGTGAGTAACCTCGTCCTCTTCGGGAGCACTTTCGTATCTCTCCTTGAGCACCGTCCGCGGCACTGCAAACGAAATTGCACTTTAATAAACAGCACTACAGTAGACTACAGCGAATTATCCTCTGGCTGCCTCAAGTGCCTCGTTAAGGGGTAGTTAATTTTAGATTTTAGGGCGCGTTTTAAAGTATTTTTACGTTTGAAGAGCTGTTGGGACGAGAACGTGACGCTTGTGGCTTTTACGAAATCCCAGAGTTTTTGCTTTTTTTTGCTGTAAAGTTGCTTATTGAGTTTTATCGACACGGGTTGACAGTTACTGAGAGTAGGGTTGGTAAGCTTGACGATAATAAAAAAAGAATTGGCTTTTTTTTTAATACGCTTTTACAAGCTGTGAGTTAAGTCTCTAAGTAATGGCATAATTTTTGTAACAGGTTTTTTACCCGAAAAAAATATTAATACTCATAGTATGTATTTAAAAAAAGCTAGTTCAGGTTCATATATTGTCATCAAATAGGTAGGTAGTGTCTATTTATAAACTGTCATGACACTTTTAAGATAAATTAGCAATGGTGCACCTGCTGTACAATTGTGTAATTCTGTTGCAAACAAAAGTTTGATACTAACAAATAAATAATACAAACAAATAAGAAGTAGTTTTACAATACGGAATTCCTATTCGCTATAATCATGTTTACGAGTTTACTATTAATGTATGTCATCTAAACTCGTATTTATTACCTACGTCAACATTCAGTCTTGTTGCAATCGTTCCTTGTAGATAAGTTTTGTTGAATTCTTTTTTGTTTGTATTCGAAGCTTAAAATAATGTCAAAACTGACAGATGCGACTAGGTTTTTATTGCAACAAAGGATACCTAATAAACTCACTGGTTTACACAACGGGATTAACTAATACAATAATGTGGAACTGACTAATACGCGAAAAGGCTGCTAAGCACACAATAATCCCTCCCAAAGTCAGCTGACCAAAATGTACAGATTCCTAGTAAATTTACTTGTCTTTTCTCATCCATACCGGCCCAAAAGCATTTAGCATTAGCAACGCTCTATAGAACAAGTTGAATGACGAATTCAAATATTCAAATGATTTCGATTCAATTCCACAATTTTGATGGAAATTGCTAACAGACTTAGTACGGTTTGGGAATTGAAATATGAAATACTTAAACTCGAAAGCTTCTTCCGTGTTTATGTTTACTTTAAGGCTTCGCTATTTGTTGGAGGCAAGTGGGTTTTAAAAAACTTGAGAAACCGACGTCAAGGCTTCAAAGTGCTGAACAGATTTCAATGATTAAGGGATACTTTTATTTGAAGTTGCTTAAAATATATTGGTGAAGTAGATTACAGAGTACGTTCACAATGTGCGAGACATGCAACGCTTTGTGAACGCAGGTGATGGGGACCTAATTGGGGATGCTAATTTGCTTAATCGTATAAAATCATGAAATAATATTACGTATAAAGTCATTTTGTGTAATTTTGAAACATATGGTATTTGTTATTTAGCTACGCCGCATAGTGCTAGCGCACATATTGTTTTAAGCTCTATTTTCATGAAGTTACGGGCGAATTTAGAAATTGCACGAGTTGATATTCTCAGCTTAGCCCAATATCCACCACTGGCACAAAAACATTATCTCTAGTTTATTTAACACAAAAATGTAAAAAGCCCAAGGGAACCAAGCGTCATCAAAACGTTAGTACAAAAAACTTTAGCGATATGATAAAAAAGGCATCTTGACTATGCCACCGAACGACACTATACCGTCAGTGATATAGTAAAAAAAGATCAGGAGCCAGCGATAATTTTTCTACGTCATACTGCTGAATGCTTAAACACTTTATCAAACTAAACGCTTTGTTAAGTAGAAGACGGTCCAAAAGAAAAATGTTCGGACGAGCATAAAATAAGTGCATGCACGTGACTAAATTGAGTGCATGAACACGTCTGCCCTTTTAGTTCAATGGAATGGAAAACTGCGCTGCAAACTCGAAGAGAGAATACAAAGCTTGTTAAAACCATTTGAAGTCAGAACATCCTCAATAACTCCTGATCTATAAAGATGGAAGCAGTTTCACTGTCCATGGCTCGTCTCTTATTTTATATCTGTTGGATTTATGGAGGACGCCAGTCAGACTGGGGCGAGCGGGAATCAGATCAAAGAAGAATAGCCGAAATGTCTCAAGTATCTTCCATTCAAAATAATACAATGGAGTATACTATGTCAAATTCTAACGCGGTTTGAAGAATATTATTCAGTGTAGATTACTACTAGCTTAATAAAAAAAGCCTACGTCTAGTAGACTTCTTCAGGCTGATGACGATGATGTTTGTGATTTTTATTTTTATGCAAATAAAATAAAAGTTATTAAATTTATGACTTATATATAGACGATTGCATATTTTACTATAGTTACCACCAAATATCGTGGTGTTTTAAAAGTTATCATATAAAATACTTAAAAACTTGAATAACTTTATTATTTTCTATAATAACCTGTAGGCCCTACCATGAGCTCAACTATTTTATTGTGTGAACGCTGTCACAAATATGAATGGTTTTATTATTCAGTAGGCCTACCATGCGATCTGTCTGACTCTACCTCTGGCTCTGGTTTTGAGTATGTGTGAATGCTCATCAGTGTATTATACTGTGTGTGTGACGTACATACTCAAAACCAGAACCAGAGACAGAGCCAGACAGATCTCATGGTAGGCCTACTGAATAATAAAACCATTCATATTTGTGACAGCGTTCACACAATAAAATAGTTGGTTGAGTTTATTTTTACGTTTTAAACCAAACGCTATTCCTATAAAGAAAGGTTATTATTGTCAGTTCGTGAAACTGACAGTCAAAGCAAAGACTGAAACTGCAGTAATTCCTACAATCGTGAATTGAGTTTATTATAACTTTGAGGTGTACTAAGAAAATATCCCGTAGTGTGCACCTACAAAGTAAAAGGCAGGCAAAATTGCGAGAATTTTACTATATTGTTAATATAATTTAATAAAGAAATAATATGCTTATATATGTTGTCTGTACGAAACAGATACCAGCATAGTGACTTTTTTATTTTATTTTTGTATTATACAGCAAATCAATTGGATTATTCTGCACGAATTTCTCATAACACAAATTTAGCTTGAAGCGATAACGCCAAATAAACTAACTCGATTGACGCCAATCAACGATAAACCTGAACGAAAGTCAAAACTTAGCACTGGTGCCAGGAGTCAGTTATGTTCTTTTACGTCATTACTGAAACTCTGAATCGGATCAAGTAGCTAGCTTATTTGTTTCAAGGTTGATTAATCGGTGAGGCATTTTTTTTTCTACATGAAAAAAGAGTTAGGTTTGATAAAACACATATTTTATTAGAGTTTGGTTTGATTAACACAATTAAAAAGATATAAATAAAAAAATTGTTCAGTTTTGGTTAAAAAAAATATTTGCTACAAGCTCACTACGGTTATACAACATTCGCATTTGCTTTTGTCTCGTCTCTTCGTGATGATGAAGATTACGACATGATGTAATTTTATCAAAACCATCTATTGAACTATTAAATGGATGATGGACAGCTATTTCCAAAAGTTTGTGATTAAGATTCTTCTTAAAAGTTATTAATATTAATTATTAATTCAACGCTGTTAAAATTAAGTTTAAGTTAAGTTTATCATCGGCCGTCAATCAATTATACCTTGAGCATAGATATTTTTCTTTGCGTCGCATCGACCCCTTATTTTATGAACTATATGGTATTCAAAAATGTTTTATCAAAAATAAGTGTTATATTGGTCTAATACACACATTGTTATCTTGTTGGGAAGATACACGCGTGTAAAGTGCGAAAAAACTCTATGAAAAGGGTTAGGGCACATCAGAATCACGGGTTTATGAGAGTTTATTTGCTTCGCGAAACGTACTCTTCTCGATAGGTTTTCCAGATGCGTAGGTACCTGGAATGTTCACTAGACCGTGCATGGATGGACCGAATAGAATATAGCGGAGTTCTGCACGTTTTGGGTGAGATTTTATTGGTGTAAGTGATATGTAAGTTGAAAGAGGAAATAACCTTTCAAACATGATGGAAATCAGAATCGGTTTTCCTGGAAATGTGTAGGGGAGGCGCATGCAGCAGTGGACTTCTTCAGGCTGTTGTAGATGATGCTGAGTTGTAGGATAAACTAAATGCAAATTACTAGGAGTCCATACAAATAAAATCTCATGGCAGACAATTACGAGTCTGTTTGTTACCCTAATAAAAAAAACTATAGGTATAGTTTTTTTTAACAAACAGTACAGCATTATAAGAAATCTATATTTATAAAAGAAAGACGTGTTAGTTACACAATTTATAACTCAAGAACGGCTAAACTGTTTGGGCTGAAAATTAGTGGGAAGGTAGCTTTGATCTAGAAGAAGGACATAGGATACTTTCAATCCCGAAAATGTAACGGGAACGACGCGAGCGAAGCCACGGGCGGCCACTTGTATGATATAAAACACATATAACCATGAAGTTTCCACAATTAAGTGATACAAAATAGCTGTGAACAGAACTAATAATAATACTGAAAAAAAAACACTGATTAAACATAGAATTAATTAACTTTAAACTAATAATAAAAAAAAAAAATATTTATTTACTGGCAATAAATAACTGGTAATAGTTAAATAAATAATGAATAAAAATTACTACTTTGGAAGTCTACCATGAAATCTTTGCGAAAAAGTTATTGCTGAAAGGCTAAAGTACGGACAGCAACGTAAATTAGTAACATTTGGATGAGTTAGTAATGATGGTCTCCAGAGTCAGTAGTCTCATATCGAGGGTGGAGTGTTAAAACCCGATAAATGCAAAAAAAACTAAAATTTGTTTATAACTCACAAAAATCTGAATTTCTTAATTTATCGGGTTTTGTCGAAAACAAATTTTCGATATTTTTTGCATTTATCGGGTTTTAACACTGCATCCTCGATATACAAAATCTTATTAAAACAGATTAAAAGCATTTTACAATTATTTATCTACGTATTACAAAGAAAAAGTGTGAAAATCTTTACGTTGCTATCCGTACACTAATCAAAGTGCCTATTTTCACTCAATAGCTTTGAAGTGAGCACAAGAATAATATACTGTATTTGTTAGTTCGGCGTAAATACGTAGGTGTCGAGGATCGGATCGATTTAACATAATATTATTGTGTAATTTCGCATTTGGCTCAGTGAACCCGACTCATCGCTGGGATACTCATATTTATTGTGAAGTAAATATAATAAGGACAAAGGTTTGATTGATATTTACATGCATTGATGATCATATGCGAAATATGCGAAGTTTCTTTTGTTTGATCAGAAAATAATTTTGCGATGGAGTGGGGTCTCAGAAAGGGTCGTTTGAATATCAACGGAAAGCGGACTGTATTAAAGATAACTAAGTGATTTAGAAGAAATCGATCATTTATGTGATATTTATGCCCTTTAGATATCATCGACATTACCACGCTGTTATAATAAAAATTTCGTAACATTTTTAAAAATAAAAATACCTACATGTTAGGTAGAGATCAACCAATCTTAAACTGCACGTCCCACTACGTCAGTCAGTCAAAGTAAATTGTTCTTTATCACTTACATCACAAGGATCAATTTTAGGTACTTCGCTGTGAGTCAACGTCAAGTAAACGTGGTGGAGGGGCGTGTATTTTTAGACTGGTTTATCTAATACCTCTTTATGTAAGGCTCGTCCGGGGAAGTACTACCACCATGCCTATTTCTGCCGTGAAGCAGCATCACTGTGTTTTGGTTTGGTTTTGGTTTGGACGCTGGTGAAATTACTGGCACGTGTATGTATGACTCAAGTTGATGAACGCAGGGCAATGCATCGTAGGGCATGTTCCTGACGTGCGTGACCTTCGACCACTTCGTTACCACTTAATGTCAGGTGGACCTGCTATAATATGCTTGTTCAATCAGCTAGTTGCATAAAAAAATAAAACCGAAATGAACACGCAGTTTTATTCGACAATTCCTAGAACTTAAAATAGAAATATAAGATAGAACCAAGTTCTCAAAACTGAAAAGAATGACTTTGAAGTCTCGAAACTTCAGCGTTTCCTTTCCCTTGGTGGATAATCTGAACTGCGAGTTTATGGACAAGCCAAAAGATGCACTCGCAGACTTTAGGAAAACTTTGTAGTTTGCTGTTCCTTTCTATTGTGTTTCGGAAGTGGCTACTAAAGCACTTTGAATTTTATTTATAGTTTGTTTGGGGCGAGCTCTGTATGAAGTATTTTCTAGAGTAGGTATGTGATAGATTATGTCTTAAGGGAATTAATTTAACAATATTGAATCCGGAGATGCGTATATTATTTAATCCGGAGAGTATTATAACGTTTTTAAAATAATCTGGAAGCTTTTAAAAATCATAAAGCATTGTTGAATTAAATTACAAAGATAACATTGAAATTAATTAAAACTCAGTGAATAAGCTACCTATATTATGTACACGGTATATGAACACGGTACCAATCTTATAAAGTGAGCCATCGGTAAAAAAAAGGTAGATCATTCATTTAAAGAGAGAAATAGTGTGGCAAGTGAACAATGCAGTGATTTACCTTCACGCAGACCTAGGTAGACAAGGTAGGTGTAGTTTGTTACAAAGTTGCATACAAAAATGTGTTTATAAGAAACTGCTTAACACAAAAGTATTTGCATATAACACAAGCAACTCATAATATTTTTGCAAACATTATACTATCTCCCTACATTTGTTCGAGAATTAAATTACTGACTCTTGGCAAGGGTCTATCTGATAAAACAAAAGTTACGAAATAAAATAAACACAGCGGGGATTGTACGCTTGTTTTGTTTTTATATAAACCAATACAGCCTAAAGAAACAAAGCAACACTAAATAAAACAAAGTACGTAACATATAAGAGTACAACTAATCGGATGTAAACAGTATAAATTGAGAAAGAACTAAACGCAATAACGAAAGAAACGTTTCGAAACATAAATAAATGTTTGACAAGGAAAACAAAACAGGGAACGAATATTGAAAATAACTGAGGACTCGGAAAAGTTTGTGAATGACCGACGTGGGACAACTTTTTAATGGAAAATTTTATGGAAAACGGTAGAACACCGGTTTGTGAAACTTATTGAAGTACGTAGGTTGTTTTGTAATTCATTCCGTTAGCTTATTTATCCACAAATCATTAAATATCGCGAAAGCAATATACGAAATGGAGATTTCACAAATTAATTTGAGAAGACATTTTCATGAATATTAATCTTTAGCTAAGATTTGGGAATAAAGATATTGTGTTGTTTCTCTTTGTGATGAAATATGCAAAACGCTTTTGTGCTTTATTTATAGATGTTTTATTAGGACGAAATATATGAAATAAGCCCAAACGGAGAAGGAAAACTTTGAGGATATTTGCTAGTAAGCAGCAATTTTGGCTATTTCTATACTGCCTACGTCTCACTGAGTTGAAATGGCACTACAGAAGAGTGTTTGCAAAAAAACTATTTCAAAAATGGTACGAACCAACCCTATTAGTTTCTTGCCTATTGTAAAGCATTGGTTTTATGGAACTGGTGCTTACATTCTCCTTCTGACGCGAAGGTACCTACAAATTAATTGAAAATTGATACTTAAAGTATAAAGCAATAAAAATAATTCTCACATTTTCATAACTCGAACGTAAACACCTTGATTTTATTCATCATCATTTTACGACGCTGTAAAGTATAACGATGCTTCGACTTAGTAAATAAACAAAAATTACGGCTTCATTTCGTAAACAGTGCAGCGCAATATGAACTTTATGACCCCGACTTAGAGTGCAAAGAATTAGTAATGATCGTAAAAATAAATAAGCCTGTTTCTCACGAAAGATTAACCACAGTATGAACTAGTTTGAGGTAGGTCGGGTAGTAAAGAGGATTTTCATTTCATGTTGCTGGAAAGTCTTTTCTATTTTCTGTGATAAAGAGAAAATCTGATGAAAAAGGCAGACTGAATGTTTTATAATGTTTTGAGGTTATCATAGACTCACCTAGCTTTAAGACGTTTCAAAGTCATTCTTGCATCGTAATGAATAAAAAATTATTGACTTTGACTTTGATACCCTTTTTTGGCACGAATTTTTAAGCTTGGCCACGTAGAGCTGGCACCTAGACTCACCTAGATTTAAGACGTTTCAAAGTGATCCTTGTGATACTACTGAATAAACATTTATACTACGTGTATCAAAATATGTGTACTATCCTGAAGGGGGGTGAATTTCCACCCCCCGGGGAACAACTTTTGTTCAACGACTTTTCGAACTTCGATTGGTATCTCTGAAAAAAACTGCAACGAAGTTTCAACATGAACAGCTGACTTTATACAAAGTGACAACCCTAAACTCAGCTACAGAGGTAGTAGGTAGTAGTAGTAGACCTACAGAGGTAGTAGGTCAAGGGGTCAAGGGGTTACAAGGATAGGGTTGTCAATTTATTTAGGCATCATGAAATTAAATATTTTTGTATGGGAAACTGAAAATAGGAATTTTTAATTATCTCCCCTCCACAACTGATCACCATTGTGGTCTGAAACCCCCCACCTTCGCATAGTACACATATTTAGATACACCTTGTATTTGACTTGAGTTGAACATTTTGGAACTAAACAAATTGTATTTTCATAATTTTTTATTGATTTTATAGTGTTTACTACACAAAGATTTTGAGAAAAGTTATGATAAAGGTGACTCTCGCCGATTCAACTAAATGCAACTTCGGTTATCGAGCAGGTAAGTAGTTGACTGTAACGTCAAACCTGTAGATGGAGCCACGGTCGCGTTAGTGTCAAACAGTCCCTAAGAGTTTTTTGTCGAGTGTGATTAGGATCCGATGGCGCGGTCAGCGCAGCCCCGTACCAAAGGGAAGGTCGTAGGTTCAAATTCCGCTCGGCTCTTAACTTTTGGGACATTATAAAAGTCTTATGTAATTTCATAGTTTTGGTATAAAAACTTCTTACCGCACGTGTAAACGACTTTGAGGTAGGTCTTGCTCCCAGCTCTACAAGGCTTGCCGAACATGTTGCTATCTGATGATAGCACGCAGCGCCTTTTCCCATGGCATTCCCTCATAGCTGTCTCTGTCGCGTAAGGCTCCAAGCATGCTGTAATAATAATAAATATTTCAGGCAACATAAAATGCAGACATAACAAAAATCCCTTTGGGTCCAGAGTAAAAAATACCTTAGAATAAAATAAAATTACTAATCAAATCTCAGGGGATTTTCTCGTTAGCGCACCCCTAAAGCTACGATAGACAATTCCTGGCGGCCAGAAATTCGAATTGACAAACATGTCCCTATGCTTCGCAGGCACCTGAAGCACGTACGATTTAAAGGCAGTGTCTCTCATTCCCGATGGCTCCAGCCGCTGCAGACAATATTGTTAATAGTATAGGATCCCGCTATAGAAAGACCTTCACCGAGCTGGTTATTTAATGAAACGTATTTTATATTTAATTAAACATGCCAATAAATATATTCTATATGGGCCTATCAAATTTCAGTCCAGGATAATGATTAATTAATAATATAAAAAAAAAAAAAAAAACTTTCCACCGGTTTGTTTATTAAACAAATTCTATACCAATCGAAAGTATAGAATGAAATAATGTTTACCGAACAGTTCGTCAAACTACAAAATAATGCATACAAAAAGAGTTTCAAAACGACTATAACTCATGTTCTACCCAATATCGTATGAAAAGTGGTGTGATTGAAGGAACAATTTATCGAAAGCAGAAACAGGTACATTTTTTATCGTGGATTTTCCTTTCACCGCGTCTCGACATCGAAATGATAAATGCATGCATATTTTATCGTTATGAATTGTCGAATACTTCAGCACGATAATAATATAATAATAATAATAATAATAATGTTTATTTCGGAACATATTTACAGTGGTACATAAAATTAGGAAACGATGATAACTGCATTAGTCGTTAGACTGTGTCGCAGCTACCAACGCCCGCCTCCTTAAACTAGGTACAGTGCGTTCCTAACTCTAGTCAAGGGAAAAAAATGGTACTACTATGGCTCCAACTCCAACTCAGCTACAGTCACCCACTAAAATACCTACACCTCGAACAACATTGGCTCAGCAGCAGCTGAAGAAAAAGCCTGCTACCAAATTACAGGCAAGTTGTACTACGTTGCCACAGGCACCTACAAAAATAAAGGAAAAAGTATCAAATTCTGACATTATGATGGAGATAAAGAAATTTAGAGAACATGTTATGCAACAGTTTCATAGCCAAGGGGCTCAATTAGAACAACTACAGACTGGATTTGTGGATCTGAGTAACAAATATGACACCCTGAGAAGCGATGTGGACAGCATTATGACAACATTTGAAGTTCTTGCAGATGATAATAGCTTACTGAAAACCACAATAAATGAGAACTGTGTACAAATTAGAGAAATTGAATTGAAAAAGGTGTTTTTAACACAAGAATTAATGGAAATGAACAGCAGGCTTGGGTTGCTTGAAGAAAAAATAAATGCAAAAACCTTTAATATCTATGAGGCCAGCACCATAAGTTGCCAACGGGACAATATGCAAGTAAACAAGGCAGAATGTACTTTTAGAACCATACAACATCCCCTACTAGTACCTCCCTATATTACCCCTCCATCTCAAGAGCAACTAAAAAGCTATGCTACCGCAATGAGCCCAACATCCATAGATGTCCATCGAAACAACACCATAAACAGTGAACTGAACGATATACAAGTAATTGAGGCTGACAACTATACTACTGGACCCCTAACAACTCCCATACCAAGTCCCCTACCACGACCCCCACCACAACCCCTACTACGACCACTACCACTACAACGACACACTACCACTGAGAAATATGATCTTAAAACGATCCCACGAAACACCTCAGAGGGATCCCACACAGGTTTTGAGGATTTAAGGCCTAGGAGTACTCGAACATACTATAGGACAAATACAAAAAAGTGTGAAAAGGAACCGATTATGGGCAGCGGACACCAAAACCAGCTGCAGACAGTCGAGAGAGCCAGAAAAATACATGCATGCTTTTTTGCACCCGAGACCTCGACTAACTGCATCAGAGAACACCTGGAAAAGGTTATTGGAAGTAATATAGACATTGCCATAATAAAATTAAATTTAAAGCACGAATATTATGCTTCATTTATAGTGACCGCTCCAACCAGCGTTTTTGAGTTCCTCATGAAACCTGAATCGTGGCCGTCAGGCACAGCCCTGCGTGAATGGTTTAGAAGGGAACTCGGATGCGCGCCAGAACACCGTCAACCCCGCGCGTCTGGCCGAAACCCATACAAGGGTGACGAATGGCAGTCATCTAACCAACAACAATAAGTTCCAGCTCCACACAGTCTACCAAAATGTTGATGGTTTCAAAACCAAAGTTGTATATTTTAACAAAAATTTTATATTACTACATGTGGATATTGTAATTTTCAGTAGGGTAAATTATGAAGGTACCAACCTGACATGTACCTACCAGACTGTCTTGTAGTGTTTATTTATATTAAGTAATAGTATTGTTAGTGTAGTATGTCTTGTAATGTGTATATGATAAGTAAGTAATAGTATTATTGTTAGTCTAGCAGAGTGAAATATTGATTTTTTTTTTAAATTTGTGATAGTGTTATCGTTTTGGCTAGCTGTTAAGATAACATCTATAGTAAGTAAATAAATAAATAAATAAATAAATAAATAAAATGCTAGGTTAATTAATTACAAACAAAATATAAAGAAAAAAGTAAAAAAGCTACGATGTAGATGTATGTAGACGGTGTATTGTGGGTGTAGAAGTATATGTGTTTGTGTGTGGTGTGAGTGGTTGTGTGTGGTGTGTGTGTGTATGTGTGGGGTGTGTGTATGTATGAGTGGGGGGAGGGTGTTTGTGAGTGCCTGTGTGTATGGGCGCGGGACAACCTGATCCACCACTACTCTTAAGAGTTCGGGTTTCACAGAGATTGTTCCGCACACAACAAATGTATTAGGTTGTGTGAGTGAAGAATGTGTAATTTTAAGTGACAACTCTCATCAGAATCTCGGTTTCATCATAGGATAAAGATTGAAGCCAAGGCAAAAGCTTCATCTTGCATTTTTGAAAAGTAAGAGGGTAAATGTTAAGGAGCAAGTTGGCTCTGTTGTACAGCATTGAACTGATGTAATGGTTATGCCGGCCCGCAAGGGCAGTTCTACGAGACTCAGTCTTGCACACTTTGTCAGATCTTCGTCTTGTGCTCACGGTAGAATCGTATGGTAGCTGGGAGTGCTTTAGCAAAATGGTCTTTAGTATGAAGAGTTGCCTAACCGTGAGTACATTACAAAGCTGGTAAAGATCCGCAGTAGGAAATCGATAAGGTTTGCGTGACATAACTTTTAGAATGGCTCTTTGAGCTCTCTCGAGTTTTATAAAGGAGGTTTTAACCGAGCCACCCCAAGCAGTCACGCAATAAGTTAAAACTGATTGAGCCAAGGATAAGTAAACTATTTTAAGGTTTTGGGTGTCCAGAACGTTACGAAGGTTTTTAAAAACAAAAATTAATTTTCTAGTGCGAGACACAGAAGACTCAATCTGCCCTTTCCAAGACAGCGCACTATCTACAATAACACCCAAATACTTGATTTGAGACGTACGCTCTAACGCAGGGCAATCACAAGTGGACTGATGCAACAGTGTAGAGTTACAGGTATGAGGGCGAATAGAATAGGTGGGTGAAGGCTGGCACGATACATTGGGAGAAAAAGTGATGTACTTTGTCTTACTAAGGTTAAGAGTTAGTAGATTAGTAGCTAACCAATGCATTACTCCACTCAGAGTAAGTTCGGCAAGCTGAAAAGCTTCAGTCCAGCTTTTCCCATTAATTAGTAAGACTGTGTCATCTGCATACGTAACTATTTTGCAATTTGGTTGGCTCAACTGACACAATTGGTTGATGTAGATAAGAAACAGGGTAGGGCCAAGGACACTACCCTGTGGCACACCAAAAGTGATGCTTTCATGGTTGCTCTTAACCCCGTCAATTACCACGCACTGGGAACGATTGGAAAGGTAACTTCGGAATAGGTCAAGCGCAACACCTCTCACACCAATTCCTTCTAGCTTAGTCAAGAGTATGGGGACGGACACGGTGTCGAAAGCCTTAGAGAGGTCAAGGAAAATTCCGATAGTTTTCTGCTTTCTGTCGAGGTTCCCAACTACTGAGTTCACCACTTCTCGGACTGCATCCTCAGTTGATATACCGGCAGATATCGGCAGGCTTAAGGTGCCACCAGCATTTACACCCTTCCTTCTATACATAATATATTATGAGACATTTATTTACACAAAGAACTTTAAAATTGACACAAGTAGGTATATCTAGAGATAGCTCTAAAAACTATAAACTATAAAACTATAGCTCAACTGATCTAAATCAGTGCCATAATATTGTACTATTTGTATCAGTAAAGCTATCTGTAGATCGTTTGTAATAGTCTGCAACAACTCTTTCTTGTGTATTGTACACTTTTTAAGTACTTGTATTTATTGTAATTAATAATAAATAAATAGTAAATATTGTGGACTATTTTTTTTATACACAACACTATGTAACTCTGTATAAGTTTCTTTATTATTCGATAAGCCTAAAATCTTCTTCATACCGCGTCCCTGGTTCTTACAAACCAGTGCACTTCAGAGAGGCTCTTTTTGTGCACTTGACACATGTTTTCAAACTTCAACGAAATGCCGGTTACTTCGCGATGTTTTCTTTATCGTTTGAGAGTACTGGCTTAATGCACATATATTTTTCAGCAGGAAAAACTCATTGGTACACGAATAGATTTGAACTCAGAACCTTAGGAACGTAGGCAGGGCTGTTAACACTAGGCCACCAATGCTCGCTTAGTCTAAAGTAATAGTACATTGTTACCTGAGTGTTGAAAGTCACGTTTTTTGAGTCCCGAGACGGGTTTGGCGCCAGAGCGTTAGCGAGGGCGCCAATGGAGCTTGAGGGACTCAAAAGACTTTCACCCGAGGTAAACACTGTGCTTTTCATTACGAATACAAGGAAAGTAAAAATAAAAACATGAAAGAAAAATTAGTGAAAATGAAGATTGAATTGCCGCCTTCCCGGTTTTTTTTTTCTTTTTCTCTGGCGGGCCTTCGGCTTCGGCTCGCCAGCATTATTCAGCCATTATTTTCATTTTCATAATTTAAATCTATGTTATTTTAAATAAATAGTTGAAGCTATACACTAATCAAGTAATTTAGAAGATATATTATTTATTTAATACTATCTTTATGCTATTTAAATTTAATTATTACATTGCGCTCTAATAAGACTTTTTAAACTTCTTACCGTTGTAATGGGTTTCCAACCTACTTGCTGAATAAAAAGTTGTAATTTGGTTGAACAACCTCCTTGCAGTTAGAAAGACTTTAGAAAGTTGGAACATGGTTGAATAAAATAGAACTTGTTTTTTTTTATAATTTGACAGCTGTCAGTAGAAAGCGATTCTCCCTAGGGCTGAAAGTTTTACTTTCAATTAGGCCCCTCAGGCAACTTCAGACCTACTTTCAGAGTATGAGTAATGAAAAATAGGTTTACATTCCCAGCACGACCTGTGACCTTCGCATCACAGTACATTAAGGTGTCAAGATGTCTAAAATTGTGTACAGAAACATCAGAAAAGTTCTGGAGAGCACTTTGACAAATGAACATCTAATGGAGGATCCATTTTGAAAAATTTGGGAGGCTCAAGTTTCACGCAAAATAGCGAACCATGTCATTTTTATTTTTCACAACAATTATACACAAAAATATGAATATTTAGATATTAGGATGCTTCCGAAGAGTAAGAAACTTGCATGGACCACTGAATATAAATAGGTACAGCCTTAAGCAGATCAGTTCAAGTTAGTCTATTTAATCGTTCAAACCAGCAATCATTGAAAAAAATTACAACTGTTGCATATAGAAATAAAAATGAAAATTGGAGATGTGCCAAATATAATATTTGGACTACCCCCTTACGTCTTGTGCATATCAAGGCGATCTGCGTGGCGATGGCGATCAGTTTCAGCATTTATCTACACATTCCAGATAGTGTTGTGATGGATTGTCTAAAATATTTATATTTATTTATTTTATTTTACATTGTCGCGAACTATGACAGCGGTACACTGATCGCCATTGCAGGCGATCTAGGCGTGCGCAAGACAAAGAGCTTAAAAAAATGGTACCTACTAATAAAATTAGAGGGATCCCGCGCTTGTGGATTAACGCTGTCAGGTTTTTTTTTAAATTTTCTCTTCGTACATTTTTGTAATTTGTGAAGAAAACCCCAGAACAACTTAAAATCCTTGTACAACTGGATTCAGAGAATAGTTTCAATTAAGGGTACGTCGTTCACTTTGAATAATTTATTTGAAACTGCCAGCTCATGCCGAATCCTGGAATTTCTTAAATTTAAGCGACCGTAAGCTGACATTATAATTAGCTCAAAACGCTAAAACTAATCTATCCCTATGGGTAGGGAAGAGCGCCCGTACAAATTTGTTGGTGTTCGAAATTTACTAAACCCCTCATTCCTTGCCGGAAACTTTTCAGCAGCTCGCTAAAAGTCTGTTGTCACTGTCATGTAATCAAATTTTGTTTCATAGACGCATTACGCTGTGTTCATTTTACATTATTGTACTCTCAAACGGTGAAAGAAAACATCGTAAAGAAATCAGCATTTTATAGAATTTGAAAAATTCAATAACATTGGCCGAGTACGAAAGGAGCCTCTTTAACGCGCACTTAAAATACTTTCATCACCCTGGTTTGAAAAAACCAGTAGCGCGAGACGATTGTACATTATTATAGCGGTACCAGGTTTGTTGCAAAACCCTGGCTAACTTTCCGGCGGAACTCTCCAAGTAACCCATTTTATCCCAAACTCCGTCTAAGTGAGGTATAAGCGGTGAAAAAACCATTCGATGACGGAGCTCATTACGCGGTGTCTTCTATTGAAACGCTTTTTATCAGATTGGACATTTTGGGGCTCCTGACTTAATGACAAAACTTGAGATGGAGTTTAAGCTTGCGCACATCTAGGCAATGGCGATGGCGATCAGCTGAAACGCTGTCAAATATCGCTGTCATATTTGACATATTTCAGCTGATCGTCATCGCCATCGCCTAGATGTGCGCAGGCCTTTTGTAAATGAATGCAGTCTCTGATTATGCATCTTGCGATAGGCCTGCGTTAGTATATTAATAAAAACATTTCCTTGAATGAAGAATACCAAAAGAATAATAAAATAAATATATTGTACACAATTTACAAAACATTGTTTAGCCCCAAACTAAGCAGAGCTTGTACTATGGAAACTGCCTAACAGGCCGATGATGATACTTATCGTGCTGTCAAATTGATGATTATATTATAGTCCGCATCAAATCAACACGAGTAATTATGTACTTACTTTCTTCTTTCATCCCTCGAGGCTGGGGACACTGAATCGAGTCGTACTCCGTCCTTCCATACTGA
This sequence comes from Thera britannica, assembly GCA_939531255.2. Taxonomy (NCBI): domain Eukaryota; kingdom Metazoa; phylum Arthropoda; class Insecta; order Lepidoptera; family Geometridae; genus Thera; species Thera britannica. The sequence continues at coordinate 3,728,153 of OW618037.2, forward strand.
GCTGAGTAGATCGCCACTCTGGAGTGAGGATTGCAGCTCAAGTGTAGGACGTCATTTTCACAACCGACTTTACTTCTGAACTCATCTGTTGAGAATTTTATCATTAGGTTACAATTATTAAAAAAACATTATGATGATGATGATAATAGATTTTAAAAGAAAGTAAAGTTTGATAAAGTGAAAGTTTGTTTATTATAAACCATTTTTCTTTGGAGCTTTAGTCAATATTTTTTAGTTTTACAATTTATCAGCTTTAATTCAGCAAGAGTCTATCAAGTAACGTAACGTAACAAGCTATTATAAAATAACATCAAACGAAAATTAAGGCAATTTTTAGTAAACATTTTCATAGAAATAGAAAAATAAAACTCGTTAATTTTTCGTTTCGATAACCTAATCCAAAAATGTTATTTCTCAAAGCAACACCAATTTAGAGATTAAATTTAAATTCAAAAAGAGCAAGGCCAAGCAACAGTTAGTATTTTTAAATTTCTCTAAACTTGAAGTCTCAGAAAATGAGTTTCTTTTACTCTTCTATCAGATAATATTTTAACTAAATTGATGGTATTTATTTTGCTTACATTTTTACCAAAGACTGCTATTTTTAGGGTTAAGATTATGCTGTCCTTTTATCTGTTTGTCTGTCTGTCTATCAGTCCGTCTGTCACCATTTTCTTATGGTGTTACTGGTTCTCTCAAACCAAATAATATGGTGAAAAGATTTTTAGTGCGCCTCAAAGATTGTAAACATAATAATGCGGACAATCCACACAAAAAACTATCTAGCCCCAAACTAAGCAGAGCTTGTACTATGAGAACCAGATAGCTGATAAAATACGTCTTGTAACCCAAAAATCGTAACTTTCGCATTTTAGGGAAGTAAGATATATACGGACGTAAGAGTGTAGCTAAAACTCTTCAGACAATGAACTGACAAAGTAACTTTTTGTCTGCAAAATCTCGTAACTCGGTCACTCGGTCGGTTCCCTTGGCAGTAAATCCCGAATGTCATAAAGCAAATTAAAACAGTTCTTATTCTAACTTTTGTTCCCAATGAACTGTCCTAATAAAATAAATTTGGCAAGTTCGGGTAAGTTTTTTTTTGAGAAATTGGTTTTGGCTATGCGTTTGTTTTTGAAGCTGTTTAAGTGATGTATAAATAATGAATTTTACTATACTTACTAGCTTAATAAGTTTTTAAGCGGTCTTTGTAATGATAAATGAAATAAATATTATGGACAATCCACACAAAACTATTACCGTAATAAGCAGAGCTTGTACTATGGGAACCAGATAGCTTTTACTATTTTTTTGTAATACAAACTTATATAATACAATATAACACCTAGACAGAAAACAAACATCTGCGTTCACCACACAAATATTTGTTCTCGGTGGAGATCGAACCCAAGACCTAGCACTGAAGGCAGTAGCACCGAAAGCCGAGTTGATAGTACCGTGGGTGCTATGACTTGGTTTCCGCCAAGTCAAGTCGTTGACTGTCTTTCATATATGAGTTTCACCATTAAAATATTGCATACGTTGAACTTCTGCCAAACTGCTCTCATTTCGTCCAATAACCATCCGTTTAAAATTTATTGTCACTTCCAATTGGCTAGTAAAGATTTGCAAGCTAAGAATATGAAATCAATAATAACGTTCTTCTATTCTAAATTCAAAAGTTTGCTAACGTTTTCAAATTCGATATTTTATGTTCCATTTTTTGTAATTATTTGTATGCATTTTATCATAAAGCATGCACTAATAGAAATAAAATCAGTACCAATTTCATTAAATTAAGTTTGTATGACCTAAATTTTTCAATTTAATTCAATTTCAAATATTAAAATTTCAAGTAGGTATCGGTTAGTTTGAATAATTGTAAAATAATATACCACTGTAACTTGATTATGCCACTAATAAATGTTTTTAATTTTCATTCTCAATTAAAAATAAAAACACTTCTTTTAATATTTATTTGTATAATTTTTGCTACGCGCAATCTCATCAACGACATACATCTACGAATAGCTACGAACTTAAGTTTATGCTACGCGTCAAAAGACCCAACCTACTAATTATCTAATGCCTTGAGTGAAAGCCTTTCTTCGCTATTTGATTAGAAACGGTGTTTCAAAGCTCCTATTATTCGATTTCTAATTTGATTTCACATCACTTTGCAGAAATGTTGCCATTGCCAGAGTGTGCAATTAATTTCTTAATTGTTCAGCCCGTGAAGTCTTAAGTAATTAGGTCTGCTTTACTGACACTTTAAGTAGACATAAACTAAGAATTTTAGCTGTATTTATACAAAAATACATTTGATTTACTGAGAAAATTACTTTAGTTAAACTGTTTGGACATTTTGACTCCACATCACACTCCCCTCCAATATTACCTCGCTTCTTGTTACCTGATGAGCTCTCATCCCAAAGTCCTCAATTTACAAAATAAAGAGGTCAGCTCCATTACTATTTGTGTTATGGTTGGCCATTTTCAGCAAACAGCCCTTGCTATCTACGCATGCTCATATTATTATACTTAATGCTGAACTCAACCCAAGATACAAACCCCAAATTGCGGGACAAAATAAAAAATAAGCACAACAGGATAAAAAAGGCAATGCTATAAAACGTGGCGAAAAATTCACGTAACATTTCCGAGCGTGCGGACAGCTCAAAATTTGGGCAATTTTCTTAATTTTACCTCATTACAAAGTTGTAACTTACACGGACGGCACTTGTAAGCGACTTCGACGAACCTCCGCGAGCCGGGACAGGGATCGATGCCAAACGCCTTGGGACTTGTGTGGAACTTACACTGTCTCTTCTTTTGACAGGCCTCAACCACTGTCTGTAACAACGAATACTACAAAATTAGTTAGTACGCCCATTCTATTTTGATTAAAAAGTTTGATTAATGTTTTGGCGTGGGAAGGTAAGGTTTAATCAGTTTTGATGAGTTGGATAGGTTTGATGGGTGAAAAGTTATGAGTGTTTTGTAAAAGGAAATTTTCGGGTATTTTGTATCGGTTCAATAAGTACTTGCTACTATAAATGCTTTTGAAATTATGATCCCTTTTTGATTACATTTTCTGACTTAACTTGAAACTTTTTGAACAGGCTGTAGGCATAATATATTTCTTCCAGTTTTAATATCACTAAAACTAATAAATTATTAACTACTGCTTTTTAGAGTTTCAAAACATACATTGTTGTAAATTTGTAATTGAAGAGTTGAAAATAATATAATTTCGTTACAATTATTCAGGCTATTCGTGTTATTTATCAGTGCATGTTTGTGGTTAAACAACATGCTCACAAAATGTTTCATTATGGAGCCAGTTTCATTAAAACCTCAAAATGTTCATCCCCTGCCGCAGTTGTTCATCTTTTCATATTTCTACCGTCCATTGTGGCTTTTTGTTTCGATATTTGGTAGAATTAAAATATAATATAATATTTTTTGCTTTAAACTCATGATTTCATGTTACGGCCCCGGGCTTTTGTAAACCTACAAGAACATTTCTTCCGTAAGGCCGCCATCATACGTTTGGGTTTTGGCATCAGGTTTCCGAATACGGTAAACTAAGGCTGCGTCCCCAGTAGGCAAACTGTTAGCCGCCGACTGAGTTAGCGGCGTATCGGTTTAGTACGCCCTTCCATATATTTCAAATGGAGTGTTCACAGTTTGCTAGTTTTGCGCTCACTGTACGCAGTTTGCCTACTAACTGTTTGCCTACTGCAGCCGCTAACAGTTTGCCTACTGGGGACGCAGCCTTAATCCAGTGATCCGGAGGCGTCGATTCCTAGCATCTCGTGTTTTTCCATACGCACAGTTACTAGCCGTCGGGTTTAGAACCGACTCACAGGAGCCGAGCGTCGGATTATTTATCCTTATTATCCTAAAAACTAAATTTTTTTGGTTCTTTTGGTAAAATTTCACAATTTTCTTATTGATTCGGAATCAACATCACTTTGTGATTCTGCTGCACTAGTATTTTTGTATCTCGTTTTCCGGACTATGTTTTGAAACCCGACGGGTAGCAACCGTGCGTGTGATACCGGCCTAAGCTAAAGTAAACAAAAGAACTCAAGCCCGAATCAAGTGTAAGTAGGTAGATAAACCTTCAAAGCGACATGGAAACCCGAATTGAATGAAAACATCAAAAAAGAAATTTCTTGACTACGTTCTGCATTAACTCAAAGATTTTTTCTTATCTTATTTACAAAGGTATTTGAAGCAATTTATTTCCGCTTACGAAACGTTTAATGAATGCAAACATTTGATCAGGAGATACCTACTTTTACGGATTACGTGGGAGATGGTCGGAAAGTCTTGGGAAAAGGTTCCGACGTTAGGTAGTTTTGAGGGAAATTGGTATTTTTAAGGTTATTTATTTCAACTTGATGGTAAAATTATAAAATTGCGATATTTCATTAAAAACATAGAAAAAGGCCGGTGACTATCTTTCCGAGCACCTACAACTTGGATGTTTTCAAGGCAAGAGTGAATAAAGGTATCTTCTAGCGTGCTACACCGTCAACCGCAGATAGTGGTTAAGCGGAAACCTATAATTATATTGTCAAAACACAGATTTTAGATCTTTTTGAAATTGTTTGACGGGCGTTAGTATTCGTATCTTTTGTTCCAATCAAAATCTAGGTAGTGCGTGCATCTGTCAGTTTTGAAATTATTTTGAGCTTCGGTTGCAGTAAAATACGAATAGACACAAAACTTATCTTTGGCAAGGAACGATTGCAACAAGATTGAAATGTTAACGTTCTAAACATGAAAAAGCGAATGGGAACTTCACTTTGTAAAACTAGAGGTAGTATAGCAACAGATAAATAGTGGTCGAAAAATTAGGGCAACAAGAGAATACGTGATCGCTGTTCCTTGTTAGTATCATTTAGTTGTTAATATCAAAATTTTGATTGGAACAGAATTACACAATAACCCAGATTATCTTTAATTTATTAATAAAATTTTAGTAACTAGCGGCCGCCCGCGGTTTCGCTCGCCCCGTTCCGGTTATGCCTCATTCCTGTTATTCTTTCAAGATAAAAATCCTATGTGCTATTTAGACTATAATCTATATCTGTGCCAAATTTCATCTAGATCCGTTTAGCGCTTCTGGCGTTATTAAGTAACAAACATCCAACCATCCATCCATCCATACAAACTTTCGCATTTATAACAAACTAGCTGTTCCCTGTCACGCTTCGCTGCGGCACATTGTGATTGAAAACAAACAATCCTTGATGCGGATTAATTATATCATGCTAAAATTTCAGCTCCATCGGTGCAGAACTTTTTGAGTTTTTGAAACGTCACAAACCAACATAAGATGTTTATATTAGATAGAAAAAGAAGATTAGTGGGATAGCATCATAAAAAAATCCAGAATGGATGAAATCAAGGCCAAAACTCGGCTATAGTTTGCCAATAAAGTTCAACAAATATCCGCCTCCACAATATCCATAATGTCAATTGATTTATGATATTACGCGAGCAAAGTTAATTTATTTGAGGTCATGAAAGGCTTTTAATTGCCTCGCTGAGTCAATGAAAGAGGTTTCTTTATAGGCCACTAGCTGATACCCGCGACTTCGTCCGCGTGGATATTTGAGTTCGTTTTTTTTAGTTTGATATGACCAACTGCTAGTTACCATAGATTTGAGCTTGTACTTTAGAGTGTATTTGAATTTTAAGGTGAGTGCTGTTGGAGCCGATTTTTTTCAACAGTGTTTTGTTTAAGTATGATGGATGTTTCCCGCTATTTTGTCGTAGTGGTTATCATCGGTTTGTTTGTGAACCTTTGTGTGTAATCGAACCTGGTGCCAGTTGCTGCGGTAGCAGATTTTTTTTAAATGTTTTTTTTGCGTATTTTGTAAAGCTATTTTTTGTGATTTTATGTTATATTTGTGGCTAATTTGGGGTTTCGTATGCGTGTTGGTGTATAATCGAATCAGATTTTTTTTATTTGACATGACCAACTGCTGGTTACTATAGTTTTGAGCTTGTACTTTAGAGTGTATTTGAATTTGAAGGCGAGTGCTGTTGTTGTAAACGATTTTTTTCAGCACAGTGTTTAGTTTAAGAATGATAGATGTTTCCCGCGATTTTTTCTTAGTGGTTATCATTGGTTTTTTGTAAACTTTTTGTGTGTATTAAAACCTGGTGACAAATGCTGCGGTAGCTGAAATTTTTTTAATGTTTTTTTTTCGTATTTTGTAAAGCTATTTTTTGTGATTTTATGTTATATTAGTGGCTAATTTGGGGTTTCTTATGCGTGTTGGTGTATAATGGTATCGGATTTTTTTAATTTGACATGACCAACTGCTGGTTACTATAGTTTTGAGCTTGTACTTTAGAGGTGTATTTGAATTTGAAGGCGAGTGCTGTTGTAGCAGATTTTTTTCAGCAGTGTTTAGTTTAAGTATGATAGATGATTCCCGCGATTTTGTCTTGGTGTTATCATCGGTTTTTTTGTAAACATTTGTGTGTATTAAAACCTGGTGACAGATGCTGCGGTAGCTGAAAATTTTTTAATGATTTTTTTTGCGTATTTTGTAAAGCTCTTTTTCGTGATTTTGTTTTAGTGGCTAATTTGGGCTATCGTATTCGTTGGTGTATAATTGAATCTGGTTTTTTTTAGTTTGACATGATATAATGCAAGTTATCATTGTTTTGAGCTTGTACTTTAGAGTGTATTTGAATTTGAAGGCGAGTGCTGTTGTAGCCGATTTTTTTCAGCGGTGTTTAGTTTAAGTATGATAGATGATTCCCGCAATTTTGTCTTGGTGGTTATCATCGGTTTTTTTGTAAACATTTGTGTGTATTAAAACCTGGTGACAAATGCTGCGGTAGCAGAAATTTTTTTAAAGTTTTTTTTTTGCGTATTTTGTAAAGCTCTTTTTCGTGATTTTGTTTTAGTGGCCAATTTGGGCTATCGTATTCGTTGGTGTATAATCGAATCTGTTTTTTTTTAGTTTGACATGATATAATGCAAGTTACCATTGTTTTGAGCTTGTACTTTAGAGTGTATTTGATTTTGAAGGCGAGTGCTGTTGTAGCCGATTTTTTTCAGCGGTGTTTAGTTTAAGTATGATAGATGATTCCCGCAATTTTGTCTTGGTGGTTATCATCGGTTTTTTTGTTGACATTTGTGTGTATTAAAACCTGGTGACAAATGCTGCGGTAGCTGAAATTTTTTTAATGTTTTTTTTTGCGTATTTTGTAAAGCTCTTTTTCGTGATTTTGTTTTAGTGGCTAATTTGGGCTATCGTATTTGTTGGTGTATAATCGAATCTGTTTTTTTTTAGTTTGACATGATATAATGCAAGTTACCATTGTTTTGAGCTTGTATTTTAGAGTGTATTTGAATTTGAAGGCGAGTGCTGTTGTAGCCGATTTTTTTCAGCGGTGTTTAGTTTAAGTATGATAGATGATTCCCGCAAACTTGTCTTGTTGGTTATCATCGGTTTTTTTGTTAACATTTGTGTGTATTAAAACCTGGTGACAAATGCTGCGGTAGCTGAAAATTTTTTAAGTTTTTTTTGCGTATTTTGTAAAGCTATTTTTAGTGATTTTATGTTATATTAGTGGCTGATTTCGGGTTTCGTAGGCATGTTGGTGTATAATCGAATCAGATTTTTTTAATTTGACATGACCAGCTGGTTACCATAGTTTTGAGCATGTACCTTAGCCGTTTTTTGAAGCGGTGTTTCGGTATGATAGGTGTTTTCCGCGATTTTGTCTTAGTGGTTACGGTGGGTTTTATGTAAACTTTTGTGTGTATTCAAATTTGGTGACAGATGCTGCGGCAGCAGAATTTTTTTCACTGTTTTTTTGCGTATTTTGTAAAACAATTTTTTGTGATTTTTTTTAAATTTTCTTCCCTCTTTTTTTTCTTTTGGGGAAAGAATTTTCCTATTTTCTTTCATAGTGCACCTTTGCTTTATAAGACCAACACATCTTCCAAGTTTCATGCTTCTAGGACTAATGGTTTAGGCTGTGCGTTGATTTTTCTTTAAACCATTTTTCCCCTTTTTCTCCTTTTTGGGAAAGAATTTTCCAATTTCCTTTCTTAGTGCACCTCTACGTTATAAGAGGAACCTACCCTCCAAGTTTCATGCTTCTAGGACTAACGGTTTAGGCTGTGCGTTGATTGTCAGTCAGTCAGTCAGTCAGTCAGTAACGAAAGAGTTTTATATATTTAGATTAGTGGCTGATTTCGGGTTTCGTAGGCATGTTGGTGTATAATCGAATCAGATTTTTTTAATTTGACATGACCAGCTGGTTACCATAGTTTTGAGCATGTACCTTAGCCGTTTTTTGATGCGGTGTTTCGGTATGATAGGTGTTTTCCGCGATTTTGTCTTAGTGGTTACGGTGGGTTTTATGTAAACTTTTGTGTGTATTCAAATTTGGTGACAGATGCTGCGGCAGCAGAATTTTTTTCACTGTTTTTTTGCGTATTTTGTAAAACAATTTTTTGTGATTTTTTTTAAATTTTCTTCCCTCTTTTTTTTCTTTTGGGGAAAGAATTTTCCTATTTTCTTTCATAGTGCACCTTTGCTTTATAAGACCAACACATCTTCCAAGTTTCATGCTTCTAGGACTAATGGTTTAGGCTGTGCGTTGATTTTTCTTTAAACCATTTTTCCCCTTTTTCTCCTTTTTGGGAAAGAATTTTCCAATTTCCTTTCTTAGTGCACCTCTACGTTATAAGAGGAACCTACCCTCCAAGTTTCATGCTTCTAGGACTAACGGTTTAGGCTGTGCGTTGATTGTCAGTCAGTCAGTCAGTCAGTCAGTAACGAAAGAGTTTTATATATTTAGATTAGTGGCTAATTTGCGGTTTCGTAGGCATGTTGGTGTATCATCGAATCAGATTTTTTTAATTTAACATGACCAGCTGGTTACCATAGTTTTGAGCATGTACCTTAGCCGTTTTTTGAAGCGGTGTTTCGGTATGATAGGTGTTTTCCGCGATTTTGTCTTAGTGGTTACGGTGGGGTTTATGTAAACTTTTGTGTGTTTTTAAATTTGGTGACAGATGCTGCGGCAGCAGAATTTTTTTCACTGTTTTTTTGCGTATTTTGTAAAACAATTTTTTGGGAATTTTTTTCAAATTTTCTTCCCTTCTTTTTCTTTTGGGGAAAGAATTTTCCTATTTTCTTTCATAGTGCACCTTTGCTCTATAAGACGAACACATCTTCCAAGTTTCATGCTTCTAGGACTAATGGTTAAGGCTGTGCGTTGATTTTTCTTTAAACCATTTTTCCCCTTTTTCTCCTCTTTGGGAAATAATTTTCCAATTTCCTTTCTTAGGGCACCTCTACGTTATAAGAGAAACATACCCTCCAAGTTTCATGCTTCTAGGACTAACGGTTTAGGCTGTGCGTTGATTTTTCTTTAAACCATTTTTCCCCTTTTTCTCCTTTTTGGGAAAGAATTTTCCAATTTCCGTTCTTAGTGCACCTCTACGTTATAAGAGGAACATACCCTCCAAGTTTCATGCTTCTAGTACTAACGGTTTAGGCTGTGCGTTGATTGTCAGTCAGTCAGTCAGTCAGTCAGTAACGAAAGAGTTTTATATATTTAGATTAGTGGCTGATTTCGGGTTTCGTAGGCATGTTGGTGTATAATCGAATCAGATTTTTTTAATTTGACATGACCAGCTGGTTACCATAGTTTTGAGCATGTACCTTAGCCGTTTTTTGAAGCGGTGTTTCGGTATGATAGGTGTTTTCCGCGATTTTGTCTTAGTGGTTACGGTGGGTTTTATGTAAACTTTTGTGTGTATTCAAATTTGGTGACAGATGCTGCGGCAGCAGAATTTTTTTCACTGTTTTTTTGCGTATTTTGTAAAACAATTTTTTGTGATTTTTTTTAAATTTTCTTCCCTCTTTTTTTTCTTTTGGGGAAAGAATTTTCCTATTTTCTTTCATAGTGCACCTTTGCTTTATAAGACCAACACATCTTCCAAGTTTCATGCTTCTAGGACTAATGGTTTAGGCTGTGCGTTGATTTTTCTTTAAACCATTTTTCCCCTTTTTCTCCTTTTTGGGAAAGAATTTTCCAATTTCCTTTCTTAGTGCACCTCTACGTTATAAGAGGAACCTACCCTCCAAGTTTCATGCTTCTAGGACTAACGGTTTAGGCTGTGCGTTGATTGTCAGTCAGTCAGTCAGTCAGTCAGTAACGAAAGAGTTTTATATATTTAGATTAGTGGCTGATTTCGGGTTTCGTAGGCATGTTGGTGTATAATCGAATCAGATTTTTTTAATTTGACATGACCAGCTGGTTACCATAGTTTTGAGCATGTACCTTAGCCGTTTTTTGATGCGGTGTTTCGGTATGATAGGTGTTTTCCGCGATTTTGTCTTAGTGGTTACGGTGGGTTTTATGTAAACTTTTGTGTGTATTCAAATTTGGTGACAGATGCTGCGGCAGCAGAATTTTTTTCACTGTTTTTTTGCGTATTTTGTAAAACAATTTTTTGTGATTTTTTTTAAATTTTCTTCCCTCTTTTTTTTCTTTTGGGGAAAGAATTTTCCTATTTTCTTTCATAGTGCACCTTTGCTTTATAAGACCAACACATCTTCCAAGTTTCATGCTTCTAGGACTAATGGTTTAGGCTGTGCGTTGATTTTTCTTTAAACCATTTTTCCCCTTTTTCTCCTTTTTGGGAAAGAATTTTCCAATTTCCTTTCTTAGTGCACCTCTACGTTATAAGAGGAACCTACCCTCCAAGTTTCATGCTTCTAGGACTAACGGTTTAGGCTGTGCGTTGATTGTCAGTCAGTCAGTCAGTCAGTCAGTAACGAAAGAGTTTTATATATTTAGATTGGTAAATTATTTCGACAGATTTTAAAATAGATTAAGTTGGTGGACGCTTTGTTATACGCGTTGTCGCCTATAACAAAGTGTCGCCTCGTAGGCAACACTTTGTTATAGGCGATGGTTGCCACTTAACATCTCATTTTGTAACACATCTTATGGGAAAAAATGATTTAGTTCACTCCCGTGACATTTGCTACGGTTTTCAATCTTTTAGCTTAAAAAAACACAGTTAATTAATTATAATATTGAATTGATAGGTACCTACATAGAATATGTCACCTACAGGTAACATAGCCTTTGTATCTATGGCTATGGGTTTATACGAGTAGAACTGGGACAGTGTGTCAGTGGGGCGAACAAAACAGCATCAATATTCATAGCTGAGTTGAGGATTAAAGATTATGTACCATGCCTGGGGATTACAGTTGGAACGCTGTTTCGTATAGTACCCTCACGCACGATTTGCAGATTTCAACTTCAAGTAATTCAAAGTCTAAACAGATTAGACTGATGCATAGCAATGTGTATGTATGTATAGGTATACGATACGTGTCTTATACAACTTATAGATAAGTATAGATCTAAGTATATCAGGGGAAGTTTGAAAGTGAGCAATAGGCTATAAGCAATAGGCTGGCGTGGTATGGGCATAATATCATGAAGAGGGATGAAAGTCATGTGACTAGGAGAGTGATGAGTATGGGTGTGGATGAATATGAGCAGAGGTGAATAGACCAAAGAAAACATGTATGAACTGTTTGAAAGATGACATGGATAAAAGTGATCAGTGAAACGCTGTCAAATATAACTGTCATATTTGACAGCGTTTCACTGATTGCCACAGCAGAACGCTTAGATATAGTGCTTCAAATTTTAAATCATGAATGTTAAAAAAAATTAAGTATTTCTGGTAGTTGCAAAATATGGGTGTGTAAATAAAAAATTAAGGCCCAACTAATATTAAGTGGTAGCCATCGCTTATAACAAAGCATTGCTTTGCAGGTCACGCACGTCAGAAACGTGCCCTACGATGCACTGGCGTATCCATCAACCTGATCCACTCCCTTATTACCAGATTTGCACTTTGAACTGGAGTGATATGTGAAAAGCCCATAAATATTTATTTATTTTAACAGCAATACAAGCACCTCTTCTTAGCAGAAGAATTAATAGTACTTTCTTGGATAAACTCTTCTACAAAAAGTGCTACCACTGCCAAGACTCAGAATAGCTTCCCAATACGGAAAAGTTTTTCAGTCAAATGGGTAGATAAAATGTACAAAACGGTACCGAAAGAATCCAAAATGACTTTCAATAAAGATTACCACTGAAAAGATTAGTCAGAGCTCACGACTGATCTATAGAGAAACAAAAATATACTGAACGTTGAAGCTAAGATATACAGGGTGTTAGCCAGCTCCTACTCGTACTAACTAGTAGTCGTGCTTGCTTTAGTTTTAGACTATAAGCTATACCGAGACAACAACGTGGCAAAGTAATTTTGTTCAATGTCTGGAGATTGAAATATCGTATTTACAGGTGCGCTGGAAACAGTATAAAAGCATTACAATATTGATGCCCCCATCCCACTCAACTCAATGAAAGAGGTATTTTAATTTAATTTAATGAAAATCTTTTGATGATGTCTTTGAAAATCAAAACTTATTTCTTTCATTTTAGAGAACCGGAAGTTTTAAAGGGAACTCAATTTCATAGAATGGCTATCAATAAAAAAGCAGTCATGAATTAATGGTCGTGTTTGTTTTTGTATGCAATATTTCACACCCTGTATAACATTCCGGGAATAGCACTGTGCTATTCCATGTTTTTTGTAGTCCTATCGACATCTGCTCATAAAACTGCCATACTGCGTAAACATATCAGTTGTTACAGTATAGGCAATAGGGCAACACTGAGCGATAGTGTAGCCACATCGCTAGGGCAAATGATTATTTATGTATAATAATAATAATAGAATAATTCGGGTAATCATTGATGATGAATGATGACCCGAATTATTCTAACGTTGGGCAATGGCCTCAAAGGTGACAAAATATATTTTTTTATTTTTAATCTAACTCAGCTTGGACAGCCCTGGATTAAATTAGTTCAAGAGAAAACTAGAGCACCCACCGCGGATGGCAATTTCAAGGGGTGCCGAAATCATAATTTAATATAATATATTTAAAAACACTTATTATAAACGCTGCCAAATGCGAGAGTAATCGTGTAACTCGATGTGTACTGAACTCCAATATAAAATAGGGAATTAAGTTGCTGACAGCAGCCATGTTACCTGCAAAGCACTCGGCCATATACAAGAGGTGTCTCCCACCACCTCGACAGCTACTGGCTGGTACTCCGTCAAGTCTGTCGCGCAAGACCCTTGGGACGCAGAGGCTCCATACTGCGCGACCTGGATGCTGATGGTGGTCCCTCGAGGACAAATGAGGGTTACCATCTCTTCGTCGCACGCTGCTTTTTGGTGCGTTCGTAGCGTGCCAAGTAGGAGTTCTGTGGACAATTAAAATAAACTTTTATTTATAATGTGAAATTGTTGTTTTATTATGTAAAATTAAATAATAAAAATATTAACAAAATGTACAAAATACACAAGAAATAGATGAGCTATCATCAGACCGCTACAAACAATCTAGAGATCCAAATCAGTGCTAGACGGAAGCATCCTCAAGACGTAAAGAAGACGTGGTAGTTATTTCTAAAAATAACTTTCAACAATTTAAAGGTTCCAATAAGATACGAGTACCTACAAAATGTAGTTGCCGCAAAACTCCCCTGAAAACATGAAAATGCGTACTCACTTTTTTTTGTATCAACCCATTATCGTGATGAAATTTCTACCGAGATGACTACGGAAATCCATCAAATTCGATACACGTATGCTCAAGTTATTTGCGCTATCCGCACTGGGTTTTCCTAGTGGATTAAAACCTGCTTTTACGTAGTAAGAACATTTTTGTAGAGGGTATGAAGAGAAAACAGAAACAACGTGAGCTTCTTGAGCTATGACTATTTGTATAGGTAAGAAACAAAAGTTATGTTAGCCACTGAAATGATCACGCTTATAAAATTAAATCTTGAAAAGGTAATAAATATACCATAAAATATTGTGTACACGGCATTATTTAGCCCCAAACTAAGCAGCAGCTTGTACTATGGGAACCAGATATCTGATATAATTCTGCTATACATTTTTTTGTAAATACATACATAAAATACACTATCCCAGACAGAGAACAAACATTATATTTATAATTCTGTGGTGTCCCAAATATTTGTTCTCGCTCGGGAATCGAACCCACGCCCTCCAGCACAGAGAGCTGAGCTACTACCAACTGAGCTATAAAGGCTGTCAAGGAGTAACCAGTAATTATGCTTACCAGCAGTCACCTATTTCCTTTTTCAAAACCCATCATCGCTCATAAGTACTTTTTTTTATACAAAAGATAATTGAAGATTTTCCCGAACTGCCACTCCATTTACTGTATCGTATCTTCCAAGAACGGTTGACGGTCCCTCAACACTCGATTTTGAGATGTTATCAACTCTATTACCAGAAATTGTTGTAATCCAAAACCCATTCTCCTTAGTTATCACTCTGTTACGATGTCCCGTTTCTGTAATGTGGCTTGCTACTTAGAACCTTTTCTGTAAAGAGATTCTTGTAATTTTTCTATTTAGTAAAAATGTCGACGCGCTTGAAATTTATTCATACTTCAACGTTCTATGTGCTAAATGGTACATTTGAAAATACCTCTGACGACCCTCTTGGACATCCTCAAATAATATTAAGGGTATAGAAATCTTAGGCAATCTACTGTGCCTGGATTTTAAAGTCATGAGTTTTTTCTTGCCATTGCTCAACTAATTTTAAGTGGTAACCTTCACCTGTAACAAAACATTGGTCACGCACCTCAGGAATACACTGCCTGGCGTCCATCAACTTGAGGCATTTAGATGTTAAGCCTCACGTGCCAGTAATTTCACCGGCACTCACAACCTTCAAAACCGAAACACAGCGATGCTGCTCCACGGCAGAAATAAGCATGGTGGTAGTACTTCCCCGGACGAGAGCCCCTCACAAATAGATCAAATACTATTTTCTAATAGGTAGTTAAAATCATCGTGATCTTCATCTGTCTAAATAAGTCCATTCTGAAATATAGCCTCATTACCTCAAAAGCCTTAACCTTGATTTGCCTCACAGGTGGATGTATGATAGTAGTGACGTATATGTTCTCAAAAAATGCTGCTGTTCTTCTAGGTTTGGTCGCGTAGCATCTAGACTCACCTAGCTTTAAGACGTTTCAAAGTGAGTCACAACAGAATTAATAAATTTTTGATTTGATTTGATGACCCTGGTGCATCTTTATGTCATCTCTTACGACGCCTTCGACACCCGTGATTGAAAGGTCGTAAGCCAGCTCGTCTTAGCCCAAAAATAATAAAGATTAGAGTATCAGCTTAGGTAATTAAAAAAGTAATAATAGAATAAAAATCTCAGTAGATTTAATGAGGGGAAATTTAAGAAAGAAAACAATGATTATCCTTGTCTGATGTTTTTATGGAAAAAATATTTGTAGCAGATAATTAGAAGGAATTTTCCCAATTTTTAATACGTCTTTGAATAATTTGTACTAATTGCCGTATCTGTTACAATTTCTTATTTTATGAGTATTGAAAATATGTGTTTGTTAAAATAACTCGGCATTTGGCTACATACCTGAAGATTTTTGCAATGGAAAAATATGGAATACCTAAGCTGTTTTATAGCGGGGTCTAAGATCCCGCTATAAAAGGACCTTCACCGAGCTGGTTATTTAATTAATCATAATTATCCTGGACTGAAATTTGATAGGCAACCCATATAGAATATATTTATTGGCATGTTTAATTAAATATAAAATACGTTTCATTAAATAACCAGCTCGGTGAAGGTCCTTCTATAGCGGGATCCTATACTATAAGCCTAGAGCCCACCTGGTGTGGTCTTGTGCATCAATCAATGTCTCAAGGTGTCGAATGTGCGTCTCTGCGTCCACTCTGCGTCCATCAGTTTGAGACATGGCCTAACTGCTGTACTAATTTTAATGAATTTGTCTAGGGACCAATTTGGAACTTGATGACTATTCAGATAAAAAAAATCGTTTCTGGACTTTTTTTTTTTATCTAAAAATTAATTCAGTAATTAATAATAATTTATTATTAGTAGTTTTAATTAAGTAATTTCGAAATTACGAAGTTATGCAATAAAAAACATAAATAAAAAAAAAACAACCGAATTCAGAACCTCCTTTTTTTTGAAATCGGTTAATAAGAGAATTTAACAAAGAATTTTGGCAATGTAATATTGAAACACGTGCATTCTTTGTACCGTGTATAAAAGCACTATAAAAATCGTTTGTAAAACAAACTGCATGGCTGCACACATTTTTTATATTTTTCGCACAAATACCTACGCACGTGGACTGAAAACAAGCTATTCAAAACGAAGAATAAAATATTCAGTCAAATCGTCAAGCAATACAGAATTCTAAACAATATTAGAATTTTTAGTTTTTGATGTTTTCATATTATGTCCTCACCAAATGACCGCTACCACTAGGTCACAAGGTCATTCTTCTTTTTTAGGGTTCCGTAGCCAAATGGCAAAAACGGAACCCTTATACATTCGTCATGTCTGTCTGTCAGTCTGTCTGTCTGTCTGTCTGTCTGTCTGTCTGTCCATCCGTGTTTTAAGAAGAATAAGGCGACAATTTCTTTAGCATCGACAAATTACAATTTTTCATACATCTCTTCAACTTTATTCGTAGGTCTGGGTCACCTAACACATAATTATGACATTGACATTATGACAGCGATATTAAACAGCGTTTCAACTGATCGCCATCGTCATCGTCCAGATGTGCGCAGGCTTTTAGACCAAGCTTTTTCTGCACTGACGTAAAAAAAATAGTATATTATGTAACTAGTGAATAAAAGACTGATTTAAATCGAGGGCCCTAGATGAATCACAAGCAAGTGAAGGATTCTAACGAATGAATCACGACCGTAGGGAGTGATTCATAATGATTGAATCACGAGCGTAGTGAGTGATTCAAGTGTTAGAATCCTAAACGACGCCAGTGATTCATGGCCCTCGATATAAATCCGTTTTATTCAAGAGTTGCATACTATATTTATACCAAGACTTCGAGAAAAAGAAAGATTTAAGCGAAAAGGGATTAAAAACTATGAACTTTGTTTATACTATTCTTAAATGACATAAAACAAATAATTTTAGATTTTGTTTTGATTTGTAAAAAAAGAAGGATAAATAAATTTAAGTTTTCTACTAAAACAGTATATAATCCACGCTAAACTCCTTGTCAAAAATTCATATCCAAAGTATTTATGGCGCAAGAAGGTTTTAAGGTATTGAGATGGACGTTGACCTTATTAGTGTGTTCCAAATTCAAACACAAAACAGTGATTAAAAGGGCTTTTTATTCACTGTTTGCCGTGAATAAAATAAGCTTTTTAGAGGGGGTATGGTATAAATAAGTATTTATTGAGTATTTTATGACAATCCCTGTCCTGTCACTGTTTATCATTACCCAGTTTGAATATATGTGTCAAGTATATGAAAGAAGCCTCTCTGAGGCGCACTTAAAATCCTTTTTCACTTAAAATTAGTTTTCAATCATTTTGGGAAGTCACATAGCTTTTTAATTCTTTTTCTGGTGTTATTCTGAGTTTTGTTGTGTAATTTCGGTGGTATTTTAACCAACATTAGTTGAAGTCTTACTTCAAAGTGTTAGCAGTTGGAATAAAAGTGTATTAATTATGTGATATTCTGATTTGATCGAAAATGTTTCAGATGGTTTTGGAAAAAACCGGCCATCTCTTTTCCAAAGCCAATTAGGGTAGGGCCGACTTGACGATTGACGACTTGACGAAAAAGTATTTTATCTATGTAATTTATCATCATTAAACTCATAAAACTACTCGACACTGGCAAAATTTATCCGAAATAGACAGCTGCCATTCATTAAGAAGAAGAAGAAGAAATCCTTTCACCACACTAGTTTGAAAGGACCATTGACACGATAACAAGAAGATTACCCAGTGGTAAAAGATGGGAATAGTTTAAGCACAGTTTATCTTTTGGTATATTTTTAATATACAAAGCGATAATAGGTAAACATGTAAAGCATGGTCCCATATTCTTACACGGAAAATATCTCGTTAACCTAGGTAAAAAATATATTACTTTCTGAATATTAACACCCCCTTCAAAGTTTGTTATTCAAATTCTAAGTATGACCATAAAACCATAATGCATAAGATCATTAAACTCAGCTTTACCCCAGAGTGCATCTACGTAATAAACCAACATCTGCATCCGAAAATTGCTATCAAAATACACTTGAGAGCAATAAATCTGGGTCCCGGCGTAAACCTTATCTTTTGACTAGGAGTGCAGCTCATTGAAATAGGGGGCTTTGAAAAAAACCGTATTCCAACATGGATTAGCTAGGAGGCAATACTTTGTTGTAGGCGATAGTTACCTTTTATTCTTAATGTAAAATTTTGACGAATGAGCTTACGGCCCACCTGATGGTAAGCGGTCACCGTCGCCCATAGACACCAACAACACCAAGGGTGCTGTCATTGCATTGCCTACCCTGAAACCACTTAACATCGGGCCATATGCTAGTTCCATCAGCTAGATGGAATGGTATGCATAAAAAAATGGATTCTAGGAGTAATACCATGCGGAGTACGAGACAGTGACAAATCAACTGTAAAACGGTTACTGAGACGTCCCGCAGAGAAAAAAAAAACAAAAGTGTATTTATTCTGTAGGATCGCAAGGATCACTTTGAAACGTCTTAAAGCTAGGTGAGTCTAAGTGCCAGTTCCACGCGACCAACATGTCAACTAAAATGTCGACACGAAACTTCAGTTTGTGTAGTTATAAGTTTTGATAGATCAGCTGAATTCATTGCTCTGAATTATAGAAAAACTAGTTAAGTTCGTAAATTACGTTCTTTTAGTCTATAAAAAAAGTTAGATAAAAGTATCTCATAAAATTGAATAAAATATTTCAAATTGTTCGCTTAAACATTTTTATTCAACACACACTAAAAATATGCTCCATAAAGTGAAGTTTAAACAAATTGAAAAACTGACTTAATGTTCAAACTACTAAAACGATTTTGATCAAATATATAAGAGACCAATCTAGTTTTTTTAGTAGGTTCTAGTTTTTTTACCTTCCAGACAAAAAAAAAACAAATATGCTTATTAATGACGAAGTTTTTTTATAACGGAATTGAGAACTCTTCCTTTTTTATTTCAAGCTGGTTAATGAAAAAGAGCATTGGTAATCTATTTTTCACTAACTACCTTACCAAACTTTGCAGTTCATACTTTCATGCACATACTGCAAGTAATGTTCATACCTCTGCTTTTGCCTCACATGAAAGCCTATTAAATTGTTCTTCTACGAGACCTATCAAATATTTATTGATGTAATTTGAAAATGGAATGTTTACGTTAGTTTATTGCCAGCGTTGTTTAAAGACCACACACTTTACACAGCGTTTTGATCGTTGGTTATCTGTGGCAGTGTTGCCAGTATTTTTTTCTTATTTGTTTTTTTTTATGTTCGATAGTTTAGTGTTTTTTTACTAATCTACACTACACTCCTTACGGATTACCTATAACTAATTATAGACCTGTTGTAGGCCTCATAGTTTTGAATGAAAACTGGTTAATTTTTTTACAGGACACCATCTCATATCTCATCTGTTTACAAAATTGATTTTTAACCGACTTCCAATCAAAAAGGAGGAGGTTCTCAATTCGGTTGTATTTTTCTTACGTCCAGATTGTCCTAAACAAATTTGATTAAAATCGGTTTAGCCGTTTGACAATGAAGTCGGTTTCTCAAGTTTTTTAAACTTATAATTATGTTTCTTGCGTTTGTCGCCAGCTAAAAACTCCATACATTTGGTTCGTATTAAGTCTTCATTTACACATCGAGCCGGTAACTGCTAACAACAGGTCATTAAGGGGACGTCATCTATTTATAGGAACAGAATAAGCTCGTATTTCATACTCGACGAGAGGTGTAATAGGCCGCACGTGGCGGCTGGGCTGATCGCGTTTCGTTTGCTCCGAGGTATATGCGGAAGCGATTTTTTAAATTCGGGCCTGTAAATTTTCAAAAACTTTGTATTTCTCTAAAATACGTACCAATCGATTTTAAGATTAGCAGAGAACAGAAGAATATGAAAATTTATTAATTTTAATAAAAGTAATGGCAAAACATAAAGCTCGGATGTTGTACTAAAATTGCATGTAATTCAAAGACCTAACCAGTAGGTAAAGTTTTATCAAAAAAATGCAGATGAAAATTGAATTCACAACCAAACAAATCATCTTAGTCGAGATCACACGACCACTCCTTACTAGCTTACAACACAGGCACTCCATAGTACCTGTAAAAAATCATTATGGCTCGTATTTAGAAACAGTGCTTGAGTCTGAGTCAAGCTTCAAACTAAAGCTAAAGCAAAGCTTGTGCGATGGGAACCATATTTTCATTCCATACCTTGTTTTCGGCCAAAATCCCTCTGAATTATTTCACGAACATAATTCCCAATACTTGCTACGTCAGCATCTTACATGCACTAGGGTAGCTGGTCTAATGAGAGCCGAACTCGATGAAGACGCGGTTACAGAACCATCAATCTTTGTCACTGTTACACTACGTTGGTCGTTTGTGTTGGTGAAGTAACTGACTCAAGCAAATAAAAACATGACAGCGAATAAACAAGCTTGACAGTGTTTAAAGGTTTTTTATTTTTTCTTATAAAAGGCCCCACATCATCAATCGGAAGAAGCACTGGTGGCCTAGTTGAAAAGGCCCGTTTTTCAATTCTAAGGTCTTGGTTTCAAATCCAGTCACTACTACAGTAAAATCGTAAGGGCGACCGTCATCTTGTAGAACCTAAAAAGTTCGAAAACATGACTTTGGCAAGTGCACGAAAAGAGTCTTTTTAAATTGGACTTAAAACCGTTCCATCACACTGCACTGGCTTGACAAAACCAGTGGTACGATGAGAAGAAGAACCTGAAGATGTCTACAACTGCATTTAAGAAGCTACAAATACGCCCTCACCGACTTCCCGCGATATTTCCAATGCTGTCAGCGATAGTTGAATATTTAAGATCGAAGTGTAAATTTAACATAAACTCGCAACATCACTCTCAATTTTTTGTTGAATCTATTTATTTAATTTTTACACCAATGATCCGAGCCGGTTTCAAGACCCAGCCAAAATGACGGAAAGTTTAAATTAAAGTTGAAATGACGGTAATATGCTAATCTAAGCTTGCCATTTCTCTTCCTAAAGCTGTTTGCAAAATATTTCCAATGTTCCTAAAAGCTTTCACTCACTGCCAAATACTTCAGCAAAGCATTTACTAATGTCTTGGCTTAGTTTTGCAATTATGAGATAAATATGGGCAAACATGTTTACTTTATCAATCCGGCTTAGCCATTGAACCAAAAAGTGTCAATCCTAAGCACGTCTTATTTTCGGACAAAAAGGAAGAATGGACCATTATTTTTAGATGAAATTCGGTGGTGTTGGAAAGAAATTCATTGGTAGAACGCACTTTCTTTATTGCGGAAAATTCCGTACGTTTTTCTTTGAAGGAATTTAGTGTGATGGTATGTGATGATAATGGCGTTTCTTATGACCTTTTGAAGCTGAAAAATAAGTAATTTAGCCCTATCAGAAACTGTTACAAAAGTAGCATCGTCTAAAATCTTTGGAGATGTCGTCAGGCTATTTTTTTCTGAATGCATCGATATTGTTTTCATACTCTACCTTTACGCCTATATTCTAACAACGCTATTTTCTAGCAACCAAAAATAAATAAGAACTTTTTCAGCAGAGGCTGCTAATGATTACAAATTGGTAATCAATTTTGTTGCAATTTTTGATCTGTACCTAGGTATCGATAGTGCAATTCACGAAGACGCGCCCCACCAATTTTCGGTTGAGGGGATCGCAGGGTGCGGGGAGTTTGCTCCGAGCGGCAGTCGCGAACCGTAGTCTATACATTGTATAGATAGTGCAATTCACGAAGACGCGCCCCTCGCGGGGTGCGGGGAGTTTGCTCCGAGCGGCAGTCGCGAACCGTGGTCTATTCATTGCAGTGTGCGTGTGCACTCATAGGTAATTAGTGTGTACCGATAACACTCAAACATTGACGGAAGCTTGCACACATATACTATAAACGGTTAGGAGGAATAGTGGGGCGCGCCTTCGTGGATTGCACTATCTATACTTTGTCTGTTATTTAGTTTGAGTGAAAAACGGGACGTATTGTATGGTCTCAAGAAACACTACATAAGTTATCCTTGTACACAGTGCTGTGAAGTTTACTCGTGTAATTTTTGAACTAGTTTTCGTAAAATTGTTCGCGTTTTAGCTCAAAAACAAACTCGATAAATTTGTGGTAGAAATTAAAAAGTTTTGACGATGTATAATCTAGCCTCTGCTGAAACCGTTCTTATTTTTTTTGAGTTTACAAAATTGAGGTTGTTTAGAGTATTATATTTTTCGGTAAATATTTTCCTAATCCCTTTAATTAAGCCCTGTATCGGAATTCCGGTAGACCGTACTTTGAATATTGATATTATCAAAATATTTTAAGATCAAAATGGGTTTCGGACGACGGCGTTCGGCTCATTACATTGTTGTTTCTTAATACTTTAAGACGATTGGAAGACCTTCGGTATCTACTTACTTGGGTAGTAATTTTCACGATTTTCCGTTTCCTATATAAGAAAAAGAGATTTTTACAGCCCATTAACACAGAAAAGATGTTTTTTAGATGTGCGTTCAACTGAAATACAAAAATAAATAAATATTGTGGACAACACTATCTAGTCACAAATTAAGCAGAGCTTGTACTATGGGAGCCAGACAGCTGATTAATACTGATATTTTTCAGACGTCCAGTAAACAACTTTGACGCATACTAAAAGAAAGACAAACAGACAAAGAAGAGGAGAACATGTTGTGCCGACCCACTTAAAGTGGGATAAAGGCAGGAAGAAGAAGAAGAAGAAGATTTCAACAGAGGCAATTTTTTTTTTCCAGATTTATCCAGGCAGAATGGTTCTAAAGTATTCAGATATCAAGTAAATTAAAACATCCTCGGACATAGAACAAACCCCTTATCCTCTCTAAGCTCTAATTTCAAGTATTAAAACCGTCAAAGTTAATTTCATTATCCTTTGCAAGATTTATGATCATGACTAAGCTTAGTTGAAACTCCACCCAACTCATTGTGATCGCTTTTTGCGCTACATGTTACTCATTAAGTATGTATGAGCGTACTGTTAGCAGCAAAAGTACACATGAAGTGACGTCATTCTTTTTAGGTATTCAGTAGTAATGTCATGTCTATTTCTGCCGTAAAGCAGCATTGCTGTGTTTCGGTTTGAAGGGTGAAATTACTGGCACATGAGGCTGAACCTCTGTATGCTTTAAGTTGATAGACACAAGGAAGCGCATCGTAACGCACGTTCCTGACGTGCGTGACCTACGAGGTAATGCTGTGTTAGTAAGCGATGGTTACCACTTAACATCAGATGGGCCATATACTTGTTCCATCAGCTAGTTGTATACAAAAAAAAAATATCTTATACCTTTAAACGAGAAAATCTTGTATATATTTAGGATCTCGGAAACTGAGCCAACGATTTTCATGAAATTAAGTATACAGGGGTTTTCGGGGACGATAAAACGATCTAGCTAGGATTCATTTTTAGAAAATGTCCCCTTAATCGTAAAGTAGATAATCAACTTTATCATAAAATCATAACTCCTAGCGCCATCTGTTGATTAAGAGTCAAGGACAGAGAACGTCATCTATTGACGAGTAGTGGAGTTTATTATTATGTCAGTAAGATCGAAAAATATTAATATTTAATCAGTATGTAAGTAATTCGTATTTAAATATAATTCACAACAGTTTACCAAAAAAATGGGCAAAATCCACAACAGATTGGACGCCTAAAACTGAAAACGACCTCGCGCGCAGACCATGGAATTTACTCAAATTTAGTAAAATTTTAGCACCTAGCGTTTATTTGATTCCTTGTTCTTGTAAAATTTCCAGGATAAGAATATATCAAACAACAAAGCTTTTGGGGTTGTTGAAAACGAGTTCAACTCGCAAGATTTCGTTCACTATTATAAACTTACCCACTTGTATTTTTACGTTGACTGTACCTCAATAAGTACTTATACCTCTCAACTGTCTTCCTTCAACCTAAGCGTTTTTATTTTTACTCTCCCCACTTGAAGGGAACTCTTTGTGGGTATATTTATCTCAAACAATGTTCCTTGTACGAACGGTATTACTGACTACTCCAACAGATTTCTTTGATGCTTTTAGGCGATTGTATATTTGAGATATTACATTGATTTTTGGTTTAAAAACACTTCTGCAATATTTAGACTTTGAGATGTTTTTTTTAAATAGAACGGAAGCTGCTTTTTTAGGCAAGCCGTAATCTTGTACGTCTACTTTGTTGTTTAAAAAATATACACAGTTACCAAACTTATTTGCCTAAATATGCTATTTTGGGTATTTTTATGATTTTGATTAAATAAAAGTAAAAATAAAACGGGTTTGGAACTCTACGTACTTGATTTTGTTATTATTAAACATACAACAGCAGAACATAACCTTTTT
This sequence comes from Thera britannica, assembly GCA_939531255.2. Taxonomy (NCBI): domain Eukaryota; kingdom Metazoa; phylum Arthropoda; class Insecta; order Lepidoptera; family Geometridae; genus Thera; species Thera britannica. The sequence continues at coordinate 3,752,798 of OW618037.2, forward strand.
AAATGTTGTTGAGCAAAATGAAATGACTAAAACTATTCAATAGAGCGGTTGACTATAAAAACTCTCTGGCAGGTAGACATACCTAGTTATCTTTTGTTGCTTCTAATAAAAATGTCTAAAAGGAGAAGTGTATATAGTTCTTAGGAATTAGCACAAAATCTACTTTTGATAAAACTTGTAGTAGGTGGCAAGCTTATCGCCGCTGCTAGATTACTAAACGATTTCCAGCTGATATTTTATTTACTATTATTGAGCCTCTATATCACACACGACAAATTTTAGCCTATTATTTCAAAGCCACTTAAATTTCTACACAAAAAATCACTACGCGGAATTTCTTATTAAAATTCAAACGAATGTATGAAATTCAACTTTTTAGCTTAACACCAGGAAATTCTTTGAATACAAACTCATTAAAATAAATAAACTCTACTTAGACGAAGCTTTTAATTCACAATTACTAAACAGTTTTGATTTACTATTTTTAAACAGTACCAAATGCGACTGGCATTTTTATAACCATTTCAAAACTTCAAAGTATGTACCTACTATGAATGCTATTATGAAAACGATATCTTTGGTCAAACAATTATGAGTTCTTTTGATGTTTTCTTGTGTGAATGAATATTCTCAGAAGTTACCTAAAAAGCTTTACGACTGAGTGTAGGGCCGAGTGAAGTGGGAATCACTTTTATTCCATGATTCCGGATACTACTAATTAGTATCGAATACTAAGTAATGGTATTGGTTCGAATACTAAATAAAATTATTATAATAATGAATTTATTAGGTATCACAAAAAAGTATTGTAATTCATAATTAAAAAGTCTAGGTAAAAACTTTTAGAATAAGGAAAAATTTTCACTGTTTTGTTTTGTAAGCTAGACGTATTTTTTAATAATACATACTGTGTAATTCAAGCAATACGACTGAAACCTAGAAAGGGAAGAAACATTACGTTCACCAAACAAATATTTGTTCTCGGTAGGGTTCGAACCCACGCCATCTCGTTATATTAGTGTGTTTAATCAGTTTGTCTTTCAAGATACAAATATCTTTAATATTTTAAAGGTAACTTGATCAGGCACAACATCTCGTTCTATATTTTTTTAAACTCAGTTTTTTGAGTGGTAGAACAGCTCTTTGTGAAGGGCTCGTCCGGGAAATTACTGCCACCATGCCTATTTCTACCGTGAAGCAGCATTGCTGTGTTTCGGTTTGAAGGTGTGGGTGCCGGTGAAATTACTGGCACGTGAGGCTCAATATCTGTATGCCTTAAGTTAGTGGACGCAGGGCAGTGCATCGTAGGGTACGTTTCTGATGTGCGTGACCTACGAGGCTATGCTTTGTTATAGGCAATGATTACCACTAAACATCAAATGGATCATATACGCTTGTTACAGAGCTAGTTGTATAAAGAGACGTCGCATGCGTCTGATAAAATAGAATAAAATAACTTTATCAAGCGATTACGAACAAAACGATATATCTACGAGCCTCTAAAGTCTGTCAATCTGACATACATGACCCATAAATGTCCACGGAATGCATGGCCCACATGCATCATTAAACATTTTTACGACAAACATGGGCAATAGCAGAAACGACTGATTTAAGCTCTTTCCCGAAACATAAAGAATCCAGCTGTAGACATATTTAGCGGTTAACAGCGTGTTTGACTTTTAATGGGTAGTTTTTGTAAGTTTAGATTTTCGGTTTTTTTCTAAAGGCCTGCGCACACCTAGTTCGCTGGCGGTAGCGATCAATGAAACGCTGTCAAATATTCGCTGTCAAATCTCAAATCTGACAGCGATATTTGACATCGTTCACTGATCGCTACCGCCAGCGAACTAGGTGTGTTCGGGCCATAAGTGACTAGTATTTTATCTATAAATATAAAAGAAAGTCGTGTTAGTTACTATTGTGTTTAAATTGGTAGGGAGGTAGAAGAACGGAGACGAACATAGGATACTTTTATTAAAATGTTTTTTTTACGAAAAGAGCCTCGTTGAGGCGCACTTCAAATCCTTTCACCACGCTTGGTTCGAAAGAATCAGTGACACGATAACAAGAAGACTTAAATGTTTTAATACGTTTATTTTGTAAACAATGTTTGTTTATTGTTCTATTAGTTACTGTAAGTTTGAACAACAAATCGCCGACTACCCACCGCTAAACTATCTAAGTCTACAGATTACTCAAAGGGGCTCCAGTAGTCTCAACATTATTCAACTGGATATTGATGATGAAGGTCTGTCATAAATTTTGAGCTTAATCTTACCAAACCTATGTTTCTGGGTCACTGTAAGCTTCCCTTCGATAGATTTTATACCTAAGCAAGCTTATACAGGGTTATTCATTATTAGCTGCAAATACTCAGGAATTAGGTTCAACAAATAAAATAAAAAATATTTATGTACCTATTGTTTTTTTTTTAATTTTGATTTAAGTTTTTGTATCAATTTTTTTTTTTTAATAATTTCTTTACGGCTATTGCATAATAATTGCCATGGAGAACAAGACGATGAACCACCCAGGCGGTGACTGAACGCAGAGTGTCACTCACTGCGCGCGGGCGCGGATCAAAGGCCAAAATAGGTCAGGCGCCAATGATTCCTTTTTCGATTTTCTCGGGATTTTCATAACAAAACTTACAAAAAATCACTTCATAAATATTTTTTATTTTATTTGTTAAACCTAATTCCTGATTATTTGCAGCTAATAATGAATAACCCTGTATACAATAATAGTAAGTAGTAGAGTGCATTGATAGCCTAGTGGTAGTTACCCCTCCTTTCGATCCTAAGGTCACGGGTTCGAATCTAGTACCTACGGATTTTTCAAAATGCGTAGAGCTGACAAAGCCATGGGTTTCCTCACGGTGTTTCCCTTCCTCGTTTGAGAGCATTGTGGACAATCCACACAACTTTATCCAGCCCCAAATTAAGCAGAGCTTGTACTATGGCAACCAGATAACTGATATAAAACTTACATAATTATTTTTTTGCTAAATACGTTCTTAGAATACAATATAACACCTAGACAGAGAACAAACATCTGCGTGCACCACACAAATCTCGGTGGGAATTGAACCCACCACTGCGCAGAAGGCAGAGCTATTACTAAGCTGAGAGGCCAATCAAAATAGATAGATTTAAGTAGAAAGAAAAATTGAAGGAAATTATTCTGGAGAAACCCACGACTTAAACCAAAGTTACTCAAAGTGTTTCGAACGCGAGCGACGAGAATTCGTAAGTGATTAATTATTATGCGAGAAATTTCCATGCGATTCTCTCGTGTGGTTGTTTACATCACGATAAAAACCTCGCAGCAATCAAGCGAGTTTCGAGAGTTTATTAGTCCAATAATTGCTTTTGTGAGATGAAAGTCACAACATTTGGTTTACGCGGCTTAGATTAGAAAATACTTTATTGCACAAAATTAAGTACATAGGCGAACTTAATGCTAATTAGCATTTTCTACCAGTTAACCATTGTGTTATGTGGAGTGGGTGGTAGTGCTTTATGACAAGAGAAGAGAGAGACATTTACTTAAAACTAGAAACCTACTAATAGAATACCTACGAGCCTTGGCGGCCTTGCGAGTCTTCAAAATAAGCGATGCGTGACTCAAGGGCGTCCAAATTGACACATACCATCTAATCAAGAAGAAGAAGGTTGTCTTTATCTAGCACCGTGGAAGCCAACAGTCATACCAAACTTTTTAGAGCCGACCCCCGAAACTACTCTTAGGAGCAATTAATCTGGGTCACCAACACAGCTCTACCAATACCGAAATTGAGAATGCTGGTTTAACGAGAACAAAATACTTGTGTGATATACGTATAAATGTTGTTCTTTGTCTGCTAATAGCTAGCTTGATAGATGCTATTTCACAACCATTTCCATAACCTTCTGCGCCGGAGGTCGTGGGTTCGATCCCCACCGAGAACAAACATTTGTGTGGTGAACGCAGATGTTTGTTCTCTGTCTGGGTGTTATATTTTAAATATGTATTTAACTTAATTTTCTTAAGTACAATTCATCGTTCCGCTGGTGTGTTCCGCAAACAGAAAGTCAATTTAGATCCCCACCACATCTCTGTTGCAGCCTCATCTAAATGTCCCCCAATCAAGCAACTTTAATCAATCGATCAGTTCGCGTAACTTAATTTTACCCACTCTAACCGTACCCAAGTTCGGGCAAACATTTGAGTGAACTTGGCTACGCTACGCATTCGTGATTAAGTTCTCTCTACTGAAAAGTTTTATGTTAGCTTGTGTGTCGTGTGCAATTTTGTTTGAACGTTTATACAGGGTGTAAAAAGATCGCCATCGATGTCGTATAAAAAGGACAAGAGCAATGCTCTTATATAAGAAGTTAAGAGAAAAAGATTTTGTGAATAAACGCGAAAAGTTGAAGTACATTCTAATGAATAACTTTTATAAAGGACAACAGGGTTTTTACAATATGATCGCGAAATAAAGCAGCTGTGTGAAAGTAAGATAATTATTTATTTCTTAAAGCACATACTAAGATTACAACAAAGAATACAGAAGGTGTCCTATGCTTGTACACATTATGGTTTATGAGAAAACTTACACGAAGTCGTGAAGACTGGTATTGTAGGTTCTGCAGCCTTCCAGGGGAGTTTTGCGCTTTTCAATACCTTACTTGACTAAAATGTATGAAACACCGTTTTTTCCGCGTTCACTGAGTAGGTTTCTTTTAAAAAGTTTTTACTACTTACCCATCAATATACCCCTTGAAGTTTTTGGGAGTGGTATTTTTACACCCGCTTAGTTTTTGGCTGAATATTTTTTTTATATTTCGTGTTTTTAATTATAATCAACATAAGAGTGCGTCTGTTTTTGATTTTGTTTTTCTTGCAATGGCGACAATAAAGTTCACAAAAATATTTTATTTAACAGCCCACCAGAGAACTCTCCAGCATCCAAAAATCATAGCACAAACAAACAATAGGTTTATGTTTTTTTTGGGTGAATATTAAAATTGACAACGCAATGACAACTGCCCCGGTTCTTTCTTCACAAAGGACTGTTTGTTCTACTTGTAAGTAGAGCTGGTCGTAAAGATTTTGTTATTTGTATTTGTGTAAATAAGTCAAACTGTATTTAGTTAGTAGGTAACTATTTTGTACAAAATGGATCTTGGTGCCACTGAAAATCAGCGCCATAATAAGGCCTGCCTCCTGTACTATGTTTTGTGTCGTTAAATAAATATTTCCTACTTCTATTTTTCTATTTCTAAATATACTTATACGTTTTAATTGACTCTTTACATGAGTAAGAGTATGTAGCCCAACTTTTTTTATCAGTTTTTGTTTGACACATTACATACCACCCATTTTGTTAGATGGTATTGCCCTGAAAAGGGTGAGCCAATTTAGGTACCTAGGGCACATTGTATGTGACAACCTGAGTGATGAGGCAGACATTGAAAGGGAGCGAAGGGCATTGACTGTTAGAGCTAACATGTTGGTCCGTAGGTTCGCTCGCTGTTCAAATGATGTTAAAATAACACTATTTAAAGCTTATTGTCAGTCTTTTTACACGAGCAGCCTATGGATCACGTATACTCAAAAAGCAGTCAACACCCTTCGAGTCCAATACAATAATGCATTTAGGATGTTATTGGGACTTCCTCGATTTTGCATCGCCTCCGGTATGTTTGCCGAGGCGCGCGCTGACGGTTTCGCCGCCTGCAGGCGGAAAAAAATCGCGTCGCTGCTGAGTAGAGTTCGTGGAAGTCCAAATACCATCCTGGGCACCATTGCTGCCAAATGGGACAGCCCTTTTTTAAAACACTGTGTGCGGGTAATGACTGCATAGGTGATGCACTTAAGGACGTCATTATCCGGACATCAGAACGTTTATTTATTTTTTATTATTTGTTTTGTTTTGTGAGCCAGCCTAACATAGTTATTAAGTTTGTACCTACTAACAACTATGGATCAAGTTATCTGAAATAAAATAATATTTATTTTATTTTATTTTATTTTATTTATTAAAGTGTGTTAGGATATAATTGGACACCATGCCTAGCGGACAAAACCTTTTCTCAAACATGTTCGGGAATTTGAGCATTATTTTGACAACCTTCTTCGAGATAAATAGAAATTGTTGTACTGGCCAAATACATGCGAGCAGCGGCCGGCAAAAGTTGCATGAAAACCCTTTACTGTCGTATTTAGAGGCTAGATATATTACAAAGTAAACTCATATCTGTCGTGTAATTTAAAAATGGAACGATATTTTACTCTGAAACATAGCAACCAAGGAGGAAACTTATCAAAGGTTTTATTTAAATTTCGAACTGGCTTCCAAAATAAAAAACAAATGAATACTTCAAGGCGAGAAAAAATAGTGTTGTTGTTTGTCGTACTTGTATTTGACAAAATTCGTTGTAGTACTACTGAGTTTTAATTTATTGGCATTATTTGAGAAAAGTACCTAATAAACAAGCCTTGGAAACTGCAGTACAATGTACTAAACGTTAGAATAAAATAAATATTATCCTGTTGTTTTGGTCTATATGCGATGGTGACTAGGATTAAAACATTACTTATTGTCCTTTTAAATTAAGGTGCTACAGGATAAAATTATGTGTTAATTATCAAGTTTTAAAATATATTGTGGTTTGAATTCACTTCTATTAATATACTAATTAACCGTCTAAACTTCAGATTAATTAAATTATTATTTAAGCAAAAGCGAATGCAAACCACAATCTATTGTAAAATTAGAGTTAGATATTTCCTGCTCAGACTCTAAACAGGATATTTCAGACCATTGTTTTACCTACTACCCTGTAGTAGGTAAAACAATGGTCTGTATTCTAAATTACCCCCGTACCTGTATTCTAAATAAAATTTAAAAAAATGTGGTAAAAAAAGTAATTTTAAGGTCAAAGTTATTACTTTATCTATAGGTCCTATATCTATAGGAATATTTTTATTATTTCAGCGCTGACATTGGACTCATAAGATGATGATAAAGTGACGATAAACTCAAAAGGCCTTGATGCTAAAATGTTACTTCTGATATCGAACACTTTATTTTTAGTATTGGTATAGTTTATCGTACTACGTGGTTTAAAAATAGGTCACTCTTGTAGGCCACGTTTATATCTCCGACTTCAATAGCGACTGCAATATGAAACTTTCGCCACACAAAGCGCAAAGCACTCGATACATCGATCATAGCATTTGTTTACAATAGCATTCCAGCTCGGACCTACAGGAATCGAATATTGGGCCGATCCTTTCACCACGTTTGACCTTTTGTTCATCATCATCATCATCACCCACTGCTGGGTATAGGTCACCATCTTCTGCCAGCCTGCTTTGTCCTTGGTGTCTCTTGTCCAGGCGTTTCCTGCGTCCTTTACGATGTAGTCGACCTATCGAGCCTTCGGATGGCCTAGATTTCTTAAGCCTGATTTCAGTCACCATTCGATTCAGGCTTTACTCCATCAACCATCACCACGTTTGGCAAGGTGTCCTGCCGAACTCTGCTTGAGATTTACCGCCTTCTTAATTTTTTCCGACGTCGTAAACTTTTGTACGACGACAGAATCCAGTGTTGCGTACTCGATCTAAAAGTGTTCTGCCAAGCATGACTTGCTCCATGGTCCATGGCATGGCGTTTTGTTAAATAAATAAATAAATAATTTTGACAATCCACAGGACACTATTTAGCCCCAAACTTAGCAGAACTTGTACTATTGGAACCAGATAATTGATAATAATACTTTATATATTTTTTTTGTAAATTCATACGTAAAATACAATATAAATACAAGACGGAAAACAAATATTTTGTTCACCACACAAGTATTTGTGCTCGGTGGGGATCGAACCCACGGCCTACGACGCAGAAGGTATAAACGAAAACGTGAACGTGAAGTTAAAAGAGTTATTTTTTTATACGCGTGTTTTTTTTTGCTGGATGTCTTTTTAATAAATTAAGTCACCTTATTTGTTGTATAATAAATTCACACTAAAAGCTATATAATACTGTGATAAACGAGTACGTAATTGTAAAATTAACACTACCTTGAAAACATTTCGTATATTTTGTTTGGCAATCAAGATTTATGATGAAGATAAATAGTTGAACGAGTACGTTGCGCTGTCTGTCTGACTTGTAACGACTTAAGAGGCTGATAACCGGCGTTGTTGCAGTCGACAGCATTTGTAGAAATGAAAAACGTAAATGTATCTAATATTATTCATAAAAAACGTAAAATACATTTTGTAACTGCATGATCTCATACCACCATCTCTCTTTCACCATAGGACTAGCAGACGCATGGTTCATATCTGGTTAGCATACCACTAATTCGCCACCTTCAATAAGCGAACCTCCAGAACCAAAACTCATTGCCGCTGGCTGTTTTTCCTGACAGCTATTTTCAAGGCCTCTTCAAGGCAAGAGTGAATAGGTGTCTTCTAGACCATCCTGCTCCATTGTCGGTTACATCATCACTTACCATAGAGATAGATAGATAGATAACACTTTATTGTACACCACTTGAATAGGACATTACCTCTCGAGATTGGACCCGAATATTTCAGGTGATGAGGTCTTTCGCTACGTAAAGGAGAGGATCTGTTTTTGGATTAAGGACCCGCCACCAATACAGCTACATCTGCAGCGGCTAGAGCCATCGGGAGTGAGAGGCACTGCCTTTAAATCGTACGTGCTTCAGGTGCCTGCGAAGCATGGGGACATGTTTCTCAATTCAGATTTCTGGCCGCCAGAAATCGTCTATCGTCGCTTTAGGGGTGCGTTAACGAAAAAAGCCCCTTAGATTTGATTTTGATTAGTAATTTTATTTTAGGCATGTTAGTCTCTAAGGTCTTAACTATGGACCTAAGATGTTTCATTTATGTAATGTGTGCATTTTATGTTGTCTGAAATAAACGATATTATTATTATTATTATTACACAATTTTAACGAAAATACTAAACCTGAAGCAAAGTACATTGGGCTATCGCTATGAGCGATCACCTTATGTGAGATACCATAAGTGAGATTGTAGCCAAAGGATAGTCATGCAAAAAACAGGTTTAGAAAATTTCAACAAAGATACAATTTTAATTGCAATAAAGCAAACTTTTAGTTTGAATCTTATTTGTGAATTTTAATACATTCAGTGATTGAATAACTTCTCAATGTTGAAATGTAAGAGCGAGATAGTTTTTTGACGGCTGCCTGCGCCTTAAGCCATCTCAAAGTTTACGTGAACTTTGGAATATTAGCCCGTATGAAATGGTTCTTCTTTTTGTATATTTTTCACTATGTGTACGTACAAGATGGTTCGTATTTTCAAAACTATTCCATAACTTTTGTCTTCATGTTTGTTAGATTGTGTCATTACTTTTGCATTTGCATCTCGTAGGTATATTAGCTATACCAGACGTTATACAAAACGACGTTTTTTATGACGAAGCGTAGGGCGCCCACCCACCAGATGGACCGACGACATTGTTAAGATCGCGGGAAGTCGATGGATGGAAAGGGCTCAGAATCGTTCTTCCTGGAAATGTGTAGGGGAGGCCTATGTCCAGCAGTGGACTTCTTCAGGCTGATAATGATGATGATGATGATGAGACGTTATACAAAAGTATTTATATTATACATAATGAGTGACTGGCCTCTCAGCTTAGTTGGTAGTAGCTCTGCTTTCTGCGTCGTAGGCCGTGGGTTCGATCCCCACCGAGTACAAATATTTTTGTATGGTGAACACAGATGTTTGTTCTGTCTGGGTGTTATATTGTATTATAAGAATGTATTTACAAAAAAATATAAGTGTTATATCAGCTATCTGATTTTCATAGTACAAGCTCCGCTTAGTTTGGGTCTAGATAGTGTTAGAGTCTACAATATTTATTTATTTATTTATGTATTAATAAAATCACGCCTCATTCCCACGGGGGCAGGCAGAGATCACGGATTTCCACTTACTACATCCTGACATACTTTTTTCGCTTCATTCACTGTCATAACATTCTTCATACATGCTCGTCGGTTGCAACATCTGCTATCTGATCGAGATACGTGCACTGAGGTCTTCCCCTTCCAGCAGTTCCATTCCCACTCGTCTGATGCACCTGTTTTGCACCTTTCATCAATTTTCTCTACATGCCCAAACCATATTAGCATAATTAACCATGTCTTTTCTTTCGGTCTATCGATTTGGTTGACTAAGCTGTCAAGTATATAGGTGCTGGGTAAGCTTAGTCCATCTAAAACCCTGTCCCAGGCAACATAACGTCCCTCATTAGAGCTAGAGTAACCATTAGCTGTCCCAGACGCTCATCTACAATAGCACTCACTTTTTTCTCACTCTCTCTTTTTTCTCTCTTTCAAATATTTTTTCTACGTTTGTTCTCGTTAAAGATTTAACTCTACGGCGTACAGCACAAAAAGCGGAGAGCATTGAGCTGTCAGGGCTATGAGATTACAAAAACTTTGAATATTTTTTTGGGCATTCAGTAATGTTTTCGTAATGCCATAAATTCAAGCTTGCCAAGGAACTTTAAACTCTACGCCAAAGTTCAGGAGGCCATAACTTATTAGCGGCTGAAAGTTGGCACTGTTTCAAAACGTACGGACTTCCGCATTGTTGCAGGCATCTCGCATTAGGAGGCTTTTTTGAAGGTTACCATTACTTGGAAAAAAATGGGTGACGTAGACAGATTATTAAGTATATTCGCTTGGATAATGCGCGCTTAAAAAAACAAGCGATAAGAGTGTAAGTAATCGAGAGCATAGTATAGTGAGGAAGCAAATTGGTTCAGCCATAATTCTTCTTCTTCTTATTTAAGAGCAACGCTCTTGTCGGTCTAAGGTATGCATTTTTCTCCAGGTTTTTTTTCTTTTGAGAGCAGCCATAATTATTCTGTCTGAATTTTTGTGTATGACGTATTAGAGTTTATATTTGAATTGAAAATTTTTCACGTTATGTCCCAAATATTCCGTTTTAAATATACAATACATCATTATTAAGTATTATGAATGCATATTATTATTATGTGTTTATTTTCATAACAAAATGTTAGTATTATATCAGCTATCTAGTTCTCATAGTACAAGCTTTGCTTAATTTGGGGCTAGATAGTTTTGTGTGGATTGTTAACAATATTATTTTTATTTATAAATATTTGAATTTAAGTTATAATGGGCGTGTGTGCATGTAGATTTATCTCATAGCTCAAGAACTGACGAGATTCTCATGAATTCAGCATTGTGAAATATTAAAATTCAGCATTTTGCAGGAAAAACCAGCATTCATGTTTTCTCAGCGACACCTCATGATGTGACCTGCAAACTCCGTGACCTATAACTGCTACTTTAAAACACGCGTCAGTCCATACACCCTAGATGAAAGAAAGGAAGAAAAATATAAACTGAAAAGCGAGGTTAAATAAGGTACAAAAACGAGATACTGGACGAGAAAAAAAATTGCAGCCTTCAAATACTATAACTATTTATAGAAAGAACTACTTATAGCTTAGACAATTGTCTAAGACTTATAGAGAGAATAATAAAAGAGAAGACTGAATTTGGAAAGTTCTAAAATATATCTAACCATTTAATTTTATATTCATCCAATTTTTTAATAGGCATGACGACTAATTTTCAAAATCTCTTCTATCATATTCAGAAGTATCTATTAGGTCTAAAATATATCATATTTCTGTAGAAAACTAAGGTTTTTGTGCAATAAAAGTACATTTAAATTTTAATTTTCAAATGCACGCCAAAACGGTCGCTGGGGTCATGGCGTCTGCTTTTGTACTAAATCGGAATGACGTTTACCTAAACGTGACGTAATTCGTTCTGACCGGTGTTTGAGCCATCATGGCGGATTGTTGTATTTTGTAGATTTATTATAACAAATAAATTATTAATCTCGACATTAATAAGAGAATAAATACATATTTCAAAATCTTTGAATCCTTGTTCATTAGATCAGATAAATATTTTGGCGATACTTGATTACTGTCTTCATGCCTGTTTGGTCTAAGGCCTCCGCACATATAGGCGATGGCGATCCGTGAAATATTGTCAATTATCAGATCGAACGCTGTCAAATATGACAGCGTTTCACTGATCACCACCGCTGAACGCTTAGATGTTTGTAAGGCTCTACACAATGCAAGTCTGATTTTTATTACTGATACCTCATTTTATTAAAAAAGTCAGGCCAATTCTTATCACAAAATAAATGTTGTCAAAAAAGTGAAGCTACTGCAAATTACAATATTCGAATTTTAAAACCTGCCGGTCTACCCTTATACGCCAAAACAATCCCAATTTTAACTGAAAACCCATAGGATTTCTGTCAAAATTCCGTCAAAACTTTAAATTGGGATCGGAATCACGTTCAAGAATAGAAAAGGCAGATCTAAAAAACTGTGGCTATTTAAATGTAGGGCTGATTTTAAATAAAAAAACTCTATTCTCTGCTTCAAAATGGTCTCGTTACTGTGGAACTGTGGATGGCGCGGCGATGTCGGCGAGACGTGATTTCGATTAAACTTCCAGCTTTTCGATTCATCATACAGTGCTGTATTTAGGAAGTCGAAAACGGGCCAAATAAAATATATTTAGATTAAAATTAAATGAGATGTTTCATGAAGCTATAGAGCCCACGCTAGCTCTGTGTATCACCCATCATAAATACCTACAGCTTAGCGGTATTTCGCATAAATTGTAATTGGGGGAGGGCATTGGTATGTCATATCACATAGGGTAATCCTAGTTTGGTTACCAATGTTATCCCGCCAGAAAATTTACATTTTAAGCTGTAACCTAACTGTATAATAATGTTACTGTAATGTTTGTTAATATCCAAACAAAATTTAAAAAAATTAATTGTTTTTTTATTCAAATGATAGACAAACGATGGTAAGCGGTTACCGTCGCCCATAGACACCAACAACACCAAGGGTGCTGTCGTTGCGTTGCTTAGCCTGAAGGAACCTTTTTACAATTTTCTTGAACCTATTCATGTTATAGCTGATTGAAGACTTTTTTTAGAATCAACAGACCAATTGTTATACGTCATGATAATCGGATTTAATTTAGGTATTAAGACCGTAAACTTAATAAGACCCTGCTTAATTCACCTATTAACAAGATAAAACTTAAAGTACTACCAAGATAACTAGCTTGAAGCCCGTTTCTGTAGAAGCGGAGACCGTCACTTTTAACGGTCGCATGAGGTTGTTGCACAACATGGCCGACTAAAGCTTTGCGCACAACAGAGCGTTCTGCGGTGGCGATCAGTCAAGCGCTGTCAAATATCTCTGTCATATTGGACAGCGTTTCACTGATCGGCGCGGCTAAAGTACCTATTTATAATGTTTAAGTACCTGCTTGTTTGTTGTGCTTGTTGTTTTTTTATATTTTTGTGTTCGTTTTTAGTAAAATATGGAACTTGTGTCTCAAATGAAGATATTTATTATTATTATTAATAAAAGGAAACGGAAGAATGGCAAATTAGCCTCATAAATCTGGTTTCCATGGTCATAATTGGCTTAGTTTAGGGCTAGATAGCGTTGTTTAAATGTTGATAGATATTCATTGATTCCTTATTTCAAAGGATTCATTATGGTCGACTTTAACGGTGCCTTATTTTAGAAAACCAATCAAAAGGCTTTGATTGCACGTCGATTTAAATAGAATTAAGCGATTAATTAAATTCAGAATGTTTTAAAAGAATGTTTCTTGAAGTCTTTTAAGATTTAAGTGATTTTTAAATGCTTCACGTCGATTATTGGATGAAAGGCCTGTGCATATCTAGCGCGATGGCGATGGCGATCAGTGAAACGCTGTCAAATATGACAACGATTTTGACAGCGTTTTTTATGTAGGCTTAATAAATCTGTGTCAAATCCATACGATTTTTTTCCGACTAGTTAATGACACTTTATTGCCTCTTATTCTAAGAACTATTGCTAAAGGCTGGTTTACACTTTGATAAGATAGATAGATTAATACTTTATTGTACACAAAAGAATACATTTAAAAGAAACATTAACAACAACAAACAATAAAGGTACAATGGGCGGCCTTATCGCTAAGAGCGATCTCTTCCAGACAACCTTTAGTGTGAGTGCAGGTGATTAGTGCGAGTACAAGTGTGTAGTGCGAGTAGTGTTCAATTCACTGCGAGTGTCTTCGGTCCACTTTACCAATTTTAACAACAACAAGCGTCCGACGCTACACACTAAACGCTAAACACTCCTGTCCAGACGTGTTTAGTGGCAGGCACGCTGCGAGTGAGGGGGAAGGGAGGGCGCGCGAAATGGGTACTCGCAGTCCACTCGCAAAAAAATAGAACACGCTTCTATTCACTTTACTACACAGCCCACTAATCACTTGCACTAATCAGTCGCTCAGTCACCAGTCAGTCAGTGCGAGTGCAGGTGATTAGTGCAGGTGCTTAGTCCACACCTAGTCACTAAGCACCTGCACTAATCACCTGCACTCGCACTAATCAAAGTGTAAACCAGCCTTTAAGTTTCAGCTGACATCGTGCCAGTAACATTAAAAATTGGATGGTAACAATAAATCATTTAAAAAATGATGGCACTGGTGGTTTAATGGTAGCGGCCCCGCCTTCCAATCCTAAGGTCGTGTATGCACATCCAGTTGTGTACCAATGAGTTTTTCTGTTGAAAAATGTAGGTATGTAGGTACTATTTATGTCAGTACTCTCAAATGGTGAAGGAAAATATAATGAGGAAACCGGCATGTCGTAGAATCGAAAAAGTTCAAAAACCATGTGTCAAGTGCACAAAAAGAGCCTCTCCGAGACGCACTTAAAACCCTTTCACCACACACACCACTCTGGTTTGAAAGAACCAGTGACACGGTACTAAGAAGAAGATTTAAAAGATATTTGAGATAAACGCCCATTTCATACCTTTGCGAAAAGTAGGTATTGAATATTCGCATGGTTCCTTAAAAAAAGTTGTTCTAATTTAATGCAAGGGTACTTTAATACTTCCTGAAGTTTTCCAGAGTGCTCTTTTACACCCTGTGTATATTTTTGGCAGTAGCCATACCCAAAAATTGTGGAATGAGCTGCCGCCAGAGGTCTTTCCCCTCAGCTATAACATGAATAGGTTGAAGAAAAATGTGAAAAAGTTCCTTCAGGGTATGCAACGCAACGACAGCACCCTTGGTGTTGTTGGTGTCTATGGGCGACGGTGACAGCTTACCATCAGGTGGGCCGTAAGCCCGTTTGTCTTTCATTTACATAAAAAAAAAAAAAGTAGCCCCAAACAAAGTATAACTTGTACTGTAGGAGGCAAATAGCTGATAGAAGAATGAAAATATTTTTTTGGTGTTGCATTCTCGCTTAGAATATTCATCACACAAAATTAAATGTTTGTTGTCGGAAGAGATCGAACCCACGACCCCCAGCACTGAAGGCACTGTGATTATAAAATCCCAAAGCTAATAGTAACAACGAAACATTCAACAGACAGTCAGTAAATAAACATCGAAATGAGTTCAAGGAAAAAACAGAAAGCAAAATTCTCTGGCGAATCCAACGAGCCCATACATAATCAGCTGTCGACAATGTTGTCCGTTTGGCGCCTTTGATATTTTATTTACTTTCCCCGAAAGATAAGATGTTATAGCTACAAATAAGACCGGCCAATGTGGTAAATAAAGTCGAAAAAGCTAGACGACGGGTTTCCTCATGCTTTTCTCGTTCATCGTTTGAATCTCATGTTTGGAAAAGTTAGTGGTGCGGTGAAACATTTTAGACCCTCAAATGAGAGCGGTGCTACGTTTGAGGCCTTATGCCGTTGCGCATCTAATAGTCCCTTCCCACGGTCTGTGATATCGCGCACGGAGGGGTGGATCAGCTCGCACGACACACCATGGGAACGGTCTCGTGCGCCGAGGTGCGCGGTAGCACAGGAGCCCTGTCTGTGTGCGTTGCCGTTTGTCGTCGTTGGCTGTGCGTGATTATCTGCAGAACCACGCAGCGTAGGAAGGCAGCATAAGCTCTCTGCGGTGTGAGCAAGGAATATAATACTCTCTACTAGAGGGTGTGAGTGAAACGATGTCAAATATGATATTGATATTTAAACAGCACGACACGCGCTAGGAACAGTTTGCCACTTAACTTTTGTAACATGTTTAAATTACTCTATGCATTGTATAAGTACTCTGGGTTCGGAACCGACTGAGACCGCGGCTCTCATCAGAGAGCGGGTGTTTCCTCTTCATAAGTAAGAGTAAGACATACCCTCCCACTCGCCGGTTTAATCATGTTTGGTGGAAATCCACATGCACCGTTTCATGTCCTGAGGATTTCATCAACCCGAAAGGTTTGAAAAACCTTGTTTATCCATAAGCTGGGTAAAACCTACTTTACAACGGAAAATTACTGTGGTTTAGTGATCCAATATAGTACTTTATCCGAAGTAAACAACTCCAAAATAGCTTCAAATAAGTTATTTTTTTCCCTAACCAGTGCATATAAAAGGGTTACCCAGTGGTTGTTCAGCCAATACTCAACTACAATGTTGGTGTACATAGTTGTGTGTGCTTTACTGACAGTGTCTATTGACTGTAAAGTATCCCCATTCACAAGATTGAAAAGTCATGAACCCAGTCAATATCCAAACTTGCAGCAGATATACGAAACGAATGAAGAACAGGGACAATTGAAACCAGTAGAAGATACTCCGCCAAATAAGTGCCCAGATGGCTTTGTCATGACAAAACGTGGAAAATATTGCTTGCCCAACCCTACAAGCCTCAGAAATGAAAAACCAAGTGTAAGTAAAGACATTTTACCAGAAAAACTTTGCGCTAACGGTCAAACCGCTCAATACTATCGTGGAAAGAAAATCTGCCCACCTGATTCTAAAAATGAGAACACCGATCAAAAGCCAATAAATACCAGATCTCGAAGCTGTTCTTTTGGCTACACTAGATTCTACTGGCTTTGCCTTAAGAATGGTTATGGTGAGTGGTTTGACAAAGATATTTCTACGAATACTATTGACGATAGCAGAATGAGAGCAACCAGAGAAACTATTATTCGTGAAAATTGTCCCGACGGCTTCATACAAATAGGCGACAAATGTTTTCCTACCGATGTGTTAAAATTATGATGGTGAACAAAATGAGAACATGCTTTACCGATGTTTGTGTACAAATACGGAAATTGCACCCTGCTCGCGACCTTGCTGGGCCTGTAGGCTGGAGAGGTTAGGTACCCTCGGCTTATCAATAGCCTACCTTTAGATTTACGTAACAGTTTAACACCAACAAATATAAAAATAAATTGAAAAAACATTTTTTGACCATAGTTAGTGTACATTAGTAAGTAATAATAGTAATATTTATATTAAGTACCTTGCTCCTTAGTTTATTCACTAGATATATAACTCTGGTTTTCAATGCTGCCTTCTACAAGATCGTGTATTTATTTTTAAATGGTAAACAAACAAAAAAATATATACATAGAAAATACTTATATACTTTTAAATAGATAGGTAGAAATAAACATGCCATTCCATCAGTTAGTTTTATGTAAAATAATAATATAAGTGGAAGCCTATTTCATTATCAAACAATGTTTCCTTTCTCGTTCCTACAAATGATTTCTTCTATGGCTTTCATTCGTTATATCTTAATGATAACAATGGGTCGAGTCTCGTCAATAACCGTCCAAATTACAGTAATCACTGTGTTTTCTTATAATAAGTAGACATATAAAACTTTTGCAATAACATTTTCTTTGAATGGTCACTGGAGTATTTCCAAAGCTTGTGAAACGATGGCATAAATTAGATAATAATGTTAGTTGGTTACTAATTGACTTACATCTGGAGCACATCTGAGCGTTCTGCGGCAGCGATCTATAAATAGCTGTCATATTTGACAGCGTTTCACTGATCGCCACCGCAGAATGCTTAAATAAATAAATAAATATTATGGACAATTCACACAACACTATCTAGCCCAAAATTAAGCAGAGCTTGTACTATGGAAACCAGATAGCTGATATAATACATAATTATGCATTTTATTTGTTTAAACAACTTAGAATACAATATAACACCCAGACAGAGAACAAACATCTGTGTTCACCACACAAATATTTGTTCTCGGTGGGGATCGAATACACGACCTACGGCTCAGAAGGCAGAGCTACTACCAACTGAGCTGAGAGGCCAGTCAATGCTTATAGTGCAATCCACGAAGACGCGCCCCACTATTCCTCCTAACCGTTTATAGTATATGTGTGCAAGCTTCCGTCAATGTTTGAGTGTTATCGGTACACACTAATTACCTATGAGTGCACACGCACACTACAATGTATAGACTACGGTTCGCGACTGCCGCTCGGAGCAAACTCCCCGCACCCCGCGATCCCCTCAACCGAAAATTGGTGGGGCGCGTCTTCGTGAATTGCACTATCTGTAGATGTGCATAGGTCTCTCCGTGCGCAGCGGTGGGTCCGCGCCTTAATGTAAAGAGATGGCAATAGCTTAAGCACTGTTTGTCATTTTTTTAACAAGTTACGCCCTAAATCTGACTAGGGTGTCGAGCTAACTCACCAAGATTGTCAGCACGATAAAGAGGGAACGTAGCAACCCAGAGTAGGGCCAGTAGGCCTGTTCTTCGCTCCATCTTCATGCCACCTGTCAGTATGACACGTATGGTTTACACACACGGAAGCTCATTTTTGGCTGTTGCACCATTATTCGTCAGGACGGTTATCTGAAACAAAGCATTATTGGGTTATAAAAAGTATTAAAAAGTTTCTTGAAAAATTTAAGTCTCTGAAAACTTTCACACATCCAACAATTTTCTATGATATAAAATATTTCAGTCAATTTTTGATGTTTAATCTACCGTTTTATTAGCCGTTTCATTAAACGCTGCTATTTTTAACTTCAAATAAAAAAGAGGGGGTTCCATTTTTTTCTGGATGGTCTTCTTTGGTAGAGACACTAACTGACGTACGACTCGTGAAAGCAAATGTGGAGGACACACACGTGCCCTCTAATGTCAATGCGACATTGGCGCAGTATCGTGAACGAGTGTGGGCAAGTGCGGAGGCCCTAATGGGACTATTGTTTTGACCACTAAGCAACAAAAGCGCTGCATTATGAAATCACAAGCTCTCAAGTCTTATCGCATGGATACCACTATAATAATAATCACCTCTGCGTTGAAACTAGATAAAGACTAGAAAGCTCTTGTTCGTGATAATTTTCCACTCATGGGATTTCCGTCGATCGATACACGCGAATGTACGTTATTAACGCACACAATCGTAGCAAACGAAGTGAGCACCGTATTCCAGAGTATTATGTAAATTACTAGCGCTTTAAGCAGAAATAACTTGTTTGTATACCCGGAACTGGTTCATCAATGATCATTATCATCCGCAGCCTGAACCCACTGCTGGGCATAAGTATCTCTCTGTTTTTTTTATAAAAAAATTCTGATGGAACAAGATCACCTGGCCCCTGTTTAATAAAGCTGACAATTTGACATAATATATGTCAAAAAGCGACAAAATTGTGGAATTATCGTGCTTAGGCTATTCATAAAAGTGACAAATAATATGTTACAAAAGTGCGAAAATTCCACAATTTTGTCGCTTTTTGACATATAATGTCGAATTGTCAGCTTTATTAAACAGGGGCCTGGGCGTCAATTCCAGCAAAACGGTTCGGTTGAGTGATCGTCGAGTCGAATTACTGAATCCGCGTTCCATTTTCAAATTTTTCAAACAAAAATTGACAACTCACATCGATTTACGCGATCGCTTGAGTGATTTGTGTTTTTAGAATCGACACCCTGGAGCCTAATTCTCGGGCCGACCGAGATTTTCAATGTCCCATAAAAACACATTGGCACCCGCACTTTTTCTACGATTTCCGTATATCGTAGCTGTCGAGGCTACTACGTTGAGGTCGTCAATTAATTACTCAAGGAAATCATCCATTCTCTCTACGAAAAAAAAGCAAAAAAATAAAATTGCAAAACGATCGAGATCGCCCCGAGAATTAGGCTTCTGCTCTTTAGTGGAAAACGTCGGCAACTATTACATTTGGAAAACATAACACATACACACACACACATAAATCATAAAAACAAAAGTTTGTGAGTGTCTTTGTTTGTTTCCACTCATTTCTGTGACGGTTGAGTGGGTTTGGATAATCCTGGGAATATACGTACTTCGATAAAAGGTAATGTCGTCGTCAATACGTAAGTAAAGGAATAAATGTGTTTTCAATACAAACCCAAACGTCGAATTAAAAACATCTCATCAAAAAGCATCGTTTTCCGAAATGATTATCATTTTCTCAAAAGAACATTTCCCAGAACGTAAACAGGAAAATCTTGAAACTTCCGCACGCATTACTTAGCTCCCTTTCTTCTCGACTCATGTAGTGCCCTTAGCACAGGTTTGAAGTGCTGCTTGTGATTGGGCCGTACAAAGTCTTGTTATTATTTTATTTATTTTAGCCTGGGTCGTCCCACTGCAGGGCAGATGCATCTGATGCTTCTTCGACACCTCTCGATCTTTGGCTACAGTGGGCCAGTCGTTCACAAACACCCAAACACATACAAACAAAGTCAAAACAGACAGAGTCTTGTAAGGTTTTAATTCTCTAATGACTGCGCACTCATGGTTACACCCGATTGTCATGTTGGTGTGACTTATACGGTCCTGAGACCTGAGGGCGCTTGTACACGCTAAGAAAATTTGCCGTTCCTGCGGCAGACAAGACAAATTCTTCGTGTAGACGACAAGAATTTTGTCTTTTCCACACACGAAAACGCAACAACGTTCGCCGCGTCGTGTCTTGCGCAGATAAGATTTTTTTCGTGCACCGCTGCGAGCAGTGTACACAGTTATTTTCTAGTTACGACACGAATTTTTGGGTAGACCCGGCGTTTTTTCTTAGCGTGTACAAGCGCCCTGAGACGGTCAAACGATTTGACTAAAACACATAAATAAGTCTATGCTTGAAAAGATCTTGGTTTGACTGAAACCAACAAATCTAAACCAGTTGTGTCGATCAAATTGATTTGAGTCAAACCAAAATCACTTCTAGCATAGACAAATCTATAATTTTGTTTTAGTCAAACCATTTGACCATCTCGGGGACTCTTAATATTAGTGGCTTTCATGCCCTGGTGCGCAAGAAAACTGCCTCACTGATCGTCAGAGTGCGAGGCAATAGCAACAGCATTCTGAGGACTGTTGCGGACAGCTGGACGTCTCCACTATGGAAGTGCCTTGTGCTGAGGACGATAAATGGAGGAATTTATTTCTCCCATTGATCGGCCGCAGCACAATGCCTTCGACATGATCTTTAGTTTATGTTAACTGTTTTTATTTATTCTTTGAAATGTGTTTTATAATTGTGTGCTATAGATTTTATGTGATCCGAAATAAACGATTTTTTTTTTTTTTTTTAATAGGAATAATTGTGACATTTACCTAAATTACTTTTTTAGCGATTTGATACGATTTCTTTTTAATCTCCAACCGAAATAAGGGGTGTTATAAGTTTGAGACCATTGTTTTTTTCTCTCTCAGTTTATTGGAGTTTACTCCTGAAGAATCGGTTTTTTGATATAAGGCGCCCGGTATGAGAAAATTGTGGAGAGTAAAATCAACTGAACGAATGACCTCGTTACGTTTTTGGTGCGCAACCTATCTTGCGCAACTTTCTAATTTGGTGTGAGCAGTGCAGCTAGATCGTGGGTAGTGTGTACCCTTACTTTGCCTTTAAGGAGTAAACTCCAGTCGTGCGTCGGAGCTGACACACACAATTTTTTCAGAGACCTCGTAGCTCCGAAACTAATGCTCTTTTTTGAATACAGTTTATTTTCAATAAACAATTGTTAGTGTTGAGATGGTTCTTAAGGGGATATTGAAGGATGATACCCAATTTAATATTTTTGCTTTGTCGGAGGATGATGCCAAAACAATAGTACATTGTTACCTGAGTGTTGAAAGTCACGTTTTTTGAGTCCCGAGACGGGTTTGGCCAGAGCGTAAGCGAGGGCGCCAATGGAGCTTGAGGGACTTAAAAGACTTTCACCCGAGGTAAACACTGTGCTTTTCATTACGAATACAAGGAAAGTAAAAATAAAAACATGAAAGAAAAATTTGTGAAAATGAAGATTGAATTGCCGCCTTCCCGATTTTTTTTTTCTTTTTCTCTGGTGTGCCTTCGGCTACGGCTCGCCAGCATTATTCAGCCATTGTTTTCATTCTCATAATTTAAAAAATGGTAAATTGTTTGCTCAAATCTATGTTATTTTAAATAAATAGTTGAAGCTATATATTAATCAAGTAATTTAGAAGATATATTATTTATTTAATACTATATTTATGTTATTTAAATTTAAATTTTACATTGCGCTCTAATTAGACTTTTTAAACTTCTTACCGTTGTAATGGGTTTCCAACCTACTTGCTGAATAAAAAGTTGGAATTTGGTTCAACGACCTCTTTGCAGTCAGAAAGACTTTAGAAAGTTGGAACATAGTTGAATAAAATAGAACTTGTTTTTTTTTATAATTTGACAGCTGTCAGTAGAAAGCGATTCTCCCTAGGGCTGAAAGTTTTACTTTCAATTAGGCCCCTCAGGCAACTTCAGACCTACTTTCAGAGTATGAGTAATGAAAAGTCATGTACCGAATTCTTTTTGATTTGTACCAAAGGATAGTACAGTGTGAGCGGGGAGAGACGACTGGACTGTATGTATGCTTCAAGTTTATGGACTCAAAACAGTGCATTGTAGGGCTAATTCCTGACGCACATGACCACAAAGCAATGCTTTGTTTTAAGTGGGCCATATGCTTGTTTCATCAACTAATTCTATAAAAAAACCATGCAGCCATTACCATGTTTATTTATTTGTGCTTTTATTTTATTTTGTGTCTAGGATATTTATAACCTCAGGCAAATTTAGCTTGTTTTCCATTATTTAAATAATTTACAGAACCCAATCTTGATATGACTGTATGGTGCGACCCCTGTTACGGCGTAAAAATGACTGATTGCCACCGAGCTTGACACCGTGGCCTTGCGAAATAAAGCCGTGCGCGTCGGCCGTCGTCACGGACGAACGCGTCGGTTTGACCTTGGCTTAACTTTAATAAATAAATAAATATTTTAGACAATCCACACAACACTATCTGGCCCCAAACTAAGCATAGCTTGTACTATGGGAACCAGATAGCTGATATACTACTTACATATTTTTTTTGTAAATACATACTTAGAATACAATGTAACACCCAGACAGAGAACAAACATCTGTGTTCACCACACAAATATTTGTTCTCGGTGGAATTTGACCTACGGCGCAGAAGACTACTACCAACTGAGCTGAGAGGCCAGTCAAAAGGTGTAATAAAAAAGGTGTAATAACGAGTAAATCCATCTATCTAAAATATATCTAGGTATGAATTTAAAAAAAAAGTATGTAAGTGTTATAATATCAGCTAATAAAGAAACTTTGAGGCTAGATAGTGTTGTAAACAGTAAGACTTATGACGCACGGCTGGAACGTGCCCTACGATGCAACTCTCTGCGTCAACTTGAGGCATACAGATGTTCAGCCTCACGTGCTAGTAATTTCACCGACACCCTACACCCTTTAAACTGAAACACAGCAATGCTGATTTACGGTAGAAATAAGCATGGTGGTAGAACTACCCCGGACCAGCCCTTCACAAAGAGTTCTAAGTACTATCTGAGTGTACCAAAACGTCATAATACATTCATTGTAATAAAAAAAGCTTAAAAGGGTATACGAAGCTTCTATAAGGCAATATTCACGAGGATCGACCCTTTCTCATCATCCTTTCAAACAAAGAGAAATATAAATAAACAATGTCACTGAATTTAATTCGCAATCTACCCTCTAAGGACCACTATACATAATGCGGTGCGGTACTCTGCCGTAGTAACTGTTAAATCTTATATTGAAAACGGAAGGTATTATATTTCAAGTTTATTTTTTATTTTATATGCCATAGCTGGCAGCCAAGCAGACGGGCCACCTGATAGAAAGTATTCATCGTCGCTCATAGATACCTGCAACACCAGAGGTGGTGCTTATGTAATTGTACGATTTCATGTCAAAAATTGCAGAAGTATGATATTTTTGTATAATTTGAATAGAAGATACATTAGAGACATACTTGATTCACATTATCTCGGTTTGAAGTGTGTGGGTGCCGGGGTAATTACTAATTATAATAACCTTTAGCTTCTTCCATCAGCTAGTATAGTATGAATAAAAACACTTAACTTTTCAGGGTATATTTTTCTAATACGATTAGTTACTGAAGTAAAACAACAATAATTATCCTTTAAATAAATATGGCTTAACCCAAAAAAAATTGATGTCAAAGTCAACAAGATTTTGGATGCTATTTCACTGCATCGCACGCACCGCACCGTGTGTTCCTACCCTAAGCCATTCCACTTTGAGTGAGGTATAAGATATAAGCATTTTCCCTAATAAAAGTCTGCGGTAGAATATGATTGCTTTCGTTTACTTGTCTTGACGCAAAAGAGCATAAGAAAATTGAAATGAATCTTTTGAGTGCAAGTACTTTGAACAACTGTTATTTTTAAAACAAAAGCTTTTGAAAGATAAACAAACTTTTGGTATTGCATCCGGTCTTGCGTTTTACTGAACAATAGCATAAAACAAAGGGGTAAAATACGTGATTTAATCACCTTTAGAAACAGGCCTTTACATAACAAGATGATTTACAGCATTAAGGGTAACTTTGCACCCCTAAACCTGTTTTAAGGGCGCTTTGGTGCCTGGAACATGATTAATAATAATAATAAATATTGTGGACAATCCGCACAACACTATCTAGCCCCAAAACAAGCAGAGCTTGTACGATAGAAACCATTTATTTTTGTAAATACATGCTTAAAATATATATCACCCAGACAGAGAACAAACATCCGTTCACCATACAAATATTTCTATCTACAAATATTTCTTGTCGGTGGGGATCGAACCCATAACCTACGCCGCAGAAGGCAGAGCTACTACCAGCTTAGCTGAGAGGCTTCATGATTTAAATAGAATAAGCCCACTTAGCACCTATTACCATATTCTCAGCCTAAAAGAACTTAAAAAAGTTTTTTTTTTCTTCATTACACTGCAGTGTGGTGCCAATGCACTGGTTTGAAAGATCCAGTAAGTACATTCCAACCGGAATTCTGTTTAGTGCTTTTTTCTGCATGTAAATTTTGACCAACAAAAAATTTTATAATAAAAACATGAACATTTTACTCATACCTTTTAATTTATATCGAAATAAAATTGTGTTCCCGTTTTCTGGGAATTGGTAGTCAAGTATTACAATTCAATCATTTGACGAATTTAATTACCTTTATGCTGTTATGTAACACTGTATTTTTAACGTTTGACGAACGTTTAAACATTCTGAGAATTGTTTCGCAATTCAAAAATCATGCCATTCACTTGTTGATAAAATAAATATCAATTGAATTGAATTGGTAGAGAAAATGGATGAAAGGAGATTAACAAAACAATTGCATCAGGCAAGTGTGAATGGAACTGCTGGAAGGGGAAGACCTAGGCGCATGTATCTCGATCAGATCGCAGACGTTTTAGAGAAAGGGCAGGTTAGTACCCTAAACCAACGAGCATGTATGAAGAATGTTATGAGAGTGAATGAAGCGAAAGAGATGTGTCAGGATCGTAGCAAGTGGAAATCCGTGATGTCTGCCTACCCCCATGGGAATGAGGCGTGATTTTATTTATGTATGTATGTATGAATATATATTCCTTAAAACCGGGCCCTGTGTGGAAGCATTGTTCTCCGTGTTTATTTTTGAGTTTTTACTGAATTTAGTGGAAAGTTCTAAGCAAATACAAGAAATAATCATTATAATATAGATGCCTTACGTGCTATTGTGAAGTGAATCTGTCTTATCTCGTCTAATTATTGGAAAACAATCAAGAACATACTTGGCAAAAGTCACCAAAAAAGCTGTGTTTTCACGTTCCACAGTGCTACAAATACCAAAATTTAACCATTCTAGTGGAAGACTGTGTGACTTGGACGACTTTGTGCAAATAAATAGTTTTTTGAACATATACGGTGATTTGTCATAACCTTCAAACTACGACGACGCATCTTAGAATTTGTTTCTAAATCCACACTGGGACTGCTCAAACCTAAAATCGCAGGGTTATACTGGAATGGCGGGTGTCTACTTCGCCTCCCTTATCTAAAGAGGACGTCAACCCCAACATTTATCACTATTTCTGCAAAACAACCAAATCATGACGGACAGTGTACTCGAAGCTTTGAGGGAAATGGAAGAAAGAATTACTACAAAAATAAATAACAACACTGAACAAATAATCACAAAACTGCATTATGATCTCAAAAACATGAAAGCAACATATGAGGATCAGGAGCGGAGAATTTCATATATGGAACGTCAACTTCGACAGAAAAACATTTTATTCTTCGGAGTGAACGAACAGGAGAGATCATACGAGGAATTAGAACAAGTCATAACAAGGATAGTAAATGATCAAATAAAAACAGAGTGTACCGAAAAAGATATAGAAATGGTAAGAAGGGTTGGAAAAATAAAAGAAGGAGGTTCAAGACCCATCAATGTAACCTTCATTACTTATGGCACAAAAATAAAGATACTAAAGTTGAAAAAAAATCTAGAAAGTTCCGGTATCTACATAAAGGAAGACTATCCACCCAAAGTTTTGGAAGTTAGAAAAACCCTGCAAGACCAATTAAAACAAGATAGAGAAGAAGGCAAGCATGCAATTATTAAGTATGATAAAATAATATACCTTAGAGATACAAAGATCACAACACACACAGCGGAAAGCAAACAGACTGGCTCGGGCAACAAAAAAAGACCTCTCATAGTATCTCCACCAAACATAAGCTCAACATATTATACAAAAGAAGATGGTGCCCCAAACTCACCACGAGTAAAAATACAAGCAAATAAAAAGAATAAAACAATGGCCTCATACAACATCAGAGAGTACATTCAACCCTCAAACAGAGACCTAGAGAATAGGCTGCCCAATACTAGAAATCAACAACAATCTACGCAACACCTATCCACCCACACAGGCCCAAACATACTCAACAAATTGAAAACAAATGAAATAAACCAGCTCCCACGACGGTTAGTCACCGAGGGAGCTCATGACTATCACCCCCCCACAAAACCATGACACCTTACAATAATCAACAAACAAAAACAGTTACCTAATTACATTCCTAACAATATTATGTGAGGACTGGACACGAATATGCAAAAGTGTATTATAACCAGAAGGGGGGAGGCCCTTGCCCTACTATGGGATCCCCTATAACTACAACCACTATAATAATAAGTATAGCAATAAGAAAAGGAGAAAAATAATAACATATTAACATTAGTATACTTATACAAGAATATTACACCATTGGAAAAAAAATAATGAAAATTATACAGTTAAGTTTGATTGTGTACTTGTATAAGGTATGTCATTTCCTGATTAAGCAAATATTAGATGTATAATATCCAATAATAAAAAAAAAAGTGTATAAAAAAATAAAAATCTAAATTATAGGTAGTTTGTACAGTACATGCATGATTATATCCACTAATAAAATAAAATGTATAAAAATAAAAATCTAAATTATGTATGTACATGCATGATTAAGCAAATAATATAATACAACAATACTTACAATAATTATTAAAAAAAAAAAAGCTACAAATTTTTCCCATAAGATTGTTTAATAGTACTTGCATGTTTCAGCAAATATTAGTTATTTAAACAAAAATATTTATATAAAGCCATGTATAATAAGTAAGTACTTGCATGTGATCATACCTAATTAAGCTAATATTGTTAAAATAGTTATAGGAGGCTTAAATAAATAAATAAATAAATAAAATGTATGTATGAATTGAATTTGATTGAATGTAATTAAATATTTGTCAAACCCGTCACAAATTAAATTTGGCACTTTTCAGGAGAGGCAAAGATGCTCAATTATGTTTTTGCTACATATTTAAAATAAATTTCTGTATTCAGAATGGTAAATGTGTTACTAAACATACAACACGTTGTGTAATTTATCATAGTCAGATCATAAAAATAGTGTTTTAAGAGTCAGTACATAAATTAAAAGATGGGTAGATGACATAGCAGCGGTCGCAGGAAACACGTGGTCTAGAACAGCAAGAGCAAGAGAAGAGTGCAAGTTGTTGGAAGAAGCCTTTGTCAAACTTGGGCAAACAAGATACCTACTGTTGTCGATGAAAATAGTATGAAGTAAAACTTTTGTATAACTATTAAATAAGTATCTGAATAAAAGGCTTTTATTATTATTATTATTTATTATAACATAACACCCAGTAAGCACCCAACCTTAGAGCAAAATCTAATTCATACAATCTAGGCGCCAAATTTTCACGATTAAGTATAAGAGGGAGCCTAGCCTAGAGTTATGAATTCCTTTGCACGACCTATGTGCAAAATGTCCAAATAGAATTAATGTCCAACACGAGTTTTTTCCAACACGGTTTTTGACCAACACGGTTTTTGACCAAGACAAATTTGGTCCAACACCAATATTGTCAAAATCATTATAGTACTTTATGTTTGCAATCAAAATACTCCATTTTTTGTTAATATAACCGAAAGCTATCACAAAAGCTATATTTCAACGAAGTTTAATCAAACCTACCACCAAAGCTTTCAGAATCCAGATTTCATATTATATTTACGGAATAAATCAAAATTAGATAGGTATATTGCTTTCCAGCTCAAGAAATGATTGAAACAAAAGAATTCTGTACCGACCGACAGGTATTCTTCCTTTAATTGGAGATTCGTAATACGATTTCGTAAATCTTCAATCATAATTTTGACAATATACCAATAAGTAGGTAGGGATAACCCAGTCTAAAAATGCACGCCCCTCCACCACGTTTTCTTGACGTTGGCTCACAGCAAAGTACTTCAAAATGATCTTTGTGTTGTAGGTAATAAAAAACAATTTACTTTGACTGACTGAAGTAGCGGAACGTGCAGTTTAAGATTGGATGATCTTTAATACCTTAACCTACACTATTAAAATATGCTACGTGATATCGAGAGATAGATAGGATAGATGGTGTTGTGTGGATTGTCAAAAATATTCATATATCCCTTCAACTGCGCACCACGATTTGCGAAAAATGGCGGATATGCGCACTACCTTCGTTAGAGGTCGGCGCGCGCATGCCGCTTTGTAAATGAATGATGATTCTCTTTTATTTTTCTACTATCACTCTGTAGTAATTATACCTCTTTGAAATCAGCTTGAAATATTCTAACTAATTGAATATTAATTATTACTTGTTTACAAATGTACACTTCGCTACTCGAAGTCAAAGATTTAGAAAACGGATGGAAATACACACTTGGAATTTATGTGATGTAGTACAAAGTAGGTTCAATGAGTTAGACAAAAACATTGATATCCAAAAACATGAATATATTTATAAAAGATTCATGATAAAAAAATAACCTATTACCATACAAAAACATTTAGAAATTCAACAATCAAAAACTTGCAATTTTCTATGATAACAGTGCCATGTTATCATAGTGGATTTCTCGGACTGCGCAACGTCCCACTCTTGGATCATGTATGGAATGCTAGTATTTATTTCACTATTTTGAAGAAACCTAATTACATTCTAACAATATAACACTTAAATAACATAAAAATATGTATTGTTGACCTATTCCACTGGTTTTTTAGTAAGGACAGTTAGATTTTAAGTCTAAACAAAGAGATTTTCTATGATAACAGTGCCAAGGATTTCTCGGACTGCGCAACGTCCCACTCTTGGATCATGTATGGAATGCTAGTATTTATTTCACTATTTTGAAGAAACCTAATTACATTCTAACAATATAACACTTAAATAACATAAAAATATGTATTGTTGACCTATTCCACTGGTTTTTTAGTAAGGACAGTTAGATTTAAAGTCTAAACAAAGAGATTTTGTTGGAGAACTTCGCAGAAAAAAAATAGGTGGCTGATGAAATTAGCAAGGTTTTGAATGAAAACTTATCAAAACCGAAACCAATTGAATGTAAAAACATTAAAAACTTACCTGTTCATCGTTACAATAGCACCAACAACAAAATAATTCACTTTTTACCCTGTAAACCAGCAACAAAACACAAACTTGTTACACGATGACCGGCCGCGAAAGTGCGCGTAAATAAAATGAACTTTGGAACTTTGTCGCCGTTGGCCGTATTTTTATGAACATTTGCTACCTGTCTCTATTCTTCAACGAAGCCAGTGACTAGGTTAGAGAAGTGCAGCTATAGGTTAATACCGTTAATTTCGTACAAATACTGAGAACGGTGGAGGACGGTGTGATCATCCAAGGATCGGATGATGCGCAGATGTGATGATTTTGAAGAAATCCACCAGATCGACAGTTGCCAGCCTGGGGGATATTTTACCGATTATTGAGTTAAATAGATATTTACTTACCATGGCAATGATAGTAGATTTAGTAAACGATTCATTGCATAAAATGATACCTAAATATTAAAAAAATACTATTTAAAAATATTTTTTTAATTAAAATTTGTTATAAAAACTATTTGAATTTAACGAAATTGTTAAAATTTTATAAATTCTTAATGATTTATGTCTTCAATATAATATACATAGGTATACATAGTGCATATAAATAAAAGTATTTTAAAAAGTGTGCAAAAGTACGTATATTGTAATAATAAAATATTAAAGCCTTAATTATGTATGTTGGAACACAAAGACTTTATGTCAAGAACAAAATGGTTTCCGAAATCCAACAATTAGACTTTTCAATAATTGTACTTCATCTAAAATAATAAACTGGCTTCCCGAAACCACAACTAAGTTACGATTTCTATTTAATTGACAGCCCTATTGCTTGTTTTAATTAAACAACTTTGTATCACGATCAAACAATAGTAAAATCTAAAGCAATTACTCTTTCTTCAAAAATTACCTGCAATTCAAATGAGGTCCAATATAATGAGGAACACACACACTAGTTCACCACAAAGTTCATAGCACACAGGTTTTATTCACTACTTAGATTTACGCGCGAAGGCTGAAATTCGAAATTCGAAAGCTCGCGCGAAGATCGAAATTCGAAAGTAGCGGTACACGGGTGTGCACCAACGCTACGCGAGACCAACTGCCCATTCATTCAAATCTTCAGTGCCTCAGATCTGCGCAGGGCAGAGCCGGCTACAGTCAGCTTCAAAACAACATGAATATTTATAATTTTCGAGCAAGAGTTTAGCAACATTTTGTTGCTTACGCTTGACGTGCTCACGCTATAAAATAAAGCGTTGTGGCGAATAAATTTTACTTAAAATAACAAGAGTTCGCGAGAAAGCTTACTAAGAGCTTTTCAAGTTTTGCAAGTAGCTTAAGATTCTTTACAGGAATATATCCTATTCCTTAAGGATAAGCATTTGTGGGTTTAAAAATCTTTGTAATAGATATCTGGGTGTTTATGCTGATTTTAATATGCGGCAAAAAATTACAGCTAACTAGTCGTCTATATATCATTTGAAAATATCACTGTTATAATAATTTGGTTTTCATAATACATTATTAAAATTTTACATAATTTTGGGTCAGAACGCTCAGAAAATGTCGTAAATTTTTGTGCTAATATTTACTAATACTTATAATTATACCTATATAATTATATGATAAACATTTTTGGGACCTATACATAAGTACATAGGTCCCAAAAATTTACCTAAGACCTTTATAATTATTTACCTTTATGATTTGGCGACCACTGAACAGAAAACTAAGCGTTAACAATCTTAATTATGTCGCTGACTGTACTCTGGCTTGCGGACGACATTTTAATATCTGTTCATTGGTAACTGATTATAATGGTTTATTAATTTAATAAGTTTTAGGGAAGTTTCTATTTGTTTTTTTATGAGGGTGATTCTGGAATTTGGGTCAATCGGTTTTCATATCGTGTTTAAGTCTACGAGGCGCCGTTATTTTTCGGTACTCTGTATTATTATACCTTATAAATGTCAATAAACAGATGTTTTTTTTTCAACATATAGCCCACTTGAGTTTAAGTGGTAGCCATCGCCTATAGCAAAGCATTGCCTCGTAGGTCACGCACGTCAGGAACGTGCCGTACGGTGCAATTCCCTGTCCATCAATTTGCAACCACGCCCTTCAAACCGAAACACAGCAATGATGCGTCACGGCAGAAATATGCATGGTGGTAGTACTTCTCCAGACGAGCCCCTCATAAAGAGTTCTACTATTATAACAAACAGCTCACTCATACTGTGCATACTCCGGAGTTTTTTTTTGTCTATTTATTGTTGTCAGCGAATAATATTTAAATAACTGATGACATTCCGATTAATACTAGCTTAAAGTCACACTTAGGGAATCACACAGGCGACTCTCCATACAAACGTAGTCCCCTATTTCCTCCCTGGATAATGCCTATAAAGTAACCATTTTTTCTCATAAAATCCAGATCTGTATACGTGCTCGTATGTTTTCCTTTTTTTTAGAAACTTATTGATAAAGAAAATATCACCTCCAATTCATATTTCATATAAATCATATGAGGGTCATATTTTCTTTATCAATAAGTTTCTGAAAAAAAGGAAGACATACGAGCACGTATAGAGCAGATTTGGATTTTATGAGAAAAAATGGTTACTCTAGAGGCATTATCCAGGGAGGAAATAGGGGACTACGTTTGTATGGAGAGTCGCCTGTGTGAGAAGAAGAAAATATAAACCTAGCCTACATTGTGGGTCGCACAGACGTTTAGATTGGTAAATTCAGTGACATTAGTATTCTAAGGGCGGACGGGCAAGTCCGTACACGTCAACCGGTATTTGTTGAGCGTTCTGAAACGGATCTGGAAGATTGACCCAAGTAGAACACCAGTAGGCCTACCACAAGCTCTGACTGGCAATGGTTTTGAGTCTGTGTGAATGCTGACTAAATAAATCCTACGTCGAATTTCACACACATTACACAGTATAATAACTTCTGCGAACGTTATCGTGCTTTGACCTTATTTGTGCCATGTATTTATTCCAAAATAAACATTTTTGTTTTTTTTTTTTTTTTTTTAATACACTGGAGAGCCTAACACAGACTCAAAATCAGAGCCAGACAGAGCTTGTGGTAAACCTACAGGGATATAATATCACGCTACGACTTATAAGAACAGCATCAATGGAAAATGTTGCAAAAATCTATGTCTAGCCTCTTCTAATACGTAGGGACTTTTCTAAAAATTCACAATTTTGATCAGAATAAAATACTCCTAAACATTCTTGAATGTTCTTAAAACATTCTGGAATACCCGGGCAACGCCGGGACTCGTGGTTAGTATATGTATATAAAAAAGTATTATATCAGCTATCAGGTTCCCATAGTACAAGCTCTGCTTAGTTTGGGGCTAGATAGTATTTTTTGAATTGTCCACAATACTTATTTATAAACAAATAATTTCATTTCATTGTAACCTTCGCATTTAAAATATTAAAAAGATCATTAGGATGCCAATTAAAGTCTACGCGCCCTGTTATTTTGTAGCTAAAATTACGCCAAAGAAAAGCACTTAGTTGCTTATTATTCCTGTTAGCTAGTAGCCACCTAAATAATAATTAATTTCCGTAAGATTTTTGTAACTTTCTCTCTTATTTTCATTTAGCTAATCGTCTTTGAAGAAAAGTTTATTAAAAGACTCTCACAGTGAAGTAAATCATATTTTTTTTATGTTAATGTGTGTTTTTATCTCGGAGTGTGTATTTTTGCTCTTCGATATTATGTGAGTGCAAATGCTGTTTTGCAACCGCTAGAGGATTAAAAAAAATTAATTTAGAACATCGTGTGAACACAAGCTGAAGTGGTGTACTACTTTTTATTTGATTTGCTTTACGCGCACCATTTCTCTTTGCATTTAGTCATATCCTCGCTGAAGTGGGATGAAAGCACTGTTGTACTCGAGTGCAAAGATTTTCACCTCGTGCTCTTTTGATTCTAATTGTTTAACCACCCTCTGCGCCCCTGATTCAATTTTAGAAAACTTCGCTTGCTCGGTCACCAAATTGAGCACGTGGTTGAAATAAAATTTTGCACTCTTGTATAACAAATAAATATTAATGATGGTATGCCAAGCAACTCATGTCACTTTAGCCCCTATATTCTCGGTAAGTAATCTGACTACGTACGTGTATGTGTCTGGGATTGGATTTTGGATATAGAACGCTTGCTTACTATCTAAGGCAGGGGTGCTCAAACGGTCGATCGCCAGCAATATGCTTAATATAGGCACCCAGTAGAATTTCCGGAAATACACGGATAATAATGTAGTGGCATGCATGATCTCCAAGAGATAGCTCAACTGATCCAAATCAGTGCCAGATTGAAGCGTCCCCAAGATGCTGGCGGCATTGCCACGCCAAATAGCATTGCTGATGACCTACCTAAATATGAGTTTAGTCGATTCAAAATAGTATCTGGTCGATTGCCGGCGCTATAAGTGTGAGCACCCCTGATCTAAGGTATACCTACCATCCTGTCAGCCTATTCAGCCTAATCCACAGGAAGGACATTGTCAATGCTTGCGGAGCTGGCTTGCCTTATCTACCGAAAACGCTTACGATACCTAAATATGTATGTATAGATATATAAATGTATGGTCATGATGTGTTGTTTTTTTTGTCTTCAAATTATTTATAAATATTATATTATGACGTCACGTGTTTTGACAAGATATTTTCATGCACCACCTCATAGATCACCCACCTTCTTAATCTCAGTGCACTGCTCCATTTTGCGAAGCTTTGAAAGAAAGAAAATACCTTTGGTATGATGTAATATTGATAGTGAATGCAATTATCTAATTTGGTAGACTAAAAAGAGATACATCTTTTTTAAAGAAATACTCTTTTATTCTCAAGTTGCTACAACGACGTTGCACTTAAGGCTCCACTAATAGGGGGCGCAGTAGTGCTCAATTTGGTAGACACTATTTATAAGAGGGCAGGACACACATTCTTTCATTATCACGTATAAAAAACTACCAAAACTTAACAGGTCAGTTGGTAGTAGAGCTCTATCTTCAACGTTGAGGTTGAGGGTTTTATGGTACTTTTCGGTACCTGAAACCGGATGAAAATTAACCTGAACCGTTTTCGAGCTGAATGCTTGTCTTCCCTAAATCTTCCCTCTTCAAGCATGACGGATACCGGATGGGACCGGAGACGCGGCAATAGCCGGTCCGGCGCCAAGGCGAGCCCGTGTCCTTTGCAAAAGCATGGGATAATTTATTGCTGCCTAGAAAATTCGCTTCAACACTAAATTCGGTTCTGATTTTCATCTTCATCATCATCAGCCTGAAGAAGTCTGCTGGACTTAAGCCTCTCCTGCACATTTCCAGGAAGAAAGATTCAGAGCCCTTTCAATCCACCGACTTCACGCGGTTTTAAAATTTAGTCGGTCCATCTGGTGTTAATTATAATAACCTATCAGGGTCTAAACGAAGTTTCGTATCTGTCGTTTGAAACGTTTCAAAGGTGTCTTGTAATTCTTTAAAGACAGGCGTCATGGCTCAGTCGGAAGAGCTACCTTGCCTTGCACCATAGGCCGTGGGTTCGATACCCACTGAGAAGAAATATTCATGTGATGGACGCAGATGTTTCTTCTATGTCTGAATGTTATATTGAATCATAAGTAACTGTTTCAAAAAAAAAATATGTCAGCTAACTGGTTCCCTTCTTACAAGCTTTGCTTAGTTTGGGACTGGATAGTATTATGTGGATTTTCCACAATATAAAATTATTTAAATTAAAACGAGACACAATTATGTCAGTGTACCATGTGCGATGTGCACTTGATCCAATACAAAACAGAACGTATAATTCAAATTGCACATTACTTGCTACAGTTGCTTTCTGTATTGCATATTACTGAAAAAACTGAGATAGAGAATAGTTTTTAGATTCATGTCTTAAACGACTGATTGAAAACATGCTGGTTCACTCACTACGGGAACCATGTATTAATGACAAACACTTCTATTGCTCACTACGGTTACCACTTCCCATCAGGTGGACCATATGCTTGTTAGTCAACTAAGTTGTATCAAAAAAAACAAAACAAAAACAAAATGACACAAGAAAAACACTATAAAAACAAAATGTAGGTAATCAAGTCCCGATATTCAAGGGCCGCCGCACATTTACACCAGACACACGCGCGCCATTTACAGGATGGTCACTCCTAACTAGAGCGCTGGTGGCCTAATGGTACCGCCCCCGCCTTCCGATTCTAAGGTCGTGGGTTCAAATCCAGTCATGTACCAATGAGTTTTTCTGCCCAAAAATGTACATACACTATGCCAGTGCTCTCAAACCGTGAAGGAAAACATCGCGAGGAAACCGGCATATCGTAGAACCTAAAAAGTTCAAAAATATGTGTCAAGTGCACGAAAGGAGCCTCTTTGGGCGTACTTAAAATCCTTTCACCACACTTGGTTCGAAAGAATCAGTGACACGAGAAGACTGACTTGAAGATTAAAGACATTGCATTTAATAAAACAGACTATTTTTAGTTAAGCAGTTAGGTAAACAAACTTATAATGTCAACCACTTTTCGTTCAGTGTTTTCAATTATCTGACGAAACTGAACCTTTTTTTTATCTTCGTAAGCAAGCACACTGGTCACCTAATCAAATATTTGAAAATTATGACCTAACCAAATTAAACGACGACAAATTATTAATATGCAATGTGGAAAATGTATAACCTTTTGGACTTGTTCACAAATTATAATCTGCTTTTTCATTTTGAAAGTTCATAGTTTAGTTATAAGTTGAAAACAGTAAATAGAGAGAGCTCAAAATGGTTGAGCCTGGGAAATTAAGAGGAAGGTTTTTGCCTATCAGTTAGGTAACTATTCAGACTGATGATGATCTTAGAAAATAATGCTGGTTTACTTCTCAACACTTAAGTTTATACCAAACTTGGCAACTTGCTTGAAAATGTTTATCACTATCTTAAGTACCTTTTTGATGTTATCTAAATATATAAAACTCTTTCGTTACTGACTGACTGACTGACTGACTGACAATCAACGCACAGCCTAAACCGTTAGTCCTAGAAGCATGAAACTTGGAGGGTATGTTCCTCTTATAACGTAGAGGTGTACTAAGAAAGGAAATTGGAAAATTATTTCCCGAAGAGGAGGAAAAGGGGAAAAATGGTTTAAAGAAAAATCAACGCACAGCATAAACCATTAGTCCTAGAAGCATGAAACTTGGAAGATGTGTTGCTCTTATAGAGCAAAGGTGCATTAAGAAAGAAAATTGGAAAATTATTTACCTAAAAGAAGAAAAAAAAGGAAAAAAGTTTCATGAAAATTCACAAAAAATTGCTTTACAAAATACGCAAAAAAACAGTAAAAAAAAATCTGCTACCGCAGCATCTGTCACCAAATTTGAATACACACAAAAGTTTACATTAACCCCACCGTAACCACTAAGACAAAATCGCGGAAAACACCTATCGTACCGAAACTAAACACCGCACCGCTTCAAAAAACGGCTAAAGTACATGCTCAAAACTATGGTAACCAGCTGGTCATGTCAAATTAAAAAATCTGATTCGATTATACACCAACACGCAGACGAAACCCTAAATTAGCCACTAATATAACATAAAATCACAAGAAATTGCCTTACAAAATACGCAAAAAAACCATAAAAAAAATTTCAGCTACCGCAGCATCTGTCACCAGGTTTGAATACACACAAAGGTTTACAAAAAAACCAATGATAAACCACTTAGACAAAATTGCGGGAATCATCTATCATACTTAAACTAAACACCGCTGAAAAAAATCGGGTACAACAGCACCTGTCTTCAAATTCAAATACACTCTAAAGTACATGCTCAAAACTATGGTAACCAGCAGTTGGTCATGTCAAATTAAAAATCTGATTTGATTATACACCAACACGCATACGAAACCCCAAATTAGCCACTAATCTAAATATATAAAACTCTTTCGTTACTGACTGACTGACTGACTGACTGACTGACTGACTGACTGACAATCAACGCACAGCCTAAACCGTTAGTCCTAGAAGCATGAAACTTGGAGGGTATGTTCCTCTTATAACGTAGAGGTGTACTAAGAAAAGAAATTGGAAAATTATTTCCCAAAGAGGAGAAAAAGGGGAAAAATGGTTTAAAGAAAAATCAACGCACAGCCTAAACCATTAGTCCTAGAAGCATGAAACTTGGAAGATGTGTTGCTCTTATAGAGCAAAGGTGCATTAAGAAAGAAAATTGGAAAATTATTTACCTAAAAGAAGAAAAAAAGGAAAAAAGTTTCATGAAAATTCACAAAAAATTGCTTTACAAAATACGCAAAAAAACAGTAAAAAAAAATCTGCTACCGCAGCATCTGTCACCAAATTTGAATACACACAAAAGTTTACATTAACCCCACCGTAACCACTAAGACAAAATCGCGGAAAACACCTATCGTACCGAAACTAAACACCGCACCGCTTCAAAAAACGGCTAAAGTACATGCTCAAAACTATGGTAACCAGCTGGTCATGTCAAATTAAAAAAATCTGATTCGATTATACACCAACACGCAGACGAAACCCTAAATTAGCCACTAATATAACATAAAATCACAAGAAATTGCCTTACAAAATACGCAAAAAAAACCATTAAAAATTTTTCAGCTACCGCAGCATCTGTCACCAGGTTTGAATACACACAAAGGTTTACAAAAAAACCAATGATAAACCACTTAGACAAAATTGCGGGAATCATCTATCATACTTAAACTAAACACCGCTGAAAAAAAACGGCTACAACAGCACTCACCTTCAAATTCAAATACACTCTAAAGTACAAGCTCAAAACGATGGTAACTTGCATTTATTGATCATATCAAACTAAAAAAACAAGATTCAATTGTACACCAACGAATACGATAGCCCAAATTAGCCACTAAAACAAAATCACGAAAAAGAGCTTTACAAAATACGCAAAAAAACATTAAAAAAAATTCAGCTACCGCAGCATTTGTCACCAGGTTTTAATACACACAAATGTTTACAAAAAAACCGATGATAACCACCAAGACAAAATCGCGGGAAGCACCTTTCATACCAAAACTAAACAAAGCTGAAAAAAATCGGCTACAACAGCAGTTACCATCTTTCGAACACACTTTATACATATAGTTTTGAATGCAAACTCAAAACTAAGGTAACCAGAACTTGGTCATGTAAAA
Organism: Thera britannica; assembly: GCA_939531255.2. NCBI lineage: Eukaryota > Metazoa > Arthropoda > Insecta > Lepidoptera > Geometridae > Thera > Thera britannica. The sequence continues at coordinate 3,792,286 of OW618037.2, forward strand.
CCAACGCATACATAACCCAACTTAGCCACTAAGGCAAATTCACGAAAAATAACTCTCAAAATATAAGCAAAAAACAGTGAAAACATATCAATAGTTGTCCGCTTTCCACCATAAAATAGTTTCTTTAAAACGAACTCAAACTATGACTTTATACTAACCACGCGGACGAAGTCGCGGGTGTCAGCTAGTTACTACATAGATACATTAGTGCCACCTGTGTGATACTAAGTGCGTTCTAGCGAGTAAGCCTAAACATAAAAGTTGTCTTTAATGAACTTACTCAAGTAGAATCCCTCCGTAGACCGAGGCATATCCTCGGTGAACCCGATGACTTTATCACCGCCGCTAACGCGGAGGCGATCGAGTCATCCAGTTCGGACAGACTCACGGAAAACTGCACAGATTCTGACACTGACCCCACCGGCGGGGTCGAATACGTCCCTTAGTGCCCGCCTTCTCCGAGCCTAAACTAAATTCAAACCCCCCCCCCCTGGCAACAGCCCAAGCCGAGGTCGTACCATAGCAGTGCCCTTGAGTTTGTCGCCCCAACCTAACTTTACCGGTTGAGCGCCCTCTGCGCTCAACATTGTCCGGTAGCGCTGTAAGAATCGTCAGACGATCACCAGCATTTTGTCCATTCGAAAAAAAAAAAAACTTACTCAAGTAGGAAAAAGGTTAGGATCAAAATTATTTAAAAGCAGCATAAATTTTAGAACTTCTTTGCTTCTTCTTCGTGTCGTGACACCTCTTATGAATACTGATTGTGGTTGTGTGGTGAAATGATTTTAAGAGCGCATCGTGCGAAAATTTGAGATTAAAAAAAAAAAATCATAACTAAATAACTAAGTGACATTTTAAAAATTGCAAAAGGACTAATTGTAGACTATACATTTGAGATTAATTCGAATTAAAGTGTGGTAAAAAAATATACTATTTAAGGTTGTTCGATTCCGATACAAACTGAATTTACACAACTATGGGCAAACAAAGAATAAATGTACACTGAAATAGCTGTATTAGTATTTTACAGTAGTTTCTATTGCCGGCCAGTTATATAAAGTTGGAGAAAAGTGTAGGATAACAGAAATATTAATAAAAAACCAAAAAAGAAATTTTTTCGTCATTCCTTCTAACGGGTACTCGGCGTTGAATACGTGAATGAGCTTAAAACATATGTCTCAAAATAGTCGTAAAAGTCTGTTAGTTCTTTTTCTGAAGCCCCGACTGCCACGACCAACGGCTGACACTCCAACTTTATGTAACTGGCCGGTAATAAGGATCACTGTAAAAGCCTATTACAGCTATTTCAGTGTACATTAATACTTTATTCGCCCATAGTTGTGTAAATTAAGCTTGTATGGAAATCGTACCCCCATTCATGACATTCTATTCAAATATTCAAAAATATTCAAATTTTCGCACGATGCGCTCTTAAAGTTATTTGTAGAAAAAGCAGTGTTAGGATAAATATTATTTTTGTCCTAAGGTGTGTGCAGTCTAATTGCACACAAGGTGGTTGCTCGTGATTTAAGATACATTTTACATTTAAGATAAATAAGTTTAGTGTTTTTATATCTTTCAAAATGGAAAAGTGTGCGAGCGAGAAGAAATCAACAGTTGTCTTCGGCTTAAAGTGCGTGACCTACGAGGAAATGCTTTGTTATAGCCGATGTGCCATGTTTGTTCCACTATCAAGTTGTACACTAACCTAACGACATTTGTTTCTTAAACAAAATGACTTTTTTTGAATTTATTTCTAGAACATGTCACAGTTCCTGGACCTTTTTCCGTCGGTCAGTAATTAAAACAATAATTTACCGATGTGCCGTCGCTAATACGGCCCGGCCGTCCCAACATAAAGGATAGGTATTACTACATTTTTACTGCGCGTATAAATTTTAACGTGCGAAGGAGGCTGTCTACCCTTATCTGAAGGTGTCTTAACGTAAAGAGTGTCTCTCATGATGTTATGTAACAGTGCCTTTATCACCGCTGACTTATTGCGGGTAGGACTTAGAATGATTATGGACCCCGTTTATCAAGTGCCTTTTCTCTTCAAAGTCCGGCAGTCACAACGTTTTCAAAGTCCCAATCAATTGAAAGGCAATTCAATGCAACGAAGCATAGAAGAAGCAGAATCATTCCGTTATTTAGAATGATCTTTATTACAAAATACTCAGAATGATTGCTCCAGTGTGGGTTGAAGAGCACTCATGGTCTAGTGGTTACCCTGCCTTCCGATCCTAATATCTTTGGTTCAAATCCAGTCGTGCACCAATGAGTTTTTATGGCCGAAAATGTATGTTCACCATGTCAGCACTGACAAACGGTCAAGGAAAACATCGTGAGGGAACAAATCGTCAGTAGTACCACAAGCTCTGTCTGGCTCTGTCTCTGGCTCCAGTGTATTATACTGTGTGTGTGACGTTTTGGCGTAGAATTTATTTAGTCAACAGTCACACAGACTCAAAACCAGAGCCAGAGCCAGATAGAGCTTGAGTTAGGCCTACAGATCAAAAAATCGGAAAATATACATTTCAAAAAGCACTTAAATCAAGCTTTGTAAAACGTGTCTCATCTCATTTACAAATGAATAAAACAAAGAGAAAATCCAATTTCAACTCCATATTCTGAGTTTATCAAATCCCCTTCGCATACAATAGGTAGGAAGATCTGATTCGCTATAAAGTGGTACCGTCTCAAAACTGTTTTGAATGGTGACCTCAATATAACCTCAAATACGTTAATACTAGATTTTACTGTTGTATTTATCGTGCAAAATAACGTGTTGGACCTATATCAACTCTTTTTTACTTATTCTATTGAACTGTTTTGAAGTTTTGTCTATTTTCAACTTGAAAATGAAGAATTACCTTTTATTGATATCTGGTCACCCTACACATTCTAACTAGAGCAAAGGTTAACTGCCAAAAGTAACATAATTATTATCATCAATGAATTTTACGATTCTTCCTTAGTATAATAGTTTTTGATGACACTATGTTATGTCTTAAGTTTGTTTTAGCTATTATCGATCGATAAAATATATTGAGTACCATAACTCGATGTATTATCGACAAAAATTATGCCATGCCATGGAACTTGGCACTTCTTCACATCTATAGGTCTTCTAGGAGGACCCTCAATGGTTTGTTACTTAGTTCTTATTTCATTGCTTTTGTTGATTGTTACTGTTGAAGGTTTACGACCGTCATGACGTTCAACGCTTTTTAGAATCCCAAGAATACCCACTTCACCGAGTCGTTTACCGCAATCGGTTTCTTAAAAGCTTACTCTAATCAAACACATGCGAATGGGAAATACAGTGCTTGCGATTTTTTATTCAACATGAAGGTAAAAACCGAACATTTCACGTTCTTTGTTGGTATTTTCATCATCGAAATTCCGCATATGAATGAATGTTTGGTCTGATTAATATGTGATTACGTTTTTGCGTATTTTCATCACAAACCACGCAAGACTTGTCCGAGACTAGGGTTAAATTTTTGTTTAAATTACCTTTGTTAAATGTTGAGCCACTGGTGGGACTGATGAAAAAAATACATGCAGTGGACATGCAAATGTTGAGATAGATGTGTGGAGTGACGAGAATGAATAAGATAAGGAAAACTAGCATCAGGGAAAGTTTGAAAGTGACTGAAAAAATGAGGAGCAATAGGTTAGACCAAAAAAAGATGGATTGATTGTGTAAAGGATGACATGAGTAAGAAAGGAGCGACTGCTGAAATGAACGAGTGAAGAACGAACACCTGTTGTGCCAACCGACCCCACATGAAGTAGGATAAAAACAAGAAAATGATGAAATGTGCCTTTGAATTTCAGTAAGTGTTAAAAAAAGTAATAATAATGCCTAGCGTAGAAGTATTTTTTTCCAAATAAAGCAGTTATTTTCTTTCCGAATAAGTGATTGAAAGATCTGAGAAGAGTGTCTACAGTGTGGAATTGCGGAACAAATTTTGAGCTTATTCTTTTTTAGATGAAATTCTCTCAACGTTTTTTCCATCATTCAACTAAGCTTGCCTGTAAGCCTACCACAAGCTCTGTCTGGCTCTGATTTTGAGTCTGTGTGAGTGCTGTGTGTTTGACGTTTCGACGTAGGATTTATTAAGTCAACACTCACACAAACTCAAAATCAGAGTCAGAGACAGAGCCAGACCGAGCTTGTGGTAAGCTTACTGATAGCGTTGTGTTGGCCAATATTGATTTACTTATTATTCGAATTGATGGCCTTTTTCCTGACCTAAAATACTGAGGACTTTTTTCATCAACATCCATATTCCATACCGTCTGCAAACTGATAGAGCTTCTTTGATCGCATTAATAGGCGTGGAAACAGAAACAGGTCAGGCTTCCGATGCACGATGGTCTTTTGAACTGAGGACATAGATCATATTTGCAACGTACGGGAACAGTGAAGGAAAACATCATAAGAAATTTGAAATGTAGTTAGAAGATAAACAGATAGAAAAAATGTGTTCTTCTCCTTCTTATCGTGTCACTGATTCTTTCGAACCAAGCGAGGATTTTAAGTGCACCTCAACGAGGCTCACTGGCGAAAAAATGTGTCAAATGCACAAAAGGAGTCTCTTAAAGCGCAATTAAAAACCTTTCACCACACTTTCAGTGACAAGGCTCAAAGAATAATGAGCGAACAAAATTGTTGTACCTCTATAAGAAGCGGTCACCTTCGGCTTCGCTAGCGGGTCAGCAATTGCTAACATCAGTATTTAAGGCGTTTTCTATTGGGAATTGGTTATAGTTTTTATCCTATTTCTTTTTTCTGAGATATTTCAAGCTCTTTAAATCATTTTTATTCTTAGTTTCAGCTTACTGAACTGATTAAGGATGAAAATTAGTTTTTTATTTCATCAAATTGCATTCTATTCCAAATGCATTGGATGAAAAAATACAAAATATTATATGGAAGAAACGGGTATTTTTCACAATAAATACCCGATCGGAAAAACACCCGTATAATTATGCATAACAATCGTGCTAATTACAAAAGTGCTACTAAATATTAATTTGAAAGTAAACTACATTACAACGTTTTAATTCTCTTTACATTTCGCAGTTCAACGGCTAGTGTTTCTCGTGAGTTCACGTTACTTATTTCAAATTAAAAAGGTATTTGATTGAACTGCCGGAAATTAATCTAGGGCTTCACAATCACCAGTAATGGAATCATTTAGCAAATTACAATTCCATCCATTGTTCAATCAGGTCACACTGTTTTTACTCGTTCAGTTTGATGCAGCACACGAGCAACTTATATCGTAATTTTTGTTTCATTCGAAAACTTGTGTCAAGCCCACGACAGGAGCTTTGTAATATTGTCACGATGCTGGTTTAAAAAACATAGTAATATGATAGGGCCAATTACATTTTAATTCTTTTTAGAAAACGCTAGAAACGTAATTAAGGTATTTTTATTAAAAGAAAAACGAGAGTAACGATTATAGACCAACCTTTGGCTTCTCGTCTAATTTTGCATAACACTTTGCAAAATTGTAATAAAAGTAACATTAATCCAGTTTAAGTTTTTTCTAAATTAGTGCGATAGGTTAGTTGAAGTTTCATTTATGGTTTTAGGTGATTGTTATTTTTTTTCTTCAGACTCTCAAGCTTAAAATAAAACTTTGGGCTATTTTGTATCCGGGTTGGTAGGTTTCCACAAAACTTTAGCTACAGAATAAAGCTATCTCTTATAATGTGCACTGCCCAACCTATCTCTTTACGACCCAAAGGTTAGCTGGTAGATAATGATATCCAGTATTAAGTACAGTACGTTATATTTGTGACTTTACTATCTATTCTCCTTTAAATTACAGTAGCAGACGTCAGAATTGACCCACGTTCTAAATTAATCGCTCGTTTAAGACGCCTCGTTCATTATCGGATATGTTACCGGGTATTGGTTCGTTCCATTTTAATCCATTACACTCACTGGGGCTTTTTACATTGTTGTGAAAGGCAACGATGATCAATGGTTAAATTTTGCGGAAGAGAAATACGATGATTACTCAGACAATTTTTTGCTCCAGAAAATTTACTGGCGGGAACATCAATAAAATCATAAATTAAAAAAAATGGTGACATAAATAAAAACGAACAAGCCCATACTACTTGCAAAACTACGAAAGAATTCTTTGTTAAACGCGATGGTTAACCTATCATCAGGTGGGCCATATTATTGTTTTATCGGCTATATACATAGTTATATAAAAAACATCGTAGTGAGCAGACTGGAGTTCTGCAAGAAGTGCATGTTTGACTCCCGCAACCAGTCTTCTTCTTCTTCTTTTTTTATTAATAAGCTTATGTCCCACCTGATGTTAAGTGGTAACCATCGCCTATAAAAAAGCGTTGCCTCGTAAGTCACGCACGTCAGAAACGTGCACTCCGTTGCGTCCATCAACTTGAGGCATACAGATGTTAAGCCTCACGTGCCAGTAATTTCACCGGCACTCACACCCTTTAAACCGAAACACAGCAATGCTGCTTCACAGCAGAAATAGGCATGGTGGTAGTACTTCCTCGGACGAGCCCTTCACAAAGAGCTCCACTACTCTTAATAATAATTCTTATCGTGTCATTAAGGTTCTTTCGAACCAAGTGTGGTGAAAATATTTTAATTGCGCCTCAAAGTGGCTCCTTTCGCATAGTCAGTGGAAATTGGCATAAATAGCAGATCTGAAAATGGGTTTTTACTAACGAGTTTTCGTTTAAAATTATGAAAATATTGAAGCTCATGTTTCGTACGAGAACTTGTTTTCTGAGCATCATTCAGTGATTTAATTATCCTTGAAATGTTAAAAGCTTCACGTTTGGCCTCCTTCTTAGGTAGGTACTTAGGTACCAAATTAGATAGTTCTAACAGATGTTATACTACCTACTTTGTTTAGGTACCTACTAGTATTAAGGTAGTATGAGAAGTGTACAGAGTGCAGATGTCAAGTGATATATATTAGTTTTAAGTCAAATCTGCCATTAGATAAGTCAGCCGTCATAATTAGGTACGAAGAAAATTGTGGATTTTTTTTTTCAAAATTATCGAAACAATTATATTCAACAACAACAAACAACATCACATAAGTAATACATTTTATTCCAAGTGCTCACTTTGTGCAAAGACTACAAGTTAATGTTGGTTAAAATACAACAGAAATAGACAACAGAACATAAAATAACATCAGAAAAACAATTACAATGACAAATCTATGCAAACTCCCAAAATAACAGAAAGCGAACCTCAAATAAAATAGTTTACATTTCCTAAAATTAGATATGTCATTGACATAACATCGGTTATATCATATTATTATGCGTGTTCCATCAACAACTTACAAAAATAAAAAAAGCATAATTTGAATTTAGAACTAACGTTTTTATTTGCAACGTCTCTTGTCAGTCTACATCGGTTTAGTAAATTATGTAATTTGAATTTCGAACTAAATATTTTATTTTTAATTTTCTACGTCTCAAATTAGTCTGTGCACCAAAAGATGGCAGCAGTTTTGTTTATCTTTTGATAGATTTTTATTATGCCGCAAGTGAAAAGATGAAATCAATATCTGTCTTCGTAAACTACCAACCAGCCTTTCAATTTGGCCTCAGATAAGGCTAGGTCAGTAATGAAGCCTGATGAAGCCAACTCAACCGAAAGACGCACCGATAACGTATTCGAAGGTGCTATGGAGAATGTCCTATGAATTTGTTAGGTATTACTTTACTACATGAGTTGTTTTGACCCTTAGCTTTGCTTTGTACCCACATAAAAAGTATATCTTTGAATGCATGTTATGCAAGGTAATTATTTAATAGCTTATAATTTAAAAAAAACGTAATGAAAAAATAAAACAAACCAATACAAATGCAAATAAATTCAATGAATCTATAACCTTCCTTCGAAAATTATTATTAGTACCTAAACTGGAGTAATTTGGTGTTGTTCCTTAAAAATATTAAACGAACAAGTATTGACTTAAATTGTCAGTATTTTATTTACAACAGAATATACATTATTTACAAAAAATATTATTATAAAACATGAAATGATTAAAAAAATATTTTGCAAGAAACTAGAAAATTTACAAAATAAACAGACTTCAGATCACCGACCGCAGGCAATGTGCCCAAAAGGCTGGCAGCGTTACCTCTTTGAATAGCTATTGACGTTGTATGTTATTATCGAAAACACACTCTTATACTTGGAAATGTATTTTATAATGAAAATTTTACAGCGTCATAAAAAGTGCCAAATATTGGTACAATCGCCATGAAAATATTAGTCGGAACTTCTTTGTAAAAAAATAATTTTGCATAATATTTAAAAATAAATTAGAACCAACAATAAGTTATATCCTAGTCTGTATGATGTTACTTGTATGAAGCAGTGTCAATGTTGCGTACATTAATTTGGTAGATATTTAAGTATCGTTTAGGAGTAACTTCTAAATTGAAAAGAATAAAAATATTTGAAAGGATATTCCTACATATTTTTAGATTGGTCCGCTCAGATTGAAATTTTTCAGCTTAGTAGTTTGGATGTGGAATAAAAATAAATGGTATAAATTTAAAGTTTTTAAGTTATTTGTGTGAAGTTTTATTTATTTGTGCATTGTATTTGCCTTTTCTGTGCGATTGTTCGCTTCTGTATAAATCGAAGTAACCGCGTAAAGGCAATCCGATAACATTTATTTACATCAGCAAATAAAATACATTGAATTTACATCAGCAAATAAAATAAATTTATTTCAGCGGTGGAATAAAATATTTTTCTTTATGAATATTGTAAGTTACGTTACACATTTTTGGATAATATTTTTTTATTGCCGCAGTATTTTATGCAATTAGCTGATTTGCATCCGTATTGCTATTCGACGTAGTGATTTAGATTAGTGTTATCAATAGGTCAACGGACTGCAAAAGAGCTTTGCAGCTTTCCTCGGCCGCCTGCAGAGTTACTAATATTTGAATTTCGAATGAACGAATTTACAGAAGATTCGATTCCTCCCTATAATATTTTTTGTGTGGTAAACGCAGATGTTTGTTTTCTGTCTGGGTTTTATTATATTGTTTTCTGTTTTATTTATAAAAAAATATTAAAATATTATGTAAGCGGTCTGGTTCCCATCGTACAGCTCCGTTTAGTTTGAAGCTAGATAGTGTTGCGTGGATTTTCCACAAACAATGATATAATCTGGAATAACAAAATAATAATTTGAAGGCAGGAATTATTTAATCTCCAGAATACCCTAATTATAATCATTTCTATTAATTGTCACGAAATCAGGTCACGAAAGTAAAAAATATAAACTATTTATTTCAGAATCAAATGTTCATCCTTACTTCACTCTGCCTAATCAAATTAATAGATGCAGTGCGCCTCCACAAGTTCTTCCAGTTCATAGATGGCTTCACATCAGAACACAGCCTGACAGGCTTTCTGCATATCGGCAACGATTATGCCATGTTCCTCAGAGCTCCCAAACCGCATGACAAATATCTAGTCTACGAACTATACGAGGCCAAAAACATCCCTGATATAGGCTCATACAAGCCAAGATTACTAGCCATATCAAAAGTGCCCGTCGAGTACATAAAAGATCAGCTCAAGATATACCGGTTGGAGCTCCACAACGCGAAGTATTCTGACCATAATGTCGTTCCCGGAACGCAAGTGAAGACCCTTAGGGAATGGCAAATTGAGAAGGCAGTGAGTTTTCACGGCAAGAACAGAATATTGCGTGAGAAAATGCCAATTTTGCGGTCTATTATGTGAATCAGGTATAATAAAGTTTTTTTCAGAAAATTTCGTTTTATTTTTCGGCCTGTCCGCAGGCAGTGACGTCAGGTTGTTAACCTTTATTTGACTGGCTTCTCAGCTCAGTTAGTAGTAGCTCTGCCTTCTGCGCCGTAGTTCGTGGGTTCGATCCCCACCGAGAACAAAATTTGAGTGGTGAACGCAGATGTTTGTTCTCTGTCTGGGTGTTATATCGTATTCTAAGTATGTGTCTACAAAAAAAATCAAGTATCAGAATAAGCTATCTGGTTTCCATAATACAAGCTCTGCTAAGTTTGGGCCAGATAGTGCTATGTGGATTATCCACAAAATTTATTTATTGTACATTCGCTATCACTAGGACAAAATATTATAATAATAGATACACCTTTCTGAATATTTTCAAACGGTTCTTGAAGTGAAATATTGTTTGGGTGAGCTCGGGTATTTTTGAGATGGGAACAACCAATGGACTCGTCACCGTCAGCGTCACCTCTTCGGCGAAGATCGACAAACTTCGTCAAAACTCGGGGGGCTAATTGTTAAGCTTTCACTTCTGTCACATTACTAGAGTGCCCCCTTTTTTTAACGTTTTTAGTTATGCATATTTTTTTTCGAATGATATTTAAAATTATGCTTCATCTGTAATACACATCCTTACCTGTATTTTTGAATAGTATACGTTTTCCGTATGGAAATATTCTTATGAAGTACGCTATGACCTTGTCTGTAATTTTGTATTGGCCCCATGCAGAAATATTTCCACGAAATGAACTTTCTACTTTTATCCAAATATTTTTCCCATGAATTGCTCTACAAAAGTGTACAAAAAACAAATTGCGAATTATTCTAGCCTCGAAAAACCGCAAGCTTGCATTGAAGGGTAGACTTTTCCTTATCGCTCGGTAAATAATTCTTAATATTCACTACTCGAGGCACATTGATGATAATCCATCATTCCTTCTGTAGGTACTGTTTGCGAGTTCCCTTCACAATTCATCTTATGAAAGTTGTTAAGATATGTATGTATATTATATGTAGCTCTTATTATTTGACGAGCCTGTCAGCTTAGTTGGTAGTAGCTCTACCTTCTGCGCTGTAGGTCGTGGGTTCGATCCCCATCCGAGAAAAAAAATTGTGTGGTGAACACAGATGTTTTTTTAAGCTTGGTAGCGTGGAACTGGCACATAGACTCACCTAGCTTTAAGACGCTTCAAAGTAATTTTTAAAATCCTACTGAATAGATACAATTTTGATTTGACTTTGATTTTTTATCTGACTAAGAACGTATTAACAAAAAAAATGTATATTAGTATTATATCAGCTATCTGGTTCCCATAGTACAAGTTCTGCTTAGTTTGGGGCTAGATAGTGTTGTGTACAATATTTATTTTATAACTTGTTATTATTTGACGCAGTAAAATATCACTGACGAGTCTTCGGTAGACTTGGCATGTTTTCAGGTAATGTGATTTGTATAAGAGGCTGTGACATACGGACGGACAGACGGACAGACAGACAGACAGACAGACAGACAGCAGATTATTATTATTATGAGCCTTCTATGTCCCACTGCTGGGCAAAGGCCTCTCCCAATCCTCTCCACTCAGTGCGGTCCTGTGCTGAGATGTTCCATTGTGTCTTGTACTTGTCGAGCTCGTCTCGTCATCTAGTTCGTGGTCTGCCGCGACGCCTTGGCTCTTGCGACTACCACTCCGTGGTTATAGCTATCTATATTTAAAAAAAATCAGTTGTCTGTAAAGTCGGTTTACTGACAACAGTTGAACGTGACAACGTCATACAGCTGTCCACGCGGACGCACCGCTCACTCAAGTAGGAGAGAAACAGAAGTCGAACGCTGCCGAACGCAGAGGCTGATTGTGCCTCTTTGTCGCTCGTTCCATGTTCTCGCTTGCACTTCAAGCCTTATGGAACGCCTCAGAGCGAGGTAACGCCGCATGAGTCATGTTTTTTCGTGCGTGCAGCCGGCTCCATAGAATTATAAGACGTTGTCACGTCAAAAATATCTCCAGTCAAATCCATAAAAAAACCAAGAGCTTCTGATACCAGCTGTACAAGATTAAATAATAATGTATCACCATGTCCATTGCCAAATAGCTGAAATTTTAAAGCTATGCTCAAATAAAAGTAGGGACCGTGAGTGCTTAGCTACCCAACATTTCCCCAATGTAGGGCTCAGGCTAATTTCCCTACGGTGAAACTAGTTTGCAGTGAAAAGGCTAAAAAGTTGCACAGCTAGTTCAAATTGCCAAAGCGAAAGTATTTGCTATTTCTAGTCTAGACGGTAGACGGCTTAAACATTAGTGTACATTTAAGTAGTAGTAGAGCTCTGTTGGAGGCTTGACAGAGGAAGTATTACCACCTTGCCTTTTCCGGCCAAACTGTCACGTTTATTTTCTTCCTATCTACCTAGATAGGTACCTTACCTCTCCAGCGTAGTCTAAGTTGATAAATGTGCTTGTTCTATCAGTTAGTTATACATAAACAAATGAAGTTTAAAATACTTGATAACCCATCTTTATGGCCAAACTGCTAAACCGTCTATATTTTATGAGACCAGTTTGGAAGTATGTAGTGAAGTAAACCTCCAGAAAAAAAACTAATAGGCTCATAAAAATTACAAAGGTAATGCAATAACAAACATTTAAAAAATACAACCTAATCGAGCACCTCCTATATATTTTAATTGAAGTCAGGAAAAAAAACACTATTTTACCGTAAACTAAGCAAAGCTAGAATATTTTTGGAAAACCAATAACTGACATTTATCGTAGCAAAAGCTATTTTTCATTACTCATACTCTGAAAATAGGTCTGAAGTTGCCTGAGGGGCCTAATTGAAAGTAAAACTTTCAGCCCTAGGGAGAATCGCTTTCTACTGACAGCTGTCAAATTATAAAAAAAACAAGTTCGTTTTTATTCAACCATGTTCCAACTTTCTAAAGTCTTTCTAACTGCAAGGAGGTCGTTGAAATTCCAACTTTTTATTCAGCAAGTAGGTTGGAAACCCATTACAATGGTAAGAAGTTTTTATAAAGTCTAATTAAAGCGCAATGTAAAATTTTAATAACATAAAGATAGTATTAAATAAATAATATATCTTCTAAATTACTTGATTAATATAATAGCTTCAACTATTTATTTAAAATAACATAGATTTGAGCAAACAATTTACAACTTTTTAAATTATGAGAATGAAAATAATGGCTGAATAATGCTGGCGAGCCGAAGCCGATGGCCCGCCAGAGAAAAAGAAAAAAAAAACCGGGAAGGCGGCAATTCAATCTTCATTTTCACTAATTTTTCTTTCATGTTTTTATTTTTACTTTCTTTGTATTCGTAATGAAAAGCACAGTGTTTACCTCGGGTGAAAGTCTTTTAAGTCCCTCAAGCTCCATTGGCGCCCTCGCTATCGCTCTGGCGCCAAACCCGTCTCGGGACTCAAAAAACGTGACTTTCAACACTCGGGTAACAATGTACTATTACTTCTAGACTATAAAATCTTTCATATTCTGGAGTCAAACCGCTGTCATTTTATTTGGTCAATTCAACACAGCAGATGTCTCATGTTGGATATGATTGAGCAGTATTGTCAGAACAATGCCAGTAGATATCCAATATTGGTAATTCTATGTATAGTGGCGGTATGAAAATGTTTGTCGATTTCAACTTGATTTGTTCAACGTATCACGATCACATACTACCTTTTCAAACTGAATAGACAGAATACACCGATAAGTTAATGTCACAATTTATGTCAAAATGTGTTCATGATCAAGGCAAGCGAAAACCGACTCTAAGGTGACGAACATTTTCATACCGCGACTGTACTATGCAGGGCGTCCCACGGATATGCCGCATGGAGGGAAAGTACCTTGAATATTGTAGATAGAACATTATACTGACAGAAAACATTATTTGAATTTTAAAAATGTTTTTTTAAAGAATGAAAAACAGATGACATTTATAAAGAAGAAGATTTTAAATTCAAATTCAAATAATTTATTGCACTTTAGTTGTTAGATACAGGTGATACAGTAGACTAGTTTCAAACATAAACCCTGTTAGGGCACGGCAACAAATTTTTCCCACTTTGGTGGCGCTAATTATCACATAACTTACATAACATAGGAACTTTTTTTACTTAGGTACTACATTACATTATACTTAGGTACAACATCGAGATGACATCAATCATCGATGTAAATAAAATTTATATCATCATCATCATCAGCCTGAAGAAGTCCACTGCTGGACATAGGACTCCCCTACACATTTCCAGGAAGAACGATTCTGAGCCCTTTCCATCCACCAACTTCCTGCGATCTTAACAATGGAAATATTTATATAGATGGTCACAAACAAATAATTCTAATGATCGTAGAAAAAGTCATCCAACGTATAGCAACAGTTAGTCTACCTAGTCACCTAGTCCTACCTCTTAGGCTATGTTACCGCAGCGTACAAAAGGAAACACGCCAATAATGAAAACGAACATTTGGATTCATGAGGCCAAGATCGCAGATGCGCAATAAAATAAAAGGTAGAGTACACAATGTATCTATTGATGAATAAAGAAGGGGCATATTGAGGTGGGTTTCGATTTTATTCTTTTGGGGCGGCACACTGAACTGTGTTCTATTATTAAATACCAGTTATGGTTACGCTTTTAGGGGTATGATAAAATACGCTCAGAGGTATTTTGTTTTAAACCCAAATCCTAAAATAAGAGAAAAGCATAATACTTATCATTTTGTTAGGTTTGATTATCATTATTATTGTGTGATGATGTAAGTCTGCTATACCATTATATTTAATTTCGTTTTTTAAGGTGCTTAGCATGGAACGACACCTAAGTTAATTTATTTTTTGAATCAAAAGAAATTGACACGCGCTCTACAAGACGTCTGTTATTTAAATTAATTATTTTTTCTTAAAAAATAATAAAAAGCACTTTTGAACGGCTTGCTAAAAGTCATTTGTCACTGTCATTTTCGTGTCAACCAACTTATCGGTCTTGCATTATTATAATACCCGTAAATATAAAAATCTTATTGAGATCGGTATACGTACCTATTTTTTCCATTTCATTAAGTAAATGAGCAAAACAAAAAAAAATTCAAAGAAAAGACGAAAACACGGAAAAATATTCCTATTCCACTAGTTTAATTATTCAGGAAGTCCATCGTTTGGGATATTACGAAAGACAAATCGTTTCGTTTCACGCTTCAAGCTACGAGACTACGAGTAAAGATTAAAACAGGTTGCGGCAATACTTCGTGCGATCAGTTCGCCATCGCAGTTTGCAGCTATTTGCCTAGATTTGCCAAGATTAGTAAGTAATATTAGTTCCACGCCACTAAATTGTTTCAGTATAGTACCTATTATCTAAGGATTAAAGAGAAAATGTTGTGGAGAGTGCTTACTATATTTTTTTATAAGGCGTACAAGCGTAGATACAAACGAACTCCACCTTATATTTATGAGATAATTTAGACTCAGTTTGGACGATAATGGCAAAGCCAAACCTTAATAATGGCACAGGCAATAGCATCATTTTGCCCTTGCATTTTTAGTAACATTATATTACTCACTAGCGGCCTGTCCCGGCTTTGCACGGGTGGACATTTATTTTAAATAAACACACAAATATTACTCAGGGTGAATGTAGCTTTCCAGTGGTGAAATATTTTTTTTGAAATCGGCACAGTATTTTTTTTGAGTTTATTTATTACTAAAATACACACAAAAAAATAAAAAATCCTCTTTATAATATTAGTATCACTCATTATATTTGCTTAGGCATCCTCTAACTGGAGGGGCACAAGTGGACACATACCTAGTTTTAAAACGTTTTGTTAGTAATTTTTTGATGTTCGTATTTTTTTTATTGGATGTGATATAGAAAATTAAAATACCATCTTTCTAAGTAAACTGAAATGTTAAGATGACAAATGAATGAAAATGAAACGACATGTAGGCCTACCACAAGGTCTGTCTGGCTCTGTCTCTGGCTCTGGTTTTGAGTCTGTGTGAGTGTTGACTATTATAAACAACAGTCAATCAACAGTCAAACTCAAACTCAAACTCGAAATTTTTTTATTCAGTACGATGCAAGAATCACTTTGAAACGTCTTATAGCTAGGTGAGTCATCGGAAATAACAGTCATGATCATCAATATCCACAACTTGAATTCGCCCACGGCTGGGTGGGTAGTTTATGTCATCAAGCAGGATTAGACCCACAAAATATCAGTACAAAATATAGTCTACACAAGACGTGACTTTCAAGTATCAAGAAGTGCTGATGATGATAGCAACTGTGCACGCGATATGCTTTTATTTGATTTGGCTTACTGCGGTCGGTTTCAACAGAAAATATTGGAAGTAAGAAATTCATTTGAGACACTCTATCTTTCTTTTATCTTCCATAAGACCCCCTTTTCCGGTCTGGTGTTGAAGTTAGTGGATCAAAAGCTTTTTGCCTTCATTCAATGTCAAATCAATGACGCAACTCAAACCGTTCTGCAAAACATACGAAGGTTACACGTACGCGCTATAATAGATATAAGAGAATAGATAATAAAAGATGAGTATATAATAGAAACACATTGCATAACGAGGCTTCCGTCGACCCGGACCGGTAGGTACTCGGACCGCAGTCCCACTCGCCGGAGTAATTTAATTTTATTATTTTTCTTCCGGCGACTCGGACCACTTTTGAAATGATCGAAAAAATCTATTGTTCAAGGCAATGAAGTACAGTCAAAGGAAAAAGTAGGTGTACAAAGTAAACATAAAGAATAAAACTCTTTGATTGAAGACAAAATTAAAAAAAAAAAACTAATTATTAAACCAAAAGGGCTTAACCTTGAAATCAGCAGGTAAAACCGGCTGGGATTAGAGAGGGGTAGGAATTGCTACAAACTTACCTGCATGGTTGAAGGCAATTCTCTCACTATCGCAACGTCTAGGATAGGTAGGTACAAATCATCAATAAATTTATAGGATGCAAGTTTATATTTAAGTTCATTTTATAGTCATAACTTTTTGATCGAGTGAGCTAAGCGAACGAAGATCTTACAAACAACTTGGGCGATTTGGCATTTTATGTGCGTATGTATGTATGTATTTGTGTATGTTTGTCCGACGATAACTTTCGAACCGTTGATCCAATCTGCATGAAATTTGATACGTCGATAGCTTGTACTTGAGAAATTTACTGGTAATATGTTAGTAAAATCGGATGAGGGGTTATTAAGATATGGGGTTTTTTAAGGGTGCAAAAATAAAAAAAATACCAAAAAAAATCAAGTTACATTTCATATGAAAGAACTTTGTTACACAAAAACAGTTTTTACTTTTTTTCTAGGACAATCAGTTTTTGCTATAAAAAGAAAAGGTTAAATTAAAACAACCAACGCTCCGAGAGATCTCATCTCTAAGAATTTCGGTGACATCGAGGTTTTTCTACTGGTCGGTCAATTCGTTTGCTTTTTCTTTTTTTTTTTCTGGAATTCAATTAAGGAGGTACAGAGTTGTCATAAAATTATAAAAGCGACCTGTTCTGATGGTGGAGCCAAGGTCTGTCAACGGAACACTTGAATCAATTGGCCAAAGTTTAAACTTGTTTACCATAAAAAGTTAGTGAGGGTTAGTCAGAGGCAAGGCCAAACAGTGAATCTGTACTTCCTCAAAGTAGATAAAATACAATGCGGTGGTGGCACATTTTTTTCTGATTACCATCTGCCTATGTGCTTAGCTTTTCGAAATATTTGGATCGCATCACGTGATCTCAGTTCGGGGCGAAATTGGAAAAAAAAATTATTTTTAATTGATATTACACTACTACTTAACATTTCGTATTAATGTCAGATCTGTTTCTGACGACGACTGTACAATTTACGTCACGTGGTTTGTGGTCCGGGTCGCCGGAAGAAAAATATTAAAATTAAATCACTCCGGCGAGTGGGACTGCGGTCCGAGTACCTATCGGTCCGAGTCGACGGAAGCCTCGCATAACAATGTCTTGGTTTTTATAATTGCTGGATTATTGCTAACGCACTTTAGTAGACTGATATTAGCGCACACAAGAAGACGTAAGACTTCCGCAATGGTTCGGCTAAAACATACGTGTTTTTGTGCAGTTTTAGTAACAACGGTGGTTCTCTTAAATTATGTGACTGGATCGCAGATAAATCACTCACGCACAAATGGAAGTCATCATACAAACGATGGATCAAGAATTTACAACAGCCAGAATGTACAAAACAACCATAGTACAACTGGACCTGGGTCTATCAGTGGACACTCCGGGTACGTAAGCCCTTCTGCGAGTAATAAACATTCTTCTTACTCTTCTGGTAAGGCATCTTCAAATTCATTATACAAAGCACCAGCTTCATTATCTACAAGAGCGTTATCTGGAAGCAGTTCAGGACAAGTGATTAATGTTCCAGCATCACATCAAAAGTTGAACAGATTATTTAGTCGTGAAACAAGACATAGGTCTTTGAACAGCCCGTCCGCTGGATTATCAGGCAGTGGAAGTAATAACTCAGGATCTTCATACCTTACATCTAGGATCCGACATACAAGATCATCAAAGAACCATGAAACGCCGCCTAAAGAGGTAAAGCATGAAGAAATAAATAAACATCGCCAATACGAATATATACCTCCCAAAGCAATCTCTTTTACTGCACCAAACGGAACACGTCACACCTACCCTGTGTACACCGGAAAAGAGATCCCTTCGTACATATACGATTACAGATCATCTCGGAGCAAATATTGCCAACTGCTTGCAGGACTAGCTCTCTACAATCTGGGGTCAGTTTCTAGCAAACGCTCAAAGAAACATGACAACGATTACAATCTTAAGCCTAATGAAACCTGCATGTTTGGAGTGCAGTACAACAATAGCATGTATGACGAGATGGCCATTGACTGCCGAACGATAACTTACTTTATTTGGAAAGAAGAATCAAAACCAAAAATCTTACCAAATGGTACAATCGACTCAAGAGTTACTCAAGTTGTTAACACAACTAAAGGGATACCTCTGAATGAAACTTCACAACCCAATAATGGTTCTCATTATGATTATCTAAAATATCAAGGAAATCCAGTGCATATAAGATCAAACATGGTTTGTTATGTAAAAAGAACCACAAACTATACTCTGTTGAAGGAGAATGTTACATGTGGCCTACTTCAGACGTATGCTGATAAATCGCTGCATAAAATCGAATGTGAATTTCTCCAGCTTCCTCATATGGAAATTGCGAATTCTGAAAACGCCAACATTTAAAGCATAATTGGAGCAATCATTGATTTGAAGGAAAATTTAGCAGCAAAAAAAACAACGACTCTATGAGACTTTATAGGTGTGTTAGCTGGAGAGCGGCTCCACAGCTTCCTCATTCAGTGTGGGCAAACGGCTAACGATAGAGCTATATAGTAAACGCCAAATTTTAGAGCATAATTAGAGCACCCGGCATAAAAAAAATCAAGTCTCTAGCTCGAAAACTCTTTGAGTTAGAAGACTATAACAACGTGTTTGCTGGGAAGCCATTTCTCCAGCTAACACATGTGGATCTCAGGAATGGCTATAGCTAGAAAGTTGCTTGATATCTCCAAATTTAGAGCAAAAAATATCATGGATGCTCCAAATATTTCAAGTGTCTAGGTTCAAAACTCACCGAGTTAGAAGCTTTGATGACTGTGTTAGCTGGAGACACGTTTGTCTGGCACGCACATGCTACATCTGAGGATCTACAATAGCTACAGATTCGGTTGACGTGTCCAAACCGAGCTATGAATTAGAGCACTCGGCTCCAAAATTTTGGACTCTCTAGGACAAGTAGTTTCCTAGTAATCAACAAAAGAACATTTTGCCGCCAGAATTTTCAAATATTATGTTCGCACCCGTAAAAATGCGGCGTTGCCGCTCTGAAAGTATGGTATCAGCGTAGGAATTTGAACGTTAGTCGGATGGAGTTGTGTGTTGCCCGTGCCTGGTAAATAGTTACCCTAGGATTCATGTCTTAAACACTCATTACGTAGCTCAAGAAGCGGAATATAGGTTAAAATGAAACAAAATAACACCAAAGAAAAGTTTTATAATGGTTAGTTTAAGTTTAAATATGTATTTATTAAGAAACCTGACTTCAGATTTTTTATTTTAAGTTTTAAATATCATGAAATTATATCTCTAAGTCTCTCAACTAACCAACAATGTTTTCAAATCATGAGTTACCTACTCTTGTCACACTAGGTGTAAATGGCATCGTGCGAAACTATCATTGTGTCTGTGAGTACGTACATAACTATAGATAGTGCAATTCACGAAGACGCGCCCCTCGCGGGGTGCGGGGAGTTTGCTCCGAGCGGCAGTCGCCAACCGTAGTCTATTCATTGTAGTGTGCGTGTGCACTCATAGGTAATTAGTGTGTACCGATAACACTCAAACATTGACGGAAGCTTGCACACATATACTATAAACGGTTAGGAGGAATAGTGGGGCGCGCCTTCGTGGGTTGCACTATCTATAGCGAGCTGCAGTAAATACTCACGGGAAAGCGAAAGGAAATATTATAAATATAATAATTATGAAGAAAAGTGGGGGGGCTCTATTCCGGAAAACGTTTTATTTTTTTTCTTCAAAAGTTGTTAACGTAGATACCTATTGTTCTAAAGGTTTTTAGGGCTCTAATTGTAAATTTTAACATTCATTTTTGAATTCAAGATGGTGGCTTCATTTTTTTTCTTAAATAATGGATATGGGTATCGTTTAATAGGTTTTTGGGGGCTCTGATTGTGAATTCAACATTAATTTTTGAATCCAAGATGGTGGCTTAATTTTTTTCTCAAAAAATGGATATGGGTATCGTTTAATAGGTTTTTGGGGGCTCTGATTGTGAATTCAACATTAATTTTTGAATCCAAGATGGTGGCTTCATTTTTTTCTCAAAAAATGGATATGGGTATCGTTTAATAGGTTTTTGGGGGCTATGATTGTGAATTCAACATGAATTTTTGAATCCAAGATGGTGGCTTCATATTTTTCTCAAAAAATGGATATGGGTATCGTTTAATAGGTTTTTGGGGGCTCTGATTGTGAATTCAACATTAATTTTTTAATTCAAGATGGCAGCTTCATTTTTTTCCTTAAAAAATGGGTATGGGTATCGTTTAATAGGTTTTTGGGGGCTCTGATTGTGAATTCCACAATATTTTTTCAATCCAAGATGGCGGCTTAATTTTTTTCACAATATATTGATATGGGTGTCGTTTAATAGGTTTTTGGGGGCTCGGATTATAAATTCGACATTGTTTTTTGAATCCAAGATGGCGGCTTCATTTTTTTCCTTAAAAAATGGGTATGGGTATCGTTTAATAGGTTTTTGAGGGCTCTGATTGTGAATTCGACATTGTTTTTTGAATCAAAGATGGCAGCTTCATTTTTTTTTTTTTTTAATGGTTAAGGGTATCATTTAATAGGTTTTTGGGGGCTTAAATTATAAATTCGACATTATTTTTTGAATCCAAGATGGCAGCTTCATTTTTTTTCTTAAAAAATGGGTATGGGTATCGTTTAATAGGTTTTTGGGGGCTCTGATTGTGAATTCGACATTATTTTTTGAATCCAAAATGGCTGCTTCATTTTTTTTCTTAAAAAATGGTTATGGATATCGTTTAATAGGTTTTTCGGGGCTCTGATTGTGAATTCGACATTATTTTTTGAATCCAAGATGTGGGCTTCATTTTTTTTTTCTTAAAAAATGGATATAGATATAATTTATATCTTATAGTCTTATAATTCAATAGAGCCAAATGCACGCAATGCAAACGAGAGCGTGGAAAGAGTGCCAAAGAAGCACAATCGGCCTCAGCGTTCGGCAGTGTTCGACATCTGTTTCTCCTTTTTGAGTGAGCGATGCGTTCGCGTGGACAGCTGTATGACGTTGTCTCGTTCAACTATCGTAAGTAAACCAACTATACAGAAAACCGTTTTTTTAAGAAAAAAAATGTAGCCGCCATGTTGGATTAAAAAATTAATGTCGAATTCACAATCAGAGCCCCCAAAAACATATTGAACGATACCCATATCCATTTTTTGAGAAAAAAAATGATGCCGCCATCTTGGATTCAAAAAATTATGTCGAATTCACAATCAGGGCCCCCAAAAACCTATTAAACGATACCCATGTTCATTTTTAAAGAAAAAAATGAAGCCGCCATCTTGGATTCAAAAAATAATGTCGAATTCATAATCAGAGCCATCAAAAACCTATTAAACGATACCCATATCCATTATTTGAAAAAAAAAAGCAATCATCTTGGATTCAAAAAATAATGTTGAATTCACAATCAGAGCCCCCAAAAACCTATTAAACTATATCCATATCCATTTTTTAAGAAATAAAATGAAACTACCATCTTGGATTCAAAAATTAATGTTGAATTCACAATCAGAGCCCCCAAAAACTTATTAAATGATACCCATATCCATTATTTAAAAAAAAAACTGAAGCCGCCATCTTTGATAAAAAAATAGGTAATGTCGAATTCACAATCAGAGCCCCCAGAAACCTATTAAACGATATCCATAGGTATCCATTTTTTAAGAAATAACATGAAACCACCATCTTGGATTCGAAAATTAATGTTGAATTTACAATCAGAGCCCCCAAAAACTTATTAAACGATACCCATATCCATTATTTGAGAAAAAAACTGAAGCCGCCATCTTTGATAAAAAAATAATGTCAAATTCACAATCAGAGCCCTCAAAGACCTATTAAACGATACCCATATCCATTTTTTGAGAAAAAAAATGATGCCGCCATCTTGGATACAAAAAATAATGTCGAATTCACAATCAGAGCCATTTAAAACCTATTAAACGATACCCATATCCATTTTTTAAGAAAAAAAATGAAGCCACCATCTTAGATTCAAAAAATATTGTCAAATTCACAACCAGAGCCCCCAAAAACCTATTAAACGATACCCATATCCATTTTTTGAGAAAAAAATGAAGCCGCCATCTTGGATACAAAAAATAATGTCGAATTCACAATCAGAGCCCCCAAAAACCTTTTAAACGATACCCATATCCATTTTGAAGGAAAAAAATGAAGCCGCCATCTTGGATTCAAAAAAGAATGTCGAATTCATTATTAGAGCCCTCAAAAACCTATTAAACGATACTCATAATCAATTTTTTGAGAAAAAAAATGAAGCAGCCATTTTGGATTCAAAAAATAATGTCGTATTCATTATCAGAGCCCCCAAAAACCTATTAAACGATACCCATATCCATTTTTTGGGAAAAAAAATGAAGCCGCCATCTTGGATTCAAAAAATAATGTCGAATTCACAATTGTAGCCCCCAAAAACCTATTAAACGATACCCATATCAATTTTTTGAGAAAAAAAAGGAAGCAGCCATTTTGGATTCAAAAAATAATGTCGTATTCACAATCAGAGCCCCCAAAAACCTATTAAACGATACCCATATCCATTTTTTAAGGAAAAAAATGAAGCCACCATCTTGGATTCAAAAAATAATGTCGTTTTCACAATCAGAGCCCCCATAAACCTATTAAACGATACCCATATCCATTTTTTAAGAAAAAAAATGAAGCCGCCATCTTGGATTCAAAAAATAATGTCGAATTCACAATTGTAGCCCCCAAAAACCTATTAAACGATACCCATATCAATTTTTTGAGAAAAAAAAGGAAGCAGCCATTTTGGATTCAAAAAATAATGTCGTATTCACAATCAGAGCCCCCAAAAACCTATTAAACGATACCCATATCCATTTTTTAAGGAAAAAATGAAGCCACCATCTTGGATTCAAAAAATAATGTCGTATTCACAATCAGAGCCCCCAAAAACCTATTAAACGATACCCATATCCATTTTTTAAGAAAAAAAATGAAGCCGCCATCTTGGATTCAAAAAATAATGTCGAATTCACAACCAGAGCCCCCAAAAACCTATTAAACGATACTAATATCCATTTTTTGAGAAAAAAAATGAAGCCGCCATCTTGGATTCAAAAAATAATGTCGAATTCACAATTAGAGCCCCCAAAAACCTATTAAACGATACCCATATCCATTTTTTAAGAAAAAAAAATGAAGCCGCCATCTTGGATTCAAAAATTATTGTCGAATTCACAACCAGAGCCCCCAAAAACCTATTAAACGATACCCATATCCATTTTTTAAGAAAAAAAGACGGGTTGCACTCCGGGAGTGCCGGCAGAAGTGAAAACTTGATTATTAACGTTGAGCATGTTTGATATTTTTGCCGAAGCTCGTCGTTGGCATCAGTGCCTTGCCTACCTTATTCATAATACCTAAATAAATACAGTAGATCTATAAAATCATGTACCAATGACCACTACTACCTGCCGCGGGCGGCCGCTAGTTCATAAAATCTATAATAGGTATGTACCTATACCTACTACAGTCACGAAAAACGCCTTGGTATGCTTGCTACTAACTATTATCTATTCTGTGACGTTACCGTGTCATAGTAACTACTAGCGTATCTGTAGCGTCTTACGCTTTTTCGATCAAGTCACGTGATCCTGACGCCCTGACGCCCTGACGCGAGTTTAAGATTTTATACCCATTACAGAAAGTGCTCAACGCCGCTAAAGAAGTTTTCACTTCAAAAAAATGAAGCCGCCATCTTGGATTCAAAAACTTATGTCCAATTCACAATATAGGAATATAGTTGAAAATGAAACAAAAAACCCCAAAAAGTGCTTTTTCTTCTTCCTGCCCTTACCCACCAGGTGGGGTCGGCACAACATGGTGAGATGCCCCCCCTATCTGGTGAGATGGCAAGTGATAGGGGGCAAGTGTGCGTGAGTACGCACACAACTAGCAAGCCGCAGTAAATACCTATTTTCCGTCCGCCTGGTTTACTCGATACGCTCATAAAAACCTGACTGAATACAGTAAAACACAGAGAACAGACGGCTAACAACAGGCAGAGTAGGTAGAATCATCAACACTGGCCTAGCAGGTACCTATTTACAGAACCAAATAAAGTTTTTTTTCTAAGAATACCTAAAAGACACGCATTACTAAAGAAACTATAAAACGAACAAGAACGGGCAACACACAATTCTCATATAGATAGAGAGAAAGCTCTCAACCTAACAAAAAGAGAAAATATGAGTTTGAGGTTTCAGAAATCAAAACCGCTAAGCGCATACGAAAATGACTCGTATCGCGATCTAAAATAAACCGAATAACGTTCAAATTCCTACGCTGATACCAAACTTTCAGAGCGGCAACGCCGCATTTTTACGGGTGCGAGCATACATTTGAAAATTCTGGCGGCAAAATGTTCTTTTGTTCATTACTAGGAAACTACTTGTCCTAGAGAGTCCAAAATTTTGGAGCCGAGTGCTCTAATTCATAGCTCGGTTTGGACACGTCAACCGAATCTGTAGCTATTGTAGATCCTCAGATGTAGCATGTGCGTGCCAGACAAACGTGTCTCCAGCTAACACAGTCATCAAAGCTTCTAACTCGGTGAGTTTTGAACCTAGACACTTGAAATATTTGGAGCATCCATGATATTTTTTGCTCTAAATTTGGAGATATCAAGCAACTTTCTAGCTATAGCCATTCCTGAGATCCACATGTGTTAGCTGGAGAAATGGCTTCCCAGCAAACACGTTGTTATAGTCTTCTAACTCAAAGAGTTTTCGAGCTAGAGGCTTGATTTTTTTTATGCCGGGTGCTCTAATTATGCTCTAAAATTTGGCGTTTACTATATAGCTCTATCGTTAGCCGTTTGCCCACACTGAATGAGGAAGCTGTGGAGCCGCTCTCCAGCTAACACACCTATAAAGTCTCATAGAGTCGTTTGTTTTTTTTGCTGCTAAATTTTCCTTCAAATCAATGATTGCTCCAATTATGCTTTAAATGTTGGCGTTTTCAGAATTCGCAATTTCCATATGAGGAAGCTGGAGAAATGCACATTAAAATCGATGATAATCATAATACTTCTAATAATCATAATACTTCTGATAATCATAATACTTCTGATAATCATAATAAATCTCATCACCATAAGCCTAGTAGTCATCTTACTGTTTCTGTCCAAGGACCTTGGCTTAACATAATTATAGCTGTAATTGGGTTGATTGTGGGTTTAAGTTTTTTGTATTGTTTAACACGGCGCCGCTACTGGCTTGAAAAATGTTTCAGATAACGTTGAGCAGGGCTCAAAAAGTACAAACGATGTCGGGAAAATAATTCCAATAAATTTAATTTTAGGTCTGTATTGATTATATAATAAATACGATGTTTTAACATAGTCTTATTCAAAATAACTATTTTTAATCAAGTTTTTGCATGCACCTATCGTTTCGCATCCTATCGTTTTATTATATCCTAAAAAACAACAATCGTTACGCATTACAGCCCAGTTTTCTGATTTTATTAAGCTTGGAAATGTCTCCATAAAATAATTTTAATCTGTTTTATATATTTACTACGGATAAAAACCGGTTGTTTGAAATTTATGTTTTATTAATTAAGATAATCGTCTGTAGTAAGTATTAGTAGTATTTTAGGTATAATATATGTACATCTATGTACATAGATAGATAAAATGACAATAAAAAATTAATTATGTATTTTTACGGTATATAACCCCCATAACACTATCTAGCCCCAAATCAAGCAGAGCTTGTACTATGGGAATCAAATAGCTGATTATAACACTAACATAATTTTTTTTTGTAAAAACATTACTTACTTAGAATACAATTTAACACCCAGACAGCGAACACGCATCTGTTTTCACAGCACAAATATTTATTCTCAGTAGGGATTGAACCTACGACCTAAGGTGCAGAAGGCTGAGCTACTACTAACTGAGCTGAGAGACCAGTCAAGATACGAAGAACCTATAAATCAAGAAATATGGACTATGAATAGGAGCCAAAAATAAATTAAATTAAGTCTAAGACTTTTAGATAGAAAATCTTGTGCTTCGTGCGTTTGATGGTGTGTGCACACTTTCATGACTGTGACAATTTTTCATAAAAATGCGTCCTTTAATTTCATACTAAAGTAAAGTAGTCAATAGTGTATTTATTCAGTAGTACCACAAGGATTACTTTGAAACGTCTTAAAACTAGGTGAGTCTAGGTGCCAGTTCCACGCGACCAAGCCTAGAAGAATAGGCAACAAACTACGGCTTGGTTACTACCGTTTTTAGGGTTCCGTAGCCAAATGGCAAAAACGGAACCCTTATAGATTCGTCATGTCTGTCTGTCTGTCTGTCTGTCTGTCCGTCCGTATGTCACAGCCATTTTTCTCCGAAACCGTAAGAGCTAGACTAATGAAACTTGGTGAGTATGTGTATTCTGTGAACCGCATTAAGATTTTTACACAAAAATAGAAAAAAACTATAAATTTTGGGGGTCCCCATACTTGAAACTGAAACTCAAATTTTTTTTTTTCATTGAACCCTTACGTGTGGGGTATCTATGAATAGGTCTTCAAAAATGATGTTGAGGTTTCTAATGTCGTTTTTTTCTAAACTGAATAGTTTGCGCGAGAGACACTTCCAAAGTGGAAAAAAGTTGGTCCCCCCCCTCTAACTTCTAAAGTAAGAGAATGATAATACTAAAAAAAATATATGTTGTACATTACTATGTAAACTTTCAACGATATTTGGTTTGAACGAGATCTAGTCAGTAGTTTTTTTTTTATACGTCATAAACCGTAAACCGCAATTTACCTTTTGACGAACTACAAGAACCTTATTATGTTACATCAAGTAACATAATATAAAGGTTTTTGTAGTTCGTCGTGCTACGGAACCCTTCATGGGCGAGTCCGACTCGCACTTGGCTGCTTTTTATATGATCCTTTTACAAATCAAAAATAATAATAATAGCAGTAAAGTTCTAGTGTGGTGCCACTTCACATAATGAGACGCAAGCATTTTAACATAAGCAAAAGTTTCAAAGACAGCACACGCTTTAGACGCTTCAAAGTAATAATAAAGTACCTACACAGCAAGGCTGGGTGGGTTTAACCGACTTCCACAGTATTTTTTACCCCATCACTGATAGTTCGCGCAGACATGATTTATTTCCCAAAATGACTTCGACTATGTGATAATCCACCAAGGTGTCCAAGTCATTAGACGGTCTTGTAGAGAAGAAAAAGAAGTTGGAAATAATTCCCAACTGTCGTACCGAGGCGCGTCAGTCAACGCGAAGTGTTTTATTACCACGGCTCGACTCCTCTCTTAATTATTTATTTTTGTTTCGTTAGAGATACACAGCTAGGTCAATCCATACTTCCACCTTCTCACGACTTTTCACGGTTTATGCCCGGGATACAGGAACTAGCTTCATCTTCTAAATTATATAAAACTCTTACGTTACTGACTGACTGACAATCAACGCTCAGCCTAAACCTTAAGTCCTAGAACTGTTAAACTTGAAAGGTATGTTTCTTTTATAGCATAGGGGACAATAGGGAAATTATTTCCCTAGGCGGAGAAAACGAGGAAAACCTTTTAAAAGAAAAATCAACGGGGCGAAACGGTAACGGGGCGAGTGAAGCCGCGGGCGGCCGCTAATAAAAATAAAATAAATAAATAAATAAATATTGTGGACAATTCACACAACACTACCCAGCCCCAAACTAAGCAGAGCTTGTAATATGGGAACCGGATAGCTGATATAATACTTGAATACATTTTTTTTTTGTAAATACATACTTAGAATACAATATAACACCCAGACAGAGAACAAACATTTATGTTAACCACACAAATATTTGTTCTCGGTGGGGATCGAACCCACGACCTACGGCGCAGAAGGCAGAGCTACTACCAACTGAGCCGAGAGGCCAGTCAGATAGTTTTTCATATAGGCTTTCTGATAAAAACTAAGCTAGACCTACTACTTTGCTATAGCCTATAACTATCTTGCTATCCTGGCTTAAAAAACTAGCCTCTTGTATCCCGGGCATAATCAGATGAACCAATTGTAAATACATTTTGAAAGGATATTTTATAGGTAAGAACATAGGTTATCATCATCATCAGTCTGAAGAAATCATAGGCCTCCCCTACGCATTTCCGGGAAGAACGATTCTGAGCCTTCTTTATCCAACTTCCCGCGATTTTAACATAGTCTTCGGTCCATCTGGTGGGTGGGCGCCCTACGTTTTGTCTTCGTCTATGTAGGCTATCTTTTGTCTGCAAAAATAATCCTGAATTTGCATCTATCATCATTAAATCTGAAAAAAAAACTGAACTAGCTGAGATCTAAGTTACCGAGCCTTTGAAGAAAAAATATTCAACGCGTTTAAGCATCAGATTTTGTGATAAATATAGCTCCCCTGTTCAGTCTTTTTTACTTGTACACTGGTTTATAATTAACGGGCCTGTCTTTATTTTTACAAAATGCATTTCTTCAGTGAAATCAGAGGAGACTATTTTTAGCTTGTCGCAAGCTAATTTGGACGAATTGGATTTGGCGTGTTAGTATATCAATAGGGAATAGACAGATTTAAATGAATGCTATTTTCATTTCATGCTAGATGTATAAATTGCTAAGTTTAATTGTGAACTTTGTATAATAAGTATGATAAAATATAATATGCATAATATTTATAAATACATACAATATGAAAAATAACAATATGAATGAATACAACCCAGACAGTAAAAGCCTGGTAGAGATTGCTGTTAGCGATAAGGCCGCCCATTGTTTTACTGTGATTGTTTATTTTTAAGCTAAAAACTGTATTTCTTTATACAGGGTTATTCATTATTAACTGCAAATACTCAGGAATTAGGTTCAACACATAGAATAAAAAATATTTATGAAATTATTTTTTTTAAATTTGATCAAAAAAATTTTCAAGTTTTTGTATCAAAATTTTATTCTTTACGGCTATTGCATAATGATTGCCACGGAGAATAGGACGATGACCCACCCAGGCGGTGACTGAACGCAGAGTGTCACTCACGGCGCGCGGGCGCGGATCAAAGGTCAAAATAGGTCAGGTGCCAATGATTCCTTTATCGATTTTCTCGGGATTTTCATAACAAAACTTAAAAAAAATCATTTCATAAATATTTTTTATTTTATTTGTTGAACCTAATTCCTGAGTATTTGCAGCTAATAATGAATAACCCTGTATAAGTACAATTGGCGGCCTTATTGCTAACAGCAATTTATATCTATCTATATCTATATATTGTGTCATAATCAATAAAGAGTTATCTATCTGCATGAGAGCACTGGTGGTCTAGTGGTAGCGGCCCTGTCTTCCAATCCTAAGGTCGTGGGTTCGAATCCAGTCGTGTACCAATGAGTTTTTCTGTTGATTTTATGTACACAATGATAGTGCTCTCAAACGGCGAAGGAAAACATCGCAAAGAAACCCGCTGTTTAGTCAGCTCCGCACGTATTGACCATGTCTTTCCTGTGGATTAGGCTGACTGAGCTGTCAGAATGGTATAGGTTAGCCTATTCCATCTAAAATCTTGTCCCAGGCTCTAAAACATCTATAAAAGATGCAAAGGCCTGTTTTCTTTTTTTTATCTATATATCTTAACCCTGAGCAGAGTTTTAGCTCTTTGTGTGAGCAACAACGCTGAGCTAAGAGCAAGTACCTTACCATGATCTGCCTCATTTATCAACTAGCTCGGTTACGGGCACCTGCTAACCAATAACACGCCTATCGTTATTCTTACCGGCCGACTTTAGTGAAATATTGACACGGGTCTAATCCGTGTGACCTGTAAAAAGCTGGGTATATTTATTTACAAAATTGAAATCACTTCTGATTTTGACTCTCGAAGGGAAACAACAAATTTATTTCACTGAGTTGATTATATTTTTTATAGGTTTACAACACTGTCACAGATCTATTACTATGCTAGAAATTATTAATATTATTTAAAATATGAGGGACCCTCGTGGCCGGTTGCGTGCACACGATGGAAGAAAGCGAGCAAGACAGCTGTCCTCAAAGTAGTATGAAAATAATAAATAACTAGCTGCCTGTCCCGGCTTCGCACGGGTGGACATTTATTTTTTAAACACACAAATATAGCCTTTGTTACTTAAGGTGAACCTACGTCCAGCAGTGGACTGATATCAATTGATGATGATGATGAAAGAACATTCTATAACGTTTAGGGGCACTATTTTCTAGAACATTTTGTCCAAATCTAGAATTCAGAACCGTTTTCATGGGTATATTTGAGTATTCTAGATAATTCTGGATTACTAACGTTTGAGTAGGAGCATTCCGGATGCTAACCGCCTTTAAATTTGATTATTCCAGATCATTCTAGAGCGTCTATGTGCATTCTGTTCTCGTCAAAGCCAAGAATTTTCAGAAAAATCCATAAGTGATAGAATAGGATAGACATAGAGAAGTCCCTACGTGATAGAAAGGGATAGTCATAGATTTCGAAACTTTTGCCCCTTATAAATTAATAACACCTAAATATTGAATATAAACTATCCTATATTTTTAAGTCCGACCATATTTTAGGCAGTTGCAAAATTTTATCGAAATCCGTTCGGTAGTTTCGGAGTTTATCGCGTTCCAAATTGTGACACGAAAGATTTATATATATAGATTTCATTGATCATAATAACTCTAGCGTTAGGCTTAATTACTTTGACTGAGCACCATATTCTTCTAGAAAGGTGTTAGTCAAGCTATCAAAAAAGCTTGGGTATCCAATCCAGTGCACTTCTTCTTCTTATTGTGACACTTGGTTATTTCAAACCAGTGTGATGAAAGGATTTCAAGTGCGCCTCACAGAGGCTCTTTTCGTGCACTCAACACATTTTTTGAACTTTTTTTAGACACTCCCGATGTTTTCTGACACTGACCCAGTGCACTGAGTACTTGGTATTGATCTAAGAGGATAATCTAGTATACCTGAGAATCAAAGTTGCAAAGCTGTTTCTCCTAAACTGAAACCTAGTATCAAACGAAATGTGTGGTGAAAATAACTTTCAAGTATTTGGCACTGGTTAGAAGGTGCCATAATTATCAAATTGTAATGTTATATGAATTAAATAAAAATGATTTTGCTAATTTTATTAACCTTATACATAAAACTGGTGTTAAAGGTACCTACTGAAGTATTCTCATAACTCCAATGTATGTAAATAAAGCTGAATTTCTGCTTCCATAAACTCGCATGAGGGGTGAAATTATAATTATATAACCAAATTAAATTTTATACATGAACTTTCTCATAGAAACTTTGTTTGAATGGGGCAAAACAATGAAGTGTGTTGTGGATACGTTCATTCATAAATTGTAAAAGAACAAAAACAAGACGAATGAAGACGAACTGCAAAATAGATTTTATCCTAACATTGCAATAATGCTTGGAAATGCGACAAAAATACAAGGCTGATGTTACACTAAAGGCCTGCACACATCTAAGCAATGGCGATAGCGATCAGTTGAAACGCTGTCAATTATGAAAGCGATATTTGCGGCCGGCGTCTGTTATTCCAAACACCTATAACTTGGATGTTCTTATGAGAAAAGTGAAAAGGTTTCTTTTAGGTAAGCGTGCTACACCGTTGACCGCATCATCACTAAACAGCAAGTGTTATTGCGGTCAAACGCAAACCTATAGTGTAAAAAAGACAATTGGTGCAAAACAACGTTAAAAATAGGTACTACTACTTTTATATTATATACTCGTGTAGTACCGGAATTAGCTCGGCTTTTATGTTATTTGGAACACCAGCAATGATTGCCTTAGGAGTTATTCCTTGAGTGTGATTAGGATCCGATGGCGCAGCGGTCAGAGCAGCTCTTCACCAAGGGGAAGATCGCGGGTTCAAAAACAGTTCGGCTCTTAACTTTTGGGACATTATAAAAATCTTTGCACAAACATTTTTGAGCGGATAAAATCATTGGTGCACGACTATTCGAACCCACGACCTAAGGATCCGAAAAGGAAAGCATAACCACCAGGGCCCTGTTTAATAAAGCTGACAATTCGACATATACGTCAAAAAGCGACAAATTTGTGGAATTGTCGCGCTTTAGGCTATTAATAAAAGTGACAAATATGTCATAAAGCTTTATTAAATAGGGGCCTGGAAGAGATCGCTGTTAGTGATAAGGCCGCCCATTGTTTTACTGTGAATTTTTATTTTTAAGCTAAATACTGTATTCCTATATTATGTTTCATAGTAATCAATAAAGACGGTTATCTATCTATCTATCTATGTCACAAAGCGACAAAACTGTGGGATTGTTGCGTTGAGGTTATTAATAAAAGTGACAAATATGTCACAAAAGCGCGACAATTCCAAAATGTTGTCGCTTTTTGACATAATTATATGTCAGCTTTATTAAACAGGGGCCAGGACTACTGCCACTAGACCACCAGTGCTCTCAAAAGAGTCCCTGCTTGAAAATAACATTTTGCAGACTCGATTAAAAACTCCAAAAACTTGTGCTTATGGTCTAGCTAAGTGCCAGAGGCGGTGAAAATTTCATTCCCAAAGTGCGTCCATTACCCGTCGTTTAACTTCAGCCGTTAAACTGTGACGTAGAATTAGAGGCTCGTGGTTTCTTGCGTCGTCTCTTGTGATTCAGACGGTTTTATTACTTGGATTTGTGATGATGATGATATGGCCTCTCAGCTCAGTTGGTAACTCTGCCTTCTGTGCTGTAGGCCGTGGGTTCGATCCCACTGAGAACAAATATTTTGTGTGGTGAACAAATGTTTGTTCTCTGTCTGGCTGTTAGTTTGTATTCTAAGTATGTATTTACAAAAAAAATGTATTTATGTATTATATCAGTTATCTGGTTCCCATTGGACAAGCTCTGCTTAGTTTGGGGCTGGATAGCGTCGTGTGGATTGTCCAATTTATGGATAAGAAAGGAGTGAGTACAGAGATTACGACTGATGATTTCAGTGTAAAATTATACTCTTACCGCCCATGAAATTTAAAAATCAATTTGTATGGAAATCGAACCACCTACTACTTACTTCCTTTTTACAAATCAAACAACACTTAAGTAGTATCCGAACGCGTAGACTCCATTCTGCCATGAGTCGAAATTAAATAGGCTAATTTAATTCTACTTAATAATTCTGATCACGAACGAAGCCTTGTTAAGGCCACACCTCGCAAAAACACTCCAATATTGCTGAATGAATGAGCGATCATTATTTTTCTTATGATTCTTTGCCTTTTTCACCAAGGACAAGGTCTCGCCTAATAATCATCATCAGAACATAATAAACATAAAAATACTTAGTACTAATTCGCTATTCTAGATATCTAGCTAGACTATCGGATTAGTACTAAATATTTTTTTTAGTCTTATGATTAACAATGGAATTCCGCAAAGTTACACCTGAATCAATTAATTATCATTTCGGTGGTTTTTTAAGCAACATTACTTGAGGTCTTAACTCAAAGGTCAGTTGGAATGAAAGTGTATTAGTGATATTCTGATTTGATCGAAAATGTTTCTGCTGGTTTTGAAAAAAAACGTCCACCATTCGTTTTCAAAGCCAATTAGGGCCGACTTGTCTATTGACCGACTTGACTTGAATAAAAACTATTTTTTTATGTAATACATCCTCACTCGACACTGGCAAAATTGATCCAAAATGGACAGATGCCATAATTAGCCATAATTAGTTTGTTGTGTTGCGTTTATATACTAACATAGCTTAAGATAGCCTGTAAGTATTACTAACACAAATGGACCACATAGTTGTCTGATTAATAAATAAATAAAAAATAAAATAATTAAGAATAAGATGAATGAAGAGGTAAATATTATACAAAACCTTTCTCATTCCCAGATAGTCTAATTTTACACACTTGATAAAACAAAATAAAAAAACAAGGACGAAGATTTGGTCTCCGGTGAATCAGGCCCTTACGCTTCCAGGATATTATTTCCGGGCATGCCACGCTGAATTATTATTATTTTTATCGCGTTCATAAAATTAATAGCTCTCGTTCTCATCATATTAGTTTCATTGCCGTTGTTTTTATGACTATTTATTGGGTATCAAGTTTTTGAGGGCTTGATTTGGCCTGATTTCTTGTAACGGCTCTGTCGTGTGTACGTTACTATAATAAATATGATTTTATTATTATCTTTGCTTATTTTTTCCCCCTGACAGAAAATAAGTGCTATAACTAGGTATAAGTTTGAAGTATGTATGTATGTCTGTTTGTCCTTCGTAGCTCCGAAAGTAACACTCCAGTTTGAATGCGATGCATCTCAAATTTAGTAGAAAACCAGGCATCCATTTCTGAGATTTTTGGTACCTTGGTACCCTGGTTATGATCACGTTTCGCTCGCACTTTAGGCCTACCATGAGATCTGTCTGGCTCTGTCTTTGGCTCTGGTTTTGTGTCTGTGCTCACCAGTGCATTATATCGTGTGTTTGACGTTTTGACGTAGGATTTATTTAGTCAACACTCACTCAGACTCAAAACCAGAACCAGAGACAGAGCCAGACAGTGCTCATGGTCGGCCTACTGGTATTGACTAGCTCTTCCTTGACCAGGTTTCTAAGTATGGACAAAGCTTTTTCTATTACAGGAACAATGATTTACCTAATCATTTAAGTTAGATAGATATAACACTTTATTGATTACCATGACGCACTAAGTAAGTAGGATGAAAATGATGGACTGTCTCAAAGATTTGAGCAAGAAAGAAGTGAGCACTGAGATGACAAATGATAGAGGTAAGTGGAAGAAGAAAGCCTATTGTGCCGACCCCACTTAGAGAGGAATAAGGGCAGGAAAATGATGACTTAGTAAGTAGGAAAAATAAACAACCACAAAATTACAATGCACAGCTTTATAACTAACAAGCAGTTTTTAATAAAATTAATAGTATTACTGTACTTGAATTCAAATAAATAGTTTCTCCATTAAAGCTTATTAAGAGTCAAATGCCGAAATTTATTCTCATGGCTAACCTTAATACTTACGCAGAATCTGTTAGGTTCCGCAAAAAAACATATAATAATTTTCACTTAAAACTACATCGAGATTCTGAAAACGTAAGCTGATTTAAGGAGATAGGATTTCCATGGAAATTCATTTAATCATTTATGGGCGTTATGAGCATAATTGTGGACTGAAAAAAATGTAGTTGGCTTTCATGTTTGTTTTTGATATACTGTGTATTGTATATTTAAGATCTAAAATATATATGTATAATCATGCTGCAAGCAAATAATTTATTTCATTTCATTTTCATGTTTGTCTTTATTTCCGGCAAACTTTATAAAGTTAAAGAAAACTTTTTTGACGGTGATTAAGTATCTAATTATGCTCTAATCTCCCATAAATGGTATAAACAAGTTTGTATGTAAAACGGACAACATTAACCTACTTATAACAAAACAAGAGCATAAAAGAGACCATGATCAAAGATTTGATGAAAACACCAGAACTGCCGTTTACTAATCTGACGGTATACTTCTGTAGCACATGACATGGAACCGCCTTCTTTACATTTATTGACTTCAGTGTTCCGACAACATAACATTCCATATTTGATGTCACATTCACTGGTTCACCATAAAATATAGGGTCTGTAGCATTACCTTCTTTTTTAACATATCGTAACACTTCACCAGTACACTTTGTCCTTAGTTGTTCTCTATTTATTGCATTATCTATTGCATTGTCTATGAATTTCATTTGATTACGATAGAAAGAACATTTATTGTGTACAGTTTTTTCTTCTTGATTCAGACATAGCTTTTGATTGGCGTGCATCATTGGTATGCTACTGTTCTGAAACACTACTGGGTTTTCTATAGCACCAGATGGAGTTATTTGAGCTTTAATAGCTCGAGGACTACGAGGGGAAGACTGTTCAGTCAGAATAAAGTGTGTGATCACACGACAGTCTATAACCATTTCATCATTGCTCCCGTTTTCATAGCGCACTCCAAACTTGCATATTTCACCAGGCTGAGGAATATATTGTTTGTGGTACTTGTACATCGACTGGTTTGATGAAATAACACCCAAGTTATACAAAGCTAGTCCAGCTAGAAGTTGCCGATACTTACTACTAGATAATCTGTATTGATACACGTATGAAGGCACTCTCCTCGCAGTATATGCTGGACAGCTTTCTTGACATTCATTTGTTTTATATCTACGAGATTTGAAAAATTTACGAACTTTGGTTTTTGTACCGTCTTGAAATTTTAAAATTGATTTCCAACGAGTATCACCGCTATTTGAAGTCATTCTTAGGAAACTGGTACCAGAATGTGATATTAAACCATTCAGATCAACGTTACTTCCATTTCTCAAATCATTCTTGATTATCAAATTCAGAATTTGAGTTGTATTGTCCAGAAAAAACTTGATTGAGTAGGGTAGTTTAAGCGTAGAAACACTGGCTAAAACCGTGCTTACAAAAGCATTAGGTGGTAATGAAAAATGCTTCCACACTGATAAACTGAATTCCACAATACAAAAAGTACTAGAAACTTGACTCGATAGTTCACGGTTCTTTTGAAGTTCAGGCACACAACCACTTACGTTAGCAAAATATTGCGAGATTTTATCGGAACATCTAAAAAACTTTGCGTTCATGTCACTGGATAAAACTATTATAGTCAGAAATAATGATAAAACACATTTCCTGCTCATAGCGTCAACAATGATAACGTATGTGTTCACTGTTGGTCGTCTGCTCACTGATATTTTTAATTGCTGCTGTCCTGTGCTTATGACGTCCCGTGATATTTTTTAAGGAAAATAATTTTCCTTTCTAATAATAGTGGCATTATTCATAACCTATAGTCAATAATCAGTGTAGTTATAACACTAATTATTTGACTATAGGTATGTACTTACATTCCAGGGTGCTTAGCCAATTTATCTTTCTAGTCAAAGACAAGTCACAGTCAAAAATATTTTTTCTATTAGCATAACAAGGATCACTTTGCAACGTCTTAGAGCTAGGTGAGTCTAGGTGCCAGTTCCACGCGCCCAAGCCTAGAAGAACAGGCAACAAACTACTACTAACTACTAGGCAACGACTTATTGGAGGTCGCTATTTCTAGGCCAGGGGGCTAATTCTCGGGCCGATCTCGATCGTTTTAAAATTTTATTTTATTGCTTCTTTTCGAAGGGGGAATGGATAATTTCCTTGAGTAATTCATAAACGACCTCTTCGTAAAAGCCTCGACAGCTACGATATACGGAAAACGTACAAAAAGGGCGGGGTTGTGAAAAGAAGCAATAAAATAAAATTTCAAAATGATCGAGATCGGCCCGAGTATTAGCCCCCAGATAGGATATGAACTCAACGGATGCAGTAATCTGCATTAATAGGTGTGATGATTGATTGACAGCGAGAGCGCTGGTGGCCTAGTGGTAGCAGCCTCGCCTTCCGATTCTAAGGTCGTGGGTTCAAATCCAGTCATGTACCAATGAGTTTTTCTACCCAAAAATGTACCTAAGTACACTATGCCAGTGCTCTCAAACGGTGAAAAAAAACATCGTGAGGAAACCGGCATATCGTAGAACCTAAAAAGTTCGAAAATATGTGTCAAGTGCACGAAAGGAACCTCCTTGAGGCGCACTTTAAATCCTTTCACCACACTTGGTTCGAAAGAATCTGTGACACGATAAGAAGAGAAAAGATAATTAATTTATCACCGTTCTGGAGTAATATAAAGTTCTCTAAAACTGAAACCAATCAAAAAACTATATTATGTTTTACAAAAGAGCTCTCAAAAAAAAATCATCATCAATATAATTTACTCAGGACTTTTTGGGCGGGGCTGTCAGGGAAAGTACAACCACCATATTACTGCCATGAAGCAGCTTTGCGCTGTGTTTCGGTTTGAAGGATACGGTGCCGGTGAAATTACTGGCACGAGATGCCTAATATCTGCATGCCTCAAGTTGATGGACGCAAGTCAGTGCATCGTAGGGCACGTTCCTGACGTAGCCTACGAGACATGCTTTGTTATAGGTGATGGTAACCAGTTAACATCGGGTGAGCAATATACTTGTTCCATCAGCAAGATGTATAAAAAGCCCCTCTTAATTACATAATAAACCTTCCTCAAACCTTTGACACAAATACTATGTTCTTCTTATCGTGTCACTGATTTTTTAGAACCGAGTGTGGTGAAAGGATTTTAAGTGCGCCTCAAAGAGACATGCACTTGACTCATATTTTTGTACAAAATACAATAATCAGGTTTTAATAAACAATACATACTATAAATTGGGAGACGCACGTTATTCTGCAAGAATTGAAAAAGTTACAGAACCCGTTTTCTAAAAATTGTATTTTACAAAGATAAAAAATGGTTATCTACATGAAATGTCCATTTAAATTATGCTTGTCGCAAGTAAAGAGGGATAATCCCACAAAAGTTGTGTGTCTTTCGGACACGGGACATTTTAAGCCGTTCTTTTTAACCCCTAAACCTTTCTACCTACCTAAGATCCAATGACCTTCATTCATTTTAATCGTTATTAGACTGACTGACAGTCGGCTCACAACCTCGGGTTTGAAATTATTTTTCTGAAAGACTTGCATGATAAAACAACTTTTTCTCAAAAGAATACAAAGTATACAATATGCACTTCCATGAAAAAACGCTTCTAAAGTGCAATAGAGCTAATCGTCATAAATTCAAAATCAGCTTTTTTTTTTTTAATAAATAGCTCGAGCGGAAGCTGAAGTCTTGGACTAGTAGTAGTAGTATGATTATGTGTGTTGACTCTGACTTATATTTACTAACTAGCTGATCAGCTCGTGACTTCGTCCGCGAAGTATGAGCCGCGTACTTGCTTAGGAGAAAAAAAAAAAAAAAATGTATTCAAGTATTATATCAGCTATCTGGTTCCCATATTACAAGCTCTGCTTAGTTTGGGGCTGGGTTGTGTTGTGTGAATTGTCCAGAATATTTATTTATTTATTTATTTATTTAGACCATTTGAAAACTTTAACTTTATTATGTAAAAAAAAAGTACTGGCGAGTTGCGGCAGTCAGTAATTTTCAAAGTAAATCTAGTTCTGTTTTGGCAAACTGGAAACCTGTGGTCTGTCTGTCCTATCTTTTATTTTCTGCTCGTCCTTTATTCGTCTGTCTGCACATCTACGAGTATCTGTTGGTTCAACGATCTGAACCCTAAAGTTTTTAAATTTGGAATAGTAATAGTTTTTTACAAAAGATTGTGAGTAAGTAGGTATACATAGACGAAACTTTAGCCTTGACAAATAAAAAGCAATCATAAAATTAATTATAATTTTAATGGTCAAACACAAAACCGCATGCAAGGAAGTCTATTCTGGGAACAAATCTAATTTTATCCTCTATATTTCTCACATAGTATATCAATATCCAGTCTGTTAGCTAAACGTTATTCAAACAGTTACGTGTGTGCACTGAAGTTTGATCCCCATGGATCAGTGTTCAGACAAGTGCCTTGGCTAGCTGGTATTCAACTGAATTACACTGTAATGAAATCTTAGGACCTATCCCAATCAAGGATATGCAAGTAATACTATACTATTTTTTTTTGTTTATTACTTAATACTTATAGCTAAAATAAGTAGAGGTCTAAATATTTTATACATTCAGGCTCAACTGTATTTATTGAATTCTTAGTGTAGGAATGAACACTGAGGTTACGAGTGTTTTTTTTTATGCAACTTGCTGATGGAACAAGCTTGTAGCCCACCTGATGTTAAGTGGTAGCCATCGCCTATAACAAAGTCACGTCAGGAACGTGCCCTACGATGCACTTCCCTGCGTCCATCAACTTGAGGCATACAGATGTTCAGCCTCACGTGCCAGTAATTTCACCGACACCCACACCCTTCAAACCGTAAAACAGGAATGCTGCTACACAGCAGAAATATACATGGTGGTATTACTTCCCCGGACGAGCCCTTCACAAAGAGCTCTACTACTACTAAATGATAGAGGTGAGTGGAAGAAGAAAACTTATTGCACCGACCGCACTATTATTTGGGGAGTAAGCGCTTTAGGTGAAAACCTCCAAAAAGTGTACTTATTTTTTTTGGTGTTGTTCGTTGTTTTTTGACGTAATAACGTCTTATAATTCGATGGAGCCCGCTGCACGTACGAAAAAACATGATTCATGCGGCGTTACCTCACTCTGAGGCGTTCCATTTAAGGCTTGAAGTGCAAGCGACGGCACGGAATGGCCTCCGCGTTCGGCAGCGTTCGACATCTGTCTCTCTCTTACTTGAGTGAGCGATGCGTCCGCGTGGGCAGCTGTATGACGTCGTCGTTCAACTATCGTCAGTAAACCGACTTTACAGACAACCGATTTTTTGTTGTTGTTTATTCTCACTTGTGGACATGCTAGGCCTACTAAGAAATTGTAAAGATCAATTTGAGCACTTCAAAAACCGCGTCTATTTCATGCTCGTTAAACTTCTAACTTTCAAATGAGCAGCCTATTTCCTAACTTTTGATTGATGCAAACTTCCGCAGTTATCAATTAGGAAGCAGATATCTTTCTGGATCCGGGACCACGAATTCGGCTGCATTACCCCCGAGAGAGGCGAGAGGGTTATTGCTTATAACCCTCTCGAAGTACAAAGTACTGCCCTAAGTTTTCATTTTTCAATAAGGTATTTTTTATTGTTAATTTGTATTTTTTAAAAAATCTTATGAAACATAATAATATTATCTTTATTTAGCTTATTCTTACTGAACAACGCCATCTGCTGGATATGCTTGCAGTTAGTTAATCACAATCGTCAATAGATGGCAGGAGCAGCCACATATTCAGTTTATGTTTAATTATTGAACTCAGGGTTAAATAATCATTTTCTAAAAATGAATCCTAGCTAGTCGATTTATTGCCCCCGAAACCCTCTGTATACTTACTTTCATGAAAATTGTTGGTGCAGTTTCCGAGATCCGAAATATATATATATA
This sequence comes from Thera britannica, assembly GCA_939531255.2. Classification (NCBI taxonomy): domain Eukaryota; kingdom Metazoa; phylum Arthropoda; class Insecta; order Lepidoptera; family Geometridae; genus Thera; species Thera britannica. Next base: position 3,834,130 of record OW618037.2, read on the forward strand.
TATATATATATATAAGATAAGATATAAAATAAAACAAGTATTTATTTCACCGGCCTTAACAAACAGTTTTGCTTAACTTAACTTAACTTATACTAATCCTACTTACTAAATATAACTAAGCAAAAGTTTTATCTATTATGACACCGGCGTGGCAGTACATTAGGTCGGGTTGTCCTTCGACAAAGGCCTCCTCTAGGGTTTGCCACTTGGAGCGGTCCAGACATGCTCTGCGCCACTCCTTAGGGAGCTCATCCTCCCATCGCTTTAACTACCGCCCTCTGTTGCGTTTTCCTTCTCTAGGGTACCAAACTGTACAATCATAAGTCCATTTACTCCTTCGGGATCTCATCGTGTGAAGTTAGTTAAAAGATAATTTAAATAATATTTAATAAAAATAAACTTGAGAGGTGTCAAGGGACACCCGGATGGAACGAAGTTCCTTTATTATTATTTACAAATAACCTGTATACACTCAACAAAAATAATCGTCGCGTGTTGGATCTTTAGTAAACACTCATTATGTAATGTATGTCACTGTCATTGTGACAAGCACTGCCGTTAGGCTGTCTCGCTCTCGGGCTGTGCCCTGTCTCTTTCTCTGCCCTAACCTCTAGTGTACGGTGTGTGTCGATTCCAAATATAATTAATACGAGTTTATTCTATTACAAACAACTCTTTTATTGCCAAAACCCATCAGGTTATGGGCCATTGCATTTTTCATAAGGATTTTGGCGTATTTGGGAGTACTTTTATCCTATTCAAAGTACATAACCGCACCGGCCGGCGAAACTGCGCACGCGGCAATCATGGCTACCACGATGTCGATCGGAATTCCTGTCGAGAAACTCAAAGGTTTGGAAGATTATAACCATTGGAAGTTTATGCTGAAAATGATCCTCATGCACGAAGATCTTTACGATTGCATCAAGGACGATAAGGACGAGGGATGCTGCAAGGATGAGAAGAAAAGACAAAAGGCGTTGGCAAAAATTTGTTTGTCAGTTGGCCCATCTGCACTGCCACATGTACGCAATGCAACGACGCCATACGAAGCCTGGACTAATCTTCAAAGTGCCTATGAAGACAAAGGATTGTGCAGGAGATTAGGATTATTAAGATCACTATTCGGTGTGAAGCTATGTGAAACAGAAACCATGCAGAGCTACCTGACAAAAATAACAGAGCTCGGGCAACAGTTGTCTGACATTGGATCCGGTTTGGACGATGAATTTTTAGCTGTTATTATGCTTAGCGGCTTAACGGTGGATTTTGACCCTCTAATCATGGCGTTGGAGAACTCTAATGTAAAATTGTCAAGTGATGCGGTCAAGTCTAAGTTATTGCAAGAGCAGCAAAGGCGAGATGACAAAGAACAGAGCGGGATCAATGCGTTAGCTACAAGAAAATACACTAAGGGTGTATGCTTCAAATGTAAAAAGCCTGGACATCTGAAGAAGGATTGCACAAGTAATATGAGGACGGGACCAAAGAAGAACATGGTGCAAAAGCCCAACGAAAAGGCTACACCAGAGAACTCTTTGTTGACAGCATTAAGTGTTAACCTACAGGGAAATGCTTGGTACATCGACTCCGGGGCTACCCATCATATGTGTAATGACAAACGGTTGATGAACAATTTTTTTTATACTAAATCGCTTGAAGTGAATGTGGCTAATGGAGACAAGGTGACTACTGAGGGACATGGCAGTGTTGAGGTGCATTTGAGCAACGGGTTAAAGACTATAAGTGACGTTTACTATATTCCTAAACTTTCTGTGAATTTATTATCAGTCAGTGAATTAAGTAGGAAAGGTTATAGTGTAACTTTCAGTACTACAGGTTGTAAAATCATGAACAAAAGTGAGATTATAGCTACTGGAACATGTAATAATGGCGTCTATGAGTTAGATATTATTCAAAGTGTAAACAGTACGTGTAGTAGTCAATTACAGGAGTCAGGAATGGTCATGAACTCGGTGTGTGCGGAGAGTGAGGTCAGTGGGCTGTCGGGGGACAGGCCGGATGTTGCGCTGGTATCTGCGCAGGGACCTCATGCACAGGAGCTGTGGCACAAGCGGCTCGCCCACCTCAATGGGCGGAGTATGAATCTTATGAAAAATGGTCTAGTAACAGGTATGGATTTTAAAAATACAATATTCAATCCATGTACAGCTTGTGTTAAAGGTAAACAAACTAGGTTACCATTTCCAAAGAAAAGTCAAAGTAGGTCCACTGAGGTTTTAGGGTTGGTACACACAGATGTTTGTGGACCCATGCAGTCATCTTCCTTCAGTGGGGCGCGTTACTTTGTAACATTTATAGATGACTACACTAGGAAAACATTTGTCTATTTTCTGCAAAGAAAAAGTGAAGTTTTTGAAAAGTTTAAATTATTTAAAACATATGCAGAAAATGAAACAAACAAGAAAATAAAGATTTTGAGAAGTGATAATGGAGGTGAATATGTTTCTCTCACATTTCAGGAATATTTGAAGCACAGTGGGATAAAACATCAGACTACAATCCCACATTGTAGTGAGCAGAATGGTGTAGCAGAGAGAGCAAACCGAACCATCATGGACAAGGCTCGCTGCATGCTCCAGGAGGCTGGTTTGGAGAAGCGGTATTGGGCTGAAGCTGCTAACACAGCCATTTACCTGAAGAACCGATCCCCAACGAAGGCTGTCATGGGAGCAACACCTGAACAAAAATGGACATCTGAAAAGGTGAATGTTTCTCACTTACGTGTTTTTGGTTGTGTAGCTTATGCCATTGATGAGAATGCTAAGAAGTTGGATGCTAGGAGCAAAAAGTATATCTTTGTAGGATATTGTGATGATAGCAAAGGATACAGGCTGATAGATCCCTCTTGTCCTAAGAAGTGCATTAAGGCAAGGCATGTAGCGTTCATGGAAAACCAATTCTTGAATAAAAATGTGTCAAATGATGAAGCTCGTATAAATCAAGACACAGTAGTGTTCTTGGATCCATCTTGTTCAACAAGTTCTGTGGATAGTACTGTAAAGCCTAATTTAGTACAATTACCAACAGACACAGACTCATTATCTCCACAATCAGTTATATCAATAGATGATGATTCACTATCTGATGGCACATCACCAAATACTCGCAGACAAACAATATTAGGTCTGAATAGATCAGAGGATTCGGTTGTGACAGATGATTCTGCCGATGAAACTTACATTCCAGGTCGATCAAGCATGGACTCGCAGGACTCCTTCATGTCAATTGAAGGGGACACATTGGAGTATGCTGGGCTAACAGAGATTGGTGAGGAGGACCTGCCTGGAACAGTGGAGGAGGCACTGAGCAGCAGTGAATCACAGCAATGGAAAGAAGCTATACAAGATGAGTATGATTCTTTCATGACCAACAAATGTTGGACTCCAGTAGATTTGCCTGCAGGACAAAAGCCAGTTAAATGTAAATGGGTTTTTACCAAAAAGAGAGGCCTAAATGGGGAAATATTGAAATATAAGGCTCGTCTAGTGGCAAAAGGTTTTACCCAAAAATATGGCATAGATTATCATGAAACATTTTCTCCAGTTGTCCGATACTCAACTATAAGGATAATGTTAGCCCTAGCAGCTCAAAATGATATGGTGGTCGAGCATCTCGACGTCAAAACGGCATTTTTGAATGGCTATTTGGAAGAAAATGTATACATGGAACAACCAGAAGGATTCATCATAGACAAGAACAAAAAGAAAGTATATAAGCTAAATAAAGCAATTTACGGTTTGAAACAATCCGCTAAAGCATGGTATGAGAGAATAAATGATGTCTTATCCAATAAATTGCATTTTAGAAGGCTGTCTTCAGAACCATGTGTTTATATATACAATGATGATGATGAAATTATGTTCATTGCTTTATATGTAGATGACATAATGCTATTTTCTTCAAAAACATCCCAGAAAAGGAAATTTATTAAAGAAAAGTTAATGAAGCAATTTGAAATGAAAGATTTAGGACCAGCTCATCAAATTTTAGGAATGAAAATTACTAGATTAACTGATGGAAGCTACACTTTAGATCAATCTAGCTACATAAGAAAAATAGTAGATAAATTTAAGATGGCAGATTGTAAAGAAGCAAAGACTCCAATGGAAGTTGGATTAAAGTTACAAAGGGAAGAAAATATGAATTGTAACTTTGATTATAGAAGTCTTATCGGATGCCTAATGTATTTAGCAGTATGCTCACGGCCGGATATCGCTCATAGTGTAAGCTATCTAAGCCAGTTCAATAACTGCTACGGCGAGAGCCATTGGAAAGCTGCGAAAAGAGTACTGAGGTACATCAAGGGAACTTCTAAATATTTTCTAATTTTTCAAAAAGGTAATTTGGAAATTACAGGTTTTACTGATGCTGACTGGGGTGGAGACCAGATTGATCGCAGATCCTACACAGGGTATGTTTTCTGCCTTGGTAAATCAATTATATCCTGGGAAAGTCGCAAGCAGCGCACTGTTGCACTCTCCAGTACTGAGGCCGAGTACATGGCGATTTCTGACTCTTGTAAAGAAGCTATGTTTTTGCAAACATTTGTAAAAGAATGTAGTGGTAGTGTATGTACGATTAATTTGTTTAATGACAATCAATCTGCGCAAAAGTTGTGTACTAATTTTGTATCGCATTCACGAACAAAGCATATTGATATTAGGCACCATTATATAAGAGAATTGATAAATAGGAAACTCATTAATTTAAGTTATCTTTCAACTGAAGAAATGCTTGCTGATGTACTTACAAAGTCTCTATCATGTGAAAAACATTCAAAGTTTGTATCTAAATTAATGAAAAACATAGTATAGGTAAGCTATTTAGTAAAAATAGGAGTAGATAGACAAGTAGTAAAATACCACCTTGTACTTAAGATTTGAATAATAAATCTGTATCTTTATTAGGTATGTAAGATATAGATATTTAATATCCTGTTTTCTAAGGCCTAGTAAGTTAGGTGTGTAATGTATTGTATGGAAAGTACATAATGTATTTTTTTTTTAAGGCCTAGTAAATTAGGTTTATAATGTATTGTTTGGAAAGTACATAATGTATTGTTTAAGGCCTAGTGTTGGATCTTTAGTAAACACTCATTATGTAATGTATGTCACTGTCATTGTGACAAGCACTGCCGTTAGGCTGTCTCGCTCTCGGGCTGTGCCCTGTCTCTTTCTCTGCCCTAACCTCTAGTGTACGGTGTGTGTCGATTCCAAATATAATTAATACGAGTTTATTCTATTACAAACAACTCTTTTATTGCCAAAACCCATCATCGCGACACCACACTGTTCAATGCGAAATAGAAATGAAAATATCTGGCTTGCTTTCTATAAGAGAGAGAAAGACAGACAGAGAAACATGCGCACGCCGCACAGCTTACTATAGCAAAAAGTGTCGTGACAACTTTTCGTAAGATTTTTTTCCGTCTAGCCCTTTCACAACGCGCGTTATGGAACTTCGTCTTCCAACAAAAATGAAAGCACTGTGTGATCTAATTTAAAATATGTCGAAAAGTAAGCAACGTGCAACAGTAATAAAAGTAATTTTATTATTGGCATGAATATTGGCATTGGTCCGTATTGAGTGGTCTTGGAGCATAGCATCGTAGTGGTCAAATAACTTGGGGAATTGAACTATAAATTGCGTTTGGAGCTTTTGACAGAAGTAAGTGGCGTGGATTGATATAGCGAGATACCTACCAAATAATGACCGACTAAAATTTATGGTGGGGTTAAGCAAATGTGTTTCGGCAAGGAATTGAAATTGGAGATATGAATTCTGATCAAACTTTGGAGTGAAATGTTTTCGTTCCAACCCTGGCCAGAATTCAATGCATTTTTGATCGTTACCGATAGTTTTTATTTTCTTTCAACAATATTTAGATTTTTATTAATTTTACAGTGGCGGATGGCATTGTCGGAGTAGTTGGGCAGCAATGGCGGAGACTGGCACAGGACCGAAGAGTGGTGTAATAAGGAGGAGGCCTATACCCAGCAGCAGTGGGTGCATACAGACTAAATATATAGATTTAGTGGCGTGGCCTAAGCAAGCATGCGATGGCGCAGCGGTCAGCGCAGCCCCGTACCAAGGGGAAGATCGCAAGTTCAAATCCCGCTCGGCTCTTAACTTTTGGATAAAACTCTTTGGGTGTTATTAATAATCCTGGCGTAGCGTTGGACTAGTTAATCCGTGTTTTGTCACATTTGCTCGAGTTGACAATTGCATGTCAATGCAAGAGACAAAACACGGATTAACTAGTCCAACGCTACGCCAGGATTATTAATAAGACCCTTTGCGTATATTTTGATTGGTTACTTCGACATGAATAAATTGCATGACTTTATGATGCGTCCCCGGTAAAACAGCCAACTTAAGGGGTATTGCAGTAGTTTGGGGATATATGGCGTTGTGTGAAACGTTTACCAGCGTTTGTTTTTTAAGGTATAGGGTAAAAATCTTTAGAAAAATGATTTTTTCAGAAAACATATTATGTCGTTAGTGCCTGCATCTGCATACATCTAATAGCCTCTTCCTACTGGTGCGTGTATCGCGCACCAGCCCGCACCAGCACGCACGACACACCATGGGAACGGTCTTGTGCGTGATATCATACACGCACCGTAGGAAGGCGGCTTAAGCGATCTGCGTGATGGATGGAAACACTGTCAAATATGACAGCGATATCATAATATTTTATAATATTTGACAGCGTTTCACTGATCGCCACCTCGCCACCGCAGAACGCTTAAATGACACAAGGCTTAAGAGTTTGAATGACGGTAAACACTCTTCATTCACTCCAACTCTATCAGTCTGAAAATTACCAACTGTTTAGCCAACTTCACACCAAAGCGACAAAGTTTGATTGAGAATGTACTCCTAGCACGAGTTACTGTCGCTATGAAACCACTCAGCGATGATGGACTTGCAAGTCGCAACATATCACGTCATTAATCTGACGGTGAAAACTGTATCAAAACCGTTGAGCGGTTTTTAGTTTATGGGGAATTAGCATATAGACACACAGACTAATACAGACAGAAGCAGAAATAACGAGAGTGCTAGATTTTAATGTGGATGGGTATAGAAGTAGAGGTAGGCCAAAGAAAAGGTGAATGGATTGTGTGAAGGATGACATGGGTAAGAAAGAAGTGACTACTAAAATGAGGGCTAATAGAGTAAAGTAAAACGTGACAGTTCTCACCAAGGCCAATAGGGGCGCTTATCGCATCTGCATGCAAAAATCGCGCTAAAAACGTAAAACAGCTGGTAGACGATACGGTTGCCACACTTGGACTTTGGGTACTAGGAACACTGGTGGTCTAGTGGTAGCGGCCCTGCCTTCCGATCTGAAGGTCGTGGGTTCAAATCTAGTCGTGTACTAATAAGTGTTTCTGTCGAAATATTTATGTGCACAATGCCAGTACTCTCAAACGGTGAAGGAAAACATTGTGAGGGAACTGACGTGTCATAAAACCTAAAAAAGTTCGGGCAACACGTGTCAAGGGTCACGCAAAAAGGGCCCGCCAACGGCCTATTAGCGGAAAAACCAGCCCGCACATCAAGTGCGGATGACGAATTTGCCGAATTTGCCGACTTAGTCCTTAATTCTCCTTGTTTAGTACCCAAACAAGGAGAATTAAGAGATAAAAATAGTTTAGGATAAAAAAAGGTTTCCTAGTGCTCAGATCATAAACTTACCTGAAATTTAAACGAGACTCGGCAAGTTATAAAACTCGAACACCATTTCATGAACGGCATGAATGGACGCCGGCTGCTGCGGTCCCATCAACTGGGTTTAAAGTTTTTGATTCCATTTACTTCCACTAGCTTATTATCTAAAAGGAAAAAAGTTTTTGTGAAATCGAATATTAGATATCTTTTTTTTTTTGCTAAAGCCTTGCGGCCATCAAGCTTGCCAACGATGGCGATCAGCGCGGCATTATGTGCAGATGTATATGCAAAACCCAATTCTAAAACTGGTCTCTAACTCCCGCAGATCGCCTAGATGTGGGGCCACACTACACGGGTGCCGTTATTTTGCAAAGTGGTACAATTAGTGACGAAAGTAAGTTAATTTTCAATGTCCTTTTTCAGCATTTTACAAAAAAAATGCCAATTTTTGTTTGCAATATTTTTGCTGAACTTTAATATATAACCTTGTTAATCGCGCTTTTATTAACCCGACTCATCATCATCAGCATCATCAGTCTGAAGAATTCCTAGGCCTCCCCTACACATTTCCAGGAAGAACGATTCTGAGCCCTTTCCATCCATCGACTTCGAGCGATCTTAACAATGTCGTCAGTCCATCTGGTGGGTGGGCGCCCTACGCTTCGTCTTCCGGTTCGTGGTCGCCATTTGAGAACCTATAATCCCCAACGGTTGTCGTTTCTTCGAGCTAATCCGACTACAGCAAAGCAAAAGAAGGGTTATGTACATTCAGCGAGCGATTTGTTTGCCGGATAACCATAGCCGTTCCACTGATGAGAGAATATCAATAAATTTATAAACTGAGAATACTATACTAGACCGGTTTCGGGGAGGTTTCAGGTATTGACAGGATGACAGGACCTGTCAAAATATCAAATACGGCACAATACAAACAATGCTACGGGCGGTAACTAGTAAGGTATATCCGTTGGGTGAGTTACTCTACTAATAGGTAACCTGGTATACCAATTAGTAGAATAGCTCGACCATAGAGTATAGAGCAGCCGTAGAAGTACCGAGCTGTAAGCACTTCTAGTTAATTCAATGGTGGTTTTACGATCTCAATACAAATAAAAATAAATATTTTATACAATCCACACAAACACTTTCTAGCCCCAAATTAGGTACAGCAGGTATTATGGGAACCAGATAGCTGTTAGAATACTTATAAATACATATTGTTTTGTACTTCCAAACTTAGAAAATAAAATAACACCCAACAGGTAGAGAACAAACATCTGTGTTCACCACACAGATACTTGTTCACGGTGGGGATCGAACCCACGACCTGAGCGCAGAAGGCAGAGTTACTACCAACTGAGCTGAAAGGCCAGTCTGCAAAGTCTGTAATGAATTATTTATTCCGTTGCGGCTATTCGCTTAAATTTTATATCGTTTGCGCTTTGAGTTTTATGACGCCATTTTCATGATACGGACAACTAACATCGTTCTTGTCTTTATATGCTAATTGAGTTCTTTGTTTCGTAATGCCTTTTTCCACGCAGCTTGATTTAATGGCTGTGTTTTCTTCCCAACCAAGAAAACACAGCTAGTGCTGGTGTTCTCTAACGGTGAAGGAAAACATGGAGAAACCCGCGGTTAAGGCAGCTCCGCGCGTATTGACCATGTCTTTCCTGTGGATTAGGCCGACTAAGCTTCAGGATGGTATAGGTGCTGGGCTGGTCCATCTAAAAATTTTGTCCCAGGCACTGTAGCGTCCCGTAAGTAGGGACATGAGTAATTCACTAGTTGCCCCTGACGCTATTAAATCATCTACAATAGATACAAAGGCCTATTTAATTGTTCTTCCCGACCAAAAAGAGCAACAGTAGAGCTTTTTTTAGGAGTGGTAGAGCTCTTTGTGAAGGGCTCGCCCGGGGAAGTACTATATCATACCATGCCTATTTCTGCCGTGAAGCAGCATTGCTGTGTTTCGGTTTGAGGGTGTGGATCCGGTGAAATTACTGGCACGTGAGGCTGAACCTCCAAGTTTATGGACGCAGGGCAGTGCATCGTAGGGCACGTTCCTGACATGCGTGACTTACTAAGCAATGCTTTGTTGTAGGTTTTTACTTGTTGTTCTAGGCTTGGTCACGTGGAACTGGCCCCTAGATTCACTTAGCTTTATGACGTTTCAAAGTGATCCTTGTGATACAACTGAATAACCTTTTTTTTAATCTGAACTCGATGCTTTCCGACCTCCAACTGAGGCCTACCTTTTTTTTGCTTGTCCACCAGCTATTTTACAATTTTTTTTTTAAGTAAAATTCTTGTAAAATGGTTATCATTCGTATTTATACTAAGCGACCGCTATGTAACGCCACCGCTATTACAAATGCAGGGCTTCAGCGACAAGTCATGTGCCAGTAATCCCACCTAAATCAAAGATTTAAGACATTCAATCTCTTGATTCTCCAAGTTACGTACGTCCCAGGATTTGTTACCTAACAGATTGCATAGTGTGGCTGCTGGCCATTGAAGCCTGGTCTCGCAGCGGTGCAAGAATGTAGAGATTCAGAGGTCGTAGAGTATTGGTGGAGGTAATCCATAGTAAATTGAAACGTAACATCAAATCAGCGCTATTTCGCAAAAGGTAGTTTTACATTGTACGATATAATTACCTATGGAGGGGGTGGGGGGCGCTTAAAATGTTTAAAATCAGAACACCTTGTATAAAAAGTCCAGTCGTGAATAATATTTTTTTTGGTATTCAACAAGCTGATATAATGAGCATAATTATGGCCCACCTGATGTTAGGTGGTAACCATTGCCTATATAAATAGCATTGCTTTAAAGGTCACGTACGTCAGGAACGTGCCCTACGATGCACTGCCATCAAGTTCCATCAACTTGAGGCATACAGATTTTCAGCCTCACGTACCAGTATTTATAACCGAGACCCATACCCTTCAAACCAAAATGCAGCGATGCTTCACGGTAAAATAGGCATCATAATTTAGCACATAAAAAATTGCCACATATTGATCGTTATTTTTTGTAGCTTTTTCCTCTACTGCCACGATCGTGTCGTCTGTCCAAAATATCTTAACCTAAATTATTTGCTAGTTAAATAGTAATTACTGACGACTCGCTTAACAATGAATTTATTGTTTAGTCTCGACATTGTATATGTTTAGTAAATACATAATGCCTCAGATCTTTGACACACCCACATGAAAGGTTTTTGATGTTCCATCGACCGTTTTATGTATTTATTGAAAAAATAAAACGAAAGAAAATAGAAATATTTTTGCCCCACATAAAGACTATTCCTGAAAACTCAACAATGTCCAACTCTTCTATGAAAAACAATAAACGAAGGAATTCTTAGGAATATTTACGTTCTAAGAAGGAAAGTACCTAATAATTACGTTTTAAGCAAAATACATTTTCATTATTTTCTAGCAGCCGCCCGTGACTTCGCTCTACAATATTTATTTATATTTAATTTATTACGCTTATATTTATGTGTGCAAAACTTGAATCTGGTCTAAAATTCTCTATTCAACTCGCAGACAAAGTTATCAGTGACCATAACCAAGTTGCGCCATTGAGTTATAACTTACTGATCCGTACTGAAGTACGGAAAGTTGCATTTCAAATGAAGTACCGTTCATTTGAAATGCAACTTGAACAATATATACTTGCAACAGTAGGTACCTAAAAGACGTTAAAAGCCTGCTCACATCTAGGCGATGGCGAAGGTGATCTAATCAGTCTAACGCTGTCAAATATCTCTGTCATATTTCACAGCGTTTCACTGATCACCATCACAGATAAATAAATAAATATTATGGACAATCCACACAACACTATCTAGCCCCAAATGAAGCGGAGCTTGTACCATGGGAACCAGATGGCTGATTTAATACTTAAATACTTTTTTTTGTTAGTATATTCATACTTAGAATACAATATAACACCCAGACAGAGAACAAGCATAATCTGTGTTCACTGCACAAATATTTGTTCTCAGCGGGGATCGAACCCACGCCTTCCAGCGCAGAAGGCAGAGCTACTATCAACTGAGCTATGAAGGCAGGCGATCGCTTATAGCCCCTTCCCACCGGTGCGTGATATCACGCACCAGCCCGCACCAGCTCGCACGACACACCATGGGAACGGTCTCGTGCGCCGAGGTGCGCGGTAGCACAGGAGTATTTTCTGTGTGCGTTGCCGTGCGTCGTCGTGCGCGGTGCGTGATGATCTGCAGAACCACGCACCGTAGGAAGGCAGCATTAGATGTGCGCAAAACTTATGGCCCATTACGATTCAGCGGTATTGTTGCGCGTTTCCGCATAAGTTTTGTACGCGGTGTTATTATAATACCTGCAGTATTATTGGCACCATTCAATTTGCTCTTTAATCATGAACCACGTATGCTGTGCAGAATGATAATTCATATGAGGAACTTGCGTAGTCACGTGTTGAAAGCAACTTGTTTGTTGCCCACTATAATGTTCGCACGTTTAAAGCACGCACGAATGAGTTCACACGATAAACAGCAAAGTTGCGTCTATAAGGCTGCCTATAAATGCCGTGCGCATATTGTATGTGGTATATAATATAACTAAAGCCTTGCGCACACCCTAAGCATTCTGCGGTGCCGATCAGCAAAACGCTGTCAAATATGACAGCTCAGATATTTGACAGCGTAACGTAGGACAGCTTAAATGCGTGCGCAAGGCTTAAGAGCGCACTTGTTCGTCATTCCTCATTAAACTCAATGCGATGTTTACACCACAGTGTAGTTATAATATTCAACTCCACCAAAATAAAGCTCTTTTCACACTAGCGTCTAACTCGGTTCGTCAGTGAGACGTCAAATAATTCAACGCCGCCAATATAAAGCTTTTTTCGCAATAGCGTCTAACTCGGTTCGTCAGTGAGACGTCAAAATATTCAACGCCATCAATATAAAGCTCTTTACACACTAGCTTCTAACTTGGTTCGTCATTGAGATATCAAAATATTCAACGCTATCAAAATAAAGCTCTTTTCACATAAGCGTCTAATTCGGTTCGTTAGTGAGACGTCAAAATATTCAACGCCACCAATTTATAGCTTTTTTCGCAATAGCATCTAACTCGGTCAATGAGACGTTAAAATATTCAACGCCACCAAAATAAAGCTTTTTTCACACTAGCGTCTAACTCGGTTCGTCAGTTGGACGTCCAAATATTCAACGCCACCAATATAAAGCTTTTTTCGCAATAGCATCTAACTCGGTCAATGAGACGTTAAAATATTCAACGCCACCAAAATAAAGCTTTTTTCACACTAGCGTCTAACTCGGTTCGTCAGTGAGACGTCAAAACATACGAAGGTAGTAGAGACTCGTGCAATCAATCACGGCCGATGATCCGGCGTCACTTGCCTAGATGCGCCACATCATCAATCAAACTGAAACTATGCCAGGACGGTGAAACTACTGGATGTGCCTCACTTTCGTACATTACCGAGGAACTTTCACTTTTCAACTTTGAACAAGAACTCAGTTTGTTGTCAACGATGGAGCTTTTTTTTATCTGGACCTGACCTGATAAATAAATAAATAATGCGGACAATCCACACAACACTATCTAGCCCCAAACTAAGCAGAGCTTGTACTATGGGAACCAGATAGCTGATATTATATAATACTTACATACTTTTTTATTGTTAATACATACATAGAATACAATATAACACCCAGACAGAGAACAAACATCTGTGTTCACCACACAAATATTTGTTCTCTGTGGGGATCAATCCACGACCTACGGAGCAGAAGGCAGAGCTACTGCCAAATGAGCTGAGAGGCCAGTCAAATCACCTTGAATCTATTACGGCAAAAACTCTTCATTGAATATAGCTACAACTCTGTTTTACTTTATTACACGGCAAACATTACAACTACACTTTCCGACGCCATCTTTTCTCTCTCGACTTGATTCGTCACCCGGTCTCAGTAGGGATTTCCTATTCCCAAAACCGGCTAACAAATCTAAAAAGAATTTAAAATTAAAATATTGTAGACAATCCACACAACACTGTCTAGCTCCAAATAAAGCAGAGCTTGTACTCTTGGAACCAGATAGCTGATAATTATAATAATTGTATTTTTTTTGGAAATATTGATTAGAATACGATATAACTCCCAGACAGAGAACAAACATCTGTGTTTACCACACAAATATTTGTTCTCGGTGGTCTCCCACGCCCTCCAGCGCAGAGCCAGAGCTACTACCAACTGAGCTTATGAACAATATTTGATTGATTCTACTTTCTTTGACATAATAATTTCTTTAACCATTCAGCACAGGACGGGACTAGTTGGGACCCAGTTTTCTTGTTATTGTGAGCGTAATAGTGTGTTCTGTGCCCAGTTTTGTATGTATTATTACCTTCTTAGGTAGCCTGCCTGCTTTCACTTGTCCGTTCTGTGTGTTTTGTTTGTTTTATTTGTTTTACTTATGTCAAATAAATGTATTTTCTTTCTTTCTTTCTTTTCTTTCTTCCCAATAATGCTGACAGTAACCCCACCCACCCCACCAGTACCACCAGTAACTCCTACAGGATATCAACACAACGATAACACCCTTGGTGTGTGGTGGGCCGTAAGCTCGTTTGTCTATCTTTTAAAAAAAGAAGGGTAATTCACAAGCCATATCCAGCATCTATACGAGAGTAGAGAACATAGATATTTGATTATAGCATGCTTAGAGTGCAAGTCGCGTAAGCTCACGACAAGCGATGGATGTCACAACACATTACCGTGTAATTAACTAAATGACATCAGTATCGTGATTGTTTGCGCTGACTGTCATTCGTGTGGTAATTTTCACAGCAAACGTAATTTATTGAACTCGAATAATTTATATGCTGTCATCTCAAACATGATTGGTTTGGAATGACATTTAGTAGCGTTTTGTAAAATTTGTTCAATAATTAATTAATTAATCAATAATTAATTTGTTTAGTCTTAAGGCAGGAGTGTATAGGTGTCTGCTAGACCATCCTCTACATCGTCGCTTACCACCAGTAGGCCTACCACAAGCTCTGTCTGGCTCTGTCTCTGGCTCTTGTTTTGAGTCTGTGTGAGTGTTGACTAAATAAACCATAGCGTCATAACGAGACACACACAATATAACACACTGGTGAGCACTCACACAGACTCAAAACCAGAGCCAGAGACAAAGCTTGTGTTAGGACTACAGGTGAGATTCTGGCCAAAGAATTGTCTTTATCCGCAAAAAAACACTGCATGAATCCTGTAGTATGTATGTTTCTGTGTGGTGAACAATAAAAAGTTATCTATTTCAGATAGTTATGCAATACGAAAGTGACAGTTAAAGTCTAGGCTAGGTTTCAAATGTCAAAAATGAAGCCGATGTCGATTACGAGTTGACAATAAGTCCCTAGTTCTACATGAACTCACAGTCAATGTCCACCCTCACCGCTATGAGCTGCAGGCTAAAACATAACTCTCAAATGCAATCGAGCCTCGAAATTGGCCCGACAATTACGTTAGTTTGTGGGAAGCAGTGAATACAGTGACAAACCGAGGCGAAGCGCGGCGTTGCCAAATTACCCTCATTCTAAATAGATCCATTCTCTACTAGACCATTTCCATAAAACCATGTAAAGTCCGCGCCAATAAAGAAACAAATCTTAAATGGCGCCGCGCATTTAAACCTCTCACGAGTACAAGACAACCACTGATGTCAACATTTAGTGTAACAAAATTAATATTGGGTTGATTTTTTATTATCGCCGCCTATTCGGTCTAGATTCTATTTCCAGATCTAGATTAGCTTCTTTGGGCGCGGATAGCGTTAACTACATCTGTGTTTGTCAATATTCTAAGGAAAGTGTAATTAAACTGCGTTCCGGACATGACGCATTATTATGATGTTGACTTTCTGGAAGAAACGATTCCTGAGTCAAAGTCAAAAATTTTTTATTCAGTACGATGCAAGAATCACTTTGAAACGTCTTAAAGCTAGGTGAGTCTAGGTGCCAGTTCCACGCAACCAAGCGTAGAAGCGTAGAACGGCGCTTATCATTATCTCTCCCTCACACTCTTTAGTTAACTATAACTACCTACTACCTCTTACTCCCACTCAAGAAGATAGTTGCCGCAATTTGTGACTCGTTTATTTATTTGCACGGGCATTTTACAGGCAAGTATTTTTTCTGTAATTTATTTTAAGTTCTAATAAGATTTTAAGTTCTCAATAAGCTGTTGGTCTTCCCCAAACAAATATGGAATTTTATGTTCCATCTAAGTGTCAAATACAAAAACCGCTTAGCTAGAATCACGATTTAGATTTGGGCGTGCGTGGCTCAGGTGTGGGCCGACCTTTGGGGGCAATTCCACCGGATTGAAAAAGAAAATGACGGTCAGCGGGCACTAAGGTCACCATGTAAACTACCCCTTATATTGAACTGAACGTGATCTGTTAGTTTGGAGATGTACCTTGTAGGTATAAATATTTCTACGGACACACGAAATATTTTATTGTAATAAATTAAAACGTACCAAAGATACTTAGACGACTACATAGACAGACTTATTATTTTATCACTCCTCTGGCTCAAAAAGATCATTTATTTCTTCCTCTAAAAAAAACTTTTTTTTTTTATTTTTGTCTGTCAAATGTCAATGAGCCTACAAAAACAAAAAAGTCTTTAGTCATAAGTAGAATATTCATGAATAAATACTTTTTGCTTATCAAATTGTTCCAGAAAAAATAACAACTTTTTTTTTTTTTAAATGGAACTAAAATCGGCGATCTCTTTGGTAAAATGCATGCAATGCGTTGCGGCTACAGAAGAATAAAAAAAATAGTGCGAAATCTTTATTTATAAATTTATAAAACTATTTCATATTGTTTTTTTTTTTTTTTTTTTTACAATTTATAGGTTTGCGCTTGACCGCTATCTCACCTCTTATTATTGTATTGGATAATTGTATTTTCTTGCAATCATAGTGAAAAGTAGAGTGTAACACACGGCATTATAAAACCTACTAAAACCAGGTTTCTATTTACTCCCTCGCTCAAGCTCATATGAGTCGTTTCTTAATTTTATTTACCTACAAAACCTTAATAATAGCAAACTATAACGATAATGCGCTAGTAAATACATTCAGTCGTTATCAGCAAACAGAAGCTAGAGTATAATCTCACATAACGAGCAGTAGTTGATGCCTGTGCTAACGAACCAAGCTATAACTATGGCTACATTCATTATACGTTATTGATGATCTCTGTGGCTCTTACCAGCTGAAACGCAAGTTATTTGACTTTAGTACCAGAACGCTTAGGCCGAGATTCATAGACGTGACTTTGCTTTACAGCAAAGGAGTCTTCGCAAAGTAAGCTTTTGTTTATCGAAGATTACCTTCAACATTTTGAGTAAAGAAGAGCTGGACAGAACTAAGAAATATATTTTATTTTTGAATGAAAGTTGAACTTTCCATCAAAGTAAAGTCAAAGTTCGGTCTATGAATCTGGGCCTTAGTAAGCCGCCCTGCAAAGTTTCTTTCTACCGAAGAGAAGACAAATCATCCTTCCTCCCTTTCTTTTGTTTGACGGGGAAAGTGACAGAAATATTTTTCGTAAACAAATCAATGCTAAGCTTGCTAGGACATAATTTCCAAGTCTGTCTGAGAATTACTGCCATCATACAGATTTTTTTTTTCTTTTTTTTTTCGTGGCGTTGGTTTGTGTCGATTGGAAGCGTATGGGGGCTGGCGAATCAGGTGCACAAACATGTGGCTTGACATCCACGTTCGATTTTCAAATTTTTAACAAACATTTTAAATTCACAGCTTATTCAGCGATTATCTAACATTCTAAACGAACTGTATTGCAAAAAACCGTACCTTAGCGGTCTTAAGCAACGTTTGCGTCTCGACTTTTCATTTCACTTTCATCCACGTTTTCCGTATTGCACAGTCTGTGTTTTGTATGGAGACGTAAGAGTTGCAAACCTAAGTGAAAAGAGAGTCGTAGACATGTTGTGAATGTCCAAAAGGGCGTAAGTTGATGGACGCAGGGCTGTGACTATGTTGTGCATCGTAGAACATCTTATCGGACGTGACTTATGAGGCAATGCTTTATGATGGTTGCCACATGACATAATATCAGTAAAAAGGAGACCTGTAATTTTACTGCAAGCACTGACGATTGAACAAAGGTCTACGATCTACAAATGGCTCAACTGATACCAATTGGATGAAAGCGTCCCCAAGACGGGAATTATTGGTCGTCTAGGATTTTTATTTGATTTCGTTGTCTTTGCAAAATTCAATTTGGTACAAGTCTAACCTTACTTTTTTATCCAGTTTAAACACTGTTATTTATTATGCAGAGCTCTTAAAGATATATAAATAGAAGTTATTTATTTTGCGTCAATTTAAAATTAAAAGGTACAGTTCAACTAAGATTAAATGACGGCAAATAAAATTGACCACTCAGCATTTGCTACAAGGGCACGGTAGCGCTTGCAGCGCTGGTTTTCAGTGGCTTTAACCAACTAAGTTGTGAGGGTAGCCATGTAAGCAACAGAAAATACAGAACCTAGGCCTAAGAAAGTATTTTGGGAGTTTCTTGTACTACTTACTTTCTGACGGAAGACCAGCGTTGGTTGCAAAACAACCAGCATCATGCTGAGTCAGAGTCCAGTTTTGTGATTCACAGGCTTACATATAAATTTAGTTTTAAGAATTTTAGTTGTTAAAAATAGTGTAAGTTCTGGTTTCGCAAAATAAAATAAAAT
Organism: Thera britannica; assembly: GCA_939531255.2. Classification (NCBI taxonomy): domain Eukaryota; kingdom Metazoa; phylum Arthropoda; class Insecta; order Lepidoptera; family Geometridae; genus Thera; species Thera britannica. The sequence goes on from OW618037.2 coordinate 3,852,637, forward strand.
CATTCATTCACTTATTCGAGTTTACACAACATAATTACTTTTGGTTTCAATACCTCCAAAGCTCGCAAATGCTATAAGGACAACTCGGACCCCATTCCTTGGTCCCAGATGTAGGTAGAATGCTCTTTCTTCTAGTTAGTTTCTGAGTAATATCGATGGTTGGCAACAAGAAACCTAGACGGGCAAAACTGATTGTACTTTGTAGAACTAAGCTCTAACTATACCGACGCATTGAAGCCGACGACACCGAATAAAAATCAGTGAGAATATTTTATGAATAGTTCATTCTGATTTTCATTTTGTTTGCAGCGGAGTTACTACAATGTTTTTAAACGTGACAACGTCTTATAATTCAATGGAGCCGGCTACACGCACAAAAAAAACATGACTCATGCGTGTTACCTCGCTCGGAGGCGTTCCGTTTAAGGCTTGAAGTGCAAGCGAGAGCGCGGAACGAGCGACATGGCCTTTGCCACACTAGACGGAAATTCCGTCACCAAACTTCCGCGGCGGAACGCTAATACATGTTATTGCAAGATCAGCAACGTCGCATTACAGGTATTTGTATGCGACGCGCCACATTTAGCGGATAACTCGCTATCACTTCTATCGGATCCATCACGAATTACGACCACCGTATAAGCGCAGGCAGCCGACTGATGATCTGCCACTGAAATACAGTGTGGCTGGTATCGCATAGAACGGATTGACCGCTGCGAAAGTTCGGCGACGGAATTTCCGTCTAGTGTGGCCAAAGAGGCACAATCGGCCTCCGCGTTCGGCAGCGTTCGACATCTGTCTCTCTCCTACTTGAGTGAGCGATGCGTCCGCGTGGACAGCTGTATGACGTTGTCAGGTTCAACTATCGTCAGTAAACTGACTTTACAGAAAACCGATTTTTTTTACAAAATGTAGGTAAGCGTTTGACCGCTATCTCACCTGCTACGGTCGACGGTGCAGAACGCTTACCTAGAGGATACCTATTCAATCTTGCCTTGAAAACGTCCAAGTTGTAGTTGCTCGGAAAGACACTTCGGACTTTGGAGAGGAACTTTTGTTCGGGTTTTGGTTTAGTTTTATTTTTAGTGTCAATACTGATGTTTCATTTTCTTATACAAAATCTATTTGACTGATTAAAAATGTTGCTGTCTCATTCGTTCTAACAACAAAGCAGCTGAAGTTATAATAGGAAGTGTAGGACTGCAACTGAATTGCGACTGCATTGCAACTGAATCAGAATCGAGAGCATTGTCATAGGTAGATACTTTAGTATGGACTTAGTACACTCTCTTCTGCAGTATTTGATTTTTCCTGGCGGTTTGAATTTCTTACGAATTCAGTTCGTGGCGGTTTGAATGTAGTTTTAGTGTTACTAAAAATGTTTAGCAAAATTTACTACTTAGCTATTTTACTGCTTACTTTATTTCTTTTTTGTAGTCAGTGCCGACCTGTATAGTAGCTGCTGGTGTATTAGAAGTCTATACGCTTTTCTTTCTTTCAAAATATTGGCCAAAAGTAGTAAGTAGGTCTGAACCTTACAAAGATTTTTATACTTCTTATACACTAAATTCTAGGGTATGAACACGATCTTTATCATTATATTATTATGGTTACCTTCAATTATACTTATGAATATTTTGCCTCTTTTTTCATCCAAATCACAATTTTATATTATTTTTTGAACCCTAGGTTTAATTAGGGTTAATATAATAATTATAAGTTTAAAAAACTTGAGAAACCGACTTCATTGTCAAACGGTTAAACCGATTTTAATCAAATTTGTTTGGGACAATCTGGACGTAAGAATAACCTTCCAAATAAAAAAATAATTTTCTAAATCGGTTCATAAATGACGGAGGCATGCAGTTACAAACATTAAAAAAATTATTTAAAAAAAAATGGCAACACCGATTTTAATAAAATTAAAATGGGACCAATCTGGAAGCAGTACCTTTCAGATAAAAAAATATTTTTTCAAATCGGCTCACAAATGACGAAGTTATGCGGTAACAAACATTAAAAAAAAAAATAAAAAAAAAAAAAAAAACATACAACCGACTTGAGAACCTCCTCCTTTTTGATTGGAAGTCGGTTAAAAATACAAAGGCCCGAACAGCAGAAAGTTTTAAAATAACAGTACCTACCACAAATCAAAATGTTACCAAAACATTTAGGTACGCCAACGATATCGGAACTTCGTATGAAAATTCTGTTTTTCACCTCTGATATTATTATTTTTATAACTTTGTGTTTTCTTGGAACTTTTCAATGAAATTGCGTTCATGATTTACCAACTTTATGGGGTGTGCCAAATATTTTTTCTAGATCAATGCTCTGCGTTATTTCGGACATTTTATCTACATTTTATATTTTTCACGGTTTTTCAGGGTATTAAAAATAAACTTTAATTTTTATTATTGACCAAATGCATTGTAATTTTTGTTTCAAAATAAAATAAAAATGCTATTGTTTATTTAACAGCTTAATGCTTGCTATTCTTCAATTTATTTGAGTATGTAAAATATCAACTTCTGTAGGCCTACCATGAGCTCTGTTTGGCTCTGTAGGGCCGACTTATCTATGACTAACTGGTTCCGAGTCCTTATTGGAAGACCTCATTTAATTTAAATTGTAAAATTCTATCAATATATTCAACTCAAAGTTACTACGTAAAGTCTACGACTACTACGTAATGTCGATTATAGCTTACGACAAACACCCGAAGTGGTTAGGTGTAAGGTATAATCAACGGAAACAAGGCAGCGGCTTGAGGAAGATTAATTAAACCAATAGGGCATCAATCATTGGGCGGGATTCGGAGCGTAATTCACGAGTTCACTTTAGAGGTTATTTAGTTGTAGGTTCGATAACTGCACGCACTGGGTTGGGTGACGCTGCGTTTTGCAAGAAAAAAGTTTTAAAATATTCGTTGGCCGTAGCCGTAGCCATCACTTTGGCGTTACCCAGCGCTTCAGATGAGGTAAGTGCAACAGGTTTTTGTAGTCATAGCTGTGGGTAAAATAAAAACAAACTCTAGCTCTCAATAAATTAAAAGTGAAGTTCTAGTGTAGATCCACTACACTAGAACTTCACTTTTAATTTTATTATGCAAAAAGAACGTACAAAAAAACAGTAGGAACCGAGTATAAGTTGGCTGTTCATAAAGGCTTGACCGCGTGAAACTGGCACCTTTGCTCACTTGCGTTATAAAAAAAATTCAAAGTGATCAAGTGATTTGACTGTGATTTTGAATAAATGGTTTGCGTTGACTTAGCGTAGCGTTATTTCCCAGCAGTGCGTGATAAAGTTAATCAAGAGAGGAATTCGATTTTGGCGACCGCACAGTGAACGCACTTTCAGCTCTGTAACGTGTTAAAACTGATACGAGTTGAAAGGATATTAATTTCCTAACCCTTTTTTTCATGGATGAGGAAAAGTGATGTAGCTATAGACGCACCTGATGATAAGCCTGTTTATAATGCAAAGTAGATACGTATAACGAAGATACAATTGCGATGCTTAAACTTAAAATTTAGATCGTGAAAATGTATTCTTGGAGCAGCAATCGAACCCATACCCTTTGTGTAATATTACGTTGAGCAGTTTTTCCAGCACTACAAACAATCATTAAAAAAAAACAAGTAAAGAAATGTGTGAAAGATGACATGGATACGAGAGGACTGAATGCGGAGATGTCGGCTGACAGAGGAAAACGGAGGAGGAAGACATGCTGTGCTGACCCCACATAAAGTGAGATTAGCGTAGGAAGAAAAAGAAAAAGAAAACAATGCTAGTGTTGAAAAATGGATGAACTGTGTGAAAGATGACAAGGCTAAGAGAGGAGTGAATGCAGAGATGATGGCTGAGCGAGGAAATGGAGGAAGAGGACAGGTTGTGCCGACCTCACATAAACTGGGATAAGGTAAGGAAGAAAAAAAAGCAATAATTTGTTGGTATGGAAATATGGATGAACTGTGTGAAAGATAACATAGATAAGAGAGGAGTGAATGCAGAGCTGACGTCTGACAGAGGACAATGGTGGAGGAAAACATGTTGCGCCGACCCACATCAAGTGAAGAAAAGTCAACGCGAAAATGCACGACAGTTTTATTAAGTTAATTTAATAAACGCGATTCTGACAAGGAAAGCTTAACAAAATGTTTGTTTGCGGACGAAGATAATTTAATTGAGTATTATTGCATCAACATTATAAATGAGCTTTATTTCCGTAGAACAAGGAAAGGGAAGACAAGACTTATTTAAATTATTTACAGAAAGAACTGGTTTAGGGACTTACTTTCCTGACTTTACGATCGATCACCTCGGAAGACAAGAATTTTGTGTGTTGAACATAGGTCTATTTTACCTTCTCTAGGTTACATTTGCTAATATTTATATTTTTTATATGATGATGGAACAAGCATATGGCCCACCTGATGCAACCATCGCCTATGATAAGGCATTGTATTTAATTGTGTAATTAATTATAAAGTTAAAGTCAAAGTCAAAGTATAAATATTTATTTGCTGAATGACGTGTAGTAAAGGTTTTAAAACATTGTGATTGAATCAACGTAATTCTACTTATAAGGAAGATTCAACAATATTTAACGCTATATATTAAATTATATAAGATTTAAATAATTATAACCATATTTTTTCAAATTGAAAGGAAAGCAGAAAGTAATAGTAATTTGTCTTCTATAATAATAGTGTATTCAAAGGCCCAATCCCCAGGCTTTTATTTTTGCTATTTGAAAGCATTTATAATAAACTTAGTTTCATCAGTCAGACTTAATTTCATTGAGCGATCCTTTCAGCTCTTAACTTCGGGTTACTAGAACAGCCTTCAGACTTGGACAACTGTTATTTGAAGGTAATTTTGAAACTAGACACGACCCAATAAAATAGTAGCTTATCGAGTCAAATTAAATAAAACTTATATTTTCAGACGCACACCGACCACGACGACGAGGCAAACCACTCAGCCGTTGGTCGGATGACCTTGTCGGAGTAGTTGGGCAGCAATGGCGGAGACTGGCACAAGAGGTGGCGTATTAGGGAGGAGTCCTATACCCAGCAGTGGGTGCATACAGGCTAATTCGGCAACTTTTCATCATCCGCACTTGATGTGCGGGCTGGTTTTTTCGCAAGTAGGCCGCTGGCAGGCCCTTTTTGCGTGACCCTTGACACGTGTTGCTCGAACTTTTTTAGGTTCTACGACACGACGGTTTCCTCACGATGTTTTCCTTCACCGTTTGAGAGTACTGGCATAGCGCACATAAATTTTTCGACATCTATTCAAACGTGGGTTCAAATCCGCTACCACTAGACCACCAGTGCTCTCTTGCATAACTATGCATTGTTTACAGGCTAAATAGATAGATATTTTTTCGACCAAAAAAAATATAACATTATTATTCTATGCTTGATGTACTTATAACAAACAATTTAAACTCATCAACATTGTCTAGGAATATTCCATTTCGAATAGATTTTCTGATTTGTCGAGATTTTTTTCCTACTTTAATTTTAATCAATAAATAATATCAAGCCGTTGGATTTTGTTATTAATAATAAACTACACAAAATAAAGATTCTTGCCATACCTAGTTTTATACAGATTTTTTTTTCAGTTTATGTAAACATTACGAAGTGTTTAATACTCTAGACAATGTTGATGTGTGTTTTAGGAATTTTATTTTTTAAGCCAAAAATATTCAATAAGGAGCCGGGGTCTCTCCTACTGCATTACACTATAGTTTACACTGCACTCAAAAGCTCTCTCTTTCACTCGAGCCTCTTTGGTGCACGCTTAAAATCCTTTCACCACACTGGTTTCGAATAAACTGAAACGACAGTAGACATTCAAAATAAAATATCTTCCAGAAAACGAACTATTACGTTCAATATGACCGATTTATGTAGGATGTTATCATGTAATTCCGCACAGAAAGTGATATCAATTTCTGGTTGCGAAGCCGACAGCCTTTCTCGGACGTACGATGCTACAAAAATAGAATTCCAATTTCAAATATCTTGTAGAAATTCTCTCTCAGGTACAGTCCTGCTATTCCAGCAAAACGGCTCATTCGAGTAATTGTTGACAACGCGTTCGATTTTCAAATTTTTTACAAAAAAATGGAAAACTCACAACGGATTCAGCGATCGCTTGAACGTATTCCAGTCGTCCAAACAAAATGACTTTTTTGTATAACTAGCTGATGGAACAATCGCCTATCAGGCTATCACAAAACATTTCCTCGTAGGTCTCGCACGTCAGGAACGTGCCCTACGATGCAGCGATCTCCGTTTCCAATAACTTGAGGCATACAGATGTTCAGCTTCACGTTCCAGTAATTTTACCGGCACCATTCAAACCGAAACACATCGATGCTGTTTCAGGCAGAAATTGGCATGATGATTGTATTTTTCCGGATAAGCCCTTCGCAAAGAGCTCTACTACTCAATACTCAATATATTTATTGCATACACATTGGGTACATACATAGTTCTTAGGTCTAAGTGAGTATCACATTGACCGTATAGGGAAGAGCAACATACTACTAACAATTTATCTACTAGCTATTAGTAAACTATTCGAAAGTTCTACATCATCTAAAAGAAATCTAAATAATATGATGAGGAATCTAAATGAGTCATAAAATCCATGATGGAGGCCTCAGAGGTAGTCTCAAAACTCTGCCGAAGTATAAACATAAAGAAGTAAGGTATAGGTACATGAAAATACTAGTTCTAAATTATGTATGGATATCATTTTCTATTTCACAATTTTTGCATTCAAACCTCTTTTACAGCAGCCTCTTTTAAAGTTGGGTTTAAAAAAGGTTGAGCAAGGATAACCTCAAAAAAGTCTGTACAATGTTCAAATCACTACAATAAATAATAGAAATAGAGATCACAAACCTCATTAAAGTTTTGAAATTTATCGAGATAATAAAAAAAACTGACGTATCTCTGGTATTGAACATTTTAATGATGGTTTCATCCAGAAAAATATTTATTACATTATTTTCCATCAAAACAGCGTTCGAAAAGGATAACAAGGAAAATTCAATATTTTTTTAGGATCGCCATAGAAATTTAATAAATAAAAGTAGCAAGCTGATATTTTCGCTATAATAATATATTTCCAATCGTTTGTGCTCGATCATCAGAGTTAGCTACTTTTTATTAGGGTTCCGTAGCCAAATGGCAAAAACGGAACCCTTATAGATTCGTCATGTCTGTCTGTCTGTCTGTCTGTCTGTCCGACCGTGTCACAGCCATTTTTCTCCGAAACCATATAAGCTAGACTGATGAAACTTGGCGAGTAGATGTATTCTGTGAACCGCATTAAGATTTTTACACAAAAATAGAAAAAAACCTATAAATTTTGGGGGTCCCCATACTTGGCGCGAGAGACACTTCCAAAGTGGAATAAAGTTGGTCCCCCCCCCCCTCTAACTTCGAAAATAAGAGAATGATAAAACTAAAAAAAATATATGTTGTACATTACTATGCAAACTTTCAACGATATTTGGTTTGAACGAGATCTAGCCAGTAGTTTTTTTTTTAAACGTTATAAATCGTAAACCGCAATTTACCTTTCGACGAACTACAAAAACCTTTATATTATGTTATTTGATGCTACGGAACCCTTCATGGGCGAGTCCGACTTGCACTTGGCTGCTTTTTTTTAGTCAGACCATTTAGGTAAAATATTCCCTTTCTACATTTACTTTCCACTTTTACTACACAAGGGCGGTAATAGTTGTGAGCGCCGATCATTCAGCGTCAGTCATTTCATAGCAATCCTTAAATATGTATATCAACTGATCTATTCTAGGCTTGGTCGCGTGGAACTGGCACCTAGACTCACCTAGCTTTAAGACGTTTCAAATTGATCCTTGCGATTTTACTGAACAAATACACTTTTGACTTAGACTTATCAGCGCTGCTGGCAGTACTCGTGAGAGGAAGAGGAGGAGAACCAGCCTCTCCATGATGGTAAAACCACCTGGCAGGATTGATGACAGCAGTGATGAAGTTGAATACTCAGGAGGTACCTGCCCATTTCCAGGCGGTTTACATCTATGGGAGTGATGGAGGAATCCTTTTCTATGCTGGGGCTACCACGGTCAAGTTCAGATTGACGCAAATACTATGTCAATTTTTTTAATTGATATTCACAGACAAGCTCTTGCCCGCAAGCTCACCTGATGTTCTGCGGTAATGCGGTCGTCAGTGATAGAGTAGAAGATAACTGTTCACTGCTCTTTTTCCATATTTAAATTTATTTTTTCAAAATGTTGTCAAGGCGTCTGATCGAAGCGCGTGGCCCAAGGGTTGGTGGATGTCGCGCAGCGCATAAGATTTGCGATTCAGCATGACAATGCTGCCAACGTCATGGGAACGCTTCTGTCTGGTACTGATTTGGATTAGTTGAGCTATCTGTAGATTGCTTGTAACGGTCTGCAGATATTTGTTTAATTGTGTGAATAAAAAAACGCTCTTCTTTTCAATATATTCAATAGGTATTAAGATAACCGACGCCGCTCGTCTGCTGTCCCCTTTATAAAAGTTGAACAAAAATAATACGTGGTATAGACGTTGATAGGTTCGGTCAATAAACGTGGTTCAACGAACAAGGGTTGCGATCTAGATACCGATTTAACGTACAGCGTCAATGAACGAACACTGAAGGATGTCTGCGTGAAAAGGTTGTCTATTTAAGTTTGTAATCCCTAGATCAAGACAAGTCAACTGTAATAGATCTTTAGTGTTACACTATGTTTGATGATATAGTTCGTTACGTTACTACTTAATAATACGAGTATGTAAATACTTAATAACCAATAACGAAATGAATGGTGGTGTACAGGTGGCTCTGGTTTTGAGTCTGTGTGAGTGCTCACCATTGTGTTATACTGTGTGTGTGGCGTTTCGACGTAGGGTTTATTTAGTCAACATTCACACTGACTCAAAACAAAGCCAGAAACGGAGCCAGACAGAGCTTGTGGAAGGCCTACAGGTCTTATAACTAATTGAACTCACACACTTCACTGCTTAACTCGACAATCAAAATAGGCTAAAATAGAACTTTTATATTATGTTACTTGTTGCTACGAAACCCTTCATGGGCGAGTCCGACTCGCACTTGGCCGCTTTTTAAAATTCCTAGTAATAAAAATCGTTGGTATACGAGGCAATATCACCATGTCCATATTCGTATTAAACGTGTGGACCTATTAAGGGCCCACACTAAATCAATTGTTTGTGAAATTGGCAGGTTTGAACTGACAGCTTTGCTCAACTAAATTGTGCTGATAATTGAAAATGTGGCCCTAGAAATACAGCCACCGACAGAATTGGTTACTTTATCTAAGAATACTTTTTACAAGCGTCAGTAAATCAATGTTTTTAAAAAGTAAGGTTCAAACGTCATGATAGGACAATTTTAATTTCTCATTCGTATGGGACTATAACTAGCCATCACACCTAGGTGATGGATCAGTAAAACGCTGTCAATCAAAGGATCGCTTAGATTATGCACAAGGCTCAATAAAGTAAATATGTCAATAAACTTAAAAAATAACAAAATATGTATAACTACTTAATTTAATTAGATTTTGAAAGAAGCTATTCAAAGTATTATTTAAAAGTGCAGAAGAACGTGATGATGGTGATGATGATGATTAAAAAAATAAGCTATAAGTACAAGAAAGTGGTTTTTTTTATATTTGTGCTACTGCCGACTGTACCAACTGATAAATTGCATTATATTATTAGGGTAACATGGGTCAACTGACACCGTTATTGAGAACAGCTGACTAAAATAGCCATATAGAATAGAAATGATGACTTTTAATTTGTAACATCTCAAATAAAAACGAGTTGGTATAGTTGTAGAGCTCTTTGTGTGTGGCTCAATTTCGATCGAAAAACTTACTACTGTGTGGCCATTTTGAAAATCACTTGCACCAAAAAGTTCACCTACATAAACGAGTACAACCTAAACGCAAATGAACTTAATTAATAAAAAAAATCGGTTGTCTGTAAAGTCGGTTTACTGATGATAGTTGAACGTGACAACGTCATACAGCTGTCCACGCGGACGCATCGCTCACTCAAGTAGGAGAGAGACAGATGTCGAACGTGTCGAACGCTGCCGAACGCGGAGGCCGATTGTGCCTCTTTGTTGCTCCTTCCGCGCTCTCGCTTGCGAGATAACGCCGCATGAGTCATGTTTTTTCGTGCGTGCAGCCGGCTCCATCGAAGTATAAGACTCACGTCAAAAAATTGTTGATTTACCCAATACCTAGAAGAACCATAAATAGTTTGAGTCTTATCAATGTACCTAGCTAAAATCAAGCTTTTTAAGACTGAACTCAATACTCCAAGCTAACACAATTGGAGTATGGAGTTTAGAGGAAATTTGCTTGAAGTTATCCTACTGTATGGGCTTTGTACCGTCAGCCACCAAAAGAAGGGGTACTTTACCCATAAAATAGCAGTAACATTCACATTATACCCAAGTTTAAGAGCCAAAACGAAGGTGTTCTCGCGCCATTAACGGCTCATAAAGCATTTAAGATTAGAATACATTCTTGACATAATGTAAAAATGTGAGCCCTTTAGTGCTTATACGTAACCGAGTTTCGTAACCAGCTACGCAGACGGATTAAGGACGAAACCGCGTTAAAAAAGTTATGTCATACAGTTCTTAGTTCATAGCCAGGTTATCTAAGAAAAAAGTTCTGCCATACAGTTCTTGTTTCGTACCCGGGTTACGAAGCAAGAAAATAATCATGTGTGTGTAGCGCCTATTACACTTGAGAGCAATGAATACGGTTCACTAGCATCATCAAGTTTTACTTGAGAGCACGAGGGTTAGGCGTTAAGCTTATTGAATTAAGAATACTTTTTTGTACAAAGCCATTCAATCAGTCCTGCTAATTATTTATTTCATAGCTTCGCCTATGTTTCAATATTTTTCCGGGATGAAAAGTAGGTAGTAATTATGCTAATCCAAGTTAAAAACTATATTCTTTTAGAGGTTCATCCAAATTGATCAAGTAGTTAGGGCGTGATTATGACAAAAGTAAAGTCCAAACATCGTGACTATTATTTATATTTTTATATTTTTTTTAAAGTTTCAGGAAAAAGCAAGAGTAATCTCCTTGTGTGCGTGTGTACATTTACATCACACAGCACACAAACTAGTACATTAAGACTAACTTTTATTCATGAAAAACTAAAGACGGCATTTTGTTCAGTTGCTCCTTTATCTCACAATGTTCTATGGAAACAGATACTTTGGTAAACAAGCAGTAATAAACGTGTCAAGATCGTTAAGCGGTTTGCAAACCATCCTAAATTGGTCGGATTATCGCCCTTATACCTATCAACACAGTCGTTCAGACCCAAGTTTCTGTGGTTCCCCAATTACACGTTTGACCAATTCCGATTTCGCTTAAACTTTAGTAGTGCTAAAGTCTCTATTCCATGTGTATGTTAGTTTTCTCAAACACGCTCTGAAATTTGAGATAGTTGCCGTCAAAAGTGGTAAGAAAATCTTTTAAGGCCTGCGCACACCTAGGCCGCTGGTGAACGCGATCAGTGAAACGCTGTCAAATTTGACAGCATTTCACTGATTGCTGACCTAGGTGTGCGCAGGCCTTAAGAAATTCATATCTGTCGTGTAATTTAAAAATGGAACAATTTTTTCTCCAAAACATAACAAACAAGGAGGTAATATGTAAATTACGAACTGGCTTTCAAAATTAGATGCTGTTATTTTATAAAAAAACAAATAAAAACCTGCAGTGTTCATTTGTTTTTTTCGTGAGAAAAAAACGTGTTTGTCGTAATAGCATTTTTCATTTGTTTTTTTCGTGAGAAAAAAACGTGTTTGTCGTAATAGCATTTGACAAAATAAGTTCAAGTGGCACTTCGTTTTAATTTCTTCGCATTAGGTACTTGAGAAAAGTTATATGCTGGTGTTTGTCTGACGATTCTAATAGCGCTACCGGACAAGATCATGTGAAAACTAAATAATAAAACGACACATCAAGATATTAACAAAAAGTCCTTTGTAATTTTGTAGCCGCGCAGCAATTTAGTTTCGTAGCAGCTAGCGTAAACGTAGATACAGACGTCTACGATAGTAGAGTAAAATGTAGGAGTCTCCTAAATCTGTGCTGTCAATTGAGTTAGTGAATGTGCAACAACAGAATCGACACTTTTTTAAATTGGTTATTGAATTTGTCTAGCTATTTAATAAAGATTTCCTTTCCTATTAATATAAAGACTCCTCAAGACTTTAACAAAAACTTCTTCATAAAATTGTAGCCGCGTAGCAGCGACGTTGAAGCAGACATCTTTGCAGTTGAAATGTAGGAGTCTCCTACATTTTAATGTGCTGTTTTAGTGACGATGTAACAAAATAATTGACACCAGTTTTAATCGTTTATTGTATTTTTCCAGCTATTTAAAAAAGATTTGCTTTCCTATTTATATTGATCGCAGAACGTTCTAAACGTTACCAATTTTTATTCAATTACAAAAAGTTGGAAATTTTAAGTCAGATATTACACCAGTTGGTGTGGTGAAACGATTTAAAGTGCACTTTAGTGAGGCTGTTTTCTTGCATTTGACTCTTTTTTCGAACTTCTAAGGTTTTGCGGCACACTGGTTTTCACTCACAATGTTTGCCCGTTTGGGAGTACTAGTAATGTACCTACAAAACTTTTTTTGACTGAAAATCTCATTGGATCGCGATTGTATTTGAACCCACAAGCTCAGGATTGAGAGGCTATTCTGCTACCCATAGACTAGCAGAGCTCGAAGGAAGGTGCTCAATAAGGAAAGTTTTATTACTTTTGTTTGATTCCATCGCAACTCCTGATTAGCTATGACTCCACCCGATCGCTTAATAGCTTCTGAATTTGAATTCGATCCTTCGTTGCCCTCGAAATGTGAACTGAAATGTTCCAAAAAGTTTGCAAGACTTATTTGGAAAAGTTTCGAGTAAGTCTGCTTTTTTAGGGTTCCGTAGCCAAATGGCAAAAACGGAACCCTTATAGATTCGTCATGTCTGTCTGTCTGTCTGTCTGTCTGTCTGTCTGTCTGTCCGTCCGTATGTCACAGCCATTTTTCTCCGAAACCGTAAGAGCTAGACTGATGAAACTTGGCGAGTAGATGTATTCTGTGAACCGCATTAAGATTTTAACATAAAAATAAAAAAAAAACTATAAATTTCGGGGGTCCCCATGCTTGAAACTGAAACTCAAAATTTTTTTTTTCAATGAACCCATACGTGTGGGGTATCTATGAATAGGTCTTTAAAAATGATGTTGAGGTTTCTAATATCGTTTTTTTCTAAACTGAATAGTTTGCGCGAGAGACACTTCCAAAGTGGAAAAAAGTTAGTCCCCCCCCCTCTAACTTCTAAAGTAAGAGAATGATAATACTAAAAAAAATATATGTTGTACATTACTATGTAAACTTCCAACGATTTTTGGTTTGAACGAGATCTAGTCAGTAGTTTTTTTTTTATACGTCATAAACCGTAAACCGCAATTTACCTTTCGACGAACTACAAGAACCTTATTATGTTACATCAAGTAACATAATATAAAGGTTCTTGTAGTTCGTCATGCTACGGAACCCTTCATGGGCGAGTCCGACTCGCACTTGGCTGCTTTTTTTTCATCTGTCGTGATTTGTAAAGTTTATTTTTTTTTGTTTGCCTTTTGCAGTGCAGGCTAAAGTATTTTTACTGCCTCGTGTGTTGTATATTTTTCCATTTTCTATTTGGATTTAGTTAAAAATCAGTGTAAGCAGTAATTACGATAGAAGTAAATGATTTTTAACTTAACCCACTTTGGGTGATTTGTTTATTGACTGACTTGATTAAAAAGTATTTTATCTAAGTTATTTTCCTCACTAGAAAACAGAGATCTGTGGAAAGAAATGGGGGAGGCCTACGCCAAGGAGGCGACTACTACTATAAATTAAATTAGAAATATAAGTATTGTTTTTAAGTAAATAAACAAGTAAATAAACCTATATAAGAAGTAAGAATTAAAAATTAAAAATTGTTATAAATTTAAGCATAAACCTATTGTTAAAAATTGTGTAAAAGTAGTAGAAATAAAGGCTCTTTTTTTTTTTTTTTTTTTTTTCCTCACTTGACATTGACAAAATTGCCCGAGTGGACAGACTAATAAGTGTCAGTTCCTCGCAAAATTTATGGGATATAATCTTCCTTATAGAATACCAATGGCTGTGGCAGAATTGTGGCATAAAGTCGCAGTAGCCAAAAAAGAAGAAGTGAAGTGAAGTACCAATGGCTGTGACGTTTTTGTTTCTTTTTGAAACCACCACTTGATTTAAATCGTTTTCTACTTATTTAGAACGATGATAATATTTAGGATTCAGACGTATTTTAAGTAGAAGTTTCAAAGAACCCGCAAGGGATCTGTCGAAAGCTCTCAATAGCAAACCACTTTCGATGTGACATAAACTGTTTTGGGAATTGCTTACTAGTTTTATTCATTTCGTTGCTTTGATTTAGACTGTTACGGCTGTTAGGCTGTTAAGTTATATTCAAAGTAAGTTTTATGCATGAATATTTATCCAAACAATTTGATTCTGCATTTTACATTTTAAAATAGGTTACATATTTAAAGACGGACCTCAACTTTTTTCATAGTTTATCAAAGAGGTTGGAAACTGAGCAAGGAAGGAGTTTAAAACCTTAAAGGAACGTACAATTCAAGGAACAATAAAAAAACTGTTTTTTTTTTCAAAATAATTGAGCTAACGTCCTTTCTCCATTCATACACCCACCGTCTTTGGCTGTCTCCCACTTGACACATTATCGTGAACAAATCTTGAATATCGAACGCCGAATTTTCTCGAATCATGCCATTGTTTTGTTGTTTGTGCTAGAATAAAGACTACCCTTGCTATTTCACAATGAACATTCAGTTCTTGCTGCAGCAACAGCACGTTCTGTCAAACAAATATTACCTTACAACATGTGCTTGGACTATTTACTAGTGGATGTGAGTAGGATAGCATACTACTAGACTAACTCTTGGTCAACCAATCAAAAAAATATTAGGCTGTCTTGTAATAATATCTGTTGAACCTTGAGTCCAATGCCAAACTTTCAGTAGCCTTCAGCTTTTAGAAGGTCACAAAAATTGTGATCGTTTGTTTAAGGCTTCAAATAGTCTTTGTGAAAACATGATAAAGCAGGTAACCACTGCGCTTTTGATTTAGAATTTTTTCATGTTTCTTTTATAACATAGCTTGCAAAACTTACTAAGCCGCACAATTGTAAAAGATGGATACATGCTTGGAGGAAGAATAATAATACTGTTTGCATACAACATGACAAAAAAGTTCACAAGAAGAGCTCGGCAACTGAAAGACACTTCCATACATGCTTGGAGGAAGATTTTTAATGCTGTTTGCATACATGACACAAAACCTCACAAGAAATTATTTAACTCGGCAGCTGAAAGACACTTCCTAGTCTCCAGTGTTACTCCCTTTGAGCATCTACAGCTTCATACAAAGCATCGTCACGTAGGAACCGATCGTAAACTCTTAATAAAGAGTCCATTGCACGTCGCCCCTGAATATCTGTGAAAGCTTTTCCAGTCCACACCATTTTCTACCGTTAGTATCTGTCAGGTTCTAGCTTATGGTACACCATCAACTTTTATGCGATTTTAAGCCTTAAGACCACGTGTTAACGCTCATTTTCGTTAGTAGTTACGGTGTTAGAACGAACACGTGCTAATGAGGTCCGTGTAGCTTCAAAAATACAACTTAGTTGGTTTTTCGTCTTTGTTAGTGCAATAATAATCCAAGCAAAGCTTTAGTTCTGAGTTGGTTTTACGTTCGCGTTTATTTTTGTTGTCTCTATATTTGGTTTAGTTTATTAATGTAAGTTTTGTGTGCACTTTAAAAACTGTAGACAGATGTTTTTATACAAATTCTATTTTATTGTTTGGGGTTGATACATGAGTTTTATTTCATGCAATTCAAATAGCATGAATGATCAGTGATTAGAATGGAAGATAAGTTTCCAACATAATGTGTGGTACGTATTTACAAAAATATTATTAACAGGATATGCCAGATGGAAGAAAAGTACCTTGAATATTGGAGATAGAAGATTTTACTGAAAGAAGACATTATTTGAATTTAAAAAACAATTTAAACTGCATTCATAGACATTTAAATAATCACATGGTTGAACCGGGAAACGAACCCGTTACACGAGAAAAATAATCCAGTAGCTTTATCATACCGATCTCAATGCTTCATTTTTGTTCAATAACATAGTGTCAGAAATAAAAGGAAGACCATAGATTTAACATTTTGAATACAAAATTAATCAATTATTTTTAAAATGCTCAAAAAGAGAAAAAATACTACGAATGCATTTTGAATTGTTTTTTAAATTCAAATAATATATTCTTTCAGTTAAATTATGTTCTATCCCCTCTACTTCTCTTCTAATATACTTTCCCCCCTTGTGCCATGCCATTGGCATATCCGTGGGACGCCCTGTATTATTTATTTTAGAGGGTCATTTTTTGAACATTGAAAAACAGTCAATTCAGAAATGCAATTAGGGGCACTTTGTCTTTTCTGAATTGACTGGAACTGAAACTTTTCCTCGATAACTTTAATTTATAATCTAATTTACTTTCAGCAAATAATTTGGCACAGCAAGCAACCAGTGTTGAGAGTTCTACAAACTTTAGAACTACCGTGGCGCGATCTAACGGCTCGCTTGAGAACACTTATAGGGAGGCGTAATAGGATTACACAGTGTACTATGGTCTGGGTTTCCTAGTAATAGTTTAGAGAAAATTAGAAGTGGTTTATTTGGAGTTCTCATCGCCATCATCATTCGCAGCCCGACTTAACCCACTGCTGGGCATAAGCTTTTCTTTGCTCTTGCCATTCACCACGACCTTCGGCTACCCTCGTCATCTGCTATACACTATAAACTATAGGTATACACTATAACTATAACTATACAGGGTTATTCATAATTAGCTGCAAATACTCAGGAATTAGGTTCAACAAATAAAATAAAAAATATTTATGAAATGATTTTTTTTAAGTTTTGTTATGAAAATCCCGAGAAAATCGACAAAGAATATCCTTTGGAATCATTGGCGCCTGACCTATTTTGACCTTTGATCCGCGCCCGCGCGCCGTGAGCGACACTCTGCGTTCAGTCACCGCCTGGGTGGGTCATCGTCCTGTTCTCCATGGCAATCATTATGCAATAGCCGTAAAAAAATTAATAAAAATAAAATTTTGATACAAAAACTTAAATCAAAATTAAAAAAAAATAATTACATATATATTTTTTATTTTATTTGTTGAACCTAATTCCTGAGTATTTGCAGCTAATTATGAATAACCCTGTATAGTAGGTAGATAAACCAACACCTGGCAAAGCGTGGTCACGACTGGTGGTGCAAAAGATTGAGTGGTGGCCGAGGAGCCACCAATCCATCAATCAATCTTTTGCACCACCAGTCGTGACCACGCTTTGCCAGGTGTTGGTTTATCTACCTCCTATATTTAAGTAAATATAATGCCTTTGCCCTGCAGTGGGACAAAATGGCTGAAAAATAAACATAAAAACAGGCGTGAAGCAGCATTGCAGCCATAGGCTTGCTAAAGTAACCAACGCCTACGATGCACTGCCCTGCGTCTATCAACGTGATGCATACAGACGTCAGTCTCACGTGCCAGTCATTTCACCGGCTCCCATACCATTCAAACCGAAACACAGCGATGTTGCTTCACGGCAGAAGTAAGGCGGTGGTAGTACTTTCCCGGACGAGCCCGTCACAAAGAGCTCTACAACCATAATTCATAGAATACTGATTTAAATAAGATAACGTACTGAAAGAATAATCCAATTTAAAAAGCATTGTAAAATGTAGAGCACAATGAAAAATTAATTGTGATACACCACCGAGCTAAGCCGACGGCAAAGACACTATATGACTGGCCTCTCAGCTCAGTTGTTAGTAGCTCTGCCTTCTGCGCTGTAGGTTGTGGGTTCGATCCCCACCGAGAGCAAATCTTTGTGTGGTGAAACAAAATGTTTGTTCTCTGTCTGGGTGTTATATTGTAATCTAAGTATGTACGAGTATGTATTTACAAAAAAATGTATATAAGTATTTTCTATAAATGCACCCATTTTATTTTTACATCTTTGCGTTAGAGAGAGATACAGAAAAAAATCACACCGCTATAAAAACAAAAACCATTTTGTGATTCCATTTTACCGAACACCCAAAGCAACTTTATAGTTGTATCAAAACTATTTTGCTCAGAATATTGGATCCCTGTATACATTATGCAAAGTGCGAATTTCCATCCCCTCATAATGTAATATTTCTTTTCACACGAAGCTACTTTACTTAGTTTACTTTAAAAGCTTTGTAAAGTAAATGGTATTTAAGAATTACCCTAATAAACACGCTAAAACTCGATCCACACGATGCACAGTAAAAGGGTTAAGAATGCATTTTCGAAAAGGCATTTTAATTACTTTATAAGTAACGGTAATACCACTCGACGGTGTGATGTTTTCATGCCTCAGTGAGGTTTGTACTAACACTGAAACGAGCCGGCAAAGTTTTGAAAACTTTCCAAAAAGCTTACGTGTTTGAGCCACGTGCCCTGCGTGTCGCGAATGCAAACTAAAACACGTCTATTAAGTATATCAAAATGTATGGCGTAGCTTCATACACTCTATATTAGTCTATCTGACTATCTGACAAACATACACACAAAAATACAAATCTTTCCTCTAAATCTTTTCATAATAATTAGTATAGAAGTATAGATTATAAAATCTAATTAGCCCCTTAGCTCCAATGTTAGCCGTTACGTAGATACTGTTTTATGTTTTCTAGTTGTGTTGGTGTGCCTAATGACTCCTTAGTTGGTCCCTATTAAATAGATAATGGGTAGGGTTAATTGATTAAATTCCTAAATTTTGATCATTATACTTTTATAGGCTCTTATGTTGTGGACCAATCAGGGGGGCATCATTATTAGCCTGAAGAAGTTCACTACTGGAAATAGACCTCCCCTATACTGTACATTTCTAGGTAAAACGATTCTAAGCTCCCTCCATCTACCGACTTCCGCTATCCTAACAATTTTCTGTGTCTAATGTAGTACCTAGTATGTATGTACTATAATTAATACCTTCAGCGTGTTGTATACAAATACAAACGTGTTAGCAGTGATACTTAGTTTCAATAAAAAGGTCTGTTTCAAATCCCGATGCTCTGCAAATAAGCTTGTACCTAAGTTTTTTATTCAGGGTCTGTCTGAATAATTTTCTATTGCTCTTTATTTTTTCTCTTTACAGGGTGTCCTAAAACTAGTATGATATCCAAAGGGGGTTAGTTCTCGGCGCTCACCGATATTGCGTTGTGGTTAATCATTTCTAAAACAAGTGTGTTTGGAGCCTGCAGACGTCAAGACCGTTTGAGTTTATAGTCAAAAGTTTAGTTTTGAAGCAAACATTGTATTGAAAAGTTATTGAATTCTGAAATCTTGACTAGCCTCTCAGCTCAGTAGGTAGCTCTGCCTTCTGCGTCGTAAGTTGTGGGTTCAATCCCCACCGACAAAAAGTATTTGTGTGGTGAACACAGATGTTTGTTCTCTATCTGGGTGTTATATTGTATTCTAATTAAAAGAAGTATTATATCAGCTGTCTGGTTCCCATAATGCAAGTCTTGCTTAATTTGAGGTAAGATAGAGTTGCATGGATTGCCCACAATATTTATTTATATAATCGTAGACTATTTGGTGTTCTCGTGAGTATCGAGAATCCCTTTCCATCTCCCCACTTTCCCTCGTGTTAAAATAACACTTCTGGGCCAACCTGTATAAAAATAACAGAATAAAAATGTAGTTACAAAAAGCTAGGAATCCCTAAAGGAAGCATTAGTTTTCCTTTCTAGAAATCGATTCAAAAATCCGGTCCATTTGGCCCCTTTCCATGTCGTTAAGGGTTAGTGATTTATGGTTATAGGATCCATTTGTTTTTATACTATGAATGAAAATGAATGTAAATCCGAAAAAGATAGGAATAGGTTTGATAGTCTCCTTGATTTTGGAAGTATCTTTTTATTTCAACGTCATTATCATTACAGTGGTATTGGGCCGTTTAAGGAATCCTTGGTATGTTGGGGTTAATTAAGGAAAAAGAAAAAATAAATAAATACTTTATTCCCCAGCCACGAGTCATACTCACATCTTTTCGAGACAATTTTTTTTTTTTCTATAATGTCCAAAATGTTAAGAGCAGAGCGGGATTTGAAGAGTTGTCTAAGGCCCGTATTCCGAAACAATGCTCAAGTCTGAGTCGAGCCTCAAGCATAGATTTTATGACAGTTCTCCATTGAAAAGTGTCAAAAATCTGTGCTTGAGGCTCGACTCAGACCTAAGCACTGTTTCAGAATACGGGCCTAACCCCCGAATACTGAAACGCAACTCAGATTTAAGCACGTCTCAAGCGACGAATATTTGACAGTTTTCAATGAAAATCTGTCAAATATTCGTCGCTTGAGACGTGCTTAAATCTGAGTTGCGTTTCAGTATTCGGGGGTTAGAGTTATTCCAGATTTTTAATCCCTTCATGAGTTCATCCCATTTTATGTGGGTTCAGCACAACATGTCTCCTTCCTTCATTCCCCTCTGTCAGCCGTCATCTCTGCATTCACTTAACCATGTCATCTTTCACACAGTTCATCCATGTTTTTATGGTCTTCGGACTGTACGACTATAATGTATAACTTTAATCTTCCAACAAATAAAAGGCAATATTTCAAGATATTTATTTAAAAAATAATAAAAATTACATCAAGCTTTACATTATTATAATGATAAATCACAGATGAAAGAATAGTGCAGTTTGATATGCGTTATTAATAAGTGGGTAGTTATTATAAGTATAAGTGCAAGAGTTTACACTGTGTTTTAAAATTGATTATTTATTTTTATTTCTTAAAACTAAATGATTTTATGATTATTTTTTTAATACATAGTACAGTCGTAATCAAAAATAATGAGTGTAAATGAACGATTTAGTGGTTATTATAAAAACTACGACTGTGAGTAGGTATGCCTATGAATTTCGTGTATACCTAATTTGATGAATTCATTGTAATTTTTTTTTCGTAAAAAAAAAAGAAATAATTATTTACTTTTCATGCTTACTATACTTAATTTACGTTTAAGAAAGTTTTATTAGCACATATTGAAAAATTCGTATTTTATATTATGCGGGACTAATTTTTCAATCTACAGATAAAATCCGTCACTTATAAATATATCAAATTTTTTAGCTTTGCAAAAGCAAGAGCTGACATTTTTTATTAGACGAATAGAGTTATTATGTAGATGGAACAATCAGCCCTTAGTAATGACACCTAAAATATGTGCGTTTGATTTCATAAATACACATTTAATTGCAGTTTTGAAATGTTCAATTAGATTATTTAGAAGAAGTTGTGAAATACATTTTTACTTATTTATTAAGTAGACCAGTTATTTCACGATCAAATTTAAAAGTATTTAAATATTCCACAAGTATGGTCTGTGAGTTTCGATTTACCCTTTGGGACAACCGAAAAGTCAATTTAAACTTTGATGATTGCCAGTTGCTGTTTCATGGCTGTATATTAAACTTATGTTTGCATATTGCTGTAGTTTTAACGCGAATATTTTTGCAAAAATACATACAAAACCATGAAAAATAATTTTCCAATTAACACCAACCGCTGAATTTTGTTAGAAATTAGTCAATAAAACGGTGTTTTTCGCAAAAGGTTTTTGAAATTTTTGTACACAAATCGTCTCATAGATTTTTTTCGACTTTTTTAGCAATCTTTTCGCTGAAGGTTTTTAAACTGCTTGTCCATAAATCTCTTCGGAGTACTGCAGGAATTCATTCTAAAAATCATCCTTACCTTTATCATTAATCATAATTATTTACTGATTTGGTAAAAATTGTGACGACATTTTCTTTTCACAAGACAATGCCGACCGAGAACGGTTTATTTACTGAAAAATAATTATTAATTTACTTTACATTTTTTAACTTAACCCCATTTAATATTTTACTTAATGATATTTTATACGACTTATTTAAAGACTAGTACTTAGAAATCCGATACTTTACAAGCAAACAGACAACGTTACATTCAAAGTCTACTGTACAGTTATCAGCAAAATTATATTAACATTTGATGATTAATGATTTGAAACATTGAATATCTGCAGAAAACGAAGACTCATTATAATTTTTTTACCAATATTTTCAGATTTGACTTGGTTTTAACAAGTCACAAGGTATACACAATACACAAGGTATAGGTACACACAACGAGAAAAAAAGTGAAAAAAAACTGTTAATGTACTTTTGCTGCTAGCTGTACTTAAGTATAGTTACCAACATAAGTTAACGCGTAATATAAAAAAAATCATCGGTAAAATAATACTTTTTGAAAAAAAATTTCGAATAATCTTTATTTTCGTAGATTTTTTTCGCTTTTTTTTTATTCGAGCTAACCTTTTTAAGTAGGGTCGAATTATCATTCAGAATTTTTAATTGGCATAGCAAATATCTTCGCGTGTGACACCCTAAAATCTTACGTGATGAAACAAGAGAGGTATTTTTTTAAATAATAGTTTCCAGTTTCTCTTTGAGTCCTCTTGTGTTGTCCATTATTAAATACCACGGTTTTAAAATACACTGCTGACATATTCACAAAAAACTTACAAAGAACATTAGAATACACACTTGAGCATTCGTCTACTCAAAAACAAGTCCCAGATTCGTCATCGGCCTGATGTCAGCCGTAGTAGAACTGCGAGGTCGAATACGCCCCTAAGCTCTTCGGGCTGGTCATCACTTCAGGGTTTGTAGGCTCTTCTTCTTTGCTTCTACTTCTGGTAAACCTGCCCGGTTCTCTTTGGGGTACATAGTCAACGTTTCCGTACATCCTAGCGCCTGCGCAAGGGTAGATTGTGGATAACGGACGCATTGCTCGTAATGTGTTTCTTGTCCCATCTGCGTCTCTGTATAGAATCATGTCAGGATGGACAGGATCGTAGAATGTCCCAGAAATGTGGCTTACTTCAGCATCGTTGTCCATCTCTGATGCTATATCACTGAAGACGTTTGGAGCTTCAGTTGAGAACATGTCCCCGTTTTTGGCGTTTTCTTTCTCCTTGCGAGTGAAGTAGCACCGGATCCCGATGATGAGGAGGACCAGTAAGATAATGAGGATGATGCCAGCTCCGATGTAGACAAACATGTTGTAGTTGGTTCCTGCAACAGTATTTAGTTTTTAGATCTCGAACTAAAACGATACAACAAACAAAAGTCAATCAGAAAATGATCAATCAACCTCCTTATTTGTTTTAAATGTACAATGGCGTGACAATTAAAAACATTGTTGGATCCATTGATTCATATTTATGGTGAAAAAGTCCACTACTGGACTCTATGGATTTCCTAGAACATAGATTTTGAGCCTTCTATAACCAAATACATACATTCCATGATTTCTATAAAGTTGTCAGGCTATCGGTTCGGGGTTGTCTTCGTTAAATGTATTTTGCCTCCAGTCATAATTTAATAATTACACAATATCTCAGCGGTATAAGTAGTGCTTAGACCTTAGCATCCTAGCTGAATATCAAAGACCAATCATTTTACCCTCTGGCAAAAGCAGAAAAGCGGCAGCGCTTTGCGTTTCTGCAAAGCGCTGCCGCTTTGCGGAAGTCCAGCAGAATGCGAGTGATTACCGAAGTATGACTGGTGCGGTCTTCATGATAAACTGTTCAGAACGCGCCATCAATAATGTTCGATAACTCAGTTCCGATATACGCAATAGCGATAATGATTATGGAGTGGAGTTTCCAACTATTTATGTGCCGTACGTGACTATGGAGCTAGTATTGTGCCGTATTTCGAAGTGGATAAAAATTTTAACGGAATTGAGTCAGTATGGAGGAAATAGTGTTGCTATTCAACGTTGAGCTTTTGTATTGAAAGTTAAACGTTTTTAGTCCACGAAGAAATTGCTTTGAAAATAAGCTTATTTTAGCGACTAACACATGCGATGCTGTGGGCAGCCGAAACCCCTGTACAAAAGTTTTTTACATACGTTGACACTGTAAAAAAGTTGAAAGAAAAAAGGAATGGAAAAATGTATGAACTAGATAGTTTATTTGCTTGTGCTTTCAAATGACGAAAGAAAAACATCGTGAGGAAACCCGTGGTTTAGTCAGTTCCACACAAATTGACCATGTCTTTCCTGTAAATTAGGCCAACTAAGCTGTGAGGATGGTATAGGTGCTGGGCACTATTTCATTTAAAATCCTTTGCCAGTAAAGCGTTCCGTAAGTAGGGGATGCGAAATCACCGATTGCCCCTGATGTTTAACTCATCTACAAATCAAATCAAATCAAAAGTGTATTTATTCAGTAGGATCGCAAGGATCATTTTGAAACGTCTTAAAGCTAGGTGAGTCTTGGTGCCAGGTCCACGCGCCAAGCCTAAAAGAACAGGCAACAAACTACGGCTTGGTTCCTACCGTTTTTTTATGTGATCCTTTTGCAAATCAACAATAATCAAGAATAAAACACAACACAATAGATGTAAAGGTTTATTTTATATATTTACTTTTGTCATTATTCTTGCCAGTGGTTTTGTACACAGTCACAGCTTTGCTGGTGGAGCTAACTTCAATGCTTTCTGTTGGAGACTGCAAAGCAGGATCAGCGTATGGTGGCACGATGACTGGTTCCCTCCATTTGACTGCCCCATCTAGTACAAACACATCGTTATCAGCCTCAATACCTTCAGTCAGCGTGAAAGTAAATTAGCATTTCTGGTTTGCAAAGTTCAAATTCTTCAACCAGCTCACTTTCGATTGAAGTGTAGAACTTTATTTGATTTGCTTTGAGCAATTACCATTTGCAAACCGAAGTTGCCGTATCTTTGACAAATTCGAGAAAGGCATTGAATAACTGAAATGGCCAATCTACTTTTGACGCTGACTGTACAATTTATTCAAGGCTGGGAAAATTTCTTGCCTTGGTTTATTAGCAATACAATATACCAAGCTAAATATCATCAACATTTAGGAAACCTAATTTTTCATAGGTTTTTACTGAGAGCGCTATTTGAGAATGATTGATGCATCATTATGGTTTTGCCTAGAACTCTAGAAAGTTGGTTTACTTTTTTGGGTCTGAGTGTTCTAATAAATTTGTAATGTGTAAAATAAATTTGTAAGTATTTTATTTGCATAAAAATGTAATCAATTATATTTCATTACCATAGTCCTTTTTTTAAAGAACTAAATAGAACGGTGTGAAAATTTACGGGATTTTTTTTTTCGTATTTAGTGTTTCTTATTTCAGTACAACTTTAGATATAAAACTCTAATATTTTTCATCACGCAAACATACAGTACAGGATACAAATGTTAACAATTAGTTAAAACAATGGGCGCTGAGAGTGATCTCATCCAGGCAAACTCGGCATGGAAAGAAATAACGAATTAAAAGCGGTGTAGTCACATACGGAAAAAAATATAAAAGTGTAGGTAGACTTTATTTACGTGGCAGGATTTGTTCATTATAAGCTTTTTCGGTATAGTGGGTATAAGATGAATACAATTTGTAACTAAACGCAAGCAAAAGTTAAATGAACTCAGTTGATAAGTTTACAAATTTTCGAGTGGAATTGTATTTACATTTATTGTACCTAATACTGTGATACTAATAAGAAAGTTAATGTATATGTTATTAGTGCAGCCGACGATGAAATTAAATTGCTAAACAGTTCTCTTTGACTTTTGATCAAGTAAAGAAAATGTAACTTTAGTTTGCGAATTTAAAGATCAAGGCGAATCGTAAAATTAAGTTTGAAACACAGATCAAAAGGTGTAAGATGAAGTATTTCATTACTAAACTAAAAAAATATTGTGTTCATCATTATCATCAGTGTGAAGAAGTTATCTGCTAGCACCACTCTGTTGATTTATGGCAACTGAGTCCTTGTAATTTTAACAATATGATCGGTCTATTATTGGGTGGGAGAGTTTTTTATTTTTTCTTCTAACAAATTATTTGTTTACTTATGTTTTCAAAATAAGTTTTTTTCTACTTTAGCCTATTTTGTACTACTGCTGGGCTACGATCTCCCTCAGAAATTTCCACTTTTCTCTCTCAAACCTCCTTCCACCATTTCTTCGCAAAAGTGTCGATATTGTCAACGCTTTCTCGGCCGACCTCGTGGCCGCCACCCGTCTTAAGACCTGCGCACACCCAGGTCGCTGGCGATCGCGATCAGTGAAACGCTGTCAAATTTGACAGCTATATTTGACAGCGTTTCATTGTTCGCCATCGCTAGCGACCTATGTGTGCGCAGGCCTTAAATCAAAAGGGTTTTTAGTTTCAACAAAAATCTTTGTAAGAGAAGAATAAATTTAATTTTTACCTGTCTTATCATACGGGTCTTCATTGGGTCTCCCCCCCACCACTTCATCATTTTCAGCTGCACTCTCGTAGCGCTCTGTTAATACTCCTAGAGGCACTGTAAAAATATAGGTAGGTACCTACATGAAAGTTGTATAAGTTGAAAAAACTTGGAAAACCGACTTCATGGTCAAACAATTTAATCGATTTTGATGAAAATT
Organism: Thera britannica; assembly: GCA_939531255.2. Lineage (NCBI taxonomy): Eukaryota > Metazoa > Arthropoda > Insecta > Lepidoptera > Geometridae > Thera > Thera britannica. The sequence goes on from OW618037.2 coordinate 3,879,431, forward strand.
CAATGGGACCAATCTGCAGGCCTACCATGAGCTCTGTCTGGCCTATGTCTCTGGCTCTGGTTTTGAGTCTGTGTGAGTGCTCACTAGTGCATTATACTGTGTGTGTGACATTTTGACGTAGGATTTATTTAGTCAACACTGACACAGACTCAAAACCAGAACCAGAGACAGAGCCAGACAGAGCTCATGGTAGGCCTACTGGAAGGTTTTACTTCCAGTTTACAACCAAATTGAAAACCTCTTCTTTTTTGTTTGAAGTCGGTTAATTAGTTCTGAAGGGCTTTGAACTACAAACACCACAATTATCTAGTCAACTGATGTTTACTATTTATTGTAAACTGTCATAAACAAACATACAGACAGATCAACAGCAGAGTCATAGTAACAAGGGTCCTTTCGGTTACGGAAACTTAAAAAACTCACCAATAACAACTAGCTATGTCAGTACGGCAAACCAAATAAAGGAGAACGTCCATTAATTATTACTGCATTATCTCAGGCAAGACCGTGAACTATAAATTATTCGTTTGATGGTCCGTGCAAAATGCTGCGGTCAGCTATCGAATTCGAACTAATGGATGAGTTTACACAGAATACTGGCGAAAAACACGAACGAACTGCTAAGATTCATGCTTCTAGAAACTAGAGAGTAAAACGAGACCCTTTACTAAGATTCTGCTGTCCGTGCGTCTGTCTGTCTGTTTGTCACCAGACTTAATCTCATGAACCGTAATAGTTAGGCAGATGAAATTTTCACATATTATGTATTTCTGTTGCAGCTATTACAACACATACTCAATTATGCAGAATAAAATAAATATTTATGTGACACTCCCATACAACAGACATTATTTTTTTGCCGTTTTTATAGATAAATGTATAAACGGAACTCTTCGTGCGCGAGTCTGACTCGCTTTTAGCCATTTTTTAGGAGTGGTGGCCAGCATTTATTTACAAGAAATCCAGACAAATTATGCCAAACGTAATATTTGGACGTGCTGCTAACTACTCCCATCAAACAGAAAATTTTACTGTTACCTACCTATCTCAACTATCTAGAATACAGCTTAAGTATATCAAATACACTCTCTTGTGAACGTTTGTGACTTAGTACTTTTGCTTACTAGTCGATTCTCAAAAGAGTCTCTTTCGCTTAAAACAGAACCTACTCTGCAGACAGTCCACTCTACAGAGGATGCCTATCCGAAGAAGAATCAACTGCCCACGTAATTTTGGAATGCGAGGGTGTAGCAACTCAAAAACAGGAAATCCTGGGCTCTCTTCCAAGCCTGTGAAGCCCCCAGCCCCGCACATTGTGACGCACAATTACCGTCTTTGCGTCTAATTGCGGACACAGGGGCCTTATTCGCTATAACATTGGAGATTCCGTGCCCAAAACGTGTGACTTCACAACGTGATCTAAACGCAAACGCGCCTTGGTGCGGAATCGAAAAATGGTATTCTGTATGCCACAAGACTAGTTGTCTATGCCCCACGTTTGATGTTTTGGTTATTTCACATGATTCGTTCAAAATCCGACGATTGCTAAACCGATGTCTTAACGTGTTCGCGTAACGCGCGTGGTTTGGCAATAGCGAATAACGGCCCAGGAGTCCTTATACAAGATATTATATACAGTTCCTACCTACAACAAGTACAACCTAAACTGTTTTCTACATGACTTCGTTCACCACCGATTCAGTATAATATAGGTATTTCTAGTACGTAATTTTTGGCCGCAAATTATAGCCGATTTAGAAAATTGCAGGTTTCATGCTATTAATAATGCTGGATTTATTGGTATTTGATTTGAGGTTCACCGAATCAAAGGCCCGTCATTAAGAATATAGAAATGTCCTTCCTCAAAGAATTTCCGAGTTCCACGCAGATGTTAAATCGCATGAAAAAATCTTTGATCTTTTGCCAGAGAAAAACACATGTAGTTATGTGTAAGGTAAGCACGTTTTATTGAGTACCTATTTGTGTTTATTTTAGGTCGGTCACAACATGCCTGATGGATTTTACATCTGACGTAACAGAAACATGACATTCATCGTACAAAACGCGCCGTCCGTTCTCATCTCGTCCGTTTTCTCGTCTCGTGTATTTTGGGTACCATGATTTTGTTTGTTTATTTATACGGTTTGTTTATGTTTATATTTTTGTTCTACCCGTCTCCGCTAAACATACTCGTAGCAATCAGCAAGTTTTAATTAATTTTTAAATTCAAATAATGTCTTCTTTCAGTAAAATGTTTCATCTACAATATTCAAGGCACTTTCCCTCCATGTGGCATAATATCCTTGAGACGCTCTGCATAATGAAAAAAACTTTAAATCAACACAAATTATTTCTTTTTCGCGACCTATTTCCGATACCAAGAATCCTTAAAATAGTGATTTGATCACTGAAGAAGATAGAATTATTATTAAGAGCTTCATTTCTAAACATATTCTTTGAACTGACTTCTGTGTAGGCAAGCAATCTGACAAATTAAATTTCATACGATTCAATAAATTAAATTAAAATAGGCACCTATTTTCCAAATTGCTTTACGTCGCCATAATTATGTCGGATTTAGTTTCACCGTTTATCTAACAAAGGTAAAGTGCGTAATAAGTCCATTCTTATTTTGAATCTCCCGCCAACGCGTCCATTTGATAATGGACATCTAATGGAAATTCCGTTTTGGAAACACTTTTATTCCATTTATTTCCTCGTTTACGTATCTTGTTACGATTATGGAAAAATATAAGGCGGTATTCACACCTAAAGTGGAGAGCTTTCTAAGGAAAAGTTATGTGGATTGCTGAACTAAATTTAATTTAGATTAATGAGCTTGCCTATAAAAAATATGTTACGATTATACTCGCTTATAAACAACAACGCAGTGCAATCAACTTTTTCAATTTAGTTGTCCATAAAGAAACTAATATCGTCATTTAATTTATTTTTATTGTCAGACACTGTCTTTTGTTTCATACTAATTAAAAAATATATACTACTAGGTACTATATAGTAAATAAATTATTAATTAGTATTTTTTACTAACGACACATAATTATGTTTGAAATAAATAAATAATGCAGACAAATAACACAAACACTATTTAGCCCCAAATTAAGCAGAGCTTGTACTATGGGAACCACACGTATGTTAAGTAAAAACTTACACATACGTACGTAGGTACACAACAAGCTCTGTATAATTTGGGGCTAGATATTAGATAAACTACTACGATTTTGTAATAGATTTGATGTGAAGCCTAAAGTGTATCTAGGGACGGGTCTGATGAAATACTTATCTCCCAAATTGAGTTTCGAGTTTCAAATTGAGATGACACGACCAACCCGTGGGGAATCTTGAGAGTGGTAGGTACGCAGTCCGTACATTCTCGATTTCTATTTACATTACTTATTGAAAGCTGTGGCATACCTTGGTCCGTTGCAAAGAACCCAAAATAAAATAATTAAAGTTTTACACTGCTATCATTACTTAATGCCAACAAAACAACTATATAAACAAACTAAATTATTTAACTTGAATCAAATTTATATTTACTCCACCTGCGTTCTTATTAAAAACATTATTAATAATTCCATTCAAACCAATATCCAGTTACACAAAAAAGAAAACACACACAACCTAAGAAATAAGCATAAACTACATTTAAATAAGGTACGAACAAACTACGGAAAGAAAACAATATTATTTGAGGGAGTACAGCTATACAATCAATTATCTAATGACATTAAAGAATGCGATAACATACAACTATTCAAATCAAGGCTAGGCAAATATGTGGCCACACTGTAGCCAACAGTTTATGTGTGTATCAAGTGAGCGTGTGCTACGGCAGCCGTCAAGAGGCAAAACAATGTATTATTAATATTAAGCTGTGTAATCTCATTTTAAGTGAACATTTTATGTTTTATGAGAAATAAATGTCTTTAAACCTAAAACTTAGTTAAAATCTGTAGTAAGTTTTTTGTAAGTAGTCATCATGTTATTATGTTTCATAGCTCAGTTGGTAGTAGCTCTGCCTTCTGCACTAGGGGGGCAGGGCGTGGGTTCAATCCCTACCGAGAACACATAATATTTGTGTGGTGAACATAGATGTTGTTCTCTGGTTGCGTGTATTCTATGTACAGTATCAGTGGGATGAAGCTCAAGTTACCTAAAAACAAAGAAAAATGACTCTTACTGCCAGGACATAAGAGCTAGCAGTGTATAGTCTGATGCGTATCCTTGTGTACCTATGTATTTACAAAAAAATTATACCAGTTAATCAGCTATCTGGTTTCCATAGTACAAGCTCTGCTTAGTTTGGAGCTAGATAGTGTTGTGTGGATTGTCCGCATTATTTATTATTATTTTTTGTAGTATGTATTTCATTAAAAAAAGAATAATTATGAGCTATCTTGTTGCCACCGTACAAGCTCTTCTTAGTTTGGGGTTAGGTAGTGTTGTGTGAATTGTCAAAAATATTTATAAATAAATAAATAAATAATGTGGACAATTCACCCAACACTATCTAGCCCCAAACTAAGCAGAGCTTGTATTATGGGAACCAGATAGCTGATACAATACTTAAATACATTTTTTTTGTAAATACATACTTATAATTCAGTATAACACCCAGACAGAGAACAAACATCTGCGTTCACCACACAAATATTTGTTCACGGTGGGGATCGAACCCACGACCTAAGACGCAGAAGGCAGAGCTACTACCAACTGAGCTGAGAGACCTGTCAGTATATTTTATTATATTATTTTGAACAATGATGTGTTATTTAACCTTTGCGGAGAATCTGACCACATTTTGTATGCCTTGCTATTTGAATTCGTGGCATGAAGAACCACAAGTTTTATTGTAGAAATGAACGTATTCAACAACGATCAACTTTTCAACAGAGAGCTGTTTCTTTCTTTTTCTTCCCTTTACTCACCACAAGCAAATACCACCTTTATGTAAGGCCTCGAGTACGACTTGCATGGGGCGTCAAAGGTTTCTCTGTTAGCGGTGAAGTGGCATCTTCGCTTTCCATGGCAGAACCTCATGACTGTTTCTACAGCGTAAGGCGCTAAGCATGCTGTGAACAAAAATAATCTTTAGCTACAGAGAAATAAGGTTGAAAATGTAGGTTTTAATTAGGTAGATCAAAGGTATACCCAGATGTAATTGACATCTTCTGAGTGATGCATGTGAAAGCTAGATGCGTAGCCTGCAAAGAGTGAGAAAAAAGAAAAAAAAAATGGCGGGAATGAACTTGGACTTTTTGTGAAGTTCTCATAACTTTGCCGGAGATGTGTCAGAACTGTTATGATGTCCCAAGTTCATTTATTTTTCAAACGGTGAAGGAAAACATCGTGAAGACACCGGCATGTCGTAAAGCCTTTAAAGTTCGAAAATGTGTGTCAAGTGCACGAATCGCGCACTTAAAATCCTTTCACCACACTCGGTTCAAAAAACCAGTGACACGAAAAGAAAAAGAAGATTAGTTTTTTTCTACTTTTAAAAATGCTCTAGTTTCAGATGATAAATGTATGTTAACTTAGGTTCAGGCCCGCTTAAAGAAGTTTTCCCTACAAAAATAGTGCCTGAACTTTTGTATGTTGAACTACCTAAAAGTAAACTCTACACAGCACAAAGTCTATTCGTTAAAATCTCAAGGAGCTCATGCACGTCTTTTGTAGTTACTACTTTGTAAATGTTTCGTTGTACAGTTAGCATCTGAAGTTGTAAGATATTTCAGAACTTGGCTCTTTTTTTTCAAAACCACTTTGATTTAAGAGATACTTGCCATGATTTGATTTTGTGAGTTTTGACTCCCGTTATTTAAGCACAGTTGCATGCACCATGATCGCGGGTTTAAGTACTGAAGTCTATAAGTAAAAGAAACGTTATTGGCAGACAAATCAATCTACCCTCTCTCGCACTTCTTTTCCAAAAGTTATATCACTTTGATTGATTTTGATGATACAACCTTTACCTACGTTGACATTATACAATACAAACAACATCTACCTGCCACTCATGGACATTTAATGAGCGAGCAAGCGAAGCGAGTAAGCACCCCAGTTTCGAGATTGACCAAAAATACTTTTTCCGGCTGTCTGTCTGTTTTTCACGAAGAAGAATAATGACTATGTACGCTAGTCCTCTTCACCCAGTAATGTTACTTTCGGAATGACTTCTGACCTGAAGAACCGCTCCGTGAAAAATAACGAGCAATGTACAACTTGACTTACTGGCAGGTCTAACCAGCCTTTAAAGAGCTCCCGCAAAAAGGCAAATACACGAGGTGAAATGATTTTTTATGATGCATTTTCGTATATAAGACTCCTAACGATTTGCCCAATACATTCGATGGTCTAATTTCCTTAAAGTGCCGGGTTGTATGGTTTGGGGTGTAGGTACTCCCAATTTCAGTGTTATTACTGTATCAAGTCAAAATATCTTCTTGTAAAATGTTGGTAAGAAAGTATTCGACTTTCTCAAAAATGTTTTCAAACTCAAACTCAATAAAATTATATTCAATACGATGCAAGAATCACTTTGAAACATCTTAAAATCTTTTATTGGCAATATCATTATATTATTATAATTTGGCTATAAGTTTGGGATACATGACATAGTTATATACTTATGCAATACTGCTTTGGAGAGCAAAATATCTGAAACTTTCACTCTTCTCGACATAGAGACCGTGCTCATCCACACATTTTGGATCCATGTGTTTCTCGAGATCGTTTATTCCTCATACCCATAAATTGTGGAATTAATGACATAAACATGACACATAGCGCTTCAAGAAACGCTAGGCAAGTTTTATCATGCGCACTTGATGTGCGGGCAGGTTTTTCCGCAAGTAGGCCGCTGGTGGGCCCTTTTTGCGTGACCCTTGACACGTGTTGCTCGAACTTTTTTTAGGTTCTACAACACGCCGGTTTCCTCACGATGTTTTCCTTCACCGTTTTGAGAGTACTGGCATAGTGCACATAAATTTTTCGACAGAAAAACTCATGGGTACACGAGTGGATTTGAACCCACGACCTTCAGATCGGAAGGCGGGGCCACTACCACTAGACCACCAGTGCTCTCTCAAGAAACGCTATGTGTCATGTTTAAAAAACTCCTCCAGGTTAGGCAACGCAACGACAGCACTTTTGGTGTTGTTGGTGTCTATAGGCGACGGTAACCCCTTAGGGGGGCCGTAAACTCGCTTTGTCCATCTTTTACATAAAAAAACTTAAATATTTGGTGCCTACCAATTCGAACGATTATTCCTGCAGCGTACGTAATAATGCCCATTTCCTTGGACTTACCAAAGAAATGGTACTTAAGTTTGCAGATAATTATAACTCAAGGCGAATCTTCAAATAAAGTTCAAAACTTTGTTCAAAAGATAAAATCCGCTCGGTTTATGAATAAACTTGACAAACCAGAAATGTTCATTAAGTTCTGTCGTTGACCGTAATTCCTCGTAATTTCTCATACTCATGAACTCAGGAGTAGTGGGTAAATTGATATAAAAAAAAGAGGAATATAAGTTCTCAAATGGCGCTCACCCACCCGATGGACCGACAACATTGTTAAGATCGCGGGAAGTTGGTGGCCAGAAAGAGCTCAGAATCGTTCTTCCTGGAAATGTGTAGGGGAGGCCTATGTTCAGCAGTGGACTTCTTCAGGCTGATGATGATGATGATGGTCAATAAATGACGAAATTATGCGAAAGCAAGAACCACCTCGTCTTGGGGACGCTTCCGTCTGGTACTGATTTGGATCAGTTGAGCTATCTCTAGATCGTTTGTAACGGTCTGCAGATAGCTCAACTGTTTCTTGTTTATTTTGTAAATTTTGTAAATATTTGGTAAATTGTAAGTTTATTTTTGTACATAAATAGAACCTCCTATTTATTTGAAGTTGGTGAATTATTTGCTTTTTCCCGGTAGTAAAAACATAATCATAATCATAATAATCATAATAGCTTTATTGCGAACATAGGTGTAGATACAGGTGTCAGGGTTTAGTGTTAGATCTTCCATATTCAACTAGTTATAGCATGCAATACTTAAAGATAGGTACCATCTCAGAATAAAGACTAAAAGGTAGGTACAGCAAAAATAACACATGGATTGTCAAATAAAATACAAATTAAAAGTCACAAGTCTAAAAACAAATAAAATAATACAGAATGTCCACAAAAAAAAATTAAAAGGTCCTAGTAAAAATAAAAATTAAGAATACAAATAACAAAAAATAATAATAATAAGGGTTATTCCAAATTGTCACAGAGGTAATCTTTAACACTGTAGTATGCCTTTTCGTATAGCAATTTTTTTACATTGTTTTTAAAAATATTGTCAGAAAGTGAGGCCAACGCAGCATTAGGCAGATTATTATAAATTCTAGATATCATACAAAAGATGCTATTGTTAAGTTTGGAGGTCTTATTTTTAGGAAAACAAAGTTTATGCTTATGGCGAGTGCTTTTAAAAGTTTCAAATAGATGCATACTTTTTCTTGCGAATAAAACAGCTTCTAGTATATAAATACAGGGTAAAGTCAAAATTTTTAATTTGCAAAAATATTCCTTGCATCTGTCAGTTTGCTGTAATTTGCATATGGCCCGCACGCACAAAACAGCTTTCCCTTATAATAGAACCTTATGTAATTATAATGTGTTTCCTTATTTATTTAGCAAGCAGTTCCTGTTTCGAAAACCACTATATTCTCACCTAAGTGACGAATAGGATTTGCCAAAGAGACGCTATGTCACACACAATTCGCGTGCCACTCCATCTCCACGGCCTTTTAGGTGAGTGGCACACAAAATGGCTTATTCTTAATCCTCTAAGCCTTCAGTAGCTGAAACGGCTTTATGTTGCAATCTCTTGTCTATGTTCAAATTAAAGAAACATGTGCTGAGCGTGGTCTCAATTCAAATTCAAAAATTGTTTTATTCAGTTGTTACATCTTATGGATCACTTTAAAACGTTTTAAAGCTAGGTGAGTCTAGGTACCAGTTCCACGCAACCAAGCCAAAAGAACAGGCAACAAACTACGACGTTACAACCGTTATTTTGTATGAGTCTTTTAAAAAACAAAAACTTAAATTTCTGAGAAGTTCCAGATGCCAGGTGCCAGTCCAACTTAGTTTTATTTCTAATTAACAACTCTAGTAAATATCTAACAAAAAGTTTATCTCTATTATATTATTAGAATATAAATATCTAGATTATTTGATGTTAAAGTTAAGCCCGAAACTAATTTTAATTGATATTTTCATAATCAAGCGTGGTATCAGACAATTTTGTACAAGTTAGATAAAATTGGCTCATATTGTGCTAATTTTAGAATACAAAATTTCAAGAAGAAATAAAATTGAGGAAAACCTAGCTTTGTTTCATAAAACAAAATAGTGTCGGGAGTAGGATTAGGTACAACAAGGAAGATGTCTACACAATTTCTCATTTCATTTTCCAGCTACGTCACTACCCCACCACACAACACCCATTTAGGACAGTGACGTAGTAGCAGTAGTGTTTCTCTCTGTTCCCTTTATTAGCGTGACTGACGTTTTAGGGTACCGAAGTTAGATGAGGAAAGCGGAATCATTTGTATTGCGTTCTGTGGAAGTTTGACTATGTTTCGTCAGCAGCAAAAATGTCTCGACAAGCATATTTTCCATACCAACAAAACCCCTACATAAACAGACTAACGTTAATTTGTCAAACCATGAAAATCTAGTTCAAATGTATAGGTTTTGATTGACCACACCCATCAAATACATTTAACTTTCAGATTTGGTATGTCTTTTAAAAATAAGATAATTAAAATTTATTCCTCAAAAAAAGTATTTTTCAACAATTTATCATCATTATCATCTCATATTTTTTTTTATTTGCTCATGTAATTAAGTTTTGGATGGTGTCGTCAGTTGTCGTGTTATTATTACTTCGGAACCCTCTAGAGCTTTCTACAGCGGCACGTCGAGGTTAGTTCTCTGCGCAGCTTATTGCTTTTCGACTGTGGACAAGTTAATGTCGGTTCTTGTGGAAATGGAACAATCATGTTAAATTATTTTTGCTGCGATGCAGAGTCTACTCGCGAAAACAACAGCTCAATCTTAATGACATGGCCAGCATAAAAAGAATACAGCTTTACTTGCATAAGGCTCTATTTTTGGCTCAATTTGAAACTTTTCTAAATAGCAGAATTTTGAAAGGAAATATCGCGAGGAAACTGACATGTCGTAGAAACTAAAAGCTCAAAATAAGTGGCAAGTGCACAAACGGAGGCGAAAATGCTGTCACTGCACTGTTTTTTTTTACATAAACTTCGAACATCAAAATGCATAGTTTTGAAAGCGCATTTTATAATTATTTAATCAATTACCCCAGCAACACTTACACCTACCTGATATACCTACACAGACCTAATCCAGCATTGGTTTAAATTGAGCTGCGGATAATGATAAAGATGATGATCACTGATACCCCTTAAAACAAGCTTACTCTTCTATAATTAAGTGTTATTTACAGCTTTCGGATGCGATCGCACGTGTACACTTACTTTCATCGGGCACTCCATGAGGCTGAGGGCAGCCGTCAGACTCGTGTGCTATCCGGCCGTAGCGGACGTCGTAGATGGCGATCCTGGAGTTGGGGTTGCAGGTCATCCTCACTGCTTCATGCTCATCACAGCTTCTCACACTCCGGAATTCAACTGCGAAGAGACTTCATGTTAAAGAACCATACTTTTATATTTTTATTGATTTTATAGTGTTTACTACACTTGAGGAAATGATATATACTCAAGACATTTATCTTCTACGTCCTGCCCTTATCCCACTTTATGTGGGGTCGGCACAACATGTTTTCCTCTTCCATTCTCCTCTAACAGTCGTCATCTCTGTATTCACTTCTTTCTTACCTATGTCACCTTTCACACTGTTTATCCATTTATTCTTTGGCCGTATGTGTGTATGTAGATGGATATGGTGGGTATAGGTAATACCCACATATCCATCTACATTCATACTCATCACTCTTCTAGTCACATGACTTTCTTCCCTCCTCATGACATGCCCGTACCACGCCAGCCGTAGCTCCTCAATTTTTCTGACTTCTATTTTCAGACTTCCCCTTCTCCTTTTATTCTTATACTCAAGACAAATTCGATGTGGATAGTTTGAAAGCAAACCACAAACAAAAAATTTAAAATTCTCTTTTTGCTTTGATGTTGAAACAAACATTGAAGAATGTACGAAAAATGTGAACCTTTGAAAATAAGCAGAGATTTTTAGATTAAATTGTAATATTTAATCTATCTGTTTGTTGACAATAATTCTACATCGAGTCTTCTAAATTTTGTCTGACGAGATTTTAAAGGCCATGAAAAGCATCTTTCTCTATACATTTTCAGGTGGACCGACTCTAAAAAACCTAAAGAGTAAAAAGAGGCTAAAAAATTTAGTACTAACAACCCTCGGCGTTGACGGTGTCCTTGACAAAAGAGTTTAGATGTGAATGGGAGTCCTATATCCATAGCCATAAGAATGTACGAAGTTCTTCCCTTTTATTACATTTGAAACATTCATTAATATTTAATTCACAACTCTACACCCACCTACCTGATTATCCCTTAGAAGACTACAAAACAACACAAAATTCTCCGCAACGAAGAATACCAACACATCTCGGAAACCTTTTGTAAACGCGTGCCTACAACCCTTTGTTTTCGAAACAAACACATTGAAACCGGAACCTCAACCCTTCCTGAATAGTAGTACCTATCTAGTAACCAGTCACTTCCGTCCATTAGTAACATGAGACCAATTGGTGAGAGCCATCAATTAGTGTCCAAGTGTTTATATTTTGGTCGGGAAACGAGGCGTGGTTCTAAATTGCGAGTCGGCGCAAAACCTTGAAATGCGATCAAAAACTTCCCTGGACTTTATATTTCATATTGTGGACAATTCACACAACACTATCTGGCCCCAAACTAAGCAGAGCTTGTATTAGGTGAACCAGATAGCTGATATAATATTTTTTTTGTAAATTTATACTTAGAATTCAATATGACACCCGGACAGAGAACAAAAATCATTGTTCACCACACAAATATTTGATCTTGGTGGGGATAGAAGCCACAGCCTACGGCGCAGAAGGCAGAGCTACTACCGACTGAGCAGAGAGGCCAGTCAAGAGGACTATGTAGTCTATGATTATGTAAACGATAGAAGTAAATCAGACCATCCATGCACTACGTCGTAGCCTACCCAAAACTCCACTAAAATGCACCAGTGCAGCAATTCCGTTATTGTGGCAGAGCGTTGACAACGAGCATCGATTATCGTGCCACTTTTTTTGCAGTGGTTGCATGACACGCAAAATCATTAATATTTAAATCTCGTTGTCAATATTTCCAGAGCATTACAACCTTGGAATTTTTAATTCAAAAGTCAAAAAGTGGATAATAGCTAAGCGTCCACTTTATCTTATCAAAAATTAAAATTAAAATTTGCTAGGTACTTATTTTATCAATGATGTCGATTGTCGTTGTAAGGTCTTTTTTGTATTGAAAGCTTTTCTATCTGAGCTATGGGCTATAGAACACTTTCGCTTCAAGAGTTTAATTTGATACATTCATCATATAATATAGAAAGTGCAGTGTGGATTGTCCAAAATATTTAAAAAAAGCTGTATGTCGTATTTTCTAGCTCATTTCCATACCTTCGTTTAATGGATACATTCTGTAGTTTCTAATGCATTTTCAAACTGCCGGTGGTCGCATCATGTAATTCGATGCATAAAATAGTTGCGTTCGCAGTGGCCGTTTTCCACTAACAGCCAATAACCGCACCGGTTTCAGTCTCACGCAGAAACCAGGTTTTTGACGCCTGGTAGCACACCAGGCGTCAAAAACCTGGTTTCTGATGCATGGCCAAGTCAAAAAACAGGTGACTGACTCTGACTACATCAGTTTTATTATTTCAGTGCAAAGTTGGCAAATGAAAGGTATAAAAGTATATCTAAAAGGTATAAGAAAAAAGTGGTTCTATTAGTGAAGCCAGGAGCTATTACCATGGCCAAATGTTGAGCCGATTTTAATGACATTTCTATTAAACTAATATGGAAATACATATTACCTTACTTTTCGGCGATCAATACGACACAGCAAAAGTATGGCACAGCATACGATTTTATGTAAGGTTTAAGATAATCTTCAATTTCTTTGAAGTTCAGTTTTGTAAGTGAATGCAGTGATACACTGCATAACAATGTTGCCATCGCGTCGCTGCCCGTTTGCCATTTACGGCCGATTACCACACCTTACGCCTCACCGCTCCTGCATATCCTAGCCGCGCCCGAGGGCGGTGACCTCGGAAATTTATTAACGCAGCATAAATCACTTCAATATAGTCCATACCCTCGTAAAAACCGCCACATCACGCGATCAGAGGATCTGTTTCCCCTCTTTTGTTTTACTAAATAGAATTACTGACCGTTTTCTTTTTGGCGCATTGGTAACTTGTTTAGGAATCTTTTTGGTGAAAACCTTTCTTCTAATCTCTTTGAAAAAAAAAGAGCAAAAAGATTAAAACCTCATTTTGTATTCACATACGTTCAAAAATGGAACGCGTCGGTTTGTTAATAAAACTTTTAAATATTTTAGGTATGCATTCAAAAACAGAACGCATCATATTGATAATGCATTTTGTTTTAATAAAGCGAGGTATTTGCCTTCGGGAATTCGGTGAACCTTTTTATTTGAGAGCTTCAACGCGTTTGAAATATGGAATTTTTCAGATGGGATTTTCTCAAGATAGCTACCTACATTTGGTATGTCGTAGCAAATACGAGGACTGGATTTTGTAAGAATTTAAGGTGACTTTTATAAGCCCTTACGGTTGAATAAAATATGGGAGCACTGTTTGAATAGCTACTTACCTTCCATTCGTTTAAAACATTGTCATAATCCAGGCTTCTTTGGAACTGTTTGGTCATGAGCAGCTATTTATGTTATTATTGCGTCTGCCTTTCAGAATAAACAATTTTGTATAAACTTCTGCCATTAATAGAATCAGCAAAATCTCTAAAACATTTAAATAGCTTAGTTAAACAATGCGAGGGGTCCGTATCTTGCCAGTAATGGTACCAACTAAGCTTCGGTAACTGTTGAATCTCATACCGTTATTCAATTTAATGTTTGGATTGCAGACACAGTATTGTGGGGAAAAAGGGTTCCTAACTGCTCGTTGGTCACCGAACTAACTTATGTTTCTAATCAAGAATTCACAGATTTATCAAGAATTCATAGATTTACCAATGTGGAGAATGGATTTACTTTTACTAGTGTAGTTGATTTACTAGATTTTAATTTGACTGCCTTAATAGCTCTGCCGGTAGTAGCTCTGCCTTCTGCGCTGGAGATTGTGGGTTCGATTCCCACTGAGGACAAATATTTGTGTTGTGACTGTAGATGTTTTTACTTGTATGGGTGCTATATTGTATTCTAAGTATATCATGCTACAGCTATTAAATATTATCAAGAGTACAATCTGATTTCCATAGTACACACTCTGCTTAATTTGGGGCTAGATTGTGCTGTGTCCAATTTTTTTTTCCGGAAGAAACATTGGTAATCCTCGTTTTTATCGAACAACTTCAAAAGATCTAAATAGAAAACAGTTTCTTCAAATATCTTACGCTAAAAAGCCAAAAAGCATCCCCATGCTAATGGTCTCAAACGCTCAATATTTCAAGTCCTGAATTACCACACTCTTTACTCAAAGCACTCTACCCTCCCTCGAGTGTACCCATTAGAGTTACGCTGGCTCGCGTAGTACTTCAGACGTGTTTTAGAGTTACACATAAAACATACTTATACGGATGACATTTATATACCACATGAAACTTTTTAGAAGTCCGAGAAGGGTCAGTGGTTGAGAATATTCTAATAAGCAAGCTTCAAAACGGACTTCAAATTAAAACTTGGTGACAATAGAACCACCTCGAGTCGACTTTCAAACAAACAAGAGAATTTTCCAAATAAGTCTACCAAACCTGCCTATAGTCACCTCTCTCTGAAAGATTTGCTGTAAGAAAACTCGACTCAGGGTTAAGCTCGCCTTTGTACATATCCTCTATTTTTGTTCTTTTCCTATGTTTTGTATTGTGTGCAATAAAGAATTAAGAAATTAAGTCCACTTTCGGAATAAACGGCGGACATACGTTAAAAATACATACAGTCAAACGTAAAGCTTTTTCTTCGAAAAAGCTAAAAATAAGCTGTCTATTGTAAAATAAAGATAAAAAGGAACCTTAATGTTAATAGCATTAGAAGCATAAAGAAAAACCAGGAACTGGAAGACAGAGCGTAGGACGCCCCGTAACTCAATGAACCGACGGCATTGTAAGAATTGTAGAAAGCTGAAGATTGGAAGCTCAGAACCGTTCTTTCTGGAAATGTATGTGTGTTATGTATTCCTTGTCCGGCAGTGGACATTTTCATGATGATGATGATGACGATGATAAAGTAAAATTGGCTTAAATATAAACGATTTTTTAGCCCGCATTTATGAGCTACAGAGCTAAATTAGATTATACTTATTTGCACAAACCCTACGTTTGCTTAGGTTGGTACAGTAATGTTGATATTCTGACTATTTAAATCTAGACTAAATAAAAGATAAGAGAGAGCCAAAACTGAAATGGCCTTGGCTTTATTAGGCACCCAAATAAATGGTTCCTTTAGCACCCAGTTTTGGGACAACAAGATTAGATTAAAACAAAGCGGTTAAACATGACAGACATAAGTTGTATAGGCCTACTATCCAAAAGTATACTTTTTTTTATAGCAGGGTTCTATTTTGGAATATTTCTGAAATGTATTCTGGTGTGATGCTGTGAAGGTGGACTGTATGTAATGTGGCATGATCAGGAAAAGAGTGAAAAGAGAAAAAAGCGGCCAAGTGCGAGTTGGACTCGCCCATGAAGGGTTCCGTAGCAGTAAGTAATATAACATAGAGTTCTAGAAATTCTAGTAGTTCGTCGAAAGGTAAATTGCGGTTTACGATTTATGACGTATAAAAAAAAAACTACTGACTAGATCTCGTTCAAACCAAATTTTGTTGAAAGTTCCATAGTAATGTACAACATATATTTTTTTTAGCTTTATCAATCACTTATTTTAGAAGTTAGAGGGGGGGGGACCAACTTTTTTCCACTTTGAAGTGTCTCTCGCGCAAACTATTCAGTTTAGAAAAAAACTATGTTAGAAACCTCAACATCATTTTTGAAGACCTATTCATAGATACCCCACACGTATGGGTTAAATGAAAAAAAAATTTTTGAGTTTCAGTTTCAAGTATGGGGACCCCCAAAATTTATAGGTTTTTTTTCTATTTTTGTGTTAAAATCTTAATGCGGTTCACAGAATACATCTACTCACCAAGTTTCATCAGTCTAGCTCTTATGGTTTCGGAGAAAAATGGCTGTGACATACGGACGGACAGACAGACAGACAGACAGACAGACAGACAGACAGACAGACAGACAGACATGACGAATCTATAAGGGTTCCGTTTTTGCCATTTGGCTACGGAACCCTAAAAAGGAGCACTGAGATGATGGCTAATGATAAACGTCCAAGACAAAAACCTATTGAGCTGACGATCTCACCTAGATTGGAATGAGAACAAGATGGTGATAATAATGATAATATAAAAGCCCCATCCCATGATGGATCTTGATCCCCAACTCTGATAGCCTAAAAAGATTGGTCTAGTACTCACATGGACGACACTTGTATTCCACCTGGACGAACTTTCGCAAGGTCGGGCATGGATCGCCAAGCCCAGGACTGGTGCTGAAGGTGCAGTTGTTTTTCTTCTGGCAGACTTCCACTACTCGTTGTAGAAGCATGTACTGAAACAAAATGATGGCTTTAGCTTGGGGTACACTATATTGTTAACAAATGATAAATTATCATCAATCATCAGCGTTATTCCTGCTAGAGCAAAGACCCCCCGTATATGGTTTAAAGAAGGTGGGGATTTCAACGCTTCGTTTTCTGGTTCGAGAAAGACATTCGATATAATTTATTCCCCAACGGCTGTTGATTTCTCGAACCACTCCAACTCGCTTATTCTGTGAGCTTTGTCGGTGACTGTGTATGGTCTTTAAACGAATCCACATCTGATTGTACCACGTAGTGAAACTCTCTGCATGATTCTCTCCAGAGCCCGTTGTGCTGCTATAATATTAACTTTACCTTATGCAAATAAATTAATGTTATTGATTATTCCTCAGGCTGAAGCCTTGAATTGGCCCGAAAACTCTGCTATTGCTGCTTACTTACTCTGCTTTAACGAATTTAATTATTCTACTTGCTGGGTTAATAGGTAGTGACAGTTTCCAACAACGGTAGCTAAATTGTATTCCTACAGAACCCTTTAACATTTTTTTTTTTTTTTTTTTTTTTATTGATGATAGCTAAACGTTTGACTGCCATCACACCTGATGGAAAGTGAAAATGCAGTCTAAGGTGGAGCACGCTTAGCTATTATCCACTTGTTCACTCTTGACTTGAAAATTCCAAGGTTGTAATGTTTCGGAAATACTGACGACGGTAAAGAGTTCCACTCCTTGGCTGTTTGCACTAAAAAAGTAGAAGCATCAAAACGTTTGACACGTCCTTGCCCGATTCTTTGAAAACCTACAAAATAAATGAGGTATGTAATTAATTTGATTTCTAAATAATTCCCTATTTTATGAAAATTATCTTAAAATGTTAAATACTCGAATATGATACTTATTAAAATTTAATAAATTTACGCAAACAATTCAAAATCAGAAATAATTCACGAGTATTCACTTTTATTGTGTAAGTATCTAAGTAAATAAGAGATTACAGTGAAATAAAGCTTCTGTCATTGATGTAAATCATTTTTCTCTTTATGATATTGGTTTGGTGATTTACCCACTCAAATAATACGAATGTAGCTAGTTGGATTTACGGTTACGACTGCGCTCAAAGGCAAACCAACCAGATAACTGGTTCTGTAGTTAAATGATGTGTGAGTAAATAGTTTACGCTTCGGATCCAATCCTTTCACGGTTTTTGGCTTGCAACCTGAGATAATGGTATTGTTTGTGCTGCTTCTTTGTTGTGTTTTGCATAAGTAAGCAAACTGATGATCATGCCCATTGCTTATTTTACTTTTAGTGAATGCTTACATTACTTACTTTGCCAGCTAATGTTTCTAGGTTTGATGACTGTGTAATGGACTATGTGACCAGAATAACAGGGAACTGTTACCTTACCACCGAGTTTGGCACAACGAAGTTCACTGAGCATAGACAACTTCGTGAATCTAACCAATTGGCAGCAAGCCTTGAAAAAATATTTGGAGACGATTGGTTGTAATCAGGAGTTATCTATGATCGATGAACGTCACTAAACTTGGCAGTAAGGCTGCTAGACTGTTTCGTTTTGGTAAATTGGTTGAGTACTGCGTGACTTCTATGGCACATGATGGACCAAATGTATGACTTACTTATTTACGTATGTATTGTGATTCCTGCACCCAAAGTCGGAGTTTATTTACCACATTTCGTCTACCAAATGTTGTTTTCGTGTGAGCACGTGTCTCTCTCTTTTGTATGAAAAATTTATGAGCCAAAAACTCGTTTCGCTCGTTTCTACGTAACGTATTATAGCTTTCTCATTTTTCTCCATACAATAGAGAGAAACAAATGTTGTCAATGAAGTGGGATTGCCCTTCTGTTCCTTTCTTTTTATGTGTTAAATATTAATGTTCTACACTTAGTTCAACCACTTTGCTATCGTTTCCAATTTCACTAAGCAACAAAAACTGTATTTTTAAGGTACTGGGTTAAATTCTAACCTGCATTTTATTCGGCAGCTTGCACATTTGGTCGGCCACGGTTGCGCAGTCGTGGCCTTTCGGTGGGTCACCACCATACTGTGCCACTAGGATACTGATAGCTGTTTTTGTAGGACATGTTAGAGCTACCTCCTGTTCATCGCACACTGCTATTGACACTGGTTTCAACGTGTCCAGTAGAAGACCTGCAACAATAAATAATTTTACTGAAAACGTCACAGTATGTAACTTTCTTACTTCGCTAGCAGGTATGTAAGTAAGGTTTCTAATTTTCAACTAGGACCAACATTTGTGTCATGAGTATAGAAGTTGGTTCTGTGTCTGGGTGGGAGAATTAATACGTTTGCTAGTACTATATTTGCAAAAAGAGAGGATTTAAGACAAGATTCTTTTCTATCTGTTAACTGATTGAAAGCACAATATAGTTTGAGGCTGTAGATAGAATTGTGCTAACAGAAATCCTAGCGTAGATTGTAAACAGAAAACAAAAGACGAATAGTACCTACACCACCACTAAATAAGATTTGAAATTTGGACATAAATATATCAGTCCAACTAATACCCAATATTAGCAAGGGTAATAATAGTACTTCCAATTAGTAAACAAGATAAACCTACTCAATTTAGGCAGTGAAGCAAAAATCCATACCTACCATTTCCATCTCCGTAGAACAAGATAACATCATCTAATAGAGATAAAATAAGACAAAAGACCGACGGGCCGTCACTCCCGATACAAATGACGACATCAGGGAAATCGTGTGAAACAATAGCCGGACAGATAATGCGTGTAAAATGTGTTGTTCGTGCCCAGGAGATTTAGGGCATGGCTTTACACCAACCGATACGACGTGGGACGAAACAGGAATGCCTTTTTCTGCCGTGAAACTGCATTGCTGTGTTAAGGTTTGAAGAGTGTGGATGCCAGTGAAATTACTGGCACGTGAGGCTGAACATTGTATAACCTTCAAGCTGATAGACACAGGGCAATTTATCGTAAAGCACGATCCTGACGTGCGTGACCTACGAAGCAATGCTATAGCAAATAGGCGATGGTTACCTAGTAACATCAGGATAGCCATAATAATATGCTTGTTCTATCATCTGAGGCCTATACCCGAGAGGGATCCTAGCTAATGAAAAAAAATAGGACCACAAATAAACAAAAAAAATAAAATAAAACGAAAACTTATGAAGAAAAATTGTAAATTAAATGGTGTATGATATGAATGTAAATAATAATAATGTAATAATAATTTTAATTTTAATCATTTCAATTTAATAATATGCATGAAAATGTAATTGTAGCTATGGAATAAATGGGCTTTTTATTTATTTTATTTATCTATCAGCTAGTTATATAATAAAACATGTGTAAAGCAGTTAACACAACTCTACTGCAAAACCCAAGCAGCAGAACTGCTATACAAAGATCTTCAGTGCGACTTTTACAACAGAATTTGTTCGATCGCTGAATCCGCTGGAGTTTTCGATTTGGCGCTGGACTGAACTAGATAGTGAAACAGGACAATGAGCACGCCTGCGCCGTGAAACCGCCATCAATTCCAAATTCAAAATCTATTCCACCTTAAAACCATACAGTAAAAAAAGAAACATACGAATACAAAATATTAAGTCTGCGAACAGTGCTTAGACAAACTTTCGCAAGACCAAACTTTTTGTACAAATAGTTTTTTTTATTTTTTCAAAGCCAATTCTAAGTAATAAAAGGCCAAAAAAAGTGATTTTTGGAAACCACCACGTTTCACGAAATTAATATAATAAAAAATATGTCATAGACGCGAGGAAAAACATACATGCTTAGGTAAATCAAATTTTGATTTGCTTAGATATTGTGTGCAGAGACATTTCGTTTAATGTCGTGTCGGGTATTCTGCAAAGTTCTAGGAAAAGCGATTGTCGTGCAGCTGGCGCGACGCTACAAAAACTAACGGAAATATTTTATTTATGATCCACGAAAAACTAGCTTTTTCTTTGAAAAAAAAATATCATCGATTTACTCGTAGATGGTTGTGTTGTATTTTTGTAAATAAAACCGGAGTAGTAAGGTTTTAGAAGGAGTGTCTTTCTTTCGGTAAAAAGGATTTCTTGTGATACGAAAGCAAGTACACTCGACTCGTGGCATTTTTAAACGGTTTCTTGAGAAACCGACTTCATTGTCAAACGGCTAAGCCGATTTTAATCAAATTTGTTTGGTACAATCTGGACGTAAGAATAACCTTCCAAATAAAAAAATAATTTTCTAAACCGGTTCATAAATGACGGAGGCATGCAGTTACAAACATTAAAAAAAATATTTCAAAAAAAATGGCAACACCGATTTTAATAAAATTAAAATGGGACCAATCTGGAAGCAGTACCTTTCAGATAAAAAAATATTTTTTCAAATCGGCTCACAAATGACGAAGTTATGTGGTAACAAACATAAAAAAAAAAAAAAATACAACCGAATTGAGAACCTCCTCCTTTTTGATTGGAAGTCGGTTAAAAAAAAGAGGAGGGTCTCAATTTGGTTGTATTTTTTACGATATACGAGTATTTATAATGCAACGCTATAACTAGATTATATTATAACACATCGATTCCTCGGAACCTCGAGAAAATGCTACCAGTTTCAGGAGTTATTTTTTATTATATTTTTAGATTAATTCTCATTGGTCATTTTTATAGGTACACAATCTAATGATTGCGCCAATACAGATTTTGTATCAAATTTAGTACTAGGGGAGTCTAGTCTTTCCATGCAACTAAGCCTAGAAGAAAAGGCAAATTTGTATGTTCTTATTGTGTTCATCTGTTTATAGTATATGCCTTAGTAAAGAAAAAAACAAAGTACTTGAAGTACTACTAGTCCTAAAACAACAATAAACTAAGTACTTTCTCGAAAGGCACAAGAAAAATACCGACAGGCACTCTTCAACTTTATTTTCTTTCATGTTGTGTTCGTCTTTCAGTAATTATGCCCGCGTACCTTTTTTTTCGAGTAACGTCACAGAAGAAATTGTAGTTAGTGGGCAGATAGCTTCGTGTATCTCGGTCGTAAAGCCCAGACTACACAAACCACCGATTTCATGAAAAGTAACTAGCGGCTGCCCGCAGCTGCACTCGCCTCGTTCTTGTTACGCCCCGTTCCCGCTACTTACATCCGTTCTCCGTTGCAATATCTTTATAAATTGTAGCCTACGTGTTATTCTGATGTATAAGCTATATTTTTTGTGAAGTTTCATTTAAATCCATTGAGTAGTTTGTACGTGAAAACTATACTTACAAACTTTCGCGTTTATTATATTAGTAGGATTATTTTTACTGAGCTTCAAAACTACAGAAACCTCTTTGGTTTTCGATTTTTAGTGGTGTTTCATTCAGATAAATATTGTTTTACTTTAATTACACATAATATTGGTCAATTGTTTAGTTTTTTGTTCACAAGAGAGTTCTTAGAGAGAGTTAAAACAGTGCTGTCGAGCAACAAAACGCTAACCCACATTTGCCCTAATCTTTATCAAAAGCGTAAATAGAGTTTATATTCAATTGACAGCCTTTTTGCAGAGACAGAGACTAGAAAACTAGTTAATATGCGATGTAAGGTTAAATATAGTGCCCTACAAGGTTCACCTGAGCGTTCTAGGTCACATTAATCAACAATGTCTCGCCCATCCAAGCGAGTATATTATAAAAGACAAGTGTTTTATAGAAAATAGAAAATTCTAGATATTTTTGTTTATTTTAACACTGAGATTTACAAATTTCAGCCTTGCGTACATCAATCAAATATCGCTGTCATATTTGGCAGCGTTTCACTGATCGCCACCGCTAGTTGTGGGCAAGGCTTTACAATTTAACTGTGCCTACCTCTGAAATAATTGTAAGCATAGGAAGGCAATCTTAATTGTTATCTAGTTATAATCTTTGGCTTAGACTTAAAGCTTGTATAATAATATGTACACCTGCTCAAAGTCTAAGTCATAACCTATCTATATCAGGAATTATGAATGAGGGGGTTGTCCAGCCGCATATTCAATTAAATTACTTTAGACATATTTTGTAGTAGTTGGTATTCCATACATGATAGATTACAGGGCCATCGCCACTGAAAATACTATCTGGATAAAATGTATATTTCATATTTATATTGTCAAAAATAAAACAGCATGTGAAACAATAAATAGAGACGCGGCCGATGCTGTTCCGAAAAATGTAATCAAAGTGTCAGACCCTAAATTTAGTTGTAGTTGGGTCAAATAGGCGATTTATATGGGATCAGAGGATAGTCACGATATAGTGGACTGTAGATATAAAGCTAGGAAAGAGGCCTATGGAATACAAAAAGATATTGTCGTCAATCCACACAAAACTTTCTAGCCTCAAATTGGCAGAGCTTGTACTAGTCTTTTTATGGGAACCAGATAGCTGATCTAATACTTATAGCCATTTTTTGTAAATGCATATTTAGAATAACAATATAGCACCCAGACAGAGAACAAACATCTGCTTTAACCACATAAATATTTGTTCTCCGTGGGGATCAAACCCAAGACCTAAGGCGCAGAAAGCAGAGGTACCACCATTTGAGCTGAGAGGCCAATATATTTAATATAGAAAATATATAATGTTTGAGCTGATTGCCCACCTGATGTTGAGTGGTTACCTCTCACCGACATAATTTGACTGGCCTCTAGCTCAGTTGGTAGTAGCTCTGCCTTCTGCGCCGTAGGTCGTGGGTTCGATCCCCACCGAGAACAAATATTTGTGTGGTGAACATAAATGTTTGTTCTCTGTCTGGGTGTAATATTGTATTCTAAGTATGTATTTACAAAAAAAAAATGTATTCAAGTATTATATCAGCTATCTGGTTCCCATATTACAAGCTCTGCTTTGTTTGGGGCTGGGTAGTGTTGAGTGAATTGTCCAGAATATTTATTTATTTTTATTTAATTATCAACTAAATATAAAACTTTTAGGTGGCGCACCAGAGCTCTTTAAAGGCCTGCGCACTGTGTCAAATTTGACAGCGATATTTGACAGCGTTTCATTGATCGCCATCGCCAGCAACCTAGGTGTTGTGCGCAGGCCTTTAGTCAAGTAGATTTTTTCTGAACGAAATTTAAGTCCAGTTGCTATCAAATAAATTATGATTTGATAAGTCCGGTCCTCGAAACCGTTCCTAATCTTCTGAAATTCCATATTTTACCCGATGTGTTATTCACGTAGTCCGGGAACATAGAGGATAAATCTGAGAGATTACAGATTTGAATTTAAATTTTATTAGAAAATATATTGCGCAAGAATAATATTAATTTTTAATTTTTCACTTGTAGGCTAAGAGAACCACAGATTGGATCCCACAAAATTCAAGGCGATGCGATGTAGAAGACTCAGAATGAGATGGCGGGACGAGTTTGACTCTCACCTTAGATCGTGGCCTGTACAGCATTAAGTCGTAAGGGGTGGAAAGAGGGAAGGGAGTCCTTTGCCCTGCAGTTGGAGAAAAAAGCCAAAAAATAAATAAAAAGAGCAAATATTTAGTGTTAAAACTGGCCAATAATTTATTTATGTTTTTAATGCAAGTTAGATTATTGCAATGCATTTTAGACAATTAAAATCTAAAAGTCTGTATTCTTTTTTATTTTGGATTCCTACTGCTTACTCCTAGGAAATTAAAATTAGCCATTTTATTTTCTAGTATGTATTAACTATCTAAAAAATTATGAGCTGAGCTACGAAATGAGCTTAAATCATAGATTCATCATTATTCGCACAAATGGATTCTGTTCTATGAATAATAACATCAATATTCATTGAAGTTTTGAGCAGATGCAGTTTCGAGTTGAAATCGTATACATAATCTGAACTTGATAAAGGTAAGCAACTCTGAAATCTACTAAGCGGATTATTCCTATCTGTCCCCTTGCTCTGTTACCTGTAGGTGTGCACATGGGAATAAAAAGTTTTATTTGTCCCTTTTCTACTTTGACATTGGTCAAAATAGACAAGGGACAGTTAACTCACTGGAGTGAACAAATAAAATTTTAAACAAATTTAAAGTTTTTATTTAAGGGACCCCTTCGCTAACGGGAGGAAAGATATAACTTTTTCATTTTCATCCAAATGGAACTGTTTTTACAATTTATAAATAAATGCTTGACCGCAATCTTACTTGATGTTAGGTGTTAATGCGGTCGTCAGTGTAGCGTGCTTGCCTATTTATTCCTGTCTACCGTAAGGGGACATATGGGAATAATCCTAGCAATCACTGTCCGTAACTGTACCATAGTTTCAATCCCGAGCTTCAAAGGGAATCTGAACAAGATTGTGAGATTTTCTTATTTATTGGAACTAGATCCTGGAGGCGATGCCTTTGCGAGCCGAGCGAGTATTATGTGGATAAAGACGTAATTTTGTTCATATTGATATACCATATCGGCTGTTTTCTAGAAGTTGACTTAATCGGGACTATAAATACAGGTAAATACAGGCGAAAATCAGGAATGCATGGAAATAATATTAGAGTCTGAAAGAAGTTTACTTATTCATGTAACATTAATATGTTCAAGATAAATGTAAAAAAGTTCCTTTAAGGTAGGCAACGCAACGACGGCACCCTTGGTGTTTTTGGTGTCTATAGACGACGGTAACCGCTTACCATCAGGTGAGCCGTAAGCCTGTTTGTCTATCATTTGCATTAAAAAAAAAGTTCTAAAAAAACAAGCAGTCAACATAATTTGACTTACAATTATTTCAAAAGGAAACAATACAACTCTCAAATCTTCCGCACCCTTACATGATGCCAGATTGGGCACTCACAAAAGCACAATATACTAATATGTTAGAAACTTCCCAGACCGCAATGGAAAGAAGCATGCTCAAAATTAGGAAATCTCAACGAGTGAGAAACCAAACCATCAGGAAGGTCACTAAATTAGTCAAAATAATAACCAAAATTAAAAAAATAAAGTGGAAATGGGCAGGACATAGTTAAGAGGAATTGGAAAATGAAACAAAGCCATTTTGTTCAGGCATCCGAGAAATCTTGGAAGCCAGTTTAGAAGGTGGAAGGATATGGGATTAAGACAACACAGGAAACATAATTATGGACGAAAACCGCAACGGTAGAGAAGAATGGACAAAACAACTCAGGGGCCTTTGCCATAATTGGGCAGACAGACCAAGTTTCTACAACTTGGTCTAGATTTAATATAATATTGTAAAAGTAACTTAAAGTTATCTAAAATAAAGCGGCCAAGTGCGAGTCGGACTCGCCCATGAAGGGTTCCGTAGCAACAAGTAACATAATATAAAAGTTCTAGTAGTTTGTCGCAAGGTAAATTGCGATTTATGACGTATAAAAAAAACTATTTACTACACCTCGTTCAAACCAAATATCGTTAGAAGTTTGCAAAGTAATGTACATCATATATATATTTTTTTATTTATTATTCTCTTATTTTAGAAGGTACAGGGGGACACACACATTTTACCACTTTGGAAGTGTCTCTTGCGCAAACTATTCAGTTTTCGTAAGTTATGATACGAAAATGGTACTGAAATAATCGAATGGTCCTAAGCACCTGCACTAATCACCTGCACTCGCACTAATCAAAGTGTAAACCAGCCCTAAGGATACAAAGTTGTGTCACTTGTACCATCAATGATACATATAAAATAAAATAGTTGTTTTATATTTTTTAAATCAGTATTTTTTTATTATTATAGAAGTGATTGTGGCCATCATTATGTTCGATACAGAGCGGTTACCGTTATTAAGAAAACTTGGCTCTACTCGGTTTCATGCTTTTAACAAAATTACAAAGATTTCGTCGTGTTCTGAAGAGGGATGTCAAGAAATGAGAGTGTCTAATAAATTTTGTTTTATTTAGCGCTAATGGATAGCGGACTTTCAAAGAGACTTGCTTCCTGAGATTTACATTAAATAAGCTTTTCATTTCAGAATTATTAAAATGTTATACTGATTTTGGTATCAGTTCATCGAAATGTCCTTGGATTTTAGCTTTGACTGCATATAAATTTCAAACTTATTTAGTGTGTTGTTATAGCATCCGCCCGTGGCTTCACTCGCATAGTATCTACCTACCCGCGTAAAAAGTAACCTATATGCCATGCTGGGTCACGATTTGTGTTTTAATAAAACGTGATGTTCGATTAAGCATAGTTATCCATAATTTGCCCTCACAGGTCACGCAGGTTAAGAACGTGCACTACGATACACTTCCCTTCGTTCAATAAACTTGTATACTAAACCATGTTTGTGTAAGCCATAAATGTATTAGGTATTTCACCAGCACTCCTCAAACCGAAGACCGAAAGAGTGAGACGAACCGAAAGAGCGGTTTACCTTTTCTGCCGTCATTATAAGTTGAACTGTACGTATAAATTTTAAATCGACGCAATATAAACTATTTCTATTTCTACTTCTAGCAACGCTGTACTTTGTGTTTTGGTCAGAAATAGTAAGTAAAGAGTAAAGTGGTAGATATATATACTTCCCTTGATAAAACTTTACAAAGTCTCATTCTTATTTGTTTAGACGAAACGGAGCTAAGCAAACAAATGTATTCACAAACATTTTATGTAATTAGCAAAGGACCAGTAGATAAACTTCGTGTGAAATTCACCAAAACTGGTCAGTCGGTCACTCCATCTACTTCAAAATTGATGTTTGGCGGCTAATGGAATTTACAACTGAGCGCTTTGATGTCGGTCGTGGCTATAAAGCCAAGCCTTCACAACGCCAAAACTTAAAGTAGGCTACTAACATGGTTAAACAAAGTTACGTATTAGTATGTCATGGATTTCAGAGTAATAGTTCTGCGGCATAGTCAGCTCCGCACGTATTGACCATGTCTTTCCTGTGGATTAGGCTGACTAAGGCAGACTGGAATTGGGGCTGGGCAAGCCTATTCCATATAAACCCAGTCCCAGGCACTAAGGCGTCCCGTAAATACGGGCATGAAAAAATATCAGTTGCCCCTGACGTAATATAAATCATCTACAAAGGCCTGTTAGTTTTTTTTAACCGATTTCTAAAAAGGAGGAGGTTGTAGATGTTCGGCTGTATGTATGTTTTTTTTTTTTTTTTTTGGTTTAGAGTACAGTGCAGCTTTTGCTTCAATGCTTGTCACAGTAATTATTAAAAAAGACTATGAAGGAATCGTATTGACATTTTGAGTTACCTACAACGCGCGGTGTGTAGGCAGCGGCAACTGAACTGTGGAACGGTTACTGAATCGCCCTACAATTCTTCTTCTTCTTATCGTGTCGATTATTTCAAACCAAGTGTGGTGAAAGGATTTTAAGTACGCCTCAAAGAGGCTCCTTTCATGCCCTTGACACATATTTTTGAACTTGTTAGATTCTATGCGATATGCCGGTTTCCTCATGATGTAACTAAAACCCGAAAAAAACTTTATTCATGGTAGAACTGGTATTTTAGTAGCAGAAAAGGCCGAGCATAATATAATTATACTTCTCTTGTTTCGTTTATGTCCACAACGAAACATGATTGATGATGAAAAGTTTTCGAAGGCGTACGCTAAAATTCCCACCGGGCCCAAGCGTGTAATTCTAAGAACGAAAAAATTACGAACGACACGCGAAATGTGTTAGAATTATCGATATAGATATATTCATACACTATGTATACATTATGTATACACAGTGTAAAGGTGACGATACTGTAGTAAGACTGTTCAGTCTTAGAACTATTAGAATTTGAACGCTGCGAATTTGCGATAATATGATGTTATTTTTTATTTGATTTGATTTGGTATCCAAAGAAACTTACAATTAAACAAATATTTACAAAATGTACAAAATACACAAGAAACAGTTGAGCTATCTGCAGATCGTTACAAACGATTTAGAGATAGCTCAACTGATCCAAATCAGAGTCAGACGGAAGCGTCCCCAAGACGCTGGCGGCATTGCCACGCTGTATATGCTTATACGCTGCGCCAGATACCCACCAGCCCTTGGGTCACGCGTCGTGATGCAATTTTTTTTCGTTCCGTTAATGTGCCAACTGCCACCGTGCCGTCTATTTCAAAATTGATGTACCGTAGTTAGGTGTCTAAGTTGACGTGTGGGCTGCACGAGTCTGCTTTTGTTTGGCAATTATCGTTCAAAATTAACGCGAATATTCCCGTCAGCACGCTTTTTAGCCTTTACCCCGCTTGACCAATTTTCCCTAGAAATTACGTGAGTGGTCATAGCACTAAAGCGCTAATTGAAGAATTTCACATAGCCTGGCATAAAGAGGCCGCACGTGAGCCCTGCCTCGCCCTCGTATATTAATTAAAAACGTGACAACCACGAATTTAGCCCTTTTCACGTCATGAGTGAGTTGAGCTTGTGAAACAATGGATGCAGAGACCGTGGCGGCGAAAAGAGACGGCTAGATGTATACCCGCTGGGTATACGATGTACACATTACGTATACGATGTATACTACGTCCAGAAATTATGATCGCTCGTGAAAAAGCTTTTAAGTTGATTATGAGATGCATGACCGGATTTTAACCCAATTTTGTTTCGCACTAGTTTTGTTTTTAATTTTTTACCTTTTGTTTCACACGAATAGTTGTTTGTTTGTTTTTCTTGATGTGTTATTCATTTGGTATTTTTGTTTGGAATATTATGCTGTGGCCAAATAAAATAAATGAGTTTCACTTCTTTCTCATAAAACTAATTTGTTGAACAATAAAAGAGTAGATGAGCAATCTATTGTTATCTGCTTCCCATTGTTTATGCTTTGCTCAGTTTGGGGCTAGATGGTGTTTTGTGCAAATGACCACTAATTATACTTTAAGACCTATTATTAGTGGTGAATTAAAAGTCAAAGAAAGGCTGCCGTTTTCCAGCTAATTAATTTAGCAGCAACTTTATAATTTCAGGCCCATTATTTTTTATTGCTCTTTAAAAAGCAAATTCATATTGCATTCTACTCAAGTTGCTTTGAAAGTTGATGCAATTTAAAAAGTTATAAACTCCGCGGGCCTTTTCTAATTAGAAAATGTCACATCTCTAGAGGCACTTGGGCATACACGTTTTGCCCAGTTTCCTCTTTGTCGATTTAAATGTTAATGTTGTTAGTAACTCGACTCAGTGGAACTGTAGGCATACCACAAGCTCTGTCTGGCTCTGTCTCTGGCTCTGGTTTTGAGTCTGTGTGAGTGTTGACTAAATAAATCCTACGTCGCAAAGTCACACATACAGAATAATGTATTATACTGTATGTGTGACGTTGCGACGTCTGCTAGCAGTCTCTCAGACTCAAACTCACTCAGACAGAGCCAGACAGAGCTTGTGGTAGGCCTACTGGCGTAGTCTAGTTCGGAGAATTCTACGCACAATGATCAGGGCACTATTAATTCTCGATTATAGCTATTTTGGTGAAAATAGAGCCGAAAGGGTCGTTTAGACCGTGAAGCTTATAGTGATATAGTGTATAGTGGGATTCTAAAAGTACCTCACACACAATCGGGATTGCACATGGCTATATTAATTTTAATGAATGTGGTTGAACATACTAGTAACTGGCCTCTCAGGTCGTGGGTTCGATTCCAACGGGAACGAATATGTGTGTGGTGAACGCAGGTGTACTATGGGAACCAGATAGCTGATATAATACTTATATGCATCTTTTTTTGTAAATGCATACACAGAATACAACATAACACCCAGTCCAAGAACAAACATCTGCGTTCACCGCACAAATATTTGTTCTCGGTGGGGATCGAACCCACGACCTACAGAAGGCAGCCCCTACCCCTACCAACTGAGCAGAGAGGCCAGTCAAATAAAGTCTCAGAATATTTAATATGACGTCATCTAATAAACCTACTCCCACAAGAGCCTGAGTAAACTAATTTCCATAACTTTAGATCTCTTTAATCATAAAAAGATCTACATCTTCACATAAAAATTTAAATTGCTATACAGGCGAGCCAAAGCTATATTCTTTGGTTATGACTGGTGTATAAACCACACGTAAGTTTAATTTATACTCGTAGCTTCGAAATAGTGAAGCCAAAATATTTTAATGGGTTATAAAATTTATTGATCTGAAAATCGTTCGTAAACTTAAATTAAGTATAGTTCAGGCTACTTGATAGTTTATTTATTGTTTTTATGAGAAAATATGACGGAGCAAGCAGATAATTTGAATTTATCTTGACGTATAACTATTGCATGACGTCATAGGGGGCATCGCACTATGACGATCATTTTTAGGACGATGGCCAAAAATAACTTTCCTGAAAATAAGGGAAGTCTATGTCCAACAGTAAACTTTTTCTGGATAGCTGCAATTGTGTACGCACGCAATAGAATTATAATTTAATTTAAACATTAAAATAATGTCATCATCGTTATTTAGCTAATAATTTAGCTAAATAACGATGATGACATTATTTTAATGTTAATAGTAAGATATCCAATGATTTATCGTATAGGGCCTAAGATATAATTTTTAACAAGTTTATGGGAAGTAGAAAAAGAAATACATTATCTGTCAATAACAATACAATTGAGAACGCGACTGTACACTGGATGTGCGCGGGGTGTCGTATCGGTGC
The DNA here is from genome assembly GCA_939531255.2 of Thera britannica. NCBI lineage: Eukaryota > Metazoa > Arthropoda > Insecta > Lepidoptera > Geometridae > Thera > Thera britannica. The sequence goes on from OW618037.2 coordinate 3,910,968, forward strand.
GGGGAGGGGAATTCGACGGGAGAGCCAATCGGTGCTACGCACGACCGCCCGTCATCCCGCTACCTTCCCTCAAGTACCTTAATTTTGATTCTGCGCAATAACGGGCAGCGCTAAAGTTACGTGCCGCTACATATAGTAGTTGAAACATTTGTCGGTATATATGCAGCGTATTTGAATGCGTTGATCGTGTTTCTCCAGCGCTTTGTCATTAGACAGGAACAGTGTTGATATTCCGTGAGCTTAGATACGTATTGTGCTTCTACTCGATTTACATGCTAATTCTGCAATGTGTTAACTTAATCTTCAGGCTTACTAATCTTGGTACATGCGTATTGACTTAGCGTTAAGATGAATAGACATGTCCTACTCGTACGACGAACCGTAGGGCACCCACCCAACAGATGGACTGACGACATTATTAAGATCGTAGGAAGTCGGTGGATGGAAAGGGCTCAGAATCATTCGTCCTAGAAATTGCCACATTAACTTGTTATATTACGAGCTGTTTATGGAATTAAATATCACAAGGCGATTTTGATTGTTCCATCTGTAGGTCCACACAAGCTTTGTCTGGCTCTGTCTCTGGTTCTGGTTTTGAGTTATTTTGGAAAAAAACCTTCATCGAGCTATTTATATTTTATTCAACTAGCTGATAGAACAAGCATATATACCTGATGTTAAGTGGTAACCATCGCCTATAACAAAGCATTGCTTCGTAGGTCACGCACGTCAAGAACGTGCCCTACGATGCACTCCCCTGCGTCTATCAACTGGAGGCAGACAGATTAAGCCTCACGTGTCAGTAACTTCACCGACGCACCGCTACTTGCAGCAACGCTACTTGATTGCAGAAAGCATGGTGGTAGTACTTCCCCGGCCAAATATCTCGACTGCAAGCACCATGCACGGAAGGCAAACTCGAAGTAACCGTTACTTAAATGTAAGGGTACTAAGGGAATTAAATATCACATGCGCTTGTTTTGATTGTTTTATCAGAAAGTGCTTTAAAGAAGATGTAAGCCTACATTTTTAAATGTAAGCTCACATTTTTATAAGTAATAATTTCGTAAAAACAAATCATTTCCTTATTAAACGAAAGGTTGAACCGAAACAGTCGACAGAAACTTCGTTCCACAGCATACCGATACCGACGCTGGACCTACGGACTAATTTTGAAAAGGAAAAAAGCATTTGACCTAATTACTGGAGGCTATAAAAGAGGCAGCTCCACAAGAAACGACCGCCCATAATGATCCCATTCAACGTCGGGTTACTGGTAATTATTAAATTAAATATCAATGTCTCAATTAGGTAATAAGGAGAACCTTATTCAAGCTGGAGGTTAATCGCTGGTATTCAAAATGATGTGAGAGAAATTACGTAGTAGCTGGTAGGTATAGCCATCATCATCCAGTCATCAACTTTATTATAACTTTGAAGCGTAGGGTGTGCTGTCTTTGAAACGTTTGCTTTTGTATTATTGCATTGCATACGTCTGACTAAGTGAAGTGGCACCACACTGGAACGTCACTGCTATTATTTTTGATTTGTAAAACGATCATATAAAAAAACGGTAGGAACCGAGCCATAGTTTGTTGCCTGTTCTTCTAGGCTTGGTCGCGTGGAACTGGCACCAGACTCACCTAGCTTTAAGACGTTTCAAAGTGATTCTTGGAATTGAAATGAATTAAATTTTATTGAGTTTGAGTCCATCATCATCAACCTATATCAATTTACTGCTGGACGTAGGTTTCTCTCAAGGCGCGCCACTGAGCCCGGTCTTCGGCTCTTCTCCTCCAGTGCTTGGGTGCAGACTCGTGGTCACACCAGATTGTCACACTGGTGTGACTAACAGGAATTTGTTTTACTCGTGGTCACACTACATGGATAAGGATAGCACATGACCGAGTTAATTCGGTCTTTCCACTCCAACCAACTAAACCATCCAACTGATTATTGATTTTGCTATCTCAACGATACAACTTTTACATTGATTCGACAAATGAGTAATGCCAATCAAAGGTAAAATTTGACATAATAATATGACAGCAAGTGTCAGATTGACAGAAAATGACAGCTTTTCCAGGAAAGGTCAAATAGGCCTGACGACTAATTTTTAAAATCTCTTCTATCATATTCAGAAGTATCTATGTCTAAAATATATCATATTTCTGTAGAAAATTAAGGTTTTTGTGCAATAAAAGTACATTTAAATTTAAATTTTTAAATTCTCGCCAAAACGCTCGCTGGTGTCATGGCGTCTGTTATTACGTCACGGTTATAGTATTCAACAGTAAACATTGGTACTTTTGTACTAAATCAGAATGACATTTATATAGCCGTGACGTAATTCGCTCTGACCGGTGTTTGAGCCATCATGGCGGATTGTTGTATTTTGTAGATTTATATTATCAAATAAATTGACAATCTCGACATTAATAAGAGTATAAATACATTTTTTAAAATCATTGAATCCTTTTTCATTAGATCAGATAAATATTTTGGCGATACTTGATTACTGTCTTCATGCCTATTATACTGAAATTGACCGAATTCGTGATAAACATTTCATTGACACTATGCACCCCCACGTTTTTTTTCAAATTATATACATTTATTTGTTATTTACACTATTCTTAATCCAAATTTATTAAATTTTATTTGCTATTTTCTAGTTGGATTTCCTTTATAGCGTATTATTTTAGTTTTTTTAAACTATTATTTATAAAGTTGAGGGAAATTGTGGCTATTGTACTCCACATTACTTTTTGAGCTTGGAAGTTTAATTAAATTTCCCCAAAGCATTTTGCAATATTGTATGTTTAATTGCGATACTTAACACAAACTTAAAAGCATAAGAAGCAACGATGTAGAATTTAGAAGCATCCGTTTTGACTGTGTAAATATTTATTATTCTTTAGCGACGTAAATTGAAGTTTCAAGGAAGCAAGAAATAAGCATCATGCAGTGAACTGAAGACGCTCCAATGGCACAGTTGGTTAGCGATCCCAGTATCAAGGGAAGGGTCGTGGGTTCAAATCTCACACTGTATATCTGTTCATCATCATCATCATCATCAGCCAGCCTGAAAAAGTACACTGCTAGACAAAGGCCTTCCCTACACATTTCCAGGAAGAACGATTCTGAGCCGACTGAACCGACTTCCCGCGATCTTAACAATGTCGTCGGTCCATCTGGTGGGTGTATAATTGTTGGGTTAATTAAAAATCTTTGTGGTTTCTACAAGCGCAGGCAAGCACTAAATATCCATTCCCTTTTTAGGGTTCCTTAGCCAAATGGCAAAACACGGAACTCTTATGGGTTCGTCGGTGTCTGTCGTCCGTCGTGTGTCACAGCCACTTTTTTCCAAAACTATAAGAACTATTCTGTTGAAACTTAGTAAGTGGATGTATTCTGTGAACCACATTAAAATTTTCACACAAAAATAGAAAAAACAATAAATTTTGGGGGTTACCCAAACTGAGTACTAAAACTCAAAAAAAAAATTCATCCAACCCATACATGTGGGGTATTTGTACTCCTTATCATATGGAACAAACGGGTATTTATCGCGATTACCTTTATTAATTCCCAACGATACAACTGAATTGCGAATTAACGATCGCGTTAATTTAAAAAGTACTATTTGTACTCCTATTTCTAAATGTAAGTTAAAAAATAAAATAAAATATGTAGGTATTAAATTTAACTAAGCCACAATGTGGGCTAATGGGTAATTTTACTTTGACCTAAATAGTGTGTCCATTAACTTGTAGTCTCTCTCTTTATTTTGTGTTCTTTAGTTTTAGTTTACTTTTACACTACTTTTCACTTACAAATGGTATACCTATTTTACAGTCCACTAACTCTGAAGCTTTTTAACCAACTTCAAATAAAATAGGAGAAGGTTCTCAATTCGGTTGTAGTTTTTTGGAATTGTGTTTTTAAGCATAAATATAAATAAATAAAAAAATATTGTGCAACAACCCACACCGCAATATCTAGCCCAAAACTAAGCAAAGCGTGTACGATGGGAACCAAATAGCAGATATAATACATAAGACTTTTTGTTAATACATATAATTACATATATTATACTAAGATAACAATATAACACCCAGAAACAGAACAAACATCTACGTTCCACACAAATATTTGTTTTCGGTGAGCATCGAATCCACGCTATGCTACGCAGAAGGCAGAGCTACTACCAACAGAGCTTTGAGGGTTGTTATAGCTCAGTTTAAAGCTAATTGTATTTAACCACGAACAATTAAATTAGATAGTTGAGTAATGGCCCTAGAAGTTTCCTAAAACTGTAGGCCTACCATGAGCTCTGTCTGGCTCTGTCTCTTGTTCTGGTTTTGCGTCTGTGTGAGTGTTGACTAAATAAATCTTACGTCAAAATGTATAATGCACTCACACAGACTCAAAACCAGAGCCAGAGACAGAGCCAGACAGAGCTCATGGTAGGCCTACAGTTCTACGAATCCATTCAGATAATTATTATGCAAAGTAAACAGGTGCGGAGAACTTCGTCGAAACCGTCCGCAGAAATCTATTTGTCATTATCTATGCTTCATTTACATAATAGAAGAAAACTTTAATTGAGTTTGAAACTCGAATACAATACGATAAGAGGCTGATAATCGTCAAACAACTTCTCGCTCGCTTTTTTTTAAAGATATTTATACCGTGATTGAATGTACTCATCTAAGTTCACGTTCATTCACGTCTTATCATGGTAGGTTTTTTAAATAGGGCCTATCAGAAGACCAGCGTGGGTTGTTGTCAACCTGCATCATGCTGAGCTTTGGTCCTATTTGCAGCACTTTTTTTTTAATTATATTTATCTGCCAACGACTAATGGAGTGAATGAAGCGAAAGAGGTATGTCAGGATCGTAGCAAGTGGAAATCCGTGATCTCTGTCTACCCCCATGGGAATGAGGCGTGATTTTATGTATGTTTGTACCTACGACTCCCTTTTGATAGGTATATTATAGGATATTAAGTATTGTTGTCATTGTTTTTGTATGTGTTGCAAATAGAGTAATTTCATTTCATTTCATATTATATTATATGAGTACATTCAGTTTCATTCTACATGGTAAGGAAACCCGCGGCTTAGTCAGCTCCGCACGTATTGACCATGTCTTTCCTGTGGATTGGCCGACTAAACTGTCAGGATGTTATAGGTGCTGGGCAAGCCTATTCTATCTAAAATCCCGTCCCAGGCATTATACCGTAGTAAATCATAAACAATAAAGTTTTTGGGAGATGACATACTATAAATGTAAACTAATATATAATTTTGATACAGACAAAAAATAATTATAAGTTTAAAAAACTTGAGAAACCGACTTCATTGCCAAACCTTCAGTACCTTTAAGATAAAAAAAATATTTTTTCAAATCGGCTCACAAATGACGAAGTTATGCGGTAACAAACATTAAAAAATAATAATAATTCAACCGAATTGAGAACCTCCTCCTTTTTGATTGGAAGTCGGTTAAAAAATAGTTTTCGTTCTTATTCCTGGGAACACTTGTCTTCAAAAATGTTGAAATGTGCAAGTAGAAGAAATTCTTGTGACGGTTGTCGGTGCCTTAATATAGAACAGCGGTATGCAAGAACTTCCCTCAATTGAGTCTGTGAGTTCAAAGATGCTGCAGACTAGATTAGGGAATGCACTTTAGAGAAGCCATTGCAAGCGTACACGAGAATAATAATATAATTCTCGTGATATTCTGTTAGATTAACAAACTAAATTGAGAAATATATTCTATCTCTTTGCAGTCTTTGATTTTCCTCAGTAAAGCAGGTAACCATTTCAAATGTCGGTTATCTGCGGAGAAAATAAATTCCTTTGAAATAACCAGTTATTTATAAGGAAAAAAATATTTACAGATCACTGGTTTTCTGACGTCCAGTTAAGCATAATGTCATTGTAATTAAGATAAGCATATACGCTAGGATAAACGTATTTTTAAACAAAAATTTAATGTCAAAAACATTGTTATTATTTTTTATTTTTAAGTTAAAACAAATGTTTGACTGAGATTTAGATTGTAATTTTAAAAATATTTTTAATTCTTCAATTTTATTTTATTTTAGCAACTCGAGCAGAAAATATCTACGAATGCCTCTGATAACAGCGATAATATGGTAAAAAAAAACCCTTAAAATAATTTATATCCCTAAATAATCAATAGTTTTACGGTTGTTGATCTTTTTTAAAACATAACGGTGACAAAGTTTTATGCTATGCCGTGAAGTTAGTAGCAAATTTTAGAACATCAGCGGCGCATTGCGCAGTACACAACGGCTTGCTTCAGGTTCAACTTATTTGCTAGCATCTTTTTCTATCGTGTCAATGGTACACTTTATGCTGCCTTCCTACGGTGCGTGGTTCTGCAGATCATCACGCACCGCGCACGACGACGCACGGCAACGCACACAGAAAAAGCTCCTGTGCTACCGCGCTCCTCGGCGCACGAGACCGTTCCCATGGTGTGTTTTGCGAGCTGGTGCTGACTGGTGCGCGATATCACGCACCAGTGGGAAGGGGCTATCAGACAATTATTTAGTAGTATTTTGCCACCTCTACTGCATTGCCTGTGGCGTTGGCAAGATCATCCCTTGTGCAGATGTTTGGGCACAACATACAGGTCAGTAGATACGACCTAGACTGAATCTAAGCTCCGCAGTCGCAGTCAGTCAAGGAGGGGTCCCTCATTCCTCACTTGCCAGCTACACTATCTTTTATGAATAGTGTAAGTTCTGGTTTCGCAAAATAAATAAATCATTCATTCATTCAAATCATTCATTCATTCATTCATTTTGAAAATAAATGCAATACGATGAGTACTAGTAATTTTATGTACATGATCCACAAGTCTGAGTATCTTTGGGCTAAAACCACTATTGGATGTCCAATGCGAAACGTCCACGCGGTAGACCACCACGGAGATAGCGAAACAAGCTTGATATTCTACCAGACTGGTCCAATCTAGCAATGGACAGAGAAAGCTGGGAAAAAGAGAGGCCTTTGCCCTGCAGTGGGCTGAAAATAAATAAAATTAAATAAAAAGTAGATACTAGTAGTATATTGGTAGCGGCCCCGCCTTCCGACCCTAATGTCGTGGCTTAAAATCCAGTCGGTTACCAGTGAATTTTTATGTTGAAAATGTAATTTGCGCAATGTCAGTACTCTCAAACGGTAAAAGAAAATATCGTGAGGAATCCGGCATGTCGTAGAATCTAAAAAGTTCGAAAAATATTTGTCGAGTGCACGAAAGGAGCCTCTTTGAGGCGCACTTAAAATCCTTTCACTAGTTTGAAAGAACCAGTGACACGATAAGAAGAAAAGTAAAAATTTACACACAAAATAGATGCTGAATTTTTGATAAGTAGCGAGCTAAAATCTCATTGCTATACATTTATATTTCTTGCAAAACTTTGATAAATATTAAGTTTCAAAATGATGATTTATCCAAATGCAGTCATATTTAAAATAAACATCGGTATTCAGGAAAGGCGACCTATGTATGTCTACCACTGGACTTCTTCAGACTTACCATGATGATGATGATACCACCTAGTAGGTATATTTTTTCAGGGTTCGTTGTTTAAAAAAAAACATCGAGTGTTTTATCTTGAATACATAATTAATGTACAACGCTAAAAAGTACAAGACGACAAAAAACGATGATTATATTCATAGCTCATGTACAAACCTCATACCGAATACTCTGAGTACACACGTCATCATAATGAAATACTATGTATAATTCCTCAAATACAAGCGTAAAGTAATACCTACTACGAAAATACAGACTCAAGATTCGTAGCTCGTAGCAGATCGTAGAGCTTCGTAGCATCTGATGTAGCAATGCATTGTGCGCTATTTGTTGTGACAACTCAATAGATTCGCTACGAGATGGTACGCGATACGGAAGGTAAACATTTTAACTGAAAGGTAAGTAAGTTTCGCTGTAGGTAGTATGCCCGACTAAATTGAAAGGATTGGGGTCGACTGAATGTGAGCGGAGTTTTCAGAATTGAATTTCTTTAAATTAGAGGAAATGTAGCTGTACAGCTGCTTCTTAAGAAAAGGTATCATTATGGAGATGCTCTTACGCGGTGTTTTCTAAAATATGTATTTATAAAAGAAAGTCGTGTTGGTTACACTATTTATAACTCAAGAACGGCGGAACCGATTTGGCAGAAAATTAGTGGGGAGGTAGCTTAGAACCGGGAGAAGGACATGGGATACTTTTTATCCCGAAAAAGCCATGGGAACGGGGTATTACGGGAACGGGCGAGCGAAGCCGCGGGCGGCCACTAGTAATTGATAATTTTTTTTACATCTAATATCACGTAAATTGCAACTTAACAAATAAACTAGATCTACTAACACTACACCGAAACAACTTTCAACACAAACCTATTATGTAAGCAAATAAATCAAAGCCGAGTAACTAAACTCAATTACTCATTCACAACTAACAACATAATCCCACTAATTATATCCGCAGATCTCGAACGCACTGTCAACTGGCTGTTATTAAGTTAAAACCATTAGCAAAGCCCCATGTAATTATGTTAGTAATAAATCTTACACCAACCTAAATTATCTGAGTGGGTGCAGGAAGGACCCGCGAGCAGGAAACCGACAAGCAAAACAAACGATCTACACATATTTACACTTGAGTTTAAACTTAGAATTATGATCGCGCCAACTGGCCGGCACCGGCGCGGATAAAGAAAAAAAAGTATGTAAACAATGCCACGTGACAGTGACGTGTCACGTGGGCCCCGCGTGTCAGACCGTATCCACAATTTACAGGCGTGTAGCCACAGTGAGTACGGTCGTGCAACTGGCGGCGTAAACGATACAAGCCCGCGACTGTTGGACACGGCACACGGCGAGCCCATCTATTTCGCGTGACGTTCAAACGAGAACCCTTCCTTCTTTCCCTTGAGAGAAAGAAGGGTGTCCCTAGTTGGGTATAATTAAAAAACGGGTATCGATTACAGCTACAATATTAGTTTGATGGAAATTCTAATGCGGGTTGAATTACACTGGTTATTTTACCATATGTATTTTGAATACCAATTCCAAAACCTTTTTGATATTATGTATTCTGTTTTTATCTAATAAGTTATGCTACAAGCACCATGTTTCGTTGACACGACAGACGCTTTCACAGCAATTTTATTTTCATTCAAAAAACACTCGAGTAAATTAAAAATTGTAGCGTCAAAGCAGAGACGAAAGTAATTCGGAAAAAAAGAAAAAACAAACACTCGCGTAACACAACATGACTTTGATGAAAGCCAAATACGCTTTGGATTAGCTTAGCGGTCTCAGAAAGACGATCCTGTTTTCTGTTTTTAAGGTACAAAAATATTTATATTTTGCTATACTTTTTCACTTCCACTGAGGATCATCCTGGGAACACATTTAGAAAGTGGATTAAATGAGTGCTGCTAGGTACAGACGGCTCCATTAAAATGTAAATTTGTAAATTTTGAATTAGTTTCGCAGTATTGCAATGAGCAATTACTGTCATTTTTGATGCCCTTAATTGCCCATTGATTAAATTTGCGATGCTCATTACGTAAATTTCAACAAGGAGCATAAGAAATCTTGATAGTAGGTACTTTTTAAACTTTCACGATCATAACACATACTGAATCTATTACGCGGGTATTAATAAGGTAATTAATGCTATAAATACCCGTGTAATAGATTCATTAGAAATCTTGGTGTGTTTTTCTATTGGTAAAAGTCGATAAAATTATTAAGTTAGCACCGGATCCAATTGATCTCCATAATTAAATTATTCTCTCCATAAATATTTGTAGCATTATAGAACAATTTTGTAAATGACGTTAATATTATTATTATTATATGTATAGCCGTTTTCGTCTCACTGTAGGGCAAAAGCCTTCTTTCTCTCGTTCCACTCTTCGCGACTCAATACAGTAACACCACGATCTACAGTGGGAATCAAGTTCGTCCTGCCATCTCATTCTTGGTCTTTCACGACGCCGCGCCGCCTTGCATTTTGTGGTATCTCTGTGGTCTTCTTAGCCCACGAGGTGTCAGGCATGCGGTAGACGTGTCCAGCCCAGTAGTCCTACTACAAGCTCTGTTTGGCTCAGTGTCTGGCTCTGTTTTTGAGTCAGTGTGAGTGTTAACTAAATAAATCCTAATACGTCGAAACGTCACACACACAGTATAATACACTGAAGAGCACTCACACAGACTCAAAACCACAGCCAGAGACAGAGACAGATAGAACTTGTAGTAGGCCTACAGTTCCATTTAAGGCTGGACAGTAGAATTTAAATTTGGAGGTGGCTTTTTGACCAACGTCAACGATGCGGGTTTTGGAGTGCAGTATAACGTTCCGCACGCGGTCTGACAGTTTAATACCTAAGTTACTGTGCTCCATGGCTCGTTGGCATACCCCAAAACGTTGCTCATATAAAATTAAATAACACAAGATACCAACTGACGGCATACTCAATGTAAACGTTCACGCTTTGAAGGTTTCCGAAGTTGAAAGGTTCGTTATATCCAAAACTGGCTGATTCCTGTCGAAACAATTTTGTTTGTTAGTTCTCATCAAACGTTACACGTCTCGTCAGTAATTGTATCTATCAAAACGCACCTGTCAAAAGATACTTGTTATTAGAACAGGTGTAAGCGTCGTTGAATAATATAATTATTGTACACTAGCGGCCGCCCACGGAATCGCTCGCCCCGTAGCCTTTACACCCGTTGTTTTAAAAGTTTTTCCTCTTTTTCTCCGCTTAGGGAAATAATTTTCCAATTTCCTTTCTTAGTGCACCCCTATGCTATAAAACGAACATACCCTCCAAGTTTCATGCTTCTATGACTTACGGCTTAGGCTGTGCGTTGATTGTCAGTCAGTCAGTCAGTAACGTAAGAGTTTTATATATTTAGAAGAAGATTGATAGATACCTCCCATTTATAATCGACTTCAAATAATCGATCCTTAGCTGGTAGGTTAAAATCCAGGTCATGTATCAATCAGTTTTTCTGTCCAAAAATGTATATGCACTATGCCAGTGCCTACTCTCAAACGGTGAAGGATAACACCTGAAGGAAATAGGCATGTCGTACCAAGAACTTAAAAATTCGAATAGATGTGTCAAGTGCACGGAAGAGCCGCTTTCAGGCGCACTTAATATTCTTTCAGTGACACGATAAGTAGGCCTACCACAAGTAACTTGTAATTTGTATTTTATTTGACATTCCATGGGATTTTGCTGTCTTTATTCTAAGAATGTACCTATCTTTAAGTATTGCATGCTATAATTAGTTGAATATGAATGATCTAACATTAAACCCTGACACCTGTACCCACACCTATATTCGCAATAAAGTTATTATGATTATGATTATTATGAAAAAAGGTCTATCTGGCTCTGTCTCTGGCTCTGGTTTTGAGTTTGAATTTGTGTGAGTGCTCACCGGTGTATTATACTGTGTGTGTGACGTTTCGACGTAGGATTTATTTAGTCAACACTCACACAGACTCAAAACTAGAGCCAGAGACAGAGCCAGACAAAGCTTGTGGTAGGCCTACAGTTTTTCTGTTCAAAAATGTATATGCACTATGCCAGTACTCTCAAACGGTGAAGCAAAACTCGTGAGGAAACTATTTATTTATGACACGAAAAGAAGATAAATAAAAATTGCAAACAAAATAAACATTAGTCTATGTATCATAATCTGTGATAGCATTGTGTGAAACACCAGAAAACAATAACTTGGAGAGTGTTGTGATACACCAAGATGGACTTGAAACGAGTCGATGTGACAAAGGCATTTACGATACGATCTCAATTCAATAAAACTTGCGTTTGCGGAAAAAGTTAGTGGAACTAGGGCTGCCACACGGAGAAAAAGCACTCGATAAGCGCACTAGCATTCGGTATGAATCTTAAATAATTCTCGTGACTCACAAATTGCTAAGTTACAACAGTATAAGAATTATGGCTGACAAAATTTGTAAAATAACCCATTCCTGTTTATTTTTTGGGATTAAAACATTTAGGCCCGTATTCTGAAACAATGTTTGAGCCTGAGTCAAGCTTCAAGCATAGATTTGATGACAGTTCTCCATTCAAAAGTGTCAGAAATCTGTGCTTGAAGTTCGACTCAGATTCAAGCACTATTTCGGACTGGACACTAAAGTTTATTATTATAGCAAAATGTTCTTTTGAGAACAATAAAAGCTCATGCAACTGAACAAACCAACTTATTTTGGTCCCGATGGAATACAAACTCTTTGGTTGGAGATTCCAATTTCAAATATTTAAGCATAAAAAACGTTTGGCGTATTCTAAAAAACGCTGAACCCGTATTTTTACAATACTGGGTCTGAAGTTATTCGTCTGGCAAATCTTCTGTTAGCAATTGGGAATTTTTACACGAATATCTCACTTCAGACCCGCCAAAATCTGCCTACCATATAGTATATTTCACATTATTTTTTTTAATTTTAACTGTTTTAAGGCTGGTTAGGAGACCCTAAACCGACGAGCATGTATAAAGAATGTTATGCGAGTGAATGAAGCGAAAGAGGTGTGCCAGGATCGTAGCAAGTGGAAATCCGTGATCTCTGCCTACCCCCATGGGAATGACGCGTGTTTGTATGCATGTTTAAGACTGGTGTTTAATAGCGAGAGATAATTTGGTTTATTGCTGAAGTAGTCAACCCTAGCTACATTGGAAATATAGTGTGGGATCGAATGTGAATGTAGTCAGGGGTCAAATTGTTTCTTATAGGATGCTAAATCTTTTGGAACGGGTTTTATCAGCGCTTTCAGGCCATGCAAAATTTATATTCTTTGTTTTTTCTCTGTTTTAATAGAACTGAGGAAACGTTTTGTTGTAAGCAATGGGTGCTACTAAAATCGGATGGACTTGTTCCTTCAGTATAGACCGAAAACGAACCATAAAATATCTGTATCCAATAGTATACAAGTGGCCTGGCAGACGTAGGTACGTTCATAATTTTCAAATTGATTTTGCGATCACGTTTTGAGTTCTTTCTCATACTTCTTCATGCTTTGTCTCGTCTATATATTTGGGGACGGCTTTCGTAATAACTATCCTTCAAAGATGTCTATCCTGGATCAAAAAAATACATTTGTCATTACATTTATAGTTCGTACGTATAGTAGATTTATTGGACATTAAAATACTTGTAGAATCTACCAGGCATTGATGCAAAGGACTATCTACTATCTAGTGTGACTATACTAACTCATCCAGCAATTTATATTTCCTTTTAAGTTATTTGATGATGTTTACCTTCGATATTTAAACATTAACTTTGAAAAACGTCTGCATCAATTGAAATTAAAAACAGTTATGCCGCGTTTAGACCGCCAATGGTCATTAAAATCATCATCCTCCCTTATCCCACGCTAAGTGGGGTAGGCACAACAGGTTTTCTTCTTCCACACACCCCTATAATTCGTCATTTAGCTCACTCCTTTCCTGCTAATGTCATCTTTGACGCAGTCCATCCATAGTTTCTTTGCTCTACCTCTTCTTTTATGACCCCACATCCATACCCAACACATTCCTCTTAATATGACCCGCATGACATGCACATACCATGCCAACCTATCTATCTCCTCATCTTGTCCGTCACCGGCACTTTCAGGCACAAAATAATATCTAGGTCATTAAAAATATTCTCTTGAATATTTTTTGGGAAATATATTAAGTGTTTGCTTTTTTTTCACGACTATACTCTATCCAGTTGTTATTCTGCCCAGCTACTGTAGAGGCGTAGTTTGAACAAGTTCAAAATCTATAAAATATTGCACAACTCAGAGCAATAAGAAAACTGATTTGTAGTACATTTTAGAAGCTGAATATATCGTCGGAGAATAGCGTATCATAAAACTACAAAACCAAATTTTCCTACGTTTTGCAATGATTTGAATGAAAAGTGTTTTACATTATATTCGATCTTTTTTATATCAGTAAGTACTTTTATGCTCATGTCGCTTCGATTTAGATAATCTATTGTAATAGCCACGTTAAAGTTGGAACTGAGAGAATGTCTGCCTATTCAGTACCAATTCAAACTTAATCCATTGAACCGTAACTGCAATTTCAGTTATCTATATCGTGCTATAACTGTGTCAAACGTTTACAAGCGATCCATTCAACAATTAATGAATTGGAGCCATCGCAAAATCGGCCAATGGTTAATTAACTGCATAGCTTTTAAAGCAAGTGTTTTGCTAAAACGCTATTCAGAATTCGCTGGGATAAATAAATATTGTGGAGAATCTACACAGCAGTATCTAGCCCCTAACTAAGCAGAGCTTGTACGATGGTAACTAGATAGCTAATAGGTATAATACGTAAGGTTTTTTTTAATACAAACTTAGAATACAATTACTGTGTAAAGTGAAATTACTGGAACGTGAGGCTGAACATCTGTATCCCTCAAGTTGGTGGACGCAGAAAAGTGTATCGTAGGGCGCGTTCCAGACGTGCGTAACCTACGAGGCAATGCTTTTTTATAGGCAATGGTTACCACTTAACACCTGGTGGGCGTGCTTGTTTCACCAGCTTAGTTGTATATAAAAAAAAGTCGGTTAATAAGAAGCTCAATGCAACAACAATGCTCAAATCTGGAATTCAGGTTAAGTGATATTTCGTTTACTGTACTTACATTATGATATCAAAAGTCGTTGGAATAAAATACTAGCATACATTAGGTTGGCAACAAGACACGCGAGCCAACGCCCGCGCACAAAAATTCCATTATTTAATATAATTTAACATGACATTAGTTCCCCCATTAGTTATGAGGTTATGTTATGGACATGCGATGGAGTACAGATGCATTTTTATAGAAAGCATGTTTTGACTTGAAAGCAGGTTTTGTATCCGCGTAATGCCAGTACCAAATTGTCTAAGGCCAGTACTCTTTCTATACTTAAGAAACTTTAGCTTTAAGTTCTTAGGGAATCATATTACTCTGTAGGTTACAGCGTCCAGGTCGCAATGATATATCAAGAGACAAAGCATAACTATATTTTCTACGAAACACTTTTAGTTTTGAAGAATAAGGGTCTTTTAACTTTGAAATGTCTGTCAAATACGTGGATTTTTACTCTGACGAAAAGTTTTTACACGTTATTTTTCCTGTGATGAAAAGCAGGTTGGTACCGTCATGTACTGGGTAACCTGCTTCCCAGGTAAGACGGAAATAGGGTAAGTTACAATCCCCGATACACTTAGGGGAAGTTTTAGCTGATAGATGGCCTACCCTCTTCGATGCTTATCGTCAGTTGAAATTCAATTTTACCAGTCAACCCGAAGATACGGGCTTAGATTGAGCGTGACCTTTTGAGTACAAACACTGAAATGTTGTGAAAGTATATGCACGTTTTCAGGAAACAGGGTGTCTCTCATTCAATTTTTTGCAAACTTTATGCCTCCAGTTGATGGACGCAGGGCAGTGCATCGTAGGACACGTTCCTGACGTGCGTGACCTACGAGGCATTGCTTTGTTATAGGCGATGGTTACCACTTAACATCAGGTGGGCCATATGCTTGTTCCATCAGCTATAAGTTACATAAAAAAAAATTCAAATATTTAGAAAAAGAATAAATAAAATGAAAAGAAGCAATGCTTGACGACTAAACAGCATACTATCACTTTATATTTACATGTCACAAAGAGAGAAAGATATAGTTTTTAATTTGTCAAGTAACGCTACTTAGAGATCGTGAAATAAGCGCATGAAACAAACAGATGGCCTGCCTAGTGTTACCGGTTACCTCGGCTAATCACATTACCTCACAAATGCCCTAAGTAACATCGCTGTGGGTAAGAAAAGGTATCTTTGAGACGTAGAAAATTCTTTATTGCACTAAAACAGAAATTGCATTGTACTATCAAAAAATGATCTGCCTTACCATTTTTGAAACAGATTTGAATTGTGTATTGTCTACAATGTTTATTTATAATATTATTCACCTTCCTGGGTGAACCTTTAATTTCGACTCTTAGAAGCGACTGGCTTTAGTTGACTGAAATAAATGGGGACTTTCAATACCGTTCAGTACGTCAATGCGAATTGCGGATGCTGCCGCTGACACCTTGGGTTCTCCGCTAAACGATTAAAGAAGGTTGACATTTCTAGCTATACCTCTTCGTCATATAACTAGTTCTTAGAACCAGTACTAAGAGGCTCATATAGTGCAATTGGTTCATGTTTCCGAACTTTTGAGGAACGAGGACGCGTCGGTTTTCTACCCCAATTGACGCATAAAAAACAGAGGTCAGATGTAACTGGCGATTACACAAGCCCTACTTGCGGGACGCTATAGTGCCTGAGACAGGATTTTAGATGGAATAGGCTTGCCCAGCACCTATACCATTCTGACGGCTTATTCAGAGGAAAGACATGGTAAATACGTACAGAGCTGACTAATCCGCAGGATTCCTCATGATGTTTTCTTTCACCTTGATGCATACGTACAAATATTATGTATTGCGTTAGATATAATGTGTATACAACCGATTATACTTCACTTTGTTGAGCTCATTTGAACATTACTCATGTTATTATTGTATTTTATCATTAGGATGTTATAAATTAATTTGCGCAGTATTTTTTTCCTAAAAGATAAACTTGGAACTTGTGTCGCTCATATCTATTATTAGTGTTGAGTGTTATTAGGTTTTTATATATTTTTTCCAAGAACGAAATGTTCAAAACAAATATGAATGATGCTCTCGATAACGGCGAAACAAAACATCGTGTTCAGTTCGTGGCTAGTCAACTCCTCACGTACTTTTTGGCCGTGTCTTTTCTATGGATGAAGCTGACTATGTTTTTGTACTCAACATAATCATCATCATCTTTCAGATGACCAATCAAATGATTGGCCATATTGTAAATAAGACAGAAATATCATCGAAGGAAAGTGAGGAAGGGGAAGACCAAGGATAAGCTAATAAAGCGAATAAAAGCGAAATAAGCTAAGTGAAATAAAAGCATGTCGTATAAGGAGGATATATCACCGACAAGAGCTTACTCTTAATTACTAAGAATGTGTAAAAATGTTACCCACTAAATTAAACCTTTATCGTAATTTTATTGAATAAATACCAAAACTTTTGTATACCAATGACAGTAGATGTCAAATAATTACAAATTGTTATTCTTATAGTTTATTTTACCATGGTCTACATGTTTACCAATGAGCGTGTCCCATGAATGCCACAGCTCGATCGCCACGGGGCCCGTCCTAAATAAACACATTGAACGTCCAGTTAACGAATGGTATTGATTAAGGTTGGGCATAGACGGATAGCTTAAAGACATCAAAAGTATAATTAATTTTAAAAATGGTAAACTAAACATTGACTCGGAAACACTACCCGTAGAAATTTTATAAGCTACAATCGAGGTAGTAAGTAAAGTAAGTAAACAGGCATGTACATCTATTTTCGGTGATATATATATCGTCAGGGGTGATTACATAAGCCCTACTCGTGGTACGCTATAGTAACTGGGCCAGGATATAATTCCTTGAAGTAGTAACAAGTGAAGTACAAAAAACTTGAGAAAACGACTTCATGGCCAAACTGCTGAACCGATTGTCATCATCAATTTATAAATAACATTTAAATTGTATGATTATTTAATTATTTTTTTAGTTTCTGTTCACTTTTTATTTAATTATTATGAATTATTATTTTTCTCCTTGTTTTAATTGTTTAGCCTTTAGTATGTAATATTATATAGGTGTATGTTTATTTAAATAGTGATTTAATAAATACATAGTAGTGGTTAATAATAGGTCATGTTAGTTAATAAGTCTTCTGTTGCTCTCTTATCTGTACGCATGCTGTTTTCACCTGTAATTATAATAGCACTTGACTCTGCACTATCTTGTTGAATTTCTTGGTGTTTATTATGTTGGTGATCAATAAATAAAATAAAATAAAATATCAGTCCACTGCTGGACGTGGGAGCCGATGTTGATAAAAAGTACATAGAACCAATCTGATCTTGAAGTTGGAATTGGTGGGAAGTCACCAAAGACCATCATAGTTGAAAGATTTTGGGGGAGACCTTTAATAAACAGTGGGATAGTGCAGGTTAAAAAAAAATTACTGGCACAGTATCGAGCCCAGCAGTGGGTGAAGTTGAGCGCATGATGATGATAGAAGTTAAAGCAACGAGTGACCAAAACGAGGCCAGTAAAATAACCTTTTCGGTATGCCGGCCTGAGGTAAACTGCGTCAAATCTGTATTAATAAATTCAATAGAAATTAACCTTTTTGAACTATTAATTGGTAATCCGCCATAACCCACAAAATTAGATGCAGGCAATGGTTAGTGTAGTGAATTAAGAATTAATTGTATTATTTCATTAGTAGAATGTGAATTAGTTTTATATTGTATGCAATGTAATTTATTAATACTTCACTCATCGATGATGTTTAAATGATAAATTAACTCATAATCGGCTAAGTACCAACTATTAGCTGGTTTTGGGAATAGGACATCCCTACTGACCGAGCGACGAGTGACATCACTAGTCGGGCCAGTTTTGCCAGCTTTTGGGAGGAAAACGTATTACGAACGAAATTATGTTTGCTAAACTGTACAATCAGATTGCATACAAGATAGTTGCTTGCAATTTGCAATAAATAAGTTCAGTGATTTTATGAAATGAAATGAAATGATTTATTGTTTGCTTGAAGTATAGTTGTGTAGAGATCTTATAACTAATTGAGTTCACACACTTCACCGTTTAACTCGGCATGCAAAAAAGAAATAAAATAACTTGGTAAGTACATAATAAAATAAAAAAAATTGGATGGTAGGTATGTCAATAAATAATTAAGTATTATGTTGGTATGTCAAAGTAGAGCTAAGTTAAAAAAAATGACACTAAAAATTAAACATGATTTAATTAAGTTTATATCTTTTAAAGGGTCTAATTCGGTAGGTACCAAGGTAAAAACCAAGTCGTAGTTTGCTGCCTGTTCTTCTAGGCTTGGTCGCGTGGAACTGGCACCTAGACTCACCTAGCTTTAAGACGCTTCAAAGTGATCCTTGTGATACTATTGAATAAATACTTATTTGAATTTGATTATGCGAGCGAAAAACGCAAATATAAAATTCACAGTTCATTTCATGTAAGATGTAGGTAACCCTACGGAATGACAGTCAAAATTAACTGACGACGCAAGACGTGACTAAAAACCCGATGTTTCGACATCGATCATGGACCGGGGCATACAAGACAAATGATCTGTGAATTTTTCAACGGTACACATGCTATTTTTAAGGTACCCTTCTAGAAAGGTACTGTAGCTCTTCGAACAAGCTTCTTCTTTTTTAATACATTTAGAACCAGTGCGGTGAAAGGATTTATAGTGGGCCTCAAATTAAATATTTTAGATAAATATTTTGAACAACCCACACAACACTATCTAGCCCCAAACTAAGCAAAGCCTGTACGATGGGAAACAGATAGCTAATATAATATTTAAAAAAAATTGTTTTGTAAATACATACTTAGAATACAATATACAGAGAACAAACATCTATGTTCACAAATATTATATGACTGCAAAATCTCTGTGTCTCCTATTTCCGCTAGCACTCTTAAAGTTTCGAAAATTTCGTGATATGGACTTCGCTCTAACAAACAGATTCAATATAAACATGATAATCATTTTCCTGTGCTCTGTTCAAAAACAATTATTATCTTATAATTTAAAAAGTAGCACACACTACCAAAATAAATAAGACAGTACGTACGGATAAGATAGCTTGAACGTGGAAGATTTTGTCCATTTTTCCCAGAACTGTATAACTTAACCCTTTTCCATCTCGTTGAATACGTGATTAGCATGTAAATAGAGCTTATCCCACCTTTGACCCCGTACCTTGGTACTGACACTATCAAAAGTAGCTTAGCAATCCACTGAATACACCTCTTCAAAATAACCCCAATTCTAGAGTTTAAATCATTTTATGCTGTAACGGGAACGGATTGCTTCGCTCGCCCCGTTCCGGTTATTTTTTCAGGATAAAAAGTGGGATAAAAGGGATCCTTATGTCCATCTCCTGGTAGCTATCTCCCCATCAATTTTCAGCCAAATCGGTTTAGCCTATAAAGCGAAACTAAATACAAGCGCGTAGACGCCAAGCAACGCGGTGGGCCTCGTGTTAAATACTCAGCACGGGAAAGCGTTCCTTTTTTAAAATTTGAAAAAGTAAGAGCTAAGCCTTTCGCACGAAACTGAGGAGAAATCCCTTGTGATGGCGACTGTAACTGGTATCCCATACCTTAGCATTGCATAAGTAAATCTTAATTACGAACCTAGTTCCCGTCAGTGTGATAATGTAGGTCTGTGTGAAACGAAGATAATTATTCTCTCGACGACGGTAAAATGTTCAGATTTACGTTCCACATTCATTAGTGTGTGTGTTTCGCGGAGTGCTTTACGAAACTTGACGTAGAAGAAAAGGGCTGTGTTACCCGCACTGAGACAAAGGCGCGTTTGGACCTAGAGACCATTAAAGACGAAGCTTTTTTAGTATTTTATCTGTGATACATGCTACACACGGTTACGCATCAGGCTACCTTATTTGGACTTTGAACTTAATTGAAGTTATGACCGCTGCGAATCGTGCGTGAGGATGCGATATGTTGTTGTTAGTTCGTTGATCCCCCAAAGCGCGACTCGCCACACTATGCAGTCCCTTTCCTTACGTTATCTGAATTGTTTTTTAATTTCAAAGTTTTGGGAAAACTAACAGTATATGAATGTAGGTTACAAAATTAAACATGTACACTAACGGCCAATCAAAACTTAATATAGCGTAGTTACGCGTATATGGGTGTGTAGCTTGATGTGTAACTGACTATACATCAAATGCAACAGCGGTCATGAATATGTCTAAAATTTCTGTATTAAATAACAATATTTCAACCATGTGTTTACTGAGCAATAGTTTTTGACCAAAAACTAGAAATAGCCGTTAACTTGCAACTCAGAAAATTGTGCTCAATGTACAATTGAGGGCACAAAACCTTCGTTTCCTCAATACCTTTGACCGAAGAGCTTGTTATCAGAGTCTAATCAAGGAAGCTTATGGTTTAAACGACTCTTGAGCGCATTGTCTTGCAATCAGTATAAGTGGAAGCCTTTCAACTGCGACCTATTCTTCCGAAGTTGGGTCTTTGCGTTGTTTTATTTCTTTAAAATACAGATATCGCTTTGTAATTTTATCATATTTTTTATTTAAAACTCACTCCAATGTACCTACTTAATTAAAAATTACCGATCGATGAGAAATGCAATTTCCAAACCAAAATCAGAAACTGTAGCAAGATAAAAACGTTATTACTATGAATGAGGCATTGGCATCTATTGTAAATGATTAATTATATACAAAATAAATAAGTGTAATTATTGTGTACATAGAAAGAAACAAATCATCTGTTTGAAGACGCTTAGCAATTTAAGGTACTCGATATAACAAGTATACAAAAGAGTTACAGCCCTACTTATAAACGCAATTTAAATTTAATCATTGCTTAAAGTTAGCCCTGTCACTGTTTGTCATTACCCAGTGGTAAGAGATGGCAATAGTTTAAGCACTATTTATCTTTTGACATATTTTTATAAGTAAGGCCAATAGAGAGACAAGAGCTGCATAACCTCAAAACGGTCCCTGACTGAAGGCCTGCGTACACCTAAGTCGCTGGCGATGGTGATCAAAAAAACGCTGTCAAATATCACTGTCAAATTTGACAGCGACCTAGGTGTGCGCAGCCCTTTAGTGTGAAAATAGTTGCCTAGCAACTAAAGCTTGTCTTCCATCATTCACTTAAAAAACTTCTTATTATGATGTGCACTACATTTTTTTCGACTAGTAAAAGCATTTTTGCCACCAATAATTGTGTGTTCGTGCGAAACCAGGACAAAAGGAAGCCGTGCTTGAAAACTGTAGTTCTTTATTTGCAATGTCCGCAATTTTCCAACGAAATAACAAATGAAATGGTCGTTTCTAAAAATGATTTACCCGCAAAATGCAAAATACATTGCCTAACTGGTCCATAAAATAAATTATGGTGAACCATACAAAACCTTTTCAAATATTCATCTAAGCTTAGTTTGCATGGTTCTAAACTTAGTGCTGACCACTTGACTACGTAATCGATGTATCCACGCCCTATTAACAGTGCGTTAAGGCCCTAATAGGGATGGGAGATACTACTATGGTAATGGCGAATTTATATTTCAAAGTACTTACCTTTCTAAGCATTGTTTGGAGTTGATAAGTCGATAATTTGATATTATTTTGCATGGTAGAATCTAAGGGCTGGCAGTATCTTCTGTCTCATAATTTCTTTTATTATGGGTATTTTTTTTAAGTTATGGTTTTAAGCAGCTGGGGCTGAGCTGGCCTCTTAGCTCAGTTGGTAGCTCTGCCTTCTGTGCCGTAGGTCGTGGGTTCGATTCCCACCGAGAACAAATATTTGTGTGGTGAACGCAGATGTTACTCGGTGGGGATCGAACCCACGGCCTACGGTGCAGAAAGCAAAGCTACTACCAACTGAACTGAGAGGGCAGTCAATTGACCGCACGATTCCGTGGCAAGTCAATACAATGTCGTTATGACCTACTGATGAAAATGGATACTGAATTTGTGACAACCGTTTGGGTACTATATCATACAGGAGTAATGTTGGAGCGACGCCAAAATGCAGCGAACACCGAGCAATAGATCAAAAGAGAACATCTGGGCTATAAAACTTGTACGCCTAGACCACAAGAAGCGTGGGAAACGTCATGGTAGTCCTTTATAAAGTGTACAGGGTTATTCATTATTAGCTACACAAACTGACAGGGACATTTTTGGGTCGTAAATATTGGTTTGGCCGAATCAATTTTATTCCTAAACTGATTTAAGTTTTTGTATCAAAATTTTATTTTTATTTATTTCTTTACGGCTATTGCATAATGATTGGCACGGAGAACAGGACGATGACCCACCCAGGCGGTGACTGAACGTAGAGTGTCGCTCACGGCGCGCGGGCGCGGATCAAAGGTCAAAATAGGTCAGGCGCCAATGATTCCAAAGGATATTTTTTATCGATTTTCTTGGGATTTTCATAACAAAACTTTAAAAAATCATTTCATAAATATTTTTATTTTATTTGTTGAACCTAATTCCTGAGTATTTGCAGCTAATAATGAATAACCCTGTATAGTACTGAGCGTGGGATAAGGACAGGAAGATGATGATGTGTCCATAACCTTATCTTGTGCATTTGCATATTTCACGCACACACTAAAAACATTACAATACCAAGAACCTCTCGAAGCACTCGCAAGTTTTATTACCACTTGTGTCAATGCAACGTGAATCGTGACCTCAGTGTGTTGCCAACTTTTACAACGAACTTAACGCGGCACAAATACATTCTCCAAGCGTGGCTCTGCTTTTCCTATATTCATGCTTAGCATAAGGTTTTTCAATTAGTTGTATCGTCATCATCAGCCAAAGCGAACCCTGAAAAAAATCACTGATGTACACACTAATGACGCAAAATGATGGGAAGGATCCTAAGAGTCTTAGGAAGTATCCTAGAACTAGATTATAGATGAAATAAAACGATACATGTTTGACGATGATTGACAGAACAGTGAATGATGATTGACAATGGAATCTAGAGAGACAGCGCGGGATGCTTCTAAAACTATTTTAAGAAAAAGGTTCACTCGTTTGTGTCCTAAATCATTATAAACATTCTGCTTTTTTTTCACTACAATCTCACCTGATAGTAAGCGACGATGTAGCCAACGATTGAGTAGGATGGTCTAAAAGACACCTATTCACTCTTGCCTTGAAGAGGCCCACAATAATAATAATTTTAGTTGAATATGATGTAGCAATGACAGAAAAACATATAATTAAACTTCAAATAAACTAGAAAATGTAAAAACGTAGCTTACCAACTTCCCGTTGTATTTGCCGCGGTCGCACCACGTCCGCTTACATGCTAACATGTTTGCACAGAGCCCTAGGTTTGCTTAGGACAAGTTCCTGACTCAGTGTAGCCGTGACAAACATGACCCAAGCTGTGCGCATAAACTTATCTGTTTTAGAGCGTTTTGTACGGGATCTGTAATGTGACCTAATTGAAAAGTCAGATCAGCAAAAACTATAAATAATTAATAAATTATTATTTTAGGCAATCCATATCACACTATCTGACCCAAACTAAGCTGAGTTTGTACTATGGGAACCAGATAGCTGATATACTACTTATATGTATACATTTTTTTGTAAACCAAACAATATAACACCCAGACAGAGAGCTTTGCTTAGTGGGGATTGTCTTTAATATTTATTTATTATTTAGTACCATATTTGACAGCGATACACTGACTACCATAGCAGGCAATCTAACATTAAGGTACCTATTTCACTGACGTATCAACCCATTTCTAGTAGCACGCAAACACACAACCCAATTCCATGATACCTTGATACCTTTTATTTACGAAGCTGTAGGCCTACCATGAGCTTTGTCTGGCTCTGTATCTCTGTGGTTCTAGTTTTGAGTCTGTGTGTGTGCTCACCAGTGCATTATACTGTGTGTGTGACGTTTTGACGTAGGATTTATTTAGTCAACACTCACACAGACTCGAAACCAGAACCCTGACTAAGTGAAGTGGCACCACATTGGAACTTCACTGCTATTATTTTTGATTTCTAAAAGGATCATAGACTCACCTAGCTTTAAGACGTTTCAAAGTGATTCTTGTAATTGAACTGAATAAAGACAATTTTGATTTAGATTTTTTGATTTTGAACAAGAGACAGAGCCAGACAGAGCTCATGGTAGGCCTACTGTGTAAATAAAAAATGACACCTCAATTTCCTTTCTACTGAAATGTGGTTATCCTCCCTTTGTCATGTAGAAACACCTAACAGAGGTTATAACCAAAACAAACCCTTTCATTTTAAAATCCTATCGCTCCCAATACAACAAAGCTTGTGGTCACATCTAAAACAAGGCTTTTGTGTTATTTAGGTTTACCTTTAAAGCCTTAAGTTTGGTAACCGTATTCATAACTGACCCGCACAAGAGAATTAGTCTTTGTGAATTTATACTTAGGTCAATCACAGTATTTCTTTTACTGGACGGAATTTATTTACAATACATTATTTACAAAAACTATTATTATAAAACATTAGATGAAAAGAATGTAACACTACATTGAAACTACAAGAAAATGGCTACAAGAAAACCTGTAGAAATTACAGGCCTATACTGAAGATGAACTCTGTTTTCATCTTCAATAGGCCCCACAGACCACAAGCTCTGTCCGGCTCTGTCTCTGGCTCTGGTTTTGAGTCTGTGTGAGTGTTGACTAAATAAAACCTACGTCAAAACGTCACAAACAGTATAATACACTGGTGAGCACTCAGACAGACTCAAAACAGGAGCCAGATAGAGCTTGTGGTAGTCCTACAGCAATTCTTTATATAATTTCTTTAGCCAACAGATTACTTACAGAGGTAACATTGATCATCGTTTACCTGCCAATCTTCTTCTTCTTCTTCCTGCCCTTATCCCACTAGGTGGGGTCGGCACAACATGTCTTTTTCTTCCATTCTCCCCTATCACTCGCCATCTCAGTACTCACTCCTTTCTTGGACATATCATCTTTCACACAATCCATACATCTTTTCTTAGGCCTACCTCTACTTTTATATCCATCAACATTCATGCATAACACTCTTTTCGTAACATGACCTTCTTCTCTCCTCATAACATGTCCATACCACGCCAGCCAATTACTTCTCATTTTCTGGCGCCAATATTGTTTTATTTATTTTATAGTGATGCAGAGTAGACTCCTAGGAACCCTATTTTTACCCCGTCAAAGTAGATGTACGGTTACCTTTACAGCCCTAAAACGTTAACTCCAATCCTGAGGTACAATATTACTGTGAATTTAGGGTCAGCGCTCTTCGGGGAGCTTAAGAGGATTTATTCCAAACACATTCGGTGTTTTCGTCCTAAATATTTCGAAGATTTGGAAAATAAATCGGCTTATTACGACTTCCGGGAATATTTTGATGTGGGAAGGTTTGGTGGCGAGGGTCTGAGAGCTTATCGTTTTGTTTCAATTGCTTTCGTATGGTACTTTAAAATATTTATCAAGTTTTTATCTACATAATATTTGGTTAGAAGTCTGTTCAAAAATGTATGTGCACTTTGCTAGCACCCTCAAACGCTAAAGGAAAACATCGTGAGGAAACAGGCGTGTCATAACAACCTTAAAAATTCGAAAACATGATAAAAGTTCACGAAAGAAGCCTCTTTTAGGTGCACTTAAAGTTCTTTCACCACACTAGTCACGATAAGAAGATGAAGGTAAGTTTTTTTTTTTTTTTTCATGATAATATAGACCAGCCTTAGGCTACAATCTCACCTGGTGGTAAGTGACAATGTAGCCGACGATTGAGCAGGATGGTCTAGAAGACACCTATTCACTCTTGCCTTGAAGAGGCCCAGATTGTAGGGTTGTAGGTTGTGTTGTTTTCAAACTTATTCTCTTTTGTTTTGCGTTCGTAAAGTCACTTTCCCTTTCTTTCATTCATTCTTTTGCTTGGGTTTTGCTACCCACCGTTTTTGTTTAATATTGCTGTCGTAGTCATCAAAACTACCATCTATTCCTTTTTCCGTAGCACGGAATCGTTCAGATATCAATGCTACTAGCTCCCATCGAAATGGTAACCGTGCAGAACGTTGCTTGGCTTATTCGATCGGTGTGGAATGAGCAAGTTACATGACGGTAATCAGGCGCGAACAGTCGGACTTACAGGCGCCTCAATCAATGATAAAAAAGTATACAAGCTTTTGCATCTATTGTAGATGATTCAGTGTCAGGGGCAAGGTTTTTACTCATGCCCCTACTTGCGGGATGCTAAAGTGCCCGCCTAATCAAATGGTCTAATTACTAGGTTGTATAGACTTGAAGTTGATTTTTTTACACGAGATCTAAAACTCTACAAGTTAGAAGAACAATTTCATTCCAGAAATTGCAACGTAGTTTAAAATTATAAGCTCAGTCAACTTACAACTCAACTCAAGCTCAGTCTAAGAAGCCTCTAAAAGCACACTTGTGTTTAAAGTTCTCACTTTAATCAAAACACTCCGCTTACTAACTTAGATTAGTCTGTGACTTATGACAGCGTTACGCTATGCATACGGAAATTACATAACTCTGGGAAGATAATTTGCGGTATATCCGTATAAAGTTGCTACTCTAAATAACATCTAGACTAATATTATAAAGAGGAAAGATTTTTATCTTTGCATGCTTGTAATGAATAAACTCAAAAACTACTGTGCCGATTTCAAATATTATTTCACCATTGGAAAGCTACATTCACCCTGAGTAACATAGCCTATATTTATGGGAAAAAAAGGCCATCGGTGCGTTAATTCTGTTAAACGGTGCACGCAAGGATGCACCCAAGATCTCTCTCGCTTTTCAATGAATACGCTACCTGATTTTATATTATTTCACAGGGTCAAAACAAAACCCTTGGTCAAAACGTACATACGAGCGATAACTACATCGATGGTGGTTATTTGCTTAATATTTGGAGTTACCTCTTGTTAGGCGATTATTTAGACGATTATAAATATAATTAATTCAAAGCGAATAAACAGAGCATGAACGCCAAAACCTTGCTAATAGGATGGAGATAAAAGATAACAATTACGTGGAAACATCTTAAACAGCCATAAGATAAAACACTTCATCCCCTCATCTAATCTATATTAATCTGCACAGAAAATTACTTTATCCTATAAGATTCCTGATTGCGGTACGAACTTATTTCTCTGCAAATCTTTGGAGTGAGTATACTCGCAACTATAAATAATGTAGACACAGCAAAAGTTACTGATACAATTTTTTATTGATTTTATAGTGTTAACTACACTTAAGGAAATCACAAAGATTTTTATAATGTCCCAAAAGTTAAGAGCCGAGCGGGATTTGAACCCGCGACCTTCCCCTTGGTACGGGGCTGCGCTGACCGCTGTGCCATCGGGTCCTAATTACACTCGACGAATAACTCTTAGGAACTGAATACAATTTTAGTCCAACGGGATATTTACCATGACTTAATTCTGTGAGTTTTGACTCCCGATGTTTTGGCAGAGAGCACAGTTGATCCATGATCACAGTTAATACACTGAAGTCCACGAGTAAAATAAATGTTTTTGGCAGTCAAACCGATCTAGTAGTGTAGTGGCGCTCATTTGAAATCACCTGCGGCTTGTGTCCAATGTCCAAAATGCAATGGTTTGATCCGGATTCCACAAGATGTTCTGCAATGGCTGACTTAGGGATCTCAAAATTTTTAATAGCTTGCTGTTCATAAAAATAACTGTAGCTCAGTTCGTCTGATCACTTGTTTTTGGTGTTTTTGACGAAAACAAATATTTCCTCTTTTAATATATCATTTAAAAAGTTATCGCATACATCAACTGGTGTCACTCACACACTATATAATTAGGACTTCAATTCAACCAGCTCCTTAGTCATACAAAACCCCAGAAAAACCAACGTGACTAAAGGTTATATTCCGATCTCAGCAGCACTTTTGTATGTTACACTAATTTCGTCAAAATCCGTACGCGTGGCTGACAGTAAAACAGTGCTGCTGCGACACTACTGCAGGAATGTAATAGTATAAACCTATAGAGAAAGTATGGGGACCAGTAGTGTTGCGGCAGTAATTTATCACACACAGAGTTGGTTGCGCAACTTTTAGCTCGTGACCAAAATTACTTGCCCGTCTGTATAACCTCTATAAAACTTTGTGAGATACAAGTTTGCCATTGTGTTATTGCAATTTGTTGGCAATTCATAAGAAATAAAACTCTGCTTATTATAAGTTTGCTAACGAGTAAGATCTTTTATATTTTAATTGGATTATTTCTATAAAACAAATGTTATCAATGGCATAAGTATAACCAATTATACGAAAGGATTTCCAATTGGTGTCGATCTAGAGTTTATTTATCATCATCAACCTATTGCAGTCCACTGCTGAACATAACTAGGTCTCACCATGGCACCACTGAGCCCGGTCTTTGGTTCTTCCCATCCAGTTGCTTGCCACCCTAATATTAATCAATAGTTCAACATTTTCAACATTTCATTTAAGTTACATATTTTGAGAATCCAACGCTGAATAACTCAGCGGAAAATACAATTTTGCCCCAAATCTCAAATCGTTGATATAGCCCAAATTCCTTGAATTCTAAGCATAACTTAAATTCACTGAGGATTTCACGGAAAACTTTATTTAGCGACCGCAAATTTTCCGATGCTTAATGAAGAAGAAATTCAGCATTAAAACCGCAATTTCAATCTCAGTTGGATAAAATGGATTGAAAATAACCCACTTTTCTAGTTGGAATAGAACATATGAATACTAGGAATAGAACTAATAATAGGAATAGAAAGGTGGTACGTTGATATTGAGAGTTATATGAAGTCTAGTGCTAGCTAATTATCTTCTGCCTACTACTACTACCTACTAGCTTTGACTGGCCTCTCAGCTCAGGTGGTAATAGCTCTACCTTCTGCGCGGTAGGTCGTGGGTTCAATCCTCACCGCGAACAAATAGTTGTATGTTGACACAGATGTTTGATCTCTGTCTGATGGGTGTTATATTGTATTCTAAGTATGTATTTACAAAAAATGTATATGAGTATTATATCAGTTATCTGGTTTCCATAGTGCAAGCTCGGCTAGATAGTTTTGTTTTGATTGCCTAAAATATGTATTTATTTAGCGGTTAAGTTCGCATAGTATAAGTTTTTTAGCCATTATTAGTAAATCAGTTTCGTTATGTAAGCGTGTTCCATCTGATACTGGTTTGGATCAGTTTAGCTATCTCTAGATCATTTTTAACGTACTGCAGATAGCTCAACTATTTCTAATGTATTTTGTACATTTTGTTAATATTTGTTAAGTTCATTTGTCTATACGTGTTTAATTTACGTAATTATGTATGCATACAATAAGCTTGTTCACTAATCAAATGTGAAGTGCAACATAAGCACAAATAATGATTGATTTCTGATTATAATCAGCGCTTGTATTTGTCGTTATCTAAATAGAACTGTTGACAGCATAATTATCGCTAATTACTATCAAAAGTTTGATACTAACCAAACAAATGATACTAACAAGGAACTTCGATCACGTACATCTTGCAATCGTTCCTTGTCAAATAATGTGTTTTTTTTATTGCTTCAAAATGATGTCAAAACTGACAGGTTTTCTAAGTTTTGATTGCTACAAAAGATACGCAATCACCCTGATCTTGACCAAATGTTGAGGACAATCAATTTCCTCACTCATTATAATACATAACTAGGGAACAGCCCCAGCTGCACCTTTCAGTAATTTAGATGAAAAATATGAGGTGTAAATGTAAAAGCCTTTCAAAATAATTGATTTCCCGTTCGAAAGCTCGTTAACCTTTGTTTAAAAATTATCTAACTGATGGGGAAACCCGTATCAAAACCTGTAGGCCTACTAAAAGCTCTGTCTGGCTCTGTCTCTGGCTCTAGTTTAAAGTTTGTGTGAGTGCTCACCAGTGTATTATACTGTGCGTGTGACGTTTCGACGTAAGATTTTTTTAGTCAACACTCACACAGACTCAAAACTAGAGACAGAGCCAGACAGAGCTTGTGGTAGGAGTCATGTGAAAATCCAATGATGTTTTAATCTGTTTTAAATGTGAGATTATATTACTTAGTAATAAAATTGGGTCCCTGCCACACACATTTTTAATTTTTTTCACATTATCAATCAGCCAGTAAACTTGGTAGGCGAGGCACATTCCGTGACCTTAGGCTGTTAAAACCAAGTGAGGGTAGTCAGGGCGAGTTTGCCGACCCAAGACAAACACAACTCCGCCAAAGGTGCGGCAGGATCTATAGCTTAGGAGCCCACGGTTTAATATTAATTGCCTATGCAAACAGTTTCGCACTCAAAGTTTGCTGTAGACCAAATTATATTTAGCAACTTACGTAATAGATATTTTGGGAACTGGATTTATATGTCATCATCAAATTAGAAGCTTAAAACTGTAAGCCTACCACGAGCTCTGTCTGGCTCTGTCTCCGGCTCTGGTTTGGTTTTCGCATGTGTCCTACCGCAAACTCTGTCTCTGGCTCTGGTTTTGAGTCTGTGTGAGTGCTGTCTAAAGAAATCCTACTTCGAAACGTCACACACACAGTATAATACACTACTCAGCACTCACACAGACTCGAAACCAGAGCCAGACAGAGCTTGTGGTAGGCCTACAACTCTCTCTGCTCTGCTCCAGCGAAATATGTGAGCCAGATTTCTTCCTTCTTTAAGGCTACTTTATCATACTTCGTGCAATTATAGATATTTTATTTAATTAATTTTATTTGGAAAACAGAGTTTATTATTAAATTTTCTAGTTTCTTAGAAAACTTAATTTTTTATTTAAATCATTTCATGATTTATAATAATTAAAAGTTTTTGTAAATAATGAAAAAAAAAAAACATTTATTGGTACTTTATGAACACCAACTCCTTGACTACCTAGTCTAGTCTAGGGCAATGAGTAACACATTAGGTATTAAAGGTGTGTTTCCTAGAACCACTAGGTAATTGACCACGGTAAGTATACTTCGGTACCAATTTGCAAATTGACCGCTGAGGTGGCAAACACAGGGCGGTTGAAATAGCTAGGTTTGTTATGTAATAGAAAAATAATGGTAGCATCGCCTATAACAAAGCATTGCCTCGTAGGTCACGCACATTAGGAACGTGCCCTACGATGCACTGCCCTGCGTCCATCAACTTGAAACAAACAGGTGTTCAGCCTCCCGTTCCAGTAATTTGCTAGAAGGCAGTTTAAAATCGTCTTGGATAGATTTAATATTTAAGAGGTCTTTTGCCGAGCTGTGGGATACAATAAGTAGGTACAACAGGTGCAATAAGGTAGGTAGGCTTAATACAACAAGTAGGTAGGCCGATCATGTAACTTTTTTTGCAATGATTTCAATCAAAATCTTATTGAAACTGTTAATTTTTGAACTAATACGTGATCGCAAATTGACAGTTTCATTAAGTTTTTGATTGAAATCATTGCAACAAAAGTAACATGATCGACCTGCTGGTTATACCTATAATAAATATTGATGTGTGGAATATTCTAGTGGTTCTCAGTGGTCAATATTCTAGACGCCTGGGGCTAAATTTATCTGCATGGAAATCTAAGATTTAGCAGTGCAGTTGTTCCGGGAATAAAAATGTACTTTTTAATAGGAATGAGTTTAGGTACTTTATCAAAGGGAAACCGAATGTGTTTGAAATCTGTTGTCTTGAGGTTGAAGCAAAGTCTTCTATGTATAATGATAAAACTTTAGTCATCAACGAAGTTTAAGTAATTATATGCTACTATAGACGCGTCGCCGTCAAAAGCGTATAATTATGTGCATAGTTTAAAATTATTCATTTAAGTATCAGGCGTGCTCCAAGTGTAAGTTTTGTTTTAAAAGTCCAGTTTTTGAAGTGAAAACTTCTTTAGCGGCGTTGAGCACTTTCTGTAATGGGTATAAAATCTTAAACTCGCGTCAGGATCACGTGACCTGATCGAAAAAGCGTAAGACGCTACAGATACGCTAGTAGTTACTATGACACGGTAACGTCACAGAATAGATAATAGTTAGTAGCAAGCATACCAAGGCGTTTTTCGTGACTGTAGTAGGTATAGGTACATACCTATTATAGATTTTATGAACTAGCGGCCGCCCGCGGCAGGTAGTAGTGGTCATTGGTACATGATTTTATAGATCTACTGTATTTATTTAGGTATTATGAATAGCGAAAGAAAATGAGTGAGTACTTTATAAGTTTTAATACGAGCGGCAAGTTTTCACTTCTGCCGGCACTCCCGGAGTGCAACCCGTCTTTTTTTTTTCTGTAACCCTCGCGACTTCATACAAAACCCGGCACATTCATTATCGTTTATGGTATTTCAGGTGTCTATGGCCGATGGTGACTGCTTTCCATCAGGTGACCACCTTGGTCATCAAGCTATGTTAGAAAAAAAGCGAGGTAAAAAAACTTACGAACGAACGTAAAAACAGTTTATTGTTTTTGGTTTGTGATGATTTCGTATGGAGACACATATATTACACATATAATACATAATAATATAATACACATAGATAAGCACATCTATTGGGCATGCTGAAACTCTTGTGACTCCAAAACAAAACTCGAGCTCGTAATACTGAAAACCAAATACATACCAAGAACGAATAACTCGGACTTGACATACTGCAATGGTCTATCATAATCATTTATTTTTCCACAATGAAGTGTTTTTTTATATAACTGGTGAAAGAAACACCTGGCTAATAGTACCTACAACTTGAACTCGTTTTGTCAAATACAGTTACGACAAACAACACAATTTTTTCTTGCGTTGAAGTGTTTTTTTTTTTTCAATAACCAGCATTGAAGTTTGCAAGCCAGTTCGAGATTTAAATAAAATCTTTGATAGGTTACCTCCTTGGTTGCCACGTTTCGTAGTAAAATATCGTTCCATTTTTAAATTACAAGACAGAATATGAGTTTACAATGTAATTATTTTAAACACGGATTTTCATACAACTTTTGTCGGCCGTTGCTTGCATGTATTTGGCCAGTACAGCAATTTCCATTTTACCTCGAACAAGGCTATAAAAATAATAATCAATTTTTCGAGCAGGTTTGAGTAAAATAAATGCAACATCAAATTCTCAGAGCAGGTAGGCTTATACCATAATGTCCAATCATTTTCTGTAAAAGGCGAAAAATAAATAAACATATTTCTAGCTCTTTAAAAAGGTATAAATAGGTCTCTAAAAACTTCTCAGATGTATTGCTTCTGCTTATACGCGCGGAAAAATGTCCCCCAATTGTGAGCACCCAACATTCACCCATTGCGTTGAGATATCATCTATTGGAGTCTACATTTTGTTGAAAACCTACAGTATCAATTACTACAAATAGCATCAGCACACCATCATCCCCTGTTGGGCAAACAACAAAATTGAATCAATGAATTCATAACATTTTTAATCCAATTTGATTACCATTAATTTAAATTTCTTATACTAATTTGTATCATTGCTTTCAACCCACTGCACTGGTTCACAATAATTAGTGACATGAATATCTCAGTTAATTTGAAAGTAGTTGGGGTTGAGTCTTCTAAATCTATGGTAGGTAAAGATTTGTTTGGCCAGTCTATTATTCTCGATGATAGAACGTCAATGGTACAAAAGCTACGTAAATCAGCCTCGACAGACGCTTGTTTTGAAAAGGCACACGATTTGTCAAACCAAATTATACAAACGCCTTGCCGCTATACGCGTGTTGAAAAGGGTGTCTCTTTGGTGTGTTCTTAACCGCACTTATTTTTTTGTTGTAAAACGATCATGCAAAAAACGGTACGAACCAAGCCGTAGTTTGTTGCCGGTTCTTCTAGTCTTGGTTGCGTGGAACTGGCACCAAGACTCACCTAGCTTTGAGAAATTTCAAAGAGGATTCAGACTTATCACAAGGATTGTGATAAGTAAGTAATTTAATTATTGTTGGGGAATATGAATTTGAATATGATTTCAGTGTTAAGGACATGACGACGTGTTGCCGTTAAGTATTCATCATACAACTTTTTATTATAATAGTCATAATGTAAGAATAATATTCTTATTAGGTTTGAAATTAGAATACTTTACGCCATCATGTCGCCATATTCATCTTTGTGTTTTCAACGTCAAGTATGCTTCTGGTTCCTGAAACAGTTTTTACTAATTCGGGAACCTATGTATTCAATCATGTATACTGTGCCATGTTTATGTCAATAAAGTTATTTTGTATTTGTATTATGGTATGGTTCAGAACAAGCCTGTTTTTTTCCGGATCGTGAAATAATTCCGCTGTTGGATCCGGCAATAATAATAAAATTTACTTTATTACTCAGTTCGTCAGCCACTGTTGTGAATGTTTTATTCGCTGCATTTGTACAGATTTGGCGTTACAAATTTGGTCGTTCCATTTTATATGCAGCACCGAAGCAATATAAAATAAAGCTTGTCTACTTTCAATAATGAAAAAGCTTCAAAGCCACTCCACTGCAAGTAAAGCAACTGTAGAATTTTGATTATCCCACCGTTTGGTCGAGAATCTTGAGTGGGTACCAGGATTTGCGGTGAAATATTTGATACTGTCTTCCTTGGGGAACAATCGTTCATATTTATATTTCATTTATTTATTTATTAACACTTACAAATTGAGTTTTCTAAGCGTACCATAAAAACTTTGTCAATAAGTGGTTTGCGTCGGTTTTTTTTTGAGGTGGGAGTACACTTCAATTAATAAATAAATATTGTGAACAATTCACACAACACTATCTAGCCCCAAACTAAGCAGAGCTTGTGCTATGGGAACCAGATAGCTGATACAATACTTGAATACTTTATTTTTGTGTAAATTAATACTTAGAATACAATATAACACCCAGACAGAGAACAAACATCCGTGTTCAACACACACATATTTGTCCTTAGTGGGGATCGAACCCATGACGCAGAAGGCAGAGCTACTACCAACTGAGCTAAGAGGCCAGCCAATTTGAAGGAGTAATTTCTTTTTTTTACTTGCATTCACCTATATTATATCAGAAGGTTGCGTGTTCAAATCACGTCGGGGTCACCAATGTTCCTTGCGGATATGAATACTCCAGTTTTTGAAGACTTGTGTTTAATTTATAATAATTTTACAATAAGATATTGAAATGCGTGGCCGGTTTCTTGGGAGAATTTTTAGGTTATACATGAATAGAAAGTGACAGTAACGAACGTCACGAACTGCACCTGTCAGTTGTTTGACACTGACAGTTGCGAAACTGTGCAAAAAGGTCGGGAGCCATCGTGCGCCGGAACACCTACTATATTTTATATACTTATAATAGCGTGTTGAAAAATAACCCGTTCCTCGGAATTGCAAACGTGACTTTATTTAATTTAATTTCTTTATGACTCCGAGATGAAATCTTGGAATGTCCGCAAGCGATGTATATAACTGAAGATTATTACTTACTGTAGCTACAAAGTCATTGAAACTCTCTCTTTAATAAATGAGAGCTCTCGTTGCTATATTAAGGCTTGCGCACATCTTGGCTATCAGCTGCGATAATCGTAGATCGCAGCTGATCGCTCTATACATCTTTTGATATTATGAGAATAATAGGTGAAATAGAATAGAAAATTCTTTATTGCATACTTTAAAACTAACAATGGAAAAGCAAGTAACAATCATTTAAAACATACTTATGTACAATGGGCGGTCTTGTCGCTGAAGAGCGATCTCTTCCAGACAACCTTTGGATGGAGAGAAGCTAATAATAAGATGGTTGGCTAGGGTGCAGTAACAGTAAAGAACAAAAAATAAGGACATTTACATACATAGTTACTTTTTATATAAGATAACAAAGTTGCTTTATAACAACATGCTCAATGTTGATAATCGAGCAAGCGAAGGAATCAAAAGAGCACTGTGAAAAATCTTTGCACAGTAACGTGTATTTTTTCATCCCACCTAATCAGCGAGGAAATCAGGGAGGAACTACATGCAAAAAACCAAATGGACCGGTTAAAGCAAATTAAAAAAAAAGTAAAACACCAAAAAGGTTCCGAGTGAGTTTTACAAAAATTAAAAAAGGTTTTATTATTAGGAGGTAGACGTAAATAGGTTTAATGATTATATCGATTCACAATCTTAGTGCACACGATGTTCTAAATTCAACTTTACTTTATCCTATAACGGATAAAAACGGCTTTCGCACTCAGATATTGAACAGCAAAAAAAAAACTTTCTAAGATAGGGGATTTTTCAAAATATTTTACGTTTTAGTTTTTATATTATTCCTTCAGTGGGCTTTGATAGCTAAAACATTATTCAAACTTGAAAAACAAAACACCATACACCCTACTGGATTCCGTGCGAATCGGATTAACAGTTTACCAGCTATAGTCGGAAAACATGCAACGCCAAAGTTGTTTTGTAAACCATTCATTCAAGCTTTTTTATTCAATCGATCGATGAACATTGAAAAACGATACACGGTAATAGCGAGCAGCTAATCGAGATCAAAGCCTATGCCGTTGAACCGTGAACCACGTTTTTGCAACATTTTCCTTAGTAAACACGCAGCATCATAAGCCGACGCTAACACTTTCCGTAACTCCAAATCCGAAGCAAAAAGTTGGGCTCGCCGACACGACGGAGACAAATCGCTCACCGTACTTACTACAACGGTTATTTTTACACGTCCGTAACTTTGTTGGTATTTAGGTTAGGGGGTACATCAAATCTGATTAAATCACTGCAGAATTCCGCAAATAAGGAATATGAGCATGAGAGAAAAGTCCCTATTGCTGTATAGGTACCATCTATAAAGGTATATCATAACCATTTACTTCATAAACGAAGGTCTTTTTACTTTACGAAAAGGTCAAAGGTTGTTTTAAACTATATGTTATGCGGGAAGACAGGAGACGTGTATAATAAAAGCTATAACTTCCGTAGCTTTACTACTTAACCACATATTGCATTTGCCGGAAGTTTAATAGATATTTATCATTTATCACGCTAGCTAGTTCCAGGAAAATTGTGGGATATAACGCAACGCGTTTTAATATATTTTTCTACAGCTCAGTTGTTGGGATCCAGTGTTTCCCATCGTGTGTCTCTTCTTCTTTTCATGTCACTCGTTCTTTCAAACCACCGTGGTGAAAGGGTTTTAAGTGCGCCTCGGAGAAGCTCCTTGCGTGCACTCGACACCATGTCACGAATGTTTTCCGTGATATAGTGACGAAAAAAGATCAGAAATCTTTTGTACCCCATACTTACAACCTTCTACGATTTCTCAGTACTCATTTAGACATAGCCGTAACAAACTACAGCATTCCATATTATTTTGATAGATTTTTATCAGTGAGTACACGACATTTATTATTTTCCTTCTTTATATATTTTTGCACACTTTCTTCCATTGCCAAATCACAGCATTTCCCCATATCTAGAAAAATACGACATACCACAAAAAATATTCCGATTCGGACGACAAAATGACGACAAGGCACTTTTACGCCTCCTAATTGAAGAAGAAGATTGATCGAATATGGAAATAGGGACGTCTTCTGGTGAGTAGTCTTTTATTGACTTCATTTCGGGGTGAATTGAATTTTCCATACGGTTTCTGTGTTCGCGTTTTTTACAGCAGTATTGATGAGATGAGCGCTTTTTAGGGAAATGTACTTCTGCCTCGTTCATCAATATATAAAATATATAAAACTTAAAACAGTGGTAGCCAAATATTAACATTTGAATTATTTATATGGGCGGTATTTATTTGTATCAAAACAAACCAATAATATTATTTATTTTCTACCAACTTTCTAGTATTTAAAGATCAATTACTAATTAAAGATTTTATTCTTTCTCTTATTCCAGCATCACAAATATTTGATCTCAAGAATCTCTAAATTTTGAGGATATCAAAGTCAAAGTCAAATGTATTATTCAGTAGTATCGCAAGGATCATTTTGAAACGGCTTAAATCAGGTGAGTCTGGTGCCAATTCTACTACTTATAAAAATATTTCAAAACATAAACAGTACTTAAACTATTGCCATCTCTTACCACTGGGTAATGACAAACAGTGACAGGGCTAACTTTAAGCAATGATTAAATTTAAATTGCGTTTATAAGTATGGATGTAGAAGAACAGGCAACAAACTACACCTTGGTTCCTACCGTTTTTTGTATGATCCTTTTAAACAAAAACATGATAATAGCAATGAAGTTGCAGTGTGGATATCTAAAAGAAAGGGGTAGTTTAGTAGCATGTTTGAGTATACCCATTTTGATAAAATTTTTGTATATTTTTTTTAAGCATATTAGTGTGCGTGACTGCCATACTGCATTCTAGTTTTTGAGATCCTAAATAAATTATGTAGAGCTGTCTCCAAGGAACAAAATCTGGTTTATCTTGAAAACAAATGTGAATTTTCAATTTATTCGCACTGTGCGGGAGAATTCTTCTGAATATTCATAACATTACTGAAGTGTGTGGAATGAAAAATGGCTGGAAAATGTTGCTTTGCTTAATGGTAAAACTGGGACAGTAGCGTATAATTTGTTCAAAATAGTTTTGCATGCTTCTGATTTGATTACAATGAATAATTCATAAGTTTAATATTCAGTATTCACCGTAATTAGTGACCCAGCCGGTCAAGGATTTTCAGAACCGATATATAGGTATATCAAATCAGTTAGGTACATGAATATAATATAGACTAAACCAGAATCTCAAGCCATTCAGTGGCTTCCTGGAATGCAGGGCTGTAGCATCTATCTCGTCGTGAATAATACACGTAGCATTGAGATACCAGAACAGGATTCCTTGAACTATCTTGGCAGTATGTAGACATTATAACTGTACGCCTTGAGTGCAGCATTTGACTTCAGCACCAGTCTTTGGGGACGCCTGAGAAGGTCTACGCCGGTTTAGGTTAGTTACTGGCTTTCTTGGTTGATATTGGTGAGTTTCACTACCTTGGCACACTGCAAATGCTTATTATGGTTTGTGCTGGTGTTATAAGCTACTGGCTTTTCTTACTACCTTGGGACACGAGGAACACTTAAAATGTCACAGTTTGTCATACAATACCAAGTGGTATGAGATGGCAATAGTTTAAGCACTGTTTATCTTATGAAATATTTTTATAATTAAGGCCATCAATATCTAAAACAAAGATAAAACAATAAGCGCTTTCGTAATCCTTTATAAAAGGCAGCTTAAAAAGTTGAAAAATGTTGTAAACAATACAAACTCAATGCTTCAAAAGAACAAGGATTTTTCCCAATTTTTCACCCGACGGCACAGAAAGTCCAAAAATATGAATAAACGAATTACTTCAGGCAAAAGTTCCGAGTTTCATTACCAGTTTACAGGAAGGGTAGGCTGTCAGCAACTCCAATGCTTGCAGATAGCTAGGTAAGCTTTATGAGTCTGATAGTCCTAGTGACGTTGATTCTACGATTCTGGCACCCATCTTGAACTGACCTTAGACATGCCAAGATGGTCATGGAGGATACTTAAAATGGTTCTAAGCGATACTTCAACTATTTATGCAAATTGTTTCCTCTTTAATCAGGCATCTTCAAAGTATAAGTTTTTCGACTTATTCGATAAAGTCGAAGAAGATGGCCACGATTAGCCGCGGGCCGAGCGGTGATCTTCTTTAATTGGCTCCCTGCTTTGCTTGAATAAACTATAAATCATTGCTTTTCCAGGGCAAGAATCCTCGTAAGCAGATGAAATTTTTTCCAAAATAATTTTGGAAAAAATGTGTAGGTGTTTTTTCTTGCTTTGTAAGGAACTTTATAACAGCACGAAACTAAATTTTATCCATGTTTATCGAAGTTTCCCCGATTGCACTGCTAATGTTGTGATATCTAATTTGTTAATGACCCGATTTTTCTCCAATTTGGTAGTTACACTTGTATTGAG
Source organism: Thera britannica (assembly GCA_939531255.2). NCBI lineage: Eukaryota > Metazoa > Arthropoda > Insecta > Lepidoptera > Geometridae > Thera > Thera britannica. Next base: position 3,951,745 of record OW618037.2, read on the forward strand.
TCCTTGAAGAGTACTAGGTAAAAAAAATAACCCCACCCCTTCTTAACCCTTCCATTCCGCGGACTTTTTGACCTCCCCTCGTAGCAACACAAATCACTCAAGCGTAAGTTGTTGTAATGTAAGTTGACAATTATTGTTTGAAAAATTTGAAAACGGAACGCTGAATCAGCGATTACTCAATCGAGCCTTGTTGCTGGAATCGACGCACTGATGGTGGTTGCTGGAGTCGGCCTTCATGTGTTAGTTCGGCTGGGTCATAAGGCACTGGCAGGCAAATGCAGTTAGTTTTTAGATTACCGATGTACTTCAATAGTTCAGGTCGCTTTGTAATATGTCGGAAGACCAGCGTAGATTGCTAGCCATCCAATATATGCTGAGGCAGAGTCCGTTTTGCGACGCTCATAGCTCACCTCTGTAGTTTAGTGATAAGTTGTGAAGTTTAAATTTTGTTAGTGTTTTTCTTCGCAAATAAATAATTTTTCTTTTTAACCGACTTCCAATCAAAAAGGAGGAGGTTCTCAATTCGAATCTATGTTTTTTTTTTTTTTTTTTTTTTTATGTTTATTACCGCATAACTTCGTCATTTGTGAGCCGATTTGAAAAAATATTTTTTTATCTTAAAGGTACTGCTTCCAGATTGGTCCCATTTTAATTTTATTAAAATCGGTGTTGCCATTTTTTTTTAAATATTTTTTTTAATGTTTGTAACTGCATGCCTCCGTCATTTATGAACCGATTTAGAAAATTATTTTTTTATTCGGAAGGTTATTCTTACGTCCAGATTGTCCCAAACAAATTTGATTAAAATCGGTTTAGCCGTTAAACCATGAAGTCGGTTTCTCAAGTTTTTTAAACTTATAATTATCTTTTTTCTTATCATAGATTTTTTCACAGATTTTTCTTTGTTGATTTTATATGAACAGCCAAGCAACGTAACTAAGGTAGCTGCTCAAATTAAGCTGTGATATTGCACAGTTGGGAAAGTCCAGTTTTATTGAGAAACTTCGACTATGAGATGGGTCCGACGATATATCAACGCACCTTATTGGAACTTTCCTCAATTCTTCAGCATCGGCGCCGGAAGAGCGATGGCGCTGGTGAAAATTAAAAAGTTTTTGCTGTACTCGCTTGCCAGTACCTATACCTACTTTTTTGTGTTTTTTGCTGTAATTACACGCCTACCAGTTAGATATACCTATTTTAAATACGATTAAAAATACTTCATAGGTTTTTAAATTCTTAAAAGAAGGAAAAGCTCTTTGTGAGTTGAAAATTAAATTGAAATCAGAATAATTCTGAAACGAAATCCGACATAAACTGCACAACGCCATCTGTTGGTGAATGATTTAATTATCCTTGAAACGGTAGACGTACTTGTATTTTCAACTAAGTAGGCTTCCAGCTATAGTTGTATAATCCGGCGAGTGGGAGTGGGTAACAATATTTAAACCATTTAATCTGTGCCACTGGACCAGTAGTAGTTGTAGACCTCTTTATGAAGAGCTCGTCCGGGGGAAGCACCATGCCTATTTCTGCTGTGAAGCAGCGTTGCTGTGTTTCGGTTTTAAGGGTGTGGGTGCCGGTGAACTTAGGTACTAGCACGTGAGAACATCTGTATGCCTCAAGTTGATGGACGCAGGGCAGGGCAATTTAATTTACAGAATGATATATATATTATAAATAAAACAAAAATAGTTAGCTAGTATGTTATTTCTGAATTCTTAGCCACTGAATAACATGAATCAGCAAAAACTGCTACCCATAATTAATTATTTTTTTTATTTTCTTACAATTTATAGGTTAAATAAATATTGTGGACAATCCACACAACACTATCTAGACCTAAATTATACACGCGTTATACATTCTTCCTTATAAAATGACCTTGTAATTGAACTAAAATTAGATAAAAATGTAGAAGCGGATGAGTGCCAACAACACATCTGGTTTTTATTTAAATGCGGAACAGCCAAAATAAAAAGTATATCGAAATATTTTCAACCGAAGTTTGAATATCTCGCAGCAGAAAAAAAAATCTAACAATTCTAACGGTAGTAGTAGGTAATTCTAATTTCTTGAAAACAATATTATAAAAGAGTTTAGTATAATACCAGTAATTTTCCTGGAAAGTTCATTTGTAAAAAAAAGGCTGCCTATTAGAACTTACAATACAAATCAAGAGACGATACGATAAGACTATTAAAAAATATATTAAAACAAATGAACTAAAACAATAAAAACTGTAACAAAAATTACATAAAGCCAAGATTTCAGAACCACGCCAGTGTTTACCGCATAATATTTTTTATGCAGCGATTTTTCAGAATAAACACTGAGCAAGTCACATGGAATATTCTCTGCCATCTGAGAATGTCTCGTGATTCTTCTCACATAGCAAACCATAAAGGGTCCGATATCCACAGATTTTCCATCAAATTTAAGAGCATAATCAGATAGCGAGTTGGGTGGTAAAGGTTGATTCTGAAGTATGCTTTCTCTAGAAACTAAGGAACCGTTTGGTACTCGTAGCATCTCCATTTCGCTCAGAGCAAAGTTAGACATGACTGTTTGATTCACAACCTGACTACCACCTGGGACAATCGTACCATTTGGCAAGGATATCTGACTATTAATATTTGTCGTTTGATTTACAAGATTAAATGTAGAACCAGTTTGTGTGTGTTTTGATTCCTCCTTCCATATAAAGTAAGTTATCGTGCGGCAATCAATGGCCATCTCGTCATAGTTGTGAGTGTTGTACTGAACTCCGAACAAGCAGGTCTCATCACGCTTAGGATTGTAATGTTTGTGATAATGTTTCATCGAGTGATTGCTGGAAACTAACCCCAGATTGTAGAGAGCTAATCCTGCAAGCAGCCGGCGATATTTGCTCTGAGATGATCGGTACTCGTAAATGTACGAAGGAAAATGATTTCCTGTGTACACAGGGTAGGTGTGAGATATTCCGTAAGGTGAAGTATAGTGAATCTTAGTGGGAGGCCTGTATTCATAATAATAGCTATGGTGATGCTGTGTCTTTTTTATTTCTTGCTTTTTTCCTCCGAAGTTATTATGTATTTTTGTGGTTGTATGCGTTAGGATTGGAAGATTAGTAACTACATGTTTAATTATACTCTGCAAATTTTTAGACTCTGGCTTAAATGACCCTGGGTAGGGGCCCCTTGCTCCGGGAAAAGAACCAGATGAATTTGTATGACTTGGTCTCATAGTGTTATTGATAGCTGGTTTGTGTAAAATTGGGTTAGTCGTCGTTGGATAGGAACCGTTAGATGATACTGGGGACGAACGAGGTGATTTTGTATGATTTGCTCTCATAGTATTATTGATAGCTGGTTTGTGTAAAATTGGGTTAGTCGTCGTTGGATAGGAACTGTTAGGTGATACTGGGGACGAACGAGATGAATTTGTATGATTTGCTCTCATAGTGTTATTGATAGCTGGTTTGTGTAAAATTGGGTTAGTCGTCATTGGATAGGAACCGTTAGGTGATACTGGGGACGAACGAGATGAATTTGTATGATTTACTCTCATAGTGTTATTGATAGCTGGTTTGTGTAAAATTGGGTTAGTCGTCATTGGATAGGAACCGTTAGGTGATACTGGGGACGAACGAGATGAATTTGTATGATTTGCTCTCATAGTGTTATTGATAGCTGGTTTGTGTAAAATTGGGTTAGTCGTCATTGGATAGGAACCGTTAGGTGATACTGGGGACGAACGAGATGAATTTGTATGATTTGCTCTCATAGTGTTATTGATAGCTGGTTTGTGTAAAATTGGGTTAGTCGTCATTGGATAGGAACCGTTAGGTGATACTGGGGACGAACGAGATGAATTTGTATGATTTGCTCTCATAGTGTTATTGATAGCTGGTTTGTGTAAAATTGGTGTAGGCGACGTTGGATGAGAACCACTAGGTGATACTGGGGATGAACCAGACGAATATGTACGATTTCGTTTTGTTATATAACTTTTATCGGCCACTGTGCGTTCAGTTGTTTTTGGTTTTGGAGTTTTAGATTTTTTCCTTTTAAGACTTTCAGGCTCCTTTGGGGATGAAGGTTTCTTTTTGGTCTTAAATGGATTTTTAAATTTAAAACTAGGATTAGGATGTGCAAGTCTCGTCTGTCGGCTGCTGCCTCGTGATAATCTGGTTGTCGTGGGATAGGAAAAACTTGTAATTTGGTTTCCACCTCTTGATAACTCAGAAGCCTTAGAGAACCCTGTCTTTTGGTTTCGACTTCCTGCTAATCCATTCGGCGTGGAGTATGTTACTTTTGAGTTTTCATTCTTGTTACCCGATAATCCAGTGGATGTGTTGTACAAGAACCTCATTGCTCTTATTTCACGACTAGGCAATCCATTTAATTTTCGATGTGATGCTGGTGAATTAACCACATTCCCAGAATGATTTCCACCAAATTTCGCCTCCGACGTAGTTGATAGAGCTGGTGATTCGTATAAGGTATTTGAAGATGACCCGCCAGAAGAGTAAGGCGAATGCTTAGCATGAGCTGAAGGGTACCCAAAACGTCCACCGATGAACCCAGTTGGATCACTATGGTTTATTTGTGGAAGCTTGCTGTGATTGTGTGATCTATGGTTTGTCTGCGATCCGTTCACATAATTTAATAGAACAAGCGCTGTTGTTAATAAAACTGCGAAAAAACGCGTTTGTTTATTCTGAATCATAGCGCGAGCGCGCCACGATTGCTCGCGCGCTGATTTCGATCGACTGAAGAATTCCCCTACAGCTTAAGAGTAGATAAACAACAAAAAATAGATAGAATACTTCATTATTCAGTGTATCGCGAATGTGTGACCTTCGTATGGCTTGCAGAACGATATGAATTGCGTCATCGGTTTGGCATTGAATAAATTTAACGTAAGTAGCTAGGCTGAAAACTTTTGACGAGTCTGCTTGTTTTCAACTACGCAGCCGCACCAGTCAGTTGGAAGTTTCATGACCAAAATATTTTATTTTTAGGTTTTCAAGTACCTGTACTAATAATGTAATATTCCTATCAACTAGGTGTCTGAGCGACCTGCTTTTTTATCGCCTTCGAGTATAAGGCCGTTCGTGACAGTACACAAGAATACGCATCAGACTATACAGCTATACACTGCAGCTATGTCCTTGCAGTAAGCGTCACTTTTCTTTGTTTTTAGGAAACTTGACCTGTATCCTACTGTACCTACGTATTCGTTGCGTGTCCAATACTCTGTACCAACTCAGAACACTTTATCAACATACTTGTTAGTTGTCAAAGTTCAGTTGAATCCTTCATGCACTCTAACTACTAACTTCGGAGCGCTAAAATTGGCACATACATAGTTGCGACGGGCACAGAGGGCGTTAAATGAAATTTCATCCGTTACGTGCTATCAATTGCAACGTTCACTACTGCTGTAATTGAAGTGGTGGGAGTGCTATGCCTTTGTTCCTAAGGGATATCATCATCATCATCATCAGTCAGAAGAAGTCCACTGCTGATGGGCATAGGCCTCCTCTATACATCTCCAGGAAGAACGATAATGAGCTCTATCCATCCACTGACTTCCTGCGATTTTAATAATGTTGTCGGGCCATCTGGTGGGTGGGTGCTCTACTTTTCGTCTTCCGGTTCGTGGTCGCCATTCGAGAACCTTTATTCCTGAATGGTTGTCGAACAATAAGCACGCAACGAGACGCAATAAGGCGGTTGTACAGCAATAAGATAAGTACAGCTGAATTTGTATCTTGATATTGATTATTTTTTCAGGATTGGGCGAAGCAAGACTCTTTAGACAAAACTACTCGGCTGTTGGATGACACCTCCAAAAATCATCATCGTATTTTCATCTGACGCGTGATAGATGGCAAAACCATAAAAAAATGGACTGGAAATTATATGTTCCGATCACATTAATGGGGAAATTGAACTTGTATTGCATTTAACACAAGTCCATATTTGTTATTGGAATATAATACTATTTGTTATTGGGTTGGGTTTTACGATGTTAACATTTTACACCATCTGTCAGGCACAGAGTTATCTTATCTTGCGCGGACTCTAGTCGACTAATTAAATATTTTACAGTTTTAAACAAAACTTTGGAAGAATTTCATATTCTACAAACATGTTTGGAATACAGACACATGCAGCATGCAGCCGTTTTGATGTCTGACGATATTTATAACCTGAAAGTGTATTTACATTTTTTTGTATAATTAGCTAATATAAGGTATAATAAGGTAGAGATCGCTATCAGCGATAAGCCCGCCCATTGTATTTCTGTGACTGTTTATTGTCAAGCTAAAACTGTATCCTACTTACCTTGTGTCATAATTGCACGAAAGGAGCCTCACAGGGTGTAAATTATCTAACAATCCTTTCACCCCTATACAAACACATACTAATAGCAGATTGTAATCGATAAAGAGTTATATCTATCTATTTGTTAAAACGAGCATATGGCTCACCCGATGTTAAGTCGTAACCATCGCCTATAATATAATTCTATATAAGTCACCAATAAATACACAATTCGTTTCATTTGTTATTAATTCTATGAATAACGACACCCGGGCTCCTGCGTTCCGTCCCCTGACTCCGGAAAAACATGCAACAAATTAAACTTTGCATTACAATACTTAATTAACTGTTTGATGGATGTTTTTTCCGGTTATTTTAATCAAAATGAAAGTTATTAAACAAATCAAATGTTATTTATTTTATGCCATACAACATAAGCAGTGTGATTAAGCAAGTAACGATGACATAAAAGTTGCCCGCCACTTAGCACATAATATATTATGCTAAAGTATATAGCGAACGACACTATAACGCTGGTCTTCCGAGACACCAGTAGAGTGCGACACAAGGCAGCTATACTGCGACGCACCGTCGTTATAGAAGATTAATTTATTGACACATATTTTTCTTAAGACTGAACTTATCATTAATCGCGAGCAACTATCCTGTGTGCATCCAATTGCACACAGTGAAGCATTCAACTCCAAATATAGCTATGCCCTAAACTTATGGGCATGGTATTATATATTCACCATTTTTAATTTTAAGAACTTACCATGTAACATAATAAGTAAACAAAGTGTTCTGCTGTTAGCTGTTAAAAAATCAATGCTGTAGAGTTAGTTTGCTGTAATGTTTCTTCGAATCTAGCTGACTATATTAGCTCTCCAATAACGAAGTCGATTGGAGCGGCTCATTGTTGCTGCATAATGGAACATAGACCTTCGAAAATATCTGGTTCACTGTGGAATATCACGTAATAAATTTCACGTTCAAAATGTGAAGTAACAGTCAACGTGGCAACACACTGGACTGCCTTTGCTCTATCGTAAGGTTAGGTCGATTGCAATAAAAAACGTATTGAACCAAAACTTATCTTTGACAAGGAACATGAGATAGCGAATAGGAAATTCGCTTTGTAAAACTAGTTTGGCAACCAGATGTGATCTGTTGATGTATAATTTATTTGTTATCAAACTTTTGATTGCAACAGAATATTTTATTTTCATTTATTTTATTTCATTTATTCATTAACAATCCTCTTACAAATCGTGTTTGAATGTCTATAAACTAAATGCTTCTTCTTCTTACCGTGTTACTGATTCTTTCGAACTAAGTGTGGTGCTAGAATTTTAAGTGCGCCTCAGAGAGGCTTCTTTCGTGCACTTGACACATATTTTCGAATTTTTTAGGTTATACGATATGCCGGTTTCCTCACGAAGTTTTCCTTCACCGTTTGAGAGCACTGGCATAGTGTACGTACATTTTCATGCCGAAAAACTCATTGGTACGCGACTGGATTTGAACCCATGACCTTAGGAACGGAAGGCGGGGCTGCTACCACTAGGCCACCAGTGCTCTCGACATGATACAATAGTACATTGTTACCTGAGTGTTGAAAGTCACGTTTTTTGAGTCCCGAGACGGGTTTGGCGCCAGAGCGTTAGCGAGGGCGCCAATGGAGCTTGAGGGACTTAAAAGACTTTCACCCGAGGTAAACACTGTGCTTTTCATTACGAATACAAGGAAAGTAAAAATAAAAACATGAAAGAAAAATTTGTGAAAATGAAGATTGAATTGCCGCCTTCCCGGTTTTTTTTTCTTTTTCTCTGGCGGGCCTTCGGCTTCGGCTCGCCAGCATTATTCAGCCATTATTTTCATTCTCATAATTTAAAAAATGGTAAATGTCAAATCTATGTTATTTTAAATAAATAGTTGAAGCTATATATTAATCAAGTAATTTATAAGATATATTATTTATTTAATACTATCTTTATGTTATTTAAATTTAAATTTTACATTGCGCTATTAGACTTTTTAAACTTCTTACCGTTGTAATGGGTTTCCAACCTACTTGCTGAATAAAAAGTTGTAATTTGGTTCAACGACCTCCTTGCAGTTAGAAAGACTTTAGAAAGTTGGAACATGGTTGAATAAAATAGAACTTGTTTTTTTTATAATTTGACAGCTGTCAGTAGAAAGCGATTCTCCCTAGGGCTGAAAGTTTTACTTTCAATTAGGCCCCTCAGGCAACTTCAGACCTACTTTCAGAGTATGAGTAATGAAAAATACAATACAATCACCCAGCTGTTTTACCACCTGTGACAAAGCTGTATAGATAAATTAATTAAGCAGCTCATGTATGGGTAATTTCATTACACGATCGCTTCGGTTTGGTTCAACACATCTGTTTTGATGATGATAGGTTTGTGGTTAGTAAACATGGTTGTCATTAGGTTACTGCATACAATTGGATCATTAATCGCAAGTATCCGAATCTCTCTCTCTCAACCAATTAGAAATAAGCGCTTTGCTTCAACTTTTTCTGCACATTAAATAATAAAAATATATGCTTTTGGCAGCCGCCGCGGCTTCGTTTACGTGGTAGTTTGTTTCCAATTTCTGTTTCTTATGGGATAAAAAGTTCAATTTGGAACATTTTAAGTTCTACGGCAAATAAATCGACAAATTCATCATCTACACTTGATGTGCGGGTTTTCCGCAAGTAGGCCGCGGGCGGATCCTTTTTGCGTGACACTTGACACGTGTTGCTCGATTTTTTTAGGTTCTACGACACACCGGTTTAAGAGTACTGGCATAGTAGTGACTATTTAATGGTTGTCTCCACTAACGGTTGTCCACAGTTGTCTTTTTAAATTAACAATTAGAATATAAGTACTGTTTGTTGTCCTAAGAAATAAAAATAAAATTAATACTTAAATAAATTAGTGTACAGAAAGTTTTCGACAGAAAACTCACTGGTACGTATACACGACTGGATTTGAACCCACAACCTTCGGATTGGAAGGCGGGACCGCTATCACTAGACCACCAGTGCTCTCTTGGGTGCTCTCTTGGCTCTCTCTCTCTAGGTTCTACGACTCGACATTCTATGACTTAACACGAAGCTACACTACATTGTAAGGACACATACTAAACAGCGTTTCTCGTTACTGTCTAAGATTATCCTTACAATTTTACTGCCCTATAAAATAAGAGACTCCTTTAAATGTTAAAACAGAATGAAGCCGGAGTAGATGAATAATTAAACTGTTCAGTCTTTAGATGAATTTAAACTTTGGCGCTTGGTTTACAAGAGAATATCAGCTATGCCCTTGTGCAAAGAGGTTGTTTCTGATAAAGTTTAGTTTGGATTTAGGTGTCTACTAAGTAAAAATTTTTTATAAAATCTATATTTATAAAAGAAAGTCATGTTAGTTACACTATTTATAACTCAAGAACGTCGGAACCGATTTGGCAGAAAATTAGTGGGGAGGTAGCTTAGAACCGGAAGAAGGACATAGGATACTTTTTATCTCGAAAAAGCAACGGGAACGGGGTGTTACGGGAACGGGCGAGCGAAGCCGCGGGTGGCCACTAGTCTTTTATAAAGTTTTGGTAAAATGTAGGTACATTTTTAATATCAAAAGATATTATAAGATTTATTCTTCAGCTGTTCTTCTTGTTATTGTGTCACTGATTCTTACGAACCAGTACACAGGGTTGTGAAAGGATTTTAAGTGGCCCTCAAAGAGGCTCCATTCGTGCACTTGACTCGAACTTATTCGAACTTATTTTTTAAGGTTTTATGACATGCCGTTTCCTTACTATGTTCATTGCATCTTTGAATTCTTTGCGCACATCTTAGCGTGGCGATCAGTGAAAGGCTGTCAAATATGACAGCGATATTTGTTGTTTAACTGATTGCCACCGCAGAACGCTTAGATGTGCGCAAGGCATGAGAGGCACTTGTTCAGCTAGTTATATACAATTTCTTGCTACAAATATATGACTGTCTTAAGCAAATGGTTCGTAAACGAGACGACTAAACAATTTTGTAGCTAGAAATTACCATAAAACCAGGCCGTTTACGACCGTATACGCCTTTATGATATTGGTGGCAATTCTGGTGTCACAGCTAACTAACATCAAATATTAAAGTTCTTATTCTGTTTATGCTAAAGTCCAATTTAGGATGACATTCTTAAAATTATCACTTTTTCAAATCAATTGTGGGTATTTTTACGCACCATTTTACTTGATTTTTAGTACTTGAAACTCGTGAGGAAACCGGCATGTCGCTGAAACTAATAAGTTCGAAAACATGGATGTCAAGTGCACGAAAAGAGCCTCTCCGAGGCGCACTTAAAACTCTTTCACCACACTGGTTCAAAAGAACATGTGTGAGTGACACGATAAGAAGAAGAAGAAGAAGTACTTGAATCAGAATTAATTTTCTATAGAGTCCGCGCAAGATAAGTCTAAGCATGACAGATAGCGGAAAATATGAATTAAATGGACTGGAATCATATCTTCCGATAATAAACATGAATTGGGAAATCGAACTTGCATTGCGTTTAATGCAAGTTTATTTTTATTTGTGATAGGGATATTTCAAGTCAGTTTTTTTACATTTCCCGCTCTAAATCTGTCATGCTCAAGGTTATCTTGCGCGGACTATAGCCCGTCACACACGTAGCTATTATAGATAGTCATATTAAATTATAGCAAGGCATTAGTATTACGATGTATTTTCTATACAAAATTATTCAAGTGACCGCACACGCAGCTTTAATATATATTTCTATGGCGTCACCAACTTAAACCGTAATTAACCATGATATAAATTACTAGCGGCCGGTCCCGGCTTCGCGCGGGTGGACATTTATTTTAATTTAAACACACAAATATAGCTATTTTACTCAGGGTGGAATGTAGCTTTCCAATGGTGAAATGATTTTTGAAATCGGCACAGCAGTTATTGAGTTTATTCATTACAAACATACAAAAATACAAATCTTTCCACTTTATAATATTATTATAGACTACTACGTGTGTGACAGGCTTAATATTTTAATGTAGGTTGTCATGATGATTACAGCCAGTTGAGCTAAAGACAAGATTGTCGTATAGCCACTGCCAGAGCTATATACTTATCTTTCCTGCAGTAAACCTTAAAATTCACACCTTTAAACCTACGATATCGTCAAGTGATTTACATCACATTAACATGAATCTCTTGAGCGAGATTTTATAATTTATCAATAGTAAGTGATCCTTTTGAAAAGTGGTTTAATAATATATAAGGGGATGCTCGATGGAGTGCAATTAATATTCATGTGTTTACAAATGTAGGCTTTTGATTTATTTATTGTGCCTACATAATTTATGAAAAACCATCGTGTTACCAAGACAGAAATTATTACTTTTTCCGGATAAAAACTATCCTATGTCCATCTCCGTTCTAAAGCTACCTCCCCACCAATTAAAAACATTGTGAAATGCCATAAAATAGATCTCGTTTCATGCTTCTGGAACTTTTCATATTTCATTTATTTATCTTTACACAATGTCTGCTAGGATATTATGTTCTAAGATACGTCCAAATTTATTTGTAAAATAAAAGCAAATTAAAATAATACACAAAACTTACCTAACATTAAAGCTGTTCGCTGTCTTTCAATCAGTCACGTCCCAGTTTAATACATTTCGATTTAAGATATAGGCCTTGTAATTGATGGTTCGGGTCAAGCAGATCGACGTAAACTGAGAGTACCTACCTACTCTCCAGCTGGCGTACCGGGACCTCCATACGAGTACATGGTTATGCTGACGTATGGCTGTCAAAATTAACCCTTACAGAAGAAATGAATGAGTGGGTTAGCCGATCTGTACACAATTTGACAGCCATAACTATATGGAACTCTTGGTAGCCCTGCTGTCTCACTTAAAAACAAAAGATAAAATAAAAATCGTTTATTTCAGATCACACAAATCCTTAGTATTAAATATCCAAAAACTGTAAACACTTAAGATGGCACGATTTACATACAAATTAATTTTATTATTATATTACACAATTAGCCCTTAAATGGTAAAAAATTTGCATGGAAATCAAACAACCTTGCAGTTGACCGATTTTTTCCATAAAGTTTTCCACCCGCTCAGCATTACCGTCGTAAGTGTCAGAACACATTCTTCGGCAAAAACTTGTAAAGTATTCAGCGACGCTGACAAATTACACCATGTTTTACAGACACGCCTTGAGATTTATTGCTTTAAGCTGTGGGTTTTTAGAATACAGCAGCCGGTTTATCACTTAGTTTAAACCTTTTGCGATTTTTAGTCTAACCTACTCAAAAATATGTATCAGAGGAGGCAGTGGTTTTAAGAAATAAAACAAACTAGAGTAATGTATGCATAGACTCAGCGAAATGCCACGAGCACGTCCTCAATGGGCGTGATTAGTGAAGTAATCATGTGTAAGTAATCTGATTATGTGAAGTGGCACCACACTGGAACTTCACTGCTATTATTTTAGACTATTTTTGATTTGTAAAAGGATCATATAAAAAAACGGTAGGAACCGAGACGTAGTTTGTTGCCTGTTCTTCTACGCTTGGTCGCGTAGAACTGGCACCTAGACTCACCTAAGCTAGGTCTAGGTAAGACGTTTCAAAGTGATTCTTGCATCGTACTGAATAAAAAATTTTTGAGTTTGAGTTTGTATAATGCAATTTGTAAATAGATAGAAAATTCTTTATTGTACACCGAAGAAATGAATAAAACGAGAATTTTGACAAACTTTACGTCCAATGAGTGGATTTATTGCTAAAGACAATTTCTCTCAGCCAGCCTTAGGATGGAGAAAAATTAAAACTATAGAAGATTGGCTGGGTGCACTTGGAAATTGAACTTATGTATATAAATTGTACCAGTAAATCAAGTTTCAATTAAATTCATTATCGATTAAGAAACAACTCTTAAATAAACCACCACTAATCCTAATATATTGCTTACAATAATGTGAACTAGAGAGGTTTTACGGTCAGCAACACTCTACTCTAGATTCGATGCTTATAGGTGAAACTGGTTATGACAATTTGCTAAGTTGCTTGAACAGTATTAGTCGATAGCGGTATCTTCTTATTAGAAACCCCTATTTTACCCACATAGGTTTCGCCATAAATTCTGGGATATATCCTATGTTCGATGCAAGAAAAATGGCACGTTGTTTTGTATGTACAATATGTTCTGCTGACTTTGTTATTTATTGAGTTTTTTTTTACTTTAGGAAAAAGACGACGTAGAAAAAATGGAGATGGCGAGACGAGGTTGATTATTTCCTGATGGATTGGGAAAAAGTAGCTTTAAATCGCGAAGTGTAGAAAGAAAGAGAGAAGATCTTTTCCCAGCAGTGGAACTCAAAAATCTCATAGTAATAAAATGACTGTTTATCAGAAGTTAAATGTTTGAAATACAGATGAATGTATTCCGAAAATGGTCGATCAAAAGCACACAAGCTCGATGAGAGATAAGTCTGAAGAACACAACCTTTCAAAACTAACAGCCCTACTTATAAACGCAATTTAAATTTAATCATTACTTAAAGTTAGCCCTGTCACTGTTTGTCATTTATTACCCAGTGGTAAGAGATGGCAATAGTTTAACCACTGTGTATCTTTTGATATATTTTTATAAGTAAGGCCATAAATCTATAAATGCGTCATTATCCCCAGCCCAAATTTAACCACTGATGAGCCACTGAAGACCTCTATCTGTATATGTCACTGTTGACCACCACTGGTCTTGTGCTAATCTCATCCTCTCTCATCTAGACCAGAAGTTAGTTTTTGTTTAGCATTTTTATTTTAAGTAGTTTTAGTTTAAATATTCTTTGGTATGTACAATAAAGTGTTTTTATTTGTTTCTTTTCTTTCTTTTTATGAATTAGCAAAGTGCATTAACATGAAATAGACACAACCACTTCAAAATGAAACTCACCTTGATACCATTTTATCTTTTCATTTAGCAAAAGTGCAACTTAAGATGTACATTTAATTCGCTGCGCTCTATTTTTTATTCCATAATTTTGTCAGTAAAGGGCGCACCGCTCTCATAAACAGATAAGTGGCACTGGTCCTAAATCTTAATACCACTGTAGTAAAATTTAGGCCCGCTTACGCCATCAGAGACAGTTTATACGCCTGTAAAACACGAACACACATAACCATACCATAGTGCCAACATAGCAAAACAAATTACGTGGACGAAGGCGGCAACATCCGTCAGCGGCGTTCCCACACTTAGCTCCCTAAACCCTTTATACCCTTAATAGTTAACCTCTCTTCATGTGCCAGAAAAATATCCTTACAAAATACAACGCCCTTCTTCGGTAGTCGGGTAAACAGGCCCTTTCGACGCCGGATGCGCTTGAATAATTTATTAAGAAAAATGCTCAGAACAAAGAGGCTGAGTGTTTTATGACCGCTTTCACTACACAATAGGATTATTATGATACGTTTTGATGGTTTAATTTGTTAAAGGGGATGCGACGGTTTAATGATTTTTGTGACAGATTGTCATAAAAATTTCGCTTTTGCCCGTGATTTGGTTTGAGTAGCGTCTTTTTTAACAGACTTCAAATAAAACATATCTCATTTATAGGAGGGTCTCAATTCGGTTGTGTTTTTGTTGTCGTATCAAAATGTTCTTTTTGCAATTAAAATAATATCTAAGCTATTTCCGTCCCTTTGCAAAGGGTTCCATTGTTTAACCGTGAAATTGAACGTAATGAAATAAGTTCGTGTCAAGTGGTTAAATGGGTGACGGAGTTTTAGGCCACCCTAAAGCCTTTGTCGTGGTCATAGTATTAAAAACACATGGGTAGATCTTTGACAAAATGTGTTAAATAAATAAATATTTTGGCCAATCCCCATCACACTATTTAGCCCTAAATTAAGCAGAGTTTGTACTATGGAAACCAGATAACTGATATACTTACCATATATTTTTTGTAAATACATACTTGAATACCATATAACATCCAGACTGAGAAAATGTATAGCTGATATAATACTCATATGCTTACCATATATTTTTTGTAAATACATACTTGAATACAATATAACAGACAGAGAAAATATGTTCACCACACTAATATTTGTTGTCGGTGGGGATCGAACCCACGACCTACAGCGCAGAAGGCAAAGGTACTATCAATTACTGAGTTGAGAGAGCGTTTGAAAACTAATGGCCTGTTTGCAGTTCAAAAAGAAAGCCTTTACTTATATTATTAGAGAAAAATTATAACTAGTTCTGTTGAATCTTTTACGCAGTGAAAAGTAAGAAAGCCAATTAAAAATTATATAAATAATACTAGCTGACAAGTTGTCGAGTTATATTAAGACTCTGAACTCTGTGAAACAAAGTCTCGCTTGCACAGTTTGACCTTTTTTTAGAGATATAAAAGCACTAAATATATATATCGAAAACCAAGAGCAACTTCTACTTCTTTATCTTGCAATTTGATTGTACACAGATTAGAATAAAAAACATCCTTACACGTTTGCTTAATTAACTTAACTTAACTAAAAGTTAACTTTTATACGAAAACGAGTTTGACAAAATTTCAAGTAGTAAAACGTGTCAGAATCAAAATTATTTTTTATTCTAACATGTACTTCTGACTGTGTGTCATTCAGTGAATTAAAAGGAGCCTCTCTGAGGCGCCTTTAAAATCCTTTCACCACACTACTGGTTCAAAAGTAATAGTTACACGATAAGAAGAAGTGATTTTGTAAAATGTGCAAATAAGAAGCACATCGACGGTTGTCTTCGCCTTAAACCGTCGCAAAAAAATAATACTTCATCGTCAAACATCGCAACTCAACAGTCGTTAGTTTAGTTAAAATACAGAAACGTTAATGAACTAAGTTTACATTTGTGTTGGCTTGCCCTGTCACTCAACCAATTTATTTTTACATCAACGCCAACTAAAAATACTCTCGTATTTATTTGTGGTTTATATTGACTACAGATGAAAATAAAAGTAACTGATTCAGGGCGGTTTCACGGATGACCAAACTAATCAAATATTTGACAGTTCTTTATGTCAAATTTTGACTTGCAATATTCGAGTGTAACAACTGTCAAATGTTTTGATACCCTTTTATGATAACCCTATAATGATCATTAAGTCATCGGCCTGAATAAGTCCACTGCTAGACAAAAGCCTCTTTTTTTATTTCGGGGGTGAGCAGTTATTGTCACACTTGGCAGGCAGGTTGGTAACCACAGTGTGGATATTAAGTACTTACTCAGAAGATGCTGTTGCCCATTTTCTAGTCGTATATATATATATATTTATAAAAGTTGTATACTTTCCAGTGTCAGCGTGAACAAATAAAATCACACTAATATTATAAATGCGAAAGTTTGCAAGTATGGATGGATGGATGGATGGAACTGGTCGAGCGAAGCCGCGGGTAGCCGCTTGTATAGCATATTTTCACTGATCCCAGTCTCAAATTATCTGTAACCTAAATCTACAACCAAAAATTACGTGTTCTTTAACTATTTTCTTACACATGTTGTACCGAGTTAGGCTGATTTTCTTTCCCAACACTGAACACTTAAATAATATAGGACTAAAGTAATTACTGAAAGGTGAGCTTATGTAATTACTTCGGTCATTGGTGTGATCTTGAGAAATCCCGGTTTGGGGGAACTATTTAGCCAAGTACGTATATACAGGCGGTAGACGCTGAAGTTCCTAGGACATAATTTATTTTTAATGTGTTTTAGCTTAGGCACTTACCAACTCATGCCATTACAGATTATAAGCACTAAGCCCGCGTCAAAGATTTACGACAACTTATGAATTACTTTGTATACAGCCTCCGTAGAGCCTATTTGCGACGTGTAAATGTATGACAATAAACAATAACAATTAAGATGCGCATTGCATAAACGTGTTTCACACTACTAAGATTCTTATCTTCTAAGACTTAAGGTGTATTTTACATCGAAACTTTACTGAGAGGACAAAGGCGTTATAAAGCAGCCGTAGCATGTGCGTAGAGGCTCTACGACATCCGTAGATGTCGTAGGCTGTCTACGATGCTACTATTATAGGTTTGGCGTGTATGACAATGTACGAGCATTGAATTATACCGAAAATGAACGAGCATTACATAATCCCTATTCACTATTCGAGTAACTTTGTTCCCCAATGCTTGTTGGTATTTCGAGCTATATGACCAGCCTATTACCACTTCAACTTAAAAAACTTCACTTCAATTCAAAGTATAAAAGCCTTTTTAACCCAATTCCTTTGAATACAGTTCTGTAACAATGAGTCCAAGCTCTGATAATGTTTTAAAAATGAAACACTAATTTTGTGGCGAATCCACAAGGTCTGACGACAGCTGACACAGAACTAGGAAATTTTGCAAACTAGAGATGAATTAACGACTAACATTTTGAGAGAACTAACATCCCCGGCTTCCGATTCAAAGGTCAAGGTCCATAGACTATCCAGATTTTTTTTAATTATGTACACAAATGCTTGTGGTATGTGGTAACGGTGTAGAAAAACACTGTGAAAAACTCGCGACCTTGTCAACTGCGTACTTATTGACCGTGTATTTTCTGTGGATTAGGTCAAAGACGAACCTTGTTTTTAGGATGTCTGTCTGTCTGTCTGTCTGTCCGTCCGTCCGTATGTCACAGCCACTTTTCTCCGAAACTATAAGAGCTACACTGATGAAACTTGGTAAGTAGATGTATTCTGTGAACCGCATTAAGATTTTCTTACAAACATAGAAAAAAACAATAAATTTTGGGGGTACTTAGAACTGAAATTCAAAAAACTTTTTTCATCAAACCCAAACGTGTAGGGTATCTATGAATAGGTCTTCAAAAATGATGTTGAGGTTTCTGATATCGTTTTTTTCTAAACTTAATAGTTTTTGCGAGAGACACTACCAAAGTGGTAAAATGTTGGTCCCCCCCCCCCCTGTAACTTCTAAAATAAGAGAATGATAAAACTACAAAAAATATATGATGTACATTACTATGTACCTATACCTCCAACGAAATTTGGTTTGTTAGTTTTTTATAATACGTCATTAATCGTAAACCGCAATGTACCTTTCGACGAATTACTAGAACTTCTATATTATATTATTTACTGCTACGGAACCCTTAATGGGCGAGTCCGACTCGCACTTGGCCATTTTTTTTGTTCAGGTGCTGGGCATGTTTAGGTGCTGGGCCAGTCTTATGATGAATAAGAATAATAAGCTTCTCCCATACATTTTCAGGAAGAAAAATTTAAAGCCTTCTCTATTCACAGACTTCCCGCTGAGTTTTCCTTGCTCTGTCATTAATCTTTATAATGAGATAAGAGTTTAATGAACTTAGCTATCCGGCATGGCCGACCTGATAATGAACCAGTTCTTGGAAGGACCAAATGCGGAACCAGGAGGCTTATTAATACTTACTGAAGAAGATTACAAGATGCGAAAACCTTGAACTTTGTTTTCTTCGCTTTTATTTTGCTGATTTGTGTAAATTTTTGATCATCATCATCATCGTTATCTCAGCCCGTTTGCACCCATTGAGAGTATTGGCCTCCTTTTTATTGCGCCATTCTTTCCAGTCCTTCGCGAGTCATATCCACTCATTCCCAACACTGCAAGTGTTGGTCGAACAATGGGCGGGTGGTCTGCCTCTAGGTCTTTAAGTATCCCTTGGCCACCATTCTGTTGCCGCCTTCGTCCATCTCCCGTCGTCCCTTCTTGCTAAGTGCCCTACCCATCTCCATTTCAGTTTCGCGATTTTTTTGATATTTATATAACGTTCCTTCGATTTTAAGAGCTTTAAGCATGTCCATAGGTAGTCAGAGCCACGTCCAAACAATGCATTGGGCATTCTACCCTGTTCTAGTAACCAAATTGGGTAAAATCTAAAAGCTTACTTTGGGTATTTCTGCGAGCGCAAAATTTAGATGCGAATTATTATTTGACTAAATTATTATTATAGGATCCCGACCGTTGGGCTTAAAATTTATTTAACGATATTAAATGGCAGCTAAAATAAGTCTTACTAAAAATACTGTGTAGTTGCTTTTAAACTAATGCTTTTGTATTGCCTACAGTCTTTTGTCTCACTAAGTTGGAGTGGCACTACACTGGAACTGCCATTTTTATTTATTTTTTGTGATCGGATCATACAAAAAAATGGT
The DNA here is from genome assembly GCA_939531255.2 of Thera britannica. Lineage (NCBI taxonomy): Eukaryota > Metazoa > Arthropoda > Insecta > Lepidoptera > Geometridae > Thera > Thera britannica. Next base: position 3,971,311 of record OW618037.2, read on the forward strand.
AGGAACCAAGTCGTAGTTTCCGATACACCGCCTTGCGGGCTACGTACATCAACTTGAGGCATACAGATGTTCAGCCTCACATGCCAGTAATTTCGCCGGCATCCACACCCTTCAAACCGAAACACAGCAATGCTGCTTCACGGCAGAAATAGGCATAGCGGTCTTACCTCCCCGAACGAGCCCTTCACAAAGAGCTTTACTTACTAAAAATGGTTTCACTAAACAAGCTACAACAGGAACAATTCTGTAAGCAATTAAATTTGAACGAGAGCTCATTGCTTTAATACATAACAATAATACTTCTACTAATGAAGATTAATACTAGTTAATATCTAATGAAACAATCGGCTACCTTAAATTAATAATGTAATTTACATGCACATCTCATTAATTTTGAGCACCAGACATAATTGAAATTAATTATTAAAAGTGATGAAGGTACTTCTAGATAGCCCATTCTGGGCTTATGTAATTGTAAAGTCAGCATCAGAAGTTGATTTTACCTACAGGAATTAAAAAAATCCTTTGAAATGGTCATGAGTATAGCTATGATTTTTGCGCAATAAATAAAACACTTCTAATAATATTTAAAATTACTAATAGTAGTTCGCCCTGGACTGAGATCTCGCGGTGTCCGTTTCAATCTTTTGATACCAAACACAATATTTGGACTTACTTTTGATTACCATTACTAACAAGTTGTTTTATTTTTTTTATTTTTAGGTATTCCAATTTTCAGGCTTTTGAAAACTTGTCAGATATTTTTTTTTAAATAAAATAAATTATTTTAGAAATAAATTTACATACAAATTCTTCATTTTGTTAAACACAAATTCAGTAAAATAGCTACCATTAAAATACTGATGCAATAAATAGCAGCCAACTGGCACCCAGAGACAGTTCCCCCCAAAAATTGACTATCCTATAATTTCCCTTTGATTACGACTTTCCGTTTCTGGAGGTCGATCCTCAGATCCCCGCCATTTCTCCCACTAATTATTACTAGCTCGGAGGCGCCGGCAAATGGCCGTAATAAGATCTTTTGTAATCTCATTTATTAATTTTCGTCTCTCATTATTCTCGCTCCCTTTACAGCGCCTGTAAAACCTAAACAAGATGGCGTTCGGGCGAAAGTTATTATATTTTAGTAGGAGTTTTGTTAAATCAAAATTAGAGATGTTTGACTTCTTTGTTTATTTATTAGGATCACCAAGAAATAATGCACAAAAATTAAAATTAGGTCAAACAAAAAATATCCTTCCCCGTGCTGAAGGCAACATTATTATAGAATAGAATAGAATAGAAAATGTTTATTTTTCGTCACAAAACATGGTACACACAAAAAATATACAATAAGCAATAGGTGACGAAAAAAAGGCTTCCACTCAGCATTATCATCATCTACTTAGAATTACTTAAGAATTTTAGAATTATTAACTATTTATAATACCTATGTTACGCAGCTAACAAAAAAAAATAGTATTATAAATAATAAAAATTAAAAATTAAAATTGTGGTATTATAAACAGTTAATAATAATGATCAAAATGAATGAGAAATACATTACACAAAAAGTAATTCTAAGTAAATGATGATAATAATATAGATGTAACTATAATGTATGTATGTAGGTAGAAGCAACATAGTAAATGATTGAAATAACGACAGCAAAAACTTACGGAAGTACTGACTTAGCGCGGAAGTCAGTATAACTCTATAAATAGCCGTGGTATCTTTGTGACTCGACTGATAAGGAGGAATTATCAGATTCTAGGGTGGTTTATGCAAAAGCGGGTGCCCGCGGCAGCGTCTATCGTGTGATGGCAGTGATTGCTAACAGCAAATTTCAAGGCGTTGTCTCTGAATTCGTAATATTTTCTTACCCGTATATTTTAATCCCAATTTTGATCTGTTTGAATCCTGTATTCTATCCAAATTGGTATTGATAGAGCGACATTGAGCTGAAAATATTCAAAAGTGCTATTAAGCAGTAAAATAGAGGGATGTGCTGTTATATTTTGGGGCAGTTGGATAGAAAAAAAACAGAAAAATATCAACGACCCCAAAGAGGTTTTGGGAAAAAACTCGCTTAACTACCCGACTATTCAGTCATAAGCGAGGGAAATAACGTGGACTAAGGCCACGTTATCGTTCGTGTCTGCACGTTTTGATAAGTTTTAGCACCGCTAGAATCTAATGGGGTTGGAAACTTGAAAAAATAGAACAAGCAATTTATTAAAATTCGAAAATTACCGCCTTCTGCTACTATTACATCTCGTTATATACCTTGATCACATACAAAATTTATTTCTACCGTAAACTTGTTATTTTATGAAGTTTGTTTTCGAAATAAAATTCAGAAGCAAGAGTTTTTATAAAAATGTCGTTCTCATACATAATGTAGGTAAGTACATACAAATATCGTTTCTTAATCCTTAATCTTTCTATTACTTATTTCAAGGCACTCCCAATATTCAATATGCTGAATTATTCATGCCTATGCGTAATTTGTGAAGTGTTTCGATTCGGTAATTTTCAGAGCAGGTCCTTGATAGAAGGTACAACTTTACACATTGAAGTGGTCACTGTGATTTGAAATTTTTATTCTTGCACAAAAAGTCATGTGACTAGGATAGTGATGATCAAAGAAAACATGGATGAGCTGTGTGAAAGATGATATGGATAAGAGAGGAGTGAATGCAGAGTTGACGGCAGAGGGGAATAAGGAGGAAGACATGCTATACCGACCCCACATAAAGTGGGATAATAAGAGCAGGAAGAAGAAGAGTCTTGCACAAAAACAGTGTTGCCACTATTGTCCAAAGGTACACCAATGCATTGTTTCAAAATCACAACCAAATGCGTGTCATAATAGATACCTATTATCCTTGTGGGATGCATGAATTACTCCAATTGTAGTTATTTTATTTAGATTTCAAAAGGTCAAGGTACAGTAAAGGTAACAAGCCGTCATCCAAGAACAATTTTTAGGTTATGCAAATAACTTGCCAAACTAGCTGGCATCTGTCAGTGTCTGACAGTTGTGTCATTATGGGCCGCGTAACTGTCACTGCGCGTGTGCCTACGCAGCACGGGTGTCATCGTGAGCCGGAACACCTATTGATTTCTAAAGTTTGACACAAGCCCGGAGCCCGGAGGTCTAGTGGCAATAATACAGAATACTTTACTATTTAAAATCTATTTAGCGTTTATTTTAGTTAAATAGGCAACATATTTTTAGACTACCTAAAACTAATTATGTTATTAATGAAATAATTCTCAATCTATCATGTAAGCAATAATAAGCACCCAAGAGTCTAATACCCATCGAAAAGATGTGTTTTGTCATTCAGTTGGTTGTTGTGCCGTTTATACGGCAACGTGTGCATGTAGCATGGCACTAAGAAGTAAATAATAGAGTTGAGACAATCTCTTTGTCGTTATTTGGTTTCAGATTTCGTACTCAATCTTTGAGGATCCTATTTTTGTTTGATGAAGAATATTGGTATAGAAACCATGTTGTTTTATGCTGTATCTGCGAGGCGTCTTTTACAGTGTTGGCTAATTTATTAGAAAAATATAAAGATATCTGACAAAATCAGATTTTTTAAAGGCCTGCTTTTTGTCTTTTAAAAGTATTTATGCATTTCTGAGTAGCTGATGACAGAGACTTATATTCTTAGGCATTGCTCAGTCATTCATGAATTATAAAATTCCTACGGTACGGACAGAGATTTCATTAAGTTATTCTGGTACCTATGTATGTACAGTGTACACTCATCAACATTGTCTGGGGGAATATGGTATTTCCATTTCGAATTGATTTTCAGATTTTTCGAGATTTTGTTACTACTTTTATTTTTCTTAATAATTAATATCAAACAGTTGTATTTTATTATTATTAATAAACAACAGAAAATAAAGGTTCTTGGCATACCTACCTAGTTTCCTAAAGAAATTATTTTCACTTTAAATCAACAAAAGTGATCCCTAGACAATGTATGTACAACAATCTCGACACAAAATTAAATGAGGGGCGACAAAAATCGAATAATAAAAGTGCAATCCTTTCTACCGCAAAGAATCATAGAACTTGAAAGTTCAATCGGTACACCGTTTCCAGCGTTGTAAAGTTAAGGCTTCTGTAAAGGTGGGTACATAAGAGCAGGCGGCGAGTTAACGAGGACCCATCTGCATATCGAGTTGGGCTCAAAACCAATTGCCGTCCGGTCCGGCTGCTGTGTGCACTCGCCATTAGATTACTTTCAAACGTGGCCTCGTATCAGAATTCCGACAGAAATATGGGTTGGAAATGGAACGGTTTGGTGGCTTTGATCCTTGATCGAATAAAAACGTAGACCATCAGATAAAAAGTAAAATGTGTTACAGAACTATCACAAAATGTTGTGTGCCTGTGGCCTGTTGTACATTACAATATAGTTTGTAAAAGTCGATAAAAAATGTAATACTTTTTATGATCCCTTTTATTTCTCTGCCTTCTGTGCCGTAGTGGGTTCAATCCCTACCGAGAACAAATATTTGTGTGGTGAACGCACATGTCTGTTCTCTGTTAGGGTGATAAATTGTGTTCTAAGTACCTATGTATTTACAAAAAATATGCGTAAGTAGTAGTATCAGCTTTTTGGTTCCCATTGTTCAAGGCTTTGCATAAGTTGGGGCTAGATAATGTTGGCCACAATATTTATTTCCTTGCACGTTACTCTTTATCTCAAGGTGAATTAATTGATGTTTGACAGCTAACAGGTACAGGTATAGGCATATTATACCTACAGGTGTAAGGAAAACGTAATGGAACCGTGCTGGTTTGTGGTTCAATTATATGCAGATTGGAGACGGCTGTGGCCGCATTTATGCAGAAAGCTTAGACTTTATCGCCAGTAATTTCTTCCCTGTTAGCCTACAGGCCTGCGCACACCTAGTTCGCTGGCGGTAGCGATCAGTGAAACGCTGTCAAATATCGCTGTCAGATTTGAGATTTGACAGCGATATTTGACAGAGTTTCACTGATCGCTACCGCCAGCGAACTAGGTGTGCGCAGGCCTTACCGGGAGCTCCATTATAATGGGCTTATTAGTTGTTTTGACAGCTATAGCTGTCAAAACTGACCCACACATTCAAACCCAATTAAAAATGAATGTGTGCGTCAGCCGCTAAGAACACTTCAAAGTTATCCTTCCAATTCAAATGAATAAACCACGTTTAACTTTGACCTTGAGTACCAGCGTTACACCCGGCTAGCGTTTTTATAATTAGACTTTAATAAAGATATTTAAATATACAATTACAAGCAAAACAACTATACTTACTATTATGAGTACTAGCATAACGTACAAAAAAAATTGGTTGTCTGTAAAGCAGGTTTACTGACGATAGTTACCCTTACCCTTAGCCTTAGCCTTACCCGGACGCGGGCTCGGGCTCGATGGAACGACGGAACGGCGGAACGACGGTTACGACGCATGAGTCATGTTTTTTCGCGCGTGCAGCCGGCTCCATCGATTTATAAGACGTTATCACGTCAAAAATAATATGAGAAAAGATAGGCAGATATTAAGGTTAAATACATTCGAGAAGCACATATCGAAGACAGGAGGAATAAAAAAGGCTATAAAACAACTGACAGACACAAAAGAATGGATACCTAACCTCAAAGATAAAAAAGGAAAATCAAAAACGAATAGACTAGACTTGATTTCTATAGCTACAACTTTCTTCAGGGACCTGTATTCAAGACAAACAAACACCAAAGAAACTGAACTATCAGACTTTACTGATGTTCCTAGAATCATGCTCAGAGAAGTAGAAAAAGCTATCGAAACCCAAAAAAGAGACAAAGCACCAGGATCAGATCAAATAAGTAACGAACTTCTTTTAGCCGGTAAGACTTACATTGCCCCCATTCTCACTCACATCTACAATGAAGTCCTAGACAGTGAAACAATACCTCAACAATGGACATCTTCGACCATTATTTTGCTACACAAGAAAGGAGACAAGAACGAAATAAACAACTACAGACCGATCAGTCTAATGTCGAACATCTACAAGGTCTTTGCGAAGGTAATACTCAAACGCATAACTAAAACACTTGATGAGAACCAACCCAAGGAACAAGCAGGGTTCAGAAGTGAATTTTCCACTATAGACCACATATTTGTGGTTAAACAAATCTTTGAAAAGAGCAAAGAATATAAAATTCCCTTTTACTGCTGTTTTGTCGACTATAACAAGGCTTTTGACTCCCTAGAACACGAACGCATATGGTCATCTCTAAAGAATCAGGGAATCGACAACAAATATATAAGGATAATAAGAAACATATACAGAACAAGTACAGCCAGAGTCAAATTAGAAAGAGAAGGAGAGGAAATCAAAATAGAGCGAGGAGTACGACAGGGAGATCCTCTATCACCAAAACTATTCTCAGCTGTTCTTGAAGACATTTTTCGACATCTGGACTGGGACAGCTTCGGTCTTAATATAAATGGAGAGAAATTAACCCACTTGAGATTTGCCGATGACCTAATTATATTCGGATCAACAAACGAAGAACTCCAACAAATGCTAAGCCAGCTAGACTACGAAAGCCGAAAAGTAGGACTTACCATGAACACCGAAAAAACCAAAATGATGACAAACAACACACAAGAACCAATAAACATTAACAACCAGATTATCGAATACGTAAATGAGTACACTTATCTAGGCCAAATCATATCACCAACAGACTTAATGTCAAAAGAACTAGAAGTAAGGACAGCTAATGCGTGGAAAAGATACTGGTCGTTTAGGGAGATTATGAAAAACAAAGAAATGAACATGTACTTCAAGAGAAAACTCTACAACACCTGTATCCTCCCAGTTCTAACATACGGGTGCCAGAACTGGGCCTTAACAAAAGCTCATGCCAAAAAATTAGAAGTCTGTCAATCTGCCATGGAAAGAAGTATGCTCGGAAAAAGGAAATTAGACAAAATTAGAAACGAAACACTAAGAAAAAGAACAAAAATAGAAAATGTTACACTCAAAGTAAACACACTCAAATGGAGATGGACAGGACATACAGTAAGAGGAAAAGAGAAATGGAGCAAAATGTTGATGAATTGGTTCCCAAGATACAACAAAAGAAAGAGGGGGCGACAATTTAAAAGATGGGAGGACCAGATAAAGTATACTGCAGGGAAAACATGGACGCGGATAGCGAGAGATAGAGAGAAGTGGAAGAGCTTGGAGGAGGCCTTTGCCAAAAAAGGGCAAACAGATAGTGACAGTGTCGATGTCGTAGTGTAAAATAAAATTTAGTTATAAAAGTACATCTGTAATTAAGGCTTAAAATATAATAAATAAAATCACGTCAAAAAAAGTAAAACTCATGAGATTACTAAACCATCAGTGCTCTCAAATGCTAGCAATAGCTACCAGCATCCTCTGTAAATTAGGCCTGGTTCCAACGACTTACTGACTCGTTAGCCGCTAAACCATCAATCCTCTCAGTAAATACCCCGGCTGCAGCCGATGGGTACCAGCTTCCTGTGTAAATTCAGCCTGGCTCCAACGACAGAGTTACTGACTCGTTAGCCTCTAAGCTATCAATGCTCTCAGTCAATAGGTATATGCTGGCTGAAGCTAATGGGTACCAGCTTCCTGTGTAAATTCAGCCTGGCTCCAACGACAGAGTTACTGACTCGTTAGCCGCTAAGCAAGCAGTCCAATACACCGGCCGTAGCTGAGGGGTACCAGCTTTCTGTGTAAATTCGGCCTGGCTCCAACGACAGAGTTACTTGCTCGTTAGCCGCTCTTCATTCGCATATTGCACAGAAATAACAAGATATTTCAAAAAGACTTAAAACTTGAGACTTCTTTTAAACGGAGACTCGTTTTGTGCAATTATATTCGAAAGCAGTTTTTTACCTTGGATTGTTATAAAAACTAGCCAACCGGTACATTATTATTTTAGAAAATGGTGCCTAGATTATCCTAGATTATAAGGCTGAACTTAATGAGTTACCGAACGTAGTATTAAGTAGAGTAGACGAGGAAAGAACCCTAATAAAAAAAAATTAGAACAGAGAGATGATCGGAACTGTAATAAATCGAGTCTTTATTTATGATTATTCTACTTATTATTAAATACTTTTTCATTTTTGTAGACTTATTGTCATAAAATAAAAATAAAACTATTTCTCCTAGAGGAAGAAATGTTATTTTTCTTCACTCTGGTACGCCACAATGACGGTCTTCTTGAACAAGAGGAGTAAAAAACATTTTATATTTTGAACTGCACTGTATAAACATTTCATTTAATATAATTTTGACAAGGACTTGAAATTAAAAGTTTGTTCTGGGTCTGTGGTTGTTGTTAACATGGCTATTGTAGCTGATCACCATAATTCAAGGATATCTTGATGTGGGGTCAGGCCTGCATAATAATACACTAAAGAGCAATAAATTTGGGTCAACAGAAACGGGCCAAATACGACGAAACTAAGAGCCGAAGTTGATTTTAATTAATAAGCCATTACCAACTAAATAAAGCTGACACAACTTATCGAACGGCTTATGGAACATGTAAAAAATAACTAGCTTAAAAAGTAAAAATGCCTTACATATTTATCGCAGTCGCTGCTACCACGAAGAGCAGTTGAAGTAGTAGCCCTTTAGTGCTTCTACCACAGTACATCTTCTACATAACCGGCTGGGCGCTTGTGTAATTCTGTTGCTATCAAAAATAAACTCTCTGTAATTCTGTTGCTATCTAAATCATCTGCAATAGAAGTAACATGCCAATGATGATGACGATGACAGTTGCTATAAAAAAATCGATACTAACAAATAATTGATACCAACAAGGATCAGCGATCACGTATCCTGTTGCCATCATTTTTCGACCACTATATACAGTGGTGGTCACATAATTAAAGACACTGGAATCATATTGAAAAAACTAACCTATTTCTCTGTACAGATTTTATCAGACTGCCATTGTAACTTGCTGCACAATTAATTTTTATTTGTGTTGTTACTGTGTAATGTTTAAACGGAACATTTACTATAAAACTTGCCTTTTATTCGGTAAAACTTGAGTGTAAGCAGTGTAAATAAAAAATAAGGTTAGTAAGATCTGGTCATATAATTAAAGACACTTCATTTCGTAACAAGAAATTTTAAAAAATTGAGTTATCATTGAAGTTATCTCAGTACGTAAGGTTTTTAACACATTTCTATAAAGCATTCCGATGCGTATTAACCCTTGGTCGCATGTCCTTTTACAAAAAAACAGCACGACATCTCTTAGCCATGGAAGCGATCAATTTTGTACAAGCTTGTACCGGAATTAGTTACCACACTTCAGTAAAAGCTGTGTAAAGTTGATTGACGTTTTATGTACGCTTTGCCGCCACTGTCTTCGTCATCTGGTACCACAAGTTTTCGATCTGATTTAAATCCAGACTGTATGGGGGCCAATCCAAAACTGTCACAAACTGTCTCCGTAAGAAATTTTTTACTACTTTTGTGGTGTGTTTCGGATCATTATCCTGTTGAAAAGTCCAAATGACCGGTAAATTTTGCTCAGCATAGGGCAGCATGGTTTGTTTTAAAATATTGATGTACTGGCATTTATCTATATTGTCTTCTATCTTCCTGACAGGTCCGACACCAAGTCCTGAAAAACAGTTCCACACTTTGATATTTCCCCCTCCATGTTTCACTACTTTCTTGGTGTACTTCGAAACCAATTCTTTGGTCGGGGGGCATCTAAAATATTGTTTTCCGTCAGAATTAATCATATTGATTTTGGTTTCATCCAAAAAAGCACATTTTTCCACTATTGTTCAGTCCTGTGTTCATATTTTGTAGCAAACGCTAACCTTGCCTTAACATTTTGCTTTTTCAAAAGTGGCCCCTTCTGAGACACTCTTCCGTACAAGTTTGCCTGACATAGTCTCCGTCTAATAGTCCTTGCAGACACATCCGTCGACCCTCCTGCCCCATATATTTCCGAGCGTATCAGTTCTGATACTTTGAACGGTTCCTTTTTTTCCAACAACACCATCTTAGAGTCTTCCCGCCAGGTAGTTTTTCTAGGTCTCGGTTTTCTGGGTACGTTTTTGGTCGTATTGAACTTCTTGAAATGCTTTATAGCATTAATAACCATGTCCTTAGAACAGCTCAAATGGTTTGCGATTGTTCTATAAGACCAACCTTTCCTATGAAAGTTCAAGATTATCTTTCTAGTGGATGAATCGCAACTCTATGTTTTTTCCCTTATCGATTGGTATAAAACGTATTAATTTGAATACAAAAATTAAACTGCTATAATTAATGTCGACGTTTCATGCAAATACACGGCAAAACAATGAAAAACCGAGTGTAGTTCTTTTTTATTTTTTGAAATTCAGAACATAGCGTGCCCTGTCTTTAATTAGCTGGCCAGCTACAGGTGTGTTAAAAAAGTTGGTATTAGATTCGGATAGTGAGCAGTGTCTAAAACTACAATGCAACGCAACTTTTTTTGCTTCCTATTTTAAGAATACAACGTCATGTATGATTTAGTAACAATTACATTAAATTGAATACCTACTTTGGCTAATGGTAGTGCCAAAATCAAGTTTATTGTGATCAATTGGGGGGTGTCTTTAATTATGTGTCCACCACTGTATCTATAACATACTAGTTTTATAAAAGCGATGTTCGCAATCATATGTTTATTGTTGCAATGGTTCCTTGTCAAAGGTAAGTTTTGTTTCTATTCGTTTTGTAATGGATTCGCAACTCATAATCGTGTCAAAACTGACAGATGAGACTAGGTTTTGATTGTAAGAAAATAATATTATAACCGCCTTGCATCAGTCTCGGTCTCAAAAAATAACATAAGAATAGAGAATTGCCTCTTTTGTAATTGAAGTCGATTTAAAACTGACTTGGACGGCGACTTGTGTCAAAGTGCAACTCAATACAATAATAAGATCAATTGAACTTCACGTGTGAAGTTTGATCATTATTATATGATTTAGCTTCATTTGAAGATATAAAAAGGTAGACTATGTAGTACTTTCAACCTACTAGGCAACTTCGCACATTAAAAAGAATAAAATCGAGTTCGATTTTCAAAACAAAAAGTGACATCCAACCTCAGCGCTGCACCTCCTTCAGCTTCATTCTTTCAGAGAAGACAAAACTTTTCAGTTCAGGGATCTGGGAGGGCGGGTTTATATCTTCAAATGAAGCTAAATCATATAATAATGATCAAACTTCACACGTGAAGTTCAATTGATCTTATTATTATATTTCTTTAGCTTCATTTTTCAGATATAAAAAGGTAGACTATGTAGATGTTTAGAGCAAAAAGTTTTGTCCATCAAAATAGAGTTTTATGAAATAAATATTGCCTTTTTTAACAAAAAACCAAAATATTTATTTTATTCTTAAATCTTATAATTATGACAACATTAGCTTAATCATTAGATAGGATTGCTCTTGCAAAATCCCCATTATAAGAAATGGGCCGCTGATAAAAATGTTTCTGATGTTTTTGTCCAGCCCGCCGTTTTCCGAATAACGTCAAGAGATATGCCTGCTGAGCTGGCTGCTGACGTGGACGCATGCCTCGTGCTATGTGCACCGAACACTGATACGTCCACGCCGCTGTCGGCCAGCACTGTACACAGTACACTGAACACTGTGCACAGTATTGCATTAACGTGTTCTTAGCAAGCGACGCGATCATTAAATTTAAAGTGGCTTCCGGGGTTCCTCTTCTATAAAACGCGTGCCGGAGAGTCTCACTGCAGCCAGGGTAGCCTGCTGCTGACGCGTCCGTATTTACTGCCGGGGAGCAGCACGTGATTTGTTGTAGCTGTTTTTTACTTGTGGCATCGTATTCGACGCTCTTTGCGTCGCTGAGGATGTCCTCAGAGCACCTCCCCTCCCCCCCCTGTTTGACGACGGCTGATAGCGGGAAGGGGTTGTCCAGTTTCCCTGGTAGGGTGTCCGCATTGCTGCTGCTGGTTGTGCTGTAGAAGGCACGGGGGCTTTTTGAGCCGCGGTAACTTTCTTAATTTGGAGCCCTTGTTTTTCTATTGTCTTAGATGCCTTGATCTTGTCGGCCAATTTTGCTGCCGAAGAGTGTTTCATCCCTTTCCATGTCTTGCATTAGGGTGATGAATGATTTGTCTAACGCTGGTGTAATTAGATTTATTCTAGTCTTTGTTTCCACAAAATGGAGGTCTGAAAGTATGCGGCAAGCATCAGACATAATCTTGACAGCCTGTACTTTGGTTTGCTTGTCTTCGCCACCAGTAACGAGTATATTCATGGCTCGACTAACAGCTGTTATGCCGAGGCCCAAGAATTGAACCCGAGAAGATTGTCGCAGATATTTCCGGATTTAGCATTGGAGCTCTCAAAAGCTTACAGTTTTCAGGAATCTTTTGCTTTCATGTATTTTCTTGCCATAAATAGGCGTATCTGGAGCCGAATCACCTAACGCAGAAAGAAATTCCACGTCAAGCTCTTCTGCGTGTTCTGCATCTGTGGTAGTAGGCTCGGGTGGAACCTCCACATTAAAATTGTCTTGTTGAGGTGTTTCCTCGTTTATTGTCTTTGCCTCTTGGTCTGTAACAACGTAAATTCCGTTTGTAAAGATTTGAGGTTAGACAAAAGATGAAAATATAAGTATATAGGTATATGGCAAATTTGGCAAGTTTTATCATGCGCACTTGATGTGCGGGCAGGTTTTTTCCGCAAGTAGGTCGCTGGTGGGCCCTTTTTGCGTGACCCCTGACACGTGTTGCTCGAACTTTTTTAGGTTCTACAACACACCGGTTTCCTCACGATGTTTTCCTTCACCGTTTTGAGAGTACTGGCATAGTGCACATACATTTTTCGACAGAAAAACTCATTGGTACACGAGTGGATTTGAACCCACGACCTTCGGATCGGAAGGCGGGGCCACTACCACTAGACCACCAGTGCTCTCAAATATATAGGTATATGTATATTTGTTATAATTTTTCTCATCAAACTGGTCATCGCCTTGACTCACGGCCAAAACCTAGACCTTAAAATGTAGGTAGGTATGCCTTCGCCTTGACTCACGGCCAAAACCTAGACCTTAAAATGAAGGTAGGTATGCCTTCGTGGTGACTCACGGCCAGCACCCCGGCTCAGAACTTTCCTTCGCGTTGACTCTCGGCCAACATCCAGGATATTAATGTGACTTTGTAGACACAAAATAAGCACCCTTGTAAAATAATCGTTTGAGAAGCTTACCTGAATAAATGTAGGTAGGTATGCCTTCGTGGTGACTCACGGCCAGCACCCCGGCTCAGAACTTTCCTTCGCGTTGACTCTCGGCCAACACCCAGGATATAAATGTAACTTTGTAGACACAAAATAAGCACCCTTGTAAAATAATCGTTTGAGAAGCTTACCTGAATAAATGTAGGTAGGTATGCCTTCGTGGTGACTCACGGCCAGCACCCCGGCTCAGAACTTTCCTTCGCGTTGACTCTCGGCCAACACCCAGGATATAAATGTAACTTTGTAGACACAAAATAAGCACCCTTGTAAAATAATCGTTTGAGAAGCTTACCTGAATAAATGTAGGTAGGTATGCCTTCGTGGTGACTCACGGCCAGCACCCCGGCTCAGAACTTTCCTTCGCGTTGACTCTCGGCCAACACCCAGGATATTAATGTGACTTTGTAGACACAAAATAAGCACCCTTGTAAAATAATCGTTTGAGAAGCTTACCTGAATAAATGTAGGTAGGTATGCCTTCGTGGTGACTCACGGCCAGCACCCCGGCTCAGAACTTTCCTTCGCGTTGACTCTCGGCCAACACCCAGGATATTAATGTGACTTTGTAGACACAAAATAAGCATCCTTGTAAAATAATCGTTTGAGAAGCTTACCTGAATAAATGTAGGTAGGTATGCCTTCGTGGTGACTCACGGCCAGCACCCCGGCTCAGAACTTTCCTTCGCGTTGACTCTCGGCCAACATCCAGGATATTAATGTGACTTTGTAGACACAAAATAAGCACCCTTGTAAAATAATCGTTTGAGAAGCTTACCTGAATTGTTTTCATCCGAAGATGACTCCGAATAAATAATATACCGTTTGCGCACATTAGGTGCACGTACTTGTTTATCCCGCAACTTTAGAATTTTAGATTCGTAATAACGAATCTTTTCATCATTTTTGCGTTTCGGCATTATTACACAGTAGAAATACAGAGAAGATTTTACAGAAAAAACGCTTAGAAATAAAAATATTTTTGACAGAAGAGACGTGCTCGTTGCCTCGCACGAAAAAAGAATGAAGCTGAAGGAGGTGCAGCGCTGAGGTTGGATGTCACTTTTTGTTTTGAAAATCGAACTCGATTTTATTCTTTTTAATGTGCGAAGTTGCCTAGTAGGTTGAAAGTACTACATAGTCTACCTTTTTATATCTGAAAAATGAAGCTAAAGAAATATAATTCTATAATAGGGTACAGATCGTCACTTCGGACTAGCTCATAACTACGCTAGCCGTAAATCGGCGGAGATTGGATGTAAAATTCGTCATAAAAACGACAGCAAAACTAGCAATAACAAAATGAACGCCATCTATCGCATGGATATTAAAAAGTTTAAAGGAGAACCACAAAAATTAAAGAATTTTATAATCATGAACAAAAATATTTTATTTTCGTTACTAATATATAATTAAGACAAGCCTCACGTAGCTATAATATACGTTAATATAAATTATAGCAAGGCATATTACGATACACTTTCTATACAAATATTCAAATGACCACACACGCAGCTATAATAAATATTTCTATGACGTCACCAACTTATACCGTAATTAACCTTAATATACACCACACTATTTTGTAATTACCAAAAAAAAAATGCCGATATTGGCTGCTGATACTGAAGACATCCACGAAAAAAAATATTTTTTGAGACATAAAAAAAATATTTTTAAATAACCACAATTTTTAGTCAAATACTGAGAAATGATTCAACAAGCAAAACTCATTTCATTCATAAACGCTAAATACCAAGCGGAACCGAACAGCGTAAATTTTTTCCTCTCTTAGTACTACGTAACTAATATGTCCATAATTTTATGCAGGATGTCTGAAAATACAAACAAAAAAAAAACATTTAAACATTTAATAACTTTGTCATTTTATCGAAACTAAAAATTCTGATTGCACATTCATAATGTTCTACCCCTACTACATTACCCCATTTTTTGGTAGTTACAAAATAGTGGTGTATATTATAGGTATGTGTGTGATGACGAGCTTAAGTATGAGTATGAAGTTATCGGAGGGCTGTTAAAAATGGCATAAATATAGTACTCGTAATAACATAAAAAGTCCTATTACTCAGAATGCGTGAAATACAGCTGTAGGTGATAGCGTGAATAAAACCTTGTTGCTATCTTTATGTTCGAGGCCTGAGGCGTCCTTGGCTTAGTTTAGTCTATAAAACATTATTTTTCTAGAGCACCATATTTACAAACTTTATTTATTTAAAACAACTGTTTGTAAATTGATTGTGTATATACAACGTGTATCAAAATATGTGTACTATCCTGAAGGGGGGTGAATTTCCACTCCCCGGGGATTAACTTTTGTTCAACGACTTTTCGAACTTCGATTGGTATCTCTGAAAAAAACTGCAACGAAGTTTCAACATTAACAGCTGACTTTATACAAAGTGACAACCCTAAACTCAGCTACAGAGGTAGTAGGTAGTAGTAGTAGACCTACAGAGGTAGTAGGTCAAGGGGTCAAGGGGTTACAAGGATAGGGTTGTCAATTTATTTAGGCATTATGAAATTAAATATTTTTGTATGGGAAACTGAAAATAGGAATTTTTAATTATCTCCCCTCCACAACTGATCACCATTGTGGTCTGAAACCCCCCACCTTCGCATAGTACACATATTTAGATACACCTTGTATAAAGGTAATACTGCAAAAGTTGGATTATGTCTGGATGCGTTTTGCATAATAAATAAATATTTTAGACAATCCGCACAATACTATCTAGCTCCAAACTAAGCAGAGCCTGTACTTTGAGAACCAGATAGCTGCTAAAATACATAAATACATTTTTTTGTAAATACTACTAACTTACAATAGAATAGAAAATTCTTTATTGCACACCATAAACTAACAATGGTAAAACAATAATTTAAAACATACTAATGTACAATGGGCGGTCTTATCGCTGAAGAGCGATCTCTTCCAAACAGAATACAATATAGTATCCAGACAGAGAACAAACACCTGCGTTCACCATAAAAAAAATTGTTCTCGTTGAGGATCGAACCCGCGATCTACGGCGCAGAAGGTAGAGCTACTACCAACTGAGCTGAGAGGCCAGTCAAATGTAAATAAATATATTCTAACTTACACCAAATAACCACGCACGTTTTAATAAACGTGATCGCAAAGATTTTCAAGTGAAACCATGAAAATAATGTAAGCAAAATATCAATATAAATGTACCAACTTAATAGAAAAAATCTAAACGCACATTTTTGTGGTTTCCAACAAAAGCGCCTTTCTATAGTCATAATTAATGTAGGTTTTTCCTCCTTCCATTGAATCAGAAGAATGAATAAGTACCTACTCATTTTCATATCACGTATTTCGGGTTTCTTATTAATTTGATTACACGACCAAATATGTAAACAAAAGAGATGTTTCATAACGCGCTATGTACACTTGTATGAAAAATGCGGTATATAATGAAGATTAATACTAAAATACTAAATTCACCAATTTATAAACCAGTACGTTGTACAACAATGTTCAATAGTGGTAAATTATTTGTAGTGGTGAATACCAAAAGACGCCACC
The DNA here is from genome assembly GCA_939531255.2 of Thera britannica. Lineage (NCBI taxonomy): Eukaryota > Metazoa > Arthropoda > Insecta > Lepidoptera > Geometridae > Thera > Thera britannica. Next base: position 3,988,205 of record OW618037.2, read on the forward strand.
ATGACATTTTTACCGCAGTGACTGACACAAAGTGTCAGTGTCATGCCATTTGTTAGCTATTTGACAGTTTTACAGCAGTGACTGACACAAATAAGTTTCCGTGTCATGCTAATTGACAGCGTTAGTTGTCAAAATTACATTTCTATTACTTCCCGTCATGTCCATGTCATGATGGTCCACCAATGTTTTGGGTGTGTTGTGTTGCTCTTTTTGACCAAGAAAATCTCTAGGTACAACCAAACGAAGTAAAATTGAAGAGAAGTAACATTTTTAAGCGAATTCTACATCGCTAAGCTGTATTTAAGATTGGTGTACATAGGTCTGGCGTGGGCTCTATAGTTCCATGAAACATATCATTTCAATGCATTTAAGAGTTACAAATCTACGGAGCAAATACGTCAGGAATTGCAATGTGTTAGTTTCACCAAGTCTGCTCCTCTCTCTCCGATCATGGTAGATGGTCCATTAGTGTTCCCACTAGTGATTGTCGGCATAATACTAGCATCTATAACTCGAAGATTCTCCACTCCATGCACTTGCAGTCTACTATTCACCACAGACGTCTTCGGATCACAACCCATCATGCACGTCCCCACCGGATGGTAACACGACAACACCATGTTCAAACACACACATTTCCAGTACGGAGTACTATCTAACTCAAACTTGTCGCATGCAGGCCATTTCATTCTTCCAAGAAATGCGTTGATGGATTTGAAGTACTTAGTATTCACAATTCGAGTCAAAGCTTTGATCCCTTTCGCAGCAGCGTCCAGATCTCTAGGATCTTTGAAGTAATTCGGATAAATTAAAGGAGCATCTTTAGGATTATTTGTGTTCAATGTTATGTTTCCTCTCGAATAAGGGTGTAGAAGATTGAATAAGAAATCAAACAATGTGAAATTCTTATTCAATTCCACAACATGATCAGCAACTATATCTTTGTATCTAAAAATATTTGAAAAGGCTTTTCGGGTGTTTGTAATGTTTTTCCAAAAAATTGAGAGATGACTTTCATAAGAAGGGTAAGTTGCACATTCTGTATCTCTATAAAATGTCAGAATATCTGAAATACTATTCTGAGCCAAATATCCTTGACGGTTGTAGAGGTATCTTATCGCATCGAAGTTTCTTGTAGCATTGTCAGCTTGTGGCGGCCCGTTTCCGTAAATTGTTACTGGAATGATGACATGGTCCTGAAGGTTCTGTCCTACCATTGGTGAATCAACTTTGCAACTAATATTTTTCGATTCAAGGTGCTCTTTTGGTCCAACGCCTGATAACATGAGCAGTTGTGGTGAATTAATAGTTCCAGCGCTCAATATAACTTCTAAGTTCGCAAAGAACGTCATCATTGTTCCATTTCTTTCAACTCTAACACCAACTGCTTTTTTTGTAATCTCATCGATTATCACTTTAGTGCAAAAAGTATTGGTTAGCACCTTTAAATTAGGTCTATCAAGTATCGGTTTCAAGTATGCAATATCCCCACTCTGCCTGATTCCGTTTGCAGCTGTCACTGCAGCAATACCTGACCCTAAATTGTGAGCTGTGTTTAGATCAGGGACCCTTTCCATGCCAATCTCGCTCCAAGAATTAAGGACTTTTTCAGTTAATTTTCTATAAGTGCTATTGAATGTATTGATGACCAACGGTCCACAGTGCCCATATTCATTGTTGACTTTAGAATTTCGAAGCAGTTTCTGGTTTTGATAGTTTTCTGCTCGCTTGTAGTACTTTTGCACGACGTCTGGATGCCAATCTATGTTGCCAGCATCATACCAACTTTTGTAGTCATGTGGATTGCCTTTAACGTATAGCATTGCGTTCAAGTTGCTGGATCCACCTAGTAATTTACCTCGGGGCCAAATTATGGATCCGTTGATTTGAGCTTGGTTTGACCTTCCGTCGTTGGTAGTTTGGTATTGCCAGTCATATTTTGTGTTCCACATAGCTTTGTCTAACGCTGGGATCTGAAAATAATCTTTACTTAGATAAGACAACTTTTAGTTTTTCGTCGAATTTTTTATTTTTTTCAATTCAAATATCACTTACTCTTGCTTCAGCAGGTGGACTGTCTCCAGCTTCAATAAGAAGAATAGTTTTGTTTGTATCCTCACTCAATCTGTTTGCTACTACACAGCCTGAAGTACCCGCTCCTACTACGATGTAGTCAAACTTTTCATTATCTGTAACATATTTTTTTTACATTAGCACAGATTTTATGAGGTGATAGATCCTGGCATTTCTTTATGCCAGGATATTCATTCATTCATATTCAGATTCGATTTTGACGGTGCTGCTATTTACCGTTTACTTCGGCATCAGGAGGCCAGTCGACAGAGAGAAGACACTGGGCTGCAGCAAAGAACTGGAGCGCTGAAGTGAACGTCTGCGGAGCGACACCAGTTGAAGGTGTGGGGCAGGTAGTATTTGCAATGCTAAAAAAACCGTATCACACGCTCTTATAAATGTTGATTTTGTCCTTTATAATGATTAGCTTACTAAAGCTAACCCATTTACAAAACTCAAAATTGTTTTAGTTTTTGTGTGGTTGTAATGTCGACTTGAGGCATACAGATGTTCAGCCTCATGTGCCAGTAATTTCACCAACACCCACACCCTTCAGACCGAAACACAGCAATGCTGCTTCACGGCAGAAATAGGAAACGTGGTAGCACTTTATTTTAGATTAAATACAATCGTTGTTACACGCCAACACAGTTTATAAAATTCGTCAACCTTACCAACACCTTGCCAACAGTTCTGTCAGAATAACAGCGCTGGTGGTGAAGCATCATGCTGAGCCAGAGCCGATTTTATAAAAAAAATACACAAATTTACATAGTATTTAAAAAAATATAACTGATACGTAAGAACTTACCAGGACATTTTCTAAATGTAAGTGATCGATTTCCTTTATCATTGGTAAAAAGTGTCAACTTCTACGAACTCCCAATGCCGTGTAGGTTAACCAAGTGTGGTGCGCAACACACCGTTATTTTATCTTATATTTCGGTGGAAATGGATACAAGGCCATGGGATAAATTCAAGATCAGCAATAGTTTTTGGTTGCACTAGTATGCCTGTCTTCCAAAATTAGGTCTGTTGATAATTTTTATAAGTGAGCTCCAATTTATATGATATTTGGTGTTGATCAATTGCCGAACACCTGAACAACTAATGAATAGTGTATGTATTGTATTGACTTTTTATTCTATTTACATAGCGTTTGTCTGCGGTTCCACCGGTAGGTATACGTACCTATATGGTAGGCTATAAGATTAACTCAAGAACACATACTAACGTGTCTTAGATTATACATGGTTAGTTCAACTTTGTTTTTTTTTAATGTTATAAAACTTATAAACCATCCTTTGGCAATCTCACTTTATAGTAAGCAACGATGTAGCCGACACGATGGAAAAAACAGTCAGACGAACTTATTTTGTATATTAGTTGTTATTTTAAAATTAAAAAAATACTGTAGGACTACTAAAATATACTGTGGGAGTGCCTAAATAAATCCTACGTCAAAACGTCACACACACAGTATAATGCACTGGTGAGCACTCACACAGACTCAAAACCAGAACCAGAGACAGAGCTCATGGTAGGCCTACTGATGTCTATCGTCAACATTAAATCATTTAGGTAGGTACACGGTCTTAGGGTTCCGCCCGTTATTATTACAAAAAAGAAATCGGTTCCCGATTATAATTTCTAAGCTTCCACATTCATCAAATTACTGAAGGAATCAATAGGTACCTATGTTCTTTTGTTACAAAAAAAAAATAACCAAATACCAGGAGTAAATTAAGTTCGCCTATGTACAATGCAATTTTTTTGTTTTAGTGCAATAAAGAATTTTCTATCTATCTATCTATCTAAACCCATAAATTGTGGAATGAGTTACCACCAGAGGTTTTACCCCTTAGGTACAACATGAACATCTTCAAGAAAATCGCTAAAAAACTCCTCCAGGGTAGGCAACGCAACGACAGCATCTTTGGTGTTGTTGGTGTCTATGGGTGACGGTGACCGTTTGTCTAACTTTTACATGAAAGAAAAACGGACCAAAAAAAAGAAGTTTTAATAAGTTTTAATGTGTTTGCGGTATGCCGCATACACATTAAAACTTCTGAGATTAACACCGACACTGGTTCTTTTTGTTTTATTGTATTGAACTCTACATAAGTAATTATTACTCACATCTTGGCTATTTTATTTATTTGTTCAGCTGTGTGTAACGCTGTAAGGGAAATTAAAACACTTTTCCTTGAAAAGTTTATTGTTATACTTATACAACGTCTTTACCTTAAGGGCACACGGGGCCCGTGCCCAGGGCCCCCATTCTCAGGGGGCCCCGAAGGACCGACAATTCTCTAACACATTTATTCTCAAAACATTTTTATCGGGCACACTACATTTTTTTCACAATACAAGGCATATACTACGCCATTATATCCTACTGTATTTGATTACCTATAATAAATGGTCAGCTTAGTAAAAAAATGTTATTGTAATTCGCTTTTATTACTTTCCAAAAGGGCCCAAAGTTCTTGTGTGCCCAAGGACCCCAGCCTAGTTTAAGACGGCCTTGTAAGTACCTACCCAATTATCTACATCAGTTGACTCAGTGACATTTTCACAAAAAATAAAACATTTCCTTAGAAGCTTTAAATCTATGTCTATGCTAATCATAATAATATCATAAAGAATAAACTGATTGTTTGTTTGTTTGCATTAAAAGGTTCCGAAACTAATAGACCATTTTGACAAATTATTTCACCGGTCAACATAGTAAATAACGCAGAATTAATAGGCTTTACTTTAATTTAATTTTGACCTGTAAGCGATTTTTACCAGTAAACAGATTTTTTGATTATTTGACACTATGTTATAGCCCAATTCCCACACGTCTATAAAATATGATTAGATCTATAAAGGTAGCTTCTATCTATAATCTTTACGGTCCAAATCATGTCCCCAAATATTTACTGTCGGGATTACCTGTCCGTAAAAAGTCTGTAAACAGTTTTATTGCCTCTTATGCCCGCTCTACACGTGGAGCGCAAAGAGGCGCAAACCGTGTACGAACGAATCGTGTGGATTCGAGTCGCATATTCTTCGCGTGTGATTCGCGGACTGTGTAGAGCGGGCACGTGCAGGCCCACAAAATAATGAACCAATAGAAATAGTATGTAGGTGGTCATGCAATAACTTCTCGCTCGTATACTTTGACTTTTTGAAATATATAAAGTAACTAAACAAATTTATTGAAAATCGTGAGTAACCTGAAGTGCAATCGGATTGTACACAGTTCAGTAACAAAAACAAAATTGATAGTTAGAAACACATAAATGATAGCTAATATACAGTGAAATGTGCATGTTGATTGCGATTCTTCAAAAATTAAGCTCTTTATATTTTACAAGTTTACAATCCATTCTGTTAGTAAGTAATGGCTTATCATAATTATTATTGTTAGTAATAGTATAAAATACTTATTATTATTCCATTCATCCATTCCCTGACGAAAGGTAATTAATAATAAGTTCAGTTTTCTTTGATTGATTTGTGCGGTTGTGAAGTGGTTTGACGGTTATATCAGTCTGCCAGGAGCGCGTCTTCGTTTACGTGTAGCAACACACGTAACGTAACACGTATATTTATGTTCTGAAAGTTCGGCACTAAACGTTCGGTTGAATAAGCTCGCAGTGTTTTTCAAGTTCTCTATGACACATCAGCCGAAATTACGTCACGTTCGAAAAACACTGCGAGCGTATTCAACCGAACATTCGGTGCCCCGTACTTTTGGCTGGTGTGACCGTCTGGCCTGCGCCTTAGGCCATGAGCCGCCTGAGGGCTCGTGAGCCAGACGAAAGGTAGATTTGCATGGGCCCATGTCAAGAGGAATTGATCATTACGCTGGTGACATTAAAGTTCAGCAGTCGTCAAATGAGGTCACCCTGGGGTTTTTTATCATTCATCTTGAGAAGCAAGACAGATTTTGCATTTAAGGTGGTTTTTTAAAGTTACGTTTAAGTAAGTTAATTTTCTAACAAAACTTTTGGAACTATCATGGTTTTTACACAACTTATGAAAAAAACTACACTTTTTGTGTCATGGTAAATATCCCGTTGTTTCATAAAAATAAATAAATAAGAAATAATTATAAAAATAGTTTCTCACAAAAGTTTCGTATGTGATAATATTCTAACAAAAATACTGTTAGCCCGTTTTGAGAATAGGACATCCCTACTGAGACCGGGCGACGAGTCACATCACTACTGTATTAATCTACACTGTAGATTCATGTCTACACCTACCTAGGCAAGCCGACATTTAACGTCTCAAAGACACACATCCTCCTTGAAGAATGTTCCAAAAAATCGAAGAAGGTAGGAACCTACTTAGATAATCAAGTGCAACGCGCTAAGAAGAAACAATAAATTCCAAACGCAGGTCACATGACTAAACGCAATTTAAATGGCTTATTGCAGAATGCGGGTGTTGAACTGAAAACATTGTCTTCAACAGAAATAGATTAAACATTCCAAACTTGCACTCGTCTTGTGATTCGTTTACATTAGGCAAGTAACCGGAGGTAGGTTGCACTTTAGTCAGATCTAAAGGTGGATCTGCGATGGCGATTAGTGAAATGCTGTCATATTTTGACAGCGTTTTTCAAAAACATTTTCCATTTTTAACTCATTTAAAGTTCGATTTCGACTACTTCGGCTCCTTTTAATACTACTACTTTATAACTTGCTTTAGTATTATATTGCTCTCGCATGAAAAATATTTGTACCTATAGACCTCTTTTTGAACCAATTCCAACAATATACATAATTGGACCTGGGAACTCTACTATGGTGCCGTGGTCCAACTGCAAAGATAGTTGGACCACGGCCCCTAGTAAAGGCCCGTAGTCCAACTAGTTGGACAGATCAGTTGGACCACTGCCCCGAAACGATAATTATATTCAGCTCCACACATATTGACCATATCTTTCCTGTGGATTAGGCCAACTACGCTGTCAGGAGGGTATAGGTGCTGGGCAAGCCTATTCCATCTAAACCCCTGTCCCAGGCACTATTGCGTTCCGCAAGTAGGGCTTGTGTAATCACCAGTTGCCCCTGACGCGATATAAATCATCTACCATAGATGCAAAGGCCTGTTTTTTATATTTATACATTCTTATACATATTTAGACTGCACTGCACCATCACTAGTTTATACGCGTTATAATCGAAAACAATAAAACACGTGTGTGGTGCTATTATAAATAAATAAATATTATGGACAATCCACACAACACTATCTAGCCCCAAACTAAGCAGAGGTTTTACTATGGAAACCAGATAGCTGATATAATACATGTATACATTTTTTTGTAAATACATACTTAGAATACAATATAACACCCAGACAGAAAACAAACATCTGCGTTCACCACACAAATATTTGTTCTCGGTGGGGATCGAACCCACGTCCTCCAGCGCAGAAGGCAGAGCTACTACCAACTGAGCTGTGTAGGCAGTCACACATACACACACACTAATCATTCTTTGAATAAGTTGACATATTTAAATGTATAACTATCTAGAAACTGTCTATTCAATGCCATACAGCCCGTGACATACACGAACTATCTATTATTTAACAAAGCTTCACCTGAAATCAGTTCACGTGCCGTAGTTTAGATAAGCAACTTCTCACTTGACCGAGCTTCCTTTGTTAGAAGTTTGTGTGTTACACTTGTCGTTTTGGCGCGTATCTCTCCGATTATGCTTTTAATTAAAAATGAGCTTTGTTACTATGGTTTTAAATTCAAATATGTGCTAGCAGCACATAAATCGGCTGCTAAAGCTAATAAGTTAACTTTATTAGTTTTAGTAGCCGACTACGTGTTATGCCTACCTATCTCTCACCTCATACAATTTTGACCGACCGCTCAACAGTTCTCATCATCATAATTTCATAGGACTGCTGAACAATATAGGCCACTCCAACCTAACAGTTCCTAGCATCTTTTATTTTGTATTTTTTCGCGGTTTTTACCCAGGTTTTCGACGTTTCAAAGTAATAAATAAATATATACAAATATTGTGGACAGATATAATATACTATTTACATACATAACATCCACACAGAGAACAAACATCTGTCTTCAGTATAAAAATATTTGTTCCCGATGAGGATCAAAATTAAATATGTATTTATTCTGTAGTATCGCAAGGATCATTTGAAACGTCTGACTCTAGGTGCCAGTTCCACGTGACCAAGCCTAGAAGAACCCACGCCCTCCAGCGCAAAAGGCAGAGGTATTACCAACTGAGTCAAGAGGGCTGTCATGCATGATTCAACTGAGTAAATGCCTCTCAACTTTGACTCAGCACATGTGAACCTCACCCAGAGGTCACTATAACTCCATCTGTGCCGTCGGATCCTGTGACCGTACACTGAGTTTACATTCGGGTAACTTACCTACTTTGGAACTTCGTCCTTAGTTTGGAAGGTAAACATGGATCGTGAATGCTAATTGTTTTGTTGTGATTCGCTTATGCGAGCGCTCTGTCAAGGGCAATAAGTATTGACTTTGCTTGTTATAAGGGTGAACTTTCCTCTCGGGTCACTACGCATATTATGTAATCATCATCATCATCATCATCACACCTTGCTAGACGTGGTGATGGTCGGTGGAGTAAGGCTTTGACCGAATGGTGGCCGAAGTCGGGCCGAAGAAATCTTGGACGTCCGAAAGCGCCATGGGTCGACGACATCGTGAAGGTCGCAGGAAACACCAGGACAAGAGACGCGCAGGACAGGGGAGGCTGGCAAAATATGAAGGAGGCCTATACCCAGCAGTGGGTGATACCGGGCTGAAATGATGATGATGATGATCATCATTATCAGCACGAAGAAGTCCACTGCTGGACATCGGCTTCCCCTACACATTTCCAGAAAGAACGATTCTGAGCCATTTCCATCTTCCCGTGATCTTAACAATGTCGTCGTTCCATCTGGTGGCGGGTGGGCGCCCTACGTTTCGTCTTCCGGTTCCTGGTCACCATTTGAGAACCATTATTCCCCAACGGTTGTCGGCTCTTCGAGCTATATGACCTGCCCATTGCCATTTCAATTTACTAATTCTACGAGCTAACAAACTAAAGATTTTCTACGGATATCCTCATTTCTGATTCTATCACACAACAAACAACCTTAAGTACTGTAAACTCGGCATTATCAAAACTCTCAACAATGCAAATATTACTTTAACAAGAGATATAAATATTCAATTCCGCGTGAATTATCGCGGCTGAACATTTCCAGGATTCTTCCAATTGTTTTCTAATTAAATTAGAAACAGAGCCAGAGAGTACGTAAATAGTGAACTGAAACTTAAAAAAATCAGCTATTTCCTCCATCTTTCTCTTATCGTGTCTCTGGTTCTTCAAATCAGTGCAGAGTGTGGTGAAATTATTGTAAGTGCGACTCAAAGAGTATTCAGTATATTTATTGGCATGTAGATTTAACATTGTCAGATCTTAGGACTATCTTTTTGAATCAAAGCATTGTCTCGTAGATCACGCACGTCAGGACCGTGCCCCACATACAGAATATGTTTAGCCTCACGCGCCAATAATGTCACCGGCACCCAAACCTTTAAAACCGAAACACAGCGATGCTGCTTCACGGCAGAAATAGACATGGTGGTAGTACTTCCCCTGACGAGTGCCCTTACAAAGACTAATGTTTGAATTATCATAATGAAGTTTCGTTTCTACGCGGAAAAATATTTATCTCTCCAGAACTAAGTTGTAAAGAAACATTTTACTTGCAAACGACGTTCATTTCATTTGTATCGTCGGCTATCAAATTAACCGTAATACCTACGCGATTGAGATTTTATTATTCTTAAATGGATTTATTCTAATGCCTTCTTCCTAGCTTTATCTTTCTTGTATTCTTGCTACTAAGCTTAATGTAATAAAATGTTTACGTCAGCATTTGGCGTGGGCAATGGAGCAAGAAAATTCTACCTGAAAAGTGTATTTGGAATGATGGAAAGTTTTGCTGACATATGAAAAGCAAAGTCCAAGAAACATTATGTTCATGTATAAACATTATTTTACACTGAACCACGCGCGTGCAAGGGCAGGTGACTCTTTACTACCTGTCAAAGCGTCTTAGAGAAAGGGGCCCATGAATCTCTCAAGAACTTTTAGACCATTGGGGAATCGGATTGTAGATCTTTTCGGCTAGGTACATGTGTTTAAGACAAAATACTCCCGATAACTTGAACGACACTTTCACATTGTATTTATAGGTTTCCACAAAGGATCTTTAGCTGTATGTTATACTCAGATACCGAATATAACATACAGCTAAAGACTACTACTACTACTCTGTCGAATTCTGACTTCTTCTATCAGTCATATGCTTTTTCCATCAGCTAGTTGTATAAAAAATGTTGAATCAACTTGCTTTTTAAATTACAATTTATTATAATTATGGATCAAGTCTGAATACAATTTAATTTACAGTCACAGAATAATAAATATATTAATATTATACATGTCAGTCGTGGTGACATCTACCATACCAAGGTACTACAATCCGATTCCTTTGCTAACAAAGACATACTGATCCCCATAAAAGCATAAACTCTAAGGTGAAAAGTTTTTCCTTGGTGGTATAATTAGAACAACAAAGTTAAAACATAAACTTTGAAAATAATTGCAAAGACGTGAGCATTTCCGGGCTTAATTCACCTGATTAAGATGGGCGGCCTTCTGAAGTTTGTGATATCTCTCGTTAGCCCAGTGACTTGGGACCTGAGCTCATTGGATTAGCGAATTTACTAAGTCCCCTTAATAATTAGGCCGCCCTTTAAGATATTAATTATAACGACGCCAATGGTTTCCACAAATTAAAAGAAAGACTTGAAATGGATAACGTTTTGAAGCTTTGCAAATTCTTCTTTAAACGAAAACAAAAAAGTGTTTGAAATCCGTGAGACACTTTTATAAAAGTAGGTTTTTGATTGAGAACCGCTCAGAAAAAGGTGAATGTTGATTGAAAAAGATAAAATGAAAAATATACTGACACTGTTTTGTAGAACGGCTGTGTGAAAAAGTCAATGGTTTATAAAATCCCACGTGAATTCAAATTTTTTGTACGTAAAAATGTCTAACCACCTCACTCTAAAACATTGTGAATAGAAATTTTGTGAGACGAATAAAATATTTTTTAAACCATAGCATTTTGCAGTTTGCGTGACTAGCTAATGGAAAAATAATAATATCCTGACTTGGTCATGTTAGAATTCACATATCAAAACTTTGCAAATAAATAAAACTAAAGAGCATTATGTGTGTGTAATTTATTTTAGAGGAATCTAACTTTTTTTTGTTTATTTATATATTTTGGAGATGGAACAAGCTTAAGGCTAACCTGCTATTAAGTGGTAACCATCGCCTCGTAGGTCACGTACGTCAGAAACGTGCCCTACGATTCACTGCCCTGCTTCCATCAACTTGAGGCATAATTATTATGTTCAGCGTCACGTGCCAGTAATTTCAGATGTTTTAAAGTTTTCCTGGTAATCCATCATTTCCTTCTCATGCCAATGTTTTGCCGCAATCTTTCCCTGGTTGATGTGTTCCACGCTTACTGCGGAGATTTATAGGCAAATATCATTTTTTGAACCAGTAAATTCTGTGTCAAAAAATAATTCTTTATCAGATATCAATTCTATCTTTCCTTCCACTGACGAGTTTTGAGATTATTAATACGTAAAATATCTAAATTTGTCTTGTGGATACTATCTTGATTACAAAAATTATATGATACCTACTCATTCTCACCTATTCAAAAAGTTATACACTAGTTAACTTACCTACCTAACTTATATTAATGTCTATCCACCTACTACCTATACCGAATAAAATGTTATATAATTATTATTACATCTAGGTACTAATATAGTATATCCTACCTACCTACTAACTAACTACCTACCAACCTTAGCTTTTATCTACTTAGTCTAAGCTCATTATAAGTGGACTGTGAAGTCTGTATGAGTTGATAATAAAGTTCTATAAACCGAAATTATTACCAGTAAGTGTCAGAAATGAGGCCTTTATCAGATATCAATTCTATCTTTCTTTGCGCTGGCGTGTTTTTTTAAACAATAATCTAAGTAGTGAGGATTCCAAAAGCGACAAACAAACAAACTTGGTTGCTTTAAATTCAGTAAAAAATAACCTAAAAATTGCAGCCAACACGTGGCGATGACAGCGCGCCAGCGGTTCACGTCTAGAATTAATTTCCGGCTGTCACTTGACGAACCGTTAATATGCGAATGTGGCCTGCTAAATTGAAGTCTATTATTAATATATGTAGTTTACCGGTATAGTATACTCTATCTAGTTATAAAGTTAATATCTTATTTCCTACTAATATTGTAATGCAAAAGTTTGTAAGTATGGATGGATGGATATTTGTTACTCTTTCACGTAAAAACTACTGAATGAATTTTAATGAAACTTCACAATAAAATAGCTTATACATCAGAATAGGACGTAGGTTATAATTTATGAAGATATTGTAACGGAGAACGGATGTGAGTAACGGGAAAGGGGCGAGCGAAGCCGCGGGCGCCCGCTAATATAAGTATAGTTTTGCTCTCGCAGTTTAGTTTGTATGGAACAAACCACAACCAAAATGAATTCATCACAACAATATATTTAAAATAAACAAAGCTTAGTTATTATTAAACCAGTCTATGCATAGAGCACTGGTGTGACTGGAGCGCACATTCTATCACCTGCGATGGCGATCAGTGTATCGCTGTCAAAGTTCGCAGCAGTGTGTGCAAAACCCTATTCTAAATCTTGTCATGCCTGGACTGGCCTCTCAGCTCTGTTGATAGTGCTCTGCCTTCTGTGCCGAATAAATATTTGTGTGGTGAACACAGATGTTTGTTCTTTATCTGGGTGTTATATTTTATTCTAAGTATGCGTTTACCAAAAAAAATAAAATGAGTACTTATTATATATTATATCCGGTTCCAAGTCCAAGCTCTGCTTAATTTGGGGCTAGATAGTGTTGTGATAATTAAAGGTATGAAAGCTTCACCAGTCAAACTGAAGCATGACGCCAAGTTCCAAGTGACGTAACCTAAAGGTGATGTTTCGGACCAATATCACAGTGTTTCCTGTTTTACACAAATGTTTGTTCTACACGTGTCAGTGTAATAAGAATCCTAAACCCACAGTGTACGTGGGTACCGAGGGCAGGTCACATCGTGTCGTCCTTATTTTATTATTATGACATCTTGTAGAGACGTCGTCGATCCGACTTTGTAGAGTTCAGGGATTTACGTGTTTCCCAGGCCTGCGCACATCTAGGGACGGCGATGGCGATCAACTTAAACGCTATTAAATATTTCCTTGTGTTGAGTTACCTACTATCGACTGATTTCGGGTCAGCTACTACCTACTTTTTTTTTATTTGACCAGCTGATGGAACAAACATATGAAAGATCCACTAACAGAGAAGACCGAGGATGTAGAATTCAAACCACTTTATAGCCTTTTCTTCAGTTTTATTAACAACTTGAGTACTTTATGGATCTAGATACATTAAGCTAAACTTGTACATGGCTATCGCCGAGACGAACTAAGTGGACTTGTCTTGTCGACGGTTCAAAACCGAATCCTGCTTGAATAACCACTCGCTTGCCTCCAAACCCCAATCTTCCCCACTCTTGTTTTTATAGCTTGAAGCTTGAAGCTTGAAGGTTGGAGTTCAAGCAACTGATGGAAATCCAACTACAGTATTGATTTATTGATCTCTGAATAATTGTGTATTTTCGTAGCGGTAACAAAACAAATAATATTTTTATGAACCTAATCATCTTAATATTAATTAATAATACCTTCTATTAACAATTTAGTAACAAAGTCCACACTTCCTGTCAATTAAGGTACCAAAAGGTTTCAAATAACATCTAAAACTCATGGAATAATAACAGAAGCTTACAAGTTCGTCCATCCTGATAAACAGTCACGACCTCGTGATAGGTACATAGTTGTGAAATAACACGTTTGTAATGATTCATCAAAACAATAAACAAAGTGACCATCTTGTTAAACATCCACATTTTTTTCAAACATTTGTATCAACTAGGTACCAATACGAACAATATACTAACAATATCAATATATTATATACCTTTATATTATTAAATATTCAACTTTATCAATTCAACAATACTTAACAACATGCAAAGAAAATTATCAACAAACCACGAATATTATCAATGAACATAATCAACGAACATTATCATGAACTTTATCAACCTCTTATTATCAATAGCTTTAATTATTAACAATCAACGCTATCAACGCTATCAACGCTATCAACGCTATCAACGCTATCAACGCTATCAACGCTATCAACGCTATCAACGCTATCAACGCTATCAACGCTATCAACGCTATCAACATTATCAACATTATCAACATTATCAACATTATCAACATTATCAACATTATCAACATTATCAACATTATCAACATTATCAACATTATCAACATTATCAACATTATCAACATTATCAACATTATCAACATCATCAACATCATCAACATCATCAACATCATCAACATCATCAACATCATCAACATCATCAACATCATCATCAACATCATCAACATCATCAACATCATCAACATCATCAACATTATCAACATTATCAACATTATCAACATTAGTCACATCAGTCACATCAGTCACATCAGTCACATCAGTCACATCAGTAGCATCAGTCACATCAATCACATCAGTCACATCAGACACATCGGTCACATCAGTAGCATCAGTAACATCAGTAACTTCATTTAAATCAGTCACATCAGTAACATCATTAAAATCAGTCACTTCAGTAACATCTACAACGTCAGTAACATCAGCCTCATGAGTAACATCAGTATCATAAGTAACATCAGCCACATGAGTAACATGAGCAACATGAGTAACATGAGCAACATGAGTAACACGAGAAACATGAGTAACATGAGTAACAAAAGTAAAAAGAATCAAAATCAAAATACTACAATACTATCAACATTATCAACATTATCAACATTATCAACATTATCAACATTATCAACATTATCAACATTATCAACATTATCAACATTATCAACATTATCAACATCAGTCACATCAGTCACATCAGTCACATCAGTAGCATCAGTCACATCAGTCACATCAGACACATTGGTCACATCAGTAGCATCAGTAACATCAGTAACATCTGTAACATCAGTAACTTCATTTAAATCAGTCACATCAGTAACATCATTAAATTTAGTTACTTCAGTAACATCTACAACGTCAGTAACATCAGCCTTATGAGTAACATCAGTATCATAAGTAACATCAGCCACATGAGTAACATGAGCAACATGAGTAACACGAGAAACATGAGTAACAAAAGTAAAAAATCAAAATCAAAATAAAATCAAAATCAAAATTAAAATACTACAATACTACAATACTACAATACTTACCATACTGACCATACTAACCATACTGACCATACTAACCATACTGACCATACTAATCATACTAACCATACTGACCATACTGACCATACTGACCATACTGAATAAATAATTATTGTGGACCATCCACACAACACTATCTAGCCCCAAATTAAGTAGAATTTGTGCTATGGTAGCTAGATAGATGATTAAAAACTTTTTTCTTTAAATAAAATAATCGTTAACACAATGTTAATCGTTTAAACAATACTAATAATTGACTTGAAACTAAGACATCATGTAATAACTTGCGTCTAATAATTATTTATTTAATTGTTCATCTAGCTAATCTAAGCTAATCTAAGCTAAGCTAAGCTAGTCGACAGAAAGTGTAATTGAATGTATCAACAAATGCACACTCATTTGTAGTGTGATCAAAAGTTATAATTTCATCATTGTTATATCCATTTCATCCATTTTTCAATTTAATGCACACTTATTTGTAGTGTGATCAAAAGAAATCATTTCATCAGTGCTATATCCATTTCATCCGTTTTTCTATTTAATGCACACTTATTTGTAGTGTGATCAAAAGAAATCATTTCATCAGTGCTATATCCATTTCATCCATTTTTCTGTTTAATGCACACTTATTTGTAGTGTGATCAAAAGAAATCATTTCATCAGTGCTATATCCATTTCATCCATTTTTCTATTGGAGGTTCACGTCTCATTTATTTTTATTTATTAATAAAGGCTTTTAATATGATTTTATTACTTACATATATAATGGATTTAATACTTATATAATGGAATCTTACTAATAATTGTCACAACATAACACATACTTGCATCGCTCACTCATTTAAAATCTTTTCAACCCTCTTTTCAACCCCTTACCATCCTTTTATTTTTAAGTAGTCTATGCCCTTTCTCAATTTCTACACTGTGTACCTAATGTCATTTAAATCAGTTCATTATTTCTGGCGTGAAAGCGCGACGGACAGACAGACTTAAAGTTTAATAAGGTCATCATTAATCTATCTTCCCAGTTCCATTTGTGTTTTAGCTAATGATTATCAACCAGTTTCTAATTAGTACTATTTTTTTTTTTTTTTTTTTTTGCTATCCGCAATAATAATAATAAAAAGGTTTTTAATTTTGCTGTCATTAATTACTTTTATACTCAAAGGGTCCTATTAACAATCCTAGCGCAGCGCCGGACTAGTTGATCCGTGTTTTGTCTCTTGCATTGACATGCAATTGTCAACTCGAACAAATGTGACAAAACACGATTCAACCACTCCAGCGTCGCGCCAGGACCATCAACAACACCCAGTGTCTAACCGTAATTAAGTAAAATCGCAACATTACTATTAAGGTTAATGACTTATGCAGATCGGAAATTCTAGATCTATTCGCTTAACACAAGGGAGACCAGGACAAATTTGCAGCTATTTTCTTCTCCATCAACGATGTAAAATGGATGCGATAGAGCTCATGTCAACCAATATGATACCTCCTCACTATTTCAGCGAAAACTACCCATTTGTTTATAGCTAAGAACTCCGTATTCCTATAAAACACGCGGAACAACCATCTACTCATTTCGATGTCATCTTTTTTTTTTTGATCTTGAATTCTCGACTA